>OY757312.1:69017118-71729087 GCA_963583905.1 Stenurella melanura | reverse complement strand
TATAAAAGCTTCTTTCCGTGTGTCTCCAACATTCTCCCACCTGAGGAACGATAGGCATTAAAGTGACTCAAAAAACAAAAGGAGACAAGCGTAAATCTACACATAAAAATTGCAAAGATTATAAAGCATATCTGACCCAAAATCATACAGAAAACTTTATGGGCAGTTTTGACACACGACCACCGTGACTATTACGGGTACTCTGCTTTTAATAGGCACTCCCGCACTTATACTTTCATCTGATGAGGGATCTAGACCAGGTAATCCTACTGCTGGCTTCAAAGCATCTTCTTGATCATCCCCATCTGGTGTTGAATCAACGCATTCAAGTGGGTAAAGGCGTTGAATAGGTCTAAGCAACTGCCCTCTGGACGTATCTACCCTAACTAGACGAACTTGATCGTCTTTACCCGGGAAAAGTTCACTAACGCGTGCGAGTGGCCAGTCCATACGTTTGTCCTTGTCATTGCCGATTAGGACTATTTCACCCAATTTTACTTCGCGTCGCGGCTTTCTGTCACAAAACGCCCGTAAATGTCCTAAATATTCATTGCGAAATCTACGACGTAAGTCATCCCGCAGCTTTTGCTTATACCGTAGTTTTCGACAGATCGAAGACCGGTCAACCACGTCACAATCCGGTAAACCATAACCGCTTTGTTCGACTAAAAACATTGCTGGCGTAAGAGCGATCAACTATTGCGGATCGTTGGAGACATATGTGAGAGGTCTAGAATTAATTACCGCTTCACAATCACACATGATAGTCAATAAGTCCTCATAATCTAGACTTGCACGTCCCAAAACTTTACGCAATAATTGTTTTAAAATCCCGATTAATCTTTCCAAATCGCCAAACGATTCTCTCGGCAACCGAAAATTTTGTAATTTCTTCCCAGTTCAGTTGTGATAATAGATTTTCTGTACCCGAAAAGTTTGTACCATTATCACTATACATATTTTTCGGCCGACCGCGTCGCGCTACAAATCTACGCAAAGCTTGTATAAAAGAATGCGTTGACATCGAGGTTACAAGTTCGAGGTGGACCGCTCGATATACTGCACATGTAAAAATACACACCCAGACCTTCTCACCACTCTTAAGATACAGCGGTCCAGCCATATCAACGCCCACTACCTCAAACACGCAGGCATCACGCACTCTGTCGAGTGTTAATGGAGGGACATCGACATGAATCGGCTTTGAGTTGTATCTTTTACAAACAAAACACTTGGAAAGTGTAGATCTTATTTGACGTCGTCCTCCCAATATCCAGTATTTTTCGCGGAGCTTACTCATAGTCCCCTGAATACCAACGTGGGAAGATTCAAAATGCTCCTTCAAAATCAATCTTTCTACAACAGGATTCTTCGTGGGTAATACAACTGTAAATCTAAAATCTTTGCTGTCTTCTTTATTGGATATTCTTGTTTTCAAACGTATTATCTCATGCTCATCAAGAAAGGAACCGAGGTGCTTTATCTTTAAGTCATCAACACCAGAAAAATTATCATTTTGATTGATTTTAAAAATAAACTTCTCTCCTTTTTCAATTTCTTCAACAGTCAAATCTCCTACAACTTTCCGACCGGGGTATTTCAAATTGTGAATGAAGCGCAAAATCCATCCCATCATTCTTATTATTTTCAAATACTTGGAAAAATAAAATAAATTCCAGAAATCGATACCGCTATTTACAAGTGTGGTGATTGATTTCTTTCTGCATTCTTTAACAATCCCTATCTCATCACACTCTACTTTTTGATCAGGCCAAAAATCTGGTGCATCATACAACCACCCTGGCCCCTCCCACCATTTTGATTCAGTCAATTGCGTAGGGGAACAGCCTAGATTTAGATTCCCAGGTAAGTGTCGCCATTCTCTAGAACTCGTCAGCGAACGAATTTCTGCCACTCTGTTCCATACAAATATACTCCACTCTTCTTGACATTTAATCCAGGATAAAACGGTAGATAAATCGCCCCAGAAATACGATTCTGCCTCACTCTGCAGGTTTTTTCTGACGTCATATAATCTGGCACCAATTACTGCAGCTAATAATTCAAGCCTTGGTATCGTTAATTTATCTGCAGGTGCCACTCTCGACTTGGCTGCTAAAATATGCACTGTTGCTACGTCACTTCTGACTACTCTGAGGAACACAACTGCAGAAAATGCTATCTTACTGGCATCACAGAAAGTATGCAAGTTAAGGTGTTCTACATCTTCGGTACCAGCACGGATCCAACGGGGTATCTTTATTTCTAGCAGACGTGGTAACCCATTATACCATTTTCGGAAGGATCGTTTACTTTCATCATCAACTGTTCCAATAATTCCTTCAGATAACCATTCTTGAAATACAGCATCGTAGGACTCTACAAGACTATCTTTCTTTAATTTCTTCAGAGTCGACTGCAACCTCTTCTTGGCAATTTTTAAATTTGAAGGCAAAGGACGATGACCATCTTCCAAAGGGAGTCGTACTTCATATCGCGCTTCGTCATTCATTTTCACAGTCTCCTTGAAAAAGTCTTTGACAGCGGCAGCCCTCTCTTCTCTCGATTTTTGGACAGACGGTTCAGTAATTCCCAGTGTATCAAGTTCCCACAAATTTTTTATACATGTATCATTCACAAACAATGATAATGTTGTTACTGCCATATTCGAACAAGAACTACCCATTGGTGCACGGAAATTCGTCTTTTCAATCGGAACTTTGCCCATAAGTGTCCAACCCAATAGAGTTTCTGTGGCTACCAAGCCACACTTTAAAATGCGACGCTTCCCTGTATACGTGTATACAGCTTTCCAGCCACGTCTGCACCTATCAATAACTCAATGGGTGACGAATCTTGGATATCATCTACCTGTATATCTAATTCTTTCAGCTCATCCATCCAAGATCCAGAAGTCGTCGCTGGGATACTGGTACATATAACTTGTTGGTCCAACACTTCAAATTTTCAAGCATAATTCTCCTTGTAGAGTCTAACATCATAACAGCTATGTTGCACCTCTGTAATGACACCTCCAAATAGCCCATGTGCAATTGTTTCCTTTCTCTTAGATGTATAACCCAATTGCATAACAGTAGATTTTAAAAGATACGACCTTTGCGATCCAGTGTCAATGAGAGCACGTATCTTCCGACAACCATTTTCTGACTTCGCGTTTACTCGTATCGTCTGCAGGAAAACTAAACAGTTCGAGCTATTCGTGAGAGTCTGCTCAGTAACATCATTCTCCACTTTATCGCCATTATTTACAATCTCAGAACTGTTCGATGCGGTCTTATTTATAGGAATTTCTGGACACATTAAGGATACGTGTGATCTGCCACAAACAACACATTTTACTCTAGCTCTACATCTCACAGACAAATGGCCAAATTTGAGACACCTAAAACAAGCCTTTTTATCTTTAAGCATTATCTTCTTTTTGTCGATTGAAAACTTCTGCGCTTTGAAACAACAATCGCTGGCATGAGCGCCCTCACAGAAAATACATTTCGCTAGATCGCAATTCATCAAGCCTGCCGCCGTAGGTACCATGGTTTCGGAGAATTTTGGCCGTCTCACATTTGACACGTCTTTTCCTGATGCAGAAGTAAGCCCCAAACCTTGAGCAGCCAAAGTTATTCGTTGTCACTTTCTACCTCACTTCTAAGAAAATTCATTAAACCTTGAAGACGATGTTCTATAGATGAATCTCCAGAATCATAATCTCGCGATCTTTGCCAAGCTCTTAGTACTTCGTGTGGTAAACAAGACTCGATGAGCGGAAATAACATTGCCGAGCATTTATCTGACGCGACACCTAACGTTTCTAATGCCCTCAATTGCGTTTCTATCCTATCATACAAAGATGAAAAATCCATTTTATTTTTAGAAACCGTGTTATTTATTATCAGCGCGAGCATTTCCCGAATATACACCTCTATTTGCAAATCTTCCCTACCGAAATGCGATTTCAAGGCGTTCACCATTTTTCCATAATTTTCGCCTACCGCAGGAAAACTTTACCAACTGTCTTGCCCTGCTACCCTGCACAGTCGATTGTACTAAATATTGAATCTTGTCATTTGCGTCAATATCAGGATCGGCATCAATTTTGTTGAACTGACCCCAAAATGGCAGCCATTCACGTATATTGCCATCAAATTTCTTCAGCTCAATTGCCGGTAACTTAAATTTACGCCTACCTGGTTGATTTGTGATGCTATCCACTACAGATTCCTGGTCAACGTCGCGCTGGTGCTCTGACGGGATGTCATGGTATCGAAGTTTCAACGCAGTGAATCGTTTCTTGTAGGTATCCGCTGAGTCCATTTCTGCAACTAGGTCCGCTTCACTTGCATCTGCATTTTCCAACAAACCATTGCAAATTTTATTATCTGCGGCTTCCAGAGCTTCATGCTTTCCATCTAACACTTCCCAGGCCACATTAACTTCAGCAAAATCGACCATTTCGGCAGCCAACCTCTGCTCTAGCTCGTTCGCACATTTTGTAAAGCTGGTAGGCAACGCGCTACGATGCTTCCTCTTCATTTCCATTTTTAACCAAAAAAAAAACGAAAATATGTTTGTTACTGTGTACTATTTAATTACCCAAGTCCTGTCACGGTCGCCACTAATTTTGCGTCACAGTATTGAAGAGCTACCCGCCTTCTCTTGACGCGAACTGATTGGGGTAATTAAAAACACCTTTAATTAACAATTCGATAACATATTTTTATTGATCTCACTGACATAACTTACAAAAACTGACATAAGTGACATTTTTGGAAACCTTGCTCCCAAGACAAACAAATAATATCACTAATCAAAAATAAGAAATATAAAAGCTTCTTTCCGTGTGTCTCCAACAGCCATCTTATTGGGCGCACTCTGTATATTTTGTCGAATATAGAGGTTTGAAATAACGAAGAGCGCTTGTGGAGTTACTGTATTTTTTCAAATTTGAAATTTGAAATATTCTGTAACGTGTGAAATTCTTATTTATTATAACAATTATTTTGGATTATTTATGCACGGTAAAACAATATACTAATTTTCCCGAACGCTCTTTAAGCGAACAGATTCGTGCGTGCCCAAGTTATTATACTTTTCGCAAATGCACAACGAAGAGTATATTGCTTTCGATCAGCACATTTCGGAAACCGGTAATATTCCTCGTTGAGAAAGAAATTTCGTATCACTGTGTTGGTGATCGAATTCTGAACAGCTTTCAAAATGTCCCTCCGTCTGTCTAACTGTCTTTCCGTTCGTCTACTGTCCGTGTGCCCGTTCGTCTATCTGTCCGTCTGTCCGTTTGTCCGTCCGTCCGTCCGTCACGTTTCTTGTAAGCATGATAACATAGGAACGAAAAGTTCGATTGTATTGAAACTTGAACATTAAGTTAGTGTTAGCTAGGGGAAGAACACTATTGAACAAAGTCGATCAATAAATAACATAGCATCCTATAGAATGTACAACAATTATATAATAAGTGCAGTAAGTTGGCGAAGAATATAATATTTAGTCTAGTTTTTAATTGGGTTCATATATCAATGAGACATTTTGGTTTGACATAACTAGACACCATATATTTGTGTGACTTCAGTGTGTAGAAAATTGTTTCAGTTTCATTTACTAATTGCATTACCCATATAGTTTTCGTTTGTTGGGGAAAATAAATTCAGGCAATATTCAACTAGAAAGCGCAGAAAAGTGGTTAACTTGTTTCATATATTAATAGTATGTTCTATAATTTCTAACACGTATATGTAACTTTTAATTAAACTTTCTAATATCATTGCCAACATGAGCCAGATGCTGCCAAAAGTTTTTCGTATATTATAGTCCCATAACCATATTATGTATAATTTCCAAGACATGTGTTCACGACAAGAGTTGACACATAATTCATTAAACAGTGATAATATGAATTATTAAACATGTAACCCGACGTCCTAAATGTATTGTCTTCTTGTTTAGACAACTGCATGAAACCTCGACTGGTTAATTTTCAGCCCTAGCAACGTTCACTGTCTGTTATTTATAGATAATCTATGTTTTCTATCAAATTTTAAATAAATGATATAAGTGTTTGTTGGTAACCATACAGAGATTGAAATAAATAGTGTCTATATTATACCATGCATACGATGAAGCATACTTCTATTCCGCAATTAAAATAAATCACAATATAAGGATTATTTACGTTCAATATCTCCCCATTACAAAAGTAATACTGCAAAGCTTTGACAATAATTTACCAATATTGAATGCAGGAACCTTCAGTTTGATGCTGCCTCTGAAGTAGTTTCTACCAGCACCAAAATATTCGATTAACACTCGACATCACTTTCGCTATGCACGTGAGCATCATCAGGAGATGTTTAAAACTTAGGTTATGCTCAACCGCTAATACGTTGGCATTTTCATAACTCATCTTAAGGCCTCGTTGTTATTACATATTCGGCCAGAGCACATGACTTTACTTTTCTATTACAGTCACTATTATGCGACGTCATGCGTCGTTTGAATCCATCACCCGATAATTCCAATGCGATTGATGTAACGTACATCAAAAAAATTCGCATTCGGGTGTTGTATTTGTGGAAACTAGTTCAGAGGCAAGTATAATATAACCTTATCGTGTTCATGTATTAAATGAGTGTAATATTTAAAAGTGAATTATTTTTTGTTTGCATATAATTGTAACAAAACATATTTTTTATAAGATTTAGCAGACGGCAGAGGAATCTATTAAAAATAAAAAGAAGAATTATCTATAAAAATAATTTCTAGTCTTTGCATTCTGTCGATAAT
Source organism: Stenurella melanura (assembly GCA_963583905.1). Lineage (NCBI taxonomy): Eukaryota > Metazoa > Arthropoda > Insecta > Coleoptera > Cerambycidae > Stenurella > Stenurella melanura. The sequence goes on along the minus strand of OY757312.1, from coordinate 71,722,271 downwards.
CTTCATTCCGGTTATGCTAGCAATTAAAAATTTTTTAAATGAAGAAAGGCATAACGTCACTCTTAAGACGTGTCTTAAGAGTGGGCTCTTAGATCTTTCTGAAGAGCTCTAAATTAAGGACGTAAAAGTTTCAAAGCGTTTCAAAGAGATAAAATGATAGATAACTAATCCTTCATGTACGTGTAATCCATTAGAAAGTAATTTTTAAGAACAAGGTTCGTAAAGCTTAATTTTTAGTATATTTTAATTTTTTATTGAATACGTAGGCTTTCTGTTCTCATTTTTAACTTACTCTTCATTCGCAAGAAGCTATGTGGATACCAGTTTACTCTTCATAGTCGTAAAGAGCTATGTCGATACTAGTGATACAATAAGAATTGTCAAATGAGGAATAAATAAATTCATTTTAGATTTTTTTAATTGCTAGCATAACCAGAATGCAGATTATCGATAGAATGCAAAGAACTGGAAACTGATACTTTCATAGATAGTTTTGTTAATGCCGAATATTTTTGTGGTCCGTATTATTCTCTTAAGGCGGATATGTATAATTCTTTGTTTATTTACCGAGTACGACTCAGTAATCTCCCATAAGAGAAATAAATCGTCTTGTATATTACCAACTATTTTTTAATTATATTTCTCTTGATCTGAATCACCCTGTTTATTTGATTTTCGATTAAGTTGAAGAATAAGCCCAATTTTTACCACACCACTAAGTCGCCCTTTATATAAATATCCTATTAGGTCGCTCCCTCTGCGCCTCTTACGTTCAACTTATCGTGAATTGTACAGTATATACATCAACCGCTTAAAATATAAGACAAGATCATAATATCATCTCCTCTAGCCACTTCCGCCGTATCCATTCACTTTACGTATATAGTAGTCATATATACTTATTTCCACCCCTGCCGCCAATTTACTAAACAACTCTGAAAACCGCCCAACCACACACCCCTTATTTATATGTTAACAACACTCGCTATCATATACAAAGTTATCTTTATACATTTTTCTTGTTTCTCGCCTTCGAAAACCACATATTGACTTTTACACGACAATTACACATGAAATTAGCCCTTACCCTACTATACCTGTCCAAAAACTTAGCTTTCATGATATGTTCATTTATAAATCCCAACTAGCAATTTGATGTTTTGTAGAAGTTGAAAGAATGTTTACATAATATTTTTTATAAAACAAGATTGTTGATATAAACATTTTCACAACGTTTATAAAACGCTTATAGAAGCAACATGGGTACAATTTATAAAACAAAGTAGTTCTTTAATTTTTTTTATAATGGCTCTCATGGGTGTTATAAAATAAGTGTATAAACGTTTTCATAAGATTAAAAAAATTAGTAGGCGATAATTATAAAATTTTTCGAGAAACGACGAAACATTTTTATAAGCATTGTGTTATTATTTCCAGTGATACTTTTCTGTTATGTACAGCAACAATAACATAAATCATTTATTTTTTAAACGTTTTTGCAGGCAATGATAATTCGCAAAATAGTTTTAAAATATTACAATGGTATATAGGTTCTATGGGACATGACGGCGTAACTAACATGTTTGGTGTAATATGAGATAAATGTTAACTGATTAGGACTTCGTTTCGCAAACAGCAAAACGATTTTGGGCTGCGAACGAAATTCTTCTGTGAAAGATGTGGTACATAAACAATGAGATTTTTGAGCGCTCTAAGAATAACGAATATTTATCAAAGTTAAAAATATAACATGAAAATAAAATGTTTATACTCGATCTTTCTGTGGTGTAGCACCAATTGTATTTCGCGGATAACATATTTCACAATAATAGATTGTTGTTAAAATGGTTATATCACAATAATTCATATTTTTCAACTATTTTTATTTGAAAGTCCAAAATTGCCGTTATACGAATAATTCAAACATAAATGACTTTATGGCGTCTATATTATAAATCATATTTATAACCATGAAAACACTTACAGGACAAATATATTTTCAGAAGAATTGTTATATATCAATTTTATTGTACTTAATTAAACAGGGGTGTGTTGCAAAAAGCAAAGGTAATTTCCATTAATATTTTGTTCCGAATAATTTTGCCAGATATTGCCTCTTAATCAATTACGAGAGCAGTTCCCGTCAAAAAACAATGGTCAGTATGAAATAATAAAATACAAGTAGTAATAAAATAATACATTCCTCTATACTTTTATATGTTACTATTTTAAAAACTTTTATTTAGTTTCAATTGTAACAATGTAAACAAATCTTGCAATCAATATTTCGACCAGTTCTAACTGAGCTTTGATATATTGCACACATGTAGAATACAATAAACTATGTGACGTAATTCTAAATCCAACATGGTGGATGCCCCAAGATGGCGGATTACCTTTTTCTTGAAAACCCCCTGGATATGGCTATCAAATGAAATGGTTTGGCGACTAGAATACGATATATGCAACACAACATCTCCACAATTTGGTTGGTACAAAATGTGCAGAATTAAAGAGTATTAAGTTAAAAACAGATTTATAAAAAAAGCTTTTATTTAAAAACATTTACTAAAAAAGGGAAAATTGTAAATGTACTTAAAAGAAATTTCTTTTTTAATTCATACATCTGGAAACTCAAGGCTTTGGGGGCGATCTTGTGAAAGACTACTATAAATGAGAAACATAGACACTTACCCATGTTTTATGAAAATGGTACAAATTATAGTCTTTAAAGACAATGTTTAGCTTCTTAATTATTTTATAAATGTTTTTTGAGAGCAACGCACGCTTCGTTTATATAACAATTGTTTAGCAGCTACGGCCAAATACAATTTGTTCCTAGCAATAACATTGTGTTAAGAAGAGTTACAATAAAATTGTTTTATTAATGCTTAGCTAAACGTTTAAAAAATAGTTGTTGTCTAGATCTTTGCAAATTTACCAAAAAGTGGCGGAGGTCGTTACTGTAAATCTGTTATAAATCAATTTTGCTTCGTGAGTTAAAACATCCTATAATATTACTGTATAAACGTTTAAAAAAAGCGAGAAACTAATTCTACAAAATGTTTTATAATATAGCTGTAAGAACATTCTTAGCACTTATTTATATGACGATTTAACAGTCAAGACTAAATAATCACTTTTTCAGCTTTAGTAAAACAAAATAATTTTTGCAGAGCAGTAATGCAACAGTAATAAAATAAAATTATACTATCATCTTAAATTTATAGAGCAACTTTGTTAGTTGGGAAAGCACTTAAATATTAACAGTGTCTTATCAAAATAGTCAAAATGCAAGGTTCTAGCATTTTCCTCCCTGTAGTCGAGGAACTTCCGAACCATGCAGAGAGGTTCAACCTACACAGCGATACCACGAATACCCTGATAGTACCACCGCAGCGGCCGCGACCGAACATTTGTTACATTTTTATATACTTCTTGTAGTTCGCTACTGTAACGGAATAAATAATGAAACGTGTTTTTCAGACTGTAGCATTTAAACATAATTCCTGCTTTATACACAGTTAATTATTGTCGTCTAATTATTTTATATTGTATCACTTTAGAATATCACGAGTCTTAAACATTTACTTAATCAGATTTATAAAATCAATCAATTATACGTCCGTCAACACACAGAGTTTATTTAAACGTTTAATTTGAAATAAATTGAAGAGACGTGAGCTGGTACCTGATTTTCACATAGTGTTTATACTTTGGTCTTTAGAATAATTATTAATGTTCCTTGCCATAAATAAATCACAGTGGCGCAAGATAGCAAGAAGTTGTAAAATTATATTATTGAAGTAGAGTCAAATTTGAATAAAAAATCGAACTATATGGACGTATCCGAAATAGATGTTAAAAACTAGAGGAAGTTACTGATTTTTCAAAAAACGATAATAAAGTAAACATTCTAGACTTCTAGGTATCGAGAGGAAGAAGTCGAATTTATCCTAAACCTATTGAATAAAAACAGTTTAATAAAATATAAAAATATAGGTCATATCAACATTATAAAAATATTAGTGTGACTTGGGGTAACCTAATTCCAATAATAATTGTTTTCATTTAACTACCTTACGCATTTCTATACGTGATATTTATGTTATTTTCAGAAAAAACATCAACAATATTATCATTGCCTATATAATATGGCATTACGCAAAGCGAAATGGAAATTTTAGATAAATATTGAAATAGAATCTCAAAAAATACATAAATGGGACATATTTGCTTAAAAGTTAGCTGAATTTATACAATCGCAGGGAGTAAAGAGATTTCTGACCTTTCCCTTCCATATGATATGAATTATTTATTTGTGTAGGTATTACATGGCTTTCCTAGGAAGCAACATAAAATTGGTATTTAATATATCAATTAATATTAAAATGGAAAAGTTTGTATTGCTATATAACAAATTATTTATTTATTTTATTGGCCACAAGCATGTAAAAATATAATCTCTGATAACATAATATGTGCTAATTAAATGTTTGAGATTAATTTAATTGAGTCGTTAGCACAAGAAATATAAATTTTAAAATTATAACTATGATTTCATAATAAATTCGAATCATAAAATGTTTTGCCATTATTACCAAATTTTAAGATACATCAATACTTTTACATACACGCAAAAAGTTTGTTTCAAATTTTGAACCACCATACACTCAAACAACTGACAATTCAATCACAGGTTTGTTCCAACACGCCGTTTTATCGTTCGTTGAACGGTCAAATGGATCCGCCCTGTCATGGCATGAATATGTCACAGCAATAGATTGATAGATAGATAGATGGATAGACCACTGAGCGACTGCTTCTGACCATTCAATGGACGATCAAACTTACTATAGCAAATTTTTAACTGGAACGTGTATTAAACATTACTAGAATTGTAGTAAAAAGTTTAGGATTAAATCCGGTGAAATTTTCTTGACTCGCTAGGTATTACCATATCTTCACTGAAACTACTTAAGCCATGATAAACCAATATTCATTTATAGTTGTCTTCATTCGTATAATGCACTTAAAAGACCTCAAAGCTGTGCCGCTTATACTTGACAACATGCATTGAGCGGAGATCAGGGCATGTCGATTTTCGAGCTAACTCCTCTATAACACATTAAATGTTAAACATATTATACTACTTAATACGTAGAACATCATTATTCACATATAAAGTATGTTCTGAAATGATTAAAGTAACAAATTGACGAAAACACACCGTTTCAATTATTTATTTTGTTCATATTTACCAACTCGCCTCTACGGAAAATATTTTACGACCTAGCGGGAACGACAGAGTCGAACTTTTAATACTGTCAGTGTTACGGAATTTCAAATTAACCGCATCAGTTAAGAATATATTTGTATGTGGTTTATAAAATAAATGTAGTTGGTGATCTGTGTTTACATTATATTTATATTGTGAGAGCTTAAAAGAGTAATATTCTTTAACAGGTGCCTACATGATATTTTCCTTTGGTTTAGCGTATTTTATGCAATTGCGTTTTTATAAATATTTTGGCGGGTAGTGAATTATTCGGGTGTTTTGTGTTTATAAGTGGGTGTGGTAAAATAATATCGTGAATATGTTTGGGCCTTGGGAAGGTTCTTTACCTAGCACTAGCAGATAATGACAGGAAAGTATGAGGATTATCAACAGCTTGCAAATTACAGAGCAAGTTTCTAAATAAAATTTATGTGAACATACCCAAAAAGTAGTTTTAAATGTTTATAAAACTATAAAAGAAAATGAAGGAGAAACCGGAAAAACCCGCCTATTTAACAGAAATTCGAGAACAAACTATTTATAGAGGTGTTTCAAAATCTCATGAGCTGTGACCTTCATATGCGCAGGAACAAAATACCTCTCGTGGATTCAATTACACTACTTAAAAATATTAGATTTATTGTTTACAGTTTACCACGAGCTCTTTTTTATGTATATAGAAAGGTAGCTATCAGTGTTTTCAAAATACACTTATAAACCTAGTACAAACTTTGCCTTCTGCGCATTTCGCGGTTCATAAGATTCTGAAATACCTCTAAATTAATTAAGGAAGGACCATATAATCGAAAAGCTAAATCGGCCAAAGGAAAATCACGAGCATTAGATTCGTCTGTGGTGAAGTTGTTAAGAGATTTAATTTACAGTAAGTATAAGGAAAATGAGATACCAACAGTAAAATCAGTACATATGGAACTGAGAACAACAGGTGTAGTGTCACTTAGTGAACAAACAATTATAGGCCAAGCAAATGGGTAGGTTAAATCGCAAAATGTGTCCGGAGGGAGATCTCTACGGGAAAAGTTGTATTGAGCTGAGATGTAAAAAAAAGCCTTAATATACTACTAGCCCCACCCTTTCCTTAAGGGCAGAAAAAGGATGAAATAGTTTATTTTTGCGTATAAATCGAGAACGATGGGAGATATGGAAAAAGGTTTCAGATAAAAATCGTAGAGCTTAAAATTCTGCTTAAAAAAGGCCATATGCATTTACACCGTATTTCTGATGGTTTGGCTGTAAAACCTGTATGGCGCTTAGGGGCTGAATGGATTGTTAAAGAAAATCGTAAAAAATCGAAAAGTTGATATTTTTCATTATTTCTTTTTTGAATCTCCTTAGAAAAATCCTAAACTATCTTTACAGAGATAAAGTATCTCTGTCAACTTTTTTATATAAAAGTTATGAACATCTGAATTTTTAAATTCACGATTAATCAGAGTTAAACGTAGCGAAAAATATTTTTTTAGGCAACACTGTCTTCTTCGTGAAATTTCCTTACAAAAAGTCCTTTACAGTTTTTTTATCTCACATACCAACGTTGATATCTAAATAAAATTACTATAATTCCTACAATTTTTATTTCACTCAACGCCACTGCTATATAGTCTAAGAGCTACTGGCCTCGGCAACCCATTGTCACAATGCTGGAAATATGTTAAAATGTTAGGTTAGATCTCCCCCGATATTTATTTATTCACTTCTACAAACATTTGACTTACGGACCTCAAATAGAGTAGCGGCAACAGAAATACTTTACACTAGAGGTCAAGAGTTCAAATCCTGTGTAGCAACAAAAATATTTTTTGCTTTTTTTTTTATTTTTCGACCCAAATCTCTTGCTCGAATATTATATTACCTATATTTCACGTCTATAAATGTTTCTTTGCCATAAAATTTTGTATTAGTGACAGAAAGTGTATTCGATTAATGAAGTATTTTTGAAATCTACAATTATACATTGACAAAGGTAAGAAAAGTTCATACATTATTTTCATTTTACGTTTACTCACACTGAAAAAAAATATATAATAAAATAAATTCAATATCTCAAACAATCAAAAATGAAACCAGGATTTTTCAAAAACTCGACATATTGACATATTATATCTAGTAGTCAGGCTGAAAATATGCATTACTTAATAATTCCGGGAAGCGGTAACTTTTCATCAAAAGTTACCAACAATAGTCCTTGAGTGTCATTTGTTATTGAACAAAATAGTTGCCAAATACCAGTTTACGATACTTCAAAGAAATTTACCTTAGAAATTAAATTAACCTTCTTAATTTTAAGAGAGAAAAAAAAGTTATTTTGTTCCAAAATTCGTGAAAGATAAGCGTTAATAACTTTAAAAAATACATATTTAGCACACCTAATTATAGCGATTTCTTATACATTACTTCAAGAGTAATATGTGAAAGTTCCAGGTTCTTATCTTAAAAATTGTAGAAATGGTAGAGCTTATACCGATTTCATTGGAAATCTCTTTATGTTCCGACCTCCATATACCTACATGTTCTATTCCTACATACATTCGTTTTTTTATTTGAAAATATAATAATCCAATAGTGACTTACTGGAGTGAAAAAGGACATTGATGTGTACAGTTTTGTAACACAAAAATTATATCATCATCAGGAGTATATATATCTCAGTTTTGGACTTTCCAAAGCCTATTGCGTTTTTTTATAAACAATGTGCTGGATTGAATAAAAATATGAACTGAGAAAATTAACAAATTGTTCGAACTCGGTCGCACTTCCTACCTTTATTGGCCGATGTTCTGGGCCTGGTTATCTTCCCTCTGAGCTCTGGTAGGTTGATTCGGCGAGGGGGCAGCGGACTGTAGTTGGATCACCAAGTCGAACAACTGAACGTGATGTAATTCCCGCACTATGAGCGAGACGAGCGAAAATGAGCGTTTTGAGCGATAAGAAAAAATATAGAGAATATCGAGACACAGTTAGTACACGTGCTCGTTAGCGGTCAGATTTAAAACTGTCTCACAGACCCACTTCTCCACCTTCTCGTAGCCGAAAAGTAGGGTTCTGCGCGACCGAGTATTTTTCGCGGGCAACTGTACAAAATTGAATTTAAGAATTTATTTTAGGGCAATAGATAATATTTTATGACAATCAACTTAAACACTAAATTAAAACTTAGAAACTAATACGGAAAATTCACTGAATATTGAACATTCCGCCGACCTTTAAAAGTATTTTAAATGTGAACGTTAGGCAGCGGGCAGAGTTTTACCAGCGGCCTTTTGAAAATTCCCTGTGATGTTCTAATAGAAGCTACTCCCGCTACACCGTCTTTACCAGGATGTGTTTTAATAATACGACCTAAGTTCCAACGCAATGGTGGTAAAATATCATTTTTTAAGAGCACCATTGTGCCCGGTGCTATGGAAGTTGCAGGATCTGTCCATTTACCTCTCTGCTGGAGGGTATGTAAATATTCTTTGTGCCAGCGAGTCCAAAAATCCTGGTGAAGACGTTGTAATAGTTGCCACCGTGTCAGCCGATTTATGTTTACACCACTCAGATCAGGGTCTGGTAATGCAGTTAGAGGCTCCAGTGTCAAAAAATGACCTGGGGTAAGTACTGCTAAATCATTCGGGTCAGAACTTAGCGGGGAGAGAGGACGAGAGTTGAGAAGGGCTTCAATTTGTGTTAGCACAGTATAAAGTTCTTCATAAGTGAGTACTTGGTCACCTATGACCCGAGATATGTGTGTTTTAACTGACTCTATGCCGGCCTCCCACAGACCACCAAAATGTGGAGCTGAAGGAGGGTTAAATGACCATTGAATAGCCTCTTGTTGGGCAATATTTTTGAAAATTTGTGTGAAATATGTATTAGCGCCAACAAAATTTGTACCACAGTCACTATATATGTGCGAACATCGCCCGCGCCGAGCAATAAAACAACGCAACGCTGCTAAGAAAGCTTCTGTAGAGAGATCAGATGCAAGCTCAAGGTGTAGCGCCTTTGTAGCGAAACAGACAAATAGGCATATATATGCCTTCTGAGTTTTAGCTCCCCTAGTCTTGCCTAATTTAATTGTGAAGCCACCGCCATAATCAACCCCTACCACCGAAAAGGCCTTAAGTTGAGATACGCGATGGCACGGTAAATTTCCCATTGGCGGTTGATAAGGTCTTGGGTTCAGACGCCAACATTTAAAACAATTAGACAGTACCCGACGTATTGCCCGTTTAGAAGACAATATCCAGAAATTTTGCATCAATAAATTTTGAAGCGTTTGAACTCCGGGATGCAAGTGAGTTTTGTGAGTTTCCTCTATAATAAGTTCAGTCAGTCGACTACCGCGAGGCAATAAAATGGGGTGTTTCTGATCATAGGATAGGTCAGAATTATGTAATCGACCGCCGACCCTGAGAACACCATCCGTGTCAATAAAGGGATTTAATTTTTTAAATGATTTCGAAATAGGAATTTTTCGTTCGAGATGAGAAATTTCTTGGGCAAATGAGTTATGCTGAACACGCTTAATTAAAAGTAATAAAGCTTGGTGAAGCTCCAAATTAGTAAAATGTTCAGTTTTTCTTACAGTGTTTTTAGAATTAAAAATGAAACGTAAAATGTATGCTACAATACGTTTTATTTTTGCGAGAGATGAGTATTTATTAAGAAGAGAATCGAGTGAGTCTAAAGAAACAAATGTAACAAGCGTGAGTTTTGCTTCCTCTGAGATTATATCAGGAGAAGAATATTCAGCAATATTAGAGGGCCATTTGTCTGGAGGAGCAAAGAGAAATGCAGGGCCTGTCCACCATTGAGGATGGTTCATTAAATCAGCGGGTAGGAGACCTCGAGATGCACAGTCTGCGGGATTTTTCGCGGAGGGCACATGGTGCCAAATTGAGGGAGAAGTTTTTTCTTGTATGTGGGCAACCCGATTGCTCACAAAAGTTTTCCACCTATGTGGTTGTAAGTGTATCCAGGAGAGAGTTATAGTCGAGTCCGACCAAGCATATAATTTGTCAAAATGTATTTTTTCGCGGTATGTATTTAAAACAAACGAAAATAAATCGGAGAGTAAGACTGCAGCACATAATTCTAATCGAGGAAGAGATATTTTTTTTAATGGTGCTACTTTAGATTTAGCGCATACAAAGAATGTCCGAATATTACAATTATTCTCACAAATACGAATGTAGATAACACTGCTAAAGCCTTTTTCGGAGCTATCGCAAAACCCGTGTAGCTCGCAGTGGTTATATTCGGTAGTAATTAACCTCCGGGGTAAACTAAAATTTGAAAGTAGTGAAAGTTCGGTTTTATATTGCTCCCAACGAGAAATAATGCCTTTTGGGGGTGTATCATCCCATGAGAGACCCAGTAACCAGAGTTGTTGAATTAAAAGTTTAGCAAAAAATGTAAGCGGGCATAAAAATCCAAGTGGGTCATATATACGAGCGAGTTCGGATAAGATCGTACGTTTAGAACAACTTCGCTCTAGGGGTTTTACTGAATACGCGAAAGAATCGGAAGAGGGATGCCATTGTAGGCCTAGAATTTTTATTACGTCATCTTCCTTGTAATCAAATGACTGTGAGCAATTTTGTAAATAAGAAGGAGGCAAATGGGATAATAGTTTTGGGTCGTTACTAGCCCATTTTCGTAGTTCGAAACCACCCTTATGTAATAAATTAATAAGCTCACCTTGTAACGTGAAAGCATTTTCAAAGGAGTTGCTTCCTGTGAGAATATTATCTACATAGGTGTCTGTGGTTAAAACTTTGGAGGCCATAGGATAAGTTTGACCTTCATCTTGAGCCAATTGTATGAGGGTGCGAAGAGCTAGATAAGGCGCGGATGAAACCCCAAAACTTACTGTATTTAACTGAAAGTCACATACAGGGTCATCCGTAGAAAATCGCCACAAAATGCGTTGAAAATTTCTATGTTCAGCGGTAACTAAAATCTGCCTATACATTTGTTTAATATCGGCTATAAAAACATGAGAATGTAAACGAAAGTTAAGTAAAATTGTGACTATATTTTGCTGTAGTTTTGGCCCAATTAAGAGAGAGTCATTAAGAGAAGGAAAACCGGGAACTTTAGCTGACGCATCGAAAACAACTCTTAATTTGGTAGTAGTACTTTCAGGCTTAATTACGCAATGATGAGGTATATAATATTTATCCTTAACATCTATATTACTAACAGGTGACATGTGACCACTATCAAGATAATCTCTCATAAAATCTGAGTAATTTTTATAGAGTTCGGAGTTATTATGTAATCTACGCTCTAAAGCTAGAAAACGACGTAATGCTACAGAACGAGTGTCACCAAAAGGTTCAATGGCACGAAATGGGAGAGAAACTGTATAGCGCCCTGTATGGTTTCGAGTATGTGTTTCTGTGTAAATTTTTTCACAACGTTGATCATCAAGCGAATATTTCGGAGCTGACGGAATTTCTTCCAGTTCCCAAAATTTTTTAAGAGTGTTGTCTAGTGACGTTGTTTCAGAGCAGAAAAATGTATTAATTTGAGTTATGTTTGTATATTTTATCGACCCCATTAATATCCATCCAAAAACGGTTGAAATGGCTGTCGGTTCGTTATTATTACCCGAAAGTTTACCATTTTCTAAAATTTGAGGAAATACCTCAGCACCTAATAACATATCAATATTACCGGGTGTATCAAAATATGGATCAGCTAATTTTAAGTTAGATAAATGAGGCCATGAGCGATTAATACAGATGCTGGGCATATCTGTACATATTTTAGGCAAAACAATAGCGTCAATAGTAAAAGTAGGAGAAATTTTATCTTTAGGTCGTATAGTACACGTGACTCCGCCTAAATTAGTTAAGGTTTCTGTTTGTCCAATTCCCCGTACGTTTACAGGCAAATTATAGCAATATAAACCTAATTTATGTACACATCTTTTAGTCATGAAATTTGCTTGAGAACCGCAATCCAACAAAACGCGGATAGTTTGATAATTATTACGAGCATCTAATACTTTAATAAGAGCGGTAGCAAGAAGGACACCTGTCGTATTAGGCACTACTCCAATGAGAGCATTTGCAGATTCTGAAGTAGAGGGAGCGTTTATTGCAATCTGATTTCGTGACAAATCAGCTGCATTTGAGTTTTGAGTGTCTGAAGATGGTATTAATTCGGAGGACAAAACTTCGTCCCCAAAATGTAACAGAGTATGATGCCTCTGTCTGCAAATACGGCAAGTTCCGGATGACGTACAATTTTTAGAGGTATGCTTGATGCCTAAACAATTTACACACCAATTTTTTCGTTTCACTAAATCAAAACGTTCTCTAGGCAATTTATTATTAAAAACAGGGCAAGTGTATATAAAATGTTCCGATTTACAGAGGATACATGATGTTTTATTAGAATTAACAAAAAAAGATGAAGTGCGAGTTTTTGTAGAGTTGAAATTGGAACGTGTGTGTACTTTATTTATTTCCAATTTTTTACCTTTCGGTGGGGACGAGGCGTTGATAGCTTCTAGTGCGTTACATTGTTTTAATACAAATGTTTTTAGAGACTCAAAAGTAGGTATGACATTGTTATCTGACTTCTGTTCCATTTCAAAGCGACTAATAGTGTCTGTGTCCAAACATTTGAGAAACATAAAAAATAATAAAAAGTCCCATTGATCTACAGGAAAATTCATATTTGCAAGAGCAGCCAGATTTTCATTAAATGTGTCCAAGAGTTTTCTAAGATTATAAGGGTTAATTTGTTTGTCTACTAATTTCGTAGCGTTAAATATTTCTTGGAGATATGATGATGCAATCAGACGTTTATTGTCGTAACGTTTGACAAGAGCTTCATATGCAATAATATAATTATTTGCGGTCATAGGTGTACATTGCACAAGCGTCAAAGGAGGACCTTCTAAAGAATTAATTAAATGAGTGAACTTTTCAATTTCAGAAAGATCTGGACTATTATGAACTAGAGAGTTATATATATCTATGTAGGTTCTAAAATGCTTATAGTCACCCAAGAACTTTGGCAGTTCTATTTTTGGTAATTTAATATTACGCTGAGAAATAATTGAATCATCCTTTTTAATAATACTTGGATCCCCAAATATGTCAAAATAAATTTCTTGTGTTATAGCACTATCATTTTCAAACGAAGCCCTAATTTGTTCTTGAGCGTCTAAATCAGCACCCTCCTGAAGAGCGAGTAAAGCTATTAAATTACCGTGATTTCCCTGAAATTCTTCATAGACTGAATCAAATCGTTTAAAATATATTTTGAAAATAGAATTATGCCTTTCGTCCTCTCGCGCAAGTTCTGCTTTAGCTTTTATTTCTTTCAATTTGTTGTAATTCATATCACAAATTGCAGAGTGCATTTTAATTTTATTAGCATTAGACATGATTACCAGTGTGTTTTAAACGACAATATTAAATATTCTGAAATATCTTAATGAAAAATTATTAAATAATAAACAACAACTAATTTCAAGAAAATAAAGGAGCAATTTTGTAAAAATCTGAGAAATATAAATATTATCAACTGTGCGATGTAAACATAAACAGCTGAGCGGTTTGTATGCGAACAAAAAGCCGAATATCTATGTAGCTTCAATATTAGCCACAAAAAAGTGATAAGGTTTTTAATTCAATGTGAAATTATGATTGCCACAAAATATTTCTAAATTAAATAAGAGAATCCTTGGCTCGTAAGGTACCAAAAAATGTGCTGGATTGAATAAAAATATGAACTGAGAAAATTAACAAATTGTTCGAACTCGGTCGCACTTCCTACCTTTATTGGCCGATGTTCTGGGCCTGGTTATCTTCCCTCTGAGCTCTGGTAGGTTGATTCGGCGGGGGGGCAGCGGACTGTAGTGGGATCACCAAGTCGAACAACTGAACGTGATGTAATTCCCGCACTATGAGCGAGACGAGCGAAAATGAGCGTTTTGAGCGATAAGAAAAAATATAGAGAATATCGAGACACAGTTAGTACACGTGCTCGTTAGCGGTCAGATTTAAAACTGTCTCACAGACCCACTTCTCCACCTTCTCGTAGCCGAAAAGTAGGGTTCTGCGCGACCGAGTATTTTTCGCGGGCAACTGTACAAAATTGAATTTAAGAATTTATTTTAGGGCAATAGATAATATTTTATGACAATCAACTTAAACACTAAATTAAAACTTAGAAACTAATACGGAAAATTCACTGAATATTGAACAAACAATTTTGTTTTTTGAACAGCGTTTATTTAGGTAAAAGAGGTGAATATCTCCGGTTCTAGGGGTCCGATCGGGACAAACAAAAAATCAAAATCTTCTCAATTAAAATTTCAAGAAATCTGCGTTAGTTTTGGGTCATTTGAGTATGTATACAGGGTGTTGCATCATGAGAGGGACATAGCTTAATAGGAGGTAGAGAACATCAGTGGTAACCGGAACCTCCCATAGAAATGTCTCATTGGGCCTTCACTACGAAATTACAGGGTGTTAAATAATTTTTGGCCAAACCTGTTTTTTGTCATAACTTTGACAGGAAATGAAATAACGGATTCATTTTTGGTACGGCTAATATACAAACGAGCCCCAAGAGGTACATGTATAAAAAAATATATATCCAGGTCCGGACTCACTATAATTTATGTTTCTTCTTTGCATCAATAAAACATCACCCTGTATATATTTTTTTGAAATTTCGATACAATATTCGAAAAGAGCAAGAAAAAACAAACAAAATGGCCTATTTCATTTTTTTGTTACACCTTCGTGGTTATTTAAATACGTTGTTAAATGTGCAAGAAAATGGATTACAGAACCCTATTAAATGAGAGGCACGTGAAATAAATAGTTTTATAAGTAAAATTTGCAAAAATTCTATTGAGCCTAGGTGGTCTGGGTGAATCCTAATTCCGGCACGTTTTAAAGGTCCATTTTGGTAAAAAACTGTGGTCCTAATAAGTAATCGGGTATGAAATAACAAAATTTTTAATCAATCACAGTAGGCTTGTTCAAAGTGGCAGATAATAAAAAGAAATCTCCTAAACAGTTGAATAATTGTTTGTTAGTAATTTAATGTGTCAATAATCCGCATTTAGTTAGTGAAAACTTGTGAAAATATTTTAACTATGCCAGTAAAATTTACAAACGGGGAATATGCTGACATAATATTCATCTATGGTTTCTGTAATGGAAATGGTAGGTCGGCGGAAAGAGAATATGGGCTGCGTTTTCCTGGTCGTCGATGCGCTAATCATAAAACCTTTAGTACGGTGTTCCAGTATGCAAGACAACACGGAAAGTTTCCTACTTCTGCAGTTGTGGAGCGTGTTTTACAACAAAGTGTGCAGGAACAAAACAATATTATAAACTTAGTTCAAGAAAACCCAAATATGAGCACTAGACGAATCAGTTTGGCAACTGGTATTCCTCATTGGCGAGTATGGAGAACCCTAAAAAGAGAACGTTACCATCCATATCATATCCAGCAGGTACAGCGTCTTTAACAAGGCGACGATATCCCACGCCTGGCATTTTGTCGTTGGTTGTCTAATCATCGCCCAGTCATTTACAGAACCTTATTTACGGATGAGGCACAATTTACAAGGGATGGAGTAAACAATTCACGAAATAATCATAAATGGGCACAGGAAAACCCACATGCGGTACGCCAACGCCGTTCGCAACACAGGTTTTCTGTAAATGTTTGGGTCGGACTTGTGAATAGACATTTGATAGGGCCACATTTTTTTGAAGAAAGATTGAATGGTGAAATTTACTTTGATTTTCTTCCAAACATTTTACCGAATATGTTAGAAAATATCGGTATAAGAGGCATGTTGTTTCAGCATGATGGGGCCCCACCACATTTTAACCTTCAAGTAAGAGAACACTTAAACAATGTGTATCCTAATAGATGGATTGGACGCGGGGGTCCACATGAATGGTCACCAAGATCTCCTGATTGTAACCCTTGTGATTACTTTTTATGGGGTCACTTAAAAAACGAGGTTTATAGCATTGAAATTGAAAGTAGATAACATTTAATCCAGCGCATCGTTACAACCTGCGACGAAATACGGAATAATCCAGAAATGATACGTCGAGCAATTGGTGACCTTTCTAAACGCGCAAGAAAATGCACAGAATTTGGGGGAGGACATTTTGAAAATTTACTTTTGTGTCAATTACGTTTTATTTTTAAACACATTTAGTTATTGTTTTGTTATTTATTGTTAATTGAATGGAAAATATTTTATTTATTTAGATTTTAGTTTGTTCTCTTCCAATTTTTATTAAGTATAAAATGTTGATGATTTTCTTGATCAAAGTAACTGGTTGCTTAGGCCTAAATGGTTTAAATTATCTGTCACTTTTATTCTTTGAACAAGCCTACTGTGATTGATTAAAAATTTTGTTATTTCATACCCGATTACCTATTAGGACCACAGTTTTTTACCAAAATGGACCTTTAAAACGTGCCGGAATTAGGATTCACCCAGACCACCTAGGCTCAATAGAATTTTTGCAAATTTTAGTTATAAAACTATTTATTTCACGTGCCTCTCATTTAATAGGGTTCTGTAATCCATTTTCTTGCACATTTAACAACGTATTTAAATAACCACGAAGGTGTAACAAAAAAATGAAATAGTCCATTTTGTTTGTTTTTTCTTGCTCTTTTCGAATATCGTATCGAAATTTCAAAAAAATATATACAGGGTGATGTTTTATTGATGCAAAGAAGAAACATAAATTATAGTGAGTCCGGACCTGGATATATATTTTTTTATACATGTACCTCTTGGGGCTCGTTTGTATATTAGCCGTACCAAAAATGAATCCGTTATTTCATTTCCTGTCAAAGTTATGACAAAAAACAGGTTTGGCCAAAAATTATTTAACACCCTGTAATTTCGTAGTGAAGGCCCAATGAGACATTTCTATGGGAGGTTCCGGTTACCACTGATGTTCTCTACCTCCTATTAAGCTATGTCCCTCTCATGATGCAACACCCTGTATATCATGCAAAATTAAATAAACCGGCTAAAAAGCTTTTTTTCCTTTTAACGCCAAGGGACGTCAAGAATTACGATCGGCTTCAAACTTTCGGAAAATATACCTTTTGTAGAAAACTACAAATTTTTCGGCCATTTTGAAAAATTTTTATCAGAAAAGAAAGAGAATTGCGACAACTTTAATTTAAAATAAAGTTAATTTTCGTCTATATGAACTCGAGATAGTTAACTTTTAGCATCTTGTAAAACCATAAATAGCAATAAATACACACACACACACACACACACACACACACATACACATAGAAATAGCCCGGGAGGCAGCGACAGTTTCCATGAAATCATTTCTATAAAGCTATTTTTTTTTCAAAGAGAGTTTAGATAGTATCTATAATGAAGGTGCAATTCTACCAAACTCTTAGTGGTGAAAAATTAAACATGTAAAAAAATACATGGACGAGAATTTCGTTTTTCAAATTGTCACAAATTGTCAAAAAATGACGATTCGCCTTCGCTTCTGCCGGCCTCAATTTTCGATTTTCACCTTGCGACTCACGTTGTACGGTCATTGCTGATCTTCTCCTCGCTATGGAGACATAGAACGGGTCTCCGTTCGCCGTATTTATTCAGTTCTTACGTTTGAAAAATTGACTTGCGGTCGTGCTAATCGGCGACTATTTTTAAGTGGTTTCCCGAGTTCGAATCCTTCCCGGGGATACTTTTTTGTTTTTTTTTCGTTTTCAATTTTTTTGCAGATATTTTTAATTCTATAATTGCTATTCACTCCGATCTATTGCGGGCGGGATTCGAACTCGGGAAACCACTTAAAAATAGTCACTGATTACCATGACAGCAAGTCAATTTTTCAAACTTAAGAACTGAATAAATACGGTGATATTGGAGACCCGTTCTATGTCTCGATGGCGAGGAGAAGGTCGGCAATGACCATACAACATGAATCGCGAGGTGAAAATCGAAAATTGGGGCCGGCAGAAGCGAAGGAGAATCGTCATTTTTTGACAATTCGAAAAACGATATTTTCGTCTATTTATTTTTTTGCAACATGTTGTTTAATTCTTTACTCATTTACGCACCACTAAGAGTTTGGTAGAAATGCACCTTCATTGTAGATACTATCTAAACTCTCTTTGGAAAAAAATCCAGCTTTATAGAAAAATCTGTCGCTGCCTCCCGGGCTAAAACAGAGTTGTCTCTGAACAGAACAAATATTTGACATTAGCCAGGAAAAATAAGGTTATAATTTTATAAAGAGAAGTTAGCAGAAAAATTCCCCTAAATACATACCTTAACTACTAACTATTAACTTAAGTAAGCCGGAAACAATTGAGCACAGTGCAACAAAACAAGAGGTAATCTCGATACATAAATTTTAAAAAAGCTATTCAGGATAATTTAGAACAATAAAATGTAAATGCTTGAAAAAACAGTTTTTATAAGTTCAAAATGTTTTTTGGACGTTTCGTATGAAGTAAATATGTTTCAAAATGATACAGTTCAAATATTAGCCATTTGTTAATTAACAATAATTGGCCAAAATACTAAAAGTAAAATATGAATGTATAAACTCTATAAGCTGTAAATAATTCTTCTTCAAACATGTTTTGTCTTAAAATACCTATTACATTACCAATTACTTTACGCCTGATTTAATACAGATGTTTGTTTGCTTCATTAAAACTCTGGCAAGCAATTAGTTTTATGAAGGTTCGACCTGAAACTTACTGATTTCAAAGCATATTAGATTTTTAGCCCAGCATTAACAACCACCTCAAATTAATTTCATGAAGCAATGATAAAATCACAACATTTCCTTAATTTCTATAAAACTTGATCCTCCTAACTTGAACTTAACAGCTATAAAGTTTTATTGAAGGCTTGACAAATACCTTGATAAGTCAATCATAAGCCAATAGAAACTAAACGATCATTTATTTCTAATGTAAGTTCTTGAAGGCCTCTTTAAAACCTTCTTTAAGACAAAACTATCTTTAAGTGCAATTGGCATTTAATAAATCAAGCATGAATCAGTTGTTTATGAGGTGGCCATTACAAAATACTGATAAAACCTAAATAAATCTAAAAAGCATTTAAATTGTTACTTGGCAAGTTACACCTTTCTGCTCCCCCACTCGCCTGAAGGGAGCCCATAGATGCGGGTCCGAAATTTTTTTTCAACACATTAAATAGTTAGTTTCTCCACCGATTTTTGCCTTTCTGACCTGCTGAACGTGTTGACAAATAAAAATCATTTTTTGACCCGTATTTAAGGACCCCCTAGATGCGAGTGGGGGCAGAAAGGTGTAACTTTTATGTATGTCATTTCTTATGCCCGAAGGTCTATGCCATTCTCAACGTTCTCCATCGAGAACTTTCCATCTTCTAGGTGCTTTGTGAAATTTTAAGTTTTTCCTTGATTCTGAGTCTAAAATGGCCTTGTAACTTTTTTATACAATAGGAAAATTGTAACTTTTCGTACATGGTCTCAAATACTTATAACAAAGGTTTTGCCGCAAAGTAGAAGTGGTATTCATTCGGTTGGATCATGGCCAATTTTTAAATTTGCCGCGATTTTTACTTTACCAGCAAAAACTTTTTTCATCAACTCAAAATTGTACAGACTATCGTATACCGCAGTTCCTAGCAGGTATTCATTCCGTTAAAAAATATGTATTATTCCATGGCCCCGGGCCCAAATTCAAACCATTTTGGGGACTCATGACCTGGCCTACGGTGATTGGTTTATAGTACTATATTCCTCAGTACACCACAATTGTTAGCAGGTATTCAAAATAAGTCAATTTTGCACACTGGTTCCTAAGCTATAACCCTTCAACTGAGCTCAAAATTTGTTTAAAAATGTATGCACAGTTGTATTAGGAATGTAACTGTATTGACAGACAAAAATAGTGGTGCCTAAACGAAGGCAGAAAAAAACATTTTTTTAAAGATTATTAGATCTGCTTTAAGTTCACCATTTTAGGTCTCCAGGTAATAAACTTTGTGCAATTCTATTTTATAGAATTGTTTCTCATTCCAAGATACTCATACATTTGTTTCTAAGATGATCTCTAAATATATAATCAATTATTGTAATTTAAAACATATTCCACATTGTAAGATTTTTTTGTAAAGTTCAACTTTTCTCATTCAAAACATTTCCGCTTAGATAATTAAAGTATGAATTACATCTTGTTCGTGCTTTCAATGTGAATTTTTATAGTTAAAAAATATATTTTTCAGTAAATTTTGAATAAAAATGCTAATAGCGTTTTTTTCACAAGCCTGTTTCTGAATAGATATCCAGGTCACTTAACACAGTTCTTATTGTGCATTATCTCATTTTCAAAACATCACCTAACCTGTATCGTCGGAATCGGGACGGAATTACGCCTTGCTACGCACGGTATATTTTAAGTGATATTAGGGAGATTTTAGGCGACTTAAATTTGCTAATACGTTAAGCGTAAAAGGGTACACTGAGCATGCGCATTAGCTCTAAAATAAGGTTTTCTGGTATATCTTGACACGTTTTGAGTTTTCCAAGCCTTTATTACTTTCTTGACGTTACCTAAACAATGTAAACATATATATTCCTACTTTTCGTTTAGTTTGAAAAATTTAGTTTAAATATCAAAAAGACAAATTATGTTCACAACTTGATAAAAATACCAACGTTGCCAAGGATTGATTTTCACGCAATAATTTCATTAGAGATTACGAACACAATTAAAAATATCTAAAAAGTGTATTAAACAGAACCAGGAGTCATATATTTTAAATGCAAGTATTAAGGTATTCATATATTAAATTTATAAATAGATGTGAATGTTCTCTACCGAGCAACGTTGTAAAACATTATACGTTACTAGGCGAACGTTGCTCTAACGCAAATACTGTAAAACTATCGGTTAATAAGGTATTCTGTAATTTTTTAACGACTGCGCATGTGCAGTGTAACGAATAAAGCATAACGTTCATACATTAAGTGACCTAAAATCTATCTATTCTTCCGAGTTTTCCGGTTATTAACGTACAGTGAGGTTAATGAAACAAAAAACAAATCAATTTCCTCAAAATGTCAAATAATGCTTTTTTTCGTTCACTTCTGTCGGCTATTGGAAATTTCAAATTCATCCCGGCCATAGCACATCGCGTTAAGCGACGACTTTCACAGAGGATTTCTCGGTTCGAATCCTGTACAGGTATACTTTTTTTTGTCTTGAACTTTTTTAAATTAATTTTGAACTTTTTGGCGGATATTTACTATTCTAAAATCATCGCATTTATGCGATTAACGTTTAAAAACTATAAAAAAGTAGAAATAATTCATGTCTAAGTTAATGAATTTGTTCACGACTTCAGAGGCGTATGTCACTATATTCGAGACCATTATTTTTCTACTTGTTGAATATAAATGAATTAATTTTAAAAAAAACAGCTTGTTACAAATCTGTCATGCAGATTAACAGTTTTTGCCTCTAGAAAGGCACCAACCGATATGTATGCTAATCGTATTTTCGTAATTACCGAGTGGTAATTAATCGATAAAGAAAAAAACAGCTTGTTACAAATCTGCCTTCCACAGTGAAATATCTCTCAGGTTAACAGTTTCGGCTTCTGGAAACCCACCAACCGATATGCATCTCAATCATATTTTTGTACTCATTGTGGGACAAGTAATCGATAAAAAATATTAGCTCTATACAAAAACTTCCACCAACCATGAAAAGCATGTCGACTTTCAAGAGTCATCTAGTGAAGTTCCCACCAGCAAAAAAATTTCTCTTATTACTTTTTTGTCTGCCAGCTCTAAGGAACAGGATTAATAATGTCTTTAGCTTTTACAAATATGTTAGGTGATTGCACGCTGGCTCCCTATTTGATATCTGAAAATGCAACTTTGTAGAAGTAAAAAATAAATATCAACTTAAACAGCAACCACTTTCAAAAATTCAAGAATGCTCACTGCTCACCCCATCGACATCCTTTCGCCACACCGGCCATTCCTTCTTTGGGAAGCCTTAAACTAACATCTTGGCATATTTTCAGCCTTGTGAAAATGGGTGTGTTGTCGAGGCCAGTAGCTCTTAGACTATATTCCAGTGCCGTCGTGTGAAATAAAAATTGTAGGAATTATAGTAATTTTATTTAGATATCAACGTTGGTATGTGAGATAAAAAAAAACGGCAAAGGACTTTTTGTAAGGAAATTTCACGAAGAAGACAGTGTTGCTTAAAAAAATATTTTTCGCTACGTTTAACCCTGAATAATCATCAATTTAAAAATTCAGATGTTCATAACTTTTATAGAAACTAGTTCACAAAGATACTTTATCTCTGTAAAGATAGTTGAGGATTTTTCTAAGGGGATTCGAAAAATAAATAATGAAAAATATCAACTTTTCGATTTTTTACGATTTTTTTTAACAATCCATTCAGCCCCTAAGCGTCATATAGGTGTTACAGCCAAACCATCAGAAATACGGTATAAACGCATATGGCCTTTTTATTGCAAAATTTTAAGCTCTACAATTTTTATCTGAAACCTTTTTCCATGTCTCCCATTGTTCTCGATTTATACGCAAAGATAAACTATTTCATCCTTTTTCTGCCCTTAAGGAAAGGGTGGGGCTAGTAGTATATTAGGGCTTTTTTTACATCTCAGCTCAATACAACTTTTCCCGTAGAGATCTCCCTACGGACACATTTTGCGATTTAACCTATCCATTTGCTTGGCCTGTTAGGCGATGGAGATTAAAGATAGGATTAAACTTTAAGGTGGCCATTCCCTAGAAAGAGACATCCGATAGGTAAATATTTATTATTTTTGCCAATAATGTTTTTTCTTAGTATGTATATTTAAAAAAACTATGAGTATCTAAGTAGAACTATAACAAGACTATTACTATGAATTATTACTCAATATTTTCAGTGGATTGCAAAATAGCTCGATTTAAAACTACGAAATAGGAAGATTGACATCATTTTTAATTAAAATTAAATCTAGCTATTTTGCAACCCGCTGAAATTACTGAATGAAAATTCATAGTAATAATCTTGCTATGGTTCTACTTAGGTACTATTATAGCTTTTTTTAAATATACGTACTAAGGAAAAAAAGTTATGGCCAAAAATAATAAATATTTCCCTATCGGATGTCTCTTTCTAGGGAATGGCCACCTTAAAGTGATTCATAAAAGATCAAGTATTATGGAAAGCTTCAGAATTGTATTGTGGCGTAACGAATGAATATTTATAACGTATTAAAAAATTTCGAAGTTGCTTGAAGTTCTCTACAATCAAAATTATTTATTTGATTACTTATATATTTGTCTTCTTGAATTGAATTATTTATTTGATTACTTATATATTTGTCTTCTTGAATTGAATTATTTATTTAATACTTGTTTATTCGTTTTCTAGAATAGAATTTATTTATTTAATATTTGTTTATTTGTTTTCTAGAATTGAATTTATTTATTTAATCTGGCTCAATTAGATCACGTTAGGATTAGTGATATAAATAGCAATAGCCTTAACTCTGAACCCACATTTTTTGGCATGGAATTGCTCGTATCTTCTCGTGGCAACAATAATAATTCAATAGATTAAAATATTATTGCCGAAACTGAGCAATAAGAGAATATTTGGCAATTCTAATTTAGACTCAGAATTCATCATTGCTCAACAGATTTAAATTTCTATCAGTTTGCACAAAAATTTTAAGTACGGCTCTGTGAGACGGCAATTATGTTAACAAGCCAAATTTATGGTCTGTTTTTTACAGCTTTTTTTACCTGCACTAAACGAATGGAGGCAACTATAGACTACTAGTAGTTCCGGTGCTATAATTGGAACTGGCGCCTACGCAATCCAATTTGCCGAAAACTACGCCGGTGTTGGCGCTGGCGTGACACTTCGCATCGTCTCTGTGATGGAAACCGGAAAGTACGTCACACGCGAAAGTACACTTCTTAACACGATTTTTGGATTGCCTCTCAAGCTACCGAGGTTATTCCTTGAAAAGCCAGGATGATAGTGTGTCAGGTAAAGAGAAACGAGACCCTACTCTTCATGGTGGAGTCCGAATAATTTCTTGGCGATAATTTTATAATTAAAATTATTTCGCAGTAAGCACTAAGATAGAACAACTAGGTGTTGGTTAACTAAGCGGTTGGTAATCGTATTGATGCATCTGTTACGCATTACCCCCCTTTGCGACGGGAGGCTGATGCGTCACTGGTATAAGTACATGTCTAAAAATTTACAGAAGAAAATCGAGCGTCCACATTGTTCTGGATCGCCGCTAGGGAGGATATAAAAGATTTCTACTAGATGGCTCTAGAGACGCTTTTTGAGTATATAAGGAAAGATTCATGGCGGGAAAGGTAGTTTTTGAATGACAAGTGAGAGATTAGAAATCCGAAGTAAATACAAAGTGAAAATATCAAGTAATAAATACTGTTAGAGTAAAAGTGTATTTTAGTTGATTAAAAAGTATTCTGAAGTTTCCAGTAAAGTTATTAAGTAAACTGTTAGTGCCTATCCCCTGTTACAAATTATTTGGAACCCAAGGAACCAAGGCGGAAATACGCGACACAACACTATCATATGTCAGAAAATTAATGTAGCTATTCACTGTTAGATTAACACAAATTGAGGATTGTAACCATTAAATGTGAAACTGCACTCTGAAGTGGTTTGCTACAGACGCCTTCATGTATCTGGTAGCTGAGATTTATTGCTGAAATAACCCAATATAATTTATATATTAACTAATTTAAAGTTATTTAACGTATGCAGAAAAACTCATATCTTATCAGAACTAAATTAAAGAGGTATGAATCCTTAAAACTGAGTTGAGACTGAAGGAAAATATTGAATGGAATATGAGTAATAAATTATTATAGCTTTGGTATTATTGAATCGTACTTAGTTGGACGACTGTTAGGTCAGATTTTTGCCGATAGTATTATCGATTTTGTTCATGCCAAATTGTATGCGGTTTTATTTTAATACAGTCGACCAGTTACCAGTGATGTACATTTAAATGGTTTTAAATTGTTTTGAAACTGTATTTTCACTTTAGTTTTACTCTATCATATGTGTATGGATTCACTGTACTACACCCAAAAATCTATAGTTTAATATTTCAAACACCCTGTATAAGTATTTGATAAACTAAAATAAACATTTTTATTTTAGGTAGCTTACCTTCCCTTGTGTCCAAAGTTGTACATGGTTCAAAGACTATAATTCATCCAAGTCAACCATTAAAGAATTACACATGATCATTTATCACTAGAACCACACGCAAGTATAAACTTAGCCTATATCTTATTAGCTTGTTTCGTTGCCTTTGATAAAATAGCTATGACTGCTTTATAACTATCATGAGAGCGGGTAATGTAAATTTTCGAATTTATAAAAAAGTTACATTAATTTACAAATTATGTAACTTTTATTTAAAAAGAGACTTGTAAAATATAAAGGTAGCTTTAAATTTTAAATGAAATGATGTGTCTGTGGTTGAATTTTTAAGTTATCCTCGGCGAATTCCAACATTTTTGTCCCTTAATTACTCATTAAACTTAGTACATGCTCTGTAAAGATAGAAACTGTAGTTTCTACCGACTGCGACTGATAGGGCACCATTAATATAAATTGAACATGTATTTGACTGTCTTAGGAAGCTTTAATGTTTTACTTGCTTAATAATTACATACTTACATTAATGTGAAGTATTTCCATGGAACCTGTAACAAAAAATTACGTTTTAAAGATAAAACAACAGACATTTGCTTAAATATAATTCATCTATATCTGTTTTAGTTTTTATTGTTCCCGAAAGGACAAAATTTTTAGCAGTATTTATAATAATGTATAATAATAACATGTTTATTTGCAAAAAAAAAAAACAATTTACAAGAAAGACAATTTACAGGTAAGAAAAAAATTTGTTATTAGAAATATAACGCATATAAACAAGGATAAAAACAATAATACAAATAGACTAGAGAGCCCACAAAAAACTAAATTTTGCTCGTGGACTTTACAATACTTGAAATAAGAAAAAATATTATTATAGTACCTACAATAATTATTACATACTCACACACGCACATATACATACACATACATACGTACACATACATGAACATATACCTACATATACATACACGCAAATCCATAAAAACATATTCACTTGTATAATTTATGAAAACTTAATAGTCTCCAGAAATTTGAGACATTAATTGTTTGTCAAAAGGTCTGGGACCTGCGCGAAAAACAAAAAAATATCTCAAAACTAACTTGTAGGGAGAATATAATCAATTAGTAATAAATTATCAATAAATTAGGCACGTACATTATTAAAATAAATGTGTAATAGTAAAATTAGTATTAAAAAAATTATATTAGTTAAATATTAGCGACTTCATTTATAGAAGCGAAAGGCAAAAATAATGCAAAATAAGATATATCTCGACTTAGATCAGTTCTAAACTATATCTTATTAAGTGGTATTTTTTAAATCACTAAGCCGATAACCATCTAATCTAGTTTTATCACATGTCCATTTTTTTACTTCATTTTATATTTATATTTAGAATTTGGCTGTTTAATTTTAGGTGGAAATATGTTATATATTTTCGGTCCCAAGTAAGTAAAGCATCTTTGAGCAATTGCTTTTTCTAATTTAGGTACAACTGTAGAAATTATTTTGTATCGAGTGTTATAGTCATGTTCAATTGATTTTAATTTATTCTTATTGTAATGTTGCCTAAGGAGGAATAGACCGGGAGCCAGCGACAGATTTTCATGACCAAGTCCGTCTCGAGCGGTAATTAGTGGAATGCATCAGAGAGTTGTATTATGAAGCCTCGTGAACGTCAGCTGCAGTTCCGTGGGTGAGATCAGCGGCGGTAGCCTCCCACGTACGGAGAAAAAACATGTATTTTTAGTCATTTCCTCCTGAATAAAAATGTGTGAAACTATAGGTAATCCAATATCTTGAAGAAAAAAAAATCAGCTGACTATAACATAGTGTATTATACGTCAGCCGGTCGCTTGAACATGAAAAAAAAATACATTTAATGATTTCCTCAACTAAAAATTTACCTGATGATAGCTTATATGCTACTGTGAATGAATATAAATGTCAGCTGGCTGTACCTCGGTGGAAAGATCGTCAGCTGATACGTTAAAAGGCCTAACGCAGAAGTTAAGCAGGAGCATAATTAAGCATGGAGTTCGTTTCTAAAGAAATTTTGATGAACTTTTCCCCTGATTGCATTTCGATCGAAGTCCAACCATTTTTTGACGGTTTTGGTTGGTTTCTGGCACCGAAAATTTATGGTTAGTGGTATACTCTCTGACAATTTTGTAAACACTGCGGCCACACACTCCTGCCATATTTGCCACTTTTTTTTAAATTTCATCTTTGAGTAATATAGGATTTTCTTGAATCTCATACTAATACGCGCTTAAAATCATTTCCTTGGTCTTACGTCGAAATTAGACTTTTTCGACCTTTTTTTAAGAGACAAATAAATTTCTGTGGGCTCATCAGCTGTATCCCTGCTACTAGACATTTTTAGGTGTCCTTGATATATTTGATACACCGATGCCCGATAGGCAAACACACTTATTTAATATACTCTGAAAGGATATAAATAAAAAACAATAATCATATCACAAGAGACGATATTTACAAAGATGCAATTTAAACAATGAAATGAAAAGTAAACAGATACAACAACGATGTACTTCCAACTGAATCTGAGTACGCACCTGTACCGAAACCGCGACGAGTGTTATCTGTTTTCACTAGTTTATGGCCATTTGTCCAATAGCATTACAGAATCCAGCACGCGAGTAGGCCATCACAATAGAATACGTAGTCAGTCGTAGAGAGTGTTTAAGAAGAATTAGTATAGTGACCGTTAAACACAAAATAAAAATGTCTAACGTAACGCCTTATTGCGTCTTTTGCAAAAAACAAGTACTCACTTAAAATCATTTAGTGAAGATCATTGAATGTATTTTTTTTTATGTTCAAGCGACCAGCTGACGTATATTACACCATGTTATAGTCAGCTGACTTTTTTTTTCTTCAAGATATTGGATACGCTATAGTTTCACAAATATTTAGTCAGGAGGGAATGACTGAATGAAACATTTTTTTCTCCGTGCGTGGGAGGCTACTGCCGCTCATACCACCCACGGAACCGCAGCTGATGCTCACGAAGCATTATGATACAACTCCCTGATGCGTCTCACTAATTATGGTTCGAGAAGAAATAATTGACCAAATTTTCACCTGGCTCTCGAACTAGAAGGTTTGACAGTATAATTGCCGCGTATCGAATAATTTACTTTCATTGAACATATCGTTTGTAGGGTAGGTCCAGTGCTTTTTGTATACAATTTTTATAATTAATTTCTGTATAGTTTGTAAGATATTTAAATGGAGGTCATTGGCAGCTCCCCATGCAATTATACCATAGATAATATGAGACTCCACTAGTGAATGGCACAATATTTTCATCTGTTCCACCTGCAATACCTGAGATAAGTGTTTAAATTTACATAACATCGTTCTTAATTTTTTTGCAATATAATTTATGTGAACATCCCATTTTAATGTATTATCTATCTAAATTCCCAAATATTTCAGGTTTTGAACAGATGAAATATTTATTATTGTCTTAATTGCACGTGCAGTGTATTATAGTTCGGCAGACATCTGTTATATGAAGTGAAGGCGATATAATAGGTCTTACTGTAGTTTATCGTCCATAATTTACTACGGAACCAAGAAAATATTGTAGATAAATCATCAGTTTCTTTTAACGATACCCAATAATTTTCGCTAAAAGGAATAGCCGTATCGTCAGCAAAACTGACAATATCACCCATTGTTTTTAATTTCAATAAACGATTTAGGTATATATTAAAAAGCATTGGTCCCAAAACAGTTCCCTGAGGAACCTCGCATTTTACTATTTGCAGGTTTGGTTAAATCGTAATATTTTGACGTAAGGAATCCGCCATTGCTCTGTGTACAATTACTAATGGGACACCCATTGGAAATTTATCCTCTCCTAATATTCTATGCTTTAAATTCCCTAATTATACTACTATTGCCGTCGTTTTCTCACAAACTAATTTGTGGTCAGATATTTTTGTCATAATATATATTTTTTTTAACCGATTAGTAACACCATAGATAACATAAGACAAGTTAAGTACTATTGTTTTCAGTTACATATAATTAATACAACTTTAAATTCTAATAATGCAATTATTAGAATCAAATATTTCTAAGGTAATTTATTAATTTTAAATGTTGACTAAACATTTTCAGAATTCGTTAATCAAATTATTACAGACTTCTGCTCCTAAAGGAAATTCAGGGTCTAACGGTACACGAATATAATTTAATTAAAACGAAAATCATAAGTTGCCGAAGGAGCATATTCCCTGCTTCTTTCAGCGTATAGACCCTTGATGTTATCGGAAAAATATTCCGAACAAGACGCATTGAAAGGTAAATGTCGCCTACGGACGAAAACGTGTAAATTAGTTAAGCATGCAATCGTTTGAATGCAGCGTCTACTTATTCTTACAGTAATTAATGTTCAACTTAATGCTAATTAATGCTATATTAATTAATTTAAACTCGTTGATAAAACCCAAAGTTATTTAATCCAGTATATGCTATGTCTACAACATTGGCCAAATTGTTTCACATGCAATTTTCGCAGAAACCACTAATACTAGAAAAAGAAGTTGCAGCCATCCTTTATCTTTAGTCTAAGAAATACAAAACGAAGAGTTGATTGCATTTGATTGGCACATTTTCAAAACTGGTAAACTACTCGTAGAGAAAAAATGTTCATATCACTGTGTTGGTAATCGATTTCGGAACAAGTTTCAAAATGTACGTGCGCCTGTCTGTTCGTCTGGCCGTCCGTCCGTCTGTCTGTCAGTCCGTCTCTCTGTCTGTCCACCAGTCACGTTTCTTAATAGCGCGATAACTCAAGAATAGAAAGTTCGATTGTATTGAAATTAGGACGGTTAGATAATGTTAGCTAGATGAAGAATCTTTATTCCTTTTGAACAAAATTGACCAATAGATAAAAAGTTTATTAATTATTTAAATTTGAAAAAAACAAAATATTTTTATGTTTTCTAGTTAAACAAACAATGTTTAGAACGACTGTTATTTACCAATAAACTGAGAAGAGTATTCGATAGAACGTGCAACAATTATATAAAAAGTGTAGTAAATCGGCGAAGAGTATAATGGTTAGCTTGTTTGTTCCAAATTTCCCAATATACCTACTTGTTAAAAAATAGAAAAGTTTCCACTTGCTATTGCAACTATATTTGCCCCTGCAAATTCCTTCATTTTATCCATATCGCTGTAGAAAAAAATTATATCCATTGTTGCTAATCCAATATGTGGCGATAAAAGAAAGGTTTTAGTTTGGCCAAGTTATTCTAGTGTGGGCCACCCTACGAGCGACGTGGTTAGCGTCACTGGTTAACCTGGCTAGCATAGCAAAGATACGGAGAGCAAATAGGGCAGTGAGTTCAAGGCTTGGGCGCCATGATTAACTAGGGTAATCAAAGAAAAGAAAAGCTAGAGATATACAAATGACACATATTACATATTATATACAATAGTACTATATTACAAAATACTATATTACAAAAAAATGAAACTATTACAGCATCAATAATACTGCATAGCAAAACTCGATATCAAATACAAAGAAATATTTACAAAATATACCATATTACAATAAGCGAAGTTTAAGGTAAGCTTGAGACTTTTACGAGAGCAAAATTAAATATATTACAAAAGAGATGACTCGTAAATTGTCTCAATTATTAAACAAAAGCATATATTACAAGACGACAAAATACTATATACGCAACGAAATGAGATAAAGGTAACCACGAAATATTATACAACAACGAAGGAAGATAAGACAACGAATTAATATATTACAACGAAATAAAATATAAAATACAATATCTAACAAAAGCACATAATATAATACATGATAGGATAACATAACCAAAGATATGCAATTTCGCTCGAACATGGAAATTATTTGAGCCTACCAGTATATAGCCTCACCGCTGCGTAATGCCAAATGCTTCAAACGGGACACTCCAAGTTCTATAACCACAAAAAAATAATACTAGAACTTGTCTCTAGCAGATAAAAGACGGGACACCCCAAGTTATATAACTACAAAAATTAATACTAGCACTTGATCCTAGTAAATAGATACACATTTCACCGCGCCTCGAACATCCGAATTCCTTTAATATAAATAATCCACATAAGTGATGTGATTTGACGAGTCAAATTTAGGAAATTTCAGATTATACGGCGCGTATTATGTGTAAATGATAACCGACATGTCTAACCACCGAAACATATCCAAATCAAAACTACTTTAACAAAGCGAATCTGCGATACTGGTAAAACACAAATAATATCACGTTATCAAATACTAAAATTACGTTAAGCAAAGATGTATATAACGACTATACTGTGAGTAGAAATATACAAGTACCTACTTAAGATTGTTGACACATAAAATTAACCTAATATTTAACATTTTCCGGCTTACTTGGAAACTTGCCTAGTTTGGTTAGGTTTGGCATTTTACGTTTTAATAAAACGATACATAAAAATAATCTCTTATTTATGAAGAAATAGACTATGTCCTGGTGAAGGAAATTTCTATTAGCCATTATTAAATTAAATGTTTGGTGATCAAGGGCCTCCATTTTACTTAGTTGAGACTCCACGGACAGTAACTCTGGGTAAAATCCAGTATTCCTCTGATATGACCATTTTGATGTTAAAAAAATCATGAAGATAACTTGTTCGTACAGAATGTTTATCATTAAGACTATTTAACGTAACGAAAGTATTTGTAATTCAAGAAAATTTCTAAAGAGAAGTTCTTATTATAGAGAAGATGTTGTTCGAATTAAGGAAACGTAGTGCATACAAATTTTGTTCTAAAATAATATTTATACGTTAGATGTTATTTAACGATATATAATTATTTAAACTCTCACCCCATGCGTCCACGAGGTCTTTCCATCTTAATATCCCCCTTAGAGGTTTAACAAAATTTCAAATACATCCATCTCGATTGACGACTCGAGTGAAAGAGGAAAAATTTAACCTAGCGCGGCGTGTCGTTCAATATTTCCCGGACCGGTAGCCACGCTGTCACGCCCAAAAAGTAGTTCTCCTTTATTAAAGAAATATTAAATTAAATAAAGAATCTATATTTTGTGTGTTCCTAATTCTACATTCTGATGTAGCTAACAGATTTTATTATAATTATAGTTTAATCTACTCAAATTTATTTTAAAGTTAGTTTGATCTATTTGTTTAATTTGAATATTATATTATCCTGAGCCGTAAATATAATCTACTGACAATTTTTCATCTGGCATAAGAGTAGTTCGTAATAGTACCAGAGCATAGGAGAATAAAATTTCCGAAAATTAAAGAATTTTCTAATTAATGTTAGAAAATATAACGAAGGATGCTTTTGCGCATTCCGCACGTTACAATCATTCAACCAAGATACGTACATATAGACATCAACACAACAATCATTCCCTGCTCTATTGCCATCTGCCGAAGCTGAGACTCGAACTCAGAAGAGATAACGGTGACTCGACATGCTGTGCGACACAACAGCGGCCTAGCCCACTGCTGCCGTTTCGGCAACATATTAAAAATGCCACTACACATCCATACCCTAGCCAGGATTCGAACCCGGGCCTCCGTGGTCTTAATCCAAACACCTTAGCACTGCGCCACTGAGCGGTAACGGCAACTAACGGTAAAATAGTGCTTCTATAGGCATAACTTGCTGCATATTAACTTGTTAAAAGCTATACGTAGAATTGTTAAAACGACTAGATATTCACCCGATGATCAACTGTCGTTTCGCCAACCAAGTTGACAACATCGCTTAAAAAATAAAATAATTATTCATGAACCTGTATGAAATTTTGATAGTATATTTAAAGAAAATTATTAGGTGTTCTTACGTTTCATCATTTCCAACTATCATCAGTGAACTACAATATTTCTTTTTTGGTTCTTTTATGACATTAGGTATAATTATTATTATTATTACTATTAAATTTTTTTCACTGGTTTAACGCTTTAGGTCTACTTCGGTTCAGATTTTTGATGCAACTAAAAGCTGGCATAGAGTCCTGCTTGCTATGCTTGTAGCATCCGACATATCGTTCTATGGTAATAGTTTGGTTCCTTTTCTAAAGTTTTAATATTATCAAAGTTAAAGCTGTTATTATATTTCAGACCTTCCAGTGCAAGTTTTGTTAGTTCTGCTAAAGATTTATTTAATGTTTTTATATTATATTAATATGTGAATATTATTTAATGCAGAGATTGTTTTGGTTGTCCCATATAAGTGACGTTACAGTTATTGTAGTCTATTTTGAAAACGGTGTTAGGTACGATTCTTGGATGTATTGTGATGATGTTGATGTTTTTGGCATATAAGGAGGGTATGAATACAGCATGTCCCAATAAAAACTCCCAGGCCGGATATGTTCTAAACGAATAGAGATATTTTAATTCTGTAAAAGCCCATTTGTAGAGCATAAAGAGAGCTTCATTTTTGAATATAATTGTTTTTTAAATATATCAGATAAATATATAGATGGCGCTATGCTCTAAAGAAATATTTCGATGGGAGAAACTTTGAAATGGGGTTTATGTGAAAGAAAATGCATTTCTAAACAGATTGTTCTAAAAAAAATATCATAAAACTAACCGTTTTCGAGATATTTGAGTCCAAATGTTGGCGTTTGCCAATATTAAATAATTGTAATCTCTTCAACATTTCAGTCCTTTAAGTGGGACAATCTGTATTTAATTTACAAATATTAGAAGAAAATATTTAAATAATTTTTCATATCTTATGAGTTAAATATATTTGAAGAAACCCTTGGAAAAATAAAACTAAAAATATTATTAGCATTGAAAATGTTTATGTTTTCGTATATGGGGTAGAGTTACCAGTTTTTGTTCAAGGTCAAAAGACAGCGGTGTCGCGGCACAGTAGAGAGAAGACCAGTAGGCTCACTTATTCTTGAGATTTGTTGTAATCGATTTTATTTTTTATGAATCCACTGCGTATCCGATATTTGTACGCTCATCTACATATACACTGCTCGAGCTAGAAAATGCTAATAAAGTGGCCAACACTTACACTGACACTAAATTAGTTTTGTTCGAAGATATCCTTGGCAGACTACTTATTTTGCGATAGAATTTAATGTTTACTGATTAATCAATAAGTAGCGAATTAAAAGCAAAAATTTGTACAGCTGCCGAAAAGGCCGCGCTACTATCGATTAGGATGCTGCGCTTGTCAATTACATTACCTACCGTGTCGGGAGATTACCTAAAAGTTGTACAGCGATGCTGACGGTAGAACACAAAAGTGTACAGCTTGCTACAAGTAGGTGCCTGCTTGCAAATAAATGATGTGTTAGAGTTGCAACTAACTGACATAGGTTGTCTGTTGTACAAATTGAGTGACAATAATAATATCTCTTTATTTCAAAGTAATGTGTCGCGGTCGACTGAGACTATCATATCTAACGGCTGATATAGCCAATGTAATATGGGTTGCATGTATCACAGGGGGTCAAGTTACCAGTTTTCATTTAAGGTGGAAATACAGCGGTGTTGCGGTCGAGTGAGACTGCGTTTATGCAACGGCTAATATACGCAAATGTAACATGGGTTGCATATATCACAAGGGGTTATGTTACCAGTTTTCATTTAAGGTGGAAATACAGCGGTGTAGTGGATAATGCTATTTCCGGACGACGCGAAGCCGAGTCCGGAAAAAGTTGAAGAACTTTATGTTTTATGTATGGTGTTATAATTTCCGATATCCCAAAGGATTGCGAAATCTGTGAATTTTTATCATATAATTGAAACATTTAAGCAATAAAAAGACAATTATGAACATAAAACAATTTTTACGAACTAACGAAATTAAAATAACTATTTTAGGTGTTCAAAATTATTGCCATTTTCATTAACACACATCGTAAACCTATTAATTAGTTCAGATCTACAAACTTTTAATAATGTATGCCGATTAATGGCGGCAACACTAGCACAAATTTTATTATAAAGATCTGCCATGTCTTCTATTGGTTCTTTGTAAACTTCACGTTTTAAAAATCCCCATAAATAAAAGTCTAATGAAGTAATTCAGGAGATCGAGCAGGCCATCTAAGTACTCCATTGGTACCAATCCATTTTCCTGGGTATGTTTGATTTAAATAATTAACAACGTTGTGATGATTATGTGGGCTTGCTCCATCCTGATGAAACCACATATTATCCAACTGAGCGGGCAAATTCCTTAATAGTACTTGTAAATCATTTTGCAAAAATTGTAAATATCTCACCATTTGCACCAAAAAATCTAATCTCCGCTCATTGTCCCCTGGAATCAAATGATGAACTAAATGAACTTTACACGGAAAAAAATTGTTTGTTTTAAGAATTCTACGGCACGTGGAACGTGCAATATTTGTTTCTTCCGTCAACTTGCGTACTGACTGTTTGCGTTATTTTCTACTTGCAATACAATGCAATATTTTCATCAGTTGCAGTTCTTCTTCTTCTTGTTGTTTTTGGTTTCGCAAAACCTCCATAATTTTTCAAATTAAAACACAAACTTACAAAAGTTTTCCGATCTGGTAAAGGTCTGTCAGGAATACCTATTTCATATAAACTTACGGCTCTTGAAGCATTTTTACGACATTCCCCATAAATTAAAATCATGTTTAATTTATCTTCATTTGTATGAGAAACCATATTTAATAATAAATATTCACAAAGAAAACAATAATTAGGTACAATAATACAGTTCTATTGACACACCAATAAACAAAATGTGATTGAAATTGAGAAATGGCAAAATTGTTATTCCAAAGGTAACTTTAATTGTATTTAATTTATAAGGTATAAGGGTTATTATACTCACTAGATATCAAATATTCTTAATTATAATCGAACCTAATAAAGCAATTGTATGAAAAATTCTTTCAATATTTCTTTCTAAAATTTGCAAATTAAATACAGATTGTCCCACTTAAAGTACTGAAATGTTGAAGATATTACAATTGTTCAATATTGGCAAATGCCATTTGGACTCAATTATCTCGAAAGCGGTTAGTTTTACGGTATTTTTTTTTAGAACATAATCTGCTTAGAAATGCATTTTCTTTCACATAAACCCCATTTCAAAGTTTCTCTCATCGAAATATGTCTTTAGAGCACAGCACCATCTATATACTGATATATTAAAAAAATTATATTAAAAATGAAGCTCTCATTATGCCCTACAAATTGGCTTTTACAGAATTAAAATATCTCTATTCGTTTAGAATATATCCGGCCTGGGAGTTTTTATTGGGACACCCTGTATACATATATTTGTTATTATTTCGATTTATTATATTCATTGATTAATTTTTGTTAATAAAATGTAAATAGTAGCACTATTCCTCGCACTGAAACTTCCACAAAGGTGCTTCTCGCGAGAGTGTCCCTATTATTTATATTCAGCTATTAAAGACATATTCTTCTTATGGTAACTTACTGTATCTAATGGATTGAATATAAATAAATTATTATTATTAAGTATTGCTTTATTGTATATTTTGTGTATTCACTATTGTTATCTAGAAAAGAAAATACAAAAATATAGAATATAATAGGAAATAATAACAATAATTGCAATGCATATCAGACATAAAAGGACATGCAAAAATTATAGTTTGTTGTAAATATTTTATTCCTTTAACAGTGATCCATAAACTGAATCATAAGAACATATAATTGTTTTCCTTGAAACCAACCGAAGAATACCAGGATCCACATCAAGTTAATTTATAATCAACGGCCAAGAAAATAAAAACATCTTTACCTAAGATTCAATGCATTTTAATGATTATTTTCTTCTGTTTAACCTCTTTGCTAAATTATTTCTTAGATCGCAGTTTGTACCAGTTCAAACAATAAACCTTGACACTGCAAATTTTAACTATTGCAGTTTGTTTACAATTTTTATTTATTTAAGTGTATTATATTTTGATTGAGTTTTTTACACTATGGGCGTTTATTTTTCTGCTTTATGAGATCTCATTTTCTTTTTAGTCATTGGATATATTAGCGTGGTCAAATCGATGTTTGTGCTATTCCAGTTCAGTTTGAAGTAAAAAACTATAATTTCAAATCCCTTATTTGAGTATAAAAAGGAAATATTTATTCAGTTTTTTTACGCGTTTGAAAAGAGATAATAAATGTAGAAACGCTGAAGATGGTATAAGTGTCAAATATCACTGTATATGCATGCAAATTATATGGTTTATGTATAAGTATACTGTTAGCATGAAAAATACATTTATTTGAGAAATGCATCATTGGAAGTTAAACAGAAATCCTTTGAGAGTTAGATATATGATGAATGATGAAAAATTGAACGAGGGGATAACAGTAAAAGAAGTAATATAATCAATCACATTCAATTTGAAATGTTGGCTGGCTTAAAAGTATTTTCTGTCATTTAAATAAATTTGCATTTTGACGGAAAAATGAAAAGTTAAAATTTATTCTTTAAAGGAATATTTAAGTTTTGAATGCACGGGGTTTTCGAAAAGACAAAATGATCTTAATTGAAACGTAACTTAAATATTGTAGCTTTGTGACATTAAATTTGAGATCATGATGATTCGTAATAATTGGAATTTGCGTCGTTGTTTGAAAATACATTTTAATAAATTATATTAATTGTCGCCCATTTATTTTATTACAGTTTTCACACATGTGCTTGTGACAAATTTCCAAATGATTATATTTTATTTTATGAAACCAATCAGAGTTGTTATAGCTGGACAAATTTTGTTAAAATTGATGGAAATAAAATATTGTATCTATTTTGCAGCATTCGGATTATAAAAATATGCATGTTTTTCAGACATTTTCGTGCATATCCATTATTGTTAGTTTTGGCACACATCAATAAATTTTGCATAATATTACACAATATTTATGCATGCCAAATTATTTTGAACCTTTCACAAATCGGGGCATAATTTCAAAACAAGAAAAAAAAATCAATTCGGCACGTG
Source organism: Stenurella melanura (assembly GCA_963583905.1). NCBI lineage: Eukaryota > Metazoa > Arthropoda > Insecta > Coleoptera > Cerambycidae > Stenurella > Stenurella melanura. The sequence goes on along the minus strand of OY757312.1, from coordinate 71,683,699 downwards.
GTACGTGTGTACGTTTTTTTTTTTTATTTAAATAAATGTTTGTTCAATGATTTCTCTGGAATGGCTTAGGTGATATATATGTAAGTCTTTTTCAAACTATAGAGTATCTCTCATTGGTAGTCACTATTAGTTTCATCGAGGTATATCTATTATTAGGTGAACAGAAGTGGGATAAAAGTTTTTCTATCAGAGAATCTTCGACTATTTGGCGAAGGCGTCAAGGATAATATTGTGTTAAACTGATAGTTACATATTGCCGGAGCAGCTGATACTGAATCTGGCATTAAAAGTTAGATATTCAAAGTGGCGAACCCAACTTGGCCGTCACAATAACGTAACTCTTGCAGATTTACATTAAATCTGGCCGTTAAATGGAGCGAAATTTTTCTTTCAAAAAATTGAACCAACTCCATTCTATCTGAAAGATAGAATACGGGCGGCGATTGGTCGAATGTCGCAAACGGCATTCCATAACTAATTACGACACTTTCAATAGCGACACGCACATTGCATAGCTATTAACGGAGCTCAGTTTGAACATCTTGTTAGATAATTTGTTAACTTTTTTTCCAATAACAAAGTTCGTGATTTTATACTTAAAAAAAAGTTTCTTGTATGCGTTCGGGAAACAAATCGCATTGGCGAATTTTTATTTTATTTACGCCGTTCCTGCGCTGAAAAAGGGAAGCTTAAAAAAGCAAAAGATGGGCAGGGGAATCCAATTCCCCCCCGCCCCAAACATTTAAGCAGATTGCTGAAAGTGTCAAGGTGGGCATCTTGGCTACAATCTTCCCGGATATCCTTCTGAAAACGGACCAACTTAAGGCCGTTCAGGAGGCCATCCTCAACAAAATAGTAGAGCAAAAGGGAGGTGCTGTCACGCCAAAATTCCTTGGCTCTACGTTTAAGTCAGGTTGGCTGGTTCTGACTTGTGCCGACAAAGCCACTGCAGAGTGGTTAAAAGGCACAACAAAGGACCTACAACCTTGGGAAGGGGCTACTTTGAAAGCGGTAGAGGAAACTGAAATTCCTCGTGCGCAAATCCTTGTAGCCTATTTCCCAAACAGTTCAGATGACTCGAACGAGCGAATTTTGGGCTTCGTAGGTGCCCAAAATGAAGGTCTGAACGTGACAGAGTGGAAAGTACTCAAAAGAACACCGGAACACAATGTCACTCAACTCATACTCTCAATAGACCACCAATCTCATGAGAGTCTGAAGAAAAATGCCTTCAAAGTGAACTGCAAGTTCGGTCAGGTTCAACTAAGACCGAGGGGTAGTTCACAGAAAGAGGTAAAAACTTGTAGAGAGGAGAAGGCCATCTCAGTAGTAGGGGACCCACAGCCTTCCACAAGTACATCTAGTACTTGCACAGTAAAGGCTCCCTTACCAACGGATAAGCCGTCCACCTCAAAACAAGGACAGAAAGCGGAAAAGGCTTCAAAAGGCTCGCAAGAACCTAAGAAGTCGAAAACGCACCACGGGAAGGAGACCAAGAAGATCCATTCCACCCACAAGGGAGACAAGAGCTCCCACCAGAAGAAAAGGCTCTAAAATGGCGCCGCATCTGGGCTTTATCCAGATAAACCTACACCATGCAAAAGCTGCTTCGGATGTGCTTAGCAGAAGGTTTGTCTGGGAGAGGCTAGACGTAGCGCTCATACAAGAGCCTTGGACTCATGGGAATCGTGTAAGAGGGATCCCAACAAACACATGTAAGTTAATCTATTCAGATAAACATGACAACCCAAGAGCAGCTATGCTGCTCAATAAACGAATTAACTTTGTTTCTGTTCCAGAGTTCATAACGAGGGACTTGGTTACAGTGGCTGCAGAGGTGCCAACCGAAAGGGGTAAGCAAGAGGTAATTATTGCCTCGGCTTATTTCCCTGGAGATATGGACAATCCGCCTCCAGATGAAGTCGCAAGGCTGATAACCTACTGTAAAAGAAGAAACAGACACTATATAATAGGATGTGATGCAAATTCCCACCACACTGTATGGGGAAGCACAGACATCAACAATAGAGGTGAGTACCTATTTGAATATTTGGCTGCGAATAATATAGACATTATCAATAAAGGTAATAAACCAACATTTATGAATATATTACGGCAAGAGGTATTAGATTTGACCTTGGCCAGTCCATTCATAAGCAACAAAATAAAAAACTGGCATGTATCAAACGAAGCGTCACTATCGGACCATAATCACATTAGGTTTGATTTGGAGGCGGCGGCTACATGCCTCAAAGAACACAGGATACCAAAACTGACCGACTGGGATGTTTATCGTGAACACCTAAAGTCGGAAGCTGAGGACCTAGGCAGAAGTATAGAGACCATTGAGGACCTAGAAACTGCATCTATCCAACTACAAACTCTCATAACAAACGCATATGAGAAAAGCTGTCCCGTCAAACAAAAGGCTACAAATAGAGATGTGCCTTGGTGGAACAGGGAGCTCAGTAAACTTAAAACTGAAATAAGACGCCTCTTCAATAGAGCAAAACGCACCGGAGAGTGGGGCGAATATAAAGAGGCACTCACAAAATACAACAAAGAATTGAGGAAGTCTAAGAGAAGGACGTGGAAGGGTGTCTGTGAGAGGATCAATGAAATGCCTCCAGCTACCCGACTCCAAAAAGTCCTATCAAGAGACCACTCAAATGGAATAGGGCTGCTACAAGGATCAGATGGCAGCTACACGGAAAACAGGAAAGAAAGTATAGAGTTACTTCTGAAAACTCACTTTCCAGACTGCAAAATTACAGAAGAGGGAGACGTTAACAACCGGATTGGAAAGGAAGTACGCTATCCTACAAACCGGGAAAAAAGTCTCTCGGGAAAAATATTTACACCTAATAAGGTTAGATGGGCAATTAGCACTTTTAAGCCCTACAAAACACCCGGAGGGGATGGTATCTTTCCAGCCCTACTACAAAAGGGAATCGAAGAGATACTACCAATGCTGATAAAAATTTTTAGAAGCAGCTACAACTTAGGGTATATTCCCCAAGCCTGGAGAGAGGTAAAAGTGGCGTTTATACCAAAGGCGGGAAAGCGACCAAGCGATCAGCCTAAGTCATATCGCCCCATAAGCCTAACCTCCTTTCTCCTAAAAACGATGGAGAAAATCTTAGATCAACATCTAAGAAGCGAAGTTCTACCAAGGGCACCGCTTCACAAAAATAAATTTGCCTATCAAGCTGGCAAATCCACAACGAATGCCTTACATAGCCTTGTAAATAGGATTGAAAAGACATTTATTGCAAAAGAAGTAGCCCTTTGTGCATACATAGATATAGAGGGGGCCTTTGATAACACCTCATATGAATCAATAAAAAGGGCAGCAGGTCAAAGAGGGTTTGAGCCCTCAAAAACAAGATGGATTTATTCCATGCTCAACAGTCGGAAAATAACGACTGAAATGGGAAGTGATTCGGTAACAATAACTGCCATCAAGGGATGCCCCAGGGAGGGGTCCTATCACCCTTGCTATGGTCTCTGGTAGTCGATAATCTTCTCAAAAGGTTAAGCAACCATGGATTTGATGTCCAAGGCTATGCTGATGACTTAGTGATAATAATAAGAGGCAAAAACGATAGGATGTAAAACAGTCATAGTACCATTCACCAAAAGAAAGAAGCTTACACTAAAGCCTCCAACGTTGAATGGCACACTAATTAATTTCTCCAGTGAAGTCAAATATCTAGGAGTAATCCTAGATCAAAAACTCACTTGGAACGCACACCTAACAAGGGTAATCGGAAGAGCAACGATGGCATTTTGGACATGCCATAGGCTCTTCGGTAAAACCTGGGGACTAAAACCGAAAATGATCTACTGGTCATATTTAACGGTGATTAGACCTATTGTCATCTACGCATCGATGGTATGGTGGACAAAAACAAAAGAAAAAACAGCACAAAACAGGTTGCAAAAACTGCAACGGTTAGCGTGTCTTGGAATCACAGGTGCAATACGCACCTGTCCAACAGCAGCAATGGAGGCGCTACTGGACCTGCCTCCCTTGCATATCCATGTTAAAAGGGAGGCAGCTCTTGGCGCCTACAGGATACACTCTAGTAAGAAATTCAAACCAGGGGATCTGGTTGGTCATCTGACTGTCCTAAACGAAGTCCAGTTAGACTCAATGACCAAACCCACAGACTCCACACCAAAAAGGTTCGACTTTGAGAGAACCTTTGAAGTGGTAATTCCTAGCCGCCAGGTATGGAGCTCTGGAGAGCTCTGGAGTTTAGCAAGAAGTAACACGACGGAGGAGGTAAGAACATGGGAGGATGAACAAAAATCCTCCTACTGGAACTTAACTCCAGGACAAAAACAAGCGAAAAAGTTCATTACTTATTCGCAAAAAAGAGCTAAAGAGCTACTTGAACTCAGCAAAAAGGAATTAAGACTACTAACAGGTCTTTTCACGGGTCACTGCCCATTAAAATACCATCTTAAAAAAATGGGCAAGGCTGAGGACGAAAGTTGTCGATTCTGTACAAAGACAACCGAAACGTCGGAACACATACTGTGCACATGCGAAGTACTAGTCCGGCAAAGGCTACAACACTTGGAACAGGTGATTCTGACACCTGCAGAAGTGTCAAAGTTAGCCCCCAGGAAAATTCTAGGATTCTTTAGAAGCCTAGGATTGGATGGGAACATATAGATATGGGGTAATCACAAAAGATCTTTATAGGTCGAGGTGAGGAGAGGTCAAACGCCTGAACAACCCAACTGTAATCTAATCTAATCTAATCTAAGGGTACCAAGCTGGTTGTTTGCTAGGTACCCCGGGATCGGCTAATTGGGTGTTTTGGTCATTGTCTCCTTGCGGCGTGGCTTGAAGATCGGACTGAAAATTCGACACCTCTCCACATAAGCCGCTCTAACTTTTTCTAGATAAAATTGATCCCCTTTTTTGGACTAGATGGATCGAAAATTAAGTTTCCAATTCAATGATGTCGGGCGCGAATATCACACGCTGCTTCGGACGCTAGATGTGGGCCGCGAAAGTGAAAAGTCCGAGGATTTCGCTTTTCGAGTGACATGGCCCAGCTTCGACGGCCATATCGCCCAAATTAAGGCTCACGGAAGCTCAATAATATATTCCGTTGGGAAAAATTGAACGAGAAATCGAGTGGCGTAAGCCGCAGGTCGCTACGTGCCGTAGTTTCCGAGATACGACCCCTCGAAGTCACCGGAAGCTAAGAATCGATTTTTTTCGCGCTTCCGGTTAGCCCTATCTCGAGAACGGAAGCAGATATCGAGCTGCGGTTTACGCCATTCGATTTCTGTCGCCCTCCTGCGTACGCCTGATTTTTTCAATTTTGCCGATACTTTGACTTCTTCACAAATTGCATTTAAACTAATTATTTTTAGAAAAGGGAGAAACAATGCTTTTAGATGTTTCAAATAAAAACTGTATTTTTATACACTCTACATAAGTTTCGGCTTGTTAGGCCTTTCTCAAGAGCATTACAGATGAACACTAAAGCTATGAGGGTGGTTGTTCTAAAAATAAATGCAGTAATACCCAAACATGTGGAATTACGGGGATTTCAAGTAATAAAACTAAGGATCTACCTACTCGGAATAATTCAATGGGCTATTCTTAGAACCTTGTCTATTATAGGAGTGTTTATGAAATTTAATTGGTCATTGGTGGTACAAGTATTGCTTTTAAGGGATTTTTTTTATTTCTAATTGTTCATGGAGGTTTAAGCGTTTTCCTTTTCTTTCTGAATGGATTAAATTAATATTCTCTGTATCAATAAAATGATTATTTTCAGACGTATAGCTAATCGGGTAAAAGAACATAAACAATCCATTTTAAATAACACCAAAAACACAGGAATGTCAACACATTGCATTGAAAATAATCATTTTATTGATACAGAGAATATTAATTTAATCCATTCAGAAAGAAAAGGAAAACGCTTAAACCTCCTTGAACAATTAGAAATAAAAAAATCCCTTAAAAGCAATACTTGTACCACCAATGACCAATTAAATTTCATAAACACTCCTATAATAGACAAGGTTCTAAGAATAGCCCATTGAATTATTCCGAGTAGGTAGATCCTTAGTTTTATTACTTGAAATCCCCGTAATTCCACATGTTTGGGTATTACTGCATTTATTTTTAGAACAACCACCCTCATAGCTTTAGTATTCATCTGTAATGCTCTTGAGAAAGGCCTAACAAGCCGAAACATATGTAGAGTGTATAAAAATACAGTTTTTATTTGAAACATCTAAAAGCATTGTTTTTCCCTTTTCTAAAAATAATTATTCTAAAGATGTTTCACAAGGAACCTACCACATACTCAATCCAGTGCATTTAAACATTTAAATAATTAACGCGATTTCGACACTTAAAGCGCCCTAACTTTTCGAGACAAAATTGACCCCCTTTTTTGGAACTGAATCGATTGCAAATTAAATTTTCCACCGATGATGTGGGGCACGAATTTTTATGGAGCCGGGTACGGAAGGTATGGGCCGTCAAAGTGAGAAGTCCGAGGATTTTGCTTCTCGAGCGACACGGGCCCGCTTCGGGACCCATTGCTCGGAAACGAACTACCGCGGAGGCTCGGAAAATCCTCTTATTGTAGTAAATCGAACAATGCCATGCACAAGTTCGTGAGAGCTCCTATTTCCGAGATATAGTCTGTCAATATGGCCGGGTGGTAAAAATCGGATTTATTTTTTGCAATTTAAACAATCTTGCCGGCATCGTAGGAGGGGACAAAATTTTATGTTTTGTTCTTACGTGAACATACAACTTTCATCAAAGTTTGAAATGCTTTGTAGTTAATTCCAGTTTTGATAAATCACAGGCTAAATTGGTTGGCCTATCATAAATACTCCAGTAAATAAGCCTGAAAATATGTTCCAAATATGTTTACGTTGGGAAACAGCGCCGTATTTAAAAATTCCATCTGCGATGTATTCCTTGAACTCTGAGGATCATTAGTCACCACTAACAACCTTACGGACGGACAAAATGGAGGAGTTATGGGGGTTGTAAGTCCCAAAAATGCCCCAAAAATTAAGACTTGAAAAAAAAATTTTTAAATGAAAATTTCGGCATGGAAGTCTCCACTCGTAGTGTAGGCAAATAAGACAAAACATTGGCCGAACCCGGACATTTGAAATAACAAGCGAAAAATTGGTCAAAATGTTACGATAATGTCTTATTTGAAATCCCAAAATTCCCAAAAAATCTATCTTGGGGAAAATCCACTATCTGGGAAAAACTGGCCCCATATTGGAATATTCGAATTTTAAGCATAGCGAGTCAACCGAGCGTCCGATTTTATTTATTTATGTTCCAAATTGTTTATAATCTCTATTGTACTCGACATCATTAATAGGTATGGAGATAATAGTAATTGTAATGGAATATGCATAGTTAAAATTTAATTTCAGGACAAAAAACAAGACGCGACGATGAGAAAGTGTTAAATTACCCGCGCTAAGCGGCATGCACTGTGGTGGGATAAACTCGCATCTGCACCTGCACCTGGAAGGCGCACTGAGAAGTTGTGGGTGCAATATTTTGAGATGGTTGGCATCATGCGTCTGTTTGTCAGAGCTGAACGTTCTGGAGATTGGGCTCTTCACTTGCTGTGTATCCAAAGAATGATTCCGTTATTCCACTCTGCGGGACATCTTAACTATGCAAAATGTGCTCACATGTACCTACAACAAATGCAGAAGCTCGAGGATGTTATGACTCCATTGGAATTCTGTCAATTTTTCAAAGAAGGCTGCTTTACTGTCAGGAGACGTGAAAAGTTCTGGTCAGGCATATGGACCGATATGACAATAGATCAAGTGGTGATGACAAATATGAAGACGGGGGGTGGGCTCACACGTGGACGTGGATTAATGGATAACGTCATTGGTCGATGGGTTTGTGCCATTCCTTTATCTATAAATGTAATAGACACTACTGAAATGTTTTGTGGAGTCTCTGCCGAAACCTCCAACCAGCATGTGGAGCTAAGAGAGTAACGGCAAGTGAGAGATACGGCAGACGTTAGCAAGATGGTAAACTGGCTCCAGTCACGTCATCCTTTTAATGACGCAACGAACCTTCTAGTGTCTTTGTCTACCGGTGTAGTAGCCGACGATACAGTTAACTGTGATGAAGCCTTCTTACGTGGTTTGCAAGCAATGAAATCAATCACAGGGCAAAAATTTAGTAACGTCCACTTAAAACGAAGCAACAAAGTCACGACCTTTGCCACGGCGTCTAGAACGGCCACGATCAAAGACACTGTCGTCGAAATCAGCCCCAATCAACTTTTTCACCGATTGCTGTGTGTTGTGCGTGACGATAATGACCTCAAGGAGTACTTGAGATATGAACTTGCAGCAAAACTTCCAGCGCTGTTTGACGGGAAGTTGATGCGGAAAGGCACTAAGTCTGGATTGATAGACGTTTTAGAAGAAATAGCGCCGCCTAAGAACAACTTTTCAGTGAACGCAGAGTTTATAGTCGATGGCGGGTTCCTTTTGCACCGGGTTGTGTGGGCTTATCCAGCAAACTTCAGCCAAATCTGCCGCCAATATGTGAAGTACGTGAAAAATCACTTCGGGCAAAATGCTACCGTGGTTTTCGACGGTTACGAATCTCCACGCACCAAGGATGAAGAACACACCAGAAGAAACGCCAGGGGAGCATCGACAGAGGTTTTAGTCGACGATGCTTTGCCCTCAACATCACAAGGAGCGTTTTTGGCAAATGTGAAAAACAAAGTGCGATTCATAGCTTTGCTATCAAGACACCTCATGGAAAATGGTATCAAGATCATTTAAGCCCCGGGTGATGCGGATACCGTCATAGTGAAAAATGCTGTGAAAGCAGCTAACAATGGTGCGGTGTCAGTGATAGTAGGGGAGGACACCGATCTGCTAGTCTTGATGGCAGCTACATCCAGCCCTGGAACCAGCGTCCACATGGTGATGATGGGAAGAAAGGATGCAGAAGTCCGGGTCTTCAGTAGTGAAGAGCTAATCGCTGCTCTTGGAGATCTCCCAACAGGCAAAGAGAGATCTTTTAAGAAGTTCAAGCAATACGCTTCTTTAAGGGAGATAGTATCCGTCTTTAATGTATCGAATGCTACCCACCAGGATATTGCGGTTGCAGGCGAACGTTTTCTTCTTGCAATGTACGGCTGTGAAGATGAAGGCAACATATTAAACAACGTTTGACGTAGCTACACTTGCGCCTACATCTGCAGCAGCCAAACAACATTCATATCGATTTTACCACCAGGTAAGGAACAAATTGTCTATCATTTGGTTACCACCGGGGACTTGGAACTAATATGCCTTATACATTTTAGGTTCAAATATAGAGGGGGAATTGCATGTCGGAGGCATAATGGGGATGGATAGCGCATGCAGGTCAGCTAAACCGCATTCCATCTACAGAAAAACCAGCACCGGAACGGATACTCATCATCATATCCTGCAATTGTAAATCTGGGTCCGACAAGAGATGCATTTGCAGAAGTAGTTGTACAAGTATCTGCGGCTACTGTGCAGGACATGGCTGTACAAATCTTATGAACTACGCTGACTTGGATATCGATGACGACGTTGAACCTTTGGCTGACGCTTTGGCTATCATATAAATGGTAAATAGCTACAAAATTTGAAGAACACTTTATTTTATTAAATTGACGCTGACGCTAATGCAGGTCATAATTTTTCAGATCCTGCATTACCCATCATGTAAGATATTCGCCAGTCAATGAACAGTCAGTCGAGTTCTATTGATACCACGAAACAAGCTATCTAACTTTTGTCCTTAATAATGTAGTTTTATGTCTGCCTTATGACTGTATTTCACGCCTTGTGTTTTCATTTATAGCATTTAAATAAATATTATTCTTTCTCGAACACCAACATTGTTCTATATTTATTAATTTTAGTATTTTGGAAGATACCGTAGCCTAAATGAAGTAATGCGCAAAAACGAATATAATCTGATGATCTGTTCAGTCGCTATGCTTAAAAATCGACAAATCCAAGATTGCGGTGATTTTTTCAAAATAGCGGATTTTTCCCAAGATGGATTTTTTGGGAATTTTGGGATATCAACCAGAACACTATAACTATAACACTCAACATTTTCACCAACATTTACCTTGTTATTTTAAATGTCCTGGTCAATGTCTAATTATCCTGCACTTTCGGGGATTTTCGAAGTCGCTAATCACGAATCTGAGATTATTTTCCAGAGAAAATGAGAATGGATATTTCGGCCTTGAAAATATGTACTCAGGGGTTTTGGAGGTCGCTGATTACGAATCCGAGGTCTAATTTGGTAAATTCAAAATGGCAGACCGGAAGTAGAGTCAATTTCTCAGGAAAAACTGTTTTCATTTTTGGGCTGAAAGTGGGATCTCGGGGGTTCGTGTTCTCTGATAACGATTCCGATGTCTAACTAGGGGAAATTCAAAATGGCGGGTCGGAAGTAGAGCCAGATCCTCAGAAAAGTCCCGTATTTTTTCTTTTTTGGGCTGAAAGTGGGAACTGGAGGGGGTAATATACCGACAATAGGCACACTGTTAGCGAGAGAATTTTGAAAAAATGGTTCTTTAATTCCTAACTTTTTCCCATTAATCCAGAAACACACATTATAAACTTTTCTTTAACATTTTTTTTATTATCACGAAAAAAATAATTCTGGCAGAGAAATATTAATATTTCTCAGCTTATCATATCGAGCAATTGTATAAACGTTTTTTTTTTTTTCAAAATTACCAAAATAGAAGAAAGGTCTTTTCTGATGGCTGTACTTCCGCCCCATCACTTTCAATGTCCCCTAATTGGACATTGGGTTGGTTACTAACGGCCACAAAAAACCCCAAGTTCCCATTTTCAGCACAAAAAAGAAAAAAAAAACAAGTTTTTTCTGAGAAATTGACTGTACTTCCGGTACATCATTTTGAATACCCTAAATTGGATTCGGATTCGTGATCAGCGACCTCAAAACCCCCGAGTACTCATTATCAACCCAAGAACGAAAATATTTCCTGTGAAATTCACACTTACGCGGTTCGCCATTTTAAATTTACCAAATTATACCTCTGATTTGTAATCAGCTACCTCGAAAACGCCAGAGTTCAAATTTTTAAGGCCAAAATATTTACTTTCATTTTTTCTGGAAAATGGCCCTATCTCCGGTCCGCCATTTTGAATTTCACAAATTGGACCTCAAATTCATGATGAGAGACCTCGAGAATCCCCGAGTAGAAATTTCCAGGTCGAAGTTTTTTATCAAGGTTTAATTTTTCGAGCATTTTTTGGGTTTATAACCTCCATAACTCTCCCATTTTGTCCGTCCGCAAAGATGTTAGTGGTGATGAATAATCCTGAGGGTTCAAGGAACACAATGCAGCAGGAATTTTTAAAATCGATGCTGTTTCCCAACTTTTACACAATTTCCGGCTTATTTACGTTTTTTTTTATTCAACCAATATTTTTAGTTACAGTCATGTTTCAATACTTTCAACATACACATACATATAAACCTGTCAATTTTTACTTCCACATCCACGTAGTGGATTGGAAGTATAGTAATCGAAAAAAATTTCAAAAATTCTTATTCGTGAAATAGGTTTAGAATGTCATGAAACGTCGAGATTTTAAATTTGAGCGAAAAAAAAATTTCTGTCTGTCTGTCGGTCTGTCGGTCTGTCTGTCTGTCTGTAACTTCTTTTGTCCGCACGTTTTCTCCGGAACGGTTTGAGATATTGACTTGAAATTTCGTACACATATATATTATGACGAGATCTGGAACTGGATTGTTTTTTGAGGAAATCCGGTGAAGGGTTGGGTTTTAAATAGGGAAAAATAAGTAAGAGAACAGACACTTGAAATTTGGTGTATGTACTAGAAGTTAAGGCCTAAGATTTTTTTATAACATCTTTCAACCCCCCACCACCCCTACCCCATTAATGGGGTTGATAAAATAAAGTTGAGATTTTCATTTGAAATTTCGGACACGTATGTATTATAACGACGTCTGAAATTAGATTATATTTTGAGATGATTCCGTTGAAGGGTTGGGGGTTAATTTGGGGTAAATAGGGGAATATAAGTAAAACAAGTTGGTAAGAGTACAGAAACTTGAAATTCGGTATACGTACTAGAAGTCAAGGAGTCAGATTTTTTTATAATATTTTTCAACCCCCACCACCCCTACTTCATTATTACAAGGGTTGATAAAATAAAATTGAGATATTCATTTGAAATTTGATACACGTATGAATTATAACGACATCTGGAACTAGATTATTCTTTGAGATGATTCCTTTGAAGGGTTCGGGGTTATTTAGGGGTAAATAGGGGGAAATAAGTAAAGCAAGCAGGTATGACTACAGAAACTTGAAATTCGGTGTATGTACAAAAGGCAAAGGCCCCAGATTTTTTGATAATTTATTTCAGCCCCCACCACCCCTACTCCATTATTCAAGGGGTTGATAAAATAAAATTGAGATATTCACATGAAATTTAGTACGCATATGTATCATAACGACATCTGGAACTAGATTATATTTTGAGATGATTCCGTTGAAGGGTTGGAGGTTAAATAGTGGTAAATAGGGGAAAATAAGTAAAGCAAGCTGGTAAGATACAGAAACTTGAAATTCGGTGTATGTACTAGAAGCGAAGGTCTCAGGTTTTTTTATTAGTATTTTCTATTTCTCCCCACCACCCCCACTCCCTTATTAAGAGTTGATAAAATTAAATTTAAATTTTCACTTGAAATTTGGTACATTTATATATTATAATTATATCTGAAACTAGATTATATGTTGACATCATTGCGTTGAAGGAGTGGGGGTAAGTAGAGGTAAATAGGGAAAAATAAGTAAAGCAAGCTGGTAAGAGTATTGCAACTTGAAATTAGGTGTATGTCCTAGAAGCCAAGACCTCAAATTTTTTAACAATATGTTTCAACCCTTCCACTACCCTTACTACATTATTAAAGGGGTTGATAAAATAAAATTGAGATATTCACTTGTAATTTGGTAGACGTATGTATTATAACGACATCTGGAACTAGATTATATTTTGAGATGATTCCGTATAAGGGTTAGGGTTAATAGGAGTGACTAGGGGAAAATAAGTAAATCAAGGTGATAAGAGTACAGAAATTTGGGATTCGGTGTATATACTAGAAACCAAGGACTCAGATTTCTTTCTAATATTTTTCAAACTCCACCACCTCCTCTTCATTATTAATGGGATTGATAACATCAAATTGAGATATTCACTTGAGATTAGTACACGTATGTATTGTAGTGACATCTGATTGAGATGCCTCCATTGAAGGGGTGGGAGGTGAATAGTAGAAAATAAGTAGGGTGAACTAAAAACTTCATTTTTAACGTATATGGTAGAAACCAACTCCTCAAACTTTTCTATGACATCTGCCCCAAATATTATTAAAATTCTATGACCAATAATTTCCACATACTAGAGTGCAAATATAGTCAAGATGTTTCCTTTAAAACGACTTGGATGAAGAATCCGGATGTGGAAGTAGTGATTCCTTAGGCAGCGGTTTTTTATATTTTGATTAAAGCAAAATAATTATTTCTTATGTGTATCACTGTAAGAAGTAGTACACACTTAAGCCATTATTATATCAATTTTGTTAAAATTATGAAATATGCATTTCTAGACATCTATTAAATTTATACCAGCCAGTTGTATGATGTTACAGTTTATGATATGCAATAGAGGAATTTCTACGATAAATGATATACTGAAGACAAAAATATACGTATCTGAAAAAATATTAATATGATCGCTGACCGAAATGAATATTTTCTCTAATACCTCGCTACAAATACGCACATTTAATCTGCCTTAAATTCTCTCGTATGATTTATCTAAATAAACAATTATAGTGGTATTTATAGATCAAACGGGGTATTTTTAGAAAATCAATAATTTGTCTATTAAGAAAATCATAAATTAAAGACTGGTAAATTATAGTCCATAAATTCGGAAGAATTTAAAAGTAACATAATACAATTCTTTATGAACTTTTCGCGACGTGGTAATTAAGCGTAGTCTGCACAATTATGACTCTCTTGTGCAATGAAAGCAGAGTAATTGACTTTCTGCTGCAGGCTTTTGTGAGTTATTTCATTGGAGCCATTTTAATAGGCCATTATCTACTTTTATGTGGCAATAGCTATAAAACGGATGTAGCGGATTTTAGAACAGAATTTTACATTTCTACACAAAAGAAATACTTGTTACTCAAAATATTTATAGAAAAAGCAATGATATGACATGAAAAAAATCGATAAGGGTATTTACATAGAACTTTCTTCTTTATTTATACAGGGTGGTCACTCTATAAAATCATTAATTAAGAGACGACATAGCAGAATAATAATTATAAAGTAGTTATCACTATTCCTATAAAACAACTTTTGGGTAAAAAAAATACAGGGTGATCGTTCGGTATAAAAAATAGGTAATAAATGAATGGTGCTGAATATGGAAGAAATTCCCAAATAACATTTTGTATCACCCGTGGACTTATGTGTTTAACTTCTTGCCTCTTTTTGAAACTTCAATATTTCCTGGTTTATTAACATATTCTTACGACTTTAAGTATCCCTATAAGGAGTATTCTAGTGATGTTATGCCTGGAGAATCGGCAGGCCACTATATTCCGTCGCGCCTACCAGTCCTTTTGCCTGGAAACACTGCATAATTTTATTTTTAATAATCCCAGCCTAAACATTAACTTTTCTGAGATATTGAGTGTGAGCCTCCATCATCCAATGAGAGTTTTCTCTACTCCAGTATCGACAGTTTTGCCTATTAACGGCACTGTTGATATAAAATGTCGCTTTCTCAAAAAATATAATTCTATTTGTAAACTGAGGATTTGCATGACATTTATCATTGTTTTACATAATTTTATTCTGCGATCACCATCATCTTTCAATTCATGTACAAGTAAACCATTGCAGGATGGCCGATAGCCGCGCAGAGAGAGAAGAAATATCGCCGCTGTTGAATAGAGACAAGTTTCTTAACTATGAACGCAGTACAGTCGGGGAAGAAGTTTTAATAAAAGGTGCTCTCTATTAACCGAGAATCCCGGTATGCCACAGGTCAATTTATTTTTATTTTCCAATAAACAACAGTTCTTTGTTTTTATATTTGAAATATTTGTAAATTATAATATTTAATTGATTTAGTTTCAAGTGAACAATACGACATAGCAAACATACAAAATAAATACACGTTCGATTAAATGTAATGAGAATACAATTATAAAGTCTGAGATAAATGCTTACAATATATTTTTTATTTACCAACTTCCGAAGTAATCCAGCAGACAAAATTCAATTGTATTATTAGAAGCCATGTAATATAAAGATAATGTTTCTGATGATGACACTTCAACACGTAATACCCGGCGGCCAGCTGTGGTTACAAAAAAATGTCCCTTTTTATACTCTGTCTTTGTACACTATTTATAATATAATTTTTTATGCAATTAAAATAAAATATATTTTCCTATACATAACACAACTGATATAATAGATTTGTACACATACTTTTTAAAGTGGTATAATAGGAGCTCCTGCTATAGATTTCCGCTCCATACATTTTAAAACAAAACTTATAATTTCTTGACAAAGATTTATGTTTAACTTTGCTTTCCAATACCATGATATTTTCTTATAAATATTGCTAGTGATAGTACACGTAACAATGTGTATAAGTAGATATTTCTAATAGGTACCTGTGCATTAAATATAAGTTATACACTACAAGCACTTTTCTCGAGACTATACCACCGATGTTTACACGAGCAAGGAACATCAACAAGTGAGCTCCCGTAGAGGTGGGCGGGCTTCGACCACTGCGCATCCTAATCTCATCGGCCATTCTAGAATGGTCAACCTGTACAAGATGTACTTTAAAAGGATGATACTTCTCTTTCTTCAAAGCTCACAACACTGATGACTTACTAATGTTACTTTCAGTAGCGATTTGTCTGGTATACTTGGCGCATTTTTCTCCAAGACTAGTAAAATGTCTAATTGTTTTTCATCATCAATTTGGTTTTCCTTCCTGATTTAATCTCGAACGTGTCCATTTTCCCAAAATATTACTTCTGTTCTACTAACGGTGAGTTGTGTAATCGAGCGATCGGGATATTTAGCATTGAATATTGTACATACTTCCATTTGAGATCTGGTTTTAACACAACATCCAGTCATTATTAATATTTCAATTCTTTACGTTTCATTTAAATGTGCCATGGTTACAATAGAAAACGATATAAGAATGATCAACCTACTACATAAATGCCATCTAACCTTATTGTAGAGTTTTCAAAGCACACTTGATAGCATACTGCATGAATTGTAAATCTCTCGTGTTAGGCATTTTCAAAATCGACTTTTTCGATAACTAGTAAACGAAATCGAAAGAAGTTGATATTACTGAATACAGACTGAACATATACTTCAAATAAAGCATTATAGGCTCCCACCAATTAAAAAAAATAACAGCGGTAGGTGTCACGGGAAGGGGGTAGAAGTGAGGGGTGAGAATCTTTCGACAGAAAGTGCAATTTTAAAGTCAAAAATTGACCTGTCTTGGGATATTGCATAAATTCTACTGTCAGGATAGGTTTTGAGCGCGGGCTTTAAAACCAGTCCTACGCCCTACGTGACATATGGTGGAGGCACCGAACATTCTTAAATCTTTGTTACTAAAACTGTATTGTACGAAGATGATGCTGAGTTCCCGTTTACGACATTGAAATTGTTTAAAACTTATGACAAACAAGTAGTTGCTAAACATATAAATTTAATAATCAAAACAAACCGGGTTCCTTCAGTTTCGACGTTTGTAATTTCGAGTTCCTTCGGACAGCTAGTTAGTTCTGAGCCCTCGTCTCTAGAAATGGGGAGCCCAGGCCCTTCAGGTAGTCTTAGTGATCTCCTCCCTGGAGATTATGAGTTAAGTTAAATGTAAAGTGACATATCTCCTTCACCATTGTGTATATTGGTGAGACTGTTCGAGTTGTTATGTGTTCTATGTTTATTAATTGTAATATTGTTGTTATATATTTGCTATCGCAAAACCCACCACCATATGTTCGTGACATATGGTACTGTATTGTTTCTGTTTATTGTGTGTTATATTGTAACCAAGTGTCTTTAAATAAAATCATGTAAATCCTTCGCCTTTTCTAACACACCTCTCCAGAAAACCCAACGTCCCGTAGGGCGTAGGGCCTGGTTTTTAAGACCCATGCTCAAAGCCTCTCATGACACTATTAATAATGTAGAAAATAAATTTGTTCGCTACATATGGACCACACCGTATATTATAATCTATATATTAGCAGACAAGACGGTATATCTCGGTCTATTACGAATTCAAAAATCGTTTCACGATTGAAATATCCTTGTCAACTAAAGAAATATTTGAAGGTACGAAGTTAGACGTAAGTATTTTACTTATGAAATTCCTGTGTAATTCTTGGCTTTCCATTACTATTTAATTTAACGGCAGAGGTAATTGCTAAAATAGTTGATTAAAATTGAAGAAGTCAGGTCGGACCGTTTATTAATGAAGCAGTCACGACAACTTGATCTAAAAATAAATGCTCGTCTCTACCGACTTTAACAGAATGCAAGTCGTAGTGTAAACCAAAAAGGAAATTAAAGAAAGTAGTTATTGATTTTCCTTCTGAACGTGTATTTATAGTTATATTTCTTTTGTGCTTTGGTCGCATTAATATTGAATGTCACTCAACTGACAAAAATAATCAGATAATAGTATTATATAGAATTAGTGAGTGTATAGTAATAAACCCAACCTATAAAAAAGTTTTATATACAGAATATTCAAAAATTCAGTGCGTCAAATTAATTGTGACATGCACCTCACAAAAATATAGCATGAAGCCTAACACTTTTTTACTTCAGTATGAATTATAAAGCAATTAGCTGAGAATAATTTTACTTTTCACCTGCATAGTATTTGTTTATTATACCTTGGATACGGTTACCATAAAGACGTTCATAATGAACACGGGCATAATGAGCGTGCGTTATGACCATAACGCCCTATTATATGAAAAACAAAGATAGAATAAATGTTTCATAATCCTTATCGTATAATGGCTTGGATTTGACCGGCAATACATTTTCTGTAGCTTCTTCCGCATTGTTTCGGATATTTTGTGGTATTTTCATATTAATTTTTCATTCATTTTGTTAAACTAGTTACTTGCATTCTGTGAGTCGGATTGAACCTCGAAAAACACAAGTATTTTCTAGCCTAACGAGACTATGTCTTCCCCCCGTTATCGAGGATGGTGAACACGATGGCAGTGGTTAAATCTCTCTCCGAGGTCACCCCACCCCCCAAACGGCCAAAACCTACCCCCGAAAGGGGTAAACCGCATATCCGCCGTCTCCTACCAGCCAAACGTGTCTTACCCCCGTTTTCGAGGATGCTGAGCACGATAGTGATGTCGAAACCCCACCTCGACCCCCTAAATGGCCAGTAACCACCCCCAAAGGGGTGAAACCTGGATAGGGTGTCTTCTTTCGGCTAAACCCATGAAAACCCTGCTTTCGAGGATGCTTAGCACGATGGTGTTGTCGAGGCCCCTTTTCAACCACCACCAACCCCTAAACGACTATAAACCACCCCTGAGAGAGGGTAAGCCGCTGATAGGCCATCTCCTACTAGACAAACTTGTGTTACCTCCCGTTTTCGAGGATGCTGAGCTAGATGGTGATGTTGTATCTTCTCCTCGAGATCAGTCGTGTAAGCATTAACGGTAACTGAATTCTTGATTTATGCCAGTGGACGCAGAGAAGGTATCTTACACGTAGGCCAGCTACAGTAAAAGTGTATTTTTGTCCCTTTGGTGAGCGAGGAGAGGTCGCGATATTTTCTTCATGCTCAGCATCCTCGAAAACAGGTTTAGCAGAGAAAAGACGGCCTATCTACGTTTCACCGCTCTCGGGGATGGCTTCCGGCCATTTGGGGAGTTGGCGGGGGTCTAGGAGGGGTCTCGACATCACCGTCATGCTCAGCATCCTCGAAAACGGGGGTAACACCGGTTTAGCAGAGAAAAGACGACCTATCAGCATTTCACCCCTTTCGGGGGTGGTTCTTGGCCGTTTGGGCGGTTGGATAGGGTCGAGGAGGGGCTCGACATCACCGTCGTGCTCAGTTTCCTCGAGAAAGGGGGTAACACATGTTTGGCTGATAGGAGACGGCGGATACGCGGCTTATCCCTATCGGGGGTAGTTCTTGGCCTTTTGGGGGGTGGGGTGACCTCGGAGAGAGATTTAACCACCGCCATCGTATTCAGCATCCTCGAAAATGGGGGCGTGACGTAGTCTCGTTAGGCTAGAAAAAAATTTGTATTCCTGCTCGACTTACAGAATACACTATACGTACAAAGCAAAGCAACATCAGCAAACGTCAAAATATCAACAACTGTCATAGACTACTTGGTAAAAACGGTAAAAAGAAAAAGCTAGCAGCATTGAACTAGGTTACTAAATTTGAAAGAACACAACATACTGGCAGATACAATTAATAAACGTCAAAATATCAACAAATGTCATAGGCTACTAAAAAAATATATTTAAAAAAATTAAAAGTAAGTTTTTCGTTAAGAAAGTTTATTTTTCGTGAAAAATAAAATATTTCATGCAACACGAGCGTTATTAGATTATAACGCCCATCAGGCAACATGCATCCCTCGGGCCAAAGGCCCTCGGGCAGCATCATGTCACCCTCCCGGCGTTATAATCTATATAACGTGCTTGGTTCATAAATAACTATTATTTTCCTTGTATAATAATGCGCCGTGTGTACATTGGAGGAATGACTATTTTGATAAAAAATGAGGTTTTTGCGATTATCTCTAAAGGTATCATAAACATGCATTGTTATCTTCTAGCTTCTTAGTTTAACAAAATTGAATTATATGCCCTTTGTACCATATATTTATAACTGCATTCTTCAACGAAATATTTTTTATTTTTCTCCTTCTGATGACCATATTTCTGAAACTATCCTTACAACGATTTTGTCATTTTTCCATTGAGTTATATCCTTATTACCTGTCACATTTATTACTTTGGATTTAATTGTATTCCAGGCCATCAACAAGCATCTTCGGCTAAAGCTGGAGCTCATGCAGTATACAAAAAAATCGGTAAAGGTATTTACACAGAACTTCCCTCTTTATTTGTGCATTGCGGTCACTCTAAAAAATTAATAATTACGAAGTGACATTGAAAATAATAATCGGAATATAGTTATCACTATTATTACAAAGAACACCTGATAAGTTTTGGTCAAAAAAATATAAAGAGTGCTCATCCAACAGCAAAAGTTCAATACTAAATAACAGGTGCCAAATATGGAAGGCTTAGGCAAATACCTTTATAAATATCCACCATGACTGAATTATTTCTTGGGATGACCACCCTGTACATTTTTCAATAATAGTATAATAGGTGCATATGCCTAATATTATTGCCATCTGTCACATTTTCAATTCCACATACACGTAGTGAAGTGGAAGTATAGTGGTGGTTAAAAAATTTCATTTTTTTTAAATTTTTCAAAAATGTTTTTAAAAAAAATTTCAATTTTTTTTCTTCTGAAATGGGTTTAGAATGCCATGACACGTGGAAATTTTAAATTTGAGCAAAAAGGAAAGTTTCCTTCTATTCTACAGCGGTATTTTTTTGACATTGGTTTAGAATGCCATGAAACGTGAAAATTTTAAATTTGAGCAAAGAAAAAAAAATTTTACATCTGTTTTAGTGGTAAATTTTTTTTCAAAAATGTTGGTGAAAAAAATTTTCAATTTTTTTTTTCTCAAATAAGTTTAGAATGTCAGTCATGTCAAACGTGAAAATTTCAAATTTGAGGAAAAAAAAATTCCATCTATTCTAGTGGTAAATTCTTTTCCAAAATGGTAAAAAAAATGTTGCAAATTTTCTTTTCCGAAATAGATTTGGAATGTCATCAAACGTGGAAATTTTAAATTTGAGCAAAACTAAATTTTTTTCATCTATTCTATACCCAGTGATAAATTAAAATTTATTTCTAAAAAAATTTTTATTTAATAAAATTTTTAATCAAATTAATTTTTAAATTTGTTTGAATAGGTTTAGAATGCCATGACAACGTGAAAATTTTAAATCCGAACAAAGAAAAAAAATTCAGTCTGTATTAGTGGTAAATTTCTTTCAAAAATAGTTTTAAAAAAAATCATTTTTTTTTTAATTGGTTTAGAACGCCATGAAACGTGGAAATTTTAAATTCGAACAAAGGAAAAAATTTTTCCATCTATTTCAGTGGTAAAAAATTTTCCAGTGGTAAAAAAAATTGTTTTTTTTTTAATAGGTTTAGAATGCCATGAAATGTGGACATTTTAAATTTGAGCAAAAAAAAAATGTTTTCATTATTTATTCCCTTTAGACGATCCACCCTGTATATTTTCCAGTGAAAGTTCTACCATTTCTTCGCTGACAGTAGGGTCAACTATATACCAAATTTGACTGCTCTCCGTCAAGTAGTTTTTTAGTAAATGCACCAACAGACAGACAGACGAAATTGGAAAACCTGTATTTTCGTAATTTCCGTGATCTGAAGCGTCAGAATCCGAAAAAATCTCGGAGGCTGATTTTTTCTCGAATACAATGGGCTTGTTCCATGATATTCTTTTTATATGGTTTTTATACTTTTTCATATAGTACTCGATATTCTCATCATACACTTAAAATTTCGTATTATTAACTTTTTCCGTTCTCGAGATATAAGGAGTTGAATTTAGTAATAGTTGCAAAAATCGAGCGCTCATTTGTGACGTCACTATACGCAAGTGACGTAAGAAAAATGGCTCTCTGGGACCTTTCAAATTTAACCTGAAAAGTCGAAAAACGTGGAATTTTTAAACGCTGGTAACTAAATAAATACGTCGAGTGGAAGTTCGTTCTATGTGTCTACGGAAAGGAGAAGGTCGGCGATGAATTATAATCGTAAATTGCAGGGTCGAAATCGAAAATTCGTTCTGGCAGGAGCGAGAGAAAATTGTAATTTTTTGACATTTCACCAAATTGTACTCCCCTACTGTCAAGTAGTAAGCAAAACAAACTTCGAAAACACTTTTAATTATAACCAATAAAGAGCATCAAATCTATTGAGATCGCCGAGTCTATGCGTATAGTGACGTAGCGCCTGGCCACGCCCCATTTTCTTGAGATGGAAATTTGTGATAGTTTTTAAGATACTAAACGTGCGAATGAGATTCTGATTTTTTGCAGATCCATTAATTTATACTTGCACTTTCGATTTGTGAAATAAAAAAAAAATGCTGAACAAGCCCATACTTCCCTTCGGTATGCGAGAGAAGTAAAAAGTGACTTCCTTCTCCAGAGATTATAAAATTACAAACCAAGAGAATCATGCTGTTCTAATTTCATCACTAAATAGGAAGAGACAAGCCAAAAATGGAAACTTAGTAGATGAAATGCAGCAGGAAGAAAGATAAATATTAAAAAAAACGATATATTTAACAGTGTGTCTACAGGCACTATAATAAGACCGAGCAGCCGACATCATGTACCACCACAATATTAAGATGAACATTGCCATTTAAATTTCAATGAACCTACTTCTTATTCCCAGGCTGTGTCGGCTGAATCTGACAAATGGAAATAAGCTGTTAAAGAAGAGCTAAAAAGTCAATACTGAAAAATTATGTTTGAGAAACTGTTGATATGCTGAAAAAAGAGAGAGTTGTTGGATGTAAATAAGTATTTAAAAAGAAATTATCTAGTAAAGGTGAAGTAACTAAATATAAATAACAACTAGTGACACAATGTTTTAGTCAAATACCCGGAATTGATTTCGAAGAAACTTTCTCGTCAGTAGTTTGCTACAAGACTATAAGAATTTTTTTTCTCATGCTGTTCACTGAAGTAAGATTGCGAAACAGTTTGATAAAAAACTTCCTCTTTAAATATAGATATAAATTAAAAAGTATGTATCCTTTAATATCCCGCTATATATACATAAGCATATATGTTAGAAGATCAGAAAAATTGTGCATATTTCCGGTAATTCGCTAATCTGATTGATATTAGTATCAATAGGCGTGGAATCCTCATTGAGGTGAGCATTTAAAAAAAACAAAAGTCGATAAATTTTTGCAAACATTTTTGCACGACAGACAGATCTACAGATAGAGACACAGACACAAGCATGACCGCCATGTTGAAAACCAGTTTTTCACTGTTTGAGCGTACTACTATTATCAATATCTGACCTCATCACATGATTTTTCGATCTTATCTCCTTTAACTTCAGAACATGTAGGTAAAATACAAATACGCATCAAATGAATAACCTCTTCCTTCCTCAAATTTTTCTGTTAAAAAATTATGACCGTATTATATTAAACAAAATTTGCTTTTTGAAATTTAAACTAACGTTTCTTGGCTGCA
The DNA here is from genome assembly GCA_963583905.1 of Stenurella melanura. Lineage (NCBI taxonomy): Eukaryota > Metazoa > Arthropoda > Insecta > Coleoptera > Cerambycidae > Stenurella > Stenurella melanura. The sequence goes on along the minus strand of OY757312.1, from coordinate 71,660,111 downwards.
GATTATATAAACTAAACTGATAAGCAATAAAATAAATTAATAAGGATTTTGTTTTACATTACTTCTGTTGCAGACACTCTAGTCTAGTTAATTAACTATTAAATTAATCAACGGCTTCCCAACACGAGAACATATTTGAAGCCTACCACATGTAGATTTCAATCAATTCGGTCGATCAAAAGTCACCTAATGTAAACACGTTATATATTAAAATCCATTTGTGACTTCCTTTTACTTATTAAAACGGCCAGACGGGATATGCAAAAATAGAACTTTACTTAACTCTATACAAATAATCTTTGCTATTAGCAATTCAATTTTAGCTATTTTAATTTTCGAAATATAAATATTGCGAGATGCAAATGGCTCTACGCAAAGCACAAATTTATGTAAGGTCATTATGCCCAAAATCTAAAGACAATTTATAATTTTTCAGATTTAAAATTGTGCACGTACATGTAAGAGATTAAAGAAATTAATCAGAAAAGTTAAGGAAAGGCAAAGACACAGAAGATATAAAAAAATACCGCTTAGACCCTTTACCTTAGAAACGTTGCAAGAAGATCAAGGTGCCAGTAAAAATCTGAAATCGAAATCGAAAACGCAGCTCGTATATCGTTTCGTTTTCGAGATATAGCCTCGGGAAGCGGTAAAAAAAATCGATATTCACCTTCCGGTGACTTCGAGCGGCCATACCTCGAAAACCAAGGCATGCATCGACCTAAGATTTACACAAAACGATTTCTTACATCTTTCTACGTGCTTCCAAATTGTTTCAGATTTTTGTTAACTTTTGTTTGGCAGAAATGGTCCTCGAAGCTGGGCCGTATCGCTCGAGAAGCGAAATCCTCGAACCTTTCATTTTGGCGGCCGAGATCTCACTCAAAAAGCGCCGGAAGAGTATCCTGCCCCACATTATCGGATTGGAAATTTAATTTGGAATCGAATCTAGTACAAATAGGATGGGGCTCTTTTTGTCTAGAAAAAGTTACAGCGATTTATGTGAAGAGATGTCAAAATCGCTTAAATTATGGGTTTTTTGAGGTTATGGCAAAATTCTGACGTGATGAAGTTAAATAGACATCGGATTCGGCTTCAGCGACCCTAAAAACATGTAGTGAGCATGGTCAGATCCCCAGGCCATAAAGATTTTTTTTTGTGTGGCTATGTTATTTTCTTATTATATTATTTTCTTATTATAGTTGTAATTAATTATATATATATTATTAATTTAATAAACGCCGAGACAGACAAGCAGTTCGCGAAAACGGTGTTAAATAACTACACAGGTAAAAAAATGTATTTTTAAGAGAGCATACTGGACTATGTATTTGGATCCGCTGAATACTAATTCAATGCCCATTTTGTGCAATTTTTCACATTTTTTTTTTAATCGAGACAAATTGCAAAATATGCCTACATATGATGTTTTAAACGATTTTAGCATGTTCAAAACAAATTTTGTGGTATTTTAATTTGTGTAAGCAGTCTGTTTGTGTGTATGTGCATAAATACACAATAAAAATAAATATGTATTATTACAATTATAGTATGTTTTTAAACCAGGAGGAGCGTTTTAAATTTAACGCGCTAAATCATACATCTGTGATTGGATACGCCCGCGTCAGTTTTACACACGGCAATAGTCCTGAATTTTGACATATTTTAAAAATTTTAATTTCATGTCATAAATTATTTGATTATAATTTCTATTTTATCGTTTGCACATTATATATCAGTTTTAATCCCTTTTATATACATCTGAAGGTAAAAGTCGCTAATTACGTGGTGTATTTATATTGCGTAAATGGTATGGATGTTGTAGAAAATACATAGAGGTCAAATAGAGGTCGATGCAACGTATGATATATTAGCATACACACAATTTCACTGTAGCCATGTATTGTTGGTTGCCCAAAACGCCAAAAAGGTTCTAGTGTATTTTCTGGTTACTTTTATGGTGTGAATGGGACTTCCATGTTTATTCTTCCTGGCTTAAACACAGACTATAGAGAATACATTTTAGACAATAAGTCCTCTGATACATTTTTCATAGTCAAAAAGACTATTATGTGTTTTTGAATGTGCCATGCTATATATAAATATAAATTCGAGAAAATGCCCTTATTTATCAATATGTGGAAAAGCATTATAAGGAAAAGTTGTTTGTAATTACATTACGAAGCTAAATTTGAAAATTTCAATGTTTTAGTTTTTTCATTTTTTTTCCGAAGTTGGCAAATATGGTATAAAATTTTTAAATAAATCCATATCCATATCCATATTTACTTTTAAGGTTTTTGATGTAAATTTTAGTAGGAATTTTGAGCTTTATTTATGTGATCTAATTTTGATTTAAATGAACAATCGTTTCTTTAATATTTAAGCCCATTATTGTGCAAAATTCCACAGAAAGGATTCCGAATTACTGAAAATAGTCCAGATTGTCCTGTTGCTTTTTGTAATTACATTTAAAAAAGAAATGCAACATTTATGTATTTTGTGGAACAAATTTTTTCAAAATAATTTTTCTGTGTAAATAGTACTATATGTTTTAAACATTGTCTAAATCTTATTTGTGGCATTATCTTAACTCTTCTACTTTTCTCTTTGATACTTCCTACCACGTAATTTTATTTTTAACTGACACGTCCGAAGAGTCTACAAAATTATACAATTAACCAGTATTACTGGGAAAATTACTAAATTGAATGTAAATATCATAACGGGACTTTTAACTATGTGCATCGAAATAACTTATTTTCAGTTGAAAAATTATTTCCACCAGCAAGATTTCGTTATGGCAATGGGCTCTCCATTGTCACCAATTTTAAGCAATATGTTTATGGAGGATTTTGAGACTAGACATGTTCTAATTTGTACATACAAACCGGTTATCTTATGAAGATATGAAGACTAGAGATCTTTGCAATTTGGCTTCATGGTATTAAGTTACTAAATAATTTTTTAGAAAATTTAAATGATATAGAAGAACCTTCTACTAGAACTTTAGAAATGGAAACTAGAAATTAATTACCATTTCTTGATGTTTTAATTAAAAGAGTAAATGGTACAATTCAAACAAGTCTATATAGAAAACCAACACATACCAACAGATATTTAAATTTTAATTCAAATCAGTCCACGCATGTTAAGAGGGGTGTTATAAAATGCTTGTATGAAAGGGCCAAAATCATTTCTTCTAGTGAAGAAATATTAAACAATGAGAAACGGTTTATCAAAGAGGTCCTTACAAAACCTTCATAAATACTGAAAATAACACAAGAACTATGTCAGGAAAAATGAAATTCAGGGGTCGAAGATTTGCGAACACGCTTGGGAGAACAGACATAGAATAAACTGGGACTCAGTAAAATTTTAATAAAATAGGCGAATAGCAAAATAAGAGAAATTAAAGAATGAACGATAATATTATTGAATGAGGATAGATCCATGTCGAAGTATTCCGTAGATGTTTGTACAGCCTATGTGTAAAAGAAGAACTTCAAAAACTTAACATAAATGTTCTTTTCCCAGTAACATAATTATTATTTTGTAGATTCCTTGGACGTCACTTAGAAGTAAAAATACATGTAGCAGGAAGTCCCGAAGAGAAAAGCCAAAAAATTGCTGTATATTTTATCGAGCAAAATATTTTGAAATTAATTGTAAACATATTTTTATAGAATTTTGACACTAGTATTTTTCCTTCTCGATAGTTACAAATGTGGTTGACAATGATTATATTAATTTTGAGAAAAACCATGCTATTATATTTCCGAAATTATTCGTATAGAAATGGAGCATTGAAAGTTTTTTTATGATGTATATATAATAGTATATGGCCGTCAGGAACGGCCCTGGCAAGGTGTCCTATTTAAGCAAAATTTTAATCAACTGCTCATTTTATATTATTTTTCAAGTGTTCTAACTGTACGTAGTACCTATAAAAGCCAAAACTACTTTGACTTTAATTAAGGATGTGTTTAAATTACCATAACAGCCTCTTGTCTCTAAGTTTCATCTATTTCGGCTCCATTGGAAATGGGATCAGTGTGAAGGAAATACAGAAAATTACTTTCATATACTTTTATAGCTAATATAGAGAGAACGTTGTTGGTTTAGGATATTTCTGTTTTCTTATAATAAGTGTTTCACAGAAGTAATTTAGAATACAATTATTTTCACTCGCCTTCTCTAGTACAGTCAAGATCAAATGGCATAGTGGATTATTGCTCAATTCATAAAATGAGTCTATGTTGGAATAGCCCTCTCTCTATTCAGGCTAACCTGAATCAACATTGATAAGCGCTATTGTTTTTATCCTCCGTAAACAGTGTAGAAAGGTTATTTATTTATCACACTTTCTCAATAGATATCAAGTTTATATGTATGTCTAATTTAAATCAACATTAGGCATGCTCTTCTGATTTATATGAATAAACAAATTATTAAAGTCTCAAGAAAGTTATCTAACTTATAGTTAGTATATAGTATGCATGTTAATAGTTTTCAAAAAATAAATAAACGCACAATTTTATTTTAATAAATTAATTCTTTAGGTACCTAATAAACACCTTAAATTGGTGGAAATGAGGATTTTCGAAATATTTTTATTCATAGTTTTTAAGTAAATGATAATGGTATATTATTCAACGAGCATATAACTGGTGATTTACGACACTCGCCTACGGTTCGCGTCTTAAACTTCACCCTAGTGAATAATAGCCATAATATACTTTGTCCAAGACTGTTAAATATTTAATACTTATTTAAATCATTTTCATTTCATTTCTTCAATTTAAGAAAAATTCATAGGCCATCATATATAATATTTTCGGGCAGCAAGTTTAATGATGTGATTTCTGCAGCTTCCTTTACCTCTGGCGGTGTCAAAGAAATCTCGTTTTCACTGTCGATATCCATTTATTTAATTATATTACTCTTTTTGAGTACCTAATATGTAAAATCATTGTATATAACGTTAGCGTTGAAATCGCACAAATTTTGACGTTTCAAATGAATTACAGAATTACGCCTTGATACATTATCATGGCTTACTAATAAAATAATACAGTTTGTAGGCACAAATGGTTTCAAAAACAATGTTGGGGGTTGCCGGGAGTTGCTAATAGATGATACTTTGAAGAAAAAAAACTTACTGATGTAGTTTTTGAGTGTTCATTAAAGTACCTCTTCGGCATGTACCATTTGACTGCTTCCTAGATAACTTAGGAAGACAACACTTGTCTTTTGGTTGCTGCAATTTTCACATTTTAAATTTTTAATAAAAAGTTACTAATGCCATTTCTTATTGACTGTCCTCATTATTCACTACAATCAGTGAATAATGAAATCATTATTCACTGCAAGAAATAATGAATAGCGTTATCCTTGAGGAAACACATACATAATGAGTACACTGTTTAATAGTCCTGGAAAAAATATTTTCTGTCTGATATGGCATTTAATTATATTGGAAAAATAAAAATATGCAAGGTAGAGTATATTTAAATCAATTGATTTGTATCACAATTGAAGTGAAGTTAAATCAAATGCAAATTGTTGATTTAAAAATGAATAATAATAATTACTAAAGAAGTAGTTAGACAAGGTAAGACAAGTTTATTGTAGGTATTTAGTACAGGTATAGGATTATTTTAATGTGTATCTCGCGACAAGTTTATATAGTACAAGAACTGGTGACATTTTTCCGTGATTATTTAGATGTCTATTTTTTGAGAGAGGGATGTTTAAGTGTCATTTATAAGGATTAATACTGATAGAGGCATATTCTTTATAAGATTTTGCAAACATTAGAAAACATAACTATCTATGGTAACTAAAAGAAAAGCTATGTGTAAAAATATTAATAAAATATTTGCATTCTTTCGATAACCTGACTTCTGGTTATGTTAGCAAATTAAAATTCCTTAAATGCATTTGTATAATTTCTTATTTGAAAAATCTCATTCAACAACATGCATCCACACAGTCCCCTACGGCCATGCAGGTTAAACTAGTATCTACATAACACCCTGCGGTATATGAAGATTCAGTTAAAAATGAGAACAAAGACGTAAAGTGGATTTTTTACGGACCTTTCTTAAAAAGAAAATTTCATTCTAATGGATAACATTTTCATGAAATCTATCATTCTCTTTTTGGAAATGCTTAGCCTTTAAAACGTTTTTCGTTCTTATTCTGAACTCATCAGAAAGTCACTCATAAAGATATTCCATGCAAAACAAAGGCAATTTCTATAAATAAGTATGAAAAATTACATTTGACATTGACTGAATGAAAGTTAGGTAAATAAATCCATTTTATGCCCTTGTTCTCAATTTTAACTGAATCTTCATATACCGTAGGGGGTTATGTAGATACTAGACTAACCTGCATAGCCGTAGGGGACTGTGTGGATGCTAGTTGTTGAATGAAAATTTTCAAATAAGAAATTATACAAATGCATTTAAGGAATTTTAATTTGCTAGCATAACCAGAAGCCAGGTTATCGAAAGAATGCAAATATTTCATTAATATTTTTACACATAGCTTTTCTTTTTTGCAAAATCCTGTAATGAATATGTTTCAATACAATTAAAGCAAACTAATAATAATTCACTTTTAAATATGCATAGAGTATATAGGCTCCAATACTAGTTAGCTAGTAGATAGGGGATGCTAGTTGTTGAATGAGAATTTTCAAATAAGAAATTATACAAATCCATTTACGGAATTTTAATTTGCTAGCATAACCAGAAGTCAGGTTATCGAAAGAATGCAAAGATTTCATTAATATTTTTACACATAGCTTTTATTTTAGTTCCCATAGACAGTTATTTTTCCTGATGTTTCCAAAATCCTATAAAGAATGTTTCACACATAGCTTTTATTTTAGTTCCCATAGACAGTTATTTTTCCTGATGTTTCCAAAATCCTATAAAGAATGTTTCAATGCAATTAAAGCAAACAAATAATAATTCAATTATACAAATCCATTTACGGAATTTTAATTTGCTAGCATAACCAGAAGTCAGGTTATCGAAAGAATGCAAAGATTTCATTAATATTTTTACACATAGCTTTTATTTTAGTTCCCATAGACAGTTATTTTTCCTGATGTTTCCAAAATCCTATAAAGAATGTTTCAATACAATTAAAGCAAACAAATAATAATTCACTTTATAACAGTGATAGAGGTATCGGAGAGACTTCGTGTTGTCTGCCTTTCAACATTAAAATTCAACGCTTAAATGTAATATTACTAGGCAATATGATCTACCTTAATCAATCACATCAAATATGGATGGAGGTGGCCGTTGAAAATTCGCAACATCACGTAAACGTGACGAAAGTGTATAAAAAGTTGGGCACACGATTATCATGAGCATTTCCTGGCTTTCACGCTCTTACGAGATGTAACGTTTCATTTTTCCACAAAGGGAAAAACAAGCCATTGAAATTATTGAAGATGAAGATGAGTACCAAGAAGCATTTGAAGACCTTGGCAAAGAAGACGTTAATGCTTCCGCAGTTGGTGTTAAACATGCAGATACTGTTAATGAAGCTCTCTTTCCTTGGAGCTCTTCAATCGCATACACTGAAGATTCATTTTCAAAACGCATCCGCAATTGTGATGTATCAAACCTACCACCATGCTACACTGAACTTCAACAGCAGTTACTGCAAAGCTTATACAGCATCTGGCTAAATGCTGCATGAGCCAAAAATAATCACCAATCATGGCTGGTGTACGCGTTCATCTGGTTTGAAGGAGATCAATTGCCTGAATTGATTGGTGATGTTCTCGTTTGCGATGCCAATTAAAACAACAAGAATCACGAGAGTGACAGTGAATTAGGTATGTAGACTTAACAGTTAATATAAAACCAAACAAGAAATATAATTTCGTTAGAATTTTACGAACAATAAAAAATTGTATTACCATCAATACTACAACACATGTTTGCAAAATTTTAAGGCAACAGATCAAGTGAAAGCTTTTCAAAATTGACTGGCAAGATTTCAATAAATTGGCTGAGTGACACTAACATGTGAATCTGAGTGATAGGTTGTAAACAAGATTTTAACTTTTCATGAATACGCCAGAAGTACTAAATGAATATTAAGGCTGAGCATTGTCGTCGTAAATTAATTTTGCAACAATTTCCGTATGAAATTAACTAATTGGCATATAGGGTAAAAATTAATGGTCCCAGAACAGAACCTTGTGGTACACTCGATCTCAATACTAGGTCTCAACACAGACTTTCTTCTGCCTACTTCTAAATGCGTTAATTGCTTCCGTTGTAACAAAGAAGAATATTTCGTGAGCAAAAATATCAACCGCTGGATCAAATCTAGCAAAATTAAACTTGTATACAAACCCTGATGTGATGCTACAATTAAGTCATCAAACACTCACAAAATGACGTAATAAAACTTGATCATGTTCTATGTCCCGATTGAGTTTTAAGTAGTACCATTTTCTCCAATAACAATTTTTCTTAATATTCCATGACTTTTTCAACTACTTCAGGTGATGCAGGTATGAATGCTGATAGCACGTAGATATTACAATCTGAAGGATTTTTTAACCAGTAATTGATTACACAGGGTGATTCTTAACTTATAGGTACTCATAAACTTATGGAATGTTAGCTTATGATGAATAATGACTAATAATGAGGAAAAAATCTTAAAAAGTTCTTTAGTTACCGAGATAATTCCGTGACATTTAAAAGAAACATTTTGACAATTGTGATTTTAAACTTTTGTGCCTCTCATAAAAAATGAGCTTGAAATAAGTCAAAACAATACACATATTTGCTATTATTAGTTATTTCTTAGCAGTTCTTCAGGTTCGTATTCGAGATTTATTTTCACGAATAAATTAAATATCATGGCCCATAATTTCGCCAATGAAGAATATATATCGTTTAACTGGAGCTCCTTATTTACATTTTTGGTTTCTGTGGTTTCTTCATGATGGTGCTCTAGTACACTTTCAGGAACAAGTGCGACGTTTGGATAATGTATTCCCCGGATGGTGAATGGTCCGTGATGGTCCAATTGCACGGCTCCCTCATTCGTCCGACCTCAATCTCCTTGATTTTCATTTATGGGGACACATATAAACTATGGTGTCGTTACGAAAGTTACCATTAAGGAGAGTTGGTAAACCGCATACGTGCTGCAACTGCGATAATTCGACAACAGCCAGGTTTAGGCCATGCATGTGAGGGCAACGGATTCAGAGAGCTAAAAAGTACACTGAAAATAGCGGAAACCACTTTGAACAGTTGATGTGAATTTTCCGTTCTTTTATTTTTTAAATTTACTGGATTATCTCCGTAAATAAAAAAAAATTACTAAACTTTTTCCATTATTGTCATTATTCATCATAAGCTGTCGTTCCCTAAGTTTATGTGTATAGTTTAAGAATAACCCTTTAATTTAACTTGAGGTACCATGTAGTATTTGTTTCCATATCATGTTTGTAATACTGCCTTCTAATCAACATGTGCAAAATTGAAAACAGAATCAAAATAAATTATTTTTATAATAGTTTAGGATATTACCAGAAGCATTTAAAAAATTTATAACAATTAGGCTTTTTAAATTTTCAGATAAATTTATATTTTTGATAATTTTCAACATTCGTGAGCACTAGAATTATGTAGCAACTTAAGAATGCTTTCTTTTCTATTTTCATGAGATTTGAAATTACGCAACTGTTTGTTTATGGAAAGTTATCATTATTATCTGTTCTTTTAAATTTTACAAATGCTTTACCTCTAATAAGTATAATTTTTTTAATAAATCAGTCTTAATTTAATATTTTCGAACACATGTTTATAGAAAGCTTTCTAACCCTGCGTGTAAACGAATGACAGATTTTTCCGTAACACCTTGTGGATATGTAAGAAATAATATATCAGGTTTGGGAACACCCAGTATACGGGTAATGATAGATATAACCAAGCCATGCTTACATTTCTTTAAAAGCCGGATTGTGTAGTATGAATTTTAAATTTCAACTAAAAGGGGCTATACAAAGCAGAAAATGGTTGTGCGGTATTTTGAGTATAATGTGGTTTGCCAGTTTGACCGGAGCAATAATGTCTTCAATATTTCATGGCAAAATCTCCCTTTGATAAGGCACATAAATAAGAAGTTCAATAACGAAACCGCAAAACATATGTCACAAGACGTATGTGTTATGCTCAACGTCATGAGCTGGAACTATAATAAAAGAAGACCAACTTTATAATTTTAGAAATATTCACATAAAAAGACATTTCTATACATGTGTCGAGAGCAGCATTACGGTTTACAATAATTTATCATTCTTGAAAGTATACTTAACTTCAAGGAGGATTTTGGAGCATCTTTAAGATTAATCTAATTTTAATTTCAATTTGAATGAGGTAAGAGAATTTTGCAATTCAATTTTCGCCCATTTCCAGTTGTCGTGTTAACTTAAAATTTTGTATGTGTATATGGTATCCAGACAACACATTTTGACACTGTTTATAGAAAAATCCAAGACGTTTCCAAGATGGCAGACAGTTTATTACCAGCTAATAGTTATAGATTTCACTAAAAATAGATATATGGGCATTTTTGAGATCACAAATTATAAATATGCTATCAAAACTGAAAAATTCAAAATGGCGTGGTCAATATGGCGGATATGCTTGTCTGAGGGTTGTCGAGATTACAGATTATAAATATTTGGTTGACGCTTAGAAATTCAAACTGGCGGCGACAAAATGGCGGTGTATTTTTGTAATTTATGGTTTGATTCGTCTGTAAGTCGGCATCTGGGGATTTTCGAAATAGAAAATTATAAATATTTAGTTGAAATTCAAGGATTCAAAATAGCGGTTTCAAGGTAACGAATAGGTTTTGTAATTTAATGGTAGGGAATCTTATCGAACAAACTCACTAGTCAAATTAGGACAAAACTAAAAGGAAGTGAATAAATAAATGATTTAAAAAAATTTAAATACATACTTTTAGAAACTAATTGAAACTCTTAAAAAATGCACTTAAAAGAAGAACATAATGTTAATAATAATAACAGTTATGTTAATAAACGCAAAATCGTGGGGCGCTCAGAATACTTAGAGAAAGAGAAAATTTATTTGCGAGGTAATTCGGAAATAGGCCCGTATCTTCTCTGCCTACAGTACGTAGAGTGATTAAAAATTTTGAGGAGTAAGGATACATTTCCCTATCCCAACATAAGAAGCTACCTGTTATTGACAATGAGAAATCCTAAAAATCACGGTTTGTGCTAACAGCAAATGTCAGGACAAGCTTTTACTACGGACTGGGATACGGTCTTTTTCAAGATTGGGATATTTTTAGCATTTATTCTAAGAGTTTCTGTTTAAATTCAATTTTTAGTATCCTTTCCTAAAATCCATTTCTATCTTGACAATGAATGTTCTGTCTATAGAATTATTTGTTTCGAAAAAACAATGCAACAGTTTTATTTTACAAATCGAAAATGGCAAAACATGCTTTTATTTTCAGAAAAAACATTGGTATATACCACTACCGCTCTTAGGACGATACTAACATTGTATACATCTCCCGCTATACTAACCATTAGCATATGGCAGTAATGCTTTTTAGGCTAAGGATACATGGTGACACAAAAGTGTATAGATCGAATATCGTCGTATGTACAAGTATACAGCACGTAGAATACAATGTGAGTACGCTGTAGAGTAATCTAGATACAACTCTCACATCCAATGGCACGATATCGTCAAGTACCTTGGCGTTATGATGAATCGAAGCCTGACGTGGAGACAGAACACGAAAGTGATAATACAGAAAGCGAGGACGAGGAGGACTTTACTCTACTCTCTGATAGGTAGACAGAGCCAACTCAACCTGAGGAACTAGCTCACGATTATCAGGACCCTCTGCACCTATTCTGACCTACGCCTCTGTTGCCTGGGGATACCAAGCAGTCACCCACCTGAAGAGGATACAAGCCGTGGAAAACGTCGCACTTAGATGCGCCGTGGAAAACGTCGCACTTAGGTGCGCCGTGGATGCACCATGAGAATTCGCTGATCAGACAGGCGACTAACTACAACACCAACGACTCTCCGAGGCACAAGAGGCAGAAGCTCCAGATCCCGGATAACGGCTAAGTATAACTTTACCGTTTTTCTGTTTCAGCCCAACCTTCAAGCCACGCTGCAAGGAGAGAATGACCAAAAACACCCAAATCACCTGATTCTGGTGGTACCAAGCTAGCAACCAGCTCGGTACCCTTACTCTAACCTGTGCCGGTCTCTGACGCTAAAATAAGCGCCTTTGGCCGAACACAATCCTTGAGCTACACAGTTCACACTTTCTTCCTACGAAATCGGAGCACATGATGCCAATGGGCACCCTGGGCTTCCGACTAGTCCACCACCCAAACCCCTTCAAACTCCGAGAGGGCTTGGCAACAGCCGCTCCCTTTCACTACAGACGAAATACGCTCCCGGGAGCCAATATGCCAGCGAAGGAAGAAGACGAGGACAGAAGAGCGCCAGAAGAACGACCCAGCTGGCAGGGTCCAACAGCCAGGACTAGGGGAGGTTTGCTAACATCACCTACACCGCCCGCATTTGCGGGGGGGGGAAGCAGGCCCACTTCTTACGAGGCCGGTCTAGGTCTACAGCGATGATTGGGGCAAAGAGCTCAAGCTCGACCCCTAATCATCCGAGACCGTCATCGTTAGTCAAGAATATTGGCGCGACATAACTCTCGACATTTCAGTGTCTAGGTGTATCAGTACCTTAACAGGCAAGCCTCAGTAGACATAATTTCTACACATATCAAGTGTTCACCGAGTTTGTATGATGTTTGACGGTACTGGATATAAGGAGAAACATGTAGTATATACGGGTTGAATTGAGAACATTCTCCTTTTTAAATATTTTCTATTTTGCTTGAAAACCTAATCGTCTCTGTATGAAGGTTTCTATTTAATTGCTTTGCATCCGGCCTCTGCCGGTACCGGTTCCGGTCTTGCCACTGAATATAAAAGCGCTCTAAAGATATCAAAGTTGAATACAAAGTTATTTTTATTATCATTTAAATATAGAAGTTTAAATATATTGGGTTTCTATTTTTAGATGTTCCTATTGCTATAACAAACAATTCTTGTGTGTTGAATGATATTACAAACATATTTGTACGTCATTTGTAAGTTAAATTCATCGTATTGCCATTATAAATGTAAATTTTTAAATTATTACAATACGAATGAGTCCTTGACCTTATTCATAAACTTGACGAAGACAGTGCATTGATGTCACCAAAATTAAATTAAGTTTATAGAGAAGATGTGCGCTTGCATATTAATGCTACCAATGCTTTTTATTTAGTTCTCGAAATAATTGCGTTGTAATTAAATTACATACAAAATAAGTATACTTTATAGCCCGGGAGCTAGTTGGCTTTTTTGGAAGCACATCATTTTGTGTGAGTAAATTAATTCTATCGAACATAAATCACGACAAAATAGGCTCCTAGCATATGTTAACTCATGAGTTTGGGAAGAGTTCGAAATATACATTCTTTTCGCGTAATATTGTACATTTTTTCGTTTTAAAATACGTGTATAAATTATTAAGTATGGCAAACATTTAGTCTTGGGTGCATCATATTTTTTCAGGAAACTTAATACAAACAAACTAACTATTATACTCTTCGCCGATTTACTACACTTTTTATAATATAATTGTTGCCATATTCTATAGGATACTTTTCGCAATTTGTTTTGTAAATAATATTGGTTTTAGATATTACTTCCACACCCACGTAGTGGATTGGAAGTACAGTAATCGTAAAAAAAATATCAATTTTTTTTTTCTTAAAATAGGTTTAGAATGTCACGAAACGTCGAGATTTTAAATTTGAGCTAAAAAAAAATTTTCTGTCTGTCTGTCGGTCTATCTGTCTGTAACTTTTTTTTTTACTCACGCTTTCTCCAGGACGGTTTAAGATATTGACTTAAAATTTTGTACACGTATATATTATAAGGAGATCTGGAACTGGATTGTTTTTTGAAGATATCCGGTGAAGAGTTGGGGAGTAAATAGGGGTAAATATGGGGAAATATGTAAAGCAAGCTGGTAAGAGTACAGAGACATGACATTTGATGTATGTACTACAAGCCAAGGCCTCAGATTTTTTTATAATATTTTTCAACCCCCCCACTACCCCTAGTCCATTATTAAAGGGGTTGATAAAATAAAATTGGGATACTCATTTGAAATTTGGTACACGTATGTATTATAACGGCATCTCTAACTGGATTATATTTTGAGATGATTCCGTTGAAGGGTTGGGGGTTAAATAGGGGTTAATAGGGGAAAAGAAGTAAAGCAAGCTGGTACGAATACTGAAACTTCAAATTGGGTGTATATACTAGAAGCCAAAGCCTCAAATCTTTGTATAATATTTTGCAACCCCCCACCACCACTGCTCCATTATTAATGGGGTTGATAAAATAAAATTGAGGTATTCATTTGAAATTTGGTACACGTATGTACCTACTATAACGACATACGGAAGTAGATTATATTTTGAGATGATTCCGTTGAAGGGTTGGGGGTTAAATAGGGGTAAATAGAGGAATATAAGTAAAGCAAGTTGGTAAGAGTACAAAAACTAGAAATTCGGTGTATGTACTAGAAGCTAAAGACTCAGATGTTTTTATAATATTTTTCAAGCCCCCACCACCCCTACTCCATTATTAAAGGGGTTGATAAAAAAGAATTGAGATACTCTTTTGAAATTTGGTAGATGTATGTATTATAACGACATCTGGAACTAGATTATATTTTGAGATGATTTCGTTGAAGGGTTGGGGGTTGAATAGGGATAAATAGGGGAAAAAAGTAAAGCAAGCTGGTAAGAGTACAGAAACTTGAAATTCGGTGTATGTGCTAGAAGCCAAGGTCCCAGATTATTTACAATATCTTTCAACCCCCCCACCCCTACTCCATTATTGAAAGGGTTGATAAAATAAAAATGAAATATTCACTTGAAATTTGGTACGCGTATGTATTATAACGACATCTGGAACTAGATTATATTTTGAGAAGCTTCCTTTGAAGGGTTGGGAGTTAAATAGGTTTAAATAGGGGAAAATAAGTAAAGCAAGCTGGTATGAGTATAGAAACTTGAAATTCGGTGCATGCACTAGAAGCCAAGGCCTCAGATTTTTTATAATATTTTTCAACCCCCCCACCACCTCCATTATTAAAGGGGCTGATAAAAATTTGGTACACGTATGTATTATAACGACATCTGGAACTAGATTATATTTTGAGACGATTCCGTTGAAGGGTTAGGGGTTAAATAGTGGTAGATAGAGGAAAATAAGTAAAGCAAGCTGGT
The DNA here is from genome assembly GCA_963583905.1 of Stenurella melanura. Taxonomy (NCBI): domain Eukaryota; kingdom Metazoa; phylum Arthropoda; class Insecta; order Coleoptera; family Cerambycidae; genus Stenurella; species Stenurella melanura. The sequence continues at coordinate 71,644,685 of OY757312.1, read as the reverse complement.
AATAATATAGAAATTTGGGATTTGGTGTATAAACTAGAAGTGATGACCTCAGGTTTTTTTATAACATTTTTCATCCCCCCACCACCCCCACTCCCTTATTAAAAGATTTGATAAACTTACATTTAGATTTTCACTTGAAATTTGTTACACATATAACGATATCTTAGATTATATTTTGACATGATTGCGTTGAACGAGTGAGGGTAATTGGTAAATAGGGAAAAATCCGCTAAGAGTACAGAAACTTGAAATTTGGTATATGTCCTAGAGGCCAAGACCTCAGATTTTTAACTAATATTTTTCGGGTCCCGGTAACAGATCTCTTTTTTTGTGTGCCTGTGTAATTGGTCATAGAATTTTAATAATACAATTTGAGGCGTTGGTATTTAGCATATACGCCAAAAACAAAGTTTTTGGAATCTTATTAACTTGATCTACTTATTTCCCTAGTTTACACCCCTTTCCTCATTTAACGGAATCATCTAAATGAGATGTCATTATAAATAATACATACTTGTATCAAGTTTCAAGTGAATATCTCAATTTTGTGTTACCAACCCCTTTAGTAATGGAGTGGAGGTGGTGGGGGTTTTGAAAAATATTATAAAGAAATCTGAGACCTTGGCTTCTAGTATATAGACCAAATCATAAGTCTCTGTAAGTACCCTTTCCATCTTACTTTACTCATTTTCCTTTGTTTACCTCTACTCACCCCCACCCCTTCAACGGAATCATCTCAAAATATAATCTAGATCCATATGTCGTTATAATATATACGTGTACCAAATTTCAAGTAAATATCTCAATTTAATTTTATCAGCCCCTTTAATAATGGAGTGGGGGTGGCGAAGGTGTTGAAAAATATTATAAAAATATGAGGCTTTGGCTTCCAGTAACACCAAATTCAAGTTTCTGTACTCTTGCCAGCTTTACGTATTTTCCCCTATTTAGCCCTACTTACCCCCGAACTCTTCACCGGAATCATCACAGAATATAACCTAACTATAGATATGGTTATGATAAAAATGTACCAAATTTTAATTTCATTTTGTCAAACCCCTTAATAATGGAGTTGAAAAATATTATAAAAAATCTGATGTGGGAGGAGTTGAAAAATATTATAAAAAATCTGATGTTGTTTTTTGGTAAAATCCAAACTTACAAAGCAACCTACCAGGATGGTAGGTAGTATGTGATATATTTTTCATTAATTTATTCATTATGCTTTTATGTAATTCTGTGATTTGTATTGTAAAACATTTGTACAGAACGAATTTTCACAAAATACCTAATAACAAACTTGATCATCAATGTACAATAATTGAACAGAAAAAAATTAATAGCTAATGAATGAATATTATTTTTATCGATTACTTGCCACAGAGAATACCGAAATATAATTGGTATACATTCCGGTCAGTGGAGGTTCAAGCTATACGTATCACTGAGCATGAAATTTAAGTATCAAGCTGATTTCCTTGTTATCGATTAGCTACCACTTAGTTATTACAAAAATACGATCGGAATACATCCCAGTTAGTGGTCGTCCAGACGCAGACTTACATCCCAGTTTTTGGTGGTACAGCTGCAGACATTTTAAACCTGTAAGGTGTTTACTTGCAATGGTTAGTAAACGTCAAGCTAATTTTTTTGAGTAATTAATTTCATTTACAAATTAAGTTTGCACTAATAAGAATTTCTCATGTCACTCTTCTTGTATGCCATGCTTTAAGGCAAAACATTAATCATGTAGAATAAGTAATAATAACACTTGGTATTACTGTTTCACAATTTTTATCTTTCGACCATTACAACTAAGTTGTTATAACTCTTTGATAATGGTCGAAAGGCCGAAACATATGTCAGAGAAATCCAAATAAAAATTGTGATATAGTAGTACCAAGTGTGATTAATATTTGTTCTATTTAATGTTTTATCAGGAACCTACTCAGTTCAGTTAATTAATTATATCTTTAGCTGTTACAAATGTGTTGGGTAATTACACGCTGGCTCCTATGCTATACGCAATATCCATTCTCTTTGATTCTTTCTCGTTTGTTTGTGCAATTAAAGTGCGTATTTTTATCAGGGTTTTATAGATCTTATCTGCTATTTTCCCTGATACCTAATTAGTTTTATTGTTTTACAATCATTGCCCTTATCCGATTCGATGACTTTGTGGATTCTGAAACACTGATTTTATTGTGGCTCTAGCCCTAAAGGTAAAGGTAAAATTGGAATCTTAATTTTTCTTTCCAATGTACTGATCAAATTGCGGAGTTTTGATTAGAGCCACATGTCTAGCATATATTTGATGTGAATGTTTTAGACCAAGCAAAGTTTCTAGTATGAAGTTAAGCATTATTATGTTATCATATGAGACCCAAGAGTTTAATGAATTAGTATTTCATTTTGGATTATATATAAAGAAGTACACTGAAGAAAATGTAATTCTATGGACTCAATAATTTTGAAGAAATAGGCGTTGATACCATTAGCTGAATTAATTCTTTGGTGTGGTATATCTTGAGAAGAACATATACAGTACGCACCTTGTAAGTTTGTTAAAATAAACTTGCACATTTAAACTTAATTTTAGATATCACATGGAATTACTTTATAAAGACAAGAAGTATTGAATATTCGGAATTTATGTGCCGTCACATGCCTTAAGAGTTCTCCCAATCTTAAGAAAACTCACTGATCATTTACACTTCACGCGAATGAACCTTGAAAACCCTCTTGGAATTCCTGTTTAAATGAAACTTGCCAAAAGTTTATGACCTCTTATGGGTTTAAACAATTCGATTCCCGTAAAAAAGCATAAACAGAATTGGTAATAAAAATAATCTGTAAAGACGTCAAAACATGTGTGCTAGCAAACAATCTTTATTCTATATTTATTCACCAGGGTGAAATACATCATGTATGTAGCATTAATACAAATATGTAATAATACAATTATTTGTAAATTGTATGATCAAATAATTTAAACAAATTGCTTCAATTCCATTATGCTATGTTTAAACTTCAGGTAATATTAAAATCATATTTCTATGGGTCAGCCTCGTATTACAGGAATGTAAAGCTGTGCAGCTGTATGTACAATATAAAACTACTTATCTCATGATATTATAAAAGAATTAAGATTTGGCAAATCTGGATTACATAAATAAAATTTCATTCCATAAACTAATGCTAATTAACAAAGTAATTTATCATTATATTGTTCACTCATTAACACAAAATTATACAATATTATTCGCCCATCTATATATAAGCACAAACCCAGTCAGATTTTACTGATAGAATGAAAAATATTTTACCTTTTAATAATAAATTGGTCCAATTCTATGACTTCTTTTGAGATGATATTCTGAAAGAAAGAAAAGAAAATCAGTTGAAATTATTTGTTATTACTATACATATGTATAAACTTAATTAATTTTTGCTTAATATTCTAAACTGTTATCTGAACATTTCTGCGAGACCACGTTAGGGTACGGACATGCCTAAGATGCCTCAACGATCGCGGTGAAGGTCGAGATCGCTACATCGATGTCACCACTATGTAAAACAAATCCATAATTTCTTATCACACCGTACATACCAGAGATGCTTTCACCTGTTCACCATCGCCGCTATCCATGCGGTCTACAACGATGTAGTTATCAAAAAAAAATATTGTATTTCCACTGCGCTGAAGTTCTGGCGTCTCGATAACTCGCAAGTTTATTGGTTCACTTCAGATCACATGGCATTTCTAAAAAGGAAAATGAAGATGGATGAAATAATAGATTTAGTATTTGATACTGCAGCTACTGCGCCATAAACAACACCATAACTAGTATCTTTTGGCAATAGAATGGAAGAAATTAATTACAGAAATCGCATGATTTTCACCTAAATATTATCTGTCTTGTTTTATAGGATCAGCTGATGACGATTTGAAGAGTTACAAATAATCCACCACTTTTCACTTAAAGGCATATTGTTTTCGTCACTTTCATCGCTGCTGACGCTTCTAATTATAGTTCATTATTTTGTAATGTATCAATAGATTCACTGTATCAAAATTAACTATCAATTTTTAAATTGTCCCAGAGAACGTTGTTCCATTATCGAAAAGTAAGGATCATGGTAGGGACAGTGTCTTTGGTATGTTTGCCCTCGTATCGATGTAATCACTGCGACTGCCACCACAACCACTACCGCGCTCATCTTCGACATTTTGGTACCCTTAACATGTAACCTTTGTTTGGAAGCAGGCTATAAATTAAGCACTTTGCATATGTGTCGTCTTTATAGATCTATAAAGAGTCTTCAAGGCAATCATCTCACGCCAATTTTAGAATTAAAAAGTTATGTTTTCTTTGGTATAACTTCAAGGTGGTTGGAAAGTTATTTATCATTCAGATGAATGCCAAGAAGCCAAATATGTTGATTAATTTTCTTACTCATTCTTTATATTAATGATTTAAATAAAATTTTAATGAATTGTAAAATAGATGCTGATAGTGTTACTGAACTCAGTAAAACGATCCCTTTGAAAGATATCCAATTTACTGAAAAATTAAATTCAGACCAAAAAATCCCATGAAAAAATCAGCTTTGAAACATTAAAAAGACCTATAACCACCTTAGGTATCATCTTTGATTGATTGATTGAAATTTTTCATCTCTAGGACGACGGTCAATCGCCTTTGGGTTCCGTCTTCGAATTTTCAAAAGTACTCAAAAAATTTCAACTTGCACGGGGCCGAAAACCGCTCTGCCTGACAAACTTTTCGAAAGTACCACGAATTTGGTTTTTCTAAAGTACCACGAAGAGAATTGCTCCGTCTGACAAATTTTTCGAAAGTACAACGAAATTAATTTTTCAAAAGTTTTTCGAAAGTACAATAAAAGAATTGCACAGGGCGGAAAAACGCTCCTCTCGACAAATTTTTCGAAAGTACAACGAATTTGGTTTTTCGAAAGTACCACGAATTCGGTGGTGCACAGGGCGAAATCCTCAGACTGGATGTAGCGAGTAGCTATTTTAAACGGCAAAATTTTGGAAAAAATCAATGGGACGGTTTTTCCAATAAAAACCAAAATCCTCATTTAATTTTCCTCAAAGTGGGAGAGCAAAATTCTTTTCCAAACCACAAGAACGTACGTAAAATCAGTAAAAAAATTCAAATTCGAAGAGTTGATTCCGACGTAGTCGCTGGCGGGTCGCCGGAAAATAAGCATATTTGGGTTCGATGCCGCTAATACGTTTATGAAAGCAGGAAAACCATCGAACTCATATAAATAGCTTCTTTAAGCGTACTGACAAGGATTTCAAGAATTTCGATAATTTCAGTGCAAAATTAAAAGTGAATAATTTTCAAAAAGTTACGCATATATTTTACAATCATAACTAACTGAGAATCCGAATCTTTTTGTAGAGTCGATTGTCATAGTTCTCTCGACGCTGGATCAGCTACGATCCTACGGTAGGTAACGGCTTGCCGAGTGGTGGTGCTCCCTGATGTTTGCCTTATATACATTAGTTAAGTGTTGAATATTTATATATTTTACATTTTATGAAGTATTTCAATAAATGAAAATATATTTTGAATTCGATTTCTTATTGATCCACTAATTATAAGATTGGAGATCGACGGGCGATTCTGTGGCGTGAGTCGGATAACTGCATACTACGGGTGGTCTTTGATCCCGTCACGTTGTTGTACCTATCCGAATACTCATAGAATCCATCGACGGTCTTACTTATTAAGAAGTGTTTCTGAGAAAGTGCTAATTATAAGATATATTCATCAGAAGTGCACCGCCGGAAATAAGATTTAATGGAAAGAGAAGGCTGTAGCAATCACAGTAAGTAAAATTTTCTCTATTTTCGTCTTGGGGAGTCTGAAGGGTAACTTGAATTCCTAGTCCCTTCAAATTAGGAAAATTGAGGTAAATTTTTCCTACAGCTAAGCCACCCATATAGAAAGTTGTCTTGGGGTTGTGTTAACATATTTTTTACCAAGCGCATGAAAATAAAAACAGTTGTTATTTAGATATAAATACATATATATTCTTTTTTGGCCATTTTGGCGGTTTTTTGCGTTTTGCTGCAAAACTATGCATTTCTGAGAAAATATGACCTGATTTGATATTGTAGATCTAGCCATTCTCTACAATTTTTGTTCTTTTCATTTTTTTTGAAATTCCACTTAGTTGCGCCGCTAGAGCGCTCTGAAGTTTATGTAAATGTATACATTTTTTTGGGGGTTGATTTTAAGCCAAAACTATGCATTATATAGAAAAACATCAATATATTAAAGCTGTAGATAAAAAAAAATTTGACAAATTTTGTTCTCTGTTTTTTTTTCAAAGTCGCGTTGTTTTGCCGCTAGAGGGCGAAAAACATTTTTTCAATACTCTTGAGTGGATAAAAAAATATAGGCATCGTGAACAGCTGTAGTATTTTGCCCCTCCATCTCCCTCTACTCAATATTTTTTACCGGCTAAGCTAATATAGATGACATTAAGGATGACATATACAAAAAGGCCCATCACGACCACTACAGCTGAATACGCGTAGTTCATGCTATTAGATGCACCATTCTATGCGCGGCTGTGTAAGAAATGAACGATGGGTTTAAAAAAAAGAAGTTTGTTTTGCTCTCCAAATATATATATAATTGACGAGTACTCTAAAAAAATGCATAGTTTTGCCTGTATATCAAAAATACTTACGCTATATTTTTTTTTTCCGCTGAAGAGTATTGAAAAAATGTTTCTCGCGCTCTAGCGGCAAAACCGCGCGACTTTGAAAAAAACAAAGAACAGAATTTGTCGCAAAATTTTTATCTACAACTTTGATATCTTGATATTTTTTTATAAAATGCATAGTTTATACACCAAAAAAATTTATACATTTACATAAATTTCAGCGCGCTCTAGCGGCATAAATAAGCGGAATTTGAAAAAAATGAAAAGAACAAAAATTGTAGAGAATCGCTAAGTCTACAATATCATATTAGGTTATATTTTCTCAAAAATGCTTAGTTTTGTAGGATAAATCAAAAAACCGCCAAAGTGGCCAAAAAAACATATATATGTATCTATATCTAAAAAACAACCCTTTTTTTTCATGCGCTTGGTTAAAAATATGTTAACACGACCCCAAGACAACTTTATATACGGGTGGGTTAGTTATAGGAAAAATTTTCCAAAATCAGTGATTTTTCTTCTAATTTGAAGGGACTATCCCCTTGTGAGTACAGTTGATAGATATTGTAGCAGCGACATGGCTCCGGCCTAAATTATATAAAATCCTTGTCGTGTTCATCAGACCCTACGATACTAGGTACATGTACAATAGCATTGATTCATTTTAGTATGAAGGCTATGGTATTCTTACTACAATTTTTCTTAAGACTTTAAAGAAGTTTACTAATAAATTTAATGCAAATAAGTTTAAATTAAGCGAAACGGAACCAAAGCGTACGTTCATAGTATCCGACTGAACATATACATTTTTTTATACTTTATAGATATAAGTCCAAAATAAGGAATTGGATTTCGAACACGACATCAACGCTAAATTTCCTCCCATTGGATTTCCTAAGGCAAATCGCAAAGGAAATATGGTGTATATTTAGAGCAAATCTCGAGGAATAATCAAAGCAAACTCTTCTTTTATCTGTATAAAAACTATCGCAGGTTTTGCTATATAACAATTTAGTTCGTTATACAGTTACTATATAGCCGCAAGCCTTTTTAATTTATAGGGACGGGTCACTGTTTGCTTTAGAAAACAAACGCAGACATTATGCAACAACAAAGCTTATGCAGTAGTACAATGGTTTCATATAGAACAATATGGGTTATGGATTCTTATGTAAATAATAACAAAAATTTTAATTTCAAGTATTAAGAGCCATATGAAATATTCGAAAAGAAGTTGCTAGTGCTCTCAATCTGGAATGACTTCGCAAATTCTGTTCAACTTCTATCACAACTACTAAGGAATCCTCATTCTAATCCTGTTATATTTAATCCACTACGTGGATGTGGAAGTAAAATAATTTTGAAAATTTTTGAAATTTTTTTTACTATACTTCCAATACACTACGTGTACGTTTCTCTATACTGCTGATTAACATTGTATCTTAATTTGGCGCATATTACTCATATTTTGTTTATTGTAAAAATCTCGGATTTAATCATTTTTGGCGACTATTAAAGATAATTTAATTTAATTTACCTTCAAACTACAGCAAACATTACACGTTTTCACCTTTTCACACGCACTCTAAATTAAATTAAAGTCAACGCCGTACTTTGTCACTGTCGCGTCGCTTACATTCTATGCTATAATAAAAGCTCCTTCACACCTGCACATAAATGCAAAGTTTTCATAGTTAATAAAATAAATGGAAGGCTGTCGTCGTATACTGTAGAAAGCAGGTGATTAATTTTTGGTACATACAACAATTTCTTATAATATAATTCTGATAATCTTTTATAGTTTTCAGGTAGAAGAAATGGAATATTTAAATGGCGTTGTTTTTATTAAATACCCGTGTTATTACTTCCATGTCCACGTAGTGGAGTGCAAGAACAGTAATCGTACAGAAAAAATAATTTTTTTTGTATGCTGAAATACGTTTAGAATGTCATGAAACATAGTGATTTTAAATTTTAGCGAAAAAAAAATGGCTGTCTGTCGGTCTGCCTGTAATTTTCTTTATTGTGCCAATGTTTCTTCTGGAACGGTTTAATATATTGACTTGAAAGGTACAAGTATACAGGGTGTTTGGTACATCGATAGAAAGTTTTCATTGAGTGATGGTTGGAGTCGTTTGGAACCTATATGATCATATTATACAAAGTCTCGCCGTTTTTGAATTATTGGTCTTTTTAGATCTTTTTGCGGAATAGTTGAGTTCTTACTGATACATGTTATTTTTTATTGTAATGATTACTACCAGCTTCCTTAAATATATTTTCTGAACATTTTTCAATATGTGGTTTGCCGAACCAGTACAAATGAAATGCCGAAGTATTAGTAATAAAAATATGTAAGATTATGTGTTGGAATGCATTGATTCTAATTTAATAATAATAATAATAATAACAAAAGTTTTTTATTGGTTAAAAAATAAATAAATAACCAAAAGGCCATCGACCGAAGTCCTTCAGCCATATTCAAATTTATTTTTCTATTTTAATCAAAATTTTCTAAAAAGTGGCACTATTTCAAGAGATTCAAATAGTTTTAAAAACTTATAGCATACTCTTTTTAATGGTATACGTGTTATGACAAAATCAGAATTCGTTAAACTAAAAAAGAAACATATTTATTTTGTAGACATTACTTTTTTTTATAAGGAAGAAAATTAAACAAAACCATAATAAATCCTTTCAGCCAGAAATCGGTGATTATATTTACCAATATTTAAAAACAATTTTCTGTTCGAGACATACTAAAATAAAATAAAACGTATTTACACGATCAGTGATCAAAAAATGAAATAAACAATCAGGCGACCGGACAAAGAAAATATTTTGCTTAAGTATCAGCGACACATTTGAAGTTTGTGTTAGGCTGGTAAGAACGATATTTGCTTAATTTTCCATACTATTGTCACATTTTTCTGAAATTGCATCTTTTTCTAACGCCGAATATTTCATTATTCAGAAAAGCTGACGGAAATGCAGCAGTAGCTAAAGAATTCTATCGGAAATGATTTCGTAAAAGAATTCCCAGTGTCCAGTTATTTAGTAACACATGATGTATACATGAAACAGGTAGGTAACTTTCGTCACACGGAACGGAAGTATATTGTGCATTGTGCAACATGGTCCTGAAGTAGATGAGCAAATTTTGAAGGCTTTTGAAACAGATAATACCAGCAGTACTCGAAAAGTAGCTCATCAACTAAATTTGTCCATATGCAAATTTCGGACAGCTCTTAGGATTGAAGAAAACATTAATTCCACCACACGCCTGTTCAGGGACTCGATGAAGGTGAGTTTAATAGTTCGCCGTTTTGTGTTGACCGCCGGTTTCGAAGACTAACGTTTTTCTAAAAGTATTTTGTCGGCAGACGAGTTCTTTCGAGAAGGAATAACACATTTTCATAATCTTCATTACTGAGCTGATGCTGATGAAGACCCGCACATGAGAGAGCAAACTTATTTCAATACAAATTCAACGTGTATGTATGGGCAGCTGTAATTGGCAGAACTTTCATTGTTCCGTACTATTTTCCCGACAATTTAAATGAACACGGTTATTCAAAGTTTTTATAGAATAATTTACCAGATATCTTAAGATACCATACCCCTAAGTGTAAGAGAGCCTGATATTTCAAAACGACTGACGTTCTGCCCATTACCAACTTACCGTGAATGCAATTTTTAGACGCAACATTTCTCCATCGTTAGATTGGAAGAAATGGGCCAATGTTACGATCAGCGAAGTCCCAAGACTTGACGCCCCTTGATTTTCATGTCTGGGGTCGAATGGAAAAACTAGTTTTTTAAGTTGAAATAACCGACCGTGACCATATTGTCAGAAGAATGAACAAAACAGGTGCCAGAGTAAGGGAAGAAATTAGATTAGGGATCACCACTACCCAAATACGAAAGAGTAAATAAAAAAAAGGAAATGCGTTAGAAATGGGGGTTCTCAGTTTGAAAACAAAATGAATTAATTATTAGATTTAGTTGCATTTGTTTTAGTTAGAACTGGAAACAAAGGGTATAAAATGATTAATACTTATTTCATTGTCTTTCCTTATTAACAATTTAATGTATACAAAAATGTTTCCTTTTCAGTTTAATGAACGTGAAATTGATTGCGGAAGCCGTTACTCTGTGGTAATCCATAATTATAACGAATTGAGTAAGAATGAAAAATGAGAATTTTCATGTACAGGCAAATTAAGAATTTAGGGTAACAAAAATTAATAAAAGGATCATCTTTGGGATTTAAGTAGGTAATAACCTGGAGAATAAGATGATGCATTCTTTATACTTCCAAGTTCCGGGAAAATTTAAAAAAAATTGGAAAAACTTTTTGATATTCGGTTTTTTTGCTCTAGCGGCCTAAATAATGAAAATAGAGAAAGAAGTTCCCAACAAAAGTAGCTCGTCTTTTTCTCTACAAAAAAGGTCTTCACAAATTTGTGTCTTACTTAAGCCGTTTAGAAGATATATCGAGTTTTCCACCTACAGTTTTAAACCGCTTCGAAATGCGCGAAAAATGAGGATTCTCCAGGAGTTTCGTACGACCGGGCTCATCGATCGATAATTCTTACTATTCAGAGTCCCTAAAAAAATTAAAATGTGATAAAATGTAGAGAAAGGTCTCAGCTTTAATGTGGTACTAATCACAAAATTCATAAAAAATTTTATTAAGCAGAGAAAGTGTCAGAAGATGGCTTAGTGAACTTTGTGCAGTTGATCCACAGATTTATTCATATCTTTACCGGGAGTCGTTAGAATGATAATTCATTTTGCTTATATATTCTTATATAATGATATATTAATCAAATTAACATTTTATTGCAATTACTTTTGTTGGAAAAATATGCCTGGCGATGAAAGTAGAGGGTATATTTCTCATCGATCAATCACCTCCAAATTTTGGAGTTCAATTCGCTCTATCTTAAGTAATAATAATAGCACAGTCTTAATTTTTTGACCATAAGTACAATAAAACATATTCTTTCGAATGCCTTTAGACTCTTTTAAATGCGCGCAGTACTTTTTGAATTTGTCTACATTATTCATACACGTTCAGAAAATGCACAATTATACAATAAAACATATACAACTTATTTGTTTCTTAACATTATTTAATGAAATTTTCACGAAATATAAATTAAAGTGCGTGGAATCGAATTCTTGCAGTGAAAAAGCACCCATTGTTATGGGAGAAATAGGCAGGATGCATAAAACTCAAAGATGTGAATAAATCAACTGTATAAAGTTTACTAAGCCATCTTCTAACACTTTTTTCGCTATGATAAAAATTTGTATGAATTTTGTGATTAGTTCCACATTAAAGCTGAAACTTTTCTCTACATTTTACGTTGCTTTCATTTTTTTAGCGGCTGTGAATAGTACGAAACTCCCAGAGAATTCTCATTTTCCGCGCATTTCGGAGCGGCTCAAAACTATAAGCGGAAAACTGAATTTATCTCCTAAACGTCTTAAGTAAGACCAAAAATAGTAAAGACCTATTTTGTAGAGAAAGAAACGCGCTACAAATTTTATTAAAAACTGTTTTCTCTATTTTCATTATTTTAACCGTTAGAGCAAAAAAAAACGAACATCAAAAAGTTTTTCCAAATTTTTTTGGAATTTTCCCGGAACTTGGAAGTGCAAAGGATGTATCATTCCATTCTACAGGTTATTAACTACTTAAATCCCAGAGATGATTCTTTTATTAATTTTTGCGAGGTTCTTACAACATTTTGTCTTCATTGCCTGCACTATTGAATCATCGTTGGAAAATGACCTAAAGGATTGAAACTGCAGTCACGTTTCGTGCAAATATAGTGGTAAAAAGCATGGTAGTGTTTTACTCAATTTCGTTATAATGAACGTGATATTACAATTAGAAAGAGTATACAACAGATACGCTTTTAAAACTATTTGAATCTCTTTAGACGTGCCGTTTTGGAGAAAATTTTGCTTAAAATAGAAAATTTAATTCGAACCAACGTATTTCAACATATAAATTGTCCTACATATTTTTTATACAAATACTTCGGCATTTTCTTTGGTACTGTTTCGACAAAGTGCATATTAAGGATAAAAAAAATGTTTAAGGAGGCTGAAAAAATAAAATGTATTAGTTGCAACTCAACTGTTTCGCAAAAATATCTAAAAAGGCCGTTATCTCAAAAATGGTGAGACTGCATAAGGGTAAATATGGTCACATAGATTACAAATTACGCCAACTATCATCCAGTGAAAACTTTCTATCGATGTAACAAACACCCTGTATATTATAATGAGATCTGGAACTACATTATATTTTGGGCTTATTCCGTCGAAAAGTTAGGGGTAAATGGTGGTAGATAAGTAGGTAATGCAAGCTAGTAAGAATCAAGAAATTTGGAATTTGCTGTATACCGGGTGTCAAAGGAATCATTAGACAAGCTATAGTTTCCAGAGTTTTCAAGTCTTACATTTTGCAGGAGTAATATATACCAGTAACGACAAATTTTTCATAATTTTGACACTTTTCCGTTAGTTCCAGTTTACTCGGAAATGACCCCAACTTTGAAATTTTAAATTGAATACCCTCTATATTTTCATATTTTTGGATTCAGGAGACGATTCTAAGTACGATTGCTTAATTTTAAAAATCATCTCCGCCTTGATTTCTTTAGGGCTATTTTCGAAATCATTAATTTGTAATTTCAACTTTCTCAAAGCTTTTAGAAACCCAGTAGTTAAGTACTAATTTTCATCACAAATCTATTGATACCTTCATATCGAAAATCGGTTTGGTATTAGCCCAAATATACAAATTCTTTGATGGATAATGATTAAAATATCGAGAAAATACGCTTATACAGTATGCCTGGAAATCGAATAAAACTAGATTCAAAACATTCATTTTGTCAACAATACAACGCTGCAAATAAAAGAAGTGTGCTGTCCGAAATGATTTATTTTAACAATAAAAAAAATTTAAAGATCAATTAAATGGTAGCAAATGTTCAAAGTGCATCCCCACTTCTTCTTGACATTTTCTGGCTCGATCAATGGTGTTTCACATAACAGTTCGCAACATAGCAGGATTTATACTTGCAAAAACTTCGCGGATACGATTTTGTAAAATTTTAGATATTTGATGGGGTGTATAAAAAACTCTTTCTAATACAATAAAAAATATTTCAAATAATTTTATTGTTGAAATAGGCCTAAAATGTCATGAAACGTCGAGATTTTAAATTTAAGCGAAAAAAAATTGTATCTCTCGGTCTGTTTGCGTGTCGGTCGGTCTGTACTTTTCTTGTGCACACGTTTTCTCTGCAACGGTTTAAGATATTGACTTGAAATTTGGTACACGTATGTACTATAACAAGATCTGGAACTGCATTGTTCTTTAAACATATCCGTGAAGGGTTGGGGGGTAAATAGGGGAAAATAAGTAAAGCAACTTGGTAAGAGTAAAAAATTTGGGAATTGGTGTATATACTACAAGGCCTTACATTTTTATATAGTATTTTACACACACCCCCCCCCCCCACCCCACTTTATTATTAAAGGGGTTTATAAGGTATAATTAAGAAATTCACTTGAAATTTGGTTCACGTATGTATTTTAATGACATATTTTGAGATTCCATTGAAGGGGTGGGAGTTAAATAGGGGAAAGGATAGTAAGCTCGTAAGAGTACAGAAATTGGGAATTAGGTGTATATGCTAGAAGTGATGACCTCAGATTTTTTTTATAATATTTTCCATCCCCCCCACCACCCCCTCTCTGATATTAAAGGGGTTGATAAGGTAGAATTAAGATGTTCACTTGAAGTTTGGTTCACGTATGTACTATAACGACATATGGAACTAGATTATATTTTGAGATGATTCAGTTGAAGGGTTGCGGATTAAATAGGGGTAAATAGGCCTCAGATTTTTATAATATTTTTAAATTCTATGATCAATCATTTCCACATACTAGAGTGCAAATGTAGTCTAGATTTATCCTTTAGTGACTTGAATGGAAAATCTGGATGTGGAAGTAGTGATTCCATAGGCAGTGGTTTTTGTAATTAATATTATTTCGCAATACGCAGTGCTGCTAAATCAAACACATACACGCAGTACACAGGGTTTGAATCCACTTTGCTAGATCCACCACTAAGCTCTCATCCTCTTTATTCATGTGGTGTGTTTTTGTTATTCGTAAGATGACATCTTTCATCTAAGTCTGCGCCTTAATAAGTTTTATATAAAATCTATCAGTCAATATCAATGAATTTTACCACCCGCATTAACCAACTGGCATACATTAGCTGAACGCTTTTACATGTAATATAGACGTAGAATCAGAACGACGAAGGATGACAGAATTCCGGAAAGTTATATACGACTTTCCACAGGATGTGGCTTTTAAAATACAGAGCAAACAGGTAATAAAATAAGTTGCCTTCCTCCCTTTTAACAGTCAATGATGTTAGCTACATTTTATCTTTACTTTACACTTTGTCGTGTTTGAAACACAACGATAACACATGTTATCATTAATATATTTTTCACACAGAGGGTGTTTTAAGAAACCCACCAATATGTATAAGGAAGTAATTAAAAAATGAATGCAGTTTGTTTAACAACCATATGTACTAATATCAATAGTTTCAATAAACTAATAGTGGGGTCGATCTGGCACCCAAAATCATCGGAAGTGACAACGTTTTTCTTTAACTTTTTTTTGTGATATTATACAGTCGGACCTCCCAAAACTTGTGGTAACTAGTGTGGGCAACTCACGGATGGCGGAGGGGGGAAATTTACATATAACGATACGGGAAATCGGTTTTTCGGACATAAATCGCTTAGTTTGATTCGGGTAGAAAAATTGTATGGCGTAAAAATAAAAGGCTCACAATTGTGCATAAAATTTTGATTCGTCGAAATTGGTCCAACGGTTCTCGAGATACTGCAATTTGAAGGGCCGGTTTTGTGTACGGATTTCTCGCTGCGGCGAGAACGTACCGATAGCCGTTTTCGCGTTTTTTGCGGGGACGAAAGCGACTTGTGACTTGCTATTTTCCCCCAATAGATAGTCGGGTCCAAAGTACTCTGTCCAAATTTCAAGTCGCTGGGTCGATTAGGAAAGGTGGGGGAGGGGAAACCGAAAATCAAACTAAAACTGCTATTAATTCCGTAATTTTGGCCACATATCGTCCAGCATTGCGACATTGTACACTAATGTTCCTACTTCAACGTTTTATCATTTGTTTATAATTTTCGGCATAAATAACCAAATGGTTGTGGAAAACGGATTATTTAAAAAAAAAACTAATATTTCACCAGGAAGGAAAGGGGTGGGGGAAGATATTTTTTGGCCATCAGATGTGGCATTTTTTCTCTTTGATTTGAACCGGGCCAGATTGCGGTCGGATGATTAGAAGTTAAAAAAAAAACGTTATTGTCACTTTGAAATCCAGATCGGCCACATTATAAGTGTTGATATTACATTTTTAATTACCTTTTGTTTGTTATAAAAAATTTCAAAGTTATAGTTGTATTCTAATTCAAATTTTTTGTTTGAGTTTTTTTCGTCACATAATATTTGTTAGTATTTCGCAACAATCACAAGTTTTGAGTTTAATTTTCCTCTCGTACCAAATGTTCCCTCTACCTCAAAGTTAGTTCTATACCGATTGCCATAATAAAATTTGGCACTTGCCATTGAAACAAATAGAGCTTTTGACATCTTTTGTCATTTTAAAAAAATTGCAGCAACCACTGGAAACTTCGTTAGGCCTATCGTGACCACTGATTTGATTCTTTGAACTGTAGGGAATCGGTTGAAAAAAAATTATTTACCTAGCCTCAACGGTTTAAGATATATGCATTTTTTAATGGACTCTTGCGTCTCTAGAACTTTGAATTCAGGGTTCTTGAATGACTTCGAACAAGCTTTGTTAACAAAATTCTTAATTTAGTATCGTAGATGGCCTTGCATTTAAAGATGGAAAGTGATTTTGTGGTCTTAAATAAACCTAAGTGACCTCTACTTTTTAAGATCAGTTTGATTCAAATCGGACGAAAAACAAAAGAATTTTTACGCTGTTACACTCTTAAGTGAGACACACTGTAGAAAGTGATTTCTGTACATTTAATTTACAGTTTCTGGAATAGGAGAAGTGCAAATCTACTATTTTATATGCATATTAACTAGCACATTTTCTATGGCATTACTTGTCACGGCCCTGTTAAGTTGGATACGATATTCTGTAATTGTCAGTTTATAAGAGTAGTTCTCGGTATTTACTGACTTTTGACAAATTTGTTCAGCTAATGTTTAAGACATTTTCTTAAATTAAACTGCCTGAGTAAATAAAATACTGAAATATTTAAAATAGGAAAATGAATATTTTGCATCTGGCAACGTGACAGACAAAATACGTTTTACCTCCAAATGACTTTACTTTTTTATTCACAGTTGCCAGGAAATATTATTAAGTAGCTTGATTTTCCTACGCTTACGGCTGCCAGTAAATGAAAATTGGATAAAGTAAATTACCAAAATACTCGTGCTTCATATGAATGGAACAGTATTTTCAATGTTATTTTAAGCCTCCTAGTACACCTCCCACATCTCATTTAACATGTTTATGAAATATTTTTATATGTAATTATAGATCCGTTTTGGAGAATGCATACATTTAAAAAATTGCATATTTCTATCTGGCTTCAAATAATTTCAACAGGAGAAGACACTCAGTTATAATAATAATATTTGTATACTGTATGGTTTAGTGATTAACACACTTGGCTTTTGCCCTGGAGTCCCAGGTTCGATTCCCTGAAGTGACACTGGGATCTTTCTAAAAGGAAACTGGCACAAGTATACTCGGATAGTGAATGTGTATCCGTTGTCTGCAAATATGTAGCCTTTTCCCGGACAAGGCCACTTTTGGCTTTTAAGGTTAAAAATGGTTGTATTACCTGCAATATGTGTAAAAAAATGCCATATAACACACCACAGGTATTACAATCCTCTTTACCCCTGAAGGTCTGAATTGACTTTGTGTGAGAGGAAGTTGCACATAATACACACCTATAGAGACAAGGGATACACAGTCAGAATCCGTGTATACTAGTGTTAATTTCCTTTTCAGAAAAAAATTCCAAATTTCGTGACCGGAATTCGAACATGGAACTCCACGTATTCCAGTTAGCATTTAAAACTTTTGATGAGTATTTATTATTTATATTTCCATCATATCAAAATGTTCGTTTACAACAATTTATTTAATTATGTCGTCACAAACATATGAAGCGAATCAAATACTTAGCAAACGAAACTAGTTTTTTAAGAAACAATAAATTATCAGCAATGAAATTTATATTTAATAAAAGCTTGCAAGTGACTTGGTACAAAGTTAAATCAGAACTAATCAATTAGTATGGAAAGAAGCACAAAATTATTATGCATTCTCAGCATTTAACAATAAAGCAGATAAGCTTCTAGCAGCATTATAATAATAATATTAATAATTTATTAATCCATTCGATCATAAAGTATGATTTAGAATAAGTCAGTAAGGAAAATTTATAAATAGATGTATAAACACAATAACAAAGGCAATATAAACAAGAAAATGTGTAAGTATGCATACAAAATTTAAAAAGCACCGAGAGAGCAATAAATAAACAAGCTTACCGTTATACTCTTCGCCGATTTACTCACTTTTTATATAATTATTGCACATTCTCTAGGATACTTTTCGCAGTTTTTTTTGCAAATAATATTAGTTTTAGACATTTTTAGTTTAATTACAAAACATAAAAAAATACATGTAAAAAAAAATTAATTAAAAAAATGTATAACTTTTTTATTTATTGATTGATTTTGTTAAAAAAAATTGGGTTCGTCCTCTAGCTAACACTAACTTACTGTCCAAATATCAATACAATCGGACTTTTTGTGCTTAAGTTATCGTGCTTACAAGAAACGTGACGAACAGAGAGACAGACAGACAGACAGACGGGCGGACGGACGGACGGACGGACGGATGGACGGACGGACGGACACACAGACAGGCGGACAGACAGGCGGACGGACGGATATTTTTTTTAAGTTGTTCAGAATTTGATCACTAACACTGTGATATGAAATTTTTTCTCTACGAGTAATATTACCGGTTTTAGAAATGTGCCGATCGAATGTAATACACTGTTCGTTTTGTATTTGCGAAGACTATAATAGTATATAAACACAAAATATATAGGCAGTCTCACAATATTAAATATACGCCGTGTCCACACTCCTATCGGACGTTGGTGTTTGGTGGAATATATGTTAAAGTCGCCCGTTGGTATCCGAGAAGGGCAAGGAGCAGTTGCGCCGTTTTTGCAATATATTTTGAATTGCAAAACGACGCAAATGTTCCTTACCCTTTTCGGATACCAACTTCTCTCTTCTTATATACTTTTACCCCCTGGGGGGAGGGTAATAATTGATATATTTTCTATTATTTTTTTGAAAAAAGGCGGTGAGTCTACTGGAAGTACAACATGGGACCTCTCCCACCAAAAGCGAGAACATTGCACACGTGCCAACCATCCAGCTGACAATCACTGCTATAGTACGGTATAAGTAGTCTTATACTTTTACCCACCGCCTGACGGGAGTGCAATCGACTACCGTCCGACGGCAGTGCAATCGGCTATCGTCCAACGGAAGTGTAGTCACGGCATTAATTAAATTCAGTCAATTTAAAATAAGAACAATCCTAATAAAATGGGACTAAAATAGGATCACAGTCAAGAGCGAAACTGCGCGTAGTAGTAAGTCGGTAACACTGACCTACTTACTACTTAATACTATAACATTTTTCAATGCCTTATTTTTTATTTATATTAATGTCCTGGCGGAGTTCAGCTATTGCTGCTCTACCACTCAAACAGGACACGTACACATAGACATCAACACAACAACCATTCCCTGCGATATTGCAATCTACCCCAGCTGAGACTTGAACTCAGGAGATATAACAGCAACTAGACATGTTGTACCACTCAACAGCGGCCTAGCTCACTGCTACCGTCTCGGTAACACATGAAAAATCGCGACTAAATATTCATACCCTGACCAGGATTCGAACCCGGAACTCAGTGGTCGCAAGCCAAACATCATCATCACAACAAATTTATTTAGTTCTTCTAATACAGTAAATTGCCTCCCCGGATCGAGACCCGGAGTCAACCGTACAACCAAGTCACGCAGCGCCGTGGTGTTAGTGCGGTTGGGCGAATCGCGACCGGTTCGGCTCAATAAAACTTATATTTAAAGGTTAAAACTCTTGTGGCGGCTTAAAATTAACATTAACATTGTTTTTGCCTACACAGTAAGCTTAAAATTAAAAAAATATCAAACACCTGTAGCAATGCGTTACGGAGCTGGATATAGGGGCGATCTTTCTACTGACCGTATCAATATGAAAGGTCCATGATCAATTCTCTGATAAATGTAAATCCAGAAATTTTACATGTTTACCTTGTTTAACAGTGCCATCCTTTGTTTTAATTAAATAGCTTAGGATTAGGATTAGAATTTGCAGGATTATATCTTATAAAAAAGGATTTTTTATTATTCAATAAGCGTATTGTCATTATAACACCCATGTACCCTTGGTACATCAAATTCATTTTTTGAAGTGCATTATCAGTTTTGATATCAGAAATAAGTATAGACATCGTCCGCAAACATTATGGATTGTGTAATATTAAAGTCATTTACATAAATTATGTATAATAATGGACCTAAAACTGATCCTTGTGGAACACCACGCGAACTATCTAGAATAATATTAAATGAACAATTGTTTATTTCAATGTAGTGTTTACTGCCTTGTAAATATGATTTGAACCAATCGCAATCTGATGGTATACTTCTGATGCCATACACTTCAATCTCTTTTAGCAGTCGCTCATGACACACTAGGTCAAGAGCTTTACTAAGATCTAGAAATACACCAATACATTTTTTTTATCATCTAAGTTGTTGAAAAGGGTATTCAGAAATTTAATAACTGCACTGGTGGTTGATAGGCGCTTTCGAAAATCGAACTGACTATCATTAAGTAATTTATATTTTTCTAGAAAAGCAATCAATCTTTTAGCAATAAATTGTTCAATTATTTTCGAGAAACTGAATATACATAGGGTCTATAGTTATCCATATGTATGTTTTTGTTTCCTGACTTTAACAGAGGCTTGTTTTTAGCTAATTTTAATATTTCAGAAAATATTCCGTTACTTTACGTTACGATGTATTTATTATATTGGTTAGTGGAATTTGATGCATACATTTCTTTAATGAATTAACACTAATTTTGCCACTTCCTGCCGATTTGGAATTTTTTTGTTTGTTTATAATATCAATATGCGTTGCAGGTTCAATAAAAAAAAGAGTTTTCACTGATTCCTATATTTTGTATATGTGCATTCTTAAAAACTGTCTTTCCTAACAGTGACTTGGGAATATTATTAAAAAATGAATATAAATGATTACTGACTCTATTTTGGTCACTTATTAATTCAGTATTTTCATTTAGTTCGATATATTTTTAATTATTGTTTATATACTTGTGATTGATATTCCAGACTATTTTAGACATATTTTGTGCTTTTGCTATCAACTCATTGTTATATAGTAGTTTTGCTTTCTTTATTAATTGCCTTTAGATTATTTTAAAATTTTTATAGTATGTTTTAAAATTGGCATTTGTGTCAATGATAGATTGTACAGATCTTTTAATTTTAGCGACTATATTTTAAGGCCCATTGTCACCTATTTATTATTTCTGGCATCCATGTGCTTTATTGTTTTTGTTTTATTTGGGAAAGCCAATTTGAAATATTGAAGGAAGATATTAATGATTAAGTCAAATTTTGCATTTGTGTTGATATTATTCGCTAAATTACAATATTTATACAGGGAGGTCCTAACGTAACTTGCGTCTATTCAAATTATTGTATGTCGGTTCATATTCATCGTAGAGAAACAAAGAAATAACCAAATTAATCACAATTTTATTACACAAAACAATAATAATTTTTTACAAATTTATTATTTAAAAAGATATCTACTTAAAGCATGCAAAAGCACAATGTGACTTCATTTCATCTACCACCTACATCCAGCTGATAAGTGATTCCCTTAAAAAAACTCATTTCCTAAAGTATATATTACCCATGTTACGGCTGGGAAGTCTTAGCCAGTCATGTATTTTTATGTAATTGACAATAATTTTGCCTGTACTATTATTGGATAAAACGACTTGGGTGTGCGCTTTTAATTTTATCACCGATTCTCTTTAATTTCAATAAAATACAGTATCTTTCTTGATCTAGCATGTTTGAAACCTAGAAAGGTAGATTATTATTTATTGATTTTAATACGTATATAAAGGTTACAATGTACAGTTTTTATTTGCTAAATATTTTGAATATAATTTTTTTGTGAAGGTGTATTAATCTTTCTGACAAGTTATTGATCGATACAGACGAGTACGCAGTATTAAAAATAAACTTGTAAAAAACCAATTACTACATCAAGCAAATATTCTGATACATTTTCAAATATGTTCAACATGGCAACTTGTCAATTTGTCATAAGACGGAGTCTTTTAATTTAAAACTAATTTCAATATCAGTGTCACGACCTCCTAGTATGATGTAAGCAGCATACCCAAGGAACATTTAAATCATGCCATGAATTTTACTACAGCAATGTTTAATGATAACGTAATCCTTGAATTTAACTGGCCATTATGCAGGGATGGCATATGCAACTACTAGAAATATTCCAACTATCTGACATTCAAGACGACCAAATAAATGGTGGCAACCGAGACTGTTGGAATGTGATAACAGTTTGTTAGTATTGATTTTATCAAATAAAAGGGTGCTGGTTATAAAATGGATGCACCACCATCTCGGCGAACTTATATTTTTTTATTTTAACACGCTATTATTAGCTTGATCTATAACTTTGTATGTAAGAAAATCTTTCAACTCAATTTTCACTCATTTTCAGATGTAGTGTTGACTTGACATTTAACTTGTGTATAATAATTATGTATTTTCTTGTTTTTAGTTTCAACGTATTTTAAAAGATTGCATAATAGTTATCCGTAAACGGCAAACGTTTATTATTTTACATGCGACGTGAGCGCTTAGGAAATTTTGAAGGAAAAGTGTAAAACGAAAAATAATGCAAGTAATGTGTTCATTCAAAAGTATAAAAAAATACGATTTTGCAGCGTATGAATTTATCATAATGACAACTTATTTCTTTTTAGCCAACGAAGAGACTTAAAAATATACAGGGTTATTTACGGAAAGCTGGTATTAGACGTTTCTTGAGATCGGCTCAGTTTAGAAATTTGCAAATTAGGCTAAGGGGGTTTTCGGATATGGCGGATCTAACGAAAATATTTTCATGCATGTGTTACTTCCGCTTATACAGGATGTAGCACCTAAATTTGTTATATTAAATGGCCTATTTTTATTTTATATTTGGATTCCTCATAATATTTTGGCTTGGGTTTATGTACCATAATATACTCTTAAACCTATCAGTTTTCGAGATGTTCTATATTTTTGGAGATTTTTTATTTCCCACCCTTCCGAAAAAAAAAAAAAAAAAATCGATATCTCCTACCGTGTGGCCAATTTAGAGACATTCTTTTCAAACTCACACAAGTACCCTGTGATCTAACTAAAAATTGTTTTATATTTTAAGAAAATCATACAGAGTATTTTATTTTCGTAGTCGTACATTGTTTTAGTTCAAACGTCCAAGTAATTTTTCCTGCTTTGAGCTCAGTACATAGTACAGCTCTTGGAGAGTAGAAAGCTTCTTGCAAAATTGAAATCGGATTGCCTGATTTTGGGGAATTCAAATGTTATTAAAATCACTTTTCTAATAAACAACTGAATTTCTCGGAAACTATTCACCCGCCGGAATTCGGGTTACGGCCACTTTTTAAGCACATTATGATGAATATTTACTGAGAGTGTTGATAAAATAAATTAATTATAGCTGAAGTTACTGCAAAATTAAAATATGTAATTTCTCGAGGTTTTTTTCAAATTCAGAGAAATCCACCAATCCGATTTTCATTGAACGGACGCCACTGTGCAGGTAATTTAAATGCCTACAACTATTGTTTGAAACTTTTTTCGATGAAAAAGATACATTCACAAATAAACGGGAAGAACGGACTATTTGACATTTTTTCGTAAGTAAAACGTCCACCATTTTGTTTCTGCCACTTTGTTTTGGATGCACTGGTTTGAAAATTGATACTTAACATGTACTGAATATCATCCTAGTGTTTTTTTTTCTAATTGGAATTACACTTCGAAATTTTCCTGCTTTGATTGGTCTGTTGGTTTCTAGGATACACAACAAATCCCAAGTTTCTGTACCTCTACCAGCTCGCTATACTTATTTTCCCCCAACCCTTCAATGGAGTCAACTTAAAACATAATATTTTTTCAGATGTCGTTATAATACATACATGTACCAAATTGTAAACGAATATTTCTATTTTATCAAACCTTTTAAAAATGAAGTGGAGAGGGGGATGGGGGGAGAATGAAAAAATCTGAGGCCTTGGCTTCTAGTATATGCATATAATCCCAAGTTTCTGTACTTTTACCAGCTTGCTTTATTTATTTTCCCATATTTACTTCTACTTACCCCCCCTCCCCCACTCGCCCCTTCAACGGAATCCTGTCAACACATAATCTCTGATACCAACTCCACTGCGCAGATATGGAAGTAATTATTGGAGGCACTACGAGTGCACGATAATTCTGTACGAGGAGGGCTTGATTTTTAGAAAATTCTCTGCTGATCCTAATGATTTAACTCTCATCATCTTTGTTTACTTTTTAATTGGACGAAGCGTACCTTTAATTTCTAATTTCAACGTCACCCAAACAAGTGAAAACTGACTTTCGGCATATCAAAGGCAGCAACAATTAGTGCAGCATTTTTAGTTACGGCGGAAGAGAAAATATATTTTTGAAGATCAGAATTGAGAAAAATGTGAACAACTTCTACAACCTGATGATTTTGCGTGAAGACAAATTGCCCCATTTAATATAGCAACCTCGCTGCAGATCTACAGTGCGGTCGAATAGCATTAAAAATCATAGAAATATTTCAGTGCCGGCGGCGAACGTGCACCCTTGAATAGGTACTGTGTATCCCAAAACATGATGACTGTAATGTTTTATATAATTTTTTTAATATGATGGCCAATATGTCATCTAAATGTCAAAAATTTGACATTTTATCTGCATAATCGTGTTTGCTATCAATTTTATGTTCTTATGGTAAAAAAATTCAGTAGTTAGTAGAAGTCAAATTTTACTGAGATGAATCTGTAAAGAGATAGTTGTCCCCCCCAAGTCTTCCATCTTTTGAGTCTAGAAAAAGAAAACAAAAACAAACAAAAAAGTTTGTGTAACGAATTTAATAAAAAATTGTTTAACATCAAAAAAGAAAATATTTACAACTAATAATTTTGTCCTTCACATACGCACAATTACTTACACCAAAGACCGTTTCTGATGCATTTGCACACAGAACACCTTTGTTTGCAGCTACAGGCAATTAGTTCTTCACAACTTTTTGCGACATCCGGAATAGTAGACCACAATGGCTGAAACCCGTCACTAGTTTTTTCCCATCCCTGAGTGTCGCACGAAGGAGATTGATACTCCTTTTCCAGACCGTGCTCCATATAAGGGCTGGAAGAGTGGCTCGCTTGATATGCTGAAGTAAAATATTTTCCGTTCCGAGGTATATTCTCAATTGGTCTACTTCTTTTAATGAAAAGGAATCGTCTTCACTCATTAACTGTGTTTAAGGGGGATGTTGCATCATACAAGAGAATCACAAATCTTTACACGGTACGCATGATATCTTCATCTGGGTGTCCTCCCATTAGCAGCTGCTCAAAAGCGGAATTAATGTTAGGATCTGCCATCCGCACCTTCCAAGCTACTTGTTGCAGAATGAAATAACCCCCTGTATATTTTCACATTATTTAATAGAGTATTAAATTCT
This sequence comes from Stenurella melanura, assembly GCA_963583905.1. Classification (NCBI taxonomy): domain Eukaryota; kingdom Metazoa; phylum Arthropoda; class Insecta; order Coleoptera; family Cerambycidae; genus Stenurella; species Stenurella melanura. The sequence goes on along the minus strand of OY757312.1, from coordinate 71,618,849 downwards.
GCATCAATGTATATTAGCATTCCCTATACCTATCTCTCTTTGTTTTTTTACTATGGACGATTTTTTATAAAATGTTCAAGCAAAGTCAGCACTGTTTGTTAGTGGCCAAAGTAAGTCACCCAACTTGTTTCTTTTTTATCATAAACGAGAATACAATCATGTAGATAATTGGTGATTATTTGTTAATTATCAAGATAACATCAAAAACAAAAGATAATTTTATATCAGATTTATAACAAACATTTTGGAACAAGATTTACAAAATTAATGAACACACTGAATATAAATATTTAATGCAACAACTCTTCAAAATACCCTCCACTTTTTTGCTGACAAGCAGCAGGAATTTACGGCACTTACAGTGGCTCAGTGAATTCATTTGCTGAAATGCAACCCGTACTCTGCCCTTCAGAACTTCTAGTAGCCGAGTGGCATATGCAATGTTTTTGATATCACCTCAAATGTGAAAGTCTAACAGGATTAAATCAGGGGACCTTGCTGGCTATCTTCAAGATCATCGGTAGGCAAACCATCTAAATTCGAACGATGCAATGCTACTAATTCGCCATCACTCCCCATGTCTTATGTGGACCGCAACCAGCCATCTGATAATTCATAGAGTTATTTAGGGGCAAATTATCAACAAAACTAACAAGTACTGTTCACAAAATTGCCGCGTATTTATTGCTATTTAAATTCCTCTAATAGGAATGATACTTATATTTGTTATCTATTAATAAGCAGAAAACGTTAAAACTGAATTTGTCGTGGAAATTTGATTCTCGCCCCGCATGTGAATTTTGTTGTGCCCAGTACATTTCGTCTATTAAAAATTCCTTCTTTGGAAAATTTAGTTTCGTGAGTTCAAATAATCCTTTTTAAAAAATCATGGTTCTCTTGAAGACGTACGATCACATGCTTACAGAAATCTGTTCTAAGTGCACAAATACTACGTTCCTGTACTATCGCTACCAGTCGGCAACACTAACACGGTGTTTATATTGATAAAACAAATTTTATTTTTATACCAAATTCTCAATGAAAAATCGTTTTTGATTAAATACATGGTGTAAATAGCTTCTTGTCATTAACGAAACTGGTAATATTACACAAACAAAACAAATATATGACTTTTTCCTCTAGGGACCCTTCGAGAAACACTGACTAGGTGGAACATTTGAACGTTAAGGTAGGAGATATTAGAGAATCTTTGCTTTTCTGGGTCAATGGATATAGTAGGATAGTGTTAAATCATATAGAGGTAGTTTATTGCAGACTCATTGTCGATATAAAAAGTTTCGATTTGAACTTTACCACACCGTCAAAGGCGCTGACTCTTTTTATACCCGGTAGATAGATGAGAAGAAGTATACCTTGATGGGACCGCTCGAATCGAACTTTTTATTATGAAAATGTAATAATTCATTATCTCTTTCTGCATAAAGCAAGCACAGGGTGGACGTAAGGGTTTAAACAGAGGATTTCTTAACACGTGTGTTTTTCAATTTGGAACAGAAGTATAATAGGAGCTTTTGATTTATAAAATTTAAATGTGCTCTATTAACATTTGTAACATAAAATAACTTTCTGTGTTAAAAGCTTAAAAAACAAATAATTATTTCACGAAATTGGAAAGAGAATAGATTGACGTCCGAGATAAGATAACAGAGCATAGTTATATGTATTTTATGTTAGGAAAAATCATATTTTTTTAAGGAATTGCGCGCATCATTTTTTCCAGTAGGGTGTCGAAAACTAAAAATCAAGTTTTTGATCTCTATGGAAATCACTATAAATAATAAGAAACATACTAGAACGACACAGTGAATAAGAATAATAATAAAAATAATGCCTCTATTGCCCAATAGGGAACACCCAATAATAGAACAATTCTATTGAATTCGTCACAAAAATTGTTCTAAATGACCTTCATCTCCATCAATACACATTTAGGCACGTCGAAGTAAGGACAAACGCACTCCGTTCAACCCATTTGATAAATCACCACCGTAAACTATCAATTAACGTTGTCAATAAAGAAAAAAATGAAAAACTCGGTGCAAAATTAAATAAGCAACACGGAAAAAACGAAGAAGTGTCTGTACACAACCAAGTATTTAACGACTTGAACAGTAAGTCAATAAAATAAATCTTAAGTGGCACATAGTTCAAAAGGAACAATACCAACATACAAAAACAACGACTGGGTAGGTCGTGTGTACGTTCTTAACCAAGTCAGGACATACACTAAAATATTGCATGAGAGTGTCACAAGACGGTACGACAATATGGCCTACCCAATATGTCAGCAGTTCTCAAACAATATAATTTAAAAAAATTAAAATTTTCTTCAAATTTCTTTCTCCAAAACTATGAGCATTAGACCCCATATTATATATGATTTTCTGTTTGTCTAGTCGTTTTCCACCACCACTTTTCTTTAATAACATGAAACTAATTACACCCTGTATATCGAAAGAAATTATAAATTTTTATTTAATTGGTTAAAAAATATAGATACTTGAGTCCGACAGCCGGTATGTTTCTGATTTCAAATAATAATTATATCAAACTGTAGGTTCCAAAATAAAAATCTTCATTGACTGGACTATATTAAGTTTCATTTGGACGAACTACATTCTTATAATATGAAACGAACTTGCTTCAGATTTGTTGTTTTGTTCATTTATTTTATATTATTTTCCGCTTTAACTGTTATTTTATTATGGTTTATAAGTTAAATGCGCCCAGCCATCCAGAAGTTAAGAGTATTATGTACTTGTTTCGGAATTAATATAGAAGGAAAACATTTACCTCTAGAGGATGTTTTATATTAATAAAATTCTTAATTCCCTAGTTTTACTCATTGTTCAACGTTAAATAAATATTTAATAAAAATGGTAAATAAACTATTATTTAATCCCCTCGAATGTCGTCATTCTTTTTCTAGAACACACAGAAATAAATAAACTGCACTAAATATTCATGAAAAATTAACTTTCGAATTGATTGATAAAGATATTTAGGATGATGAAATCTTAAGGCAAAATGAAAAAAACTGGCCCTAGCTCAAGTGTGGAGTACTAAAAACCGGTAGAAATAGGATGGAGATATAGTATATTTTTTCTCCAAAAGGGGTGTGAATATTCTTAGTAAATTCAACTTAACCAATATGAGATGATATGATTAGTTTCTCCTAGAATATGCAAGGAGGAAGGCTATGGGAGAAAGGTCTTAAACAATAATTTCACAAGAACTATACTGACACTTTAAACCACTCAGTAGCTCAGTGCTTATATGTTAGAATTGAGACCACGGGACTCCGGGTTCGAATCCTAACTATAGATGTTTAGTGCTGTTTTCAATATGTTACCGAGGCGGTAGCAATGAGCTAGGTTGCGATCATGTGAGCCAACACGATAGTAGTATTCTGAGTTCGAGTCTCAGAAAATGCTTGCTATGCAGTTGTCGGTTGCACGTGTGTTCTGCCTGAGTTGTGGCTACGCCAGGATTATGAATCAGGAGAACGATCGAGATAAGCGTTTTATGGATTATATCGTTCGTTGAAATGGCGACGAAATGTTAGTTTAAATTATTATTGTCGCTAGTAGGAACGGAGTAGTCTGTGTACTGCGTGTTAGCGCCAATGGGATTCTAAGAGTACAGAATATTTAAATATATGACATTTGGTTACTCAATGGCTATAAGGACTGAAGACAATTCGCGCGCTGTTTAGAACTGCCTGAATACGATACGTTCGCCACCTAGTAGGTTGTTTCCCGCTTTACGGACAATTTGAAAGCATTATGATCGTTCTCCTAATCTCTACTTTCATAGCCAGGATAATAGTACCCATAACAGTGGATTGTACTCGTGGCGTTATTACCAGTCGACGCGATATGGTCGACTAAACACCGTACTAATTTTTTTAGCTGCGACACCTGTACGTTATTTTTTAACGAACCAAAGTTTGAAAGTAAAATTTTGTACGCAACGTGCAATTGAAAAAAATCTTTGAAAATTGTGAATGTTCGCTATAAAAAATACATATTGGTGAATTCACCAGAGCGGCATCCCTGTACCACGAGACGCTACGCGAGCAAAAGCAAAAGTAAAATGTTGCACGTCTTGTAACCGGCTACTAATGGTGTCATTCTATAAATTATTAATTTTTATGGACGAAAAATTAAATGCCAGAAAGTACTATAATGCACTTTTTTTGTTGATACAGTAAGTCGTGGTTCATTTTTATGGTAACGAGAGTGTCTAAAGAATATGAGTTTTGAGATAAATTTACGAGACTCATCTTTTGTAATATAGTTATTTTGTCTTTAGTAAAGGATCTCAAGTTACTAATTTTGTTGTAATATATGATTTATAATATTGAGGTAAATTTACGAGACTTATCTTTGTAATATAGTTATTTTGTCTCTCGTAAAGGATTTTAAGTTCCTAATTTTTTTGTAATATATGAATTTTAGTATTGAGGTGAAAGTTACGAGACGTATCTTTTGTAATATATTTTTGGTTCTCGTACACGCCTCAGATTTGCCTTGAGCAAATTGTGATATAGAGTATCTTGTAATATAGTATATATTTGTAATATGGTACTATTGTATATATGTAACATTTATCTTTTGTTAATCTTTATCTTTAATTTTCCTTGATTATACTAAGTAATCAATGGCGCCCAAGCCTTGAACTCAACGCCCCTTTTGCTCTTCGTATCTTTACTGTGCTAGCCAGGTGAAACCAGTGACGTTAACCACGTCGCTCGTAGGGTGGCCCACATAAGGACAACCTTTCAAAACAACGCCACACCATCATCCATTCTATAAAATAATGTTTTATTTTATAAATTTTTTAAAGAGAAATTTTAAATAGTTTAGAATGTCATGAAACATGGAAATTATTTCTATACTGGGTAGTGGTAAAAAAATTTAAAAAAAAACGTTTTTTTAATTTTCAAACTAATTTTTTTTTTAAATATGTTTAGAATGTCATGAAGCGTGGACATTTTAAATTCGTGCAAAAAAAAAAATTCATCATCCATTTTACACAAAATTTTAAAAATTCTCAGTTTCATATTTCTGTTCAACTTTAAATTAAAAAAAAAAGTAGGTTTAGAATGTCACGAAACGTGAAAATTTTAAATTTGAGCGAAAACATTTTTTTTCCATTATCTGTTCCCTTTAAAGAGTCCACCCTGTATATTTTCCAGTGAAAGTGTAACCATTTCTTCGGTGGCAGTGGCGTCAGCTACTTACCAAATTAGACTGTTCTCCGTCAAGTAGTTTTTTAGTTAATACACCAACAGACTGATAGACAGACAGACAGACTGACGGAATTAAAAACCCTATATTTTCGTATTCTACATGATCTAAAACGTGAAAATGTGAAGAAATCTCGGGGCGTGAATTTTTTTTTTTTTTATAAGTTTAGAATGCCATGAAACGTGAAAATGTTAAATTGGAGCAAAAGAAAATTGTTTTCCATCATCCATTTTATAAAACAATTTTCTATTTTTTTTATATTTCAAACAGAAAAAAAAATTAAATAGGTTTAGAATGTCATGAAACGTGGAAATTATTTTTTCCATCTATTCTATAGTAGGTAGTGGTAAAAAAAACAAAAAATGTATTTTTTTTATTTTCAAAAAAGTGTTTTTTGAAATATGTTTAGAATGTCATGAAGCGTGGAAATGTTAAATTTGTGCAAAAAAATAAATTTTCATCTTCCATTTTACACAAAATTTCCAAAATATTCAAAATTTCAAATTCTTTTTTCAACTTTAAATTTAAAAAAAGTTAAATAAGTTTAGAATGTCACGAAACGTTGAAATTTAAAATTTAAGCGAAAAACTTTTTTTCCATTATCTGTTCGGTCTAGACGGTCCACCATGTATCCAGTGAAAGTCAGGTAGTTTTTTAGTTAATGCACCAACAGACCGACAGACAGACAGACTGACGGAATTAAAAAACCTGTATTTTCGTAATCTACATGATCTGAAACGTGAAAATCTGAAAAAATCACGGAGGGTGATTTTTTCTCGAATACAATACTTCCCTTAGGTATGCAAGGGAAGTAATTGCTTTCTAGGGACGTCTCGCCTAGCTTATCCTGCTAGGCCATTTGGTACACGTATGTATTACAACGAGATCTGGAACGAGATTTATTTTGAACTTACCCCGTTGAAGGGTTGGGGCGTGAATAGGGGAAAAATTAATAAATCAAGCTAGTCAAAGCTTAGGTATTAAATTTTTACGACATCTGCCACTCCCCCCCATTATTATTAAAGGAGTTAACAAAATAAAATTCAGATATTCACTTGAAAATTGGTACACGTATGTATGACATATGGAACTAAATGATATTTTGAGCTCATTTCGTTGAAGTATTGGGGAGTAAAGAGGAGTAGGGGAAAATACGTAAAACAAACTGGAACGAGTCCAAAAAGTTGAAAGTTGGTGTATATACTAGAGACCAGGGCATCAATTTTTTTTGACATCTGCCAGCCCCACCGCCGCGCCACGCCTACTCCATTATTAAAGGATTTAATAAAGTCAAATTAAGATACTGACATGAAATTTTGTTCACGTATGTATTATAACGAGATCTGGAACTAGATTATATTTTGAGCTTATTCCGTTGAAGGATTGTGGGGTGAATTGGGGTAAATACGTAAAATAAAGTAGTAGTCCAGACACTTAGAATTTAGTGTATGTACTAAAATCCAAGGTCGCAATTTCTTTATGACATCTGCCACCCACACCACCACCCCCAACATTCCCACTCCATTATTAAAGGAGCTGACAAAATAGAATTGTGATTTACTGTGAATAAGAATAGTTCTCAATGAATTTCTTGGAATTAACGCCCCAACCCAACCACCAATACCACCGCAAAGCAGACGATGTCAAATATTATGTTCAGTAGTTATTTTCACACACTAGAGTGCAAATATAGTATCAGATTGTTTTCGTTTAAAGAGACCTGGATGAGATATCTGGATGTGGACGTAGTGATTCCTTAGGCAATGGTTTCTTAATTTAAATGATAGGAATTATTTCACATAATTGTTCATTTTTGGTGTTAGCTGAATTTAGTTATTGATTTTTCAATAATGTGATTTCATAACTTTCAGTTTCACTGTATTTAATTTGACAGTGTGTCGAGAATCACATAAACATGAATTGCCATTTGATTTACTTGTACATAAAAGTATTCAATGTTTTCATTTCCTTGATACTTATATATCTCTAAACAAGAATATGCATTATCTCCAAGAAAAGCCGGCTTATTATTAATGGGGAATGTCAGCTTAATGTTAGTGGAACATTAAGAAATTGTCAACTACGATAAACACAATGTAGACTTACAAGGGTATAAGATGATGTTTTTATACAGAATGAGTAGAAGTTGCGATTAAGCGTGGTCGACTACGAATACCTATTTAATTCATATTTTACTTGGATACTGCATAAGTCACTTTTACGTGATGCCGCTGAGATTAAGTATCAATATATTTTTTATTTTTGTACATCAACTTTGATTAGTTTCGAAATAAATTTTATAAAAATGTCTTAAGATATAATATCACCTAACCTACGTAAAGTTTGCTCAAACCTGAGAGACACTGTATATGACAATAGCGATGTTCACAAAAAAATTAAATCCTGTTTAAACATCATAAAATGGTTAAAAATAGCCTTATAATAATATCTACAAAGTTTTACAAAAATCAACAAATCCGTTCTATGGGAAAACCCCTAAAGAAATATGAACATTAATTTGAATGCGCGAAACGCTCCTTGATTGGTGTGACGTCATGTTGCTCATAATTAAACGCGCGTGAATATAGTGACTAGGCTTTCATGCACGTTTCATATGAGAATTAGGGATGGCAAAAAAACATAATATATCGATATATGAATCATTTGATACATCGCAAGACTCAGATCAATATATTCGATATATCCACAAAAAATTATCCATATTTCTATGTATTAATATATTTTGTAAATTAACATTTAATGTCAAAAATTAATGAATATTGCTTAAGGTCTAAATTTGGAAAGCTGGGGGTGGCATTCCTATTTTATTTATCTCGATTAAAATTTCGAAGAGCGGGGAGGGAGGATAATAGTTAAGTTGACCCTTTTCGATATATTTAGAAAAATATCGATATTTCAAGCCGACACATTGCAACAAAAAAACGATATGAATATATTCATGGTTTAGGATTAATATATCGATACTTATTTTACATCGATACATCGTTTCCATCCATAATAAGAATAAGTCTGCGTTTACTGACTTCTGCGAACTGTTGTGCCTGTGTAGTTCTTCGTTTTGCGACTTTTAATTTTAATTAAGGTATACTTCTAAAATGGAGGAAAGTTTTCAAAAGACGGACTCGCATAATCTGCCAACTGTGGACGTTACCATAGTTTCAGAATTTCTTGCCATGGTGAGAGACTTCAATCAGACTCAATCTAGTGGTGTAAAAGAAAAACATTAAGTACGGTTTTATATAAATAAGCAAAAGTACTGTATAGTACCAAACATTTAGTAGTACAGTGTGTTCCATATTAAATGTGCTTTGCTACGTTGGAAACAGGGATGCGAGAACATTGTAAATCGGAGACCGATTTTGATAAATGCGTTTAAGGTAACAAAAGTTTTTTAAAAATATCATTGGTTTAAAAAAGGGCAAAAGCTTCTTTCGTTTTACATTTTGTGGCACAGACATAAAAACCTTTTCTGGGTTATTTACTGATGTATTTGTACATCCAGGAACAAAACAACACTTGTTTCTATTAACTTTCACACTTTTTGAGTCTCCCATCATTACAAAAACAGAGATAAAACAATACTGAAACAAACAATCCATATCACGTTGGTATACCGCTATGAGCATTATGACATCACGGGCGCTACTCTCACTGCAGGGATCCTTTGCTAGCCTCGTTAATTTCGGAGTTTTTATTATTAGCTTATTTTCAAGAAAAAAGTTTTTAGGCATTTTAATGGTTATTACGTGTTTCTGTAGCCTTAAAACTATCATTTTTTATTACAATTAAAAAATAGTGAACATCCCTATTGTGAAAACTTGCTGATCATCGGATTGTTGTATACTTAATCAAAAAGCTTCGTATCATTTTACCCAAAAAGTATAATAAAACAGTTTATGAATCCATCTCGAGAGTGGAGAATAACCTTGACCGGTGCAGAAGGCATTAGAAATAAATGTTTGTAGTGTTCTTGAGACGCACGATAGTAATATTTTCATCCACAGTTACTAGTTGTTCGAATAGTATACCTACCATTTGCAACTCAAACTTTAATTTTGTATATTTTATGTATTTGAAATTTCTTACAGATTTTTATTCTTATTCCTGTAAATGTTTTACTGCCAAATACTCTAATTTGTTAGTAAGATCCTTTAGTACATTCTCTATGACTCTTATAAATGTTTGTCCGCACTAGTATCAATAAATTATTATTAGGTAAATAAATATCTTTATTATGTAGTAATCGTAAAAGAAAATAAAAAATTTTTATTTATTAAAATAGAACATCATGAAACGCCGAGAAAAAAAATGTCTGTACGTAGCGTCAGTCTGTCCGTAACTTTTTTATGCGCACGATTACTCCGGAATCGCCTAATATATTGACTTGAAATTTGGTACACGTATGTATTTTTATGACTAGTTTATATTTTGTACTTCTTCCGATGGAGAGTTGGGGAATACATCGGGGTAATTAGAGGACAATAAGTAAAGTAAGTTAGGTAGGTGTCTAGAGACTTAGGATCTGGCGTATATACTAAAAGCCAATATCTCAATTATTTTATGTCATCTGTCATCCCCACTGCCATCTCAACTCCACTCCATTATTAAAGCGGTCACCAAAATAAAATTGACATATTGACTTGAAATTTGATTCACGTATGTATTGTATCGAGATCTGGACCTAGGTTATATTTTGAGCTTATTCGGTCGAAGGGTTTGGGGGTAAATATGGGTAAATAAGTAAAGCAAGCTAGTAGAAGTTCAGGAACTTAGGATTTGGTGTATATATAGTAGGGTGGAACGAAAAACGAGATTTTCACATTTTTTCCGAGAATTATTACCACATAGTTATCAAAAGGTGTATTTGGTGGTTATTAATAACTGTGCAAAAATTGAAAACGGTACTTTGTTATTTTCAGATTCCTCAATGGGTTCAAAGTATTAGAAAAAAATCTCTCTTTAGACCATTTATTTTTTCTTAGTTATTTTTCCATTCTTCGGTTATTGGTAATGCCATAGTCACCAAAAGGTGTCTTAATGTACCATAGATCACTGTGCAACATGTTTAAATGCTATTATCCACACTTCAGTTTCCTCGAGGATGTCAAAATATGCTCTTCTTAGCTATTTCTTCCAAAAACGTATTGATCGAATCGTATTTATTATTTGTTACTCTACATTCAATAACTATAAAAAGATGGACACCAAGTAAAATCAGACGTTTTATTTAAAAAAACACACAAATAGACATGCAAAAACAAACAAAAACAGAACATGTTTAATATTTCAGTTATTATCCATTTTTAAAGTAATCTAATTTCATTTCAAATGATGGCAATATTTGTCTTGATTTTATACAGGCTTGAATGAAGCCAGTTTGGTTTTCTTGGCCACAGACAGCTGGTGATGCCTCATTTGCAAGACGCACGAATCGTTCAACAGCTTCGGTATTGCAAAGACTATGAAAAATCAGAAAAACTTATGTCTAACGCTTTGATAACACACATTTCCATATTAGCAGTCATTGGCAGCTCTGAAACATTTACGTCATTCCAAGAACTTAATTCCCAGTAATGTTTGGCTGCAAAATGTATTTTAGGTATACTAAATTCTCGTGTAGCTGTTGTCTTAACGGTTTGTGCCGCGAAGACACGTTAGATATCATCTTCCTTTTCATCATTAATTTCATACTGCTAGTAAAGCTGGACAGATGACAGGTGGTGTATCTTTAATAACGGTGAAGCTTCTGCATGTTTTTTAATGCCCTGGATGTTGGAATTGCTTTCCTTTCTTTTGTCATTCTCATTTTCTTGGTTTCCAGGGTCACAGTATTTTTTCTAGATTCTAAATTCTTCTGATTTTCCTTATAACGTCCATGAATTTTTTTTAGTTTATCCCAGAAGTAAAAAACGGTAGGAATTGATGTACCTACTTTGCCAAATCCCTTAAATTTTCGGTACAATATTTTTGAGTATTTCAACAGTTATGTCTCTCCCAGCATATTTATATTTTAGACCATTCCAAACAAATAAATAATGCAAGTGAAGTCCTTATGAGTAGGTAACACAAGGTCACTTAATATTTTAGATTGACCAAATATCTTGCAACGAAGTTGACGTAGTTGCCATATTAACGTAAATATTCACTCACTCAACGAACAATCGGCATACAACCACGAATCACGTAAAAACCCACAGAAAACACTCAACTAAAAACAATACTCATAGTAGAAGTATTCAAACAAATGAAGGTAGACTTGAACTTGTTACCTTCCAACCCCAGTCATAGACTCCTGTCGCTTGGATTGTGATTGTCTTCGAGAGCGTTATTTGTCGCGCAATTCCCATAAGCTGCGCGATTTCCAAAGACAATGAGGAATCGGAAAATATTAGAATAAATCAAATTGACTTGGAGGAGCTTTTTATCATACTTTAATAACTATTGTAAATACTGTTCTTACCAGGAATATATTTTTTTAAATAAACCAGGGCAGGTAAGAAAAACCTATAAAATCACCAAAATTTCTATACTATGGGTCCCGTGAGGAATCTGAAGATTCTAATAATAAGTCGATAAGCTATTAGGAACGATTTTTATGTATCCAAATGCACATTTTGACACCTATGTTAAAACAATTTAACAAGAAATAATTTTTCGTTCCACCCTAATATATAAGTTATCGGTTACGGAAAAACATTATATGCTATTTGTGGAAATAGCTAAAATTTGGTGGTTTTTTTCTATTTATTTATATGCAACTATGCACAAGTTTAGGAGCTTAGGATTTGGTGTATATGTAATTTATCGGTTACGGAAAAAACATTATATGCTATTTGTGGAAATAGCTAAAATTTGGTGGTTTCTTCTATTTGTTTATATGCAACTATTACAGCATACAGTTAGTTGTTCACGTAAGAACGTTCTCAACACTCAAACTCTATCAGGTTATAATATTCATAGGAATTTTAAAATGTCTTTACTTCAATGGAAAAAACTTCACCAAAAAAGACATTTACTTTAGAATTAATTGTACATATAAATCAGTTTCCCGAAGAAACATTAGTTTTGTAACTGGCTAGTTTGCTTTGCTTTTCAAACTTGATAATGATAAGTCGATCCCTTTCAGTTAGAATTAGAAAAGTGATAAATAATTGCCAGTCTGGGATTCATTAATTCTAATAGAGATTCAGATCTGCTTACCGCAAAACGCTATTGATTTCTGTCTTTGTTCTCCTGAAAACATTATTTTTAATTACATTCCATTATTCCCATATCCTAAATGTGACAGCTCCAAATTCGCTATACATAACGTGCCGAGTTCTATCTAAAAGTTGTTTGAAATACGCCTTTTCTGCTTTTAATAAAGAATTTAGTAAACGTATTTAAAAATTAAACGTCGACGGCAAGTTTTCTGCTGCCTTTGAGTTGTTATTTATATTCTGAAAACGAGGCATAGGTAGATTTGGAATTAACTGTTTTATCTAGTCTCAGCTCTACAGATCATGGTAGCGATAGCGTTATTTTTAATTACTTGAAAAATAGGATGATTCCATCAGACACCGGACTGTACCGGACATCCCATGGGAAATTTTAGAATAACTGATAAATTTTATTGAATTTATGATGCTATACTAACTTCTCTAAAAGTTAGGTAATATGGGAATTAGAGGCAACATGCTGGACTGGATAATGACATGCCTAAACAGCAGAAAAATACTCGTTCCCATAGATATCTCTGATATTTATGGCATGGATTTTGATGTGGATCAGGGGTCAGTTATTTTTGCTAATATTTATCCATTGATAGCATCCGTCATTTTTGAATAAAGGTGTTTTTTTATGAGTACGTTGACCGCAATATACAGGGTTGAGCAAATATGTAGAATCCCCTAATTTCTAGCTAAGCTATAAATTCGATAAAAAATATCCTTAACAAAAATGTTTCTAGTATCTTCATTCTATTCGGTGACATACCTTGATTTCTATCAAGCTATCCTAATTTTCTAAATATGACGTCATAGGCAGTTTTATCAATGGATGACCCTATATATTTTTATATTCTTGGATAGAAACTTCTTCATCTATTATAATGATATAGGGTTTCGTATGAATGCTTGTGGCTTCTTAAATATTAAATAAAAGAATAAAATAAAGAGTAGTAAATATTTACTACTTAATAAAAATTTAATTTCTTGTTACAAAATATTGAGTACCTTAACATTGAGAAAAAAATCGGTAAAGGTATTTACACAGAACTTCCCTCTTTATTTGTGCATGGCGGTCACTCTAAAAAATTAATAATTACGAAGTGACATTGAAAATAATAATCGGAATGTTTAAAAATGAATTATTATTTGTTTGCTTATAATTGTATTGAAACATTCTTTATCAAAGGCTAAGCATTTCCCGGAAACAGAATGATAGATTTCATGAAAATGTAATCCATTGGAATGAAAAAATTTTTTTAAGACAAGGTAGATAAATAAATTCATTTTAGGCCTTTGTTCTCATTTTTAACTGAATCTTCATAATCGTAGGGGGTTATGTGGATACTAGTTTAATCTGCATGGCCGTAGGGGACTGTGTGGATGCTAGTGTTAGAATGAGAATTGTCAAATAAGAAATTATACAAATTCATTTTAGGATTTTAATTTGCTAGCATAACCAGAATTCAGGTTATCGAAAGAATGCAAAGATTTCATTAATATTTCTACACAAAGTTTTTCTTTTAGTTATAGATAGTTATTTTTTCTGCTGTTTGCAAAATCCTATAAAGAATGTTTCAATAATCGGAATATAGTTATCACTATTATTACAAAGAACACCTGAGAAGTTTTGGTCAAAAAAATATACAGAGTGCTCATCCAACAGCAAAAGTTCAATACTAAATAACAGGTGCGAAATATGGAAATCTTGGGCAAATACCTTTATAAATGTCCACCATGACTGAATTATTACTTGGGATGACCACCCTGAACATTTTTCAATAATAGTATAATAGGTGCCTATGCCTAATATTATTGCCATCTGTCACATTTTCAATTCCACATACACGTAGTGGAGTGGAAGTATAGTGGTGGTTTAAAAATTTCACTTTTTTTGTTTTTAAAAAATGTCGGTAAAAAAATTTTCAAAATTTTGTTCTTCTGAAATAGGTTTAGAATGTCATGAAGCGTGGAAATTTTAAATTTGAGCAAAGAAAAAATATTTTTCCAACTATTTTAGTGGTAAAAAATTTTCAAAAATGGTGAAAAAAATTTTCAAAATTTCTTTTTCTGAAATAGCTTTAGAATGTCATGAAACGTGAAAATTTTAAATTTGAGCAAAAAAAATTTGTTTGGATCTATTCTAGTCTTAAATTTTTTTTTCAGTGGTAAAAAGATGTTGCCATTTTTTTTCCGAATTAGGTTTGGAATGTCATGAAACGTGGAAATTTCAAATTTGAGCAAAAAAATTTTTCTTCTATTCTATAGTAACGTGGAAAATTTTAATTTGAAAGAAAACAAATTTTTAGTGGTAAAAATTTTTAAAAAAATGTTGATATAAAAAAAATTAAAAAGAAAAAATTTTGGAAATAGGTTTAGAATGCCATGAAACGTGTAAATTTTAAATTTGACCAAAGAAAAAAAATTTTCATCTATTTTAGTGGCAAAAATTTTTTCAAAAATGGTGAAAAAATGTTTCTATTTTTTTTTTCTGAAATAGGTTTAGCGTGTCATGAAACGTGGAAATTTCAAATTTGAGCAAAAAAAAATTTTTTCACTATTTATCCCCTTTAGACGGTCCACCCTGTATATTTTCCAGTGAAAGTTCACATTTCTTCGCTGACAGTAGTCAACTACCTACCAAATTTGACTGCTCTCCTTCAAATAGTTTTTTTAGTTAATGCACCAACAGACAGACAGACAGACAGACTGACGGAATTAAAAAACCTATATTTTCGTAATCTATGCGATCTGAAACGTCAGAATCCGTAAAAATCTCGGAGGGTGATTTTTTCTCGAATACATGCTTCCCTTCGGTATGCGTGGGAAGTAAAAAAAAAATATATATATTTTTTTTTATAGGTATAGAATGCCATGAAACGTGGAAATTTTAAACTTGAACAAAAACAACAATTTTTTAGTGGTAAAAAATGTTTCAAAAATGGTGCAAAAAATTTTCATTTTTTTTTTCCGAAATAGGTTTAGCGTGTCATGAATGGTGGAAATTTTAAATTTGAGCAAAAAAAATGTTTTCATCATTTATTCCCTTTAGACGATCCACCCTGTATATTTTCCAGTGAAAGTTCTACGATTTCTTCGCTGACAGTAGGGTCAACTACCTACCAAATTAGACTGCTGTCCGTCAAGCAGTTTTTTAGTAAATGGTGGGTGATTTTTTCTCGAATACAATACTTCCCTTCGGTATGCGAGGGAAGTAAAAAGAAAGTATTCATAATAAATGTAATGAGTAACTTTCAGATGAAATCAGCAAAATGGAGCTCCGCCTCATTATGGAATTGACGTGTGTCAATACCTAAACGAAATATTTCCCCAGAGATGGGTATGTCGAAAAGGACATATTGAAAGGCCACAATGATCGATAGATGCACGTACTTTAGACTATTTTGTAATTGTAATTGTTATTGTAATTGTAATTTTTACTGGTGAAGAAAAATGCACCGTAGTGCTTTGACATGTCAAAAAGCATAAAGAACATATTACGAGTAAATAAATAAATACAATACAAAATACGAGGGGATATAGTAACAATAGGACCAAGTCCTAAATATTGTCAAATGATGTAACAAATAATTAGGATAAATTGAAAAACAATAAAATAAAAAATAATAACTAACATGTAAGTATATAAACATAAACATAATTAGGAAAATTGGGTCATAACATAATCAACCGATTACACGACAACAAAATAAATGCATTATAAGTATAACACAAAAATCCCAATTTAGGACAATAGATCCTAATATAGTCAAACAATGACGTAAAAACCAAAATAAAATAAACTGATCGAATTGATAGATAGGTATAGTTAAGATAATAACTAACATAATTACAATTGGGAAAATGTATATAATATGGACAAACGATGACAAACAGGATCATATTCACAATAGAAGTATATAAAAAACAATCTGCCTAAGCCCAAATATAAAAAAATTTTAGAACACAGTTACACATAATTAAAATCCGATATATTGTAGTAGGCATTAGCCAAAAGATAATTTAGTCTTAAATCGCGCAATTGCTAAATCTTTTATGCTATTTGGAAGAGAGTTAAACAAAGCAATTCCAAAGTGTTTTTTCTGCGTAGCTGACAGTCTCTGATTCGGAGTTTGTATATCATCACGGTTACGAGTGTTGTATTTATGACTATCGCCATTTTTTTTACATTTGCTCAAATGCTCTTTTATGTGAATTAAGTTACAGTAAATTATTTCCGATATTAACGTTAATATATTAAAAGTAATAAACCATGATTTACAACTCTCAGATTGATTCACACCTGCCAAAGTCCTTATTGCTCTTTCTGTACAATGAAAATGTTATGAATCTAGTTATATGTACTTCAGTTTATCAAACCATATGTCATCGTATAATGGAATAGTACATGGTATGCAATAAGGGCGGCATCTATGTTGACCCTATTTTTCATTTGTCTAATGGCATATACTTTTTTTGACAATGTTGTGGTTAGATTATTAATGTGTGAATGCCAAGTTAGCTTGCTGTCTAAGGTTAGGCCCAAAAAAACTTTACAGTTTTATTTACATTTTCTTTGCGGTTATTTGTCAACAATATCAAAATTTTATAAACAGTAATATTTAATAGGATTGTGCAATTTATTTCACAAAACAACACATTTTATTCATAATTGGCTCAAATGCTATCTGTCATATCGAAATCAAGTTGTTGTAGTAACTGGGGCTAAATCTAGTAAACAAAATATATTGTGCTGTGTTCCCCAGGGATCAGTCCTGGGATTGCTACTCTTTTTAGTTAATGTAAACGACTTTCCCAATAATTTGTCAACTAAAAATAACTTAATTATGTTTGCAGACGAGAATTATTATTTATGTTGTTCATCCTCCCTGCCAGACGTTATAAATAATACTAAAAAGGAGATTATCAACTTCATTGACTGGTTTAAGAATAATAAATTACTTTTAAATATTTCAAAAACAGTATTTATATCATTTACACCAAAAATATCACGAATATTAGAATGCAATTTGTTAAAAATTGATCTGTCCAACAATTTGACTCAACAAAATTGCTTGTAAGAAAATGCGCTTAGCTGGGAACGTCATATCAATAATTTATCAAAACAGTTTAGGCCAGCATGTTATGCAATTTATGTCACATAAAATTACCAGTATAGAAACGATATTATCATATTACTATGTACATTTCTCCTCCTGAATTTCCTATAGTATTATTTGTTGGGCTCTACCTTACACTAACAAGGAATTTTCAGAATAGAAGGAATATGACAGTACACTTCTGGTAAAGGAACATAAAACAAACATTGTATCTATTTTGAATTTACAAACCAAAAACCAAATTCCTTAAATTCACAAAATTATAATTATAGAAACTTCTTAATACAATTTAATTTACTATTGAAATTACACAAAAATAAACATTTTAAATATTCAGAATTTTTATATACTTAACATTGTTTTATATAAAAACAGAATTTTATATTTATATATTTTTATCCATTTTTGTCCTGATATTTATTGTATGGACAACTTGGTGAATCATTTGATATGTCCTACACCATGTTACTTATGTATGATCTCTTGGACAATAAATATATGATTATTATTATATTTTTATTAACCTGTGTAAGTAAATAGCAGCTTTACGCTGACATTCCGTCAGGTTAAATGTAGGCATTTATTATTATTATTATTATTATTAATTTCCGCTCCTAACGAGAATTATGTCATTATACTTAATTCACTTCGGCTACGCCCGTTTGCAATTTTCACCCGTTTTCCCGATAAACAATAAATTATAGAGGTTACTCGTAGCAAAACTGGGTCTTAACATTCTTTACAATGTTTTTCACATCGAGCTATTGATCTGTTCTAAATTATTAAAAATTTACTCTATCCCGTGAATTTTGTTCAAGTTATTACTTTTGAAGAAAAACCTTAAGGCGAAGAGAAAGTTCGAGAACTTTAGGAAATCGATTCTTTGCATAAATAAATAAAATGGTTACAAACGACTGCAAATTTACACCAACAATACACCAAGAAATACATCATAATTTGAAACTTAGGTTTCACAACACCTGAGTTTTGTACAATCACATTTATAAGTTACGATTATTAGCCGACTTTTAAAAAAGAAGGAAATTCTCAATTCGTCTCGTGTTTTTTTCTTCTTTTTGAGATCATTTAATCATCTTTTAGCGCATGGGAATCTGCTGGTCAGGCAGGCGACTGACTACGTCCTTCACGACGCTCCGAGACACAAGAGGCCGAAGCTCCTATTCCTGGATAACGGGTAGGTATAACTTAACCGGTTTTCTGTTTCAGCCTGACCTTCAAGCCACGCTGCAAGGAGACAATGACCAAAAATTCCCAAATCACCCGATCCTCGGGGTTACCAAGTAAACAACCAGCTCGGTACCCTTACACTAGCCCGTGCCAGCCTCTGACGCTAAGCGTCTTTCGCCGAACACAATCCATGAGCTACGCAGTTCACACTTCCTTTCGACGAAATCGGAGCACATAATGCCGATAGGCACCTACGATACCAAATGTTATAAAAAGTAAAAAGCTGTTTTTCAAAATCCATGCATGTGGAGACTAAAAGCTTTGGGGATGGCCATATAACAATATTGCTCAGTTATTTTGCTCAAGTGACCTCCTCCCAAGTTTTTGGTTTCCAGACGTATGAGTTTAAAAAGATGATTTTTTACTTTTCGGCACATTTTTTAACATAAAACCTTTCCTTCAAATATTTTTTATATAATTTTATTAGATATTTCTTTTTGTTTTTATCTTTATATGAAATATTAATTTAAAAGTGGGTCATCATTCATCAAATAGTAATTTCTTTTGAAGTTCATTTGATTTTAGAAACCAACAGCCACTCTACTGGCATATATTATTTTCATGTTATTTACTTTATCTAAAATACAGTAAGTAATATCATGTCATGATAAACGCGTAAGTAATATCGTGTCATGTTAAATGTTCTTGATGTCTACGAGAGGGTAAACAAACCTTGGTGTTTCATTTTGGCAGGGTATAAAAACTTTGTCAAGCTTTCAAGGCGCTAATGGAAACAACAATATATTTTGGATATGTGTTAAAAGCGAAATAGTCTTAGTTATAACTACTACCAAGACAATACAGGATGGAAGTGCTTTCTGAAATACGAAATAAATAAACATCATCATGAAATTAGTAATTTAATGTTAACAGGACCTTTTAACAATTTCTTATTATTACGAATTCCGAAAGAGCTTGACGAGTATAGTAGCTATGAAAAAATTAGGAATATAGAATTTTATTAAGCCGCCTTCGTGTACAAAAAAACCGCTGCCTAAGGAATCACTACTTTCACATCCAGATTTTTCATCCAAATCACTTTAAAGAAAACAGCTTTACTAGATTTGCACTCTAGTATGTGGAAATTATTGCTCAAAGAATTTTAACAATATTTGGGGCAGGTGTCATAGAAAAGTTTGAGGCGTTGGTTTCTACTATATACGTTAAAAATAAAGTTTGTAGTTTTTCCTACTTATTTTCTCCTATTCACAACCTACCACCTCCCACCCTTCAATGGAATCATCTCAATCAGATCTCATTACAATACATATATGTACTAACTTTCAAGTGAATATCTCAATTTTATGTGATCAATTCCATTAATAATGGAGCGGAGGTGATGGGGTTTGAAAATTATTAAAAAGAAATCTGAGGCCTAGGTTTCTAGTATATACACCAAATCCCAAATTTCTGTACTCTTACCAGCCAGATTTCCTTATTTTCCCCTATTACTCCTAATTAACCCCCAACCCTTCAACGGAATCATCTCAAAATATAACCTATTCGGTAGGTACATAAACTTATTGGTCCTGTCGAGGCAAGATAGACCCATAAGTGAGATGTCATCTGAGGTCCACATCTTTGTAAATATTTTGAATGATGCAAAAATGAAAGCAGTTTGTTGCACTCCTGTTACTACCTTTAAAGGGCACTAAAACGTAAGCGCCCTAGATATGTTGTCCACACTAGAAGTTATTTTAGGAATAGTCTTCCTCAGCCTCCATTTCCAATGAAAAACTTTCACCAGAAATGATTTCCACTGACTCTTCTACAGTGACTTTCTTTTTACTGTTCGTTCTTTTGTTATTCTTAACTGATTCTTTTCCATCGACTCATTGAAATTTTTATTCATTCTTTTCGGTCGCATTTTTTTTCTAATATTAATTCTTCTTTTTCTTTTAAATTGTGTAGACAGTCAGCTTTTTTATTACTTCCGACATGTCTATTATCATTTTGGTCTTCTTTTCTGTACTGGTTTGTTTAATGCTAAAGCGTAAAATTCTTTCGAGAGCCTTGCTAGGGATCTAAATTTCCTTTTCGTGGAGGTTCGCTTTTACCTGAGATCGAATGTTTTGTGAGATAAACGAGTTGGCACACCAAATAAAACAAAAGCCCTTTTTAGTAACACATTACATTATAGAAATCACAAGGACGTTAAAACAGCATAAATAATATAGCCACACTTGCCCACAACAGTGCTGCCACGCTTACCCAACCAAACTCTTATTTGTGAGTAAATGTGGCAATAATTTTAATATATGTAGTGTTTAAATTAATTACGAGAATCTATATACGGACATTTGTTTAACACTGTTTTACTATTTATATAAAGTTCATCAACTTTTAAAAATTTTTATGGCGATTTTTGTTATTTAAAAAATTGTGATTTAATAAGATATTTCGAAAACTGATGATTTTCGGAAAATCGACCGTATTACAAAAATTGCTGTAAATGTATTGTTACATCACATGCGTCCCTTTTCATGATTCCTGCTATCGAAAAATGTTTTTTCACCGCAACGCCACCAATACCTCAATTTATAGAAAAAATGTTTCTCTTAAAAACTGAAGTCATATATCCTAGTGAAAGCTTTTTACAAAATTAAAATATCTGTCTTAGTTATCAAGAGTGAACCGGGATTTTAAGTGGGACACCCTGTACATTTACCTAAAACTTCTTTTTTATTACTTCCCTCGCATACTGAGAAAAAACCACCCTCCGAGATTTTTTCGGATTTTCACGTTTCGGATCACGTAGATTACGAAAATATGGGTTTTTCAATCCCTCAGTCTGTCTGTCTGTTGGTGCATTAACTAAAAAACTACTTGACTGAGAACAATCAAATTTGGTAGGTAGCTGACGCTACTGTCAGCGAAGAAACTTTCACTGGAAAATATACAGGGTGGACCATCTAAAACGAATGAATAATGGAAAAAAAATGTTCTCCTAAATTTAAAATTTCCACATTTCATGACATTCTAAACCTATTTCAGAAAAAAAAATTCAAAACTTTTTCAAAATTTGTTCATCAGTAGAAAGACGGGATTTTTTTTTACTCAAATTTAAAGTTTCCACGTTTCATGACATTCTAAATCCGTTTCATAAAAAAAAAATTCAAAAAGAAAAATTTGAAAATTTTGTCAAACAAAAATGTATCTGAAATTTTTTAGTAATGGGATTTATTTTGCGTAAATTTTAAATTTTCACGTTTCATCACATTCTAAACCTATTTTTTTTTGCTCAAATTTTAAATTTCTACTTTTCATGACATTTTAAACCTATTTCAGAAAAAACATTTTTTTTTTCAAAATTGAACATTTTTTAATCGGTAGAAAGATGGCAATTCTTTTTTTGCTCAAATTTAAAATTTCCACGTTTCATGACATAAATCCATTTCATAAAAAAAAATCAAAAAGAAAAATTTGAAAATTTGTCAAAGAAAACTTTTTCTAAAATTTTTTACTATAGAATATGATGGATTTTTTTTTGCTCAAATTTTAAATTTCCACACTTCATCACATTCTAAACCTATTTCAGAAAAAGAAAATCAAAAAAGATCAGTCAATGTCAAATATAATTATTTCACACTTATTCATAGAAATTATCTTGGTTTTGCACGAAACATCTTTGAGTGGCTTCATGTCTTTCTGATGAGCTCCAGAATAAGGGCGAAAAACGTTTCAAAGGCTAAGTATTTCCAAGAAACAGAATGATAGATTTCATGAAAATGTATTCCATTAGAATGAAACAATTTTAAGACAAGGTAGATAAATAAATTCAATTTAGGCCTTTGTTCTCATTTTTAACTAAATCTTCATGATCGTAGGGGGTTATGTAGATACTAGTTTAATCTGCATGGCCGTAGGGGACTGTGTAGATGCTAGTGTTAGAATGAGAATTGTCAAATAAGAAATTAGACAAATTCATTTTAGGATTTTAATTTGCTAGCATAACCAGAATTCAGGTTATCGCAAGAATGCAAAGATTTCATGAATATTTTTAAACAGAGTTTTTCTTTTAGTTATAGATAGTTATTTTTCTGCTGTTTGCAAAATCCTATAAAGAATATGTTTCAATATGTTTTGATATGTTTCTTACTACCTAGAATCAAAGGTGGAAAGTTTTTTCTTTTGCTCAAATCTAAAATTTTCACGTTTCATGACGTTCTAAACCTATTTCAGAAAAAATATATAAAACTGCTGACAACAAGCATGTCCAATGTCCAATCCAGCGTATGCAGCTGGTCCGGCGGTATATAAAAGCACTGGGGGTTTGTTCTGGCACACGGTGGGATGATCGGTGGGCGATCGGGCTGCGTGGTGGAACAAATCTCCCTGCACCGGAATTGGCAGCAATGCCCACCTTACGCTGGCAAATCAATCAATCAATCAAGTTTTGAAAACTTTTCGAAAATTTTTTAGCAGTAGAAAGATGTGAAACTTTTTTTTGGTCAATTTTAAAATTTCCACGGTTCATGACATTCTAAATCTATTTTATAAAAAAAATCAAACAGAAGAAATTGAGAATTTTGTCTAAGTAAAATTAAAAAAAAAAAATACAACTATAGAATATATAACGGAAAACGTTTTTACTTCCCTCGCATACCGAAGGGAAGTATTGTATTCGAGAAAAAATCACCCTCCGAGATTTTTTCGGATTCTGACGTTTCAGAACACGTAGATTACGAAAATATAGGTTTTTCAATTCCGTCAGTCTGTCTGTCTGTCTGTCTGTCTGTTGGTGCATTTACTAAAAAACTACTGACGGAGAGCAGTCAAACTTAGTAGGTAGTTGACGCTACTGTCAGCGAAGACATGGTAGAAATTTCACTGGAAAATATACAGGGTGGACCATCTAAACGGAATAAATAGTGAAAAAAATTTTTTTTTGCTCAAATTTAAAATTTCCACGTTTCATGACGCGCTAAACCTATTTCAGAAAAAAAAAATTTTGAAATTTTTTTTTACATTTTTGAAAAAATTTTTGCCAAGATGAAAAAAATTTTTTTTTGCTCAAATTTAAAATTTCTACGTTTCATGACATGCTTAACCTATTTCAGGAAAAAATATTTTGAAAATTTTTTTCACCAATATTTTTGAACAAATTTTTACTACTAAAATGAAATATTTTTTTTTTCTTTCTTCAAATTTAAAATTTTCACGTTTCATGGCATTCTAAGCCTGATTAAAAAAAAAAAAAAGATATTTTGAAATTTTTTTTTACCATTTTTGAAAATTTGTTTACCACTAAAATATATGTTTTTTTTTATTTCTTCAAATTTCCACATTTCATAGTGTTCTAAATCTATTTAAAAGAAAAATTAGAAAGTTTTTTTACTATTTTTAAAAAATTTTACCACTAAGACACAATTTTTTTTTCTTTGTTCAGATTTTAACTATCCACGTTTCCATGACATTCTAAAACTATTCAAAAAAATTTAAAAATGTTTTTGAAGAATTTTTTAAAAAATTTGGAAACATTTTTAATCCATTTATGTATCACTACTATAGAATAGACGAAAATAATTGTTTTGCTCAAGTTTAAAATTTCCACGTTTCATGATATTCCAAACCAAGCTCGGAAAAAAAAATTGCAACATTTTGTTACCAGTTTGGAAAAAAATTTAACACTAGAATGCTCAAATTTAAATGACATTCTAAACCTAGGTATTTCAGAAAAAAAATTTTGAAAATTTTTTTCACCAACATTTTTCAAAAAGTTTTTACCACCAAAATAGATCGAATTTTTTTTTATTTGCTCAAATTTAAAATTTTCACGTTTCATAGCATTCTAAACCTATTTTAAAAAATATATAATTTTTAATTTTTAAACTTTTTTAGCACTACTATAGAATAGAAGGGAACTTTCCTTTTTGCTCAAATTTTAAATTTCTACGTTTGACATTTTAAACCTATTTCAGAAGAAAACATATTGAAAATTATTTTACCAACATCCTTTGAAAAATTTAAAAAAAAATGAAATTTCTTAACCATACACTATACTTCCACTCCATTACGTGAATGTTGGATTGAAAATGTGACAGATGGCAATAATATCTGGCATATGCACCTATTATACTTTTACTGAAAAATGTACAGGGTGGTCATCCCAAGAAATAATTCAGTCATGGTGGACATTTGTAAAGGTATTTGCGCAAGCCTGCCATATGTGGCACCTGCTATTTAGTATTGAACTTTTGCTGTTGGATGAGAACCCTGTATGTTTTCTTGACCAAAAGTTATCAGATTTTCTTTGTAACAATAGCAATAACTATATTCCGATTATTATTCCCAATGTCATTTCGTAATTAAAAAAATTTTGGAGCGACCTCATGCGCAAATAACGAGGGAAGTTCTGTGTAAATACCTTTACCGATTTTTTTTTGCTCAAATTTAAGGTTCCCATGTTTCATGACATTCTAAAGCTATTTCAGAAAAAAAAAATTTGAAAATTTAAAAAATTTAAAAAAAAATGTTTGTCCATTACTATAGAATAGATGATGGAAAGAATTTTTTTCGCTCAAATTTCAAATTTCCACGTTTTATGACTATTTAAAAAAAAAAAGAAAAATTGAATTTTTTTTAACCACAACTATACGTCCACTCCACTGCGTGGATATGGAACTGAAAACATGACAGATGGCAATAATATTTTACATATCGTTAACGCATTTGGCAAGGAAGACACCTATTATAGTTTTATTGGTCACCTAAAATTGGTTGGAAATTTGTAAAGGTATTTACGCAAGCCTTCCATATTTGACATCTTTTATTTAATATTGAATTTTTGCTATCGGATGATCACTACGTATAGGTTTTCTTTCTAATAATACCTTTCGATTATTATTGTCATATATGTGGTTCCACAATTAATAATTTTTTAGAGTAACCGCCCGGTATAAATAAAGAGGGAAGAGTTCTATGTAAATACCTTTACTGATTTTTTCCACAGTAGTAAAAGTGAATTTTTCAAACATTTCTTGTACGATTTCTTGTCTCAACAACTTCCCATGAATAATAAGATATATAACCATAATGGAGTGATGATATTTATATTATGATTACTTGACCAACACTTTGGAGATTGTCATGCTCTTCTCCAATGGCAATATTCGAACGAATAAAACGTAAGAAATATGGACACATAAAGTTTCAATGGGAGCACCACTAAACATTACCTTGCAACAGCTTTTATTTTTTTAAGGTATGGCGCACCGCTTCTAAAAATTTGAAAAAATTGAAAATAAACTACTCATAGCAGTGTATTTTTGGTAAAAACTCTGTGTGCGCGAATCATTTTTTTCTTAATTAAATAATTATTTGATTTCTGCAATATTTCTTTTTATACGAAGGGGCAGCAAAATCAGCACAATCTCTCCTAAGATGTACTTAAATCACATTAAATTCACCATATTTCTTTCATAATAATTAACTCACAACTTGCAAAGATAAAAAATGAAAACGAAAAATTATACTTATTAGGCTAAGGGGTTGCCAGTGGCAACAGGGGGCTACAACTCGAGGAAAATATTTCTTTTACTATTGTCGATCTACTGACGCTGAATTCGGTCCAACCGCTTCTGGGGTCCACTTACCTTACTTACTTTGCTATGCCTTTTGATTTAAGCCTAGCATAAAAAAGTTGGAAAATAAACAAAACAGTTATAAGCGAAAATATAAGCCTCTACTTTTTGCCCTTCGGTAATATTTCGTAACGCAAGAATAACCAAAAGGGCGTATACCTGATTTTACCCCTGACATCATATCTCCATACGAACATTACAGATAAATGCGAAATAACAAAAAATTATGTTACCGCCATAGATATACATATATAGACTACTGATATAAAATTTTATACCATACATTTTATTAGGGATAAACAAACATGTTTTATTACTTAATAATAGTGTTAACTACAAAAATGTTTATTTCGCATTAAAACTTGCTCAAATATAGACACTGTTTACAGCGTCAATTTCTGATCTCGCCTGTAATGGAATAATTAAAAGTTAATTATTCAAGAGATTCTAAGTGTATTTCCAGGGAACAAAGCGGTACTTTATTTGTGTTCACATTAAAATTATGCGTGGTTGTACGGAAATATACGAACGACATTTATTCCTGCACCTATATTTTTATGGATGCGACAATGAAAAAGCAAATTTTCATGGAAAGTGCAAGTAATTATTAAAAAATTTTAAGATTAAATATACAAAGATAATGGTGTTTACCGACTGCTGGAGTGCTATTTTTGATCAAGATAACAAATATGAAACAGAACTACTGAATTACCTATTCTTAATAGTACATATTATGTTAATTATTACTTCTGCTTCCTGCGCTTCATTGGATAATTACTTCCACATCCACGTAGTGGATTGGAAGTATAGTAATCGCAAAAAAAAATTTCAATTTTTTTATTTCTTGAACTAGGTTTAGAATGTCATGAAACGTCGAAATTTTAAATTAAAGCGAAAAAAAAATTCTGTCTATCTGTCGGTCTGTCTGGCGGTTTTGCGGTTTTTGTCCGCACGCTTTCTCCGGAACGGTTTAAGATATTGACTTGAAATTTTGTACACGTATATATTATAACGAGATCTGGAACTGGATTGTTTTTTGAAGATATCTGGTGAAGGGTTGGGGAGTAAATAGGAGTAAACATGGGGAAATATGTAAAGCGAGCTGGTAAGAGTACAGAATTGAAATTTGATGTATGTACTACAAGCCAAGGCCTCAGATTTTTTTTGTAATATTTCTCAACCCCCCTCTACCCCTAGTCCATTATTAAAGGAGTTGTTAAAATAAAATTGGGATACTCATTTGAAATTTGGTACACGTATGCATTATAACGGAATCTCTAACTGGATTACATTTTGAGATGATTCCGTTGAAGGGTTGGGGGTTAAATAGTGGTAGATAGGGGAAAATAAGTAAGGCAAGCTGGTAAGACTATAGAAATTTGGGATTTGGTGTATATATTAGAAGTGATGGCCTCAAGTTATTTTTATAACATTTTCTATCCCCAACCACCCCCACCCCCTTATTAAAGTTGATAAAATTAAATTTAGATTTTCACTTGAAATTTGTTACACGTGTAACGATATCTTAGATTATATTTTGACATTATTGCGTTGAACAAGTGGGGGTAATTGGTAAATAGGGAAAAATCTGCTAAGAGTACAGAAACTTGAAATTCGGTACATGTCCTAAAAGTCAAGGCCTCAGATTTTTTAGTAATATTTTTCAACCGCCACCACCCTTAATTCATTATTAAAGGGATTGACAAAACGAAATTGAGATATTCACTTGAAATTTGGGACACATATGTATTATAACGACATCTGGAACCAGATTATATTTTGAGGTGATTCCATTGAAGGGTTGAGGAATAAATGGGAATAATTAGGGGAAAATAAGTAAATCAAGCCGGTAAGAGCACAGATATGTGGGATTTGGTGTATATATTAGAAACCAAGGCCTCAGATTTCTTTCTAATATTTTTCAAACACCACCATCTCCGCTCAATTATTAATGGGTTTGATAACATAAAATTGAGATATTTACTTGAAAGTTACTACACGTATGTATTATAATGACATCTGATTGAGATGATTCTATTGAAGTGGTGAGACGTGGTAGGTTGTGAATAGGGGAAAATAAGTAGGGTAAACTAAAAACTTAATTTTTAACATGTATGGTAGAAACCAACGACTCAAACTTCTCTATGACATCTGCTCCAAATATTATTAAAATTCTATTACCAATAATTTCCACATACTAGAGTGCAAATCTAGTCAAGATGTTTCCTTTAAAGTGACTTGGATGAAAAATCTGGATGTGGAAGTAGTGTTTCCTTAGGCAGCGGTTTTTTTTTGTTCATACGATTTTCTTGAGAAGTGCTGCTCCTAGAAAATTATTTTCAAACAAAAATGTTTCCATCTCTGATCTTTATTTTATTCCTATATACCTGACATCTATTTCTAGAGATGAAAAAGGTTCTCGGAGTTTGCTATATTTACGTCTGCAAATTTTCACATTTTCAAGACATGGCATTTACAAAAAATTTCATATGTATTTATTAAAATATGTAACCTTCATATTACCTACCCCATTTTATTAACAAATAGATGATAACATTGTTTCGTTGGAGCTAGTTAAACAATCCCCATTGAAATTTACGCATAACCGATTTTGCAATGTAACAGGATTCATATCTAGACTTTAAAATGTTCTGTAATTATGACTTCCCATTCACGTAGTGGAGTAGAAGTAGAGAAAGCGTAAAAAAAAATCTTTTTTTTTCTTTAAATAGGTTTAGAATGTCATGAAACGTCAAGATTTTAAATTAGAGCGAAAAAAAATTCTATCTGTTGATCCGTAACTTTTTTTATGCGCACGTTTTTTCAGGAACGGTTTAAGATATTGACTTGAAATTTGTTACACATGTATTTAATACGAGATCTGGAACTAAATTTTGCACTAATTCCGGTGAAGGATTGGGAGTCAAATAGGGGTAAATAAGGAAAAATAAGTATAGCAAGCCGGTAAGAGTACAGATACTTGGGATTTTGGTGTATATACTAAAAGCCAAGGCCTCAGATTTCTTTATAATATTTTCAACCGCCCACACCTCCCCTGACTACCATCTCCACTCCATTATTAAAGGGGTCGATAAAACAAAATTGAGATATTCACTTGAAATATGGTACACGTATAATGTATTGTAATAACATCTGACTAAGATGATTCCTTTGAAGGGGAGGGAGGTGGCGGATAAATAGGGGAAATAAGTAAAGGAAGTTAATGAGAGTCCAGAAACGGACAGACAGACAGACGGACAAACGGGCAGACGGACGGACGGACATTTCGAAAGTTGTTCAGAATTCGATCATCAACATAGTGATATGAAAATTTTTTCTCTACAGGCAATATTGCCAGTTTTCGAAATGTGCCGATCAAATGCAATATACTCTTCGTGTTGTATTTGCGAAGAGTATATTAAATATTGAAGATGAGCAAAGAAGAAAAACAGAGACGAAAGCTTCTCATCCTGAGCTCTGTCAGGACATCCATTTTTGGTGACAACCAGTTTAGAGGACCATACCACTATAAATTAAACTACATAAGTAACATATGAAGAACAACGAAGGATAGGAAACTAACCTACTGAAGCATTTATTCACAATATTAATAATAAAGTTTTCGTTTCCTCCAAATTGCTATATTTTAACTATAATTATGATTGTTATTTATCCAGTAGACGAGAAATGTTTCAGAAAAAATGATGTTATATAATTCTTTACAATGATGATTATTTAATAGGATTCTACTTCGATAGTAGACGAACGAGTAAAGCAAGAATCAACGTCCGTTGAGATTTGTCACCGTTGCAAAGTAAGGAAAACTCAATTGAAAGTGCCTAATGAAACTGATAACATGTGAATTTAAAAAAGCAATGTTTATTAAAAAAAAGGTAATTTCTCAAATATAAAATCAAGAGTATGTTGTATTTGATAGGCACATTTCTAAAACTGGTAATATCGCTCGTAGAGAAAAACATTTCATATCGAATTCTGAACAACTTTCACTTGTCGCTTGTCCGGCCGTTCCTCACCTTTCTTTTATACACGATAACTTAAGAAGTAAAACTCCGATTGTATTGAAAGCCGGAAAGTAAATTAATGCTAGCTAGCTAGGGGAAGAACACTGTTTTTGAATGAAATCGATCAGTAAATAAAAAGTTATTAATTATTAAAAATTTTTTTAAATCGAATGTTTTTATATTTTTAATTAAACAAAAAAAATCTAAAAAATTAGAAAAAAAACTTAAATAAAATTTTAAACTTAGTTAGTAGATATGAATATTATTACATTGCAAGACCAGCTACACAGAAGTTCCAATGTTTATAATATTAAAAGTAATAAATTTGTTACAAGGGCGAAAAGATTATGGACTTGGCGGTTTTATTTACCTCGAAGTAGACAAGGCCAATGTTACTTACTAACATAAACTAACATTATGTACGGTAAAACTGCGAAGAGTATCTCATAGAGTGTGCAACAAGTATGTAAAAAGTTCATAATATTCACCGGAAATAGATTTCCGCATAGTAGCTTATTATATTTGTCCCCTGAATTCGAATGAGTCATCAGAACAGAATCAGCATATTGCAGTTTATTTATAAGCACAAAAGCACAAAAATTTTATGGTACAGGACCTAAGCTCTTCCTGCATTCGGAAAATTTTTATTTCTTAAAGTTTATAAATCAACTTTGATATGCTGCCTCTTTTCTGATGACGCATTCGGATTCGGGAGACAAATACAACATAAAATATTGACAAAAAAATCAGTGCCTAAGGAACCACAACTTCCACATCCAGATTTTCCATCCAGGTCACTTGACTTTAGTAGTCATAGAATTTTAATAATATTTGAGGCCGATCTCATAGAAAAATTTGAGGCGTCGGTTTCTAGCACATAAAAATTAAGATTTTGGACTCTTGTTAGTTTGCTTTAATTATTTTCCCCTATTCACAACCTCCCACCCCCCACCCCTTCAACGGAAACATCTCAATCAGATGTCATTACAATACATAAGTGTCCTAAATTTCAAGCGAACATCTCAATTTTATTTTATCAACCCCATTAATAATATAGTAGGAGTGGGGAGGATGGAAAATATTATAAAAAAATCTTATGCAGTCGCTTCTAGCATATACACCAAATCTCAAATTTCTGTATTCTTACCAGCTTGCTTTAGTTATTTTCACTTGTTTATCCCCCAACCCTTAACTGTATAAATTCCAAATACAATTCAGTTCAAGATTTCATTATAGTATATACGTGTACAAAATTTCAAGTCAATATCTTAAACCGTTCCAGAGAAAACATGCGCACAAAAAAAGTTACAGATCGACAGACACACAGAAAATTTTTTCGCTCAAATTTATAATCTCGATCTTTCGTGACATTCTAAACCAACAAAACAATTAAATGAAATTTTTTTTTTGCGATTACTGTACTTTTACTTCACTATGTGTATGTGGAAGTAATAAATGTTTTTGACGTGATTATTTGTACTTCTGGCCTCAGGTCCGAATACAGCGCAACGGGTCAAATTACGTGCTAAGAACACACTCACTCAAAATTTCTCCGACTATAACATGCGTATTTGATTAAATCAAATTCGTACAATATTGAATTACTGAGTAACGACTTGACTTACAATTTAATATAGAATTTGGTCAACAATAACAATTTTATTTTAATTCCACCCATAGAAAGTTGAAGGGAATTAAATACAAAGTAATATTTTCCCCAGTTACTTTGATGCTAAAATTGGATTATAACCGCTGGTACAACATGTCACGGCGTAATAAAACGTTACAAACGTTCAATAACTGCACTATTTTCGATGGCTACAAAAAATTCTAGATGAGAAAAATTGTATACTAATTCGAACTGCGAATAAAGCAAACAAACATATCGATTAAAACGTATGCATAATTTACTGCACTCATTTAAAGCAGTGTTAGCTCTTCGATATCCGTTTATTGCAATACATAGTAGATTTAACCGTATTATAATTTACATTATTGTTTAACATAATTAATAAATCCATTGCCATTGTGCGTATGACAATTTTATTTACACAGTAACCGACTAAATTATTTGTGAAAATTATGTACAGGCTGATTCAAATTGGATGCTCGCCATTGGGATTTCGGAAAATGTAAGATACAAAAAGTCGGTTAAATAGGGCAAAGTTGTGTAATGTAGTACTCAATAATATGCTATTAAGAAATCCGAAATATCCCTATTGATTTTTGAGATATTGGAAAAAATCCATATTAAGGATTTTTAATTTATCGACATATTGTCACGCAGGAAACAGCCAAATCCGGGAAAGTCGCAAATGTTTGTTCAAATTAAATATATTCGACCCTAGTCCATATTAAATAAAAAACAATTAAATAATTTCAATGCCAATTAGTAGAATTGTTTAATAATAAAACACATATATATATAAACATAACATTGACCGGCATACAGATTTGCTAAATAAACAAGTATATAAATCGAACAATCAAAACAAACGAGGCTCTTGGCTCTTGGTTCTTTTAATTAATTGAGTTTCGACGTTAGTGTCGACAGTCAGTCATAGTTTTGGGCCCTCATCTTAGGATGTGGGGCCCAGGCCCTTCGGGCAGTTTTAGTGATCTCCACCCTGGAGATCACAAGTTAAGTTAAGTGAAAGTGACACCTTTTCCTCCCCACTATGTATATTGGTAAGATTGTTTAAATTTTTATGTGTTCTATCTATTTTTGTATTGTTGATTATTTGTATCTGTTGTTTGTTCGTTATCCCCTAAATGAGTTTTGTAATAAAACCATGTAAATTCCTAAAGTTCCTAATTCCTAAAGCCCTTTTTATTAACACACATTTCTCCAGAGAACCCAAAGTCACGTAGGGCGTAGGGCCCATAGCAAAGGCCCTAGCCTTTTTCTTCGTGACACATGGTGGAGGTCGCCTAGCTTCATTCCCAGGGGTGATTCATCATAATCACTCCTCCTCTCAAAGCCCATCATGTGCTATATCTATATGGCATATGGTGGACAAGCCGAGTTTTCGCCCCAAGGAGTTGGTTCTTCATAACCACTCCTATCATAAGTTTTGCTCTCTCTTTTAATTTCATATACGTTATTCCCAAGTTTTGTTCTTAGAAATGATTTTTTATAATCATCCCATTCTTTTAATTTTATATTGCCATCGTATTTTAACTTTATGTACATGATTCGTGAATCAAAATCGAAGACGTTCAATTTTGGTGAGAATGCTTATGTAATATTTCTAAAAATTTTAAAAATGGCTATTTTAATGTTTAAATTCGTCTCCAGCTTGGAGATAATTAACATTTTCCTCTCAGGCAGAGAAATATTCTGGTAGGATTTCCTCACTACCCCTTTGTTATCTTTTTGTCTGAGTCGTAGCTCCTTTTAATTTTTTTACCCCAACATAAAAATAGTAAATGTACTATTACACATGTTTCGAATTTTTTTTCTTAAAATGCTAATGGTTAAGGCAAAAAATCTTGTAATATTTTGGGTCTTTTTGCAGAAAGTTAGTGTGTTACTTATTTTCATATTATCAAACTACATCTTATGTCTTCTGTAGTTGATTCTCTTTTTGAAAAATAAAAGTTAACATCAACAAATCTATTTATGATTTTTCTATTATAGTATTTAAGGGCAAATTAATTTTTCGTATTAGGTTTCCTTTTCACAAAAGTTATCAGTAATACGGAATCAATTAGTTGTCTTATGTCAAAATACGGTCTTATCATATACAATATACATTAGTGTGGGAGAGGGTGTCTCTACCAGGTAGGTAAAGAGAGGTTTGTATTAGGCAAATGCAATTGTCTTAGTAAATTGCCAAGAAGACGATCTGCATTTGTTGTTTTTTTCAAGGGATGGAAAAGTCATGTGGTCATCGAGCTCATTTACATTGTGTACTTCGCGTCCTTTTAGTTAAGTATAGAAATATAGTAAAATAGTGCGGAAACAAAATAAGACATATTCTTTTTTACCGTATAATTCAAAAAAAATCGACGTGAAATTTAACTTTGTTTGGCAATACCATGTCGATGTAAATGAGGCCGTAGATGCACATGACTTTGAAAACCATTTAAAAAGTCAAGTTAAGTTAGGAATAAAATGAGTAAATAACCATAAATTTCATATATAATTGGGTGTATTTATAGGTGTTCATACACTGAATATCGTTTATATAATCAACGTAAAGTAAGGGAAAACATGGGTAAATAATTTAAGTTTCAATTTATAGGTGTTTATAAAATAATACAAATTACTTAGTTAGAAGTTCAATTATTACATTAGTAGACGACTAAATGATAGAGATTAGTCAAATATTTCAATTGGTTAAGTTTGAAGTATTGAACGTACTTATGGTTGGGTAGCTTTCTAGAGTAAAACGTTATAAACAAAAGTCATTTAAATTTTTCGTGATTATAAGTTATTTGAAGTAAAAAATTTCAGATTTTTTTGTCAGGAATCTATCGGGGGGAAAATAATTATGTCATAAACAAATAATTGCTTAGTTTGTGTTTTTTTGTTGCTTTCGTCTCTCTTTCTTTTTGGTAAAGTCACCAAGCTGACTGTCCTCGGGGTCTACTAGGTGGTGTAGGGTAAAAAATTGCGATGGTGCGCAACATCGTTTACTCAGCCCAAACTGCCTTGTGGACAACGATACAGCACAAATGACAGCTTAATTTTATATATATTTTTTTAAATAAATGTCTTGAGAGACAAGCAATTTATTTATTCAAATAATTAATCTAGGCAAGAACTTAAAGTTTGAAATGTAGAATGACCAATTTTTTTTTAAATTATTAAACAAGGGTACCGAGATTCATTTTTTAATTTTTTTGTGAAGTGTGTATACTGTGTATCATAAACTTTCATAGGAAGCTGGGAAAGTTAATAATAATAGTTAGGGACAATATGTTTTTTATGTAATAATGGTAGATTATGATGTTTTTGATTACGAAACTAGATGCTTCAAGTCGAAGACGACGTTGAAAATAGTTCAAAAAGAACTGAACGTCAGCCTTGTCAAATGAAATATACGTGTTATGGTTTTCGCACACAAAGATGTGCAAGATGAATATAAAGAGATGATAATTATTTTATTGAGATGTATAAGGGATTATTTTGCCTATGATGTTACGGGCAAGAGGTTTTAAGATGAGGGTCACGTGGAAGAAGGTTCAAAGGGAACTGAACGTCGGCCTCGTCGAATAAGGTACATGCGGTACCAGTGTTGCAAATAAAGATGTATAACCCCAAGGAAGATTTTGCCTATGATGTTACGGGCAAGAGGTTTTTAGATGAGGGTCACGTGGAAGAAGGTTCAAAGGGAACTGAACGTCGGCCTCGTCGAATAAGGTACATGCGGTACCAGTGTTGCAAATAAAGATGTATAACCCCAAGGGAGATTAATTATTATAACATAAAGAGTTGATAATTATTTTATTGAGATGTATAAGGGATTATTTTGCCTATGATGTTACGGGTAAAAGGTTTTAAGATGAGGGTCACGTGGAAGAAGGTTCAAAAGGAACTGAACGTCGGCCTCGTCAAATAGGGTACATGTAGTACCATTGTTGCAAATAAAGATGTACAACCCCAAGGGAAATAATTGTGAATAATGATAATTGAGGTATATAAGGGGGTACATTGCTGATAGTTTGCGAGTAAAATATTTCATGACAAGGAAGGCGTGGAAGAAGGTTCATAAACGGGAACTCAACGTCATCTTCGTACGATAAAGTTTCAAAAACAAATGTTTAAGAATGTCCCTGCTAAAGCTAAACAAGTAAACGTATAACTATTTTCTATCTAAAGTAGAAATAAATGAAAGTTTAATTAACTATGTCCTTCCTAAAGCAGAGTAGAGATTAATAGAGTAATGTTGAAAGTTTACTTAAAGTTAAAATTATTAGGAAATGATACACACAAAAATAACGGTACCCTAGGCCTAGGTATGAAAAGAGTTAAAAGAACTCACAATATTTTTTTTTCTCCACAATTTCCCCCCATGCAAAGTTAAAAGCATTACCTAGTGACGAAAATTGTAAAGAATGTTTCTTCTTTTTTATTATTAGTTTACAAGAGGTGAAAATACTTAAAGTACTTTCGCAAACGATTTTAATTGTTGTTACCGAGTGTCAAGGTCAATTTTACTACTAAACAATGCACCCACACAAAGCTTACGCTATTATTATAGAATGTCAAGACCATTAAACTGATAGTACAACTCAGCAATTTTGCAAACTAGCATAAGTTCATACGCAACTGGCCGCAGGTAGATTAGTTTGATAAGAATAGAAATGTAGCCTCAGCAAATTCTTTAGGTTAAATGTATATAATGTCAATAAGCTGGGAATGCAATTATAGTTAGGAACAATTATTCAATTTTTTTTTCTCTTGGCAAAAATAAGCATTTAGAATAATAATAAAAAGAATAGGAATAGATCATAAGGCCAAAATGTTCATTTATTTATAAATTGTTTTTTTACATGTTTCACGGGATCTTTTGGCACACTCCCATGGACACTCGCCGGCACTACCAGACGTCTCCCAGCAGTTGGCAGGGGCGCACCATTCCAGAGGGATGGTACCCGAAATGGAAATTCAGTCAACCAATCGGGGAGTTACATTCATACGTATAATCCAAACATCATATACAGCATCCTCCAAGTTGTACAAGGGCAGGACTTTCAACTAATCCCGAACTATCTGCAAATTCAGGGGCAGGTAAATACCACAGAAGCCTTCCACGCCAACGTCCGCCGCACCCAGGCCGAGCGATGCCTCCAAGCATTTTTGGTCATACAAAATGCCACCAACACAGGCATTTCGGAGGGAACAAAAACATTGACTGCTCGAATGACAAAAACAACAGGCTGGCCGACAGTCCCAAGGCGGCCGGTATCGTCAACGCCCGACCCTTGGCACACAGGAGATGCTGTATAACCATCCAGGGACCAACAAAAACTACCATGATGTAACTCGACCACACCTCCGGGCACTTGAAACCGTTATCTCACAAAATGAGACAAACGAACAATACGTGACAAGTACAATGCCCCCACAGTCCTGGAAGAACTGCGTGAACGAACTGTAGTGATAGTGCCGAACTATGAATTTGAACCGGGTGTGCCAACAAACTTGATCAAAGACCGAGTGGTGAACATGCCAAACATTCTTTTAAAATTGATGTAAAATTTTTTTAATATTTCGGCAGGGTAGGCATCGACAAAGTTCTCATTTTTCCTCTTCTTTTTTGGTGTTGCATTAGTAAATTACCTATAACGAGACTTTGTTGATGCTACCCCTGATGAACTGTGATACTAGAATAAATAAAATCCTCTCTGTTGTTTTCTCCCTATTTAGGGCTAATCTAAGCTGGAGGGCCAGCTTTTGGACGGGAGGGAAATATGTCACGCAGGAAACAGCCAAATCCGGGAAAGTCGCAAATGTTTGTTTAAATTAAATATATTCGACCCTAGTCCATATTAAATAAAAAACAATTAAATAATTTCAATGCCAATTAGTAGAATTGTTTAATAATAAAACACATATATATATAAACATAACATTGACCGGCATACAGATTTGCTAAATAAACAAGTATATAAATCGAACAATCAAAACAAACGAGGCTCTTGGCTCTTGGTTCTTTTAATTAATTGAGTTTCGACGTTAGTGTCGACAGTCAGTCATAGTTTTGGGCCCTCATCTTAGGATGTGGGGCCCAGGCCCTTCGGGCAGTTTTAGTGATCTCCACCCTGGAGATCACAAGTTAAGTTAAGTGAAAGTGACACCTTTTCCTCCCCACTATGTATATTGGTAAGATTGTTTAAATTTTTATGTGTTCTATCTATTTTTGTATTGTTGATTATTTGTATCTGTTGTTTGTTCGTTATCCCCTAAATGAGTTTTGTAATAAAACCATGTAAATTCCTAAAGTTCCTAATTCCTAAAGCCCTTTTTATTAACACACATTTCTCCAGAGAACCCAAAGTCACGTAGGGCGTAGGGCCCATAGCAAAGGCCCTAGCCTTTTTCTTCGTGACACACTGATTATTACTGAAACTTATTAAAAATTCAAAAATACTTTATTAGAACACTTTATAATGCTCTCTACACGCCTATAGTAACCGTTTTATTTTGTGGCGTTACGTCGCCTCAGGACCATCATCGACTTCAAAATTTTTAATACGGATCTGGTGTTTTTACATAATTTTTGGAAAGCATTCTGTAATGCGAAAATCGAACTAAATTATTTTCCAATATTTGGTTGCACTTAAATCATTACTTAATTAAAGCAGGGTGCCTGAATGCCGTCTTGTGTGTTTTGTTTCATTAATTAGATTCCACCTTGTACTATTAGTAAGTAAGTTGTTGATTTATAATGACATTATTACCTACTTTATTTGTTATAATGGTATCAAATTTTTTTTTAAACTCATACAACAATGTGCTCCTAGGAGCGGACATGCCAGCGAAGAAAGAAGACCGAGACAGAAGAGCACCAGACGAAACGATTCAGCTGGAAAGGTCCAACAGCCAGGACCAGGGGAGGTCTGTTACATCGCCTACACCTTCCGCATTTACAGATAGGCAGGCGGAAAATATGGGTTTTTCCAATGAAAATCAGTGTCAATGTCACAAATTTATAAATATTTTCGATTTTTTTAATTACTTCCACATCAACGTAGTAGTGGATTGGAAGTATAGTAAGTAATCGAAAAAGAAATTTAAAAATTTGATGTATATACTAGAAGCCAAAACCTTAATTTTTTTAATAATATTTTCCATCTCCCCACCGCCCCCGCCACTCCTTTATTAAAGGGGTTGATAATATAAAATTGAAATATTTACTTGAAATTTGGTATACGTATATATTGTAATGACATCAGGAACAAGATTATATCCTGGGATTATTCCGTTGGAGGGTTGGGGGTTAATTAGAGGGTAAAATAAGTAAAGTAAGCTAGTAAGAACACAGACTCTTGAAATTTGGTACATGTACTAGAAGCCGAGGCCTCAGATTTTTTTATAATATTTGTCAACCCCCCACCAGTCCATTGTTAAAGTGGTTGATAAAATAAAATTGAGATATTCACTTGAAATTTGGTACACGTATGTATTATAACGATATCTGAAACTAGATTGTGTTTTGAGATGATTCCGTTGAAGGGTTGGTGGTTAAATAGGGGTAAGTAGGGGAAAATAAGTAAAGCAAGCTGGTAGGAGTACAGAAACTTGAAATTTGGTGTATGTGTGCTAGAAATCAGGCACTCAAACTTTTCCATATATTGCAGGGGTGGAGGGGGGTGTGTAATTGGAAAAAATCAGCAGAGCAAGCTAATTATTAAGAGCCCATATGTGGTGTATGTGCTAGAAACCACTGCATTGATTTTTAACATTGAAAATGTTTAACAAATCGAAGATGTAACGGTAATACGGAAGTCCAGTAGCGGTTTGTGCAACGCTTGAAAATTCGCTTGATTTTTTGGACACGAAAGCGTTCGGTGCTGTTACATCTCACTTTTTGAAAGATCCAAATTTGGTTTTGAATTTGACAAATTCTGATACCTAGAATCATGTTCTTGCATTCTTACGTCTCGACGCTAACCGACGCCTAGCGTCGTAAATTGTAATTTGTAAAACTCGTATATTTGACAAATTTTGATTCCCATGAATCTGGGATTGCATTTTTTCGTCTGAACGCCTACCGACGCCCAGCGTCGTTTTTGTATAACTTATGTATTTGATACACTTTGATATATAAATATATGTTCTTGCATTTTTATGTCTCGACGCCGACCGACGCCTAGCGTCGTTGTTGTAAAACTCGTGTATTTGACATATTTTGACAGTTAGGTTCTTACTCTGCCATTTTTGCGTCTCGACGCTGAGCGGCGCCTAGCGTCGTTGTTGTAAAACTTCTGAATTTGATCAACGTTGCTACCTAGATTCATATTCTTCCATTTTTTCTTCTCGAAAGATCCAAGTTTGATTTTGAATTTGATAAATTTTGATACCTAGAA
The DNA here is from genome assembly GCA_963583905.1 of Stenurella melanura. Taxonomy (NCBI): domain Eukaryota; kingdom Metazoa; phylum Arthropoda; class Insecta; order Coleoptera; family Cerambycidae; genus Stenurella; species Stenurella melanura. The sequence continues at coordinate 71,578,336 of OY757312.1, read as the reverse complement.
TCATATGCTTGCATTCTTACGTCTCAACGCTCACCGACGCCTAGCGTCGTAAATCGTAATTTGTAAAACTCGTGTATTTGATAAATTTTGATTCCCATGAATCTGGGATTGCATTTTTTCGTCTGAGCGCTGACCGACGCCCAGCGTCGTTTTTGTATAACTTATGTATTTGATAAACTTTGATATATAAATACAAGTTCTTGCATTTTTATGTCTCGATGCCGACCGACGCCTAGCGTCGTTGTTGTAAAACTCGTGTATTTGATATATTTTGATACCTAGGTTCTTACTCTGTCACTTTTGAGTCTCGATGCTGACCGGGGCCTAGCGTCATTGTTGTAAAACTTCTGAATTTGATCAATTTTGCTACCTAGATTTATATTCTTCCATTTTGGTTTTTGTAAAACATAAATTTGACAAATTCTGATACCTAGATCCATATTCTTGCATCTTCACGTTTCGTCGCCGACCGAGGCCTTGCGTCGTTTCTGTAAAAATTAATTTGATTAATTTTGATATCTAAATTCATGTTCTTGCATTTTTGCATCTCGACGCCGGCCGACGCCTAGCGTCGTTTTTGTAAAACTTGCGTATTTGATAAATTTTGGTACCTAGATTAATGGTCTCGCATTTTTATGAAACCCGTATTTTTGTGGAATATTAATATTAATGTAATATTAAACTTTTCTTTATTTCTATCCCCTCTACATTTTGCAGATTTTCTAAATATCACGTCAGGCTTGAAAGTTAGCCAAGTTCATTTTCAATGTTTCAATGAAGCTTGCTAAATTGCAACTTCCGTAATTTTTTTTATGACATCTGCCTCTAGTAATATTAAAATTCTATGACTAATTATTTCCGCATACTAAAGTGAAAATATAGTCAAGAAGTTTACCTTTAAAGAGACTTGGAAGGAAAATCTGGATGTGGAAGTAGTGATTCCTAAGGCAGCGGTTTTTTAAATTTTCGTTTTACAAATAAGCAAATGATTTGTTAAGTTATATTTTCTATTTTCTTTTTCATTGTTGACAGCTGCCAATAGCATAAACATAATATATTTGACAATCATTTCGTGTCAAACATCCCCTAAATCCATAGGAAACAGTTTAGAATTTTAAATTTTGAAAATACTCAATAAATGGCTTTTTCTTTAAGTTGACTGAAAAACTGACAGCTGCCAATAGTGTATAATTTAAATAAATATCAACTACGTAACTAATTCATTTTAAATCACTTTAAATATTTCTTTCTCTATGGAAACTTAAAATACTTTGTAATAACGTAAGATACACATGCCTATTTTTTATTTTGACAGCGATTTTGACAGCAGCTCAATAAACACAATATATATTAAACATTAATGTCTTATTAGGTATCTCCAAAATCTATAGATAAATACCTATTTAGCACTTTAGCTTTCAAAAAATAATAATAAATGGCATTTTAAGTAAGTTGAGAGAACTTTTGACAGCTGTCAAATTTAAAGATTAGTATCAATTACGTAATTAGAAAGTTTTAAATTATTTTATACTTATTTTCTTCAAAATCTTACATTATTTCCTTTATAACAGAGGATACACTTTAAAGTTATATTTGACAGATAATGTGGCAGATGTAAACAACAAAAAAAAATAAAATGGAAAATATGATTTGACAGATCGTTTGATTATTTGCAAAACGAAAATCTAAAATAAAAAAAATCGAAGATATTTATAAATTTGTGACGTTGACACTGATTTTCATTGGAAAAACCCATACTATTTAGTAAAAATGCGTTTTTAGATAAAAATTACAAAAAATTGGGAACGAAAATCGAAAATCCAGCTGGAGAGGTTGAAAGAAAATTTCATAACGAACATTTGAATGAATTTACTATAAGTTGATTTGGGTGGAAAACTACAGTTTTGACGCACTGTGCGACGTTTAATGGGAAAGAAGATGACTGATACTGAAACAAATTTTTTGAGAACTTTTACACTCGTACACACCATCACAATTATTCTATTTTGTTAACCCCTTAGAGTGGTGGGAACGGCAGATATCATAAGAATACTTACCATGATTTCTAGTATATACACCAAACCTCAAGTTGCTGGATTCGTACTAGTTTACTTTACTTATTTACCTCTATACCTCCCATCACCTTCGACAGAATTATCTCAAAATCTAATCTAGTTTCAGGTCTCGTTATAATGCATACGTGTATCAAATTTAAAGTCGATACCTTAATTTCATTTTGTTAACCATTTTAAGAATAGATTGAGGATGGTGGTGGGGGCGGCGGCGCAAAATGTCAAAAAAACTGAGGGAATTTTTTCTAGTATATGCACCAAATCCCAAGTTCTTGGACTCTTATTAGCTTATTTTACTTATTTTCCTCTATGTACCCCCAACACTTCACTGGAGTAAGCTCAAAATATAATCTAATTAGTTGCCGATCTCGTTATAATATATAAGTGTACCAAGCTTCAAGTCATTATCTTAAATCGTTTAAGAGAAAACGTGCGCACAAAGAAGTTACAGACAGCCCGATCGACCGACAATTTTTTTAGCTGAAATCTGATATCCCGACGTTTCATGACATTCATTACAATTTGATTTTCGAGTTGTTTTGAAATAATCGCCATACAAGTAATTTTCTTGAATCCTGTGCCTCTTTGGAAGCTTTATTTTCCATATTATACGATATTGGATTATTGCATATACATAACAAGTGCACTTAATTTCCTGTCTACTATTTATAGGTTCTTGAATTATTAACCTGTAATTATCAGTTACCCTCTATATCAAATAACGAACTGAATTTAATTTAATCTAAAATAATATTTCAAATGAATTTTTAATATTTTTAGTTTAATTTGTTAAAAATAATATATTAATGTATAAACTAAAAATTTTAACTTGTTTACAAATGATGCAGACACTATATACAGAATAACGATAAAAACTAATAGTTTATTACTTTATTATTTTTAGTGAAGCGTTAATTTCTCAATAAAATAAATCAATTACTGGTTTACGCACCATATTTCACTTCACCACGAAAAAATAAATATTTGAGCGAAAATCACTGCATTTATATCACAAGTGTCCAAAGCATACCAATTACAATTTAATTTACAATATCAGTTGTTTTCAGAGTCCAAAGAGGACACTGTACGGCCACTCATCTTGAAATGTTTATGCTTTATTGATATCCGGTAACGTGTGGACTTAAATACCCAGGTGACAAAAAACAGTTCCAAATTATTGCATAATGAGAAAAACAAAGCTAATCCATTCTATCGCAGAGAATATTTTAGGTTAAAAAACACATAATCTGTTCATGCAACGTAGTCATACTTGTTATTTGAATGTTGTACACTTTAGATATTGGATTGCATCTTCGATACCATTATATACAGGGTGGGCGATAAATAATAGGCCATAGTGCAGGGGTAGATTCTTTGGGCCAAAATATGAGGATATAACCGAATGTGCTTTAGTAAAATGTTGCTGTGGAAAAAGATACACGGTGTCAAAATTCAAATTATTTCTTCGTTTCTCTGCAATAACTCAAGAGCCTCTTGACTGATCTTCGCCAAATTTGCTAGAGGAACTTTTTTATTTTAAGAAACAATAATTTATTCATTACATTACGTTACATCATAGAGGGCGCCGCAGGACTTGTATCTGATGAAGAATTGTTTTCGTAGTTTTTTTGGACGAAACTTTGTGGTCCTTCTGACCAGAAAATCTGATGAGGGCATTATTTCTACGTATAAAAGGTACACTTGGTAGAACCTGATAACTCCTACCGTTTTCGAGGAAATTACCGTTAAACACTTGAATAATTTTTTGAAAGACAAATTCAAATTTAAAAATAAAATAAGTTTTGTACAGGAGTGAAGTGATATGGGTAGAAGCGTTCTTTGCGTAAGACTCTTAGAACAGATTGTCTACTCACCCGTGTTGCCGCTGATAAATGAGTTGTGCTGACTTGAGGATCTTCATCCACACGAACTAAAATTTCTAGTCCTTGATCTGGAGTAATTCGTTTCGGTCGTCTACATCATTTTTATGGCGAAATTAACCCGTTTCTTCCAAATGACGAAGCAGATCTTTGAAAATCTTATGGTCTGGCTGTATTTTATTTGGATATTGCAATGAGTATATCCTCGCTGCAGCAGGTCCGCTAAAAATTTTTTGTACGTAAACACATAGCATATCCCTCATTTCCTTATTTGAAAAATTATTACGCCGAGGCATTTTAAATAAAGAAGTTAAAGAAATTAGCTCGAGGAACACAAGAACAAAATAAAATGATTAAATGACGATCATGACAGAACAACAGCACACTTTTCAATAAATACACTTTGTTTCGTTAAATTTGAATTTCTATTTCATAAAATTATTCAAATGCTTAACGCCAATTTCCTCGAAAACGGTTGGAATTATCAAGTTCTACCAAGTGTACCTTTTATACGTGGAAATGATGCCTCATCAGATTTTCTGGTGAGAAGTACCACAACGTTTCGTCAGAAACAAATTTGAAAAATTCATCATTAGATACAGGTCCTGCGGCGCCCTCTATGATCTAACGCGATGTAATACATAAATTATTATTTCTTAGAATAAATTAAGTTCCCTCTAGCAAATTTGGGGAAGATCAGTCAAGAGGCTGCTGAGTTATCGCAAGATAACGAAAAAATAATTTGAATTTTGATACCGTATATCTTTTTCCACAGCAACATTTTCCTAAAGCATATTTGGTTGTATCCTCGGCCCAAAGAATCTACCCCTGCACTATGGCCTATTATTGATGGTCCACCCTGTATATAATTTAGTTGACATGTACTAGAGTGAAGGTTCAAAAATTGCAGATTTGATTTATGTTAGGGATAGTTAACAGATATTCCTAGATTTAATTTGTAACTTCGTAATCTCACTTCGAACTAATTCTATAGCAGTTTTAAATTTAAATATTTTTGGACAGTTTCATTCAAAATGGGTCTAATATGAAATATTAAAATTAAATAAGGGTTCTTTGTCGTTGAGGGTGACTTTCACGGTAACTTAGGGGTTTCGAAAAATAAAGCGAACATTGGAACGTGCAGATCGTCGAATTCTACCCAAGAAAACCAACTAAACATCATTTTTACTTTAATACCCACCGAGTTACAGGGGATTGAAAACGTTGATTTTTAAGGAAAAAAATTGGTAAAGGATTTACACAGATCTTCTCTCTTCATTTACACCGGACGGTCTCTAAAATATTATTCATTACGAAACGATATATGAAAATATTAATTGGAATGTAGTTATGACTACTATCTCGAAAAAAACCTGATAACTTTTGATAAAAAAAATATACAGAGTGGTCATCCGACAGCAAAAATTCAGTATTAAATAAAAGGCGCCAAATATGAACGGCTTCGGTAAATACCTTTACAAATTTCCACCATGGATAGCGTTATAGAACCGAAAACCATGTGCCAAAACGAAAAATTAATTGAAATAATTTAAACAATTTAAACTAATGCCTCTTTTGCCAGATATAATATTTATTTACTATTGCATTAATCATTTGAATTTTTGCTAAATAATTTAAAAAAAACAGATATTATATTACTTGGTTCTTTTTTTTTTAAACGAAAAATCATTTCAAGAAAAAAGCATCACACACTTGGCTCCCTATAGAATGTTGATTATTCGGTGTTCGAATTAAGTACACTATTTATGCATTTTGACAGTTGTCATTTACTGTAATAAACCGCGATTTTCGAAATTGGCATTTGGTTCTTTGTTCTATAACTCAATTAAGTTATTTCTTAGGATGACCACAATATATATTTATCAATAAAACTATAATGGTGTCTTCCTTGCAAGTGTGTTAACTATATGCCAAGTATAGTGTGCTATATGTCACATTTTTAGTTCCACATCCACGACGTGGAGTGGAAGTATAGTTGTTAGAAAAATTTCAAATTTTCGTTCTTAAAATAAGTTTATAATGTCATGAAAAGTGGAAATTTTAAATTTGAGGGCAAGAGAAAATGTTTTCATCAACTGTTCTATCGTAGTGGTAAAATATTTTGAATCTTTTATTTTAAATATTCAATTTTTTTTCTTCTTTAAATATTCAAAAACGTTTTCATTTTTAAATTAAAAAAAATGTTTTTAAATAGGTTTAGAATGTCATGGACCGTGAAAATTCTAAATCTTTGTAAAAAAATGTTTCATCTTGACTATAGTAGTGGTATAATTTTTTTTTAATTAGGTTTAGAATGGAAAATTAAAATTTGAGCGAAATAAACAATTTCCTCCATTTTAGTGGTAAAACAGTTATCAAAACATGTTTTTTCTGAAATAGGTTTAGAATATCATGAAACGTGGAAATTTGAAATTTGAGCGAAAAAATTTTTTTCATTATCTGTTCCCTTTAGATGGTCCACCCTGTATATTTTTCGGTGAAAGTCTAAAACTATTTCTTCTCTAGCAGTAGCGTTAGCTACCTACCAAATTTGAGTGTGCTCCGTCAAGTAGTTTTTTTAGTTAATGCACCAACAGACGTACAGACAGACCGACAGACTGACGGAATTGAAATATTTTCGTAGTCTACATGACCTGTAACGTGAAAACCGAAAAAGTCTCGGAGGTTGATTTTTTTGGAATACAATACTTCCCTTCGGTATGCAAAGGAAGTAAAACAATGATTTTTCAGAGGTTTTAAGCAAATTACTCAAATAGGATCACATTTTCGAAAAAGCTTGTCATAACAAAAAAGGTAGCTTATGAAATAATAAAGATAGGTAGTCCAAGAAATATGAATTTTTACTTCCATAGCATACCGAAGGGAAGTACTGTGTTCGAGAAAAAAACACCCTCCAAGATTTCTTCGGATTTCCACGTTCTTAACCATGTAGATTACGAAAATAAAGATTGATGGAATTTCAAAATCTTTATTTTTCCAGTCTACATGGTCCGAAAAGTGAAAATCCGAAGAAATCTCGCAGGCTGATTTTTTTCTCGTTAGAATACTTCCCCTCGGTAAGTGAGAGAAGAAGTAAACTTATGTGCATTACAAATGAATTCTTGAAATCCATCCTCAAAACTGCAAACGAGTTTGTGTTTTTAGACGATTGCTACCACTTAAGGGGGCCATATCCTAGAAAGAGACATCCGATAGGGAAATATTTATTATTTCTGGCCATGACTTTTTTTTCTTAGTACTTACGTATATTTACAAAAACTATAAGGCTACCTATGTAGAACCATAACAAGACTACAACTGTAAATTTTCACTCAATAATTTCAGTGGTGTGCGAAATAAAGTTTAAAAAATATGCTAATCTTCCTATTTCGTAGTTTTAAATCTAACTGTTATGGAAACGACTGGAGTTATTGAGTGAAAATCAATAGCAATATTCTTGTTATGATCCTACTTAGGTAGTTTCATATTTTTCTTAAATACAGCTACTAATAAAAAAAAGTTATGGCCAAAAATAATAAATATTTCCCTATCGGATATCTCTCTCTAAGAAATGATCACCTTAAGTAAAAAATTTGTGAATCCAATATTTTCATCAGTTCCGATAAAAAATTAAAAATAATTTTGAAATACTTCCCTTCAGTATGCGAGGGAAGTGAAAAATAAACACGCGTTTAAAAACATACTGAGACTGTTAAAAATGCGCTAAGAATAAGAAAATGTTGTTAATAATAACAATAATTTTGTTTATAAAAGTAAACTCCTAGGGCGCACGATAAGTAAAATTTTCTGTTTTCCAGGTTTTCTAACGTAATTATTGTTATTATTAATATTTTCTTCTTTTCGGTACATTTTTTGGCAGTCTGTTTTCAAAAACATGTTTTTGAATTTTTTAAATTTAATTATTTATGTTCTTTTTAGTTTTGTTCCAGTCAATAACAGTGTGTTTTCTCGATAAAATTCCTGCCCTGTAAATGACAAAACCTATTCATGATCCTGAAGTCACCATTTTGAATTCTTGAATTTCGACTAAATATTTATAATCTGCAACTTTAAAAATTCCCAGAAATCGATTTTCATACGAGTCTGACCATAAATTACAAAGCTTATCCTCCATTTTGACACCGCAGTTTTGGATAGTCAAATTTGTAATAGATAATGATCAAACCTATCCGCCATATTGACGCCCTCATTTTGAATTATTGAGTTTTAATCACATACTTATAATCTGCAATCTTAAGAACCCCCAGGCACCAATTTTTAATAGAATCGGATAACAAATAACAATAGACTATCCGTCATCTTTGAAACGCCATCTTGGATTTTTTCTAAAAGATATGAAATTGTATTGTCATGTGAACCTTATACACATGCCAAATTTCAGTACGGCATCTGGAAGTGGGCGAAAAGTGAGTTATAAGATTTGCTCAAAATGTTACACATCAAGATAGTAAAAGCATGTTAAATATAAGAACGATTGCCGTATACCCTAGTAAAAAACAGGAATGCAGTTACGAAGATATTTTTCGGAGCTATTACCCCTCTTCAGCGTGGCTTAGCTTTGGATATGCTGTCATGGATTAGGAGCAAAAGCAACAAAAGTAGGAAAGTACGGTGTATAGTACTATATTTTACACCTCAGCACCTCAAGCCGCACCTAACAGGCAACCACCGCAGATGGCTTGTTGTTGTCAGATGTTCCATATAGCAAAGAAGGGCCAACTAGCAAAGTACTTGGACCACAAAATATTTGCCAAAACGTTATGAATAGAAAGAAGTTAAGATAATTTCAAACTATAAAACAAAAGTCTTATTTATATCGGAATAGCAGATAGTAAACGAGAAGGATAAAAATTGATCTCATTATCGTCCTTTAAATCTCAAACAAAAAGAATAAAGTACAGCCATTCAAAATTAGCTCTGGTGAATTGATGCGTTTTCCTAATAAATCGCGAAATTAGTTCGAAATTAATGCAGTATCTCAATTACTTTCAGCCTGGCCCCGAGCAATCCGTTAATAAAATTCCATCTCAGAAAATTGCTGCTATAATTTTGCAAGCAGATGACACTGCATAAAATGTATAAGGGACTGAGGCTTTGCCGTTGAACCCTTACTCTGTTGTTTTGATCCCAACAAGGCGGTGTCTGGCATTATAAATCCCGATCAAAATTGGAGGTTTAGTGAGGTATTAGTTGCTGTATTTGTAGCGTATATCTATTAGACAATCCAAAAGGACTATCACGGCGTTATTTGTAACGCAGTAAACTATTAATAATGGTTGTTGGGCGTTCTCACCGTAAACACCTATTAAAATATATCGATTATAATGTCAAACTGGAAAAACTCTTTGCATGACAATATCGAGTATATTTAAGATTACCTACACTCGACATTTCATGCAGGTTTGAAAAATGATCTGATTATGAAAACATTGAAACGTTGATATTTACTCAGTTTACGGGTACTGTTTGCTGAAAAAGAGACCTCAGTTTTACATTATTTGTCTCTACGTAAAAGAAAACACCGATGAATCAAATAGAGGCAGTAGACAAAACATTCTTTTAGCTATTTTGTCTAACCTCTTCTCTATCGAAGAGTAGGTATTTTTTACTTGCCTAACATTTAGTAGATAAGGGACCGACTGCTTTACATCCCCTCCGAAGGATGATATAGCCACTATGCAGACCGCGCCTAAAGTTGCATATCTTCTACGTATGCACTGATATATAATCCGTTAGAAAGCAAAGCGAGAACGCTGTATTTCCTGGTCTGAGAGCAGTTAGGTAGTTGTCATACTTCATATTTACACATATACGTAGATTAAGATAGGGACATATATTATTTAAGAATAATTCGATTTTAGAACTAGAATGTTTCTATTTTTATTCAAGTACGTATTTTGTAATAATTCTAATCAAACAGTGTCCTTGTCACAACAAAAGAACAAAAGTTGAATTTTTATTATCTTTTAAACTTTTAACCCATTTGTTTGGCTATGCCTCTGATTGGTGGTGTTTATTAGAACATTTTCCTTGTTCCCTCATACTAGTTTCGAATATTATCCTCGTTAGGTGCAAGCACTGTGTATTGCATCTACATTTCCTTCTTAATCTGAGAAGTGTATTAATTTTTTGAAACTTACTTTATAAATTGAGAAAAACTACAATGAGAGCCAAGACTATAGGTTGGTTTAATAAGACTTTTTCTTTAAAATGAACTTTTCACTATTTCTTAATTCTTTTTTAACAAGCTAAACCTAAAAAGTGCACATCAATTTGCTTGTTGACAATCCTGTCTAAACACATTGAAATAATAATACAGTCTAGACTAAGCGACTTCTTATAAGACTGCCAATTCCAGAGCACAACAAATATTGCACATTTACCAAATTATTACATCTTGATTCGAAAATAAATAGCAGGCAACTGTTGCATTATTGGACATAGCCCAAGCATTTGGCAAGTTATAGTTAAATAAAGGATAGTTCAAGTTAATTACCATGAATTTACCGATATACCTTACCGATATCATTGCTTCATTTGGAACATACAAAGCTTTTCGTATCAGATAAATTAACACCTATATAAAAAAGTTTTTTTGACAGTCATATTTTTGCCACTTTGATAGCGATAAAAAGGTGCATCGTTTTTTAACACCGATAAAAATGCCTGTTCCTCAAGAAAAGAGTACATCTAGTAGTCGCACGTCACTTTAAAATCTGTACTGTCAGCTATAATTTAAAGTACACCACATCAAACAATTTATAATAACTTTAATAAATGACCCTTCAAATAATTGTATAAATAAAGATAATCATTGTTGTTGTTCGTTCACATATTCTGTGGTTAATTTATCTTGCCAAAGAACACTTGAGCTTTTCTTTTATGGATAACTTTCTTTATAACTGAAAATTTTGCCAATCAGTAATTTTGCTCGAAACACTGACATTTGACAAAATCGCTCGACCTCCGGTTTCGCGATTTTCTCATGTCAGTTTTTCTTATAAAATCACTGATTGGTAAAATTATTTCGTTACAAAGATAAATTTATCCGAAAAAGAAAAGCTCTTGTGATTTTACTGTTGAATAAATAACTGCTTATTGGATAAAAAAACAAATCAATGCAGCAATACCTCAAGGCTCAATTCTGGGTCCCTTATTGTCTTATCAGCCGTAAGTTCCTGATTTATACATTATTATAGAGAACTTAAGTAAGGATTTTCTATTAAAAGTGGGATAAAGCACTGATAACCGAATGATCCGCCATTAAGTTTTTTGTTAATGTAATAACACTCCATGTTAGGTCGTTAACTGTATTGTGTCCAAGAATCCATACTGTTTCTTCGTCGTTGATAGTAACACCAAGTTTTGTGATCTTCTGATGGTGAATATTTTTCTTCACATTTTGCCACATTCAGCTTTAGTTGCCATTTTTTAAACCATTTTTAAAATATTAAGTGTATTTTGAAATTTCTTTGCAGCAATGTGAATAACAGAATCTTGTGTTATTATTGCATTGTCATCTGCAAATATAACTATTGTGGATGTCAATGGACCAATGGTATTGAACGCTTATTATGTGACTAAGAAAATGATTACCACATGACATCTTACTTTCTAGTAATGATTTCGAATGATATTAAGATTCTACTCTTAAGGTTAAATCAAATGTTTGTTTCTGTTCTTTGTGTTAAATGTAATATATCGTCACGCTACAGACTACCGTGTAAAATATTAATTTGTTGATCTGGATTTTAAATACACAAGAAACACAAACAGGGTGTTCCCTTTGAAAAATTTGAATTATGACACTTAAAAAATATAATAATCTGAATTATCGTGGAAGACACCCTGTAGAATTAGGTTCAACTTTGCACCCCTGTATGTTTCGACTTAAAATATTTCAGCAATCAAATGCCGACATGCTGAAATCCATATTATGACAACTTTTCTTCGACATGAATTTTTCAAGAACTGTCGAGGAAATATGGTCGCTATGAGGCATAAAATTAAAAACCGCTGCCGAAGGAATCACTACTTCCACATCTAGATTTTCCGTCCATTTTGACTATCTGCACTCTAGTATGTGTAAATAATTCATAAAATTTTAATAAAACTTGAAATGTTGGTTTCTAGCATATTCGCCAAAAATTAAGTTTCTGGACTTTTATTAACTTCCTCCACCTATTGTCCCCAATACACCCCCCTCCCCCTTAATGGAACCATCTCAATATATAATCTCTAGTTCCAGATGTCGTTATAATACATACGCGTACCAAATTTCAAGTGAGTATGTCAATTATATTTCATCAACCCCTTTAATAATAGTGTGGGTGTAGTGGAGGGGCTGAAAAATGTTATAAAAGAATCTGTGGCCTCGGCTTCTAGTATATACATCAAATTCCAAGTTTCTGTACTCTTACCAGCTGGTTTTACTTATTTCCCCATATTCACCCCTATCTAACCCCCAACCCTTCAACGGAATCATCTCGAACCACTTTAATAATGGAGTGGGGGTCGTGGGAAAGTTGAAAAATATTACACAAAAATTAGAGGCCTTAACTTCTAGTATACAGACTGTCTATTTTACGAGGGCCACACAAGAATAAAGTTTTAGAAACAGTTATCCCATTTTTTGTGAGCTATATTTCAGTAAAAAGAAATTTGAAATCCATATCCTACTTTATGAGATATATTACAAAAACCTGAAAAATAGGAAAACCACAAACGGTTATAGCTTCCTTATTTGAGGAGATACGAAAAAAGTTAAAGGAATGAAAGTTGACGGCAAAGACAATAAGAATAATAACGTGTAACAAAAAAATCGAAAAATGCAGTTGGCTTTGACATACGCTATTGTGCAAAAATGAAAAATACGTATCTCAAAGTAGGCCATGACGCCATTAATTCCGTTATTTTTTTCTCATTCCAACGATATAAAACATGTCACAGAAATTTTAACCGATAGTGTCAATATTTAATATTTTACGAATACCACAATTCATATAATTGAATCGTAACAATCAGCTGTGCCATAATTAGTGAAAAACAATGTATACAGTTATTAATAAATTTGACAGATTGTCACTGTTGTATGTTGTATGTTGCGTTGTCGAGTTCTAAGACAAATTTTATATCAGTAATTATGGTGTACACCAATAATAACAAATTCGATATGATTAGCATTTATTGTCAGTGCAATTTTGACGCTGAGATGGCAGTCACGGTTTACGGAGATAGATTTCCAGATGCTCCGCAGCCAAATCGAACTATGTTTAGGAAGTTAGTTCAAAATCTAAAAACGCAAGGTTCATTTTCAAAAAAAGTAGTAAGGCGAGCGCATGTTGCGGATAATGTAAGAAAAGTGAATAGAGTAATGAATTATGTTAACCAAAATGAGGAAACCTCTTTGAGACAAATTCAGAGAAACTGTCGCATAAAAAAAGATAGTGCAAGAAAAATATTGAAAAAAAACGGATTCGATGCTACAAAATGAGGAAAGTTCAACATTTAAATGAGGGAGATAAGCCAAGGAGAGTGAGATTTTGTAGATGGTTATTAAATAAGAAAAGGAATGACGCGCTGATATGTAGCAAAATTCTTTGGTCGGACGAATCAAATTTTTCTAATAATGGATTTTTCAATAGAAATATGCATTATAACTGGACACGAGAAAATACACATTGGTGCAGAGAGACTGCTTTCCAAGAAAGATTTTCTACGAATGTTTGGTTGGGTCTTTTAGGGACTAAAGTAATTGGACCTTATTTTTATGATGGCAAATTAACCGCTCGTAGATACCTTAATTTCCTGCAAAACGAATTTCAAGATTTTCTTTATGAATTAACAGTGGCAGAAAGATTAAATTATTCATATTTTCATCAAGATGGGGCTCCAGCTCACACTGCTGTAATATGTACAAATTATTTAAATCAAGTTATGCCAGATAGCTGGATAGGCACCTATGGACCCATTCTATGGCCAGCTGGATCACCAGATATTACTCCCTTGGATTTTTTCGTCTGGGGTTACATTAAAGACAAGGTATTTCAAACTGCCCCTGAAAATATTGAGGACATCAAAACCAGAATTCGAAACGCATGTGAGGCAATTACTCCTGAAATGCTCCAAAATGTAATGCGTGACGTGTCTCGTAGAGCACGTTTATGTGTCAGAATGCATGGTGCACAATTTGAGCATTTGTAGTTAGAAAAATAAATACACACAATTTCTTTTCAATATAGTAGTAGGTAGTACTTATTTTTATTTATGAGATATTTATTGGTTTGTATTAAATTGTAATAAATAATTACGGAATTATAATTGAATTTTTACTATTATGGCACAGCTGATTGTTACGATTCAATTATATGAATTGTGGTATTCGTAAAATATTAAATATTGACAGTATCGGTTAAAATTTCTGTGACATGTTTTATATCGTTGGAATGAGAAAAAAATAACGGAATTAATGGCGTCATGGCCTACTTTGAGATATGTATTTTTCATTTTTGCACAATAGTGTATGTCAAAGCCAACTGCATTTTTCGATTTTTTTGTTACAAGTTATTATTCTTATTGTCTTTGCCGTCAACTTTCATTCCTTTAACTTTTTTTGTATATCCACAAATAAGGAAGCTATAACCGTTTGTGGTTTTCCTATTTTTCAGGTTTTTGTAATATATCTCATAAAGTAGGCTATGGATTTCAAATTTCTTTTTACTGAAATATAGCTCACAAAAAATGGGATAACTGTTTCTAAAACTTTATTCTTCTACAATAGATATTAAGCGAGATATTTGGTGTGGCCCTCGTAAAATAGACAGTCTGTATATACCAAATTCCAAGTTTCTGTACTCTTACCAGCTTGCTTTATGTATTTTCCCCTATTTACCCCTATTTAACCCCCAACCCTTCAATGGAATCATTTCACGATATAATCTAATTATGCATGTCGTAATAATACATATATGTACCAAATTTGAAGTGAAAGTCTCAATTTTATTTTATCAACCCTTTTAATAATGGAGTGGGGTGGGTGGTGATAGGAACTGAAAATATTATTAAAAATTCGGATGCCTTGGCATCTAGTATATACATCAAATCCCAAGTTAATGTACTCTTACCAGCTTGTTTTACTTATTTTGCCATATTCACCCCTGTTTAACCCCCAACTCTTCAACGGAATCTTCTCAAAATATAATCTAGTTCCAGGTATCGTTATAATACATACGTGTACTAAATTTCAAACGAATATCGCAGTTGTATTTTATCAACCCTTAATAATGTAGTGGGGTGGTGGGAGAGTTGAAAACATTATAAGAGAAATCTGAAGCCTTGGCTTCTAGCATATACACCAAATTCTGTACACTTACCAACCTGCTTTACCGATTTTCCCCTATTCCTATATAAAAAAATCCTAGACCTTGGCTTCTAGTATACACTCCAAAGCCCAAATTTTTGCACTCATACCAGCTTGCTTAACTTATTTTTTCTTATTTACCCCTATTTATCCCCACCCTTCACCGGATAAGTTCAAAAAACAATCCAGTTCCAGATCTCGTTATAGTACATACATGCATAAAATTTCAAGTCAATATCTTAAACCCTTCCAGAGATATCGTGAGCACAAAAAAAGTTACAGACCGACAGACAGAAGTTTTTTGTTCGCTCAAATTTAAGATCTCGACGTTTCATGATATTCTAAACCTATTTCAACAAAAAAAAACGTTTGAATTTTTTTTACGATTACTATACTTCCACTCCTCTATGTGGATGTGGAAGTAAAATCGTCAATCCCACTTTTTGGGAGTTTATATGTAAGGTGTAAAAATCGGTAAAGATATTTACACAGAACTTCCCTCTTTATTTCTGCATGGCGGTCACTATTTACAACTGCCCAACATGGTTGAATTATTTATTGGGATGACCAACCTGTACATTTTTCAATAACACTATAATAGGTGCACTCGTAGGTGAATATACCAAATATTATTGCCATCTGTCACATTTTCAGTTCCACATTCACGTGTTGGAGTAGAAGTGCAGCAGTGGTTAAAATTTATTTTTTTTTTTTTTTAATACTTTAGAATGTTATGAAACGTGAAAATTTTAAATTTGAGCATACAATTTTTTTTCATGTATTCTAGTGCCAAAAAAAATTGTTCATCATCTATTCTATTGTAGTAGTAAAAATGTTTTCTTGAAATAGGTTTAGAATGTTATGAAACGTGGAAATTTTAAACTTGAGCAAAAACAAATTTTTTCCGTCATCTGTTTTGTATTTTGTAGTGGACAAAAACTTGCAAATTTTTTATTTTCTTTATTTTCACAAAAGTTTTTGGAATAGGCTTAGAATGTAATGAAACGTGGACATTTTAAATTTGAGCGAAACAAAAATGTTTCCATCAATTCTATAGTAGTGGTAGAAATAAAATTATATTTTTTCCAACAAATTTTTAATTTTATTTTATGGGTTTAGCATGCCATGAAACGTGGAAGTTTTAAATTTGAACAAGAAGAAAATTTTCCCATCTATTCGGTAAAAAATTTTCCAAAAATGTTGGTAAAAAAAATTTCTAAATTTTTTGTCTGAAATGGGCTTAGAATCTCATGAAATTTGGAAATTTTAAATTTGAGAAAAATTATGTTTCCATCTATTCTATAGTAGTGGTAAAAAGACTACAAATTTTTCCAAAAATATCTTCAATTTTTTTTTTGAATAGGTTTAGAATGGCATGAAACATAGAAATTTTAAATTTGAGCAAAAAAAAATCTTTTTTTCTATCTATTCCAGTGGTAAAAAATTTTTCAAAAATGGTCGGTTTAGAATGTCATTAAATGTAGAAATTTTAAATTTGAGCAAAAAAATGATTATTTTTTTCTTTATTTGTCCCTTTAGTCCACCCTGTATATTTTCCAGTGAAAGTTTAACCATATTTTCGCTGACAGTAGCGTCAGCTACCTACCAAATTTGACTGTTCTCCGTCAAGTAGTTTTTTAGTTAATGCACCAACAGACAGACAGACAGACAGACAGACTGACGGAAATGAAAAACCTCTACTTTCGTAATCTACTGTAACAAAAAAAATTTTTTTTTCGTTGAAGCACCCGTGCTATATAAATTTGAATTACCCGCGAAAATGCCCAGCCCTGAGCTAACCGGTTGCTACTCTTTCATAGCTTCCTCAGCACCCAGCTGAGAAGTTGTGGTTGCACTACATGATCTGAAACGTAAAAATCCGAAAAAATCTCGGAGGGTGATTTTTTCTCGAATACAATACTTCCCTTCGGTATGAGAGGGAAGTAAAAATATTATTAAAAAATATGTACTGTAAAGAAAACACGTTTTTATGATACTTTTAGGACATCACACAACAAGAAATTGGCGATTTTCCAATTTTTAAAAATTAGTAACATTGATAATATCATCTTCGAAAAAAAGTATCTACCATTTCTTGTAGGAAAGCGGTCAAAAAAATTTGTTTCATTGAAAAAATGGTATATGTCCTTTTGTTATAAGTAAATAGAATTGTTTTAAACAATATCAAACCAGGTTACTTTAGTTATTTGTACCTACTACCTATGTAAACTGTTTACAGTATAAAACCAACGAGTCTAATTCGCACTTGGCTATTTTTCTTAAATTAAGAAACTAATATGCTTCTATCACGAAGCAGTTATATATGTTTTGAATAAATCCAGGGCGATTTCAACACCTTTTTATTAAAGTACTGAATAGAAACTATCTCATGCCTATCCCGTTCCTTTTAAAGCTGTCCCATTTGGTAGATAAAGAAATGCAAATCTTTATCCGAATTCGAAGAGTATGTTTCGGATAAGCCAGGGGTGTTAAATATTTTCTAGCTGCCTGACAACTGCTGCTTGTCCCTTCGATATTTTCCGGATTGAATGCAGAGTTTCCCTACGTCAATATACGTGCGAATTTCACATTGTATTTTACATGAATGCTATTTATACTGATATGATGGCATCCATTTATTCATTTTATTTTGCAGAATAATGCAGGTAGCGTAACAAGTAGGAAAATCGGCGTTTCTTAGAATTTCATGCATTAGTAACTTACGCAGTTGTTGATAAATAGGAAACGGAAACACGTTATTAAGAAAACAAATTGTTTAATTTTATAATCAAGTAGGTAATGTTTATGATTCACTTTATTTGAGTCATTTTGTGAGTTTATACTCTGGAGAAGTGTTATACCGGGTGATTTTTTGAAAACGAATAAATTGAGAACCGTTAAAGATTTCTCTTTTGTAGTAAACGGCATTTTCTTGAATGTCAAGGGGGACACTTTTTGACGAGAAATGGTGCAATCCAACACTCACCCCTTACCCCCAGCGACCCCAAATTCATAATTTTAAATGCCACCCCTAGTTATTTTCCTCGATTTCTAATAGCAGAATTTTTATAGAATGCAATCGTAAAAAATAGTGTGACATTGAAGAGGAAAATTTTTGAGAGAAATCCAAGAAACTGAATTTTTATAAAAAAGTTATAATAGCCATAAAAGTCTAGGCAATGTGATATTACATTTGGAAGGCGCTGACTGGTAATTGCCGGCTGTTAAAAAAAATCCCCATTACCCTAAACTACCCCCACCTCAAAATTATTTAATGTGATACCAACTTATTATTGAACTTTTAGGTAATTATTATTGTAAACATGAAATGCAACATAATTTTCAGACTCGTAAGCTGTTTTACTAACCTCATAATAAGTGTTCGAAATATTGGGCATTTCTGTCCATACAGTGGTACAGCCGGCTTTCGAATTCTTCTCGCACTTTCTGAAATACGGGACTCGGAATTAATCTACATTCCTGCGTAATTCATTTCCGCAAATCTGCAATGTTTTCGGGCGGAGTTTAGTACTTGGTTACGTAAGACACTACTTTCGTTCGTGCTTTTTGTGTTACTTTTTGGATTTTGGACCAAGTTTTTCTTTTCGTTTTCTTTATTGATAACGTTAATTCACAGTAAAGTGTGGTATTTTAAAATGCAGATTTTGGACATTATTGGAGATTACACTTATCCAGAGCTCGCAGATATGCACTTGGTGTATGGAGAAAGTGGTGGAAATGCAGCTGATGCGGAAGAGCTTTATCGTTTAAGGTTCCTTAATCGACGTCATCCTTGTGCTCGTACATTTGTCAGTACTGACCAGCGTCTTCGAGAAACAGGTCGTCTCGATGGATATGGAGGAGAACAAGGCCCATAACGCGAAGAAAGAGTAATTGATGCAGAGGTTCAAATTTTGGAACTTGTACAAGAGCAACTTTAAGCAACTTTAAGCACACGCGATATCGCGAACCGTGTGGGAGTATCCCATTTGGTGGTATGGAGGACATTGAGAGATATGAACTAACATCCCTATCACTATCAACGTGCCCAAGCACTAGAACCTCAAGATTTTGCAGAGCGAATGCAATTTTGTGGGTGGATTTTAAGAAAACACGCGGCAAATGGGGATTTTTTAAACGTTGTGTGTTTCGGCGATGAGTCGTTTTTTACCAGAAATGGAGTGTTTAATTTTAAAAATATGCACTATTGGCCAGATGAAAATCCACGTGTAATAAGAAGGGTGCATTTTCAACGACGGTTCAGCGTTAATTTGTGGGCAGCAATTGGCGGTAATGAAATAATTGGACCTATACAATTACCCGCTGGATATAATGGTGATGTATACTTAAATTTTTTGCAGCAAACATTGCCAAAGTTGCTGGAAGATGTACCCTTGGCTACGCGCAGAAGAATGTGGTATTTGCACGATGACGCGCCAGTCCATTTTAGTCTGGCTGTTCGAAATCTTTTAAACAGAAAGTTACCTCGACGATGGATTGGACGTGGCAGACCAGTACCATGGCCTGCTAGATCGCCCGACTTAAATCCGATGTACTTTTATTTTTGGGGGCATTTTAAATCTCTGGTTTACCGTGATCCAATTGACACTTTAGAACAATTGCAACAACGTATTTTAATGGGCGTAGAAACCATAAAAAATTATCCTAATTTACCAAATGTGTTGAACGGAGTGCGTATGTCCTTAGTTCGACATGCCGAAATGTGCATATGTGGAGATGGAGGTCATTTCGAACAACTTTTGTGAAAAATTCAAAAGAATTGTTCAGTTATTGGGTGTTACCTATTGGACATTAGAGGTATGACTATTATTATTATTATTGGTATTCGCTGTCTCGTTTTGATCTGTTTATTATTGTTTACATTGATTTTCATAGAGACCAAAGATTCGATTTTTAGTTTTCGATATCTGATTGGAAAAAATTATGCGCTCAATTGGTTAAAAAAATCAGATTTTCTCTTAACTTAAAATATACAACTATTTTCTGTTATCGTATCTCGGACGCTTAACTGTTCGTTTTCCAATTTCATAATATAATTACTATTTTTTTAAGCTTTTAACACAATGTTACAAATGTTAATAAAACACTTTTAAATTTTATAAATTCTTATAAACGACAATAAAAGCTACAATAGCTTTATTCCAAATTAAAAAACACATGTAAACAAATCCTATTTAAACCCCTGCGGCCATGCTATTCTTGCGTTGTGCCGAAAGAGAAGGAATTATTTACATTTTCATGATTAGTGGTATATAAAGATCGGTACAAGTAATCCCATCAAAGTACCGCATTTCTTCCGGCAGGAACACAAGTCGGGTATTACAGTTTTTTATTATTTCTAATATTCGGAACTATAACATCCATTGACCCTGAAAAACAGTTTCCTACCTTAACATTCAAATTTTAAACCTAGATCTGTATTTTTTAAAGTGCCCATAGAGATAAAGTCATACAGGTTTTTTGTTTATCTAGTCGGTCTCTATTACCAGTTTTTTTTAATGACAAGAAACTAATTACACCCTGTACACGGAAGGGACTATTTTTTTACGTGTTACTCACTTGCTTTTTTCTACTAATGTTTAGCATGGTTAAACCGTAATATCCTTAATTTTTAAATTTGTCATACATACTATTTTTTTTTACATTTATAATATTCAGGTAGCATCCAAAATAGTTGGACAAAAAGGATAGATTAATGTAACTGTTTTCAGTTCAATTGTCCAGCATATATAATACGTCACTACAGTAGTAATAAACAGCTATTTTATTCTTTTGTTTTGTACAAAACGTATCCGCCATATTGAAGCCGTCATTTTGAATAGTAAAATAGAATAATAAAATATTTATAATTTGCAAGCTTGATAACTTTCAGATACTGATTTTCAGCCGAATCAGACGATTAATGAAAAACTGATCTGCCATATTGACGCCGCCATTTTAAGTTGATGAATTTCGACTACATGTTTATAATCTGCGAGCTCAAGAATTCTCACATACCAGTTTTTAATAGTATCGGATATTAAACAATAAAATATCCGCCATCTTGGAAACGTTGTACTGAACATGGAAACAACAAACTAAGTGAACACCTTTTACATATTAGGAGTTAAAGATAAATATAGAGGATGCAATATAAAAGACGAGGCTCGCGAGCATGTGCTGTGTCACTGCCCTGCTCCGTCAATAAAAGGAATCAACGGTGAGGAATTTCTGACTGTACGGCCAGTATAGGTGGCACCTTGCCGAGTCTTTATCTCAAATACATCTCGAGTCTTGATACGCCGAATGTTAATAATAATCTACGCATATATAACTAACAAAACATTGCAAGTTAAGTAAACCACGCACTGGCAGATGAAGGACAACCGCAAGTTTACAGAATGTAAGCAAGAAGATGAGGTTGCCGAGCATGTGTTATGTCCAGGTCTTTCTGGAAAAACAGGATCCATTCTGGCCCATCAAAGTCAGTCTTGCACGCAGTATCTAACCTGGTCTTCCCCTCAAGTACATCAATGGTATTGGTTGGCTGGATGATTGAGCATTGAGCAAGTACGCCACCATCTACGTAGATGGATTCATTTTTGAGGCCTGCGTACGTGTAAGTGCAAACTCATCCCTCATCAAACCGTCAATAAAGCCCAAGGATAAACACTATCAGTAGCAAATTAATGACTTAACCTTCAGCGTACCAAGCGGAATTATTCTGTACCCCAAGAGTACACAATTGGATATAACTTAAACCGTGATTTTTTAAATATAATCTTCATCTTCTTAACAAAATGTACCCTTCCGCTACCTATAAGGTCATGAATATTTTTTAACTTTTTGTTTGACGGAGTAGAGTTTTCACTCCGCTTTGAATTAAAGATAGTTTTTTGCAAATGCACATGTGCATTCTGCGACAAATTAATCAAAAAACAAACTAACTGAAGGAGATTATGTTTACTTTAACTACGAGTTGAGCTAATAACACCTCATGTAGAAAGGGGATAGAGAATTGTAACAGTTTTCAAAAAATAATTATAATATAGGATAATATGAGACAACTATTTTCCCACGTAAAAAATACCCAATCTGTCAAACCTAACCTACAGTTATTATGCAGGGAATACTATTAGGAGAGTCGTAGTAGTTATTAGTCCAGGTGACGTGGTAGGGCGAACAAATTTTCTTTTTTTGACAAACTAAGGCAGCAGCGTTTTTTTAACAGTTCTGTTTCTAGGTTAGGAATATCGTATCGAAAATGTACAAGCCGTCGAGGTAAGGAACTATTTTTAATTATGAAAATAAGGTACCAAAATAGGATTTTTGTGCAATAACTGCTTTTCTATCGATCTTACGCTCCAATTGACGGTATCCAATGTTAAAAAGTTGAAAAATTCTCTATGAGCGCCGGATGCATAATTTTGTACTTGGCCAAAGTGACTTTTTGTGTTTTATGGTCATAATTTGCTCCATAAACAATACAAGTTGTTCAATTATATTTGTAAAAATGGTTACATCAGGTGCATTCTATAATTTTCGGCAACTACTTATATTTAACACTATGTTGTTGAAAATGATAGTCTCTCCAACTACAATAGCTATCTGCATATTAAGATCGCAAAGTGACTCATTGTCGAGAGAGAGAGAGAGAGAGAGAGAGAGAGAGAGAGAGAGAGAGCGAGGCAGAGAGGCAGAGAGGGTTAGTTGACCAGAGCGACAATTACAGTTTATGCTCGAATTACATACATGGCTTTATCTCCGATCGTTTTGAAATATCCAAATAAAAAATAATTATATTGAATTTTTAACTAACGACCACGATTCGTCAACATTTTATGAGAATGTCATGCATGTGACCAAGATAAAAAAATCGGATACAAGCGCTGGCTGTTTTTCAGTTTTGCCGCTGATTGAATTTATATTGTGATATTATTTAGGACAAACAACGGACATAACAGAAAATCAAGCAGGAAATAGTGACGATACATTTTTATTAACTCTCATTATATTAATACCAAACGAAAAAGTTTTAGAGTATTGCTATTTCAAAAAATTCCATTGTTTAAGTACATAAGCACTAAAGCGAGCAACACAGTACTTTTTGTCATTGTCGCTCTTAAGTGTTTTTTCTCTTCAGCGACAATGAGGCACTTTGTGCTCTTAATACACAAATAGCTATTGTAGTTGGAGAGAAAATCCTTATCAACAACAAAGTGCAATAAATTAAATTATAAATAGTCACATAAGGTTTGATTTGGAGGCGGCGGCTACATGCCTCAAAGAACACAGGATACCAAAACTGACCGACTGGGATGTTTATCGTGAACACCTAAAGTCGGAAGCTGAGGACCTAGGCAGAAGTATAGAGACCATTGAGGACCTAGAAACAGCATCTATCCAACTACAAACTCTCATAACAAACGCATATGAGAAAAGCTGTCCCGTCAAACAAAAGGCTGCAAATAGAGATGTGCCTTGGTGGAACAGGGAGCTCAGTAAACTTAAAACTGAAATAAGACGCCTCTTCAATAGAGCAAAACGCACCGGAGAGTGGGGCGAATATAAAGAGGCACTCACAAAGTACAACAAAGAATTGAGGAAGTCTAAGAGAAGGACGTGGAAGGGTTTCTGTGAGAGGATCAATGAAATGCCTCCAGCTACCCGACTCCAAAAAGTCCTATCAAGAGACCACTCAAATGGAATAGGGCTGCTACAAGGATCAGACGGCAGCTACACGGAAAACAGGAAAGAAAGTATAGAGTTACTTCTAAAAACTCACTTTCCAGACTGCAAAATTACAGAAGAGGGAGACGTTAACAACCGGATTGGAAAGGAAGTACGCTATCCTACAAACCGGGAAAAAAGTCTCTCAGGAAAAATATTTACACCTAATAAGGTTAGATGGGCAATTAGTACTTTTAAGCCCTACAAAACACCCGGAAGGGATGGTATCTTTCCAGCCCTACTACAAAAGGGAATCGAAGAGATACTACCAATGCTGATAAAAATTTTTAGAAGCAGCTACAACTTAGGGTATATTCCCCAAGCCTGGAGAGAGGTAAAAGTGGCGTTTATACCAAAGGCGGGAAAGCGACCAAGCGATCAGCCTAAGTCATATCGCCCCATAAGCCTAACCTCCTTTCTCCTAAAAACGATGGAGAAAATCTTAGATCAACATCTAAGAAGCGAAGTTCTACCAAGGGCACCGCTTCACAAAAACCAATTTGCCTATCAAGCTGGCAAATCCACAACGAATGCCTTACATAGCCTTGTAAATAGGATTGAAAAGACATTTATTGCAAAAGAAGTAGCCCTTTGTGCATTCATAGATATAGAGGGGGCCTTTGATAACACCTCATATGAATCAATAAAAAGGGCAGCAGGTCAAAGAGGGTTTGAGCCGTCAACAACAAGATGGATTTATTCCATGCTCAACAGTCGGAAAATAACGACTGAAATGGGAAGTGATTCGGTAACAATAACTGCCATCAAGGGATGCCCCCAGGGAGGGGTCCTATCACCCTTGCTATGGTCTCTGGTAGTCGATAATCTTCTCAAAAGGTTAAGCAACCATGGATTTGATGTCCAAGGCTATGCTGATGACTTAGTGATAATAATAAGAGGCAAAAATGATAGGATGATGTCAGGCCTATTGCAAATTGCTCTCAATATTATCAAAAATTGGTGCATGGAGGAGGGCCTAAATGTCAACCCATGTAAAACAGTCATAGTACCATTCACCAAAAGAAGGAAGCTTACACTAAAGCCTCCAACGTTGAATGGCACACTAATTAACTTCTCCAGTGAAGTCAAATATCTAGGAGTAATCCTAGATCAAAAACTCACTTGGAACGCACACCTAACAAGGGTAATCGGAAGAGCAACGATGGCATTTTGGACATGCCATAGGCTCTTCGGTAAAACCTGGGGACTAAAACCGAAAATGATCTACTGGTCATATTTAACGGTGATTAGACCTATTGTCACCTACGCATCGATGGTATGGTGGACAAAAACAAAAGAAAAAACAGCACAAAACAGGTTGCAAAAATTGCAACGGTTAGCGTGTCTTGGAATCACAGGTGCAATACGCACCTGTCCAACAGTAGCAATGGAGGCGCTACTGGATCTGCCTCCCTTGCATATCCATGTTAAAAGGGAGGCAGCTCTTGGCGCCTACAGGATACACTCTAGTAAGAAATTCAAACCAGGGGATCTGGTTGGTCATCTGACTGTCCTAAACGAAGTCCAGTTAGACTCAATGACCAAACCCACAGACTCCACACCAAAAAGGTTCGACTTTGAGAGAACCTTTGAAGTGGTAATTCCCAGCCGCCAGGTATGGAGCTCTGGAGGTCCACAATGGGAAAAAGGATCACTCATCTGGTACACGGATGGATCCAAAACGGATGAAGGAGTGGGCGCCGGTGTATACGGCCCAAACTGCAGGCTGACAATAGCCTTGGGTCACACTCCCACCATCTTTCAGGCAGAAATATATGCCATAGATCTTTGTGCTCGACAGTGCATAAATAAAGGCACACGGGGATCAAGAATCTATATAGTTTCAGACAGCCAGGCAGCACTCAAAGCTCTGAGTTCATTCACCTTTGAGTCACAAATTGCCTGGGAATGTCTACAAACAATAAAGCAACTGGCAAGAAACAACAAGGTCAACTTGATGTGGGTGCCAGGGCATGAAGGAATAGAAGGGAATGAGATTGCGGACGACCTTGCAAGACAGGGTGTAAAATCGTCATTCATCGGACCAGAACCGTTTTGTGGGATAGCAAGAAGTAACACGACGGAGGAGGTAAGAACATGGGAGGATGAACAAAAATCCTCCTACTGGAACTCAACTCCAGGACAAAAACAAGCGAAAAAGTTCATTACTTATTCGCAAAAGAGAGCTAAAGAGCTACTTGAACTCAGCAAAAAGGAATTAAGACTACTAGCAGGTCTTTTCACGGGTCACTGCCCATTAAAATACCACCTTAAAAAAATGGGCAAGGCTGAGGACGAAAATTGTCGATTCTGTACAAAGACAACCGAAACGTCGGAACACATACTTTGCACATGCGAAGTACTAGTCCGGCAAAGGCTACAACACTTGGAACAGGTGATTCTGACACCTGCAGAAGTGTCAAAGTTAGCCCCCAGGAAAATTCTAGGATTCTTTAGAAGCCTAGGATTGGATGGGAACATATAGATATGGGGTAATCACAAAAGATCTTTATAGGTCGAGGTGAGGAGAGGTCAAACGCCTGAACAACCCAACTGTAATCTGTAATCTGTACCGAATGCCGCTGGTGTAATTGTATTACAAATATAAATAAACGACTTGTATGTAGTAAAAATAGCACGAAAAGTCAATTTGATCAAGTGCAAAACTATGCATACTGAGAGTTTTCAACTTTGCGCGGCCACTGCATGGAAACTATTAGTCCGAGGAAAAAAATGTATATATTATTTTCTTAGAAAATGTTATCATCTTTGTATACCACAATTTGGAGCCTAAGATCGACAGGAAACGAGTTATTGCACAGACCCCTGATCTCATTACGTAATTTGCACAATTAGAGTTCCATACCTCTGCAGATTATACATTTTTGATGTTATTCCTGACTTCGAAAGAAAGGCGTTAGAAAAACTGCTGCCATGCCGCCACAATTTGTCAAAGAAAATTACTTACAGCCTGGCTTATATTGTGTAAAATGCAAAAAGGTTTATCGAACCATGATCGGCAGACAAAGACAAATCAAATACATATATCAATTAGAGTAGCAATAGAAAACATTTAAACTTTGCTAAGAATATCCTTTATTGTAAAAGAGATGAATAAAAAGTATTATTATTATTACTAAAAGGCCAAAATATGGTATACTTATTTATAGTATAGTTTAGTTATCTTTCAAGAAATCTAGGAGATACAATTTGTACCCCACCTGGCGCAAAGCGGTTCTTAAAAAGCTTGGTATGTCAAAGGCAAAGATCCCCCTATTTCGACTGTAACTATTTCATTTCAAAATTCATATCTCCTTAAAATCTAAAGTAACAAAAATACTGTCATAACTTCGTAAGTCAACAAAAAGTTAGGAATAGATAAGGCTTGGATATAATGCATATTGAATCGTACCTACTGTTTTCCTCAAGGTATTTTAGTTTTGTCGAAAAGAGCAACATTTGTTCCATATGAATATTTCTAAAAAATTAGAAAATATCGGATTAATAATTCAGAAATTATCAATGATCAAGATTTAGAGAAACTTTGGGTGGTTCACATTTTTTGAAAGTCAGTGTACATTTAATATGTACATGTTAACTACTTTATAGCGATATTTATTTAAGTCGTTGCTTATAAATACAAATGTCTAATATCTAATGAGATAAATGTATTAACAAGTAAATATAGAATATTTAGCACAACTACTATAAAAAACAAGTCCATAACAGTAAAGTGTTGCCACAGTTTCTCAAGCAAATAAATAATAAAGCCAAATCGAGAAAAAATATGATCATCAACACGTTATTTTCTCTTTTGACTTACTGATAAATTATTATCGGATATAGCACACCATGTCTACAAGAATAGATATTAATACTTCGTTATTATTTTTTCCTGGGAACTTTTCAAGTGGAGAAATATTGACGTTTCTTAGCCGCGCGCTGTTTTGTTCCAATAATGGAACCTATTCAGTTGTTTGACTTCGTCAAATTGGGTTTAATAATAATTATCATTGTTACAGCGGAAGCACGTAATTCGTTAAATACAGCATACAAGAGGTTTATGTGATCACGATTAGTTCTGCTATGCTTATGAAACGTTATGGCGACAACAAATCCACATGATTAGGAGAATATTGCCTATGTATTTGTTATTGTCTCAATTCTAGCATGGACCCAGGCAGTTATTTTAACTTTTTTATATTATGTCATTATCAAAATGTAAAATGTGTCCGAGTTAATTCAGTACGCTAGATTTAGTTTATAATATTTGAGATAAAAATGCCATTCTGATCCAATTTTTGTCAAGTAGTCCGATAGGAAACAAACAATTGTGCATCAAAAAAAAGTAATGGTTGAAAACCCAATTTTCTTAAAAATTTAGGACGGCGAATTTCTGTAATTTCTCTAGGTAGCTGCATTTAAGTCCCGCTATGTCCTCACAACCTTTCATCCATCATCGATCACCTGTGTGTCAGATGAGTGACCCTTTTCCAGTCGCACTGCATCAAGCCTGCTCGCTTGAAGGCTCTCACAGCACATCAAAGAGATAGTCGTAGCTCTGTTTGGCTGATACTGAAGTTTGCAGGTTTTGTCACGGACTCCACTTTAGATCCAAAATCATAAGTGATCAACCAGGTCGCTTAGTTTGAATATAAGTGGCTAACGCAGCTTTAAGGCACTAAGTGCTGTCTTCCCTCTCACATGCATGCGAAGAAGGTCCTTCCAAAGCTGCCTTGTAACACATTGTCTCTGTATTCCCTAAACAGACAAAGCGCTACCATTTCTGCAACATTCCCCTTTAGTTGATTGTCCTCCAATTTTTGACTACAATACCTACATAGAATGCGTAGGTTACCATGGGTCTCATAACCAAATGATACGACCACTAGATCATTTTCGGTCTTAGACCCCAAGTCTTACAAAACATCTTACGGCTGAAGAGATTGGAGAGGGCATAGCGAGGCCTAATTCTAGGCTTTCCAGAGACCACGACATTTTTGATACCTTAAAAGATAGTCCAGCTATTTCAAAAACTTTCAATATAATGACTTGTACCTAGTTCTTCCAAATGATTTGTCACAACTTTCTATTGTGTAATAACATTAACCATAATTACAAGATGTTATCAGTACTGTAGCGAATTCGTCGATACGGAAATATTAAATTTGAAACATTGCACTCAGATTGAAACATATTCTTTATAGGATTTTGCAAACAGCAGAAAAAATAACTATTTATGAAAACTAAAAGAAAAGCTATGTGTAAAAATATTAATGAGGTCTTGTACTCAGATGTTGTAGAGACAATAATATTCGATTTGAACCTACTTCATTTAATATTAAACTTACATTTTATACCATTAAAACATGAATTATTTTAATTCCCAATTTGTCCACCTTCTATACCTCGTAAAGCATTGATCCTAGAAAGAAAATGGATAGAAGCTTGTAGGACATTTCATGTGGTTTAACACTAACGGTAATTCGTAAAGCATTTAAAATTTTACGAAACTAGACGTTCCCCAGACAAAACTTCAAATGGGGATGTCTAGCCAGCATAAATAAGTGAAATTTACAATTGGAAACAATATAGAGCTGTGCCCATAAAGAGTGGCATGCTTGAAACACTATTGGGAAATTAAGATAAACTTTGAACTCTGTCGTTACATAAAGAAGTTGGGACTCGGGGCAGTGAGAGAGCGTTGGAGCCTGGGGTAATACGTTTCTCTTTTAACGTATTTTCATACAAAAGATCGACATTTTACTGAATTCCAGATCGCTCGTTGTCGCGCCTTTAGCGTAGAAGCGTTATTGAAAATTTGCTATGTTCCGGAAGTTAAACATTGCTTAATAATTATAATTTAGTTGCTAACTTAATATAATTGCCGTCTCGCGATGGACGATGAACGAGCTCCAAGGCCCAGAGAAATATCTTCTGGTAAACTCGCGATCAATCTATCACCAAGAAACTTATACAGGGTGTAATTAGTTTCATGTCATTAAAAAAACTGGTGGTAGGGAACGACAAGACAAAGAAAATAAACCTTATATAACATGGGGTCTCATAGCTCTCAAGCTCATAGTTTTGGAGAAAAAAAATTTCGCAAATTTTGAATAAAATCTTATGAGAACTGCTGGAATATTGAGGTAGGTTTAGATCGTCACGCGTGTCTGCCTATGATACTCAATATTTGTGTAGATAGCTATAAAATGTCGGCGGTCTTTAGCGGTGCGGTAAATAAGATGAAAGACGTCGACGTTTTCTGAGTGTTTAGTAGATCTGATCTGAAGAAAACTATACTCTGACTCTCCCTTGTGCAAAATTTTAGTTTCTGTGGGTGTTTCGTTATGTACACACGTCCAACCCGCCGTTCGTTGTTTTTGTTATTTTTGAATTTCGGGTCGTTGTGTATTTATAGTGAAGATTAATTTTATTGACTTTGCCGTTCAAGTCGTTAAATTCTTGATTACGTACAGTCACAACTTACTTGTTCGTTCTTTTTGTATTCCGTTTTGGATTTTGGACCAAGTTTTTCTTTTATTTTTCTTTATTGGCAACGTTAGTTGATAGTGTATTGTTTAGTGTTAAACGGAGTACGTATGTCCTTAATTCGACGTAGAGAACTGTGTATTGATGCAGATGCAGAATTCGAATAATTTACTTAGGTGGTAAGCTTTTAGCCCAGGACACTCATTTATGTTACAAACGTTAATAAATCGCATTTAAATATTCTAAATTATAAACATTAATCCAATATTTTGCTCCAAATTAAAAGACACACATGTAAAGAAATGCTCTGTTTAAACTTCTACGACCATTACTTGCTTGCAGTTGTGCAGGAAAAGATAACGAATTATTTACCTCTTTATAATTGCTTCAGTTCGGTTGAGGCGGTCCATCAAAGGCGGTCGATGATCCAAGGCCTTTGCACTTTTTTATGACAATTTAAAAGTTGTATAATTAGGAACTACAAGTTCATTGACCAAGAAAATCAGTGGTTCTCAATTATTTTCTATATTAATATTAAAAAATATTAAAAAATTTCACCTAATTCCCCATTACCAGTTTTTTTAATGACATGACAAGAAACTGATTACACCATGTATAGTCGAGGAAATATATCATTCCACTGTCGAAAAATGTGCAGTTTTTGAGGTAATTAAAGAAATCATTGTTCGGTAATACATGACGGAAATTAGCCCAATTTGGTTACACGGGGGTGCCTGGTGTCGCTGATCATGAATATAATGTTCAAGAAGTTCCTCGATGTACCTGAGGACCAGGAAGTCCTAATGTGAGGCTCATCTCCGTCATAATGAAACATATTCTTTATAGTATTTTGCAAACGGCAGAAAAAACGATCTTTGAGAACTAAAATAAAAACTGTTTGTAAAATTATTGATTTACAAACTTTGCATTCTTTCGGTAACCTGAATTCTGCATTTGCTAGCAATTAAAATCCCAAAATGAATGTGTCTTTCTTATTGGACAATTCTCGTTCTAACACTAGTTTCCACACAGTCCCCTACGGCTATGCAGGGTAAACCATTAGCCACATAATCCCCTACGGCTATGAAGATTCGGCTAAAATGAGAACAAAAGCCTAAAATGAATTTATTTACATACCTCGTCTCATGGAAAATTTTTTATTCAAATAGATTACATTTTCATGAAATCTATCATTCTCTTTCTTGGAAATGCGCCTTTGAAACGTTTTTCGCCCTTATGTTTGCAAAATCCTATAAAGAATATATTTCATTACAAGTATAAGCAAACAAAAATAATTCGCATCACTTTTAAACATGTATAGAGTATATAGGCTCCATTTCTAGCTAGGTAACACATAGGTGAAAATCTGTTTTTTTTTATTAAGTCAATGTCAAAAAGTTGGTAATTGTCTTGGTTTTTGCATGGAACATCGTATGAGTGGCATTGTGCCTTTCTGATGAGCTCCAGAATAAGGGCGAAAACGTTTCAAAGGCTAAGCATCTCCAAGAAAGAGAATGGTAGATTTCATGAAAATATAATCCATTTGAATTAAAAAATATTCCAAAAGATGAGGTGTGTAAATAAATTCATTT
Source organism: Stenurella melanura (assembly GCA_963583905.1). Lineage (NCBI taxonomy): Eukaryota > Metazoa > Arthropoda > Insecta > Coleoptera > Cerambycidae > Stenurella > Stenurella melanura. Next base: position 71,546,190 of record OY757312.1, on the reverse strand, counting down.
TAGGACTTTGTTCTCATTTTAACTGAATTTTCATAACCGTAGGGGGCTATGTGGATGCTGGTTTACTCTGCATAGCCGTAGGGGATTGTGTGGAAACTAGTATTAGAATGAGAGTTGTCCAATAAGAAAGACATTCATTTTAGGAAGCCTAGGCGCTGACTAGAGACTTTTTGTCTCCGTGACAATTTGTCATCGTGATGCGGCGTCAACATAATATAAAAAATTTTAATTATTTTTGAATGTCCATAAGGACTTTTAATCAGTATTTCATTATCTATGTCTTCTTGCTGTATTGTTGAAGCCATCATTCGCAAAAATAACCTAGTTATTTTCAATACACCAAAAAATACGATATCAAACAACTTCCTCGCTACACCTGGTTATCAGGACGACCGAGGTATCAAGATCATCCCTTGGGAATTTTCTTCAAGTCCGTTTCTATTGAAATGAATTTATTCACTTGTGGGTTTTCGAGGTTGTAGATCATGGACACGATGTCAAAAATGTTTGTCGACGTACCTGGGATTCAGGATTATCGAGACATCTGCGGGAATTTTCTTGAAATTTGTTTCAAAATGGAGTAGAACTTAACACTCGGGGATTGTCGTGGCTACTGATTATGAATATAAAGTTCAAGAAGTTCCTCGATGCATCTGGAGCCGAGGACGTCCCCGTAGTATAGCTCATCCTCGTGGTCTCTCAGTTCAATGTGAAATTCAATAGAAATCTTTATTCGGAGGTTTCTGGAGTCGCTAATTCGAATCGATCTGTCATACTGCACAGGTTTTCGATAATTTGGATTATTTTTGTGCGAAATTTCCTCGAGTAATAAGTTTCTTTCAATAACAAGGAATTTTTAAGCTCTGTTTTCATATCTACAAATGCATGTACTTTAAAAAATATATGTATTTCAGTATACATAGGAACAATGATATTTAGTACGTTTTATATAAATTACTTTATATAATTGTTTCATTCAGTTTTATTTTCTAAGCTTTAGATAATTTTTCGTATCAGATATCCCAAATAGACACTAAAATACTTTCAAAAGCAGTGAAGAATAAAACTGTGGTACTACCTCTACTTTCTTGTTAATTTAATTTAATTTTAATATATCAAGTAAAGATTTATTCAGCGTATTAGTGTGTTAAAGATACGTGTATTTAAAGTCCTTATAGTTTATCTCAGTTTAAAGTGCAGTGCTTGCAAATATAGTGAACGTGTGTCCTTGTCTCTGATTGATACATTTGCAAGACAAGTTGGCGCAGGGGAAATTAGTAAACCAGCACAGATTTATTACCAGGTCCGGGAAATATGTTATTTAAGTAATAGAAAAGTGATATTTTTCTAGAATATTTTTGTATTTATTATATAAAATCAAACCAAGTTTTAATACAAAAATTGGGCGAAATATGTCGAACACGTAATAAGATAACACAATTTTATACTGGTAACTTTTTATTTAAATATAATAAATCTGCAATATCACAAACATTCATTGCAGTTCTTAAATCCGAAATAATATCAATGTATATACCTGTATAAACTGTGCTCTGCTCATAACCTGCATTCTAAACTTAGACCGACTATAGGGCTTAGTTGTAAGTGAACTTTAAATACTTATATTCCAGTTATGTTGTACGTCGGTTGTTAAAGGAAGAATATTCTGAATTCCTCTCAATTGTGTAGGCTTCCAGTTATCCACAATAAAGAGTTTTATTATAATTATTATTTCACCTGTATAGCTAAATCCCCAACGGTTTGCTCCTCCGTTAAGTAATTTTGGAAGAAAAAGTATAAAACTTGCATTTGGTGCACCACTTTTAAAAGGTGTAATTTCTTTTCGTCAAGGAACATACCAAATATTTGCCCCAGTTTTCTGGATACCCTATAGATAATATCATTGCTTAAGATGATTCTGTCATCTTATTATTTTATTCATATTTCTCATGTCAATTTACAAAAGAAGACAAAGGTCTGTAGTGACTTATGTGAAAAACAATTAAATACACGTTTTGACTACATCATACCACTGCCTAGTATTCCTGCGAATGAATTCTGGAGACAAAGCGTATTTGGACAATTTATTCATTTGAGACTCAGCCAGCAATTGGTATGTATGAGCAGCCAGGTTTGCAATTAAAGGCATGTCCCGTCTTACTAACTCAAAAAGCATTAATTGAAGAATTCTAATCGTTCATGCAAAGTTTTACTGCAAGGTAAATAAATATTTGAGATTGCGTTTAGGTATTCGGGGTTTTACGTAAAACGTGGATGCAATCACATCCTCATAATGATATACAATATCACAAAAGCTCAAGACCCCGTACTTTTATATACAATGTGACGCACTTAAGACGAAAACACCCTCATATCTCGCTTATCTGATATCCGAATATTTTAAAATTTTGGTAGTGAATATATACATATATAGTGAGTCACTAAACGTAACCACATTTTATTTTAGTTAGAGCCGTTCGATTCTGGGATGAAAGAAGTGGATCGATTTTCAGAAAAAATGTATTAGTGATTTTTTTAGAAAAAAACTAGTAAGAAATTCTTAATAAACACCTCTACTAACTCCTCCAAAAATAATTTTAATATATAAAAGGGATTCTCAAATGAAAAATAGTAGTTTGTGCAACAAGAGTGGATGCGATAGCCATATCGCACGAGAAAGAAGATTCCAGTACAGTATACTTTTTCTACGACCAGCTTAAAACAAAACTAAAAAATTATAGAAGATTTATTAAACAATAACACGAACACACTGAGAATTACTTTGACACCTTACGCGCTATATTGAATTTTATAAAACGAATAGTTGGCTATGCACTTAATAGACGAACTGTGATTAGTCGATTTCATATCCATTCTAGATAGGATATGAAATATATCCGTTCAGATAACTGGAATGGCCTACCTATCCATTCTAACCATAGGTGACTGGATTCGAGCTATGCTGGAAAACAAAATCATCACGACATCTCTAAATGGGGAAGCGGTGAGCTTTAGGGCCGCAAGGGGATGCCTACAGGGCGGGGTTCTCTCCCCGCTCTTGTGGTCACTCCTTGTGGATGACCTGTTTGCCATTATCTCCCTGTGGGAAGTCGAGATTCAGTCATATGCTGACGATCTAGTCATTCTGGTTAGAGAAAAATCTGGAGAGGTACTTTCAAATACCCTTCAAGAGGTTAGATGCTATTCACATCTGGTGTGAGAGGGAGCAGATGTCTGTCAACCCCCACAAAATGGTAATTGGGTATAATTACCATTATTTTCTGGCGAAGGGTTTCACCAGAAAGAGAAAGCTGGACAACCTGGAACCACCTTCCATATCAGGTGAAATTACTCAATTTGCGGAAGAAGTGAAATACCTAGGTGTCAGCCTAGATAAGTCACTCAACTGGAATTCTCACTTGGAAAAGGTAATCCACAAAGCGAAACTGTCCCTGTGGACACGTCGAAGAATTTGCGGACAATCTTGGGTCATTGGTCCCCAACAAATGTATTGGATATACGTTGTATCATATAATAAAGGAGGAGATACAGAAAGATTGATAAGCAATGATAAATACAGACAACTGGTTGGATGCTTATTGTATGTGTCAGTCAATACCAGGCCGGATATATCGCCAAGTGTATCTATTCTAGCGCAAAAGGTCGCAGAACCAACCCAAGAGGATTGGAACGAATTAAGGTGTGTTCTTAAGTACCTGAAGGGAACTGCTAATTGATAGTTATCTTTAGGTAATATACAAAGCAAATCAAGTCTAGTCGGATACGCAGATACGAACTGGGCAGAAACCAAAATTAATAGAAAATCAACTAGCGGATACGTTTTTATTTTCCTCGACAGCGTAGTCAGTTCATGTTGGAAGAAACAAACATGTGTAGCACTTTCAACCATCGAGGTTGAATTTTTGGCCTTATCGGAGGCGTGCAAAGAAGCAATGTGGATACGGCGTATATTGGAAGATTTCAATCAGCCAGTTAATGAACCAACAATAATTATAATTTTGGAAGATAATCAAAGCTGCCTGAAGCTGATTGAGGAAGAAAAATTATCTAGCTGCTCGAAGCATATCGACGTGAAATATAGCTTTTACAAGGATTATGTGGGGAAAGGAGTGGTTAATTGTATTTATTGTCCAACAGAAAAAATGGTTGCCGACTTATTGACGAAACCATTGCCAGCAAGCGGAATTGAAAAATTGAAAGGAGTGTGGTTTAATGCAATTAGAATGAGTAGGAGTGTTAGATAATTATTAGAACATTCTGAATGGCATTATTTGTATAGTTCAATAAAATCATAGAGTATAAAAGTCAGTTAATAAATTGTGTCATTCTGACTGCTAAAATAAAAATCAGATGCCAAGAAAAAGGGAATTTACCTTTACTTATTCAGCAAGATATCACAAAATTCCATATCTTCGCAACAAAGCTTGCTTTTGCTTTTCCGTTTCTGAAACGTTATCGTCTAATGGCAAATCGTTGTCATTACTTTAATTCTGATAGCATTCTACGTCATCCATTTCGTCACTCATAGCAATTATAAGTGTATTCAAGCAAGAGTGACCGTGGCAATGGCCACAAGCTGTTGGACAATTCAGTTCTACTTTGCTACAGCTACATTTTCCTGCACAATCCTTCATACAGTTGCAAAAAGTTGAAATGGTGCTGATTGCAACTGCGTTGGTACTGGCTGCAAAATATCATTCTTCCTAATCCAGCCACACTGCTCAGGATCAGTGTCTTTTCCCAACCATTTTTGAACTTCATAATACACTCCACACAAATGCCGTTGGAGGAAGTGATGATAATTTTACAGCTGTTGAAAGTTTTGTAGATTAGCAAATGTAAATATCGTCGTACCTCCAAAACAGTTAGGAGTATGAAAGAAATGTGTAGGATCTTTAAGATAGAGAATTTACTGATGTACAACTTTTATAATAGGTGTTGATCCCGTTTGGGCCATAAAAACTGAGTTAATCGCGAATCCGCGGTTTCCTCCAGGTACATCGTGGCGTACCTACCAAGTGTTATTTAATTCGTCCAAGTAAACTCAATAAAAACATTTTTTTCGTAGGGCACGATTTTAGCACAGAAGTCAATTTTACAACTAAAATGCCTGGAGTTTCACCCGGCCGGTAATTTGAAAATTTAAAACATGGAATTTTCAAAGGTTGATAAGTGAATGCGTGGACTGGAAGGTCGTTTTAGGTCTCCATGGAAGGAGGAAGGTTGGCGTTTTATTCTAATACAAAATCGCAATGATGGAACCTGAAATCCGGTTCGGCACGAACGAAAGAAAAATGACGTTTATCGTAAAAATTGAAAAACATGGATTCTTAAAAAATTCATAACTAAATAAACACGTCTAGTATGAAGGCGCGCTATATCTCTATGGAAAGAGAAAGATTGGCGCTTTATCCTAAAATCAAATTGTACCGGCATAATCGGAAATTCGGCTCGGTAACAGTGGAAAAATATGGAATATTTGGGCCTTTTAGAAAACGTTGAAATTTAACCTAAAAAATTGAGAAACATGGAATTTTCAAATGTTCTTAACTAACTAAATATTTCGAGTGGAAGCTCGTTCTATGCCTCTATCGAAAAAGACAGATCGGTGATGTATCGACATCGTAAATTGCAGGGTCAAAATCGAAAATTCAGCTCGACACAAACGAAAGAAAATGGGTATTTTTTGACGTCCAGTGAATTTTGCGCGGAATGAAAGTGACTGTAAATGAATTTTCACACCATTTGGGACACTTTGGGACTTTGCTGCAAGGAAAAAAATCGCTTGACTGGATCTAAATACTTTCCATGAATTTAGCCATGCCGTGATTACACGAAATTTTGGTCGAGGGCTCACCTACTAAACCATTTTTCTAACAAATAATCCTCAATAATAACTTAAGTAAGACATGAAAACAATTTTTTTTTACGTTACATTTAAACACAAGGACACCCTTTGCCATGCCAGCTGATAGAAAATTAAGAAAAAAAAATATCAAAAAGTCTTAATTTTATCGATTTTCCAAGTAAGTACTGTAATGAAGCATTTTTATATTGTAGAAAGTGCACCCGACACCGCCGTCTATTTCTCTATCTAGGATATAGGTATTTTCTAATACAGGTATTGGGCGTAATTTCTAGTATGGAAATTACACCCAAACCCACCGTCTATTTTTGTATTTTAAATATTAATATTTTATACTGTCCACACAGAGCATAAATAAGTAATATACTTTCATTTAGCAAGTAGACATACACGCCGCTAGATGGAGCACTGTCTCCATCACTGACACTATTGGCTTCACCGTTAACGAATGCTTGGCCCAGCCAGCCAAATTATTATTATTAGCCTGGGTCCATTCATTTGGACCGTTACCAGGCTGATTGGAAACCGCCGTCTCATAGGAGAGAGAGAGTAAGTAAAACCGACCGTAAATAAGCAGCTTGGCTGGGACTAAGTGCCATCCGTGTACTAATCCCGGTTTGCTCCGCCGTGTGTCTGGGAAGATACAGTGGTTGGCAACAAGTCTCGCGTTTGCCCTCTGGCCTAGTTGCGTCGTCTGGAGGACAAGCGAGCACTTGGGAAGCTTGGGGCTTTCTGGTCTAGGTGCGTCGACTGGAAAGTCACAAAGCCTTCTAGCACACCGAGATATCATCCCCGACCAAATACCGCCTACCGGAGCAAGCCAGTGTGCAAGTTGGGAGAGTGTGTGGCTGGGAAACTTTCCGTTGGTAACAGGTCTCGTGTTTGCCCTCTGGCCTAGTTGCGTCGTCTGGAGGACAAGCGAGCACTTGGGAAGCTTGGGGCTTTCTGGTCTAGGTGCGTCGACTGGAAAGCTACAAGGACATCCACCAGCGCAAAGTAGCGCCCGTGAACCTCGTTGGTTTAATCTCTCCTTTGGGGTGATTACACCAACAAGGAACCGTGACCGGAAGTGTGTACTAACCTTAGGCTCTGCGCCTTAGCCAAGTTGCCCGAGTGTTTGTTTATTATTGTTTACTGTGCTTTTTGCTTTCCTCCGCCTGGTATCTGCTCTGTCCGTTTTATACCGATAGTAGTTACTCCGACTTACCGTTCCGTTTCTCTAAGCTCGTATCCTGCTTGTAACCGCCCTCTGGCTTCGCCACCGTCACCGTTAACCATAGTAGTTATAGGTTAGGTATAATTGTAGATATTAGGATTTTTATTATAATAAATATGCATATTATTTAAACTGTGCCCTTTTTTTACTGTGTGTGTGTGAAGTCTGACATCCCTAGACCCCTGGACATACCGTGTCTCCTCTGACGCTATCCCAGCCCTACCGAAACAGGCTGTGTTGAGAGGCTAGCGTGGGTCCTTTACACCACGAGAAAAATTGTAAAGGTGGCGCCCGAGCTTACCGTAACCGCACCGAGCTCGAGTGCCAAAGTGACGCCCCTTCACTCAACCGACGAGTGAACGGAACGTCACAGTACTAACTAAAATATTGCCAACCTTTAATACAAATTTAGAGTACAGAACGCAGTAAAAAATGTTCTATCGTTTAGTTAAGTTTTTATTCACAAGAATGTATTTTATGTTTAGAAATTAAAATATTTTTCCAACAAAAAAAAAATTATCTCGTTGTGCTGGGCTGGGGTGACAAAATTTGCTAAATACTGAGAAACTCCTACAAAAAAAATGTTAACTAAAAATATAAATGACTTCACGTTGCACAAGTCACATTTTCGTTTTGAGTGACTATGTGACGTGTGCAACATGACGCCATTTTTATTTGTAGTTAAAACCATTTTTGTAGGAGTTTTTACTCATTTAGCAGCTTTTGGCACCCCAGCCGAACCAAACAAAAATTTTTTAAAAATCCCATATAACATCGTTCCACCCTAATGAGGGTGTCTTCATCTTAAGTGAATCACAATGTACTATAATATTAATTCCGAATAATAATTAATCAAGAAGATAATATTTTTAAAAGAAATTGAGTTAAGAGCAAGTATTATTTACCATTTCCGCATTTTCTGCACACAGTTGCCATGGCAAGAAATACTTTTACTTATATCCCTAAGTAGTCTTTTTAATATACGACTGCACTACTACATTGTCCTTAAAAGGAGCATCTATTATTAACTATTTGCATTCAAGTAAGTAATGTTTAATTTACTGTGCTGTACGACGTGGCTCTTTTTAGCGAACTCAGTGTACAATGAACATGTATGCGAATATAAATGTAAACTTTGCATTTCCTCTTTGTTTAGAATCAAGCAATTTATATTAATTGACATGTTATTCCTTCTTCCTAAAATACTTTATTTGTGGAACTGAAATAAAATATTTGATATTTTAACCCTTAATTGGTTGTTAAATCAATTCAGGCTATGTAAACATTATAGTAACATTATAAAAAACAAGATACATTTACTTATACACAAACACATTTCCCTGTAATAATCTATTATATAATTAAGTATTCTGTGCTTAGTGTAGGTTCAAAGATAAACATATTTTACGTCCCTAATGATTATGAGTCACAACAACTGGTGATGTAAATTCTAGCTGTCAAATGACCCAGACCGCGTAACTTTGGAGCATGCCGCATTTAGCCGGGTAGAAGAAAAAGAGTAATCTATCAAATTCTGTCAATGTATCAAAGTTGGTACCAAATAGAAATTTTCATTCTGACTATTCCAGGTCTTTCAGATACTTTTTATAAAATTCCAGTATTAAAAATATGATTTCGTTACATGGGAAGATAGTGATGTTCCGAACTTCCAACGATTTTATAGACTGTAAGATAGAAGCAAAAATTTCATCGAGGAGGTTAACGATAGTGGTAGTAATACTAATAGACATTATAATAATACAGACGTCAAATGTTAAAGGCATTAGTTTCTTCGTATAGAATTTCAGTTCACAATAAGTAATCTTTTTTGAAAATTATTTTAAGACTTTTATTCTTACAAGTTGTTAAATTTTTGAGTGTGTTATTGAATGAGTACCAAGATATTGGGCTGAAGTCACAAAAGAATTAATGGGAAAAGGCTTTGGAGAGTGCGCCTAACAGGCAGCTGAGACAGATGACGTGAGGATGTCTGACATGCTATACAGCAAAGGGAGGCAAACTGAAACATTACATGAAACACAAGACGCATGCCAAGACGTTGTGAATAAGGAGAAGAAAATTGAATTACCCAACTTAGACAATAATGCAGTATGTCTAGACAGACACCGCTAAAGCATTTTGAAAATTAAAAGAAGGTTTTCATTTAGTATATCCCGAAATTGGTGAAAATAAAACATTTACATTAACGGCCTAATAACATTACCTTGATTTTTATCACAAGCAATTGATGTCATGTCATCCACAAAGCAGCAAGAAACTCAGATATATTTTCTCATACCATTAAAGATAAATTACAACAGGCTCAAAATCCACCACATGGTACAACAATGTCAACGGTCAGATCCATACATTGTTGAGCCTATTGATCAAACATGATCTAAATGCGTCATTGCATTCCATTTCATGACTTTGTCCATACTAACATGCCACGTGATTTAATTGTACAACACATGCTCAAAATGGACAATATTGCTATCTTTAAAAATGAATTATTATTTGTTTGCTTATAATTGTATTGAAACATATTCTTTATAGGATTTTGCAAACAGCAGAAAAAAATAAGTATCTATAACCAAAAGAAAAACTATGTGTAAAAATATTAATGAAATCTTTGCATTCCTTCGATAAGCTGAATACTGGTTATGCTGGCAAATTAAAATCCTAAAATGAATTTGTCTAATTTCTTATTTGACAATTCTCATTCTAACACTAGCATCCACACAGTCCCCTACGGCCATGCAGATTAAACTAATATCTACTTAAACCCCTACGATCATGAAGATTCAGTTAAAAATGAGAACAGAGGCCTAAAATGAATTTATTTATCTACCTTGTCTGACAATTTTAATTCTAGTAGATTACATTTATGCAGACGACACGCAACTATATCACTTTTTTGATCGTAAGAGTATTGCAGCTGAATGTCAAAGTATTAATAACGATATAAAAGCTTTAGTAAATCTTTCCAAACAGCACAATCTTAAAATCAATTCCACAAAATCTTCGGTTGTATTATTTGGTAACCTCTCGGAAAAAGACATGGTGATTGAACTGGGAGATGGTAAGATAGAGGTGGCATCTAAAGCCAAAAATTTAGGTATGGTTATAGATAATCAACTCAGATTTACGGATCATGTTTCTTACTTACTAAAAAAGTCTTATGGCAAACTAAGAATGATGTATCCTAATAGACACACTTTAAACAGAAAATCAAAAATAATTTTATGCGATTCTCTTGTCCTTTCTCAGTGCAATTACTGTGACTTAGTTTATGGGCCATGCCTTACATCAAAAGATTCTAAAAGAATACAAATCTTACAAAACTCATGCTTAAAGTTTATATAATTATGGTATACGTAAATACGATAGAATATCACATACTCTAACTAAAGCCCATTGGCTGGACATGGCTAGTCGTAGAAAATTGCATGCTTATATACTATATCATAAAATTTTAACTAATCATACTCCGGCATATCTTCATAATAAAATAAGATACAGATATTCATAATATAATTATAAGACGTAAGGATGCATTAGCTATTCCTCAGCATAAATCCTCGCTGTTCCGAAGATCCTTTGTATATAATATAGCCGCACAGTTAAATGAGTTACCAAAATAATGTAAGTCTCTGTCAGTAAAACGGTTTCGTACCTTTGTTCACAATCTGTTACATAAAAAACAAGAGCCGCACTAATAGTGTTTGTGTGTTCATATCTGTTCATTTTTGTTCTAGTAACATATAGTGTTAAGTATCCCCAATTATGTCATAGCCCAAATTCTGTTAGAAGCATATATCGTTTAGTTATACACTACTTTTTCTCTCTACTTAAAATTTATTTTCGTAATGTAAGTACCTGAGGCCAAAGTGGAAGAGCAGTTAATTTCAACTGAACTTGCGCCTTTTAAACTTATATATTGCATAAAATAAATATACACATATATGTACATTACCTGGGAAAACATTGTACTATGCATTTATATTTTGTTTAGTAAAATTGTGTATTATTATTATTATTATTTTCATAAAATCTATCATTCTGTTTCTTGGAAAGCGACCCGAAACTCAAAAATAACAAAAACAACGAACGGCGGGTTGGACGTGTGTATATAACGAAACACCCACAGTAACTAAAGTATTGCACAAGGGAGAGTATAGTTTTCTTCAGATCTACTAAACACTCAGAAAACGTCGACGTCTTTCATCTTATTTACCGCATCGCTAAAGACCACCGACATTTTATAGCTATCTACACAAATATTGAGTATCATAGGCAAAGACACGCGCGACTATCTAAACCTACCTCAATATTCCAGCAGTTCTCAAAATATTTTATTGAATATTTGCGAAATTTTTGTTTATTTTTTTTCTCCAAAACTATGAGCTTTAGACCCCATGTTATATAAGGTTTTTTTGTTTGTCTTGTCGTTCCCTACTACCAGTTTTTTTAATGACATGAAACTAATTACACCCTGTAGTAAATACTGAAAGAAATTAATTTTTTATCAAGTATCATTGATAAAAAAATGAATTATCCATATAATATCATTATAATTATTAAACAATATAAATACTTGAGTCCGCAAGTCAGAATGTTTCTGATTTCAGATAAACAAATAAAGAAAACATTTTTAAAAAATGTCATCAAAATCGGTACTGTTCCTGAAGTAAACACCTTCGTTGACCCAGCTACGTATTTATAATTTAATACTGATGAATAAAAATGTGTTGTGTTTTTCATTATATAAGGGTGAAGTGGATGTCATTAAAAAGGTTGAAATTTGAGAAGGAATCATATAAAAATATATATTTGTATTTTCTTCGTATTTAACAATTAAGATAAAAATCGGTCAGAATAAGGCCTTGTGTTTCATGAGGCTTTTTTGTTTGTTTGGCACCATCAATTGCCATTTAGAACTGCGCGACTCTTTACCCTAATACCACCCACGTAGAGCATTTAAAGCACTTTTTTTATAAACTTTCCAATAATATTTGAATATATACATGCATTATCATTGTTACTTTCAGTGTTTACTATTACAAACAGTCTTGCATTGAAAGCACGTTAATTTTGAGTTAACATTGTTTAATTCCATATTTATATAATGAAAGATTATTTAAAAATGTCACAATTAAATCGAAGAAAATATTAATTAATAATAGTTTCTTGATTTCATTATTGTACATATACATATTTTGATGTTGACAATGATACTGTACTAAATTTACCAACTATGTTAATCTGGGCAGTATCGACAGGAAGCTACATTTCTACCTTATACTACGGGCTAATAGGAATTGAATGCAATTTACCTACTAATTGCTTTTGAAAATGTACATGACAGTGTTTGTGCTGTACGTGTTATGTGTGGTACTGATTTAATGGTTTGTACAAGACAAGCGTCAAGTTAGCTCACTATGTCGTGTTTCATTCTAAATTTCAAATCAATAAAATCTTTGTATCAGGCAGCACATTCCCTTTTGTTTGGGGCAAAATTTTAAATTAACGTCACATAGGGAAAATTGAATTAAAACGTTTCGATTAGAAGCATCCCTGGTTTGTTATCCGTAGACGATTGCGGCATATTAGATTAGAAATAATTCGATTTGATTTTAATTTAATTTATATAATTCTACGGAATGGATATAACTTTTATGGTTTACTTATTGTGCCAAAATAATGATGACGTGAACTTGACTTATTCGAAACACTATTATTAGCTAAAGGTTTGAATTATGCTGTAACATCGAAGGTAATCCCTAACTTTCATATCAGAACTGCAAGTGAACAGGCTGCACAGAAGTTACCAATTGATGATGCCAGTGAATACCGAATTCGTTCTAAAATTCAATAAGAAAACAACATATGACGGCACATAATTTAACATCTGATGAAAAGTGTTCAAATTTATGTCTTAAAAATGATAACAGCATTAAAATGTTACCCTGTAATCTTAGATTCAGCTACATATAATACAAAAATTACTCCACATCGCAGTGAACCTCATCATTTTTATAATTTGCCGAAAATCTATAAATCAGAAATTCCGCTAAGTTCAATTAATTCTTAAACTTTCAAAATATTTATTAGAAATCCTAAGTTCATTGCCAGGTTTCTCCGACTCTTAATATATATATTATAATATATTTTATTTAAAAAACCGCTGCCTAAGGAGTCACTACTTCCCATCCAGATTTCTCGTCCGTCTCTTTAAGGGAAACATCTTGACTGTAGTAGTGGAAATAACTAGTAATAAAATCTTAATAATATATTTCAAGCAGATGTTATAAGTTTGAGACCTTGGCTTCTAAAATATACGCCAAAAACAAAGTTTTTGGACTCTTATATTAGTTTACTTTACTTGTTTCCCCTATTTATCCCCCACCCCTCAACACTTCAAAAGAATCATCTGAATCAGATGTCATTACAATACCTAGTGTACCAAATTCCAAGTGAATTTCAAGTTTATTTTATCGACCTCTTTAATAATGGAGTGGAGGTTGTGGGGGTCTGAGGCCTTGGCTTCAAGTAAATAGGTACACCAAATCCCAAGTTCCTGTCCTCTTACCATCTCCTTTACTTTCTCCTATTTACCGCTACTTACCCCACGCCTTTCAACGGAATCATCAAAATTTAATCCAGTTCCAGATGTCGTCGTGACACATACGCGTACCAAATTTTAATATCTCAATTTTATTTCATCAGCCTTATTTAATGATGAAGGGTGGTGGATGTGTTGAAAAATAATATGAAAAAATCTAAGGCCTTGGTTTCTAGTATATACACCAAATCTCAAGTTGCTGTACTTTTACCAGCTTGGTCAACACACTGCCACGGTTAATGATCTAACAGTTTCAACACATTTAGAAGAAAGATATTTCCTAAAATTTAACTTTCTTTAGTTTTCATTTTCAGTTTTTATTTCATAACCTTGATCTAATTTATATACAGACTGTGTCTCAGATTTGAATGAACTTTACGTAGACTAAAAAATATATCAATTTTACTATAAAACGTTATTGAAGTATTTTTAATAAGACTCTTACGAAGCGAATAAAAGTTGCAGTCAGGCGATGCCGAATAAAAATAGCCATTAAACACAATAATTTATGTTAGAGATAAACTTGTTATGTTTAAAAGTGAATTATTTATTATTTGTTTGCTTATAGTAATGAAACATATTATTCTTTATAGGATTTTGCAAACAGCGGAAAGAAAAACTATATGAGAACTAAAGGAAAGACTATATATAAAAATATTAATGAAATCTTTGCATTCTTTCGATAACCTGACTTCTGGTTATGTTAACAAGTAAAAATTCTTATTTGCCATTCTCATTTTAACACTGGCATCCAACATAGTCCCCTACGGCTAGGCAGGCTAAACTAGTATCTACATGATCCCCTACGATATGTAAATTCAGTTAAAAATGAGAACAAAGGCCTGAAATTAATTTATTTACGTACCTTGCCTTTAATTTTTTTTTCTTTCTAATGAATTACATTTTCATAAAATCTCATTCAGTTTCTTGGAAATGTTTAGCATTTGAAACGTTTTTCATCCTTATTATTTCTATAACATATAAGCTAGCATGGCACAGAGCTGGGTATGGATTCCTGGTGAAAGTATTTGAATAAGGATACGGATGCTATATACAGTACATCTCACTTTTTATGACTCCCATATTACAGCTCTCTTATTTGCAAAGCGATTTTTTTAAAATTTGGGTGGAAGGTACCTATCCATCAGAAGGTTGTGTAACTGTAAAATATTTTAAAATCCACCAGTGGCGTCCGTCGTTATGAAGAAACATGTACCCAATTTTCCACAAAAAGATATTAGACAAAGTTTTATCTGTAAAGCAATATCATAATTTTATTCGTTGATATCAAAAACTCACTGAAACTGAATTTTAAAAACATAGTGGACTTGATGTGCACGTAATAGGAAAATAAAACTTCCCTTTTATATCACATGATTAATTCTAAATGGAACGACCGTCTTTCTTCAGCTTAATTATGTCCGGAAATAAAATTATGACTAATAATTGCTACCTGGTACTTTAAAAAGGAAAAAAATGTTTTTCCCTATATTATTGAAATTCGGTATTAGTGAGTTTTTGATGGCAACGAATAATATTATGAGATTGTTTTACAGTTAAGAGTTGGTGGATTTTAAAATATTTCACCGTAGCTTAATCTCCTGATGGATAAGTACCTTTCTCCCAAATTAAAAAAAAATCGCATTGTACATAAGAGAGCTGTGAGACGGTAGTCATGAAAAGTGAGACATACTGTATATCGTACGGATAACGGATATTAAAATACAAATACTCTATTAAGAAATGTATTCTAAATACATGTATCTGAATACATTTTTAGGATAACGGATATAGATGCTTCTATCTGCGTCTTAGAGGTAAAGAAGTGTATCCCCAGTTTGGTGACAAATGGAAATAATACACTTTTTCCAAAATGCGCCAAGAACCTTAAATTTCATAGTGGTAAAGGATCATACAGTTGGTAACAATATGACCATTTACCACTATGAAATTTAAGGTTCTTGGAATGGTCAACTTCATTTATCACTAATCTGGAGATAAACTCCTTTAAGTCTAAGGTACAGATACATTGAAGAACAATGTAAAAATACATATGTTATTGGGAAAAACTATTTACTGTTATTTGCAAGACATATCTAATTTTTGGGTAACATTATTTTAAACCTTCCTTGTTGGAGTTTGCCTTTGTCAAAATCAGAACCTCAAAATTCTCATGTCTAAGGGCGTTGCGTCGAGGTGCATCAATCATGGAGGCAAAAGAAAACACCCTCCCAACTGTGGGTAATCATTGAACATGTGGATATTTGTTTGTTCATCTTTCAATGCGTAGAAAATACCGAAAAGGCAATAACGAAAAATATTAAGACGTGTAGGAAATGGGTGGTCATTTGCCAATAGTCTAAATATAAAACATGCTATTCTTAATTTGCGATTTACTCCAGATCCCCACTATCAATAACGTACAAGAATGAACAGCAAGTGGTCATCTTCACGTCTGTTCTTGATGCGTCACGAACGAAACACTCACTGTAACGTTACGGGGGTAATAAAAGTATCCGAGAAAACACGAAAGTATTCGAATACGGATACTTCCCAGATTGCCTTTCGAATAAATCTTACTTTAAGTATCCAAATTCAGGCACCAAAAGCATTTCAATATAATACAACAGTATTCGGATACTACCCAGTCCTGGCATGGCAGAATACTCTACTATTGAAATCGGGATTTATCTGTCATAACGGATGATCGCAAAGGCTTACAAATAGTCATGTTTCACATAAAATAAATATGAACTGTGTCACCCTAATTGGCACGAACATTACGTAGACAATATCATACACCAGTTTTTCTTTAAACTTGTGTTAGAAGATATTTTTAATGCGATTGTTACCATATCAGTAAGATTTGCAGTAACTTGTTGCCGAAAACGAATACCTATTTGAACAATATTGGCTCTGTATTTAATCTTAAAATGTTAATCAAATTGGTCTTCGCAGTCGTGCGTTGTAATCGACAACACCCACATGCGAATATTCCAAGTTAATCATACGATATATTCATGACATCAATTATTAACAAACAAATAATATGTTTCGTGTATTTTCCCATTTGGGATCTCTTTCATGTTAAACTAAGTGAAAACGGAGCATAGACTAATATATGGAAGTAGTGTCATTTATTTAATGGGACTCGAATTACTCATTTTACACTACATTACAGAGTCAGATTTAAAATGAACACAATAATTCTAAGAGACTTGCTAAGGAAACTGATATATTATTAATAATGTGGTAAATCTGTTGGAAAGAATTTCCGGACATTAATCAGTCCTAGCAGGTTGACATTTCTCAAGTAGTAATACATCTTGAAATCCGGCCAAAACTAAAAATAATTCGATAACTTCAAAAATAATTCTTATAAAACAACCATTTATCATATTCTCCTTGCAGGTAACTATTCATAAAATTATATATATTTTATTTTTACAATGGTTCGACAAGCAAGTTCAACTGTCATTCTAGTTTCACACTACTACTAGTAGAGTAAAACTAACTAAAATTTCTAAGGAATTATCTTACTATAGCAATTTTTTATTACTTTAATTTGTTATAAACATAACAAAAATTGTAGCAAAAATTTTGGATCAAATCCGTGAGATGGAAAGCTTTTGTCTAAAGAATACAAGGTTCAAAATTATGTTTTTTCGTAGTTTTTCTTAAATATCTCTGGTTGCATAACCCGTATCGCAGCGAGCAAAGAGAAACAACGAAATTACCTACAAAAGAAAGTACCAGATACAAAAACATTTGAAAGAGGCCATTTTTTAAACAGTTACCAAAATATATTTAAAAACTCTAATCTGAAATAAATTTTTTTGTAGTACGACTTGATGTCCCTGAACAATTGACGATTCTATTTTCGACTTTGCAATTATTTTTTAAACGTTTTTATAAACATTTAAATTCGAAACTTGGCTTGATGATTTAGTTCCACAAGATGTTTTCTAAAGTTTCGTTAAAATATGTGCATTATTGTTCAACTTATTAATTGTTTCAAAATTACATCTTAAAACACAACTTAGAACATTCTCTTCTTTAAACAAAAGCTTTCCAGCACACAGGTTTAATCCAAAACAGTTTACTATACTTCTTGTAATGTTCACAATAAGCTCCAGCCAAAAAAAGATCTGTAGTAAGACAATTCCTCTTAGGAAATTTAGACCCTCAGTTTTATTCCACTACCACTAATGCGAAAATTAAATCACTAATGAAAAACACCCAACGGATTCTTTTGAGTTTGCAAAGACAACTGTAGTGATATAGTATTTACATTTTTGCGACTGTTCGGATATATAGAAAGTAACAATAAACCTGTTTATTTGTATTGAAGGCACTATTTATTTATTTCTTAAAAACAATTCAGCGAATCCTGACAAATATTAGTATCAATTATGACAACTTACCTAAGAATGTTGTACTTATAACTAATTTGTTGCAAATTGTGTTAAGTATATGTACTAGACACATGGCTGGTATTTACCTGAAACACAAAACCATATGTTATTACTAATGATTTTTTAAAATTTTTTTTTCAACAAATATGCACCCCCGGTGGTCACAAATTAAGTGTAACTTATTTATTCATTTATCACTCAAAGCTAAGTGAATTTTTTTATATACATCATACACCATATATGTTAAACTCAACTACTGTGCATTAGAAATATGCCTAACAGTCTAACTTTTAATTTTTCCTGAACAACTGAGACGTTGATGTACATTGACAGGATAAAGTTCAACTCTTAGTGAAATAATCACTCGACCTAGTGCGCCAAAATATGTCAGATACATGCAGTATTTTTGTTGTTCTTTGTTACTACGCGTGTTTTGATTAAACGCTGAGATCTTCTATTAAAAAGAATAAGGTGGCTAAGCTTATCTACTCATACTAGATTGTATATTAATTACTCAACTACTTTTGAACATCTAATAGTATCGATAAACAAATAGCATGATTTATTATAATTCCCTGGTGATTTCTTTTTACACCTCTAACTTCACGCCTAACATGTCCAATCGATGTAATGCGCAAAATAATAGAATGGTCCATTATTATTAAGGAGACGACGATGATTTGACATGTTTGAATAGTTTGGACGTTGTCAAACTATTGTATTAATATTCATTGTCATAATCGTAGATAACAGTAATAATAGTATTTAGCTTGCGATAATGCTAATGAACACCTGATGATTTGCAACACTCGTCTATGGCTTGTGCTGCAAACTTCATCTGCGTGAGTTATTACTTATGTTATCGCTTACTACATTTTGAAATAAAATGTAGCATACGTTTTGCATTTTTTCGGTGGAGCATCGAAACCCGAAAAAAACGTCGGATCGAAATGAATGTCATATCTATCGACTCCAGAGCGAATTTAGAAAATTCCGTCCGTCGGTCAGTCGGTCTAGCGGTCTGCCGGTCTGCCTGCCTGCCTGCCTGCCTGCCTGCCTGCCTGCCTGCCTGCCTGCCTGCCTGCCTACATGTCTGTCTGTCTGTCTGTCTGTCTGCCTGCCTGCCTGCCTGCCTGTCTGTCTGTCTGTCTGTCTGTCTGTCTGTCTGTCTGTCTGTCTGTCTGTCTGTCTGTCTGTCTGTCTGTCTGTCTGTCTGTTCCGGCCCCCCCAATCCGCTTTCAGATTTCTATTAAACTTGGGTGGTTAGTAAGGGGCCTCTAGAAAAACTTAACGCCCGAAGCTCGCCTCCGTTCGGAAACCAGAAGTACCCGATAGAGACGTTTCGAGTTTTTCGAGAAAAATTGAATAACTCGGTAACGGGCAGTCGGATCGAGCTATATCAAAAAAAGAAATGGTGCCGCTGGCAACGCTTTAAAATAATCATACCGGAGACTATCTCGAAAAATAAATGAAAATTGAATTTCTTTGCAAAAAACTGGTTTTCTCGAAATTGGGCTAGGAAGCACGATAACTGTCCAGAATATTGATCGATTTCGATGAGACTTGGTGGGATCAAAGGTACACGGCCACAAATGAAGCCTATTGCTGGAGGTCCGAATCCGTTGACCGCAAGTATGTTTTCCAGGGCCGAGTATGATTCTCCAAAGAAATTGATAACTCCCGAAGCGAAGGTCCGATTTTGATTTTCAAAAATGGCGACTGTAGGGCTCGATTTGTCTATTAAGGAGACGTTTGTAAGATATTTGACAAAACAAAAGCGAATCTACAAATCCTGGAAAACTCGATTTTTTCATAAATTCTACAAATATCGAACAGTTTCCTAATAAAAATCGATAATTAAGTATTCCGTCGATCAATCTCTGTAACCAGTATAAGGGACGGACCTTTTTGGACAAATAAGCTGAAATAGAGTTTTTTCGAAAAATTAAAAATAAACAAGTTATTTACGAAGTTGCATTCTATAGAATTATTTAAAAAAATATTACAAATTGATAAATTCTCCGTGCGATATAGGTGCAAAGAAATAATGTAACGTTATATTTAAAACATCATCATTCATTTCCTTATTTGGTTAAGTAATGCTGTTAAATTTTTGGGATGGCGCGAAGTAGGGTTTAAGCTTCAATTATTGTAGCTGAAATAATTCCAACTTTATAAAGCAGAAAAACTGATTATGATAAATTTGTATCTATTGTAAAATTTTGATATTTTAAATAAGTTTAATCACAAAAAAATAAATCAGAAAAAAATAAATTTCAATTCCTGCATTGTACCCATTATAAAAGAAACATGCGAATGCAAAACAAAACAGGTTTTACTATGAAACAGATTTTGATATCGGCCTTCTCGAAAAAGTCTCTATGTTAGTTATACTCGAAATTATCTATAGGTGTCCAAACCAAAAAATAATGAAGATCATACCGGACAAAATTCTACCTCCATAAATATTTGACCGATTTTCATTAACTAAATAAAAATAGAACCGATGCCCTCGCTGTGTTTCAAAATGTAGTTAGCCTTTACTTTAGTCAATACAAAAAGAAAAATAACACATTTCAAAATATAATGAGTCATCTTACGACCCTCTGCTGAAAATGTACAGATTTATCCCAAAAGGTATAAAAAGCATATCAAAATACAGTTTTTTTAGCTTGTTAAATAACATACTATCAACACATTCCCATTAAATTTTTCATTCAACTATGGTAATGTTCGTTTTCTTTTTCTTTGTAGTTTTATATTTTACGGTTTGTAAAACTCGTTCACCTAATATTAGATCTACATAACTAGATAAAATACTTTTGTTAGCTTTCCACTTGTCATCTTTTTATTCTAGTTCTAACCAGTACATTCATTAAAATTATCACTCAATTGGATATTTATTAAGATTGAAGTCTTGTATTTTGTTTGCTATAATATTGCGAATTTTATTAGTTGGAACTTAACTTGAAACTAACGTGATCCATACCTCCAAACCAGGAAATGTGTACTGTGTAAGGTCAAGGCATATAGATCAATCTGCCTGACCCAATAATGTAATTTTGATAGCCATTCAATATGCGTCACCCTTCCTATCAAGTGAATAAACTAACAGTAACAATTCTGCATAATCTCCTCGTTTTAAAAAATTACTGGTCAATCACAATATAGGCAGATAATAAACACAGTTAATCAATCAATTAGTAATGTAATAGAAATCCTCTTGAGAAATAGGAAGGTCACTTAGGAGCGACTTTCCTTAGTTACTCGAAGGGCAAGAATATGCAGATATTTTGTTTCTAATAGTTTAATAAACTGTTGATAATTATTAAAGTTGAAAAGTTTTTAAAAACTGCAACTCTAACTTTTTTCTGATGTAAGATCATAATAAACAATCATAAATTGTTGAAATAACTTTCGGGATCCATTAACAATCTCTTAATCCACAAATTTCCATATACTGTGAAATCAGAAGAGGTGAAAATTAAAAATTTATAGCAAAATGTTATTGTTTAAATAAATTTAAATTTTTAAATAATTTGAAAGACATTAAAACATTAACACAAACTGGAATGTGACTAATTAAAAAGAATTTGTGCAGAAGAAAACGCAAATAAACAATAATAAACGTCAAAAATGCGCGATACTCTATTTTTGACAGCATGAGGCGTCTTGTTTAAATCTTTAATGCAAATAAAACCGCTACCTAAGGAATCACTACTTCCCCATGCAGATTTTCCATCCGTCTCTTTAAAGGAAAACATCTAGACTATAATTGCACTTTGCAATTGTCTTATTTAAATCTTTAATGTAAATAAAACCGCTACCTAAGGAATCACTACTTCCACATCCAGATTTTCCATCCGTCTCTTTAAAGGAAAACATCTAGACTATAATTGCACCTTATAAGCTTGTGGACATTATTGGTCATTGAAAATTAATAATCTTTGAGGCAGATGTCATAAAAAAATTTGAGGCGTTGGTTCTTGGTATATACGCCAAAAATGAAGTTTCTGGAATCTTATTAGTTTGCTATACTCATTTTCAACAGTTTACACCCACCCCAGACGTCAGATGTCATTATAATACATACATATACCAAATTTCAAGTGAATATCTCAATATAATTTTATCAACCCTTTTAATAATGGAGTGGAGGTGGTGGGGGATTTTAAAAATATGATAAAGAAATTTGAGACCCTGGCTTCTAGTATATACACCAAATCTCAAGTTTCTGTACTCTTACCAGCTTGCTTTACTCATTTTTCCCTATTTACTTATACTTACCCCTCACTCCTTCAACGGAATCATCTCAAAATATAATCTAGTTCCAAATGTCTTTATAATACATACGTGTATCAAATTTCATGTGAATATCTCAATTTAATATTATCAGCCCCTTTAATAATGGAGTGGGGGTGGCGAAGGGGTTGAAAAATGTTCTAAAAAATATGAGGCTTTGGCTTCTAATATTTACACCAAACCTAAGATTCTATACTCTTACCAGCTTGCTTTACTTATTTTCCCCTAATTACCCTCAAACTCTTTACCGGAATCATCAAAATATACAATATAATTACAGTTGTGGTTATAATAAATACATGTACAAAATTTCAATTGAATATATCAATTTTATTTTATCAACCCCTTTAATAGGGGAGTGGAGGTGGGGGACGTAAAATGTTATAAAAAAATTTGAGGCCTTGGCTTCTAGTATATACACCAAATCAGCTTGCTTTACTCATTTTCCCTTATTTACCCCCCAAACCGGATATGTTCAAGAAACAATCCAGTTCCAGATCTCGTTATAATATATACGTGTGTAAAATTTCAAATCAGTATCTTAAGCCGATTTAGAAAAAGCGTGCGGACAAACAAAAAGTTACAAGCAGAAGACAAAGCGACCGACACACCGACCGGCCGACCTACAAACGGAAAATTTATTTTCGCTCAAATTTAAAATCTCGACGTTTCATGATATTCTAAACCTATTGCAACAAAAAAAAAAGATTTTTTTTTTACGATTCCTATTTGTTTCCAATCCACTACGTGGATGTGGAAGTACTAATTATTCATTCGTATATCGTAAACAATTCTCAAAAGAAGACTTGTGTGTGATTTTTGCAAATTTACAAAAAAACTTATTTTTCCCATAAGAAATACGTGGGAAACTTCACGGTTTCAGAGACAGGCGTTAACATCAATCGATACTGCTCAAACTTGGAGGGAATTTTTTGGAATTTCGAACAAATCTGAAGGGTGAGCCAAACAAAAATTAAAATTCATTTGTCACACGTAAACATTTGAGCCACCCAAACGTACATAGCACCAGAACTAAGAATTTTTTTTTACTTTTCGTGTACCAGCTAATACTACAAGAACTTAGCAAATTATTTATATTGAACACCACAGCACAACGCCTAGACAACATCTGACCTCACATCATTTAAGTGAACACATTAACTCTCAAGGTAGAGATATGTTTGACGTTACCTTCGATGAGTTAAAGAAATTTTGCAAATATGACTTTAAATTTCCATTTTGCACTACTTTATTTATTTTTTTAATTATTATAGACCTTTCAATTACATTGATCAAGAGCGATTCAAACAGGAGAAGAAAAATTGAGATCATTTGTTGAACTAATTGCAAGATGCTGTCACCTACGCAAGCACCTTGACAGGCTGCAGATTTATACTAATAGAAGTCTCAATACGTTAGGTTGCCTTTGAATATGGTAGTCCATACCAAAGTTGAAAAAAAAAGGGTTAAACTCTCAAACTACAAGGGTAGAAAACACATATGGCTACCACACCGTTTTCGAGGGCGGAGAACACCCTAATGCAAGAAACTCTCCCCTTTTCCTCATTTTTCAAAGTCAAGCATACGAGGGCTTGTTGAAGATGGGTAAAAAACAATTCTCAGCGCGACTGGATTTTTTTTTTATTTCGGTATTGAAAGAGGGGGTGGATTCGAGCTCTGGGGGTTTGTAGGATCTGTGATAGCTAAGTTTTACCCAACATAGCCAGGTTTCTTAAAAATCTTGATTCAACAAGCCCCCGCATGCCTGAGATTGAAAAATTAAAAAAATTAGTGGTTTTTTTGGGTAGTTTGAGTGGGGTAGGGACCACAGAACTAGCACCATCGTATTCCCCGCCCTCGGAAACGGGGGTGGCCATATTTCGTTGCTACCCTTGTACTTTGAGGTTTTTGCAAATTTAGCATTTACTATGAAGGCTAACAGTAGAATTAACGTTCACGGAGAAATTTAATACGGAATGTGGAATTTTAACAAAAACCTGCTCCAAATCCCAAACTTAACACTGGAATCTATCTAGGGTATGGACAAGGAATAGATAACATGGTAAGTTCTGGATGTCTCACAACAACTATGTACTACTCTTGCACTCCTTTATTTATTAAATCAATCTAAAACTATTGATCTCTTCTTTATACAACATTGTAATGTATTTTTGTTCATAAATAAAATACAGTCTCTAAATAATAAAAAAAAAATAAACAATTAACAATAGTTTACAAGAATATAAATTTGAGACTTGTGTCATATGGCATAATATCTACACTTTTCACTGTAGATACACTCCTTGTAGATATTTTAACACTAATAAATATCCTAATCTTGGAAACACTTCAGAATTGATAGTTTTAGTTACAATCCCTAGGACGCCTCAGCTTGGATCAATATTCAGTAATAAACTTTGATTGTTATTTGGTCTACCAAATCTTAATGGTTAATTAATACTAAGGTACACTCCTAAATACCGAATGATCTTATTCCTAATTATCTATATGAGATTTATGTCATAATGGTCCTCGCCTCAGCACCTGACTGGTTAAGACAGGGTGTGACATTCGCATTAGGTTTATGTAATTTTAAAAGAATGGTAAATTAAGGTTTTGTTTTGAAATAAAAAATGTTTTGGTAGTTAGACAGAAAATTACCAAATAGGAAAATTCAACTTTATTGAGGCAGCATGATACAACAATTGTTCAGTATTTGACAAAAGTCAACGTATAGCCCAATTGAAAAAAAAAGCTATTTAGAACTGATTATAAATAAATTTCAATCCACATTCTGTCTGACATTGACTATAAATAAATTTCCATCCACTAGAAAGCCCATTAGATTAGTTTACTAATTTTGATTTTATTTATTGCCATCAATCCTTTGAACTTACTTGATTATTAAGCAATTAGGCAATACAAAGTAAAGTAAAGTTTAAAATTTAAACATGTTCTTACAGCATATCTAATTTAAATCCAGTTGGCATATTTATTGGCCCTAAACTTTTCAACAATATCACTTAGTGGATAGTGTTTTTAAACATATTTATAAAACATTGTTAAATTGGAATTAGGTACATATTTTGCGAACAGAAAGTGATATTTTTTGTAATATTTATATAATCATATTAACTGATGGTAATTTTCTACACAGACGAGGAAATAATAGAATAATAATCACAATAATAATTTTAGCGGATGTAGAAATTGCTCCGTGGGATTATGACCCGCCACGAAAAATAAATAAACAAATTACAAATATAAATAAATTTAACTCCTCTGGTGTATAACAAAATATATGATCATAGCCATAAAAACTGTCTCAATTTGAGAATGTACCTACGTAGTGTTATCTCGATTATTATCACGGCTAGAAGAACAGTTAAATGAACAGTGAGGTTGAGGAGTTTACTACCTTTTCGATGACGTTTTTATATTTAACCTAGTTATCGTCGTTTCCAAGATAATTCCAAAGAAACTGAAGTGGTTCATTTTAAGAGAATGTTAGATGATAGCTTTCCAGTTTGACGATCGATGATATTCTAACATGTACATCATTAAGACATTTTTTCAAAGTGCTTTCCTAGAGGTTACCACAAAATGTCTATCCTCATTTGTTTTTGAGTTAATACCACAAATTATTTATGATATTATGTAGTATAATTATTTACTTCTTAAATACGAGAACGAAGAGTATATTGCAATTGATCGACATGTTATCATAGAAATATGTTAGTAATCGGATTCCGAACAACTCTCAAAATATCCGCCTGTCTGTCATTCCGTTTGCATGTTAATCACTTTAACAATCACTAAAGAAGGAAAAGTCTGATTATGTTGAAATTTGGACAATAAGTGTTGTGCTAGCTGGAGAAATAACTCTACTTGAGTAAAATTTGTCAGCAACTAAAAAATTTTTAAGTCATTTAAATTTTAGGACAATATTCTCCTTAATTTTTATGTATTTCGGTTCAATGGAAATCTTGAGAAATGCTATTTACTATTATTATACTCTTTGCAAATAAACAATAAAAAGTATATTTCATTTAATCGGCACATTTCTGAAACCGGTAATATCCCTCGCAGAGGGACAATTTTCATATCACTCTGTTGGTGATTGGATTTTGAACAACTTTCAAAATATCCGTCTGCTAGTCCGTCTATCCGTTTGTCTGTCTCTACATCTATCTGTCCGTCTATGCGCATGTAAGCACGATAATTCAAGAAAGAAAATTTCCCTTGTGTTGAAATTTGGAGAGTAAATTAGCGTTGCCTAGAAGAAGAGCTTGATTGTTATTAAACAAAATCGATCAGTGAATAAAAAAATTGTTAATTATTAAAATTTAAAAAAAAATTTTTTTTCTATATTTTGTAATTAAGGTGGGGTAGTGAAAATGTCTTACAGAATTTGAATAGTTCAACTTTAAGGACTCATCACACTTAAATCTTTTGTATTAGAACGGTTAAACAGTTGTATAATATTACTCAAGAATACCTTGAACTATTACTATAGTCAATATTAGTTACATTTAATTTTTTTAAACGATTCTACTGTCACAATTAACCCAATATTTGAGGCATCAGACGTATTATTTTTTATTTTGGTTTGGGCTTGAAGACAGAACTGTTTCCCTTTACTACAGAGATTGTAGACTACTTGATCTATTTACCTAGTTATTTTAAGACAAATTATCACATTTACCCCATTGTCAAATTTACGCCACTTAATTTCAAACAAAAAAATCTAAAACTTGGTAAATTTCTAGATTCAGGGATTTAGGGTGTACGTTAATGAGTCAGTCAATTCCTTAATGGTTTTTATTGGCAATAAGTACCTACATTATTGCAATTTTACTTGTTTCTATTAATATATTAGTCATCATTCTTATTTCTGGGAATGGGCCAAGCAATGTATATTTTTTCTTACTTTATGGTTCTTTTTTCAAGAATCATTAAAAGAGTTTACTGCTTACTTTATGTTACATATTATGTGCTTTAAGAAAAATGTATCGTGGATATTGAATGATAAGCAGCGCTCCCAAGTTTACCCAAAAAATGGAAATATTTTAATGCCGAACTTATATATGTGTATGTATTATACATATATTACTTTTAAAATAAAAAATCTTTTGAATATAAATTTGATATTCCTTATTCAATCTGAATAAAATTAATCTGTACTAGAACTATACATATAGCTCAGATATATTAGGTGAACTATCGCTAAATAATATTGCAAATCTAAAAGTTTTGGCTCAAACCTTCTAAGTTTAGTGGTGAGTAACATATTAAATGCTTCAAGACCTAAAGGACTTCATCAATTTGTGTGAGCAATAAGGGTGTAAGTGACTATAATTGCATAAAATGGTAGTGTGCACTCTAACTGCCACGTGTATCAATATAATACACAATGGGAATACGTCCTTGGCTTCGTATATAAACATGTACAATATGCACATCAGTAGTAAATGGGCTTGTTCCATGATATTCTTTTTATATGGTTTTTATACTTTTTCATATAGTACTCGATATTCTCATTATACACTTAAAATTTCGTATTATTAACTTTTTCCATTCTCGAGATATAAGGAGTTGAATTTAGTAAGAGTTGCAAAAACCGAGCGCTCATTTGTGACGTCACTATACGCAAGTGACGTAAGAAAAATGGCTTTCTGGGACCTTTCAAATTTAACCTGAAAAGTCGAAAAACATGGAATTTTTAAACGCTGGTAACTAAATAAATACGTCGAGTGGAAGTTCGTTTTATGTGTCTACGGAAAGGAGAAGGTCGGCGATGAATTATAATCGTAAATTGCAGGGTCGAAATCGAAAATTCGTTCTGGCAGGAGCGAGAGAAAATTGTGATTTTTTGACATTTCACCAAATTGTACTCCCCTACTGTCAAGTAGTAAGCAAAACAAACAATACTTCGAACACACTTTAATAATTATAACCAATAAGGAGCATCAAGTCTATTGAGATCGCCGACTCTATGCGTATAGTGACGTAGCGCCTGGCCACGCCCCATTTTCGCGAGATGGAAATTTGTAATGGTTTTTAAGATACTAAACGTGCGAATAAGATTCTGATATTTTGCAGATCCATTAATTTATACTTGTACTTTCGATTTGTGAAATAAAAAAAAAAATGCTGAACAAGCCCATTACCCATTCATGTGGAATGAAGACACCAATTTATTATTGAACTGCTAACTGATCTTTCAGAATCATATAATTGTAATTTGGATAGTCGTAAGTAAAGAAACACTTCAACTCGAGGTAGTCATATTTTTGGCAATACAAACCATAGCATTTTATAAAAATCTATGTCATAGTGGCGCCAAACTTCAAACAATTGTTCTTTTGGAACTACTTTTCAAATGATCATAGCATTAATACACAGCAATAAGCAGCACCTGCGAGTAGAATACAATAAACTATCTAACGTCTTTATAAATCCAATATGGCGGAAGCCTCAAGATGGCCTACTGCCTTTTTCTGTACAACCGCCTTGATACGGATATAAAATGAAAGGGTATCACCAGTAAAATACGATAAACAATGTAACGTTATTATAAATCCGATATGTCCGATGCCATATGGAAGGGTTTAATCTGTCTGTCTGTCTGCAAAATAAGTAAAAACTAAAAATAAAATTATGTATACAAAAAATATTTTTAAAACTATATTATTTAATCAATTGTGTTTTCGTCCTGATTTGTGATCAGATAGAGTCCCATGTCCCCGCTTAGGCTATCTGCTGGAGCCCTGTTGAGGTTTTTGGACCCTTTTGGTGATATTGCTCATAGCCCCTCTCCAACAGTTATGGGTCCAGATCCCAATAGTTCGATCATCTGCACTTCTTGCGTACTTGATTTACCAGGCGATTGTTCTAAACTTCAGCCATGGTCCTTCTAAACTTCGAGGGCCTCTAGAATTACTGGCATGGCTGTAGTCTTTGCATTAAATATTCTACCCATTTCTTTTTGGAGATATTTATAATTGCTCATCTTATTAGTTTCCCTGAGCATTACGTTGACGGCCATTCGGGATGGGCACATTAATCAGCATCTCAATTTTATTATGTTGAAGGTTGTTATATTACGAACGTCCCACATAACATCACTGATCTTGACAACTTTTTCAGGGGTACACCGTAGTGCTTGCACATGACCGAGTAGCCTAACTGATAACTCTGTTGTGTCAGCTAGTGTACTCCGATAGTGCCAAAGAAGTACATCCTGCCACGATGTGACTGACATGTTCATCTATTAGGCACCATATCCTGCACTGGCTGTCAACAGGTTGTTTCAGCATCATCATACTGGGTGCTATCTCGTATTTAATGCTTGATTCTACGACTCTTTCTAATATTACATTTTCAGTTACCTCTCTCAAGTCTGAATCAGTCGACCACTTCGTAGGTCGTGGAAGATAGTACGTGCATTAGCTGCGTAGAGTACTTACATTTTCCTCGTTTCGTTGCTGAATTTAATTTTCTTCTTCTCGTGCTCATCAGTGGTTTTGGTTCCCAGATATTCTCCTCTCTATGTGCTTCCTACTAGATGGAGTACAAGTGTTTCTCCTAATCATATTCTTCAACTAGTCGTGTGAATCTTTCTTTCCCTGTCGAATAGCAGGTGCAGTCTTATTAGTCCACAGATGCCGTCCTTTCACTTGACACATAAACCGTGCACATCTGCTTTCAGGCAATGAATGCCGCCCAATGTTAGAATTATCCATGTGTAATGGAATAATGTATCATCCTGTATATCGTGTAATTAAGAATTAGAATAAATTATGTAGGTTAGTTTAATAAAGGTAAATACATATTTATCAAATTATTTAAATACATATATTTGTTATTGCAAGTTGTTTAGGGCCAGTCAGCAAACATATTATATGCTTGCTCTAGAATTATAATTAGTTTTATTATTGATTATATATAAAGTGTAAGTGAAGTACGTACCTAAAAGAGGCTTAATACAGATTGTTGAAGTTTTTAACAAAATGTTTTATAAATTTACCACCGTTCCCCTTACCTATCTTTTTGGTAATATGGACTCGAAGCCAATCGATAATTCGAAAACTGCAAGTAACTACCAAGACAGCAATAGTATTTACTGCTGCGATTTTATAGGTTTAATTCGATCTTCGGAGCGTGTCAAATGCGTCGGCAGTATTTACTTGAAAAGTATAGTGACAAGTAAATACTGCCGACTCATTTGACAAGCTCCCGAGATCGAATTAAACCTATAAAATCGCAGCAGTAAATACTATTGCTGTCTTGGTAGTGATGAAAAGTATAGTGACATCACGGCGCATTCCTTGACACCGAGATACCTGTGTTTCTACCACATCGATGCTTCTATCATATATATTGACCATTCAGTACGATGTTATGGTTTTTGATACGTTTACCTCACTGGTCTAGGCCAAATTCCCTTTCGATGTCGACAAGGGACGATTTCACGATATCTAGTTCTTGTTTTAGTTAAGCTTCATTCTTAACAAATAACTTCAGGTCGTCCATATAGAACCTACCACTGTCAGTTATTATTATTATTACTCTGTAATTATATGCTTCATTTTTATCATAAATACATATTTATTTTTATTTGTATTTATATTTATTTTTGCAGTATTTCTTATTCACAAAAATAGGTCACTGAACAAAAGACGAAGAATCATTTAAATACATCTCTCTCATATGGTACAGACTCCGTTATAACGTGCCCAGTCCTAATTTATAACTAAGAAAAATGTTAATAATTTTGGGCCTAGTTCTTGAATACTTATGTCGTCAGTAGGACTAATAGAATAAATACATCAATTCCGTAATCTAACATACTAATACATTAAGCAAACGAACCGTACAATGTGATACATGTATACATTAAATTTTCTACCATTTTGCCTCAGATAACATTTACAAACATGCAACTAGCATTTGCTATGAGTAGTACAAATAAACGTGTTTGCTTAATATTTTACAAGTTAATAATAATATTATTACTCAAATAGAAAATATAAACTTTATGGTTTATCTTTATAACCTTTTGTCAAAATTTTGTTTAATTTTCATTTTCTGTTAATAGATATAAAATAGTTGTTCGCTGTTTCTGTTCGGTTTTCAGTTTATAATACTTATTTTAATGTATGTTAAATGAAATGGCACATTAATCTTCTTGATCTGAAGACTTAATAAGTGAGAAAGAGAGACATACATTTTTGAAGACATGGACAATATGCACCAAGTACCCCAATATGCAGTGTTTTGTTTTCGTATTATTTCAACGCTGAGTTAATTGACTAGTTATCATATTTTTATTAAGTGTGTTTTTCAGATTTGTATGTCATTAGCTGTGAGATATATTGTTATAATCAAGAAATATTCAAACATTAGTCTTATTCTTTTTGGGGTAGAGGTTTCTACAACTAAAAATTGTTGTGTTTTTTGCAGAACAGTAGGTAAGTACCCAATCAAAAAATAAGAAAATATTAAAGTTAGTTTTCATAAAAAAGTATTCACTTCTAGGATTATCTAATTATGGAGCACCATTGTTGTTAAGAATACTATTGGGCTATCCCAATCACATCCGTGGAACTGGGGACGGTTGGTTTGAGGATTTGATTCATTAGAAGCCTGTATTGAAGTTCAGCCCCCTCATTAGAGATAGCGCTATATTAGAGATGGCGCCATAATATTTCCTAATTTAGATCTAAGTATATTCGTTGCATCCGGGAAACATAATTTATAATTGGAAATAATTCCTACATCTATGGTGTTCTTGGCTAGATAATCAACATGTCCGTTGTCCTTTAATCCTACGTGTGCCTTCACCCATACAAAACATACCTCTTTTCCTTCATCAAAGACATTTTGAACCAAGTTCTTAATGTGTACAATAATAGTGGTGTTTCGTAACGCCTGTAGAACTGATACTGAATCAGAATGGATAGCAGTTTTCGGAAATTCTGAGGTATGTATAAAATTGAGGGCTTTATAGATGGCTGTCGCTTCGGCTGTAAAAATAGAGCACTTTTATTTTGGTCTCAATATTTTTGAAAGATATATAATATGCACACCTTGTTTCACTAGTAGACTTGGAAGCATCTGTGTATACCAGCTCGAAATCTGGAAATTTTCCTAGTGTTATGTTTAGAGAATTTATACTCATCCTCAGATTTTTGCTATATTGTGGTACATATACCGTCAGATTGGTAAACAAAGAAAAATAATAATAAGTTATTGAAGTAGTCAGTATCATATTGAATGATTGAAACTAAATGAGAGCATCATGGAATACAGACGCAAGAGGTGGAGAATTTTCTTTAATTCAATATTTATTTTGTAGATCTGAGAGGTATTGAGTGCTGATATTTTTTCAAAAAGTGGGGAACTGTTAATATTAACTTTTAGGAGGAAACAGTTAAGTTGAGATAGCTCTGAGAGAAATGCGAGAATAAGTAACAAAGTGGTTTGGAAATTAAGAATACCAGACCGAACTGAAATCACATCCACAAAAGGCGTGTGAAGACTGGTATACCTAGATGCACAAAGACAATTGCAACAGCAATTGGTTTTTTTTCCGGATGGCATACAAAACGAGAAAATCGGACGAGTCCTTAGGTTATTTCGATATCAGAATAGTAGCGAAGCATTAGTGCGTGCAATCAAGATTGAAGAAAGCTGTATTTAAAGATACCCTAAGGTCAGAAGTGCGAGCTATCTATCATTCTTGTAGAATCGGAATGGGACAAGAACCTATATGCAATGTTGACTCACATACATAAAATTCTCAGTCAGTCATTAGCATTGGAAAGCTAGGTGGACGTATTAATTGTTATAAATTAGGACATATCCAACTAGAATGTCGACAGAAGAACTCGGAGAGAGTAAATGCCGGAGGAAAAACCAGAGGTAGCCAGCACCAAGGAGGCTTTGTCGGATATGGAACGCGGTGTCTCTAGAAAAGTAAATACACTGGATTGAGTATGTGGTAGGTTCCTTGTGAAACATCTTTAGAATAATTATTTTTAGAAAAGGGAAAAACAATGCTTTTAGATGTTTCAAATAAAAACTGTATTTTTATACACTCTACATATGTTTCGGCTTGTTAGGCCTTTCTCAAGAGCATTACAGATGAATACTAAAGCTATGAGGGTGGTTGTTCTAAAAATAAATGCAGTAATACCCAAACATGTGGAATTACGGGGATTTCAAGTAATAAAACTAAGGATCTACCTACTCGGAATAATTCAATGGGCTATTCTTAGAACCTTGTCTATTATAGGAGTGTTTATGAAATTTAATTGGTCATTGGTGGTACAAGTATTGCTTTTAAGGGATTTTTTTATTTCTAATTGTTCAAGGAGGTTTAAGCGTTTTCCTTTTCTTTCTGAATGGATTAAATTAATATTCTCTGTATCAATAAAATGATTATTTTCAATGCAATGTGTTGACATTCCTGTGTTTTTGGTGTTATTTAAAATGGATTGTTTATGTTCTTTTACCCGATTAGCTATACTTCTACCACTTTGGCCAATATATACCGCGTTACAGTCCTTACATTTAATTTCATAAACCCCCGATTTGTTGACTTTACTTATTTTTTCTTTATTGTTAACTAAAATACTTCCTAAATTTGTTATGTTTACACTTATTGTGGAGATGCCTAACTTATTTAGTTTTCTACTTATTTTATCACTAAACCTAGGAATATAATTAATAAAATTGTACTTTGTTGTTTTGTTGGTTACAGTATTTATTTTCAATTTGACGGTGAATTTTATAAACAAAAAGACGGCTTACCAATGGGTTCCCCTATTTCTCCGTTGTTAGCAGAGATATTTATGGCAAACTTTGAAAATGTAATTTTTAGTAGTAATAGCAACCTAAATGTACATGTTTTCTATTGGACTCGTTATGTTGATGATATTTTTTGCATATGGACCGGTACAGAACGGAATTTAAGTAGTTTCCTTAATTTCCTGAATTCATTTAATAGTAAAATACAGTTCACATTAGAGAAAGAAAAAAATGGTCAATTAAACTTTTTAGATATGAATATTAAAAAACATCGTAATCAATTAAAATTTAGTATTTATCGAAAACCCACTACAACAGACACAGTCATACATTATAATTCACAACAATCTTGGCAAATTAAACTCTCTCCCTTTCATAGCCTAATACATAGACTCACAAATTTCCCCTTAGACGAATATGAGTTTAATAAAGAATTAAACATAATCAAACAGATTGCAATAAATAATGGATATAAGGAGTCACTAATAGAGAACATGGTTAAAAACAAACAGCGAAAATTACTTCAAAAGGAATTTTTTACTGTAACCAACAAAACAAAAAAGTACAATTTTATTAATTATATTCCTAGGTTTAGTGATAAAATAAGTAGAAAACTAAATAAGTTAGGCATCTCCACAATAAGTGTAAACAAAACAAATTTAGGAAGTATTTTAGTTAACAATAAAGAAAAAATAAGTAAAGTCAACAAATCGGGGGTTTATGAAATTAAATGTAAGGACTGTAACGCGGTATATATTGGCCAAAGTGGTAGAAGTATAGCTAATCGGGTAAAAGAACATAAACAATCCATTTTAAATAACACCAAAAACACAGGAATGTCAACACATTGCATTGAAAATAATCATTTTATTGATACAGAGAATATTAATTTAATCCATTCAGAAAGAAAAGGAAAACGCTTAAACCTCCTTGAACAATTAGAAATAAAAAAATCCCTTAAAAGCAATACTTGTACCACCAATGACCAATTAAATTTCATAAACACTCCTATAATAGACAAGGTTCTAAGAATAGCCCATTGAATTATTCCGAGTAGGTAGATCCTTAGTTTTATTACTTGAAATCCCCGTAATTCCACATGTTTGGGTATTACTGCATTTATTTTTAGAACAACCACCCTCATAGCTTTAGTATTCATCTGTAATGCTCTTGAGAAAGGCCTAACAAGCCGAAACATATGTAGAGTGTATAAAAATACAGTTTTTATTTGAAACATCTAAAAGCATTGTTTTTCCCTTTTCTAAAAAGAAAAGTAAATATTTACCAGCTCTGAAGCATTACGCGTACTCTACCATTACAAGGATTGTGGAAATATCGGAATGTGAAAAAATGTAGACGTCTTATCCCGATAACCGTGCAAGGAAGATTGCAAGTACTGCCACTATGAGAAGAAACTGTAGGCAATGAGAGCAGTCAACGCTGTTAAGCTGGATGTTCCTGATGACAGGACAAATGAAGCTCTGAGACAAGAGCAACTGAACGATACAGAAACTGGGCTTATATTGAAAGCCTAGGAAGGAGAATCTCGTTCAAAATTCAAGGATGTTTCGAATAAAAAAGTGGGACAAAGGACATTATGGGCACAGTAGAACTCACTTCGTGTAATAAACGAGCTGCTAAGGAGAGCATGGGAAGGGCCGGATGGACAGCAAGTGGTTATGCATCTAATGATTCCCATTTGTCAACTGCAACATAGAGTGTGTCTTTCAGATTCGGACGAACTTTACCAAAACTAGATGATCTATCCGTTTTGAAATGTTCATGTTTAAGACGATTCTAACAAAATATATTTAAATCACATTTGTGCATTTACAATAAATATGAATACTTATTTGAAAAACAAAAATTAAAGAGATATTGACATTCTCCTTAATTTCAGTATACCACGTAAAAAGGGAATTTGCCGCATTCTAGGACAATGTTAACCAAATTTGTATTCGAAGTCGACCACGCTCGAATGAAACTTCTGCTCGTTATATTTACAATTTCTTTTAGTAACTTCAATCACTGTACTTTCAGTTATAATATTAATAAAAGAAAATTTTGTTTCTGTGTATTTTGAAATCTCACTGTTCTCTGAATCTTCGTGTATCAAATATGTTGTCACCCTCGTTAGTGAAAGTAACTACTAGTATGGAAACAGAGGCGGTAGACAAAAAAACTCGATGGACAAAAATATAAATATATTTTCTATTTAAAATTCAATCTTGACAAATATTTTTAGTTTGTCTAAGTCAAGATGGCAAGAGTTATAAAAAATTGTATAAAAAAATAGTTTTAAGAAAAAGCTTTTATTTTAAAAATCTGTACTAAAAACTAAAAAATATTTTTTTTAATTCATACACCTGGAAACCAAAAGCTCTGAGGACGGTCATATAGCACTATTGCATAGGTACTTTGTTCAATTGACCGCCCTCAATGTTTTTGGTTTCCAGGTGTACGAATTTTAAAAACTTATTTTTCACTTTTTAGTAAAGTTTAAAATAAAAGTTTTTCCTTAAAAATATTTTTTAATATATTTATTTTTTCGGCATAAACGCACTTTACTCTTGAACGATAATCATAGTTTTTGCCCTACCCTGTATACTATTTAACTTACAGCTATTTTAAGTGCTCCTGAAATGGTTATCGGACATGCAAAAACTTTTGTCGTTATTTAAATTTTCGTTGTGCAACTAAAAAAAAAATCCCATTTGTTGCACACTTAATCGACCACACTGTATAATCTGGGTGTAGAATCAGGTCATGCCCATCATAAAAATGCATTGTCATCGAAACTGAATCAACGTGTAAAATTTCAATACCGTAGGATAAGAGGAAGTGGTTCTAATTCAGTTTGCTTAACCTAAGCGAACTAACACACTAACAATGCAAGTTGAATAAAAGCTTTTAATAAAGAAGCAACAGATGTTATTAAAAATTGAAAAAGCTGTATTTGTGGTGTTTATCCTATATTTGGCTCCCTTAGTGGGTGGTATAGTGAACGCGGCACGAGTTTTTGGATAAATACAGATATGTCGGCACGTCGCTGGTTGAACTTATGGTAATGCGATTATACTACATGAGTCTATATGAATGTAAATTAGAGTTATTCGGTGTATTGTGACTACGCTTAGACTTTTATCTGTCTAGACACCAAAGTTTGTACACAAGTTGGGTTTAAATAAAGTCATAAAAAAGCACTTTTCTTAATGTTTCCTATGTGCGCAGAAATTTAAAAAATAAAAAAGCTTTACTGTTAAAATAGTTATTAAAAATAATTTTCAGAAAGAATATTTGGTATTGCTAGACACACTAAGCATATAAAAGCTTTAAAAATATTGCAGGGGTGTTAATTTCCACCGACGCAAATGGCTTTGGCGCGGTTGAAATTAACCCGTTGAATTAATTACTTCTTCGTATTCGTAATGTACTGAGGAATCAACAAAACACACAGTCAAGTGAGGCAAGTCATTGTTTTATGCTCTATTAGAGATTTTTATCATTTTAGTGTAGTGAATAAGTTGGAATTTTGCCGTTTATTGGCTAATTTTTGTTGTAGCTACGAATTACTCCCCTGTGTTGGAGGACGGGGAATACGACAAAACAGCCAAAAAAGCTTTCGCCCCTTTCCTCGCAAAAACCTATTATGTATCGTTTCTCGTAGTAATGCTCGGCAATGCGTATTTAGAGGGAGGTAACTTGGAATTTCATGGGTTTTAGAGACAAAGTAAGGGTAATGACAGGGGGCAGGCTCTAACAGCCCCCAAGAGGTGGAAATTGTAGTTTTCTTTAATAGGCGAGTACAGCGAAAATTTCACGTCACCTTTTTAGCCAATCAGAAGTTTGTTTCTGTGTCGTTACCATGGTAACCCAACACATTTCCTAAAATTTTCAACCCCCAGGGTACCCCGAACGAAATTAATAAGTGGACATTTTTCTGTTAAATTATTGACATATGATCATATTTGACATTTTCTATTACATAAAAATGGAATTTTATTTTTCAAATTAAACGAGATAATTATAAAAAAAATCATTGAGCTTTGTGAAACAACATTTTATTTCATGTATAATATCTAATTATTAGAGTGAATATCTTCTCATTTTGGTTTTCCTCCATATTATACGTCTTCTCAGGTAAAAGTATTTCAATTTTGGATGGCTTTTTTAACTTCACAAAGTTCTTCGTACTATGCGCATATTGTATATTATGTTCTTTTTCCATACTCTATAATCTTATTCTTTTAAAATCTCGAAAATAACTTCAACAATAAGACATATTGAGCTTAAACTGGTTAAACTGTCAATGAAATAATGATAAGTAACTAATGACGTTTTGTTTCACAGCCATCTCTGTCAAGTTATACTGTGCTGAAACTGTGCTCTGTTATGTGTATAAAACACGAAAATATATAAAGAAAACAACGTTCCACCTATTTTAGTGAATAAAACTTATTCCATGCCACACAAATAGAGTTGTCCTAAACAATTTTCTGTAATTTTTTTAAAATAAAATGGGTGGAAGATGTATTATTTATCTATTATATGTATTTCATTTTCAAATAACTAATAATTTTAACTTTTGACACAACAACATTACTTACTATTTCCGATGCGTTTCTGTCACTTTGTCAATAAGACCCATTCATGGCCTACTAATCATATACCTTGTTATGTCTTAGAATAATCTTAATGTCAGTTGAAATTAGAGTTTATTTAATTTATTTTCGTGTGAAATTTTCTTACCGAATTCCCAGCGTGCTTGAATTCATTGCAGGAAATTTTTCTTGTACATGAATTTTTTAAGAAAATTCATGTACTCGAAAAATTTCCGGCAATAATTCAAGCACTTGGGAGATTACATGTGATAATTAATAAAATTTTCACCCCAATGATAGTGAACCTACCCTCCCAAGGGGTTGAAAAATCGATAATTCCGGCGTCTTACTGTTTATTATCGGATGAAGGTACTTTTAAATTTACCAACTGAGGAGACGTTTAGAGAACACACATTGAGAGTACATTTCCAATATCCAGTCTGGATTCTTAATAAAATGGGACCAAAATTCTCTGAAAATAAATTGATCCCAGAATTGTTATTTAAATATTATAATTGTAAATGTACGAGTAGATGTTCAAAACGATGTAGTTATGTAAAATTAGGCTTAGCGTGTAGTATTTTCTGTAATAGTTGTCAAGGTTGGGATTGTCAAAATGGTACACCAGACGATGAAGATTTTCATCTTCCCATGTACAGAATCGAACAAGCCTGATACTGATGACAAAAATTGTATTCCTCAAATTAATATGAGGAATTCTAATACCGAAATGGGCGACAAATGTGATGAAGGAGAAGACAAGAATGCTGAATGGTCACATTTTGAGAGACATCAATCGTGTAATTGTAATTTTATTTGTAACGGTGTAAGTAACATTAATTTATCTGTACCGTGAAAACTGTTTCAATGTATTTGTAAAAAATATATATATTCCATACATTGCTTATTACAAAAACAAACATTTCTACAAAAAAAATATCAAATTCTTTCCCTATACTTACCTCGCTGTCAAGAAAAAAAAATTAGCCTCTTCAGAGGTAGGTTCGCCCTCCTCATCCGCTGCCCTATGTCAGGACCTAGGGCGGGAGAATCAGGATTGAGAAAAAACAATGTTCACTCCTTGGGGCGATAGGATCGTCCTCTTTGGAGATGAATAATCGATTAATTATTAGATACTGCACTCCCCTCCTGTCCTATATTCTGATTGAGAAAAGAAACAATTTTCCTCCTCTTGGGAGGGCTGTTTCAACCCCCACGATTTATTAGAGCCCTCCTCAGTCATAACCTTTATCACTAAAAACCCATGAAATTCCAAATTATTTTCCTCCAGCACGCATTAATGAGCATTCCTACGAAAAAACAGTCAAGAATGGTAGTTCTTTCCCGTTTGCGGAGGTGGCGGGGAGGGGTAAAGACTTGTAAATTTGTTTTTTTTTTTTTTCGTATTCCACACTCTCTATAGCGGAGGGAGGACTAGGTTTCGTAGCTGCAGCAAAAACTAGCATGTTCTTCCGACTTATTCATTGCACTATTTCATGAACAATAACGAATCACAGAATAGACTTCTTCGTAGACAAATTTGTAAAAATTCTTAGCTATTAAACCGTTCTGTTGAAGTTTTCTTTCTTTTCTAATGTCTCCCTTGTTGATCTAGACTTGCCGTAAAGTGCTCTATCTGCCATTAGAATATGGCGCATTGCTCGCGAATCACCTACTAGAAATCAAGGTCTCAATTCTCTTTATGACATCCTTTACCCCCACCGCCACCTCCAACATCTCTACTCCATTATTAAAGGGGTTATCAAAATAAAATTATATTTTAGTGTGTATAAGAATAAAAGTTCTAAAAATTATTGGCCCCATTGCCACCTCGGAGCAGACGATTTCAAATATTATATTATTAGAATTCTATGAGAAATTATTTCCACTTACTTGAGTGCAAATACAGTATCAAGATAGTTTCGTTTAAAGAGATGGAAAATCTAGATGTGGAAGTATTTATTCCTCAGACATTGGTGTTTTAAATTAAAATCATTTTGTTTGTTTATTTTACTACAAATTTGTTTACCATTAATTATGAGTAATTAGATTAATAACGGTTAATTATATTCAATAAGACTTTATTCATCAAATCGTTCATGATATTTAGTTTTATGGTTTTTAACAACAGATTTACCTCAAAAATAGACTAATTAAACACATTTACAACACTATGTGATGGATAAGCAGCGATGAAGCCTATGGTAAACAGCGCAAGATCGAAAACCCATTAAATGTCTCTTTGAGACGTCGCGGCGGCGCAGACAGGAGGAGCACTGTTTTAAAAGACGGAGGCAAAATTAAAACAGATTGAGTAACATTTATATGGAGTTTTTTTGGTTTTTTATTTCTTATATTCGACGCAAAAACTATTATAAAAACAGAGGTTTAGGTTTAGAGGTTAGGTATAT
Organism: Stenurella melanura; assembly: GCA_963583905.1. NCBI lineage: Eukaryota > Metazoa > Arthropoda > Insecta > Coleoptera > Cerambycidae > Stenurella > Stenurella melanura. Next base: position 71,504,919 of record OY757312.1, on the reverse strand, counting down.
AGATACCATCTGGCTTGAAAAAATATTTTCTCTACACCTATTTAATTATATGACAACCACTAGCATTTTTTTGTGAAATATCGTATCCATAATTTACTGTAGTGAATTATCGATTCATAGTTCACTGATTCGGCCAATCACAAATACAAATTCAAAAATCACTAACCCAATGATATTTTAAATCGACTGCGATCAGTCTTTGTCTTCCCACAACGATTTTCTTTAAATTATAGTATATTATTATATGAGCTAACTATTGTATGATAGCCATTATTCACGAAGATGATGTTTTAGCCCACGAACCGTAGGCGAGTGGCGCACATCTTCTGAGTGAATAATGGTCGCAATCGCGAATGTAATACTACTCCTTTTCTACATTTATTAAACAAATAAATTACACTCAAGTTTTATAGTATTAATCTGTACCCACTCGTAAGAAGTGGAAAACGTAAATAAACAATATGACGATACACTTGTTTTGTCACCGTCATCGAGTTGATTGTTACCTGCAGCAAGAGTTGATCGAAGTCGATTTAAAATATCATTGGATTAGTGAAACAGTGATTTTGAATTTGTACTTGTGATTGGCGTCTTTTGAGCCTACATTTTAGCATAGAACATATTTGAACGTGTACATCCTGTATATATAGATTGTCTTTTTGTGAAAATATTCTTTATTAAATCAAATCGGTATAAAAATTAGGAAAAAACGCTTTCCCAAGTTGTTCAATGTTCATTGCAAATATAACGTGATGGCGTTGAAATTTGTGATTTTATTTTTTTAAATATATATTAAAATATATCCCTTTCTTCTATTCCATGGTACTTAGCTACAAGAATAAAAATTCATGGGTTTTAAGGATAAATTGAATTTTAAAAAGGCTGAAACTGAATAAGTAGGCACTTCTTTTATGAAAGTCTGCGAAATATTATCCACTTCCTTGATCATATCTGAAAGGGGATCTAAAAACAATAGACATCCGCCATGTTCAGCTAAAAAGGTTCGCTAATACGATTTAATAAAGAAATTGGTTTTTCTGATACGATATCAAATACTGATGACGTTTAAACACAAAGTCGTTTATAATACACAAACGTTATTATCACTAACAATAGAAATATAATAATAGATCTGCTGAAATAGAAGAAAATAATCTTTAATTAATGCATTATCTAAATGTATGGATTATTTCTGTGCTTACAGTGTATTTACTACTATAAGACAACACAATCTTTATACATATATTGATATGTTTTGTGTCGTTTATGGTATTTACAAACGCCAAGTTCTGTATACTTTCGCGAGAATCGGCCTCATATACTGAAAGGTCACTAAAAGTCCCTTTTAGCTATAACAATATGAGGTAAAGAATTTCAAAAAAAAATACGTTTCAATTTCAAAGTAACAAATCCATGTTTCATAGACTGTGACATGACATGGGCTATAATTCGATATCATGGAAATATCACAAAAAATAAATTATAAAAACATTTTAGAAAATTATTCCACTCATTACTTTGGTAGCTAATGAAACCCCATTTTTAAGGCTACTGCGGCCGCCCGGTTGATAGAACGTTATTACCTAATGTCGGTGTAAAATGGACATATAACAAAATGAAACTTTTATTTTATTAAATATGCAGTTTTCAATGCAAAAAACAAAAAAAAATGGAATCTTTTACCTGTTTTTTGGAGACAAAAATCTGATTGATCGATTTGTTAAAATCCTGCTTTTAATATTTGTTGCCAGGAATTTTGAGAATTTTTGAAATATTTTTTTTTCCAAAATTTATAAAAGCAATTCCTAACAAATGCAATTTTCAAACATGTGTTTTCAGCATTCGCTGTGGCTTAAAAATACAAAATCTGGATCCACAATTTGTTTTTTTTTAATATGTTTACTGTTGAACTTAAATTTTTTAATTTGTAAAATATAGGTAGTTGGCAGATTCGCCCATCTATATCATTAGTGATGAATGAAATATAGCACATCAGCTTCTTAAGGTGAGTGTACAATACCATTGTAAACATCTTAAGAAGCTAATGTTTAGCGAAGCAGTTGTCATGTTAAGTCAATATATCATGAAAACGTAAAAATGTTCAGTGGAAACAAGAAAAAGTTTGTTTGTTAATTGTTAATTGTTCCTATTATTATTTAACATGTATACAAGGGATGAAAACGTGGACATGTAGTTAATTTTTGGAGAATGGCACAAAAATTCCAGAGATATCGGAACAGACATCATCCATGTTTTCAAAACTTTCCAATGATGGAGAAACAAGTCAGAAGAGGAATTGGTAACAATCGTGCAGCTTTTATCGTTGACAAAGGGACACAAATTAACTTGTTGGCTTTTATGGAAGTGAATCCTACAGTCTCTACTAGAGAAATTAGCCGTGAGGTGCAAATTAGTTATGAATCGGCAAGAAAGATTCTCAAAAAATATTGTTACTGCTCGTTTAAAGATCAACTGAACCAGCATCTGTACGAAGATGATGTCAACAATAATTGGGTTATTGCGACTGGTTACTTCAGAGCAATACCGCTAATCCGAATTTTGATATTGTTTTCTGATTCTCGCTGAGTCTCTGTCGAGACTCACCAACAATGAAATGTTCAATAAACAATACAATAGATATTGGGCTCAGGAAAATCAATATTTAACGAGGCAAGGTAATTTGCATGAAAGATTTGGAGTTAATGTGTGGGCTGGGGTGTTTGGAACAAGAATTATTGGACCTTTTTTCTTTCAAGGACTTTTGACAGTGGAGAGATATTCAGAATTAAATAGAAATAAAATGAAATTGAAGAAATGTTGATGCACTTAGCAATTATTAGTTTCGGAACAAATGTATTTCCGACAAGATGGGGCTCCGCCTCGTAATGCCGCTCGAGTTATGGCCCCTTTAGTGAACCAGCATAATGGGCGAGTAATTGCAACATACCTGTTGGCCTACCCGCTCACCAAATCTAAGCATTTTAGATCTTTTGTGTGGGGTTATGTGAAAGACCGACACACACACACACACACACACACACACCAAATTTTACAAAATCGTATTATCAATGTCAAGAAGAAAGGAGGACACACTTGAACCTTTGCATTGGCAAGTTATGAACTTCGCGTGAAATATGCACATAGAACTAGGGCAAACATACTCTTCACCGATTTATTACATTTTTTATACAAATATTGTATATTCAATAGGATACTCTTCGCGGTTTCTTGTACAAAAAGTTTGTATTAGAAATTTTTAATTTTATATTTTCAATTTAATTAAAGCACTCGGTAATATGAAATGATGTAAAAAACTTATTCACATTTAACCCACTCGGCTTGTTGAACACGCAACCCTACGATTGTAGGTTCAAGTTCAACAATACTCTATTAAAGCTTAAATAATATCAATGGCACCCCCAGAACCTGACCCGGGGTCAGGCAGACATCCACATCGCGTAACACCATGACAGTTGAAAGGCTAGACGAGGTAGGTCTGGATCAGCTTAACAGAAACACATTTCGCCTTTAGGCTATTTGTAATACATTTCCTAGTTAAATATCTGTTATGCAGGAAGTAATTAATAATATTTTTCTATCACTATCCCGCTTGTCACATGATTTTAATTCTAATTATATTAATCAAAATATTCGTTATGAACACAAAACATATAGAAGTCTTTGAATTTAATTATATTGTGTTAATATTATCAGCGACTGTAACTTCAATATTTCATCACTTTTATAGGCTATAAAACTTTTTTATTGTAACATTCATGTAATTATTGTCTAGACACGCATGTACTACTTACTTTTATACTTGCTTGACTCATTGAAGTTTTGCATAAGGTTATTGTATTAGTTACTATTAGTTAGAGAGATGCATGCAATATTACTACCAATCAGAGAAAATAAATTATGGGGTTTTGTGAAGATAACGACCTCCTCTAGAAATTATTCTTGCAAATTAAGGGTCCATATCGCCACTGGAAAACAGTGGCGGGTGTCTCAGATTTTAAAACTAAAAAAATATACGCGAGCAGGGTGGCATATTCGTATCGAGCGTATGCTGTAGCAGAGTCGGAGTAGCCGAATATTTGTGCATATAGCAGCATTTATGCAATAACGCGTGCTCGATTTGAGGGTCCTTAGATCTGTTTAAAATGGCACTTTCATTTTGTATTTTAACTTTTAGCATTGATAAGGACAAGGAGCATTTGCGTCGTTTTCGCAATTTATCTTCAATTCCTTGATCAGGTTCCTATGAATATCTTTAGATATGCTTCCCTCACTTCTGTGGAATGCGAGAGATCGTTTTCGATCTTACAGTGGATATTTGCTTTTAAAAGAAATCGTCCCTCACGTGAAAATTTAGAAAAAATACTTACCGTATACTTTGAAACTATGAACACTCAGTAAAAGTTTGAAACTTGAAAGTGCTGTGCGAATGTATAACATTTGTGGGTGAAATATGTGTACATACATTTAATATGCCAAAAACACCATAAACTCATAAGGTAGGTTTGCATTACATTTAATTTTGTAAGAGAGAACAAACTTACATTTAATATTTTGATATAAAATTTCATATATGTGCGCCACTGGAATTAATCCTAAATTCCGATCACTGACAATTGTAATATGCAAATCTCCAGCTCTAGGAGTAGGTGACTTTGATATCTTCGTTGAACAGTTTACCAAATGATTACTTTTTTCAAATCTTCATTCTCAATCTTCAGAAACAGCACAAATGTTCCTTGTCCTTCTTGGTAACCACCTACTGACTTTCAACGGACCACTTTGGCCTATTTCAAGCAACAGATCGTGCATTATCGATTACTTCCAACTCTTCCATAACATACGCTCGATACGAGTATGTAGCCGGGTGTCAGAAAATAGTAACGCGACATTTGAGGGACAGAAAATTTGTCAAAACTCAAATTTCGGTCAATTTGAGAATCTTGAGCAGATGTTTCGTCTATGCCTCCATTGAATATATATTTTAGATGCAATTATTATAATTTAACTTCTCTCATTGTTTTCTTATTACAGGTTTAGGACGCCGAAATTCGAAAACAAACAAAAATCAGATTATAACTTTTGCGTTTTTTCAGTAATACACTCAGTAAATGCACTCTTGATTTTGCCACTTTCCTCCTGAGTCACTCTGTATGGTATATTTCTCTTGTTTGAACAAATGTTATGTAGGTTAGGTCCTGACTTTGTTAGGGTATTTGTAACAAAATTATTACGAATCGAGTGAAAGTTACAGTTGGGCGTTATTAGGTGAATTTGAACAAGAGAAATAAAGATGTTGCAACTGCAACTTTTACTTGTTTCATATTAAACAGATTTTGCCTAGGGCAAACTATCCCAAATACTTTGAAAGATAATATATTAAACTACTTAGGTATATGCCTATTTTATTTATTTATTTACAGCACAGGCGCTATTTGCAAAAATATACACAATATTTGTTATTTAGAGTAAGGTAGTTTGAATACAGAACATACAGGGTGTCCCAGATTTAAATAAACGGACATACTCTAGTGGGAGGTAGAGCATACTCAGCTGAGTTCAAAACGCCCATATACTTACCATTGAATGTAAACCGTTTTTGAGATACAGAGTGTTTTATGGTTTTTGATCAGAACTTCAGTACGCCATATTTTTTGAATGACTTTTAGGTTAATGAATAGCTTAAATAATTTTGGAAAAATTCCATGATCGACCTCCATTTTTTTAATATGGCTCTCAGGGTCGTTAACATCACACTGTATATTATTTTTTGGTAAATGTTAGTCAACTTTTAAAAACCCTATGAGCCAGTTTATAAAGTAATGTCATAATATTTGATGGCACGTTTATGGTTATTCCTCAATAAATTTTCAAAATTATTCAAAGACCAAATTTGACATTCTACAAATAACACAATCCAGTTGCCAACATCATTATTTTATTAATTTTAGCTAAATATTCCGTAAAAGGGGTTATTATTTGTTGTTGTTTTGATGTTCAGTGTTTTTTCCGTCCAAAATAAAGCACATTCCATTTATTTCACGAATAAAAAATAAGTAATAAAACGATGCGATTAACACATGACATTGTTCCATTAAAAATCCCAAGTAGGCACATGTCAAATGTGTAATTTTACAAATAAGAATTGCTGTTCGCTCTTAGTAATTATTAGAATAAGTGAAGAAAAAAAAAACAGTTATTAAAACTAAAATTATGTGGATATTATTTTTGTGTATGGCTTTTGTGACGGAAATGGGAAAGCTGCAAAAAGAGAGTATCAAAGGCGTTTTCCAAATCGCCGTGTACCAGTAAGATCAGGGCACAGGTTTTCAGAGGTATACCAATTTATTAGGGAACATGGACAATTTCCGTCAATGACAAAGCATGAACATGTTCCCAGAGCTTTTCCACAAGAAGAGCAAATATTACAGGTTGTGAAAATAATTCATCCATAAGTGTTAGAAAAATGAGTTAGAAGTACCTAAGACAAGAGCATGGCGTATATTAAAGAAGGAGAATTTGTATCCATTTCATGTTGACACAGTTTAACACCCAGAAGACTGCGACGACGCTCCCCGCTTAACATTTTGTAGGTGGATTATTGCTCACAGAGGAACAATATCGAGAATTCTATTCACGGATGAAGCCCAATTCATACGTGACGGAGGTCCGGTAAACTGGCCAGCGAGGTCTCCTGATCCTACACTTCTAGATTATTTTTTATGGGGGCATATCTCAAGTCAGAAGTGTACGATGAAGAGTTAAATACACGAGAACAGCTTCTAGAAAAAATATTACTGTATGTGATAACATTAAAAATAACCCAAAAGTAATTGATACATCAGTGAAAAACATATTAAAATGTTCTCGAAAATGTATTGATGCTGGGGACATTCATTTGGACAACCTGTTATAGTTTTAATTATTTGCACCGTTTTTAATTTTCTTTATTTAAAGTTCCAAATAAATTCATTTTATTAAAATAAAATTGTCAAATTTTATCTTTAATATTTTCAAGTTATTCTCAAAAGGCGATTAATATATTTTTTTTAATTGTGCTTATTAATTCAAGCCTCCTCACTAACATTATTTTTCTTTCATGAAAGAAATGGAATGTCAAAGCAAAAAGAAATAACAACCTCTTCTATGGGGTATTTAGCTAAAATTAATAAAATAATGATGTTAGCAACTGGATTGTGTTATTTGTAGAATGTCAAGTTCGGTCTTTCAATACTTTTGAAAATTTTTTGAAGAATAACCATAAACGTGCCATCAAATATTATGACATTATTTTATCAAGTGGTCCATAGGCTTTTTAAAAGTTTACTAACATTCACCAAAAAATAATATATAGCGTGATGTTAACGATCCTAAGAGCCATGTTAAAGAAATGGGGGTCGGTTCTGGAATTTTTCCAAAATCACTTGACCTAAGAGAGTATAATATGTATACCAAATTTTATCTGAATATGTGCAGTCATTTCAAAAATATGGCTGTCTAAAGTTCTGGTCAAAAACCATAAAACACCCCGTATCTCAAAAACAGTTCACATTCAATGATAAATATAGGGGTGTTTTGAACTCAGCTGAGCGTGCTCTACCTTCCACTAGAGTATGTCCGTTTAAGTCTGGGACACCCTGTATCTATCAGACATTGCACCAATAATATAAAATGGTTACACTTGTTTGACTGATTTCTTAAGAGATAAAGTTGAAAATCCAAAAAGTTCTACATTATTTTGAATTGTATTAGCAGTCCTTAAAATTCTACGTATCGTCTCATTTTTTCCACAATGGGCTTGTTCGGCATTTTTTTTTTATTTCATAAATCGAAAGTGCAAGTATAAATTAATGGATCTGCAAAAAATCAGAATCTTATTCGCACGTTTAGTATCTTAAAAAGTATTACAAATTTCCATGTCGCGAAAAAGGGGCGTGGCCAGGCGCTACGTCACTATACGCATAGACTCGGCGATCTCAATAGACTTGATGCTCCTTATTGGTTATAATTATAAGTGTTTTCGAAGTATTGTTTGTTTTGATTACTACTTGACAGTAGGGGAGTACAATTTGGTGAAATGTAAAAAAATTACAATTTTCTCTCGCTCCTGCCAGAACGAATTTTCAACTTCGACCCTGCAATTTACGATTATAATTCATCGCCGACCTTCTCCTTTCCGTAGACACATAGAACGAACTTCCACTCGACGTATTTATTTAGTTACCAACGTTTAAAAATTCCATGTTTTTCGACTTTTCAGGTTAAATTTGAAAGGTCCCAGAAAGCCGTCACAAATGAGCGCTCGGTTTTTGCAACTATTACTAATTTCAACTCCTTATATCTCGAGAACGGAAAAAGCTAATAATACGAAATTTTAAGTGTATAATGAGAATATCGAGTACTATATGAAAAAGTATAAAAACCATATAAAAAGAATATCATGGAACAAGCCCATTGGTATGAGGAAAAAGTACATAACATATATCCGAATAAAGATTTCTTCTATCACTTACGTCAAATTACATCAGATTAGTAAGGTCAGGAGTAAGGTCAGGGCACTTAATATTATAACCATTTAGTATTTTGTGCAGAAAGTACATATCAGTCTCCAATCTTTTATGTTCTAATGTTTTAATATTAAGCTAAGCAAGGAGGTCATCATAATCATATTCATCTCTCAAATACTCGAACTTAAATGCACAATACCTTAAGAATTTCTTTTGAACATCTTCTGTATTGTTAATATACATGTTATAATTAGGACGCCAGACTATAGAGCAATATTGCAATACTGAACGTATCAATGAACAGTATAAAAATTTGAGACTGTGGGCAGAAGAATCTGCTCCAGATGATATTCTTTCACATATATGAATGTTACAAGTCAGCCTATTATAAAGATTAATTCCCAGATCTTTTACGCGATTAGTCTCGTGTAACACTGTATCATCATTTTATATGGATAACTATAAGGCGAGTTTATTCTTGCAAATGTAATCTTATAGCACTTATTCACATTTAAACGTAAGACACTTTCATCGCACCAATGCAATGCAACCAAACCAGCCAAATCACTTTGCAGCAATTCAGCATCAGAAAGATTTTTAATTACTGCGAACACTTTTAAATCATCCGCCAACATTAGGAAATTACTATTTTCTATTACTGAAGCTAAATCGATCACAAAGTGATTAAATAGTTGAGGACCAATGTGAGATCTTTGAACAACTCCTGATGTTACTTTAATCGATGATGAGAGAAAACTACCATATTTTACACATTGCAACCGACCATTAAGATAACTGCAAATCCATTTCAATATATTGCTACTGACACCTAACCCTTCTAATTATATACAAGTAGATCTTGCTTGACTCATTTAAACGCTTTAGAAAAGTCAACTTGAACTTTATATTCCAAGGAGTTGAGAATAAAATTGTTATAAGTAGCTAAATTGGTACATGTAGATCCACCCGGAGGAAAACCATGTTGCTGATTTATAATTATGTTTTTACAATCCCATAATAAATTTTTGGTTATTAAATAATCTAAATATTTTGGAATATTCGACTGTATGCAAACTTTCCTGTTTTATTTTGATCTAGATTTACGCATTGGTCTAAGGTAGCTCTGCTTCCAGAAGCAGGGGAATAGAGATAGATTAAAGATAGTATGTAATGGTTTTGCCAATGTAAAAATGCACTGTTTCAATGACTAAGTAGGGATGCCATCTGGACCAAAGGAAACTTACCATGGCAAATTCATAACTTTATCAATAATATCTTTTGCATCAATACAATAATTGATAGCATCTATAGTTATATCAAAGTTAAAATAGTAAATTTGAATAGAATTACCATTTGAATACACACTTGTAACGAAGTTTGCAAATAGATCAAGTATATCTTGATTATTTTCACTAACGATGTCAAAGTGGAACATCTTAGAAGGTAAGCTATATGATTTCCTATTTTTATTTATGAATTTCCAAAAAGTTCTTTGATCATTATTTATATTACTTTCAGTTTTCCTCACATAATTTTGATAACACATTCTTGATGCTTTATATCGGGATTCTATCGGACAGAAACAAATATCTCTACAATTTATATTGTTTATGTATCCACTTTTTCATTTTTCTATGAACATCAATTTTGTCCTTCGTAATAATAACTTAATAACTGCACACGCGTCTTACCAATAATAACAGAGATCTACGACAGAAGAAGTTTTTACGGGATGTATTTCCATGTCTTTTGTGTTGCTGAAATCGAATATGGCGTTAGTTTTGTCTCGTCAGGTCACCATTCCTCGCTCTCCCTAAACAATTCACCAAGAAACGCTCGAAACTGTTGTTTATTGAGGTTAGCGGCAAATGATGACTCAATGGAGCAGAACTAATATCATATTCGGTTTCAGTGACTCAAGAAATATAGGAATATATCCCTCAGATGCATCGCGCAAAAACTTTTTGTAGGTCTGTACACAGTCCTACAAAAAAAAGTCGCGTCGCATCTGAGAGGTGCGGGTTCCTATGTTTATTGGGTCGTTGAAACAAATTCTAATGTTAATTTTGACTCATCAGATCTCCAGTCGTCGCTATTCTCAAAAAATTGACCAAAAAACTCTTCAAACTCTAATTTTCTGAGATTATCGGTTTCAGAAATCCAAAAAACATGGTAATATATCCCTCAGGTGCGTAGTACAAAAACTTACTCTTTTTTATAGGCCTGTGTAATTAATTCACAGAAGAACATTTACATCAAAATTACTTAACTAACAAACTGCTCTTCTGAGAACTGTCAAGTGCAAAGTATATGGCTTAATATTTTTGAATTATTATTATATAAAAGGTAGCATATTCCACTTCATTGCTTTCGTGAACATATCTAATGATACATCCATCTAAAATAAAAAAGCTTGAAAAGGCAACATAGTTTTATAATAGAAAATCAATGATGAAGTTGTTCCACAAAACTGTGAGTGACAAGTCGAACCATTCATCAAAGTTTATGCAATAAAAACTTATCGACGTATTCCTGTATATGATACTTGCCATAAATCCTGACACTCAGAACATGGTTCCTAGTTATATTTCAAACACATCGATTTATTAAACAAATTATGCATTCACTAGCACAATTAGGAATTTACACCCATTTACGATTTAAAATTGACTTTTTAACTTCCCAACATATACGGAAGTTATTGTAATGGCCCCGAAAATAGATATCAAAATTATCAACACACAACATTTTTATGTTCCAAGGTCTCGGTAGTATTTTTCAACTGTTTTTGAAACTTAGTGCGTGTGCTTGCGCATGCGCGTGTGTGCGTGTGTGTATGTACTTACGTGGACACTTTTTTCTTGCAGATAATCTTGCGAAAAAAAAAAAAAATTCATCAAATTCGGTCCAGCCGTGTTTTTGTTCAAGCCAGAAGACTGCAAAAAAGTGGATTTTTGGATTTCTTGAAAAAGATTTAGACGATCTAATTTATTCAGGTGGTAATCAATACTTTGAAATATCAACTATTTCTATGGAGCCTCTTCAAAATTATTTGGGCCGTTACACCTAGAATATTTATATCAATAAAATGGAACAAAATTTAAAAAAATCTGTATTAATGTTGAATCCTACTAGAGCCGTAGAGGAGTCTTGCCTAGCCATCTCATCAGCCTTTGCATTTCGCCTATGTCCCTAGTGTCCTGTTATCCACGCCACGGTCCTTCAAAAGTCCTATACTAGACTCGATTGGATCTGAATGAAACTGATTACCCTCAGCGCAGCTTGACTATCGGAAAAACAATAAACTGGTTGATAGATCCTCGCACACCACTATATTACGATCACTTTCACGGTCTAAAATACTGTTTCGTATCTTCCTAGATTTATCGGGATTTCTATTTTTGGCCTTATTCCGTAAACTCCAGCTCCGATTCTCTATTGTCTTGGAACCTTCTGTGTATCAGATTGTTGGTGCCGATATTGGGGGATCATTTTCTCAGTTTGTCCTGTCTGGTATTTTAACCGAAAACGTTTATACTTTGGGACAATAGTATCCGTGGGTATTCCTAGAATAGGATCCGCCTTCAGTTCTGAGCATGACTTCTCTTGTTCTGTTCCATGTCATTACACTTAAACTTGAATCAAATGATCTACATGCAATAACTTTAAAAACTCCATTTATTACAATAATTTATAGTGAAACAGTTTTCAGAGCATGCATAACAAAACATGAAGTGATTTTCCTCTCTAAATTATTTTGCATATCTAGAAACTTCCCTAATTATGCACAATGCAGAAATTAATTATCAATTATAATATCACTGCATTTGCTGCATATCATGTAAGCTTCTACGTATTCCTAATATAATAATAACATTGTGGATTGGGGTAAAGTTATAATGAGTTGAGAACAAAATAAAATTATGTTCTGCGAAGTTTCAATTAAACTACCGTTTAATAATTGCTGTGTTGACAATGTTACGCCCTACGAAATCTTGCTCTTCTCACAACGACTTAGCATACATGACTCATGTATTACTTCAGTTGGTCTCCCTTTCCTGCATGACAGATGTGCATTTTATAAAGAACAATATTCATCAAAATCCGAATTAATTAGCCAACCAAATAATGTTTCAACATCATTTAGGATTACCTAATCGTAAAAAAAAATCATTTTTTCTTTTGTTGATAGGTTTAGAATGTCTTGGAACGTCGATAGTTTAAATTTGAACGAAAGCAAAATTCTGGTTGTCGGTCGATCGGTCGCTCTGTAACTTTTCTTGTATGCACGAGTACTCTGGAACTGTTTAAAGTACTGAAATTTGGTTCACGTATGTATTTCAACGAGTTCTGGAATTAGATTTTATTTTGAACTTATGTCGTAGAAAAGTAGGGAGCAAATAGGGAAAAATAAGTAAAGCAAGCCAGTGAGAGTCCAGAAACTTCAGATTTATATAAGTATACTAGAAGCCAAGGCTTCAAATTTTTGTATGACATCTACCAACTCCACCACCCCCCTCACTCCATGTAGAGTAAAAAGGGGTCGGATTCTTGTGGCCAAAATGTTTCTATATTGAGCCTATTTGGGAACATTAAATACAATTTGGATACATCGTCCCGACACCCTTTGGGCAAAATGTATTTAAAATGTGTCTAAAAATTGTGTAGATATCATGATGCTGAAATTTAGCCAGGAGGACACTTATTTGTCCACATGTTTATATTTTAGGAACACATGTTTTTTTTCATGCATTAAATGCGTCTACACCAACGCATGTTTCCATAAGGTGGAATTTTAGACACGTTCTTTCCATTTTGTGCATAAATTGTGTGTGTGCACTACCACATTTTAGAATTCCATTTTTGACAACAGCATACTCTGGTTATTTTGTAAAAATGCCAAAAGTAGTGAAGATGCAATCAAAAGTGTATAATACAACATATTATATGAATGTAATAAAAAACATGTACAAGAAAATCAAGTGAAGTTGTTAACTTATATGAAAGAGGTGAAGCAAAGGCCATTTTGGCCTTTGTTATCAACATAAGTACCATCAAATAACAAGAAATCTGCTATTTACTCTGACCTGGGTAGCCTCAGTACTGATAGTGGTAGTTGTGAAGTGGGAAATGCCAATTTGCAGCTACAATGCACCAATGAAAGCGATGCTGGAAATTCCAAATTGGGTCTAAAATGTAGCTTTTTTCGTATAGGTATCATTTTGAGCACAATTTTTACGAGTAGTGGACACAAGAGTTCAAATTGTGTCAAATATGCGAGTATATATCAACTTAGACACATTTTAGTACACATTAAATGAAATAGTCGAAATTTGAGTCTGATTATTATCTAATATGTAGCTGTGTGGGTAAATTTTGGGTGAAATTCGTTCCAAATGAGGATTTGTGGTTCCATTTAGACACATTATACAAATCGGCCATATTTCCTTTAGAGAAGTGGACATCCATATTGAAAAACTGAGTTTAAGGGAAAATAGTTATTTTAAAAATGAACAATTTACATATTTCTACACAAAAATGTCATAAAAACACACTTATTTTGATGTCTTGTAACATACAAAATATATTAGAAATAATTTTATTTCCAAAAATTACAATTATATTATTTATTAATTACCATCATTAATGAAATAATCAAAACAAATTTCAAAATTTTTTAAGGGCTTTTATTTTTCATGAGTATCTCATCACATTTGACAGAGATAATGGGGTTGTTTTATTTTTTTGGGTCATGTACTTTATTTATTCACATGTGAAACTGATTACTTCTGTGTAACGTAATTTTTATAAAATCACTGCATACCAACTGTGTTTGTTTGTCCTAATGTTTAGAGAATAATGCATTGTGTCGACTTTAAGTCTGTTTTTAAATAATTTGGACACCATAAAGTGGTTGTAGGCTCAATTTAGATTTATTTGTGTCAATTTTGTAACAACACATGGTAAGGCACATTCAAGTAACATCTTGGAAATAAGAAACATATTAGTTACATATTAACTTCATAACAGTAACATTTAGTAACCATGCGATGCATACAAGACATATTTTGGAAACAGTTTTGGACACATTTTGGAATCAAGTTAGTGCACATTTTCTTCACCATTTTGGGCATATGTCCTACACAGTGTCGACTATTTTGGGCATATGTCCTACACAGTGTCGACTATGTTTCGAAACTGTGCCTATAAAATGTTTCGTGCAAAAATATGTCTCGACACAGTGTCGACACATTACCTGAAATGTGCCTTTCAATGATCCGTGGGCACCCAGGAATTTTTGAAAGTCGTTGCCATTTAAGTCGATATTTATTTATGTACCTCTATAAAGCCGAGGTGTCCAGACAATGATAGCAAAGAAATACTTCACATGCAGGAGGTCCAGATTTCAAATCCTACACACCCGCAAAAGAAATATTTCGATTTTTTTTTTCGGCGCAAATTTTTGCTCGAAAATTATCATATTACCTATATTTGACGTCTATAAATGTTTCTTTGAAGTTTGTTTAATTAAACTAGGTCATTGAGATCTTTCACTTTTAAACTTGTTTTGCTGGAAATTAATAAAAGAAGGTGGGAGAAACATTATATTTGATACCCCGTTTTTATGAATCGGGGGTAGAAATTCAGACTAATGTTAAAGGGTCAAGTAATGCTTTATCATACTGGGTGTTGCTTTTTCGTGACACGAAATTTATTATAATAAATAATCTATATTACTTATTTCTATTTCTTAGTATGTCCCTTTCATATCATTCCCCTGTAACGTATAGTTTGACATAATGTAGAGACATGTATGAATTTCAAAATCTTATTACACACTGAGAAAAAATTTTTACAGATTCAAGTAGATGCATTTTGTTTATGACCATTTTGTACAATTATGTAAACATATATCTATTTTTGGAATATATAAAACTTTGGTTAAAAGAATACATATTTTTTTAACGATTTAAACGATTTGATTTTTAGACTCAAGTAAATATTTAAAATTGTAAGATCCCAACAACCCAATTTAATTATACAAACATTAAATTCAAATAAACACTTATAGACGTGAAATATAGGCAATGTAATATTAGAGGATTAGCCCCACTAATTTAGAAAAAGTGATAACATTTCTGCGGGTATGTAGGATTTGAACTCTGGACCTCCTGCATACAAAGTATTTCTTTCGCCGTTACCCTACTTGCCGCCGGAAACCCCAAGCTTTGTAGAGGTAAATAAAAGATATCAACTTCAACGGCAACCACTCTCAAAAATTCCTTTGTGCTCACTCTATCAACGTCTTTTAGCCATACCGGCCATTCCTTCTTTGGAGAGATCTAAACCAACACTTTAGCATATTTCCAGACTTGTGAAGATGGGCATATTGTCGAGTTCAATAGCTCTTAGACTTTAACTGTTAAGTAATAAGTAAATTAAATAGAACTTAAATTTTCTCCTTTAGAATGTTTTTTATTTTATGTTAGTTGCAAAATAAATTATTATATTTTCTTTCTGAGAGTGCACAACATCACAAGCCAACGGATGACTAGACGCCATGATGATCCTACAATGCTCTTCAATTATTTACTCTAAAAAAAGAAAATGCTTAAAACCCTCTTTTGTAAAATAGCATCTTTCATATTGTGCTTTACATACATATAGTCAATAAATATACAGATATCTAGGATAAGTGTTACTTAAATCTTCACTCTACAGGGTGTCACAGCTCTATTTAGACAAGCATTATCTGGAGAACGGTGAGACATAGAAAGAAATGATAAATAGAAAAGTTATTTTGTTTAAAAAGATACACTTAATCGTTATATTTTCAAATGCACAAGACGCCTTAAAAAAGCAGGTTATGCAAATTTACATTTTCAAACGAGCCCTATACATCTTTATATATGCACTTATCCAACATTTTCCCACTTACCTCTGGTGTGCGTCAGGGCTCTCACCTGGGACCATTATTATTTAACATATTCATTAACGATATTTATGAATGCTTTGTATTCTGTCCCATATTATTATTCGCTGATGACTTAAAAATTTATTCAAGGGTATCTGATTTACACGATTGTCAAAGAATTCAAGAAGACCTCGATAGATTCACAGGTTGGTGTCATGAGAATGAAATGACATTGAATGTTGATAAATGTCATTTTATTATATTATCAACAACGAGAATAAATAGAGGTATTAATGTTATATATCAACTTAATGGCCATGATCTCCATGAAAGCAATCAAGTACGAGACCTTGGGTTTATACTTGATCCTAAACTAAATTTTAATAGTAACATCGATCATGTAATCTCCAAAGCTAATAAAATGTTGCGCTTCATGAAAAGATCCACTTCAAGTTTTAAGGGTGTTCAAGCTCTTCATACGCTAGTGAGATTAGTACTTGGATATTGTGTAGTGGTCCGCCATGTTCAATTTTCTTGAACTAATAAGACCGGCCTTGATTTTACATACAAAACTATTGACTACCATTCTGTGGCAGTTCCACTGACAGTTGTTATTTCTAAGACTATGTTTCATTTCTTAATATGTCTCACTGTTTTCCAGATAATACTTGTCTACAGGGTGGAGCAATAGTGAGTCGGGCCTCGATATCTCGAGTTCTACAATAGCTAGAAATTTAAAAAAAAATGAAAGTAAACTAGATAAAAAAGTCTATAACTGGAAATTATTTTCGAAGATATAGGGCGAGCCAAGACGAAATTACAGGATCAGGTGAATTTTTCTTAAAGAGAATGCTATGTATATCAGTAAATTTTTTGAAGCCTCTTTCTAGGCTCTATTCATCCCTACATTAGCATTGAATATCTATCAACCACTTGGATGTAATGAATTTTTTTGTTGAAATAATGCAGTCTGCAGACGTATATTAAAAAAATCACCACAGTCGCAATTAACGGGTTTAAGAAAAACTTATGTAAATACCAGTTACGAGACATCTAATTAATGTTTTTGAATCATTTTCATTTTCTAAAACTGTACAGGGTGGCCAAAAATTATTTTTCAATTGAGAACTTTTTAAATTGAAGGTTTTCAATTTTCGCAAATGGAACACCTTGTATATTTTTCAACGATGTGATGTAGAAACCAAAAACGAACATTTCTAGTAAGTACTCCCTATGGCTAATTGCAACCAATTTCGCTTTATTGAGCAATAATTACAAAATTACAAAATAAACCTAAAAAAAGAAGTTTTTTTCAAATAACTCAGTAGAAAAAATTATAATAAATGTTCCACATGTTGCCCATTTCGATTGACACACATCTCTATGCGCTTTTGAAATGAGGTTCACACTGTTGCAGTCTGCAGACGTATATTAAAAAAATCACCACAGTCGCAATTAACGGGTTTAAGAAAAACTTATGTAAATACCAGTTATGAGACATCTAATTAATGTTTTTGAATCATTTTCATTTTCTAAAACTGTACAGGGTGGCCAAAAATTATTTTTCAATTGAGAACTTTTTAAATTGAAGGTTTTCAATTTTCGCAAATGGAACACCTTGTATATTTTTCAACGATGTGATGTAGAAACCAAAAACGAACATTTCTAGTAAGTACTCCCTATGGCTAATTGCAACCAATTTCGCTTTATTGAGCAATAATTACAAAATTCAAAAATAAACCTAAAAAAAGAAGTTTTTTTCAAATAACTCAGTAGAAAAAATTATAATAAATGTTCCACATGTTGCCCATTTCGATTGACACACATCTCTATGCGCTTTTGAAATGAGGTTCACACTGTTCCTAAAACTGCCGGTGTGACAGAACTAAAGGCAGTTATTATTCTTTCCTTCATATTTTGTACTGTTGTTGGTGTGTCTCTATAAACAATTTCCTTCACGTATCCCCATAAAAAGAAATCCATTTTTGTAAGATCTGGGAATCTAACAGGCTATTTAGTAGATCCAATCCATTGATGAGGGTAGGTATTATTTAAGTGGTCTCTAACTGCATTTAAATAATGTGGTGGAGCACCATCTTGCTGAAACCACATCGTATTTCGAATTCCTTCAGGGAGATCTGCCAATAATTGTGGCAGATGCTTTTCCAAAAAATGAAGATAAATAGCTCCAGTCAATGTACCATCAAAGAAATGTGGCCCTATTACATGTTCTCCAATAATTCCTTCCCTAAAGTCTATAGACCATCTTTGTTGGTTATCAACTTGCATAGAACAGTGAGGTTTTTCCGAAGCATAATAACGGAAATTGTTCCTATTAACAAATCCATTCTTACGAAAAGTTGCCTCATCAGTGAATAAAACATTATTGAAGAAGTTGACATCGTCTTGCAGTTTTCTTCTGGCTCAATTACAAAATTCTAGGCGCTTTTGAAAATCGTCATCAGATAATTCCTGGTGCATTTGAATATGATATGCATGCAGCTTATTTGTTTCTAAGATTCAACCTACAGACCGTCTATTTATTCCTACTAATAAGCTCACTTCTCTTTGACTAACATGGGGATTCTCAACCGTTGCCAGCACCACATAAAACTCATTTTCTTCTTTCACAACGTGTTTTATTCTTTCACCTTTTTATATTCGACAGTTTCAGTTTCCAGAAATATGTCGAGAACGTTTTGGCAGCTGCTAACATCAGGAATACTTCTTTTAGGATAACGTTGGTGATAAATTCTATTGGCAAGTAAACAATTTCTGAATGACTCGCACAAAACAAAAGTCATATCTACAAGTTCCACTTTAGTAAAATTCATATTGTAAAATTACAAATGTTTTAAATTCAATACACATTATAACTAATGACCGGATAAGTGTGATAAGTGCTCCGTTGTACACGACCATTTATACGAAGCTGAGGTTTAATTGCTTGCTGAATAACGAAAACGGCAAAAAAATTTACAAAAATATATTACACTAAAGGACCTCTTAAATACTATTTACTCATTTCAATGGATTGGAAGAAATGGTCCTACTAAATGACCTCATTTCAAAATTGCATAAAGACGTGTGTCAATCAAAATGGGCAACACGTCGAATACCTATTATAAATTTTTCTAATGAATTATTTGAGGGAACCTCTTTTTTTAAGTTTATTCTTTAATTCGACACTTATTTATTTATAAAGCGAAACTGGTTGCAGTTAACCATAGGGAAGTACTTACACAAAATGTTCGTTTTTCATTTCTACATCACATCGTTGAAAAATTTGAGAAAATTCACTTTAAAAAGTACTTAATTGAAAAATAATTTTTGGCCAACCTGTACAGTTTTAGGAAATGAAAATGATTCAAAAACATTAATTAGATGTCTCGTAACTGGTGTTCCCATAATTGTGACTGTGGTGATTTTTTTAATATCCATCTGCAGATTGCACTATTTCAACAAAAAAATTCATTACATCCAAGTGGTCGGAAGATATTCAATGTCAATATAGGAATGAATAGAGCCTAGAAAGAGGCTTCAAAAAATCTACTGATATACGTAGCATTCCAAAAGGCACTTGGTCCTGTAATTTCGTTTTGTCTCGCCCTGTATGTTCGAAAATAATTTTTTATCTAGTTTACATGCAATTTTTTTAAAAAATTTCTAGCTATCATAGAACTCGATCGATATCGAGGTCCGACGCACTATTGCCCCACCCCCTATATAGAGCTGGGACAACCTGTATATTGATATAATTTTTCGACAATGTGTGTACTTTTTAACCTTATGGTTGTATTTCTTATCTTTCTAGCTGGCTGTGGCTTAAGGTGGCCATTCCCTAGAAAGAGACATCCGATAGGGAAACATTTATTATTTTTGGCCATAACTTTTTTTTCTTAGTACGTATATTTAAAAAGAGTACCTAAGTAGAACCATGCCAAGACTATTACTACGAATTTTCACTTAAAAATTTCAGTGGTTTGCAAAATAGCTCGATTTAATTCTAAAAATTATGTTAATCTTCCTATTTCGTAGTTTTAAATCGAGCTATTTTGCAAACCACTGAAATTATTAAGTAAAAATTTATAGTAATAGTCTTGTTATGGTTTCATTTAGGTACTCTTATAGTTTTTTTAAATATACGTACTAAGAAAAAAAAGTTATAGTCAAAAATAATAAATATTTCCCTATCGGATGTCTCTTTCTAGGGAATGGCCACCTTAAAAGAACAAATTCGTAAAATGGTACTTGTCTATCTTCTATCAGAAGTCAAATGTTTCTACCGTAGTTCTCTCTCGTTCTAATGATTGGTTGAGAAAATTTTTCCATCCAAGAGTTCCATGATGGTAATAAAAAATTCGCTTATTGGTTTTAAAGAACAATTTAAGACTACTTCATAAACGTGAAACGATTTAGTGGTTGTTATAGGTCACCCAATATTGAAAACGGGCAGAAAATTACTTTATTATGAACCAGAAGTTTACAGTGCTGTCAAGCACGACTTCATTAGGGCATGTAATTACGTTTAGTTGGCTTGAGTCACGAATCTTGACTATACCTGGAAAGATTGGACATTCTAAGAAGTTTGAGGCGTTGTCGTGTAAGGCTATATAAACTTTAGTCCACATGAAACGCTAAAACTTAGGCCATTGAGTAATTATACTCAATCGTCATTATTAATAAGCAATTACCAATTATTTTTAAGCAAAGGATAGCAATGTTTGCTTCCTTATCCGAATTCTTAATTTCGTAAAAAATTACAAAACGCTTTTTATATTTTTTTCTTAATAAGAGAAAACTTGACAATCAGAAGCTAATGATGAAACTTACGAACAAAGCGTACATTAAGTACCAACAAAATTAAATTCATGCTGGAGTCATTACAAACAGCTTAGCAACTTTGTTGATATGCCCATGGAAATTGAGAAAACTTGAATAATCACGACAACCAGTAGGTTGAAATTTAATAAAGAGGCGTATAGCGAGCACAAGAAAATAATCATCATTACTAAGAACTCATAAACGTCCTTGATATAATAATAATTGTAATAATAATCATGTATTAATTGCAATTAAATACATGATATAGAGCAAGTCAAATGCATTTTCGAAACACTATTTAGAGGGGCGAGCATAGGGACAACTGCCTATACTCTGAGCTCCTCCCAAATCCACGTCCCACCCCTCTGTACCCGCGTCCTCCCCAATGATACCTATAGAAATCCACAACACATTACTCCCTGTTTTTTATAGCAGGTTTTTAAGTCCGTTTTTCCGTGTGCATCTGACAGTTAATGCACGTTAAATAAAATCTGTTTACTTTAATTCTCTATGGAAAAATAAAATTAAATAATAAATACACATAGATGTCTAAAAGTATATCATGCAACGAACAACTATAAGAATCCAAAAGTATCCCTGGTCGAACAACGACGCTCATCTTATTATTTGTATATTTTTATTTTTATCACAGTGTACGTAAGGTACAATGAGATACTGTAGATATAGATTGAAATGTCAATATGGGTATAAATAATAAAATTCCTTAAATAATGGAAAAACGGTATTTCGATAAGAAAAGGCAGCAATGTTGGGTGCAGTTATTACTCCCTCTCCAGGGAAATACAGCATTCTCGTTCTACCTTATAATGGCTTGTATGGCGCATACTTAGAAGGTATGTAATTTAAGAGGGGGTTGCATAGCAGATATACCATCCTTCAGAGGGGATGTAAAGTAGTCGGTCCTTTGTTTATTAGATGTAGGCAAGTAAAAGATCCCTCTACAAAGGAGAAATTCGACGAAAATTTCCGGGAAGGGGGTAGTTCTCGGGGTAGCTCTTGCAATATGTGGACGTTAAATAAGAGAGTGAAAAAACATTTAGTTACCTACATTATCTGTGAAGGCAGAAAATAATGACTCAAACCTCAAACGATTGTTTTAAACACATTCAAAGCAATATTTGGGAATAATAAGATGGAAATATATTACTATATCTGCCTTGATACTGCCTACTGTGATAACATGTACTTTTAGCTTTACAAAGAGATCAAGTAAGTTTACAAAAGGTTCAATTCAAGGTTCAGTTTAGTAAGTTATTAAAGTTTCATGCATCAAGAGCATCTCACAATCTATTATATCCAGAAACCGAGGAAATACTACTATGGTGACTTCCAATGAACAGTATTCTAATTCATATTAAACTTAATACAACTTTAGTTTGTTTCACAATTCAATGATTATTTTAGGCTATTAAGAATTTTTATCTTAATAAAAATACACCAAATAATTAATTTAAATATGACTTGAAACATTATATTTTGGCGCTGAGATTCGAGCTCATCCGAGACAGGTGGTGATTAGTCATGTTATGATATGTAACGCATTCTAGAAAACTGCGCTACCGTGTTCGGATAATTTTAGTTACAATTTATTTTCACTTGTAATCTCCCAAGTGCTTGAATTATTGCCGGAAAATTTTCAAATATATGAATTTTCCTTAAGAAAATTTCACACGGAAATAAATCAAATAAACACTAATATCACTGACATTAAGACTATTCTAAGAAACAAGGCATAAGATTAGTAGGCCATGAATGGGCCTTGTTAACAAAATGACAGAAACGCATCAGAATTAGTAAGTAGTGCGGTTTTGTCAAAAGTGAATAGTATAAAAGTTATTTGAAAATGGAATAATTATATACGTATAATAGATAAATAATATCTTTTCCACCCATTTTAATTTCAAAAAATTACTGAAAAATATTTAGGAAAATTATTCTATTTGTGTGTTATGAAATAAGTATTATTCACTAAAATAGGTGGAACGTTGTTTTTTTTTAATATATTTTCATATTTTATACACTATACGCTTTGAAACTAAATGTCATTAGTTATTTATCATTATTTCATTGACAGTTTCACCAGTTTATGCCCAATATTTCTATTGTTGGAGTTGTTTTAAAGAATACAATTATAGAGTATAGAAAAAGAATTTAATATACAATATGCGCATATTGCAAAGAACTCTGTGAAGTTAAAAAGCCATCCAAAATTGAAATACTTATCATACCTGATTGGGAAGTGTAAGATGGAGGAAAACCAAAATGAGAAATTATTCATGATCATAATTAAACATGAAATAAAATCATTTTTCACAAAACTTAATGATTTATTTTGTAATTATCTCGTTTAATATGAAAATTAAAATTCCGTTTTTATGTAAAAGCAAATGTCAAATGTGATAATATGTCAATAATTTGACAGAAAAATTTCCACTTAACAAGTTCGTTCAGGGCACCCTGGAGGAAAATTTTCGGAAATTTTTTGGGTTGCCATGGTAACGACACAAGAACCAACTTCTGACTGGCTAAAAAAGTGATGTGTGAAATTTGCACTTATAATATTCATTAACAAGGAAAATTTTCCGGACATTAATTTAAGCCCGTAGGACATTCGGTAAGAAAATTTAACACGAAAATATATGAAATAAATACTAATTTCAACTGACATAAGATTATTCTAAGATATAACAAGGTATAAGATTAGTAGGCCATGAATGGTTCTCGACAAAGTGACAGAAATGCATCGGAATTAGCAAGTGTTGTTGGGTCAAAAGTTAAAACAATAAGAATTATTTGAAAATGAAATACCTATATACGTATAATAGATATATAATATCTTCCACCCATTTTAGTTCCAAACAATTACTGAAAATTGCTTAGGACAACTCTATTTGTGTGCTAAGGAATAATTGTTATTCGCTAAAATGGGTCAAACGGTTTTTTCTTTATATATTTTCATGTTCTATACACATGGCATAGCACATTTTCAGCACATTATAACTTGATAGAGATGGCTTTGAAACAAAACGACATTAGTTCTCATATGGAGGAATATCAAAATGAGAAGTTATTCATGATCATAATTGCTTATTAAGCATGAAATAAAATGTTGTTTCACAAAGCTCAAAGATTTTATTAATAATTATCTCGTTTAACATGAAAACTAACATTCCATTGTTATGCAATAGCAAATGGCAAATATGACCATATGTCAATAATTTGATAGAAAAATTTCCACTTATTAATTTCGTTCAGGGTACCCTAGAGGACGAAAATTTTCGGAAATTTTTTGGGTTGCCATGGTAACGACATAAATACAAACTTCTGATTGCCTAAAAAGTGACGTGAAATCTTTATTAAAAGAAGACTTAGATTTTAGTTATTTACTTTTGCGACTGATTCTCAACAAATTGTAGGGGTAGATTACATTTTCGTTATTTCGTCCTATTAATAAATGAAGACCTATTTTATTAAATATTAAATATTACATTAAATAAATTATTCTTTACTGTAATACAATATATCACCCATGATCACACAACAGTTATTACCCCACTAAATAAGCCATCCCACTATATTAGAGAATTCCGTGTAAAAATCCCATTATCGCTAGGGATCAGTATTAGTGCCCAATGTCGGGATTTCCTGACCTTAACGCTATTCTCCCGTCGACTTTCTGCCGTGCACACTTGGTCATTTATAATTTATCAGTGTTAAAAAAATATCCGTAACTGTATGACAGAAAACCTGATAATTTAAATAGTCTTGATAACTAATTAATTTTACCATTCATTGACGCTGTATTATTTACAGGAAATCATATTTAAACATTTCGTAGATATTTTCTATTTACATTAACAATTTATAAATAAGAGTTGACGGAAAAATATATTCGTTATGGGGTGCTATCAAACGAAGTGGGGTGATAGGGGAAGATATTCCTATCTAGATATACCATACATATCAACCATTTAACCATTGTTGAGGTTTTCGGTTGCTTCGTTTATAAGTAGGCTTTAAGTGGGTACACCTTCTTAATAGAAGCATTTTCATGAACTTTATTATCTTCTATGTTGTGTTCAAGAATTGTAAGGTCTCTGGAAACTACGTCTCCAAATGTTTAATTCCTTATTTGCATTCAAAGTTACTTTCAAATGTAATATAGAAAACCAACAATAATAATACATATTCCCCCATTTCTTCTTAAAGTTTATTTGGGCTTTCTAATGAGTATAAAAAATTTGCAGCAGTAAAATAAAATTTAAATAAATTTTATAAATATTTGTGATTTACAGTGAAAAAATAAAACAGAACTACCAAGCAATACTACAGTGTAAGTTTTTCTGCGTTTTGCTGTCGCATAGTCCCTTACATTTGCATCTTATTGCGGAGATTCAAGGTTCACAGGTCTTATATTTTCATAGACAGAACCCCACACTTTTTAAATTCAATTTGGGTTTCACTCCTGGGAGCTGAAACTTTGACAGAAGTAGGTCATGACATGTTGATTAAAAGTCTCCATGGTCAAGAAAAAAATTAATGACTGGAGTTTGAGATAATTACTGAAGAAGTTTCTACGAAATTTCAACTTTTGTTTTGGCCTATATCTCTATATTAAAGCTAATCACCGCGTATCCAACTCGTAGCACTCATTAAAGCTTTCAGAGAGTACCCTCTGCTTAACTAAATAATCTCATTAAACTTTTCAGAAAGTACCCTCTGCTTAGCTAAATAATCTTAACTTTTTTTTAAATTTTCTTATATAAAAGATACAGATTACATCTTAGTAAACACATTAATAATTTTTATATCATCACTAGCGTATATTCTACGTGAAATATGGTTGTATTAGGAATCAATAACTCTGCAACAAATGACCGGTCTGGACTTGATGCTTGCTCCTTGTCACTAGAAGCAGGTAAGCGGGGAGGGGGCGCGAACATGGCTTACTATGTCCAGGCGGTGGAAGCGGTCATATGACCTGATATGTTTTGCTGAGACTTTTTGCTTGCAATATGATATATGTTTCTAGACGTTGAGAATAATTCAGAAATACCCCTGCCAGTGTTTCCTTTTGTCAGGTTCGGCCCTAGGACCAATTTTTGGGGACCTAATGGGGCCGAATGGGGGCAATGGTGAGACTTTGGTGCTATTGGCAATAGTACCTTAGCTTTAGAAAAACCACGTTTAAGAACAGAACATAATGCTGATAGCACTCTGGGGTTAATATCCAAAAAAAAGTTTTGCAACTTGGTCAAAAGTCAGGTGTTTGTTGCCAAAGGTGTGAAATCGGAACCAACAGTCAAGAAGGGGTTTTATTTCTCTAAAAATCTTTGTATGACTCTTAACTAATTATTAGTCTTGCAAACATTTTTTATCCAGTGGTTTTGCCTAATTCATCTATTTATTCAACTCTATGTCCACTCCGGCTTTCAGTAAGAAAGACTTCAAAATAATCAAATTTATGGCCATAATTTGCTTAAATTAGACACAACAGAAAACATCGATGTGAAATTTCATCACGACCATTTTCAATGCCCGGGTATTCTAAGCCCTGTTCACCGCCCTCCCCTGCACCTACCCTCAAAGAGCAAGCAAAAAGTCCAGACCGGTCATTGTTTGCAGTGAACGGAGTATCTAATTGAACCATATTCTATTTAGATTTTTGATAACGGAAGAGTGAATACTCTCTGTGGGCGGGAGATTGGTTAATGTAGTGTTGCTCTTTCTATTTTTATTCATCATTTGATTGGTCTAAAAGAGCGCGAGAATTTTTTGCAGCAGACTCCTCAGTGGCTGTAAGCCAGTCTATTTATTATGATAACTATAGTTTCAACGTATCATGTTATTCCTTGGTTGTGACATTGTATTTAAAATATGACGAATTGCGCAGACTTTTAAGGCTCTGCAGCTACATTTATTAAATATTCATACGTACATTGATTTTTAACAATTCCCTGTGACACATTTATCTTACACAGATGATGAATTTGAAAAATGGTCAGTTAATACTAAAAACTGCCAAGAAAGCACGTTAAAACAATTAACGGCCAATCTTATTATTGAAGGTATATTTTGTTTTATGTACTTAATTAATTTATTCGTGCATTATTTTCCCCAAATACCGCTCGTGCTTTTAAATATTGTCTATACATTTTTTTAAGCTAAGTTAAGTTATCAAAAATAATATGTCTTCCGTGTTAAAGCGGCCAAGATTTAATCAGATGATAAACTGTCAATTAGAGCCTTCATATTATTATGCGATAATTATTAAATAATTTTACAGAAATCTGCACATTTAAGAGAAAAAGTACATTTCTGGAGCGTGGTTTAACAAATAATTTTGGATTTATATTTATGTATCATTTGAAGTAAATTTTCTCCAATCCAGTTCCAGATTTCGTTATAGTACATACGTGTATAAAATTTCAATGACTTAAACCGTTCCAGAGAGAACGTGCGAACAAAAAAAGTTACAGATAGACAGACAGATAGACCGAGAGACAGACAGAATTTTTTTGCTCTCAAATTTAAAATCTCCACGTTTCATGACATTCTGAACCTATTTCAACAATAAAAATTTTTGAATTTTTTTTGCAATTACTATATTTCCACTACAATACGTGGATGTGGAAGTAATAGACTATAAATTTTGTAAATAAAATATTGTGTACGATCCAAATTGAAAAAGGCAGAGATTCCTATTATTGGGTGGTACAATATTTATAAACCCCTAAAGAATAAAAGAAACGAATCATCCTACCAGTTGCTGAAATAAGTGAAAGGAATAAATTGGATAGGGTAAATAAGAAGGTTCAAGAGCGGAACTAAAACTGAAATCGTTATTTTTATACTCCCTTGGACTGAAATCGGAAGAGAACTGCCATTCGGACCTCTATATCAACCGAAGTTTTCCCTAGTTGCAGCGGTATATTATATCGATGTGCTTAAATCCTTAAAAATTTTTCTACAAATACCAGTTATTAAATCGAATTTGGTCGTTCAGCTGCATCACAATAACAAATCTTATTTTGCTAGGTTATAAGCCTTATAGAATAAAATATAGTAAACCTCTGGAGAGTCTATCTCACGTGTCCCTTGTCTTGAAGGAAGGAAATGATGTTTGAACGAGCGTTAAGAAAACATTGCGTTAAAAAAAATATTTTAAATGTATGTTTACTTTGGAAATTACTCTTTTCGAGAATATACTAGAAGTTTGAATTGAAATGGATTTTCATAATTTCTTCTATAATGTCTATTTAATTGGGGTGGACAAGAAATATTGAACAATATAAAGAAATCTAAGGCCTTGGCTTCTAGTATATACACCACATGCCCAGTTTGCTTTACTTATTTTCCCTTATTTACCCCCTTCTAACCCCCGCCACTTCAACGGAATCATATTTAAATATAATCTAACTTCAGATGTCGTTATAATACATACTTGTATCAAGTTTCAAGAGAGTGTCTCAATTTTTTTTTACCAACCCCTTTAGTCATGAAGTGGGGGTGATGGAGGGGTTGAGAAATGTAATAAAATAAAAAATCTGAGGCCTTGGCTAATAGCATATACACTAAATTCCAAGTTTCTGTACTTTTACCAGCTTGCTTTACTTATTTTCCTCTGCTTACCCCTATTTAATCCCCAACTCTTCATCGGAAGTAGCGCAAAGTATAATCTAGTTCCAGATCTCGTCATGACACATATATGTACCAAATTTCAAGTCAATATTTAAACCGCTCCTGAGAAAACAGACCGACAGACAGAAATTTTTTTCGCTTGAATTAAAACTATGAAAATTTTATGACATTCTAAGTATATTTAAACAAAACAAGAAACATGAAATATTTTTTTAAGATTACTAAGTATACTTCCACTCATCTGAAAAGTGCGATTTTATCATTGAAAAATTGGTACTTTTGAGACTGTCTTCAGTAAATAGCTCAAAAAGTGTTTATGTATAAGTGTTCCAATCATCTGACTAAAATAAACCAACGAATAAGACACAAACGCTGTCAGTTTATTCAGGTTTTACAACTGATTCAATTTATATTGCGATTCTATTTAGGACAAACAACGTGTATTATGAAAAATCAAGCAGAAAATAGTGACGATATCTTTTCATTAACTCTCATTACATAACGACAAAAGTTTCAGAGCATGACTATTTCATAAAAATACATTGTTTATGTACAGATGCAATAAAGGGAGCGACAAAGACCGACCAGAAGATACACCCTACTGGAGACATTTTCGGACAGAAAGTAACGTTTCCTGGGCTAGACCGGAAAGTGGGCAACATAGATCGACAAAAGCTTTTATCTTTCGACCGCGGACTGATCAGAAAATACACCCTTTCTGGAAGAATTTTCGGACAGAAAGTAACGTTTTCGGGCTTAGACCTGAAAGTGGGCATCAGAGATCGGCAAAAGCTTTCCCGATTCCTGAAGGTTCCATGAAGGTAAAAAATGCTGTCAATTTTTACTTTAGGTGGCTTTGCTTTCTGGTTGGCATAGTTTTGAAATACATTTGAAATATATGAAATACACTTCTATAAATGCACTTAACTTTTACGAGTTTTCAAAGTCAATTTGCAAGTTGTGGAAAATATGGATTCAGATTTTGAAGCTTTATACAAGCAGAAAATGGTCGAATAAAAAATATTGTATATTACGTGACCGAAAAACAGTGTTTTTCAGCAAATTACAGGGCGAGCCCCTGGCTTTCCGGTCTTGTACCGTAATAATAATTTACGTTATAAGTCCGGTAGGTAACTTATTACAGTCAGGAAATAAGCCAGTACTGTAATGAGACTTACGTGTATCATACCGGGTGAGTCACGAATTGCGCTCGCCCCGATATTTCCTAAAATATTTGGAATAGAAAATTGAAATTTGGAAGCCTTATTACACGACTAAAATGCCATCTTTTTAATAAAAAATCAAGTTTGGTGCACATCCGGTTTGACCGGAAATGCCCACAACTTTCGATTTTTAAATGGAACACTATATGTTTTTACATTTTTGGAATCTAGAGGAAATTTTGAATACAATATATTCATTTTGGTCACTTTTTGATAAACATTAAAAATTTTATTAAAAAATCTATTTCTGAATTCAGAGTGCTGTGGTGCCCAAAATATATTTTAGTTTGTGTGCTACGTTACTATAAAAATAAAAAGAGCAATATGATTGCACTACTTAATTCTCTAGAGGCGTTTAAAATTATTAAATCTGATTTTTACCCACTACTCGGTTTATTTAAATGGGAATTTAATCGTTCACCAACATTTTTAAATACCTCATTTTCATACGAATCTAATGATACCAAAATTTTGAAAGTCCGCTCAGAAATATTTGAGATTTCAGCCAAAATACAATGCCACCAAGCTTTTAGAAACATGCGGCTAATAGATAATAGATTAGTGGGCTTTGGAAACTAAAATGGCACATTTCTGTGTAAATCTGGTAACCTAATAACATTGGAAAAATCATAGTAGCCATTGAATGTAATAAAACAATATCAGCTGTCAGACAGACTCGTGTAGTTATAGGCAATCTTGAGCTATCAAACATTCAATAATTGTGAGCGCAAAGGACGTTACAATTAAGTTTAGCATAGGTATGTGGAGGTAAACACAATTACATCCACAAAGACATTTGCAATAGAATGCGACATCAGTTCGGTTTTCAGAGTTTTATTTAAATGAACATAAATATCGGGCCTATAAATAAATAAAAATCAATTTCGTTTGAACAATTAAACTTAAACTAGGTAACAGTAGGTATCTTTAAAATTATTAATATAATTAAACCATAAATTGACATTTATAGATATTGTTTAAAATGTCCACTATTTTTTTCTATATACAATTCGGCTCTGCGTACAGTTGCTTGAATGGCTCTACGCAATTCAGCCGGCGTTATTTTATTAAGAGCTCGTACAACTTTATTTTGCAGCTCTTCACGGGTAATTGAAGAAGTTTTATAAACTTTATTTTTGAGAGTGCCCCATACATAATAGTCGAGGGGTGTTAAGTCAGGTGACCTAAGAGGCCACCTGATATGACCTTGATTTGCGATAAGGTGTTCACCATGCAAGTTGTTTAAATATTCCATCACTCTTCTGGAATTATGCGGGGGAGCACCATCTTGTTGGAAAAACAGATTTTGTAAATAGGCAAGAGGAAGTAAGTCAAGAAATTCTGCTGTCTGGTTTTGTAAAAAGAATAAATATCGTTCGCCAGTAAGTGTTCCATCAAATAATATGGGTCCAATTGTTCGATCTCCAAGTACTCCAAGCCAACAGTTAAACCCAAATCTTTCCTGAATATTCACCCGCCCTACCAACCTCGCATTTTCTTGAGCCCAGTACCTAGTATTATTTCTGTTAAACATACCTTGTTTAGTTAGTTGTCTCTAGGATGAATTCACATGTATTCATGTATTTATGTGTGTATATGTATTTTTCACAAGTTACTATTTTTAATTTTAGTTTTATCTCCTATTCTGTAATTGGGTTTTTTAACCTGTTGAATAGTGTATCAAATAAATAAATAAATAAATAAATAAATAAATACCTTGGTTCGTAAATCTACTTTCATCTGAATATAAAATATGAAAAGGAAAACCTGGGTTTTGTTGTACTGCATTTAAGAACCAGTTGCAATATACTAGCCTCCTGTCGTTATCATCTCCATAAAGCTGTTGGTGTATTTGGTATTTATAAGACCGAAACTTATGTTTCTTTAAAATTCTGCAAACCGAAGACTGACTAATGTCGCATTCCATTGACAATTCCCTCGTTGATGTTGTTGGGTGTACCATCACAAATCCTAATACATCAATTTCTTTGTCCTCACTTACAGTAAATGTTTGGTGGTCATCTTGTTGATTGGGTTCGTTTCTTAATTCTTGTTCCTCTCTGGCAAACAAGTGTCTGCTTGGATGACGTCTGTTGGGATATCATTGCTGACACAGTTCTGCAGCTGCAGTTGAATTTTTGAGACGCTCTCCATATATCAGTAACATATCGACCTTTTCATTTCTACTAAAATTATTCATTTTCTTTAATTTTTACTCTGACAGCTGATATTGTTTTATTACATTCAATGGCTACTATGATTTTTTCAATGTTATTAGGTTACCAGATTTACACAGAAATGTGCCATTTTAGTTTCCAAAGCCCACTAATCTATTATCTGTTAGCCGCATGTTTCTAAAAGCTTGGTTGCATTGTATTTTGGCTGAAATCTCAAATATTTCTGAGCGGATTTTCAAAATTTTGGTATCATTAGATTCGTATGAAAATGAGGTATTTAAAAATGTTGGTGAACAATTAAATTCCCATTAAAAAAAAACGAGTTAGTGGGTAAAAATCACATTTAAAAATTTTATACGCCTCTAGAGAATTAAGTAATGCAATCATATTGCTCTTTTTATTTTTATAGTAACGTAGCACACAAACTAAAATATATTTTGGGCACCACAGCACTCTGGATTCAGAATTTCCTCTAGATTCCAAAAATGTAAAAATATATAGGGTGTTCCATTTAAAAATCGAAAGTTGTGGGCATTTTCGGTCAAACCGGATGTGCACCAAACTTGATTTTTTATTGAAAATATGGCATTTTAGTCGTGTAATAAGGCCTCCAAATTTCAATTTTCTATTCCAAATATTTTAATAAATATCGGGGCGAGCGCAATTCGTGACTCGCCCGGTATAATATTTTATTTCGTAGTGGCTTTATGATTCTTCAGATTTAAAAAATATTAGTTCGTGATCTAACAATCGCATCACCATAACGATGTTATGGCTATTGTTTTTCATAGTTAATTACACAGACACACACAAAAAAAATGATTGTTTTAATCTTTTGACCAGACTTCTCTACCCATATGTATTTTGACCCTCTGAATCCAAGTCTGGCATCAGAATTGTGCCTACAACGATCAGTTTTTTTTTGTGGTTCAAAAACAGTCCAGAAGTCGGTCAAAGAGAAACATTGCTAAGAATTTGTTAAAATACACAAAAAAATGCGCAGCAATCGGGTAACTGTAAGTAAGCTATTTTTCACAGTCAATGCCCATATTGTAGTAAAACAACCCCTTACAGGTTATAAAACCACCCTAACTTATAAAATCCCATGTATCACGTTAACAAATCTTAAATAACTTTTATTTTGAGTGCATGTTTTTGGACCTTTCACCTTCCAGTAGTCGCGCCCGGTCTCTCATACCGACCCGACAATGTATTACCGATATTTGTGAAACTGGAAGGGGTAGCTATCTCTCGGGCACAGTACCTTCCAAACTATACCCTATAAAGCGTTAGTCTTTGTTAGAGCAGTGTTGTGTTCATACGTCAATAGCTATAACGCAATCCGGTCTGTGAGACCGGGGTGACTACTAATGCAAATATTTGGTTCTCTGTGTTAATTTATACCAATAGGTATAATTGCGGCAAAATAATAATTTTTTTTATATATATATTCATTTAAAATTTTTTTAGACATGAGTTACGAACAAGAGCAAGACAGATTAAGGATTTTGTTAGAAAAAGTTGAAAGTGATAATGACGAAGTAGCTTACGATTAATCTGATGCTGACGAATCAGATCATGAACAAGTCGAATTTGAAAACAGTGAATCCGAACAAGACATTTCTGATACAGAAGAAGATGGCTTCTTGGAGAGCAATTCATTGTCATTTATAGGAAAGAATAGGGAAACGTATTGAAGAAAACGTTCGCAAGAACCTAAAATTCTTAGAACCAGAGCAGAGAATATTGTCAAAATTTTACCTTCCCCAAAACTAGCCACAAAATCTTTGAAAGATGCAAAAGAAATATGGGAATATTTCATAAATGATGCTATGATTGATTTGATTGTAGAATTCACAAATCAGTTTATAGAATCAGTTTCACAAAAATTTGCGCGATCTAGAGATGCTACTACAACAAACGCAATTGAGATTCGTGCTTTACTGGGACTACTATACATGGCAGGACTTTATCATGCAAATCGTTTGAATGTTGAACAATTATGGAATACAGATGGGTCTAGTGTTGAAATATTTCGCCTTACCATGCCTTCGCAAAGATTTAGGTTTCACCTCAGATGCCTACGTTTTGACGACATGAATTCCCGCGAAGAACGAAGGGCAATAGATGAGCTAGGAGCTATACAAACTCTTTTTGATAATTTTGTGACTAATTGTCAAAATGGTTTCAACCACTCTGAATACGTAACAGTTGATGAAATGCTTCCAGGATTTAGAGGAAGATGTAGCTTCCGTCAATATATTCCATCTAAACCGAATAAGTATGGCATAAAAATATACGCATTATCCGATGCCTATATGTATTATACAAGCCGAATGGAAGTTTATGTTGGAAAGCAACCGCAAGGGCCATTCCGCCTATCAAATAATACCAAAGATCTTGTGCTCAGGCTTACTGATAATATTCGGAATACTAGTCGTAACTTGACGATAGATAATTGGTTTACGTCAATCTCTTTAGTTGAAGAACTGATGACACCACCTAATAGAATGACTGAAGAATGTTGTTGGAACTATCAAAAAGAACAAGACTGAATTACCATTGGAATTTTCCAAGCCTGCAGTACGCCCGGAATATAAAAGTATGTTTGGATTCAGACCCAAGTGCACTCTTGTATTTTACATCCCGAAGAAGAAGAAGAAGAACGTGCTTTTAGTCTCTAGTATGCACAAATCTGACGAAACTGATAAGCAGACTGGTGAAAAGCAGAAACCGGTAATTTTTACTGAATATAACCGGACAAAATGTGGTGTGGATGTGGTGGATAAACTTTGTGCCAGTTACAACTGCTCTAGAAATACACTAAGATGGCCAATGGTAATTTTTTATACAATTTTAAACGAAGCTGGCATTAACTTTCAGGTAATATACTCTTTCAATAATCCAAAAAAAGCAGTTTTAAGGAGGCAATATTTGAGACCCATGGCCAATCAATTATTGCAACCTCATTTACATGTACGTGCTACCATGCTGTGTCTTTCTCGCAATCTAAAACTAAGATTACGAGAAATTTGTGAAATTGACGATGGAAATCAACAACTTCATCCACAGAACAACTTACCTGGAAGAGGTGCATATTACGATTGGAAAAAAAATTGGAAATCTAAATACGCATGCTTCAAATGCAACACATACATGTGTTTAGAGCATATCACAGCCATTTGCCAACATTGCCATGAAAATACTCTTCAACAGGACTAATATACATTTTTTACAACTATGTTTATTAATACACCATATAATAATAATTTTAGTCCATAACAATCAAATCATTGATATTTTTTTTAGAATAAAAGATTCGAGATTTGAAATATATTTTTGTTTTTGTTTGTAAAAGTGTACTTAAAATAAATATTTTACAGTAATACTGCATTACCGAATGCATTATTTATCCTAGAAACCCAAAGTGTAGCGAATTTATAAAAACCTATTTTATTTTGTCTAAAAACTGTTTTTTTTAAATCCCGGTTTCTCAGACCGGCGCGACTACTAGAAGGTTAATTTGATCACCATCTACCCCTAGGGTGCTGTAAAACTACCCCCAGAAAAAAAAGTCATATGGAAATAAGTAAAAATAAATTCGAATTGGGGAAATGAGTATATTTACTAGCTGAAAATGCTCGTAATTATTTCAAACTCTTACTAAAGACTTATCATACATAAGTACAGAAACATATATCTTTCTAAACAATATACTTTGCTGGCTATATGCCACGAACAACACTGAATTAAAAAAAAGAAATATGCACATTACGTCCAGCGTAACTGTTACAATAATGTTAATTTTAATTTTAGATTATCCTGTTCAACAAAACCAAAAAAATAACTAAAGACAAAAACAGAGCTCTGCAGATCTTACCAGATCTTGTGAAGGTGATATTAAAAACATCAAATTTAGGACTGGAGAAAAACCTTTTAAAACGCGGTTATAAAAGTATTACATGTATTAACAGCATGCCAGAAGATATAGTAGCAGTAAAATGGAACGAGACTCATTCCACTCATTGCACTACTAATGTATCAAATCAAGAATCATATGCCAAAATACGAATTATGCTTCAAATAGTGTCTTGGCAATAAATGAACAGAAATAAACACCTCTAAAGTGATTCATTTCCACTAATTTTTAGGTTATATTTATGCAAATCGAACTAATACTGTTTCCATAGTTTCATTTACAACTTAGTCGTAACAGATTTACCATAAGAGCTGCAAAAGTATAACGAAGGTGGGATTTCATGTAGTTAGAACGTGCTAACTATAGTTAAATGGTGATTGTAACGAATTATTATCTTAAGACCTACGGAAACCTATACCTATATAATTATTTTGTAATGGTTCCAATAGGCTGTACAAAATATCAACAGAGATTGAAATATTTTATAAAATGGTGCCAATTTTGAATTTATAGCTGTTTTAAATACATTTTAGAAGTGTCGCTGAGAGTAGTATTGTTTTATAAAACTTGTGACAGAAATATTTCCACAGCACTTATAAATACCTCCAGTTTGGTTTGATCTAAGAAATTATTAAAGTCAAATGCTATATGTCATTTGTCATATGCTTATCATTCTTTGTTAATTATATGATACATGCTTTTATCAAGCTTTTAAACTTGCATGTACGAATAATTCTTTAAGATATGCTTTGCAGTACTTT
The DNA here is from genome assembly GCA_963583905.1 of Stenurella melanura. Taxonomy (NCBI): domain Eukaryota; kingdom Metazoa; phylum Arthropoda; class Insecta; order Coleoptera; family Cerambycidae; genus Stenurella; species Stenurella melanura. The sequence continues at coordinate 71,467,913 of OY757312.1, read as the reverse complement.
CCCCTTTTGTATGATTCTTTTCTTATAATTATTTATTTATTAATATTATTTGATCTTAACTTTCTTGTGATATTTTAACTGATGGTATAACCTCTAGGACCGTTATTATAAGTTACAAACAGTATTTTCTTCTAGACAGGCAAATATTTCTGCATAAATAATAATATGATTTGTAACAGTTTACGACATTTCTTCGAAATTTAAAGCAAACGGTTTACCAAAATATTTAGGGTCACTTCATATACAAACAGGTACTTGTAAAACTAAAATTTATTATCTCGGTTAATGTGCTGTTAGTAGGAATATCAAATGTTAACGCCACTACCTACATGTTATCATAAAACTGTTTAATTTTACACAAAATAAATACCAATAAAAATTTGGATTATGTGGCACGCGTATTGTTATTTGTAAAATTATGGTGTTTCAGTTTACAAAGAAATAGGTATTAAATGTAATTTAACATATCTTTCGAAATTTAGTAAATATATTTAGCGCAGCATTGCCGAACTCATCCAGGCTGTAACGCGCTTAAAAAAAATATGTACATATATATTTTATCGAAGGTCGTTTAGTTTTATTATATCTATTAATAAAATTATAATTTACACAATTTAATATGTTTAGAATACCACTAATGTATTTGATTCAATTAACTCACCACCGTTTTTATTTGCGTATGTCAATCTTTCATCCTAAAAGTATATTTAGATTCTACTAATTATGTCTGTTGCACAACTAAACAAAAATAGTATAGGTTATACACCCGCAAACGTGCCTGATTGTATTATTTCTCTTATAAAGTTTATCTCTTATCAAAGTTATACCATGTGTAAATATTTATATTTTTAGAAAATTTCCTTAACAAAAATGACAAGTTTATTAGACAATATTAATGATGTTACTAATAAAAAGTGTTTACTAATTTTATAAAGGTTACCCAGTGTCTCCTTAAATAATCAACATGATGAATTAATAGATGCATAATAATTAAGTGTATCGTGGCTGCAAAATGAATGTGTTGACTGCAGAAACTCTATTTATCCCCAAATCAAAGAAATTCTGGCAACATCGCTGTCCAAAATATCTAGATGTAGGTTTATTTTGTTCAAGCTTATATGTTCCAGTGAAAAATAAACAAATGGTAAAGACAAATATTTCAACGGTGGCTAATGAAGAAATCGAACTCTTTTTACACTTGGTCTTATATACCTGGCATTTTTAGAATGAGACACGAACTTTGGCATAGTTGATCTTTAGGAGACTTTAGATATGTACGGATACCAGCCGATATGGCAAATATTTTTGAAAATGCGCTAAATTAAAATTTATTAATTGTATACCAATTTTGGTACTAACTGCCTATTACTATAGAGGTGTACATAAGCTACAAATATTGACGGCCGGATAGAATGTCGGCCTGTGTCAAAATAGCGGCCACTTTTCAAAATAAAGATATAAAAATTTAAAATAGTAATTTATTGATTGGATTCCTGTGTAATACATAATTTTCAACTAATTTTCTCTCTGTCTGTCTGTAACTTTTTTTTGTCAGCACATTTTCTCCGGAACGATTTAAGATATTAACTGCAAATATTGTATACCTATATGGATTGTTTTTTGAAGATATCCGGTGAAGGGTTGCGGGGTAAATAGGGGGAAATATGTAAAGCAACCTGGTAAGAGTACAGAAACTTGAAATTCGATGTATCTACTACAAGCCAAGGCCTCAAATTTTTTTATAATATTTTTCATCCCCCCACCCACTCCAATTCATTGTTAAAGGGGTTGATAAAATAAAATTGAGATATTCACTTAAAATTTGGTACACGTATATATAATAATGACATCAGGAACAAGATTATATTTTGGGATTATTCTGATGAAGGGTTGGGGTTTAAATTTGGGTAAATAGGGAAAAATAAGCAAAGCAAGCTGGTAAGTACAGAAAGTTGAAATTCGGTGTATGTACTAGAAGCCAAGGCTTCAGATTGTTTAATAATATTTTTTAATATAAAATTGAGATATTCACTTGAAATTTGGTACATGTATGTATTATAACGACATCTGGAACTAGATTATATTTTGAGATGTTTCCGTTGAAGGGTTAGGGGTTAAATAGGGGTAAATAGGGGAAAATAAGTAAAGCAAGTTGGTAGGAGTACAGTAACTTGAAATTCGGTGCATGTACTAGAAGCCATAGCATCAGATTTTTTAATAATATTTTTCAACCCCCGACCACCCCTACTCCATTATTAAAGGGGTTGATAAAATAAAATTGAGATATTCATTTGAAATTTGATACACGTATGTATTATAACGACATCTGGAACTAGATTATATTTTGAGATGATTCAGTTGAAGGGTTGAGGGTTAAATAGGGGTAAATGGGGCAAAATAAGTAAAGCAAGTTGTTAAGAGTACAGAAACTTGAAATTCGGTGCATGTACTAGAAGCCAAGATACCAAATTATTTATAATATTTTTGAACCCTCCACGACACCATTATTAAAGGGGTTGATAAAGTAAAATTGAGATATTCACTTGAAATTTGGTAGACGTATGTATTATACCGACATCTGGAACCAGATTATATTTTGAGAGGATTCCGTTGAAGGGTTGGGGATTAAATAGGCGTAAATAGGGCAAAATAAGTAGAGCAAGCTGGTAAGAGTACAGAAACTTGAAATTCGGTGTATGTACTAGAAGCCAAGATATCAAATTATTTATAATATTTTTCATGGTCTCAGGTTTTTTGTAATAGTTTCCATCCCTCACCATCACCACTCCCTTATTAAAATAGTTGATAAAATTAAATTTAGATTTTCACTTGAAGTTTGGTACACGTATGTATTATAACTATATCTGAAACTAAATTATATTTTGACTTGATTGCGTTGAAGGAGTGAGGGGTAAGTAAAGGTAAATAGGGAAAAAAGTAAAGCGAGCTGTAAAAGTACAGAAACTTGATATTCGGTGTATGTCCTAGAAACCAAGGTCTCAGATTTTTTAAAAATATCCCTTATCCCACCACTCTTACTCCATTATTAAAGGGGTTGATAAAATAAAATTGAGATATTAACTTGAAATATAGTAGAAGTATATATTATAACGACATCTGGAACTAGATTATGTTTTGAGGTGATTCCGTTGAAGTGTTGGGGGTTAAATAGGAGTATATAGGGGAAAATAAGTAAATCAAGCTGGTAAGAGTACAGAAATTTGGGATTTGGTATGTATACTAGAAACCAAGGCATCAGATTTCTTTCCAATATTTTTCAAACCCCGCCATCTCCGTTCCATTATTAATGGGATTGACAACATAGAATTGAGATATTCACTTGAAAGTTAGGACAAGTATTATGTATTGTAATGACATCAGATTGAGATGATACCATTGAAGGTGTGGGGGGTGGCAGGTTGTGAATAGGGGAAAATAAGTAGGGTAAACTAGAAACGTCATTTTTATCATATATAGTGGAAACCAACGCCTCAAACTTTTCTAAAACTATGTTTTTATTAATTTTTGCGTGCATGTAATAGGACACAATACGTAAAATATCGTGGATTCAGGTCCGTCGAAATTCAGGCAATCTATGGGGTTCCGCAGGATTCCAGTCTGAAGCTCCATCTGTTTGTTTCATTAGTCAACGATATAGTGTATAATTTGGATCCTGACATCTTAACATGTACTGATGATTCACAAATTTTTACCGCGATAAATTGAGTTATTAAATGTGAAAGTTACAGAATAATCATCTGACATTAAAAAAATAGTGTAATACAAATAGCCTCCTCCTCAATGTAGAGACATGTACTGTGATGTCATATAATAGGAAATGCCATCCCCGAAGAATACATTTATATAATATTGCAATCACCCTTTCCGTATTTAACAAAAACCTTAATGCAATTTTCGATATCAAATTGACATTTTTAAGAAGCATATAAAGCAATTTACATAAAAACTCGGGATTTAGCATTAGTAACTCTGAGATACTTTTATTGATTTTTTATATATTCATGTTTATACGCAATAAGTCACCAAATGTACAATTCATGTTTCCTAAATAATTGGTAAATAAATCAGTCCATGCGCCATGTCTAGAATTAATTTTCAATCGCCCTATAGCATATATTCATGGTACATCTTTTTCAAACTGTACATGCATATTAGATACTATCTGGTTTCTGCCGCACTGCCTACTATTTATTATAATTTATTGGCACGTCACATACCAGAAACAGAGGTATTGATCCTTAAAATTAATGTATATAACAATTAATGTTTAATCTCTCCATACCGAGAGAACAATATTAATCCATCCCTAAAAGCCAAACACTTTGAACACGTCTGCATTAACGTTTCCTGTCGAACTTGTCCAAACTTTCCAAATCTGGTGCTCAACAAAATAATAATAATCTTAACATTTAATATAAATGATGCTGTTGATGCTTCGTAAAACATAAATAATCCTATGTAATGTAACAGTAATAAAGTGCGCATACATGAAACATTGAACTTAATATGGAACTACACAAACTGTTTGGAATAATTAGGTAACCTTGTGTTAAGTTTTAAACACATGAAATTTATATTCGTATTGAAAACAACAGTATTCAAAGGACTTACAGTTTGAAGGACCATGGAAAAATTAGCTTAATGTAAAACATTTTCGTTAATGACTTGCCGGACGGTAGAGAAATATGTCTATGAGAGTTTAGGGTGAAGTGAAAAATTTTGTCTCATCGAAAAGCATAACTCTACAAAAGTTGTATCATCATGTGATTACAAACTACTTCTTTTTATTTTTTCAATCAATCAATCAATATCTTAAGGTGCCACAAAGACATTAATCATTCAAAATTTTCACACAAAAGTGCCTGTCTTTGTAATTTTATCATCAGTAAACTTTTTAAAATTTGATTCTCCTTTGGTTTTAGTAAAATTGGTTTGATTGAAAACAGCGATAAATAAAAATCTCAAACCCTATCTTAATTATCTTTAGGTGCCCATAAAGGAGGGTTCAACATCAGAAATGCAATGGATATTCATTTATATTTTTATTTTTTACTTATAAACACAAAACAACTCATACGCATAAAAAGCAACTATTTATTATTTACATTTATTCTAATTTATAAACGAGAACAACAATATGACAGAACTCAAAAATAAGCATCGCATATATAAAAATATATTTATATTATTACAAATCAGTTAGTTTAATAACATTTTTTAAACTAGAGAAACATATAAACCAAGAAATTGATTGAGGAAGCCGTTACTCTGTGGTAATCCATAATTATAACGAACTACTATGTTCTTTTACCACTATATTTGCACAAAACGTGACTGCAGTTTCAACCCTTTAGGTCATTTTCAAACGATGATTCAGCTAAGAATGAAATACAAAAGATTTGGACCCTATTTAAATATGTTTCTAGAATTAAATAAATTAGAGAATTATGAAAGTACACAAGTAGTTTACGATATCCTATCTATCTAAGGGTGGGGTTTCTCAGAAATATTAATTACATTTTGGTAGCAGTAAAAAGAGTCGAATACATAATATCTAATTGATCATTTAACAGAATTAAATCATCCTCTTTATTGTATTTGTATATTTCCAGTGCTTCTAACAAATTAAGTTTCAAACCTTTGCTAGCATAGTGTAGGATTTCCATATTATTAATATCTGGGAAGTTATGTCCACTCTGTAATATGCGATTAGAAAAAGCAGAATCTGTTTTTTGTAGTCTGAAGGACCTATCATGATCGAGATATCTGGTTCTGAAATTACGTCCGGTCTGTCCTATATATATAATATATATATGCTATTACACTCTGAGCAATTTAACCTACAAACTCCAGATTTTTCGTATCTATTTGTTTTATCCTTGGCGTTGTAAATTAAACTTGATAATTTTTATTGGGATTTAAATGCTATCTTGATATTATGTGTTTTGAAAGTATTTGACATTTTCTCTGTTAGAGTATCGCAGTATGTGATGGTAGCGTAAGTTGTTTATTTTTCTTCTCTAACTATGGGACAAATTGCTTTAAAAGTATAATGGTTTTGCTTTTTGTTTATTAATTTGGCGATAGTTTCTGTGGCCAAGAACAATGGTTTCCCCACAGAAACTATCGCCAAATTAATAAACAAAAAACAATTTGGCATAACGTTCCTTGATTTCAGTCTTCCTCTGATATATCCATCTATTTCTGATTCACAAGCTGCAGCAGCGTCCTCTGGCACTAAATGAACACACCTTCCTACTTCTTGCGTATGGCATAAGAATTTCGGAAATGCCAGAGTATCATTATTATTGATACATCTCTCCATTACTTCTTGGCGCATTTCTTTAGTTAAAGGTGGTTTAACGTTGGAATAGCTCTCATGGCATATAATTTCTTAGTATTTCAAAGAATTAGAATTCAAGTCAGGTAACTTAAATTTTCTCACATGTCCCTTAGTTTTTTTATTTCCGTTCCTGGCCTTCACAATGCGGTTCAAATACAGCTATTGGATAGTTTTTCTTTTATCTGTAAGCATAGCCAAAAAGTTTCCAGGGTGAGCGAAATATAAATTTCTTTGAACCACACTGTCAACACTTTAAGATTTTCATACAAACAAAATCATTTTCCACAAGTGTCTTGGTCCATTCCAACATTCTGGTTATGTTTTTATCTGAAACCACAGTGGTGCATATAACTATTATGCAAGTAGTTAACATAAGAAGACTTTCCGATGGGCTATAGGTACTAATATATAATCGAAGTATATGACTCGCAGTTGTCATCCACCTTGAACGTGCCATTGAGCCCGGTTGACGGTCGACTAAATCTTGGGCGTACTTGCCAGATGTAACAGCTTCGACAATTTTGTAAAGATACTTTTGATCTGTACTTAGCCGACAAGAGGCAATGAATTTCCTTCCAATGGTCTGTAATCGACAACAGGCAGAACACAATATTTTAAAGCTTTACCAATTGGTCTGGAGAAACAGTTAGGTCCATATGTTACTTCTGACTTCGGACCCAGTATTTACATTAGTACGATCACATCCTATTAAGACCAACTCTTCGGTTCGATATCCTTGTCCAGAGACAAGTAATAAGTAATAACGGTGAACATATTAAGAGAACTTCCCTAATAAAGGATGGTCTTATAGTGTTCTTCAGACGTAAACTTTCAGTTGTGCAACCTGGAAAAGGGTATTTTCATAAAACACAATTTATCACTAAATACCCTATTTAGCTAGTCTTATGACACCTCAACATATCCCCTTTGAGATTTTTTTTAAATAAAAACTTTCATCTTTGATTTCTTTTAGGTCTACACTAATTTCTGGATATAAAAAACAGCAAAATCTGAAAATTTAAATAAAATGGAATTTTTCAGTATTCTTTAATAATGTTAGGTCTTCATGAGTCCTCAAGATACTATTCGATTTTAGCTAATTTTTGAAATTGTGTTCGGTATTACATGTAACAACTTTTGCATACCCAAGCATTTTCGATTTCTGGATAAAATTAAATTTCATACTTTTTCACTCCACCCTAAATTGAGCGCGCTCATACTCCAGATGTCTGACATTTTCATATCCTATTTTAATATTGAGCTTTTTTTTAATATGTAAGTTATCTTGAAAGCTTAAAGTCAAAGACAAACATTACCCAGATTAATACTCAGATTTCTTATGCAATTTTCTTCATTTGAATCAGTATAACTCCATTACTCTCCAATTATAGTGATAGACCATAAGACATAATACTAAGCAACATAAACTATTATCTCCCAAATCAGAAGCTTATGAGCTAATTGAGAATTCACATCAGCCACTATTGGCCATTGCATGTGATTTGAATATAGTTGATGCATCTTGCTTCAAAAACCAAATTGCAAATTTTAATTTAATAATAAATCTAATTTTGCATTATTGAATAACAGTTACTGCCAAACTAATTGCAATTCCTTATTTGTTGTATTGCATCACATATATTTTATATCACTTATGGCTGACAAAATCTTCCTATAGACTTCTAAAATTCATCCGCGCGAGATCGTTGGAGATCTTTAGTATAAGAATAAACTCTGTATACCAATCTTTCTGAGAAACGTGAGAATATCAAGTTAAAGATAAAATGTTGAAATTTCAAAGAACGTAAGTAATATTTTAAATATATTAAATTTAAACATTTTAATCCCCAGAAGAATATTTTTAGTTCGTCGATAAGAAAAGGTAAACATTTAATAGTTGTGCTAGGTTAAATATGGGAGAAATGGCTCCCCAAAAACCAGAAAAGATTTTTTTTTTCGTTAAAACAGTCCTTAACAGTTTTGATTCAATTTAACACACGGATACTCATACTTTCCTATTTTCAGAATAAGACTGGTTAGTCTAGGCCGGGCCGAAAAAACTTTTTTTTGAAACTGAAGTAGCAATAGTGCGGAAAAGCTGTGGTAGGTGCCACTTGTTACACACGTTTTTTTAAATTTTTTTTTGAAAATATCTAGCCGCCCCCCTGGGGCAGTAAAAAAAAAATTTTTTTTGTGTCACTCTAAAATTCGCGTTAGTGCGTAATAGTTGCGTAATGTGTTCCTAATTACCTATAAAAAAATCCAGTGTCATAGCTCATTATCTAGCCGAGCCCCGCTAGCAATGAATATTTTTCACCTTGAATAAAACGAACTTGAAATCGAGACGAATTGAAAATGACGAAATATCTATAATTCTCAACTGCGCATGTGTCACATTTAGAGCGATGCCTACGCCCACACTGCCTAGAGCAATCATCGGATGAGATCAGTTCTGTCACACTTGTTGACTAGTACGCATATCAGTTTTTGTAGTGAGAAGCATACAGTACTGTGTTCGTTATATGAAACAATATTTTGTGACGTTTTACATTCTTGTTGTTATTTGTGTGTCTGACGATGGCTAAGTTACCCGTTAATACGCGATTAAAAACTAGTTGTCCTGTGTTTGGGACCGCAGAAGACCTTGATTGCGAGTCTCCTACTATGCTCCCAACGTATAGAGACATGATGCGATGTTATCAGAGTGTTCGTTTAGAGTTAAAAGGTACTGGAAGCAAGGAACCTTCGGCAGCAGAGATCTCGAAAGTGGTCGCCAAGAAAGTTAAAATAATATGGCAGGTTGCTTCGATTCCTACAGTTTCGCATGATCGTATTGTAAAAATGGTTACAACTTATCACAAAAAATACCAAAATTTAATCAAGCCTTTGAAAAATAGAAATACACCTTTTCTTCAAGATAAATTAAGAACATTTGGTACTGACGCGGAGAAACTTTTCGACACATGTTCCTGCAAGTGTAGTAACCTATCAGAGTGCAGCTGTGACAGATCGTGCAAAGTACCAGAAAAAGAAATTAAATTTTTGATAGACCAAAGAAGCGAGAGAAATATGATTATTGGAAATGTGGATAAGATCGCTACCGGAATATTGAAAAAACGTATAGCAAGAAAAGCTAAAGAGGCCGAAAATGCTGTGCTTGAAGCTGAAGTATTGATGGGGCCGATGTCATTTGCAGGAACTAGTGGAGTACATAATGATAAAAAACGTAAAGAACCACAGGAGTCTGTGTCGAGTGATGAAAACGAGAAGTGCGAGGTTGCGGATGAAGATTTTAAATAGTCCTACAATTTGGACAGAAAGAAAAGAGTGAAAAATACGGAATCTTCTAGCCAAATGAGGGTTTTTATGGAAAAAACTGCAAAAGCCTCTGATCTAACGGGCGCTTCACATAGAACAGTTGCCAAGATTACTACCGCCGTGCTTGAAGATTTCAAGTTAGTTTCATCCCTTGAGCCAAATTATGTTGTGGACAAAAATAAGATCAGGAGAGCAATAACCAAAAACAGAAAACAACTACAACAGAAAGAAATGACCGAAACACAGTCACGATCAATGAAAGGTCTGTATTTCGACGGGCGAAAAGACCAGACTTTTGCGCAGGTAGAAGGGCGCCGAATAGTAGTAAGTGAAGAACATATTTCACTGGTGGAAGAACCCAGTGGGAAATATTTTGGGCACTTGTCGCTTCAACCTCCAGTTAATGCAGTGGCCATAGTACAGGCTATTTTAAGCCACATGCAAAAATGTGAAGTTAATTTTGCAAACTTAACTGTTATTGGGTGTGATGGCACAAATGTAAACACCGGCTGGAAAGGTGGCGTGATTCGTTTGATAGAAACACATTTAGGTAAGCCCCTTCAATGGTGCATATGTTTGCTACATGCCAATGAGTTGCCACTTCGGCATTTGCTTCTAAAGTTAGATGGTGAAACAAAAGGCCCCAATACATTTTCTGGTCCCATAGGACGTCAACTGAGTGAGTGTGAGAAACAACCTGTTGTGAATTTTAAACCTATTGAAAGTGTATTACCTGTTGTAGACTTAAATATTTTAAGTTCAGATCAACAGTATCTGTATAAAATATGTCATGCTGTGAATGATGGACAATGTTCCATAAGCTTAGCCAAAAGTAGTCCGGGTAAGCTAGCTCATGCTAGGTGGCTAACAACTGCCAACCGGCTCCTGAGACTGTATGTGGCTACCATTAAGCCGTCAGAGGTCCTCCAGACATTAGCAGAGTATGTAGTCAAAGTGTACGCACCCATGTGGTTTCAAATCAAACAGAAACCAATGTGCCAACATGGTGCCATACATTTATGGAAGACAATTCAACTTGTCCGAGAGTTCCCTGAAGATATTCAAAAAATCATTCACCAAGTGATTGCGACTAATGCCTACTTCGCACACCCAGAGAATGTACTACTATCTATGATAACAGACCCTGAAAATCCGAGATATAGAGAATTAGCTCTAAGAAGAATTATCAAAGCTAGGACGAACAAACAACAAGGGGTGCGGTTCTTTAGAGCCCCTGCAATAAACTTTAAAGCTACAAACTATACAGAACTAATTAATTGGCAGGAGTGTACTGTTACTGAGCCTCCCCTTACAAGGGACATAGACGATGCAGAGCTACAGATTATGTTAAAGGAGAAGGTTGTTCCAGTTGTAAGCCTGGAAAAATATCCTTGCCACACACAAGCGGTAGAGCGGACCGTTAAGTTGGTAACGGAAGCATCTGGGAAGGTTTGTGGTGCGGAATCAAGGGACGGCCATATTCGAGCGAAACTGCAGGCTAGGGCAAATTTACCGTCGTTTGAAAATAAGGGCCAGTACTTCGGCGCAAAAAAATAGGTTTATGTTCATTTACATTGGGTGGGAGGGGGGCGGAACTCGCTGTACAGCCACCTCCTCGTGGTGAGTTCTGGGATGGTCCAGCATTCATGATATATCTTTCCACAATCTCCCAAAGTCATTGGAACAAAAGATTAGATAATGAATACTGGATCATGCAAGGAGCTGTATTGAAAATGTAGGACTAGCAAAATAAAATTGGTATTTCTCAAAGGGGCTCGGCTAAATATTGAGCTATATCAACCAGATTTTTTTACACATATTTAGGAACTGCATACGTAAATATTACACACTATTGCTAATTTGAAAATGGCGCGAAAAAAAAAAATTTTTTAAGCCCCAGGGGGCCGGCTAGATATTTTCAAAAAAAAAGAAAAAAAAATGTGTGTACCACTAATGACCTACTACAGCATATCCAACCTATCTCCACTTAAATTTCGAAAAAACATTTTTTAGGGCTCTTTTCGGCCCGGCCTACTGGTTACTCCCAGAAAATGTTGGAAAATCTGCAGGGAGTAGGATGGGTTAAAAAACCGACGAAGTACTTGCGCCATTAGCTTTCCGTACTATCAGTTCTTTTTACACGTAGATTCGATAGATTTATACATATTATGCTGACAATTATTGTTAGAGGTACATGTTGTTTTATTATTGATAATAACACAGGCACACAAAATAGGTCATGTACATTTCAGCACAGTATGATGCCCTCTCCCCCCCTGGATATTGAGGCGCTGGCTTCGAGGCCGTCGTCAGAATTGCCCCATCACGTCAGGATTTTTCACTAACCTCAAAAATAGTTAAAAATCAGTGAAAATCTTAGGGGGCATTAGAAAAAATCTTGTTACGATGGTGCCATTTTGACGCCGATATCGGATTCAGGGGCTCAAAATACAGGGGGGTTTCATGCTCTGCTCAAATGTGCATGACCTTTTTTTTCGTGCTTGGTAATCTATGCGTTTCAAGCAAATCGTCTAAACCGCAAAACGTTTGCGGTCGAGCATTATCTTATGTAACAAAATAATTATCTATGGTAGGTATAATGTAATCCTGATGATTTCGTTCAAGCTACACTTTGTTTCCAATATTAACATTTTTTTTTAATTTCTCTTAGTTATACTTTTGGAGATAGGGTGGGCGGATAACGATTTTTAAGCATTTTTTTCGGTAAAATACTGAGAAAAAAATACACGAGGAAAAGAAAATTGTATATTTTTGAATTCGTGCTTTAACAAGCATTTGACAATTCACCATGACGTTGAAAATGTGTTTTAACTTCCCCTTTTAACCCCATCCACCGAAACTAACCCGTCTTTCGGATAACTACTGAAAAACAAATACATGAACAAAACAAATTTTATATTTTTGAATTCGTGCTTTAACAAGCATTTCACACCTCAAACAGGACCTTGAAAATTTGTTTTAACTCTGAGGTCACAACTTTCTACAATTAGGACTTTAATTTGCTAGCATAACCAGAATTCGAAATAATGCAAATATTTCATTAATATTTGTACACATAGTTTTTCTTTTAGTTCTCATAGATAGTTATTTTTCTGCTGTTTGCAAAATCCTATTATAATAGGTGGAGAGCCAGCCGGCTGTACAGATTTCCTATGAATAAGAGACATGAAAAATTTTGTGTGAGTAAGTACTACCACAGACATATATGGAGCCACTTTTTATATAAGCAAATTTTGCCCGCGTCAAGGAATTTTGACCTAACTTCCGGTCACGATTTTTTGTGTCATCGAATACATGAATAAAACGCACGTCAAAATGTAGGTTTTGAGGTACACAATGAGATGGTAGTGGGGTGCCAGGCTTACTTTGCCCGCAACCCTGAAACACCCTCGATTAAAGTAATTTTTTTCTGTGTTTTCGAAAATCATCGAATACATGAATGATTTCCTTTTAAGTTAAAGTACAAGCCTTCTAGTTATTAAAAAAATTAGGGTTCCTCTTCTTATTTGCCCACATCCTCCCATTTTGACTTCCCTTCCGGTAAAATTCCATGACGCGGGCAAAATTTGCCTATATGGAAAGTGGCTCCCTGTAGGTCTGTGGTAGTACTTACTCACTCCTACAAAGTTTCCCATGTATCTTATTCATAGAAAATCTTTACCTATAAAGGATATGTTTCAATTCCTACAACTGTGTCAAATTTCGAATTTCTACTTCTCTGACAGAAATTCCTGTGACCGGCGTACAGACAGATCATGACGTGAGTCTATAAATGTACCGTATTGCTAATTTCCGTACTGAAAACTAACAATGATAAAAGTAAAATCGAAAAATACGGTAAATGTAGAAAAAGAATAGTTGATAAAAAAACCAAAAGTTCGCAACACATAAGTTACTTCCACATCCACGTACTGGATTGTAAGTATAGTAATCGTAAAGAAAAATTCAATATTTTTTTTTCTTGAAATAGGTTTATAATGTCATGAAACGTCGAGATATCAAATTTGAGAAAAAAATATGTCTGCCTGTCTGTCTGATGGTCTGTTTGTGTGTCTGTCTTTCTGTAACTTTTTTGTCCGCACGATTTCTCCGGAACGGTTTAAGATATTGACTTGAAATTTCGTACACGTATATACCATAATGAGATCTGGAACTGAAATGTTTTTCGAAGATATCTAGTGAAGGGTTGGGGGGTAGATAGGCGTAAATGGGGGAAATATGTAAAGCAAGCTATTAAAAGTACAAAAACTTGAAATTAGATGTATGTACTAAAAGCCAAGGCCTCAAAATATTTTACAATATTTTTCATCCCCTCACCACCCCCCCCACCCCTTTACTAAAGGGGTTGATAAAATAAAATTGAGATATTCAAATAAAATTTGGTACACGTATATATTATAATGACATCAGAAACTAAATTCTATTTTGGGATTATTCTGATGAAGGGTTGGGGGTCAAATAGGAGTAAATAGGGGAAAATAACTAAAACAAGCTGATAAGAGTACAGAAACTTGAAATTCGGTGTATCTACTAGAAACCAAGGCCCCAGATGTTCTTATAATATTTTTCAACCCCCCACCACCCCTATTTCATTATTGAAAGGGAAGGTAAAATAAAATTGAGATATTCACTTGAAATCTGGTACACGTATGTACTATAACGACATCTGGAACTACATTGTATTTTGAGATGATTAGGTATATGTACTAGAAGCAGAGGTCTCAACATTTTTAAAAATATTTTTATACCTTCACCCTCCTCCCCACTCCATTACCAAAGGTGTTGATAAAATAAAATTAAGATATTCACTTGAAATTTGATACACGTATATATTATAATGACATCAGAAACTAGATGATATTTTGGGATTATTTTGATGAAGGGATGGGGGTTAAATAGGGGTAAATAGCGGAAAATAAGTAAAGCAAGCTGATAAGAGTACAGAAACTTGAAATTCTGTGTATGCACTAGAAGCCAAGGTCTCAGATTTTTTCTACTTTTCAACCCTCCATCACCCCTGCTCTGTTATTAAAGGGGTTGATAAAATAAAATTGAGATATTCATTTGATATTTCATACACGGTTGTATTATAGCGACATCTGGAACTAGATTATATTTTGAGATGAATCCGTTGAAGGGTGGGGGGGTTATTTGGGGGTAAATAGGGGAATATAAGTAAAGCAAGTTGGTATGCGTACAGAAACTTGAAATTCGATGTATGTAGAAGCCAAGGTCTCAGATTATTTATAATATTTTTCAACCCCCCACCACCCTTACTCCATTATTAAAGGGGTTGTTAAAATAAAATTGAGATACTCACTTGAAATTTGGTACACGTATGTATTATAACGACATCTGGAATTGGATTATATTTTGAGATGATTCTGTTGAAGAGTTGCGGATTAAATACTCCATTATTAAAGGGATTGATAAAATAAAATTGAGATACCCAGTTCACTTAAAATTTAGTGCAGGTTTGTACTATAACGACATCTGGAACTTGATTGTATTTTGAAATGATTCCGTTGAAGGGTCGGGGGTTAAATAGGGGAGAATAAGTAAAGCAAACTGGTAAGAGTACAAAAACTTGAAATTCGATGTATGTACTAGAAACCCAGGCCTCAGATTTCTTTATAATGTTTTTCAACCCCCAATACCCTTACTTTATTATTAAAGGGGTTGATAAAATAAAATAGATATATTCACTTGAAATGGTACACGTATGTATTATAACGATATCTGGAATTGGATTATATTTTGAGATGGTTCCATTGAAGTGTTGGGGGTTAAATAGGGGAAAATAAGTAAAGCAAACTAGTAAGTGTACAAAAATTTGACATTTGGTGTATATTCTAGAAGCAAAGGCTTCTGGTTTTTAAAAAATATATTTCATCCCCCACTTCCTTATTAAAAGAGTTGATACACCTAATTAAAATTTAGATTTCACTTGAAATTTGGTATACGTATGTATTTTAACGATATCTGAAACTAGATTGTATTTTGACATGGTTGCGTTGAAGGAGTGGGGGGTAAGTAGAGGTAAATAGGGAAAAATGAGTAAAGCAAGCTAGTAAGAGTACAGAAACTTGAAATTCGTTGTATGTCCTAGAAGTCAAGGCCTCAGATTTTTTAATAATATTTTTCAACGCCCCCCCCCCCCCCCGCCCTTACTCCATAATTAAAGGGGTTGATAAAATAAAACTGAGGTATTCACTTGAAATTTGGTAGACGTATGTATTATAACGAAATCTGGAACTAGATTGTATTTTGAGATGATTCCGTTAAAGGGTTGGGTGTTAAATAGGAGTAAATAGGGGAAAATAAGTAAGAGATGGTAAGAGTACATAAATTTGGAATGTGGTGTATATACTAGAAACCAAGGCCTCAGATTTCTTTCCAATATTTTCCAAACCTCACCACCTACGCTCTATTATTAATGGGATTGATAACATAAAATTGAGATATTCAATTGAAAGTTAGTAAACGTATGTATTGTAATGATATCTGATTGAGATGATTCCATTGAAGGGGTGGGAGAACATCTGCCCCAAATATTATTAAAATTCTATGACCAATAATTTCCACATACTAGAGTGCGAATCTAGTCAAGATGTTTCCTTTAAAGTGATTTGAATGAAAAATCTGGATGTGGAAGTAGTGATTCCTTAGGGAGGGATTTTTTAATAAGTATTCCATAAGTAATATGCCTATAAGATTTACTGCTTGCTCAAATTTCTCAATTGCGCTTTTAGAACTTAATCAAAGTTGAAAAATTTTTAAGGATGGTACCACTTTTAGAGCAAAACTTCACTTTTCAAAAAGCTGTAATTAAAATCGATTACTTGCAGAAGTAACTAATAAATTACTTTTATCAGCGAAACTAGGTGCTAAAACGCTGAATAAGAGTAGAGATAGCATACACACAACAGGTTGTACAATAATTAAGTGCATCTGGATATTCTAAACTTGGGAATGTACCATGATATTTATTTTAAAAACAAAAAAGTGCACAATTTGTTTATATAGCCTGTACATGTACTACACCATTTAAGCTCAAATAATTATATTTAGCGTGTTATTATCGTAATTACATTATTTTCTGTTGTATCTCATATATTGTATTTTATTTTAAGAATCGTACCTCAGCTATTGACTAGAGACTACTACTTTAATTAAGAATTAATTGACTTACCATATACGAAGTTTCCAATGAACCCAGCAAAAAAAACAAAAGAATAAAAGAATAAAATTAAGATGGGATGTTGAGTATATAATTAGTATTTGACCTTGGAAGTTTTTTAAATTCGAAAATTAATGTTAATCTCTGGTATTGCAACATTCTCTCGACTCTGTATATTCCTATACGATTTTGCAAAACGCTTATTAGAAATTTAAGCGAAGATAATGTCAATTGTGAAAAATGATTCTATTTAACCTTTGAAACTCATGTTTAATAAAGGATATTTACTTACTTAACTTAAATTGAGCAAATATTTTATACGCACAATGAATGTTTTCAAATTTTTCCATTATTTATTCTACTTTTAATTGATTTTATGGTGTCATAATTTTAATTATCTATTGTAGTAATTATAATGCCGTGCACTAAAATATAATAATTAATTCTAAAAGGGCTATTATCAAGAAAGTATATAAAATAGCCAATGCACACTATGCAACACTCTGACGTTAATGGACTGTGATAAAATATCCAATAAAATGTATAATATCGTTGGTAAAATCAAAACCACACACCCCGCAAAATCTTTTATCCAATAATAATACACGAAAAAAGAATTTTCAGCTACATAAAAATACAGAGTGTGATTAGTTTTATGTCATGAAAAAACTGGTAATAGGGATCGACTAGACAAACCAGAAAACTATGACTTTTTCCTCTAGGTTCCCTTTGAAAACACTGACCTAGGTGGAACATTTGAATGTTAAGGTAGGAGACATTTGAGAGCCACTGCTTTTCTGGGTCAATGGACATATAGTTTCGAATCATATAGAAGTTATGTAGTTAAAAAAATGTAATGGATACCTACCGACTTGTATCCTAGCCGCCGCGCGGTTTCAAAGCAAGAAGCGCGGCACCTGGAACTTTTTATACCAATTATGAAAATGTAAAAATTCGTTATCCACTTCTGCACAACGCAAGCACAGTATGGCTTCAGGGCCAGGGGTTTAATTTGAAACAAAATTATAGGAGCTTTTAATTTATAAAATTTAAATGTGATTTATTAACATTTATAACATAAAATAATATTATAATATTTTTATATATAGTTTTTCCTTTAGTTCTCATAGATAGCTTTTCTTTCCACTGTTTGCAAAATCCTATAAAGAAAATGTTTCATTACTATAAGCAAACAAATAATAAATAATTCACTTTTAAATAAAATAAGTATCCTGTGTTAAAAGCTTAAAAAATGAGTAATTATTTTACGAAATTGGAAAACGAATAGTTAGGCGTCTGTGATCCGGTAACAGAAAACAGTTAGGAGTATTTTAAGTTAGAAAAAATCTGACATTTTTTAAGATTGTGCGCATAACTTTTTCCAATCAGGTATCGAAAATTAAAAATGGAGTCTTTGGTCTCTATGAAAATCAACGTAAACAATAATAAACAGATCACAACAATACGACGAATAAGAATAATAATAACAATAATGCCTTTATTGCCCAACAGAAAACACACAATAGCAGAACTATTTTTTTCAATTTGCCACAAGATGGTGTTGGAAATGTCTTCCATCTTCATCAATACACATTTCGGTACGCCACATTTAAAGCCAGACGTATTCCGTTAAACATATTTGGTAAATTATCACACTCAACTATCAACTAACGTTGTCAATAAAGAAGGAAAAAAAAAGAAAACACTTGGTTCAAAATCCAAAAAACAAAACAAAAAGAACGAACAAGTAAGTAGTGTCTGTACGTAGCCAAGTACTTAACGACTTGAACGGTAAGTCAATAAAACGAATCTTAAGTGGCACAAAATTCAAAAAGAAGAAAAGCAACATACAAAAACAGCGAACGGGTATGTCGTATGTACGTTCTTAGCAAAGTAACGACGTAAACCAAAATATTGCTTGAGAATCTTACAAGACGGGATGATAGTACAGCCAACTGCAATATACCAGTAGTTCTCAAACAATATAATTAAAAATGTTTGAAAGTAAGACAAAATTCTCCGAAACCATGGACTTTAAACCCCATTTTATACAAGGTTTTTTGATTGCCTAGTCGTTCTCCATCATCAGTTTCTTTAGTGCCATGAAAATAATTACACTCTATACATGGCTGGTTAATACTTTGCAGCCGTATAATAATGTATATTTTATGAAATAAAATTGTTTAAGGGAATCACCTATCTCCTGGAAATAGGGTGTAGAGGAAATTGGGGTGACATTGTACAAGCGCGTGGTTTTAGAAAATTCATTTTAAATAATAATTATGCAAATAATACAATTGTGGTTTTGTGCAATAAAATTATCTTTAATTTGGTTTTTTTTGTTTTTTCTTTACGATAAATATAGACATAGGTACAATTATTTGAACAGACGCATGATACTTTTAACTTATACTCATTATAGAAAAATGACATCTCATTATAAAGGTTGGGACAATAGTGCGTTGGATCTAAATATCTTGAGTTCTACGATAGCTAGATATTTTTTAAAAAATTGCAAGTAAACTAGATAAAAAAGTCTATAACTGGAAATTATTTTCGAACATACAAGGTGAGCCAAAACGAAATTAGAGGACCAAGTACGTTTCTTTTAAATGGAATGCTATGTATATCAGAATATTTCTTGAAGCCCCTTTCTAGGCTCTATGTATTCCTATATTAGCATTGAATATCTCCCAACCACTTGGATGTAATGATTTTTTTTGTTGAAATAATGCAATCTGCAGATGGATATTAAAAAAATCACCACAATCACAATTATGGGTTTTAAGAAAAACTTATGTGATACCAGTTACAAGACATCTAATTAATGTTTATGAATCATTTTCATTTCCTAAAACTGTACAGGATGGCCAAAAATTATTTTTCAATTAAGAACTTTTTAAATTGAATTTTCTCCAGTTTTTTAAACGTAACACCTTGCATATTTTTCAACGATGTGATTCGTTTTATTGAGTAATAATTACAAAATTCAAAAATAAACTTAAAAGAAGAGGTTTATTCAAATAAGTCAGTAGAAAAAAATATAATAAATGTTCCACATGTTGCCCATTTTGATTAACACACATGTCTATGTGCTTTTGAAATGAGGTTCCCACTGTTCCTAAAACTGCCGGCGTGATAAATCTAAAGACTGTTATTATTCTTTTCTTCATATTTTATACTGTTGTTGGTGTGTCTCTATAAACAATTTCCTTCACGTATCCCTATAAAAGAAATCCATTTTTGTAAGATCTGGGGATCTAGCAGGCCATTTAGTGGCTCCATTTCTTACAATTTATTGATGAGGGTAGGTATTATTTAAGTGGTCTCTAACTGCATTTAAATAAAGTGGCGAAGCACCATCTTGCTGAAACCACATCCTATTTCGCATTCTTTCAGGGAGATTTACCAATGACTGGGGCAGACAGTTTTCCAAAAAATGAAGATAAATAGCTCCAGTCAATATACCTTCAAAGAAATGTGGCCCTATTACATGTTCTCCAATAGTTTCTCCCCAAACGTTTATGGACCATCTGTGTTGGTTATCAAGTTGCATAAAAAAGTGAGGATTTTCCCAAGCATAATACTGGAAATTGTGACTATTAACAAATCCATTTTTATGAAAAGTTGCCTCATCAGTGAATAAAACATTATTGAAGAAGTTGACATCATCTTGCATCTTACCTCTGGTCCAATTACAAAATTGTAGGCGCTTTTGAAAATCGTCATCAGATAATTCCTGGTGCATTTAAATATGATATGCGTGCAACTTATTTGTTTTTAAGATTCGACCCACATACCATCTACTTATTCCTACTAATGAGCTCATTTCCCTTTGACTAACATGGGGATTCTCAACCGTTGCCAACACCACAGAAGACTCATTTTCTTCGTTCACAACACGTCTTATTATTTCACTTTTTTAATATTCGACATTTTCTGTTTACAGAAATCTATCGAGAAGGTTTTGGAAACTGCTAACATCAGGAATACTTCTTTCATAATATTTGACATTTCCTGTTTCCAGAAATCTATCGAGAAGGTTTTGGAAACTGCTAACATCAGGAATCCTTCTTTCATGATAACGTTGGTGATAAATTCTATTGGCAAGTAAACAATTTCTGTCTGACTCGACCAAAACAAAAGTCATATCTACAACTTCCGCTTTATTAAAATTCATATTGTAAAATTTCAAATATTTCAAATTCAATACAAATTGTAACTAACGACCAATAAGTGTGATAACGCTCCGTTGTACACGACAATTTCTACCAAACTGAGGTACAAAAAAACATTACAGTAAAGGACATGTTAAATTCCATTTACTCATTTCAATGGATTGGAAGAAATGTTCCCACTAAATGGATAAATTTCAAAATTGCGTAAAGACGTGTGTCAATCAAAATGGGCAATAAGTCGAACACCTTTTATAAATTTTTCTGAATTATTTAAGGGAACCTCTTTTTTTAAGTTTATTCTTGAATTTGACACTTATTTATTTATAAAACGAAAATGGTTGCAATTGATTGAGGAAGCCGTTACTCTGTGGTAATCCATGACAATAACGAAATTGAGTAAAACACCTAAAACAGGTCGAAACTGCAGTCACGTTTTTGTGCAAATATAGTGGTAAAAAACATAGTAGTGTTTTACTCAATTTCGTTATGGTTGCAATTAGCCATAGGGAAATACTTACAAAAAATGTTCGTTTTTCATTTCTACATCACGTACTTGAAAAATATACAGGGTGTTCCAACCCATAATTGTTCCTGTGGTGATTTTCTTAATATCTCAATATCCACCTGATTGCATTATTTCAACAAAAAAATTCATTACATCCAAGTGGTTGGGAGATATTCAATGCTAATATAGGAATGAATAGAGCCTAGAAAGGAGCTTCAAAAACTTTACTGATATACATAGCATTCGTAATTTCGTCTTGGCTCGCCTTATATATTCGAAAGTAATTTCCAGTTATAGACTTTTTTATCTACTTGCAATTTTTAAAAAAATTTCTAATCATCGTAGAACTCGTGATATCGAGATCCGGCGCACTATTTCCCCACCCTGTATGATCACTTTATCATCTTACTTTTCTTGCAGGTTATCAAAATACCTTCAATTTACTTTTGGTATAATTTAAAAAAATATAAAATCTGCCTGTTTTATGGCAGGATACTTTAGTCCAGTCATTTTAAAATTTTACCTCTAAATAAATACTGGTGAAGTGATTTTTTTGCAAATACATTTATCTTGATATATCAAACCATGAGTAGAAAGTCCATTTTAATATTTTGTAACCTAAATGAAGTATTCAAGGGCAAAGGTCGAGAAAATCAGTTTCTTACGAATATCTCGCTTTCTATTGGTTATGGGCTAATTTCAGTTATTAGAAAAATTGTTTTTTAGAAAATTATCAGCAAAAAAAGATTATACATAAATATTATGCACGATCAATAGTTTTGGAGACATAAAGTAGAGAGAGTATAAACTGCACAATGCATTAGTTTCCTACCACATTCGAGGTAGAATGCAAGTTGCCCCAAGGCGCGTTTCTCTTACATACTTCCATTCCCTTCTTCTTCTTCTTCATCATCTTTATTATTATCTTCATCTTCAATATAGGTATCACATCAGTCATATTTCATGTTAAAATATCAATATTGTCAATCTCATCATCGTTTATTTTGTCGAAAGAATCAGTAGTACCACATGAAGCGGTATTTAAGCATGATTGACCACGACAATAGTCACAAACGATTAAGCTAGGATCACCATGCTGGTAATCCTATTTTCGTGCATCCACAATTTGACCTACAACATGTTGTACTGTCCTGAGCAAAAAAAATATGACAACTAATGTAAATCTGTCTCTATTTGCATATGTAATGAGAAGCCGAAATAAAACAGCATTTTTATTATCTTTTTTACTGTAATGCTGTAGTTATTGCTAAAACAGAAGATGGATTGTCAATGAGATATATTGCACTGCGTTATAACATTAACAAAAATTCTGTGTTTAACATTTAAAAAAAGGGGAAAATAAACGGTGCGATTAGTAGAAGTCCTGGATCAGGGCAACGAAGGATATCCAACTTAACAAGAAACTAACTATTAATATTTTGTTACTGTCCTATGTCAATTTATAACTTCTATAAGTCTGTTTGGCAAATAATTAATTAAACTTATACAATAATTATTAGTAATAATATTTTCCCATGCATAATTTACTACTTCCAGTAATTCTTGGGCATTCTGTGGTTTCATATTTCGTTTTTGGATACTTCTTACGACTAGTCCCCATACGTCTTCCACAGGGTTAAGATCTGGACTATGACTGGGCCAGTTAAGAACATTAATGTTGTTATCTTGAAACCAGTTAGTGACGGTATGAGCAGTATCAACTGAATAAGTATCTTGTTGAAATATTAATTCACTATTAGGAAGTAATTGTGACACAGAAGAGAGCATAATATTGTCTAAAATCCTAATATACGTTTCACTATTAATCGTTCCTCAATATGCCACAAAACAACAGGACCACGTGTCGATATCCAAATCCACATATTAACGGAAAATCTACTACTTTTGTCATGTTAGATATATACTTCTCATCAAATCGTGTATTGGGAGGTCGGTAAACACAAATATAACCGCTGCGTGTAGACTGGAAAGTTTTTTCTTCTGTAAAGACTACATTGTTCCAAAAATTTACATCATGCACAAAAAATTCAAGCGCAAATCCCAGTCGAGGTTCTTTATGTTCAGCTCTAAGTTGGTATTTCTGTGCTGCTGGATGACGCGTAGCTTCGATTCTCTTACTAGTCGGCGCCAGTACTACTCGATCCAGGAAAATTCGTTTCTTCGGCAGCCTGAATTACTGAGTGAAATGGATTTTCTACTAATTTATTTACCAATTGAAAATCTTGCTGTTGAGTTGGTATCGTTCGTCGCCCTGATCCAGGATTTTTACTAATCGTACCGTTTATTCTCCACTTTTTTTAAATGTTAAACACAGAATTCCTGTTAATATTACAACGCAGTGTAATATGTCTCATTGACCATCCATCTTTTCTTTAGCAATTTAACTCCAACTTTAACTAAATCACTTATATGGGGCATATTAGTTTTGGCACACTTGCAATGAACTTTGACAACTAACTGACTATGTCACAAACATTAAAGTTAGACGCACACAACTAGATTTTAGAAAAAAATACGTTATAAGACTTGTCCTATTTTTTTTTTCTCACGACAGTACAGTTTCCAAAAATAGAATTAAAAGAAGGTAATGTAGTAACGGGCTTCAAGAAATTGTTGAATATTCATCCCTACTGTTGAGGATCTAAGTCTCTTCCCAGCCAAGTTTGTACCTGACAACATGCGGATTCTTATTTATTTAAAGGGTTAAAAATATAGGGATGAAACCAGAATTATACCCAAGAAAACAAAAAAGGCGAGACAATTTCAGAGAAAGGTTCTATTACATATTGTTATTATCTAAAATTATAATTCATTCTTTCAAGCTATTTTGAAATAATCAATTTTCAATTAAACCCTTTTGAGAGCTTTTATCACCCTTATTATATGTCATTTTAGTATTGCTACTCTTTTGCAGCATGCTTTTAGAAAGTAATAACACTGATGTTTAACAATGGTTTACTTTATATATGTCGGAGACGTCCCCTTCACGTTCCCCGTGCAGACGCCTTCCGATACTTTCGTACACGCCTTTCGACAGTCTTGTGGACGCCTGCTAACTCATAATTCATTAAAGTCAAGAGAACGTTGTCAACAAGTGCCGATTAAGGAATGTAAAGAGTAAACATCTCGAAGATGTGGTCGTATGAAGTATGAGGTGACGCCTGGAGCCGCTGGGAGCCCTCTTCCTGGCGAGCGGAACAACATGCGTGATGGTCCCGTAGATAAGTACCTAGTCTTAAGATAAACTCGGTAGAGAATAGTTGAAACCGCGGGACTGGCAGTGGTGGACTGCTAGCTCCAGTATTTTGGTGGTATTGTTTGTATTTTCAATCCTAAGACATTTACCTGTTTAGATAAATCATAAATCATGTTACTTGTTATTTATGTAACTATTACTTAGGTTATTTTATTGTGTGGCCTAAATCTAATAGATCCGCCCTAAAACACCTCTTGCCCCTGGCCTATCTGACATATATATGTACATATTATACAGAGAAATTAAATATAGAATATAGCTGCGAGCATCTAAATCATATGTCAAAATAGAAATAAAAATATAATAATATTTGATGTTTCAAACAACCCTACTTATATATGCGTCCTCATACATTAAAATAATATCTGATTTCTTATGTATATGTTGCATTAATTAAAAAAAGATAACAAAATATAACAATAATGTTAAATATTTACATTTAGAACTACAAAACTGTTATCTTTTGAGGCAATCAAAATTCCAAAGCCTAGACTTAGTACAATATGTACTGTGTGGGTAATTCAACATCCAGTTATAGTCATAAGGCATTTGTCTGTGAATTAATATAATTAATAATAGTGATAATGCAAAAAATAATGTATTTTGGTATATAGTATATAATGTGATTAATCTAAAAAAATTATAATAAAGAAACCAGGGAAAAAATTGTAATATACTTGTCGCTGTTACCAGGAAAAACATCTGATAATCCTTTATACAGAAATAATACTGGCGATCCAAAATAAATAATAAATAAAAGTGCCAAACAGAGATGGAAGTTTACTGTAAATACCTTTACATATTTCATTATTCAGCTTTTATCATTACCATCCCATTAAGATTTAGCCAAATATCTATAATATTAATATCCGATTTAAAAGTATCCTAACTCCTCCTCACCATACAACTCGGTTCTAAAATATTTGATAAACACTCAAAAAGTTTCATGTTTCTTTGGGCAATTTATTTATACTCTAGGAAAGCGGGTATTGATTTTGCTACCATTTGATAGAGCTGTATTTAAAAAATGTTTGCAAGATTGATATTTATCTAAGATATCGCAAATTTTCCTAGTTATGTTGCATATTTTAGGTTGAATGGAGGAGTAGTCATTTTGAATATCAAATCCAAAATGGTTTTAAACTCGGCCTATTCTAAAAATGTATTCACTTATATGTAGTATTAATTTGAGTGATGATCAAGGGGGTTAAGTCACCCTCCGCAATATGTATTTTTGCACGCAATGTTACAAAAAGGATAGTAAGACCTCTCTAATTTGAACGTTCATATCCAAATATAAATTAATTATCTTAACATTCTTCAAATTTGTGCAATACGTAAAAAAATCTTGCTTGATCTTGTTATAGACAAGAAATTTGACCTGCCGTTAGGCAAAAAAAAAGATGGAAGAAATCGAAGAATACATATACATTGTGTTTCACATTTCATGAGTAAACCCTTGTACCTCTGGAATTAGGAACTACTTCAAATTAGGGTAATTTACTTCTTCAACGTAACTTAAAGCGCATATATCTGTTTAATTTATAGAGGCGCGGACTAGGGGGTGAAAATGATATCAATTATTAGGTAAATCATATTAGGAATTTTTCCAAAAGACATAACCAGCATTTTACAGAGCACCCTTTAATGCACCTTTGTGTAAAATGCTGTGAAAATATCTCATGTAGTTTTAGAGTCACATATATAGGTAAATACGACGTTTTATCAAGAATTAATGACCTCGGGCTGAGGTCAAGCTAGAAACAAAGTTATTTTACAATTCTTGTTACAAATTTGAAGTAATAATCAAACATATTATCCTACTCGAACGCTACAGAAATACCATAAACACAAAGCCTAGTCAGTTTACATATTTAAATCGTCACCTTTGATATCGCAAACAAAATTCTTAACTTGACAGTATTTATGTCATTATTTGTTTAAGAAAATATATTTAAAAATTAAGAGAATAAATTTTAGAAAATGGTACAAAGGGGTTTTAGAGAGTGCCCTATAAGATGGTGGTAATATATTTTTTATAAAAAAAATCCTGACACAATTTACCAAAATACGAATCTGTTTTTAATTCCAAAGATACAGGGGTGTACTCATGAAGAGTGAAACATAGTGTACATAATATAATTGATTTTAATGACCTTGCGATAGAAGTTAAATCTAAAGCTAAACTAAATCCAATCTCCTATTTTTCCCTCTCATTTATTTAACGTTGGCCTATTTCCGCTACTAAGACCTCTTCTCTATCGAATAGTAGGGATTCTTTACTGCCTAACATTTAGTAGAGAAGAGACCAACTGCTTTACATCAGTTCTGAAGAATGGTATCTCCTCGATGTAACCCCCGCCTAGAGTTACATACCTTCCACTTATGCGCTGATAAACAAGTCGTTAGAAGTTGGAGCGAGAACGCTGTATTTCCCTGGACTGGGTCACCCGTCCAAGTACTAACCGCGCTTGATGTTGCTGCAGTTTCGTATCGAAATTCGAGTACAGACAGACGTATTTACGCTCGCTCCTACAAACTTATTATAAGAAAATATTGTTTTTTATTACGACCAAGAGTATTAAAAACAAGCGATAGCTAATATTAGTTTTAATAATCCAAAGATGTTGTCAACATGGTTGGCGAGATACGCGTCGAGTATAGTATTCGAGTGTAATATACAGAGGTTTTTTGCTGTCAGAAATAATTTATCGTCTATCACAGTTAATCGTTAGGCTACGCGGTGACTAGTGACTTTTTGTTTCCGTGACATTTTGTCATCGTGATGCGGCGTCAACATAATATAAAATTTTTTAATTATTTTTGAATGTCTATAAGGACTTTCAATCAGTATTTCATTATCTATGTCTTCTTGTTGTATTGTTGAAGCCATTCACAAAAATAACCTAGTTATTTTCAATACACTTTTGGTGTATTGTAAAAATTCACATTTAGTACCTGACAAAAAGTTGCCTAGTGAGCGCACTTTCATGGTAACGCCCGCACTGCGGTGACGAGACATCACGGGACAAAAAGTTTCGGTTGTCGGTAACAAGAGGGTGACGTGACACAGTGTCGTTTTTTACGTTTCATATTTTCCGAGGTATTTCAAGAGCGCAGATTATTGGGATATTTTAGAAATTCATAAGTTATACTAGCGTTTACAATGACCATTTGACGCCAATGAGAACAGATATGGTGACATGAAGCGACACCGCATCACGATGACAAAATGTCACGCAAACAAAAAGTCTCTAGTTAGCGCGTAGCCTTTAGTTGACATTGAATGTGGAGATGGCATTTGAGCAAATTTTAAAAATTTAATTTATGTAATTAAATACCCAACAATGTTTTAATTTTTCAAGCTAGCATACACGAAATCTTTTACATATAAAATTGCTCCTGCTGATATCGCTCAATATTTATTCTGGCGTAGTAAAAATAAACCAGAGATAATAAACCTCGACGAGATATAAACTACAACTTTAGTAAGTATATAGTTTAAAATGGCAGCTAATCTATTGAAGTACACCAAAACTACATAATGGTAAGTATCAAGACAAGCAACGTTCCTAATGTGATGGATAATTTATAAGCATTTCCAAATATATGTAAGCGAAAGATATTCCAATGTTTCTCTGGCATTAGAGAGGAAGGACAACATCTGACAGTCAATATCATTGTATTCGCTATTATTATTCTAGCTATACAGGGTGTTTGGCAAAGCGACGCCGACCCCGAATAGGGAAGTAGATGAGGTCATTTGACATTTATATGATCAAACGTACCAATATGAAAAATGCTACACGGCTTTTTCTACAACGATGTTTTTGAGTTTTTTTAATTTTTTTTAACTTATATAAGTTCGTACTTAGTTTGTCTTCTGATATTCTGAAATACATTTATTCGTTATACGAAATAAATGAACTTTCAACAAAAAGTTAAGTTAATAGTTTATGTTGGATACAAAAAGAAATTAAAATACATTTTTAGAGAGAAACTATTTTAAGATAATTTTCAATTTTATTGTTCGACTAAAACTATAGTCCAGTTTTTGACCTCGGAGAAAAGCTAAACGGTTCATTTTTGGCACACAGTGTTTTTTAAAGTAAACTATTTAAAAAATAAAATGTTTACATCTCTGTGGGGGCACTTCATTGAAACAACTGAATTTGAATTTTGAAAATTTTGTTTTTGTGAAGTATCTCGGAAGATATTAATCGCGAAGAAGAAAAGTTAAATTATAACGAAAATGAGTATGGATTACCACAGAGTAACGGCTTCCTCAATCAATTTCTTAAAAGTTAGATTGTTTTTTAAAAAGGCTGGTATTTAGGAATCAACAAGAGTAGAGTATGTCTAAAAGCACGTAAGTTTCTCTAACAAGCTTACATATATCTTAATCGAATTAAACAAGAGAATGTTTTCAAAATGTTGCAAAAATTGTCTGTAACTTATTCAATTCCATTTTACTCAAGAACTGTTTGTCCTACAAAAAATATCAAGAGGTCTCTTTCCTTTTAAATATCTTCTTCAGAACAATTTTTTACTTTTTTTTTTTCCGATAAAAATTTCACGAGATATTTAGGAAAAACGAAATTTTCAAAACTTAACCACAATATTTTCATTGAACCGTCCGCGATAGAAATGTAAACATTTATGTGTCTTAAGTAATATACTTTGAAAATAACCATGTGTTGAATTTCAGCCGTTCTAGTCTTTTTTCCAATGTTTGAGTTCTTTTTCGTCTTTGGTGACCCACAATAACTCACTCCGCTCCCACATTTGCTATTTCTCCAACACAGAGCAAGTAAGAACGAGTCATTTATTTATTAACGTCTCATATAAATTGTGAAACGAGTTACATGCGTGAAGGGCGGGACAGTACGAAGCCATCAGAAGTTTCTTGTACGTATTGAGACATACGTGATTTCGGATAGTTTTGGTGATTTTTGGTGTGTTTCGAGCTGACTTGTTTCATTATTTCTTTGGTAGACTTTAGTCTGTCAGTAACAAGCTGTCAGATCACACGATACCGTGGCCGTCAGGGTCCCCAGATGTGACGCCATTGGACCTTTACTTGTGGACTACGATAAAAATTCACAGCCGTGAACAAAAATTACTGTCCTAAAATTACGAATAGAAATAAGACTAAAGATGACTACGATTGAAACAAGAACGGAAATGCAATAGAAATAATGGATCTCATCTTGAACATAAAAATGATAATTTTGTGACCTTTTAAATAAAACTAATGAAATGATAGCATTTTTGTTAAAACCCTGACATATTTAAATAGAAAAATGTTGTCTTCATTTAGTAACTGGTGATCTTTGATGGTAGGTATAGTTGGCTGCACATATTGAATGCACATCAAAAAGATCATAAGAACAGGCCATTAAAACATCAAAGTTGACATTTTTACCTGCGGACAAGCTCCTACAGAACTTTTGAGTATTAGAATAAAGCAAAATAATACTAGAGATTTAAAAATCGCGTTTTCGGCACAAACTTAATAACGTTACTAGTAAATAAAAAAATTCTACTCTGTTTTGCGTCAAGATAGGAATATCTTACGCACTGGTAGACGCATTGCCCGTCCTTCGCGATACTGATAGACAAATTAAAAGTACGACTCTGCTTATCTGTTCCCTGGATATGACGTTCTAGGTAGGGGTGATTTGAGGCTCGATTTATTTCTTATCTTAATAATAGCCAAAACATGCTTTACATAAGATATATGATGTTTTCTTTATTAAGTAATATGTTATTTTTATTATTTAATGAAGCACAAAAAAATTAAGCATACCCCGGTCTCCCTTTATATTAGTTCGGTTGGCTGCCTTGAGTTTTTTATGTGCATTAGTCAACTATTCGTCTGATAATAATAAAGCATAAAAAGGATAAAATTGAGAAGTTTTCTAAATAATATGGTAACACTGCGACGATTAAGAAAAGAAACAATTACTCTCAAATTGGACGCCTTAAATTATCATTACAATTTTTTTCCCATAAGTACATGTATTTTTATTTATTTTCTCTAACCAATAGAAACTTTTATTTATTTATTTTTTTATTTTTCGTTCAAAGTTTATTTCGGATAAAGAAGAACAAATATTTTTGAATATAGTAAGTCAAATTGAGTGTGAAATACTTACAAGTGATGAAAAATGGAAATTCAAAATAAACTACAAAATCGATATTATAGAAAAAAAACCGTAGCATTTCTCATATAGGTATGTTTGGTCATATAAATGCCAAATGACCTATCCCTACACTTAACTGTATAGGATCGATATGGCTTTACCAAACATCCTGTATAATGAAATTCGAAACATCAATATAGTAATTATACTAATGCATAACGGGCAACTGTTTTAATCATATACGTTTTAATATTAATAATATGCATTAATAATATTTTATTAACACCTACAATAAGTACCGCACGAAATAAAATAGTATATTAAAGTATAAGTGGATATTAAGGTCTTTAAAACGCGCGATTTTTCGAGAGCAAGTGTTTTAAAGACCAGTTATCCACGAATACTTTACACATTTTTTTTTATTGGTACACTTTGAAATCATAAATACTGGTATTATTACTACAAAAAATGGAAATAAGAATTAAGAATGTAAAATGGTTGAATTCGTGATGTGACATCAGGATACCTGTCAGTGTCAAATGAGGAATGCAAAAATTAATTTGCAATCTGTCACATAGGATTAATTATTGTCACTACAGTTGTTACTGATTGTATATTGCTTTAAAATGAGTTCTAACATTGATTACTTAAATAGAAAAGGAGATTCGCTGTTAATACCGCAAAAATTCCTACCAGATCAATAATTAAAAAGTTGACATTTTGAATCGGGTTGTAGTTGTCACCATGGTAACTTTAAAACACGCGCGTTTTTAAAAGTTGGATTTAAACACTCTGAGGTGTACTTTAAATAAGAAAATAGAGTACTACTAAAAAAACAGGAGTTTTAACATAATATAATTACTTCTACACGCACGTAGTGGGGTGGAAGTACAAATCGTAAAATTTGAGAGAGAAAAAAATATATCGGTCGGTCGGTCGGTCCGTAGGTCTGTTTGTCTGTGTGTAACCTTTTTTGTGCACATATTTTCGATACAACGGTTTAAGATTTCTTTGGCGCACGTATGCGTTTATAACGAGATCTGGAACTAGATTTTATTTTGAGCTTACTCCGGAGGGTAACAAGGGGAAAATAAGTCAGTTAAAATGGCAAGAGTTCAGAACCTTGGGATTTGATGTATATACTAAACTAAGGTCTCAATTTTTTAAATAATATTTGCCACCCCCACTACTATCCCCGCTTCGTAATTTAAGGAATTAATAAAATAAAATTTATATATTCACTGAAATTTATTACACGTTTGTATTAAAACGACATGACATATGGAAGTTCATTTTATTTTGAGATGATTCCGTTGAAGGGGTGGAGTATAAATAGGGGAAAATATTGTAGAGCAAGCTAATAACGAGTCCAGACACAGTGATTCGGTGTATATATCGGATATCTCTCTTTTTATGACATATGCTACCCCGAGCACCACTCTACTGCATTGTTAAAGGAGTTAACAGGATAAAATGACTTAAATGACTTAAAATTTGGTACAAGCACGTACGCATTATAACGAGATCTGGAACAAAATTATGTTTTGGGCTCATTTCGTTTTAGAGTTGGAGGATAAATAGCGGTAAAAAGGTAAAGCAAGCTAATAAAATTCCAGAAACTTAGGATTTGGTGTATATAAATCAAGATCTCAATTTTCTGTGTTTAATTTGCCACCTCCATCACCACCTCCCACATCCCTACTACTATTGTGTTTTAATGTGTCCGAGAACAAAAGTTCTCAAAAAAATGTTGGACATTAGCCACCCCTGTAGCCACCTCGGGGCCGATGATTACAAACAATATAATATTAAAATTCTACGAGCAATTGTTTCCACTTGCTAGAGTGCAAATACAGTCAAGATATTTTCGTTTGAAGAGACTTGGACGGGAAATCTGGATGTGGAAAAAGTGATTTCTTAGATAGCGGATATTTAATTTACTAACGTGAAACTAGCGGAGCAAGTCAATATTTTGCATGAAGGGGAAATTCTTTTTATAGAAACTAAATATCGATTTATACATGAATGCTTCCAAATGTAAATTGTGCCAGTTTTTTGAATAGCAAGGAATTCAAATGTAGCACCAACTTCTATTTATTTTTTACCAATCAATAAATAATCTAAATGGAGTTTTTATAGTTGACTAAACTAAAAAAATAATAAATTGTGAAAAAGATTGATAAATATTTACCACTACATTTAAATACTGTGATATATATATAGGAATCGATGTTCTGAAAATAGCTAGGACAATAGTGGAACAAATGACTCAAGGTTGAGTACAGAAAATAAAAAGTTCTTAGCCCAGGCAAAGTTGCCGGAAATGTGCTATAACTATTGTACCTAAAATTCAACAGCTGAGGATTAGAGCGTCTGTGTTTAATTAACAAGTAAATTTACGGAAAACTCTTAGCACGCCTATTTCTTTTGTAAAAATAGTGCAAAATTAGCCATATAACAGGAAAAATACTCTTGTTGTAATTCACTAGTCGCTAAATTTGTTATTGCAAAATTACCGCAAAATTCATAATTCTTTATAAGCCTTTTTCTTTATAAGTTCCGTTCTAATCGTTCGAATTGAACTTTCCAAAGCTCATTTTACTCGGGAATAAATATACTTTTAAAGGAAATTGGGCAGACGCAGACGCAGACGGCTGACTTTTAATATACACATTAACGAGACTATCAGAAAGGTTTACTCCGTGTCCAGGAGTCTGTATCCGCTCCTGGCAAGGGGTAGCGGACTGAATCACAACAAAAAATTATTGTACACGACGGTGGACAAGGCCGTCCATCACATACGCGGCGCCGGTGTGGTGCAGCATCCCGGCCACGACAATGAAAAAGCTTCAAGTCTTGAGCATAAATTTATGCACCTCATCGCTGATTCGAGCAGATACATCTCCCTTAGAGATTTATATGATCGTTGTAATGACATAACACCATCAGCGGACTACGTCCGGGACACATCTTAGAAATTCTACGCTTCTCGACTGGGCGATAGTTCGCTTACACGCAACATTACCCAAATCAGAATGCATAATGCTCATTTTCAAATCAAACACCCTTTACCATACCAGGCGTTGAGTATCTTTCGGCGACATCTGTAGCCAAACTCTTTTCTACCCAAACTTGTATCTATCATACACTTTTCACCACCGTAATATTATTCTGTACCTATCCTCTTTCTCTTTTTTATTATTAGTAATATGTTTGTATTTCTGTAATTTTTGTTATTTTGTCCCTTTTTGTCCGTGAAAATTCATTTTATACCGATAAACCATCTAAAAATTCCAACTTTTCTTGAAACTCCTTTTTAATTACCAAAACTCCCAACGGCGAGCAGACTGTTGGGGCCAATTGCCTCGAACGGGTCTTTTCCATTGAGTTTATACCGGTCTTAGCAATCATAATTCCATCAGTGAAATATTTTGTTGTTGTCAATTTTTGGCCTTGGATGAATTCCATCAGCCAACTACACAAATGAGGAAAAAAGAGGAAGTATAAGGATAATAAGGATACACATATTTCACGTTCAGAGGTCTTATCAGGACGACTTAAAATTACACATAGACTGAACCGCGGATAGTAGGTTAAACCACAGAGGATATATAAACAAAGGCATATTAGGAAGAAATATCACAAGCAAAGATTGAGAAACGACAATTACTGTTAAACCACTATACCACATCGAGATAAAAAATTATAAATTAACCGGTATGCATTTACATTTTTGCTTCTAAGAACATAGGTAAGATTCATTGGAAGCTGAAAACCCATATCTCTTAGTTCACTTACCAGGCTCATTTATTCAGGGGTGTGTAAAAAGCAATTGAATAAAATATGATTAATATCCCCTTTCTGTCCACAAGCACATAGATCATTATTCAGAATTCCAATTTTAAATAAGTGATCTAGAAATCTACCGTTGCAGACGTGTAATAGTAGAATAAAATGGTCTTGAAACTGGAAAACTATCCTGCCATCTAGATTCAGCGATCAGAGGGTTTAAGTGATAATAACTTGTACCTCGCTCCGTGTACTTCTGATCATATTGATATAGCCATGTCTTAAGAAGCTTTTTCTTGCATATGGTAAATAAATCAGTAGCAGGTATTTTAACTGAAAGGGGAATACCACTTATCGAGGCTTCCTTAGCCATTTTGTCGACCATTTCATTTTAATACAGGTCACAATGTGCTGTAATGCAGACAAGGTTGACAGAAACCCCACGATCCGGGGAGGCAATGCTGTATATTCTAATTATTGAATAAAGTTTGTTAAGAAGGTTCCGTTATGCTTCAATAATAAATACTATTTTTATATACCAAAAACTGGCGAAGTATTGCAAATTTTCATATACTATAATGGTTACCAAATAAAGCCACTGGTGTTCGTATTATCATAAGTGCAGAGTTTTGCAAAATATGACGTTTTGGAAAAAAAAAATTAATTTGCTTATAATATTGGACCAAGGCACTTTTTTATCATGATTTTTGCGGGAAATTGCATAGTAGTACCTATCCTTATTGAAAAAAAAAAAATCAATAAACTAACAATGAGATTCAAATGGCATTAGATTCGTCGGAAAAGAATACGTTGACTTCACCTTTTGTGGACCATCTTGGACCATTTTAAGCCAAGATATCAACGATTTTAGTTTTGGCACTGTTGAGACTTCTGTAATTAACATTTTCGAAAAATTCGAAAAGTAGGCTATATGTCATATATATTTATTTAATATAAATGTATGCAAATACATCGCATCGAGAAAAATGGATGGTAACACTGGTAGGCGAAGATAGACCTTACAATGCAACTAAAACTCAGCCCCAGCACTGAACACGCGTACTGTTGTACGAGCAATCGTAGTTGTTGATAATATTTTTTTTTAGTATAAGACGTACGAAAAAATATAAAAAATGTAACTTCGGATAGTAAAGTGTCTGACATAGCCTCAATTTCGAATTTTTCTACAATGTTAAATACAAAAGTCTCCACAGTGTCAAAACTAAAATCATTGATATCTCGGCTTAAAATAATCCAAAAAGGGCTCACAAAAGGTGAAATCAACGTATTTTTTTTCCGAAAAATCTCATTAAAATTTGCATAATTAAAACAGTTATTGCAACTTTTGTTACTAGCAAATTGTATTTTTCATAAATAAATAATGTTAATTTACTGATTTTTTTAAAATAATAATAGGTAGTACTAATATAACCAAACCTTGTAATTTCCCGCAAATATCGTGATAAAAAGTGCCTTAGTCCAAAGTTATACGCAAATTGATTTTTTTTGGAAAAGTCATATTTCGCAAAATTTTGCACTTACGATAAAGCGGACACCGGGAGTCTATTTGGTAACCATGAAGTGTATGCAAAGAAAAAATTGAGCAATCTAACTGATGAATTCGTATAGTTATGCAACTTTGAATACGAAGAATTTGCAAAAATTCGCCAGTTTTTGCTATGTAAAAATAGTATTTATTATTCAAGCATAAGGAACCAATTTAATTTAAAAAGTACATGTATTCCCGAGTAAATTGAGCTTTGGAAAGTTTGGAAAAATCAGGCGATTAGAGCGGAAGTTATAAAGAAGGAGGCTTATAAACAATTAAAAATTTATATTACCAGAAAATACTAGTAATTATTCAAACTTTTACAAAATACTTATCACAGATAAGTTTAAAACATATATCCTTATAACAATTATAAGAGAGGAAATATGCCCATTAAGAACAGTACAACTGTTATCATAATGTTATTTTTAATTTAAATTATCCTGCTCAATGAAACCCAAAGATAATAATCAAAACAAAAGCACTTACCGATATAGCAGTAACACAAAACTTTAGAACATCCACAGACACGTGTTTCGACATCTATGTCTCTTCGGTGCGGCTTTTTCTAAAGTTAACAATCAACTAAAATATGTAAGCAAATACTCGTGTTATAAATATCAATGGATTACCAAAACAGGATATAAAAAATTAAAATTAAATAATAGGAAATTCCCCGTAAAGGGATAATTATCAATATAGTTATATGCAAATATAACTTCCTGGAACTATAAAAGCTCTATAACAATAGAAACAAACGAAAATATATTACCAGAAAATACTAGTAATTATTCAAACTTTTACAAAATACATATCACAGATAACTTTAAAACATATATCCTTCTTATAACAATTAGAAGAAAGAAAACATGCCCATTGAGAACAGTACAATTGTTTGTTTAAAAATGAATTATTATTTGTTTGCTTATAATTGTATTGAAATATTCTTTATAGGATATTGCAAACAGCAGAAAAAATAACTATCTATAACTAAAAGAAAAACTTTATGTAGAAATATTAATGAAATATTTGCATTTTTTCGATAACCTGAATTCTGGTTATGCTAGCAAATTAGGATTTTGATTTGCTAGCATAACCAGAATTCAGGTTATCGAAAAAATGCAAATATTTCATTAATATTTCTACATAAAGTTTTTCTTTTAGTTATAGATAGTTATTTTTTCTGCTGTTTGCAATATCCTATAAAGAATATTTTAAGTACAATTGTTATCATGATGTTATTTTTAATTTAAATTATCCTGCTCAATTAAACCCAAAGATAATCAAAACAAAAGCACTTACCGATATAGCAGTAACACAAAACTTTAGAACATAAAAGTTTTGTGTTACTACTATATCGGTAAATGCTTTTGTTTTGATTATTTTTGGGTTTCATTGAGCAGGATAATTTAAATTAAAAACAACATTATGATAACAGTTGTACTGTTCTTAATGGGCATATTTTCTTTCTTATAATTGTTATGAGAAGGACATATGTTTTAAACTTATCTGTGATAAGTATTTTGTAAAAGTTTGAATAATTACTAGTATTTTCTGGTGATATATTTTCATTTGTTTTTATTGTTATAGAGCTTTTACAGTTCCAGGAAGTTGCATTTGCATATAATTATATTAATTATGAATTTTGCGGTAACTTCGCAATAAAAAAGTTATTAGCGGGTGAATTATATAAATAGTATTTTTCCCGTAATGTGGCTAATTTTTTACTATTTTTACGAGAAGATCGGCGTGCTAAGAGCAACAACACTTTTCATTTATTTTTTGGCCTAAGATCAACCAGAATACACAAAATATAGCTTTCAAAACATCAAAACAAAAAAGAATTGATGAATATACTGATCGGTACCTGTATAAAATATTTTAAAAAAAATTATTTACCTGAATACCTACATTGCAATCTAAACCTCTATAGATGATCAATTTTCTAATCACCGTGTCAAACAACAATGAAATAAACAAGCTAACCATTATACCTCACATTATACTCTGCGCCGATTAACTGCGCTGTTTACATAATTGTTGCATATTCCATAGGATACACTTTCCAGTTTGGTTTGCAAATATTAGTTTTAGATATTTTTGTTTAATTACAAAACATAAAAAAATATATTTTTTAAACTTTTTTATTTATTGATCGGTTTTGTTAAGAAACAATAGAGTTCTTCCTCTAGCTAATACTAACTTACTGTTCACATTTAATAATAATAATAATAATAATAATAATAATAATAATAATAATAATAATGGGTCTTTATTTTCCATTAGGCGGATACAGATGTATAAAAAAATATTATGTAAAACAATACCCACTAATACCTAATGAAAAAATGCCGAAGATCAGATGGTGGTGCATGACACCACCCCTGTATTTAATCTTAAGCATGTAGCGGAGTTAAAATACGATATACAGAAATCATGGAATCAATACAACTAAAAAATAATTGATGATTTACACTAACTTATAAGACGATAGCAAAATAAGAGAAAACCGAAGAATGTACCATTTACGTTAAATTATAAATTTTGCGCCCGTTCGCCACCCTTCTTTAATTTATTTACCTTTATAGTTTACTACATTTGTGTAATAAGTTGTTTTTTCAAATAGCGTTTAAATGCGGGTAAGGATTTATTTTTAAAGTGAGAGGGTAGAGAATTGTAGATTTTGGAAACTTGATAAGAAAATGATCGTTTGAATATTTCAGTGCGGTGTATTGGAGGTGTGAGAGTTCCCTTGAATCTTATGTTGTGGACGTCAGTTCTATGTGAGATTTTTTTATGTAGATAATTTGGTATCTTATTAATAATAATTTTGTGGAATAGGCACGCAGAATGTAACATACGACGTTTAGCCATATTAAGCCAACCAATTTCATTAAGCTTAAGCAAAATGCTCTGCCGGCGTCTGAAACCGAAGATTAACCTTAAACAGGAATTTTGGATAACCTGTATTCTGCGAGAGTCCTCAGCATCCAAACATAGACCATATACCGAATCAGCAAAGTTAAATTTAGATAAAACAAGTGATTCGCACAGGATTGTTTTGATTTTTTTATTTAAGAAGTGACGGTTGTTGAAAATTATTTTTAAATTCATGTATGCTATGCGAATACAGTTATTAACATGGGGTTTGAATCTCAAGGTTGTGTCAAAGGTTAGGCCTAGACTCTTTGCAGATTTGGACGGTAATATATTCTGACCACTTACATTTATTTGGAGT
Organism: Stenurella melanura; assembly: GCA_963583905.1. Lineage (NCBI taxonomy): Eukaryota > Metazoa > Arthropoda > Insecta > Coleoptera > Cerambycidae > Stenurella > Stenurella melanura. The sequence continues at coordinate 71,428,348 of OY757312.1, read as the reverse complement.
TGCTCTGTTAAAATTAACTTTGGATTTTGAGACCCAAAAATGAGCATAGAAGTTTTATTGGCATTGATATGCAAGGCATGGTTTCTGGATGTCTCTATTAGGGCCGCGATGTCCCGATTGATATCAGTCGATGCCTCAATATGCTTAGAGGGATCAAAAGAGTGATATAATTGCGTATCGTCAGCATAGAAATGAACTTGACAATGCTTAAATATTTTTATAAAATCTGAAGTGTATATAGTGTACAACAGTGGACCTAAAATAGATCCCTGCGGAACTCCCGACGACACACCTAGAGGAGCAGACACATCATTGTCAATTTTAACTCTTTGTGTTCGGTTAGACAAGAAACTACGAAAAAAATTGATGGAGTCAGTATTTAGGCGAAGAGATTTCAATATAGCTAGAAGTATTTCATGGTTGATAGTGTCGAATGCTTTCGAAAAATCGAAAAGCACCAACACTGTAGCCATTTTGTTATCCGCTCCCCTCAGTATATCGTCAGTGATGTTCAACAGAGCTGTTTCACAGCTGTAAAGCGGACGAAAACCTGATTGAACCTCAGGTAGTATACAATACAATCGGACTTATCGTTCTTAATTTATCGTGCTTACGAGAAATGTGACGGACAGACAGAGAGACCGACAGACGGACGGACATTTTAATAGTTGTTCAGAATTAGATCACCAACACAGTGATATGAAATTTTTTCTCTACGGGCGATATTACCGGTTTTAGAAATGTGCCAATCAAATGCAATATACTCTTCGTTTTGTATTTGCAAAGAGGAAATAATGTACCATGGCACTGACATTAATTAAATGTCATAAATTAAATCAGACTGTTTGTTGCTTTCCAGAGTATTCTAGTTCTATTTTGCATTGTATATTATCTACAAAATACCTGTCGAATTGATAAATTCAGAAAAAGGGAAACAAAATATGAGCATTAGCGGTCATCAGTTCTACAAAGGAAACAAACTGAAGAGCATTTGAAAGTAATTGGAAAGCAAAAGATGATGATATATCGAGACTACGCTAAACGAGTCATAATAACTGTTGAAACTCATGATTTCAACACTGTTATTTATTAAATTATAGGTATAACCCATAACATTACTTATTGAAACTCAACATTTCGTAATTATATTAAACCTGCAATGAAATTTTAGTAATTATGTAAAAAGTTGAAATGTGATGTATTCATTTCTAGAAGTACCTATCAGTATTTATGTCAAAGTTGGCTATTCTAAAAATAATTTGGCCAAAATAATAATGTTTATCTATCGTAAGAAATGTTTCAGCATTGAATTACTGGCTGTAAATTATTAGAGGTGAATTACTGGTGGTGAAAGTTCTGGATATGCTATAGATACCTGAAGTTACTTTGTTGCTTCCTTAAGTATTAAAATTGCAAAATATACAAAATTCTATCTAGCACTAATTGATAAATTAATAGCACTGTTTTTCCATTTCACATCTGATCTTTCTATGAAACTCCAAATCAAAACACTTTATTTTAAATTATACAGCCTATTATCCTCCCTGTGCACTTTTCCGGGGGCAAGCCAGCATCCACGTTGTCAATCGTCGTGGTAATTGAAGAATTGGACGGAATGGCGCTAGTATATCACAGATATATACCGTGTGTGTAGCGGCGGGCTAGGTAAGTACATTATTGTACATTCTTCTAGTACGAGAAGTATGACAACCCAGCAACAGTAAACTCACCTGACGCGACGGCACGCGGCCACCGAAGTATCTCAGCTGTAGTTAGTCATTGCTGACTGGCACACGCGATGTTGCAATTCTTACTCCCTCTACCTAGCCCGTCACTACACGCACGGTATGTAATTATTGTAATCGTGAAAAATGAGATTTCTTTGGAACATCACATTTGAGACTATGTAGATTATGATGACAAGGGTCTTTCAATTCCATCAGTTTGTGTGTTTATCTACCTGTTTGTCTGTCGGCCTAGCGTATATCTATCTATCGGCACTATGTCTACAAAACTATTTGGTGATAAAAAATAACAATAGTGGGTAGTTGATGAACTGAATTACCAAAAAATAAATCGGGTATACTTTTAGCGAGAAATTTTCAGGGTGGACATCTGGCATCGTAAAAAAATAATGAACAAATGTGATGAAGGCAATAATATTTGGCATGTAGCTAACATAATTAACAAAGAAGAAACCTGCTGCACTTTTAGTGAAAGTATACAAAGTGGTAACTCGAAAGTGGTAGTTAATTAAGAAAATGATGGAAAAAAATAATATTTAATCACTTATAATAAATGTCGAGGTGTATTTTAATATATTTTGATATCGTCCAAGCAACTATATATACTGTCTTTTCTTTGACAAAAGAGATTTTTTATGCGTTAATAGTTTGCATATTTTTACAATTCAAATAAATCACATTTTAATTTAAAATGTGTAGCGCTCATAACAACAAACATGAGAATCGAACATAAACATTAACTTATTTAGGATCCTTGTTTGATTTATTGTTATGGCGACTTTTATGAAAAAATAAACAAAATGACTTATATTATTATCCATTCCATAATTAATGTACAACAGTGGCACATACCATTTTGTAAATTATAATTTAATTTATATTTATAAATAAATACAATTACATAATGTGAATATTTAAGTCATTAAATACTCTATTATTTGTAACAAAACAAAATTAATGACAAATATTTTTTACTTGATCAAATGACATCACGGACAATAAGTTTTCACAAGTCATGACAATAGGATCATTACTAAATAATTTAATACAATAATGAAAAAAATGTCTACTGAAATAGCAAGTAGCTATGGATAATGAGTTATAGAATTGTATGAATAACTGTAAGTTAAAAAAAATAAAAAGAAACTAGAGGTCGAAATATAGAAAACAGCAACTACTAACAGCATATTATTCGGGGAAATTAGGAAAATGTTACGGAAAGTTTTGGGACAAAAGTAATGTCTGTTTTATTTCGTCTGCTCACTATATATTCATATAAAGATAGATTTATTAGATGACAGATGAAATCAAGTCGAATACGTTAATAAGTGTTTCCATAAAACTATTGTTAATGTGCGTTCATGTAGAATATACAGAAAGTCACACCAACATTTTATATCAGATTTATAAATTATAGAGTATAAAATTAGAAAATATCGTAAATAATTCAGATGTTAAACAGCCAAACATTTCATGGGTCAATGTATAACTATGCTACAGATTATAGTCAGGGAGCTGTAATGGTAAAAGGTCCGAGATGCCGTGGACGTCCGTCGACTTGATAGATGCTGCGGAAGGTCCCCCTGAACCACCCGGTACCTTTAATTTAGCTATTGGTCGTGATCTGTAGAATCTATAACTCCGAGGAGGTCACTCCGAATGGACGAAATTTGAAACCTGTTTATCGACTAAAAAATTACATTCTAGGACTCATCAGAAACCCGTTGTTAATTTTTCTTTGCATTTGGTCCACGAGGTCCAAAATTATGGGCAACTAACCGATTTTTTTTTCTGTTCGAGATGTGAAGACCCTTTAAAATATTTTCCAACATGTCCTCCCAGATGGAGAAAGTACCAAAATCCAATCGACAGACAAAACTATTCACCAGAATTTTTTTTGGGCGACTTTGAAAAGTAGAAAAATTCCAAAATTTAATGTTTTTCCAAATAATTCTCGGAATTATGTGGGAAAATGTCTGTGAACTATTTTCCTGCTAATTGGAACCATTTACAGTGGTGAAAAATGATCGACAGACAATTTCATACCTTAAAGAATTTTCGGCCACCCTTCACAAATTTCCAAAATACGCCAATTTATAAAATAACGGAATGAAGTGTCTATTTATATAAAGTGACCTTTGTGTTCATTAATATGTTGACGGGAAACCAGGAAAACCAGGAAAACCAGAAAAACCTAAAGTAAAACAAATTCTGCACCCCAACCCTCCCAAGGGATTGCAAATTCGCAAAATGGCTAATTTGCCAATGTAACGTAGAAACAACATTATTTTGATTGAGAGGCTTGGAGGTGCAGAATTTGTTTTTCTTTAGGTTTTCCTGGTTTTCCTGTTTTCCGGTCAACATATTAATGAACACAAAGGGCACTTTAGATAAATAGACACTTTATTCCGCCATTTTATAAACTGGCACATTTTTAAAATTTGTGAAGGGTGGCCAAAAATTGTTTAATGGATAAAATTGTCTGTCAATTGTTTTCCACCACTGTTTATGATTCCAATTAGCAGGAAAACTAGTTGACTGACATTTTCCCACATAATTCTTAAAATTAGGTGGAAGAACATCAAATTTTGAATTTTTCCTCATTTTTAAAGTCGCCCAAAAAAAATTCTGGTGAATAGCTTTGTCTGTCGATTCGATTTTGGTACTTTTTCCATCTGGGAGGACAGGTTCGAAAAGATTTTGAAGGGTCTTCACATCTCGGACAGAAAAGTTTTTAAAAAAATTCGGTTAGTTGCCCATAATTTTGGACCTCGTGGACCGAATGCAAAAAAAATTAGCACCGGGTTTCTGATGAGTCCTGGAATGTTATTTTTTAGTCGACAGACAGGCTTCAAATTTCGTTCATTCGGAGTAACCTTCTCGAGGTTATAAATTCTACAGATCACGACCAATAGCTAAACTAAAGGTACCGAGTGGTTCAAAGGGATCTTCCGCATCATCTATCAAGTCGACGGACGTCCATGGCATCTCGAACTTTTTACCATTACAGGTCCCTAACTATTATGGGTGATTCAAGTTATGTTTCAAACGTCATATTGTCATACGGAATTAATACAGGTTATTATAATTGCTGTCGATTGTCAGTACTGAGAGGTTTTTAATTAAGTCTTCACGATGTGGTAATAATGGAGCCTAGATAATAATATAGAAAATTATATTATTGTGACAGGCTACACGTTATATTCAGGATATAATTGCCGTTTAGAGTTTTGCTCCCGAACGGGTTAGGAATCCTATAATTAATTAGCTATATCAATCGTATGGTTGATAGTTCAGAGACAACCAGATGATAAAAGGTGAAGAGGGCGCCCTCTAAAATATTTACAATTATCAGCTCTTAGATTACTAAGCGCAGGTAATTTTTGAGCTATTTCATTCACAAAATAATATTTTTTCTATTTCTGTATTATGCCTATGAGTTGCATCGAATGTCAATTGCATCATGTAAAAGGTATAGTTTCCTTTTACATTCCTACCAATCAACACATATAAAGACATCTTTGAATATTAATTATCAAAATTTTGTTCCACAATTAACGCTAGGCTTAAAATCAAAAGAATTTCACAATACATCTACGTAAGATGCGAGCATTGACTTCTCAACTGTGTTCCTGTGATAATCATTGTTAGCAGATCTTAAACATTTATTTTTCTAACGTAAAAATCACACTTAATTAACAACTAGCTAGATTAATGACCTTAGAGCGCTACAGGTGTGATTACCTTTGAGTTTAATACATTTTTGGGGGCGAGCGTTGAGACATCTGCCTATACTCATATTTCGAAACGAAAAGTCAGCATCATTGGGAACAGTTAATACTTGGATGAATGGCCCTCCACAGAGTAATATACAGCGTTCTTGCTCCATCTTCTATGTATATCAGTGCATACGGAGAAGTTATGTAACTTTACGCGGGGGTTACAAAGCGAATATATACCTTGCCTATTAAATGTTAGGGAAGTAAAAAAATCCATACTCTTTGATAGAAGAAAGTCTCGGCAAAGTCATCAAGTAGAAGGTAGCTCGTCTCCTGGAGTCGGCGATTGGCCTTAGTAGCGGAAATAGGCCGACGTTAAATAAGTGCATAAAAAAAATACATAAGTAAATAGATTTTTGAGTTACGAACAATAAGAGCACATTAATTGATTTGGTTGCGATTGCCAAATATATATAATGAAACTCTAATTTTTCAAAACTTGTGTAATCCTTAATTTATCCTGTCACCCTTTCTAGGCGGAGAGCAGGCTACGCAAGGGAGCATGTGACTCAGTCTAGTCGAATTGTTCCCAAGTACAGGTTCGATTCTTACCGACGCGACGTAGGAAGAGGCTGACCGCCAGAAGGCACTCTGAAAGGATAATAGGTAGGTGGGCGTTCAAACATGTAATTTTCTCAAGTAAAAAAAATGATAAGGTGTGTAGTACTGAAAATTTGCAGACTGATTGAAGGCAGTTAAGTAAGTAGGAAAACAATAGCCAGAAGAGTGGGTGTAAGGTAAAGGACCACCAGAAGGTGCCAAAGTTGCAAAAAATTTCGCAACTTTTACATGATCAAGTTTTTTGTTTAAAAACGAACTTATATGCACAACGCCAGAAGGCTAAGTGGAAGAAAAAGAGAAAAAATACCCATGCTAACAGCATCAACGCCTTATGCGACCGATCACTTTTCTTTGGATTTTCACATTTCACCATCAGATGTACTCCTGACGATTTGTCGACATAATTTGGAGATGTTCAATAAACTATTGGTCAACTTCCAGAAGTCAATTAGGAAGATATGCGTAAGTTATTAGTTTTATTAATGAAAAGATATGACGACTAGTTATATTATTATTACAATTATATTAAACATTTTAAATATTCGTAGAAGCAGCTATTGGTCAGCTGACAGAAGTCAATTGTTTTCATAGAATCTTATAAAAATAATTATTATTCTTACTTAGAATACAACAAACTTTTGTAATATTAATCTAATATAAAATTATTCTGTTTTAAGCCTTATTTTCTAAATCATCATCGAAGTTAGGATCCTCTGTTGTAAATGATGTCATTATCTTCTTCTGAAAGTAGAAATTAATAATTTAATAAAGTTAATAAATTGGATACGCAATCATGAAAATCGAATTCAATATTACCTCCGAACTTTCTCTATCAAAGAGAACGTATTTGACAGATGGTGGTAAGTGTGGTCCTTCAAACTATTTAAATTCATCTTCGGCTTTGTGTAGTATCCATCCTGAATTTTCTGCTTCGAGTTCGAATGGATCGTATAAGGTAGCATAGCTTCATACATGAACTCTTTCTATCAACTGACGCAGTTCGACGTAACAAGGTGGCCAGCAGGAGGCATCGAAATTCTTCAATTTTTTTTCTTTGATAAGGTTCGTTAACATTTCTATCGTGTAATTTCGAAGGAACATTTCGTATCTCAGCTTATTTAAATCGTTGCAGGATGGGATACCAGACATATTACTTACAAACAAATGATTCAGTAATCGAGAAAGTACTTTCTTTATCCACAGACGTATCGCCTAAATCTGCGAATGCTTTTTGATATTGTTTTGACTCCGAAAGTATTTTATGCATACGCTTTTTCCTTTCCTAAAGAATGCAAGGTTGCAAGCACTTCATGAACCCTTGGGATTAGATTTGTGCAAAGCATTACTGGAATTTCATGCATTCACAGGATGAGAAATAGAATACCAGAAAATACGGCTCTGGAAAATTGTTTTGGAGGTCAAATTTCCTGTAAGATCGAGTTGTTCTGCGATTTCCAGTAATAATTATACTTACATTTCCAAACTCATACCAGCCATCTATTTGGTTCCCTAACGATATATGTATCAGTTATCAGATATATGTAAAAAGCGGTGTTGAAAACTGCAACAAATCAGACTAATAATATTGAACGGTATAGGACTTGCAGGTGCCTCAAGGTTGCGTTCTAACCGACGTATTAGTGGCGTGCAGTTAAAAAATTATATTGATAAGACTGCATGGTGTTTTCACACCAATATTGTTTTTAACTGTAGACTAATACCAAATTTAAATCCAGGTGATAAAGTGGTAGACGTACGATGTATGGTAGCCCATGTCTTTGCAATATTAGTGTTCCTCTCAACTAACCAATTAGCAAATCTGTCTGTGCATCCTTTCATTTGATGACGGTGCTGGATTTATCTGTACAATATGGTAAGGTGCACTGTCAACGACGAGTACATAATTTTTTGACAAACTAGGAATTAATATTTGCTTCACTTTTCATATTTCTCAGAATTAATTTCTGCAGATAACTCGGGTAAGAACCCCATTTTCCTCAAACATTCATAATAATTATCAGTCTTTTATGCTTCGATACATTAGGTGATAAGGTTCAAGTATTAAGCGGACGGCGTGGCGGCTGTCAACTTCTTTCATGATTTTTAGTGACCGTTATTTTAAGGGCGGTTCAATTTTATTCATCCTTCTTGGTGGCCCCATATACTTTCTGGAAAATGATTTAAAATATTCATCATTTTGAATTTTTAAGCTTTAAGATCCAACTCAAACTCATTATCAGCGAATTCTTTGTTCGCACTATTCTTGAAGAGAAATTTTTCTTCTCAGATTCAGGCCCATATACAAGTCATCTTCGGCTTACTTAAGGTAAACTAGAGCCAATATTTAACTTAGATTTAATTAAAATGATAGCCGGGTATAATATTCCCTGGAATATACTGGGCAATCTGCAGTTTTAGGCAATTCTTGCAAAATTGCGTGCGTGGGAAATATGAAACTGTTACAACTAATTGTAACATTTACAACTATAACTTAGTAACTGTTATTCTAGTGCCACCACAAATAAATATTTTTGGTGTGCTAGTGTTGGAAGTGTTGTATTGCGATCCGGATCTCATTAATATTCATACCTGTCTCAAATTTATATTGATCTTAAGTCTATCTTGTTAACCACTTTAATACAGGAGTGAGAGTGGAGCAAAATATGATAGAAAATTAATTTAAGTTGGTGGTGGTGGTGGTAGAATATGCCATAACTAAATTTGAGGCCTTAGTTTCTAATATATACACTAAATCCCAAGCCTCTGGTTTCCTTTACTTATTTACCCCTTTTTCCTCTCCAAGCCTTCAACATAATAATCTCAAAATATAATTTATACCCAGATCTTGTTACAGTACACACGTTTACCAAATTCCAAGTCAATATATTTCTTTCATTTGGTTAACACCAATAATAATGGAGTGGGGGTGGTCGTGGAGATGGAAAATGTCCTAAATATAGACCTTTGCTTTTGTTTATGTACTCTTACTAGCTTGCTTTGCTTATTTTTCCCAATTTGCCTCTATTTCACCACAACTCTTCAACGAAATAAGCTCAAAATACAATCTAGTTCCAGGTCTTGTTATAATACATAAGTATACCAAATTCCAAGTCAACGTCTTTAATTTATTTTGTTAGTCCCTTTATTAATGAAGTGAGGGTGGTAGTGGGGCTGGAAAATGTCTTTAAAAAATTGATACCTTTGCTTCTAGAATATACACCTAGTTCCAAGTTTCTAAAGCTTACTTTACTTATTTACCCCTATTTCATCCCAACCCTTTAACGGAATCACATCAAAATATAATCTAGTTCCATATGTCGTTATAATACATACATTATGTCTCAATTTTATTGTATTAATCCCTTTATTAATGTAGTGGGTTGGTGGCGGGAGGGTGGCAAATGTTATAAAAAAAACTGGACCGTATTTTATAGTATATACTCCAAATTCTGGGTTTCTGGACTTTTACCAGCTTACATTACTTATTTTCCAGTATTTACTCCCCAACCCTTCACCTGGACAAGCTCAAAATATAATAAAATTCCAGATCTCGTTATATCATTGCATAAGTGTACTAAAGTCAATACCTTAAACCGTTAAAAAGAAAACGTGCGCACAAAAAAGTTACAGACAAACAAAAATATTATTTTAGGTCAATTTTAAAAATGGACGTTTTATGACATTCTAAAGTCTATTTCATGAAAATAAATTTAGAAATTTTTTTTTACGATTACTACAACTTCCACTCAACTAGAATGTGGAAGAAATAAGGATTGCTCGCCATATCTTTAACGAAACAATGTGCGATGGTGTAAATCTAAGTGTTTTGCTCCTTCCAGTATTTCAATAAAAAAATATTTTTACGGAAAATCTTTTATTTTAAAAAACTACTAAAAAATAAAAAATATTTCTTTTAAATCCATACATCTCGAAACCAAAAGCTTTGGGGACGGTCAAGTAGCATTATTTCATTTGACTGCCCCCAAAGCCTTTGGTTTCCAGGTGTATGAATTTAAAAAAATTATTTTTTACTTTTAACATTGGAAATGTTTATGTTCGTATATGGAGGTCGAGTTACCACTTTTCGTTCAAGGTCAAAAGACAGCGGTGTCGCGGTCGAGTGAGACTGTCGTATATGCAACGGCTGATATATGCAAATGTAATATTGGTTGCATATATCACAGGGGGTCAAGTTTCCAGTTTTCATTTAAGGTCGAAATACAGCGGTGTCGCAATCGAGAGTGGATCGTAGCTGTGGAAAAAGTTTATGTTTTATGTATGGTGTTATTTATCATTTCCAATGTCCCCGTGGTTGCAAGAATTGCAAAATCTGTGAATTTTTAGTACAGATTTTTAAAATAAAAATTTCTTCTTAAAAATATTTTTTTATATAATTTTTTCTTCGACATAAACGCACTTTACTCTTGACGATTTTCATATTTTTTGACCTACCCTATATACCATTTAACTTGAAGCCAATCTAAGTGCACCTGAAATGGCCATCGGGCATGCAATAACTTTTGGCGGAATTTAAACTTTGGTTGTGCAACTAAAAAAAAAATTCTATTTGTTGCACACTTAATCGACCACACTGTATATCCTGGGTGCAGAATCAGGTCATGCCTATCATAAAAATGCACTGCCATCGAAACTGAATCAACTGTGAAATTTCAGCTCCGTAGGATAACAGGAAGTGGTTATAATTCATTTTGCTAGATTTGACCTAAAAAAAACTAACACACTAACATTGCAAGTTAAATTTTTACTTTATTATTTATTGTTTATTTTTGTTAAATCCCATGAATGGCGAATTAAAAATTTTTGAATTTTTTTTACGATTACTATACTTCTACTCCACTGCGTGGATGTGGAAGTAATTATGATGAGTCAACATTCATTGTGGCTTTTGCACCCTGTACCGTTCCCATGATACTACACCGTAGAACGTAGCTATTTCTGCCACTATCTTCTTTTATTATTTATCCCAGAAGTAACTATACTTCTCACGCTATAATACTTCATGTATTATTTAAGACTATCTCCACTAATTCGCTAGAAAGTTTGTATTCATTGAAATTTGACTAAAAGAAACTATAAACAACATTTTAATTCTACAAAGATTAATAAATCAATCGGAAAAATATTGACTGGAATAATTTACACAAATAAAAAATTGACACTGCGTAGGACTGACGTCACAATATTTGTATAACAGTATGCATGTAGCGCCTTGTGCTTAATAATTCGTTTATTTTTTCTGTAGAGAAACTGTTTTTGGTATGTTAATAAAACAAGAAAATAATTCAGTGTTAATGAGTTCGAGAAATACACGTTAATAATTACTAATAATATAGAGCATACAAATGATATTTACTTTCCACGTTACCAATTTAATAAAAAACAGTTCGAACCAATTACAATGTCAATGCCTTGTGGCACCAAGTTAATTAGGGTGCACTAACAGGTCATGTATACAGATATGTATACTGATATGAATATGCCTCATAGCAGTAATAGTACAGTCCTGAGAGAATTTGAGCTAGGATTAAATACTCCTTATGAGAACTACTGATTTTATTGGTAGGGTTTTAGGAGAAAAAAAGTATTTTAAAAAGTTACCAATGTAACCGTGGGTGGAATATAAAACAAAATGTCGACCAACTTAAAAAAAAAATTTTGGAAATTACTTTTAGAATACGAAAAATTCACAAATTATCATATAGAGATGCAAATTAAAGAGCAAGAAATTATACTAAAAAATGTCCTTACAAAAAGTTTCGTGCCTGTCGGAGCAGCAATTTTAGTAACCTTTGAGAAATGATCGGATTGTAAAATAATTTAGGTATTATTTTTTTTCGGCCAGCCAGAAAATACACACCCTTTCTGGAGAAATTTTCGGACGGAAAGTAACGTTTTCTGGCCCAGGCCGGAAAGTGAGCATTATACTTCTTTAAAAACACCTTATTTTCGTCTCTATTTGTAATAATGTAAGATGGGCTTTTTCGGACTAGCGCACGAAAACAACGCACGGGAAAAGTTTTCCCGATCTTCGATTTTTTCCGTGCACTGAATAATAATACCGAATATATGATTTTAAAATGGAAATATACAGCAAAGTAAATTAAATTTAAGAAAGTCTATATGCTATCTGATATTTAACATATATCTATTTTGTATTTTAATTCGTAAATATTTGAATATATGAGTGATTTTTTTTACGTTTTGTCAACCTTATCTCACATAGACTAATTTAAAACTAATCAGCTTTGAAATAATTTGAAAGTAACCATGGACACGCATCATATATTCAACATGTTGGTAAGTAAATTTGTAAATGTGAATATTTTTATTCCTAACTTTTTCTGCATTGAAGTACTACCTTTCCCAACAAACATTTTTTGTTTTATAAGAGTAACCGTCCTATTACCGACACCGAGTTATATAGATTCAAGTGATATAATGCAAGACTGGGAATAGTTCTGTTACTCCTATAAACCGCTTATAACGCTTAAATGGAGAATCATATAAAGGTAACAGGCACCAATATTTAGTCACGCTATACACCTTAAGGTTGCAGAACAGTAAGTAACAGAAACAGATCAGTAACTGCTATATCACTTTTTTATATAACCATTTTCCATAAATATTGGTGATAGAAATATATCCGTTACCACTAAAAAACTTGTTATTAACACCTCTCTCTCTCTCTCATTTATAATGTCTCATCTATTTCCTAGAGATCCTATACCAACTGACACAAGAATAATGTGGTAATGAAATTAAATGATGTAGGTACCTACATGGGTATAGTGGAAATTTTGCACTGATAAAGGTGCGTGTTACTAAATTTACTTTTTAAATTGGCTTCTGACATCCACAAAGATCAAATGTTGGTGCGAAAAAATTATTATTGTAAAATATGACCCTTATACTTCGGAAAAAACTGTGGGCCTCTAAAATGTTAAGCAATTAAAAAAAAAATTAAATAAAAAAAATATATGACAATTTTAATGACACATTTTTTTAGAAAATAGTACAGAAATATGTTTTGTACGTGCAATTATGACTAATTGAACTTCATTTGTTACGAAATTTTGAGTTTTTAATACACATTTTTTAATTTTAAATAATGGTTACTCATTGCCGTAAGATGGCTGCCAAACTTATGGCCGATGTTTTATTATCAACAGTTATTGTATTTTAAGAAATGTAATATAACTTTAAGCTTTGTTATAAATATTGGTTATTTTAATATAACTGTTTGAAATATTACATATCTTTAAACTTTATTAGGCAACTCTTGGTAATCTTATAACACCATCAGTAGACAATTTTTTGCGATTAATTAGTGTAAATAATGGTGATTTGGCCTGCCATTGGCTGGAACAATTGTTATTTAATTTTCAACCAATCACAGGCGTTTGCAGCAATGTCCTAGGATCTCTCGGAAGAACATTTGACAAACGTTTATTAAAAATGTTACATAGTGCTTTTAAAGCATTCTGCTTTATATTAAACATATTTGCCCACATCCTTAATTCGTTACGCATCTTTTCATTTTTCTCATCGTCTGTTTCCAAATCATGCAACTGAGAAAACTTATCATCATCTTCTAGTTCAGTAAACCACTTATTTCTGTTTTCATAATGTTCAACAGTATTAACCTCTTCTTGTTCAGTAGTAAGCCGCTTTTTCTTACTTGTGACCTCCTCAGTATCATTATCAACATTATCAACCGTGATATTATTCTGTTTTTCATTGCCAAAAGGAACGTTTTCTGTATATTGTCCACCAGAACGTTTGACTTCCAGTCCTGCAGTTCTTTCATTCCTTTCAGTTTCTTAAATTTCAAAGGTGTAATTGTCTGGAACTAAATTCAAGAGGATTGAAAAGTTTTTTTAAATTTTCCGGTGAAATGTGCTGCTGTATTTTATTTTCTTCCAATTTTGTAATGCCAAATTCATTATTAAACATTTTGTTTGCTCTTGCCAATTACTTTACAAAACATAACCTATAATCAACTAATAAGTTTTTAAGTCTTATAGTATATCTACTGGCGCTTTTGAGTTATATAAAGGTTGCACCTTGTTACTATCTGCAACTGGTGTATATAATTGTAACAACTAACACCACTATAAACCTAAACAATTAATAGGTATATAATGTAGTAATTGTTGCCCTTATATAACTTTATTATATACCATTTGGTAGCAACCACTTTAAGTTTTATAATGTAGTAACGGAAATATATCTGTTACCATCTTATAGACCTGTAAGTAATAGTCACGCTATAACACACTTATATAACTCCGCAACTACTTTAGTAACAGTATAAAACTTCGTAACATGATTATACAAATCTGTTACACTTATAGACCCTTTATAAAACTAATGGTCACCGCATGTTACTAGAAATGTTTGTTGGGTTAACTAAAAGACAATGCATTTATAACTTATATTAAAGTCAGTTATTTTGTATGGGCCTGTGAATATTATATTGTTATTTTTATGTACTAATAAATATCAATAGCCATAAAAAAAGGAAACACAAGGGAGTATTTTATATCCCCTTTAAAGCCGAGCAATCCAACATTTTCTATAGACCGTGCGCAAAAAATTTCAAATAAACGAAAATTCGTAAGCATTAAAAATACAAATTTTGCAATTCCATTCAATATTGATTTTCTCGAAAATCATGGCATATACGAGAATATTAGAAGAGGACTCTTTTTTAGGAAATTAGCCAAGCTTTCTTTTTTATTATTAACCGTTTTTTATATCTTCAACGGTTAACGAGTTATCAGTAAAAAAAAGGCTCTTCTCACCGAAGGGGTGGTTCTTTGGGGGGGGGGTGCGCGGCACCCCTAGAACTGATTTTTATGGTTTTGTGATGTATAATCCCTCCACTAACAGTTACTGAAGGACAATCTCAGATAACATTATCTATTATGGAAGTCTTTATAATTATTAGACTACTAGGTGCATGTGGAAGTAAGTATGTAGTAATGGTCAAAAAAATTGTTATTTTTGTATCTAAGTTGCGAAATACCACTTTGGTGGTATTTCGCAGATGACCAAAGAATTTCGCACACGAGATGCAAACAATGTTTTTCTATAACGACTTTAATTTGATTAAATTAAAACCATAAGACTATATATTGTGTAATAATGCAAATTAATTTAAAGAAACATACTAGCAGATCTGTCTCAGGTGTAAACCATGGAAACCAATATAGTTCAAAAGGGAATAATAATAATTTAACCTGTACCCTTCGAACAACAGACTCCTAAGGAATAAATATGATGACTTGTAGTGGTTGCACAATTAACCATAATATTGTAAATAATAAATAAAGTAATTTAAGAGAATTTCTACTTTCAGTTGATTTATTTGATAAAACAATAAATATTTTTTAACTATATGTGCGTTGAATTCTTTTGTATACATTAAAAACTATAAAAAATAGGTAATGAAATGTATGTGATGTGCAAGATGTTTTGCACCCTAATGCAAAAAATATTGTAATTCGTCAAGTGAGTTATTAGATTATTACCATTATCGCAAGTTGAATACCATACCTTATCTACGATTACGGCTAGTTGCTATTGCCTGTCCTGAGTTTGACTCTCAGCTGCGGCAGATGATAATGTTGCAGGAAGTGGTTGTTTTCTTGTTGTGTATGTGTGTGCGTATGTAATGGATGATGGGTGGAATATCTATGGCTAAACTCCGCAAGGTCATTAATATAAATAAAACGATTTAAGAAAAAATAACAAAAATTATGTTAAAATATATTAAAATATGGGCCCACGTTAGCGTTACACTAATTTATTTAATATGATTCAATATCATAAAATTAATTTCCCTTTGCATTGAGTTAATTACAAACGCGTGGTTTAGTTGCATTGTCCCATTATTTGTTTATTTATTTATATGAGTGTCGAAAGTCTCGGGTGATATAAAAACTAATTCACGAAATAATATAAATAAGTATTTTCAAACGTACACAATATTTACTCTTCTAAATATACATACACATTGTTTTAAGGTAGATATAAGTCAACTGAATAAAGAATTGAACTGCTTTCAAGAAAAAGGCAACTAAAATTGTAAAATAAAATTGAACCTAATTACTTAGTTCTTCAATTAATTGGACCATATTACCTGTTGATATTACCGTGTTGACACTAAAATCTGTTAAAAATACGTCTGGTTTTGTACATTCCTACACCGACATCAATAACTGTATTAAGCAATAAAGTCCATTTAATCGAACAATTAAGTGAAATGTTAATTCATCATTTGTAATTACCCTTTTTCTTGGTGGCATGGCATGGCGGTTTAATTTTTACAATAAAAAACCTTCTTGTGAAATAATAAAATAGGGAATGTTCATCAAGATCGTGTACTATATATATAATTCCAGCCATACCAAGAAAGAGTAGAGAATCCATGTTTATGTACATATTATATGGTATGTATGTATCCCCTAGCACCGCTTAGAAAGAAAACATACATGTGGCAGTGAAATTCCCAAAGAATTGAAGAAGGAAAAAAAAATGTATGTATGTCTGAAACTTCTCTCTAGTGTTGGTGATGAACGCAATTTTGACTTGGTCATACTGATTTTTTTATTTTTGACAAATCAGAATCGATATCGGCTATTACGAAAATGTGTAACCATCAAGTTTTCATATTGTGATTAATAGCTAACTAGGAAAGAAGATCCAGGTTAAAGTAAAATATAATAAAAGCGTCCATTTTGTCAAACAATCATTACACTTATCTAAACTATGACGGAAAACACGTCAAGTAGATTTTAAATTATATTCTTTATTGTAAAATTCGGATTGCAATTGTAGATTTGCGACTTAACAATCGAGAATTCCGACTTACAATAATTGTGGATTCCGAGATATAATTGTGAATTCCGACTTTGTGAATTCTGAGTATGAAAAAATATAGGAATAACATGATCTCTCTACGTTTCGTACTTTCTACGCTTTCGGAAGTATTACATGCAATTTAAAAATAAGCTGACTTTGTAATTTCGACTAAAATATAATAATGAAATATCCAATTTCTACGTTTAAGAACATATCGTTATTGTTGTTGAATATATTTTAATACTTTAAGGTGGAAGTAGAAGTTCTTAGATCAGAAAAGTTTGCACAAATAGTACAGAAAAATGTATTCAAAATTTCTCGATAAAAGTCGCACCAAATACAAAAACCTGACTGATCAGCTGTGTGACAAGATTAGATATGATGTTTTACAAACTACAGTTAAAATGTTTCTGATGTTTACACATTTTTATACTTTATAGGTACTACATATTTTGGAGTGGCTTAATTTTTTGTGTCGCGAGATCTGTTCCTGAAATTATTAATCATAACATCTGTATAGATAATTACATTACATTATACACCTACCTAGTGCATGATTACAAAGTTACTATTAATAATAATGATCATTTTTCCAACATTTTCATTTCATATTTTCAAGAATATAAAACATATTTTTCTGATTCTAAAGCTGATTGCTGCAGGCCTAACGTCTCACTTGACGATAGTAGTTGAACCACTTTGTGTACATAATCTTATGCCCTGCAAGGAGGTTACGTATGGATTTTACTTGACGCTGTCAAGTTAAATTATTTAATAAGACCAAAGTACCTGGTTCTATTAAAGGAACATAATACTCATATTCATGTACTAAAAGAAAACCTTATCCCTATTAACACACAAAAATATACGTCTGTGAGTTTGTATGTTATTTAATCACGCAATCTACAGTTGATAAGATAATAATATAGTAATAATAAATGGTCTTTGTTAGAAAAAATTAATTCAATTATTTAATCTAACGGGCGAAATTTAGCTCAACAACTATTCCACCTTTGAGAACAAGATAGTCGTACTAAGTAGAAATGTATAAATAAGTAACAGAATTCTTTTAAGTAACAAAACAACAATAATTATTATAAAGTGAGTAATACTAATTAATTGACGCAGAGTTACATACACAAAACAAGTTGTGCAAATAAGCAATTGAAAATAAATATATGTATTTTACACGGCTTTACACATATTACATGCACTGTTGGTTAAATAAACTTTTTTAAAATTTTACACTAAAATGTATTTATAGAAAAATGTTTCAAATAATTTTCAAGCAGATTATAATTTGATATAGCGTTGTAAGAGAATGAGCGCAGAAATATGGCAGTACTATGTTGTGGCATGGTCAGAATATCATCATTTTATATTTACATTATGGATACTTCTTCGACTTACAGGTTTTTGTTTAAGATAATCCGGTACTGAAATAGTAACAACTCTATGAACAAGCATCAGCAGCTGATATTTGTAGGTATTTTCAAGATTAAGCCATCCAAGTTGCAAACGTTTCTGTGAAACATGTTGAAATTTCTTTAGTCCAAAAATATAACCAATACAGGTATTTGAATTTATTGTAACCGACTTATTGTACTTTTGTCAAGACATGAGAAATACACAATAATACCATAATTAAACTAAATATAATATAACTAAAGATTCACAAAGTTTCTCCTTAGTTTATAATTAATTATATGCATATTGACATAAAGAAGTTTCAGCACAACGTATGTTTTGTAGCAAAATTATAGATCTCTTGCAAGTCAATATTTATTACGTTTGTAGCTGAGTGGTCATTGCTAGGATCAAATGAAAAATAAAGTTGTGTATCATTGGTATATGCTTGAACAAAACAGTGTATGCTTACAAACATATCAGCTGTGTAGACTAGATAAAGTAAAGGTCTCAGTATATCACCTTGAGGCACACCAGATAATATTAACTGTCTACGAGAATAATTATTTTCATTAAAAACTCTCTGACTACGAACAGGCAGATAAGATTTGATAAAATTTACAGTTTTGTCGGTAAACCCAAAACAGTGCAGCTTTGCACACAAAAGTGATTTAATTTATCGAAAGCTCTTGTGAAATCAAGCAGAACTAGAGCTGTAGCTTGCTTGTTATCTAGGGCTCTAAATATATTGTAATATTCTTGTGTTCCTTGACATAATCATTTAATTGTTGGTGTACAACTTTTCTCAAAAATTTTTGTCTGAACAGTTAAAATGCTTACCGGGCGTAATTCGGATATATTTTGAGGATTATTAACCTTTGGTAAAGGACTAACTAGTGCCTCCTTCCATTGTTCAGGGAAATACCCTTGTTCCAGGGAACAATTCATAATGTGAATGTGATAGTCACTAATTACCGGCAAACTGTATTTTAACATTAATAGAGAAATTTTGTCAGAACCACAAGCATTTGACTATAAATTAAAAGTACTTTGTTAATTTCTTTAGCTGAAGTAATTTTATATTCGAAACTCACATTATTGTTGTATCTCCTTGAATAATAAAAGTTCAATGTTTCCTCACATGAGTTATTATTTTCAAAAATTGAAATAAAGTAGTCGTTAATATCATCCGGGCTTTTCATATTGGTCGGTAAATCAGTTTTTGAATTGTGTTAGATATTTACCTAGTAATTTTAAGGTATTCCACAAGTATTTCTAATCGACCTAAAACTTCGCATGCAGATATACAATGTGTAGAATTAATACATGCATATCAAGCATTGAGTTTTTAAAATGTTAAGGAAGGGAACCCCAAAAACTATACAGGTAAAATAGTTCGTTATTTACAAAAAAAGTGCACCTCATGTGAAGAGCACCAAAATTGGCATACAGTTTACCCACTGCTAACATTTAGGCAAGGAAGCCACCTGAAACCTATCCTTCCAACAAAATGGCGTTCATTTATCTTAAAATAGTCACCTTAGATTACTTAATTGTTTTACTCTATTAAAGTTGGGTGTTCAATTACATATTTTTAGGGATGCTGTATTAAAAAAAAATCTAAAACGTTGTCGAAAGTCCATATGATGAGATATATAACATGGTGGTCAAAATGGTCGCCATAAAATGTAAGTTTCATTTGTTTATTAACTCAACTTATCTTCATAAATTTGAATTCAAGTTTGAAAAATGACGGTATTCTAAAGAGTCATTTTTGTAGCAAGTACCAAGAAACTGATTTTAGGTACGTGTTACAAACAACATTTTTTTTGTTAAAGGTCCCTAAAAAATATATCAGTTATTGATCAGAGGAAATATTTCTCGAAAATAGTGAACCTTGAATTTTAATTATCATGCGACCATAGTAACCAGATTGTTTAATGTAAACAAAAAAAATTTGTTCATTTTGTCGTTTTTACTTAAATGATCTTTAAAAGTTGTCATTGCGACTTTGTGGGAATAAGTCCGGGAAAGACTTACTTTGACTTAAATTAGTCTGTAAAATAGCTATTTTAGGGACCAAATAAAAAAATCATTCCAGCCGATCCACGGTCAGCTGTTATTCCTACTCCACTTGAGCACTAATTGATAGCAATTGCCTATTAGTGTCAGTATTCTTAAGACTTACGTTAGGTTAATTTTATTTTGATTTCTCTAAATAACATTGCCATTTGGTTAATGATAATTAATACAAGTCAATGTTGCATCAGTCAGTTAGATAAATCGTATAATTAGTAAAATAACCCTTTCTTTTTCATTTGTATCACCAAGAGTTACAAGTGTATGTTTAACTTCCGGGCATATAGGGAAGTTATTCTAATAAGCCCGATAAACGAAATAGAGATTTTCATCATATTTTTATGTTTCAAGGTCACTACAGTATTTTTTCAACTATTTTTGAAAAGAAGTTTATGTTTGTGTGTCAGTGTTTATGTACGTCGACACTTTTTTCTGCACTAATTCTCGCGAATAAAATATGATCTCGACTACGTCGCACAGTGGGGAACAAAGCTACATTTGTGGACAAAAATCACCTGCCAGCTCAAATTTTGTCCAAATTTAATACATATTACAGTGCATACGACTATCTGTTACATAACCTACAATATTTGAATAAATCAATTTTTAGGCTAAAATCTACTGTCAACCATATGTTTAAAAAAATTTAATCTTTTTTTTAAATATGCAAGCGTCTTCAATGGCCATCTGCTACAAATTTGAGAAATGTTAAACATAACCTAAAAAATGTAAAATAATAGAACATTTTTAAAACAAAATTTCCACTATATTAAAAGAGCCTATTATCATCGCAAAAAATGTTGTATAAGGGAATCTCAAAGTAGAAAATAGAGAAAAATTCTATTGCGAACAATACATTCAAATAACATAACCTAAAAAATTTTAATGAATCAATTGTATTGACTAACATAGCCTATCAGCTTTATATTTAACCAAATTTCTTTTTCTTAAATGTTCAGGGTGAATGTATTTTCAACGGACATCTGCTACAAATTTGATAACAGTAAAACATAACCTAAAAGATCAAAAATAATAGTAGAACATAGAAACTAGATATGTACAACAGAAATTGCTGTAAGAATACGGAAAAGAAAATTTTTATTAAACTTAAACTTTGTTAGTATTAAAGCTTGTAACATATATACTAGGTCCAATTTTTTTAAGTCTTGATCTACTAGGTTATGTTAGGATTAAAACTTGTCGTTTATACCTTTCTGCTTGTTTATATTTCAATTTATTTTTTAGGTTATGAAAGATGTAAGGCAAATTTATATGTATTTTATTAGGCAAACGTATTTTTCCTCAACTGTTACCTTGTAATTCCATTATAGAACATTTTTGCTACAATAGGCTCATTTTAAATTAAACATGGTTACAAAAATATTCTACTATTAGGTAGGGTATTGTGACACATATTCGAACGTATTGTAAGCAAAAGTGTTTTCCTCTATTTTCTACCTTGAGATTCCCTTACATAACTTTTTTGCGATAATAGCCTCTTTTGGTATAGAGAAAATTTTATTTTAAAAATATTCTACTATTATTTTGGATCTTTTAGGTCGATTTTAGCCTAAAAATTGATTTATTAAAATTTTGTAGGTTATGTAACACATATTCGTATCTATTCTTGTACTGTTGTTCGCAAGAGTATTTTTCTTAATTTGCTATTCCACCATAGAACATTTTTTGCGATAATACATTCATTTGATCTAGATAATTTTTTTTATAAAAATTGTGTACTATTATTATTTTTGATTTTTAGGTTATGTTTTATTTATTTTAAAATTGTAGCAGTCGGGCGTTGAAGCTACATTTCTCCCAAGCATTTAAAAAAATATAATAAATTTGGTCAAAATTTGAGCTGGCAGGCGATTTTTGTCCACAACTGTAGCTTTTTGCCCCACTGTGCGTCGCGGAGCCAATCGATGCGAACGTCAATATGATCTAAAGAAATTTCATGAAATTCGGTCCAGCGTTTTTCTGTTTAAAAAAGAAGGCTGCTAAAAGTGGGTTTTAGGATTTCTTGAAACATCTAATTTTTTCTTTTGCCAATAGGTTTTATGCTTTACAAAGCAGTTTATCTATATGTATTGCCCTCCTATCTCGCTTAGTTAATAGGATATAGGCAAAAAATTATAGAAATTCACATACTTTGTCGCTACCAATTCTAATAACTTATTTGTCCAGAGAAAAGAGGGTGGATGCCTTACAATGAGTATGGAATTCTAAAACAATTATTTTTTTATTACGACGACGTGTGACAACCAATGTCCGCAGATACTCCTTGGATATATAGGATGTAATTAGTTTCATGTCATTAAAAAAACTAGTAATAGGGTCCGAGTAGACAAACAAAAAACCAAAATGGCTTTTTTCTCTAGGGGCACTTTGAAAAAAACTGACCTAGGTTTAAAAATTTAATATTAAGGTAGGAAACATTTGAGACCCGCTGTTTTTCAGGGTCAATAGATGTTATAGTTCCGAATATTAGAAATAATAAAAAACTGTAATACCCGACTTGTGTTCCCGCCGGAAGAAGTGCGGCACTTTGATGGGATTACTTGTACCGAACTTTTTATACCATTAATTATGAAAATGTAAATAATTCCTTCTCTTTTGGCACAACGCAAGCATAGCATGGCCGTAGGGGTTTAAACGGGATTTTTTTACATGTGTTTTTTAATTTGGAACAAAGTTATTGTAGCTTTTATTGTCGTTTATAAGAATTTATAAAATTTTAAAGTGGTTTATTAACAATTGTAACATTGTATTAAAAGCTTAAAAAATAGTAAATATTTCATGAAATTGGAAAACGAACGGTTAGATGTCCGAGATACGATAACAGAAACTAGTTGTGTATTTTAAGTTAGGAAAAAATCTGATTTTTTTAACGAATCGAGCGCATAATTTTTCCCAATCAAGTATCGAAAACTAAAATCAAGTCTTTGGTCTCTATGAAAATCAGTGTAAACAATAATAAACAGATCAAAACAAGACAGCGAATACTAATAAGAATAATAATACTTTTAATGCCCAATAGGTAACACCCAATGACTGAACAATTCTTTTGAATTTTTCACAAAAATTGTTCGAAACGACCTCTATCTCCACGTATACACATACACATTTCGGCACGTCGAACTAAGAACATACGCACTCCGGTCAACACATTTGGTAAATTAGGATCATTTTTTATGGTTTCTATGTACATTAAAATACGTTGTTGCAATTGTTCTAAAGCTCTTCCGCACCAGCTGCATTTCCACCACTTTCTCCATACACCAAGTGCATATCCGTGAGCTCTGGATGAATGTAATCTCCCATAATGTCCAAAATCTGCGTTTTGAAACACCACACTAAACTGTGAATTAAGGTTATCAATAAAGAAAACAAAAAGGAAAACTTGGTCCAAAATCCAAAAAGTAACACAAAAAGCACGAATGAGAAGTAGTGTCTTACATAACCAAGTACTAACGACTTGAACGATAAGTCAATAAAATAAATCTTAACATAAGTGGCACAAAATTCAAAAAGAACAAAAGCAACAGGCAAAACCAAGGAACGGGTAGGTCGCGTCGTGTGCACGTTGTTTATCAAGTAAGGACATAAACTGAAATTATTACTTGAGAATATTACAAGGGAGAGTATAGCACTCGTAATAATATAATTTGGCCGCGAAAAAACTAAAATGGCGGCGTCCTATGTCAGTCACTTTTAACTGCTTTGTCGACATACTTATTTGCACGAATGTCAGAGTATGTGTGACAAGACGCGAGGTAATAAAACCTACCCCAATATGCCAGCAGTTCTGAAACTATGTTATTAAGTATTTTGGATTTTTTTTTTCTCCAAATCTATGAGCTTTAGACCCCATGTTATATAAGGTTTTTTTGTTTGTCTTGTCATTCCCTACCACCAGTTTTTTATAATGAAGTGAAACTAATTACACCCTGTGTTTGCCATTTCTATCGTTTAATCATGAATAGGTAAATAATATTAAATTAAATAAAACATAAAATGTAATGTTGAAAGCATATTTAAGATGAATTGAAAATGTACACATTTTACTTAAAATACCTCAAATTGTAATGTAATACTATTTTTTAAGTAAAAAATGAGTTCATTCGTCAAGAAAAAATAAAAATCTTGTTTGTCGAAAATTCATGACCAATAAGATTCAAAGGACAAAAATTGTTTAAGATAATAGACCTGAGAATCTCAAAGAGCTAAGACAATGCAATAAAGTCATACTTTTTATTTATATAGCAACGATGTAAACAAAGAAGTGAAAATAAGTGTGTGAGTAATAGTGAGTGAAAATCGATTATGCCATAAAGTGTTTTCTGGAGCTCACAGCTCACGTGTGGTTTTCTGATTTTGAATTGTTAAATGACCAAGAACAATAATTGTCAGATTACCATTAACAAACAATGGCGAAAAACAAGTGCGTCGGAACCCTGTCTTTGAAACTTTGATTGTCGCGACCGACATGAACTTAAGTGTGCCTTATTTTTTATTATAATAAGTATTTAGAAAATTTAATGATCTATCAGAAAGGTACATAAGTATAGCGTTTCACCTAAAATCGCTTACTTTTTAAATGTTCAGGAAAGAACATAAAAAGTACCCTTACTTTATTGCTATTTAATTCGGAAAAACCTCACAATGAGTATGGTATCCCTGTATTTAGTTGTTGTGCTTATGCTGTAATAATATTCTTTATTTCACGTTTATGTAGGAACTAAGAAGATAAAGTTTGTACTCGGAGGAGGATTACTATTTCATCAGCTAAAATGGCGCCTAATTGAGTATGGTGATTAAATAAATTTTTGTTTGTCGCTTTAAAACACACATTGCTAAAACTAATGTAACAAAATGAGCAGATTCATTCATTCGAGGAACGTTAGTTGCAAATAAAGTGACAACCAAATTATCACAGGCTTTAGTACGAAAATATTTTCAACTTTAATATCAGATTCTTTTTATTGTAAGAAGTTCATAAATATACGTAAATATTATCTCAGATATTTTTTTGTATTATAAAGTAACTTGTTTATGTGTATACCACTGACGGTTGTTATTGTTAAATGGAAACTTGTGATAAAAATACCTACTAATGATATAAACGGCATTGGACCATTTGTAGTATTTTTTTAAACTTTATAGGGTAAAAAATACCTTCACGAAAACAAATATAAGGCACATATGTAACTGTTAAAAAGTCAAAATGGCGTCTGATATTGGGAACTAATCTCGAAGAATAGAGACCCTATGGCCTAATATACCTTATAAGAGTTTTTATTGTTTATATTACACAAAAACTATTGTAAAGAACATTAAACTTCCTGTTCTTCATCACTTTTCGAGTTATTAATATCACGGACTGTTTACTAGATTTAGGAAATATTAGTCATTAAGTCACTAGGTAATAATTTCTCCCCAATATAAAAACAGTATTAATATCACACATCAATTTCCTTATATTCATTTCAGTACATTATTGAAGGTAGGAACAGTAACATAAATCAATAAAAATAATGTTAGCTAGTAGTTATTTCAGGGTTTAGTGTGTAATATCTTGCAACACTTCGTATATCTCTTATCTAGTCACCGGATGAATTTAATAAACAGTATACCAAATTAAATTAGCGACTTAATATTCACACAATATACTCACCTATCAAAAGTTAGTTGATGGGTATCCTCAAATGGGCAAGATAGCAACCAAACAGGAGTTCAAACACATTTGTATAATATAATTTGAATCAAGAATTTAAGCACTTTGTAATTAATTTGTTCAATATTTTAATCACTTTCACATAATAATTTCACTAAGTATATTGTTGTGATGTAAGCGTTACTTAGGAAACCTTTTACACTTATATTTGTACAATTTAGCTTGTCACTCAAACAAAACCTTCATCACTTATTCATGCACATACAGTAACATCCTTTTTAAAATTTATCAATTAAGCACTATACACAAACAACATTAAATTATATAGATTTTATTATACTTTATATTAGGAGATAGTCGGATTGTTTTTGATTTTGCCAAATTAATTTCGGTTCAAACACTCAAGATATCATTTAATTAAATTATGAGTTTATTTGCGTTCCAAATCACACAAAAATGTTTATATTTGAATCTAAATGAGAGCAATATTTAATAACTACGTTATATTTTTAAACTTTAAAATATAACAGGGACACTTTTCTGCTTGTCACTTGTTTATTACTTATATGTTATAGTTATTTAAAAACTTTGTTAAAGTTTTAGATCACTAGTTAAACAATCTATGGAAGCATCAGGAAGATAACACTACATTCCAATAACAGATTATCAATCTATTGTAATCAAAAGTCAATTTTTAAAATTTCTTTCAACGAGAAACGGGAAGAGATTGGAGTAGTGCGAGGCAAACGCAGTAGGCCATGCTCACCACACGGTTGCCGGCAGTCAACTGTTTTATCCATAGTTCGCTACCATGTTTTGTCTTGGCCTGCGCGATTTTCGTCAGGATGTAAATGCGAGTGAAATATTAAGATAAATCTTAGGGTGGTTTGCAGCTTGGAGATATTTTTATTATTAAATGATGTATTACTCACTTTTTTTACCTCTCGAAAACTTATTTCATAAAGTACTTTCTAGTCCAAGCGGTTACTTTAGAGAAGAAATATCGTGGTCCTTCCTCTTTTCAGAAGGAAGTTGTTCCCAACATATCCTATATTACATAGTTAGCCCACTGAAAGAAATAATTAATAGATAATTCGAAATTCAATTTAAAATAATTTTATTAAGAATATATTTAGCTCTTAATACACAATGAGTTTTTAAAAATTGTTCAAACAATTTAAGAGTTTGTTGCAGATAGTTGTAATAATATATAATATTCTTCATATGAAAGGAGCAGAAAATGTGATCTATAAGAAATAAAAACAAAAAGTAACATTAATTTTCAATCTTTCCATTCTATCGATAACCTACATTCAGGTCATGCTAGCAATTAAAAAATATTTAAAATTAATTTATCTATTTCTTATTTAACATGTCATGTCATCGTAACACTAGTATCCCTTATGACTAATATACGATTCAAATTTTTTAGACCCCTCACTTTAAACGCGTATATCTCAGGAACGGAGGAGCGGAAAAATTGGAAAAATTATGTGATTATTATATGTCTATTTTAAACGAATCACTAAAATTTGAATAATGAACAGTTGACAGTTTTGAAGTTCTTCTGAGTAATATTGAAAATTGTCCTACTTTTTAAGGAAATTTTGACCATATCAGTTTTAAATCCGTTATGTCTTGGAAAATATGCCTACTATGTAAATAATATTTTAGACACCGATAAATCATGGCATTTTTTGTACGAGGAAATTATTTCAATTTTTTTTATTCTATAATGTTGCAGTTATTCTCAAACTTGACCTCATGTACATTCGGTTATTTTATGAGTGTATTTAAAATTTTTTTGATAAAATAGTTAATTTTACAAAATGTAAGCATTTTCAGAAAAATGAATTGGTATATATCAAATATAAATTTAGTTATCAAGCGTAATAGATAATATTACAGCAAGCTTGCACTATTTCATCAATTTAAAAAAAAAAAAAATTGATAAATAACCGAATCACGTTTTTGAGAATAACTGCAAACTTTTAGAATAAAAAATTATGAAAAAATTCCTCGTACAAAATATGCCATGCTTTATCGGTATCTAAAATATTATTTACATAGTTGCCCTATTTTCCAAGATATAATGCGTCTGTCCCAAGCAGAAACACAGTAACTGACAAATTTATAAAAATTGAGTTTTCTAAAGTATTGGACTTACTGGTGTCCCAACACGTCTTGTGGAACACTTATAATTGATTAAATAATGAACATTTAAGAGTTATTATATGTACAAAACACAGTAAGTGACACTGAGAGTTATTATATGCACAAAACACAGTAAGTGACACTGAATGAGTAGCTGTACCGGAACAAAACACAGTATTAGACAAATACCATTGGAAAACACAGTAAGTACTTTGACATTACTGTGTTTTTGCATGGTCTGAGTAGTTACTTTGTTTTGAAAATGGCCGGTATATCATCCCTTTCATAATTACCACCACTTACTGTGTCAAGTGCAATGATGGGCAGCATCCGATTCAGTTGTTCAAGAGACCTTTATTTATATTTAAATACCTACGCGTGTCTCAATTGTCAATTTCCTACATCCAAACACACTTACTGCATATCTAATGTTTACTTTTTGAGTATCTACCAGTTAAAAATACAGTAAATGCAGTTACTGTGTTTTGCATATAAATAAGTATGTATGTACAGATTGCTAAGCTACTTAAAAACAAAGTATATGCTGCTAATCAAATATTTTTAAATATATTTTTACTCTGATAATGGAGAATGACAAATCAAGTCATTTACGAAACTTCTGTGAAAATATATGACAATATCTCTTCAAATGTTGTGAGGCTAACATAATTCATTAAAAATCAATTTTCCCAATATTTAGCTCGACTACAATTACTGTGTTTCTACTTGGGACAGCCGAGTGGAAAACTGGTATGGCCAAAATCTCCTTAAAAAGTAGGATATTTTCCATATAACTTAGCAAAACTTCAAAACTGTCCAATGTACATCATTCAAATGATTTAGAATAGACACATATTGAACGCACAATTACTTCCACATCCACGTAGTGGATTGGAAGTATAGTAATCGTAAAAAAATGTTCAAATTCTTTTTTTCTTGAAATATATTTAGAATGTCAAACGTCGAGATTTTAAATTTGAGCCAAAAATAAATTTTCTGTCTGTCTGTCGGTCTGTCTGTAACTTTCGTTTTACGCACATTTTCTCCGGAGCGGTTTAAGATATTGACTTGAAACTTTGTTCACGTATATATTATAACGAGATCTGGAACTGCATTGTTTTTTGAAGATATCCGGTGAAGGGTTGGGGGTAAATAGGGGTAAATTAGGAGAAATATGTATAGCAAGCTGGTAAGCGTACAGAAACTTGAAGTTTGATGTATGTGCTACAAGCCACGCCTCATAATTTTTTATAATATTTTTCATCCCCCACCACCCCCCCACTTCATTATTAAAGGGGTTGATGAAATAAAATTGAAATATTCACTTGAAATTTGGTACGCGTATATATTATAATGACATCGGGAACTAAATCCTATTTTGGGATTATTCTGATGAAGGGTTGGGGGTTAAATAGGGGTAAATGTGGGAAAACAAGTAAAGCAAGCTGGTAAGAGCACAGAAACTTGAAATTCGGTGCATGAACTAGAAGCCAAGGCCTCATATTTTTTTATAATATTTTTCAACCCCCATCCATTATTGAAGGGGTTGATAAAATAAAATTGAGATATTCACTTGAAATTTCGTACACGTACGTATTATAACGACATCTGGAACTGGATTATATTTTGAGATGATGCCATTGAAGGGTTGGGGGTTAAATAGGGGTAAATAGGGGAAAATAAGTAAAGCAAGTTGGTAAGAGTACACTAACTTGAAATTCGATGTGTGTACTAGAAGCCAAGGCCTCAGATTGTTTGTAATATTTTTAGAAGCCTCCGCTTTTGTTATAATATTTTTCAACCCCCCACCACCCCTACTCCATTATTTAATGGGTTGATAAAATAAAATTGAGATATTCATTTGAAATTTGGTACAAGTATGTATTATAACGACGCGACGTCTTGAACTAGATTATATTTTGAGATGATTCTGTTGAAGGGTTGAGGATTAAATAGGAGTAAATGGGGGAAAATAGGTAAAGCAAGTTGGTAAAAGTATAGAAATTTGAAATTCAATGTATGTACTAGAAGCCAAGGTCTCAGATTCTTTACAATATTTTTCAACCCCATTCAACTCCATTATTAATACCCCAGAGAAATAAAACTTCCTCTGCGGAATGAGGCCGAACAAGCTGAATTTTTGCAGAGACCTTCGTTTTGATGTTCCAATGAAGCAGAAAAAAATCTCATATGCCTACCCTTGTGCGTCTTGAGATATCGAAGGTCAAAGGTCATGAAAATCGGTTTTTCGCGAAAATCTCGCTTCCAGTGCATCTGACGTCATAAGAACTCATAACAAAACTTACGTAAAATAGTATTCTCTACAAAATTGTTGATATAAATATTATATAATATTTTTTCGTACGACCAACCGTTTTCCAGATATAGCATGATAAAGCGGGAGCGCGCATTCGTAATAGGTAATACTGTATTATACTGCAGAGCTATAACTATAAAAGCACTTTTCTTAACTTTTCCCGCTTTATCATGCTATATCTCGAAAACGGTTGGTCGTACGAAAAAAATATATATAAACAATTTTGTAGAGAATACTATTTTACGTAAGTTTTGTTATGAGTTCTTATGACGTCAGATGCACTGGAAGCGATATTTTCGCGAAAACCCGATTTTAATGACCTTTGATCTTCGATATCTCAAGACGCACAATGGTAGGCATATGAGATTTTTGTGTGCTTCATTGGAACATCAAAACGAAGGTCTCTGCAAAAATTCAGCTTGTTCGGCCTCATTCCGCAGATGGCCTTTTTTTTTTAACTTATTTCTCTGGAGTATAAATCGGTTGATAAAATAAAATTGAGATATTCACTTGAAGTTTGGTAGACCTATGTATGCTAACGACATCTGGAGCTAGATTATGTTTTGAGATAAATTCGTTGAAGGGTTGGGGGTTAAATAGGAGTAAATAGAGGAAAATAAGTAAATCAAGGTGGTAAGAGTACAAAAATTTGGGATTTGGGAAGCCAAGGCGTCAGATTTCTTTATAATATTTTTCAAACCCCACCACCTCCGCTCTAATATTAATGGGATTGATAACATAAAATTGAGATATATATGTATAAAATTTTTGCTCTTTCAACACTTTGCTCCACTAAAATCCTACCCAATTGGTTTAACATATTCGAAATAGGCGTGTATCTATCAGAATTTAATGTTACACGTACCTCTTGAAATCCTTTAATATCTGATATGCTACGTGATATTAATAATGAAAAGCAATAATTTAAATGCGGGTACATTTTAGTATTGTATATAATTAACTTTGACCATTGTGTTAAATCGGCAGCTATTGTTTGAAGAAGTAGATCTTTTTACCAATTTTCTTACATAAATAATCCACATGTTTTGAAAACGTCAACTGTTGATCTAAAATAATTCCTAGGTATTTAATTGCACTTACAAATTCAACTTTTGTGTTATTAAAGTAAAAAACAGTTGATCATTTAAGTATTTTCGGCAATTAGCTCTAAGAACAATACATTTAGTTTTTTATTTATTATGTTTTAACCTATTTGTACATACAAAAGCTCTTTATTCATTATATCAGTATTAAATATGTCAGTATGATTTTTTCCGGATACAAATATTAATGTGTCCTCCGCAAAAAGGTTTACATGCGAATTTTTTAGGATATGATTTATATCATTCATATATATATTGAGTAAAAGTAGCCCCGACTCACTGCCCTGCGGCACCCCATACTAACTACGACTTTTAGTAGATATCTTAGTGTTCACTTTAGTTTTATGGTACTTATTTTCCAACTAATTTCCAATCCATGTTGAAGCTGTTTCTG
The DNA here is from genome assembly GCA_963583905.1 of Stenurella melanura. Lineage (NCBI taxonomy): Eukaryota > Metazoa > Arthropoda > Insecta > Coleoptera > Cerambycidae > Stenurella > Stenurella melanura. The sequence goes on along the minus strand of OY757312.1, from coordinate 71,396,245 downwards.
TCACACCATACTCACTTAACTTTTGAACTAAGCTACGGCGATCAATAATTTCAAATGATCTCTTTAGGTCTACAAACACGCTTAAAATAATACCGTCATTAATCTCGTTCCTCCAATTCGTACACACTAATTGTAAACTTGTCTCACATGGATGACTTTGTCTAAATTCCGATTGACCACTACATCAAAGTTTGTCCTCTCCAATGTACTCCCTCATTTTGCCATTGTCTCTCTTCAATATTCCTCATTTTTGGAATTTTACATCATATTAATTTATCAACTATAAATAAAAGAAACGAGCAAATATTATTTGAAAACTAGAAGAAGAAAAATGGTTGGAGGCAAAATACTTGAAGAAATAATGATATTTCAGATAGAGAGTAAGACATCAATAAATACGTATTGATACAGGTTTTATTAATAAAAATTGAGAAGTACCTCATAATTAAACAATTGTAGAACAAAATACAGGGCGATTCAGGTATGCAGTCATTCATTTCTAGGGGTGGTTTTACATAAAAAAATATGCAAAATTTCATGCAAACATGGGTTCAGAAATTCCTCCTAAGGGCACTGCGGGCCTCTGAAGGGTACCCAAAATTAGTGTAATTGCATTTATTATACTCTTGAATAAACTAAGGAAGAATAGCAATTTATTACTAAATGAAAGGACTCAACCGATTTTAAAAATGAACAAATTAAATTAATTGTTCAAAATGGGCGCTATTCATAAATTCTGTTTGCTCGAATAGACTGGAAAATTTTCTAACATCAGATAATGACCTATATTGATATAGAATCACGTGCAAAAATTAATCACTCTACCTCAAACTGTTCCTGAAATATTAAACAAAATAATGCCAATTTTGCGTGTTCCCTTCCCGTGCCCGCATAGCCCATATTAGGGAAATTCGGACCCAAGTTTATATGAACTTTTTTTCATATTTCTTTATGTAGAATCGCCCCTAGAAATAAATGATCTCATACCTGAATCATGCTGTATATGGTTGAATATACACACACCGACCATTTCAATGGAGCAGAAAGTAATTGGCATTTTTTCTACATATTTTTCTCCTCACAGATTTCAACGGAATCTCTTGAAGGGTAAAGGTAACTAATCGCTAGTTAATTGCAGTCTGCTATGCCAAGATTCATGCTATTTGGAAGCCTGTTTAAAATCATAAAATTTCGTAAACATGTGCTAGTTCGTGTAGCAAAATTCAAGTTAAAAGTGGTCAAGTACGGCTCTGTGGTGTATAATACAACGGTTATTTTGGCATTTCAATATGTCAAGTTTCAGTATCTTTTAGGGGTCGATAGTTTAGTCCATTGAAGTGAATACTGGTCCTAAGAAATTATCTAAATTATGTTGTCTAATTTCGTTCGGTTGTGTTAGATCTCCGGAAGTATGTCCTTTTGACTTGAGTAGTTTATTCAGAGTCGACACTTTAAAAAAGTCCCATGGAAGGAATAAATAACTATCTAAATTATTTTATTTCCGAAAAACTTGCTTTGCTACAAGTCCTTCTAGGAACCGAGGATATTCAGAAAAATGTTTCCACAGCCCGGTTGGTATCATAAAATAGGACGGCGCGTCGCGTGATAAGGTCAAGGTAGATTTTCAGGACTAAGGTAATTGGTTCACATAGAATTCCAGAAAATGATCCCGGTAATAATTTTAGTAGTAAAACTAGATAAGGCACTAAGGTAGGTTTTTCCCCGTATAAAATCAAAGTAATTGACAAAGGGGTGTTTTTCATCTTCCTTACTGGTTATACCGTTTATACCGTAACATTTATGTGTTAGATATAGCAAATTAGGATTTAATAAAAGATTAGGGATTCTTCTCGGCATCATGTGACGCACAGTAATTTTTCGTAAATCCCATGATTCGTTGAAAAACTTTCAAATTAGGTAAAATTTAGCGCAGGAGCGTTTTAATTGGCAGAGCTGTCAGGGTGCACCACCCACTTTTAAGAGGTCTTATCTCGAGGAGGTAAATTTGACACTTCTGGTTAGGCCCTTTTTCGGTCAACATCTACAGGGGGATAATAAATACTTGGGTCGCGAACCCTTTTCTATTTTTGAGTATATGTTAATTTGTTCGGTTATAACGTAGGTTCATGAGATGTAATTAACCTAAGAGTATTCGGCCCGCGATTCACTTCAATATTTGAAATTTTTTTCGGACCACTTCATTTTCTTGTAATGTATTTGTTAATTTATATCATCATTAAATGTTTGTGTTTCTCGTTTCATTTGTTTTCATTATGTCTCCAAATATTGTGTTAAAGTGTTTTGAGAAATACTGTGTTTTATTATCTCTATGGACACTCTTGAGAATAGGCGAGTTTGCTATTCTCAAATATTTTTACATAATCTAATACATAACAAGATCGATTGCCCAGAATTTTTAAATAAATTACAGTTTTATGTCTCATTAAATACTCGAATAATACAAATTATTAAGATAAAAAATTCCCATTATCTATTTGAGGGCGGAGTGGAAAGATTCCCACTCCGCGCTCTGTAAATATGTCATGCCTGTTGAGCAGTGTTGAAACTTTTGTCGATTGTCGATTATTGCAGCAGCCCTAGCGATATCAGTCGCTGCAACTAACTATAATGTAGAGAAAATACGTGTTTCAAATATATATATATATATAGCACATATTTATCAAGTTGGTCATTGTGAACTTCTGTCTCGACGTATAAAGATTTATTAGTCGATGCAATACAACAACTAACGAATCTTTACACTTTGACATCGAGCTTGACAATAACTAACTTGATAAATAAGTGCAATTTAAACAGAAATTGTAGTATAAAATGCATTGCTAGGTCATTAAAATTTGTTACGAGAAAACAAAACTATGTACAGAAAAATGCCAATTTATCTCACTACCGATGTGTGTGCGTCAATATTGTTACGCGTTTAGGCCCAATAGGAGCTTACGCAGGTAGCTCATGTTTAGTAGCTGGAATTAAGTAGCATGCAATACCAGCATGTCTGCACACCATCTGTGAGACACTAGTAGTACTTTTTCTGGTAGCTAGAAGCTTGTAGATGGACCGAAATATCTACATATTCTAGATTGCCTCACGAGAGGGCTATAGTCTCAAACCCCGCAAAGTGCCGGGGTGCGACGTAATAGGAAACATAGTACTCAAGAAACTACCTTCAAAGGAGTAGCAGCAATGGTTAACATCATTAATATCAACCTGAGACTACGTTATTTCTCCACCAAGTGGAAGAAAGAAGGCGTCATCATGATTCCCAAACCAGGTAAGAATCTAACCTTTCCTACAAATTCAGGCCCATCACTCTCCTAGCTGCGATGACTAAAGTAGCAGAGAGGATCATCCTGAAGAGACTTAAAACCCTGACTGATGAGCTCCAGATCATCCCAGATGAGCAGTTCGCCTACTGAACAGAACATTCCACCGAGCTCCAAGTACTTCGCCTAAGGGAGTACATAACGAGGGTTTCAACCACCGTCAAGTCACAGGAGCGATCTTCTCAGATGTAGCCAAGTCCTTCGACGGGGTTTGGCATGAAGGTCTCCTGGCGAAGATGTTGTCGATGGGCTACCCTCTCGGCATCGTCAGGCTTGTGAGATCCTACCTTCATCGGAGGCAACTCCGTGTGAAGATTGCCGACAAGCTGTCAAATTACAGGCCCATGGAAGCAGGTGTACCGCAGGGATCGATACTCTCTCCCTACCTGTTCACCATCTACACCTCTGACATGTCAAGAACTGCAAGGACCTCTCTGGCGCTCTACGCAGACGACACGGCCATAATCGCAAGATCATGGAGTGCAAGACTTGCCACCCGCAACCTCCAGGAAGCAGCATCCCCTCTGGAAGAGTGGTGCAACAAATGGAAAGTCAAAATTAACGCGGAGAAGAGCAAAGCGATCCTCTACAAGAGAGTCAGGAAGCAAACTCCCACAGGATACGTCTCCTTGAACGGCCAGAATATTCAATGGCACGATACCGTCAAGTACCTTGGCGTTATCATGGATAGAAGCCTGACGTGGAGACAGAACACTGAAGCGATAATACAGAAAGCGAGGACAAGGAGGACTCTACATTACTCAATGAGAGGTAGACAGAGCCAACTCAACCAGAGAAACAAGCTCACGCTCATCAGGGCCCTCATTGCACCTATTCTGACCTACGCCTCCTTTGCCTGGGGATACCAAGTAGCCACCCATCTGAAGAGGATACAAGCCGTGGAAAACGTCGCACTTCGGTGCGCCGTGGATGCACCATGGTTTGTCAGAAACGCCGACATCTTCAGAGACCTGGAATACACCCCAGTAACTGAAGTCATCTGGGACAGAGCGAAGAACCTATACGCCCGTGCAGCAGAGCATGGGAATCCGCTGTTCAGACAGGCGACTGACTATGACCCCAACGACGCTCCGAGGCACAAGATGCCAAAGCTCCAGATCCTGGATAATAGGTAAGTATAACTAACCCTTTATCTGTTTCAGCCCGATCTGCAAGCCACACCGCAAGGAGACAATGACCAAGAACATCCAATTACCCGATCCCGAGGGTACCAAGCAAACAACCAGCTCGGTACCCTTACCCTAGCCCGTGCCGGCCTCTGACGCTAAGAAAGCGTCTCTGGCCGAACACAATCCTGAACTACACAGTTCACACTTCCTTCCGACGAAATCGGAGCACATGATGCCAATTGGCATCATGGCTTCCGACTAGTCAACACCCCCAATCCCTTTCAAACTCCGAGAGGGATCGGTAACAGCCGTTGCCTCTCACTACAGACGAAAAACGCCCCCGGGAGCCTATACAGCTCAGCCAGCGAAGAAAGAAGACCAAGAGATAAGGGCGCCAAAAGAAACAACTTAGCTGACAAGGTCCAACAGCCAGGACCAGGAGAGGTTTACTAACATCGTAACACCGCCAATACCGTCCGCATTTGCGGGGGGGGGGGAGGTAGGTGAAAAAGCAGGCCCACCCCTTACGAGGCCGGTCCAGGTCTACAGCGATGATTGGGGTAAAGAGCTCAAGCTCGACCCCTAATCATCCGAGCCTGTCATCGTTAGTCAAGAATGTTGGCGCGGGAAGGAAGTTCTAAATTAACTGATTTTTGATAAACCCAAAGTGATGTTGTTATTGTCAGTAAACGTGTATTTTAGTTAATAAAAGTATCATGAAGTTTTCAGTAGGTTATTGAATAAAGTGTGCTATTGTTATAATTTTTGAACTCATGGATTTTATAGGGTGGTTTCCTAGGGAGTGGACACTTCTGACAATATATATTAATATCAATAATGCCGTGGTCAACGCTGACTTAGTTATAAAACTAACTAAATTTATAAATGGTTCGTAAAAAATGCACGTAATCATCTCGTGTAACTAATCTTATTAGCGTTTGAATTTGGAGGGAATTTAATTCAAAATTAGTTTTACAACGGCTTATCAAATCAACGTGACTCTGTTGTATGTGCCGCTTGACACTCATGACATTTCACTCCCCTCCTCTTACGCATTTCGTATAATACGGAATAATACCTTGGATTATGCAGAAACGGAAACGAATTTTGTCACAAAATTAAAATGTATATCCGGTTTCAATATTGTTTCGGACGTACCTTTAAAGGAGCATCTTCAAAGTAATTTTAAATAAAGGATATCTGTATGTAGGAGGACAAAATGTTATTTAAATGTATATATTAATATATTCTGCTACTGCAAGTGTAATGTTTGGCCCTTTAAAGAAATATTGAGGTAGTGAAACTCCTATATGGCCTTTTTGTTCGGGAAACTACGAAATGAAAGATTGTTCTACCAATATAAAAAGTGTAACATTTGTAAACATTTGAATGTTAAGCACAATTTTAGATTGCAAACAGATTACATCACCAGCAACTTTTACAAACATAAGATAGAGCAAATACAATTCAAGTCACAGGAAAATAAACAATCAATTACCGACAGGCCATCTAAATGTAAGATCATTGATTACCAGATTCAGTGATTTTCTTCATTTATCTATTATCTTCAGAAAAATTATGATATCCTTTGTGTGTATGAAATATTGTTGAATGATACAACACTGGTCGAAACTATAAACGTTCAAATCTATTATTATTTCTAAAAAATTAATAACACTTCCAGGAGTGGTGATGTAGAGTTGTATGTGAGAACTGATGACGCAAAATTACTGTTATCTGATTTAGAATCTATAGATGGATTTACTTAAAATATTAATATTATGAAAACTACAGATACAATGAGGAAAAAGGAAACTGACATTATGGTTTCCATTGGTAACAGTTTTACGGGTCAGACTGCTCCAAAGCAAGCAAATTCGGTATTTGGAAGTAAAAACCTCCTACTAAGGAGTCACTTCCATATACAAATTTCTTATCCGAGTCTCTTAAATGACTACATCCTCATACTATATTTGCACTCACGAACAGTATGTGAGAGTAATTGCTCATAGAATTTACTAATGTATTTGAGATTATCTGCTGTGGTAATGGGAGACATGATGCAGAAAATAGTTTGTTCTGGTTCACGATTAAATCACAATTTTATTTTGTGAATTTCTTCAATGGAGTGGAGATATTGAGGATTTCACTATATGCAATTTAAAGAACTGGTACTTACCTTTTGTTCACTGTGGATCGCAATTGGAGAAAATATGAGTATTCAATACCTACTGAAAATAAATTTATAGGATATCTCCGACTTTAAGATATATGGACTATATTGCACATTCCTGTTTAATTGTGAATTATATTAAAAAAATGGATAAGTTTATTAATAGTACATACCTTTAGCTTTAATTTGCATTTTTTTGTCATGTATCAAAGTCAATTCTTCATTATTGCCGAGTATTCAGAAACAAAATTTTTATAAATTATAAAATACACAAAAATTATTATAAAAATTGGAAAATCAAATCATTTTCCGCCCAGAAAATTTGAACATTTTTGAATGAACATGATATTGAAATTTGACATATGAAGATGCCATCAGTAATTGTTACACTAACGAGTATATTTCAAGATATATATAATTTAATGGAGTAGAGTCAAAAACAGAGAAGGAAAAATAATGAAACATATTCTTTATAGGATTTTGCAAACAGTGAAAAAAAACTATCTATGAGAAATAAAAGAAAAGCTGTATGTAAAATACATTATTGAAATATTTGCATTCTTTCGATAACCTGACTTCTGGTTATGCTAGCAAATCCAAATCCTGAAACAAATTTGTCCAATTTCTTCATTATAACACTAGCATCCAACATAGTCCCCTACAGCTAAGCAGCTTAAACTATTATCTACATGATCCCCTACGGTATGAAAATTCAGTTAAAATGAGAACAAAGACCTAAATTTATTTATTTACCTACCTACCTTTTCATTCTAATGTACTTATTACATTTTCATAAAATCTCTCATTCGGTTTCTTGGAAATGCTTAGTCTTTGAAACGTTTTTCTCCCTTATTCTGAGCTCATCAAAAAAGCACAAAGCCACTCTTAACGATGTTTCATGCAAAACCAAGGCAGTATCCATGAATGAGTATGAAATATTAAAAATGCACCAATGGCGTTGGTCGTTATGAAGAAAATTGGACCTAATTTTCAAAGAGAGGATATTGAGCAATACTTTAACTGTTAAACAATCCCATAATCTTGTTCGTTGTTATCAAAAACTTACTAATACTGGATTTCGATAAGATCAGAAAATAAAATTTTCCTCTTTCAAATACCAGTTATATTATTAAAAGTGAATTATTATTTGGTTGCTTATAATTATATTGAAACATATTCTTTATAGGATTTTGCAAATAGCAGAAACAAATAACTATCTATGAGAACTAAAGGAAAAACTTTTTCATTTAGTTCTCATATTTTCTTCTGCTGTTTGCAAAATCCTGTAGAGAATATGTTTCAATACCAATTATTAGTCATAGCTTTATTTCCGGAATTAATTAAGCTTAAGAAGACAGTCGTCCGTCTAGAATTAATCATGTGACATGTTAAGCAAACTGTGATTTACTTATCTAAGTAGATTTTATTATTTATTGCATGGTTCGTGAATCAAAGGACATCTCACACCTCTATGGGGTTTTCAACCACTAACAGAATTTCTTGAAATTTTAGTATGTTGTTGGGGTTGTCAAAATGTAGCATTTTGTTGAATTGGACTGACCTAGCTATACAGGGTGATATAGAAAATTCGGTTCAAAATATGAATTATTAGTTGTGAGATCTCATATTCTAAATTCAATTAGCGCCATACCTTTCCGTGTTCAAAAAATGTGTAAATATTATTTTAGACAGAGGCGTTTTCTTTGTGGGGGGGGGCGGGTGGACCACTTTCTAATGGTCCACCGACAATGATAATAAATAATGAAAAATTCCGAACTACCTGTATGATTGACTATATTTTATTGTCTTAAAAGTAAGCATATTAAAATAATAAATATGCAAAGTATCCTGGTATTTATAACAAGAACATTAACTATCAATTAGTTAGGTTTCGTGCCGGTTGTCCTCTAAAACGTTTCATTTTGACAAAACTATGGTCCAAAATAACAACTTTGGAACAAAATAATAATTATTACGGTATTATTTGAGGCCCTTCAGCCAAATTTGCAGCATCTAACACATAAGTTAATAAACCATATGATGAGTATTTCACTGCTTGCTGGTGTCTCGCATGACGTAAGTACCATATTACACTAGCAACATGAGCACAGACACAAAGAGTTCTTGCACCCACTTTACAGGTACAATAGGTACCAGTGATAGGATCAAGCCGGACATCAACAATTGGAGGAAGCAAAAATGATATAAAAATACTATGTTTTACAGCTTGAGTAAATCTAGAAAATATTTTTGCTCTTAACAATCCAGGTTCAAACTGTTGAAATTGGAAAATAAATTCGTTATTTGCTTCTCTTTCCGCGGTGTCTTGAATGTATGCTGGAGCTAGTTTTACGCGACATAAACATTGTCCATATTAATGTACATTATATTTTTTTACTTCTTAAAATGTAAGTAACATTTTAAATATTTAAACGTAGTAGGCTTTTCTCCAAAAACAATAGTTGTACTGACTGTAATTATAAATAAGTAGGTAAATGTCTACTTGTCAGTTTATTAAAAATATATTGTTATAAATACTAGGTTAGTGCGCATATTTATTATTTTAAAATAATATATACACATTTTTTGAACACAAAATAATAATAGGCTTGTTTTGCCGGAAAAGTATGACGCTAACTGAATTTAAAATATGAGATTTCACAACTGATAATTCATACTTAGAACCAAATATTCTATATCACCCTGTGTAGTGTCGGTCCAATTGAACAAAATGCTATATTTTGACCGCCACAACAACATACTAAAATTTCAAGAAAATTTGTCGGTTTTTGAAAACCTGTTTAGAGGTGTGAGATGTCCTTTGTCTAAAATTGATTTTTTTTAATTTTCAAGTGGATTATTGTTTGATTTTGACTGTTAAGTACACTGTCTGACATCAAATGTATAATCTGAATGGAAAGTCTGTCTTCTTCCAGCTTAATTAACTCATAATTATGTCCGAAAATAGAGCTATCCCTGTATTAATTGATACTTTAAAAAGGGAAGTTTTATTTTCCTATTACGTGAACACCGAGTACAATATCTTATTAAAAATCGATTTTAGTGAGTTTTTGATAACAAAGAATAAGATTATGAGATTGTTTTACTGTTAAAACTTTGTCTAACTTTTTTCTCAATTTCTCTTCATAACGACGGACGCCACTGGTGCATTTTAAAGTATTTTATTGTGACACAATCTCCTGATGATTAAGTATCTTCCACCGGAATTTAAAAAAAATACATTGTTAGTAAGAGAACTGTGATATGGGAGTCATGAAAAGTGAGACATACTGTACATACAAACCTTTTGTTAAGAAGCTATGGATATTTGTACATAAGTGTAAACTATATCAGACAAATCAATAAAGAAGAATGCGCATATGTAAGTATTGAAAAGAAATCGCATACGTCCAAAAATAATCGAATTTATTTTTAATTGAATGTTCGAACTACATTGTATATTTTATAATGATTCACTCTAAAACATATGTTTTTTCACTAAGAGCATTTCCTTGGCAGTTTATATTTCAATTTTTTATATTAAAATGTACGGATATGTATAATCAATACCTATGTAATATAAATAATATATTTCTTAGAACTGTAAGATATTAATTTGAAATTGAAAAATTTGGTGTATTTCGACACAAAGTGAATGCGCCGTAAACAGTTTGATAAGGACCTGCCTAATGCTATACTTTTGTGTTCGAGAAATTGTTAATCCATAAAATAAAGTGACAATGTGAGAGCAGTCCAGATTATCAAATGGAGCTAGAGTATGCTACACGTTAAGTGGTAATGGTTTTATTATCTTTAAACTCATTCACGTTGTCTGGTTCAGAATTACTTTTTTAAAATGACAAGTACATTTAGCATCGGTTGATTTTCTTGTACCCATTTAAGTAGCTTCGATTTAATTTACTAACTTGTTTCTTAAAACCGCTTATCTGAGAAAAATTTAATCTCCCTGATAAGTACAAATTTGGTATTGTGAAATAAAAGGTTGTCCCATTATACCCATTAAACGCACATATGTGTTAGAACAATCAATCACTGGTTCATTTATGCTTGGAGATATGACGAACTATCTTAACGTTAAAAATACAGTTCACATCAAAATTAACGCACCAGTAAAGTTAATTTTTGAAGTAAATTTCATTCAAATTAACGTTTTGAGTGCAAGAGTGATTATAAGTTTCCCCACCGAAACTTGAAACACTCGTTGGGTTGCACCAGCTGCAATAGCGGGTATCCACCACAATCAAACTGCAGTCCCATCTTTCCTGAACATTTCGATTTTTGATTAACGTCATTATCTCTGTTTTCAAATGAAATACACAGTTAAAGATTAAGAATCTCCAGTATAATGTATAATAAAATTTAAGAACTTAAACTAGATAGGTCATGGAAAAATAATTTGCTCAAAACTATAACTGAGAAAGTGGAAATTATAAGAATAGTTGGTGATAATGTACATTCCACAAGAGAAGCTGCCAGTGAATTTCAAATTCAAATATTGATTGGTCTTTTTTGATCATGTACATGATATAAGACAAGTCACACTAGTTAATATAATATAACATAATATAAGCTTATACTAAGCTTCGAATTTAGTTAAGATGAGGACACGGAACACCGAAAAATGTACAGTACAAAACAAAATTTATTGTGAGGCACTGGTTGCCCTATAACACATAAGACGATTTCCAAAGTTAACCAAATTTTCAGTAATGTAAATGTAACCAAATTGAAAGCAAAAGACTTCAGAGATATCCAGACGATCAAGTTATTTTGAACTTCATAAATGATGATCCTAACACAAATACTTATTGGAACAACTTCACATATTTTAAATTTATCTGTTTCAAAGATCTGGCGTTGCTTTCGTCGTCATAAGAAAATTCCATTTAAACCGAAGTTCTTTCACACATTAGAACAAGGTGATAATGATAGAAGGTTAGAATATTGCTTGAAGATTCAAGGTGAATATTTGAATGAGAGAAATTTTCTTAATATTTTGTATACAGTCGAAGCTAGCTTTACAACAAACGGTGTGGCTTCATTACCAAATTTCCGCTACTGGCGTGAAGAGATCCCATACTGGGTTATAAATTGCAATAGGCATTATTCACAAAAAATCAAAGTATGGTTTGAAATATTAGGTGATATAAAAATAGGACCCTTTTTTCCCAATATTTGAATGGAGATAAATTTCTTGAGTTTTTAAAGAATGAATTTTGGGATGCAATTAATGATATTCCACTTCAAGTGCGATTAGATATGTATTTTTAGCTCGATGGAGCATCTATCCATAATGCACTCACAGTTAGACAATGGCTAGATCAAAATTATATACAAAAATGGATAGGGAGAAATAGTCTATTAATTTTACGGCCGCCTAGATCTCCCGACCTAACCCAGCTAGATTTTTGTTTATAGGGAACTATTAAAGCTAAAGTGTACAATCGAAGATTACAAAATTTAGAAGAACTTCGTGACAGAATCCTGTCAAGAGATTACACCAGCTGAATTACGCAGAGTAGTAAATAACAATAGAAAAAGAATAGAAATATGTGTTTTGTTAAATGGTAATTTAGTAGAGAAAACCTTTATTTAACCAGATATTTTTTTCTGTTTTATTATTTAATTTGCTTTTTTTAAACTGAGAATATTGAAAATAAAATATACTGTTGATTTTTGGCGTGAACTTTTGTTTTCAACCAAACTTGGGAACTGAGATTTTAAGGTGATTCTGAACAACTATCCTAAATAAACTTTTTTTTAATTCCTAATATGTTTTTTTAAATTTTTTCAGAGTATTTTTTATCACAATAGACTAGATTTTTACTTACGCTAAAATATTGTATAAAAATTTATCAAATACACAAGTTTTTCAGAAACGACACTAGGCATCGGTCAGCGTCGAGACGTACAAATACAAAAATAAGAATCTTAGATATCAGGATTTATCAAATACATGAGTTTTATAACAACGACCCTAGGGGTCGGTCGCCGTCGAGACGTAAAAATGCAAGAACATATATTTAGACACCAAAGTTTATCATATACATAAGGTATACAAAAACGACGCTGTAAAAATACAAGAATATGAATCTAGCAATCAAATTTATCAAATACACTAGTTTTACAAAAATGACGTTAAGCCTCGCGTTACACAAATCGCTACTGGACTTCGATATTACTATTAAATCTTCGATTTGTTAAACATTTTCAATGCATTCGTTTCTAGCACATACGCCAAAAATTAAGTTCTGGACTCTTACTAACTTGCTCTACTGATTTTTCCCAATTAAACACCCACCTCCACGCCTTCAACAAAGAATACATATGTGTACCAAATTTCAAGTGAATATCTCAAGTCTATTTCATCAACTCCTTTATTAATAGAGTGGTGGTGGTGTGAGGGTTGAAAAATATTATAAAGAAATCTGAGGGCTTGGCTTCTGTATGCACCAAACCTCAAGTATTTGTACTCTACACAGTTTTTCCCCTATTTACCTATACTTACATCCCCACCCCTTCAACGGAATCATCCCAAAATATAATCTAGTTCCAGATGTCGCTATACATATGTGTTCCAAATCTCAAGTGAATATCTCAATCTTATTTTATCAACCTCTTCAATAATGGAGTAGAAGTGGTGCGGGGGTTGAAAATTTTATAAAAAAATCTAAGGCCTTGGCTTCAAGTACATACACCAAATTTCAAGTTTCTGTACTCTTATCAAACTGCTTTACTTATTTTCTTCTATTTACCTCTATTTAACCCCAAATCCTCCAACGGAATAATCCAAAAATATAATCTGGTTCCAGATATCATTATAACATATACGCATCTCTAAATTTCAAGTGAATATTTTATCAACCCCTTTAATAATGGAGTGCGGTGCTGGTGGGGGGATGAAAAATAATCCATAATGCACAGTTGACTTCTAGTACCTATACAGCGAATTTCAAGTTTCTGTACTCTTACCAGCTTGCTTTACTTATTTCCCCTATTTACCCCTATTTAACCCCGAACCCTCCAATGGAATAAATCCAAGATATAATCTAGTACCTGATGTCATTATAATATATACGTATACCAAATTTCAAGTAAATATCTCAATTTTATTTTGTCAACCCCTTCAATAATGGAGTAGGGAGTGGTGGGGGGATAGAAAATACGATAAAAAGTTTTGAGGCTTTGGCTTTTAGTACATACACTGAATTTCAAGTGTCTATACTCTTCCCAGCTTGCGTTACTTATTTCCCCCTATTTACCGCTATTTACCCCACAACCCTTCACCGGATATGTTCAAAAATCAATTCAGTTCCAGATCTCGCTATAGCATACAGGGTGATTCAGAACTTATCCGGGAAATTTTAAGGGGATATACAACGCGTCCAGATAAATATAATAGCGCAAAGAAAAAATGAAAAAGAAGCACTTTGAAAAAATTAAAAAATTTCACTTCTACGCTACTGTTATTCTGGTCGACTGCAATAAAAATTGGAAAACAGCTGATATTGAATGAATAGCTGTGAAATGCGAAAACTTCACATAAAATAAATCGATAACGGCAAGAATCTGACCTAACGTAATTTATCTTTGAAGTTAGAAGTTTACTTTCAATTTTTTATTTACTTCAAATGATTGCAAATTTTGTACATACCTGATGTTACAACAACTGTTCGAAATTTGTCCGCCGACCTACATGCACTTTTGACAACGTCGTATCCAATTTTGCCTCATGTCCATATACTCCGCGTTACTATACACATATGGTATTTTGAAAGAAACTCACTTACAGCACTAAAATACAAAAAACACCCACTATCAACGTGATTAAATCGCAAACACAAACTTGCGACCTAGTTGCTACTTGCTTGATACGTATTAAGAGGTCTGCGCGTACAAGGGTAGGTCAGTATTTCATCCAGTCGTCCAGCTAAGTAGCGTTTAATAATACCATAACTTCAATATCAATACCATAACTTCAATATTTTAAGGGTGCATATCTCCTTAAATTCTTCCGGATAAGTTATGAATCACGTATATCCGTACAAAATTTCAAGTCAACATCTAAAACCGTTCCAAAGAAAACGTGCAAACAAAGAAAGTTACAGACAGACAGACCGACAGACCTAGAGACCGACACGCGACAGACGTTAATTTTGTTTTCACTCGAATTTAAAATCTCGACGTTTCATGACATTCTAAACCTATTTCAAGAAAAAAAAATAATTTTTTTTTAGGAGTACTATACTTCCAATCCACTAGATTGATGTGGAAGTAATTGTACCCTTCTCACGGGAAGAAGTTCGACAAAATCTTCATCTGGCAGTAGCTTGTTTCCTGGCGACATAAAAAATAACATTCTGTCTATGGCACTACTAGAGGTCACCTAATGCAACTTGAAGTTTAATTTACCCCATGAGTACAGCTATTATATCGTTGATAATATCAATCGCTGCCTTACATATTATTAATGTCATACACCAGAACTTTCCGATAAGCTCGAATTGCGTATCAGCACAAATCATAAATAACATGTTTTCTCTATTGTAATCCCTTCCGCAGCCTAAGTTCTGTTTGATTTATGTTAAATTCGTGAAACTTACACCATTGATGGACCCCTAGGACATTCTTCTCCTCTTCCTCTATTCTCGATCTTTGTGTTATTGTGGTCTGAATTAAATAAAATGTATTAATTTAGGTCACTTTATTGCATATGACATTTAAAAAACTACGCAGTAAAAATGCGTTTCTGGATTAGATTAAAGCTAAGCAATACATAGCTGTGCAGAATTTTTTGACTATATCGAACCATCACAATACAAATCACAAAGAAAAATGAAAATCAGATTAATCGCCCTTTCGAAAGTTAACTGACGAAAACATCACGTCTTCATCACTGCTTAAATAATTTGAACCCGATGGAGAAGCACTTACTTCTTACATCAATTTTCTGGATTATTCCCATATACTTTATGTTGGTTTCATGCTTCTTGTATGAACGCTAATTCTGTGGATCGTGTAATATCCGTCAAATAATGTACATATTATTTCTTTGTTAAAAAGTCAAATGTTAAAATTTAACAATAATGTATAATGCTGCATTACTTTTGAACCCGAGCGGGGGTAGACGCCGCAAATACAAGTATCACCTTATCAGACGTATTACTATCCAGGTACTATCTTTCATATTATACTTCGACATATTCTTAAAAATTTAAATCATAATATGTAGTGCCATCTTATAGCGTATATATTTTTGTCACGCCGAGCCGCTGTGGTTTATTGAGATGCACTACCGTTATTCCCATAATTCCCTCACTGCCTTTATCATTTATTTATTGTGAAATATTACCTTGAGATTAGGAAGCTTAAATGTGTAACCCCTGCAACTCGTGGTCGTTTTTTATTAGTTTTCAATATATTGGTTTGAATGCAGAATGGGTACATCATCAAGAAGTCTTTGAAATATGTTTTTGAATTTGTAATTACTTGAGATTCAAACATTTATAGAAATGTAGAATTCATAGAAAAACTAATTTTAAGCAAGGTTGTCTTGAGACAACCATGAATTTTTAAAAGCTATGACCACATGGTTGGTCATAGCTTTTAAAAATTCATGGTTGATTACTGTAATATAGCAACTTCTTCCATTCCTACTTATTACGTTTGCAAGTTTAGATTATAAATTATAGATCGTACATTATTGCTTAAGGAATCGCTTGTTCTCTCTGACCTTCTTCACATGGACCTAATATATGTTTTCTGAATTTATAATTAGTTGCTAGGACTCTCAAGTTTTTTATAATGCTTGTAATTTTCCTGAAACCTAATTTTCCGTCTTCAGGCGTTAATTCCGCCTTTCCTATTCTCAGCCAATTTCAAACTTAAGGATGTAATACCTGGGAGCATTTAATGATACCTGGACATCCGAAAATATATAATTATTACCCTTATTTATGTATTTTTGGGCACATACATCTATAAGGATGATTTCTGTTTGGAGTCTTGCCTAGAGCACTGGATAGGCTGCAGTTAGGCCCCGCTACGCCTTCATCAACTCCTTAGATACATCTGTGTATCAGATGAGTGATTCTTTCACC
Organism: Stenurella melanura; assembly: GCA_963583905.1. Lineage (NCBI taxonomy): Eukaryota > Metazoa > Arthropoda > Insecta > Coleoptera > Cerambycidae > Stenurella > Stenurella melanura. The sequence continues at coordinate 71,379,480 of OY757312.1, read as the reverse complement.
AAACGCAGCGCTACGGCTCTGCTCGTTTGACAGCTTTCAATAGCACATCTAATGGGCAATCGGTTCGTTTAGTTAGTATTGAGTCAGTAGGCTTGGTCTTGAATTTCCATTGGTTAAACTCAGAAAACCTTAATTGACCAACCAGATTGCCTGTTTAGAAAGATAGTACCTGCTACACTCTAGGGCACTATTCTGGCTACTTTCTTACATGCCAATGGATAGGATGTAGGTCTAGAATTGCTCCCATGGCTACTGTGCGACATAAGCACGTTGATTTTGTAATCTCTAAACTAGCAAGGTGTTGCAGTTTCTACGATATCCCTTCTTAATTTTTCTTCAGTGTGTGGCTACTATACACATAATGTGTTACCATGGGTATCACAATCGAAAGATAAGACCAGTAGATCATTTTCGGTTTTAGGCGCAAAGTCTTACCAAACAGCTAGAGCGTCACGTTCAAATAGCCGCAATGAATTTGGTAAGTCTTCTCACTAGATATGAGTTCTAGGTAAGTTTTCATTCGGGATTACTCCCAGATCTTTAAGTTCACTGTTTCATTTAACATAGGAGCTGTTAAACTTAGATTTTTTTTCTTTGGTAAATGGAACAATGACTATTTTGGTCGGATTGCCACTTAGGCTCTTTGTCGACCATCACTTGGATTCTATATTTAGGGCGATTTGCATGAAATTTGAAATAATAACCTCATGTCTGTCTCTCATAGAAATAACCAGATCATCAGCATATCCTTGAGCATTGAAACCAGAATTACTGAGCTTATGAAGGAGATCATCTACTACTACTGATCACAACAAGGGCAATAGAACTTCACCCTGTGGACAGCCGCTGGTCGCAATCATCGTGGCGGACTCCTCCTCCATATTTGTAGTATGGCATGAATTGAATCATTTGATTCTTGGGGACTATATTCTATCTTTGCAATAAACACCACCTTAACTTCTCTTCAGGCTTGTGGGTTATACTCAAGACATTAGTTTGCTTTAGATATGCTTTTCAGGCATGGGAGTATTTCAACGTAATTTTGAAACAGGGCAGGAAATGCGTCAGTCTTGCTCGGTGACTTAAATGGCGTGAAGTTGGACAATTTCATCCCTAGCCTTTTTTCTTCTCTGGTGGAGCGATTTGCATCCTATTTCAGATAGCTCTATGCTACTGCATCTCCAATAACCTGGAGGCCAGAGAAATGAGTACCCAAGAGTACTGCTATATTTTCCAGCTAGCTCTCTGCGTAATTGCGTCGAGTTTTGTAAGCAACCCTGTTCCTTTGTGTGGTATTTTGCAAGGTATTTTTGTAGGCGTACTGCGTAGGCTAATTCATCTGTCCTTTCATAGAGGCATCTCCATGATCTCCTTTTTGACATCTTCCATTTATTGTTATACTCCATAAGGGCTTTCGGTAGCCCTCTCAGTTTCCAGAGCTTTCAGTCCTATTGAAGGTTTTCTTAGTTTCAGCTCTAAGATTGCTATTTCCTATCCACCAAGGTACATTTTTTTGGATAGCCTCTTGTTTTATAGGGCAAATTTTCTCATAAGAGAAAATAAGGGTATTTTGTAACTGATAATAGGCTATATCTAAATTCGCTAATCTTAAATGTTCTATATAAGCACTCTAGTCAGTCGGTCAATCTAGGTACTCTACATTCATCAAGGTATGTTACTACTGTCTACAAGTCGAATCGAATATATCTATGATTCAATATTTCTCAATATACCAGTTTCCATTGAACTTCTCTACAACCTCGCACTCTTAGATAAATATGGTGAAATAATGACTTGAAGGAACCTAATGGCATAAAACACTATTCAATGATTTCCCAATGTTGCTTATCAACTCATGATGGACATAGGGAGGTGACAAGCTGCCGTGGTGAACGTTAAGACTTAAAATTCGTTGACGAACATCAGATAAGCCAAAATGTCCTACCCATATAATTAAAATTATAGTCTTGCATTTCTGACAGACACACACTTTCGAGCAGCAGCCATCTATAACTTCCATCCACTTTCGTATCCCCCGAGACCCAATTTTGTTCAACATCTGTACCAAACTATCTACCGTCCTTTACTACGATACATCCTTCCTAGCAACAACCAAAAAGGCTAAAGTAATGACTGCACTATCAGTGACACTACTACAAAATGCTTTAACGACTGAGGATAAAACAAATCCTATTGGAACAAGAACTATTTGTTCATTAAGAGGGTATCGAGGATATCATGACAACACCTATCACCATCGACAGCCACAACCAATCTTACCAATAATCTGGGAACAGAACTAGACAGGAGGTTCATGTTCAAACAAAATTTTAATAAAATACCAATCAAAAGCTCGAGGTGCATCACCTTCCACGCCCCGATTTTCGCAAACTCCTTCATCATATATCCATTCTAATTTACAAATCCTATACCTGCCCAATCCTGTCAAACGCTTCTCCAATCTGATATCTCTTGATCACCCCTACCATTGAAAATAAGTCCTCCGCACAGCCAACTATTTATTCAAAAGTAGCCCAATCAAACTTCTCCAAAATCTACAGGGTACTCCTAAACTGTCTCATTTTATTCTAAATAAACTTTTTAACCTGGCCAACTCCTTACTAATCACTAATTTCCTCATATCCAAATTCATTGAAGCTCCTAAACATCTCTTACCTAACTACATAATAATATGTACTCCCTAAGACCCCCTAAATATATACAGAAAGCACATACAAATTTCATTGTAAATAACCACTGCACTAAGTAACTAACCCAAATGACATAAATTAAGATAACCTAGTATACAGTCAGTCACAAACCAAGGCAAGTATTAGAGTAAATAAAAGTCTTCAAAGTCAGTCACTGCCGCTGTTTGTAGAGCATGTCGCAAGTAGCGTGAATACATTTTCGTTATTTTTAGTGGTAAATAAAAGAAAATCTGGTACAACAATAGTGCGTCTCTTGAGGAATTTATCGTAATCAAGGTGTGTAAGCGCGGCTTACTAAGACCATTAGAAATAAGCGAAATCACGATACCTTATTTCGCTTTGGAAATTTAGAAAACAGTTATTTGAAAAATTGCTCAGAATAAAAGTTTCAGCCCTTGTACCGGCTATCAGCGCAGAATTTGCATTTTGTTTCTTTTACCATTATATTTATATTAACGACCTTATTTAGCTATGGCCATTCCACCATTCAACCAGGGCACATACACAGAGACATCAGTACAACAATCACTCCTGCGACATTGCCAGCTGAGAGACAAAATCCGCAGAGACAATAGCGACTAAACATGTTGTGCCACTCAAAAGCGATCTAGTCCACTGTTACCATCTTGGTAACATATTAGATAGATAGATAGATAACAAAATTTATTTTTAGTTTAAACTTATAAAACATTGCCTCCCCGGATCAAGATCCGGAGCCAACCGCACAACCACGTCGCGCAGCGTCGTGGTGTTAGTACGGTTGGGCGGGTCGCGACCGGTTCGGCTCAAGGCAATAACATTACAAAGTTACCTGTGCGCCTGTGGCGGCTTAAAATTAACATTAAAATTAAACATATTTAAAACTTACTGTAAACTTGAAATGTTTTGAAATGACTTGAAATGTTTTCTTAACCGCTTCTCAAGTCACCGAGGTAACTCCTTGAAAATCTAGAATGATTTTGTGTTAGGTAAAGAGAAACGAGGCCCTACAGTTTTTAGTGGAGTCCGAACCACATCTTGGGGATAATTTTATAATTAAAATTATTTCGCGGTGAGCAGGGATCGAACCTGCTTCGCTAGGTATGCCAGTATGAAAGCTAGACGCGCTAAACCACTGAGCTACCGTCCCCTAAAAACACAGAATGGGAAATGGGGTGGTTGCACTAACTGAATTATTGTTGCTGTCACGGGAAAAAACTAGATGAAAATCCCGTTCTAAGTAAATGGTCCTAGTGGTCTGCCCGCCACTAGGAAGATAGGTGAAAGGAAACATTAGTTTAGGTTCGAATTTTTACCAAGGTTCTCGGTTTAAAGTGAATTTTTAGAAAAAAAATGACAAAATTACAAAAAAGACAAAAAGACGAACAGATTACAAACAATAGAAAAGAGAAGATAAATGCAGTTTAAAAGGTGTGAAAGGAAAAGTGTAGGGTGGATACAAGTTTTGGTAGGTGGAAGTTTGGCTAGATCGGCTGCCGAAAGATAGGCAACGCCTGGTACGGTAAGGGGTGTTTAATTTGGAAAGGGGCATTATACATTCTGATTTGGGTTATGTTGCGCATTAGCGAACTGTCGCCCAGTCGAAAGACATAGAATTTTTGCGATGTGTCCCGAATGAAGTCCGCTAGTGGTGTTATGTCGTTGCATCGATTGTATAATTCTCTGAGGGAGGTGTATCTGCCTGAATCAGTAATGAGGGGCATAAATTTATGTTCCAAAACTTGAAGTTTTCGCATTGTCGTGACCGGAATGCTGCACCACACCGGCGCCGCGTATGTGATGGCCGGCCTAATCACCATCGTGTACAATAATTTTTTATTGGTCCTGTTTAGTCCGCTACCCCTTGCCAGGAGTGGATACAGACTCCTGGACATTGAGTAGACTTTCCGTACAGTGTCGTTTATGTGGGTATTAAATGTTAGTCGTCTGTCCAAGTGTACCCCCAGATATTTCACGCACCTTTTCATTGGAATTTCTTGGCCCCTGATCAAAATTGGCGTTAAAATGCGATTCTCTATGAATCGTCGCGTGAAGAGTATGGCCTCCACCTTCTCGACGTTGACCCGAATCTTCCACTTGTCGTAATACGCCGTGGCACGAGCCATGTGTGCCTTCAGCAGCATGTTCGCTGCCTGGGCGCTGTGCGAATGCACGTATATGGCCGTGTCGTCTGCGTACTTGGCAATCTTAGTATTCGGGAACTCCGGAAGTCCGACACATGCAGATTGTACAACTTTGGTGATAGGCACGACCCCTGGGGGACGCCCGCGCGAATATCCCGCCGTGTTGAGAGTTTATTATTCACTCTAACCTGCAGCGACCCATCTGTCAGGAAAGAGTGAATTAGTTTGGTTATATGTGTGGGTATGTCCAGTGCGTTAAGTTTGTGTACAAGCCCCGGTATCCAGAAGGTATCGAAGGCTTTCTCAACATCTAAGAGCACCATGGCAGTGCTCTTACTAAGGTTGCATTGTACCTTGACGTCATTCACGATTCTGACAACCTGATGTGTTGTGCTCCTGCCTTTCCTAAAGCCGAACTGGCATTCGTCGTCGATGTGAAGTTCATCCTGGGCAGTGTTTAGTCTGACCAGGATGACCTTCACCACCAACTTGGAGATCGCCGACAGCAACGAGATTGGTCGATAACTGCCGACGAGCTTCGAGTTTTTGTTCGACTTAGGCTTAGGCCTGGTAACATATTAAAAACGGCACTAAACATCCATACCCTAGCCAGGATTTGAACCCGGGACTTCGTGGTCGCAAGCCCATCACCTTAGCATTGCGCTACTAAGCCGGCGTAGTAATTTTGTGCCAATTCCATGATTTATTTCTAATTTAGGTCCTTATTTTTACTAGTGTGTCATGGAAACAGAAAGCAATAAACTTCCACATGAAGTTCCCATTTCAGTAGAAAAAACGAAGAATGCTTGATGAACAATTAGCATTGGAAAGAAAAATGATTTTGAGATAGGTTTAGAACCAGTAGTACCAATGGGTTAGTGTCTTGCCAAAAATACAGATACTAGGCTACAGAAAATCTTCAATACTTCCGAAAGATCAACAACGTGTGCTGTGCATTGTGCAATTCTTGATTAGGTCTAATTGGCACCTTCTTCGTTCACACAATTTTAAATAGAAATCGACTGGTAGATTTAAATCCTTTGGCGTATTGAAAAGTGCATCCAAATTGGTGGTGGGTTAGTGGAAAAGATTACATCCAACAGAATTTAATTTATTAGTTTTAGTTTTAAATTACACTAGCCGACAGCCTACGTGTATTGGAAGTAAAATTAACAATTTTTTAGTAAGTTCGTCATGTTAAATAACAATATAAAAAGCAAAAGTTCAAGTTGGCTCTGGTTTTCCCAATACAGATAATAAAATGTAACGCAGGTATTAACCCTAGTTTATGGGCGGTCCTTTCACAAATAACAGGTAGAATTAGAATTCTTCGAGCAATAGACATACTATACTGACAGTGCTAACTACCTACCTCTTTATTTGTCACTAAAACTAATATTCATTCTTAGGTAGTCGTATTTGTACCTTGTGCATGAAGCGTTCATTTTCGAAAGTAAATAGTGCTATTTCGAAAATATGCCACGAGATTGTGTAAATACACCTAACCACTTTTATTATATTTGTGATGAAGTGACTTCTGCACGTCAAAAGCGTAATTTTGCTCCTAAAATTAAGAAGGCGTACCAGTTGTATTTTGGTTGTACAATTGGAGATGAAGACAGAAAATGGGCACCTCATATATGTTGCAGCAATTGTACGAATAATCTTTGCAGTTGGCTAAGTGGAAGAGGACATTCAATGGCTTTTGCTGTGCCCATGATCTGGCGAGAACCTTAAGATCATGTTACCGATTGTTATTTTTGCATGATACCTCCTATTAGACAGGGTATTAACAAACAAGGAAAAAAGGATGCTAATACAATACCGCAGTTTACCATCTGCCATACGCATGGTTCCCATTGTGAACTACTTATTCCTAATCCACCCCATTCTGATGAACAATCGGATGAAAATGCAGGTGACGACTTCATCCAACCATCAACATCACAAGATCCGGATTTCTCTGCCGAAGTGTCTGGAGACTTTTTATTTATGCCTCGAAACTTAGTCTAAATCTGTGTTACTTCACAATGGAAATAAATTGCCATCATTTCCAATCGTCCATGCTGTCCACATGAAAAGAAAGTAACAGTAATATGAATGTATTGCTACAAACTATAGAATATAACAAGTATAAGTGGCAGATTTGTGGAGTGATAGCTATCTTACTTGGTATGCAACAAGGGTGTACCAAATATTGCTGTTTCCTTTGTGAGTGGGACAGTCGAGCGCGATTACAACATTACAAAAGGAAAATTTGGCCGCCAAGACTTGGTTTTGAACCAGGAGCAAAAAATGTTACTGACATCCCATTAGTTGATTCACAAAAGGTTATACTACCACCAGTCCGTATAAAACTGGGGCATATGAAAAACTTGGTAAAAGCTATGGACAAAGGAGAACGTGCTTTCGGTTATTTAAAACAAAAATTTCCCAGACTTAGTGATATGGAAATTAAAGAGGGAATCTTTGTGGGTCCTCAAATCAAGAACCTTTTCAAAGATGCTGAATTTGACAACATACTAGAAGGTAATGAAAAAGCTGCTTGGAATTCCTTTCAAATGGTAGCAACACACTTTCTGGGTAACAAAAGAGCAGAAAACTATAAGAGACCTTGTTGGGAATCTTCTTTCTTGCTACCAGATATTAGGATACAATATGTCATTAAAAGTCCACTTTCTACATCTACATCTAGATTATTTCCCAGAAAAGGGTGCTACAGTAAGTGATGAGCATGGGGAGAGATTCCACCAGGATATTCAAAATATGGAAAAAAGATATTAGGACAAATGGACTTCTGCGATGTTAGCAGACTACCATTGGACGTGTATAAGAGATGCTCCAGTAGTAACTTAGAGGAGACAGGCTAAGAAGCGCAAGAAGAATAATTAATTTTCTGATTAAAGAGCTTATATTCTAATTAAATAATATATTATATAACATGAATTTGAAATATATATCAAAATGGCAAATATTTTTTCTCATAATTAATTGCTTTTTTATTAAAATTATACCATAATATGTGAATTACGTCAGTTATTACATTTCTTAGAGGCAACGAATTTTTTTTAGGACTATGTTAGACGTAGCTGGAACCAAAACAATACAAATAAGTGATTTTGGTTAACGATACAAAATAAAAGTTAAAATTTGTCGGTTAGTGATTATTTATTTAAATTAGCTATATTAAATTACTTTTGCTGTGGCATGATAGTCAAAATAATGATAAAAATTATAAATAAAGCACGAAGTCGGCACAAAATAACTGAAGTACCAGCAAATGCGTATTTTTCACTGAAAATCGGTACATGGCCATGGGCATGGATTAAAAATTGATTTTGAGCAATTGATTTTGAAGAACGTCGAAGTGGTATCAAATCTAACTAAATGTTAAAAATTTAAGAGGGCTATTGCAATTAATACGTCTGATAACTTCAAAATTTTAGCAGATTTACATGACACTAGGAAAGAGAATTCTGTGAAACAATCTGATGTCAAAGCCTAAGGCGGTTTGTCCATTACATCCGGTTCCGAATCCGAACTCGGATGAATGATGACGTCGACAGATCGTGACGGAACATGTCTGTCCACTAATGTCGTTCTCGGACCCATTTTAAAACATAAACAACACACAAAAACGACAGTGTGTTGCACTAGAGTTCGTCAAGCCGTGAATAACTCGGATCCGATCAAGCAGTGTATCCAAGTTAGCAGAATATTCGGAGTCCGAGAAGACGTACCTCTGATGTCGGACGTCGTGTGGACAAACAGCCATTTGATTACGTGTGCAGCTACTTCGGTACGTCATTTCGGATCTTGGGATGGAAGGTGAAATTTTATTTCCCCACCATTTTTCAATTCGGTTCAATTTTTTTCAAAAAATTGTTCAAACTACACAGCATTGCAATTTAATAAAGTAAACTGTATTTTTTTATTTCACATTCTTGTAAAGAAGACGTTAAAACATTCAAACTGAAATGAATATGTTTTTCTTTAAATAACATTTCAAATAATCTTGTATTAGACCTCTAAATAAAACCACATGTTTTTACATCTCCATTCCTATCTCAACTGGGAGACGCGGCAAAGAACATTTAGTGTTTTTCGTTCAACGTTGGGATGAATGTTTTAGCGTAAAAACTCTTTACATTCTAGATTTGTCTCTCCCAAATCCAAAAAGGAATTCCTGGCGTGGATTAAGTTTAATATGAAAATAAAAATAGGGAATTAATCTGGTATTTTGAACAAAAAGCTGCAACATTTGCAGAGATTCTATATTTTACTGTACACATATATATTTTCAAATGCTATAGTTCAAAAGTTAGCTTTTATTTATAATCGAAGTAAGAGAACATGTGTAGTATATAAACAATTTTATCAAATGGACAAATAACTTTTCTACTGCTATATAAATAAGGGAAAATTTTCTTACTCTACACTTAACAAGTAGTTTTAGAAATATTTACATTTCCGTCGGAGTCGCTCCATTGAAAAGAACGAATTAAGAACTTTTCTTAAATATTTTAAATATTTCACGAAATATTTATCGAGCAAAAGTATTAAATTTTTGTTTGAGGAAGAATAAATTTAGAAACAATACATTTCAATGGTATTATTTGGCCAGGTGACAGGGTGAAAAAATTTTTCTTTTTTTAAACAATTGAACAGCTTTGCTTCGAAGTAGGGAGTTAACATATCGAAAATGTACAAACTGCAAAGGTACGAAACTATCTTTAATTACGAAAATTAGGTACCAAAATCGGATTTTTGTGCAGTTTTCTATCGATTTTAGGCAGAAGTCACACCATAGCTATAGGCAACTAGCAACCAGCAACTAGAAACACGCAACATGCGATGTAGTGTCGGTTCAGAATTCACATCAAAACGACAAATGACAAACTACCAGCAGCTAGAAATACGCGAATGCGTTCACACACTCCAAAGATGTCCGTCGATAAAGTTTTAACTGCATAACATATGCTTCGGTGGATGCGCATTTAACGTACGAAGCATACAATATAGTGTAAATATGGTTGTTGGGGAGTTACTCACTTCCTCGACCGGTTTCAGAGATACATACATTATTCGCGTACCGGATTACCCAAGAATATTGAGCAACACTTCAGGGGCGTCTGCTTTGGGTCAAAATAATACTCAAAGTATCTGCAATTTTATTTCCATCGGAGCTATTCAACCTAGAACGTTAAATTTTCAATAATTTTTTTTGGCTGACAATTTCCAACTGCACTCTCAATTGTAAAGAAAGAAGAGTTATGCATAATAAGTATCTTTGGTTCAGTGTTTATGTATTAAGCTTTGAGACCACGGAGTTCCGGGTTCGAATTCTAGTTAGGGTACCGCAATTGCACATAGGCGTATGACTATGCAATGTCGATCGTCTCGAGAACTACTGTGAAGGTTTCAGAAATACACACATTTTTCGCGTACCGGGTCACCCAAGAATATTGACACTTCGGAAGTGTATGGTTTGGGTCAAAATAACACTTAAAGTACCTGCAATGTTATTTTCAAGGGAGCTATTCAACTTTAAACGCTAAATTTTTAATAATTTTTTTGGCTGGTGGTATTTTTAATGCTATGAGTTACCAGCAGTGGGCTAGATCACGATTGTGTGAGACAATAGACAATTCACTGTTACCTTTCCTGAGCTGCGGCAAATGGGAACGTCCCAGAGAATAGTTGTTGTATTATTATCCGTGTGTGTATGTCATGTCTGGAATATTGCATAGCTTTTGCTCAATTTCGATGGGAAATAGGATTCAATTCCTTCAGTCTGTCTGTTGGTCTGTTATCTGTCTGTCGGTGCATTAACTAAAAAACTACTTGACGGAAAACAATCAATTATGGTAGGTAGTTGACGCTACTGAGAGCGAAGAAATTGTTAGACTCTCACTAGAAAATATACAGGGTGGACTGGACCAGACCGTCTTCACGTTTCGTGACGTTCTAACCTATTTAAAAGAAATTGAAAATATTTTTACGACTACTATACTTTCATTTCACTACGTGGACGTAGAACTAAAAATGTAGCAGATAGCAATAATATTTAGCATGTAGTTAAGATAACTGACAAGGAAGACACCTATTATAGTTTTGTTTAAGAATATAAGAGGTGTGGTCATGCTAATAAATAATTCATGTGTGGTGGAAACTTGTAAAGGTATTTACGCAAGCTTTCCATATTTGGCACTTTTTATTTCATATTTATTTTTTGCTGTCGGATGACCACTCTGTATACTTTTTCGACCAAAAGTTATCAGGTTTTCTTTGAAATAATAATTATAACCACATGCCGATTATTATTATTCGCATATGTCGTTTCTTAATTAATTTTTTTTTTAATAAAGAGAGAAGTTCTACCTTTGCCGATGTTTTACAGGTTCTCAAGTGGATATATACTCAGTGCATTTTTTAATTATTCAAATAAAGGATTTCAGCAAATAGCATTAAGTCCTAATTTACACAGGCACACAAAAAAAACAAAAGTACTGATACAGAAAGGTGAAGTACCTTCTGGTACGTTTTTCGGTGTGCTAAAAACGAATCTCAGGTCGGAACTGACCCATCGCCCTTAGATTTCACCCCAGCACACCCTAGCACCCCCCCAAATGGTCACATTTTCACAACATATAAAAATTCAAAATAAATATCTCATTCTACGTTATTCGGTGTGCTAAGAACGAATCTGAGGTCATAATTTATCCATCACCCTTGGATTTCGCCCCAGCACCCCCCAGAACCCCCCCCCCCAAAGGGTGAAAATGTTAGTTTATATAAAAATTGATAATAAATATCTCTTTCTACATGTTTCGGTGTGCTAACAACAAACCTGGGGTCATGATTTACCCATGACCCTTAGATTTCGCCCCAGCAACCCCTAGCACCCTCCCAAATGGTCAAATTTTTGCATTATCGTATAAAAATTTAAAATAAGTATCTCATTCTACGTTTTTCAATGTAATTTAATAGTTTTAATTTTGCCATATCTCGCCACCCCCTTCAACGCATGGTTATATTTTGACCCTTGTAACGTTGTACCAGTATTAGGATATGACAATTTTTCATTTCCATGCGATGAAATCAGGCAACAGAATCATTTCTAGAAAAAAATGCTTCTATATTAAAACACATATAAATAAATTTAAAATGCTTCGAAGATATACTGTATTATCGGTGTAAATATGTAGGTAATTACCTACGGTCACATATTGGCACCGATAATACAGTATACCTTCCAAGCATTTTAAATTTATTTATATGTGTTTTAACATAGAAGCATTTTTTTCTAGGAATGATTCTGTTGCCTGATTTCATCGCAAGGAAATGAAAAATTGTCAAATCCTGATACTGGTACGATGTTACAAGGGTCAAAATATAACCATATGGTGACGGGAGGTGGGAAGATATAGCAAAATTAAAACTATTAAATTGCATTGAAAAACGTAGAATGAGATACTTATTTTGAATTATTATATGATGTAAAAATTTGACCATTTGGGAGGGTGCTGGGGGTGCTGGGGCGAAATCTAAGGGTCATGGGTAAATCATGACCCCAGATTCATTCTTAGCACACCGAAAAACGTAGAATGAGATATTTGTTTTGAATTTTTATATGATGTAAAAATTTAGGATTCTAGGGTGTACTGGGGTGAAATCTAAGGGTGGTGGGTCAGTTCTGACCTAAGATTCGTTTATAGCGCACCGAAAAACGTACCCGAAGATACTTCACCTTTCTGTATCAGGACTTTTTTTTGTGGGCCTGTGTTATTTGTTTACGCTACTATTTAAAGAAATGCACTAGAAAGTAAAAAATGTTTTTTTTTAATTCATACATCTGGAAACCAAAAGCCTTGGGAGCGGTCTATTGAGCTAAGTAATTACGCAATAGTGTTATGTGACCGTCCCAAAAACTTTGGTTTCCAGATGTACAAATTTAAAAATATATATATTTCATAACATTGTAGTAGATTTTTTAAATGAAAGCATTCTTTTAAATATTTTATTATTTACTTTTTAATCTTTATTTATTTTACAGACAAACAGACACCATGCACCATATTGGATTTAGAATGACACCTAGTTTATTGTATTTGTCTCGTCAAATAATTTTATTTGATACCCATATTAAGGGGGTTGTGAAGAAAAAGATAATCCGCCATATTGCGGAGTCTGCCATGTTGGGTTTAGAATGACAATGATAGTTTATCATATTTTACTCGTCAAGCTCTTTATTTGAAATCCAAATTAACGGGGTAATGAAGAAGAAAGTAATTCGTCAATTTGAGACGTCAGCCATATTGGATTTGGAACGATATTAGATGTACTATATTATACATGTGTGCAAGATTTCAAAGCTCTGGTTTAATTAGAACAGGTCGAAATTTTTATTTTACCTAAACATACACACTAATAAACTAACTAACATACATACAAAGCGAGTTAAATAAAAGCTAAATCATTATATTTAAAATAAAAAAAAAAAAACTTAAATTAATTAAATAAATGTTTGACTGAATCTTCTGTCGGTGTACGGCAACTGCCTGTCGATTCAGTATTTAATAATTCACAATGACGATAAACTCTCATTCCTAGAAATATTAATACCTACAATGTTTACCTTCCTTCGACACTTCAGTTTTATTTGATTTCAAATACTAGTTATTGGCACTTGGAATAAAGGATACTTCACTCTATCAGATTATGATTGAATGAAGTGCTTTATTTAATTATGACCGGTTATTTCTGTCGAAGTTTTATTTAATATTCACAAATATATCATTGTGCAAATTAATATTAATGCATTCATAGTTGTCACTTATCATATTCACTAAAACGTTATAGCTAGGAAGATGATAGTATACAATTTTAAATCATCTACTCACTGATAGACGTTATTAATCATGATGTCCTAACCATAAAGAACATTTATTATTGATAGGGTATTATATATATCGAGCGACAATGTTGGTAATAACTCCCGCAGATGAAGTTTGCAGCGCAAGCCGTAGGCGAGTTCCGTAAATCATCAAGTGTGTTTTTACTATTATCGCAAGTTGAATGCTATACTTTATCTACGATTATAATAATTAATATTAACATAATAGTTCATCCTCACTAACCGAATTCATCATTTTTGGCACAATCATTACTTAACTTGATTTAACAATGTCCAAACTATTCAAACATGTCAAGTCACCTTCCTCCCCTCAATAATAATGGACCATTCTATTTTATTACATTAATAATAATAATAATAATAATAATAATAATAATAATAATAATAATAATAATAATAATAATACATGTGCCAGCCGCACTGCCACCGCGGCAAATCGTAGCTGACGAGGAACATCCCATAGAGTACACTGATGTTGACTTAAGGACGAGGGTTAGCCTTAACAGCAGGGCTACCCTAAAGCCACAAGACCTGGCACGGATGGACGCTGTTATCGATGAGGAACTACCAGAAGACGCCGACATTTGGCAGATCAACACTGCCGTGTACAACGCTGCTAGCCAACTCGTCCCCCGCGAAAGGGCAACCAGAGCCCCAAGCGGCATCGAGAAGGCTAAGCGGCGTGTACAAAAGATCGAAGGCAAAATACAGTTGGCCAGACAACACGCTTCTCGGATCCAGAGTGTAGTGGAATGCGTAACAGCTGGCAAGGCATTCACGCCTAAAGTCCGGCGAACAGCAGCCGGCCTAAGACGCCAGCACCACACACTAAATCTAACAGTGATGCTTACTATTGTTGCGTACATCTGGCAACTTTAAGTAATTTTATTAAATTCTATTAAACAGAATGAATTTTTGAGAAATATGTACAGGTATTTACCATACTCTAGTAACTAAAACCTCAGACATTAAATTATCATAGGTAATCTGTTTAAATTTAGGAATGTACACATTTATTATATTTTCATGTTTCATCCATTTAACTCTTTTTGTATTCCAGTTTTTGCTAACAGCTCTCGTAGAACACAGAGGCTTCGATCGCATAGTAAATATATCTATTTCACAGCACAAATTTCTTAATTATTGGTTAAACCAAATATACTGCAGGAAGTATTATGGGTTGCATATAACAACGCGGACCCATTCTTAGTAATTTTTAGTTTATAGTATGGTAATATGTTAATTGAGACTTGAGAGGGGATATCTCTTTTATTAGCTAGCTGGTAGGAGAATGGCCATTTCTGTAGCCAATTCTGCAGCAGCATTTACTTTGACTTTTAAGTTTTTTTGATAATCATTCCGTCGCGAGTTGTGACACTTCTGCTGTTATCAAACTTTTTCTTAGTGATCTATCTAATAAAAGGTAATTACATTTATTTATTTGATTCCTCTCATTAGTGTTTAACGGCCTTTAGCCATATTTTTCATTTCTGCTAACTAAACAACCATAATTCTGAAACATGTGCTGATAATATTTTTTTTTTCCCAAACGTAGAGTTTTGCTGCCAAATAGATGATTATATAGATGATTATATAGATGATTATATAGATGATTATATAACTGATTATTTTAACAACTGATTACATAGATAATTAACAAATAACTGATAAGATAGTTAATACAAATTATTTAAATCATTCACCGAAATAATTTGCATAATTAGTACAAATAGTCTACATAATTTACACATGGAAAATCATTTTCGTTTGATGGTTAAATGTCTGCTAGATTTCATAAGACGGATAGTCCAGTCAAACACAGTTTAGTAAAGTTCAGCAGTCGATTGAAATTCCGTTTAGTCAAGTCCAGTTTAGTCCAGTCAATCCCAACCAACAGCAAAACCCTAGCGTTATACAGGTTAGCGAGACGTCAAACCACGTCGAGGAGCAGTCTGTGTTCGGAGAGGCTGTTAGGAAAGGCTACCAGAACTCACCAGGAGCCCTCATCCACTATCTATCCATCATCAGGAGGATTGGTGAGATTCTGAGAATTTCATTGATATTTTTTTGTTGTATAATATTTACTGTATAACTTTCATTGCACAATATATTTCTTTTCTTTTAATGATAAATTAATTAAGCTATAAATATTTTCTGTTGGAAATTGTGATAATATTACTTAATATTTCTATTTCATAATTGATAACATTATTTTATAATTTTTAAATTGATTAAAATCGCTGATTTGTTTTTAAATTGATGATTTTTCTGAAGTAATTAATAAATAAGTATCTTTTATCGTAAAATTTAATTTTTCATTTTTTCTGTTTGTCTGTCCGCCATAAGATCAAATCTTTCCACGGCGGTTGGTTTCACCATCACAGGGGTAGCAGTAACTCTTAAATTTTCCGTGGATGGCGCTCATAATTTTTACATCATTTTAAGCTACCTCTGAGTGTTGGAACAAACTAGCTAGGCAAAATATCACAAAAATATTGGTTCACCCTCTGGCTGATTTAAAAAAAATATATATTAATTGAACCCACGAAATCCCAGCCACGCACCAGATCAGCTAGCCGTTCGCCGTCACTATTTGTGTGTTCGTTGAATTGCCTTTGGTTATCACCTTAACCGGTGATATCATTGTTAATTTTTTTAGGGCCAAGTAGTGATGTAACACTATTAAGCAACATTGTTTAGATCGGATTCGAGCGCTCATGGCTATCAAGAAAACGCTAATAAGGCGGGTAAGGAGTATGGAGCAAAATACACTGTTCCGTACGAACCCTTCCCGCCTATTTCAAGAGCCACAGCGTGTTGTCGACAATCCGCCAGCTGTAGCCGATGTCGAACGCTTCTGGAAGGGAATCTACGAAACGACACGTCCGTTCGATAGCAACACTCCAGCAATAGCACACTTCGAGGTTCTTTGCCACAGAACCTTAGAAGAGCCAGAAGAGGTGTGCCCGGCAATCAGTTCAGAGGAAGTTCAACAAGCTCTTGTTGGGGCCAAGAACTTCGCTGCTCCGGGCCCAGACGGAATAAACAACTGGTGGTGGAAAAAATTTCCTTCCACCCACCGTCGTCTGGCCCGAGTTTTCAACACGTGGTTGAACGAGGGGCAGCAGATTCCTGACTGGTTTGTCGAGGGACGTACCGTGCTAATCCCCAAAAAGGGAGATCTGTCCGACCCAAGGAATTATAGGCCGATCACTTGTCTGAACTCCTGTTACAAGTTATTTACACGTATCTTGTATGCTGGGACGTTACGGCAGGTTGATCCGGTCTTCCAACAGATTTACGAGCAGCGTGGTGCCAAGAAGGGCATGGCGGGCTGTAAAGACAGCCTGCTGATAGACCGCTGTATTACGCAGGATTCTGTGCAGTACAAGCGGAATCTATCGATGGCCTGGATTGACTATCGCAAGGCATTTGACACAACATCGCACGAACTATTGTTGCATTTGCTCAAGTGTCTTGTGGTAGCAGAACCACTAGTGACATGCATAGAACAACTGCTGCCTCTCTGGAAAACTCGCTTCACCATAACATCCGGTGCACAGCGGGTTACAACAGAGCAGGTGGCATTCCGAAGAGGAGTTTTCCAAGGAGACTCTCTGAGTCCCCTCCTCTTTTGCATCTCACTGCTGCCGTTATCTGTTGAGCTCCGCCAAACTCGCGGGTATCACTGTGGACCACCCAGCAACCGGAGGCATAAGGTCACTCATTTATTCTACATGGATGACCTTAAACTGTATGCCTTCGGAGAGCATGAACTCCAAAATGCTCTAAGGATGGTCGAGCAGTACACGCGGGCCATTGGTATGGAGTTCGGGTTGGACAAGTGCGCGGTCGTTCAACTCAAGAGAGGACGATGCGGGGACTTTGCTGAAGACGCGCAACTCGCAGACGGAAGCATCCTGATACATCTGGATGCCGGAGAGCCCTACACATACCTGGGTGTGGAGCAGCATCACATCCAGGATGTGCAACAAGTGAAAGAATCTCTCCGCGGCAAGTACAGAAGCCTACTCCGAAAGACTTGGTCATCCGAACTTTCGGGGAAAAACAAGGTATCTGCCACTAATATGCTTGCCGTTCCTGTTCTGCTCTACTCCTTTGGAGTAGTCAAATGGACTGTAGATGAGCTGCGCCAATTGGACAGAGGTACCCGCAAGATGATGAATATCCATAGGAGCATTCATCCTAGATCGTCCGTCCCTCGTGTGTACCTCCCACGAAATCGGGGGGGCAGAGGGCTCTTGGGGTTGGAGTGTATGCATGGCAGAGTGGCACTGAGCATGGCATGTAATGTCCTTAGGAGCTCAGACCCGCTCCTACAATTAGTAAGAGATCACGAAAACGCAGGGGTGGGTGCAGGATTGTTTAAGGCAGCAAAAAGAGCCGCAGATGAACTTGGTCTCGTATTCGACGATAGGCGAGGTGGCCGGCGCGGTGCTGATCCAGAGTCAGTCACTGAACTACAGCCAACTCGTCTGAAGGCCCAAATAAAAGCTACCGAGCAGGAACTTCTGTTTAGGCAACACGTCGATAAACCCATGCACGGTGTATACTATAAGAACGTAGAAACACTGGGTTTGTCGACCAGGCTGACATTTGCCTTTTTAAGGTCAGCCGGGCTAAAGTCGGAGACCGAGGGATTCATTGTGGCCTGCCAAGATGGTGTAATTAATACGTTGGTCTACCGAAGCCGCGTAATGGGTGTAGAGGTTCCTGATATAAACTGTAGGACCTGCCATCAGGCGCCGGAGTCGCTCATGCATTTACTTTCTGCATATCCGATATATGCGATCTCGGCCTACATCCAACGCCATAACGCGGCGTTACGGGTGCTGTACTATCATCTACGGCACTCGTACGGGATAGACCAAACACCAGTGCTGCCTTACGTCCCCGGAGATATTGAATCCGTTGCCGAAAACGAGAGGTGCCGAATTTATTGGAACTACTCGTTTCCGACAGTCAGGCTAATTCAGGCCAACAAGCCTGACATAGTCCTCCTCGACCATCAAAACAAGTTGATGTTTGTGATCGAGTTCTCGGCACCCGCTGAGCCAAACATCGCTTTGAAAGAGGAGAAAAAACGGACCAAATACCGTGATCTCCGGTACGAGCTCCAAGTGCTGTACCCAGGCTACTCGGTCAAGATGGTCGTCCTCATAATCGGTGTACTCGGAGGTATGAAGCCTACGCTGCTCTCAGGATTGAAGACCATACCGGCCTGTCAGAAGTCTGCTGATTGGTTGGCAGGCCAAATGCAGAAGGCAGTCATCTTGGGGTCCCTTCGCCTACTTAGAGCACATGATTCTGGAATCTACAGTCACTAACCCTGCGGGATGTAGGGAGTGGCTGTGGAGATATTGCTGGCGCTCTTTCCGTGTGTTGTCGGAGGCCACGGAAGACTGTCCAGTGTCGGCAACCCGCAAAAAAAAAAAATAATAATAATAATAGTAATAATAAGATAATAATATAATAATCGGCGTTCTCGGTGGGATGAGGCCTACGCTGCTCTCAGCATTGAAGACCATACCGGCCTGCCAAAAATCAGCCGAATGGTTGGCAGGCCAAATGCAGAAGGCAGTCGTCTTAGGGTCCCTGCGTCTACTTAGGGCACACGATTCTGGAATCTACAACCACTAACCCTGCGGGATGTGGGGAGTGGTTGTAGATAATTCGCTGGCGCTTCCCCTGTGAGAATATCGGAGACACGGGAGAACTGTCCAGCATCGCTAACGCGGAAAAAAAAAATAATAATAATAATGTATTGGTGTTAATATACAAAGCAGTATTTACACAGGTCAGGAAAACATGAGATACACAAATGCATAATTACAAACACAAACACTATAAAATGCCATTGTAAACAAATACATATAAAATAAATTTATAATATTATAATCACTAATGGGGGTTATTATTATTAAAAATTATTAAAATTTAACAAAAAGTACTCCTCAAATGTATAAAAAGCATTGGCTGTCAGAAATTATCTCACAGTTTTCTTAAACAAGTTATATTCTAGCTCTCTAATATGTATGGGTAAAGCAATAAAAAACCTAATGGCATAGTAATTGGTTCCTGGACGAGATTTTGATAGACGTAAAAAAATTGTATATATATTACTACTATTTCTCGTGGGATATTTATGAATATCACTATGAAGAGAATACTTTACCGGATTTTGCTTGATGTACAGTAGACATTGAAGTATATATGTACAGGGAAAAGTTAATATAGCTAGCTTTTAAAAGCATCCCTACAGTGGTCTCTAAATTTCAAACCGTATACAATTCATATGGCTCTCCTCTGTAATGCAAATACTCTAACACAATGGCCCCAGACTAAAATAGCGTAGGATAAAGATGAATGAATTTGACCATGATAAGCTGTGATAAGCACTTTTTGGGATACATTATTCGCAATATTTCTAAGAAGATATATTTTAGTCGATATTTTCTTGCAGACATAATTAACGTGTTGCTCCCACGTTAGTTTTCTGTCTAGATAGACCCCAAGGAATTTAATACAAGCTTTATTGTCTTTTGCTATATCATTTCTTAAACTAAAAACCATTGTTTCGGTTTTAGACTGATTTAAACTCAGTCGGTTTGCTACGAACCAATTCTGAGCTTTTGACTGTGTGTCATTCACCTTAGAGTACAAAGTTTCTATATTTTTATGTGAATTGATGATGGTGGTATCATCAGCAAACAAAACGAATGTTGAGGAAGATATGTTACTTAAATCATTAATGTAAATAAGAAACAATATAGGACTAAGTATGGATCCTTGCGGCACTCCATGATTCATTTCTAGCAAGCCAGAATTTATATTTTGATAAGCCACATATTGGTAGGTAAGATCGTATAAAATTTATGCTACTTGTGTCGAAATTATAAAAGTCTAATTTATTAAAACGTCATGTGACACACAGTCAAAAGCCTTAGAAAGGTCTAGAAACTGAGCATGTATATATTAACATTCTTCATATCCTTTACTTATTGTTTCAGATAATTTGTTTATGGCATTATGTGCATTACATCGGTTGGACAGGCTAAGTATGAAGTTAAAGGTGATTGGCTATACGCAGTGAGTTATAAAAAAACGCTTATGTATTATACTATTACTAGTACTAGTTATACTAATACTAGTTCAAAATCAGTTGAATGATTAATATATAATCTAATAAGAGTAGATGACTTGTTTAAAAAAATACTTTCCTATATTATGTGCCCGGGTCTCTCTGTTCATCCAAATTGCTTATTAAAACATAAAATTCGTACAAATGCACGAGCGGGGGCTTACGTGCTTACTTCTGCATTCATTGATAATTACCATCCATTTGTAATTTAATGAAATATCAAAAATAAAGTGATGTGCACGTGCGGCAGGTCATAATTAGGCCATAAAAGGCAATAAATACAACCTCTGACAGCGTGGTATTGCTGAGATATACAGGGTGTGATTAGTTTCATGTCATTAAAAAAAACTGGTGGTAGGAAACGACAAGACAAACAAAAAAACCTTATGTAACATGGGGATCTAAAGCTCATAGTTTTGGAGAGAAAAAAATAAACAAGAATTTCCAAAATACTTAATAACCTAGTTTGAGAATTGCTGGCATATTGGGGTAGGTTTTATTGCCTCGCGTCTTGTCGCACGAGATACTCTGACATTCCTGCAAATAAGTATGCCGACAAAGCAGTTAAAAGCGACCAGTAGAGGACATCGTCATGTTTTTTGCTTCTTCGCGGCCAATTATCCTATTAGGCGTGCTATCTCTCCCTTGTAATATTCTCAAGTAATAATTTCAGTTTTGTCCTTACTTGGTAAAGAACGCACGCATGACGCGACGTACCCGTTCCTTGGTTTTGTCTGTTTTCTTCTTGAATTTTGTGCCACTTATGTTAAGATTTATTTCATTGACTTATCGTTCAAGTCGTTAGTGCTTGGTTACGTAAGACACTACTTCTCGTTCGTGCTTCTTGTGTTACTTTTTGGATTTTGGACCAAGTTTTTCTTTTTGTTTTCTTTATTGATAACCTTAATTCACAGTTTAGTGTGGTGTTTTAAAACGCAGATTTTGGACATTATGGGAGATTACACTTATCCAGAGCTCGCGGATATGGACTTGGTACATGGAGAAAGTGGTGGAAATGCAACTGGTGCGGAAGAGCTTTAGAACAATTGCAACGACGTATTTTAGTGTGCATAGAAAGCATAAAAAATTATCCTAATTTACCAAATGTGTTGAACGGAGTAAGTATGTTATTAATTCGACGTACCGAAATGTGTATACGTGGAGATAGAGGTCATTTCGAACAATTTTTGTAAAAAATTCAAAAGAATTGTTCAGTTATTGGATATTACCTATTGGGCATTAAAGGTATGATTATTATTATCAGTATTCGTTGTCTTGTTTTTATCTGTTTATTATTGTTTACATTGATTTTCATAGAGACCAAAGACTTGATTTTTAGTTTTCGATACCTGATTGGGAAAAATTATGCGCTCAATTCGTTAAAAAAATCATATTTTTTCCTAACTAAAAATACACAATTATTTTCTGTTATCGTATCTCGGACGTCTAACTGTTCGTTTTCCAATTTCATAAAACAATTACTAATTTTTTAAGCTTTTAACACAATGTTACAAATGTTAATAAACCACTTTTAAATTTTATAAATTCTTATAAGTAAACGGCAATAAAAGCTACAATAGCTTTGTTCCAAATTAAAAAACACATGTGAACAAATCCTATTTAAACCCCTGCGGCCATGCTATGCTTGCGTTGTGCCGAAAGAGAAGGAATTATTTACATTTTCATAATTAGTGGTATAAAAAGTTGAATACAAATAATCCCATCAAAGTGTCGCACTTCTACCGACGAGAACACAAGGCGGGTATTACAGTTTTTTATTATTTCTAATATTCGGAACTATAACATCCATTGACCCTGAAAAACAGTGGTTCTAAAATTTTTCCTACCATAACATTGAAAATGTAATCCCAGTTCAGTTTTTTTCAAAGTGCCCCTAGAGAAAAAGGTCATATAGGTTTTCTGTTTGTCTAGTCGGTCCCTATTACCAGTTTTTTTAATGACATTAAACTAATTACACCCTGTATGTCGCTGTGTAAGAAATGAATAGATTTCCCATCCCAGTCTCTTTAGAGAAATTATACACCTTGAAGCTAAATTCGCACTCCAATAAGTGGAAACAACACAATATTTAAAATCGTCTGCCCCAAGGTGGTAATGGGGGGGCAGATATCAAACATTGCTTTGAAAACTTTTGTTCTCGTACATACACTAAATCATTAATTTATTTTGTTGGTTTCCTCAAAAAAAGAGTGGGGATGACGGTGGTGATGGCAGATGTCATAAAAAAAATTGAGATCTGGGCTTCTACTATATACTCCAAATCTCAAGTTTCTTGACTCTTGCTATCTTAGTTTCCTTATTTATAGTTAGTACGATGAATCTTTGCGTGTGCGTCATAAACAGGAACCGTATGAAGTAATCTGTTCAAGGTCACTGCTTCTCTTCAGCAGTGACGTGCATCAAAAAAATGAAAAATTTGTTTTTACTCTCAGTCATCATCCGACAAATTAGAAGCCATATTTTTTTCGTAAATACTCATGAAATGACAATTAATTTTGTAGAATAATAACAGATATATTATTTACCACTAACTATGATCATAACAATGAAGCTTAAAAATGCATTTTTATCAAAAACGCAAGAACGCCACTGATCTAAAATGACAGATATTATAGCCGTTGACAGCACATCACTACGACAACTGTTCATATCGACGTCTCTTTTTAATTCCGCTTGAATTTATCGTTCGGCTGTCTTAGCATGCTCGAGCGGTTAGAAGACATACGTAACTAAATATTTGCTCGTCTCAATGCATTCAGCAACCGCACATATGTCCTACCTAATTTCATACTCGCGCAAACATTCATCGTACAGACTATATCCCTATTTACTCTCCAACCTCTCATCGGAACAGACCGAGCTCCCATGGCAAAAAAGTACCCCATCGAACACCTCAAATTTAAAAGGTGAAGATAGTTGCAAAACATGTAAAAATTTGTTAATTGTTTCTGTTTATGAATTTTTGAATTTAACTAAACAAAACATATTTTACTTTTCAAAACAGCTGCTTGAAATTTACGCAATTTGTGGTAAATAATAACCAATTGTGAAAAAATTTCTCTGTCGGAAAATTTGTCAGATTTAATCCTTTATAAATAATTTTTTTTATGAAACTTGAAAAAATTTGATTTTCCTTTTAAAATGAAGTTTAGGTTCTCTCCTACCTATTACAACTTGTCTGTCTGACAATTTTGGTTTAATTAATTTGTCAGACTTAATTTTGAATGCCCTGCATCAACGCATCAAAAACAGCTGAAGTTTAAGATCTCCTCTATGCACAATAATTTGTCTGTGATTGATAAACAATTTTTCACCAAGTCTGACAATAAAAAATGAAGTCACGGCACTTAAAAAATGAAGTCTGTCTAGTGGAAAACATTTTTTCGCTGACAGATCAATTTCTAGGTATAAAAGAGACCTCAAACTTAATTGCAGAAAAAAAAATTGAAGTGGTGTTTTGACACGGCCATTGTAAAAGCTGATTTTAAAATCACGACACTTAAAAATTAAGTCTGACATGGTGAAAAACATTTTTCAATGACTGACAAATTTGTATGTATAGATGAGATTTTAAACTTTAGTTGCCTTTTTTTTTAATAGTACAGTCAATGAAGGTAAAAATAAGCTATTCCGAAATCTTTCAACCGTCATCAATTTTTCTGAAAATTTGGGAGCAGGCTCGTTTTACCCTTATCTTCAAAAGTGACATTGTGCGGAATTGCGCTTTTTGCGTTTTAGGGGTGAAATCAACCCCTTTTGTGAAAAATTAAAGAAAATGCTAATTTAAGCATTCTATCAATGAAATCTTACTTAGTTATGTAGAATAAATATTCTTTAACATTTTGAAGCATGATTTATAATTTCCGTAAAGTTTTCAACCCTTAAAAACTACCCCGTAAAGTCGTAAATCAGGAAAAATCGTTTTTTTTTGTCTCTCTGTCATGTGAAATCGCACATTAACGAAACAAAGAACTGTTTAGTGCTCATTATATATAATTTATTTATGAATTGTAAATTTTCAACCCTTAAAAACTACCCCTTCTCCTAAAATTAAAGAAAAAATTATTTTTTAGCAGATTTAACTGTTTCAATTTTGGGTTTCCAATAAAAGATAAATAAAAATGGATTCTACTGAATATTTACAAGTTTATTAATTAATTTATGTATTAATTTATTGTTTAATTTCAACCCCTAGAAACCACCCCTCACTTTAGAATCAATTAAAAACAGTTTTTTAGCAGCTTTATTAGCTTCAGTTTTCCAGAATCGTTTTCACTACTCATGATATATTTTGTTTTATTTATTTATTTCTAATTTTCAACCCCCAAAATTACCCTTTATGTATACATTGGTGAAAAATCATTTTTTAAAGATTTTAAAACATTTTACTAGTGCATCCGTGGCTTATAATAGTAAAATTTATTAGTTTAGATTTAGATTTAGATTAAAATAAGCATTGCAATATATAACATTTTTTCAAAGTTTTTTTATTTTTTATCAAATATTAATGTATAAAAATTACAACATCCTGTTTTTCAAACTACTCTTCATCAAAGCTATTATCACGTTCGATTTCTTCTTCCTGGTCAAAGTTTTGAGCCAGCTGCACAGCGTGCTGCGTTATTTTATCTTTAAATGTGTGTGTCTGCGAGCGCTTGTACGCGTGTGAGTGTGTATGCGTACGTATACACTATATTAATAGGTACAAATTGCTTACTCCAAAAATTTCTCTGAAAAAATGAAATTGGTTTTTTGAGGATATCTCCGTCAATTTTCATGCTATTGAGCCTATCTAAAAACCATTTTAAAGGTAATCGAATGGACTACAAGACTAAGGACTTCGGGGGTTCGGCGCCCTTAGATTTTTAAAGCTAAAGGGTTAAAAGGCTCAGAACAGCTGTTACTAACACGTCGGTATCAACTTCAATCGCCTATATCTTTATTATTTTTCATCGTATAAAAATTTAAAAAAAAACAAAATTTCTATTAAAAAAAATCTATATTTTTGTTTTCTACTAAATTTTACGTATCTATCACCCTTTCGAAGTTATTTAAAAAAAAAAATTACAAAAATTCAAAAAACACGTTAAAATTAATATTGACGTTTCTCAAAAAGCATGCATTTTAAATCAGTTAAACTTTTTGAGCATATGAATAATACTAGAATAAAACATACAGTAGGAGGAAAATGATGCATTTCAATTCTGGTGGTCGTAAGGTTAATTTTACTGTTCGTTTTTTCTTAAAAAAAGTTGAGTAGACAATCTTTTTGGCATTGTATCTCGCTTAATTTAAATGCAATCATTTTACTCATTTTAAAGGTCTTTTCAAGCACTACAAAAGTTATTATTGGCATTATACCCCTAAAGTCGATTATTTTTCCGTTTTTTTCAAGTTGAATGCACCGATTCGAGCACTCACAAAAAAAAGTTTCCGTTCGTCAACCATATCTCCCTTTGTATTGCACCTAGGATATTCCTAAAAAACGAATCTCTTTGTTTTTTTATAACACAATTATGTACTTTTTTTCATTAGACGCATAATTTTCGAGTTATTCATAAAAAACCGTTGAAAAAAGTGTCATTTTTTAATGAAAATGGCGAGTTTTCAATCACGAATAACTTATGGAGTTTTCGAAAAAACTTCATAGAATATTTTTTGCTTAGAATTAGGTTCTCTATCGACTCCCGGGGCCATTTTGGCCATAAAAATTTCAGCCCCCGAGAAGGGGTGGCATCCACCCCCAGGGTAAAAGCGCAAGTTGGCACCATGTCACTTTTGATATCTGAGGCATACACTAACTTTTCCCAAATTTTCACGCAAATCGATGACGGTTGAAAGATTTCGGAAGCAAAAGCCTTCATTGACTGTACTATAAGAGGTGTTATGAGATTCCAGTGATTGATCTTGATGCTGCGCATTGAAAATTAAGTCTGTCAAATTAATTAACTTTCCAATTTCTAAAACTCATTTTGAACATATTCATATGGATTTGATTGGTCCTTTTCCACCATCTAATGGATATATGTCATAGTCATATAGCTTAACAGTTATTGAGTATTTTACTAGATGGTTGGAAGCATATATACCCAATTAAAAGTATTTCACCAGCGATTATTGCAAAAACATTCCCTTTAGAATTACTAGAGATCAAGGTACTCAGTTTGAATCTTTATTCACAGAACTTAGACATTACTCGTTTCTCATAAGATTCATACAAATACTTATCATCCACAAAGTAATGAAATGGTTGAAAGGTTCCACAGACAATTGAAATCACTTTTAATGGCTCCTAAAAATTCAAGACATTGGAGTGATGAACTTACAATTATCTTCTTGGTACATTGGGTTGATTCTACGGTTGGTTCCTTGTGAAACATTCTTCAATAATTTAAATATACAGGAAAAATTATGCTTTTTAATGTTTCCAAAAGTTTTATTAAAACTCTACACGTGTTTCGGCTTATTAGGCCTTTATCAAGAGTACAAGATAATACTAAATTTAAAATGTGTTCCTTACTTATTTATACCTAATGGAAGGTATAAATTATTCAAAGCTTTTAATCTATTTATTACATGCAACTAGTTATATGATTCCTATCCTATGTAAATATACTACAAATAAGTTCTTAATGTTAAATTACTTTTTCTAGAATATTATGACCCATAAATAATGTTTGATCATTAGTTACATTTTTATGCTTTTTGACAGCTTTCATGATCTCAAATTGTTCTAGTAAATCTAACTTCTTTCCTTTATTTTCTGTATGGAGTAATTCAACTTCATTAAAATTAACAAAATGATTATTTTCTATGCAGTGTGTTGACATACCGGTGCTATGTATACCATTCGTTATTGATTTTTTGTGTTCAGCGAGACGATTTTTTAATTTACGACCAGTTTGACCGATATATATATAGCATCGCAGTCATTACATTTTAATTGATATACACCTGTTTTTTCTAATAAATCTCTTTTGTCTTTATTATTAACTAACATTTTCCCTAGATTATTTTTATTAACAGAAATAGTTTTACATCCTAGTTTTTTCAGTTTATGACTAATTTTATCACTAATCTTAGGCCTATAATTAATACATTTATATATGTCAGTTCTTTGTGGAGTATCAGCATAAAATTCTTTAAGTAACTTTTTCTTTTGTTTAAGATTTATTAATTTATCTATGAGGTTTTCACTATAACCGTTGTTTCTAGCTATTTCTTTAATGGTGTTCACTTCTTTTATAAAATTATTCTTATTTAAAGGGAAGGTTAGCAGACGGTGGATAAATGAATGGAACGATGCCATTTTTATTTGTGATGATTGCTTAGAGTTCTTGTGAATGACTGTGTCTGTGCAAGTTGGTTTACGGTAAATGTCAAACTCTAAGCTGTTGTTTCTATTTTTTAAGTTAACGGCCAAGAAGTTTAAACCTTCCTCGTTTTCTATTTCTAGAGTGAATTGAATTTTATCGTGAAATGAATTCAGAAGATTTAAGAATTTATTAAGTTGTCTTTCTGTACCTTGCCAAATACAAAACACGTCATCCACATATCTAGTCCAGAAAAATACATTATTTATTAGGTTATTTTCGCAGTTAAACAACTTATTTTCAAAGTCTGACATAAATATTTCAGCTAATAACGGTGATATGGGGGAACCCATAGGTAATCCATCTGTCAATTTATAAATTTCATTATTGAATTGAAAGTAATTTTGACTCGTACAGGTTTTTATTATGATGTTTAATTGATTTTTTAATTCTAAGTCAATATCAGATTGATTGATAAGTATTTCTATTATTTCAAATATTGGTTGTAATGGTATGGATGTAAAGAGGCTTTTAACATCAAAGGATACTAATTTTGGGTTATTCGGAATTTTGAGATTTTTGGTTTTTTCTATGAATTGGAAGGAATTTTTAATGGCATATTTTGATTCAAATTTTGTCAGAGTGGGTAATAAGTTGTTTAATTCTTTACACAATTTATAAGATGGAGCATTTACATAAGATACTACAGGTCTGATGGGAATATCTTCTTTATGAATTTTAGGAAGTCCATAGAATAAGGGGGGTAGGGGGTTCATTGTTCTAAATTTATATGTGTTTTCAGGGGGAATGATTAGTGTGCAATTTTTTAATGTATTTAATATATCTGCTTGAAATTTATTAGTAGGGTCGTGATTTAATTTAATTATTTCATTTGAGCTTAAAATTAAAGATATTTTTGTATTATATTCCTCTCTAGTTAAAATTGTTATAGTATTTCCTTTATCGGCTTTACAAAGTATTAAATTATTATCAAGAATTTTATTTTTAATGCTATTAATAATTGATGATTCAAATTTATTACTTTTATTAGTGTCTACGTTATTGAATAAACTTGATATACCCATTTTCTCTTCAATTGGAATATTACTTAAAGAATTCAATGCTAATTCCGTGTTTATTGCTAGTAATTCGACCTCCTGTTTATTATGTAAATTCGGGGAATATTTTAATCCTTTTTCTAATAAACTAATTTCATTCCTACTGAATTCGATTTCTGTTAGATTTACTAGTCTGGGGTAAAATTTAAAAGTTGAAGTAGAATTATTGCTCGTTGTTTTATTATAACAACTGGAAGAGTCTGGCTTACTGTTTCTTAAATTCTGGAGTTTCTTATATTGCTTGAGATATTGTACACCGAAGCATATGAAAATATACTGCAACCATGGTTCAATAGAAGCAAAACAGGCCGTAGAAAAAAACCTTGAAAATTTGGCTAGTATTAGAACGAAAACAATGGTACATAAGAAGAGAAAATATTGGCCTTCATTTAAAACTAATACATACGGAGCTCCTCTATAAAGAAAACTACTTTCTTTTCCAACATATGGACCGTATCATTAGAGAAGAAATTCAAGAATTAGTCCATATACA
Organism: Stenurella melanura; assembly: GCA_963583905.1. Classification (NCBI taxonomy): domain Eukaryota; kingdom Metazoa; phylum Arthropoda; class Insecta; order Coleoptera; family Cerambycidae; genus Stenurella; species Stenurella melanura. The sequence goes on along the minus strand of OY757312.1, from coordinate 71,349,622 downwards.
ATATCTCAAGCAATATAAGAAACTCCAGAATTTAATAAACAGTAAGTCAGACTCTTCCAGTTGTTATAATAAAACAACGAGCAATAATTCTATTTCAACTTTTAAATTTTACCCCAGACTAGTAAATCTAACAGAAATCGAATTCAGTAGGAATGAAATTAGTTTATTACAAAAAGGATTAAAATATTCCCCGAATTTACATAATAAACAGGAGGTCGAATTACTAGCAATAAACACGGAATTAGCATTGAATTCTTTAAGTAATATTCCAATTGAAGAGAAAATGGGTATATCAAGTTTATTCAATAAGGTAGACACAAATAAAAGTAATAAATTTGAATCATCAATTATTAATAGCATTAAAATAAAATTCTTGATAATAATTTAATACTTTGTAAAGCCGATAAAGGAAATACTATAACAATTTTAACTAGAGAGGAATATAATACAAAAACATCTTTAATTTTAAGCTCAAATGAAATAATTAAATTAAATCACGACCCTACTAATAAATTTCAAGCAGATATATTAAATACATTAAAAAATTGCACACTAATCATTCCCCCTGAAAACACATATAAATTTAGAACAATGAACCCCCTACCCCCCTTATTCTATGGACTTCCTAAAATTCATAAAGAAGATATTCCCATCAGACCTGTAGTATCTTATGTAAATGCTCCATCTTATAAATTGTGTAAAGAATTAAACAACTTATTACCCACTCTGACAAAATTTGAATCCAAATATGCCATTAAAAATTCCTTCCAATTCATAGAAAAAACCAAAAATCTCAAAATTCCGAATAACGCAAAATTAGTATCCTTTGATGTTAAAGGCCTCTTTACACCCATACCATTACAACCATTATTTGAAATAATAGAAATACTTATCAATCAATCTGATATTGACTTAGAATTAAAAAATCAATTAAACATCATAATAAAAACCTGTACGAGTCAAAATTACTTTCAATTCAATAATGAAATTTATAAATTCACAGATGGATTACCTATGGGTTCCCCCATATCACCGTTATTAGCTGAAATATTTATGTCAGACTTTGAAAATAAGTTGTTTAACTGCGAAAATAACCTAATAAATAATGTATTTTTCTGGACTAGATATGTGGATGACGTGTTTTGTATTTGGCAAAGTACAGAAAGACAACTTAATAAATTCTTAAATCTTCTGAATTCATTTCACGATAAAATTCAATTCACTCTAGAAATAGAAAACGAGGAAGGTTTAAACTTCTTGGACGTTAACTTAAAAAATAGAAACAACAGCTTAGAGTTTGACATTTACCGTAAACCAACTTGCACAGACACAGTCATTCACAAGAACTCTAAGCAATCATCACAAATAAAAATGGCATCGTTCCATTCATTTATCCACCGTCTGCTAACCTTCCCTTTAAATAAGAATAATTTTATAAAAGAAGTGAACACCATTAAAGAAATAGCTAGAAACAACGGTTATAGTGAAAACCTCATAGATAAATTAATAAATCATAAACAAAAGAAAAAGTTACTTAAAGAATTTTATGCTGATACTCCACAAAGAACTGACATATATAAATGTATTAATTATAGGCCTAAGATTAGTGATAAAATTAGTCATAAACTGAAAAAACTAGGATGTAAAACTATTTCTGTTAATAAAAATAATCTAGGGAAAATGTTAGTTAATAATAAAGACAAAAGAGATTTATTAGAAAAAACAGGTGTATATCAATTAAAATGTAATGACTGCGATGCTATATATATCGGTCAAACTGGTCGTAAATTAAAAAATCGTCTCGCTGAACACAAAAAATCAATAACGAATGGTATACATAGCACCGGTATGTCAACACACTGCATAGAAAATAATAATTTTGTTAATTTTAATGAAGTTGAATTACTCCATACAGAAAATAAAGGAAAGAAGTTAGATTTACTAGAACAATTTAAGATCTTGAAAGCTGTCAAAAAGCATAAAAATGTAACTAATGATCAAACATTATTTATGGGTCATAATATTCTAGAAAAAATAATTTAACATTAAGAACTTATTTGTAGTATATTTACATAGGATAGGAATCATATAACTAGTTGCATGTAATAAATAGATTAAAAGCTTTGAATAATTTATACCTTCCATTAGGTATAAATAAGTAAGGAACACATTTTAAATTTAGTATTATCTTGTACTCTTGATAAAGGCCTAATAAGCCGAAACACGTGTAGAGTTTTAATAAAACTTTTGGAAACATTAAAAAGCATAATTTTTCCTGTATATTTAAATTATCTTCTTGGGCTTTCATACTTCTTTTGGATATGACACAACAACTTCAGTCAATTTAATAAACCCTATAGTGGACACAATTGTTGTAACTGCGAAGATTGTGGTGTTACTGATGAAAAAGAAAACGACAATAAGATGTACAAATTGAATCACATTCTGATGCAGATTAGTCTTGCAACAATTAATTTTCACGTTTGCTCAAATAAAAATGTCTCAAATATAAAACCTAAACTACCTCGTTCAACTAACCAACAAAGTTTCGTTCATAAAGGTTTAAAAGGTTGTGATTATATTTTTGTCAAAGTTCCTAAGAACTTTTCAGCTTACACCAACCATACGAGGGTCCCTATGAAGTCGTTCGTAGTACACCCAAAATTTTTAACATTGGAAATGTTTATGTTCGTATATGGGGTAGAGTTACCAGTTTTTGTTCAATGTCAAAAGACAGCGGTGTCGCGGTTGAGTGAGACTGTCGTATATGCAATGGCTGATATACGCAAATGTAATATGGGTTGCATATATCACAGGGGTCAAGTTACCATTTTTCATATAAGGCGGAAATACAGCGGTGTAGTGGATCGTGCTGGCTTCGCCTCGTCCGGAAAAAGTTGAGAAAGTTTATGTTTTATGTATGGTGTTATTATTTCCAATGTCCCGATGGTTGCAAGCATTACGAAATCTGTGAATTTTTTTTATTGTTAAGGATGATTCAAAAAATGCAATTTCGATGTATAAAGTTAAACCAGCATTCATAGCTTTTGATGACGCTACGTTCAAGCAAAACCCTCTAAAAAAGTAACTTTTATCATGAAATAGAATTATTTGGCTTATTACGCTTTTGTTGAAGGGAGCGTTATGTAGCGTATATCAGTTACAACACCTTGTCAAAACTGGCTTTATTTGGATGAGCTACTATGAAAATATAGAAAATAATAATAACAAAAAATTTGATTTCAAAATTTCGAATTTCTAGACATTATTTCTTTTGTAATTAAATAAACATTTATAACCTTTCACAGATATTAAATTTTGGAAATACTTTTTAGGAACAATGGGTTGTTTGCGGATTTTTCGATTCATATAAACTCAAACTCTATTACATATGGACAATGAGCGTATCATTTACCTTTTCGCCTCCAGCTCCCTAGCTATCACAATTCGTTATTAAAATATGAAGTTGTTTCCATAATCAAATTAGTAGATATGCTTGTTGACAACAGCTACCAAATAAAATTATTCCACGGCGATGTTTCAAGTTGATTACAATAATTAAGTTTGAGAATTTCAATATTTATGTGAGCAAATTTTCATCAGACGAGGCAAAGTCGAGATAAACTAGTCGAGATTGGAATGAAGTGTTCAAAATTAATTTACGTACCATCAGGAAAACGAAGTAAATTGTTGCGTTTTATCACCCGACCATATTTTAATCAAGCATAACCAAAGCAATTAATATGCCGATTTTAGTTGCAAAGTAAACATTTATACTATTAGTAGAACACTACTGAGTAGATTATGAAGTAAGGAACAATTGCGTTATGGGGTTTTTATTTCATCCGTTAGTTGGTCACCTAATAATGATAAAATCACAAAATGATATTAATTAGGGGTGTATTTTTTGAGAACGGGGTGAGGGGGTTGGTTTTGTGGTTTTTTATTTGTAACTCAAAAACTAAGCGGTATTCGAAAAAAACAATTACGCGAGTACTCTTTTGTAGGGTGACAATGCGACTATATTTCTGGCAGAAATCCATGCCATTGAGCTGCGTATACGGAGGCTCGAACAGACGCAACCTAGACACAGATGAATAACAATATTTTCAGACAGATAAACGGCTCCTAAATCCCTTGGAGTTGTAACTCTAAAACGGTTAGGAATTGCCAGGAAGCTCTTGCCCGACTGGGCAAAAACAACAAACTGCTCTGATCTGGATACCTGGTCACTCTGGCATGGAAGGCAACGAAGTTACCGATTTCTTGGCCAGAGAAGGTGCGGCAACCAAATTTATAGGTCCAGAACTGGCATGCGGCACCTGGCATATCCGCAAACTCTGCCAAGGCTGCTGTCTTAGACTGGGTTGAATTGAAAACAATCCAGTACTGGCAGGAACTAAGAGGATTAGTTCATTCAAAGGAGTGTCCTTGAAGTCAAGAACTAGAAAACTATTAGAGTTCAATAGGCTACACCTAAGAACTCTAATTGGCCTATACACTGAGCACTGCAGATTGAATCATCACCTGCAAAGAATTGGACTGGTGGAGGAACCCGAATGCCGTCTGTGTCTGGAGGATGATGAAACGGCAGAGCACATTTTGTGTACCTATCCTGCTGTAGAAAGAGCCAGGTTCTCATTGTTTGTCAAAGGGCGACTGAAGCCAGAGTACCTGGACGGTTTCTCACTCAACAAGATTATCAGCTTTATTAAAAAGCTGAATCTATTGGGTGAATTATAACTAGGCGTGAGCCACGACAGACCTGATGGTCGAGGTGGAGAGTCTGACAGGAGCCCACTCACATATGAACTTAACCTAACCTAACTCTTTTGTAGAAAATTAAAGTTCCCATCGAAATAGCTGTTAAAATCTTGAAAACACCATGTTTTATATGAAATATGGGTGATGTGAATATTAATTCATTTGGATTAGACAATCTATTAGCATCATGCCTCAATTCTTGCAATTTCACACAAGTTATTAATGAAGCCACTAGAGTTACACAATTACTTCCTCATCCACGTAGTGGATTAGAAGTATAGTAAGCGTAAAAAAGAATTCGTTTTTTTTTGTTCTTGAAATAGGTTGAGAATGTCATGAAACGTCGAGATTTGAAATATGAGCGAAAAAAAATTTTCTGTCTGTCTGTCTGTCTGTCTGTGTGTCTGTCTGCCTGTCTGTCCGTCCGTCCGTCCGCCTGTCTGTCCGTCTGTCTGTCTGTTTGTAACTTTTTTTTTGTCCGCACGTTCTCTCCGGAACGATGTTAGGTATTGACTTGAAATTTTGTACACATACATATTTTAACGAGATCTGGAACTGGATTGTTTTTTTAACAAATCCGGTGAAGGGTTGTGGTGTAAATAGGGGGAAATAGGTAAAGTACAGAAACTTAATATTTGGTCTATGTACTAGAAGCCAAGGCCTCAAAATTTTTTATAATATTTTCCATCCCCTCACCTCTCCCCACTCCATTATTAAAGGGGTTGATAAAATAAATTGAGATATTCACTTGAAATTTGGTATACACACAATGATATCAGGAACTAGATCATATTTTGGAATTATTCCGTTGAAGGGTTGGGGGTTAAATTAGGGGTATATAGAAGAAAATAAATAAAGCAAGCTGGTAAGAGTACATAAACTTGAAATTCAATGTATGTACTAGAAGCCAAGGCATCAGAATTGTATATAATATTTTTCAACCCTCCCCCAACTCACTCCACTATTAAAAGGGTTGATAAAATAGAATTGAGATATTCACTTGAAATTTGATACACGTATGTATTAAAACGACATCTGGCACTAGATCATATTTTCAGATGATTCCGTTGAAAGGTTTGGGGGTTAAATAGGGATAGATAGGGGAAAATAAGTAAAGCATGCTGGTAGGAGTACAGAAATATGGAATTTGGTGTATATAGTAGAAGCGCAGGCCTCAGACTTTTTAAATATTTTCCGTCCCTCCACGACCCCCACTCCCTTATTAAAATATGTGATAAAATTAAATTGAGGTTTTCACTTTAACTTTTGTACACGTATGTATTATAACGACATCTGAAACTAGATTATATAAGTGGGGGTAAGTAGAAGTAAATATGGAAAAATAAGTAAAGCAAGCTGGTAAGAGTACAGAAACTTGGGATTTGGTGTATATACTAGAAACCAAGGCATAAGATTTCTCTCTAATAGTTTTCAACCCCCACCCCTACCATCTCCACTCCATTATTAAAGGGATTGATTACATAAAATTGAGATGTTCACTTGAAAGTTAGTACACGTATGTATTGCAATGACATCTAATTGAGATGATTCCGTTGAAGGGGTGGGAGGTCGAGCGGGCGGACGCACTGGCCGGGAGGGGCTCTGGGAGACCTCCGCTTGGCCGTGAGCCGGCTCTCGGCTACCCTAGATCCCATGCCAAGAGGTTAATAGATAACTGGACTCGTAACCAGTTCATTGACCTCTAGAATTCCTATCCAGGACTCCGGCAAGCGAAGCTCTTAATCTCAGGGCCCTTGCCGGAGAGAACAAAGCAAATGTTGAGTCTAAGCAGAAAGCAAATTAGAGCAGGGACAGACCTCCTGACCGGGCACGGCTCTTTTCGGAAACACCTGCACACAATGGTGGTTGACCACCCCGATTGCAGGTTCTACGAGTACGAGGAGGAAACTTCCAACCACGTCCTCACTTCTTGCCCAGGACTGATGAACCTGAGGCACAAACACTTCGGTACTGGTTTTCCAGTGCTGGAGGAAATAAGGAGTTCTCCCGTGGGAAAGATTTCAGCCTTTGGGCTGGAATCCGGTCTGTACGGGGGAGCTCATTAACTTGTTAGCGGTAGCACAATGGGCCACAAGGCCTGAGTGAGACGCCCCGCTAAAAGAAGAAGAAGGAGAAGAAGAATTTCAATTTTTTTATTTTCCATCCCCCACCACCCCCTCCGCCACAAAATTACATGAGCATCGAGTATATATACAAATGCAGCAGTGGCAACGAAATGTCTTAAATCACCATTCCCTGCAATGTAGTTGTAGAAACAAAAAATGGATGGATGCCGATATCCACAACACAGTCTCCTGCACCACAGAATTTGCTCGAGCGGATAGCTTGTGAATGCTGGAAAAGCTGCCGTGGAAACTGTAGTTGCAGGAAGTTGGGTACTAGATGCTCAATTTTTTGCAAAGAATGCGCAGAACTGCGAACATTATAAATGACTTAAACTGAAAATTTAAGAAACTCCGGCACAATGAAATCTGAAGATCTTGGAAGCGGCATACCAGATTTTCACCAAACATGGCTAATACCATCTCGCAAATACCAGCTTCTGAAACAAAAAACCGCTTTGAAATAAGTTTAGCTAACTTTGAATGGCAACATCTCAGTCAATTTTCATCGTAGAAACTTTCTTAAAGCTCATATTAATAGTTGTAACCACTGCTTTATTTTCCCCATACCTATCTCTGCTTAGAAAGAATTTATAAACAAAAATGAAAAAAAAAATCACAGATGTCGCAATCCTTGCAACCATCGGGACATTGGAAATGATAACACCATACATAAAACATTAACTTATTCCGGACAAGGCGAAGCTGAGTCTGGAAACAGCTAGGATCCGCCTCAAAAAACACAATTTTAGGTACTTGTTACAAAAATAACCATTCGCTATTTGTCAACGTTTGTGAATCCATAGTGACTGCGATTGGAGCTGACCATAACCGCATTATAACTTCATGTTCTCCGCGCATGCTCATACTGTGCACACTTAGTCAGTATTACGTCATCTGATCTTGACTCGCGCTAATAATAATTATTAACAATTAGATATCAGAATAAAATCCTACTAACCTAACCTAGAGAAATCACACGACAGAATTAATTTATATTAAGCAGAATAAAAACCTACTAACCTAACCTAAAGAAATCTTAGAAAAGAATTTGTAAAAAAATATATTAATCTCACAAAATGAAAGAAAGAAAATTCAACAGGAATAGGAGTTTGAACCCGGGATCTTTTACACCGTAAGCGAGATCAATCAAATCAATCAAAACATATTTATAAATAGGCAACGCCTGGTATGGTAGGGGGTGTCTTATCTGGAATGGGGCATTATGCATTCTGATTTGGGTTATGTTGCGTGTAAGCGGACTGCCGCCCAGATGAAAGGAATACAATTTTGGGGATGTTTTCCGAACGAAGTCCGCTAGTAACGTTATGTTAAGAGGTACATTATCTATGCGCCTACCGTACGGCTGATGATGTACACTAGTGCAAGGAATAAATAGTCAAACAAATTATATCGCGCTTCTCTATTCGTCGGCCGCACAAGATTTGCGCTCTCCGTACCGCCTTTTATTGAACAGGCGGTATAATATCGATCGGCGCTAACCGACTACACCACATCATCGCTTCCCACATAGTAATAGGTTCTCGCTCAGTAACTCGTAACTTTTGTCCTTTACGCGCATACGCGAACATTAACATTTCCAATGTTAAAAATCGTGATTCTTGCATTTTTATAGATTTGCTTATGCTTATATTTCATAAAAAAACTGTTTTTTGTTCGATGAGAGATTCAATTTTCTACAAAAAAGTACTCTTGTAATTTTTTTCGAACTCCGCTTAGTTCTTGAGTTATATTAAAAAAACAATAAACCACCTCCTTCTAAAAAATTTAAGAGCAGAGATTTTATCATGATCGGGTGACCAACTAACGGATGAAACAGTAAGAACCCTTCCTTACTAAATCACATAATTAATAGCCTATAGAGAACATACAACGGTGAATGTATATTGAGTCTAAACTAAATTCAATTGAAATTTAAGGATACATTTTGTCAAGAGGTGCATGCAGTTAACTGCACGAAACTAATAAATACACAGAATGCATATACATTAAGCAAATTAATCTAATAACGATTTCCGCTCTAACTAACTATTAAATGTTAATTATTGAGTTACAGCATTTGCTGTAGTAAATATCTAGGCTACTATTTTCCATATTTACTCAATGCAAATTACTCTGTTGATTTAATTTTTAAACTATTCAAAAAAGTTACAAAATATTACCAAAACACACCACACATACTAGTCAACCCCCAAAGCCAAGGCTGTTAGGAAGGAGTAACACATCTGAGAATCGCAGACATCCATTACTCACAGACATTGACAGTGTTTTAGCTTGAAATCGAACCTAGTACACGATAAACAGCATGACCAAGCGTAATCATTACACAACACACTTTAGCCCGCTGCTCTGCCATACTGAGAAAAGGATCATCTCCTGGATTTAAGTAGGTAATAACCTGTAGAATAAAATGATGCATTCTTTGCACTTCCAAGTTCCGGAAAAATTGAAAAAAAATTTGAAGAACTTCTTGTGTTTCGATTTTTTTGCTCTAGCGGTTAAACTAATGAAAATAGAGAAAAAAGTTTTCAACAAAACTTATAGCTCGTCTCCTTCTCTACAAGAAAGGTCCAAACACATTTTTAACCTGCTTAAAAAAAATTTTTTTTTGAGAAAAAGTGGTTTTTAAAAAATGTCTGTGTGTGCGTGCGAATGTGTGTGTACACGATAGCGGCGAAATTACTAAACGGACTTGGATGAAACTTTGCGTGGGGATTTCTTTAGTGCTTCAGAAGACCTGATAAGGTTTTGGTTGAGATCGGATTACGTTTTGTGCCGTTTTGGCACAATAACATAGCAAATATGAAGCATAGTCCATTATTACCGTCACAGGGGTAAATGTGAAGAAGCGCAGCTTTTCGCCGGTCCGGTACGAGTCGGATGGTAATTAAATTCTCTTTGTCTTAGGCTATATTTCGTTAATAGTGCATTCTGTAAGTCGGACAGGAATACAAATTTTTCCTAGCTTAACGAGACTATGTCACGCCCCCGCTTTCGGGGATGCTGAATACGATGGCGGTGGTTAAATCCCTCTCCGAGGTCTCCCCACCCCTCAAACGGCCAGCAACTACCCCCAAAGGCCGTCTTCTCTTGAAACGGGCAAAATTATCATTATTTGATTTTTTTACGGAAGAATTTAATTCAAAAGTACGCGAGCTCGCGGTGACAAAGACTACACACAGAGATGTTATTTAGTACACAGCATCCCGTGCAGCATCTCCGCGTCGCTCCTTTTACTGTAGCTGGTCCACGTGCAAGATTCCTTCTCAGCGTCCACTGTCATAAAAACAGGAACTCAGTTACTGTTAATGCCTACACGACTGATCTCGTGGAGAATATCTAACATCACCATCGCGCTCAATATCCTCGAAAACGGAGGGTAATACAAATTTGGTTGGTAGGAGACGACCTATACGCAGTTTACCCCTTTCGGCGGTAGTCTTTGGCCGTTTAGACGTTAGCGAGGGTCGAGAAGGGTTCTCGACAACACCATTGTGCTTAGCATCGTCGAAAACGGTTTTCTTTCGCGGGTTTAGCCGAGAGAAAACGGTCTATCCTCGTTTCATCCCTTTGGGGGGTTGGCCGTTTGGGAGGTTGGCTGGGCTTAAGGAAGGGTCTCGACATCACCGTCTTGCTCAGCATCCTCGAAAATGGGAATAACACAGTTTGGCTGGTAGGAGACGGCGGATACGGTCCCGCCGAAGGAGTATTTCGAAAGATACGAACGTTCTATCATTGCACGTTGCCGCATTTTTTTCGGCTTCGGAAAGAGCTTTTTATTTTTTCCGCTTTTCGCCTATATCTAGGAAACGGTTCAAGCAAGCTCAAAAATAAAAACTCTCCAAGGACGAGTTCGTTTCGTGAGGTATCGTCAGGTTCCACCGGAATTTTTACACGGTTCTTCGTTTCAGAGATATCGACCGAAATATGTGGTGGTGTAAGGCGGAAAATGGGACGTCTTTCACTTTAAATGTCGATAACTTCTAAACGGCGATTCCTAGGACGAAAGACTACCACCTCAATAGTAGAGATTTAAACGGTCTAAAAGTCGTTTGTTTTATTTTCGCCTTGCTCCAAAAATAAACGAGCGAGGAGTGGTCAAAGTTGAGGCCTATTTTAGATACTGGCAGTGATGACGTCAAATAAATAATAGAAAATCAATTATTTCATCATATACATGTTGTGCGAACAATTTACATTTTATTTTTAAGTTGATTCCCGGCTTCGAATCCCGCACGGGGCCTACTATTTTTATTTCTTTTTCAATTTCAACAAATCTATCGAATCAATCAATCAACAGTCGTGGACAAAGTATAGTATTCTACTCGCATCATTATACGTACAGTGCAATCCTATGTCTTGAAACATAAGAGAAGAACAGCAAATAATATGTTTCAATATGTTGATATTGGGTATGTGGTGTAAACATTGAGTTAGAAGGTAGGGTACGACGTCCTATACAAATTTCCTATACAGAAACGGCTTCAGTAGGCGTAACTAAATGTAGTAACAATATGGTGCTTTTTTGTTTTACTTTTTAAAAAAAATGTGGCATTATAACAATATGCATACGATCTGAGTGAAAAGTATTGCACAGCTTTTATAACTTTTTAACTACCAGTTCTATTGAATAAAGTTTCATACAAAAATGAATAAAAAAACGAACAGGTTTGTGGTTTGAATTTTAATACATATTTCTATTTTGACACTTGAGTATGTAACTTGTTTTTTAAACCATACTGTACAATATTGTCGCGAATTATTCGCCTTTTTGGAAACACCCTGTGTGAATCCGTGGGTTCTAAATAATTTCAACAAGAGATAAACACTACTAACACTTTATTTAACAATTTACTGACTATACAATACTTCAAAATAAACTTTATTTACTTCTTATTTAACCCCACTTTTCACTTTTCAACTTGTTCACTTTTATAAACTGATTTCTTAATAAAACTTCCCTTTCCGCGCTGGTAATCGCGTCTTATATACTCCGAAATTAGCTCTAGATTAATCCAGAATCTTCTCCAACCACAATCTAGAAAAGTCCTTGGCTCTTTCTAGAGTCTTTCCGGTCACTATCAGTAGGCATAGGCGTATCATCTCCAGTTCCAAGGGGGTGTAATTCATAACAATATGATTTTTTGACTTATTTAACAGCATAAACACCAACTTTGTATATAAAAAGAGAACGATAAAAAAATGATTTGTATAATATTTTTTTATACAAGTTCCTAATATTTAAAAAATTATAGGCTAAATATGTAACAGTTTTTATTTACCTTGATATATAAAACGTGCAATGTTATCCTAAAATAAACAATTTTTTCTACGAAATATATAAACCTGAGTATATTAAAAAACTTAGTTTTTTTTAATACGGTTCTGTTTATTGTTTACACTACCTATGAAATGTTATTCCCGTTAATTTCTTCTTGTAAATACAATCTCTAGAAGACCAACTTCTTTTAGCACACGACACCATAGTCCTTTTAATGTTTATTGTCTAAAATTTAACAAACTATCAGTAAAAATCACAATAAATCGCATGGAAAACAGACTGCCATTATGTGACGAAGTAGTAGTAACAAGATGGCGAAATAATGCCGTTTTTAATCACGTGACTGCTTCTCCCTACCTTCTAACTCAATGGGTGTAAGTGAGGATTTATTTAGTGCTCCAGAGGATCTGAAAAGGTTGTGGTTGAAATCGGAATTTAGTGCTCTTTTCGGCTTCAAGGATCCACCGTGGGGAGGTTCTAGCCGCTTCCAGTAGCAGCCTATTTTTTTCTCTGTGAATTAATGCCGTAAAAGTAAAAAAATAAAAATTTAAGTGTTATTTCAATGAGCACTTGTCAAAAATGCAATAATAAATTCTTACTGAAATGATAAACTTCTTTTTTTTTGGCATTGGATCTAATCCATTAGCCAGTTGCATATATTGAAAGCTAACCTAAACAACGTAGCGGAATAATTACTTGAAGACTAACAACAAGGACGTAAACAGGGACACTCTCTTCTCCAATGATAAACTTATAAAAACACACAAACAGGTGCCGAAAATAATATTATATTTGCAAAATAAAACACCCTCTGACCAAAATGGTTGAAAATGGTACAGTGTTAAATGATACAAACTTGGTAAATAGATTTCATGAACGTAATTATTCCGTTATATGCATTTGGAATTAGAGCGTTGATTTAATTTAGAGTTAGTAGTAGACAATAACAACATAATAATAATAATGTTTACTATGACGATGTGCAATGCTTGATATATTGAAACTACTTCGTACTCATATTGTGTAAGAATGTGGAAAGTTTCCCAAAGCTGACCAACACATCATGCTAGTGGCCGATTATGCATGTGTGGAATATTTCGAGTCACGCTTAAATAACATAATCAAGAGTTTATCTTGGAAATACGTAATTGTAAGTATGGTTCGGTTTCACGTCGTTTAATCAAGTACTTTTGGTAACTTTACTGCATAACGTGATTCCTTAGCTCTGTTCTTCATAAGACCTCCTTCTTAATGTCCCTCACTCGCCAAGCTATTCTACATCTGCCACTCTGTACCAAATGAATGTTCAAATTATAGGGAATCATCATTATTCCGCATGGGCAAGAATTCATCAAAATTTTTACTTTATTGCAACGTAACAATTGTTTCGCTAACACTGTGTTGGTTTCATCAAATGTAAGTTATAAACTAACATTAAAATATTGAACAGAGTGTATAAATGAAGGTCTTTAGAGTCGTAAATTAATATCTTGCAGATATCTGGGTGAAGCCACTGTGTTGGTAAGACAATCGTTATGTAGTGACAAATTTGTAAAAACCGCTGCCTAAGGAATCACTACTTCCACATCCAGATTTCCCAACCAAGTCTCCTTAAAGGAAAGCATCTTGATATTATATTTGCAAACCAGTATGTGGAAACAATTGCTCAGAATGTTTACAATATAATATGTTCAATTATTGTAAATAACACACCCGATAATGGAAAATTCCATAAAGAAATTTGAATTTGCTTCTAGTATATACACCAAATCTCAAGTTTATGAACTCTTGCTAGCTTGCTTTTCTTATTTATCTTATCTTATCTTCAACGAAACAAGTTCAAAATATTCTCGACGTTTCATGACATTCTAAACCTATTTCAACAAAAAGCAAACCTTCTCACATATGGAGAAGTTTTCTACAAACTTTTCCCGAAATTTAAAAAAAAAGTTACCAAAATCGGTTTTGACTCAATGGAGTTAGAACTCTTTTCTTTAGTAAATGGACTATTAGTGATGCGATAAAAATCATGGTATAGTCAGACACGATATACAGCAATGGGAGGCCAACTAGAACAATGTATGGATTACAAAATGTGGAGAATAAGATGAAGAATCAAATGGCATACTTTTAAAAAACCGCTGCCTAAGGAGTCACTACTTACCCATACCAAATTTCAAGTCAACTGTATTTTATCAACCCCTCTAATAATGAAACGTAGATGGTGAGGGGTTGAAAAATGTTATTAAGTAATCTGAGGCCGTGGCTTTTGTATATACAGCAAATCTCAAGTTTCTGTGCACTTACCAGCTTGCTTTACTTATTTTCCCCTACTTACTCCCCACCCCTTCAAAGGAATGATCTCAAAATATAATAATTTAAATATACATGAAAATTATGCTTTTTAATGTTTCAAAAAGTTTTATTAAAACTCTACACGTGTTTCGGCTTATTAGGCCTTTATCAAGAGTACAAGATAATAATAATAATAAGAGTTTTAATAAAACTTTTTGAAACATTAAAAAGCATAATTTTCATGTATATTTAAATTATTGAAGAATGTTTCACAAGGAACCAACCGTAGAATCAACCCAATGTATCAAAATATAATGTACTTCCAGATGTTGTTAAAATGTTTAAAAAAATATGAGGCCTTGGCTTCTAGTATGTATATATTCCAAAATCCAAATTTCTGTACTTTTACCAACTTGCTTCACTTATTTACCAATATCTACCCTATCCCTTCATCGGAATTAGCGCAAAATATAATCTAGTTTGTGTTCTCGTCATGATACATAAGTGAACTAAATTTCAAGTCAAAATCTCTGTTCCTGAAAAAATGTGCACACAAAAGAAGTTACAGACGGACGGACAGATTTTAAAAAAATCGGTAAAGGTATTTACAGAAAACTTCCCTCTTTATTTGTGAATCTAAAAAATTATTAATCACGAAATGACATTGAAAATAATAATCGGAATATAGTTATCACTATTATTACAAAGAAACCTGAGAAGTTTTGGGCGAGAAAATATACAGAGTGGTCATCCGACAGCAAAAATTCAATACTAAATAACAGGTGCCAAATATGGAAGGCTTGCACAAATACCTTTACAAATACCCACCATGGTTGAATTGTTTCTTGGAATGACCACCCTGTACATTTTGCAATAAAGCTATAATAGGTGCATATGCCAAATATTCTTGCCATGTGTCACATTTTCAGTTCCACATTCACATAGTGATAAAAAAAATGCCTTTTTTTTTAATAGGTTTAGAATGTTATGAAACGTGAAAATTTCAACTTTGAGCAAATAATTTTTTTTTTCATGTTTCTAGTGGTAAAAAAATTTTTCATCATCTGTAGTAGTAAAAAAAATATTTATAGCAATTTTTCTTTTCCAATTCTATATCCACGTAGTGGAGTGGAAGTATAGTAGTGATGAAGGAAATTTAAATTTTTCTTTTCTTTTAAAATAGGCATAGAATGTCATGAAACGTGGAAATTTGAAATTTGGGCGAAAGAAAATTCTCTTCCATCATCTATTCTTTAGTAGTGGTCAAATTTTTTTTTAAATGTTCAAAAGCATTTTTTCATGAAACGTGGATACTTTAAATTTGAGCAAAACATTTTTTTCCACCACCTATTAAGTATAGTAGTAAAAAAACTTTCAAACAATGTTTTTTCCCATTTAATTTTTTTTTTCTGAAATGGGTAAGTTTAGAATGTCACGAAACGTGGAAATTTTAAATTTGAGCAAACAAATTTTTTTCAATCATATTTTCTATAGTAGCAAAGAAATTTGAAAAAATTTTTCCTTGACAAAATTTTTTTATAAAATAGATTTAGAATGTCATGAAACATGGAAATTTTAAATTTCAGCAAAAAAAAATCCCATCTTTCTACTAGTAAAAAAATATTCAATTTAAAAAAAAAATCTTTTTCTGAAGTAGGTTTACAATGTCATGAAACGTGGAAATTTTAAATTTGAGCAAAACAAATTTTTCTATCATATATTCTATAGTAGTAAAGAAATTTTAAATAAAAATCTCTCACAAAATTTTCAAATGAAATTCTTTATGAAATTTTTTGTTTATGAAATAGATTTAGAATGACACGAAACGTGGAAATTTAAAATCTGAGTAAAAATGAAATTCCCGTCTTTCTACTTGTAAAAATATTTTGAGTTTTGAATTTTTTTTTTCTGAAAGCATGTCATGAAACGTAGAAATTTTATATTTGAGCGAAAAATTTTTTTTTCTTTCATTATCTACTCCCTGTGTATTTTCCAGTGAAATTCTAACCATTTCTTCGCTGGCAGTAGCGTCAGCTACCCACCAAATTTGACTGTTCTCCGTCAAGTCTTCTTTTAGATAATGAACCAAGAGACAGACAGACAGACTGACGGAATTGAAAAATCTGTATTTTCGTAATCTACATGATCTGAAACGTGAAAATCCGAAAAGATCTCGGAGGGTGATTTTTCTCGAATACAATACTTCCCTTCGCTATGCGAGGGAAGTAAAAAAAATAAAAAAAATATTCAATTTTTTTTAATAGATTTAGAATGCCATGAAACGTAGATATTTTAAATGTGAGCAAAAATATTTTTCTCCATCTATTCTAGTGGTAAAACATTTTTCCAAAATGTTGGCAAACAAAATGTTCGATTTTTTTTTCTGAAATAGGGTTAGAATGTCATGAAATGCGGAAATTTTAAATTTTGAGCAAAGAAATTTTTTTTTCATCTATTCTATAGTAGTGGTAAAAAAAAGATTACAAATTATTTCTAAAAATTTCAATTTTTTGAAATTGGTTTAGAATGTCATGAAATGTGGACATTTCAAATTTGAGCAAAAAGGAATTTTTCAAAATTTGTTTCATTATTTATTCCCTTTAGACCCTGTATATTTTCCAGCGAAAGTTTAACCATTTCGCTGACAGTAGCATCAGCTACCTACCAAATTTGACTGTTCTCCGTCAAGTAGTTTTTTTAGTTAATGTACCAACAGACAGACATGTTCTGAAACGTGAAAATCCGAAAAAATCTTGGAGGATGATTTTTTTCTCGAATACAATACTTCCCTTCGGTATGCGAGGGAAATAAAATTTGATTTTTTTTACGATTACTACTACTATACTTCCACTCCACTATATGAATATGGAAGTAATTGATTGATTTTTTCAATCGGCCAAACCTATTAGTAAATATTCTTTCCTCTGTCAAACGGTTTTCCGATTTCATGTTGATGAACCAACAGATATCAGTAAAAATTTGTATAATCTAAATCGTCTGAAACATGATCTAAAGATATAAAGATTATATACTTACGTACAAGAGAGAAAGAAAATGTGCGTATAGAATATTATTAAATAAAATAGTAACTTGAACTTAAACGTGTAAATGTAATTACAATACATATTTTCTACGCGTTACTAGTACATTTATTAAATATTTATACAATGCCAGTTTTTAATGGATAATTGCATGACAATTTTACTAATTGTTCAAGTCGTATGCTTCACAAGGCCGCCGGTCTATAAGCAATTAATTTTCTAGCAGTAAACAACAACAATGAGATACACATATTTTAAATTGTGTCTATTTTTAGAAGATGAATTTGACGTACCATAAGATAATTACGAAAGTAGTAGATTTAGGTTTTATTGGAAAATTGAAGAATATGGTTATTGATATTACTTTCAAAATGGAGTAATAATTATCGGAGTTAAACAGTACACAGTATACAAGATGCCAATATAAATATTTACAGTTTATATTTGATGCAATAGAAAAGTACCTACGTCATCTTACTGTTCAAAACTATCACAAGTTAATAGTGATAAAGTTCTTCTCCACCTTTAAAATTCGTGGTTCATGCCTTGTAGTTCTTATACATTTTCAATTATACTGAATGTTTATAGGAAGAAAGAGCGTTTGTCATTTGTTTTTAAATATTATATTCCTAATTTGTATTAATATGTTTTTGGATACATTATCATATTCACATACATTGTAAGATTTTAATTAATCAATGTCTTGTTTAATACTTCCAAAATGCTACTTCACAATAATATGTATTAAGTTTTCAAATTCAGTTAGATAAATAAGAGTTTTTGTGGAAGTATACCTTTGGCTAAAACTTGTTACCTACTATGGCAGAACATTTGTTATTAGATTAGTATTTTCTATTTCTTATTCACTATTCTCTTTGGACATTACAAATTATTATATTATTGATATCTCTGTGCAATTGCAACTGTTTAGGGTTATTATTTTTTGCATCAATATTTTTTTTATTACGTACCTATTATCATTGTTTGATAGGGAATCATAGTGTTAAATTTTGGAAAAGTATGTTTCAATAATTTTATTTGTTTCATCCATGTCAATTTTAATCCATAAACATTTATTCTAAAACTGTTTTCTCCCTCATTTAACTCAATTTACATCCTACTATTTGTTGAGTCAATGATGCCTAAAAATCGTCAAAACTTCTTAGTCCTCAGGAACAGTTCTGATCTTGATGATTTATTTTTAAAATCTGTTTATCAATATTACTAAAATCAGAAACATCTCAAGTGGCGCAAATAATTATTTATATTGTTTGAGGGTAGATAAGGGGTATCTACCGGGGTGGACGTTAGTAAACTCAAAATAACCAGAAATAGTGGGATGAATTCTAAGCAAAAAATGTTCTATGAAATTTTTTCGATAAATCAATATTTTTCGAGTTATTCGCGGATGAAAATGTTGATTTATCATCAAGAAAATACATGTTTTCTAGCGATTTTTCACGAAGCTTTGACAAAACATTCGTAATGGTTTTCTAATAATAATAATAATACTAATAATAAACAAACTTTATTTAATAAGCTCATATAAACGCATATAATAATGACATTGAAACAATTAATACAATTTAACTTATTAAAATAGGTTGTATTGTAATTAATCTGTAACAAGTTACAGAAAAATTCCGTCTTCCATGCACCTAGGACCCATTAATAGACCAGTGCCAAACCGGTCTTCAGAGACCAAAAATCTGAAAAATTCTTAGCAGTATATGGGTGGTGGGAAAATTTAGGATCAATGGTATATAAATGGGGAAAAATCGATTGGACTGCAACAGATAACCGGAAGTGGGGAGGGGGTGCGAAAAGCTGTGTTTTTGGGGTAAACGTGCTCTCTTACGATTTCTGGCAAAAATAGACCTCCTATCGAAAAGAGTTTAATATAAAAGTTGTAGATAATTGAGAGGTCTACAACTTTTATTTGAATCATTTTTTTACAGGACCTGAAAAATGTTGAGAAAAGCGGGAAAAAACATTTTTTTTGGTTATTTATTTTTATCTTCCACAAAAGTAATTCGATTTTGATGAGATTCGGTGAAAATGTATATTTTTATGCCTCAAAAATGCTGTAATTTTTTTTTTTGAAGCGAAATATTCATTTTTTTATTTCTTGCGAATTTAATTTGAAAAAAAGAAACTAATTTTCTATCAAAAAAGTTCATTAACAAATTTTTGATTTTTTAAAATTTCAGAACGGCATTTTTTTCTTTGAAACCTGTACTTTAAGATGGTGCAAAAAAATCATACTGTTACCGTGGAAGAACATTGTCAAAAATGGAAAAAAGTAAAAAAACCCTTTTCTCAAAATCGATTTTTCCGTAAATGTCACTAATTCTTCACCGTTCATTTAAATGAATAAAAATCATAAAAATGGTACGATTGGTGAAATCGTCAATAAGTATTTGCATTACGAACAGAGCCACTACGCAGCAAACAGTTACGTTGTATTTGATCAATATCCCGAAGCTGATATAACTACTACAACATTACCCGCTTCAACAGCAAGTTCAATGAGTACGAAGAAAGAAAACACAGAAACAGGAAGTATCCATACATTTGAGTTTCGTAGTCATACACAAATTCCATTTACTCCAGACAAATTTTTGTCTAATGAACAAAATAAGAAAAAAATTATAGAAACACTGTCAGAAAAATTTCAATCAGAATGAATTTTATGTAAACAAGCAGAAGAAGACGCTGAAGATCCTACAAAAATCGTACTAATTGTGGGTCAGGATAATGATCTAGTTCTGTTAAACCAATTAAATTCAAATAATTCCGATATTTATTTTCACAAACCAAGTTCAAGTAATACAAAAGATACATTTTACATCTCAAACAGCTTCAAACAGGAATCAACAAGAAGACTGTTGCGTTTCTCCACTCTTTTTCTGGGAGTGACGCGACTTCCAGTTTCGCCGGAGAAGGGAAAAAATCATTACTGTCTAACCAAAATATATCAAAGCTCACAGAAATTTCGTATCTGGGAAATGCAGAAAAACTATAGCCGAAAATAGATTGAAGCTAATAGCGTCTATTTATAAATATAAGAAAAGGGATATGTCACTGAACGAATTAAGGTTTGAAATGTATCAAACCGCTACGATAAGGACTTCATTTGATATAGAAAAACTACCACCAACTGAGGCAGCAGCTGAGCAACACTGCTACAGGGTTTATCTTCAAATTCAAACTTGGCTTGGTAACAAACTTACAGGATTGGGAATGAAAACACCATCTAACCGGAATAATGCCTAAATTGACAGAAAAAGAATTAATTGCTGAAAGTTTGCTGAAATCTATCTGCTCCAGCTGTGAAACTGGTTGTGATAGTAAAAGATGCGGCTGTCGAAAGCATGGAGTAAAATGCTCCATTCGGGGCCGGAGACTGAAATACAACCATTAGAAGAAATCAGCGATTCGGAGGAGATTTATGACGAAGCAACAACAAATATTCAAAATAATATTGAAAATAAAGGTCTTGATGAACTTGAGAGCCTTGACGAAGTCGTAGACCTTATTCAATATCCTGAAGAAACCGAACAATGTGTTGAGCCTGATAATGTAGAGCAACTTCCCAAAGAAATTAGATTATTATAAATTTTGATTATGTATTTCTACTTTGTAAATTAATTTAATGTAAAATGGGTAATAAACTTAGTTGTGAAAGAGCCATTAAACCATAAAAAAAATATTTCTCTCCTAAAAATAGTCATTTTTAGCAATATCTTAAGTAAAATTATTGTCAAAACATTTTTTTTCCAGCAGTCCGAACCTTAAACGGTTATTAAAGTTCCTCTATTACTTATTGCATTGAAATTACCATTTTGCACCACTTTTTTCCAGCAGTCCGAACCTTAAACGGTTATTAAAGTTCCTCTATTACTTATTGCATTGAAATTACCATTTTGCACCACTTTCAATACTTCATTTAAATGAACAATGAAGCATTAGTGACATTTACGCAAATATCGATCTTGAAAAAAGTGTTTATTGGGTTTCTTCCATTTTTAACAATGTTTTTCCACAGTAACAGTATGATTTTTTTACACCATCATAAAGTAGAGGTTTTAACGAGAGAAACACCGCTCTGAAATTTTCAAAAATCAAAAATTTGTTACTGAACTTTTTTTATAGAAAATTAGGGTTTTTTCTTCAAATTAAATTCGCAAAAAATTACAGCATTTTTGAGGCATAAAAATGTACATTTTTACCGAATTTCATCAAATTCGAATAATTTTTGTGGAGGACAAAAATAAAGAACCAAAAAATTGGTTTTTGCTGTCTTTCTCAATATTTTTGAGGTTATGTCAGAAAATGATTTAAACAAAAATTGTAGATCTCTCAATTATCTACAACTTCTATATTAAACTTTTTTCGATAGGAGGACTTTTGCCATAAATTGCAAAAAAACACATTTCACCACTAAGAACACACCCTTTCGAACCCCCACCCCACTTTCGGTTATCTGTTGCGGTTAAATCGATTTTTCCCCAGTTACATATCACTAATCCTAAATTTTCCCACCATCCACATACTGCTAAGATTTTTTTTTCTTTCAAAAATTATTGGCACTGGTCTATAAGGGCATGTAGAAACTTAAAACTAAACTCTATAACAAGATAATACTAACAAAATTTCTAATGATAACTTCCTTAATTCTTAAAACATCCAATCGCTTCAAAAACCATTTTGCAGGAAATTTCAAGGGCTACAAGAGCATGTAAAGTTGAACTTTATTCAATTATTCGTTTTTGAAATGTTTTAATTTAAAGGGCTCGGTGAAGGTGGTCACTTAAATGCGAACTAAAACGGTGATATCTCTATTAATTTTCATCCTAGAGAAAGAAAAAAAAACATACATTTTTTGAAAAGAACCCAAATTTTTGTACTCTTGCATTTGTACGTATATTCTTTAAATTTTGAGTTATTGCGAAAAGAAGAGAAAGTTTTCAATAATATCAAAAATCATATCAAAATTGGATCAAACTTTTTTCCAAATATACTCATACCAAACCATTCAAACTTCTAGAACAAATTGTTAATAGCGAAATAAAGTAAATTGTGAATTGGATTACGTTTAATTTCAATTCTTGCGGTTGAGCTATTGGTTTCATTGTTGATTCTTTCTCCGAAAAATCGAGACAATCGACTTATGTTCATCAAAACTCTGTAACGACTTTTATTAAAGCACATTTTAAAGGTATTTTCAAGTACTTTAAAAAAGTCTAATAAGGTTCTCTGCAAGAATTCGTCGTTCTTCTGTTATTTAAAGTTGAAAGGTTCATATTCAGTTTTCGGCAAACAAACAGTCACCTTCAACGAACCATAAGCCAGCTCTTATTGCGTCTACAGAAATAAGAAACAACGAATCGATTTTTTATTTTACATTTCTGCTCCTGATGCTTTTTTTGATAAAACGTAGGTTCTCGAGTTACTCGTAAAAAATCGCTCTAAAACAAGCATTTTTTGGATGAAAAAATCAACATTTTCAATCGCGAACAACTCGAAAAATATTTCATAGAACAATTTTTGCTTTGAATCCATTCCCTTATCTATTTCTGCGGTTATTTTGAGTTTACTAATTTCCACCCCAGTGAAGGGGTGACATCCACCTTGAAACAATATAGATAATTATTTCCGCCACTTAGGATGTTTCTGATTTTGAATAATATTTATTAACAAACACACATTTAAAAAAAAATCATGTCCCATCAAGTCCCTGAGGACTAAGAAGTAAAAACCTTCATTGACTCGATTATATGGTCATGAATAGTGTGAATAAATGCGCTAGGAATAGTAGCTCAGACGTCCATTTTAAAGGTACAACGTTTTGATTTACCTAAAAAATTAGATTAGATTAGGGTATTAGACAATACTCCCAACTTAGAAAAAGTAGCTTGAAGTAGTCTTGAAGTAGCTTGAAGTAGCAGTCTTCCCACTGTAAATATATTTCTAACCGCAGTATTTTGAAACAGCAAATCTGGTTTTAATAATTTTTGCACATTATTTAAGATTACCAATAGGATGCTGCTCTTTAGAGAAATTTTAAAATGCGCCATTCGGAGGACTAATAATTGAGAAGCTTTCTTTGTTTTCTACATTTAGTTTTTATCGAGTAGTAGAACTTGAATTTAGTAACCAATTTTCTTCCACATACTATAGCGAAGTGAAGGAATTGGGAGTAAATAGGGGAAAATAAGTAAAGCAAGCTAGTAAGAGTCCAGAAACTTGAGATTTGGTGTATATGTTGGCAGCCAAGGCCTCAATTTTTTTTGTGACATCTGTCACCGCCACCATCAATCCCACTTCATTATTAAAGGAGTTAACAAAATGAAATTGAGATATTTATTTGGAATTTGGTACAAATATGCATTATACCGAGATCTGGAGCTAGATTATATTTTCAGGTTATTCAATTGATTCGGGTAAATAAGTCAAACAAGCTAGCAATAATTTGGTGTACATACTAGATGCCAACGTCTCAATTATTTTATGGTATATTCCACCCCCACCTCCAACATCCCCACTCCATTATTAATGGAGTTAACAAAATAAAATCGTGATGAGAAGAAAAAGTTCTCGAAACATTTTTTGGCATCAGCTTCTACCTTAGGGCAGACAAATTCAAGTATTATATTATTAAAATCCAATGAGCAATTTTTTCCATATACTGAAGTGTAATTATGGCATCAAGAAGTTTTCGTTTATAGAGACTTGGTTGGGAAATCTGAATGTGGAAGTGGTGATTCCTTAGGCAGCGGTTTTTATACATGCAAATGCGTCTAATATAGTAATGTCTTCTCCATCTTACTCCGCCATATGAATCATTTTGGTATCCGATTTCTTTTATCTAGTGCAACAATCAGACCAATTCTCAGTCCAAATTTTGATGTTGGAGAATAAAAAATAATTTATATGTTTTTATTTAATAATTATTTGAAACTTTTCAAAACAATAACAACAAACTAACATGCAGAGATCTATTTCTAGTAAAGTTTAAACTTTTCGTTGATTTATCGAAGTATATAATTGTTGCATATTCTATAGGATGCTTTTCGCATTTTCTTGTAAATAATATTAGTTTTAGACATTTTTTGTTTAATTACAAAATTTGGAAAGATAGATTTAAAATAAAATTATATAATTAATCCTTAATCTAGCTTACTCTAACTTACTGCACTGCCACGCCGTAAGAAGACAATGACCGAAACATCCAAATCACCCGATCCCGGGGGTTCCAAGCAACCAACCAGCTCGGTACCCTTACCCTAGCCCATGCCGGCCTCTGACGCCTAAAATAAGCATCTTTAGCTGAACACAATACTTGAGCTACACAGTTCAGATTTCCTCCCGACGAAATTGGAGCACATGATGTCAATTGGCACCCTGGGCTTCCGACTAGTCAACACCCCCAAACTCCTTCAAACTCCGAGAGGGCTCGGCAACAGCCACTCCCTCTCACGACAGACGAAAGACCCGCTCAGGAGCTGACGTGCCAGCGAAGAAAGAAGACCAAGCCAGAAGAGCGCCAGAAGAAACGACCCAGCTGGCAGGGTCCAACAGCCAGGAACAGGGAAGGTCTGCTAACATCGAAAACAACAAACCCACCCCTTACGAGGCCGCTCCAAGTCTACAGCGATCAATGGGACAAAGAGCTCAAGCTCGACCCATAGTCATCCAAGATCGTCAACAACAGTCAAGAATATTGGCGCGTTCAGTGCAATCGGACTTTTCGTTCTTAAGTTGTCGAGCTTACAAGAAACGTGACCGACAAACGGAGGAACGGACGGACATACAGATAGACGGGCGGACATTTCGAAAGTTCTTCAGAATTTGATCACCAACACAGTGATATGAAAAAATGTTCTCTATCATGGGATATTACCGTTTTTAGAAATATGCCGATCAAATGCAATATAGCCTTCGTTATGCATTTAAGAAGAATTTTATATATTTATTATCTAAATGCTAAGCAAACGTCCACTTATGTCTGGCTTTGTCTAGAGTTGATCGGTAAGACAATGTTTTCATATATACAGCGACTGCGGCTGAATAAACTTCGTATATAATTTTCAAGGAAGCTGTATGGAGGATGAAGGAAGTGTCGTTTATTATCTTTATCTGGGCCAATCCAGTCAGCTAGCAATTAATAATAATTAGCACCAGTGACCTAAGGTTTAAAATGAAATTTTGTCTTATATGTTTGAAAGGTATGTTTTATGTGCTCTAGGAATTAAAATTAAATTAGGCTGGGCTCGGGCGGCAAGACTGCTTGCAATAGATTGCCTTCACAGCAATATTCCTTTGTGAAAATCGAGATATACTCAACATAAACTCAACAGATATCCAACATATGTTTAAGAGCGTACACATTGTTAATTTCTACTAGTGGCGATTCCTACATTAATGGTACAGTTCGCTCATTTAGATAGTATACCGTCTTTTGTTCTACACATTCACCCCAGTCAGTATTCATTTTTTTTCTGTTTCAAAACAGTCTGTCACACAAAACCCTCTAGTCAGAACGCAGCCTTACAGAGGTCTAGGACCCGATTTGTAAGCGCCAACTTGGATGGAAGGATGCCACCGCCACCGCTCATGCCATCAGTGAGCATAAGGTTATTTGTCCATTAAAATAAACGGTTTAACAGTACTACTGCTCAAGGAAAGTAATCATCGTGACTAATTTTATGTTCATTAAATGTTCATTATTGTGTGATATTATGTCATGCTACTAATGAATTCTTGTTTAGTCTACGGTTATCTACATATAAATTGTCTATAATTTCTGCAACAGAGATAAATCATTTTACCCTATATCATTAAAAAATATTCCACTATATGTGCTAGGTGATAATTGTGTGGATACATACTTTTTTAATGGTAGGTTCTTAAGAAGCAATTACACTTTGTATTTAATTAATACATTAAAAAGCACTACTAGTGAATAAGTAATACTTATGAAATGCATCAAATTGTAAAACAAGACGTTAAAACTAACTTAATTCTACTTGCAATTATTATTAATGCTAGTTAATTTTTGATGACTCAATAATTGATAAATAATTATCATACGGTCTTTAAATTATCTATTGTACCGATTACTAATTTTAACATGAAGTGTTAGCACAGTCTAGCTAGTAACCCATCACATTTACATAAAAGCCAATCTTTGACCTTTGATGGTTAGTTAATATTAACATAAAATTCTAGTGTACTTATCAGTAATGATATTTTTTTCTTAATTATTCACTGAAGTATTCTCTTGCTGTCTTTAATCTTACATGCTTCTTTTAATTTGTAACAGTATCATAATTTTAGGATCTCCTAGAAAAGGCCATTATTATCCACATTTGATAGCAGTCCATTCAATGGTAGATCCCACAGTTCTTCCAGCAGTGAAAGTTACTTCTCGAGATTCCAATTCCGTGACTTGTGGCGTCAATTACATTATGAGCGATGGTTTTCCCTTCACACAGCAAATAGGATTGTTCTTCAATCTCAATATATGAAATTGATTGGTCCAATTTCAATGACATATTGTCAGTCCTACCACCCTTCTCCTCTTATATCTATCGAGGCCAACTAACTACTTTATGGTAGTGTCAGTTGAAGAGACCTTTATGCGGAACCTTAACGACCTCATTATAGAAACTGGAACCCAACAGATGTTTGTGTCCCATGGCCCAGTCTGGTAGCTCTCAGAATCAGAATAGGGTGAATCTAAAATATCTAACTTATTGCACATGATACTACCTTATTTGCAGCAAGTGAAGATTACCTCAATCACCTTAGTTACCAGTTTAAACTTACAAACATCAAGCTTGTAGTAGCCTAGTTTTCTTCATTTTCTCTTACGCTTTAGAAACATGAAGCACACAGGCAGACTGTGTATTAATGAAGCTCTTGGTATATGGTATCTAACAGTGTGAGACAGAATCTCTACCTTGTAAATGTGTGTGAATCGTTTTTCTTAAAGAAATCTTGCTTTCACTAATCAATGTTACCTCTCGGGCAGATCATATTCACTATCTAACTCAGGGACTGCTCCCTTCATCGGTCACCGAATTATTCCAATTAGAAATTGAAAGCGCATTACGCGACATCACTTCTAGCTTTAACGCTGGCATTGTCACGACTTGAGCTCAAATTATATTATCAATAATGGATACAATATTAATTAAGTACATCCGGTAGCATTATACATACAAGTAACCAATTGTAAGAAAACTTTGTAGATTGTGGATTGTTGTTAAAATTTTTAATTGCAAATTTAAAACTTAATTCAAATGTTCAAATCAATCTAAAATTAGTACCATCTTTAGAGTAGAACCTTCCTTTCCAAGGAGCTGCCATTAAAATCGATTCCTTGAATAATTAACAATTTAAAAATTGCTTCTTTCAGCGAACCTCGGTGCTAGCGTGCAGTTGTTATGGACTAAATCATATGATACTGACCAGGTGACATCATACTGTGACACAATTTCTGCTCCGAAATTGAAGAAAATTTATAATTGTTTAAAATATTTTTTCTTTACCAAGGAAAAATAAATGATCTGACATTTTTTCACAAATGTTTTACAAGAGCACCTCTGAAACAGAAATATTTATGTTTTTTGTTCTTTAAAAGAAGAAGTCGTTACTTGGACTTAAGTTAGGTTGATGAACCTGAGGCATAAACACTTCGGCATTGGCTTTCCAGTGCTGGAGGAAATAAGAAATTTCCCCATAAGAAGGATTTTGGCCTTTGGACTAGAATCCGGCCTGAATGGGGAGTTTCAGTAATTTTGGTTGGCGGTTGCACAATGGGCCACAAGGCCTGAGTGCGGCGACCTTTCGTTGCCCCGCTAGAAGAAGAAGAAGGACTTAAGTTAAAAATTTACAAGATTGCAAACGTATTTTTTCACTCAAAACTTATAAAAATGCTACGAAAAAGATTTGTATACATTCCTCAATCATTTACGCATTTCACTTGAGCAGAAGCATATAATTGGTTTTATTTTTTTGTGAAAATTAATAAAATTTATGACTGTTTTTATTCCCTTTTCCTTTAAAAGAAGAATTTGTTTGTATTAATTATGAGAAAAATTAGTGTACTTAACTATTTTTGAGGTTGATGATTTTTCAGTGCGTGTACTTTTAAGTTTTACCTCACATGTAACATTTTCAAGCAGCTGCAAGTAAATTTATAAATCCGAAAAGATTTTTTTAAATTTTTCAAGATTTCCAAGGGTTTGAAATATTAAATTAAGGAGTAATTGATTATCCAAGGGTTAAAATTATTTTGTATAGGATATTTTTTTTTACGTCATTGAGGCACCTTTAGGTTTTATGCTCTATTGGTAAACTTGCAATTTGTAACTTGGTCAGCAACAATGATACGGGCAATCATTCAAATTGACAATAAACCAAACGAAAATGAAGTTTAAATCCACTATTTAGGGGTTAAAATAGTTAAATAAAAGTAAATCTTAGTTCCACATCCACATAGTGGATTGGAGGTATAGCAATCATAAAAAAAAATTTAAAATTGATTTTTCTTGAAATAGGTTTAGAATTTCTATCTGTCGGTCTGTCTGTCGATCTGTTTGTCGGTCTGTCGGTCTGTCGGTCTGTCGGTCTGTCTATCTGTAACTCCGGAACGGTTTAAGACATTGACTTGAAATTTTGTACACGTATGTATTATAAAGAGATCTGACACTGGATTGTTTTTTGAGCATATCCGGTGAAGGATTGGGGGGTAAATAGTGGTAAATAAGTAAAGCAAGCTGGTAATAGTAGAGAAACTTGAAATTTGGTGTATGTACTATAAGCCAAGGCTTCCAAATTTTATATTATATTTTCCATCCCCCCACCACCCTCCCTCTCCAATATTAAAGGGGTTGGTAAAATAAAATTGAGATATTCACTTGAAATTTGGTATACGTATAAATTATAAAGACATCTGGAACTAGATTATATTTTGGGATTATTTCGTTGAAGGGTTGGGGGTTAAATACGGGTAAATAGGGGAAAATAAGTAAAGCAAGGTAAGAGTGCAAAAACTTGAAATTCGGTGTATGTACTAGAAGCCTCAGATTCTTTATAATATTTTTCAACCCCCCCACCACCACAATTCCATTATTAAAGGGGTTGTTAAAATAAAATCAAGATTTTCACTTAAAATTCGGTACACGTATGTATTATAACGACATCTGAAACTGGATTATATTTTGAGATGGTTCTGTTGAAGGGTTGGGGGTTAAATAGGGGTAGAAAGGGGAAAATTAGTAAA
Organism: Stenurella melanura; assembly: GCA_963583905.1. NCBI lineage: Eukaryota > Metazoa > Arthropoda > Insecta > Coleoptera > Cerambycidae > Stenurella > Stenurella melanura. Next base: position 71,319,802 of record OY757312.1, on the reverse strand, counting down.
GCAAGCTGGTAAGAGTACAGAAACTTGAAATTCGGCGTATGTACTAAAAGTCAAGGCATCAGATTTTTTTATAATATTTTCATCCCCCCATCACTAAAAGGGTTGATAAAATTAAATTGAGATTTTTACTTGAAATTCTGTACACGTATGTATTATCACGACATCTGAAACTAGATTATATTTTGACATGATTCCGTTGAACGAGTGTGGGGTAAGTAGAGGTAAATGGGGAAAAATAAGTTAAGCAAGCTGGTAAGAGTACAGAAACTTGGGATTTGGTGTATATACTAGAAACCAAGGCCTCAGATTTTATTCTAATATTTTTCAATCCCCCCACCCCCACTACTTCCACTCCATTATTAAAGGGATTGATAACACAAAATTGAAATATTCACTTGAAAGTTAGTACATGTATGTATTGTAATTACATCAATGATTTCGTTGAGGGGGTGGGAGGTGGTAGGTTGTAAATCGGGGAAAATAAATAGAGCAAGCTAGAAACTTCATTTTAACGTATATGATGAAAAGTAACGCCTCAAATTTTTCTATAACATCTGTCCCAAATATAATTAAAATTCTATGATCAATAATTTCCACATACTGGAGTGCAAATATAGTCAAGATGTTTAGTTTAAAGTGACTTGGATGAAAAATCTGGATGTGGAAGTAGTGATTCCTTAGCCAGCGGTTTTTTAATACTGTTTAACTTTAGGTTCTTACCTGTGTTGGCTAAAATGATACAATATAGAAAACTATGTTAAATTTCAAATCATGCATTAAAATGACTTCTATTAGCATTTTTCGAACTTTTCATGGGTCAAAATGGTTAAATTATGAGTTTATTTTTATTTTTCATGAATAATCTGTAATTTTCAACATTATTGGCCTAAATAATAGAAGTAATCATTGAAAATGACGATAAGCTAAAAGAAAAAGTTTAGCATTTGCTATTTTACGCAGGTTGAAGGGTTAAAATGGTTAAAATGAGGTTGAATCCACTGTTTAGGGGTTAAAATAATTAATTGTAGGTTTATTCATCTTTGCATTGTTTAAATGCACTTAGGTATACAGTGCTGTTATGATTAAAATTTTAACCATTACCATGTTTCTTGGGGATCGATTCGTATTCTACATTTAGTAACCGTTCAAATGTCACTTCCAGCATCAATATACATCGAAAAATGCTTTGGATATTTAACTTTTCCCTTTTTTTATTGTTAAGCCTACAGTACGTCACTTTGTCATGACTAGGAACTAGGTCAGCCTAGTTCCTAGTCATGACAAAGTGACGTACTGTAGGCTTAACAATAAGAAAAGGAAAAAGTTAAACAGAAATACGCTCGGTCAGCCGAGCGTATTTCTGTTCGAATGCGAGTATATCTAGTTGTTATAGTTGTTGAACATTCTTTCTGACGTTATTGTTATGTTATACTATTTATAATCAGAAATAAATAGTGGGAAACTGCGTCTTCTAAGTACTTAGCCTAATGCGTATTAATACATACATGATTCATTCGCAAAATGTATATTCCGCAATCTCTGTTGTAGTATTGCAGAATCTATATTTGTCATTGTCTGACTTGATCATGATCATAACATGATATTTGAAGAGACAGTGGCTCACCGAAGGGCCTGTCGTCAGCCTTAATTCAGACTTTTTAAGTCTAGAAGTTCTGTGACATATCGAATAAGATGCAAACTGTTTCGCTTCTCTTTGGCCGGGAGTATTCCTCTTTCTCGTCTTGTTTCAGGATGTTTTCCGTTATGTATTCTTTAGATATGATACAAAACGAGTAATGGGGCTTCAGCATCTTTTTTACAAGGCTATTAGATTATTCATTACCTTCTACCCTCTGTGAATTAGCATCAATATCAAAGTAGTCCTGTAGTTTTTATCAGTTGCTTTAGAAATTGTCTAGATTTTCAGATAATTTTTAATTCAGAGTTGCAAGACCTGAAGGCCTTTATTGCCATCTGAAAGTATGACTATCTTTGCTGTCCTAATCAACATATCAAAAATATAATAAGTCCTGTTTGATTAGCATTGAGTTAGTAGGTCTGATCTCGAACTCAAATGGGATTAAATCCCAAATCCTTAAGTGACAAAGTGACCAACCAAATTGCCTTAGACCTGTTGTTGGAGAGGAGCATATTGCCCTGTGGTGTTTAAACACGCAAAACCTTTCAATTTCTACATCCTTTCTTGAGCTGATTTTTCTTCAATTTGTTGTGTTTTTTCTATGTCTAAATTTCAGGTTAGTTAGGTTAGTCTGATCCAGGAACACTCCTAAATATTTAATATAGAAAATTGCACGTTTGTTTTATTTAACATTGGAGCTCTTAAACCTAGTTTTCTGCTCTTGGTAAATGGAACAATAACTGGTTTTTCGGATTGACAACTAAGGCTCTCTGATGAGCACCATTTGGATATTATTTTTAATACAACTGAATGAGACTGGACATCATAACCACAAGTCAACCTCTTAGTCGTGTGACCAAGCCACAACATATTCGTAAATATTGAGTTCAGAATTACTTAACTAATGAGAAGGTCACCATAGCAAGGGTGATAGAACTTCACCACAGCATAAAAAAAGGACAGCAGAGAAACTCTCGCCAGAACCGTTGAATTTTCAAAACTAAAATCATTGACCTTGAAGGCGCCATTTCGGTGTAAAAATCAGGGCTGGTTTCGAAATAATTCCATTTCACAAATATAATTCCGACAGGACCGTATTACACAATTTAAGTTAAACATAAATAAAGGTTGATGTAAAAAAATATATATACCGAATTTGAACTTATTTGTTTTATAATAAATAATTAATTAAAGTAAAAGCTACTTTAAACTTAGCTACAATAGATAAAGGGAATAACAAATAAACAAATAAAAATAATAAACGTATTTATTCGTACAAAATTTACATTTCACAAAAAAACATTATGTATGAAAATGCGAAGGTCGGCAAGAGATATGTCGCCATTCCACTAATAAATAATAATTTTAGATGGAGTACAATATCTAAGTCTATAGGGGAAGATGAAATACCAGTAAAACTTCTGAAGCATGTTGCTGCAGAAATATCTAATCTTCTAAGTCATATAATAAATTTATCGTTGCAATCTGGAATATTCCCAGAAAAGTTAAATATTGCTAATGTAAAAGCTGTATATAAGAAAAAAGGGGATAAGAATGTTATTAACAATTATAGGCCTATTGCTTTACTCTCAAATATAAGCAAAATTTTTGAAAAAATAATATACTCAAGATTAATAAAGTATCTAGAGAGTCAAAGTTTATTAAGCAATACACAAGACGGTTTTAGGAAGAACAAATCCACAATTAGAGCATGTTATCAAGCTCTGTATGAAGTAATTAATTCCCTGAACAACAAGGAACATACAGCTGTCATCGGTTTAGATCTTTCAAAAGCATTTGATAGTGTAGACCATCGCATTTTAATTATGAAACTGGAGAAATACGGAATTAGAGGCATTGCTTTAAAACTATTAGTATCATATTTAAGTAATAGATTACAATGTGTAGTTGAAATAGACAGTAATGGAGAATTACAAAAATCAGAAAACTAAAAATTAAAAGAGGTGTCCCGCAAGGTTCAATTTTAGGACCGTTACTATATATTTTATACACTAATGATTTAACTATGGTACTTGATGAGTATGCAGTTTAATATGCTGATGACTGCACATTAGTTATCCACTCATCTGACTCTTTAGCTCATTACCTCTAGAAGAAAAGGTCCTTTCATCATTACATGTTTTAGAAAAATATTAAGAAGGAAAAACAATATCTCACTTCTATAAATCTCAAATTAAATACAGATAAAACCCAAACTTTATTATTTACATGTAACTCATCATATTGAGAAAACTTTCGACAGCGGTGTTAGTAAGTATATTGACAAATATCCCAGCGATGACTTTCTGGAATTTAAAATTGATGCTAGACTTGACTGGAAAGCCCATACTGATGACCTCGCAAGTAATCTAGCCAAGTATTGTTATGCCCTGAAAGCATATCGCAAAATATTAGTGTTGAAGCAGCCCTTATAGCTTTTTATGCCTATGACGAATATAGGCTCAGATATATGGTATTATCTTTTAGGGTGGAACAAGTCATATGTATGGAATATTTGTACTACAAAAAAGATGCTTGAGAAATATATTCAACATTAAATTTTAACAATAAATAATACAAGCTTAACTTAAGCTTGTAAAACAAATCTTCAAAATGTATAGGTACCTTTACATTAAAAGTTAATTTTACGTACCTGTTAATATCAGTAGGAAATCTAAAAAACTACTTTTTACAAAAATAACTTTTGTTTTGGCAATGTTTTGCAGCACAAACAAAACCCATGTTTTAAAACAAGAACAGAGAAATGGTCCTAGAAAAACCGCACAAAGCACGTCTATGAATGCACTAAACTGTATGCTTTACCGCCCTCACTGTTTACAAGGTTTTACACCTAAATGGCGTCATGCGCGAACGATGAGCGCAAGCCGTTCCCGCCTTTTAAGTTTGCCTGCTGTCTTTTATTTATGCTGTGACTCCACCATGTGGACAGCTCTTGCCTGCAGCTCTTGCCATCGTGGTGGATTTTTCTCCCACATTGGTAATAATTATTCTCTTCCTTAATACGGATTGTATCCATTTTATTGTTGGGGACTGTATTCCTCTTTTTTCCGTAAAGCAAAATTTTAATTTCACCATATATTATCATGTTTATAGGAAACAGTCATTGACCTTATAAAACATATTTTTAATATCAACGATTCATGAAATACGCACATAATGCAGATAATATCTCTTTGGAACGAGTCGATCATTGTTACACATTGTAAAGTTCTTTTGCATTATAAAATGAGGCACCGTATATTTGTAAGGAACGTATTAGTAAATGCGTGAATAAAAGGCTCTGTGTGATAAATGATCTCCTTTTTCCACTATATTTTTTAAGTGATTCGTGAAATCATACACATTATTACGCTGTGTCGCCTCCAGACTTGCGAAATATTTTATAATGATTTATTTAATACTGAATATTTTGAACTTTTCTTTATATATTTAAAGTTGAATAAAATAATATAATACAACTCGTTAAAAAAATATTCCATCACACTAAAAGAAAATATCATTAGTTTTGCACTTAGTAGTATGTAAGCTAAAGCATTTGTAGAGGTTTTAACAAACTTTCTATGTAGTGGATTGTATCATGTTGACAGATGATTTGAATTGAAAATATATCCAGTAAAATGAGATTATCACTGAAAATATTAAAATGTTTAACTGTCGATTTTAAATAATCTGCAGCATTTAAATATGTCAAATTTCTCACTCGCTCAATTATTGTCTCTAATGGAATATTTTGTGCAAATGACCACTGTTTGCCACATGCTCGGTTTCAATAAATTCACCGCTACCACCTGCTGTGTGAGTGGATATTGACGAATCGTCCATTGATTTTTCACCCCTGTTTTTATAACCCACCATAAATTCAGGAGCGGTTTTATAAAATAAAATTTCATGAAATTATGTATTTGAATAACCGACAATCTTAGATAGTACAAAGCATCTTCTAAAGGTCATAAATTAATATCGTTGTTATATTAAAAAACTGTATGAATTTAAAAATATTTGACAGTTAGAACTAGTAGCTATTAGTCTAGTAAGGTTGACAGTGAATACAAGTTTATGTCAACCTTGCGTTGTAGGTCTAATTACTTCGACATCCACATAGTGGAGTGGGAGTATAGTAATCGTAAAAAAAATTCGAATTTTTTTTTTGTTGAGATAGGTTTAGAATTTTTTTTTTTCCTTCTTCAATTCTTTGGGAATTTCACTGCCACATGTATGTTTTCTTTCTAAGCGGTGCTAGGGGAATCTACAAAATATATCACAATTAACCAGTATGTTACTGGTAAAAAACCTCTACGCCCGTGACGTTTACGTCAAAGGATCAGTTAAAGGTTGGTTTTGATAAATAAACAACACAAATAAGTATAAAAATGAAATTAAATATTTCGCCGACGTTTCGGAAATCTAATCTGTTTCCTTTCTCAAGGCTTTTTTTGAAAAATCTTTTTTGCTGTGTATGACAAATACACAGCTCTAAGAATGTTTGTTATATTCAACAATATCCATAGATACTTACTATTTACATAGAACTGTTGATATAGTTAACAGTTTTTTAGTTTCTATACAATGTTAAGTTTGTGAAGTTCTTCTTTTAACATTGGCAGCCAAGTTGTACAGACATCTACGGAACAATTCGACACGCAATTATCCTCATTCAATAATATTATCGCGGATTCTTTTATTTTTCTTTTTTTGCTATCTGCCTCTTTTGTTAAAATTTTTGCCGAGTCCCAGTTTATTTTATGTCCGTTCTCCCACGCGTGTTCGCAGATCTTGGACCTCTGAATTTCATTTTTTCTGATATAATTTTGATGTTCGCCCAATCTTACACTAAAAGGTCTGGATGACTCACCCACGTATTGTTTGTTGCACTCACACGGAATACTATAAATGCAGTTTTTTGAATTTTGCTCGTGGTTTGTTGGTTTCGTCTTTGTCAGAATAGATCTTAAAGTGTTACTTGTTTGAAATACCGTCCTAATATCAAATCTATCACCGATGCGGCGCAACTTTTCCGATAATCCGCATACATAAGGAATTAACGCTGTGTAACGTTTTTCAGGTTTTTGTCGTACCAATGTACAATGTTAAAAGAAGAACTTCACAAACTTAACATTGTATAGAAACTAAAAAACTCTTAACTATATCAACAGTTCTATGTAAATAGTAAGTATCTATGGATATTGAATATAACAAACATTCTTAGAGCTGTGTATTTGTCATACACAGCAAAAAAGATTTTTCAAAAAAAGCCTTGAGAAAGGAAACAGATTAGATTTCCGAAACGTCGGCGAAATATTTAATTTCATTTTTATACTTATTTGTGTTGTTTATTTATCAAAACCAACCTTTAACTGATCCTTTGACGTAAACGTCACGGGCGTAGAGGTTTTTTACCAGTAACATACTGGTTAATTGTGATATATTTTGTAGATTCCCCTAGCACCGCTTAGAAAGAAAACATACATGTGGCAGTGAAATTCCCAAAGAATTGAAGAAGGAAAAAAAAAATTAAGATAATGCCACAAATAACATTTAGACAGGTTTAGAATTTCATGAAACGTCGAGATTTTAAATTTGACTGAAACAATTTCTGTCTGTCGATCTGTCAGTCTAACTTTTTTTTGTGCGCACGATATCTCCGGAAAGGTTTAAGATATTGACTTGAAATTTTATACAAGTATCTACTATAGCGAGATCTGGAACTGGATTGCTTTTTGAACTTATCCGTTGAATGGTTTGGGTTAAATAGGGGTAAATGGAAAAAAATAAGTAAAGCAAGCTGGTAAGAGTACAAAAATTTGAGATTTGGTGTATATACTAGAAGCCAAGGCCCCAGATTTTTTTATTGTATTTTCATATACCCCGCACCACCCCCACTCCATTATAAAAGGGGTTGATAAAATAAAATTGAGATATTCCCTTGAAATTTGGTACACGTATATATTATAATGATACCTACAACTAGATTATGTTTTGAGATGATTCCGTTGAAGGATTGGGGGTTAAATAGGGATAAATAGTGCAAGATAAGTAAAGCAGGCTGGTAAGAGTACAGAAACTTGGAATTTGGTGTATATACTAGAAGCCAAGGCCTCATTTTTTTTAGAAGGTTTTTCGACTCTCCCATCACCCCCACTACATTATTAAAGGGGTTGATAAAATAAAATTGAGATATTCACTTGAAATTTAGTACACGTATGCATTATAACGACACCTGGAACTAGATTATATTTTGAGATGATTCCGTTGAAGACTTGAGGGTTATATAGGGGTGAATATGGCAAAACAAGTAAAACAAGATGGTAAGAGTACAGGAACTTGGGAATCGGTATATATACTAGAAACCAAAGCCAAGATTTTTTAATAATGTTTTCAATTCCTCCCACTACCTTCACTTCATTATTAAAAGCGTTGATAAAATAAATTTAAGATTTTCACTTAAAATTTAGTACATGTACAATTAGATTATATTATGAGATGATTCCGTTGAAGGGTTGGGGGGTTAAATAGGGGTAAATAGGGGAAAAATAAGTAAAGCAAGCTGACAAGAGTACAGAAACTTGGATTTTGGCAAGGCCTTAAAATTTTTCATATTTTCCAATCAATTTTTCAACCCCCCACCACCCCTACACCATTATTAAAGGAGTCGATAAAATAAAATTGAGACACTCCTTTGAAATTTGGTACACGTGTGTATTATAACGACATCTGGAACCGGACTATATTTTGAGATGATTTCGTTGAAAAGTTGGGGGTTAAATAGGAGGAAGTAAGGGAAAATAAGTAAAGCAAGTTAGTAAGAGTACAGAAACTTGAAATTTGGTGTATGTACTAAAAGCCAAGGCCTCAAACTTTTTTATAATATTTTCCATCCCCCCACCACCCCCCACTACATTATTAAATGGGGTGATAAATTGAAATTGAGATATTGACTTGAAATTTGATATACATATATATTATAATGACATCAGGAACTATATGTTGGGATGTTTCAGATAGTCTAAAACTTTCATGCGGGGTACCACAGGGGTCTATACTAGGCCCAATTTTATTTATATTATACACATCTTTTCTACCAGCACTTACCGAAAAATGCAGCATACAGATGTACGCAGACGACACACAATTGTTTTATTCATTTGATCCTAGTAGTTTTCACAGCAGTTGTGAAATTGTTAGTCGTGAACTTAAAAAAATTTCTGAAATATCGCTAGAACACTGTCTTCATTTAAATCCGAGTAAGTGTGCTGTAATGCTTTTCGGCCGTCAGGCTGATAGGTTTAACCTAACCCCAAATATTAAGCTTAAGATCAATAACGTAATGATACCCATAAAAAACAATATAAAAAATTTAGGACTTATACTTGACACCGACCTCAGATTTCAGGAACATGTTTCGAACTGTATTAAAAAAGCCATATGTAGACTAAAATTGCTTTATAATTCCAGACATATCCTTAATCAACAACTTAAACTACTTTTGTGTGATTCCCTGGTTCTTTCTGTTTTTAACTATTGTGATACCGTTTATGGACCCTGTCTAACAGCATTTTCCTCCCAACGGATACAAAAAATTCAGAACTATTGCTTAAGATTCGTATATGGAATCAGAAAACGTGAGCCAATCAGTCACAAATTAATAGACGCCAGGTGGATAAGCATGAAAAACAGACGTAAGCTACATTGCGCTACATTATACCATAAAATAATATTGTTTCATAGTCCCAGCTATTTATTCAGAAAAATTGTATTTCGGACTGATGTACATAACATAAATATTAGACACAAGGGTACTCTAACGCCGCCAGTTCATAAATCCGCGATATTTGAAAGATCTTTTTCTCAGAACATCTCTACCCTATATAACTCTATTCCCTCTGCAGTTAAGTCTCTCTCTGTTTCTTCTTTTCCCAAAAATTTCAAACGAACCTGCCTATCATAAAGTTTTTCTATCTTAGCGTAACCAAAAAAAAAATAGAAAAAATGGTAAAACTAAGAACTAATGAAAAAGGGAAAAAAAGAGGAAGGAGAATTGTGTATGTAATTCTGTTGTTTTAAGTAAGTATGCATATATATAGATATTTTTTTTTTGTATGTGTATTGGTTGCCTCTTTTTTCTGGGTTAAGTGGAAGAACAGCTGCTATAGCGTCTGTGCTATACTAAGCTGAACTTCGCCCTTTCATGTCTTTATTGAATAAAGTATTATTATTATTATTATTATTATTATTATATTATATTTTGGGATTATTCCGTTGAAGGGTTGGGGGTTAAATCGGGGAACATAAGTTAAGCAAGCTGGTAACAGTACTGAAACTTAAAATTCGGTGTATGTAATAGAAGACAAGGTCTTAGATTTTTTTAAACATTTTTTCAACCGCCACCAAATTTAAATGCCGCCAAAAGTTATTGCATGTCCAATAACAATTTCAAGTGCACTTAGATTGGCTTCAAGTTAAATAGTATTATACACGGTAGGGGAAAAAATATGAAAATCGTTCAAGAGTAAAGTGCGCTTATGTCGAAAAAAAGTTATATAAAATACTGTTTTTAAGAAGAAGCTATTATTTCAAAAAACTGTACCAAAAAGTAAAAAGTATGTTTTTTTAAATTCATACACCTGGAAACCAAAAGCTTTGGGGGAGGTCAATTGAGCAAAGTAACTATGCTCTAGTGCTATATGACCCTCCTTTTTGGATTCCAGGAATACGAATTTAAAAAAAATATTTTTAACTTTTTAGTACAGTTTTTTAAAATAAAAGTTTTTTCTTAAAAACATTTTTTTAGGTATATAATTTTTTTAATTTCAGGGACATACATTTAAATCTGTGGGGTCTATTCTGCCTGTCTTCGATGACAAATCTCAGTATATGAATACGATGGCACACAGCATGGATATTGTAGCAGATGTAACAGAGTATTTGAACCCGAGGCAATCACCTATTATAGTCAACGACGCTCCCTCGTGTGCTTGTAGGCAACCACCTCTCTAGGGGCTCCGTAGCGAGTCCCAAGGTGCCTCCACGTTCTAAAGTGAAGATATTGCGGATTGTCCACTACATCAGATTCCGAGATCCGAAATAACGGACCGAAGAAGCTGCCCATGTAACCAAATGGCTGTTTGTCCACAAGACGTCCAACATCAGAGGTACGTCATCTCGGACTCCGAATATTCTGCTACCTCGGATACACCGCTTGATCGGATCCGAGTTATTCACGGTTTGATGGACTGGAGTGTAAAGCACTGTCGATTCTGCGTGTTCTTTATGTTTTAAAAATGGGTCGGAGAACGACTGTAGTGGACAGACATCTTCCGTCACGATCTCTCGACGTCATCCTCCATCCGAGTTCGGACTTCGGAACCGGATGTACTGGACAAACAGCCATAGGTCTATTGGAAGTTTGTTTCACGAATCGCTAATGTTAAATTACATTTTTATTAATTTTTTGGCTCCCATCTGAAAGTATTTCTTGTATCAAAAGTGTTTATCGCAATATAAATGAATTATTATATCAAAAACTTGCCTATTAGAGTGGTTTAAGTGTGAGTATAGGTTGAGCTCTTTTCTAGATTATTATTTAATGTTACCTCGAATCGATATTTTCTTACTTTCATTAAAGTGTTTTATTTCGTATTTACTATATCCGAGCAGGAGCTATTAACCCGTCTGAAATTGTAGCATATCAGTATTTTGCATTAAGCGTGTTGCTTAATGATAACGAAAACGTCAATATATAAGCGCTGAAAAGAAAGCTGCAAATGTACAGGAAACCTTTTCCATTTGCATGGCTATCGATCACTACGAAAGGTGCACTATTCTTTTACTAGACGTTAAGTGTACGTAATTCAAAGTAAGTTATAATAGATTTATAATATACTAGACGTCAAAGCAAATATTAGGTATACTAATAAAATATTAAAAACCGCTGCCTAAGGAATCACTACTTCCACATCCAGATCTCCCATTCAATTCTCTTTAAAGGAAAACATCTTCACCATATTTGCACTCTAGTATGTGGAAATAATTGGTCATAGAATTTCAATAATATATTTGAGGAAGATGTCATAAAAAATTGTCAGACATTTGCTTCTAGCATATACGCCAAAACGAAGTTTCTGGACACTTATTAGCTTGCTTTACTTATCTTTCCCCACTTACCTACCCACCCCTTTAATGGAATCTTCTCAATCGGATATCATTACAATACATACGTGTAACAAATTTCAAGTGAATATCTCAGTTTTATTTTATCAACCACCTTAATAATGGAGTGGAGGTGGTAAGAGGCTGAGAATGTTATAGAGTAGTCTGAGGCCTTGGTTTCTAGTATATGCACCAAATCCCAAGTTTCTGCACTTTTACCAGTTTAATTTACTTATTCTCTTATTTACCCTTACTTACCCCAACCCTTTCAACGGAATCACCTCAAAGATCATCTAGTTCCAATGTCTTTATCATACATACGTGTTCCAAATTTCAAATAAATATCGCAATTTTATTCCATCAGCTCCTTTAAAAATGGAGTGGGGTTGATGGAGGCGTTGAAAAATGTTATAGAAAATCTGAGGCACTGGCTTCTATTAGAAACACCAAATCCTAAGTTCATCTACTCTTACCAGCTTGCTTTACTTATTTTTCCAAATTTACCTCTATCCAAGCTCAATCCTTCAACGGAGTCATCTCAAAATATAATCGAATTCCAGATGTCGTTATAATATATACCAAATTTCAAGTGAATATCTCAATTTAATTTTATTATTCTTTCTAATAATGGAGTGAGGTGGTGGGGGGTTGAAAAGTATTTTTTAAAGTTTATGTACTCTTACTAGCTTGCTTGACTTATTTCCCCTTATTTACCCATTGCGACGTTTGGATGTCACAAATGTGCTAAGTGGAGTTTTTGCTCCTTGATATAATACAACCAGTTCAATAATCACACCTTACCAGTCCTCGGCTAGCTTCCGTCAATCTCAGTGTGAGTTCCCAGTACATACAGACGTACTGGTTGCCTAACTATCTGTCTAGGTACCTAAGTAAAGAATAGAATAATAAACTGTTAAATTAATTTATAGTACGAGAAAGAAAACCCAATGAGTGGAGCTTATAACAAATTTGTTTATTCATATATCATTTATATACCAAGTCAATAATAAAAGAAATGCTTTAAATTTATAAATATCAATTACTTTTTTCTATTCGTTAGCAATATCAAAAGGTGATGAGTGACAAATGATTTAATCCAAATAAAATTTATTAACACGTGAAGTTCAATAATAATACCAAATGCAATTGCACGCAGTTTACATACTTTTCAAAATAGTGGTTATGGGTACAGAAAATTTAATATTATAACAAATAACAAATACCTAGATCTGGACTATATTCTTATCTAGATAGCCAGTTCTTGACTTTACTATAAACAAGATAGGTATTTGAATCACATCAACTTATGAAATAATTACAAAACATACACATATATATATACAACAAAATTTATACAAGTTATGACTTACGGTTGAATTTTTAAATACCCCAAATGAAAATGTGAGAACGTTGAACTTCTCCCAGGAGTGGAAAGGTATGAGCGTTGAACGGTCTTCTTGTATTCTAGGGTAATCGATAGACTCTGCAATATTTCACCTCGAACTATAACCAGTTACAACCATCTCAAAGTCATGAAAAGAATCCAACAAAAAGAAACAAAACCATCCATCATCGGTATAAGCTCCAAAATTTTTCAACTATTCCTTCCTATACTAATAGCTACGTCTAGTACTAATGCTTCTTAAAAAAAACTAACGATAAAAAGCCTAAAAGTTTTAAAATTCGAATTAATACACTATTTACATTTTCGTAAATTTAATAACTCACCCTTTTAGGGCTTAACAAAATGTCGACCATGTGTTCGACCCAACACGTGCTTTGTAGCTATATATCCAGCAATCATGCTGATCAGATTTTTCACAAATCATTATTATTATTGGTAAATACGGAAATCCCACCATACAAATATTCAACAAAATAACCAAAACGTGGATAAAGATTACTCTCACCAAATTTACCAAGCTACGTGCAACGTCTATTCGCCTCAAAGGTCACGTCAAGAAGGAAGTATTAGAGAACCTCTAACCCCTTACAGGACAGGTGCCTAGCGCAGTCGTACTACGCAGACGAAACGACACAAAAAGAATTGGATTTTCATGATACCATTCGACCTTGAATAGTAATCACAAAAATGATTTATTTTACACATAATATACAACACATCCGTAATTTGGATAGAATTCGAGAAGTTCTGTTACAGACGTCCCTTTCGATTAAGACAACCTCGACATAGATCAACCTGTTGATCGGAGATTTAATAAGAAGTGATATAATATTACGACAATTTAACTATAAAAATTATCCCCTTATTATTGTTAGAAATGAATATAATTGAAGAAATACTAACTTGTCAGAGCAAAAATATTAAGGTAAAACATTCAATCGAGCTACTCCGAACAGTACTGTTCAGTGAGCGAGTATTCGGTTAAGACTGAATCGAACTCTGCCAATGCCAGTCAGCTGATTACCGGTAGCTGTCAATTCCTATAACCTACTATGTTCTTTCTATTTATTATTATAAACAATTATCGAGGATGAAATTTAACAAGCAAATAACATAAAGGTACAGAAGGTAAGTGATACATTTGAACTAGTCGTTTTCATAGGCTGAACTACTTAAGTTATGGTTATGTTATAGGTGTGTTTATCGTTCCTATTTATTTCAGATACCACACTATGTATGAGAACTAGCAAATTACAAGGAATAATAATGTACCACACAACACGGTGATTGATGAAGGTAAAGTACTTATTTAAATATTATACTCGAAACATTCTAATTAAAATTTATGTTTATTTCTAGACACAAGTTAGATGGACGACAGTCGATAAATGTGACAATTTTATCAAGCAAATTTAAGAATCAAAAGGATTACTAAAGTATAGAAATGTGGATGGAAATACTATTAATATATGACACTCATTATTAACACAAGACCTTTTATTTATTTATTACTAGATGATGATATCCTTTAAATAGTGAACTACCTAAAGTTAACGTATAGATTTAGTGATTAAATTTTTATAGTTAAACATCTAACAATGCTGTATTTACACATACTCCTCTAGTCAAAATGACAAACTATGTTACAACGCTACAACTTGACAAAAGCAACCGTAACACCATAATGAACCCAAAACCCTTCAACGGAATCATCACAAAATGTAATCTAGTTCCAGATGGCGTTATAAAACATACGTGTACCAAATATGAAGTGAGTAGCTCAATTTTATTTTATCAACTCCTTTAATAATGGAGTAGGGATGGTTGTAGGGTGTGAAATAATTGTACATGTATGTATTTTTGTTGTAGAGTTAGGGGGGGTAAGTAATTGGGAAAGATCAGTAGAACAAGCTAGTAAAGGCCCAGGAACTTCATTTTTAGCGTATGTGCTAGAAACCAATGCCTTAGTTTTAAACACAGAAAATGTTTAACAAATAGAAGATATAACGGTAATACGGGGATCCAGTAGCGATTTGTGCAGCGCTTGGAAATTTGGCAGTCATTTTTTGGACACGCAAGCGTTGCATCACATACTTTTTGAAAGATCCTAATTTGATTTTGAATTTGAAATCATATTCTTGCCTTTTTACGTCTCAACGCTGACCGACTCCTAGGGTCGTCTTTATAAAACTTGTGAATTTGATAAATTTTGATACCTACAATCATATTCTTATATATTTACGTCTCAACGCCGACCGACGCTTAGCGTCGTTTTTGTAAAACTTGTGTATTTGATTAATTTTGATCCCTAGATTCATATTCTTGCATTTTTACGTTTCGTCGCCGACCGACGCCTAGCGACGCTTTTGAAAACTTCTGAATTTGATAAATTTTGATACCTAGATTCATATTCTTCCATTTTTTCGTCTCGATGCCGACCGACTCCTAGCGTCGTTTCTATAAAACTTGTCTTAGATACATTTGGATATCTAAACTTATGTTCTTGCATTCTCATGTCTCGACGCCGACCGACGCCTAGCGTCGTTTTTGTACAGCTTGTATATTAGATGAATTTTGATAACTAAATTCTAGTTCTTTCATTTTTACGTCTCTACTACGACCGACGACTGGCATCGTTTTTGTAAAACTTCTTAATTTGATAAATTTGGATAACAAGATTCATGTTCTTCCATTATTTTGTCTCGACGCCGATGACGCCTAGCGTCGATTTTCTAAAAGTTGTGTATTTGATAAATTTTAATATCTAAATGTATTCGCATCTTTACGTATGGACGCTGATCGACGTCTAGCGTCGTTTCTGTAATACTTCTGAATTATGATAAATTTTGACACGTGAATTCAAATTTTCGAATTTTTACGTTTCGACGCAGACCGATGTCTAGTCTCGCTTTTGTAAAACTTGTGTATTTCATAAGTTTTGATACTTAGATTCTTATTCTTGCATTTTTATGTCTCGACGCCGACGGACGCCTATCATCGTTTTGTAAAACTTGTGTATTTGATAAATTTTGATACTTACGTACTTATTCTTGCATTTTTAAGCCTCGACGTCAACCGACGCCTAGCATCGTTTTTGTAAAACTTGTGTGTTTGATATATTTTGATACCTGGATTCATGTGGTCGCATTTTTAAAAAATCCGTTTTTTATGGAATATTAATGTAGAGCCTATTGCAGTTGTGTACCTTTTGAAATTTTTTAACCGCAGCTTAATAAAAGTTTGAAAATTTCTAAAATTTTCTTTATTTCCATCCCCTGTACATTCTGCAGAGATTGTAAATATCATGTCAGACTTGAAAGTTTATTTTCAATGTCTTAACGAAGCTTGCTAAATTGCAAATTTTTGTAAAAATTTTTATGACATCTGCCCCAAATATTATTAAAATTGTATTACCAATTATTTCCACCTACTAAAGTGAAACATACTCAAGAAATTTACGTTTAAAAAGACTTGGAAGGAAAATCTGGATGTGGAAGTAGTGATTTCTTAGACAGCGGTTTTTCGTTAATGTTTTTCATAAACATTAGTCTTTTGTCATAGTGTACCCCTAGGTACTTCACACTTTCTTCCTCTAGTTGAAATCTGGGTGCCCTTGATTAAAATTGGAGTAGGTAATAAGAAATATGAGTATTGGCAGACACACATATTTTGTGACTCATATAGTACTATAATTAGCCTTCTTTTCCCGTAAAGCATGACAGATACGAGGTTGTCCTCTTTACCTCTCACCATTTGCCATGGTTTTCGCTTAGCTATCAACCTTTCTACAATCAAGCTGTCGGTATGATGGCTGTCCAGGGAATTGTTATAAAACATTCATATAATAGACCCACATCAGGAGAGTATCAACAATCAGCGCGTCGTCTATCTGTCTTCCTAATGATCCATGCCTCAGAGTCGTAAAGAGAGACGGTAAACTAGACTAGATTTTTGTGCGCTTCGTGATGCGCCAAATTTTGGACATCTGGCCTCCGAAACTTAAAAAAGCAAACTGAAACTGTCACCAATTATTTGAACTCTAATTCCATTTTATTAAAACACAAAATAGAACCACATGAATTTAATTTATTGCAAGGATCACTTACAGACATTAAAGGAAACAAAATGTACATTATTTATAAGTATATTTTTACAGATATACATTTGCTACAATTTATCTGCTTCCTCGATGAAAATATTATTAATGATTAACGCCATAATTATTAGTAAAGTTTACAGAGTACTGTTAAATTTTAGCGGTGGGTCCAATGTAATCTTTAATTTTAAAGGAATTAGTTTTTAACCTGTAGAAATTTCAAAGAACACCACCAATGATAACTTCAATCCACTAATATATTCTAGTAGTTAGGAAACAACTTAATTATTATTATCGAATAGACCTCTTGGAGTGTTAGACCTCTTTCTAAATTGTTCCTTACTTGTGTTTATCAAAGGTAGATTTCCTTCAGCGTCAATAAATTACCTTTTGCAACCACTTTGAAGAATTTAATCTGTTATTAAGTACACAACAAGAAGAGGGCTAGAAACTAAAACTCAACTACGAAATTATTTTTGTATTATTATATCAGCGTAAAGCTCCCATCGAGACCATTGCTTTGATAACTATCTCTATATAGTTTAAAAGTAATATGTATATCATCAGAGACAATATTACAGCCAATCGGTGCTATTTTATATTTTTCTATAGACTCTAGATACTCTTGAGATGAATCCAACCACGCCTCATTTGTAAAAATCGGTTCAATAGTTTGGCCGCTATGATGAAACTACATCCATACTCGCATACATGTATAGATTACCAAAATCATCACCCTTCCTTTCGGCTTTGCAGTGCGCGGGTAAAAATAACACAATATATGATAATTTCTATACTTACCAAGTATACCTAGAAAGTTTACTTAGTAGTCGAACATTTACTGTTCTCTTTAAATTAGTGAAATTTCTCCCCGGAAATAAAACTAATTCGTTACAGGTGGAAACGTTCAAAAGTTGATACTAGGGGCTAGCTTTAGTCTTAAATAAAATATTGGGAAGAAGAATATGAAATACCTATTTAAAAATGAATTATTATTTGTTTGCTTATAATTGTATTGAAATACCTACTTCTACTATTCTAATTGCTGTGATGTGACACATGACGCGACGCGCAACCTCCATATGTACCATGATGATTACGTTGCTTGATACAATATAATTATTCATTTCAGCATTTATATTTATCCTCTAGACCTCTTAGATAATTACAGAATTACTCATAGAGCAAATAATTAATATTTTCCTTTCTTTGTTAAAAATTAAACTATATTAGTCGATTCTAGCTACGATATTATAGAATACGAAACAAACGTACAAAAGAATAAGTTTTTTTTACAAGTCATCTCCAGCTATTAATAGTGAACAATATTCATCTGTGTTGAAAATTTCATTCAAACTTGCCTCTTTGTTGTAGTTTATTTGGTTGGTGTGGTAACTATGGACCAAGAGGGAACGAGGTTAAAGAAACAGATGGAACAATACTGAAGAGTTGTTCTCCAAGAAGTTGACATTTCGCCAGTCTACAATATATATCGCCTCTTAATAACTCTTAAAGCGGTTGCGTGTCAGACGATTGTAATAAGGTCCAAAAATTGACTTAATCTCATCATTTCGATGCGTCAATAATAGCAATAAATTAGTTGTGATTAAAGTGGCAGCACACTCTGAATTCATTAATCGAGAGGCGAACTTTATCCCAGAAATACGAAATAAATTGACTGTATATAACACAAGATAGCCATGACAAAAGTCAAACTACAATGGCAATCCATTAGATAATACGTCGCTGGAAAATTATAGACCAGTGGCCCTTTTGTCATCCATTTCAAAAATATTATAAAAAGTAGTGTTCAAGAGAATTGTGAAGTTTTGCCACACAATTTTTTTTTTCTAATTCCCACCATGGCTTCATCAAAAGTAAGTCAACGGAAACAGCAATTATGAACTTTCTTAATAAAGTGTTTGATAATTTCGAAAAACACAATAACTGCATAACTATTTTTATGGATCTGAGCAAGGCATTCGATTTAATAAATAGAATTATAGAAAATTTTCAATAATATGGGTTAAGAGGAAAAACTTGTGATTGAGTTACCTCATATCTCTCTAAGAGAAGACAGCTAGTTGAAATAAATGGCATTAGATAAGGAAATCGATATTGAAATTGGGGTGCCTTAAGGCTCTGTTTTGGGTCCCTTACTATTTTTACTATATATTAATGACTTACCTGAAATTTTTATCAAAATGTCTTAACAATGTTTGCTGACGACAATTGTCTTATTGTTTCTGAGAAAACTGTGCCAGAGTTATCAGTGACGGCTTAAAATATGACCAATAGATTGGTATCAAAATTCTAATCTATTCTTAAACATCTCCAAAACCGTTTTTATTAATTTTGCGCCCAGATTTACTTCTCTCAATAATAGTTATTTGATAAAAGTAGATATTAAGTCAATTGAGCAAGTTAGAAGCACTAAATTTCTAGGAGTACACATTGGCGGCGGATTAAGTTGGAATGAATATGTAATATGTTGCCAAAGAAGCTGTCATCAATCTGTTTTGTATTGCATGGGTTAAAGAACATTTCTAATATATCAACTGTAATGTCTTACTATCATGCTAACTTTGTGTCTAAAGCGAAGTATAGCATAATGTTCTGGGGGGCCTCTCATTATTTTGAAAGAATCTTTAAAATACAGAAAAGGGCTATTAGGAATATGGTAGGTGCGACAAGACATGTCGAAATTTATTTATAAAATTACAAATTTTACCCTTAACATGCATATATATATACTAGAAATAGTATATTATGTTAAACCTAACCAAAATTCCTTTACAACTAACGATTTTCATCATAATTACGATACAAGAAATGGTCAAAAATTGCGCATCCCATTACGTTATCTAACAAAATATGAGGAGTGCCCCAGGTTCATGGGAGTAAAATTATATAATCGACTTCCAGTTGAAATTAAAGGTGTCGCTAATTTAAAATTATTTAAAAAGTCAGTAATTTTCTTTTACAAAGGTGTTTTTATAATGTGACTGAATATTTAACTGACCCATGTTTTTAAAATATTTTATTTATGTGTTTTTAGTGGTTTAGGTTTTTCTTTTAAATATGTCTGGATGAGGTAGTTCCTCACAAAACTGTTTATTTAATTAGTCCTGTATCAATTTTTTGTGGTCATTTATTTGTTATAGACAATAAAGATTATAGAGTAGCGGCAGAATGACTACTAGCGCTTCAGTGGAGCATTTCCGAATTACTTCCTGTGGCTTTTATATTTATGTGTATGCGTCGATTTGTTTTTTTCCTGATTTTACAAAAATGTAATAGTTGTTTGTTGCCGCGACTGTCATATACAGTAAGTGCAAACAATTCCGTAGTGAGTAAATGTAATGTTCGAGTGAATATTATTTTTTTGTTATGTTAACCTTTTTTTTTGCGTAGGTGAGACGACATTTCATTTTTTGTAATATATTGTATACGTGACTAAACAATTAATTATTAATACTCAATGAAAATTTACCGTTGTTTAGAGTTTAACATTGAGTTTTCTGTCGGGTCCTTCGTTGAGTAACAAGACGGAAAAATTGATTTCGCGAAACTAGGGCTTAATGGATGGTCCGATTTTGTATTATCTATAAAATGTGCAAATCTTTGAGCACTTATTCGGTTGCCATAAGGATCCCTCTGAGCTATAAAATTAATTAACAAAATTAGTATTTTCTCAGAATATTTTGAATTGTTAACTACACACATATCTTGTATTTCATGATTTGATCCACTTTTCCCTCTGCTCCAGTTTATACAGACTTGTTAAAGGAGATTTTCATTTCGTAAAAATTGCCCGATCGATGATTTTTGTTGAAACGTGTTCAGAAAGGTGTGGAGAACAAAATATCAATATGCTACCATGGGAAGTTATGCAGCATTTCCAGCGTGAACGGACGGCCGACGTAGCGCGAGTTGGAGTGTTAATTAACAAATTACTGCACATGTTATATATGTTTCTTTCATAAAATTTTGTGTTCTTTCCAATGGTTTTGTTAGTTCTTTCATGCAAATTTAATAAAAAAAGTTATTCATGGAGTATTGCACCTAAATTGTTTAATAAAGAATTTTCCATGTTTGTGAACACATTGCAACAAAAATCATCGATCGGGGAATTTTGCGGAAGTTTGGGTCCTTTTTGTCTAATTTGACTCCCCTATGTGGGAAATTAATAAAACTTTATATTTTTAGTATTATTCGATCTATTTCCACAGTTAACCACGCAACAAACATCGCATGATTTTTCCATGATATTAGCCGGAGATTATGTTACACAATAACAAACACTAAACTGCTGATTTTGACAATGTTAATTGTAGCTGCGGCATTCCCAACACTTCCCACTTTGGTGGCATTAAAGTAAACCCAGAGATTTGCGCGTTTTTAAAAAGCTTATAATAAAATATTTATTAAAAACAAGGATTCTCCTATTCACTTACGTGTAAACGACACAGGAATTAACTTTCTACTTGGCCACTGGGAGCGCTAGCTGTCACGTACAGATAAGCTCCGCCTTTCTGTCAGTAGTCTATAATATTAGCCTATTTGCGGTTGTATTTTTTACACCTTTTAGATCTATATTTCACACTCGTCCCCATGATTTACTTTCTAATGTAGATTACTTTACTTTTTAGAAGTACCTCTGTTTATAAATTAAAAGTATCATTTCACATGCCAAAGTATACTAATAAGATTTTGGTATTTATTTATTTGCAATATCTCCAGTTTCTGGAAATAACATGGATACCAATTATTATAAATAACAGTGTAGTCTTCAATGAGTTTAATGATGGCTATTATTCTGATATGTCTTTATAAAAGCTGGGTGGACCGAATATTTATTTTAACAGTATGGAAAATATTTGAATGAAGTCAATATTTACTATTATTTTATAATGGTCACCGCTTTGAGGAAAAATTACGAGGAATTCTAATTATAAACATTTCAAAAAAATACTTTTAACCATATCTTTTTATAGTAATAAAATTTCTATATTTATAAATGAAAATAAAATATGCGGTCATATAGTAGAAATTAAATTATTTACTATTTCAAACTCAATTTAATATGAAAATATTTACCATTTTATAAAAGCAAAAGAAACGAGAAAATTGAGAAAATATTTATTTTATCATTAGCTTATAACAAAAACATTATTTACACAACCTACTCCGTCTTTAAATATCATTGTATTTACATTTATATGAAAAATTGAATCGAGACATTGTAAATGTGATGTATACGATCGATATAAACACAAATATGTATGAATATATATAGTGGGGTTGATAAGTCACGGATAAATTCATTATCTATGTAATTTACAGTGAGTAAAATCCTAAAACAAGCCAATTTTTAATTTTTCATTCTAAAACAACACCCTTGGAGTGACAGCTACCCCTTTAAAATGGAATGAGGGTGCGTGTGATAGCTCATTTGAAAGGGTTTTTAATTCTCTATCCAGAAATATTTGTTTAATTTCTCTAATTTTTTATTGAAAAATATTACATTTTTCATTTTACTAAGTAAGCAAAACAACATGAAACAGTTTAAATCAAATATTCAAATTGGGAGCCCGTTGCTTCTTGATAGCAATGGAGGCGCTGTCGAAATTCTTCTAAAACATATTGTATCTCTCCCGGGGTGACTTGGTTAATTTCTTGCCTTATTCTGCCTTTTAATTCATCGACGTTATTAGGCCTGTTGAAGTAGACTTTCGATTCTAAGTAACTCCATAGAAAATAGTCAAGCGGGGTCAAATCGGGAGAACGAGCAGGCCACTCAATGTCATCGCGTTTACCGATCCATCTATTGGAAAAAAGTTGATTGAGATAGACTCTTACTTCCAATGCAAAATATGGTGTAGCTCCGTCCTGCTGATACCAAATATTTCTATCAATTTCGTAAGGGTTGCCATCATCTGGGAGAAGTATTATCAGCTCTGGTAGTATAAAATTTTACAAGAAATCCAAGTAACGCGCGCTAGTTAATATGCTATCAAAGAAATATGGTCCGATAATTTGAGAATTTATAATTCCAGCCGAAACATTTACCTTCCCAGATATTAAGTATTGGCCTGCAATATCCAATATGTATTTTCTGTACTCCAGTATCTACAGTTCTATTTGGTGATTGTTCCATTTAAGACGAGTGATGCCTCATCAGGAAAAAGAATGTTATTTATAAATAACGGATCCTCTTGGCATCTATTTGCCATGATTTCGCAAAATTCCAATCGACGAACGGGGTCATCGTTGTTAAGTTCTTGAACTAAATAAATTTTATATGGGCGGTGTTTTTCATTTTTTAGAAGATGCAATATGGACGTTTTACTAACATCATTTTCGGCGGCAACCTGTCTTGTAGGTTTATGTGGACTATCTTGAATATGTAACAATACATCCAATTTTTTTTCATTGTCTACATTGCGTTTCCTACCAGATTTAGGAATATCTGTGGCATTTCAAAATTCACAAAATTTGTTTTCTACTCTACTAACAGTAGACGGTCAGAATAATTAATATTGAAGATTTCACATACATACTTCTGCGTCCTTGTTTTCGCACCACATCCTAACAATATCAAAATATCAATTCTTTGGATAACCGGAAGACTCATTGTTAAAATCTTGACAATCAATGATAAATAACACCGCCCCACAAAAAAAAGTTTTGGATCTGGATGACTGACAAAAGTGTTCCTATGTATTTTTCATCGCTGAATCTGAATACGAGGTCAGAAAAATTCCTATGCCCTTCAATTTATGTGTAGGGGTAAAAACATCCCTTCAATAAGGTATATTTATGATTATAAATACCTATCATTAAGGAGTGAATGGGGACTTTTCATATCTCGTATTCTTTTCTAGTACCAAGGGCTTCAGCGAGGGTGTAACAATTCTCCCGAAGGGGTTGATACACCCTCTACACCCCTTCTATACCTTTCTAGACATAGAACTGCATCATAAAAACTTCTAGCTTACCAGCT
Organism: Stenurella melanura; assembly: GCA_963583905.1. Taxonomy (NCBI): domain Eukaryota; kingdom Metazoa; phylum Arthropoda; class Insecta; order Coleoptera; family Cerambycidae; genus Stenurella; species Stenurella melanura. Next base: position 71,295,489 of record OY757312.1, on the reverse strand, counting down.
CTTGAGAATGCAAAGGAAATATGGTAGAAGGTGAATTCCGCTCCGGAACCAAGCCCCCAGAAGGGTTGAACTACCCCTTGCCGGATGAGGAACACAGGGGTAGGGAGAGCAAGTGTTCCTTGTTTTTACTGCAAAATGGTCACCGTGCATTAACAAGAATCTCGTTCAGTTTCCTTGACGACATCCTGCAAGGGGAGAAATCTTCCCCTCAAACCTCCAAAAAAGAGTTCGGAATACTTTTAGGACCGGGAAGATGCACTTTGCGGTTTTTAATTCTGAGAGGAAAGACAAACGGGAGTCCATCTCTGTGATTTTCTTTCACTCCAGCACTCACTATATACAGAGTGTCTAGCTTAAATGTAGAACAAGCCTGTAACTCCTTTGTTTACTGCCCGATTTGATTTTTTTTTGTAATGTGCTACACAAACTCTATTCTTGAATAACACAAATGATTTCTGCAACGCAAAACGTGACCTACTGCGACATATTTTCAAGGTAAAAAATCAGTGTGATTCATATTAGTGATTTTTTTTTTCAAAAAACTGATTGCACATTTTTTACCGCCCCCTAAACTTTGTTCTTCAAAGTTTCATATCAATCGATTGTTTCTTTTATTATTTTTTTTACGAATGAAAATTATAACTCCATCGATTTATATGAAACTTTGAAGAACGAAGTTTAGGGGGACGGTGGAGAAGAACACTTTGAGCGTTGGTCGGCGTCGAGACGTAAAAATGCAAGAATATAAATTTAAGTATCAAAATTGGTCAAACATACAAGTTTAGCAAAATCGATGCTAGGCGTCTGTCAGCGTCGAGACGTAAAAATGCAAAAAGATGAATTTAGATATTATAATTTACCAAATACACAAGTTTTACAGAAACGACGCAAGGCGTGGGTCGGCGTCGAAACGGAGAAATAAGTTTTACAAAATCAACGCTGAGCGTCGGTCGGCGTCGAGAAGTAAAAATGCAGGAATATGAATCTAAGTATCAAAATGTATAAAATACAACAACTTTTACAAAAACGACGCAAGGCGTGGTTATGCGTAGAGACGTAAAAATACTATGCGTATCTGGGTATCGAAATTTATCGAATACACAAGTTTTACGATATCGACGCCAGGCATCGTTCGGCGTTGAAAAGTAAAAATGCAAGAACATGGATTGAGGTATCAAAACTGATCAAATACACAAGTTTTACAAAAACGGCGCTAGGCGTCTGTCGGCGTCGAGACGTAAAACTACAAACATATGAGTTTAGCTATCAAAATTTATCCACTATTCTAGATTTACAAAACCGTCGCTACGCGTCGATCGGCGTCGAGACGTAAATATACAAGAATATGAATCCAGCTATCAAAATTGGTCAAATACACAAGTTATGCAAAATCGAGGCAAGGCGTCGTTCGGCGTCGAGACGAAAAAATGGAAGAATCATTCCAAAATATAATTTAGTTTTACATGTCGTTATATACGTGTACCTAATTTCGAGTCAAAAGCTCAATTTAATTTTATCCACTCTTTCAATAAGAGTGGGGAAATTGGAATTATTATAAAAAGCCTGAGGCGTTCGCTTCTAGTATATACACCGAATCCCAAATTTCTGTACTCTTACCAGCTTGCTTTACTTGTCTTCCCCTATTTACCCCTATTTAACCCCCAACCCTTCAACGGAATCATCTCAAAATATACTCCAGTTCCAGATGTTGTTATAATATATAAGTGTACCAAATTTTAAGTGAATATCTCAATTTTATTTTATCAATCCCTTTAATTATGGAATGGGGGTGGTGGGGAGGATTGGAAATATTGTAAAAAATGTTGAGGCCTTGGCTTCTAGTACCTACAACAAATTTCAAGTTTCTGTATTCTTACCAGCTTGTTTTACTTATTTCCCCGTGTTTACCCCTATTTACCCCCCCAACCCTTCACCGGATATGTTAGAAAAACAATCCAGTTCCAGATCTTGTTATAATATATATGTGTACAAAATTTCAAGTGAATATCTTAGACCGTTTCGGAGAAAACTTCCGGACAAAAAAAAAGTTTCAGACAGATCGACAGACCGACAGACAGACCGACAGACAGTATTATTTTTTCGCTCAAATTTAAAATCTAAAGTTTTATCTAAAAGTTTTATGACATTCCAAACCTATTTCAAGAAACGAAATTTTTTTTACGATTATTATACTTCCAATCCACTACGTGGATGTGGAAGTAATTTAACACAACTTTAATATCTTATGGAAGCACATTATATATTTTGTGTTCTAGATATCGAAATTGTTTTGCTCCGTTATTCTGTTTTACATCGTCTTTGTTTTTGTATTGTAGTTGTGTGAAACGTATTGACTTCCATGTTCATTTTGCCAGTGAAACGTAAATATAAATTAAAAACCGCTGCCTAAGGAATCACTACTTCCACATCCAGATTCTTCATCCAAATCACTTTAAAGGAAACATCTTGACTATATATGCACTCTAGTATGTGGAAATTATTGGTCATAAAATTTTAATAACATTCGGGGCAGATGTAATAGAAAAGTTTGAGAAGTTGGTTTCTACCTTATACGCTAAAAATGAAGTTTCTAGTTTACCCTACTTATTTTCCACTATTCACAGCCTACCACCTCCGACTCCTTCAATGGAGTCATCCCAATCAGATGTCACTACAATACATACGTGTACTAACTTTCTAGTGAATATCTCAATTTGATGTTATCAATCCCATTAATAATGAAGCGGAGGTGGTGGAGTTTGAAAAATATTAGAAAGAAATCTGAGGCCTTGATTCCTTGATTTCTAGTATATGCACCGAATCCCAAATTTCTGTACTCTTACCAGCTTGATTTACTTATTCCCTTTTACGGAATCATCCCAAAATTTAATCTAGTTCCAGATGTCGTTATAATACATACGTCTACCAAGTTACAAGTGAATATCTCAATATTCAATCAACCCCTTTAATAATGTAGTAAGGGTAGTGGAAGGGTTGAAAAATGTTATTAAAAAATCTGAGGCCTTGGCTTCTAGGACATACACCGAATTTCAAGTTGCAGTACTCTTACCAGATTGCTTTACTTATTTTTCCCTATTTACCTCTACTTACCCCCACTTCTTCAACGCAATCATGTCAAAATATAATCTAGTTTCAGATATAGTTATAATATATAAATGTACCAAATTTCAAGTAAAAATTTAAATTTAATTGTATCAACTCTTTTAATAAGGGAGTGGGGTTGGTGGGGGGATGGAAAATACTAATAAAAAAGTCTGAGACCTTCGCTTCTAGTATATATACCAAATCACAAATTTCTGTACTTTTACCAGCTTGCTTTACTTATTTACCCTTACCTTACCCTTACCTTTATTTAACCCCCAACCCTTCAACGGAATCATCTCAAAATATAATCTAGTTCCAGATGTCGTTATAATACACATGCGTAGGTACTAAATTTTATGTGAATATCTCAATTTTATTTTATCAACCCCTTGAATAATGCAGTAGGGGTGGTGGGGGGCTGAAATATATTATTAAAAAGTCTGAGGCCCTGGCTTCTAGTGCATACACCGAATTTCAAGTTTCTGTACTCATACCAACTTGCTTTGGTTATTTCCCCCTCTTTACCCCTAAATAACCCCCAATCCTTCAACGGAATCATATCAAAGTATAATCTAGTTCCAGATGTCGTTATAATTCATACGTGTACCAAAGTTCAAATGAATATCTCAATTTTATTTTATCAACCCTTTTAATAATGAAATGGGGGTGGTGGGGGTAGAAAAATATTATAAATAATCTGAGACCTTGGCTTCTAGTACATACACCGAATTTCAAGTTTTTGTAGTTTTACCAGCTTGCTTTACTTATTTTCCCCTATTTGCCCCTATTTAACCCCCACTCCTTCAACGCAATCATGTCAAAATATAATCTACTTTCAGCTATAGTTATAATACATAAATGTAATAAATTTCAAGTGAAAATTTAAAATTAATTTTATCAACTCTTTTAATAAGGGAGTGAGGGTGGTGGGGAGATGGAAAATACTAATAAAAAAACCTGAGACCTTCGCTTCTAGTATATACACCACATCCCAAATTTCTGTACTTTTACCAGCTTGCTTTACTTATTTTCCCCTATATACCCCTATTTAACCCCCAACCCTTCAACGGAATCACCTCAAAGTATAATCTAGTTCCAGATGTCGTTATAATACATATGCGTACTAAATTTCATGTGAATATCCCAATTTTACTTTATCAACCCCTTGAATAATGGAGTAGGGGTGGTGGGGGGCTGAAATATATTATTAAAAAATCTGAGGCCTTTGCCTCTAGTACATATACCGAATTTCAAGTTTCTGTACTCATACCAGCTTGTTTTACTTATTTCCCCTTATTTACCCCTAAATAACCACCAACCCTTCAACGGAATCATCTCAAAGTATAATCCAGTTCCAGATGTCGTTATAATTCATACGTGTACCAACTTTCAAATGAATATCTCAATTTTATTTTATCAACCCTTTTAATAATGGAGTAGGGGTGGTGGTGTTGAAAAATATTATAAATAATCTGATATCTTGGCTTCTAGTACATACACCGAAGTTGAAGTTTCTGTGGTCTTACCAGCTTGCTTTACTTATTTCCCCTATTTACCCCTATTTAACCCCCAACCCTTCAACGGAATCATCTCAAAATATAATCTAGTTCTTGATGTCGTTATAATACATACTTGTACCAAATTTCAAATGAGTATCTCAATTTTGTTTTATCAACCCTTTTCGTATTGGAATAGGGGTGGTGAGGGTTGAAAAATATTAGAAAAAAATCTGACGCTTTAGTTTCTAGTACATACATCGAGTTTCAAGTTTCTGTAGTCTCACCAACTTGTTTTACTTATATTCCCCTATTTACCCCAAATTAACCCCCAACCCTTCAACGGAATCATCTCAAAATATAATCTAATTGAAGACGTCGTTATAATACATACGTGTACGAAATTTCAAATGAATATCTCAGCTTTATTTTATCAACCCCATTAATGGGGTAGAGGTGGTGGGAGGTTGAAAAATATTATAAAAAAATCTGAGGCCTTAACTTCTAGTACATTCAACGAATTTCAAGTTTCTGTACTCTTACAAGCTTGCTTTACTTATTTTCCCCTATTTACCCCTATTTAACCCCCAACCCTTCACCGGATATCCTCAAAAAACAATCCAGTTCCAGATCTCGTTATAACATATACGTGTACAAAATTTCAAGTCAATATCTTAAACCGTTCCGGAGAAAACGTGCGGACAAAAAAAAGTTACAGACAGACAGACAGACCGACAGACAGAAAATTTTTTTTCGCTCAAATTTAAAATCTCGACGTTTCTCGACATTCTAAACCTATTTCACGAATAAAAATTTTTGAAAATATTTTTGCGATTACTATACTTCCAATCCAGTCGATCGGTTGAGTACTCGAAATTCTTGCCATAGTTTTTATTATTCTGCTGCGTATGCTTTTTAGTGATCTAAAAAATGTGTTACCTACTTTATCTCAATTATATTACAAACATTTTATAATTTTACTTCCACATCCACGTAGTGGATTGGAAGTATAGTAATCGCAAAAAAAATTTCAAAAATTTTTATTCGTGAAATAGGTTTAGAATGTCATGAAACGTCGAGATTTTAAATTTGAGCGAAAAAAAATTTTCTGTCAGTCTGTCGGTCTGTCGGTCTGTCTGTCTGTAACTTTTTTTTTGTCCGCACGTTTTCTCCGGAACGGTTTAAGATATTGACTTGAAATTTTGTACACGTATATATTATAACGAGATCTGGAACTGGATTGTTTTTTGAGGATATCCGGTGAAGGGTTGGGGGTTAAATAGGGGTAAATATGGGAAAATAAGTAAAGCAAGCTTGTAAGAGTACAGAAACTTGAAATTCGGTGTATGTACTAGAAGTTAAGGACTCAGATTTTTTTATAATATTTTTCAACCCCCGACCACCCCTACCCCATTAATGGGGTTGATAAAATAAAGTTGAGATATTCATTTGAAATTTCATACAAGTATGTATTATAACGACGTCTGGAATTAGATTATATTTTGAGATGATTCCGTTGAAGGGTTGGGGGTTAATTTGGGGTAAATAGGGGAATATAAGTAAAACAAGTTGGTAAGCGTACATAAACATGAAATTCGGTGTACGTACTGGAAGCCAAAGCGTCAGATTTTTTCATAATATTTTTCAACCCCCACCACCCCTACTCCAATATGAAAAGGGTTGATAAATTAAAATTGAGATATTCATTTGAAATTTGGTACACGTATGTATTATAACGACATCTGGAACTAGATTATATTTTGAGATGATTCCGTTGAAGGGTTGGGGTTAAATAAGGGTAAATAGGGGAAAATAAGTAAAGCAAGCTGGGAAGACTACAGAAACTTGAAATTCGGTGTATGTATTAGAAGCCAAGGTCTCAGATTATTTATAATTTTTTTCAACCCCCGCCACCCCTACTTCATTATTAAAAGGGTTGATAAAATAAAATTGAGATATTCATTTAAAATTTGGTACACGTAAGAATTAACGACATCTGGAACTAGATTGTATTTTGAGACGATTCCGTTGAAGGGTTGGGGGTTATTTAGGGGTAAATAGGGGGAAATAAGTAAAACAAGCTGGTATGAGTACCGAAACTTGAAATTCGGTGTACGTACTAGAAGCCAAGGCCTCCGATTTTTTAATAATATATTTCAGCCCCCCACCACCCCTACTCCAATATGAAAAGGGTTGATAAATTAAAATTGAGATATTCATTTGAAATTTAGTGCGCATATGTATTATAACGACATCTGGAACTAAATTGTATTTTGAGATGATTCCGTTGAAGGGTTGGGGGTTAAATAGGGGTAAATAGGGGAAAATAAGTAAAGCACGCTGGTAAGACTACAGAAACTTGAAGTTCGGTGTATGTACTAGAAGCCAAGGTCTCAGAATATTTATAATATTTTTCAACCCCCACCACCCCTACTTCATTATTAAAAGGGTTGATAAAATAAAATTTAGATATTTATTTGAAATTTGGTACACGTATGAATTATATCAACATCTGGAACTAGATTATATTTTTAGATGATTCCATTGAAGGGTTGGGGTTAAATAGGGGTATATAGAGGAAAATAAGTAAAGCAAGCTGGTAAAATTACAGAAATTTGGAATTTGGTGTACATACTAGTAGCGAAGGTCTCAGGTTTTTTTATTAGTATTTTCCATCTCCCCACCACCCCCACTCCCTTATTAAAAGAGTTTATAAAATTAAATTTAAATTTTCACTTGAAATTTGGTACATTTATGTATTATAGCTACATCTGAAACTAGATTATATTTTGACATGATTGCGTTGAAGGAGTGGGAGTAAGTAGAGGTAAATAGGGAAAAATAAGTAAAGCAAGCTGGTAAGAGTACTGCAACTTGAAATTAGGTGTATGTCCTAGATGCCAAGGCCTCAGATTTTTTCATACTATTTTTCAACACTTCCACCACCCTTACTACATTACTAAAGGGGTTGATAAGATAAAATTGAGATATTCACTTGTAATTTGGTAGACGTATGTATTATAACGACATCTGGAACTAGATTATATTTTGGGATGATTCCCTAGAAGGTTTGGAGTTAATAGGAGTAGGGAAAAATAGGTAAATCAAGCTGGTAAGAGTACAGAAATTTGGGATTCGGTGTATATACTAGAAACCAAGGCCTCAGATTTCTTTCTAATATTTTTCAAACTCCACCACCTCCGCTTCATTATTAATGGGATTGATAAAATCAAATTGAGATATTCACTTGAAAGTTAGTACACGTATGTATTGTAGTGACATCCGATTGAGATGACTCCATTGAAGGGGTGGGAGGTGGTAGATTGCGAATAGTGGAAAATAAGTAGGGTAAACTAGAAACTTCATTTTTAACGAATATGGTAGAAACCAACCCCTCAAACTTTTCTATGACATCTGCCCCAAATATTATTAAAATTCTATGACCAATAATTTCCACATACTAGAGTGCAAATATAGTCAAGATATTTCCTTTAAAGTGACTTGGATGAAGAATCTGGATGTGGAAGTAGTGATTCCTTAGGCAGCGGTTTTTCCTAACTACGCTGGTAACGTCTTTATACAATGTAATTAAATGTTAAGTTTTCAGATATCTTAAAGTTAACTAAATTTATAAATTAAAGTTCTTTACTATACCTTAATATGATATTGCGATTTCAAGTTGCTGTTAATATATTATACAGTGTTCAAATCTGTGTTTATCATCCGATTTTGCCACTTTGTATAACGCAAGGCATAAAAACAAGAGAAAAGAACGAATGGATATATTTCCTATACCAAATTATGGCTCTATTGATAGTTAGACTGATATTCTTTGGGGGGGGGGGGGGTCAAGATTCGATAGTTTATATTTACAATGAATAAAATCAGTAAGCCACTGCATTAAGCACCCTCTCAAAAGGGTCTGTACCTCTTCTTATTTATCTTCACATACGTTTTGTGTTTTACTCAAATTTTTAGTGGGCCTCACTTTACTGTATAGCGCGCCCGACAGACTCACGCCTAATTCTGCTTGTTAGGTGCACGCCTTGATTAAGGTTTCCCATCGGCTCTTTGATAACATCAGTCCAACTAGTCGTCATTTTCGTCACTTGACCTAGATTTTTTATGATATGAAAAATAATAAGAAAAGATTCTGCCAATATGCATCTAGAAATGCCGTCCAATGAAGTTGCTTTCAAGAAAGTAGTTGCAATAATAATAAAAGATCATTGTTTTTGGAAAAGACTTCACTGAAATATAATTAAAAAGCCTCAAATTACACAAAACTGTAAATATTGCTCAAGTTGCCTTCTTTCTTGTTCGATGCAGGTCTCATGGCACTGCGCTATTTCGAGTGATTAATTTAAATGCCATCATTATGACGTCATCCGCACGAACAGTATCGTAAATTGTACCAAATCTTTTATATGACCCCATACGAGATAGTCCACCGATTTTAAATCCGGTGATCGGGGAGGCCCACTTAGGGACATTACTTCCTATCCGGTGGTCTGGAAATACTCGATCCAAACAACGCATTGTCACCACACTGAAAGCGTTAAAAAGCATTGTGTATGAAAACCATTTCAACAAGAAAGCAACGAAAGTGCATCTAATAAACCAAATTGTTGCTGCCGAAAAAGTGTATAATTGTATAATTCTGTCAATTAAGTCAGAAGGGATGAAGAGAATCAGCAGTACAAATTGAACATTTTAGTTAAAATGTGGAAACAAATGTTAATTATCCCTCATTTCTCCCCCCATGGACAAAATTAGTTTTAGTTAGTACTCCTCGAAAATTAACCTTAATACTGCAACATCGTGAAATAAGTCTCACAAAGTTATCCCAAGATATTTTTGACATAATTAGTCAAAACTTTTAGGTGCCATTATCAAAGAGCCGTAGCTCCCTTAGGAATAATTTTCGGATTCATGTTTACAGTAAGTTTTGTTACTCTTTTTGCGGGGATTTCGAGACATCTTGTGTGGGATTTTAATGTGTGACTACCAGTGATTAAGGAATGTAAATTAAATTCGTTAAGGGTCCTGCAAACTTGTTTAAACATCACGCCTATGTAGGGTGTGTTGACTTAGGATATCGCTCACTTTGTAGTTTTAGGTGTCAGTTCATTGTCATAGCCAAGAAAGTAAATTTTACTGATAACAGAGAATTGAATTTAATTTTGTAATACCAAATTCTTGTTTTACTAAAGTTATTTAATATTATCGGAGGAAGCAGGTTATTACTTCCACATTCACGTAGTGGATTAGAAGTATAGTAATCGTAAAAAAAATTAATTTTTTTTTTTTTTTTTAATAGGTTTAGAATGTCATGAAACGTCGAGATTTTAAATTAGAACAAAAAAACATTTCTGTCTGTCTGTCTGCCTGTCGGTCTGTCTGTCGGTCTGTCTGTAACTTTCTTTGTCCGCACGTTTTCTCCGGAACGGTTTAAGACATGGAAATTTTGTATACGTATATATTATAACGAGATCTGGAACTGGACTGTTTTTTTAACATATCCAGTGAACGGTTGGTTGGTAAATAGAGGTAAATAGAGAAAAATAAGTAAAGCAAGCGGCTAAGAGTACAGAAACTTGAAATTAGGTGTTAGTCGAGGCCTCAATTTTTTTGTTAATTTTTTCCATCCCCCCGCCACTCCCACTCCATTATTAAAGGGGTTGGTAAAATAAAATAGAGATATTCACTTGAAATCTGGTATACGTATATATTATAATGACATCAGGAACTAGATTTTGGGGTTATTCCGTTGAAGGGTTGGGGGTTAAATAGGGGTAAATAAGGGAAAATAAGTAAAGCAAGTTGGTAAGAGTACAGAAACTTGAAATTCAGTGTATGTATTAGAAGCTAAGGCCTCAGATATTTTTATAATATTTCTCAACGCCCACCACCCCTACTCCATTATTAAAGGGGTTGATGAAATAAAACTGAGATACTCACTTGAAATTTGATACACGCATGTATTATAACGACATCTGGAACTCGACTATATTTTGAGATGATTCGTTGAAGGGTTGGGGGTAAGGGACAATAAGTAAAGCAAGCTGGTATGAGTACAGATACTTGAAAGTTGATGTATGTACTAGAAGCTAAGGTCTCAGATTTTTTATAATATTTTTCAATCCCCCACCAACCCTACTCCATTATTAAAGGGGTTGTTAAAATAAAATTGAGATACTCATTTGAAATTTGGTACACGTATGTACTATAACAACATCTGGCACTAGATTATATTTTGAGATGATTCCGTTGAAGGATTGGGGTTAAATAGGGGTAAGTAAGGGAAAATAAGTAAACCAAGCTGGTAAGAGTACAGAAAGTTGAAATTTGGTGAATATACTAGAAGCCAAGGTCTCAAAATGTTTTTAAATATTTTACATACCCCACCCCCCCACTCCATTATTAAAGGGGTTGATAAAATAAAATAGAGATATTCACTTGAAATTTGGCATACGTAGGTATTATAACGACATCTGGAACTATATTATATTTTGGTGGTAAGACTAAGGAAATTTGGGATTTGGTGTAGGTACATAATAGAAGCGAAGACATCAGGTTTTTTTATAAGATTTTATATGCCCTCACCACCCCCTTCCCTACTCCCTTATTAAAAGGGTTCATAATTAAATTGAGATTTTCACTTGAAATTTGGTACACTTATGTATTGTTACGACATCTGAAACTAGATTATATTTTGAGATGATTCCGTTGAAGAGTTGAGGTTAAATAGGGGTAAGTAAGGGAATATAAGTAAAGCAAGCCGGTAAGAGTACAGAGACTTGAAAGTTGGTCTATGTAGTAGAAGCTAAGGCCTCAGATTTTTTTACAATATTTTTCACCCCCCCCCCCCCCACTCCATTATTAAGGGGGTTGATAAAATAAAATTGGGACATTCACTTGATATTTAATATAAACGTATATATTATAATTACATCAGGAAGTATATTATATTTTGGGATTATTCCGTTGAAGGGTTGGGGGTTAAATAGAGGAAAACAAGTAAAGCAAGCTGGTAATAGTACAGAAACTTGAAATTCGGCGTATGTACTAGAAGACAAGGCCTCAGCTTTATTTAAATATTTTTCAACCCCCACTACCCACACTCTATTACTAAACGGGTTGATAAAATAAAATTGAGATATTCACTTGAAATTTGGTATACATATATATTATAATGCCATCAGGAACTATATTATATTTTGGGATTATTCCGTTGAAGTGTTGGGGGTTAAATAGGGGAAAATAAGTAAAGCAAGCTATTAACAGTACAGAAACTTAAAATTAGGTACATGTACTAGAAGATAGGGCCTCAGATTTTTTATAACATTTTTCAATCCAACCACAACCACCCCACCCCTACTCTATTATTAAACGGGATAGATAAAATAAAATTGAGATATTCACTTGAAATTTGGTATACGTGCGTATTATAACGACGTCTGGAACCAGATTATATTTTGAGAAGATTCCGTTGAAGGGTTGGGAGTTAAATAGGAGTAAATAAGGGAAAATAAGTAAAGCAAGTTGGTAAGAGTACGGAAATTTGGCATTTGGTAAACATACTAGTAGCGAAGGCCTCATGTTGATGACGATAATTAAATTGAGATTTTCACTTGAAATTTGGTACACGTATGTATTATAGCGACATCTGAAACTAGACTATATTTTGACACGATTCCGTTGAGGGGTTGGGGGGTAAGTAGAGGTAAATGGGGAAAAAGAAGTAAAGCATGCCGTCAGAGTACAGAAACTTGGAATTTGGTGTATGTGGTAGAAACTAAGTTCTCAGATTTCTTTCTAATATTTTTCTATGACATCTACCCCAAATATTATTAAAATTCTATGATCAGTAATTTTCACATACTGGAGTGCAAATATAGTAAAAATGTTTTCTTTAAAGTGACTAGGATAAAAAACCTGGATGTGGAAGTAGTGATTCCTTAGGCAGCGGTTTTTTTTAATATACATACTGAATTTCTAAGGAAATGGAGTTTCATTTGCAGAGATCCTGAAAATATTAAACGGTTGTTCTCTGGATGACTGTACTCATATTCAAACAGAACTTGAACTCGTTTGCGTTTGATACGCTTGTTGATGTAACGAGCACCACTCAGTCGTAAACTATTAACTACAAACATCCGGACTACAAATAAACAACGTAACTTAACCGTTATAATAGTCGATCTTAGATTAGAATGCAGTTATTTACGTTATGAGCGGAGCACAGTTTACACAGGCACGTGAGAATTCCTAAGTAAGCGGCCGTCCTGTGACCATTGGTACACAAAATAAAAATTAACGGTTTAAATTCACTTTCATTTGCCATCCGGCTATCTTAAAAATACATTTAGTAATTTGCATTAAAGCATAAAAAATGTTATTTTATTGCAGTAAAAATAAAATAAGAAATCTGTTCTGATTTACTAATTTCCCCTGCGCAAACTTTCTCTCTTATCAAAACTTTTATCTACCCTGCACTTTTCCTTTCACACCTCTATAAATACTTTACTTATCCCCGTTTTTCTGTATCTGTTTGTCATCTGTTTGACTTTTTGTCTTTTTGTCTTTAATGTTATTTTGTAATTTTTTGTTCTAAATTCACTTTAGGCCAAGAAATTTTATAAAATCCAAAACATTTAAGACTCAAATTTCCTTTCCTAACCATAACTTACTATCGGCAGGCAGACCGCTAAGACACAATTACCTCGAACCGGTTTTTTCGTTGAGTTTTTCCCGTGTTTATAACCCAAGTTTATTTAATGCTTTTTACCATAGTTCATTATTGTGTTTGATTTTTTCATTGTTTTAAATCTATTCTCTATATACAGAAATAATTTTAATGTCAATTTTAAGCCGCCACAGGCGGCAGGAGTATTTACTTTGAAGACAACTTTATTGAGCCGAACCGGTCGCGATCCGTCCAACCGTACTAACACCACGACGCTACGCTCCGTGGTTGTGCTGTTGGCCCCGGATCTCGATCCAGGGAGGTAATACTCTGTACTTTTAATTGTTAATAAATTTGCTATGATGATAGTGGCTGGAATTCTCTAGTATTTATTTTATTTAAACAATGAAAAAAGCTATTAAACAGTTTTTTTATGGAATTTTAAGTAGAATTGACTATATCTGAAAATTTAGTATAAAAAATAATTGAATACTTCGATCGATTACCTGTTTGATGAAAACATGTTCTTATAATCTAGCAAGAAAATTTTTTGGTTAATAGTGAAAATGAATACAAATTCATTAATCTCCTTTATAAAAAGCTAGCTGAAAATCATTTTGAGTGTAATCAAGCAGAAAGTGATGATGACAGGTTGATTGTACAATAGGGTGGAACGAAAGTGGCCTTTTTTATTTTTTATTTTTTTTTAGTTTTGTAATAGTGGGGAAAAGTTGCCTTTTAGGTTCAAAAAGAAGAAGAAAAAATTTGGTTGCTATACTACAACACCTTGAGGTGCCGCAAAGAGCTTATAGTTTGTAAAAAAATTGAAAAAATTGAAAAATTATAAACTTTGATAAGTTATTATTTATGGTTTTATCGAACATATAATAATACAAAAGATAGTTGTAAATACAATTATAAGCATTAGAATTGGAAAAAAATATTAATTACAAAATATAAGAATAATAATAAAATATTTTTTAATGTCAAAAAGTTTGTATTTTTTACTAATTTTGAAACTTTTGAGAACATTTTTGTTGTTACAAATAGTAGTAAATAAGGTTGAAATAAAAACTCGTCAAATCAATTGCAAAATATTTATTTTGACACATTATTCTGACGTAATTCACACATTAAACTGTTTTTTTGTATTAAATTCAGGCATGCTCTCGCGTGAGCCAATTTTTGCCCTTATATACCCCTCTCTTGCGATTGAACCACAGACATTTTGAGCCGATTCGGTCACCAGTTTTACAGCTCTTTCCACCGCTTGCGTGTGACAAGGAAGCCGGGGAAAGTCGATAAGCGGGTCCACTTCACTATTTGGTTGAGCTTCAGATATCTTCTGTATAAATTTTTTGAGAGAGTCACTGGAAACATGTTTTACCAAGGGGGGTTCAGTTACGTCATTTTCAGCCCATGATATCATGTCGATGTAATCCTTTGCATCAAAGTTTATCTTTGGAACTGTAAACTTCCTGACTCCGCCTCTACTTTCTGTCCTAGCTTTTAAAACACGTCGTAAACCAAGTTCTCTTATAATTTTGCTCTCATCACATAGCATGGACAAAAGGAGATTTTCTGTAGCAGCAAAGTACCCATTTCTTTGAATAACCGGGTCAAGAACGTTCTTCAAATCATCAGAGAGATAGCGTGAATATGAGATAAGCTTAAACAGATGTTTGGCACCATAAGTACATGAAGGTTTTAACTTAATGTTAAACCACACAGGTGCATAAACTTTCACAATGTACTCAGCCAGAGTCTTAAGGTTTTCAGTTGGATTTTCAGTTGCCACATACAATCTAAGTATACGGTTTGCTAATGTAAGCCACCTGGAGTGAGCAATTTTTCCAGGGTTTCTTAAAGATAAATCTAGTGGGCAATTTCCACTTGACACAGCCATACAAATATCCAATAAATAATTCTGATCTGTACTTAAATCATTGATGTTCTCCAAAAGAGGAAGGTTATTTTCAATTGGCAAGAAAGTAACCACAGGAAGATTAGCACAGTTTTCCAGCTGCTGACCTATTTCGCCTTTAAACTCATTGGGTCCTTTCGTTTTACCATCTAAATGACAAAAAAGATGTCGCAAAGGTAGCTCATTTCCATGGAACAAACAAACTAACCATTGTAAAGGTCTTCCTATTTTATTTTCCATCAAAGCAATTACACCATTTTGATGTCCAGTATTTACAACGGTTCCATCACATCCAATAGCAGTAAAGTTTAAAAGTTGTTCGTTGTGTTCTCTATCTTCAACAAACTCCAATATACTGTCTGCAATGTCTTTTCCAGTGCCAGATTTAGGTGTTACGTGGCCTAAAAACTTTGAGTTTGGTTCCTCTATTAGTGAAACGTGCTCTTCTGAAATAACTTTTTTGTACAACTTATTTCCTTTCTTTTCTTGAGCAATTGTTTTGTCTTTTCTTCCATCAAAAAACAATCCTCTATTTTCGGTTATCTGATCATCATCATAAAGACTGTCATTAATGAGATCTATTCGATTTTTTGATCTTGCTCGTCTAATTTTCATCCTGTCTATTACTTTGGTTTTGTCTTCACCTGTGATTAGACCCAAGTCCTGTAAAGCAGCACTAGCTATAGCTGCAGCAGCTCTATCTGATATTCCAGTACGGTCACAAATTAAAGCTACGGATGGCAATTTAATACGCATTTGTGTGCTTATCTTTTTCCCTTTTTTCAGTTTTGAAGGACCTGGTAGATTTATCTGTTTTTCAAAAATCGAGTCTTTTTGCTCTTCTATTTGCTCTTCAGCGGTGTCATTGTCGTCAGTAACCGTTTCTGATGGACTATTATTTTTTGTCCGTTCTAGATTAAACTTAACTGCTCTGTGTAGTTCTTTACTTTTTCTTGCTTCTTTCTTTTTCAAAGCACTTGTGGTAGTTATATCAACATTGCCTATACCCATTTTTCTGGTAGAGCGTTGATCTTTTAGAAACTCTTGTTCTAAAACTGGTACTTTTTTTTTCTTTTATACAACTACAAGTACCATAGTTTTGACACTTGCAGGCAGCAATATCAAATAAAAGTTCAGCTTCTTCTCTAAATTTTGCGAGGTTCAAATCAAACTTATCTGACCCTTTTCTACTTTTAGACCTTAATAAATTCCTATATTTACCATGATAAACTTTTATCATTTGTGAAATTCTAAGGTTTGAAACAACGGGAATAGAAGCTCTTGACCATATTTGTTCTATTTTTGGGATTAAAGTATCAGATATTTCACTTACAGTAGGATCCTTCAATGACGCAACTTTGAGGTTATGTCTAATAAAACAGTAGCACTTCATTACATCTTCGTAAGTAGGCAGTACAACTTCACACAAATCACTAAATCTTCCAAAAATAGGACATTCCGTCATTTGTCTTGTCTTCACTTGTTTAGACTGAGCCATTTTAAACTCACAACAATAAAGAAGCACGAGCACACAAACTAACAAAATATTACGTTAATCTGTTACACAATAGACGCCAACTGAAATCGGCAAAGCGACTGATACGTTACATCTGATCTGAGCTTGTCACCGCAGGCAAACAAATCTGAAGAATAGTATTTTGCAGAGGGTTTGTTTACTCGACTAAGTTTAAGTTGAAAATGTTTTCAAATTTGAGAAAAATACCTTCTGCTTATTCACGCCTTCACAGGATGTGTTACTACATCTGCTTTTCATATTAAATTCAAAATTTTTAACGATGACAAGAAGTTACTTGAAACAGCGGCAAGTTTTATGATTGAAGATCATGATGAAGAACAACTTTTTAATGCTGGTATGAAACGTATTCTTGGACTCTACTGCGCAGTGATAGCTAATGAACTGAGTCTTTAATTACACAGGCACACACACACAAAAAAATCGAGGCCCAGAGGATAGACCCCCCCTCCCTATCCCTATGTATTTTGGGTCGCTGAAACCGAATATGAAAATTAAAAAAAAAGGTTTTAGTTATCCAATTTTTCCCTAGCACTCCCTTATAACACTCCAGGAGAGTTGAAATACAAAAATCTGAAAATATTCGACAGTGTGTAGAAAGAGGCAATAAATCAAATGACGTAAACCGCAGCTCTCTAGCTGCTCACGTTTTCGAGATAGGGCCTTCGGAAGAACGAAAAAAATTCGATTTTCACTTTCCGGCCATTTTGAGTCCTACGTACTGTTAAATTTTTTCAGATTTTTGGAATTTTACTTCTAGTGTATATTTGTTCGTAACAAAATGTCTATGATAATAATAATAATAATAATAATATAATAATATAATGTTTATTTGAGTAAATAATACAAAACAAGTGATTTTACAATTAAAACTTATTGATTGAAATAAACATTAGAAGGACCCACAGAAGGTAAAACCTTTTTCGTGGGTATAACTAATACTTATTAATCGATAATAACAATATAATATGTGCATATTACGACATTACATAGCAATTTATATATACATATACATACATATATATATATACATATATACATATATATATTTTTTCCAAGACTAAAGGTAAGTAAAGATAATTAATAGTATTAACTAAGTTATTATTTAAGAGATTTTAATAATCCGTATATTAATATTTATGTTAATATTTAATTATATATTTTAATTAATGAATGAGCAATATTCTAAGAATGGTATCTTCTAAGATATAGATAGAATCTAAATGTAATCTGAGATGAATAAATACGACTTCTGATGAGTATTTCAAGTTCTATTGCGATTTTAACTATTGTTAGTTGTTTTTGAAGTCAACTAACTGGTTAATCATAAATCTCGGTTGGTGTTTTATCCACTCTTTGACTTTTTTTTTGAATGAAGTAAGTGAATTGATGTTTGTTATACAATCAGGTAATAAATTATATGTTTTTGCTCCAATGTATCGGTAACATCTTTGACCGATGGTTTTGTACATTTTTGGCACATATATTAATTTTTCTTTATTTCTTATTTCATATTTATGATCATTTTTTCTCATATCATTTTTAGTTTTGTGAATTTCCATTAAAATCTTTTCACAGTAAAGTTGCCTGGGATCAAGAACGCGACTGTCTAAGTACAGATCGTTGGATGGATAGTCATATTCCTTGTCGTACATAACTTTTAATAGCCACTTTTGTACGGTCTCTAAGTTTTTCAGATAACAATTTGTTACACCCCCCCACCCTATAATTCCGTAAGTAATATGCGATTCCGCCAATGCGTGATACATTATTTTTAGATGTTTTTCATCAAAAATTTGCTTAAAATATTTGAATTTTGGTAGTAGACTTCTTAATTTTTTTACTATGTTATTTACATGTATATCCCACTTTAAGTGACAGTCAATGGTGATGCCTAGATATTTTATTGATTTGACCGATGCTATTGCTATTTTAGAGTCTCCTTGCTCTATACTAATTAAATTGTACTTTGGAAGCCCATTGGTATAACTCGAAAACGGTAAGTAATGCGTCTTATCAAAATTTATTGTTAATATTTTACTATTAAGGAAATTTACTATCGTTTTGAATTCCCTCTCAACTTTAAGTTTTAACAATTCCCATGAACTATCTTTAAAGAAAATAGCCGTATCATCAGCATAGCTTATTATTTCAGCATCAATTGGAATTTGAAATAAGTCGTTGACATAGATACAAAATAAAATTGGTCCCAGCACTGTACCTTGTGGAACTCCATAACATATATCTTTTATGTCGCTATTAAAGTTATCTAGGTTGACAAACTGTTTTCGATTTGTTAGGTAGCTCTTTAACAAATTATGGAACATTCCTCTAAATCCAATGTTTTCCAGAGTATCTAGTAAATCCGGATGACTAACTGTGTCGAAGGCTTTGGCTAGATCAACGAAAACACATAGTGACGGCTCGGCAGAGTCCAGAGCGTTATATATTTTACTAGTTAAATCTGCTATTGCATCATTCGTTGATCTACCCTCCATAAATCCGTATTGTTTGTCCGACATAATTTTATATTTTTTCAAAAAGGAGCATATTCTAATTTTAAGTATTTTCTCGTATATTTTACCGAGGTTAGATATAAGAGAGATTGGTCTATAATTTGTTATATCTTGTTTATTCCCTGATTTATAGATGGGTTTAATCATAGCTACTTTGAAGGCATCTGGAAATATACCGCATTCTAGTGATTTATTTATTAAGTATGTCAGAGGTTCCACAATGTAGTCAGAAATTTCTTTCAAGGTTTCAGCCTTGAGCGTATCAACTCCTGGAGCTTTCTTTAGTTTAAGTTCACTAATAATTTTTTTTACTTCTTGCACATCGGTATATGTGACTACAAATGAATTAGCCAGACGGAATTTAGGTGGATCTTGGCATTTTTTTTGTTTAATTTTCTTTGCCAACTTTTTACCTATTTCACTGAAAAATGTGTTATAATGATTTGTAATTTCATTTTTATTTAAAATAATTTCTCCATTTAAGTTTTTTATGCTTTTGATATTTACATTATTCTTTTGACCCTGTATATCTTTCAGGCATTGCCACATTTTCGAGGGGCAGTTATTACTTTCGGTGATTAAGTTCTTATAATAGTTTGTTTTAGTTCTTTTTATTAAGTCATTTAATTTATTTCTGTAAATTCTGTATTGATTTAAAAGAATATTATTTTCAGGATTATTTTTTAATTTTTTATGCATTTCATTTTTCTTATTTATCGACTTTATTAAGCCATCAGTAATCCAGTTATTTCGTTTAATTTCGTTTCTTTTCATTCTTATTTTATTTGTACAGTTACTTATGTGTAATTTTATTTTATCAATAAACAGGTCAACTGCATTATTTATATTCTCTGCATCGTATACATCACAGTATTTTTCAGAGTTTAGTACATTTTTTAGTTTGTTGTAGTTGATGTAATTTTTAAACTCTGTTTTATGATTATTACCATTATTATTATGTTTTGTGTTAGATTCCACTGGAGAATATTTTAATAATACTGGATAGTGGTCAGTTATCTGCGTTTCTAAAATGACAGGAGTAAAGAGATCTAGAGAATTATCCGTTTTTATAAATATGTGATCAATACATGATTTTGTATCTCCTTGAACCCTAGTAAATTTATTTATGGCCGATACATACCCATATTCACTCAGCAGGTTTATATATTGTTGACAATAGTCATTATTATTATCAAAAATGTTTATATTTATATCTCCGACTAACAAGCTAATATATATGATACTTAAATAAAAAATATTTTTTTGTTATGTTGAAATTTAGTGAATATTCATTTATTCCTTACACATTTATTTCAGATGTGTAATCTTTGACTATAAAAATACTCTTGATTTGTAAAAGACTTCATTAATAAGGACTTCCACATACTTCCAAACAGAGCTGAGCAAAGTACTCATTTAAACTACTTCAAGTATCAAGTACCAAATAGTTAGTTGGGGTACTTCTTGCATCAAGTATCAATTACTTTTCAAAATGGACAATACTTTAAGTATCAAGTACTTTGAGGTAGTACTTCCAATTTTGGTTGTAAGTACTACTTGTACTATTTCAATTAGTTATTTAATTCCAGCAAGTACATGTAAATACTTCAAGTATTTTCTTGTATGAAGTATCAAGTACTGTTTAAAAGTTAAACACTTACAAGTACATTTAACTACTTCAAGAATTTTTTATCTTTATCTAGACTAACCTTTATCTGTAAATATTTCTGTACATTGACATTGTCCACTGTACATCAAGATGTTAAGTTGAAACTACTCAAAAAATACTCCTCCTGGGATCTACGATCAATCACTTAATACGCACAATTCTCCAACCCATAGTCATTATCCCCACGAAATCGAAAAGTTGTTATGAGTCGAATATGTATCCGACTCTGTAAACACAATATCGTTATGATTAAGACTAATGCTTTCTCGTTCCAATTTTTACCAATGTTAAATGATTGTAACTAGACCGGTTCAATCCTTGTGTAGTTGGTTGTATACCAAGGCGAAACATAACTTTGTCTAAACTCCGAGTAGGAAGAGGAAGGCATTGTGAAATTATACATTCTCTGGTCAGCCAAGTAGTTAAAATACTCACTTGTTCTCATTGTGGTGTATATATTTTGGATGGAAAGTTTACAGTAGTTGCAAAATTATCAATGATAATAATTATTGGAAAGTAGATCATCTTGTTCCTGATGTAAGTAAATCTTCCTTTTCAAGTAGATATCGAGACTAAGGTTATAATTGGCATTTAAAGATACAGCACATTTAAACCCTCTCAATTATCAATGAGGATGGGAATGGTCTTAACGAAATAGTTCTAATTGTAGGGTCTTTACTCGTGGACAGGAGTTTCCTAGTTTACTATATGGTGTCAACTGTTGTGTAACTACTGCTTTGGTTAGTGAACCCTGTATATTGGGATGGAACTAGGGTTACCAGGAGTTCTAGTGATTGGAACTTTTGTGTTGCAAGTCATCTCCCCACAATTGTAAAACTTCAATCAGCGTGGACCTCCACAATCAGATGGAATACATACCGTACCCTGTGAACTGTTGGATGTAGGACTTGTTGGATATATATAGATCTTCACATTGGTAACATTTTAATTTCCTCCGAATTAATCAGTCTTAATTAATTTTATATACATTCAATATTTAATATATGAATACCCTCCCCTTTGAAGATGAATTGAAGAAACTGAGGAAGATTTGAGGGTATGTAGGCGAGAAGTAAACACGCTGTATATTCGTTTCTGTGAACAGTATTACTTAGTAACACTTACGTTTGCCGTTACCTCAATAGAATAAGTATTATCACACAAATTACAACATGTACTAGATAGATATGGTAAAGTAAAATAAATATGTATATTCCAGAACAGTAGCAGCATTAAAGAAGTCTTTATTAGGATGAAGAAATTATACTTATGAAGATTGATGAACATATAATTGAGTAACCTTAATTAAACGCAATGACTTTCTTTTTTACTTAGTTGTTTCAATTAAATAGAGCAATATTAGCGGGATTGAACAAATATGTAAATATGTTTTTCAACTTAAACATGAGTAGGATATTTTGGCGGCAACTATAATGTGACAATAGAAAGGCATGAATTGTAAGATTGCAATAGTAATTAAATATAATTTTAGAGGACAATTCTCAAGAAAAAAAATATGTAATTTACTCATCATGTTGGTTCCTACTTAAGTAAATTAAGTTGTTTTTTAACTTGTAATAGAATCGTTTACCCATTTTAACGTACCATTTTATAATTTGTTATATTATCTGCGACAAATATGAACTATTAACGAATAGATAATAGTAATTTATGCTGCATGTGAAGTACGTCTTTACTCGTGCACGAGGTGTAGCGGAATGTATTCGTATCCGTGAGTGAATATGTGTCTTTGCTTATGTATCACCTTCTAATTTTTCTTCCGATACTTACCCAAAAAGAAGGAAAACATGTTTTATTTAGTCAAAATTAAAAAATGAGAAAAGGAAAACTCAATATTTTAACTGTAGTCACTGCTTTTTCTTCTGTTGGCAACGGAAGGCATAATCAAAATAATAGTAAGTTGCTTTATATACGAAATAATAAAAATACAAATACAGGAATAAGCAACACGAACGTCATTTTTTATTAAATTCTGTATATAATAATTGGACATTCTTAAGGGATGCTATTGTTAGTGTTTGGAAAATAATTTGGTTTTTCAAGCATTGTAATAATTATAAACATCTCCTGAGATTGCCAGCTTGATTAGTGAAACACTCGCCAATATGATATTTTTGTTTTGCACAGTTATTTCAAACGTTGCAACTCATTGCACGTCCATTGTTTTGGATTGGAATTATATCATCCTCAAGTTAGTTGAAAATGGTATATGTATATACATACATGTATAAACCTGAGCAAAAAATGAGTTACTTCAATGTTTTCCCTTCATTTTCAAAATATGCGATATGCGTCATTTTTCCACAAATATACATCCCATCACAATGTCAGTATTTGTATCTTATTGTGCACTACCATATTAGTTGAAAAAGACGCCACACTCCAAAATAGCTCATAATTAATAAATTTGAAATTTATGCCCCCCATTTTCAAAAATACACGCCATATTGGTTCATACATGTCGGCTATGAATGGGTCAAATCACTTAGAATCCTCTAAGAAACAACTGTGCCAAATTTCATGCTTCTTTGACAAAATGCTTATTGATTTTGTTTAACCGCGTGAACTATAAGTAACAGACAGGAGTTTCTAGAAATATTTTTCTGTGTTCTAAATATTCAAGTAAATATTCTCAATATAAAAAAAAATATTGTAACGATCACTTGCTATAACTCAACTCGTGATGTATCTGACTGGAAGTACTTCGTCTGAAGTCGATTTTGTGAATCGTGATTTATAAAACAATTTAAAGAACTAAGCACAAAATGATGACGCGCTGAAGGAGCCACCCTGCCCTATACTACAACATACTCTTTATATTTGCACAGAATGTAACAATGCGTCATTAAGTCCAATGGAAGAATTTTTGCGACATAAACAGTTTGCTCTCGATATAACAATAGGTAATCATTTTGATATGAGGCTAAGTATATAGCGTTTTTATTTATTCAATACATTTTGTGCGTTTTGTATATTTTCATATATTTTGTAAGAATTAATACATCATAAGGTAAACGGGAGACACACGATATTATTCTACCGTCTCTTTTTTAAACTGAAAATATATTTATTTAGGTTTTGGTCAAGGAGATATATATTTACAAAAGTTCACCTACTGCACACTATAAATTATTAAACAGAATTCTTCTTCTAAGATTCAGTGAACTCCTGGGACTTGCCTTAGTTATTCAGGAGCGTACCTGCTGATTTACAGAATCTTTTTTAAATTCCCTCAGGTAAGCTATCCCGTATATCTATTTAGTATTGTCGTAAATTGAATCGTATGGTTCGCAGAAGTTTGCTTATAGTAAATAAAAAAAATTATTGAACTAAACAATTCGATATAAGGTTTTTATTCCTATTTATGAGAACTCGTGCTGAATTCTTGTTTGCTTGTCTGGAGATAAACAGAACAGTATCTCAGCACACAATTTTTATTGGCGCCAATAATGGCAGAAAGAATTACTGAAATAAAAATAGAGTATTAGAAAAAAATAATAGAAATCTTTATTTTCGTAATCTACATGGTCTGAAACGTGGAAATCTGAAGAAATCTCAAAGGGTGATTTTTTCTAGAATACAGTACTTCCCTTCGGTATGCGACGGACGTAGAAAAGAGCGGCATTTATATCAAAGAAAATAGCAGATTTGTTACTCGAGCTATGCTGTTATTGACAATTACACAAAATTACGTTAAATATCGTTTTGCCGCTTAGTAAAAGAAAGAAGACGTACTCTTCGTTTTTCAATTATTTTTTGCTTTTTCTACAAATAAACCGACAAACGGCATAAAATTAATTGGAGTTCCTCCAGTACGAGTTATCTTACAGTGGCGTCGCTTAGGATAATTTTGAATATTATATATTCGATTTTTAATTATTTATAAAGGTGAAGTGTTGCCAAATTTAAGTAAATAAGATAATACGGGAGAAGCACATATCAGTCATTGGTCGCGTATTGCAGAAAATAAGTAAATAAATTGCAACTAAAACAAATTGTGAAATTTGTGAAACCCGTCCAAATGCAGGCTCTTGAATATACATTTCGCTCTTTTTGAACAGACTGTAGTGAATAATGTTATTGTTAGAAACTGTTAGATAATTTTGAAAGTAACTCTATCATGAAATCCATATCATAATACAGAGAATTCAGCTTTAACTTTCCCATTATTGAAATCTATCTTATCTTGCGAATTATAAGATTCGTTATATCAGAAAACCGTTTCTTTCGTGTTAGGAACTTACTCGCAACAGCTATTAATTATCTGGATTCGTTATCCAACGAAAACGAAAAGGTGTTTTCCCAGTGCTTTATGTAATTTTTATGAAACATACATAAGTTCTCAAAAAATTGACTTTATTATTAAATAAAACACCCACTAGTTTGTGCTGGTACAATATTTAAATTTAATGTCAGTAGAACTCAGCAATTTCGTTCAGGCCAAGTTCGAGCAACTGCTGGTATATTAGTTTGATAGAAATAGAAACGTAGTTTCAGCAAATTTTTTAGGTTAAATGTAAACAATGGCAATAGAGTGGGAATACAATAATAATTAGGAGCTTAACACAAAAATTATTTAATTTTTTTCTTCGCGAAAATAAGCATTTGGAATAATAATAAAAAGAATAAGAATAGATCATAAGGCCAAAATGTTCATTTATTTATAAATTGTTTTATACGTGTTTCACGGAATCTCTTGGCACGGTCCCATGGACATTTGTCAGCACTAACATATGCCTTCCAGCAGTGAGCAAGGGCGACATTCGAGAGGGATGATGTCTGAAATGGAGTCACGGAGGAAGGACACTCTGTCAACCCATCGGAAAGTTACATTCATACGTTTAGAATATATCCATACAACATCCTCCAAGTTGTGCTAAGGGCAGCACTTTCAACTACTCCCGAACTATCTGGAAATTCAAGGGCAGGTGATACTACAGAAGACTTCCACACCAGCGCCCGCCGCATCCCTATCGAGCGATCATTCTAAGTATTTTTGGGTATAGAAATGCCACACAGAGGCATTCCGGAGGGAACACATCATTAGCCCAAACCAAGAAAACTACAGGCTGGCCGACAACCTCAAGGCCGCCGGCATCGTTCCCACCCAACGAACAGGTAGCACACAGGGGAAGCTATATTACCATCCAGGGATCAACAAAAATTACCATGATGTAACTCAACCACACCCCGAGGCACTTGGATCCGTCATTCCACAATATAGGACACACAAACAATAGGTGACAAGTGCAATGCCCACACAGTCCTGGAAGAACTGCGTGAACGAAATATAGTGATAGTGCCGAATTATGAATTTGAACCGGGTGTGTCAAAAAAGTTGATCAAAGACCGCGTAGTGAACATGCCAAAGAGTATTGGACACTGAAGTAAGTTTTTTAAATATTTCGGCAGCGTAGGCATCGGCAAAGGATCTCAATTTTTTTCTCTTCTTTTTCCGTGTTGCATTGTACACATTAGTAAATCACCGCTAACGAGACTTTGTTAATGCTATCCCCGCCGAACTGTGATATTAGAATAAATAAAATTCTTTCTGTTGTGTTTTTCTATTTAGGAAGTATTTGAGCTGGTGGGCCAGCTCTGCGAAGGAGCGAAATATATCACGCAGGAAATAGTCAAATCCGGGAAAGTAGCAAATGTTTGTATAAATAAAACACATTCGACCCTAGTCCATATTAGATCTAATAACAATAAAACGAAGTCAGTGCCAATAGTAGACCCAGGCCCTTCACGTAGTTTTACTGATCTTCACCCTGGAGATCACAAGTTAAGTTGTATAGTGTAAAGTGACACCTCTTCCTCCCCACAGTGTATATTGGTAAGATCGTTTTAAGTTGTTATGTGTTCCATTTTTATGTATATGATTGTTGTTGATTATTATACTCTTCGCAAATACAAAACGAAGAGTATATTGCATTCGATCGGCACATTTCTAAAACTGCTAATACTGCTTGTAGAGAAAAAAATTTCATATCACTGTGTTAGTGATCGAATTCTGAACAACTTTCCAAAATGTCGGTCCGTCCGTCTGTCTGTCCGTATCTCTGTCCGTCTGTCGGTTCGTCCGCCCGTCACGTTTCTTGTAAGCACGATAACTTAAGAACGAAAAGTTCGATTGTGTTGAAATTTGGACAATAAGTTAGTGTTAGCTAGAGAAAGAACCCTATTGTTTTTGAGCAAAATCGATCGATAAATAAAAAAGTTATAAATTTTCTTTAAATAAAAAGCAAATTTTTTACATAATTTTTTTAATGTTTTGTAATTAAACTGGAAATGTAAAAAACTAATATTATTTCCAAAAATACTGCGTAGAGTATCCTATAGAATGTGCAAAAATTATATAAAAAGCACAGTAAATCGGCGAAGAGTCTAACGGTTACCTTGTTTGCTTCTGTTGTTTGTTCGTTATCCCATAAAAGAGTGTTCTAATAAAACCATGTAAATTCTTAAACTGGCCCTTCTTCACACACGTCTCCAAGTAACCCCCCGTCACGAAGAGCTTAGGGTCATGCTTTCTAAGGCTCTCTACTTTTTCATGTGGCGTAAGGTGGATGCGCCAGGCAACGAATTTAATTTTTCAAAAGTACCACGAATTTGGTTTTTCGAAATTACCACGAATTTGCTGGTACACAGGGTGGAATCCTCAGTTAGGATCTAGGGAGTAGTTATTTTAAACGTCAATATTTAAGAAAAAATCAATATGACGGTTTTTCCAATAAAATCCAAAATCCTCATTTAATTATCCTCAAAGTGGGAGACCATAATCCTTGTCAAAACTACAAGAACGTACATAAAATTAGTCAAAAAATTCAAAGTCGGAGAGTCGATTCCGTTTTCCGCCTTGTGATTTTATTCGTTGTACTTTCGAAAAACCAAATTCGTGGTACTTTCGAAAAGTTCGTCGAGCGGAGAGGTTTTCCGCTCCGTGCAACTTGAAATTTTTGCAGTATCTTTGAAAATTCGAACGACGGAGCCCAAAGGCGATTGATTGACCGTGGTCCTCGAGATGAAACATTTTTCTAAGTCAATATTTTGGTCATTTTAAACTGAAATAATTTTTTATGTAGATTTCAATTTAATATGATGCCAAAGGTGTTTACAAGTCTTTTTACTGGTTTAAATATTATTTTTTCATGGGATTTTTGTCTGAATTTGCTTTTATAGTAAATATTTTAGTGGATATTTTTTCAAATGGATCATTTTACTTGGTTCAATAACAGCATCATGTGTTAAACCGATGATTTTCCAGGAAAGAAGGATGATAGGGACCTTAAATTTTTGGTGGATGTAGTGAAAGTATAAAGATTAATTCAGGTCAAGATAAGAGGTTGGTGGAGAAATTAGGGTGGGAGGGAGAGAGGGGAAAGGTAAATTGTGGTATAATTCCATCAATTTCCACGGGTAAAAACGGTTTTTGGTTTTTAAAATAATTGCGAAGCTACACCCGAAAAATGATTTTACATTATTCTCAAATCGCGTTTTTTGCACGAAAACAGAGATTATATTTAAATAGCTTTTTTGCGCATGGAGTTAATTTTTTCTCTCTTTAATTCAAAAAAAATCATGACAATAGGATGATCAGGACGGGAGTTAGGACTGATAACACTCTTACCTCTATGGAGGGGGAACAAAAAGGGTTATCGACTTCGGACTAGGCTCATTTTCAAGTTCAACTCTCTATTCAACTTGTGTTAAAAGGGAGATCAAATCGGGTTGAAACTGCGAGTTATACAAGGTGTGTCTTAATGACGTGATAATATCTCAAGGTGTGATTCCTTAAGTCATTTTATGAAGTAAAATTTATATGAACATATGTCCGCAATGGCTTTTACTACAGGATGTTGAAATTTTTTTTTAATAGTTATTTTTTAATATCTCAGAAATTACTTTAGATATTATTTTTAATTTCGGTTTTTGTTAATAAGATATAAAACCACATATTTTAGTTAGAAAATTTATTTTATAGTTCCACCAGTAGTGTCCCTGCAAACATATCCTCTGATATTTTTTAGTAAAAAAGTGGTAATCCACTGACATTTTTCCATTTGGACATTTTTTCTGATTAGCCTGGTCAACTCTACATGGAAACTATCTCTAGCATTTTTCTCGTCTTACGCACAGTTCTTGATTAAAACTATTCAGGTCCCTATCATCCTTCTTTCCTGGAGAAATCAACGCATCAACATCGGTTTAACACTTGGAAACACCGGTAAAAAAAGCTTTTTCCGCGAATTCTTCAATTTCCTGTAAGTGGAGTCCTAATCAATATTTTTGGACAACCCTTGACTCATATCACGAATTTTCTAATTCTCTTTAACTTTTAATTGGACTTTCTTTTCATAGAGGCATTATTTTCAGAGTTATCGCCAAAAATGTAGATTTTGAAAACTTTGATTGCAAATATTTCCCCCACCCTCGAATAGGAGGCATGTGATTTTCAGAAAATAACTTTGACATATACTTAAAGAACGGCAAAAAAAAGTTATATTTCCATTGATTGCTTACGCTCCTTTTTCCTGTCAGACCCGCTCTACTATTTTCTCCGGATTGTGAAACAACTTATTACTTCCCTCACTTACCGAAGGGAAGTATTTTAATCAAGAAAAACTCACTCTCAGAAATTTCTTAGGATTTTCACGTTTCTGAGCATGTAGATTACGAAAATTGAAGTCATTCAACCCCGTCACTCTTCCTCGTCGGTCTATTGTCTGTGCATCTATCTGTTGGAGATGTACCTAAAGTACGGTTTGACAGAGAACAATAACATTTAGTGGGTAATTGGCGCCACTACCAACAAAGAAATGGGTAGACTTTCACTGGATAATGCTCATGGTGGACACCCAAAAAAGAATAAGAATAATGAAGACAATTTGACAAACTGCAATAACATTTGGCATGTAGTTAACACAATTGTCAAGGAAGACAACTACTGTATTTTTCTTGAAAAACATACAGGGTGGTCGTCATTAGAAATAATTGAACTATGACGGAAATCTGTAAGGGTCATTTCGCAAAACTTTTCCATTTGACAACGTTTATTTATTATTTATTTGTTTGCCGGATGACCATTCTGTATATTCGTTAACTGAAGTTATCAGGTTTTCTTGTATGAATAGGGGCAACTACATTCTGATTATTACTCTCTTCGGTCGTCCCTTAATTAATTACTTCATTGAATGACCATCCTGTATATTTTTACTAAAAGTATACCTTTATTACAATAGTGACAACTGCATTCCAGATGCTATTGTCCTCCATCGTTTCTTAATAATTTTTTTAAGTGTCCACCCTGTATAGTTTTCTCCAAAGTGTAACAGATTTCCTCCGATGCAACTGTGGAAATTGTGTCAATTGTGTGATAAATATTATTTTCCCCGATTAAAAAACTATAAAAGTGTCCACCCTAAGAAGTCATTGTCATAATTAAGAATCGTTGGTAAAAAATAATATTTTTAATAGAGTTGATACTATTATCAGTGGCAACAGGGTTTTGCTAATGCTTAAATCATAATCTTAATAATGTATTTAAAAAGAGTAAAATACCTATAAAATAACTTACGGCTTCATCATATGAAATGTCAATTACTATGATAAACCACACGTTAAATCATATTTTTGTGCAAAGCATATTAAAATATTATTTATTTTTATATAAATTAGATAATTTCCGTTTCGTCGCATCGAATGTCAATCATTCTGATTATAAACACATTATGTTATTTTCCTACGCCGAAAATAGATTTCTAAGTTCTTCCATTATAAGAATTCGCTTAAAAATTTCATTTATATTTCAGTCACAGACATAGTAGAAAATATCAATTATTGAGACAATTATTTAATTGTTTCCGGGTTCGTTTTTATTTTTATCTGTGGCATGTGTTGTTGTAGTGGAATAGTATTTAAAACATCAACATAACGCTAATTGAAATATACTTACGTGTATTAAATTATTAAAAAATTAATACCTGTTAGCAAAATTTTGGGGTACTTCTGTGTCAAATAATAAAAATATTAGCCAGAAATATTGCTAATATGTATTTATAACGAAATGCAAAATAATGTAATAAGTAAATACCTATAATATGCTTACACGTATTTTTATTTAAATGTTTATATTTTTATACCTACATCAAGAAAAGCAAACATGATCGTTTTTGATCAGCTAGACTCAATTATTCAATAAAGTCTTCTGAAGAATAAAATAGACGTACGTTTCCGAACTGTGACGAAAATTTAACAAGGACCTCACCCCTACACTACTAGCCAAGGGTGTTTACCAATTCGAGTGTCCATGCGATAAGAGTTATATCGGACTGACAGAGCTCAGTATCGAGTGCAAAATCAAGGAACGTCAAGGAAGTACAAGGCTTAGGTACATAGATAAGCCGGCAGTGGCAGAACATATTCATCACAAAGAGAACCATGACATCAATTACGAGAACATCAAACTATCGGTTACAAATATGTACTATTACATTGACCAAGTAACATATGGAGACTGACTTCTTTAATCACGAGTAGTTTAAACGGCCAACGAAGTACATCGAATGAGGAGCGAAGCGAAGCAGCGTCAAGTAATATAACGAGGAGTATAACACAACAATTTCAGTCTTCAGAATTCTTCTGAAGAAGCAGACAGTATGATCAGCGAAACGTCAAGTCAAATTCGACAACGACGCACAGTGGGACCCAATTCATTTCTAACCGGACAATAGTGAAAAAAACAATTGACGCCAAACAAAACAAAACTTGTCTTAACGTGCTCGATAGAGGTGGCTAGGTTTATTATAAACACGATGCGTCGCTGCGTCGCTGGTAATTAGATTCAGAGTGTAAGCTGCAGTGTAAGTTGCATGTTATTTGCGTACGAAAATCTCGTACTAAGTGGCAACTCTGAACGTTTGATATTATCAACATAGCGTAGTTGACAATCGGTTAGTCGGTTGTTTTTTTTTAACAGTAAGATAAGTGTATGTAACCTACATTCACATTTCCCAAATTAGAATTGTCTATTGACTATTAAAGTATAGTCAATTATCGACTGAAAAATTTAGTTATAGTTATGTTAAATAGGACGGGAAAAAAAGGTGGGGCGAGGGGGTATTTCTCTATTTCATTTTTCTTTACTTATGATTTCTTAACAGCTGATGTGCCAAGATGCGCCATAACTAATTAAAATTTAATTGTTAATTAATAATAAGTATAAATCATTACCCTGTGAAGTTAATTTTAAATATTCAAACTTTTAGATATATGGAAGGTACCATGGCCAAAGCAACTTTTACAAATAACGATTTCTTTCAGATATTACGAAATCGGGAAACTACTCTGTGTCCAGCTTCCGCCAATTCAAAAAAATTTCTCTTTAACTTCATCTATCATAAACTTATTGATAGTGGAAAATGGTACTCCAGTGGTGACCTTGAAAGTAAATTAAAAGGAAAAATGTCTCGATTTTGTTCATCTCTCCGTAAGAAATGAAACGCTGCTAAACGGACCTTATCCGTTTTCAAAACAAGCAATCGGAATTGGTTTAAACTGGAGTTCGCTTTACCTAAAATACACATCGACATCACAAACACCGACTACGAGTCGAGTGGAGCGGCCATTAAAAAAATGTTCGTTATCTAGTGTGCGAACGAAACGCCGAAAAATTGAATTTTTGAAACAGAGCGCTTCAACTGAGGAGCTGATTCATGCGACAAAAGTAGTCCTTAATGAAAACGGGAAACGTGTAGCGGCTGATATGCTGGTACGGGCAACGCAATATAGCTCTAAACATGCAGTTAATATTAGAAAAACCATTCAGAAGACCCAGTCATTACCTCAGATCAGAACTATTTCTGGTGATGAAGCACTAGCATACGTAATTGTCTGTCGAATGTCCAAAGAAGTGAACATTAGAACACGATTAGGCGCGAAAGACAGAGGTGCAGATATATACCCATCCTATAAAAAGTTAGCAGCAGCCAAAAAGCGATATTATTCTGCAGGAATAGTGATCAGTGATGTCGGTGAGAGATCGGATTTTAATTTTGCATTCATTTGTTTTTTCTTATTACTATATTCTTTAGGTGCCTCCGTTCCTCTACAGGCCTTATTAGATCATACTATGGCTAGTCTGGGTGAAACCGTAGATTTTCCGAAAATATCGATTTTAATGAAATGTGTAAAAATGTCGAATTGAGCTGCAAGTGGGGCTGTGTTGGGTCATCTGGCCACAGAGAATTTATGCAAACCCCGAATAAAAATGCAGTCTGATGAACAAGCTGATGAAACAGTTACGGATGCAAATTTGTTTTTATTTTCAATGGTCCCACTGCAACTCATTGCAACTACAAGAGACACTAACTTAAAGAGAATGTAGTGGAAAAAGCTAAGTCCATCATCAACTCATTATTGTCGACCAATTTCTTTTACATACCAAAAGGAAACCACCATTCTTAGAAAGGAAAAAGTAGCACAAATGGAAATAGGAATTTCAAAATTAAAACCTCTAGAAATGTTGGTTCATGTGAGGCTTCTTGTTGTGAATTACTGCCTGCTTCCCACTATGATCGATGGTAAGGTAATAAATGCCCTAACTGACACTTCCAGTCAGACTTGCTTTCTCTGTAATTGTAAACCAAAGCAGATGAATAGTTTGGTTAAAGTAAAAAAGTATTCAATACACGAGGAAAACTTGAAACATGGGTTTTCAACTTAATTCTTGGATTAAGTTTCTTGAATGCAATATACATATTTCCTATAAATTAGAACTTCAAGCTCCGACTGTACGAAATGCAAGCATTGAACAGAAGTTGCGGATCAAAGAAAGAAAAAAATAAATTCGCAATCGACTTTGGAAGGAAATGGGAGTCAAAGTGGTGCAAAGGGATGGGACTATCAAGTACTGGAAATGTTTCAAGGAGATTTTTCAGTGATGCAGCAAAAGCTGCTGAAATAATTGGGGTGAACGTGGAATTAATAAAGAAATTTGGAACTATACTGACTGTGCTTTCGAGTGGCCATGAAGTAGATCCTAAAAAAATGACAAATTTGCAAAACACACTGCAGTATATTATGTACAGATGTATATCGCATGGCCGCAAGCGTGCACAAAATATTACTGCACGGGTCTCAAGTAATTAGACACAATATGCTGGTCCCAATAGGTGCCCTTTCTGAAGAAGCACGTAAAAGGAATACAAACGGTTTCGACAGTATCATACCAGAAAAATATCACGAATGTTAACTACCCATGATTTAATGCATATGTTATTATTATCATCTGATTGAATACCAACGCAATAACAAAACAAGCTCTCGGATTATTAAGAACTGTTGATACAGACGTTGACTCAAATGACGATACTGCTTCTGATGACGACAATGATGATTTTTTTTGCATAGTTGATCCATGCCCTTACTTGCCGACACTATTCTTGTCACATATAATATTAATAATAAAAGCGACATTACTCAGTTTGGTTTTATTTATTTTTGGCCCATTTTACTAGACTCAGTATGTGGTATTATTTATTGTACTTGGCTCTACAGTCAACAACGACATTGATTTTATTTATTTCAATAATATATATTCACTAGAGGTTATCATTACGTAAAAACCAATTTTGACCAGATAAAAATTGAATTGGTCCCACTGTGCGACGTCAACACCTGCAAGAAATCGGTTCATAGGACAATAGTCGTGAAAGCGTATGTTCCTCTACTATACATTGATTTATTTAAAGTATTTTTTCCACAGTTGTTCTGATGACACAAATTTTAAAAGAGATCTCGAGGAAAGTGAGAATATGATATGAATAAATCTTAGTGAGTACATCGACTTAACAGGCAACCACGGCATATGACGTGATGCTATCAAACGTACCATATACTAAAAAAAGGAAAATTGGTATTATGCGTGGATCATAAAACGCCTGTCGAGATATTGTGGTCAGGAAGACTTTTTTTATGCTGAATCCTGAGACGACAGGGTATTAAGGATATTGAGAGTAGTGACAGCATTAACGTTATTCGTTATTTAATAAATATTGCTACTTAAATGCAATAATGAATAATGGGATTTATTAACTAGTGCATCATAAGGTTAAAGTGGTCCAGTGGCTCATAAACAGTCCTTATTATTTCATAAAAGTCAAGACGAAGGAAACGAAATGGGGCCAGAACGGCACGAAATCGTAAAGAAAGTTATGAAATTCGTCTGACATCATCTTTAAGAGCAAAGCGATTAATCCATAAAGCACCATATTCTAGTTTAATATGTTCTCACTAAACATAAAACTATACTGTCGCTCATATATCGTCTTGAATAATACTTTTATATCAACATTGTAGTAGACAATTTCTTTGGTTAACAGTGAAAAATATTTTAAAGAAATTTATGAATTATGTATTAAATCATTTCAATCCAACTCTATGTAATTATTGTTAGTTTAAGTAATTAAAAAGAAATAAGAACAGGTAATTTATTTTATGTTAATATGTACTTTTTTTGACTGATTTCATTTTATACGTCCTAACACGCTAGGCCTGACGTGCGCTTTTTTGGAGAAATAGCTTCATTTGATGCTCAAATTAATCGAAATACAAAAAGGCGCACGAAGGAGCCCCACAGGAGCTTAGGAAATGAGCCCAAAGTCGTCGATAAATTGACGTCAGGAACACGAAAATAATGCGAGGCTTTAGATGCACAAAGGAGGGCTGCAAAAAAGGGTATAACGGTTTTCCTCGAAAAAAATTGTAACAAAAAATTTTCTTGGGTTATGAAAAAAAAAAATTCAAATGACTGCCAAAAGTTTGTTTGTTGTCATGATGACTTGAAATTTTGGCTGTACGTCAAGTTTCTCCCAGAGCCCGTTAATCCAAACTTGGCGTACGTTTAAGCTCTTTGTTGCGATCTGACAACTCTTAGAATTGTAAGATAATTTACCATACATTTTCATTATTGTGATATTTAACTCCGACGAGAAATCGAAAAAGGGTTTCAAACGTTAGTTTCGTTGAACTTTAATGATGAAAACTACCACCTTCACCGATTTCGAAAAGATTCTTAGCCGAATAAACCATATTAAACTGTAAAGAGGGGGTGCAGGTGGATGTTTTATCGACATTTGCCCCTAATAATTTTAATTTAATAACTAAAATTGACTACCAGAGGGATATTTAGGATTATTGATTACTACTTTGGCATTATGTTAATCACTGGGCCTGCATCCCAAATGAAATTTTCCTATTGCGTGTCAAATTCGTCATCAGTGACCTCAAAAACCCCTCGAGTAGTCAATTTTAGATGATAAAACTATAGAGGTCAAAAGTTGATATTTCACCCCCTGTGCTACATCCCATGACTCGTCCCTCAGAACATTGACCTAGTACAAAATTAGTCTAAAATTAAAAATCCCACTGTTTTTCTTGAAAAGGCGCGTGTTAGGACTCGCGAATTTATTTCATATGGTAGCACCAAGAGTATGAAATAATATAATTTGTTACAGAGTTACAGATAAATTATACGAAAGGGTGTTTATTCTTAAAAGAACAAACTAGTCTGTATCCCAGGATCACAAGTATCCATAGTATACCGAAAGACTCCAATAGATTCTCTCGTTATAAAAAAAACTGCAAAAAGTAATTGTTGTCGCCTGTTGCAGTGGCAGAATTTATGATTTTTTTATCCTGTTATTGTTTGAGATATTTTTTTGTGTCAATAGTCATTTTACGAAATTACGAAAAAAGCATATTAATTTATCGTAATCCTGACTTATTTGTTTTAAACAAATAAACAGCATTATCAACGCAGAATTCAATTATTATTTTTAACACGCAATAATAATATATCATTTATAATTACATTTTCCATAGTTCTGAAACATAACACAGCCACACAAAAAAAATCTTTCTGGCTTGGGGATTTGACCACACTTACTATATGATTTTGGGGTCGCTAAGTCCGGGTCCAGTTCAATAAATATTCAAAAATTATGATAAAATCATTTCAGACAAAAGATGTTTGTTTTTTTGCGTAGAATAACGTTGCTAAATAACTTAAATTCCAAAAGTTGTTAAAAACTCGAAATAATTAGTTATAATAAGTTATAACAGATCAAAATAAATATTTTTGTCGCCAGCACTTTTTCTGTAAAATTGGTCGCGAGTAAAGAATAATTATTGAAACTCCAGTATGATGAATTCGCTCTCTTTTTTTACGAAATCTCTTTTCTTATTTTAGTTTATTCACTTTTCAATAATGGACCTATTTCACTTAATTAATAACTTTAAAAGGTATTATATTGTTTACCCAAGAACGATTTAAACCAACAATTTCAGTTTTCATGAGAACGTCTTATTTACAAAAACTAGCCGTAACATAGCCAATTTTATTCGACTAGTGATGTAGGATGTAACTGAAAAAAATATAAACCTTGCATTTTACACTTTTTACAGCTCTTAGTTTTAGAGCAAATCATATTAAACTTGCACATAAATTGAATTACTGAAAAGGGATTTGAAAAGCAGTTTAAAAGAAAATTCTCGGTTAATTTTCATCTTAATGAGATGGAAATTTATCTTAAATGAAAGATAATTTAATAACAATGAAGTCAAAAGTTTTCCTTACCCATGTTTGGATTGTTACCCAAATATCTTTGACAGGAATTTTTTGATGTTGAATAACACCCTATTTGTGGCTCATTCCAGCAGTAAAACCTTACACCAGAGCTATTTCCAGTCTTAAATACAACTTAGCTATTATTTTTGCAACGGACGAATGAATTTTAGTTTTTCTTAATAGAAGTATAGAACTTTTTATGCATTTTAAAATGATGTCAGAGATAAATGGATGCAATTTCCAACTCCTTAGTTGAATAGTTGGGGACAACGAGAAGGAACTTACAATTGAATCAAAAGTAGTTTAAAACTTTTCTCTCGATAACTAAATAGACGTGATTATCTCAAAATTGTTTCAACTTTTAGGGTCAT
The DNA here is from genome assembly GCA_963583905.1 of Stenurella melanura. NCBI lineage: Eukaryota > Metazoa > Arthropoda > Insecta > Coleoptera > Cerambycidae > Stenurella > Stenurella melanura. The sequence continues at coordinate 71,257,537 of OY757312.1, read as the reverse complement.
TTTCATGCAGTCTGTAATATATTCATTTAAGTACTCTACGCGCAATTGTGATGCGCAGTTTTTTGTATAAGAATGTGTACTACCGAGACAGCCATTTTCGAGTACTAATATGGATTACCAGTTGTATATGTATATAGAAGAAGTAATATAGTTTATTTTGTGGTATACAGTAGGTATTTTATTCCTCTGTCAAATTACAGTGAAGACAAAAATATCACACAGTCTAACAAAGCAATTTTATGTGCTTATTTATCAAAATTTAAATTTAAAAGGGACAGCGGAGGATAATATTTACCTTTATAATGTATAAAAACATGCTGGAAGCTATTTTAAAAAGAGCTATTCAAATCACTTCCACCCGAAGGTAAGTGGCAATGCAAATTTAATGTAATATGAATTGGCTTAAATATACCTACCTATAGGCATCTATTTTCTATTCGATTTACATTTGTAGACGGAATATCTAATATATTTAATATATTTCATGAGAAAAGGAATATTCCGTGTACATATTGGGATATGAAAACTTAAATCCCTTTAAAATTGAAAATGTGAGCTCACTGAAAGTCTTGAACAAGATACCACACAATTCATTCCTATAAAGTTCTAAAGAGGGTGGAAACCAGATCGGTAACTAAAACAGGTGTTTTTAAACTCAACATAATTTACTTCAATATATTATGTTCTAGCTTTCAGCATAGTTGGCTAAATATATTAGTTTTTATTTACATGAAATATAACCTAATAAATGATGAACGATAGCAGTATTAGTATTATCTTTTTGTTGTAAAATAGTATGTACAATTTTGCAATAATCTGTTGACACATTGAAATAATGCACTGTTTTGCATTTTTAAACAGGCCACTACATTTTGGAAACATAAGAGTGTGGCCGCGGTTTCGTAGCTTTATTACAACATAAAGCATAATGAACTTAAACTACAATTGCAAGGAATATATTGTAATGTTATGCTCTTTCTGGTATGCGTCAAATTATTGTTATGCCTCGCGTTGGGCGTCAAATATAATGATATTGAATTGATAAAAATGCCCCGCGTTTTGGTGACAAAATGTAATGTTATATTGAATTAAGTTGCCCGGCGCCAAATATGAGTTTCGCATCAATATTTGTGATTGCTCTAGCTCAGTAAACTGTTCCAAGAAACATGAAACACTGTCAGATCAAGAGTAAGTTCAGTACTATTATATTGTGCTGAAAGAAAATTCTTTAGTCAAGAAAGAAAGGCCCGTTTAAAACAAATAACAACCACCCACCACTCCTACTCCATTATTAAAGGGGGTGATAAAATAAAATTGAGATATTCATTTAAAATTTGGTACACCTATGTATTATAACGCCATCTGGAACTGGTGTATATTTTCAAATGATTCCGTTGAAGGGTTAGGGGTTTTTTTTTTTTTTTTTTTTTTTTGCGGGGTGGAAATCCTTTATGGACACCTTTTCGGTAGTGTGGGACTCTCCTCTCGGCCTACCCACTAAAACCACCCCTCTTCAGCTGGTGGGGACGTATCCTGGGACCGCTCTCGCTTTGCTTCAGGATACCCATCTGTTTTAGTTGTCATTTCCTACCGCTATTCCGTTCAGTTGTGTGGAGGGAATAAGTCGGGATTCCTCTCATCCTCTCCCTTTTTTTTCGATTATGCTGTTGATAGCATTCTCAGCTCTATTCCAACTGTCTTCCGACTGTAGCATGTAGTCCAGAATTTCGTCAGGCCCTGTTTGGTTTATGCCCCGTCTCTCCTCTGCCCATCTGTTACAGCGGAACACCGTGTGTTCCACGTCGTCGATCTCTCCGCAGTACACACACTCCCTGGAATTCAGTTTCCCTATTCCAAGGAGGTAGTCCGCGAAGCAGCCGTGTCCTGTCAGGGCCTGTGTGAGGTGGTATCCCACCTCCCCGTGCTTTCTCTCCACCCATTTTTTGATGTTGGGGATTATTCGGTGCGTCCACCTCCCTTTGTGTGCGTTCTCCCACCTATCCTGCCATCTGTCCAGCAGCCTTCTCCTGGCGACTTGTTTTCCCTCCCCTTGGCGTACTTCGTCCCTTTCTTTGACCAATAGGTCAAGTGGGGGGGTCCCCGCGATTACCAGCACCGCTTCATAAGAGACGGTGCGATATGCGCTGCTGATCCTTAACGCCATTTGACGTTGGATCCTTGTCAGTCCTCTCAGGGCATTGGCCCTGTCATCGACGGCGCGTCCCCATACCGTCGCGGCGTATAACATGATGGAGTGCACTACGCCGCATAATACCCTTCTTTTGCTTGCCTTCGGCCCCTTCGTGTTGCACATTACTCTGCCCAGGGCGGTTGCCGCCTTCCCGGCTTTCTCCGCAGTTTTTAGGATATGGGTTCTAAACGACAATTTCGGGTCCAACCAGATGCCCAGGTATTTAAGCCCGCTGCCCGGTTGGATTTCGATCTGCCCAACCCTGATGGTGATAGGCTGGACACTTCTTTTCCTCGTGATTACTACTGCTTCAGTCTTCTCCGGGGCAAGCTTTAGTTCGACGCCTCGGAGCCAATTCTCAATTTCCCTAATGGCGGTATTCGCCTTCTCCTCCATTAGCTCCGTCCATTTTTTTTCGGATACCGTTAGGGCTAGGTCATCCGCGTAACCGGTCAGGGTGACCCCCCTTGGTAAGGGGATCCGCAAGACGTCATCGAACATGATGTTCCACAGCGTTGGCCCAATTACCGAACCCTGCGGAACACCACAGGAGACTTCTCTCCATTCCAGGGCGTCGCCTGCCTCCATTCCTATCTGTCTGTTCCGGAAGTAGCTTTGGAGGATCCTTATGATGTAAGGTGCTACTTGCAGTCTCCCGAGCTTCCTTATGATAGCCCCCCACCCCGCGGTGTTAAATGCGTTTTTTATGTCGAGGGTGACTATCAGGCACATCCCCTTTGCCTCCATGGCTTCTCTTGCCGTACGCACGATCCGATCCATGGCATCTACCGTCGACATGCCTTTGCGGAACCCAAACTGATGGCTCGATATGCCGTCTCTCTGTTCAATTTCCTGCTCCAGTCTTCCCAGGATAAGGTATTCTAGTACCTTCCCTAGGGCGTCCAGCAGGCATATAGGCCGGTAGGTTGATGCGTCTTCCAGCCTCCCGCCCCCTTTTTTGATGAGGACGAGCCTTGCTCTCCTCCACCTCGCTGGGAAGTCGCCACTCTCCAGCGCTTGGTTCATCACTCCGAGGACCGATTCAGGGGATTCTTCAGCGACGATCTTGATCACATCCGGGGGGATATTATCCGGACCTGGAGAACGGCCACTCTTGAGTCTCTCGATTGCCCTCTCCAGTTCATTCTCGGTGAACCGGGGGACCTCCACCACTTCCAAATCGTCCCATCTCTCCGTCTCCCTGTGGGGGAAGAGTGCGTCGGCTATTTCCCTTATTCTCTCTAGTGGGATGGCAGGGGGTGGTGCTCTTAGGCGGCGCATAGCTATCTTGTAGCCGTTGCCCCATACATCTTCATCTATGCTCGCACACAGTTCCTCCCATTTCTTTTTCTTGGCCTTAGAGATCGCCTCTCTTAGGGCCTTCTTTGCCTCTCTATAGGCTGGGGCGGCTTCATTATTTTCCTGCCTGCCATCTCTTCGGACTCTTCTAGAGTACTGCCTCCTAGCGGCAATGCACTCCCGCCGGAGTCTTGCCAGGTCTTCGTTCCACCAATAGACCCCTCTATGCGCCCTGGCTGCCCGTTTCCTTGGCATAGCTTCATCGCAGGCACTAGCGATGGCCTGAGACAGGGTTGTGTCCGTGTGATTGGGGTTATTTCCCACCTGCTCCCTAATAGCCCTTTGAAGTTTGGGCCTGTCCAATCTACTGAGTTTCCAACCCGTCGGTCTCGAGATCGCCGGGAGGGCTTGTAGTCCTACCTCAAAGCATATATACCTATGGTCACTTAGTGACTCTTCGTCGCAAGCCACCTTCCATCCTGCGATTTCCCCCGCTATCCCGGCGGAGGCGAACGTAATATCAGGTATAGAGCCGCTATCTCCTCTAACGAAGGTGTGTTCTGCTCCTTCATTTATAACGAAGAGGTCGAGCCGGGAGATCCATTCGATCACCTGCCTACCTCTCGCGTTTGTGTCCCTCATTCCCCATTCTGGGGCGCGGGCGTTAAAGTCTCCTGCTATCACGACGTCCTTCCTGGCGTTGCCCCTCATACCCCTGATTGCGTCTTCGAGTTCCGCCAGCGATTCCTCGAATTCTCCCAGCATGGAGTTTGGGGAGAAGTAGCAGCTAACTACAAACATCTCCCCCAGTTCCAGCCATGCAAATCCACGACCCTTCCCGCTGCTGTAAACGCTGATGTTATTGTTTATCAGCCCGATGGCTGCGTCTAGGTTTTCGTCAGTAAACCAGTTGGGTCGGGGTCTGCCCGACACTATCTTGTTCGGTTCGCTGATAATTATTATGTCGTCCCCGTTCTTCTTCCCTACCGCCCATACCAAGTCCTGGGCGGCCCGGCATCTATTCACGTTGACCTGCCTGACGCGGATGTTTCCCTTTAAGCAGTCTCTGGCTGACGGTCGGTGGGGGCCTGCTCTCCCACCCTCTTCGCCGACCGGTGTGGGGGTTTCCCTCCCCCGCGTTGCCGTGCGAGAAGCATCACTTCTTCTCATTCTGGCTGCTTATGGGTCCTCCGCCCGCTTCTCCTTTGTCTTCCCTCCGATTTTCCCTTCTTCTTCCCCCCTTTTCGGCTCTTCTTTTTTCATCCACCAGCTGCTGGAATTTCGGGCATCTCATAGAGTCAGCCCTATGTTCCTCCACCCTGCACACTGTGCAGTATTCCTTATTTTGGCACTCGACGGCCTTATGCCCTTTTTTCCCGCACTTTAGGCACTCCGCCCTTCTGTCCTCCCCCTGACATCCTTTCGCCTCGTGCCCGAACGCTAGGCATCTGTAGCAGCGCATCACGCTTACCCTCTCCCTGATCCTGCATCTAGCCCAGCCTATCCTCACCCTTCCCGCCTTTATCAGAGCGCCTGCTTTGGTCTTCTCCATTATAACCACTGCGGATTTCACCCCGCTGTGGTTCTCTCTCAGAGACTGGACCGTAATGTCTTCTCCCGCTGCACCAGTCGCTGCCGCCAGTGCAGCCTTGATGTCACCCTCTGTGGTTGTGGCTTCCATGTCGCTTACGATGACGGTTGCCACTGCTCTTTTCTCTGCAACTTTCACGTCCACTATCTTATCTTTTACAGCTTTCCGCAGTACCTCCATCTTTTCGGTACCTCCCTTCACCGTTACCATCAGGTCTCCCCCTTTGGTTTTCTTAACCCCCTTTACTTTTACCTGCAGGTTGTCTACGTCCACCTTATTCTTAACCTCTTTCAGGAGGTCCGCGTAAGATTTCCCCTCTGCTTTCAAGACTAGTCCTGAGTCGCCGGGCCGCGCCGGTCTCTGCGTTCCCTTGCTGCTTTTCGCCGGCAGGGTATGCACCACCGTATCCACCTTCGCCCCGGTGAAAGCCACCTCCATCAGCTTTCTTATTTTATCTCCTTCGAAGCCCTCTTGAACTACCAGGCTGAGGTTCTTCCTGTCCCCCTTTTCTACTTCGCGCCTGCACTCTCTGAGCATTTCTAATAGCCTCCGCTCTTTTTCTTCCCTCTCCACCGGTTTCTCCTGGTCTCCAGTAATTTCCTCCGGGAGTACATAGGTGGTCCTTGTTTCCACCCTTTCCTCCCTGTTCGGGAGGGATATGGTGGTACTTTGGGACCCATGTACCATCTTCCCAGCTTTTAGTCCCGCCGCGAACAGCTCTCTCGCTACCAGACATGCTTCTCTGGCTTTTTTCGCTGTTCCCTTTTCGCCTTCTTTAACATTGATCACTAGGACCAAGTCCTTTTCCTTCGACTCCCACTTCGGGGGGTCCTGCGTTTTTTTTACCCTTACGAACGCTTGTTCCGGCCATTCTTCCTCCAAACATTCCTTCAGCTTCCGAAACTCCGGGTCGCTCTCTATCACCTTCCTTATTTCTGTCGTCTTTTTCCCTTCCTCCTCTTTTTTCTTCATCTTTCCGTATGGCTCTGTTTGCGTCGAGCCATCCTTAGTTATTTTCCCCTGGGCGCAGGGCGCTTCCGCGCCCAACATTTGCCTACTCCCTTTCGTCTCGATCAGATCTATCCCTTTCCTACCCGTGGCTCCCAGTTTCTCGGATAGTCGACACATTAATTTAATACCTTCCTTGATTTCCATCTTCGTGTTGGGGCTATTTTTAACTAGTTCGCTTAGTTCTTTCGCAGATGAGTCGATCCTCAGGATAACCGCTCTCAGATCGGCGGCGGTTTTTTCCAGTTCTTTTGATCGATCTCCCTCGAGGGAGTCCCGATCCGTCCTCCGTCTCTTCCTTTCCTGTTCCGCATCTGTCCAGCATGCCGATATGGAGGAGCTTCTACCCCTTGGCGGGCTACGTTGTAGGGAACTTCTCCTACTAAAAACTTCCTGTTCAGTCATCTTCGTCACGTCCGTGTCATTAGCCTTAGTCAATTTTCCGGTTTTTCCATCTGATTTACTCTTGTTGTCCTTTTTGTCATCCATATTGATTCCCACGAGTTGGGACGAAATTCGGTCGACTTCCGGGTGACGCCCTTCCCGGAAGCAAGGCGTTTATACTGTCGGGTGCGCCAGGTGCCCCACAGGTTTTTACGACTTCGCTGTCGGTTATTTTATAGAGGTTGTCTCCTCACGAGACGGCCGGTTAAGGCAAGCTCCCCGGTCTCAGTTACCACGCGACATTCCCCTGTGGTGCCTTTTTTTTCTTTTCCACAGAAGTCGTTGAAGCGTGGGCTGGGATTACGGTGTTTAGCGAGAGAGTGGCACGGCTCTCCCGTGGCTCGGATTACCCCGGGTGCGCCAGTTCCCGTAGCCGCACCTTGCAGTGCGGATCCTGAGGGTTGAGCTGTCCTTAGTTTCCGTCACAGTTCCGAGGTCGAACCGGCGGGGAGCCCCGCGGGACCCCAGAGAGACCTACGAGACCCTACAACCTGCTACCCTACGAGAGCAGGGCTCCCACCAGTATGTCTCTCAAAACCACGACGGATTAAGCCCCTCCACCTGCGTCAAGGTCCCACAGCTCCTTGGAGGAGAGGGTTAGGGGTTAAATAGGGGTAAATAGGGGAAAATAAGTATAGCAAGCTGGTAAGAATACAGAAACTTGAAATTCGGTGTATATACTAGAAGCCAAGGTCTCAGATTATTTATAATATTTTTCAATTTATTTTATAACTTCACTATTTATTGGTTTATAACATTGTTTATTTATTATAGTCACTTTGAATTATTTATATTTGTACTTTGAGACCCTTTCTTTCTGTTTTAGGTTGTGTAAAAGTCTTAGGAAGCTTGATGTACTTTCAAATGTTTCAACCTCTGATTCACTTACTTAATACAGTTTTAATTATAATTTATATTTCACACAGTGTATCTAATATCCTTTTCTATAAGGTTCGTTATCTCTAATATTTATTTGTTGCTATATAACGTGTCCTAATAATTTTATCAAAATGAACCTTTCTTTCTTTATAGTTTATTACTAGATTGATGACTTGCTACTCTTGATATACAGAAAACAGAAAACTTCTATTATTTAATTTAGGTTTTGATATTGTTAGAAATTACCTATAATTTAAAGATTTACGGTTAATTGTCCATATTACAACAATATATATGTCAATATTTACACCATGAGAACCATGAACAGAATGAGATACCTAGAAACATATCTAACGAATTAACTCAAAAGGAGGAAAAGTAAAGGGAGGAATTAAAACGGCCTACAGACTAACAAGAGCTATACTACTTTTCATTGAGGAAATTAGACCACCATTGAGTCTAAGAAAGAAAGATGGAGCCTAAGATAGAAAAATACATGACCACCATAATGCCTACGGTGAGATACGAAGTCAAAAACGCAGCAACGACAAAGGCGAATAGAAAAGTTCTGGTAAGAGCTGAAAGGAACGTTCTACAGCTGCTGGCAAAAATAGGAAAACCACAACAACGACAGAAAACGTCAGCATTACTAGAGGGGAAAACAATAATTAAAAGCATAGAATGATACGCAATCGAATACGAAGACGAGACACGACAAACCTATTAAAGAAAGCGCTAGGGAGGCCATGCTATACATGGATAACAACAATTGTGAGGACTATGAATAAACTAGGAAAGGATTATACACACTGAGAAAGAATGGCAAAGCAAAAGACGGAATACAGTAGAGATTTATTATATATGCGCACTGCCGGATTCACAAGCAGATGAAACAGAAAACTCAAAAGAAGAATAGGTTAGAAGATGATCACATTCGGAAACAAACACCTGCACTGCTGCTCATCCTATATTCCCACCCCAACATCTTGTGGCTCCCGGTGCTGGCAACAAGCATGTCCCATATCCAATCCGGCGTATGTAGCTGATCCGGCGGTATATAAAAAATCCAGACTGGATATTCGGAAGTTGCAGCAATGCCTACCATATGCTTGCTAATCAATCAATCAACAGTTATTTATATACTAAGAATCGTAAGTGCACTTTTTTGACCGAGAATATCTGGGTCCTACGAGCATCGGGTTGCAATTATTCGAAACAAAAAGAACCGCGCTACATGACCCGCGTTGCTTATTATATTTTTCTTCATATTCATGAATCATAAAACTAGAAAGATACTTGGGGAAAATCAGTGGAAAACTATAATTGTTTGGGTAAGATTTAATTTTTGCTAAGCAAATAGTAAAGATAGCGATACCTGAAATATCCATGGCAACTGTTAAGAAAATAAATTCAGGACGCGGCTTCTATTCAAATGGCTACTACTGCCAAGATAAATTAAATAATATTATTATAATAGCTCTGAACATTTTTGAAAATAATATCAGATGTAGAAGATATAGCAAGTAAGGCTTGCCTGGATTTATTTCCAAAAAAGTCTTAAAGGCAATACGAGGACACATCATATAAACTATTCATAAGTTGGTGTCGTGACAAGGGTGTAAATACCAAAACGAAAGATGCATTGCTGGCTTATTTTGTCAACAGATTTAAAAATTAAGATCTCCGGGTAGTCTTTTGTGTGAGTCTTCTGTGATACTAAAAAACACTGCATTTATTAATAAAAACGAGAACATTCGAGGGAATTCCTGAAACCAAAGAATTATGGTTTTAAAACTAAAAATGTTATATATTTACAAGAGAAGAGATTGCTATGCATTACACCCCCAAGAAACTGAAGACCGATACGCCCATGACTAATAGTGACTGTTCGCAAAATTTATAGAAGCAGATTTCTACCTTGTTCTGGCATAGGGAGGGTGAGAAGATTCTCGATTATGTTCTAGATAACTTTAGAGGCAATTTTAGAGTATATAGGGCGAGATTCACGACGGAAGAAGAAGAAAAGTGACAAATGAGGTTAGAAATCCGAGAAAGTGTAAACATCAAGTAATAAGCATTGTTAAAGATTATTTTCAGTCCGTAAAAAGTGTATTGTAGTTAAATTAAAGTATTGTTAAGTTCCAGTAAGTGATTAAATAAATAAACTGTTAGTGTTTAACGCTTGTTAAATTATTTTGGAACTCGCGAATCCTGAAGGGTGGAAATGCGTGACAATTTGGTGTCAGAAGCGAAATTTTAACAAGAAGATTTTTTGGAAATGTCGAGAAGGTTGTACAGAATTATTCTCGGGAAGTAGTGCTAACACGGAGGATTAATTTACTGGACATTGTTCGAGGGTTATGTTATGTTAAGTGCATTTTTAAGACATTGTAGAGCATTTTATTAGGACATGAGTGGTAGTAATTATATCCTTTGAACTCATAAGTGATAAAGACTCTAAACAAGACTTTTTCGTGTAGTTCAGTGCATTTTCGGGAAATTTCTAGAACTTTTCTGCAGTAGTGGAGATTAGTAAAATCTTTCAACTGGATAGTGACAAAAACGGGCTGCTTCGAGATTTTCCTGGACAGTTTTGATACTGACGTGATTGTTAAATTTTGTTGATTTTATCGTAGTCATATGCCTGTAACGACCAGAAGTATGGCATTCGAGAAACAAATGCAGGACTTTATGGCACAAATGCAAAAACTGATGATAGACCAAGAAAGGAAACGCCAGGAAGAGATAGAAGAACAAGAAAGAGAACGTCAGGAAGAGAAAGAGGAACGGGAAAGAATACGACAAGAAAAAGAACGACGACGTCAAAAGGAAAAACAAGAGCAAGAGAAACGACGTCAAGAAGAAGAGAAGCGAATTAATTGAGGAATATCACGGAAAACCTTAAAATAAAGCATCAATATTATGAATAAGAAATGGACGAGTTAGAAAAGCTATAGAGACACGACAGAATGCCTTATTTACAGCCGCCGAAGAACTCAAAAATAAGATGGAGGTAAAAATGGAGAAAGTCGAGGAGGAAGTAAGTGGAGTTAAAAAAGGAGTAAGCGAAGTAAAGGGAGAAGTCAGTGAAGTGAAAGAAAAAGTAAACAATTTCTAAGAAGAAGTTAAAGGAGAAATACACCGACTTAAACGATAATTGAGAGATAGGGGAAGCCAGCAGGTAGTATCGTCAGGCCAGCGATTAAAAGCTCCCTCCTTTGACGGTCGAAGTTCCTGGACAACGTACAAAACACAGTTTGAGGCAACAGCAAGTGCGAACAACTGGAATGACAAAGAGAAAGCTATGACATTGGTCCTGGCTTTACGAGGCCAAGCATCGGAGTTGCTCCAGGCAATTCCAGTAGAGCAACAAAATAACTTTAGAGTTTTAGAAGCTGCCTCAGATTTACGATATAGCGTTCAAAATGCTGGAGAGGGTCTGCAAGAATTTGAAGCTGCGGTGGAGACTGGCTCACCTGTCTGTACCGAGAGAATTACAAGATCAAGTGGTGGTAGGTGCTTTTCTGTATGGTATACAGGATGATGAGATCAGGCGAGACCTCAGGTTTTCTCGATGCCAGAACAGCAGCGAAGTGTTGATGCGTGCACTCGAGATGGAAGCTGTCTTTCAGGATACCCCGAGTCCAAGAGTGCGAGCTGTGACTATCGAAGAATTACAACCAGAAATGATGAACCAGAACCCTACTTTGATCGAGATGCAGAAAGTATTTCCCCAATTATTGGTCAAATTGGATGCTCTTGGAAAGTAGGAAACAGGAAAGCCAAGTGGAAGTATTAAATGTCGCAACTGCTGCAAGGTAGAACATATCAAAAGAAACTGTCGACAGCGGAACTCATGGAGAGTGAATGCTGGAAACATTGAGAAGACAGAATAAACAGAGTAGTGGAAGGCCAAGTGGACGAGCTATGAAATGTTATAACTGTGGAGAACTAGGACATATTCAACTAGGATGTCCACAGAGGAAATTGGAGAGAGTGGCTGGAGATGCTGTGAGGCCGAAGGGAGATCCAAAGGAAGCTGGTACTAGAGAGGCTGTGTTAGATAGGGAAGGCGATGCCCCTAGAGAAGTGAAGATTTCTCAACTTCGAGGCATTACGAGAAGTCCATCATTACAAGGATATGACGATAAAACGAAACCTCAGAAAGATGCAGACATTTGATCCGGCGCTGCAAAGAATATTGCAAGTACTGCCACCAGGAAAAACTGCATGTCACGGGTGTAGTCAACACTGTTAAGGTGGAGGTTCCGGATGATAGGGAAAATGAAGCGCTAAGAAAGGATCAACTGAACAATGAGGAAATTGGGCCTATATTGAGAGTAAAATTAAGGGGAACTCATCCAAAGTGGAAGGGTGTTTCAGACAAAATAGTGGAACTGAAGGCATTGTGGGCGTAGTGGGACTCAATAAAAGTCATGAATGGGCTGTTACGGAGAGCATGGGAAACTCCGGATGGAGAGCGGGTGGTTATGCGTCTAGTAGTTAACGGATGTCGAGTAGCGAAGATGCTCCAAGATCCTAAAGAAAATACGAGAACGATTTTATTGAATAAATAGTCGTCGGGATGTGGAGGCTTGGTGTCGCAAATGATAGATTTGTGCAGCCAGTAAGGGACCACAGACTGGAAGTAAGGGTGAAATGAAGCAGTTCAACGCCGGATATCTTTTCAAGTGGTTGGCTAACGATATAGCGAAGCCATCACCAGCCAGTGCCCGAATTTAGGCTCGATATGATCAGAAGGGTAGTTCAAAAGGGTCCATCAAGTAGGGAGAGCTGATTTGGCTGTACAACAACCCACAGCAAAGGAAAGGAAAGTCACCGAAACCACCTTGGGATGGACCGTACAATGTTATTACTACTCGAATTAATGATGTCGTCTATCGGATTGAGCGAAGCAAAAAGTCCAAGATAAAGATCGTGAATTTGGATAGACTGGCGAAATACATTGATGGTTGTGAATTGCCTGACCGGGACAATCATGCTTAAGGAAGGGGCAGTGTTATGAATTACACCCCCTAGAAACTGGAGACTGATACGCCCATAACTAATAGTGACTGTTCTAGAATCAATTATCATCATTATTATGCGTCAAAATTGCATGCATAAGTGCATTCTATAGATGCATAATAAATTAACACTTGAAAATACTCAAATCACATTATTTTTCTGTTGAAGGCGAAATTAAATCAAGAATCGCATTTTTTAAAGTTTAAAACTCGCGCCATTTCGAGCTATTTTGAATTATTTTATTTTCGCAACAGATTTGTAATCAGCGACCTTCAAACCCCCGACATAAATCTTTTCCGAGAAATTTCAAATATTAAACCATTCTATCCAGTGTCAATTTATTATGCATCTATAGATTTGCACTTATGCATGCAATTCTGGGTCCTAAAGGACTCCTAAATGCTTATAAATGACACTATATGATAAGAGAAGTTTAAATAATAACAAAACAATACGTTTAAAAAGGTCTAAAATTTTTTTAACCGTATAAATTTGAAAACAACCAAAAAGAGGAAAAATCACGAAAAACGCACTTTTTTGCATAAAATTGCATATAAGTATGTTCGACGACCTACCAAATATCCGTATTAGTCGAACTTGCTTCTGTAGAGCTCAAGCAATGATTTGATGGACTTAATATCTCGCCCTACTACCATTTTTTCTTCTTTTTTTTTGTTCGGCCGGACTAATATTTTTTGAAAATATATTTCTGTTTATTCACCTTTAGTGGTAATTTGTACCTCAAAAACTGTGGTATATTTTATAGAGATATTTAGTGTTAAATTATAATATTATCGGGATTCTTCAATAGTAATAATTTACCTTTTCTAACTTCTATGTTAGGGTGTAATTCAGGCAAAAAAATTATTTGTTTTGTATTACGTATAAAAAAGGATGAAATGTTTTCAATTACACGCCACTTATAGCAATATTGCTCTACTGCTTTATGTTCGCAAATATAGGAAATACTGTCCCTACTACTATTATTACATTTATGATTAATAACACTATCATTTAAAAAGATTTATAGAAACAATATTACCAATGGACTGAATAACCAGGAAACATGATTTACTGAAGGTTTTACCCAAGATCGGTTCCAGACTTTTCAATAAAAATTAAGGCAGGTAAGTCGCAAAAGCAGTGAATTATGGACGTTTATTTGAGGCCATAGATTATTTTTCATAAATAATGTGTTTCTATCAACAGCGTAGATTACCTATTCGATATACTCACATGAATATAAGGTATGAGGGATACTAGTGACTTAATTACTTTCACATCCATATCGTGGAGTGACAAGGGCCTGTGCCAAATAGTTTACTTTTTTGTTGATTAGGTGACGGTTCGTTCAACCATCACAGGGCTGGTTGAAATCGTTCAACCATGACATATTTTAGTGTAAATATAGCCGTATTTTAGTTGTACCTTTGCTTTGATCGTTTCCCGGTGATAAAACATGGTTGGCTGAACACGTGTCGCGTTGTGATCTAGATATGTAGATGATTTTGTAATGTTTGAAATTGAAAATGTAAAAATAGTATAATCAGTGATAAAGGGTCTGTCCCAAGTAGTTCACTTTATTGTTGATTAGGTCACGGTTCGTTAAACCATGGCAGAGCTGGTTGAAATCGTTCAACCATGGCATGTTTTAGTGTAAATATAGGCGTATTTTAGTTGTACTTTAGCTTTAATCATTTCCCGATGATACCAACATAGTTGGCGGAACGCGCGTCGTGTGTTGTGTTCAAAAGTTTTGGTGTTTGTGGAAACTACTTCAGAGGTAGCGTCATACTGAAGGCTGTAAATGATAAACAACTGAAATATTATTAATCCTCGCCTGGAAGCACACGACATGAAACATGCAATCTATTGAGCGAGCGATGTATTCAGATCCTCTGATCCAATATGTAGTGAGCAGAAAGGGAATGTCGGTCTCAAGCAAATATTTGGTGCAGGATCTTTCTGAAACTTATTTTGAAATAAAGTTGTGTACTTAATAATGATTATTTTACGTATTTTATTTTTCCTTACTTCCACATCCACATAGTGGAGTGCAGGTATAGTAAACGTAAAAAAGATTTATACTCTGAAACGGTTTAAGACAACGATTTGAAATTTGCTATACGCATGTATTATAACTATATCTGGCACTGGATTACATTTTGAGCACATTTCGTCGAAGGATTTAGAGCAAATAGGAATAAAAAAGTAAAGAAAGTTAGTAAGAGTCCAGAAACTTGGGTTTTGGTGTATATACTAGAAACCAGGGTGTGAATTTTTCTTATGACATCTGCAACTCTCATCACTACTCCCACTCCGTTATTAAAGGGGTTAACAAAATAAAATTGTTATTTAGTGCATATACGAGAACAGAAGTACCCAAAAAATATTATGACATCAGCTAACCCCACATTACCTCCTTGAGGCATATGATTTCAAACATTATATTATTAAAATTCTAGGAACAGGTAGTTCCATCTAGTGGCGTGTGTGAGTCGGAAAAAACGCGAAAATGGTAAATATTTTGACCTGGAATGAAATTACCCCCCCCCCCCCGTTTTCGAGGATGCTGAACACGATGGTGGTATCAGAATTTCTCTTTGGGGTTGCACAACCCCTCAAACAGGCCAAAAACCACCCCCTAGAGGGGTTATACGCGATTTAATAGGTTTCCCTTCAGAAAATAGTACTTTCCTCCCGTTTTCAAGGATGCTGAGCACGGTGGTGGTGTTCGTAATTACGTCCGACCCCTACCAACTCCTCCACCGGCCAATACTCGCCCCTGAAAGGGGTGAATTGTTTTTCTCGGATTATCAGCGGCAAATATATATTCCCCCCCGTTTTCAAGTATGTTGAGCGCGGTAGTGGTGTTCCCCATCGCGTCCGACCCCTACCAACCCCTCCACAAGCCAATACTCGCCCCCGAAAGGGGTAATTTTTTTTTTTCGGATTATCAGCGGCAAAGAGCACGGTGGTGGTGTTCGTAATCGCGTCCGACCCGTACCGACCCCTCCACCGGCTAATACTCGCCCCCGAAAAGGGTGAATTTTTTTTTCGAAGAGTGTCAACCTTGTAATTCTACTTGTAAGAGGCGTAGGTTAAATCAGTCGAGATAAGGTATAAACGAAAAATATATTTTATTGTAAGCGGACTTTAGCTTTAAGTAGTATAACGTTATATTTAGGTATCAATTATTGTAATTTAAGAAAAGACACTGTAGCAATTTGATTTCATGCATCGTAATAAATGTTCACAATTATTTATGTGTAAAAATAAAAGTATGTAACAATTATTCAACAGGCCTACTGGCGGTATTTGATGATATTTTTTCAGATGAACGGGAAACAAAGGACATTAAAACCAAGAAAAGAAATAAGATTATTCTTCCCGTAAACAGCAACCTCGAAAACGGGGAGAGGAGGGAAATATACATTCCGAAAAAAAAATGTACCCCTTTCGGGGGCGAGTATTGGCCGGCGGAGGAGTTGGTATGGGTCGGAGTCGATTACGAACACCACCACCGGGCTCAGCATCCTTAAAAACGGGGGGAATATATATTTGCCGCTGATAATCCGAAAAAAAAAATCCCCCCTTTCGTGGGCGAGTATTGGCCGGTGGAGGGGTTGGTAGGGGTCGGACGCGATGGGGAACGCCACCACCGTGCTCAGCATCCTTGAAAACGGGGGGAATATATATTTGCCGCTGATTATCCGAGAAAAAAATTCAGCCCTTTCGGGGGCGAGTATTGGCCGGTGGAGGGGTTGGTAGGGGTCGGACGCCATGGGGAACACCACCACCGTGTTCAGCTTCATTGAAAACAGGAGGAAAGTACTATTTTCTGAAGGGAAACCTATTAAATCGCGTTTAACCCCTCCAGGGGGTGGTTTTTGGCCTGTTTGAGGGGTTGTGCAACCCCAATGAGGAATTCTGACACCGCCATCGTATTCAGCATCCTCGAAAACGGGAAGGGGAAGGTAATTTCATTCCGGCTCAAAATATTTACCATTCGTCCGACTCACACACGCCACTATATTAGCTTATCATATACTCCATAAATAATGAACAAATCTAAAAAGTCTTTGTGGGTGTAATTTAATCGTGCTGGCATTTTTTGTCATAAGAGAATGACTGACATTAATGATTGGTTCTAATCATGGCTAAGTTGATGGCAATTTTTATTAAAAAAAGTTTAAGAAAATCACCAATATTTCAAGAAGTTGTAACTTTTACTCCTACAATGCCTATACTAGAAAAAAGGGAAAAAATTCAGAGTGTTCCAGTTGAGAAAAGTTCTCGAAGTTTGTATTTGACAAAATGTAACGTGAAAAATGGAGCTCTTCGTATACTATTATGAAATGTATTATTATTGAGGAGACTAGCTCATCTTGTGTTCCCATTACGTACCAAAAGGTAAATGAGGATCTCCTCCTCGAAGAAAGTTTTAACGGTCCTTGTAAACCGTTGCACCTGTTGAATTTCTAATAAAATGTCAAATATCTCCATTCCTATTTCATTTAAAATAATCAAGTTGGTTTCCACTTTTGGTACACACTGTGTAGCTGAAGAACTGACAATATTTTATGTAGAACGGACTTGATCGACTATATCTGCGTACCAAGTTTTAAGCTGAACCGACTTTACCACCAACTTTAAGTTGAAAGCTTCTAACGAACGGCCTACGTGAATATAAATATATAAATTTTTTGAATTCGTTACTTTTAATATCTATGGGTGTCAAATGGCTCCCTGTACCAAAAAAATATAGTCCTGAAGATTTCAGCTCATAAGACCACTTTTGAATGGTGCCAACAAATATATCGGAGCTTATGGGATGGGATAAGCAAAAAAATACAATTTCAAAAATGCCGCAGTAACTCACTATTCCAGACTCCTTTCTGAGTATTTAAAAAAAATGTAAGTCGATATCTCAAAAATTGAGCCTTAGAGCGAATTTTGTCCATTCTGCCACACTGTGTGCCGTACTCACTTATCGATCTAACTGTTCTTCTTCCACGCCTAAATGGACCAGCTTTTCCTCATTTTTTGTTAATGATTTTCAACCAATCTTAGACGATATGCCTTTAAATGGTAGAGTTCCAATTAGATGGATTTATAGCACATTACTCTCCACCAATCCATCGATGATCGCACGACTATTTTCCGGAAAGATGGATCGCTCGTGGCCGAAGCTGCCCCGGCCCTTGGCCTACGCGCTCTCCGGTCACGACTCCTATGGAGTTTTTTGTATGGGGTACGATAAAGGACAAAGTTTATGCGAAACCCATCAGCGATGAAGCTGCTCTCCAGGAATGGATTGTTCAAGTAGCCCGGTAACTGACACCATTAGAGGATCCACTCAGTCTGTCGTACGTAGGAATGAGCCGTGCATTGAAAATGGTGGCCGGCATTTCAAGCAGTTCTTGCGAATTTTTGGAAAAACTTGTAGATGAAAAAAGTCTTATTTTAACTTGAAAAATCGATCCTTAATGTTCAGCTGTGGGTCACCCTGTATAGTATCAATATATTTTGGTTTAAGTTGATTTGCATGGAAAATCTGGATGTTCGAGAGTGATTCCTTAGGTTTTCTTATAAAGAGATTTATTTAGTCAAGGTATGATCTTAACTGGAATCAAAAAGCCCGCACCCAGCAACCTGAACAAGTAGTGTGGAGCATGAAATTTCAAAAAACTTATTATTAATTGGTTATTTTTACTAGCAGAACTAACTGTATTTAGAACACTAATTACATGCTTTACTATTTACAATTTTTCAACTACAGACATATGGTTAATGGAAAATATTATAAAAAATTATGAGGCCTTGACTTCTAGTACATACACCAAATTTCAAGTTTCTGTAGTCTTACCAGCGTGCTTTACTTATTTTCCCCTATTTACACCCCCAACCCCCCTATATTAAAAAACCAACCCAGTTCCAGATCTCGTTATAATATATACGGGTACAAAATTTCATGTCAATATCTTAAACCGTTCCGGAGAAAAGGTGCGGACAAAAAAAAAAGTTACAGACAGACAGACAGACCGACAGACAGACAGACAGAAAGAAAGAATTTTGTTTTCACTGAAATTTAAAGTCTCGGCGTTTCATGACATTCTAACCCTATCAAGGAAAAAATGTTTGAACATTTTTTTTATGATTACCATACTTCCAATCCACTACGTGAATGTGGAAGTAAAATCTGAGGCCTTGACTTCCAGTATATACAGCAAATCCCAAGTTTCTGTACTCTTACCAGCTTGCTTTACTTATGTTCCACATTCACCCCTATTAAACCCCAACCCTTGAACGGAATCATCTCTAAATATAAACTAATTCCAGGTGCCGTTATATTATATACGTGTACCAAATTTCAAACCAATATCTCAATTTTATTTTATCAGCCCTTTAAAATGAAGTGAGGGGTTGAAAAATATTAGACAAAAATCTGAGCTCTTGGCTTCTAGTATGCATACCAAATTCTAAGTTTGTGTACTCTTACCAGCGTGCTTTACTTACTTTCAAATATTTACCCCTATTTCACCCCCAACCCTTCAACAGAATCATCTCAAATTATAATCAGTTCCAGTTGTCGTTATGATATAGATGTGTACCAAATTTCAAGTGAATATCTCAATCTCATTTTATCAATCTCTTTAATAATGGAGTGGCGGTGGTGCGGGGGATGGAAATATTATGAAAAAGTCTAAGGCCTCCACTTCTGGTATATATACCAAATCTCAAATGTTTGTACTTTTACCAGCTTGCTTTACTTAATTTCTCCTATTTACCCCTCAACTCTTCACCAGATAAGTTCAAAAAAACAATCCAGTTCCAGATCTCGTAATAGTACATACGTGTATAAAATTTCAAGTCAATATCTTAAACCGTTCCAGAGATATCGTGCGAACAAAGAAAAGTTACAGACCGACAGACCGACCGACAAACAAAAATTTTTTTTCTCTAAAATTTATAATCTCGACGTTTCGTGACATCCTAATCCTGATATTGTCTGTAATTGTTTATTTGTGGCATATTCAGATATTCTTACTTTTTATTGGGTATTTTGCCACTGAAAAATATTTAAAAATTTTAATGAAAAAACCTCTGCGCCTATTTCAAAAAGTCTCACACCTAAAAATATATAAACTAGAACAATGTTATAAACTAAAAACTGAAAATCAAAGCTATAGGTAGTTAACGTTTCGGAAGAGAATCTACCTCCGTTCTCAAAACTTTTTTGGCCGTCAACCTATTTCAGCAAAAAAAAAATCGGTAAAGGTATTTACACAGAACTTCCCTCGTTATTTGTGCATGGCAGTCACTCTAAAATGTTAATAATTACGAAATGACATTGAGAATAATAATCGGAATAGAGTTATTGCTATTATTACAAAGAAAACTTGATAAGTTTTGGTCAAAAAAATATACAGATTGCTCATCCAACAGCAAAAGTTCAATACTAAATAGCAGGTGCCACATATGGCAGGCTTGCGCAAATACCTTTACAAAAATGTCCACCATGACTGAATTATTTCTTGGGATGACCGCCCTGTACATTTTTCAATAAAAGTATAATAGGTGCATATGCTAGATATTATTGCCATCTGTCACATTTTCAATCCAACATTCACGTAATGGAGTGGAAGTATATAGTGGTGGTTAAAAAATTTCATTTTTTTTTAAATTTTTCAAAAGATGTTGGTAAAATAATTTTCAAAATTTTTTCTTCTGAAATAGGTTTAAAATGTCAAACGTGAAAATTTTAAATTTGAGCAAATAAAAAAAAATCGATCTATTTTAGTGGTAAAAACTTTTTGAAAAATGTTGGTGAAAAAAATTTTCTGAAATACCTAGGTTTAGAATGTAATTTAAATTTGAGCATTCTAGTCTTAAATTTTTTTCCAAACTGGTAACAAAATGTTGCAATTTTTTTTTTCCGAAATTGGTTTGGAATATCATGAAATGTGGAAATTTTAAATTTGAGCAAACACATTTTTTCGTCTGTTCTACAGTGATACATAAATGGATTAAAAATGTTTTCAAATTTTTTTAAAAATTCTTCAAAAACATTTTTAAATTTGTTTGAATAGTTTTAGAATGTCATGGAAACGTGGATAGTTAAAATCTGAACAAAGAGAAAAAAATTCTATCCTAGTGGTAAATTTTTTTAAGAATAGTAAGATAAATTTCTAATTTTTCTTTTAAATAGATTTAGAACGCTATGAAACGTGTGAATTTGAAGAAATAAAAAAAATTACATCTATTTTAGTGGCAAACAAATTTTCAAAAATGGTAAAAAAAAAATTCAAAAATGTTTTTTTTGAATCAGGCTTAGAATGCCATGAAACGTGGAAATTTTAAATTTGAAGAAAGAAAAAAAAATTATTTCATTTTAGTAGTAAAAATTTTTTTAAAAATATTGGTGAAAAAAATTTTCAAATTTTTTTTCCTAGGTTAAGCGTGTCATGAAACGTAGAAATTTTAAATTTGAGCAAAAAAAAATTTTTTCATCTTGGTAAACATTTTTTCAAAAATGTGAAAAAAATTTTCAAATTTTTTTTCTTCTGAAATAGGTTTAGCGCGTCATGAAACGTGGAAATTTTAAATTTGAGCAAAAAAAAATTTTTTTCACTATTTATTCCGTTTAGACGGTCCACCCTGTATATTTTCCAGTGAAATTTCTACCATTTCTTCGCTGACAGTAGCGTCAACTACCTACCAAATTTGACTGCTCTCCGTCAAGTAGTTTTTTAGTAATTGCACCAACAGACAGACAGACAGACTGACGGAATTGAAAAGCCTATATTTTCGTAATCTTCGTGTTCTGAAACGTCAGAATCCGAAAAAATCTCGGAGGGTGATTTTTTCTCGAATACAATACTTCCCTTCGGTATGCGAGGGAAGTAAAAAACATTATTATTTTTTTACGATTACTGTACTTCCACTCCACTATGTGGATGTGGAAGTAAAATTAGGAGCATTTAAAAATACACATATAATCAAGGCCAGTATTAATGTCTGCTCAAATTCTGTTAAATCCCAGTAACAGTTATTAAGATTTAAAATATGTAGAAAATATGCTTTTTAATGTTTCCATAAGTTTTATTTAAACTCTACACGTGTTTCGGCTTGTTAGGCCTTTGTCAAGAGTACAATGAATACTACATTGTACTCTTGACAAAGGCCTAAAAAGCCGAAACACGTGTAGAGTTCAAATAAAACTTATGGAAACATTAAAAAGCATATTTTATACATAATTTAAATATTACAAAATGTTTCACAAGGAACCAACCGCAGATTCAACCCAGTAAATTATTAAGATTAAAGTGTGTTTAATAATCTTCATAAAACCATAAGATAACGGACATATTAGTTTTTCTTTGATGTTCTTGTTGTATTTATTTTACAGACCTTTTAACGCAAGCCCAGAGCTACGCCATTAATTTCTTTTTATGGAACTGCTGCAATGATATTGTAAGAAACAAAGAACGAGCGGATCAAAGAACTCAATGTACTGTGCACTATTATTGAGCCAACGAGATGTTAACAGACTATTTATTTACTTTTTATATCTGGTTTTCCCGATCCAGTTCTTTTTATGCTTTAGAAATGGGTAATTTTAATATATAAATTAAATTTCGTAATCAGTAAACATATTCATGTTAATGTTCATGTTAATTTCGAAATGCATGTATTAATTCTTAACCCGTTATCTGAAAGTAAATTAAATCAGTAGACGTCACAGTTAGACGTAGCCAACTGCGGGTACCTATTTGATTTATATTAGCCTAATTAAACATAAATATTCAAAAGTAACGTTAATCTCTATACAACTCCATCTATGGAGAGCTCGTTCGAATCTTGAAAACATAGTCTATATTACAGTTTTAAAAACCCCCAAGAACCTTCCACTTTCCAGCATCGCATTTTTCGGAATTCACTAATTTTTTGCCCACATTAATCGGTCAAAGGACATAGAACAATTGATGACTAAGGGACAAACAAATGGCAAGATGCCGTCCGAAATATTGAGTTGATATCAACAAGAAGCTCTAATGGGAAGAAGTTTTGGTAAAACGGGTGCCTCCTAGTTTTGTGTATTTAAAAGCTTAATAATATTGTTCCGTATTTCCACCTCTTAGGAAACACCCTGTATGAATCCGTGGCAATTATTGGCATTTACGTCAACATTTAATAAAGGGAAAGGGTAGACCATCCCAGATCGCTGCGTTGCAAACCGTGGTATAAATCTATCCAATGTACATATGTATCTACAAACCTAGGGTGAAATTATACAGAGTCTGCGGTATACAAAAATGTCTAGTGCTTCTCAGGCTGCAATAGACTTGCGGATTCGCGATTTTCCAAAACTGCAATTTGATGGAACAGATCTTTATGGTGATAGTTGAAACAAAACAATTTCTTGGACATCTAAAACAAATTTTAGTAGACATATTTCCTCACAAAAGCATATTAGTGCTAGTGATTCAACTGATAGTGACAATCAACGTAGTTTTAATTTGTATTTAGTGGAAGTGATGGTGGGATGTAACATACCGTGGTCAAAACTAGATAATCAACTTTTTAGACAATTTTTGGAAAAGTGAATTAGTGGGAAATATAACCATGTGAAAGTGCCTCACAGTGGGAAATTTACTACTTTTCTTGGACAAAAGCCTATTTGTGGCACAGTTCTTGACCGGTTTGAATATATATTTGTCTTAAATACTCGTGAATGATTCTGGTTTACCCTCCGATTTCTACAATTTGAATATCTATTCTTCTGATGAACGTATCTGACCCAACATCGGAACATTAAAAATATTTTTTTACAAAAATAGTGATTGCCCTATATTGTAGATCACAGTAATTTCATATTTTTTTCCTTCTTCAATTCTTTGGGACTTCCTGCCACATGTATGTTTTCTTTTTAAGCGGTGCTCGGGGAATCTACAAAATATCACAATTAACCAGTATGTTACTGGTAAATAACCTCTACGCCTGCGACTTTTACGTCAAAGGATCAGTTAAAGGTTGCTTTTTTTTAAATAAACAACACAAATAAGTATTAAAAACTTGAAATTAAATATTTCGCCGACGAATATCTTTTTTTTCTTGTGAAATATGCTTCGAATGTCATGAAACGTGGAAATTTTAAATTTGAGCAAAACATTTTTCCATCTATTCTATAGCAGTGAAATCGATAAAGAATTATTAATTAAGAAATGACATAATATGAGAAATGTGATCGCAATCTAGCTAGTACTATTATCACAGAGAAAACACGATAACTTTTTTACATTATCTACTCTATAAATAGTGGTGGGGGAAAAAATCAATGGCTTTCCTTTTTTATTTTCAATACATTTTTTCGATGCAATAATAGGCTTAGAATGTAATGAAACGTGGAAATTTTAAAACTGAAGAAAGCAAATTATTTTCTATCATCTGTTCTGTTGTAGAAAAATTTTTAAAAATATATTAATTTCCAAAACAATTTTTTTTAAATCGTATTTTTTTCCATCATCTATTTTATAAAAAAAATTTGATTTTTTTTTAAAACATTAAAAAAAATAGGTTTAGAAAGTGGAACGTGGACATTTTAAATTTGAGGAAAATATATTTTTTCCATCATCTATTCTATAGTAGGTACTTAGTGGTAAAAAATGTAAAAAATTGTTTTATTTTATTTAAAAAAATGTGTTTAGAATGTTACGAAATATGGAAATTTTAAATGTGAGTAAAAAAAAATTTTCCATCATCCATTTTATACAAAATTTCTAAATAATTTTTTGTTTTAAATTTTCGAACAAATTTTTTGAAAAAATAAATTCTTGTAGTTCATGTCATACCTATATCCACAAGAGATATTTTTTTTGTTTTTGTTGAAATGGAGAGAAAGAATTGTGCCAGCCAGCAACCGAGAAATGTTGGAAGGCGTCCCATAGGTTTAGTTATAGTCACATAAAAATTTGAATGTAGTTGCTTCAATATATAGTAAATTATCTCCAAAGTTTGAAATTGATTCGTCTAATAGCTTTCCCAATCGAAATTTCTGAAAAAATGCGATTTATCAGCTCCTCTAATGGGAATCCCTCCTTAATTTGATTGAAAAGTGTACAAAAAACTACATCTTGAAAACAATTTATTGTACGATTTGGCGAACTTAAACAATAGATGACTAACATTTACTATGTAATTGTTTTTCTTGAATTATTATTGAAGTTATTGTCAATTATTCGAAAATCCGCACTCTCAATTATTTTTCGTTTTTTTTTTCTAACTTAACAATTTGGTTTTCCAATCAATTTTGGTTTCTTTATAATTTATCTGTAAACTGTTTTTTCCTTCATTGCGACAAGTGCTGTATAATCAGAGATATTTCAGAAATACGTCGAAAACACAATTTTGAACACTATCTAGTTTGAATAATACTTTTACTCGACTACATAGGAGATGATGTTAGAATAAAAAGTTAAAATTGTTCTCATAAGCACTTCCCAATTAAGGTTAATTTATATCATTTTTGTTTATAATAACCTAGTCAATATTTTCATATAGTTTATTTCATTTTATACAACAAAAATCAAGTGGAAAATAATTCAGCGAATACTAATGGAATATGGCACATATTAAGTTCATATTGTTTAGTCAGAACATCTCGATCGATTATTATAACATAAAAATATAAATGAAATAATAGTCATAGAGTAAAAAATGTAAAACAGTATGTCACTGCCTATTAAGTATTATTGTGCCTTATTAGTCCTCAAGTAAACCAGATATCACCGGTGTCTTCAAATTCTAAGGTTATCATCATACTTATGGAATTAGAAGAAATTTCATCGTAGCATCTACCAAAATCTATGAGAGAATAAGTCCAGAAATAAGCGCAAGACATAAGCAATCCAAAAGCGATAGATTTCTTTTGCATCCTTCTAAGATTGCTTCGGATCTACGCAAGGTTTCAAATGATTGTTTTTATATCCTTGGTTCATCCATTCGTCTATCATTATGGATTTTAGATTAGCTCTCTTCTTTGGGTTTTACATCAGGATTTTCTTTAACAGGTTTACCCAACCTGTGCTTACGTAATGTGGAATTTTGTAATTGCAACACAGAATTTTCTCCATAGTACGTTGATCCATCGAAATTCCGAAAGGACTACGACCTGTCACAAGTAAACATAAAATTACACCTAATGCCCAGATATCTACTTGAATTCCATATTTTTGTTCCAGAAAGATTTCAGGTGCCATACAGTGTACAGCGCCACACAAGGATTCTACTTCGTCTCCAGGAGTGAATTGGTTAGATAATCCGAAGTCTGCCAGTTTAACGTTCAACTCACTATCCACCAATATGTTTTCTTCCTTCAGATCTCTATGGATGACTCCCTTATAATGGCAGAACTCTACTGCTGTCACAATTTGTCTAAAAAGAGCCCTTACCACTTCTTCATTCAGTCTACCGTGGCGCAAAAGATATTCAAACAGATCGCTGCCTAAGATGTACTCCATTACAAGGTAAAGTGTTTTTTCTGTATCAATATATGGGTGGTCTAGCAATTTAATTATTACCACGTCTCTAGATAATTTTCTTAATGCATTAGTGTTAAGATTGATTTTGTCGATGATGTTTATTGCAACCTCTTTGTCAGTAATTAGACATTTTGCCAACTTGACGTGGCCATTTCCTCCTTTGCAGATAGTTCTCATCAATTTATATTTTCCTACTAGCAATTCCTCTACCGTGCTTCCAGTTAAGCAAGTACTACTCTTCGTTGATTTACCTGAAATATCCATAGGCTTGCTGATTGAACATTCGCTTTGACCAATGAATGTTATATATTTAGAGACTTCTGAGCTGGTCTCGTGTAAGGTATGGGCGCTGTTAGTTAAGTTGATGTTTCTAGCCTTGGCAAATTTTCTATTTACTAATTTGTAATTCTCGAATTGAAATTTATCCTCCAAACTAGATCTGAATTTCGTTGATTGCACTGAGTCATGAGTAATCTTCTTTGCTGAACATCTAATCTGGAATTTACTCGACAAAGCTGACTTATAATGTTTTACGTTTGTTTTCAATGTGAGCTTGGCTCTACTATTTTTGTTCATGTTCTTAGACACACTCGAAGTTACTAAAAATATATAAAATGAAGTAACATAAAATCTCAGGTCGGAATAATCCGGGTAGGTAATATTGCAAGGTAAGAAACAAGTGATTAAAATATTGTGATGAAATCAGCAGATGTTAGGGTATTCTCGCCAAGATAATTACTAGCTGCGAATTCCAGGAAGCGGCTAACACCAATAGGTACCACAAACCATTTTCCCCCTTTGAAGCAAGAAATTCATAACAAACTAAATTAAGCCTTATACTTATTATCAATTATTTAAAAATCCGCACTCTCAATTAATTATTTCTAGCATTTCTTAACTTAACAAACTAATAAAAAAATTTCCACAGATTTTGGTTTCTTCTTAATTTATCTATTTTTTCCATCCAACATTATCTTGTTTAAATAATTCTTTTAACCACTGTTTAGGAGATAAGGTCAAAATAAAACCTTAAATTAGTTTTGTACACACTTCCCAATTAAGCATATTTTATATAATGTTTTAGATAATAACTCGATCGATTATTACACATACAAAAATATAAATTAAAGTCACACGATAAATGTAAAGCAACATGTAATGTACCAAATACAGTCAAAAATATTACACAAATAAATGCAATATAGATATGATAAAGTAAAACAGAATGTCACTGAGTAGTAGGTATCCTATAACGTATTTGTTCTAGTGTAAGATCAACCTCAATTGTAACAAAAGCTACGTCCTAAAGACATCATCACACCTATGGAGTTTGAAGAAATATCATCAAAGTATCTATTAAAATCTAAGAGAAAATAAATCCAGACATAAGCGCAAGGCATAAGCAATCCATTAGCGATACATTTCTTGGCATCCTTCTTGGTTTTCTTCGGATCTATGTAAGGTCTCAATATATTGTTCTTACATTCTTGATTCACCCATTTGTCTCTCATTATTGATTTTAAATTCGCACCCTTCTTAGGGTTTAATACCAGGACCTTCTTTAACAGGTCTGGACAGTTCTGCGCTTACGTATTGTGGGATTTTGTAATTACAGCTCAGTACCCTATCCCTGGTTTGCTGATCCCTCCACCTGCCTAAAGGACTACGCCCCGTCATATATAAATATAATATTACACCGAATGCCCATATATCTACTTCACCCTCCATATTTTTGTTCCAGATATCAGGTGCTATACAGTATACAGTGCCACACAATGATCCTAGTTTGTGTCCAGGAGTGAATTGGTTGTACAATCTGAAGTCTACGAGTTTAACGTTCAACCCACTATCCATCACAATGTTTTCCTCCTTCAGATCTCTATGGACAACTCCTTTATAATGGCAGTACTCTACTGCTGTCACAATTTGTCTGAAAATAGCCCTTTCCACTTCCTCATTCAGTCTGCTGTGGCGC
Source organism: Stenurella melanura (assembly GCA_963583905.1). NCBI lineage: Eukaryota > Metazoa > Arthropoda > Insecta > Coleoptera > Cerambycidae > Stenurella > Stenurella melanura. The sequence goes on along the minus strand of OY757312.1, from coordinate 71,229,578 downwards.
AAGCGGTATTGAAATAGATCGCCACCTGAAATGTACTCCATTACAAGGTAAAGTGACTTCTTTGTATCGATTACTTCAAAAAGTTTCACAATATTTGTGTGGTTTAGCAATTTTATAGTTACCAATTCTCCAGAAAATTTTCTCAACGACTTAGTGTTACGATTGATTTTGACGATTATTATTACCGCGACCTCTTTATCAGCAATTGAGCATTTTGCCAACTTGACATGGCCATGTCCCCCTTTACTGATAGTCTTCATTAATCTATATTTGCCTACTACCGATTCCTCTACCGTGCTTCTGGTCACGGAAGCACTTCTCTTCGTTAACTTTCCTGAAATATTCTTAATCCTGCTGATTGAGCATTCACCTTGACCACTGTATAACATACATTTAAAAGCTTTTGAGCTTGTCTCGTGTACGGTATGGACGCTGTTAGTTAAGCTGATATTCCTAGTATTGACAAATTTTCTATTCACTAATTTGTAATTTTCTAATTGTGATTTATCTAGCAAACTGAACCGGGATCTCGTTGGTTTCACTGAGTCATAAGTAGTTTTCTTTGATGAATATGTAACCTGGAATATATTTGACAAAGATAACTTATAGCGCTTTGCTTCGGGTTTCACTGTAAACTCGGCTCTGCTATTTTTGTCCTTATATATCATAAATAATTTGGTATCTTGGCTTCTAGTACATGCACCGAATTTCAAGTTACTGTACTCCTACCAACTTGCTTTACTTATTTTCCCCTATTTACCCCTACTTAACCCCCAACCTTTCAACGGAAACATCTCAAAATATAATCTAGTTCTGGATGTCGTTATAATACATAGGTGTACCAAATTTCAAGTGAATATCTCAATTTTATTTTACCAACCCCTTCAATAATGGAGTAGGTGGTGGGGAGTTGAAAAATATTATTAAAAAATCAAGAAGCCTTGACTTCTAGTACATACACCGAATTTCAAGTTTCTGTAATCTTACCAGCTTACTTTACTTATTTTTCCCTATTTACCCCTATTTAACCCCCAACCCTTTATCAGAATAATCCCAAAATATAATCTAGTTCCTGATGTAATTACTATACATACGTGTACCAAATTTCAAGTGAATATCTCAATTTTATTTTATCAATAATGAAGTGGAGGGGGTAGGAGGGGGAGTGAAAAATATTACAAAAAATTTTGAGGCCTTAGCTTGTAGTAGATACATCAAATTTCAAGTTTCTGTACTCTTACCAGCTTGCTCTACATATTTCCCCCTATTTACCCATATTTACCCCCCAACCCTTCACCGGATATCTTCAAAAAATAATCCAGTTCCAGATCTCGTTATAATATATACCTACGTGTACAAAATTTGAATTAGTATCTTAACCGTTCCGGAGAAAACGTGCGGACAAAAAAAAAGTTACAGACAGACAGACAGACGGACGGACAGACAGAATTTTTTTTTTTTTCGCTCAAATTTAAAATCTCGACGTTTCATGACATTCTAAACCCATTTCAAGAAAAACAATTTTTTAAATTTTTTTTGCGATTACTATACTTCCAATCCACTACGTGGATGTGGAAGTAATTAAGTGTCATAAAACACAAGATGGAGGTATCCGAGCAGGTAGTATTGCGGGTTAGGAAACTAGTAATTTGAATGTTATGATCGACAGAGATTAGGGTATTACCTCCGAGGTAATTATTGCCTGAAAATTCCAAGAGCGGTCAATGCTTATAGATATCTCAAACTATTTTCTCCAAGAATTTCAATTAAATATTAATTCGGTAAATATACTTACACAGAACTTCCCTCTTTATTTATACACGGTGGTCACTCTTAAAAATGATTAATTAAGAAGTGACATATGAGAATAATAATCTCAGTGTAGTTAGTTAGCCCGATTATTAGAGAAAAAACCTGACAACTCTTGTTAAAAAAATACACAGCGTGGTCATCCGACGGCAAAAATTCAATATTAAATAAAGATGCCAAATATGGAAAGCTTGCGTAAATGCCTTAACAAATTTGCACCATAACTGAATCATTCCTTAGGATAACCACCCTGTATGTTTTTCACTAAATCTATAATGGCTTCCTTGCCAATTGTGTCAACTATATGCCAAATATTATTGCAATCTGTCACATTGTTAGTTCTACATCGTAGTGGAGTGGAAGTATTTTCTTATAGGATTAGAATGTGATGAAATGTGGAAATTTTAAATTTGAGCAGAAAAATATTTTTTTTCCATCGTCTTTTCTGAAGTAATGGTAAAAAAATTTAATTTTTTCTTTATTTCCAATTTTTTTTTGTAGGTTCAGAATGTCATGAAGTGTGGAAATTTTAAACTTGAGCAAAAAAACGTTTCCATCGTCTTTTCTATAGCAGTGAGAAATAAATTTTCAAAAAAACTTTCTCTTTAAATCACATTTTTTTTAAAATAGGTTTAGAATATCATAAAACGTGGAAATTTCAAACTTGAGCAAAAGATATTTTTTTCCGTCGTCTGTTCTATGATAGGGGTAAAAAAAATTGAAAAAAATTTGTTTTAAATAGGTTTATAATGTCACGAAACGTGGAAATTTTAATTATGAGCTAAACAAATTTTTATGATTCTCTATTCCCTTTAAACGGTTTACCCTGTATATTTTCCAGTGAAAGCTTAACCATTTCTTTGGTGGCAGTAGCGTCAGCTTCCTACCAAAGACTGTTCTCCGTCAAGTAGTTTTTTAGTTAATGTATCAACAGATAAACAGACTGACGGAATTGAAAACCCTATATTTTCGTAATCTACACGATCTAAAACATGAAAATCTGAAAAAGTCTCGGAGGGCGATTTTTCTCGAATACGATAGTTCTTTATATTTAATTCTTCCTAAGTGCTTCGTATCTATCTCTAAAGATTACCCCTAAAAATTCTTACGATTTATGGACGTAACCTTATAGTGGAGTAAAAATCTGTTTCTATCGTGTCATCCCGTTTGCACTTTGTTGCTAAAATGTAAGACCCACTTTAAATCATTCCTCATACCTTAAGATTGCAAAATCGACTGGTCGTCAAAAAATCGTGTGTGTAGGGGATGACTGGGGGGTGATTTTTAAAAAATTTGCAAATTTTTTTTTTTGCGTTTTTTACATCCACACCACCTAGGTATCAATCTGCCAAAATATTGTGTCAATATTTTAATCAGAAATATTTTTTATCTAATTTTGAAAGCACCGTACGCAATGCTTTTATATGGAGCGCCTTAATGAATAAACGCTTGTCCTGAAAAGCCATAACTGCAATAACCTTACACTCGTCCTAACTCGAAAACCTTTTGGCTAAGCAAAAAAACTACCTCTATAAATGTTGTAGAGAAAAGATCAAGGATCACATCGATTTTTTTAAAATTTCAATCCGATTGATAGTTTCGTTAAAAAATTGAAAATTTTAAACTCATGTCGTGGCGGTCGCGGCCGGCCAAGGAGATGCGAGGAAGGATGATATTACCATAACAAAGGCAACCGAAAAACGACTCTATGTTTCAAACCCGTTCAGCGTGCATGTAAGATCCATATTGCCTTATTATCGCGCTATTTCTGCTTCTTTGAAACGTTTTAAGTAAATCTTATTATTAGTTATTTAATTAAATTATTGATTAGATTATTTTACTTGATAATTAAATTTTCTTTTGATGTTTTTCATTAATAATAATTGTAAATACACAAAATACATATACATGTAGGGTATTCATATAATTAAATGGCTATTGATAATTTATTATATTCAACAAATCATTTAGAGAATTTATATAGGTAGGTAGGTAGGTATACCTACCTATATAAATTCTGTAAAGGATTTGTTGAATATAATAAATTATCAATAGCCGTTTAATAATATGAATACTCTACATGTATATGTATTAACAAATTTCAAACCCTCTAAAAGGATAAAAAAAAGAACGAAATTTTAAGAATGAGATTTTATTTGTTTAGGAGACATTTGTTATCTATTGCGATTATTCAGAATCAGAACTTGCTTCATTGTCAGACAACATATCGTCAGCGACAAATACTCGAGCAATATTTATATCGTCTTTATTGGCACATAAATGCGCCATACATCTGCAAGAGCCAATGCAATTAATTTGTTTTTTTTTACAAGAGCATAGTGGTCCGGTACACCCTGAAATAAAAATGTATTAATTTAAAATTTAGATATAACCACAATAAGTAATTTCATGTACCTTTTTTACAACTGCAAGTACTTAAAACAGAAGTATTTTCTGGTAATATTGTTTCAGTTGTCAAGACAGGTACTAGTTTTCCATTTTTAATATTCCAGCCGCAATTTAATACATCGGGTAAGGATGGTATTGGTATTGTACTGTTCAGCCATATTTTTGTCTGATAATGAACACGATGACAATGTTGTTTTAGACTATCCAAAGTTGGAGGCAATTTGTTGATAGCCTTAGAAGACGCCAAGATTCCTCTAAGGACGTTTATGCATTTAATATTGTCATTTGTTGTATACAAATAAAGCACAAATCTAACTACATCATTAAAAACTTCTTCATCTAAATGCTGCTGAACGCCGACTCTAGCAAGTAAATTATAATGTGACAAAAAGACTTTCCAGCACGTTTTCTTGCCCAGTCCCACAAACTGACTAGTTGTGTCAGAACCTGTCAATGCATGAAATGCTGGTAGACACTTCATCATTGTACTATCCATTTTTAATTCATGAATTGCTATAAATCGTACGCTTTCTTTAGTTCCCACCTTCATCCAAATTTCCGGAGTCAATAAATCCTTAAAGTGAGCCAATAATACCAAAACATCCGTATCTTTGCAATCAACTATGCATCTTGTATACCCTTCCTTTTTTGCCGATAAAACGTGTAATATAATTCTTGTATCAGCCTCTTCATGCGATGCTACTAATAAGTCATTATCTACATTGTAATTTGCTTTATACTGCAATACGTCAAGAAATCCTCCACTAGTAACAAAGTTAACTCCTAAATTTAATGAATATTCGTAGAGCTGGTTACCCAAAAAATTTGTGAGTTTTTTTTTATTAAAGACTGAGTGAATAAATAAATGCCACTGTTGCGGTAATAATGTATCCGGGCTGTCAATTGCTCGCTCTATGCTTTCCTTCAACCCTCTTTTTTGTCGTGTGCAACTCTTTATTGAAATCTCTTCATAATGATCTAGAACTAAATCTATTCTGTCAGCATTGTAGGGATTTTTAAACACTATTGATTTTAATATATTTGCATAGTCTCCAAAGGATTTGGCGTTGGCAGGTTTGCCAAGGCCCTGTATCAATGCCATTCCATCAAATATGTGACATGTTTTATAATTTCCTAATGGCAAGTCTTTACAGCTAACAGTGAATGTTTCTATAATATTTCCCAATGCAGATTTATTTGAAGGGGTGGATATTATTCCGTTAGGTGCAAGTGACATAGGGTAAGCTGTTAATTCGTGTTTAAAGATATCTGCATAGTTAATATTTCTTCCCATTTCCTTGGCTGCTAATATTTTTTGTAAGAATTCTTGGCCTTTTTGAAAAGTTTTTTTATTGCCAGCATCAGCTACTTTTACTGCAGAGTGTTGAAACGTTCGCAGATTATTTTTTTTTAAAGGATTATAGAAATTAGGAGTACCAACAACGTCCAGAAATTTTCTCAAAGCATCTTCTCCAGTTTTTTGCGCGGTAAGTAAAGAAGTTTGAACCAATGCAGAGGCAATTTCATTAGTTGAAATAACAAGAAGTCTCTCTTCGATTTTAGAAAAAACATTAAATCTTGAAAATTCACTTTGTAATCTCTGCACAGAATCTTCATCAACTTTCATTCGTTTTGTACCACATTCCACGTTTTGACTCGAAGAGTTATTGACAATATTCAAAGATGAGCGAAATTCGTCCACCACCATGCCAACAACATTATAGCTCAGGAACCACTCATCCAATTTACTACTATTTTTGGTCAATCCCACTATCCCACCTGCGTCTTTTGTCTTCTTATTTATATGTTCTAGTGCCTGATCTACAGAAAGTTGATTAAAATTTCCATTTAGTCGCTTAACAACAAAATTTCCATTTACAAATTCTTTATACACTTCTGGCGCTGTGTTGGGAAGTTTGTACATATCTAGTAAATATATTGTTCCCCATCTAGAATAGTTAATATGATCGAAAGCAAAAAACCATGGCAGCATTTTCCTAAAACTATTTAAATGCAACTCCCACTTTCCATTTCTTTCAGCAAATTGAAATTCTAGTAAAATTTCAACTAACTCTAGGTAAGTATACCAGTATTTAGATGTAGCTGTTTGTGTTTCAATAAATTCAGGAAATTCTTTAAATAATTCTTTCGCTAGATTTGATATTTTATAAAAACTTGGCAATATGTCTTCCTTCCTGTTCAAACTATCGCGGATTTCTGAGGAACAGAGATGAATTAGATTAGAAAAGTGTACAGAAGAAGTTTTGCACTCAATAAGCCATTTGTTAAATAGGGAAATTAAAATTCTCATTAGGCTTTCGTAAGTTACTTTATGGGCTCTTACAGCTTTATTATATTTTTTTCCTGCTAAAATCCCATCGACGGTAGACTGACCATAAAGACCACTTTCTAACCATACATCAGCAAGGCCTGAGTTCGCCATATACTGCCCAATTAATTTTAGGAAGTTCATAGTAATGTGAAATCCACCTAGACGGATAATAACATTTTTTGTGTCGTCGGGCTTATGCCATTGTAGCTCTTTAGCTTTATAATAAATAGCTTGATCAAAGGTTATAACTGTATGTACATTATTCAGTTTTTGAGCAATCTGATTACATTTTTTTATCACAGTCCAAATGGTATCGTATTCTGAGGCAACATGGGGCAGCAAAGGTAAATATCCGTACGTAGTTCTGTGCGATTTATTTTCAAAAATCAATTTGTGAAATCCTGACCATTGCGGAATTACCATGTTTTCTTTTTCGGAGTCGGTCATCCTACACATGCTCCAAGCAATATTTTGATACTTTATGTCGTAGCTGAGATTTTCACCTTTTTCAATTATAATAGCCTGGTTTTCTTCAGGTTGCACTTTTCTTTTTGTTTTATTGAAACCTATGTTTTCTAGTGCATGAAAGTCATTAGGTATTGCTAGTTTCATTTTGTATGGCAGAAATTCAAACTTACCAGGTACTTTTTCGTTTATTGGACCTCTCTGGAATACGGCCATTTGAGTCCCGTGAAATGTGGGTGCTTTATCCAAAGTTTCTTCCAAAATGTCTATATTGTCCGCAGCAAACTGAACAAATCTATCGGATACCAATTGTCTAGGAATTGTCACTTGATCGTTCTCCAAATAAAGTTTTATTTCTTCTTGGGCAATGCTATTACGCACCCTTAGAGTATCAATATAAGATATTGAGTGACCGCACGCATGTACTGCTTCAACTAGTTTCTTTGATCTTGTCTCCTGATGAACTAAAATTCCTAAACCAATATGTTTTGGGGTATATTTTTTTCCATCTGAACATGCAAAAATTATGTCCTGACAAATATTAAGTATTTGAGTTTCTTTTTTATCACTACTTGATTCATTGCAGACAAGTATACTAATAAGAAAATATAAACTGTCTGGAATATGCTTTTTATATTCATTAATATTTAAGTTTTTGAATTCAGCATGTGTAGGAATTTCATTCATTTCCGTTTGTATGATTTGGCAAATTTTTGTTAGAATTTGTAGTTCTGACGCAGCAAGGGAAAAATTGGAAGCTTCGGTTTCGGTATGGTGAACTATAGTTTCAATGGCTTGTTCCTTGGAAAATTGTTTTATTATCATTCTTGGTTCGTTATATCTGACAGACTTCACAAATTCAATATCATCGCCAAAATGTTCTTTAATTTTTTTAACTAATAGTCGATCACTTAAATCAACATTTCCACCAATTTCACGATATCTTCTGGTAACTGATGTTGTAGAATAACCTTTCCCCTTTTCTAAACCTTTTTCCATTTCACTAAATAATTGTTGTAATGCTTCATTTTCCGTCACATCGAATTTTCTTTTTCCGCTTGTGCTAGGTTTTTCCATTATATTGCGCAATTCTGTAGAAACGCATGAGGCATGATATTTTATTTCAGATGCAATTAAATCCTGTTCCCCTATTCTGGAATAAAATAACGGATTGTTCCGCGATATATTTTTAATTTTTTCCTCCATGTTCTTGCTCAGGACCTGACACACTTTTTGATTTTTTAAACGTTTTTGGCAAAATACGCACTTATGTACATCAAATGAAATTGTCCGTAAGAAACGTTTTTGAGATGTTTCCGCTTGGAAAAGATCAGTTATTTTCGCATATTTTAATTTGTATGAAGCAATATTTCTAGCACTGGTACCTATACGTTTTATAGCAATTTTTGTGCCATTGTAAATCATTTCTCTTTTTTAAATCGTTAAAATTGGAAAATATATGCAAAAAACGGGCATCTTCTCCTTCACAGATATTCATACGAATTTTCGTGCATTCAATAAACCTTTGTTTGGATATTTCTTTTGATATCATTAATTTTCCCGCTTCTTGACAAATAACGCATCCTCGATGATTATAAATTTTCTCTTTCTTGTCAACAACTTTTTTTTTAAGGGTTCTTACCTTAACTTTGGACTCAAATTCGCTATCGGAACTAGTACTGCTTTTAATATCCATCATCAAATGGAATCGTAACAAATCCTGCTCAGAAACTGTACTACCTATATGCTCTAATAAAGCAGCTTATCGGGGTACGTAATTAAACTGAATATCGGCTATTAACCAATAGTCTAAAAAATGCCACAATCTTGATTAGTTCTATATTAAACACTATTAAAAACTGTATTAAACACTACACATAGATTTTACTAGATTATAAGTTTTAATAAACAATCCAAATTCCACTGCTGATCACTCGTTTTAAAAGAATACATTTCCACAGTAAATATGGACCTTACATGCACGCTGAACGGCTTTGAAACATAGAGTCGTTTTTCGGTTGCCATTGTTACGGTAATATCATCCTTCCTCGCATCTTCTTGGCCGGCCGCGACCGCTAGGGCATGAATTAACAATTTTCAATTTTTTAACGAAACTATCAATCGGATTGAAATTTTAGAAAAATCGATGTGATCCTTGATCTTTTCTCCACGACGTTTATAGAGGTAGTTTTTTTGATTAACCAAGAGGTTTTCGAGTTAGGGCGAGTGTAAGGTTATTGCAGTTATGACTTTTCAGGGCAAGCGTTTATTCGTTAAGGCGCTCCATATAAAAGCATTGTGCTCGATGCTTTTAAAATTAGAAAAAAAAATACTTCTGATTAAAATATTGATACAATATTTTAGCAAATTGATGCCCAGGTGGTGTGGATATAAAAAACACAAAAAAAATTTTTTTGCAAATTTTTTAATAATCACCCCCATTCATCCCCTACACACACGATTCTTTGACGACCGGTCGATTTTGCAATCTTAAGGCATGGGGAATGATTTAAAGTGGGTCTTACATTTTAGCAACAAAATGCAAACGAAAATCTTTTCCAGAAGGCTTTTGCGGGCTGGCAAACTCTACTATTAGCACAATTCGTATTTTCCAGATTGATTAAAATTGCTACTAGTACTAGCACGGCAGATGCGGTGATTTTATATGCGATAGGGCCGGACTTGGCTCCCTTAATTAGACTTTTGTTACAGCTCCATGAAAATATAGTAATCTCGCTTCAACTTTTAACGGTTTGCCTATCAGCACATCAGTGGCGGCCCATTAGGGATGGCAGGGTAGACAGTGCCCACCCAATTATTGAGAAGCATCAAGCTAAGCAGTAGTTAGTTATAAAATGTTGCCGTTAATTAATTTCAATATATAAATTATAACATTAAAAAGTTGTTTTTATTTATGATAATACTTTTAATATTTTACTACATGTCAATCCGCCTCCGCCAAGTTTACATACGAATTCATTTAATCTTAATACCGGGTTGCTTGCTGCTAATATTTTATGCGCATGAGTCTAAACTCTAACCACTAGTAACCAGGTCTACGCAAATGTTGGCCATTCTCTTCGATCTTACGCCTGCAATACGTATCAAGACGGGACACGTACGTCTATCTCTTGCGTTCTTAGGCGATTTATATCTAGGAAGGGTATGCCACGCCTAAAGAAAACTATAAACTTATGAATAATGAATTTTGAATTATTGAATAGAATATTTATTTATTTATTTATATATTTTTTATTTATTCATACATCATCCAACAGTACAAAACCATTTATAGGACGGAAATCTAAACTAACTTAACCTAACCTAACTAAAAAATATAAATAAAAATGAAGGTGATTAGACTACACGACAGTAGATGAAATTTCTGGCTGCTAGGCAAATATGTCCAATTCACTGCAATAAGTTTCATAACTAGTGCAAATATGAAACAGAGGATAAAACTTTATTACGTTAGATCTAGGAGTGGATAAATAAAAGCTATGAGAATGACGAGAATTAATCCGTGGGACATAAAAGTTCAGTTGGCTTAATATTTCACTACAATCTATCTTATTATACATAATTTTATCTAGAAAACGCAAAGCAAAGGACTCACGCCTTTGGTAATATCAAATTTTTCAAGTAATTGATTTTGAAAAGCTCCAATATTGGTAGATATGTATCTTCAGTTTTCCAGTTTAAAAATTTTAGGGAGCGGCGCTGAATACTTTCCAATTTATCATTATGAGTATTATATCCAGATTGCCAGACAAGTGAAGCATACTCCAGTTTAGATTGAGAGGAAGCAAAATAAAGCATCTTTAAGATTTTCGCATCATTAAAATCATGGCTGTTACGCAAAATGGAGCCTAACATTCTATATGCATGCGAAATTACAACATCAATATGGTTAGTCAAGGTTAAGTTTTTGTCAAAAGTTACACCTAGATCCTTGAACGTAGATGGTCTGTTCTATGTTCTATGTCTGTTCTATGTTTACATCTGACAATATGTCGTCATATTCCAATCAAACTTGAAAATGAAAAATGATAATTGTAATAAATGTGTTAAAATTGGTTAAATGATTAATTAATGAATAATTTCAATTCCATCCACGGAGCCGATATTTGGTTTGATCATAGAGATATTATTTTCATTTATAATTTTTTATTTGTTGATTTGTTCTAGAGTCTATTTTGTTCATTTACTTCTTCATTTATTTATTTTTAAGTAGTGTTATATTTCAGTGGGTCAAGAAGTTCCATCCATGGAGTCGAATCCGACGCGCGCGAGTAATTGGTGAAAGTTTTCAAATTCGGTTGCGATAGTGCACGTTTAACTCGATTCTTATTAGGTTATCCGATAGCCTTGAATTGTAAAAAAGGAATGTCAAGATTAACCGATGACCTTGAAGTCTCAAAAAATTTTCATCTGCCGCGCTCTCTCTCCAACCGCCCCGTGTGCACATTCTCTGCATCACTAGTGTCCATCTACAGCTAAAAGCCACGGGCCGCCACTGCAGCGCATACGCAAATGCTATGCAACTTTAGGCGGGGATTGTGTTGTCCGTCCTTCAGAAGGGATGTAAATCAGTCGGCCCCCTTTTTATTAAATGTTAGGTAAGTTATAAATCTCTGCTCTTCTTACTAGAAGAGATTCACCAAAATTTCCAGGGTGTCTCCTGCCATCGGTAAATGGGGATAGTAGCAGATATAGGTCGACGTTAAGTAAGTGAAAAAATAGTATTCTACAATAAAAATGCTAATTACAGTATATATTGTTGTGTGCCGTATTAAATGAGGTTATCGTGAAGGACAGCTTTACCTGAAGCGTGTGTCATTGCTGAATGACTTAATTACTTAAATAGGTGGAAATAAGTAAAGCTAGCTGGTAAGAGTACAGAAGAGGGAATTGAATTATCTACAATCCTGGTTTGGATACTTCTTACTGAATTTAGGGATTATTTCGTTGAAGGATTGGGTGTTAAATATGGGTAAATATGGAAAAATAAGTAGAGCAAGCTGGTAAGGGAACAGAAACTTGAATTTTGGTGGATGTACTAGAGGCCAAGACCTCAGATTTCTTTATAATATTTTTCAACCCCCCGCCACCCCTACTTCATTATTAAAGGGGTTGATAAAATAAAATTGAGATATTCGCTTGAAATTTGGTACAAGTATGTATTATAACGACATTTGGAACTAGAGTATATTTTGAGATGATTACATTGAAGAATTGGGGGTTAATAGGAGTAAGTAAGGAAAAATAAGTAAAGCAAGCTGGTAAGAGTACAGAAACTTGAGATTTGGTGTATTTGGTCTCAGATTTCTTTCTAATATTTTTCAATCCCCCACCCTCTCCACCTTCGCTCTATTATTAATAGGATTGATAACACCAAATTAATACATTCACTTGAAAGTTAGTACACGTATGTATTGTAATGACATCTGATTGAGACGATTCTGTGGAAGGAGTTGGAGGCGGTAGGTTGTGAATGGGGGAAAATAAGTTGAACAAGCTAGAAACTTCATTATTAACGTATATGGTAGAAACCAACACCTCAAATTTTTCTATGACATCTGCCCTAAATATTAAAATCCTATGACCAATAATTTTCACATACTAGAGTGTAAATATAGTCAATATGTTGCCTTTAAAGTGAATTGGATAAAAAATCTGGATGTGGAAGTAATGATTCCTTAGGTAGCGGTTTTTTACTATTGTGTTTCAAGATATGTTATTTATTTCGACAATACTGTGAACAAGCTGAACATTCCTCTACTCTCTCTCTCTCTCAAGCGTTCTTTTTGTAACTAAAATAAAAGAGAAAATATATTTTTATTCATCTTTAATACATGCCAATAGTTTTTATTGTTTGGCGAGATATTGTAGAGTAAAATACACTTGTTATTTATCAAAATTGAATAATTAAAAAAATTGTTTTAGAATTCAGTAAGTATTTTTTGTTAATTTGATTGAAAGATACATTAAAATTACAACTTGAAAAAATGCTATTGTTCGATTTGGTGATCTTAAATAATCGACGATTATCATTTACTGTGTTTATGTTTTTTACGCATTATTATTGAAGTTAATGTCAATTATTCAAAAATCCACACTCTCAATTATTTTTTAACTTAACAAACTGATTAAATATTTTCCAATAAATTTTGATTTCTTTGTAATTTATCTGTGAACTATTTTTCCTTAATTTATATACGTGCTGTATAATCAGAGATATTTAAAGAAAACGCCGAAAATACACAATTTTTAACATTATCTTGTTTAAATGATACTTTTACTCCACTTCATAAGAGATAGTGTTAAAATAAGACGTTAAATTTGTTCTTAGAGACACTTACCAATTAAGCTTAATTTATATCATTTTTGTTTATAATAACCCAGTCAATAGTTTCTTAACTTTTATTTAATTTTATACAACATAAATCAAGTAGAAAATAATTCAGCGAAGCCTAATGGAATATACCATATACTGAGTTCATGTTGTTTGGTCAGAACATGTCGGTCCACTATTATAACACATTCAAAACTTCAGATGAAATAAAAGTCATAGAATAAAAAATGTGAAACAATATGTAATGTAGCAAATACAGTAATAAACATAACAAAAATAATAAATACAATATAGACATAACAAAGTATAGCAGTATGTTACTGCATAGTAAGTATTATTGTGCCTTATTAGTCTTAAAATAAACCAGATCTCACGTGTATCTTCAAATCGTCGAATGATTCTCTGTGCTAGTATAAGGTCATCGCACTTATGGAATATTATCAAGGTATCCATTAAAATCTAAGAGAAAATATATCCAGACATAAGCACAAGATATAATCAATCCAATAGCGATACATTTTTTGGCATCCTTCTTGGTTTTCTTTGGATCTATGTAAGGTTTCAATTCATTGTTTTTATATCCTTGGTTCACCCATTTGTCTCTCATTATGGATTTTAAATCAGCCCTCTTCTTTGGGTTTAATACCAGAATCTTTTTTAACAGGTATATATAGAATTACACCTAATGCCCATATATCTACTTCAGCTCCATATTTTTGTGCCAGAAATATTTCAGGTGCTATACAGTATACAGTGCCACACAATGATTCTAGTTTGTCTCCAGGAGTTAATTGGTTGGATAATCCGAAGTCTGCGAGTTTAACGTTCAACTCACTATCAACCAATAAATTTTCCTCCTTTAGATCTCTGTGGACGACTCCTTTATAATGGCAGTATTCTAGTGCTCTCACAATTTGCCTGAAAATGACCCTTGCCATTTCCTCGTTCAGTCTGCCGTGACGCAAGCGGTATTGAGACAGATCGCCACCTGAGATGTACTCCATTACAATGTAAAGTGATTTCTCTGTATCGATGACTTCAAAAAGTTTCACAATATTTGGGTGATGTAGCAATTTCACAATTGCCACTTCTCTAGATAATTTCCTCAACGACTTAGTGTTAAGATTGGTTTTGTCGATGATTTTTATTGCGACCTCTTTATCAGTAATTAAGCATTTTGCCAACTTGACATGGCCATTTCCACCTTTACCGATAGTCTTCATTAATCTATATTTACCTACTACCGATTCCTCTACTGTACTTCTCGTCAGGGAAGCACTGCTCTTCGTTAATTTTCCTGCAGCATCCTTAGTCCTGCCGACTGAGCATTCATCTTGACCACTGTATGATATACATTTAGAAGCTTTTGAGCTTGTCTCGTGTACGGTATGGACGCTGCTAGTTAAGTTGATATTTCTAGTATTGGCACATTTTACATTTACTAATTTGTAATTTTCCAACTGTGATTTATCTACCAAACTGAAACTGGATCTCGTTGGTTGCACTGAGCCATAAGTAGTTTTCCTTGCTGAATTCGTAACCCGGCATTTACTTGACAAAGCTGACTTATAATGCTTTGCATTGGTTTTCACTGCGAGCTTAGCTCTACTAATTTTGTTCATATTCTTCGACACTTTCATACTCACAAGCGCAGTTCACTATCGTAATACTCAATTTACACTAACACTTTTAATAAGAATACTTTTAGATTGCAACCAAATGACTGGGAGTTTCTCACTAGACTGAAC
This sequence comes from Stenurella melanura, assembly GCA_963583905.1. Lineage (NCBI taxonomy): Eukaryota > Metazoa > Arthropoda > Insecta > Coleoptera > Cerambycidae > Stenurella > Stenurella melanura. The sequence continues at coordinate 71,214,460 of OY757312.1, read as the reverse complement.
TAAAATTACAATCCACTATCGAAGTTATTATATATAAATATAAATAATTAACATAAAATTTCAGGTACGGGTAATCCGGGCAGGTAATACTGCAGGGTAAGAAATCTTTAAAATATCATGATTATCAGAAATTAGGGTATTATCGCCCAAATAATTACTACCTGCAAATTCAAGGAAGCGGTTAATGTTAATAGCTACCCCAAACTGTTTTTCCCCTTTAAGCAAGAAATTCATAATGATCTAAAGTAAACATTATACTCTCTGCTGATGTATTGTAATTTTTATATAATTGTTGAACTTTCTATGTAATATTGATGGTAGTTTTTTGGTAAATGATGTTTCTTCTAAACGTTCCTAATTTGATGATACTTAGTCGGTGATACATCATTCAAAACTTGTTTAATTATAATTTATATTACAGTATGTCCCACCAGAATTTCGATGGTTGGAACTAGCCACACTTCTATAGCGAGAATTGCCGTAGCAACTGAAATGCTGACGCGTGGAAGTTTCTTCTTTTAAAATAATTGGTTTTCTTACAGATTTTTGTTTTACTGTGCTAGTTACTAGGGAAGCACTGTATTCGTGAAAAAAATCGCTCTTCGAGATTTCTACGAATTTTCACATCCCAGATCACGAAAATTAAGGTTTTTCAATTTCGTCAGTCTTTCTATCTGTCTGTTGGTGCTCTATCTGAAAAACTCTTTGAGGGATTAAAGTGAAATTGGGTAGGTAGATAACGCTACTGTCAACGAAGGAATGAATATTCTCTCACAGGAAATTGTGCAAAGTGAACCGCCTAAAAGGAATAAGTAATGAAAAAATGTGACAGATGGCAACAGTATCTTGCCTACAGTTAAAACAATTGTCAAGAATGATACCTATTACATTTTTATTGTTTAATATGCAGGATGATCATCCTAAGAACTATGGCGTAAATTTGTAAAGGTATTTACGCAAATCTTTCCTATTTGGCACCTTTTATTTACTATGTATTTTTATCGGATGAACACCCTGTATATTGTTTTTACAAAAATTATCAGGCTTTCCTTGTGGTAACTGTGATAACTATGTTCTAATTATCATTTTCCTATGGCATTTATTAATTCTTTTTTAGAGTGACCACCTTATATATTTTTGCTTGAGTATGCCTTTATGACAATTATGATAACTATGTTTCAAGTATTATTTTTATAACGGATCACTTCCACCTGTATCTTGTTTAAATTGAAATTAAGTTCCTCACTACAAATTAATAAATACTAGCCTGAATAGCGTATATATGCAGAATATATTTATATTAGATAATACAAAAATTCTAGTTAGTTTGGCTACCAATTTTTCTTGAAAAGACAAAGGAAAATTGAATTTTTGGGGTGATTAACTTCCACTTATCATGTGAACATTATAATTCACATTATAGAATTGCACAGAAAAGGGGCATTTTTGTGAAACAATTTTTTCTGGAAGGCCTACCCAACTAGCAATTTGATATTTTATAAAAGTTGTAGGAATGCTCCTGACACAAATTTTATAAAACAATATTACTTTCAAAAACACTTTCATAACGTTTTCACAGCAGCTATAAATGCAAAATTAGCACCATATTATAAAATATTTCAGTCGCTGTTGATATTTTGTAACACCTATTGGAACCATTACAAAATTTTTATATAAACATTTCCTGAAGCCTTATGAAAATTTAGTACCATCATTATATAGTAGTTTTATTAAAGCTTCATTTAATTGTGCTATAAAACACACTTCACTGTTTGTTAAATTACTGCTATAAAACAATTAAACAACTGTTTTATAAGAGCTTTTAAATAGTCATTGTTTTAAAAAATGCTGCTTTATACACACTAATAAAATAAAATGATTTCTAAAATGTGTCCTAAATGTTTAAGAATTATTTCTGACACTAAAAGCATATGGCATTGTGATTTAATACTAGGTACCTATAATAACCTATAATCATTATTTAAGAGACTTGTTCTGGCTTACAACGACTGTAATTTTTAATGCGAAGAAAATTTTACTGTAAACTATGGCCAGATTTCTAATATATTTTTAACGGGCCTCACATTTATTGATGATTTCTAATAACTTTTGAAATTTTATAAATATCGATTTTATGAATTTTGAGTTTTTTTACAATGTGACTTGCACTAATTTGTTTTAGTAGTCATAACTGTACAGTTAGCACGTTTCTGACTCCATAAATTCTAATAAACATTTGATATTTTCAATTTTCATAAATTGTCATATGTACTATCACGAATGCTGGCCTTTCAAGATGGCCTCCCTCTATAAAATACTTTTGTGTTAGTAGTAAGCATTTCACGATATTTGAATTATTAGACGATTCCTATAAAACGTCTATAAAATAATGCGCCTTAGTGTAACATTTTCGTGAATATTATAAAATAGATCACTCACTTTCGCGATACCTTTGTAGCTCTTATGATAAATCTGTTAGGACTGAGTTGTAAATGCAACCATTGAAACAGAATTGGTTCAATTTGCATAAATATAACCTAGAAACTAGTATCAGTAAATCACCTTATTTACAGAGCTGTTTATTTATGATTTGTTTATTGCCAATAACACGTAGTTACTTTTATTGTAGTGGAATCAACAGTACTTTGGCATATGACCTGATACGTTAACAGTGCAGTGAGTGAAACGCATCGTTTCATTTTACAGCAGTATAAACTGTATCCTAGTGCCAAAACCACTACGCTGTTAATACATGTACCAAATATTTTTAAAACAACTTTTTAAGTTTCTCCATTGTCCTAAATCTGATGTTTATAGTTTGGCCGTCATATGATCTGTTAAGATCTGCACCGCTCTTGTCAATGTTGGTAACCAAAATTTTGGGAGAATAATTTTTTTATAAACTTGTCTACTATAATTATGACAAATTTTCATTAAAAGGCAGACTTTAATTATGACTAAATATAAATACACAGCTAACGCAGGAAATCAATTTTCTCAAATATGTTTTATTGTATTGTTAGCCATCACATTTTTATGCTTAAGTTGTTTTGTAACGACTTTGTTGCTGTTCCCATATTACAGTAAATGCAACGCTATATAATAATTATATAACATGCTCTGGAACAACATTTGTTCTTAAAAGCAAAATTGTCACAAATAGATCTTTAATATAATTGTTTTGTAAGATGATAAGAAATAACTATAAAATAATTCGAATGTATATTTATAACGGTGCTAGAAATGCTGCTGAACGATACTAAAACATCATTATAAAACGATTTAGTTTTATAAACTGAAATATTTTATAACTTAGTCACGAAAACATTTATAAAATAATTTCTTAACTCCATTATAAGGTATTTTATAATTTTGCTGTAGAAACGTTTTAATGATAAATTTATAAAACAGTTCAGTTGCAGACAACAAAATAGTATTTTCTGGAACTCTAATATAATCAATCGGCATTTAGAAGCATTAATAAAATAACAATAAAACAAAATAATCGTAGAACATTTAAATTATAAAACAATTGTCATATACGTCATATATCTTTAGACCTTTTGCTGGTGCTATTGGAGGAAAGAGCGAATTTTAGAACAACTTTTACTCGTATTATTGGAGAAGATGGCTAATTCTGGAACAAAAACGGGTACCTTAATAGGTCAAAATTGTGGTAAATTGTCCTATATGTCAAGGTATTTATGTAATATTTTTTACCGCTGGAGCTTTTAAATTCCCCCCGCTGCTGTGTACTCTTAAAATCTATGAGATATGGTAGCTTTCATTTGGAAGTACCTAATTAACAACAGATAAAAGCAAGACAATAATTTAATGGGGTATTTAAACGAGGAAAATTTAATTAATATCTAAAGATATTTCCCATAATAGTGGAGATTTTATATTTAAATCAAAGGAAACCTTGGGGTAAGATAGATGAAATGCCCTTTGGCAAGGATTTTGGAATAAAGCTGATGATATCGTTCCGTGCGCCTGAAAAATAAGATCAACTGGGTTCGTATATCAAAATTGACACCCCACCCCCCTGCCCAAGAGAGGGGCCACTTCAGTTTCTATTTTTATTACAAGAATGGAATCAATTTAAAATTATGAAAAAATGCATGCGTGTTGTAATCCCAAAGATCTATAACCTCAATTTTTTGGGCTTCACCAAGGCCCCTAAAAATATTTTTAAATTTTTTATAGTCGAATATTTTTGTTATGATAAAAAGTTGCGGAAAATTTTATTTCATCACATTATTTGTGACCTAATAATGCAATTTTTAAGGTGGTTTAGAAATTTTCAAACCCCGTGGGTCAGGCACAAAATTCAATTTCTTCATTTTATTTAATGAAAACTAACGTTAATTAGATAGGAGGAATACATACAAGAAATTAAAAATAAGAAACATTTTTTGCCAAAATTTAATTATATTGTAAAAAATATTTAAAATTAGAATATTTCAACATTAAAAATAATACATATTTATATATTAAAAGATATATGTACCTACATTGTTTACGCATACATTAGCTGTTCCCATACATTTTTTAAATTGAGAACTTAATATCATTTGATTATCAGTTACTGCCTCTTTATATATAATGTGAAACTGATATTTAAAGAAATTAAAACTTAGAATATTTTAAAGTTAGCCTGCTTGCTACACATGCTATATGAATATTGACCCCAGAGGTTACTATTTATCAATTCTGGACGACTTCTTACCTCGGATGGGATGGCTTCTTTGAGCGGCTCTTGGCACCAGGGGATGCCTTTTGACTTCTGGTTACCTTTTTGCTCTCTGTGAGACTATTTAACCATGACAGGTGACTTATGATGATCCCAACAGGATAACATTTCACGAAAGAAGGTGGTCCTTGAGCCACAAGGGGGTGACTTTTGGTTCCAGGGGAGTGTCCCTTGCCCCAGGGGTTGATTCATTACCCAAACTTTCAAAGCTACTCCTTCTATTTATTTAACGTGAATTTTCGCTAAAAAATGAAAAAAATTAATTTTGGAACTGACACACGGGGATTGGAAATTTTTAAACTACCACCTTAAATGAAAACTGGTAACTTGGCCCCCGGTGATATATACAACCCATATTACATTATCGTATATCAGCCGTTGCATATACGATAGTCTCACTTGACCGCGACACCGCTGTCTTTTGATCTTGAACGAAAACTGGTAACTCTACCCCATATACGAACATAAACATTTCCAATGTTAAAAAATTAAAAATATTTGTAAGGGCCTACAGGTCTTTGGGATTACCATATGCGTGAATTTTTTTTATTCTAATTTTTTTTATTTTAAATTGATTCCATTTTTGTAAAATAAAATAAAAACAGAAGTGGGTCCTCTCTTGGGCGGGAGGGGGCAATTTTGATATACGACCGTGTTGTTCTTATTTTTTAAGCCCAAGAAACGATCCTATCAGGTTTATTAAAAAATACGTGTCAAGGGGCATTTCACCTATCTTATACCGTGGTACCCTTTAATATTCAAAAATTAAATCATGTTAAAAATAAGGAATCACTACTTCCACATCCAGATTATTCGTCCAAGTCACTTTAAAGGAAACATCTTGACTATATTTGCACTCTAGTATGTGGAAATTATTGGTCATAGAATTTTAATAATATTTGGGGTAGATGTCATAGAAAAGTTTGAGGAGTTGGTTTCTACCATATACGTTAAAAATGAAGTTTCTAGTTTACCGTACTTATTTTCCACTATTTACAACCTACCACCTCAATGGAGTCATCTCAATCAGATGTCACTACAATACATACGTGTACTAACTTTCAAGTGAATATCTCAATTTGATGTTATCAATCCCATTAATAATGAAGCGGAGGTGGTAGAGTTTGAAAAATATTAGAAAGAAATCTGAGGCCTTGGTTTCTAGTATATACACCGAATCCCAAATTTCTGTAGTCTTACCAGCTTGCTTTACTTATTTTCCCCTATTCGCCCCTATTTAAGACCCAACCCTTCAACGGCATAATCTCAAATTATGATCTAGTTTCAGACGTCGTTATAATACATACGTGTACCAAATTTCAAATGAATATCTCAATTTTATTTTATCAACCCTTTTCATATTGGAGTAAATATTATAAGAAAATCTGACGCTGTGGCTTCTAGTACCGAATTTCAAGTTTCTGTAGTCTTACCAACGTTTTACTTATATTCCTCTATTTACCCCAAATTAACCCCCAACCCTTCAACGGAATCATCTCAAAATATAAACTAATTCCAGACGTCGTTATAATACATACGTGAACGAAATTTCAAATGAATATCTCAACTTTATTTCGTCAACCCCATTAATGGGGTAGGGGTGGTGGGGGGGTTGAAAAATATTATAAAAAAATCTGAGCCCTTAACTTCTTGTACATACACCGAATTTCAAGTTTCTGTACTCATACCAGCTTGCTTTACTTATTTCCCCCTATTGACCCCTAAATAACCCCCAACCCTTCAACGGAATCATCTCAAAGTATAATCTAGTTCCAGATGTCGTTATAATTCATACGTGTACCAAATTTCAAATGAATAGCTCGATTTAATTTATCAACCCTTTTAGTAATGAAGTAGGGGTGGTGGGGGTTGAAAAATATTATAAATAATCTGAGACCTTGGCTTCTAGTACATACACCGAATTTCAAGTTTCTGTAGTCTTACCAGCTTGCTTTATTTATTTTCCCCTATTTACCCCTATTTAACCCCCAACCCTTCAACGCAATTATCTCAAAATATAATCTAGTTCCAGATGTCGTTATAGTACATACGTGTAGAAAATTTCAAATGAATATCTCAATTTTATTTTATCAACCCTTTTCAAATTGGAGTAGGGGTGGTGGGGGTTGAAAAATATTATTAAAAAATCTGACGCTTTGGCTTCTAGTACATACACCGAATTTCAAGTTTCTGTACTCTTACCAACTTGTTTTACTTATATTCCTCTATTTACCCCAAATTAACCCCCAACCCTTCAACGGAAACATCCCAAAATATAATCTAATTCTAGACATCGTTATAATACATACGTGTACGAAATTTCAAATGAATATCTCAATTTTATTTTATCAACCCTTTTCAAATTGGAGTAGGGGTGGTGGGGGGTTGAAAAATATTATAAAAAAATCTGAGGCCTTGACTTCTAGTACATACACCGAATTTCAAGTTTCTGTACAAGCTTGCTTTACTTATTTCCCCCTATTTACCCCTATTTACCCCCAACCCTTCACCGGATTTCCTCAAAAAACAATCCAGTTCCAGATCTCGTTATAATATATACGTGTACAAAATTTCAGGTCAATATCTTAAACCGTTCCGGAGAAAGCGTGTGGACAAAAAAAGTTACAGACAGACCGACAGACAGACCGACAGACAGACCGACAGACAGACAGAAAATTTTTTTTCGCTCAAATTTAAAATCTCGACGTTTCATGACATTCTAAACCTATTTCACGAATAAAAATTTTTGAAATTTTTTTTGCGATTACTATACTTCCATTCCACTACGTGGATGTGGAAGTAATAGTAATTTCGTAATACGGAAATTTTAGTTTTCAAACGCAAGTTCACAAGTACCGATATACTTTTTGTGAACCATCTAACAGCTGCTAAGTGAGTATATATTACATCAAATACGATTTAGACTGTTTTACCTATTTTTTCCAATTTATTATTTTGATAACCACTAAACTGGATTATTTCATTTTTAACCAATCGTCGACAGTACCTATGTGAGTATACAACATGTTAGTGAAAATATGGTATACAGAGAAAATTCTGAATGTTCGTTTGTAAGTATGGGAGTTCGACAGGGATCAATATTGGGCCCAGTGTTATTCATATTATATATTAATGAGCTCGATTAGGTTTTATGTAATAATTTCTTTTCAATGTATGCTGATGATCTTTCTATCATTATTTCAGATCCTATGCATAACGTGTTAGAAAGTAAATGTAATAATATTGTAGAAGAGGTATCTACATTTTTCAGTCAACATCAGTTGAATTTCAATGCAGATAAAACTCAGTTAATTCTGTTTCATAGTAGACAGAAAAAATGCGAGTCTATTTCATTTCAGGTCAATGAGTCGATTATAACAAGTACCCATAAGAGTATAAAATTTTTGGGTTTACATATCGATGAGTGCCTGACTTGGAAATCACATTGTGAACCACTAATTTCCAAGCTAGCACCAATTTCATTTTTATTTAATAATATTAAAACCGTACTTACCAGGGAGCGATTAGTTAATTTATACTATGCCCAAGTGGAGTCTAGATTAAGATATGGTGTCTGTATGCGGTCTGTAACTTTTTCTTTTTTTACTTAAGTAGTTTCACCAGTAAGAAATTCAGAAAACGTACATAATAGTTATTTATGATACAAGTGGTAAAAATGGTGTTTCATTTACAAAATATTCGTTTTTATTGTTTTGTCCCCACTCACAAAATTAAATATCATTTATAACATTTAGTCATAAATAACTATTATATATACCTACTTGTTTAACTTTTTCCAATTAATGGTTTTTTTTTCGTTTGTTTTTGTGGATTGTATATTGTTTTCTTATATTATATTATTTTATATTATAAATAAAAACGGGAGGGGGGGTCTATAACATAGTTGCCTATGGGCGAAAAAAGTCATAATCCAGCTCTGCTCCAAAATAATGCTCAGTATTTACTGGTGTATCGCTCTCCTCCTCTATTGCATGAACAAATAGCATGCGCACTCTCTTTCACCCGGCGATCGCTCCGCGCGCAGCTGCCATGCTGCGTCCTCTTCTATCGCACAGGATACTTAGCTCGGACCTCTTTGTCGCAAGTTTCCATTCGCATTGAAATCGTTTTAAAATTCTACAACCGTCATTTAAATCAGACTTTTTGCAAACAACCTTATATCATCGTGTTCGTAATGAAATAGCGCTTATTTTGATATAAGATTTATTTATTAAACAAATGGGTGAAAATAGCTAGTATTCACAGACCTGTTTATACCTGCCAACCCAGTAGTTACGCCAGGAAGTTAATAGACAACCCAACGTTTGCATATTCTATAAGCTTCATACTTTGGATTAGTATTAAATGTATTCGTTAAACTCATGAGTGCAATGTTAAATAAAAAGTCATTTTCCAATTTCAAATTTCATTTTTTAAAATTCGACAACCGTCATTTAAACCAGACTTTTTGCAGACAACCTTATATCATCGTGTTCGTAATGAAATAGCGCTTATTTTGATATAAAATTTATTTATTAAACAAATGGGTGAAAATAGCTAGTATCAACATACCTGTTTATACCTGCCAATCCAGTAGTTACGCCAGGAAAAAAATAGACAACCCAACGTTTGCATATTCTATAGGCTTCATACTTTCGATTAGTATTAAATTTATTCGTTAAACTCATGAGTGCAATGTTAAATAAAAAGTCATTTTTCAATTTCAAATTTCACTTTTTAAAATTCGGCAACCGTCATTCAAACCAGGATTTTTGCAGACAACCTTATATCATCGTGTTCGCAGTGAAATCGCGCTTATTTTGATATAAGATTTATTTATTAAACAAATGGGTGAAAATAGCTAGCATCAACATTCCTGTTTATACCTGCCAACCCAGTAGTTACGTCAGGAAAATAATAGACAACCCAACGTTTGCATATTCTATAGGCTTCATGCTTTCGATTAGTATTAAATTTATTCGTTAAACTCATGAATGCAATGTTATATAAAAAGTTATTTTTCAATTTTTAATTAATCATAGCCTGGCCAGGAATTTTTTAGCCAACCCACTTGCGATATATTTTTTAACATGCCAAATTTGATAAAAAATACTTTTCATCCATTAAACAGATGGGTGAAGGTCGTTTCTAATTCGGATTTTAGACTATTATATTCTTTTCTGTAAGCACTTGCAAACCAACTGTATTTTCTATTATTCTCCTTGAGTAATACGCTAAGCACTATTTTATTAAAGTGAAGAATAAGGGTACAAAATCTGTGGTATTTATAATCGGATTTAAAATATATTAAATTAGTATTCATATTTTCTACTTAAATGATTAATAAGAAGGTACAAAATACTCCGAGAACTTCTCGATGTGTTGTTAAAACACATAGAAAGCAAAGATGAAACTAAAAGAAGTAAATTTAAAACAACGTATAATATAGTAAATTCAAATATAAAAATAACAAAAATAAATACATCACAAAATGAAACAGTTGCAATCCTTTGTTCTCATTAGACCCAACTATAATAATCTCTTTTACATGATCAGAAGGTCAGATTGAACCTAATCGGCCTCCACTATAAAGAAAATTAAGTCACAAGGTCATCATCACTCTTTTGGAATTTGATGAAATTTCAACACGGTATCTAGTGACACCTACTAGAAATTAAGTGAAGGCATACGCGCAAGACATGAGTAATCCAAAAGCGGTTGATTTTCTTTGCGTCGCTCTTGGTTTTCTTTGGATTTACGTATGTTTTCGATCTATCCGTCTTGAATCCCTGTTGGTAGGGTTTTTATAAATAATGTTAGTTTTTCTCTTTTATTATGCCGTCAGTTTAGTGGGTGGACCATTAGGCATTCGTCGGCATAAAGTAAAATTTAAAGAAAACAAAGCACATCTGACCTATTTTTGTTTCGAACTCGTGACCAGTTTGTCAGTATCATCAAATCAAGACATAAAATTAATATCATAGTGTGTTGCACCCCAACACCCGTGCGTGGAGCTGGAAAGCAAAAATGAAACGAAACAAAATAAATTTAAAACAACGTATAACCTAGCAAATTCACATATAACAATAACAATAATAAATACATCACAAAATAAAACAGTTGTTCTCATTAGCCCCAAATATAATCTCCTTTATATTTTCAAAATGTCAGTTGTCGGCTTCCTCGTTAACGAAAGTAAGTCATAAATCCATCATCATACTTTTGGAATTTGATGAAATTTCAACACGGTATCTAGTGACACCTAGGAGAAACTATGTCAAGGCATAAGCGCAAGACATGAGCAATCCAAACGCGTTGGATTTTCTTTGCGTCGCTCTTGGTTTTCTTTGGATATACGTATGTTTTCAATCTATCCTTCTTGAATCCTTGTTGGTAGGTTTTTTTGTAAATAATGGTAGTTTTTCCTTTTTTTTATGTCGTCAGCTTAGTAGGTGGACCATTAAGCATTCGTCAATATGAAGTAAAATTTAAAGAAAACAAAGCACATCTGACCTATTATTGGTTCGAACTCGCGACCAGTCTATCAGTATCATCCAATCAAGACATATAATTAATATTATAGTGTGTTGCACCCCAACACCCGTGCGTGGAGCTGGAAAGCAAAAATGATACTAAACAAAATAAATTTAAAACAACGTATAATCTAGCAAATTCAGATATAAAAATAACAATAATAAATACATCATAAAATAAAACAGTTGTTCTCATTAGCCCCAAATATAATCTTCTTTATATTTTCAAAATGTCAGTTGTTAGCTTCATCTTTAACGAAAGTAAGTCACAAATCCATCATCGTACTTTTGGAATTTGATGCAATTTCAACACGATATCTAGTGACACCTAGGAGAAACTATGTCAAGGCTTAAGCGCAAGACATGAGTATGAGTAATCCAAACGCGTTGGATTTTCTTTGCGTCGCCCTTGATTTTCTTTGGATTTACGTATGTTTTCAATCTATCCTTCTTGAATCCCTGTTGGTAGGTTTTTTTGTAAATAATGTTAGTTTTTCTCTTTTTTTATACCGTCAGCTTAGTAGGTGGACATGTTTTTGCTTCGAACTCGTGACCAGCCTATCAATATCATCCAATCAAGATAAATAATTAATATTATAGTGTGTTCCATCCCAACACCCGTGCGTGGAGTTGGAAAGCAAAAATGAAACTAAACAAAATAAATTTACAACAACGTGTAATCTAGCAAATTCAGATATAAAAATAACAATAATAAATATATCACAAAATAAAACAGTTGCAATCCTTTGTTCTCATTAGCCCCAAATATAATCTCCTTCATGTTTTCAGAATGTCAGTTGTCGGTTTCTTCTTTAACGAAAGTAAGTCACAAATCCATCATCATACTTTCGAAATTTGATGAAATTTCAACACGGTATCTAGTGACACCTAGGAGAAACTATGTCTAGGCATAAGCGCAAGACATGAGTAATCCAAACGCGTTGATTTTCTTAGCGTCGCTCTTGGTTTGCTTTGAATCTACGTCAGTTTTCGATCTATTTTTCTTGAATCCCTGGTTGACCCATTTGTCTTTCATTATATTTTTCAAGTTAGCTCTCTTCTTTGGGTTTAATACCAGAATCTTCTTTAGTAAGTCTGCACAGCTTTTGCTCATATGGTATGGAATTTTGTAATCGCAATGGAGCACTCTCTCTATGGTACCTTGATTCATCGAGCTGCCGAAAGGACGACAGCCCGTAACAAGTATATATAAAATTACACCTAACGCCCATATATCTATTTTGAATCCATATTCCTGTTCCAGAAAGAGTTCAGGTGCCATACAATGTATGGTACCGCACAATGATTTTAATTTTTCTCCAGGAGTGAATTGGTTAGACAATCCGAAATCTGTGATTTTCACGTTCAATTCTCTATCCACTAATATATTCTCTTCCTTCAGATCTCTGTGAATGACTCCCTTATGATGGCAGTACTCTACTGCTAACACTATTTGCCTGAAAATAGCTCTTGCCACTTCTTCACTCAATCGACCCTGGCGCAAGCGGTATTTAAATAAGTCACCGCCAGAGATGTACTCCATCACCAGGTAAAGAGTTTTCTCCATGTCAATGACTTCAAATAGTTTCACAATGTTTGGATGGTCCAACAATTCCATAATTTCCACTTCTCTATATAATTTTCCTAATACTTCACTGTCAAGAGCGGTTTTGTCGATGATTTTTATTGCTACCAATTTGTTAGTAGTCAGACATGTTGCCAATTTAACAAGGCCATATCCTCCCTTGCCGATGGTGTTCATTAATTTATATTTACCTATTACTGATTCCTCTGCCGTGCTTTTAGTCAGATAGGCACTGCCCTTCGTTGATTCCCTCGAAGTGTCCTTAGTCCTTCTTGTCGAGCATTCATTACGTTCAATATATGACACATATATGGAGATCTTTGAGCTGGAATCGTCTGCGGTCTGAGCGCTACAACTTAAGTTGATGTTCCTTGTCTTGGCTGAAAATTCCGTCTGGCAATTACGTGACGTAACTGACTTGAAGGCCCCTGTCTTGGCTTTCGTCGGAAGCTGGGCTCTGTTATTTTTATTGACGTCCTTAGGTGCCTCCATACTCATAGACCTAGTTGAGAATGATAATGCTCAATTTATATTAACACAAATACGATACTTTGATATTTCGGACAAACGACTGAAAAGTTATCACTATACTGAACTAAAATTATACTCCACGCTGCTTGTTATCTTATTAAAATGAAATTAATTGTCATAAAACACAAGGAGGGGGTAATCCGAGCAGGCAGTATTACGGGTTAGAAGCTGGTCATTTGAATGTTATGATCAACAAAGATTAGGGTATTATCTTCCTAATAATTATTAATTGAAAATTCCAAGAAGCGGTCAATACTAATAAATATCTCAAACTATTTTCTCCAAGAATTTCAACGAAAAAGTGTTGTCTTAATTCTTTGTTTTTAATTCTTCCTAAGTGCTAGGTACCTATTTCTAAAGATAAACAAGTTTCCCGCTTGACATATTTACCCCAAAAATTCTCACGCTTTATCGACAAAGCCTTATAAAAATCCGTATTTCCAGATTTATTAAAATTGCGACTGGTACTTTCAGGGTAGATGCTCCATGAAAATATACTGATCTCGCTTCAACTTTTAACGGCTTGTATATCAGCACATACGTCAAAGCTATGCAATTTTAGGAGGGAATTGTGTAGTGAATATTCCATACCTCAGAGGGGATGTAAATCAGTCGCCCCCTTTTACTTCCCTCGCATACCGAAGGGGAGTATTGTATTCGAGAAAAAATCACTACTTGACAGAGGGCAGTCAAATTTGGTAGGTAGTTGACCCCCTACTGTCAGCGAAGAAATGGTTAAACTTTCATTGGAAAATGTACAGGGTAGACCCGTCTAAACGGAATAAATAGTTTAAAAAAATGTTTTTTTCTCTAATTTACAATTTCCACGTTTCATAACATAACATAACACGTTAAACCTATTTCTGGAAAAAAAAATTTGGAGAATTTTGTTCACCATTTTTGAAAAAATTTTTATCACTTAAATTTAAAATTTCCACGTTTCATGGCATTCTAAACCTATTTCAATTTTTTTTTTTTTGAAAAATTTTTTACCACTAAAATAGATGGAATTTTTTTTTCTACCTTCAAGTTTAAAATTTCCACGTTTCATAGCGTTCCAAATCTATTAAAAAAAAAATAGATTTTTTTTTACCATTTTTGAAAAAAATTTACCACTAAAACAGATGGAATTTTTTTTTTCTTTGTTCAGATTTAAAATTTCCACGTTTACATGGCATTCTAAAACTATTCAAGCAAATTTAAAAAAATGTTTTTGAAAAATAAAAAAAAATTTTGAAATCATTTTTAATCTATTTATCACTATAGAATAGACGAAAAATTTTGTTTTGCTCAAATGTAAAATTTCCACGTTTCATGACATTCCAAACCTATTTCGGTAAAAAAAAATGCAACGTTTTTCTATCATTTTGGAAAAAAATGTACTTAACACTAGGATAGATGGAAAAAAATTTATTTGCTCAAATTTAAAATTTTCACGTTTCATGACAGTCTAAATCTATTTCAGAAAAAAAAATTTAAAATTTTTTTTACCAACATTTTTGAAAAAAAATTTACCACTAAAATAGTTGGAAATTTTTTTTTTTTAAACTCAAATTTAAAATTTCCACATTTCATGGCATTCTAAACCTATAAAAAAAAATGTATAATTTTTAAATTTGTAAACTTTTTTTACCACTACTATAGAATAGAAGGAAACTTTTCTTTTTGCTCAAATTTAAAATTTCTCTGTTTCATAACATTCTAAACCTATTTCAGAAAAAAAAAATTTGAAAATTTTTTAAAAACATTTTTGAAAAATTTCAAAAAAAATGAAATTCTACTCCATTACGTGAATATGGGATTGAAAATGTGACAGATGGCAATAATATTTGGAATATGCACCTATACTTTTATTGAAAAATGTACAGGGTGGTCATCCCAAGAAATAATTCAGTCATGGTGGGCATTTGTAAAGGTATTTGCGCAAGCCTTCCATATTTGGCACCTATTATTTAGTATTCAACTTTTGCTGTTGGAATGGCACTCTGTATATTTTTTTTACGAAAAGTTATCAGGTTTTCTTTATAATAATAGCAATAACTATATTCCAATTATTCTTCTCAATGTCATTTCGTAATTAATAATTTTTTAGAGTGACCGCCATACACAAATAACGAGGGAAGTTCTTTGTAAATACCTTTACCGATTTTTTTATTAAATGTTAGGTAAGTAATAAATCGCTAATTAACTCACTAGAAGAGATTGGCCAAAATTTCCATGTTGTCTCATGCCATCGGTAAATGAGGATAGTAGCAGATAGGCCGACGTTAAGTAAGTAAAAAAAAATAGTATTCTGCAATAAAAATGTTAATTACAATATATGCTAGTGTGTGCTGTATATAAATAAGGTGTGTGCTATATATAAATAAGGCCATCTTGAAGGACAGCTTTACCTGAAACGTGTATCATTGTTCAATAACTTAATTTTATTCTCAAGTTTCAAGATATATTCATATTTAATACATGCTAATAGTTTTCATTTTTTGGCGAGATACATTGTATAGTAAAATACATTTGTAATTTAGCAAAACTGAATAATTAAAAAAATGTTTTAGTTATCTTTTGTTGGGGGATTCCCATTAAACGAGCTTGTAACTCGCATTTTTTAAGAATCTTTATTGGGAAAACTATTAGACAAATAATTTTCAAACTTTGGAGATATATTTGTTATACATTAAAGCAACTACATTCAAATGTTTATGCGATTACAGTGAAAATTGTGGCTTTGATACCCCTTGAAGTGGGACGCCTCCCAACAATTCTCGGTTGCTGGCTGACACAATTCTTTCTCTCCAGATCATCTAAAACAAAAAAATAATTTTTTTAACTTGTTGTAAATATAAGTATGGCATGGACTACGGAGAATTTCTTTTATCAAAAAATGAGGACACGCGAGGCACAGTGTGGCAGAGTGTACAAAATTCGCTCTCAGGCTCAATATTTCAGATATCGACATGAATTTTTTTTTTAAATACTCGGAAAGAAGTTTGGAATGGTGGATCACTGCGACTTTTTTAAAAATTTTGGATTGCATGGAAGGGTTAAGGGGAATCAACGTCAAATTCGGTTTTTTAAATGGGAACACCTTTATTTTATTCGGAATATCTGACTAAAAATAGACTACATTTGTCCGAAAAATTTGTTCTTAAATTGTAATTTTTTTCAGTTATCTGACAAGGAAAAATTAACATTTTAGAAACATGCGGTTTTTTTACTCGAAAAAGAAGGAGTTTGGACAAAAATTGCAAGCGACAAAAAGAATTTAGAATTAGCCCGGGAATATTCTCAATATTTTTCGTAATTATCCAATACCCTTTTTGATGCACTTGAAAACTTCACAATGCTCTTTTTTGCAAAGGGCATTGGACAATTACGAAAGAATTTGAGAGTATTCCCGATGATTACAAACTCTTTTTTCCTCTTGTATTTTATTTGCCAAACTTCCTCTTTTTCGAGTAAAAAATCGCAAAATTCTAAAATTTCGATTTTTCCTCGCCAGGTAACTGAAAACAATGAAAAATTTCAAACAATGTGTTTCAAACAAAGTAATCTATTTTTAGTCGGACGTTTCCAATTTTCAGTAAAAGATAAGGGTTCCCTTTTAAAAATACGAATCTGACCTTGAATGACCTTAACCCTTCCCTGCAAACAAAAATTTTAAAAAATGCCGCAGTGGCTCCCTATTCCAGACTTCTTTCTGAGTATTTAAAAAAAATTCAAGTCGATGTCTCAAAAATTGAGCCTTAGAGCGAATTTTCTCCATTCTGCCACACTGTGCGACGTATGAAAAAAAACATCGCTTTTTCTCTTCACATTTTTTATGATAAAATAAAAGTATTGCATGTGTTTTATTTTCCGTAGTCTATGAGAAAGACACTTGTATTCTCGATAAATGCGCCAAATTTCAAAGCTATCGGCTTAATAGTTCCTGAGAAATCAGGTCGAAGTCTTGAGACATCACTTCGACGTAATATCTTACGAACTATTAAGCCGATTGCTCTGAAATTTGGCACGTTTATCAAGAACACAACCTTTACTATAAATTATGGAAAATAAAATATGTGCAAAACTTTTTTTATCGTATAAATCGGTAAAGGTATTTACACAGAACTTCCCTCTTTATTTGTGCATGGCGGTCACTTTAAAATATTATCAATTACGAAATGACATTGAGAATAATAATCGGAATTTAGTTATCGCTATTATTACAAAGAAAACCTGATAACTTTTGGTCAAAAAAAAAAAGAAAAATTTTTAAATAGGTTTAGAATGTTATGAAATGTGAAAATCTTTGATTTTATTTAAAAAGAAAATTGAAATATGTTTAGAATGTTACGAAACGTGGAAGTTTTAAATTTGAGCAAAAAAAAATTATTTTCCATCATCCATTTTATACAAAAGTTTCAAAATTTCAATTTTTTTTTCATTTTCAAAAATTTTTTTTTTGAAATAGGTAGAATGTCACGAATCGTGGAAATTTTTAATTTGAGCGAAAAAAAAAATGTTTACATTATCTATTTCCTTTAGACGATCCACTCTGTACATTTTTCCGTGAAAGTTTAACCATTTCTTCGGCGGCAGTGGCGTCAACTACCTACCAAATTTGACTGTCTTCGTCAAGTAGTTTTTGAGTTAATGCACCAACAGACAGACAGACAGACAGGCCGACAGACAGACAGACTGACTGACGGAATTGAAAAACTTACTTTGTGACTTTTTCTCGAATACAATACTTCCCATCGATATGCGAGGGAAGTAAAAAAACAATGTTTTTTCTCATACAGTGTCCCCATTTTTTGAAAAAAGAAATTCTCGTACTTGCTTATATCCGCAAGAGATATTTTTTTATTTTTGATGATCTGGAGAGAAGGATTTGTGCCTTCCAGCAACCGAGAATTCTTTGGAGGTATCCCACTTCATGGGGCACCAAAGCCACAGGTTTAGTTATAATCACATAGAAATTTGAATATAGTTGCTTTAATGTATAATAAATGTATCTCCAAAGTTTGAAATTGATTTGTCTAATAGTTTTCCCAATAAAAATTTCTGAAAAATGCGATATATCAGTTCGTTTAATGGAAATCCTCCTTAATTTGATTGAAAAGTACGCAAAAAACTACAACTTGAAAAGATGTTATTGTACGATTTGGTGAACTTTAACGATCGACGATTATCATTTACTATGTTATTGTTTTTTTATGCATTATTATTGAAGTTATTATCAACTATTCCAAAACACGCACTCTCAATTATTTTTTGCCTTTTTTATCTTAATAAGCTGATCTAAAATTTTCTAATCAATTTTAGTTTCTTTATAATTTATCTCTATTTTTTCCTTCACTGTGATAAGTGCTGTATAATGAGAGCTATTTAAGGAAAACGTCGAAAACACAATTTTGAAAATTATCAATTTTACTTCACTCCATAAGAGATGATGTTAAAATAAAAAGTTAAATTTGTTCTCATAAACACTTCCCAATTACTGCTCATTTATATCACTTTTGTTTATAACAACCCAGTCAATATTTTTGGAATGGAATATGGCACATATTAAGTTCATATTGTTTAGTCAGAACATATCAATCGATTGTTATAATGCATATAAAAATATAAATGAAATAAAAATCATAGAGAAAAAATGTAAAACAATATGTAATGTAGCAAATTCAGTAATAAATATAACAAAAATAGTAAACAAGATATAGACATAAGAAAGTAAAACACGATGTAACTGATTATTAAGTATTATTGTGCCTTATTAGTCCTCAAGTAAACCAGATATCACATATATCTTCAAGTCCTAAAGTTATCATCATATTTATGGAATTTGAAGAAATTTTATCGCAATATATACCAAAATCAAGGAGAGAATAAGTCCAGACATAAGCGCAAGACATAAACAATCCAATAGCGATAGATTCCTTTTGCATCCTTTTTGGTTTGCTTCGGATCTACGCAAGATTTCAAACTATTGTTTTTATATCCTTGGTTAATCTATTTGTCTCTTATTATGGATTTTAGATTCGCTCTCTTCTTTGGGCTTAACACAAGGATCTTCATTAACAGGTCTCCACAACAACGTAATGTGGAATTTTGTTATTACAATACAGAACCCTTTTCATAGAATGTTGATCCATAAAATTGCCGAAAGGCCTACGACCTGTCACAAGTAAATATAAAATTACACCTAATGCCCATATATCTACGTCAGTGCCATATTTTTGTGCCAGAAAGATGTCAGGTGCCATGCAGTGTACAGTGCCACACAATGACTCTACTTTTTCTCCAGGAGTGAATTGGTTAGATAATCCGAAGTCTGCTAGTTTAACGTTCAACTTACTATCCACCAATATGTTTTCCTCCTTCAGATCTCTATGGATGACTCCCTTATAATGGCAGTATTCTACTGCTGTCACAATTTGTCTGAAAATAACCCTTGCCACTTCTTCATTCAGTTTACCGTGGCGCAAGCGGTATTCAAACAGATTGCCGCCTGAGATGTACTACATTACAAGGTAAAGTGTTTCTTCTGTATCAATTACTTCAAACAATTTCACAATATTTGGATAGTCTAGCAATTTCATAATTACCACTTCTCTAGATAATTTGCTTAATGCATTAGTGTTGAGATTAGTTTTGTCGATGATTTTTATTGCGACCTCTTTGTCAGTAATTAGACATTTTGCCAACTTGACGTGGCCATTTCCTCCCTTGCCGATAGTCCTAATTAATTTATATTTGCCTACTACCAATTCCTCTATCGTGCTTCTAGTCAAGGAAGTACTACTCTTCATTGATTTACCTGAAGTAACCATAGTCGCGCCGATTGAACATTCGCTTTGACCACTGAATGTCATATATGTAGAGACTTCTGAGCTGGTCTCACGTACGGTATGGGCGCTGCTAGTTAAGTTGATGTTCCTAGTCTTGGCAAATTTTCTATTTACTAATTTGTAATTTTCAAATTGAAATTTATCTTCCAAACTAAATCTGGATTTCGTTGATTACACGGAGTCACAAGTAATCTTCTTTGCTGCACATCTAATCTGGAATTTAGTCGACAAAACTGACTTATAATGCATTACGTTTGTTTTCAATGTGAGCTTGGCTCTACTATTTTTGTTCATGTTCTTAGTCACTTCCATAATCACAAGTGCAGTTTACTATTATTATGATAAATTTATACTAAAGCTAATAACAATACTTTTAGATTACAATCGCATAGGTGGGAACTTGCCACTAAACTGAACTAAAATAACACTCCACACTGGAAGTTATTATATACAGGGTGATTCAGAGCTTATCCGGAAGAATTTAAGGAGATATGCACCCTTAAAATTGGAGTCGATACCACGAAAAAAAATAACAAAATCGTAACAGAACTGCCGTAAAAAAATATTGAAGTTATAGTATTATTAAACGCTACTTAGGTGGACGACTGGATGAAACACTGACCTACCCCTTAGTGTATGCGCAGATCTCTTTAATCAAGCAAGTAGCAACTAGTTCTGGTGCCGTGCGTTGCCAATTTGTGATTTAATCGCGTTGTTAGTGAGGGTTTTTTTTAAGTTTTATTGCTGTAAGTTTCTTTCAAGATGCCATATGTGTATAGTAACGTGGAGTATATGGACATGATTTTAACTTACGGTGAGGCAATGCAGAATGCTTTAGCAGCGTCTGAATTGTATGTGAAATATTTTCCCGACAGACATGTGTTTAACCCAGAAACTTTTATGGCAGTCGTTCAACGTGGCCGTGATACTGGAAATTTACAATTCAATCGTTGACGAGACGGGGGACCTGGTCGTCCACAACGTATTTTAGCAGCCGAGGAAGAAATTTTGGAAATTGTGGCCGAAAATCCGCGTGTTAGTACAAGACAGCTCGACGGACAGGGCCAATAATTTACGTCTCCAGGAACAGCAAGAAGGGGGAACATTTGCATTAGTACGGCAAAATTGGATACGACGTCAAAAGTGCATACAGGTCGGCGAACAAAATTTCGAACAGTTATTGTAACATCAGGTATGTACAAAATTTGTAATCATTTAAAGTAAACAGAAAATTGAAAGTAAACTTCTAACTTCAAAGATAAACTACGTTAGGTTAAATTCTTGTCGTTATCGATTTCTTTTACGTGTTTTTCGCATTTCACAACTATTCATCCAGTATCAGCTGATTTCACGATTCATGCTGTTTCCAATTTTTATTGCAGTCGACCAGAATAGCAGTAGCGTACAAGCAAAAATTTTTAATTTTTTTTCCATTTTTTCTTTGCGCCATTATATTTATATGGACTCGTTGTATATCCCCTTAAATTTTTCCGGATAAGTTCTGAATCACCCTGTACAAATAAAATTAAGTATCATAAAATATCAAGTCGGGGTAATCCGGGCAGGTAATATTGCAGGGTTAGAAACAAGTCATTCAAATATTATGATGAAATTAGCAGAAGTTAGGGTATTTACGCCAATGTAATTACTAGCTACGAATTCCAGGAAGCGGCTAATACCAATAGGTACCTCAAACTATTTTTCCCTTTCAAACAAGAAATTCCTAATCAACTAAATTGAGCTTGCTACTTATTATTAATTATTCAAATATCCGCACTGTCAATTATATTTGTTTTTTTTTATCTCAACAAACTGATCAAAAATTTTCCAATAAATTTTGGTCTCTTTGTAATTTATCTGTCCACATTTTTTTTCTTCATTGCGATAAGTGCTGTATAATCAGAGATATTTAAAGGCAATGTAAAAAAAACACAGTTTTGAACATTATCTTGTTTAAATAAAACTTTTACTCCACTGCATAAGAAATGATGTTAAATCAAAACGTTAAATTTGTTCTCATAGACACTTCCCAATTAAGCTTAATTTATATAATTTTTGTTTATAATAACCCAGTCAATATTTTCTTAAAGTTTACTTAATTTTATACAACATGAATCAAGTAGAAACTAAGTCAGCGAAGATACAAAAGTATAAATGACATAAAAGTCATAGAATAAGAAATGTACAACAATATGTAATGTAGCAAATACAGTAATAAATATAATAAAAATAATAAATGCAATATAGACATAACGAGGTAAAACAGTATCTCACTGCATAGTAAGTGTTATTGTGCCTTATTAGTCCTCAAGTAAACCAGATATCATATTTATCTTCAAGTCGTTGAATAATGAATTGTTTTAGTGTAAGGTCAACCTCAATTGTAACGAAAGTTAAGTCCCAAAATCATTATCGTATTTATGGAATTTGAAGAAATTTCATCATCATATCTACTAAAATCTAGGAGAGAATAAATCCAGACATAATCGCAAGACATAAGCAATCCAATAGCGAAAGATTCCCTTTGCATCCTTCTTGGTTTTCTTTGGATCTACGTAAGGTTTCAATTCATTATTTTTATATCCTTGGTTCACCCACTTGTCTCTCATTATGGATCTTAGATTAGCTCTCTTTGGGTTTAGTATCAGCATCTTTTTTAACAGCTCTGCACAAACTGTGCTTCCGTAGTGTGGAATTTTGTAATTATAACACACAACTCTCTCCATAGTAAGTTGATCCATCGAATTGCCGGAAAGCCTAAGGCCTGTCACAAGCAAATATAAAATTACACCTAATGCCCATATATCTACTTCAGTTCCATATTTCTCTGCCAGAAAGATTTCAGGTGGCATACAGTGTATAGTGCCACACAGTGATTCTAGTTTGTCCCCATGGGTGAATTTGTTGGATAATCCGAAGTCTGAAAATTTAACGTTCAACTCACTATCCACCAATATGTTTTCTTCCTTCAGATCTCTGTGGATGATTCCTTTATAATGGCAGTATTCTACTGCTGTCACAATTTATCTGAAAAAAGTCCTTGCCACTCAGTCTATAGGGACGTAAGCGGTATTCAAATAGATCTCCTCCAGAGATATACTTCATTACAAGGTAAAATGTTTTTCTTGTATCAATTGCTTCAAGAAATTTCACAATATTTGGGATGTCTAGTATTTTCATAATTACCACTTCTCTGGATAATTGTCTCAACGCATTAGGGTTAAGATTGATTTTGTCGATGATTCTATTGTGACCCCTTTGTCAGTAATTAGATATTTTTCCAACTTGACGTGGCCATTTTCTCCTTTTCCGATAGTCTTCATTAATTTATATTTGCCTACTATCAATTCCTCTACCGTGCTTCTAGTCAAGGATTTCTCTGAAATATCGTCTCGTGTACGGCATGGACGCTGTTGGTTGTTGTTGATGTTGCCAGTCTTGGCAAATTTTCAAATTACTGATCTGTAATTTTCGAATTGTAATTATCTACCACTGAATCTGGACCTCTTTTATTTGTACTGAACCCTAGGTAATTTTTTTGCTGAACACATAATCTGGAATTTACTCGACAAAGCTGAATTACAATGCCTTGGCTTTGTCATCAATGTGAGCTTGGCTCTACAATTTTTGTTCATGTTCTTAGATATGTCCATACTCACAAGCGCAGTTTACTATCGTTATGATCAATATGTACTAACACTTCTAATAACAATACCTTTAGATTGGAACCAAATAATTCGGAATTTACCACTAGACTGAACTAAACTTACATTCCACACTCGAAGCTATTATACATAAAAAACGCTGCCTAAGGAATCACTATTTCCATATCCAGATGTTTCATTCAAGTCACTTTAAAGGAAACATCTTGATTACATTTGCACTCTAGTTAGTAATGTTTGGGGCAGATGTCATAGAAAAGTTTGAGGCGTTGGTTTCTACCATATACGTTAAAAATGAAATTTCTAGTTTCCCCTATTCACAAATCACCACCTCGCACCCCTTCAATGGAATCATCTCAATCAGATGCCATTACAATACATCCATGTACTAACTTTCAAGTGAATATCTCAATTTTATGTTATCAATCCCATTAATGATGGAGCGGAGGTCGTGGGATTTCAAAAACATTAGAAAGAAACCTGAGGCCTTGGTTTCTAGTATATACACCAACTCCCAGATTTCTGTACTCTTACCAATTTGATTTACTTATTTTCCCCTATTTACTCCTATTTAACCCCAACCCTCCAACGGAATCCTCTCAAAATATAATCTAGTTACAGATGTCGTTATAATACATACGTCTACCAATTTTCAAGTGAATATCTCAATTTTATTTTTTTATTGGGGGGGTTAAACAGTATTATAAAAGAATCAGGCGATTTCTAGTTCATACATCGAATTTCAAGTTTCTGTACTCTTACCAGCTTGCTTTATTTAATTTCCCCTATTTAACCCCTAACCCTTCAACGGAATCATCTCAAAATATAATCTACTTTCAGATATCGTTATGATACATACGTGTACCAAGTTTCAAGTAAGTATCTCAATTCTATTTTATCAACCCCTTTAATAATGGAGTAGGGGTGGTGGGGAGTTGAAAAATATTATAAAAAATCGGAGCCCTTGGCTTCTAGTACAAACACTCAATTTAAAGTTTCTGTACACTTACCGGCTTGCTTTACTTATATTCCCCTATTTACCCCTATTTAACCCCCAACCCTTCAACGGAATCATCTCAATGTATAATCTAGTTCCAGATATCGTTATAATACGAGCGTGTACCAAATTTCAAATAAATATCTCAATTTTATTTTAACAACCCCTTTAATAATAAAGAAGGGATAGTGGGGGGTTGAAAAGTATTATAAAAAAATCTGAGGCTTTGGCTTCTAGTACATACACCGAACTTCAAGTTTCTGATTCTGATTTCTGAAAAATATTATAAAAATTTTGAGGCCTTGGCTTGTAGTTCATATATCAAATTTCAAGTTTCTGTACTCTTACCAGCTTGCTTTACATATTTCTCCATATTTCCATCTATTTACCCCCAACTCCTCGCCGGATATCTTCAACAAACAAATCAGTTCTAGATCTTCTTTTAATATATACGTGTACAATATTTCAAGTCAATATCTTAAACCGTTCTGGAGAAAACGTGTGGACAGAAAAGTTACAGGCAGACCGACAAACAAACAGACAGGCGGACCAACAGACAGACGGACAGAACATTTTTTCCCTCAAATTTAAAATCTCGACGTTTCATGACATTTTAAACTTATTTTAAGGAAAAAAAAAATTGAAAATTTTTTAAAGATACAATGCCTACTTCCAATCCACTACGCCTACTTCCAATCCACTACGTGGATGTGGAAGTAATAAAATAATGTATCATCAAATATCAGGTCGGGGTAACCCTGGAATGTAATATTACACGATAAGAAACAAGTGATTACAATATTGTGATGAAATCAGCAGAAGTTAGGGTATTCTCGCCAAGATAATTACTTGCTGCGAATTCCAGGAAGCGGCTAATACCAACAGGTACCCAGGTATTATCTTATTTAAATAATACTTCATGTTAAAATAAAGCTAAATTTGTTCTTATAGACACTTCCCAATTAAGCTTAATTTATGTAATTTTTGTTTATAATAACCCAGACAATATTTTGTTAAGGTTTATTTAGTTTTATACAACATAAATCAAGTGGAGAATAATTCAGCGAAGACTAATGGAATATAGCACATATTAAGTTCATATTGTTTAGTCAGAACACCTCGATCGATTATTATAACACTTACAAAAATATAAATGAAATAAAAGTCATAGAATAAAGAATGTGAAACAATATGTAATGTAGCAAACACAGTGATAAATATAACAAAAATAATAAATACAATATAGACATAACAAATAAAAACAGTATGTTACTGGATAGTACGTATTATTGTGCCTCATTAGTCCTCAAGTAAACCAGATATCACATGTATCTTCAAGTCGTCGAATAATTCTTTGTTCTAGTGTAAGCTCGACATCAATTGTAACGAAAGTTAAGTCCTACAGTTATCATCGTATTTATGATTCCATAAGTACGAAGAAATTTCATCATCATTTCTTCTGAAATCTATAAGAGCATAAAACTAGACATAAGCGCAAGACATAAACAATCCAAAAGTGATATATTTCTTTTACATCGTTCTTGGTTTGCTTCGGATCTACGCAAGGGTTCAATTTATTGTTTTTATATCCTTGGTTCATCCATTTGTTTCTCATTATGGATTTTAGATTAGCTCTCTTCTCTGGGTTTAATACCAAGATCTTCTTTAACAGGTCTGCACAACTTGTGATTACGTAATGTGGAATTTTGTAATTACAACACAGAACTCTCTCTATAGTATGTTGATCCATCGAATTGCCGAAAGGATTACGGCCTGTCACAAGTAAATATAAAACTACACCTAGCGTCCATATATCTACTTCAGTTTCAAATATTTGTGCTGAGACATATCAGGTGTTATACAGTGTACAGTTCCACAGAGTGATTCTAGTTTGTCTTCAATAGTGAATTTGTTGGATAATTCGATATCTGCCAGTTTACCGTTCAACTCACTATCCACCAATATGTTTTCCTCCTTCAGATCTCTGTGGATGATATCTTTATAATTACAGTATTCTACTGCTGTCACAATTTGTTCGAAGGTAGCCCTTGCCACTTCTTCATTCAGTCTACCGTAACGCAAGCGGTATTCAAATAGATCGTCATCTGAGGTGTACTACATTACAAGGTAAAGTTTTCTTTCTGTATCAACTACTTCAAAAAGTTTCACAATATTTGGATGGCCTAGCAATTTCATAATTACCACTTTTTTAGATAATGTTCTAATGCATTAGTGTTAAGATCTGTATTGTTTATGATTTCTATTGCGACCTCTTTGTCAGCAATTAGACATTTTGCCAACTTGACGTGGCCATTTCCTCCTTTGCCGATAGTCTTCATTAATTTATATTTGCCTACTACCAATTCCTCTACCATGCTTCTAGTCAAGGAAGCACTACTCTTCGTAGATTTTCCTAAGGTATTCTTAGTGTTGCTGATTGAACATTCGCTTTGACAATTTGATGTCATATATTCAGAGAGACTTCTGAGCTGATCTCGTCTACGGTATGGATGCTGCTAGTTAAGTTGATGTTCCTAGTTTTGACAAATTTTCTATTTACTAATTTGCAATTTTTCAATTGTAGTTTATCTACTAGCTGAATCTGGATCTCGTTGATTGCACTGAACCATAGGTAGTCTTCTTTGCTGAACATTTAATATGGAATTTACTCAACAAAGCTGAATTACAATGGGTTGCCTGTTTTTCAATGTGAGCTTGGCTCTACTATTTTTGTTCATGTTAATGAGTGAGTGTGTGTAAGTATATGGAGATAGATGATTTCTTCTGAATGAGCAACTTCCGTTATATAAATTTGAATATCAAATTTGGAACATGTATACATGGGAAATATTGGTCATACAGTGATCGGCTAGAACTCTCACGTTTTTTATACATGATGTATTATGATTTTAAAGAAATATGTTATGACAATAATTATTGAAAATGCAAGAAAATATGTGAAGATGCATATATGCACAATGCACACCATAAAAATGCGGAGATATGCAAGAGATATATACAATGTGTCCCTCAGGGCAGAGCGAATTTTACCAGGATTAGGTGATAATTTTATTCTAAAATGTTATCAAGACATTTTGCATATGACTGTTATCAAGCGAATCAGGCGATGACGACAATAAAAGCCTTCTGGACATATCTGTTGGAGCTGAAATTTTTGCTCCAAATCTGGACTAATGTTAATAGAGATCATACTATTACTAACTGTTTTATAATTTGCTAATTTTAATTTCAAAATAAATATATAAATAAATAATTTGAATTTCTCTATAAGTTATGAACAATTATAATTTCTCTACAGTGATAATTTTAATTATTTAATCGCCACTTTTCAGTTAACCGAACCTTATGATCATGCCAGATTGATAGTTCTTTTAAGGCATAAATCGATGGCAAACTTTAAATACTACTGAAATATCTTAGGACTGGTTATATTCTCTTATTAATCATCCCAACATCTGCCTTCTAGGGCGAGACGCAAATTCTCATATGAAACTATGACACTTTTACATCATTGGTTTGACCTGGACACAGCTCAGACTTGAATTCCATTGATGTTATCTCGAACATACTGGATAGAAGAATACGATGTCGTTTCCAGGCGCTGATAACTTGCAGATGCTGCAGCACTGCATAAAGGATAGAAACAAATTGAACAGGATCATATTCTACATCTCATCCAAGGAATGTTAAGATGAATGAAGACCAAAATTGGTGGGGGAAATATGCGTTAATGATTTTTCCCCTTTTTAATATCTCTTTTTTATTGGTATTATGAGTGTAGTGTTATGAATTACACCCCCTTGGAACTGGAGATGATACGCCTATGCCTACTAATAGTGACTGGAAAGACTCTAGAAAGAGCCATGGACTTTTCTAGAGTGTGGTGAAAGAAGATTGTGGTTCAATCTAGAGGTAATTTCAGAGTATATAAGGCGCGATTACCGGCGCAGGGAGGAAGTTTATTAAAGAAGTTTATAGAAGTGACGTTCGGTAAAAAGTGAGGTTAAATAAAGTGTAGAGGTTATTTAGAAGTATTTTATAGACAGTAAATTATTAAATAAAGTGTTAGTGGTGTTTATCTCGTGTTGAAATTATTTAGAACCCACGGATTAATACAGGGTGTTTCCTAAAAGGTGGAAATACGCAACAGTAGTTTACAATACACACACAATGAATACCTAATTTTTTATTCTTTTCCATTTCTTTATTTTTTGAGATAATCGCAATTAAAAAGAGGGTTCGATGTATTTAAATAGTATATTAATATTCAGATGCGAATTTGCGCATCTTTTACAAAGTTCAAAAATATTGGTAGGAATAATATTTTCCGCAAGAAATACTTTTTATACTTTAACTCGTACTTTCATGCCATTACGTGGCAGTCTGTTGTCATTACCTAAGCGTATTGTTTAATATTCTACCGTTACATTCCGCATTATTGCTCATCTGGAGGAAATAATAAAAGCATTAGAAGAAGAAATTTATAAGATGATGGCGGAATATTAATTAAAATAAGTTATGGCGCGCTGAAACCTGAGAGAATCGTTTTATGATAGTATGAAACTAGAAATCAGATAATCATCTCCTTATGTTTAAAACTTTAATAATAAACTTTCTGAAGCAAAGTTTCCAGTGTGGTAGTAATTTTAAGTAGAAGATAGCCGATGAACTTATATAAATTATAGAATTAATATTAATATTTGGTACATAAAGTACGTCTACTTGTAATTGAAAATCTAAACTTGTCAAACTTCATACCTAAATAATTTGTATTCATGGGAATTTCTGGGGAGTAAATACAGTTGTTAAACTTGGTAATAAAATTACTTAAAGGAAAAATTAATATTCTTCAATATATTTTTTATCGCCCTATTTATACAATTTTAAGATTATAAGGAGAACTTAGTTGAAATAATCTTTTTCATAATTGTTAACTTATTATATTCTTGCAGATAGTAGTCAATTGTGCTATATGGTATAAGACATCCATGAATTATCGCCAATGTTGTTCGCTACTAATACGTGTACAGGTAAATTTTGCCTAAGTAAAAAAATGCGTTGTGTGTGTGAATATTCCTTTTTAATAAATTTAAAATTGTAGATAAGTTGAGTCATAAATGTTCATTATTCATATTTTTTATTTACTGACTAAAGTTGTCAGGATTCAATTGGTAGCTAACCAATATCCTAATAATAATAATAAAAATGTTTTATTTAAAAAAAATATAACCTGCAACGGGCAAATAAAAAAATACTTCAAACAAATAAATAAAAGCTGTTTCGAGATTTAGGTAAACGAAGTACTAGTACTCTTTTGCAGATAATATTGACTGCTTTGTCTTCTGGAGCTAGTATAACCAATAAAGCTGGTGTACCGTTCAGAATGTCGCGTAAAGTGGTTCATGCAACAATCAATTTTCTCTCAGGTTAATACCATTCTTTTATAGACTGCGTTAAACTTATTAATTATCATAGTAAAACACACTTTGATGGGGAACTGCGACTTGTTAAATAAACTAATTTTTTTGAAAAAAAAATTAAACCAGCTTTAGAAAAACAATCATAAAAAATTATGCAATAAAATATCACCATTGCATGTCGTTTAGTTATTATACTCTTCGCAAATACAAAACGAAGAGTACAGTATTGCATTCGATCGGCACATTTTTAAAACCGGTAATATTGCTCGTAGAGAAAAATTTTCTATATCGCCTGTGTTGGTGATCAAATTCTGAACAACATTCAAAATGTCCGTCCGTCTGTCTGTCTGTCCGTGCATCCGTCCGTCCGTCACGTTTTTGTAAGCACGATAACTAACGAAACTAACGACTAAAAACGAAAAGTCCGATTGTATTAAAACTTGGACAGTGAGTTAGTGCAAGCTAGAGGAAGAAGCCTATTGAAATCGATCAGTAAATAAACAGTTATTAATATTTTAAATTTGAAAAAAAATGTTTTCATGTTTTTAATTAAACAATATTATTTACAAAGAAAAAACTGCGAAGAGTATCCTATATAATCAGCAACAATTATATAAGAAATGCAGTAAGTTGGCGAAGAGTATAATGTTTACTCCAGTTTACTCTAGTTTGTACTTGTATATGCAAGTACGCCAGCCTGAAGTTTGCAAAGATTTTGTGGAGATTGAAAATATTAACGTTTCGTTCCGTGGCTACTCCGTGAACTCGTCAGCATCATCATCATAACAAATTTCATTTTAAATTAATAATATACAAACATTGCCTCCCCGAATCGCGATCCGGAACCAACCAGACAACCACGTCGCGCAGCGTCGTAGTGTACGTAGGGTTGAGCGGGTCGCGACCAGTTTGGCCCAATAAAATTTACACAAAAAGTTGAAAATCCTGCCGCCGGTGGCGGCTTAAAATTAACATTAAAATTAGTGATAACTGTATTGCAGATTTAAAACATTTAAAATTATCACTCTAAAAACTATTGGGGCACAAGATACTAATCACAATTAAATGTTCATTTCTGGCACGGAGGAAAAAACCCGTTCGAAGCAATTGAAGCCAACAGTCTACCCGCCGTCGGGAAGGTAGGGAAGGCAAAGAATTAAGATTTTTTAATAGTTATAATTATAAAAAAAAATTTTGGTCTAAAATGAATTTAGAACAAAAAAGGGTAAAATGACAAAAAAGACAAAAAGATAAAGGTGTGAAGGGAAAAGTGTGTGATAGAGAAAAGTTATGGTTTAGGAAAGTGTGGCTAGAGAGGTTGAGGAAGAAGAACCGATGGATAAACTGAACAGAAACGAAGCGAGTACCGCACTCTTTACTTGACGCACTCCCGCATCAGCACAATCCTAGGAGAGGGGCTAAGCAATGCAATGCACGAGTAGAAAGTAACTCATAAACTTGAGCATGCTTGTGCGCGTGTCTCCGTAGGATGTAGAGTAGGTGTGGAGTGGAGTACGTCGTGATTACGTTGAGTGTTCAGATCACGTCGGAGTCACCCAATTGTGGACCTTGAAAATATTAGCGTTTCGTTCCGCGGCTATTCCGTGAGTAGCCACTGTCTTATAAGCTTTTCCAACGAGCTCAACATGGCAGCTCGTATGTATACTTAGTGGGCCAAATGATGTGGCGGTGAGATGTAAGGGAAGCGTCACATGGAACATCATTCCCCCACAGAACGAAACGCTAACAATTTCGAACTCCACAGATTTCTATAGAAATCACCCAAGTCATGCCAGAGAAATCAATTAATAAATATGAAAGAAACCATATAATACACGATTCGAACTGGGAACCGCCTCCTTTCAATTTTTTAAAGTCAGTTACAAAGGGTAATCAGATGAATTAACTGGTATTTGCGAGATGAAGACAGGATTCTCTCTACTCATATTCACTGAAAATGGCCTCTTTCAAAAGGGGTTCATAAACACTCGTGACCTTGAGGATTATCAATGCTTCAGCCTTGTACCATTGCAAAGTTTTGGAGGTTTTAACTGTCATAATAACACTATCGGAGCGCTATAATTTACACTAAATCGATAAGAAGGCATTCCATGATGAATTAGAAAATAGCAATTCGTAAATTCGACAAGATAGTTAACATATGTTATTTATTTACCACAATTTTAACATCGGAAATGTTTATGTTTTCGTATATGGGCTAGAGTTACCAGTCTTTGTTCAAGGTCAAAAGACAGCGGTGTCGCGGCACAGTAGAGAGGAGACCAGTAGGCTCACTTACTCTTGAGATTTGTTGTAATCGATTTTATTTTTTATGAATCCACTACGCATCCAATATTTATACGCTCATCTGCATATACACTGCTCGAGCAAGAAAATGCTAACAAACTGGCCAACATTTACAATGACACTAAATTATTTTTGTTCGAAGATGTCATTGGCAGATGATTTATTTTGCGATTGAATTTAATGTGTACTGATTAATCAATAAGTAACGACTTAAAATTTGACCTGCTTTTACTTAAATTTATTACATAACATCTGCGTCTGACGTCACAGACTGAAAATGTACGACTTTATATTATTCAAGCAAAAATTTGTACACGGATACCGAAAATGCCGCGCTACTATCGATTAGGCTGCTGCGCTTGCCAATTACATTTCCTACCGTGTCGGGAGATTACCTAAAAGTTGTACAGCGATGCTGATGATAGAACACAAAAGTGTACAGCTTGCTACAAATAGGTGCCTGCTTGCAAATAAATGATGTGTTAGGATTGCAACTAACTGATATAGGTTGTCTGTTGTACAAGTTGAGTGACAATAATAATATCTCTTTATTTCAAAGTAATGTATCGCGGTCGTAAGACTATCATGTGCAACGGCTGATATACGCAAATGTAATATGGGTTGCATATATTACAGGGGATCAAGTTACCAGTTTTCATTTAAGTTAGAAATACAGCGGTGTCGCGGTCGAGTGAGACTGCGTATATGCACCGGCGGTAATACGCAAATGTAACATGGGTTGCATATATCACAGGAGGTTAAGTTACCAGTTTTCATTTAAGGTGGAAATACAGCGGTGTGGTGGATCGTGCTATTTCCGGACGAGGCGAAGCCTCGTTCGGAAACAGTTGAAAAACTTAATGTTTTATGTATGGGGTTATCATTTCCAATGTCCCGATGATTGCAAGGGTTGCGAAATCTGTGAATTTTTTTGTACATTATCGGGATAACATTGAAACCATCTCCAAAAATGTTTAGCCCTCTATGTCCAGCTGTTTTCGAGTAAAGAAATTATGAAAATAACGTGTGTTGAAAGCTTTGGAAGCCATTTGCAAGTTAACAATTGCACCTAGCGACCTCCATTGGTGGTGATTTTTTAGAGAATTTCATAACGAACAATTTTCCTAATGCATATGTTATAATAAATGTTAGCAGGAACGGAGATATTTAAAGAAATATAGAAAAAGGGCCTATTTTACTCACTAATTGTTAATTATAAAATCAAGCGGTTCGCAAATTTGTAACTTAGGGTATTTCACAACACCCTGAAACGAAGCGCTTGCAACAAAAATATCGCCTATGCGCCAAAAATTTATTTTTTACCATTTTTTTTTCTCCCTGCCGTCTAGCCTTGGTATAATATAACGTGATCTGGAACTAAATAAAATTTTGAGCTCATTCCGCTGAAAGGCTGAAGAGCAAATAGAGGTAAATAAAGAAGATTTTAGGTCAAGTCATTAACAATGATAACATTATGTTGTTTGATTCGATAATTACTTCCACATTCACGTAGTGGATTGGAAGTATAGTTGTCGTAAAAAAAAATTCTAAATTTCTTTTTCTTGAAATAGGTTTAGAATGTCATGAAACGTCGAGATTTTAAATTTGAGCAAAAAAAAAAAATTCCGTCTGTCTGTCGGTCTGTAGGTCTGTCGGTCTCTCGGTCTGTCGGTCTGCCGGTCTGTCTGTCTTTCTGTCTGTCTGTCTGTCTGTCTGTCTGTCTGTCTGTCTGTCTGTAACTGTTTTTTTTTTCCTATAACGCTTTCTCCGGAACGGTTTAAGATATTGGCTTGAAATTTTGTATACTTATATGTTATAACGAGATCTAGAACAGGATTGTTTTTTGAAGATATACGGCTAAGGGTTGGGGAGTAAATAGGGGTAAATAAGCAAAATATGTAAAGCAAGCTGGTAAGAGTACAGAAACTTGAAATTTGATGTATGTACTACAAGCCACGGTCTCAGATTTTTTTATAATATTTTTGAACCCCCCCACTACCCCTACTCCATTATTAAAGGGGTCGATAAAATAAAATTGAAACATTCATTTGACATTTGGTACACGTATGTATTATAACGACTTCTTGAACTATGTTATATTTTGAGACGATTCCGTTGAAGGGTTGGGGGTTAAATAGGGGTAAATATGAGAAAATAAGTAAAGCAAGCTGGTAAGAGTACAGAAACTTGAAATTCGGTGTATGTACTAGAAGCCAAGGTCTCAAATTATTTATAATATTTTTTAACTCCCACCGCCCCTACTCCATTATTAAAGGGGTTCATAAAATACATTTGAAATATTCACTTGAAATTTGGTACACGCATGTATTATAACGACATCTGGAACTAGATTATATTTTGAGATGATTCCGTTGAAGGGTTGGTGGTTAAATGGTGGTAGATAGGGGAATATAAGTAAAGCAAGCTGGTAACAGTATAGAAATTTGAGATTTGGTGTATGTACTAGAAGCAATGGACTCTGGTTATTTTATAACATTTTCCATCCCTCCACCACCACCACTTCCTTATTGAAAGAGTTGATAAAATTAAATTCAGATCTTCACTTGAAATTTGTTACACGTATAACGATATCTTAAACTAGATTATGTTTTGGCATGATTGCGTTGAAGGAGTGGAGGTAATTGGTGGTAAATAGGGAAAAATAAGTAAAGCAAGCAACAGAGAGGAGTAAGTACAGAAACTTGAAATTCGGTGTATGTCCTAGAAGCCAAGGCCTCAGATTTTTAGTAATATTTTTCAATCCCACGCCACCCTTAATCCATTATTAAACAGGTTGATGAAATGAAATTGAAATATTTACTTGAAATTTGGGACACGTATGTATTATAACGACATCTGGCACTAGATTATATTTTGAGATGATTCCGTTGAAGGGTTGAGGGTTAGATAGGAGTAGATAGGAGAAAATAAGTAAATCAAGCTGGTAAAGATACGAAAATGTGGAATTTGCTGTATATACTAGAAATCAAGGCCTCAGATTTCTTTCTAATATTTTTCAAACGCCACCATCTCCGCTCCATTTTCAATGGGTTTGATAACATAAAATTGAGATATTTACTTGAACGTTGGTACACGTATGTATTGTAATCACATCTGATTGAGATGATTCCATTGAAGGAATGGGACGTGGTAGGTTGTGAATAGGGGAAAATAAGTGGGTATACTAATAACTTAATTTTTAACGTCTCAAACTTTTGTATGACATCTGCTAAAATATTAAAATTCTATGATCAATAATTTCCACATACTAGAGTGCAAATATAGTCAAGATATTTCCTTTAAACTGATTTGGATGAAAAATCTGGATGTGGAAGTAGTGATTCTTTAGGCAGCGGTTTTTTTAACTTGCCTTTGTTAATATCCAGTCATCCGCACTGGGTCAACTTATTAGACTACAGTCTTTAATAAGTTTCTTTTATATTTCATTGTCATAATTGATTAACGATCACTGATTTTTAGATCTTAAACACCATGCCAAGCAAAATCGGATACTATTTCCTGACCCTTAAGTTCAGTGTTAACATATATATTTAAGCCGGTGCGAAAAGGACTGCTTTGAAATACGAGCGTCAAAATCAATCACTACAGAACTATTGCAAATATCTGTTCTTCGTGAGTTTTACATTTTATTCTTTATTTATTTAAAGTTATAATAAAACAAAATTAAAGCCAAACTTACTCACTGCATGCTCAGCTTGCCATAATGAAGCGCAAGAGCTGAACTGATATTTAAATAATTATTTAAATGCAGCAATATTTTATTACTCTTTAAATTCAGATTTCAGCCTAACCGTATCGACACGAGGAAGGCGGAAGATAAATCATCTGGCATGTTGTGGTTTGGCGAGAACGATGTGGTGAGCTTTACACTACGCCTTATCTCTCAACTTGGATGGTTTCACCCACGAATATTTCAACAAAGCGAAGTTTTTCCGTCTAGTGAGGGCTCTTTACTCGTCAGATGTAAAAATGTATAAGGAAAATATAAATTTAATTAAACAGGAATGTGTAAAAGTATTACAAATATTTCCAATAATAATGGCTATTCTATTGAATTTAAATATTTAATACGATAAGCATACCGTGTGTTCATATATGTAGGTAATAATAAAATTTGACACAATACTAAAAAAGTTTAAAAATAATAATTCAACAATATTTAAGCTATTCTGGTGACATATCGAATTTAATGATACAAGTCTACGGATAAACTTAGAGCTAATCAAAAACCCAACTGATATTTATTTGATAAAGAAGAGTTGTATAAAAAATGTGAAAATTGAAACCGCCTTCAGAAATTACGAATCAGCATAAACGAACTAATTGGATTAAAAAATATTTCGAGAATCGTTCGAAAATTTGTATTGAACAGAACTATTTTCAGTTTAATGGTGAATTTTTTAGGAAAAAAGACAGCTTACCAGTGGTTCCACATATTTCTACTTTGCTAGCTGAAATATTTAAGGCAGATTTAAAAAACTTAATTATTAAAGACAATAACAATCTAAATACATACGTGTTCTATTGGGCTCGTTATGTAGGTGATCTTTTTTGTACATGGACAAACAAACTTAAGTAATTACCTACCTCAATCTGTTAAATTCCTTTAATACTAAAAGTTCACAATTGAGTCTGAGCAAAACAGTCAACTAACCTTTTTTTATATTATAATTAAAAAACATTGCAAAGAGTTCAAATTTAGCATCTATCGCAAACATACTAGGTACCACAGATACAGTCATCCCATATTCACAACAATTACGAAAAATTAGGCTTTCACCTTTTCATAGTCTAATTCATAATCTTACGAACTTTCCTTCAGGCGAAAGCGATTTTGGTAAAAGATTAAATATGATTTAGCAAATTGCAAGAAATAATGGATACAATGAATCGCTAATAGCTAACATGGTCGAAAACAACGAAAAATGCTCGAAAAGAAATCCTTCACCACGTCTAACAATTGTACATAATATAGTTTGATTAATCACTTATATCGCGAAATATACTTTCAACATTTCTACAAAATTAAAGAATTTAGGTATCCCTACAACACGTGTTAATAAAAGGAATTTAGGAAGAATATTGGTCAATAATAAAGCAAAATTAAACAATCTTAATAATTTGGGTGAATATGAAATTAACTGCAAATATTATGATGCTGTGTATACTGGTCAAAGTGGAAGAAATGTTTAGAACAGGATAAAAGAACATGAAAAATTAATTTTAAATAACAATAAAAATACAAGAGTCTCAACACATTGTATTGAAGATAACCATTCCATAGACACAACAAACACAAATACAATTAGTAGCACCTGCACACAAATCCTTGGGTATTACTACTACAGCCCGAAAGAGCTCCTGAGTGTTCCCAAATTCCATTTACTACCACACCAATTCGAAAATAGGCGTTAATTATATAAGTTTTGTGCTCTTTGGTGAGAACCAAAGTGATTCAAAAATTGGTATTAATAATAAACAGAAATAAAGCTTGAACAGAATTGCTTGACATATGACAAAAAATGATTGACATAATCATTACAAAACGATGACATACGCCAAGCAGTTTTTAACTCCATGGCTATGTTTTTACCAAAATAATATCACGGTATATTAAAACATAATTAAGAAATTTTCACTATTATATAAGAATGTACTTCTCAGTAAAGTTTTCATGCATTTAACTGAATTTGTTAACTTCAGTGTACTTTTACCTAGATGAAAGGAAAAAGGAAGTATTTCTGATAGAGTTGCAAAGATTAGATCAGTATTGAACGGGAAAAGCGGCGCGGCGCCTGAATGAGCCATATTTTGCTTACTTACCTAATGGACTATTATTTGCATTATTTTGTTTAATGCTCGCGTGCATTCGGAAAATCTGGAACTCCCAAGTGCTTGCAATTCTATTTGATTGAGGTCAGTGCATTATTTTCAACATCACGAACTCCTTCAATTTCGCGTAATTACTGGTAGGTTCTTGTTTGAATGTATTATTGCTGCACATATTGTGATAATAATTATATATGTATCTCATTGTACGGTTTAAGGTAAGGTTATTAATTGTCAACATGCAAATATTAAAAATTACTGGCGAACTTTCCAGAGAATTGCTAGTACAGGGTTGAATGGAAAAATAAAATAACATTATTTAGAGTATTTGTAAAGCAAATTAAAAAAAGAATACAGAAATAGAGAAACTACAATAACTGTTGTGCCCAACTGCCCATGTCAACAATTTTTAACATTAGACCAGCCGCAGCCGTACACCCCAAAGATGATAGATATTGTGACACAGAAATGCACAGTGGATCGAAAAACAAATTTATTATGAAAATTCTGAATTTCTCTTAATCGATTTTAAAATGCCCGAATAATAAAATAGACTTAAAATGTTGGGGGGTATTTAGGGATATGGTATTTAGGTAACAACTAATTATTGTGATTTATATCTTTAGCCGCATTGAAATTGTTAATATATGAGGAGAAAATATTGTTTTAACGAATGAAACACTAGGGGTGGTTTCTATATGTCGACCATATTGGTTCCTAATGAATAATAAACCCTATGTTTGTGTTTAGGAGGTCAAAGTTAACTAAAAGTCATACCCCGTATAAAAGAATTGGACAAGGTATAGGTTTTTTTAAATAGCCGCCATCTTGGTTTCTAAGAGAAAATGTTGACGCGTCCTGATCGAAAATCAATCTCTTTAGGATAAGGAACAATTGTACCAAATGGTATCCTGTGGAGATGAGATGCTGTAAATAAACTCGTACCGCAACCACTACTACAAGTAAGGTAAAAACAGGGAAGACCGAAACTCAGATGGGAGGATGGAACATTAGAAGACCATCTAAAATTTGATTTGGAAACTGGCGAGCAGCTACAAAAAATAGGGACGAATAGAGGAGGAAACTTTCTGAGACCAGAACCCGCACAGGCTTGTAGCGCCATAGATGATGATGATAAAACCTGTTGCAATATACTCTTTTTAACGAAACTTTACAATTAAATATACTCGTTTTAATGCAATTTAGATATTTGTTCAAAAGTAGTGTTCTAGTATCTTCATATACTACATTTATTCGTATTACTTCCACATCCACGTAGTGGAGTGGAAGTATAGTAATTGTAAAAAAAATTCAATATTTTTTTTTCTTGGAATAGGCTTAGAATGTTGTAAAACGTTGAGAATTTAAATTTGTACTGTTTTTCTCTCTGGTCTGTTGGTCTGTCTGTGTCTTTCTTTGTGCACACGTTTTCTCAGGAACGTTTTAAGATGTGACACTTGAAATTTGGTACACATATGTATCATGATGAAATCTGGAATTAGATTGCGCTAATGCCGGTGAAGAGTTGGGGGTTATATAGAGGTAAATAGGGAATAATGAGTAAATCTAACTGTTAAAAGTAAAGAATCTTGGAATTTGGTGTATATAATGAAAACCAAGGTCCCATATTTTTTTATAATATCTTTTAACCCCCCACTCCATTTTTAAAAGGGTTGATATAATAAAATAGAAATGTTCAGTTGAAATTTGGTACACGTAGGTGTTATAACGACATCTTGAATTAGATTATATTTTGAGCTGATTCCGTTGAAGGGTTGGGAGTTAAATCAGAGTAAATAGGAGAAAAAAAGTCAAGTAAGTTGGTGAGAGTACAGAAACTTGGAATTTGGTGTATATACTAGCAGCCAAGGCCTCAGGTTATTTTACAATATTTTTCAACCCCTCCACCATCTCCACTCCATCACTAAAGGGACTGACAAAGTAAAATTGGAATAATAGACACTTAAGGCAGCACACCTAAAACACACGTAAACGTATCTTATGACATCTGCGAATGTGCAGTTTTGATTTTCTTAGCGTTACGACATACGTTAGACGTAAAGATACGGATTCCCACGTACACCCAAAAGCGCGGTATTATTGCACCGATACAAGCCGATGACACCAGAGCACCTGTCAAATTTCACGAAACATCAAAAGATCATAAAACACGTAACCTACATTATTGCCATTCTTTGTTAAAGTTATGTTCCACGTCACATTTCGTTTGCTTCTAGTGTTGTGTGTTGTGTGGGGTAAAATAAGAAATATAAAATATATTTAGGTCCGACTCAGGTTCTTGAAATTTTAATAAAACATGATAGCACCCTTGCAACGGGTGGATCGCCATTCAAATGAACATTACTCAAATAGTTGGAAAATCCATTTCAGATAGGACTTTAAAAATTTAGGGTTAGGTGAACTGTCAACTAATCAAAATGTAAACAAGTAGTACAAATAGGACATACTACGTGTTTGGAAGTAATGGCTTTGCCTTAACTCTATTTTAGGGCGTAACAATATTCCTAAACTTATTGGGTTTACGTCACGCTAATACGTTTACGTATAAGCGTTGCCTTAAGTGTCCATTTACTAGAAATTTGACGCACGTAAGTATTATAGCTACATTTGGAACTAGATTATTCCGTTGAAGATGTGGGGGTAGGTAAGGGTAAATAAGATCAAGATAAGTAAAGCAAGCTGGTAAGAGTACAAAAACTTAAGATTTCATGTATACACTAGAAGCCAAGATCTCAGATTTTTTTATAATACTTTTCAACTCCCCACTACCCCCTCTCCATTATTAAAGAGCTTGTTAAAATTAAATTTAGATATTCATTTGAAATTTGGTACATGTTCGTATTATAACGACATCTGGAACTAGATTATCTTTTGAGATGATTCCGTTCAAGGTTTCGGGGTTAAATAGGGGTAAACAGGAGAAAATAAGTAAAGCAGGCTGGTAAGAGTACAGAAACTTGAAATTCGCTGTATGTACTAGAAACCAGGGCCTCAGATTGTTGGTTATTAAAGCGAGCTAAGAGGAGTCTAGAAACTCCATTTTTGGCGTATGAAGCCAACATGTCAATTTTTTATGACATCTGCCTCAAATATATTATTAAAATTCTTTGATCAATTATTTCCTCATACTAGAGTGCAAATATAGTCAAGATGTATTCCCTTAAAGATACTTGGATGGGAAATTTGGATGTGGTGGTAATGATTCCTCACGCAGCATTTTTGTTTTAATTATTGTCTACTTTTCCTACGCTATCGTTTTATTGCCATATTATTTTACCTCTAATTGTATACAGGTATATTTCGTTTAACTATTACGAGGCAACTGTGTACATTATGGTCATACATTTTGACCAATACATTTATTATTATATGAATTACAACGATTAGTAGAAAATAAGTAATCAGTGTATATCTACACTGCTATTTTTTTTATATATTGGGCCTGATCAGCCCCATTTGCAGACATTGCACATAACGAAATTATTTAGAATTTCGCTTACAAGAGTTGTTGGAATCAAGTTTGCGCAATATCCCCTTTGCATTTTATTTTTCACTGTTTTATAGTTTACTGTAACTCCTGCTAATATTTAACAATATATTTATATTGATAGATAGTAGTAAATATTTGATGGTTAAAAGTTTACGGGTGAAACTAGACGTAGTTTAAGTGGAATATTTAATTTACAACGTGATGATGTGTTTCAATTACCGGCAACGTTCAGGAACTCGTGCAATGTCAAGTCAATTTTCTGCCGCTACATAAAAAGTGCATTCTGGTAGTTTCTGAAAGCGCTTTATTTATTTTGTCGAGTGCAATTTGCTAGCTATTGAAAATAGCTCATGGGAACATGGCTGATAGCTACTGTCTGCAAATACCCGATGACACTAATATCTGACCGAAGAGAATATTCCTGCTATTCGATAAAGTTGGAGGGTTGCGCCATCAATTTTATGAAGCCTCTAAGATGCGCAAGGCTTTACTTTTCATTGCACTTCATCTTTACGACCTTTATTACCTAGAACCTGGAAGTTCTAATTTCATTTTGTGTAATAATTTGTAATAAGGAAGATTTTAGTAATTCGAATACTAAATAATTCTGACACATGATTTTTAGAAAAACAGTATAACTTTAAGAGCTATAAATTCCTTCATCCACAAAAATTATAGAGGTGTCATATATATACTGACTTCTGTTTGTTTTATTTCATGTCTTTAACGATGTAAATTGCAAGAAAGGACACAATTTTATCGTTTTAAATGATTTCCCCACTGAATCAAAGCCGATGGTTGAGAAAATAAAATGATAATTCAAATACTTAAAATATGTAATGTTTTGTAAAATAATTCAACGTTGCAGCCTGTATAAAAACTTGATTATTTGAAATGAAACAAATTCGCATATATTCAAGTAACCAATTATTTTTAAGTATTTATAATCATAAATAAATCGCAAATTGGGTAAGTTTTGTAAAAAACTGCCGCATAATTGTCTTGTTCATTACATTGTCGTTATCTATATGAAGCATTATTCTAATTAGGAATGGGGTATTAACAAGTAATTCGTATACTAAGTTCTTATTGAAATGATCCAATGACTTCAGTTCTTCTGTGTGTGTATGTGTGTGTGGGTGTGTGTGCGTGTGTACACGTATGTATTATAAAGACATCTGAATTTTGAGATGATTCTGTTGAAGAGTTGGGGGTTAAATTGGGGTAAATAAGGGAAAATAAGTAAAGCAATCTGGTAAGAGTACAGAAACCTAAAATTCGGTGTATGAACTAGACGTCAAGGTCTCAGATTATTTATAATATTTTCAACCCCACCACCCCTACTCCATTATTAAAATGAAATTGAGATATTCACTTGAAATTTGGTACACGTATATATTATAACGACATCTGGACCTAGATTACATTTTGAGAGGATTCCGTTGAGGGGGTGGGGGTAAGTAGAAGTAAACAGGAAAAAATAAGTAACATTAGCTGGTAAGAGTACAGAAATTAGGTGTATGTCCTAGAATCCAAGAACTCAGATTATTTAATAATATTTTTCAACCCCGCCACCTCCGCTCCTTTATTAATGGGAGTGATAACATAAAATTGAGATATTCACTTGAAAGTTAGTACACGTATGTACTGTAATGACATCTGATTGAGATGATTCCACTGAAGCTGTGGAAGGTGATAGATTGTGAATAGGGGAAAATAAGTTAGGTAAGCTAGAAATTTCATTTTTAATGTATACTAGAATGGGCTATCGCCCATTCTAGCTCCTCCGGAGGGGTGACAGCTAAAGCTGTCAATGCGAGTGCTCCGCACTCGATTAGGTAACGCTTGAATCATTGTAGAAAGCTTGATTTTTAGTTTTCAATTTTCACTTTTTTTGGGTTTTTTAAATTTTAAGTTTTCAGTTTTTTAATAATTTTCAGTTTTTTAGTTTTTCGGTTTTTTATCATTCAGTGTTTCGGTTTTTCAGTTTTCAGTTTTTAATTTTTTCAGTTTTTCAGTTTTTCAGTCTTCAGTTTTTAGTTTTTTAGTTTTTTAGTTTTTCAATTTTTCAATTTTCAGTTTTCACTTTTTCAATTTTTTAATTTTGTTTTCAATTTGCAGTTTTTAGTTTTTCAATTTTTCAGTTTTCAGTTTTTGTGGTTTTCC
Organism: Stenurella melanura; assembly: GCA_963583905.1. NCBI lineage: Eukaryota > Metazoa > Arthropoda > Insecta > Coleoptera > Cerambycidae > Stenurella > Stenurella melanura. The sequence continues at coordinate 71,170,291 of OY757312.1, read as the reverse complement.
GTTTTTAGTTTCATTTTTCAGTTTGTCAGTTTTTCAGTATTTCAGTTTTTCAGTTTTTCAGTATTTTAGTCTTTCAGTGTTTCAGTTTCTCAGTTTCCCAATTTTCTAGTTTTCCAGTTTTTCAGTTTCAGTTTTAAAGTTTTTAAGTTTCTAAGTTTTTAAGTTTTTAGGTTTTTAAGTTTTTAGGTTTTGAAGATTTGCAGTTTTTAAGTTTTGAAGTTTTTAAGTTAAGTTTTTCAGGTTTTCAGTGTTTCAGTTTTTTGTTTTTCAGTTTTTCAGTTTTTCATTGTTCAGTTTTTCATTTGTCAGCCTTTTATTTCAGTTTTTCGGTTTTTCAGTTTTCAGATTTTCAGTTTCTAGTTTTTCACCTTTCGATTTTTTAGTTTTCAATTTTTCAAGTTTTCAAGATTTCAAGTTTTCAAGTTTCCAAGATTTCAAGTTCTCAATTTTTCAAGTTTGCAAGTTTTCAAGATTTCAAGTTTTCAAGTTTTCAACTCTTCAAGTTTTTAAGTTTCCAAGTTTTCAAGATTTCAAGTTTTCAATTTCTCAATTTTTCAAGTTTGCAAGTTTTCAAGATTTCAAGTTTTCAAGTCTTCAAGTTTATCAGTTTTTCATTATTTCAGTTTTTCAGATTTTTAGTTTTTCAGTTTTTCAATTTTTCAGTTTCAGTTTTTCACTTTCATATTCGATTAGGTACTTCAGCAACCTTCACATTCCGAGTTTCATTTGAATCGGACGATAAATAAGGAAGTTACAGTAAATGATGAATATTATGCTACGGGGACGCTGCCATTTTGAATTTTTGAGTTACGATAACATATTCGTGATCTGTGACCTCGATAACATATACATACCTATTTTCAGACGAATGGCACCGTAAATGGTAAAATAGGTCCTGCAACTCGGCCGCCATTTTGAATTTTTCAATTTCGACGTCATATTCACAATCAGCTACTTCAGTAACTTCAACATACCGAGTTTCATTCGAATCGGTTGGGAAATAAGAAAGTTATAGTAAATAATGGATATTAGGCTATGGAGAGGCAGCCATTTTGAATTTTTGAGTTGCGATAACATATTCGTGATCTGTGACCTCGATAACATATACATACCTATTTTCAGACGAATGGCACCGTAAATGGCAAAATGTGTCCAGCAGCTCCGCCGCCATTTTGAATTTTTCAATTTCGATTTCGGATTCGTATTTGGCGACCTCAAAAACCCCCACATACCGATTTTGAGAGGTGTGACGCCAAAATCGACAAACATCGTCCGCCATTTTGGCGCCGCCATCTTGAATTTTGCGATTCTGACATCATATTCGTGATCAGCGTGGTCGATAATCCCCGAGTACCAAATTTCAGGTCAATCGGACGACAAATAAATTTAATTGCGTTTTTCGATGAATTTGGCTCACCCTATATCAGCATTATTTTGCTCACTCTGTAAATTACAAATTACCCAGAATTCCTAGTATATTGTTATGTGCGTTAGTTAAAATGGCGGAAGCAAAAACATGGACTTTCAAAGTTTCAAAACGGTCATTTCTCAGGAAATAAGTGGAGTTGAAAGGCGTTCTATGTCTCAAATTAATCGGAAAGGATGATATTTTGTTGTGATAGTGGAGTGTGCGGGCCAAATCGGAAATTCGGCCCGGCACGGGCGTGTGAATGTTGGGTTTTTTGTTAGAAAGTGAAAAACATCTACGTACATATAAATTCATAATTAAGCAATTACTTGGAATAGAAGCTCGTTCTGTGTCACGATGGAAAGGGGGAGCTTTGCCCTTTCCCGTGATACCAAATTGTATAGGGAAAATCGAAAATTCGGCCTCGCAGGGGCGAGACAAATGTGACAAATTTGAGTGTGTTAAAACGTAACCTAGAAAATTGTAAAACATGAAATCTTAAAACACTCATATTTTAGTTAATACTGGACATAGAGGCTCGATCTTGGTCTCTATTTAAACACGAAGATTCGCATTTTATTCGTGCAGTACGTGCCCTGGGTTAATTAAAAAATTTAGTGTAGTTCTGTGCGAAATAAGAATGGATATTTTCGTAAAAATCGAAAACCGTAAGTACTTTAAAAATCCATAAGTAAATAAATATCGGGAGTGAAACGGCGTGCGACGTCTCTCTGGAAAGCAGAAGAACGTAGCTTTCCGGCGATACCAAGTTTGACCGGAAAAATGGAAAATTAGGCCCGCGGCGAGCGCGACAAAAGTAGCTTTTCTCGGATCTTTTAAATTTAAAATTTCACGTATTTACGAAAAATTCTTTCACTTTGACCGCCCGTAGCTCGTTAATCTTTGGAGCTGTAGAAAAATAAAAAAAAAGACTTTTAGATAATTCATTTTTCTACATTTTCGTTAGGGCGAAGTATTTTGCTCTAGGAGGCCCCGTTTAGAACATATGGAGGTTTAAAGGTAAAAATGTCAAATTTTTCGCCTTTTCGCACCGCCGCACCTTCCGGCCGATATCTCCGAAACGAAGCGTCGTACGGAATTTTTGAAGATACCGGAGGAAGCGGAAAGAAACGCTCTTGTCCTTTGAGATTTTTTTATTTTGAGCTAGCTCCAGCCGTTTTCGAGTTATAGGCGAAAAACCGAAAAAATGAGTCTAGCTTCGGATTCGAATCAGCGCAAAAACGTGCAATCTTAAAACGTCCGTATTTTTCGAAATACATATTTTTGAGCGCCGTACGGCGTCGCGGCGGAACGGGGAGAGGTTCTAGTTATCGCTAGCCGCAAACTGCGAGGTCGAACTCGAAAATTAGGCCCGGCAGGAGCTAACGAAAATGGTAAATTTTTGACGTTTATGAAATACCAAAACGCCTTCCCCTATTTTCTCTCGTCCCCCTCGACTCCTCATTCCCAAAAATAAGAGGCGAGAGAGATAGGCGATTTTCGTCCGTTAATAAAGGAAAAACCCGGAAAAATACCGGAACCGAGTATAGCCTATACACTACAGAATTCCCTCCCGAAGCATCGGAGGCGGGCGCGGACCGGCGAAATTAAGCGCGTCTTAACATCTCGAATTTTTAAGATCGCAAAGAGGAAGGGGCTCGCACCAACTGGATTTTATTACTATGACTAGAAACGCTTCGCGTTTCTAGGTCCTCCGGACGGGTGACAGCTAAAGCTGTCAATGCGAGTGCTCCGCACTCGTTTAGGAAACGCTTGAATCAATGTAGAAAGCTTGAATCAATGTAGAAAGCTTGGTTTTCAGTTTCGATTTCAGATTCGTCATCAGCGACCTGAAAAACATCTAGGTACCGATTTTCAATCGAATCGATCCATAAATGATACATCTCGTCCGCCATTTTGGGCCGCCATATTGAATTTTGTAAATCTGATGTCATATTCGTTATCGGCTACACTAATTACCTCTACGTATCAAGTTTCATTTGAATCGGAAAGTTACAGTAAATGGTGGATATAAGGCTATGGGGACGCCACCATTTTGAATTCTTTAGCGGTGGTCACATATTCATGATCTGTGGCCTCGATAACACCCACATACCTGTTTTTGCAGCCATTTTGAATTTTTCAGTTCCGTAATCATATCGAATAATCGAATTTCTAGGTTTAGAAACTAAATAAGAGCCATCAGTTTTAGTAACATCATCAACTGGAATCTTATAAAATGAAATAATTTTTTTGTCATTGTTTGAAATCATAGGAACATCACGGAAGTGTCTAGCACGAACAATCACTATATTGTGTAATATGTTGATTCTTTGAACATGCGATTGGGGAGTGGAAGCTATGGCGACGTCCAATGAAACAGGTTGTGTTGCATTGAAAACATCAATGGATGTTTGACTGTTGGTCTTAATTTTTTTAGGCGGTGGAATGCCTTCTCCAGGTTGGCTGAGTGAAGAGTTACGTCGTGTGGATTTTCCAGAAATTGATGTACCTTTCCTTTGGACTAATCTCTTACCCTTTCTTTTTGCAATTTTTGCAACTGTAATGACAGATATAATATTAGATCTTAAATTTGAAATATCATATTATGATGAGTATCGAAGTGTCTTTTAAAGAAATAGTGCCAGACGTTCCGCTGAATATACCTATAGAAATACAAAACCATAGGGTTTTGTTATTTACTTGTAATGAACACATGCATGAATCAATAAGTCATTGATATTTCTACGAAAATAATAAAAGTTCTTAGAGAGAAACAACATTGTACAGACAGCTCTATTTAAATATCAAAAGTGTAATGTTTGTGATAAAAATTGTTATTAAATACGTAAACTGCAATTATTTTCGTAGGCAAGTAAAAATAGCACGTAATTCATTTTATGGATGCAATAAATGTGAGTCAAGACAGCCGTAGAAAACGGAATTAACTATGAAAGAGAATAATTTTACTTACTGATATTGTAGTGTTGCCTTTCCAAATATGTAGGGGCGAAGAGCAAAAAAATTCCAAAGCAAAGAGGAGATTAATATTTAACAAATACTTACCTGAAACACACGTTACAAATTAATGATAGAGAGAGATTTAAAAATAATGGAAGTCGTTGGGAAAGCAACGTTTATCCAATAAATCTGCACTATATAAATTACATACTGACACTGACTTGTCGACACGAAATCATACAAACAATATTTGATAACAATTGTTTTTAGTTATCATACAAATTTACGTACTATAGCCTACTTGGATAAGAATCATAAATGAAACTATCCTCATATTTACGTGAAATATATATATTTAGAATGTACTTATTATCACACATAAAGCGTTTAACATTTCATGTATTCTTCAATAATATGCACGTGTTCATGTGTAATTATTTCATGAAACATTTATTTACAATAGCATGGAAAAATAAGGAAGGAGTGATATTGCTGGACCATATCTTCAGCGGAGGGAATCGTAAATGTGGAAGAAGTGTAAATAGAACCGTGAAATAAATAGGTGGATCCTTAATTCTGTTAATATTAGAGTCAATTTGCGGCACACACGGATATTCCTTCGTATCTCTATAAATAAAGTTCATTGTCGTTGTTGATTTAACATTACTGTGGTCGCGTGTAATTCTATACACACATGAAGAAACCGTTAGAAATATGAGTTTAATCAAAGTTTGGACATTAATGTTACAGAAGTTGCTTTTAATGAATCTTAGTATATGTCCAACTTGAAAAAACTTTCCGGAAGTTTCTCCTTATCCTAATTATTGTGTACTTTTCTCCACCTCTTCTCAAATTTTGTCTCTGCAGTCCAAAACCAAAAATATTCCACCACCCCGATTCTCTCTTCACTTTTTTCTAAAATTTACATTTAAAATGTCTAAACCTGATACCTCAAATTAAATAAAATAATGTCAACGCTACATATAACCTATAAGACTAAACTGACAGATTTGTAACGTCAAACATTTAAGAACCTCTAAAAGTAAACTCCCTAAAAAAGTGTAAATGTCACATTTTTCTTAGACGTTGGTAATATAACCTACAAAATTAAACTGACTTACTTTTAGAGTCAAATATTTAAAAGAAAGTGTGTACGCAACCGCCGCGGCGGTTGCTTTAACTATTTACGTAACCGCCGCGGCAATTGGTTTGGTTACATACTATTTATTCTGTGCTATAGCGGTGTTTTCCATATGGATCGCTGGCCTATGCGTAACGTTATCGCGTTGTGGAGCGACAGGTCCTGGGTTCAAATACTGCCCACTTGACTTTTTTTTTAAATATTTTGTAACGATTAATATCCTTTTTCACAAATTCTGGTTGGATTTGACGACAAAAATGTTCTTTTTTTTCATATAACAATTTATCTCTTTCATATGATGGTAGTTGGGTTAGTTAGGTTGATTTTTATTTTGCTAAATAATTGTTCATAAATTATCAGCGCCGCAGGCAGTATTAGCATCGCAGACAAAAAGGGGGGTGCGGGGGGTGTCCCCCCGCCTTGTTTTTCAGAAAATTGCATAAAATATTTCAATTTCTATGCGCGGCGGTTCAATAAGTCGTGAAAAAGATCCGCCGCGGCGGTTGCGTAGTCACTCCCTTAAATGTCAAATATTTAAAAACCTGTAAAAATAAACTACCTATCAGAACTAACAAAGTGTAAATGTCACATTAAAATAAAATAACAAAAACTTCAAATATAAAATAACTAACTTAAATTGATTACGTATTATCTTTAATTACAAACACCTGAAAGATGTCTACTAAAATAACTAAACAACAAATTTAAAATGCTTAGAAATCTACCGTCGGATCTTCAGATAACGATTTAGTTAAATTTTTCCAAATTGTCCGAAAGAAATAAACAAACAATAATTGCATTTTTCGTGATTAATAAAACAATACACGCAAACTCAATAATCATTTTCGATGCAGTTTTGCGAATACATTGCCATATATATACATCCATTTTCAGCATAATTGAACGACAATCGGACGATAAATAAATTTTTTACTCGTTAACTCTGCTGGTTGAACTATTTAACTTTATCTCAGGGAGTCGGCTCAAATTTTCTATACTAAAAATGTGTTCTTTATTAATGTTATCTTTTGTCTACTTAATATAATTTTGATAAAGTTAATGTTTCAAATGTTACATACATTTCTTTCTTCGTAACTACAATCTTCTTTCCCCAATTTACATCTCATTTCAATCTCCAAATGTATCCTTCCTCTATTCTCGTTTCTAGTTTATCAACACTCATACTTTCTCCTTCTTATTTTAATTATTACTTTTCTTCACCTGTTCCTATCGCCCCGATTCTTTTTCACTTTTTTCTATAATTTGTATTTAAAACGTCTAAACCTGACACCTTCAAAGTAATGACGCAAAGTGTAAATGAGTTAAACTTTTCAAATATAAAATAACTAACTAAAATGGATTATGTTTAATTAAACGTTGGTAACGAATTAAATGTCAACACTATACATAACCTATAAAATTAAACCCACTGACTTGTAATGTCAAATATTTAAAAACCTATAGAGATAAACTCCCTAACAGAACTGACAGTCTGAATGTCACATTGAAATAAAATGACAGAATTAAATAATGTCAACACTACATGTAACCTATAAGACTAAACTGAGTGACTTGTAATGTCAAATATTTAATAACCTATAAATTACTCTCTTTGACTTGTGTGTGTAAAAAGTGTAAAAAAGTGTAAAAAACATGAGTTAAACTTTTCAAATATAAAGTAACTAACTAAAATGGATTATATATTATCTTTAATTACATACGCTTCGTGATTTAAACAGTACACGCGAACTCGATAATTATTTTCGATGCAGATTTACGAATACGTAGCAATATATATCCGTTTTCGGCGTGAATAAGGAATTTACGTAAATCAATTTCCGAAAAATTGTTCGCACACCCCGTAAACCACGAAATTCATTTTTCAAATAATTAAAATTCATCTGTGACGTCATCACTGCCGGGACCTGAAATATACCTCAACTTTGACCGCTCGAGGCTCGCTTATTTTTGGAGCGGGACGAAAACAAAGACGACGACTTTTAGATAATTGAATTTTCTACAATTTCGATAGGGTCGAAGTATTTCGCCCTAGGAGCCCCCGTTTAGGAGTTATGAGGGTTTAAAGGAAAAAATGTCCAATTTTTCGCCTTTTTTCTCCTCGCACCGCCGCACCGTTCTGCTGATATCTCGGAAACGAAGAACTTTGCCAAAATTCCGACGGGACCGGAGGATTCCTCGAGAAACGGACTTGTCCTTTGGGAATTTTTATTTTCGAGCTAGCTCCAACCGTTTCCGAGATATCGGCGAAAAACCGCAGAAATAAAAAGCGCGTTTCGAGGCCGAAAAAAGTGCGAAAACGTGCCATCTTGGAACGCTCGTATCTTCCGAAATACGCCTTCGCAGACACCGTACGGCGTCGCGACGCGAAGAACGGACGTTCTAGTTGATGGGCATCGTAAATGGCGCGGCGGAAATCGAAAATTAGGCGCCGCAGGAGCGAACAAAAAGTGACATTTTTTGACGTCTATCGATTTTGAGAGCGACTTACGCGAATATTCTTTCGCGGACCCCCTTGTAATCGTGCAATCGTGTAAACGCCAAATAAAAGCAGATAGTCGAATTTAAAACGTTAATAAAAACCGTACCCCGACAAAAGCGATAACGAAATATAGCCTAAGCCAGGCGGATTTCGCTTACGATCCCGTCACGCGCCGCCCGACCGGCGAATCCGCGCCTTTCTTCACATCTCGATTGAATAAAATGTGTAGGTGCGCACGGCGCATCACGTTTTTGCGAAGGCTTTTCAACAACACGATTTTAATATATAACGGACTAGAAACGCTTCGCGTTTCTAGGTCCTCCGGACGGGTGACAGCTAAAGCTGTCAATGCGAGTGCTCCGCACTCGTTTAGGTAACGCTTGAATCATTGTAGAAAGCTTGAATCAATGTAGAAAGCTTTGTTTTCAGTTTTGATTTCAGATTCGGCATCAGCGACCTGAAAAACATATAGGTACCGATTTACAGTCGAATTGGTCCATAAATGATACATCTTGTCTGCCATTTTGGGCCGTCATATTGAATTTTGTAAATCTGATGTCATATTCATTATCGGCTACACTAATTACCTCTACATACCAAGTTTCATTTGAATCGGACGGTAAATAAGAAAGTTACAGTAAATGGTGTATATAAGGCTATGGGGACGCCACCATTTGGAATTTTTGAGTTACAATAACATATTCGTGATCTGTGATCTCGATAACACATACACACTTATTTTCAGATGAATGGCACCGTAAATGGCAAAATGTGTCCTGCAACTCTACCGCCATTTTGAATGTTTCAATTTTGATTTCGGATTCGTAAGCGACCTTGAAAACCCCCCCACATACCGATTTTGAGCGATGTGACGCCATAATCGACAAACATCGTCCGCCATTTTGAATTTTGCGATTCTGACGTCATAGTTCTGATCAACGTCGTCGATTTTCTCCGAGTACCGAGTTTTAGCCCAATCGGACGACAAATAAGGAAATTTAATTTAAATTGTTCACACACCGTGTATACATGATGAAATAATTGACTTTTCTCAAACGTTAGTAATATAACCTATAATATTAAACTGACTGATTTGTAATGTCAAATACTTAAAAACCTATAAAAATAAACTCCCTAAGAAAGTATAAATGTCACATCAAAATAAAATAACCTAAACATCATATATAAAACAACTAACTTAAATTGATTATGTATTATTTTTAATTACAAATACCTGAAAGAAGTCTACTAAAATAACTAAATAACACATCTAAAATTATGTTTAGAAATATACCGTCGGATATTCAGATGACGATTTTTCCGAATTATTATCACGATTATTAAAACAATACACACAAACTCAATTATTGTTTTCGAATTTTGTATATAATTTTCATTTTAAACTGGTCATATTAACTATGTCTCAACTGAAATCAGTTTGATCAAAGTTTAGATATTAATATTTTTTGAAGTTGCTTTTAATGAATCTTTGTCGTTACAACTCACCATTGATACATTTTATTTCGTGTTTCATAAAGTATACTATGTTATGAGAAATCTTCCTGGGAGGACTTTCTCCTTCTTATTTTAATTGATATTTACTTTTCTTCACCTTTCCTCAAATTTCCCGTCTGTCCTCTCCAAAACCAAAAATATTCTATTGCCTCGATTCTCTCTTCACTTTTTTCTAAAATTTATATTTGAAATATCTAAACCTGACACTTTGAAATTAACGACAGAATTAAATAAGGTAGTGGCTATTGAACCGCCGCGGCGGATCTTTTTCACAACTTATTGAACCGCCGCGGCGATTGGTTTGGTTACATATTATTTATTCTGTGCTATAGCGGTGTTTTCCATGTGGGTCGCTGGCCTATGCGTAACGTTGTAGCGTTGTGAAGCGACAGGTCCCGGGTTCAACTGCTGGCAACATGTGGCAACTGAACTTTTTTTTTTATATTTTGTAACGATTAATATCCTTTTTCACAAATTCTGGTTGGATTTGACGACAGAAATAATGTTCTTTTTGTTCATATAATAATTTATTTCTTTCATGTGATGGTAGTTGGGTTAGTTAGGTTGATTTTTATATTGCTAAATAATTGTTAATAAATTATCAGCGCTGCAGGCAGCTTTAGCGTCGCAGACAAAAACGGGGGGTGTCCCCCCGCCCTGTTTTTCAGGAAATTGCATAAAATATTTCAATTTCTCTGCGCGGCGGTTCAATAAGTCGTGCAAAAGATCCGCCGCGGCGGTTGCGTAGACACACCCATTAAATAATGTCAATACTACATATAACCTATAAGACCAAACAGTCTGACATGTAATGACTTGACTTAAACTTTTCAAATATAAAATAACTAAAACATATTATGTAATTTCGGAAAATATTTAAAACCCTATAAAAATAAACTCCCTAACAGAACTGACAAAGTGAATGTCACATTAAAATAAAATATTAGAATGTCTAAACCTGAAAATTTTAAAATTTAATTTAGTTCTTTAATAATGTTAACTTTTGTCTACTTAATATAATTTTGGTACCCTTCCCCAATTTACCTCGTCTCAATCTCCAAATTTATCCTTCCTATCTATTCTCCTTTCTATTTTATCTCCACTCGTACTTTCTCCTTATTTTAATTATTATTTACTTTTCTTCACCTTTTCTAAAATTTCACGCCTCTCCTGTCCAAAACCAAAAATTTTCCATCACCCCGATTCCCTTTCACTTTTCTCTATAATTTATATTTAAAACGTCTAAACCTGACACCTTCGAAGTAATAGAGAAATATTGCATTGTCACATAACGGCATCCGCTATTACAGGATCGCGTTATTTGACATCTAAGCACGCGCATATTTAATCTGCGTTAAAACATGCAGTAATAACTTAGCGCCTGACGTAATTTCCGTACGTTTAGCGAGCGTCGTATGAACGACGTTATCCCCACTTCGGTGAAAATTGGGAACAACCAAAATCAGCCGATCTGTATTTGTGTATTCTATATTACCACCAGCCAATATACCTGCTTCCAACATGGAGGAATCTCCATTATAAGCCTAAATATATGTAAATATTATATCATATGAATCATATCATATAAAAATTCATCTTTGTTTTGTCTACAATCGACTCCAAAAAATTTCGTTTGAAAGGTCTTTTTGAGTAAATTGGAGCCCCCTTTTTAGAAAATAAGACCAGTTTGATTTTAAAATTAACTTACTTAAAGTTTACCTTTCATAATTTTAATATTTTACAAAAGGAATATGTTTCTAAATTTGACGACTATTTGACATAAAAAGTGACGTTTTACATAACCTAGTTAAGCACGAATGGAACTGCAATGCAATAAGTCTGAAGCAAAGGCTGCGTTCATCCGAGCAGATCGCTACCCGAGCGCTCCTTCACTGATCGGTGATCGCTCTGCAACCGGATGAACGGCTCAGTGCTGTCCGCTGTCGTTTGTCGAATTTGTCATGGTGTGATTGTTTTCAATTTGAATTGTAAATTGTAATTTGTAATCATAATTTTATATTAAGAGACTTTATAATTTATATTAAATTACGGTTTTTCGTTGTATCCTTCCTTAGCTTTGCTCGTCTGTTCAAATGGAAAACAGAAATAGAAATTTAGTGCTATTGCTTACGGGTGATATAGGTTTAGATATGAATATTGTGCAAAACATAGCAGAAGGATTCATAAATCCGTTGCCATTAAATGAATTAGAACTTCAAGAACGACATAGAACTCCCCGAAATAGACACTTTTATGAGATTAGAATACCGAAAATAATCGATAATGTAAATCTCGATCTCCTGCAACATTATAATGTACATTTTACTTGAGAAAATTATAAATAAAAGTGTCATGATATTTACCTGAAATATATGGATATTTAGGATGTACATATTATGTCACAGAAAGCATTAAACATTGTACGTATTCCATCGTATAATAGCAAAAACATATTTTCCATAATAAAAATTAATATATAATTTGACAGCAGCATGGACAACAGAAGGAAGGAATGATAATGTTGAACCATACTTTCGTCAATAGCGAGTGGCGTGGAAGAAATTGAAAGAGAACGGTGAAATAAGTACGGGGTTACATACATTTCTTTCTTCGTAGTTACAATATTCTTTTCCCAATTTACGTCTCGTTTCAATCTCCAAATTTATATTTCGTATATATCTCAGTTCTATTTCATCTCCACTCGTACTTTCTCCTTCTTATTTTAATTATGATTCACTTTTCTTCACCTTTTCTCAAATTTCATGTCGTATATATCTCAGTTCTATTTCATCTCCACTCGTACTTTCTCCTTCTTATTTTAATTATGATTCACTTTTCTTCACCTTTTCTCAAATTTCATGTATCTCCTGTCCAAAACCAAAAATATTCTATCACCGCGATTCTCTCCATTTTTTTCGTGTATCTCCTTGTATTTCTTTTTACACTCTTATTTTTTTATATTTCATCAATAAGTCAATAGGTCAAAACAACTAAAATTTATATTTAAAATGTCTAAACCTGACACCTTCAAATTAATGACAGAATTAAATAATGTCAACACTTTATTTAACCTATAAAATTAAACTGACTGAATTGTAGTCAATTATTTAAAAAACCTATAGAAATAAACTCCCTAACAGAACTGACAGTCTGAATGTCACATTGACGTAAAATGACAGAATTAAATAATGTCAACACTACATGTAACCTATAAGACTAAACTGAGTGACTTGTACTGTCAAATATTTAATAACCTATAAATTACTCTCTTTGACTTGTCTGTGTAAAAAGTGTAAAAAAGTGTAAAAAACATGAGTTAAACTTTTCAAATATAAAGTAACTAACTAAAATGGATTATATATTATCTTTAATTACATACGCCTCGTGATTAAAACAGTACACGCGAACTCGATAATTATTTTCGATGCAGATTTACGAATACGTAGCAATATATATCCGTTTTCGGCGCGAATAAGGAATTTATGTAAATGAATTTCCGAAAAATTGTTCGCACACCCCGTAAACCACGAAATTGATTTTTCAAATCATTCAAATTCATCTGTGACGTCATCGCTGCCGGGACTGGAAATATACCTCAACTTTGACCGCTCGAGGCTCGCTTATTTTTGGAGCGGGACGAAAACAAAGACGACGACTTTTAGATAATTGAATTTTCTACAATTTCGATAGGGTCGAAGTATTTCGCCCTAGGAGCCCCCGTTTAGGAGTTATGAGGGTTTAAAGGAAAAAATGTCCAATTTTTCGCCTTTTTTCACCTCGCACCGCCGCACCGTTCTGCGGATATCTCCGAAACGAAGACCCTTGCCAAAATGGCGATGGAACCGGAGGATTCCTCGAGAAACGGACTTGTCCTTTGGGAATTTTTATTTTCGAGCTAGCTCCAACCGTTTCCGAGATATCGGCGAAAAACCGCAGAAATAAAAAGCGCGTTTCGAGGCCGAAAAAAGTGCGAAAACGTGCCATCTTGAAACGCTCGTATCTTCCGAAATACGTCGTCGCAGACAACGTACGGCGTCGCGACGCGAAGAACGAACGTTCTAGTTGATGGGAATCGTAAATGGCGCGGCGGAAATCGAAAATTAGGCGCCGCAGGAGCGAACAAAAAGTGACATTTTTTGACGTCTATCGATTTTGAAAGCGACTTACGCGAATATTCTTTCGCGGACCCCCTTGTAATCGCGCAATCGTGTAAACGCCAAATAAAAGCAGATAGTCGAATTTAAAACTTTAATAAAAACTCTACCCCGACGAATGCGAGAACGAAATATAGCCTAAGCTCGGCGGATTTCGCTTACGATCCCGTCACGCGCCGCCCGACCGGCGAATCCGCGCCTTTCTTCACATCTCGATCGAGCAAAATGTGTAGGTGCGCACGGCGCATCACTTACATTTAGTCGCTTTCAACAAACACGATTTTAATATATAACTAGAAAACGCTGCGCGTTTTCTAGGTCCTCCGGACGGGTGACAGCTGACGCTGTCAATGCGAGTGCTCCGCACTCGATTAGGTAACGCTTGAATCATTGTAGAAAGCTTGAATCAATGTAGAAAGCTTGGTTTTCAGTTTCGATTTCAGATTCGTCATCAGCGACCTGAAAAACATATAGGTACCGATTTTCAGTCGAATCGGTTCATAAATGATACATGTTGTCCACCATTTTGAGGCTGCCATACTGAATTTTGTAAATCTGATGTCATATTCGTTATCGGCTACACTAATAACCTCTACATACCAAGTTTCATTTGAATCGGATGGTAAATAAGAAAGTTATAGTAAACAATGGATATTAGGCTATGGGGACGCCACCATTTTGAATTTTTGAGTTTTAGTTTCAAATTTTTAATTGGCGATCTTGATTACCTTCAGCTACCAATTTTCAGGCGAGTCAGACTATAAATGATAAAGCTAGTCCTCCATGTTGACGCCGCCATTTTGAATTTTTAACTTTTGATCTCAAATGTTTAATTGGTGACATTGATTACATTCAGCTACCAGTTGCCAGTCAAGTCTGACTATAAATGATAAAGATGATCCGTCATGTTGACGCCGCCATTTTGAATTTTCAAGTTTTGATCTCATATTTTTAATTGGCGACCTGGTTTATATTCAGCTACCAATTTTCAGTCGAGTCGGACTATAAATGGTAAAGTTGGACTGCCATGTTGGCGCCGCCATTTTGAATTTTTACGTTTTGATCTAAAATTTTTAATTGGCGATCTTAGTTACCTTTAGCTACTGATTTTCAGTCTAGTCAAACTATAAGTGGTAAAGCTGGTACGCCATATTGACGGCGCCATTTTGAATTTTTAAGTTTTGATCTCAAATTTGTAATTGGCGACCTTGATTACCTTCAGCTACCAATTTTCAGTTGAGTAGGACTGTAAATGGTAAAGTTGGTCGACCATGTTGATGCCGCCATTTTGAATTTTTAATTTTTGATCTCAAATTTTTAATTGGCGACCTTGACTACCTTCAGCTACCGATTTTCAGTCGTGTCAGAGTCTAAATGGTAAAGCTAGTCCGCCATGTTGAATTTTTACGTTTTGGTCTTAAATCTGTAATTGGTATCCTTGATTACCTTCAGCTACCGATTTTCAGTCGAATCAGACGATAAATGAATAAACTGGTCTGCTATGTTGACGTCACCATTTAAAATTTTGGGGTTTCAATTACAATTTTTTTTTATATTATCTGCAATCTCGATAATTTTCATATGTCAAATTTTAGTCCAATGAGGTAAGTAATAAAATTCTTCATTTTTTTTTTTAATTTCCACTAACCCTTGTACTTTTATTTTTTTTTAAATGCATCAGATTTAGCTTGTTTCTTATTTGTCCGGATTTCTAACGCCAATTCATAAAATCCGGACATCTAATATAAACGATTTCAACAATTTATTTCAGCAAAATTATTTTGAAATTAAGAAGTTCCAGAAACCCAGTTTGATTAAGTAAACAATTATTTAAAATTATTTAGAAACTTAATAATCGAAAACTATATGATATATAATTATTATCCGAGCAAGAGGTTAAGGCGAAAATTTAAAAAAAGTTAAAAAAGTCTCTCCTCTCGTTAGGATTCGACCCCCGGACCTATCGCTTGGGAAGCATTTCACTTGCCACTGCACTACTGCATTAGTTACCTAAATTTTTATACAAATGGCATAAGTAGTGTATGTAATCGATTAAGAACCAAAATGGAAAACAATCCTCCACTTTGAGCGCCCGTAGCTGGTTTATTTTTGGAGTAGGAGGAAAATAAAAATAAAGTCGCTAAAAAGTGGCAAATGTCACATTTTTCTTAAACGTTGGTAACATAACCTATAAAATTAAACTGACTGAATTGTAATGTCAAATATTTAAGAACCTCTAAAAGTAAACTCCCTAAAATAGTGTAAATGTCACATTTTTCTTAAACGTTGGTAATATAACCTACAAAATTAAGCTGACTTACTTTTAATGTCAAATATTTAAAAACCTGTAAAAATAAACTCCTTATCAGAACTAACAAAGTGTAAATGTCACATTAAAATAAAATAACCTAAACTTCAAATATAAAATAGAAATGTTTCAAAATCTCATGAGCTGTGACCTTCATTTGCGCAGAGACATAATCCCTCTCGTGAACTCAGTTACACTTCTCAAAAATATTAGATTTATTGTTTACATTTCATCCCAAGCTCTTGTTTATGTATACAGCAAGGCAGCCGTCAGTGTTTTCAAAATACACTTATAATCCAGGACAAACTTTGCCTTTTGCGCATCTCGCAGTTCATACGATTCTGAAACACCTCTAACTAACTTAAATTGATTACGTATCATCTTTAATTACAAACACCTGAAAGATGTCTACTAAAATAACTAAACAACAAATTAAAAATGCCTAGAAATCTACCGTCGGATCTTCAGATAACGATTTAGTCAGATTTTTCCAAATTGTCCGAAAGAAATAAACAAACAATAATTGCATTTTTCGTGATTAATAAAACAATACACGCAAACTCAATAATCGTTTTCGATGCAGATTTGCGAATACACTGCCATATATATAGATCCATTTTCAGCATAATTTAACGACAATCGGACGATAAATAAATTCTTTACTCGTTAACTCTGTAGGTTGAAGTATTTACCTTGATCTCGGGGCGTCGGCTCAAATTTTCTATACTAAAAATTTGTTCTTTATTAATGTTATCTTTTGTCTACTTAATATAATTTTGATAACGTTAATGTTTCAAATGTTACATACATTTCTTTCTTCGTAACTACAATCTTCTTTCGCCAATTTACATCTCATTTCAATCTCCAAATTTATCCTTCCTATCTATTCTCCTTTCCAGTTTATCAACACTCGTACTTTCTCCTTCTTATTTTAATCATTACTTTTCTTCACCTTTTCCTATCACCCCGATTCTCTTTCACTATTTTCTATAATTTGTATTTAAAACGTCTAAACCTGACACCTTCAAAGTAATGACGTAAAGTGTAAATGAAACTTTTGAAATATAAAAGAACTAACTAAAATGGATTATGTATTATTTTTAATTAAACGTTGGTAATGAATTAAATGTCAACACTACATATAACCTACAAAATTAAACCCACTGACTTGTAATGTCAAATATTAAAAACCTATAGAAATAAACTCCCTAATAGAACTGACAGTCTGAATGTCACATTGAAATTAAATAATGTCAACACTACATGTAACCTATAAGACTAAACTGAGTGACTTGTAATGTCAAATATTTCATAACCTATGAAATTACTCTCTTTGACTTGTCTGTGTAAAAAGTGTAAAAAAGTGTAAAAAAAACACGCTAAAATGAGTTAAACTTTTCAAATATAAAGTAACTAACTAAAATGGATTATATATTATCTTTAATTACATACGCCTCGTGATTAAAACAGTACACGCGAACTCGATAATTATTTTCGATGCAGATTTACGAATACGTAGCAATATATATCCGTTTTCGGCGCGAATAAGGAATTTATGTAAATGAATTTCCGAAAAATTGTTCGCACACCCCGTAAACCACGAAATTGATTTTTCAAATCATTCAAATTCATCTGTGACGTCATCACTGCCGGGACGGGAAATAGACCTCAACTTTGACCGCTCGAGGCTCGCTTATTTTTGGAGCGGGACGAAAACAAAGACGACGACTTTTAGATAATTGAATTTTCTACAATTTCGATAGGGTCGAAGTATTTCGTCCTAGGAGCCCCCGTTTAGGAGTTATGAGGGTTTAAAGGAAAAAATGTCCAATTTTTCGCCTTTTTTCTCCTCGCACCGCCGCACCGTTCTGCGGATATCTCCGAAACGAAGACCCTTGCCAAAATGGCGATGGAACCGGAGGATTCCTCGAGAAACGGACTTGTCCTTTGGGAATTTTTATTTTCGAGCTAGCTCCAACCGTTTCCGAGATATCGGCGAAAAACCGCAGAAATAAAAAGCGCGTTTCGAGGTTGAAAAAAGTGCGAAAACGTGTCATCTTGGAACGCTCGTATCTTCCGAAATACGCCTTCGCAGACACCGTACGGCGTCGCGACGCGAAGAACGGACGTTCTAGTTGATGGGCTTCGTAAGTAGCGCGGCGGAAATCGAAAATTAGGCGCCGCAGGTGCGAACAAAAAGTGACATTTTTTGACGTCTATCGATTTTGAAAGCGACTTACGCGAATATTGATTCGCGGACCCCCTTGTAATCGTGCAATCGTGTAAACGCCAAATAAAAGCAGATAGTCGAATTTAAAACGTTAATAAAAACCGTACCCCGACGAATGCGAGAACGAAATATAGCCTAAGCTCGGCGGATTTCGCTTACGATCCCGTCACGCGCCGCCCGACCGGCGAATCCGCGCCTTTCTTCACATCTCGATCGAGCAAAATGTGTAGGTGCGCACGGCGCATCACTTACATTTAGTCGCCTTCAACAAACACGATTTTAATATATAATGGATGATAGAAACCAACGTCTCAAACTTTTCTATGACATCTGCCCCAAATATTATTAAAATTGTATGACCAATAATTTCCACATACTAGAGTGCAAGTATAGTCAAGATGTTTCCTTTAAAGTGACTTGGATGAGAAATCTGGATATGGAAGTAGTGATTGCTTAGGCAGCGGCGTTTTATAAAGTTTTGTTACAATTATACTATTTATTATTTTAATGAAAAGTTCATTTCATCTTTCTGCTTCTAATGAAAAACATTTTATTAAAGAGGTTCTTATGAAAAATTAATACTCTGAAGTCTTTATTGGTACAACTATCATAAATACTGAAATCCTGAACAAAGTTACACGATGTTAGTTCCTTATCTACACAAATTATCTGAGAAGATACATTTCATATAAGGAAGGTATTTCAAACATTTTGAAATTTATGAGCTCAAAAGCTCTTTGCAATAGTTGATATGCCAACTCCACCTAAATGAGCTGCCATTGCGTTATATATTTCGAAATTTGTATGGAAATATAACAGATTGTTTCAAATTTCAGAACCTATTGTAAGCTTCTCAAATCATATGAGCCAATACCAGTTATGTATTTCAAGAGAATTCAAATCGAGTTGTCTGTGATGAACCTGGAAAAACTCGTTCTGCCCAAAATATTTGTATGAAATAATTCATGCTACATCTTCTGGGAAATGCCCAATTAATTTAGTAAAGTGAATCACTAGGTACGTTGTCTTATGCAAAATGTGTTACTAGAACAAATCGAGTATTGGCATTTACATTGGATTGAGGGATCATCTGCCGTTGTGAAAATAACAGCAGAGAAAATTCTGGAAATATATGATATGGCTCGGTTTCCTGTCAAATCTACACTCGGCATGGTAGTTCAGCTGGCTAAAGCTTCTTAGGGACGAGCACGCTTAGTCATACAGGCTGTCGTGTACTGTGTTCGATCCCCAACTCCGACACTGGCAGTATTGGTTGGTAATAGATGTTGTCTGACTCTTTTCAAATATGTAACCCCCTTCCTACCAGCCAAGGCTTTACATTTGGGAGTGGTCTACTATTTGTGATGTGTTCTTAGTATGTTATCTTGTACCCTGAGCTCAGCGCTCCCATAGGACACGTCTCCATGGATGACAAGAACATCCAATGACACGATACCATCAAATATTTTAGCGTTATCATGGATCGAAGTCTGACGTGGAGACAGAACATGGAAGCGATGATACAGAAAGCGAGGACAAGGAGGACTCTACTTTACTTTGTGGTAGGTAGACAGAGCCAACTAAACCTGAAGAACAAACTCACGCTTATCAGGACCCCATTGCACCTATCCTGACCTACTCCTCCGTTGCCTGGGCCATTATTCGTTAGAAACGCCAACATTTTCAGAGACCTGGAATACACCCCGGTAACTGAAGTCATCCAGAACAGAGCGAGGAATCTATACGCCCGTGCAGCAGAACATGGGAATCCTCTGGCCAGACAGGCGACTTACTAGGACCCCAACGACGCTCCGAGGCATAAGAGGCCGAAGCTCCAGATCCTGGATAACGGGTAACGCTCAGCGCTGAGCCCGGCGCCAATATTCTCTTGGCAATTGATTCACTGTCCAAGACATTTAAACGACGAATTAAAGGCTGCAATTGACCAAGTGATCCAAAGAAATGGATTCTGTAGTCATCCAGAAAATATACTGATTTCGACAATCTTCGACCAAAAGTCAAATCAGATTTGTTAAAAAGAAGTTTGAAGTCCTTAAAGCTCTTAAATATTAATTATTTAAAATTTAAAAAAATTATGTTCCATTTAAAGGCACTATACAGCTTTCTTCACTACAGGTTTTTTAAAATTTAAAAATCATCCCACCCTAAGTTACGGCACTCCATATGCTTGCAAAAAACATGTGGATGAGTTATCCAGATCTTTCAGTATAGGACTTAGACTTAGTGAGCACAAGAATGACATACATTGGAAGAATAAAATAAATGCTGAATTGTGCCGTTGATATTTGTACAATCTTGTTAGAAATGTTTAAAGAAGAACTTAATTAATTTATAATAGAAACTTATATTTTTATTCCTATTCATATTATGTGTCAAAAAAGACTGTCTAACTGTTCCGCTGATATAAAATAAAGTAAATATAGAACGTAGTAGAAAATCCCAGAGAGAAGAACAAAATAATATTATACTTATTTTAAACCTGAATGCTTAAAAACAAGTGAATAATGTTTGTTGCAAATAATTAAATTAATCCATATTTACAAATGATTTGAGATTTTTTAATCAGTCGATCTTAAATAAACTCTTGCACAATCTATGACCACACGGTATACACCAGCCATAGTCTGAGATCGACTAAAGCTACAGATATTCAGGTAAATGCACCTTGGCTAATACATTATTTAATGCAAGCTAAATATTTTATTCGAACCCAGATAAAGAGATCAGACCTGCTTAGACCACTTCCCACTCGATCTTCTAAAGCAAATCCTGATATCCCTAACGATCTGACTAAAGAAAAAAGTCTTATATCTAAGTAAATTGGTGGTGACAAATCTGGCAAGAAACTCGTTCCTGTCGGCTTCAATTCATCTCAAGTTTATCCCTGAAATTAACATTGTTATATTTGTTTCCTCTAGTAAGCTTTTGTTAGCCCAATAAATATCTTTCTCCGCTTACTTTCTAAATAGACCATTATTGTAATAAATTCCTTATTTAGCAATAAATAAGGATTATTTTCCTAGAGGGCTTGTTTTATATTCCTTTCTTTAAGTCAAACTGAAGCTTTTAGGGAATATTTATTCAGTATATTAAATACGACGTTTTGATTTTTTACGTTTTATCTTACAATAATGGGTTTTAAATGTTTTTGCCACCATATAATTATCTGAAATGTTTTTATCATTTTCTACATTTTGTAATAAATGCAAAAATCATATTGCATGTGTAAAAATCACTAGAAAAACCACTAAATACAATCCTTTTATAATATTTTTATTAATAATTCATTAATCAAATTTTATGGAAAAATAAATATATCACCCAACCAATGCAAAATCACTCAAACATGAGGGACACGCTGTGTATTGCACACTGTATAAGCCTTATCAATAATATTTTGTTGTAATATTTTAATAAGATATTGTTTACATGAAACAACATGGTTTACACCCCTGTGCTGATATCTCTACGAACGACGTGGTCCAATTTTAATACGGAGTATCTACAATGCTAATTTACATCTATCCGAATAAGAAATAAGAACGTCTAACAGAAGTTATCGTGTTTACAAAAAACGGTCTACAGACACACATTAATACATACTCACACACACACGTACGCATACACCCACCCACGTGCCCACTTGCCCACATGCATACGCTCACGCGTACGCCGATTAATAAATGAAAGACCACGTTCTGTGAAATTTTATTAGTAGTAACCCACTCGAATAAACTTCTTTTAAATAGGAACCGTCATATCTGGGAAACTAGGACATCCATTATATCCTACCTCTTTGTATAAAATATTATACACTTGAAGGAAGAATGTCATAACTTTTTATTTCTTTTATTAAAATAATACTGTTTCGGAAAGTTTTAGAAACATCTCCTTTGTGTCGTTTGTATGAAATGTGTTAATTTTGTTCATGTCATGTATTCCTTGTTTTAATTTGTTTTCTGAATGCGTTGCAAAATATAAAGTTCTTCTTAAAATAATTATTTCGAGAAGACCATTTACAAATAACTTGAATAATGAAGACATCAACTAACAAAAACTATAATTAAAGTAGAACAGAGAAAGGGATAACATTTATCTCGATTTATTCTTATTGTTTTCATCTCCTTAATGCTAGTTCAGATATACAGGGTGGGGCAATAGTGCGTCAGACTTCGACAGCACGAGTTCTATCATAACCAGAAATAAAAAAAAGTAAACTAGATTAAAAAAGCCTACAACCGGAAATTATTTTCGAGCCAAGGTAATATTACAGGATCAAGTGCCTTTCTTTTAAATGGAATGCTATGTATATCGGTACATTTGTTGAAGCCTCTTTCTAGACTCCTTTCACTCCTATGTTATTATTGACTATCTCCCAACCACTTGGATGCAATATTCTTTTTATTGAAATAATGCCATCTGCAGATGTATGTTGAAAACATCACTACAGTCACAATTATCAGATTACAAGATAGAAATATGTGAATACTAGTTATGACACATCTGTCTAATATTTTTTAACCATTTCCACTTCCTACAAATATATAGGGTGGTCAAAAATGATTTTTCAATTTAGAACTTTTTGATTTGAATTTTTTCAATTTTTTTAAATGGACCACTGTGTGTATTTTTCAACAATGTGATGTAGAAATGAAAAACGAACATTTTTTGTATGTGCATCCTAATGGCTATTTGTAACCATTTTCGATTTATTGAGAAATAAGTACAATATTTAAGAATAAACTTAAAATATCGACAGTTCCTTGAAATAATTTAACAGAAAAAAATTATAATAAAATGCTTCACATGTTGCCCATTTTAATCGACACACATCACTATTTGAAATAAGGCCATTTAGTGGGACTATTTCTTCATATCCATTGAAGTGGGTAGATAGCTTTAGCTAGCCCCTCACTCTAACGGTTTTTTTTGTTTTGTTTATTTTCGCATTCGATAAGCAATAAAACCTCAGTTTGACATAAATTGTCTTACACATACGAACATTTATTGCACTTATTTCGTAATTTGTTTTTGTTGTTATTTATTTATTTAATTTCTGCAATATGCGATCTACGACCGATAAGTGTTTGACCAGTATTACCTTATTTATTAAAACTTGGCAACATTTCACCTTTAATAAGTAATTAATAATCGTATACATAATATACAAAACTATCCATAGCAATGCCACTGTAAGACAATTCGTAGTGGTGGAACGCCAATTAAATTTTATAACCTTTGTCGATTGCCTGTACACCAACCAAAAAATTTATTGAAAAAATCGGTAAAGGTATTTACACAGAACTTCCCTCTTTATTTATACATGACGATCACTCTAAAAAATATTAATTACGAAATGACATTGATATATAGTTATTACTTTTATTACAAAGAAAACCTGATAGCTTTTGGTCAAAAAAATATACAGAATGGTCATCCGACAGCAAAAATTCAATACTAAATAACAGGTGCCCAATATGGAAGGCTTGGGCAAATACCTTTACAAATGTCCACCGTGGTTGAATTATTTCTTGGGATGACCACCCTGTACATTTTCCAATAAAACTATATTTATTTATTTACTCAAAATATCTACAGGATAGAATCCCAAATGATATTAAAACAATATAATGACATATTGTATAGAGACAAAAGATTGACAATGTATGTATTATAAAATAACACACATAAATTCAAGACTAAAAACAAAAATGTAAAAACAAACTAAGCTAAATTATTCCTAACAGAGATACAATTTAAAAATTTTGTAAATGAACAAAAGTAAACATCAATATTTGCTGGTAAATTATTAATAGCCGATACGAATTTTGTCACAAGACAATGATTATTGCCAATTATCAGCATAGAACATATCATTATTTTCGTCAAATATTATTGCCAACTGTCACATTTTCAATTCATAGTGGTTAAAAAATTTCTCTTCTTTTTATTTTTCAAAAATGTTGGTAACAAAATTGTCAATGTTTCTTTCTTTCGAAACAGAGTTAGAATATCATGACGGACGGATGGAATTGAAAAACCTATATTTTCGTAATCTACATGATCTGAAACGTGAACATCCGAAATGAACTCGGGGGGTGATTTTTTTCTCGAATGCAATACTTCGTTTCGATATGTGAGGGAAGTAAAAAAATCGTACATTTCCTTTTATTTACTAGGCAGCAAGACCTTTTAATGTTTAATGTACTTCTGTGTGTTAACAGCAGTATAGCTTTAGTGAACTAAACCTTTCCTTTGATAAAAATGCTACTTATTTCTGCTCTACTTTCACTCTTTATGAACCCACTATAGCAAATTTCATTCTTGGCAATTGTGTCAAGTATATACCAAATATTGTTTTTCCTCGTGACAAGAATATAAAATGTGGTCGCACTAAAATGTATTTAATTAACAAAACGTTGGTAGAAAATAATATTTGGAATATAGTTGATAATATTAACAAGGAGCGAACCTGACATACATTTGGTTAAAAAAATATACAGGGCGGTCATCCAACAGAAAATATAATTGATGAATAAAAGGTGACATAAACGGGGAAGTTCCGTGTACATATCTTTACCGATTTTTTTCTTTAATTATATCCCAGGGGAAAATTTCTTTCCATGTAGTTTTAGTCCTGTTTCTTTTAAGGTGATGCTTCTTTTGCGTATATCCAACTCTCTAATCCGAATGTTTCTTTCACTCTTTAAAATCTAACACAAATTTCTTTAATCATCATGCAACACAAAGTTAACACGAATCTCTTCAAGACTAGTACGATAACTGGGTCAAAAATGGTGGTATTGGCATATGTCCTTGTGTCAAGTATAATTCAAAATATGAAAAACTCGATTTCATCGATATAATCTCAACTGAAAAACATTTTAAATGTACATCAATAAAATATTTATTAATATCAATTTTGTTATAATATGAACTATCGATAGAAGCTCATCAATATAAATTTTAGATATTCTTTTTAGAAACTACATCACATTAAATAAATTAACCAGTGGATATAAAAATCGAAACATCATTCTGTGTGGAGATTTTAATATGAAATATTTCAGTGAAAGGATAGAACTTGGCTGTTCTGATGAATATTTTAAATAGGTACTGTATTACACCTACTATCAAAGAACCTCCTAGGCTTAATAATTGTATAGATAGTATCTGAGTCAACATATATTGTAATAGCTACGTGGACAAATGATGCCCAAATGTTGTCTATACTAATCTTAAATAAGAATAGTAAGAAAGACACAAGGAAAACTGTTAGAAGAGTAAATAACATACAGTGTGAACCTAAAGAAACGCATGAAATTCATATCTTTGGTATGTTTCATTGGTCAAAAAACCTCGAACAGGTCGATTTTAGTTTTATAGCTACATTTTGCCACTATACCAAAATTTATGACGTCATTGGTTTTTGAGTTATGACGTCATCATAATTTTTTTTTTAATGGAAACAGACATTTCTGTTTACTGTTTTTGGTGGTATATTCCTTTAGCTTTCTGGTGATATGAAAAAAATTGATATTACCTAAGCCATCATTTTGGAAAAAATATTTTTATTGATTGATACATAAGTAACTGTGCGAAAAAAATCATCTCCATTTCTCAAATTGCGACCCTCCAACTATTTGGCATTGACCAAGACGGGTGTAGACACCTTGCACACTGTTCTGAATCATCTCATGGGTAATTCGTCTCATCTCCAAGCCAATTCTCTCTTTCAATTCTTCTATGGTATCCGGTCTGTTAAAATACATCCCTTGACTTTGAGTAACCCCAAAGAAAAAAGTCTAAGGGTGTTTAATCCGGTGAATGCGGGGGCCACTCAATCGGACCTCGACGACCTATCCACCTTTCAGTAAAAGTGTCATCTAAAGACTGACGCACTGCTATCCCAAAATGAGGTGGGACCCCGTCTTGCTGAAACTAAACGCTTTCATCAGGAATATCTTCTTTTTCATTATTCCGAAACATAACTGCTAAGGCTGGCACTAACCCAACTCGCAAAAACTGTAAATGTGTTGCGGCCGTAAGATTTTCTTAAAAAAAAAGGTCCCAATAATCGATCACCAATCATACCTGCCCATGTCAAAGTACCTTTCTTTTAAATCGGGTAATTCATATTTTCAAAATTAAGAATTAACGTCCCTCTGTCGCTCTGTAAAGCCCGCGAGCTAGAAAAAATGCTTTTTACATTTTTAAAATAATTCGAAAAGCAAGACTTCGGCTGCTGGAGAATATACACAAGCCACTCTCCCCTACCGATCGAATTTTCGGGAACGGCGGACAATCTGGAACGTCTAGAACGACTAGAACGCCTGGAGTCTTCGATTTTCGAACACTTCCAGAATCTTTGAATTACTTTATATAAACCGAGACGCGCTCAACGCATTCAGTCGAGTTAGTCGAGTAAAGAGAGTCGAGTCGAGTAAGTCCAGTCGAGTCAAGCAAGTCAGTCAGTTCGGGATCCAGCCACGCGACAAAAACAACAACAACCAAAGGCTTACTCTAAAGTGTTAATATTCAACATAATTAATTACATCAAACCTATTTAATGATAAACAAATGTATTGTTAGAACGTGAATAGTAATATATCGTTATTTTGACTCCAGAAAATTTGACTTTCAATCATTCGTGTAAAATCGATACAGGGTGTTACTGTTTCGCCGAGCCAAGTAATATAAATTCATTCAAAATTAAATTGTGCAGTGTTCTTGTGCGCGAATCTGACTAAAACGAATGTCACGTTCGTGCTCACCCACACGTTTACTTTGCCTCGTCGCTATGTATGGGCTTCTTGAGTCCAATGAGTCTGGATCGTCCTCATTCAATTCGTGGATTAATTGCACTTTGTATAGATGGTATTTTTCTTTTTTCAATAAACGTACAACAGAAGTTTGACTCACGTTATGATTTAAAGCCAGCTGCCTTGTCGAAAGTTGGTGGTTTTCCTCACTTTCTAGAAGAATATTTAATTTGGTTTAGTTGCTTGTGCTAGGGCGACCAGATAGAGGGAGGTCAACTACAGTGCCAGATTCATCATATCTAGCCACCAATCTACTTATAGTCGATCTAGAAATTTGCTTTTCTGGATACTTGGCGTTGAAAACATCACATGCTTCCTCATGAGTTCTCTGCCTATCACCATATCCAACCATCATCAAAAGATCTACGCGTTATCTTTCACTTAAACGTGGCATTGCATTCACTAGTTTTACACTGTCTCAGAAGTGTCACAAAACTGAGGTTCCGCACATGCCAGGAAACAAAAACCCATCGACACTTTACACAAAAAGGCCTGTATCTCTCTGTTGTTAAGGTGATTGTTGTTTTATTATTTTCTTTATTTTGTTTTTATGTCAAATGTTTTCATGCTAGTTAAAACAAAAATATAGGCGACAATATTTATCAGTCCATAAGAAAGTGGAACATTACTCGTGAATTTGCGAAAGGTAAGCTATTTTTACATAAAATGTCATTTTTCCAAAAGAATGGCTCAGGTAATATCATTTTTTTATATCACCAGAAAGCTAAAGGAATATACCACCAAAAACAGTGAACAAAAATATCTGTTTCCATTAAAAAAAATTATAATGGCGTCATAACTCCAAAACCTATGACGTTATAAATTTTGGTATAGTGACAATACGTAGCATTTACAAACCTAAAATCGACCTGTTCGAGGATTTTTTGAAAATTGACACATACCAAAGATATGAATTTTGTGCATTTCTTTAAGTTCACATTGTAGATGAAGTTAGGTATTTTTGTTCATTATTGGAGAATGAACAGTAGGGTGTGGTATATAATGACAGTGAAAAGATAAATGAGATATTTAATAGCTTTCTTAAAACATTTGTCTATTACTTTGATTTAGCTTACATTAATTACAAAACGTAAAGTTCAGGATAGAAGTTAATTGACTAGTGGCCTAAGGGTTTCTTCCCAAAAGTTTAAGGATTTATAGCCTTTAACACTATCAGGAGATAAAAGCATTATCACATTTTATATAAAATATTTACATAGAGCCAAAAAGATGCAGAGTAATACATGAATTGCCAATTCTACAAATAAATCGAAAGCGACATGGAATATTACTAAACCGGCGACACCGGCTCGGTGGCGCAATGCTAAGGCATTTGATTTGCGACTACGGGGTCCCGGGTTCGAATCCTGGTCAGGGTATGGATGTTTAGTGGCATTTTTCATGTGTTACCGAGATGGTAGCAGTGTACTAGACCGCTGTTGGGTGGCACAACAGTCGCTGATATCTATCCTGAGTTCGAGTCTCAGCTGCGGTAGATGGCAATATCGCAGGGAATGGTCGTTGTGTTGATGTCTATGTGTACGTGTCCTGGTTGAGTGGTGGAATAGCATTTAGCTAAACTCCGCTAGGACGTTAATATAAATAAGACGATTAAATAAATAAATAAATAAAATAAATGAATAAAAAGGAAATTAGTGCCAATGACAATAATATAAAACTAAAATTTTATAACGTATTATGTACTGATTATCTAGCGGAATTAAGTAATAAGTTTAATAAGCACTTTATTAATGTACCTAAAAGTCTAATAAGTAATACGATTACAGCAATATTTAATCCAGTGCTAAATGTGAACATAAACCTGCATATTTTCGCTTTTGTGCCCCTACTGAAATAGAATAGGCCTATTACTCTTGTCAGCATATTTTCAAAAATATGGAGAGATACGGTTTAAGAGGCAAAACTTTAAAAGGACTCGGCTTGTTGATATTCATAACATAAGATCCTCCCATCTGAAAACTGATGTGGGTGTTTCACAAGGATCAGTGTTGGGTGCATTACTATTCATAATTTATGTTAATTAATTAAAATTTTCGAATCTTGTAATGTTTGCAGATGATATGTCACTACTTAGTACCAGCCAAAACCTAAATAACAATATCACCAACACAAATATACAACTGTCGAATTTCCATGCACTATTAGTTGACAATAAATTGGTATTGAATAAAATGAATAAGTCGGTTTTTATGCGTTTCATCTGCCATGACAATGTTGATAAAAATGTATTAATAAAATCTAATAAGGGTTCTTTAAAACAGGTTACTAGCACAAAATTCTTGGGCATACATTTATCTGAGAATTATAGCTGAAAAGTCTACATTGATATGTTATACAATAAAATTGCACCAATGTGCTATTGTTTAAGTCAACTATGGTACAAAGTCAATTCAGAATTAACAAAAATATACTACTATGCACATTTTCATTAAATTGCCTCATATGGAATAATTGCTTGTGGATGCTCCAGTGAAAGTTCAAGGGTATTTATACTACAAAAGAAAGAAATTCAATATAAGTTGGCGTAAATGCACGAGTGAGGTGTCGAGCCCATTTTATAGTTTTGGGAATTTTACCACTGCCACTTATCTTCATTTTAAATATTCTGTTATACGCTAAGAAATAAAATTTCCCCCTACTAAATCAAGATATTTCTTAGAGTACACGTATACTGCGGATACCTTACCATAGAACTTTTCTTTATGAACGATGTCCTAAATATCTAGCAATTAAAGCTCTTAACATACTGCCCAATAACATAAATCTCATGATGAAATACAATTTAAGAATATATCTTACATGACAAATGTTGTTACTGCCTTAATGATTATTTAGAGGACAGATTTTGACTTGTTCTGTTTGTCCTCTTCCAGTTTTAATTATGGCATGTAATTTTTGGTTAAAGGTTAAAATAAGATCTACCATCTTTTCCTTATTCTTATTCTTACTCACAACCTATTGCCACGTATTGTGATTTATTGATTAATTATTCTGATGATTATTCTTATATATAAAACTACACAGGGTGTTTCAAAGTTAAAGGTACATACGTTACTTGTGGATAGAGGGCACTTTGGTGGTTCCAAATTACCCGGCATTAATGCATTCATCGTCCTTCTTTACTGAGATACAGGATGTTTCATTGATTTTTGCCAATTTTTTTGATCATAACTATTGAACCACCTTGTATAATCGGTTCTTACTTAGAATGTGTGTTACACACATTATTCTTGATATAACGTCATAATAAACCAAAAATAAATCCATGTCCGGCTTAATAAAAAATCGGTAAAGGTCTTTACACAGAACTTCCCTCGTTATTTGTGCATGGCGGTCACTCTAAAAAATTAATAATTATTACGAAATGACATTGAGAATAATAATCGGAATATAGTTATTGCTATTATTACAAAGAAAACTTGATAAGTTTTGGTCAAAAAAATATACAGATTGCTCATCCAACAGCAAAAGCTCAATACTAAATAACAGGTGCGACATATGGCAGGCTTGCGCAACTGCCTTTACAAATGTCCACCATGACTGAATTATTTCTTGGGATGACCACCCTGTACATTTTTCAATAAAAGTATAATAGGTGTATATGTCAGATATTATTGCCATCCGTCACATCAATCCAACATTCGCGTAATGGAGCGGAAGTATAGTGGTGGTTAAATTTTATTTTAATTTTTCAAAAATGTTAAAAAAAAATTTAAAATTTTTTCTTCTGAAATAGGTTTAAAATGTCAAACGTAGAAATTTTAAATTTGAGCAAAAAGGAAAGTTTCCGTCTATTCTATACTAGTGGTAAAAGAAGTTTAAGATTTAAAAATTATATATTTTTTTAAAATAGGTTTAGAATGTCATGAAACGTGAAACTTTTAAATTTGAGTAAAAAAAGTTTCCATCTATTCTAGTGTTAATTTTTTTTCCAAACTGGTAACGAAATGTTGCAAAATTTTTTTTTCCGTAATTGGTTTGGAATGTCATGAAACGTGGAAATTTTAAATTTGAGCAAACCAAATTTTTCGTCTATTCTATAGTAGTGATAAATAGATTAAAAATGTTTTCAAATTTTTTTAAAATTTTTTTAAACACATTTTTAAATTTGTTTGAATAGTTTTAGAATGCCATGGAAACGTGGATAGTTTAAATCTGAACAAAGAAAAAAAATTCTATCCTAGTGGTAAAATTTTTTTAAAATAATGAACAAAATTTCTAATTTTTCTTTTAAATAGGTTTAGAACGCTATGAAACGTGAAAATTTTAAATTTGAAGAAATAAAAAAATCCATCTATTTTAGTGGTAAAAAAAATTTCAAAAATGTTGGTAAAAAAAAATTTCAAATAATTTTCAAATTTTTTTTTTTTGAATCAGGCTTAGAATGCCATGAAACGTGGAAATTTTAAATTTGAAGAAAAAAAAAATATCGTTTTAGTAGAAAAAAATTTTTCAAAAATGTTGGTAAAAAAAATTTAATTTTTTTTTTAAATAGTTTTAGAATGCCATGAAACGTAGAAATTTTAAATTTGAGAGAAAAAATTTTTTTTCATCTTGGTAAAAAAATTTTCAAAAATGGTGAAAAAAATGTTCAAAAATTTTTTTTTTAGAAATAGGTTTAGCGTGTCATGAAACGTGGAAATTTTAAATTTGAACAAATTTTTATTTTTTTATCTTGGTAAAAATTTTTTTTTAAATGTTGGTGAAAAAAATTTTCAAAATTTTTTTTCCCGAAATAGGATTAGCGCGTCATGAAACGTGGAAATTTGAGCGAAAACAAATTTTTTTCACTATTTATTCCATTTAGACGGTCCACCCTGTATATTTTCCAGTGAAATTTCTACCATTTCTGCGCTGACAGTAGCGTCAACTACCTGCCAAATTTGACTGCTCTCCGTCAAGTAGTTTTTTAGTAAATGCACCAACAGACAGATAGACAGACAGACAGACAGACAGACAGACAGACAGACAGACAGACAGACAGACAGACTGACGGAATTGAAAAACCTATATTTTCGTAATCTCCGTGATCTGAAACGTCAGAATCCGTAAAAATCTCGGAGGGTGATTTTTTCTCGAATACAATACTTCCCTTCGGTATGCGAGGGAAGTAAAAATTGACAATATATTGTATGTCAGAATCAACACCCTGTATGACAAAAATGTGTAGATCTGTTTCGATATTCGTAAAGAGCGGAAAAAACTGAATAGAGCAGCTCACTTTATTTGTTTACGCATTTTATTCATCATCCTTGATTACTTGCCGTAAATCCAATTTCATTAAAATGGTCCAGACAGTTGGAACTTGAATATTTATTTCAGGATTAATTAACAAAAAAAATAATCTTGCAGCAGTGACAATTCTTTCACTTTTAGACTAGATAAGTGGAAGTAATTTTGAAAACGATGTAGATTTGCGCACATAAATCAAAATAATACTTAATTTTGTGAGTCTACATTTAAAAATAATATTATTCTTAATACATGTATGTACAATAACAATAAATACGTGAAAGCACTAAATGCATAACTACAATAACTGTTCAAAGTTGCTTCCATTTCGTTGAATACATTTCCTTGCTCTAGTAGTAATATTTCTAATTGCACGTCTATATGTGGATTATTTCTAACTTCTACGCAAGTATTATTAACACGTTCCAAAAGTACTCTACTATTAATGGCTGCGTCATATACCTTTGTTTTTAAATGTCCCCGAAGACAATAACCAACAGGATTGAAATCCAGTGACCTTGAAGGAAAATAATGAGGTCGTTTCGATCTATCGACATATTTGGAGAATCGTCATTTAGGACATTTCTCACATTATTCCTAAAATTGGGTGAAGCGCCATCATGCCGATAATACATTCCCGCAATATTTTCATTTTCCAATAACACTGGTAAAAAAAATTTGCATTTTGAAGTCTAAATAAAGTTCACCTGATAATCTATCAGGGAGGATATGTGGCTTAATCAAATGATTGTTGAAGACACCGCAACAAATATTAGCAGCAAATCGATGTTGGGATTTATTCTGTCTTACAGCATGTGGGTTCTCTTCAGTCCTAACATGTGAATTTCTTAAATTATTCTTGTAAATTGTGCATCATCTGTAAACAGACATCTGTTAAGAAATCTTCGATTCCGAATAATCCAGTTACTAAAATTTAACCGATGAACTTCATCCCCTTCCTCTAACCTCTGAAGCTGTTGAACATGAAATGGATAGAGATTATTTTTTTTTTAGTGTCCTCCAAACACTGACATGTGGAACACCTAAAGGATGACCCACTCTTCTTGTGCTAATTTTTGAATTATTTGCAACAAGGTTGCCTTACTTGATTCTCATTTGAAGTGGCCGTTGGATACCAACCATGATTTTTTGAATAATTGACAACTATAACAAAAGTTTTATGATCAGGAATTCGGCGTCCAGGAAATCTTCTTTGATATTCTCTCACAGCAGCCCGTCCATTGCCGTCACCAAATCCATACACATAGATTATATCTGCATATTCACCATTTGAAAATTGATAAGGCATGTTATGTACTTTCTAATGTGGGTAATAATATTAATATAAATAATAAATATTTTAGAATAATAAAACGCAAGTATGTCGAACCAGTAAACATGAACTGTCAAATACGAAAATTTTCAAATTTTAATAAATGAATTATTCGGAATCCAAGCATTCTTAACAAATGTCTGTTTATAGACGAGGCACAATTTACAAGAGATGGTGTTTATAATTTAAGACATTCACATGTTTGAACATAAAAGAATCCACATGGTATAAGACAGAATAAATCCCAACATCGATTTGCTGTTAATATGTATGTATTTGTTGCGGAGTTTTCAACAATCATTTGTTTGGGCCATATATCCTCCCTGATAGATTATCAGCTGAACTGCATTGTTTTTAAAATTATTTTAAAATAGTTCACTTACCTAGTCTAGAAGTGTAAGAATTGTCACTGCTGCAAGTTAAATTTTTTTGTTAATTAAACCCTGAAATAAATATTCTAGTTCCAACTGTCTCGAACATTTTAATGAAATTGGATTTACGGCAAGTAATCAAGGTTAATGAATGAAATGTGCAAACAAATTAAGTGAGCTACTCTGTTCAATTTTCTCCGCTCTTTTCGAATATCCAAACAGATCTACAAAATTTTGATTTTGACATGCAACAAATTGTCAATTTTTTATTAAGCCGGACCTGGATTTCTTTTTGGTTTATTATGAAGTTTTATCAAGAAAAATAAATGAAACATATGTTCTAAGTATGAACCAATTATACAGGGTGGTTCAATAGTTATGATCAAAGAAATATTTGGCCAAAATCGATAAAACTTCCTATATCTCAGTAAAGAAGGACGATGGATGCATTAATACCAGGTAATCTGGAACCGCAAAAGTGCCTTCTATCCACAAGTAACGTATGTACCTTTAACTTTGAAACACTCTGTGTATGTTTATTTATTTCTTAGAATATCTGAGTTAATTTTATTCCTCATCTCTGATATGGAAAATACACCAAATTTAGATATAGACCTACCAAGCGTCTCTGAGAAATCTATAACGTGATGCAAACTGACTCAGAAATGGTGAAAGAGTTAGCTACTGTTGAGCATTATTCCGAGCATATGCATTCTCTTAAATAAAAACATCTGTAAATTAAGGTTTTAAAATATTAACTGAAAAAAGTATCGTTGCTCCAAAGTTATTGTGAAAAATAATTTAACAGAAGTAAGTTTGCATGACTAATGTGAATACATTATGTAAAAAATATCGATGTATGTTAAAATGGAGGCATTTGCATATATGCCAAATTTGAACATTTTCAATTCTGTAAGACATGATCGATAAACATGCAGAAATATGCAATAATAATATTGTACTTTACCTTGTCAACTATCTATTAGCCGGTAGATAAAGTTCATATTCAACGAAAATACGTCTTTGTATATAATAATCAATTTATTAAGAAAAACGTAGTAATGTAAATAAAAAAGACTGGTTCTCAAGTAAAGCATTTTCAAATAAAATTTAAAATTGATGGTTAAGTAACAACCCTCTTGAGTTTAAAATTGCTGTCTAATCTCTACCATCTTATAATATATATTCCACCACATCATCAATCATCTCAATATTCCCACAAAATCCACTACACTCAATACTTGACAAACGCGTACTTTTGTGAACATAAATTTCACCATCAGAAAGTATAAAACCCTCGCCTGTGGCAAACGATCTTTCATTATTGTGCTATAATCGCAAATAAATGTTTTTAATTTTCTTTTGTTGAATGAGGTTTGCTTCTTTCTAGTTAATATAATAATGAAACTTATGCGCCGTTTTAGAATGTAAAATATTCTGTTCAGCAAATGTTCATTTTTCATATTAAGTAAATAGTAAAAATATGGAAAATATTCTTGCTTCTTATGAATAATAAATACAGTGATTATTTAAGTACTCTCAAACCATTTATGTGACCTTTTACGCGATGTTTTTCTTAGAACTCTGTTTCAAATGAGTTCTTGTCTAGATGTAAATGAACCAGAAAATACTTTATTAAGATGAAAAAATATTCGAAATTATGTTAATGAAATATACAATACACAATATACTTAACAATAATAATAACTTGATTTTATTAAGGCGGGGTAAGTCAAAAACCTGTTTGTGTCTAGCCTGTAAGATTTATAGAGATCAGAATAATCCATTTACCCATGAAATTATTAAATAATTATAAGGTAAAAACAAACAATCTTAATTAGTAGAAAATGAAAGAAAAGTAAGAAGGCAAGAGTAACAACTGATTATGATTATGTTTCATTCCAAAATTGTAATACTGAAATATTTGAATACTGTTAATATGACGTTAGACGAAGAATACAGGTGGCAAGATCAGAAACTTGTCAGTTCAGCAAAATTTGGAATGACAGGAATATCACTAAGTGGTCAGAGATCAGACATGCTAACCAAGCGCGTAGATAAGGGATGGTAGAGGTGGTAATTACCACCCCCCACCCCCAAGAAGGGTTAAAACATAAATAGTCAGGCGAGTTAGTGTGACTTGTCGGCAGATATAAAATTGTATTAAGCTTACGCTTTATTTTGGTTCATAGCGTGTTTTTATGCCACTTGAACCCCTTCAGAGAAAATAGAAAGTCAACCCTCATAAATTGTAATTCTGTCCTGACCCGTAGGTTTGATATAATATTTAGTTACTTCCTTCTCCAATATATTGATTTCTTATTACAGTTCTTATAAATCTAAGTTTGTTTAATTTCTTATTTTAAATAAACAATAACGTTTTGAGATTCATTTTCAAATACTTATGGATCATTTTCTGGGAAAATTCTACAAAATTCAGAACTGATTCAGCCCTAGATTAGATTAGATTAGATTAGATTAGGAAAGAGGAGCTGGCTGATTGGCCTTGACCATCGCGAACCCCGTGGATCTATTGGGAGCTCCTGATTGTTTTCCTTAAAGTTCCTTATCCAGCTTTGTCATTTGTATCGGACTCCGCATCCTTGATAAGGGTCCCTTGGTGCAGCTATCGGCTCTTGGTTTTTCCTCACCAAGTAGTTGGAATCTCAGTCTATCAAGGCCTTCGCAATGACACAATACGCGGACTGAGGTTTCCTCTGCCTTTTGGCAGAATCTGCATGTTTCGTCCTCTGCCAGACCCATTAAACTCAAATGTCTATTAAGTCGGCAGTGGCCGGTTAGAAGACTCACTATTATTCTAATGGCTTTTCTATTTTGGCATAATTGGTTCTCCGTAAAGGCCGATCATTCTTTAATGAACACTTCCTATCTCTGTCGTAGGAAATATTTCCACCATTTCAGAGATTTAGTTTGCACCCATTTGTTAATGAATGCTCGTATGCATGGCTTGGCCACACCACATAAGGATTCGGGTCCTATGAGGGCGCTACCCGCGCCTTTTCTGGCCAGTTCATCAGCCTTTTCATTTCCCTTCTGTCCCCTGTGTCCTGGTACCCACACCACACTCATTTTGTTCTGACTTCCTAGGTCTATAAGAGTATTTATGCAGTCACATACAAGTCTCAATTCAACTTGCATGGAACCGATTGCTTTTATCGCAGCCTGGCTATCGGAAAAAATGGCAATCGACTGATTTACAGTTCTTGCCTTATAATTTCCTTTGCGCACCACTGTATTGCGGCCACGTCAGCCTGAAATACTGTGGCGCATTTTCCTAGACTTTTTGGGATTTTCGTTTTAGACCTTATCCCATAAATCCCAGCTCCAACTCCCTGCTCTGTCTTAGAGCCGTCTGTATACCAGACTGTTTGTGCCGGTATTAGAGGGCCGTTTGTCCAGTCTTACCTATCTGGTATTTTGATTTTGAAATTTTTATTAAAGTTATACTTTGGGAGTGTAATGTCCGTGAGCATTCCTAGAATGGGATCCGCCTTCAGCTCTAGGTATAACTTTATGTGCTCTGTTCCATGCTGCTGCCTTATTAGTGTAAGGCCTTGCATTAGCCTATGCAGCACTGCACGAGCTTCTTCTTGAATACGTATGTGTAGTGGTGGCAAGTCAAGAAGGACTTTCAGTGCAGCCGTTGAAACAGTTTTTATGGCTGATATCATATTCGCAAATCGCCCCCTAACAACTATTACTATGTCGTCAGCATATCCTAGACAGTAAAAGCCTCCCGCAGAAATGTTTCTTAGGAGGTCGTCATCAAGGGTTTCCCACAGTAGTAGAGATAGTACCCCTTGGGGGCAACCTGTACTCACCTTTGCCTCAATGGTAGCCTCGCCTAAAGTGGATACTATTATCCTTTTCTCTAGCCTCGCCTTGATATACTGGCAGAGCACTGTTGGGACTCCTCTGGTTAACAATGCATTCGTTAACGAGTGCGTTGTTGCTATCCTAAACGCTCCTTCTATATCTAGAAATGTCACTACTGCAATTTCTTTGTCATCTAATGACTTTGCTAGTAGCCTATTTAAATTATCCAGCGCGAGGTCTGTTGACTTTCCCGGCCGGTATGCATACTGTCTTTCACTAAGAGGATTTTCTCTTAGAATTTCGTCTCTAATGTACCCGTCCAGTAGTCTTTCAAGTGTTTTAAGCAAGAAAGAGGACAGGCTTATGGGTCTATATGACTTGGGTGTTTGGTCTGAAATCCTACCTATTTTTGGGAGATAGGTGACCTTTACCTTGTGCCATATACGTGGTATGTATCTCCAGGCCAAACAGGCTCTGAAAATTTTACATAAATGTGGTAGTAATATATCCTGTCCTTTCTGGCGCAGGATTGGGTAAATTCCATCCATTCCAGGAGCTTTCAATGGTTGGAACTTACCAATTTACCTTCTCATTTTATCAGGTTTTACTACCTCATTGGACAGTCTCCAATCTACAGGTCTGGGCCACGCCGACCTTTGATCTAGATGTCGACTGTCCTCTGAGCCCCCCAAAACCAGAGAACCCGGAAAATGTGCCTCCATGAGCAGTTGAATACTTTCCGTTGGTGTTTCAGTGTAGGTTTCATCGTCTTTTTTGAGAAAGCCTACTTCCTTTGCAGTACAACCAACCTTGGCCAGGACCCTATGAATTCTGGAGGCTGCTGGGCCATCATCGATCTCCTCACAAAACCTCCTCCAAGAGCGTCTTTTGACTTTGTGGATTTCTGTGTTGTAGTACCTGAGTTCTTTTTGTAGGCATCCCAGTCTTGGTTGGATCTGGCCTTGTAGAACAGTTTTCTCACCTCTGGCCAGCCCTAAAAAGGCAAAACGATTTTCAATAGAACTTTTGACGTTGAAAAAAATCGTTAGTATTCTTTTTTAATTTTTGGTACGGCATCTTATTTTTTGAGTAGAAACAAAAAAAAGGATTTTTTTTTAAAGTTAATCTATTTCAAAAAAACTGGATAAAAAAATCTTCAATATTAAAAGCTTGGGAATTTTTAACTCCAAAACAACGCACTTTATGAAAAAAAATTAAAGAATAAAAACTGTTTGGAAGAGTTCAAAGAATATTGTGGATTTTTCAGAATTTTTGTAAATTTCTAGCAATAATTGCGATGGAAGAAAAAAATTAATATTTCCAAAAATTGATACAAAAATTCAAAGTTATTCTTTGACCTTGCAAATAATTTTTGATCTATACAATTTTTTCATAATGTGCGTTGTTTTCGAGTTACAAATTCTCAAAGTTTTAATATTGAAGATTTTCTTCACCCAGTTTTACTAAACCTTTTAGAAAAAATCTCAAGAGACATTTTTTTAGTTTTTACTCGAAAAATAAGATGCCGTCCCAAAAATAGAAAAATCATAATTTTAAATCATTTTTTAAAACGTCAAAAATTTGTTTGGAAAATTTGTTAGCTTTTTAGAGCTGAATCACCCATAAAACATAAAATTATCAATTGCGCCACTCAGATTCATACAGTAGATATTTTTCCGATCTTTTATGTCCTGCATCAATATTCTTAAAGCTCCGACTTTTGGAGAAAGTGGTCGCATATTCCCAGAGAATGGCCCACATGTATTTTTCAGTTTTAATGGTTTAATAATCTCTAATTAATTGTTATTTTATTCGATACGAATGATACGATACGATGTGATACTAAAACATAAAGAAATATATTTTTTTTATTTTAAAAATTTAAATTTTAAATTTTAAAATATATTTACGCCCTTGTTGCTAACACTTTGTGTTGTCCATATTTCTTTAACCTCTGAGGCATGGACCATTAGGGAGACGGACATAGGACGCATGACGTACTGATACTTCTGAAATGTAGGTTTGCCAACCTTACTACGGGACTGTCTGGACAGTCCTTGGCACAAATAGCTCTATTCTCTAAAAAATACGTCCACTCAATCAGTCAGATATAGAACAATATAAAATAGTTGATATTCCAAGGAATTCCATGGCGAAGAGATCGCTCTCCAAAATATTAGACTGATGTAGGCAACGAGTTTGTCGATGGGAAAGAGTTTTGTCGAGACAGGCAGCCGCAGTAGAAGAGAAATATTCATTAGCTATTTTTAACATTTACTTTAACTTTTGGCTTGGTTATTTAATCTGATTCAAATTTGGAAACCCTAAGATATAGTCTTGTTTAAACTTTTTAAAATGTTGATGACATTGTAAACAATTAATAAATAATGCCAATCGAATCAACAATATACCTACTCACAATAGAAGATCCCGTGCAATCTAATCTAAAAAACAGAACTTACAGAACCGCATTCAATCAACCTGTTATAATTAAGTAATGGTTTAAAGTGGCCATTCCCTAGAAAGAGACATCGAAAGGGAAATATTTATTATTTTTGGCTATAACTTTTTTCTTAGTACGTATATTTAATAAAAATATAGCAGTACCCAAATAGAACCAAAACAAGACTATTACTATGAATTTTCACTAAATAATTTCAGTGGTTTGCAAAATAGCTAGATTTAAATTTAAAAACCGCTGTCTAAGGAATCACTACTTCCACATCCAGATTATTCGTCCAAGTCTCTTTAAAGGAAACACCTTGACTATATTTGCACTCTAGTATGTGGAAATTATTGGTCATAGAATTTTAATAATATTTGGGGTAGATGTCATAGAAAAGTTTGAGGAGTTGGTTTCTACCATATACGTTAAAAATGAAGTTTCTAGTTTACCGTACTTATTTTCCACTATTTACAACCTACCACCTCAATGGAGTCATCTCAATCAGATGTCACTACAATACATACGTGTACTAACTTTCAAGTGAATATCTCAATTTGATGTTATCAATCCCATTAATAATGAAGCGGAGGTGGTAGAGTTTGAAAAATATTATAAATAATCTGAGGCCTTGGTTTCTAGTATATACACCGAATCCCAAATTTCTGTAGTCTTACCAGCTTGCTTTACTTATTTTCCCCTATATGCCCCTATTTAACCTCCAACCCTTCAACGGAATTATCTCAAAATATAATCTAGTTCCAGATGTCGTTATAATACATACGTGTAGAAAATTTCAAATGAATATCTCAATTTTATTTTATCAACCCTTTTCAAATTGGAGTAGGGGTGGTGGGGGTTGAAAAATATTATTAAAAAATCTGACGCTTTGGCTTCTAGTACATACACCGAATTTCAAGTTTCTGTACTCTTACCAACTTGTTTTACTTATATTCCTCTATTTACCCCAAATTAACCCCCAACCCTTCAACGGAATCATCCCAAAATATAATCTAATTCTAGACATCGTTATAATACATACGTGTACGAAATTTCAAATGAATATCTCAACTTTATTTTATCAACCCCTTTAATGGGGTAGGGGTGGTGGGGGGTTGAAAAATATTATAAAAAAATCTGAGGCCTTAACTTCTAGTACATACACCGAATTTCAAGTTTCTGTACTCTTACAAGCTTGCTTTACTTATTTTCCCCTATTTACCCCTATTTAACCCCCAACCCTTCACCGGATTTCCTCAAAAAACAATCCAGTTCCAGATCTCGTTATAATATATACGTGTACAAAATTTCAGGTCAATATCTTGAACCGTTCCGGAGAAAGCGTGCGGACAAAAAAAGTTACAGACAGACCGACAGACCGACAGACCGACAGACAGACCGACAGACAGAAAATTTTTTTTCGCTCAAATTTAAAATCTCGACGTTTCATGACATTCTAAACCTATTTCACGAATAAAAATTTTTGAAAATTTTTTTGCGATTACTATACTTCCAATCCACTACGTGGATGTGGAAGTAAAATTATGGTAATCTTCCTATTTCATAGATTTAAATCTAGCTATTTTGCAAACCACTGAAATTATTGAGTGATAATTCATAGTAATAGTCTTGTTATGGTTCTACTTAGGTACTCTTATACTGTTTTTTGAATACACATACAAAAAAAAAATGATATGGGCAAAAATAATAAATATTTTCGTACCGGATGTCTCTTTCTAGGGAGTGACCGAATTAAGTGCAATATGTAAGTGCGATATATTATTGAATTCGTATTACAAAATTCTTTCCAAAAATTATGTAAAAACTTCAGGTCCGTATTTAAAGTTTTGAAGTTGATGATGGCATTAAGTCGACACTAAGAAAGTATTCTTGGATTTTTAATAAGTTCAGTAATAACCGAGATATTTCGAAAAATTCAAAGTCTATTATTTGCATTTTTTTCCAATATCTTAATAACCAATAGGAATATTTCCTACTTCTTTATGTCATATTATTGAGTACTATATTCCGCAACTTTGCCACCATTTAACCGACTCTCAAGTACGGTTTCCGAGATTCCAATGATACGCATCCAATTTGAATCAGCCTATATGTAGTTCTAATGTTCAAATTTTCTTGACCGTTGATATCAAATTACTTGATGTATATCATAAAGTTTTTCAATTATTTTATATGGAAACTACGAGTATATTGCCTTAAGTTTCATTTTATTAACCACCGTCGGAGAATTACAATATTTGCAAAAAACAACAGAAAATGATGTGGTTTCATAACTTACTCGAAAACGAAAACTGGATGGACTGCAAAAAGTTTCTGGAACGATTGAAGAGTGCATAAAGTTTCTTTTTCAGAAAGCTTCACGTCTACCAGATATTTACAACATGTTTCCAGATACACTACGATTTCTAAAGTCTACTGCAACGGAATGGAAGATACGGCTGAAAGCAGCATCGTATTGTATTATTATCGTAACTCAACACCACTAAATCAGTAGTACAGCAGCAGGTTTAATATGAGTCGGTTGCCATGTTATACACTCATTACTTCAATAATCTAGTTATGCTAATTATTCCTGGCTTTTAAGTTTGTCTCGGATTTTTAGAGGTTGAGCTTTTTGCCCCAGTGCCTCGGTGTAGACTTGGACCGGCCTCGCAAGAGATTGGCCTGCTATTTCGTCAACCCCACTTCCCAATGTGAGCAATGTGGACATGTCAGCAGACCTTCTCTGGTTCTGGCTGTTGGCCTCTGCCGGCTGGGCCCCATTTTGTGACGCTCTTTTGTCTTGGTCTTCTTCGCCGGCATGGCTGCTCCCGGGAGCGTCGTCTGTTGAGACAGGGAACGACTGTTGCTATCTCCTTTCTGAGATTTTTTGGGATGGTGAGTTGACCACCGGTTCCCAGGATGCCAAACGATATCCTGCGTTCCGGTTAGTTAGTAGGAAGGATGAACTGTGTAGCTCAGGAAGTGCCATCGAGATCGGGTGTGTTATTTTCTCTCCACTGGTGTTTTTGGTGGTCGGACTGAAAAAAGAATGGGTTAGTTTATACTTCGTTATCGAGGATCTGGAATTTCGACCTCATATGCTGGGTCGTAATCAGTCGTGTCCACGAAATCCAGTATTTAAATTAAAATTGACATATGTCCGGTTCACCTTGCACTCCAAAAATTGAATGATTGAAAAAAAAATATGGTACCGATTTGTTCCTTAAAACCTAAGCTTTCAAATACCACTTGGCGTTTTTCAAAAAAAAAATGGTGGCTTAACATGGTGCCTGAAATGGTAATTATTTTGATAGTTCCTATAGAAAATTATACTTACGGTACTTACTAATTATTGTAAAAATAATAAAACCAGTATAGCATTTTTTTTTGTTAGGTCCTAAGCTTTCGAATGCTGGTAGGCGTTATTTCAAGAAACAAAATGGCGGCTCAATATGACTGAGAATGTCCTAAAAACATGATAGAAATTAAAGTAAATGAGGTTTTCTGTTGATGATTAATCTAAAATTGCCTAAAAAATATAAAAGAATGTGGTATTATGTATTTGATTATAGATGCCAACATTATTTAATCAAAAATATTTATACGGATACAAGATGGCGCCGTATCGGTATCAAATTCAAACATTCATATAAAAAGTAGAAAATTGTATCCATAATTCTCAATGAATAAGAAAAGTTAGGGTACCAGTTTCTTCGTTAGAACTTAAAATTTTTAACGGCAGTTGATATATTTTAGAAAACAAAATGGCGGCATTATGTGTCCCTTGAAATAAAGGGTATTTAAAAAATATATTATGAAAATGTATACTTACTACACAAATCATTGTTAAAGCATATAAAAAAGAACATTTATTTCCTTAGGGCTTAGAGCTTTTAAACGCCACGATTCATTAAAAAAAAATGGCGGCTGAATATCGCAGAAGTAAATGATGGTTTCTTCTAGAAATTAATCTAAAATGCCCTGAAAACTGTAATTAAATGTATAATATGTAAGCATTTGAATTCCACTTATCATTTTTAAAAATGGTGGCTTCGGATGGTGCTTAAAATTGTGGGTATGCAATTTGAAAATTTTAAAAAAATTAGTGCTTGCTGACAAAATTAGTGTTAAAATAATACAATAAAAGAACAGTGTTTTTTAGGGACATATACTTTCCACATTATTCAACAAGTCATTTTTACAAAAAAAAAAAATGGCGAATCAATACGGTTGAATTTCTCCTGAGAACGTGGCAGAAATAAAAATGATAAATTCTTCTGAAAATCAATTTGAAATGAACTAAAAACTATGATTAACCATTATTATTAAAAGTTACACCGGGTTCATGATCAGCGGGCCAAAATACATGAGAATC
The DNA here is from genome assembly GCA_963583905.1 of Stenurella melanura. Classification (NCBI taxonomy): domain Eukaryota; kingdom Metazoa; phylum Arthropoda; class Insecta; order Coleoptera; family Cerambycidae; genus Stenurella; species Stenurella melanura. The sequence continues at coordinate 71,125,616 of OY757312.1, read as the reverse complement.
ACATAGCGGGACCTATGAGTCAAGACACTTTTGCGTTTTTGTATGCCAGTGTAATTTTTAATAACAATGGTTAATAATAGTTTTCATTTCATTTCAAATTAATTCCCAGAAGAAATCGTGATTTATTTTTATTTCTGCCAAACCGTATTGATCCGTCATTTTATTTTATTATTTATTTTTTTTTGTAAAAATAACTTGTCGAATTATGTGGAAAAATGTCCTTAAAAAACACTGCTTCTTTTAGTGTATTCATTTGACAGCAAGTATTAGTTTTCCTTAAATGTTCAAAATACATACTCACAATGTTTAGCACCATCTGAAACAACGTTTTTTTTAATGATAAGTGTCATTCAAAAGCATACATATTAAACCATTAGTTACAGTTTTCAGGATATTTTGTATTAATTTCTAAAAGTAATCATCATTTACTCAGGGCATCATATTTTCAGGGCATTCAGCCGCCATTTTTTTATAATCGCTCGTAGTATTTAAAAACTTATGGCCTAAGGAAATAAATGTTACCATTTTTATATTTTTGAACAATAGTTTGTGTAATAAGTAAAAATTATTATAATATTTTTATGAAATGCCCTCTATGTCTAAGGACATAATTCCGCAATTTCGTTTTCTAAAATATATCAACTACCATTACCATTAAAAATCTTAAGTTCTAACAAATTACCCTAAGTTTTCTTATTCAATGAGAATTATGGATACAATTTTCCACTTTTTATATGAATGTATGAATTTAACACCGATTAGGGCGCCACCTTGTATCCGATAAATATTTTTGGTAAAATAATGTTGGTTTCTGTAATCAAATACATAATACAAACTTTTCTCAGACTTTATAGGTGATTTCAGGTTAATTGTCAATAGAAAACCTCGTTTACTTTAATTTTTATCATATCTGTAGGACATTTTCAGTCATGTTGAGTCACCATTTTGTTTTTTGAAATAACGCCCAACGGCATTCGAAAACTTAGGTCCTAACGAAAAAATTACTATGCTGGTTTTATTTTCCTTTATAATAATTAGTAGTGTAAGTATAATTTTTTACAGGAATCTTCAAAATACCATTTCAGGCGCCATATTAAGCCACAATTTTGTTTTTTTTGAAAAACGCCAAATGCTATTTGAAAGCTTAGATTTTAACGAACAAAGCGGTATCTTAATTTTTTTTTTTTTCATTCATTCAATTTTTGGATAGCAAGGTGTTCTGATTGACGTGGAATGTTCCATGTACCTAAAATCTCTAGGGCCAGGATGGGAACCATATGGATATTTCTTTGCATGATAAGAATGTTATCATAGTATAACTATTAGTCAGAAGTAGCAAGAAACTGGACCTTATTACCAAATATCAATGTTAAGCAATGTAAGAATATTAATTATTTTTAACGCAACTTCAAGCAATGGTAATAAAAGAGAAACAATTTTAACTAACCAAGTTGCAAAAACAGACATTTTATTAAATATATACCGGGTGAGTCGCGAATTGCGCTCGCCCCGATATTTCCTAAAATATTTGGAATAGAAAATTGAAATTTGGAGGCCTTATTACACGACTAAAATGCCATCTTTTCAATAAAAAATCAAGTGTGGTGCACATCCGGTTTGACCGTAAATGCCCACAACTTTCGATTTTTAAATAGAATACCCTATATATTTTTACATTTTTGGAATCTAGAGGAAATTTTGAATAGAATACATCCATTTTGGTCACTTTTTGATGAACATTAAAAATTTTATTAAAAAATCTATTTCTGAATCCAGAGTGCTGTGGTGCCCAAAATATATTTTAGTTTGTGTGCTACGTTACTACAAAAATAAAAAGAGCAATATGATTGCATTACTTAATTCTCTAGAAGCGTTTAAAATTTGCTGTCAGACAGATACAAAATAAAGCGTTGCGGAAATCTCTTTGAGTAAAAATTAAAGAAAATGAATAATTTTAGTAGAAATGAAAAGGTCGATATGTTACTGATATATGGAGAGCGTCTAAAAAATTCAACTGCAGCTGCAGAACTGTATCAGCAACGATATCCCAACAGACGTCATCCAAGCAGACACTTGTTTGTCAGAGTGGAACAAGAACTAAGAAACGAACCCAATCAACAAGATGATCATCAAACATTTATTGTAAGTGAGGACAAAGAAATTGATGTATTAGGATTTGTGATGATACACCCAACAACATCAACAAGGGAATTGTCAATGAAATGCGATATTGGTCAGTCTTCGGTTTGCAGAATTTCAAAGAAACATAAGTTTCGGTCTTATAAATACCAAATACACCAACATCTTTATGGAGATGATAACGACAGGAGGCTAGTATATTGCAACTGGTTCTTAAATGCAGTACAACAAAACCCAGGTTTTCCTTTTCATATTTTATATTCAGATGAAAGTAGATTTACGAACCAAGGTATGTTTAACAGAAATAATACTAGGTAATGGGCTCAAGAAAATCCGAGGTTGGTAGGGTGGCGGAATATTCAGGAAAGATTTGGGTTTAACTGTAGGCCTGGAGTACTTGGAGATCGAATAATTGGACCCATATTTTTTGATGGAACACTTACTCGCGAACGATATTTATTCTTTTTACAAAACCAGACAGCAGAATTTCTTGACTTACTTCCTCTTGCCTATTTACAAAATCTGTTTTTCGAACAAGATGGTGCTCCCCCACATAATTCCAGAAGAGTGATGATGATGATATTTAAACAACTTGCATGGTGAACGCCTTATCGCAAATCAAGGTCATATCAGGTGGCCTCCTAGGTCACCTGACTTAACACCCCTCGACTATTATGTATGGGGCACTCTCAAAAATAAAGTTTATAAAACTTCTTCAAATACCCGTGAAGAGCTGCAAAATAAAGTTGTACGGGCTCTTAATGAAATAACGCCGGCTGAATTGCGTAGAGCCATTCAAGCAACTGTACGAAGAGCCGAATTGTGTATAGAAAAAAATGGTGGACATTTTGAACAATATCTATAAATGTCAATTTATGGTTTAATTATATTAATTATTTTAAAGGTATCTACTGTTACCTAGTTTAAGTTTAATTGTTCAAACGGAATTGATATTTATTTATTTATAGGCCCGATATTTATGTTCATTTAGATAAAACTTTGAAAACCGAACTGATGTCGCATTCTATTGCAAATGTCCTTGTGGATGTAATTGTGTTTACCTCCACATATGTATGCTAAACTTAATTTTAACGTTCTTTGCGCTCACAATTATTAAATGTTTGATAGCTCAAGATTGCCTATAACTACATGAGTCTGTCTGACAGCTGATATTGTTTTATTACATTCAATGGCTACTATGATTTTTCCAATGTTATTAGGTTACCACAGAAATGTGCCATTTCAGTTTCCAAAGCCCACTAATTTATTATCTATTAGCCGCATGTTTCTAAAAGCTTGGTTGGATTGTATTTTGGTGGAAATCTCAAATATTTCTGAGCGGATTTTCAAAATGTTGGTATCATTAGATTCGTATGAAAATGAGGTATTTAAAAATGTTGGTGAACGATTAAGTTTCCATTTGAAAAAACCGAGTTAGTGGGTAAAAATCACATTTAAAATTTTTAAACGCCTCTAAAGAATTAAGTAATGCAATCATATTGCTCTTTTTATTTTTATAGTAACGTAGCACACAAACTAAAATATATTTTGGGCACCACAGCACTCTGGATTCAGAAATAGATTTTTTAATAAAATTATTAATATTTAACAAAAAGTGACCAAAATGGATGTATTGCATTCAAAATTTCCTCTAGATTCCAAAAATGTAAAAATATATAGGGTGTTCTATTTAAAAATCGAAAGTTGTGGGCATTTCCGGTCAAACCGGATGTGCACCAAACTTGATTTTTTATTGAAAAGATGGCATTTTAGTCGTGTAATAAGGCCTCCAAATTTCAATTTTCTATTCCAAATATTTTAGGAAATATCGGGGCGAGCGCAATTCGTGACTCACCCGGTATTTTGCATCTATTTTGTTTTAATTTATGGTAAAAACTGGATATTTTGGTTTACATCCCTTATCAGGTATTATACATAAAACTATTATAGCAATTATTGAAGAAATGACTTCAATATTTACATATTATAAACGTCTTTTTATCAGAATAGGTATATTGTTCTGGGAAGCTGAAGTCGATACTTTGTTTCTCATTAGTTCACTTACAGTTAAATTATTGTAATCTAGAGTATTGTCCATATTTAATTAGTTTTGTCCTGAGACGTGTCAAATCTCCTATTTTGTATAATACAAATATACCTGGATGTTTGTGTCAGATGTAGTCTTAAGCCACCTTACGAACTGATTAAATGTGAACAATAGACATTCATGTCGTGTGTTTACGGCCTAATATTGACTGTATCTCCACCTTAACATTACAGAATTCAGATTCCTATATACTCTATTTGTTACTTTTATTATAAATATTTAGTTTTCTCATGCTATTTTCTAAGGTTTGTGATTTGTTTCATCATTGTCCATAGTGATTTAAACCACATAGTCTGAAAATTCTTAGCTATTTCGTCCACGTGATCTTTTCACATTTCTTTATAAACCCTTCGTCAGTACTAAACATCGTTTGTCGAATTTGATTTTGAGTATGCATTTATACATTCCTAGCACTATTGATTTATAGTCTAGGTTCAATTACACTATATTTTCTAAATTCGTTACTACAGGACATTTCCTGAATTCTATGACATCCTCATCTCCAATAACATAGCCTACAGTTTATCCCATTTTACATTGCAAACAAAGGATAGAATAAAAAAAACTAAAACATATTTTACAATTTTTACAACACTTTGTGTCACACCTTTACGACACCACTTTTCGAGAAAGATTTACCACTTTTTGCTGCTCTAACATCTCTTGAAGTACTACCCCTTAAAATAGAACATTTTATATATTTTACTTTAGTATAACAGAATTATATGCAGATTATATGTAATTTTACATAATACAAGTGGCCATGTAAGGGGAGAATTTGAAAAATCAAAAATTTGTGAACACGCGTGGGATAATAATCATAGAATTAAATGGGACTCAGCGAAGATTTTGGAAAAAGAGAGCAACGGAACTAAAAGAAAACTTAAAGAATCCGCGATTATTTTATTAAACGACGATAGATGCGTTTCTAATTATTCAATAGATTTTTGTACTAGTTGGTTGCCCATCCTTAGAGACGAAGTAAGTAAAAATAAGATAAATGTAATTTAATGTCTCACGTGACTATGGAAATACATAAACAAAGAACTGTCATGGTTGACGGCTAAAAAAGTTTTGAGAACGGAAGTAGATTCTCTTCCGAAACGTAACTACCCATAGCTTTGATTTTGAGTTTTTAGTTTATAACATTGTTCTAGTTTTTATATTTTTAGGTGTGAGACTTTTTGAAACAGTCAAGTACTCAAGAACCAACCTCTGTCTGATCCGCTTGGCGCAGAGGTTTTTTCATTAAAATTTTTTAAATATTTTTCAGTGGCAAAATACCCAATAAAAAGTAAGAAAAGCCATGTATAGCTTCATCTGTTTAAATAAAAAGTATAGCAGACCAATTTATCACAAAATGTATCGCGTATAGTTCAATTAAAACATAATATTAAACTTAAAAATAAATTAATTTTTCATGTTACCGATCCTAATATCGCGGATGCTCAACCTACGTACAGTGAATATGGAAATATATTAAAAAGAATTTCTCGCCCCTTTTAAATTTGTCATTAATTTAATGAACGAATTTCGTACCCTCGTCATTTTAAAATGTATTTCAATTTCAGTTATTATTAAGGGCTGTCTAGGTTGTATGTATGTTTTTGAAGTTTAGTAATTGTTTTTATTAACATTTTTTATTGCTTTACACAGTTTTACATTTTTTACTAATCCCTAAAAGTTGTATTGCCATATGTATCACCAACCAGTTTATTAATCATCACAAGATTATTATTATTAGAATACGTTTGTACAGAAAACTGTTCCTGCTTGTTTTAAAAGTCTAAACTTGGCAGTGATTTTATAAAACATACCTTTCCGTGGAGAAATCTACGCCCACGATAGACTCGTGTTTATTCTCTGTTACCCATACTACCGTATACGAATCAATCGATTTATATTTATATTGGTTATTGGTATTCTCACAAAGTTCATCTGGATTTCTAAGCATTGATTTATAGGTATGTTGTCAGGCGAGCGAGCAGACCACAGTTCAAATGGACTGTTTGTGCCTATCCAATGTAATGGAAAATGTTGATTTGACTGAGAATTGCAATAATATGTGTATATAGTTATATAAATTTAGAGCCATTTGGTGGAGAATTGCAACGAGCCACGTAAGTCAAATAAAGTTTTGAAGTATTAGATTAAGAAGTGTATGTGCATTACCACCTAATAATAATTAGATGTAGAACTCCGTATGGATAACCTACGAACAAACAAGGTAAGGTAGAATTTAGCAAAAGTATCAGTATGTAGCGTAAATATTAAATCTTTAGTTTTGTTGAATTATTAACTATTCGCTTGAATAGCCTATAAAAGAATTCAAGTAGCCCTAGGAAATAGTCAGATTGCTTTGTAAACAAAATTAAAGTACAAGTCTTATCTGTGGTGATTGATAATTCTGTAAAATTGATAATATAATACATGTAACAAGGCTATACCCGAATGTTGGGTCACTTATCACTAGTATCTCGACAGGGATAACTACAAGGTCCACAATGGAGCCGTTTGATTAAGCGACATGCGCCCGGTTCAGATGAGGTCTCTAAAGAAACCACTAATAGAAACGCAAACCTCAGCAGATTATAGAGCAGATATATCAATGAACACATAAATTGAGCATGCCCATGGGAACAGATTAGAACAAAATGTATTGCTAAAATAAATAATAGCAAAATAACGATGAAGATGTCCAATGATACAAAAACGGCATACCTTACTATTTTCTGTTTTAAAGCCATTTATGAACGCTTGCACGTAGCAGCCGATAATAAAAAATATTAGATATGGATAACGATACGACTACGAGTATGAAAGTTCATGTCGTAGTGTCAAGTCTGGGTGTAGTTTGAGCATAAGCATAATTGATCAGACTGGTCTGGCGATTTGAGTATGTCAATATATATAGCAGAAGAGTTGTAGGAGTAGCTAGCTTATTTCAAAGCATTGGAGGTAGATATCGGTGAAAGAAATTACCAGTAAATTCAGGAAGAGAATAGATCTGGCTTCAGAAATCTCTAGTTGCCTAGCGCTAGGTTTAATTATATTTTAAATTAGTTTAAATATCAAGTACACTACCACCTTGGGTAATTTGGATACAGGACGTATTCCTGATTCCATTGTTAATATAATTTGTAATAAATGGGTATAGGATAATTTCATAGTTGTACACGGATTTCGACGGCTGTCTACGTCCCCAGTTTAAAAATTCTCCTTTCATAACAGGTATGCTCCTCTAAATCTCTTGGCCTCATAGCTTCATTTACGCCCACCCTCCAGCTTCTTCTACGCCTTCCTCTTTTCTTCTCTCAGGTGCCACGCACTTTAGGATTTTTCTGGGCCATCTATTTTCCTGCATCCTTTTTGTATAACCAAACCCAATTAGTTGTTTTCGCTCAACTTCGTCTGCAATATCTCCCTCTCGTCTCGGATTCTATCAAGTCCCGACGTTCTGCAGCTTAGTCTTAAGTAATTCATCTCCGTAGCCAGAAGTTTTCTCTTGTTGGATTTACTTAGGTCCCAAACTTCCGCACCATATATAGGGACACTTTTGACAATGATATTGTAAATGCGTTGTTTCTTTTTTAATGTCTTTTTGCCATAGAAATGAATTAAAGGCACCGATAGCTTTCCTTCCTTTACTTATTTCCTGAATCTCATCATTACTTGTTCCTTGTTTGTTTAAGATGACTCCTAAGTATTTTCATTCTTCCACGCCTTCAATGTTCCCATTTTCCAAAGGTAGGTCACTACATTCATCATTGCCTACTACAAGGTATTCGCATTTCTTCAGATTCATTGTAAAATCAACGCGTTCTAATTCCTCATTGAGCTTCCTCATCAGGTAGCTCAGATCTTGCTTATCTTCCGCTGTCACAACTGGATCATCTGCGAAAAATAGGTCTGTCAAAGCTATGTGTATTTCTCTGTTTTGCTGAACCCTCTTTTCCATGATTTTTTTAACTGTGAACACATTGCCAATGGTTGATCTCCTCGAAATCCTGATTGTTCTTCCGGTTGTTTGTTTTCAATCTTTTTTGTTCAGGTTTCTTATAATCCTTGAATATATCCATCCTATGGTTGCTAGTACTGCTATACCGCGCTAATATCTTGGGTCATCTTTGGGATCATTTTTCAGTATTGCTGACACATATGAAGTTCTCCACTCGATCTGGATCTCTTCTCCGTTAATGCAGCTTTCATATAGAATTCTTAGCATCTCAATGAGTTTTTCGGGTCCATACTTTATGAATTCCGAGTATATTCCTCCTGGAGATTTCCTTAACCTCGTTGAGGCTATCGCTATCTTCAGTTTGAAGATGAATATGACATTGACATTGGGTTCGTGTTGCTGTTTATCCATCTTTGAACATCGGCCGCCTTTCTTCCAAAATAGATTTAAAGTGTAGTACCCAATAATGATTGGGTACTACACTCTCTCGTTCTTTTTCTTTACTGCTTCCTGTTCGCTCTATATTCCTCTCTTGAATCTGCATAATTCGTTTGAAGAAACTTTAAATACAACTGTTTCTCTTGCTTTATTTGCCGTTCCATCTCTTTATCCCACAGTTAATGTTTCTTTTTTCCTTTTTAGATGCATAAGGATTCATAATAGGCCTTTAAATACATGATTTAATGTGCTGGTATTCTGCTTCTATTGTTCGCTCGTCTTGGGGTTGATTTTTGTTCTAGTATCTTGCAGAATAGGTACCGTGTGCTTTCGTGTTCCGAAATATCTAGGTTATCTAAGTTGATATCAATGATGTTTCTGATGCTTCTATTTTCTTGACCTTTGAGTGACTGTAGGGAATATATATTGTTGATTCGAGCAAACGGTGATCAGATGGATAGTCGATCCCCTTTTTATCCTAACATCCTGTACCTTTATATCAGCTTGTGGTCGGGCTATAAAGTAGTCGATGATTGATTTGAGACCTCTTGTATGTTGATACTCATTAATATCCTTATTTGGAAAAAAGTATTTGTTATCTTCAAGTCGTACTTATTACAAATAGTTATCAATAATTGTCCATTGTTATTGAGAGTATGTTCTCTATACATTCCTACTATTTTACTCTTCCTTTCTTTTCCTTCTCTCATCAAAATCTCCACCAAACAGAATCTTATGGTTATTCGGAATTTTTTCAATAATGCTTCTCAGAGTGTCTGCCATTATGTCTTTTACTTGTACTGTGGCATCATCATTGGAAGCGTATACATCAAGGATCGTCAAATTTCCTCCCCTTACTTGTATTGTCATTTTTATCATTCTTTCACTCGGTGGTTTCCAAAATTGAATAAATCTTTTGAGGCGTTTATGTATGATTATTGAGATGCCAGCCTTTGCTCTTTCGCTTTTATCTACGCCACTCTCTACATGTATAAACTCTTTGATATTTTCAATTCCCCTTCCCTTTTTTAGTTTCCGAGAGGATAGCTATATCTATTTTACATTGGCTTAGTTCTAAAAGGACCTCCTCCTCTTTGTTTCTAATACCCTGTATGTTCCATATTCCTAAAATCAAAATCAATTTTCGTTGCTGTTTCCATCCGACATCCGAAATATATTTCTACTGGGTGTTTTAGCGTCTTATGTTTTTTTATGCGAGTATGAGGTTGCTGGCCTTATGACTCAACCTCTATCGTTGGAGGACCGTGCATCTCTCTTAGTCTGGTCTTTCTCCTTTGAGCTGTTCAACCAGGGTGGCCCTGTTGGTAGTTATACTGCGGTCGGCGTAGCTCTCAGGATCACTAAGGCGCACAAGCCTCCTCACCGCGATAAGGTACATGCTTCGAGGAGGGGATAATTTCATACGGGACATATTTCAGATTTCTGGCTAACTCATTGTCATCAAAGATGCGTTGGACGCATGCCTTCGACCATCGTAGAGTACCTAGCTTTTATATTTCAGTAACTAATATAACTGTGTATTATAATATGCTGAATACTAAAATAAACAGTAATTTGGGGTGCATATTCCATGGGAAGAATTATTGCTTCATTAAAACTCTGTATTTTATATCGTATACGTTTTCTATATTTCGCTCAATTGTAAAGTACCTGCTATTGCATCTAAAGAAATCTAATGACTTAGAACATTTAAATACTGTATTAACGACACATATCTATCACATCGATACCGCTTTAAATAAAATGAAGATACCTTTCTCGTCCGATTAATAAAATATGCCTTTAACGGAAAATATAATTAAATCATATAAACTACTTTAAGGGTTTCAACAATATTAATAGATTCTCTCTATCATTTTATTACCGGAAAGTATATTTTATAAAAGTTTTATTATCTGTAATATCTCGACAGTCTGTTGGTCTGACACAAGAGATATAAATAAAAACGTTCAATGGGAACACCTACATCGCCTCTTAAAACTTTTTACGACTTATAGTCAAACTTTCTATATTTTTATTTTCCGGTGTACTTTACTCTTACCTTAATCTTTTAGCTAGCTAATATCGTAAAAAGGGTATTTATGTAGATTATATTTATTTCAATAATGAGATTTGTTAAACAGTTCAAATTAGAATACATATTTTGAGTTATCTCAAACATTAGTGGCACCATAAATTTAATAAATTCCTATCAGAAACTTGTTACAATATTAGTACCATGATTTTGTTTAAACATTCTAACATCCAAGTGGAGGAGAACTAACAACTAATCCGTATCCGAAAAAATGGTCCCTTAAATTTACAGTTTCAATTGTATCATCTAAGCAATCTTTAAATGTAAATTTAGATAAATTGGACCTATTGGAATTAGCTAAAATGTAAGAGTAGCTACTATTAGACTATGTTGCTATACAGGGTGTAACATAATGGAATGTCATAAGTGAAGGAGCGTATTCCTCGTACCAATTTAAGAATATTTTGTCATATAAACAATTGTCATTAGATCCTTCATTTACAAGATACGGGGCGTTGTAGTTTTCAAAAATACAATTATTTCCCTATATATCTTTTGAACAAATGTAGACATTTACATTGAAATGTTGTGTGTAGAGTACATGATTAGTATTGTATTTAAATTTAAAAAATGAAACCCCAGCTTTAACCAGTGCCTAATGTAAGAAAAACAGACTCATCAGAAATTTTAATTTTTAATTTAAACAAAAATTAGCAAAGATAAACGAAACAACAAATTAATGCAATAATTTTAAATGTCAAGAGAACATTGCTTTTCAAAATTTGGAATCCAAAAAAAGCGCAAAAAAATTTGGCCCAGTGGCGTGCCACAACTTCATGAAAAAAGGTACCCTACATATTTCAAATCTACGTCACTGTTTAAAGCTGGGGCTTCATTTTTTAAATTTTAATACAATATTAATCATGTATTCTACACACAAAATTTCAGGTAAGTATCTACATTTGTTCAAAAGATACATAGGATAATAATTGTATTTTTGAAAACTACAACGCCCTGTATCTTGTAAACGAAGGCTCTAATGACAATTGTTTATATGACAAAATATTCTTAAATTTGTACGAGGAATACGCTCCTTCATTTATGACATTCCATTATGTTACACCCTGTATAAACGATTTGAAGTAATTTATAACTTATAGATTATTTTTCACTATTTTCAGTGCCCTCTTTCGTACTTTCTACAAAGTAAAAGAAAATATCCACCATATTTAATTTTAACACACCATGAGACTCGTTATCAAGGAACTCTCATATCCTTATATACTAAATTTTATGTCAATCTGCAAATGGTTTGCACTTGTATCAACGGTGTTGCATTCGATATTTAGAATTTTTCAGTTTTTAGATTATATTCAGTTGCTCCGAAAATAATTAAGTACCAATTATAATACCAATCTGGTGAATGGGTGAATGTGTGTATTCTGTCCCAGCAGGGATCTGATAGGTATTCTATCCTTCTAATATTATTTTCTTCTGACAGACTCTATTTATTGATTTTTCCATTGGTCGTCGTTATGTAAACGAATTTGAACAGCCACATGTGACAAATTGTTCGAATGATTCAAGAATCTTTGTATATTAGTCAACGCTTCAAAGATTTAAAGGGCGTAGAAACTCCATTGCAACTTTAAAATCCAGCATAAATTCTTATCGCTTGGACCGAAATTCAGTAGCCCTCGAAATTCTCTTGAACTGTTTCTTCTGAAATTTCAGCTCTATATTTTCTTGCCGCCTTGAAGTTATCCCACGCTTGACTGAACGACCCACATCTCCAACTACTCCTTAAACCGAATTGGACTGGAGAGACAGGATACTTTACACCACCGAGAGTAGCGCACCAACCTGTTAGAAATAAAGTATCTTCGATTAACTTCGTTCGCCATATTTGATTTAACTTGTTAAAGTAAGTAATGCCAGCGACAAATGAGCGGTAAGTTTTTATTTAAAGTACATGGCCAGAAGTAAAAAATTGAAGCTGAGATGAGGCAATGAATTTTTTTAACAAACTTCAACACCGGTTGTTCTTTATAATATCTTGTGTTCAAAATGGCGAATTCTTCAATGTAAAATACTTCCACTCCAGTACGTGGATATGGAAGTAAAAGAGAAGCTTGACATTGACTGATCGATTTCTGAGAGCGAGATCGATAAATCATGATCAACTTCCGATGATCTAACAGTCACGACTCGACTCAAACCAAAAGTGGAAGAATCAAATATTGAGACAGTTTCAGTTCAAAGAATTCTTTCGACTAAAACACTGTTTCCTTTGTTCTGCTACAATGAACCGCAGTTTTTCCAGAAGATACTTATATTCAATCATACATTAAATATTAACATGATAATTCACATACCGACAGGAAACCACTGCTGCTCTCTAAATAAAGGGTCGATTTTACGATGTAGATCTTTGTCTTTCGAAGTCATACTCGAACTCGTCAAGTGTAAATCTTTCTGAATTATCAAAAATAATGAAAAGTTTTGAAATCGAATGTGATTTCACTCTATATGATAAGCTTGGAGACTGCAGACTTTCCGAGAACTTCTTATTTTCACAGGATTAAACGCGGCACATATCATACTTTTGAAAAACATGTTGACTTCAATGCGAAACAGGAAAGCGCTATCATAACTAGAGCACCCGTAATATTTCTTTTTCTACTTCACACTGGAGATTCTAACAGAATTCTTGTTTCTATTTTGCAACTAGAAAATGAAGAACTCATCTGAGAATATTCATCAGCAATAATAACGTCACTTGAGGAAGATGACTTATACTCTCATTTGGGATTAAACTCTTCCAACAAAAACGACGCTATTCACAATCATACGATTGAAATATCCAAAAGTGTATGTGATAGTTGCATGGTTAGAGTTCCTTGTACGGTCACTGGCTTAGGGGCCTACCATAACTTTCCTCTATCACACACTTCCTCTTGTCGCACATCTATATATTCTATCTCTTCATTCCATTTTCTGTTGTTGGTCATTTTTGTATCTTTCTTGACCATTTCTCATTTTTTGTTATAAATTCCCTTTAGACCCATAGAATTCCTGAAAAACCGTCATTTTTAAAACTATAACCTTCTCGTCGACAGGTAGATCGTTGGGCAACAACTGCCCCCAACAGGTTTTTTTCGCTAAGCTTCTTCCCGTGGCAGCAGTCAAAATGAAGTGAAGTTTTCGTCAAAGTATTAGATACTAGTTAATTTTAAGTATTCATCAACTTGCCGTGACGTTATGTTTTAATCTTCATCGACGATAGATGTTTTACCGTTTATATCCATTTTAATCAGTCGAACCGGTTGTGATCGCACCATGGTTGTCTGGTTGGCGCCGGGTCGCGATCCGGGGAGACAACTGTTGTATACTTTTATGATTTAAGAAATTTGTTGATGATGATGGTTTAGTGCCGGCGAAGTTAAGCAACGTCGGTCGGTTCTGGCATTTGGATGGGTGACCCAAGTTCTTGTCAGAAACCTCGGTTCATGCTCTGAGCTGCAAAAATCTGAATGAATTGAGGCGACTTGACGAGAAAAAGCTTATTGCTTATAACTGTAATAAGGAACCCCTTATCAACAGACTCGAAGTCTAGTAAGAAACATGTCTAGAAAAGGAGCCCTAAGGTATAAGGAGTACCACAATAGGCCCATACAGGTCACAGTGGACAGGTCCAATCACCAGCTCCTTCCAACTAACATCTAAAAAAATATGCCGCGCGACTGACATGCTGGGTCCACATGCCGTAATTGTAAATGACAGAGATCCTAAAACCGCTGAACCCCTATCTTTGAATTTCAAATATTTTTTTTATTTTCACTTGACCAGTTATTTAAGTATCCTTAGTCACACAATGAATTATAAGATGCTGTCGCATACAGAGTAAGACACTGCACAGTGCGCCAAAATACCACACGTAGCGCCCTCAAGATCTTCATTGTTATACACTATGTACTACCCCTCCAGTCATTTTAAGACTCAGAAATATTATTCTAGAGTATTTAAAAAAATTTTAACAAGAAAATAGTGATAGTGCCTGAGGAGTCCAGCTTGATGCTGGTCGAGAGTAGATGTGCAGTGTGGCGCTCCCGAAGAAAATGCGAAAGGAATCGGTTAAAACTCCATTAAACTCAATAAAATTTAAGTCATCGGTAGATTAAAAAATTCTGAGTAAAATGAAGTGTAATAATAGCACACACACCGAATTATAAATGACTGTAAAGAATTCGTTAGAAAATAAAGTAAAAACATGTCTAGTGCTAGTGAAGTGCCTGGCTGAATCGTAGCATCGTAAAATTTATACCTGGGTCCTTTTTCAAGTGGATGGTATGAGCAACATGTGTTTATAGGGCAATATAGACGGCCAGATATGGATGAAAAAGATAAGATTAATAATTGGTATTATTAGTTTATTAGTGTATTAGTTCATTTCTTTATTAAAATTGAAAACAATAAAAATTAAAACTAAAAACGTAATAAACATAGGTAATGAAATAGAAAAATTACCTGGAGTTGGAAAATGGAAATTAAGACTGATTACTTCAAAAACAAGTCAATATACAGGGTGTACAGAATATTCTCTTGGGCCTGTCTCTCATAGCCCGCTGTAAAAAGCTCTTTTTACCGCAGCACTTCCACCGTAAATGAATATTTACCTGTGGAACGGTTAAAAATAATAGCTCCTTGCGGTGAGCTAATGTATGTATAGCTTGGCAGACGCACTGATGCAGGACGTTGAAATGATAGCACAAATTTCTGGGAAACATGAAACCATATATGGATGCAAGCGGGTAGGAGGAGGTGCAGAGCACTTAGAAAAAGAATACTTAATCAGATGATGATAAACGGAAACAAGAAAGAAGCATTGAAACTAAAAAGAAGCATCCCGCAAACGTCTACACTTCCCATTTGATGATGACAGATGGAAAGTTAAACGAGGCATCTCACAAACATCTATACTTCCCATCCTATATTCCTCCCCCATGTATCATGTGGCTTTTTCTGCTGGCAACCAGCACGTCCCATGTCCAATCCAGCTTATGCGGCCGGTCCGGTGGTATACAGGGTGTAATCAGTTTCATGTCATTAAAAAAACTGGTAATGGGGACCGACTAGACAAACAAAAAACCTTTATGACTTTTCCCTCTAGGGGCACTTTGAAAAAACTGACCTAGGTGAACTTTTTTCATATTTTTTAATATTAATGTAGAAAATAATTGAGAACCACTGCTTTTCTTGGTCAATGAACTAGTAGTTTCCAATTATACAACTTTTAAATTGTCATAAAAAAGTACAAAGGCCTTGGATCATCGACCGCCTTTGATGGACCGCCTCAACCGAACTGAAGCAATTATAAAGAGGTAAATAATTCGTTATCTTTTCCTGCACAACTGCAAGTAAATAATGACAGTAGAAGTTCAAACAGAGCATTTCTTTACATGTGTGTCTTTTAATTTGGAACAAAATATTGGATTAATGTTTATAATTTAGAATATTTAAATGTGATTTATTAACGTTTGTAACATAAATGAGTGTCCTGGGTTAAAAGCTTACCACCTAAGAAAATTATTTGAATTCTGCATCTGCATCAATACACAGTTCTCTACGTCGAATTAAGGACATACGTACTCCGTTCAACACTAAACAATAAACTATCAAGTAACGTTGTCAATAAAGAAAAATAAAAGAAAAACTTGGTCCAAAATCCAAAACGGAATACAAAAAGAACGAACAAGTAAGTTGTGTCTGTACGTAATCAAGAATTTAACGACTTGAACGGTAACGTCAATAAAATAAATCTTCGCTATAAATACACAGCGACCCGAAATTCAAAAATAACAAAAACAACGAACGGCAGGTTGGACGTGTGTACATAACGAAACACCCACAGAAACTAAAATATTGCACAAGGGAGAGTCAGAGTATAGTTTTCTTCAGATCAGATCTACTAAACACTCAGACCGCCGACATTTTATAGTTATCTACACAAATATTGAGTATCATAGGCAGACACGCGCGACGATCTAAACCTACCTAACTTCCAGCAGTTCTCAAAAGATTTTATTGAAAATTTGCGAAATTTTTGTTTATTTTTTTTCTCCAAAACTATGAGCTATAGACCCCATGTTATATAAGGTTTTTTTGTTTGTCTTGTCGTTCCCTACCACCGGTTTTTTTAATGACATGAAACTAATTACACCCTGTATAAAAACATTAAGGTTTGTTCCGGTACGCGGTTAGGTTTTCCGTTAGGCGGTCGAGTGGAGCCGCCAAGTAGTGGCATGAATATGTCTCAGCGAGTGAAGGATGTAACAATAAACGACTGAGAGACTGCATTTGGCCGTTCGGCGGCGAACCTCAAGATTTGATGTCCGGAATCGGCAGCAATGCCCACCTTACGCTGGCAAATCAATCAATCAAACATCAAAACATTGATAGTACCTCAAGTGCACCCCAAAAGGATTTTGAACATTTATTACGACCCGTATTTTTTTATAAAAAATTTCTCAATTTCTTGTGGCATGTTTTTCATAAAAATCGGTTTAGTCGTTTTCGAGAGAAAAATTAGTTTCGATTTTTCTTCCTGTCCCATAATTCCAATAAAAATAATTTTCAAATGTAATCTTTTTGGAGATTTAATCTCGCATCCATATCAACTTATTATAAAAATATCTAGCCGATACATGTGGAAACAGCACATAATGCTTATCCTTGTATACCCTTTGAATTTTGTCGCATTCGTGAATATTTGTTTTCATGTTTGCTGGGCATAGCTTAAAAAGACTATAACGCGGCCACCACCGAGTTATACTCCACAGTTTGCAAGAATTTCACAGAAATCACTTGAGCCATTCCAATGTAATCATTGAAAAAACATACAAAGGTAAAAAGATAGACGTATCACATTGGGAACATTCTCTTTCCAAATATTTTTTAAAGTCAGTTAAAAAAGCTAATCATTAAACCTAAAATTTGTTACAATCAACTACTGCTGCTGGATCGGATATTAACAAACAGAGAGCTTCGATTGTAATGTTTGGTAAACGGGATACACATTATTGAATAGAAATTTAATACATCTGTGGAAATTTGTCCCACTCCTTTAATTAATGATTATGCATATAGGACTATATTATTAGTTTATTATGTTCATCAGGGCTCACTCACCGGTAATAATTTGATTTGACCCATATATAATTAATTATGAGTTCTGTCCTATTTAAAGTACGTTAAGCAGAATCCATAGGCTGGGAGGATTCATAATATATTTAGTTGTATTTTGGGTTGAGTACAAGACCAGAATATTCGTTATACATCCCAGAAGCTTATTGATTAACCATTAAATGAGCTTGGCGGTTTTGTATTTTCTACAATATATCTCTCACCATGATATAAGTTTCAAGCTGAGCGGAAATATGTGAACAATCATTTTTACTAATATTCCATACTTCCACAATTTGTTACTATAAAATACGTTTCCGTATTTCCTCAATATAAAATAAGAGGAGTAATAAATAATTAAGAAGTAAGTAATCTTTATTTAGATATTTTTTTAAATAAACATAGGTAAATCATTGGTAGATGATAAAGTTCACACAATACTATTTTTTTAATCACCACGAGGTTTAATAAAACCTTATTACCTAATGTCGAACTGAGGTCGGTGTAAAAACCGCTGCCTAAGGAATCACTACTTCCACATCCAGATTTTTCATTCAACTTACTTTAAAGGAAACATCTTGACTAGATTTGCACTCTAGTATGTGGAAATTATTGATCATATAATTTTAATGATATTTGGAGCAGATGTCATAGAAAGGTTTGAGGTTTCTACCATACACGTTTAAAATTAAGATTTTAGTTTACCCTACTTATTTTCCCCTATTCACAATCTACCACGACCCACCTCTTCAATGGAATCATCTCCATCAGATGTCATTACAATACATAAAGTAAACTTCATATTTCTAAGTCAGATAAGAAATTTCAAAGCTTTGCGGCGTATTACCACTAGGATGGAGCGAGGCATGGATTAAAATAAGAAATTAAGGGAAACTCAACAGTATCAGTCATAATTTCTAATAATTACGCCACTCACTCCTAAAATATTTTACGACCTAACGGTTACTACTGTTTACTTATTTTTTACACACATGCATAATGCTGTAAAAGGGCCAGCACTTTTATGGCCGAGTTTTATGGCTTTTTTTTGGGTGTCTCGCGCCGTTCGGTGTCTCCTTTGTCGGGAATTTTTTATTTGACTTAGAAATATGAAGTTCACTTTACGTGTACTAACCCTCAAGTAAATATCTCAATTTTATGTTATCAAACCCTTTAATAATGCAGCATAGATGGACGTGTTTCAAAAATATTAGAAAGGAATCTTGGTTTCTAGTATATGCACCAAATTATAACGACATCTGGAATTAGATTATATTTTGAGATGATTCCGTTGAAGGGTTGGGGTTAAATAAGGGTAAATAGAGGAACATGAGCAAAGTAAGTTGGTAAGAGTACATAAACTTGAAATTTTGTGTATGTACTAGAAGCTAAAGACACAAATTTTTTTAAATTTGGTACACGTATGTATTATAACGACATTTGGAACTAGATTATATTTTGAGATGAGTCAGTTGAAGGGTTAAATGGGGTTAAATAGGGGTAAATAGGGGAAAATAAGTAAAGCAAGCTGGACATAGTACAGGACTTTTGGCTTCTAGGACATACACCGAATTTCAAGTTTCTGTACTCTTACCAGCTTGCTTTACTTATTTTTCCCTATTTACCACCAATTACCCCACTCCTTCAATGCAATCATATCAAAATATAATCTAGTTTAAGATATCGTTATACAAATTTCAAATAAAAATCTGAATTTAATTGTACTAACTCTTTTAATAAGGGAGTGGGGGTGGTGGGGGGATGGAAAATATTATGGAAAAACCTGAGGCCATCGCTTCTAGTATATACAGCAAATCCCAAATTTCTATACTCCTACCAGCTTACTTTACTTATCTTCCCCTATCTACCACTATTTAACCCCCAATCCTTCAATGGAATCATGTCAAAGTATAATCTAGTTCCAGATATCGTTATAATACATACGTGTACCAAATTTCAAGTGAATGATTTAATTTAATTTTATCAACCCCTTTAATAATGGAGTAGGGGTGGTGAGGGGTTGTAAAATATTGTACAAAAATCTGAGGCCTTGACCTTTAGTACATGCACAAGTTTTTGTACTCATACCAAGTTGCTTCACTTATTTTATTTAACCTGTTTAACCCTATTTAACCCCCAACCCTTCAACGGAAGCTTCTCAAAATATAATCTAGATTCAGATGTTGTAATAATACATACGTGTACCAAATTTCAAGTGAATACTTCAATTTTGTTTTATCAACCCCTTTAATAATGTAGTAGGGGTGGTGGGGGTTGAAAAATATTATAAACAATCTGAGACCTTGGCTTCTAGTACATGCACCGAATTTCAAGTTTCTGTACTCTTACCAGCTTGCTTTACTTATTTTCCCTTATTTACTCCTATTTAACCCCCAACTCTTCAACTGAAGCATCTCAAAATATAATCTAGTTCCAGATGTCGTTGTAATACATACGTGTACCAAATTTCAAGTGAATATCTCAATTTCAGTTTATCAACCCCTTTAATAATGGATTAAGGGTGGTGTGGAGGATGAAAAATATTACTAAAAAATGTGAGCCTTGGCTTCTAGGACATACACTGAATTTCAAGTTTCTGTACTCTTGCCAGCTTGCTTTACTTATTTTCCCATATTTGCCCCTATTTAACCCCCAACCCTTCAACGGGATCACATCAAAATATAATCTAGTTCCAGATGCCGTTATAATACATACGTGTACCAAATTTCAAATGATTATCTCAATTCCATTTTATCAATAATAATGGACTAGGGGTGGTGGGGGGTTGAAAAATATAAAAAAATCTGAGGCCTTGGCCTGTAGTACATACATCAAATTTCAAGTTTCTGTTCTCTTACCAGCTTGCTTTACATATTTCTCCATATTTACCCCTATTTACCCCCAACCCTTCACCGGATATCTTCAAAAAATAATCCAGTTCCAGATCTCGTTATAATATATACGTGTACAAAATTTCAAGTCAATATCTTCAACCGTTCCGGAGAAAGCATGCGGACAAGAAAAGTTACAGACAGACAGGCCGATAGACTGACAGGCCGACAGACCGACAGACAGACAGAAAATTATTTTTCGCTCAAATTTAGAATCTCGGCGTTTCATGACATTCTAAACCTATTTCAAGGAAAAAAAATTACTATACTTCCAATCCATCACGTTGATGTGGACGTAAAATGAAACAACAAAATCTAATGTATTTTTGACCGATCTCGATATCGCTGTTAGGTAATAATGTTCAGTTAAACCACCAAGAGTGAAATTTTATTTCACATTTTTTGGGGATCGTTTGTTAAAGGAGACCACAATTTTTCAATATTTTTTTTGTATACGATTAATTCTACTTTAATTCGAATTCATTCGATATTCTCGATGTAGAAGTAGAGTTATTTTATGGAGAAAATCAACAAAACCATCAACAGTGGGATCATAAAACACAGACAGTGAACGAGCGCAAATAATGTTTTTTTCAGGTTGGATCTATTTTACAGGGTGACCCAGTGTTACACCGCCAAATATTAGGGTTCGTCGTTTAGGCTCAAAGAGGACTTTTTTCATCTATAAAGTTTTTTCCAAAAATGCGTCCTCTCCAAGCGAGAGCAAAAGGGAAAAGAAAGACGAATGCGTCTGTGTTTCATGGCATATGCCGGATGGCTCAGCCGATAGGAACACTTTGGTAACTTTTGAATGGGAGAATTGATTTTTTTTAAATTTAGTATGGTGATATGGAATGAAATTTCCAATTATGTGATGCAAAAAACCAAAATGGCTGACCTCCGGTTTCGATGCAATTTAGATGAGAATCAAACTTTTAAATGGGACCACCTGTAGATTTTTGCATATTTGGATCCTACTAGCCAAAATGCATATGATCTGACCCTCAAATATTATTTTTATTTTAAAAAAATGCAGATTTTTTAATTTTTAGTTTTAATCATAGGAGACCTCGATTTAGTCAAAACTGTTAAAAATTGGTCTGCAAGCACAGTTAAAATTATATTTCTGGATATACCAACATTAAACACGATTTATCCTTCATTAAGTTCAACGATGCTGGTTTTAGAACGAAAACTATTTTTTTTTAATGGAACTCCTATGGGACAACCTGTTATTTAATTAGATTTTTAAATTACGAGAAAAATTATATGCATACTGTCTAACCTTTCTTTGTACTAAATTTATAATTAAAAAAAGCTTTAATAATCGATTTTTTATATTTGAATAGATTAACCTAACGAATATTTTACGAAAGTGAATAGAATTTCATCATTTAAGATAAACCTACATTACTAATAGTACAGCATTAATCTCCAATTAAATGTTCAAAATGTTGCTCACTTTCCCTGATACATAACTTGGCCCTATTTACAGTACATCGCAATACTTCTCCTAAGTTAATGAAATACATTAACATCATATCAGATCTGCCTTAAACTTTTATGTTTCACCAACTCTAAAAAACTGTACAATGAATAGTTTGTTTCATGAAGGCATTAGTCAATACAATCTTCTTCCTTAAACCCTTAAAGATCTTAAGAGTATTAATACATTTAAAACACATATAAGAAAACACGTTGGCAAAATCTAGGATATTTATGTATGTACATACATACACAATATAAGTATTTTATATCGTAAACATTTTATATATTTTAAGTTTGTTTTAATTTTAATTTTAAGGATATAATCGATAAACGTGCAAATATATTGTATTATCTGTTTTCTGGATAAATAAAGATTACTTTACTTTTAACTGATTTTTATTAATTCTACGTACGGCTTCCACAACTCTATCTTTTAAATTCTGCAAAGTTGTAGGAGCTCGCAAGTAAACGTGATTTTTAATATGACCTTATATAAAGAAATCAATTGGAGTTAAGTCCGGAAACATAGGTGGCCATCTAACGTGACCATGCGTACTATCAAATTTTCTTCAAATCTGTTATTTAAATATTGAGTTGCTATAATTGAATTATGAGGTCCGGCACTATCTCGGTGGAAATACATATCTCTTGTTATTTTGGCCGGTAAATTTGTTCCTGCACAATGTCATTTTCCAAGAAAGACAAATAACGTTGTTCCATCAAAAAATGTTGGTCCTATTATTTCTAAACCTGATGTCCCCATCCGTACATTAAATCTGAAACGTTCCTGAAATGCTCCTTCTCCTCTCAGTCGGGGAACTTCTTTTGCCCAATACCTTACTTGCGGTTAAACATTCCATTAGTGAATCTTGAGTCATCGGGAAAAAGAATTTCTTGCTCAAAATTCTTCGTTCGTGTTTGTTGAGTCAAAGACCAATTGCAATAGTCGGTAATCGTTCTCACAGAGATGAATGGTATTTTTTTAAATTCTTTTACAACTCTCTTTGTTCACGTTTACTTGCTGTTCAAGTTCTCTGATTGAAACACTTGGGTCAAACTCGATATAAACCGACACATTTATCTCTGCTCCCTCACTTAATAAAAACGTATCACCATTTTGTTCTGGTTTTTTCTAAATTCCGATTCAAACTTATAAAAGTAACTTCTTGCAGGCTGCCCTATCTCTGGATGTAATTCGGTGCATAAATCAGAAGCTGCTCGTGCTTTTTTTTCTGTCCAAAATCTAGGAGCATATCTACTTGCTCACTCGTTATAAATCTGTAATTTTATTGATTTTCCATTTTTTTATATTTTAAACACTTATACCTAGGTATGTATTCTTATTATACGTGTAATGGGTTTGACAAGTAAACGAACACTTAAAATTATCGAAAATGAACGACAAATTTGACAACTAACTAAAATATTTTGTTTTCAACTCCTACTAATTGCACCGAATTTCTTCATTAATATCAATTTTAGACTACACATAAGAAGAACTTAGGTTTTTGGTGTCCAAAGATTAATAAGTTAGTATTTTTATGGTTTTACCTATTTCATATCATTTAGCAAACCTACTCAGGACCAACTCTTTCAAAATAATTATTGTAAAAAATCGATTTTCAAAACATTTCTTTTTTTAATTATAAATTTAGTTCAAGGAGAAGGCAGACAATATTCCAATAATTTGTTTCTTAATTTAAAGATCTAACTAAATAATAACAAGTTGTCCCATAGTAGTTTCATTTAAGAAAAATAGTTTTCGTTCTAAAACCAATATCGTTGAACTTAATGAATGATGAATCGTGTTTAATGTTAGTATCTGCATTGATAATATTTTCACGGTGCTTGCAGATCGATTTTTAACAGATTTGACTAAATCGGGGCCTCCTAAAATTAATTAAACTAGAACTAAAATTAAAATTATAAATATAATAAATTAAATTAAAACTAAAAATTAAAAAATCTGTATTTTTTAGAAATCAAAATAATATTTGAGGATCAGATTATATGCATTTTGACTAGTAGGATCCAAATATGCAAAAATGTACAGGTTGTCCCATTTAAAAATTTAATTTTTATGTAAATTGCACCGAAACCGGAAGACGGTCATTTTGGTTTATTACATCACATAATAGGAAATTTCACTCCATATCCCCACACCAAATTTGGAAAATATCCATTCTCCCATTCAAAAGTTACAAGAGTGTTCATATCGGCTGAGCCACACGGAATTACAAATGTACCAAAATCATTTTTAATATCGCAAGATAAGGCAAATCGCACTAACAGCATTAAAATACCTATAAATGACAGATCGATTAATTTAGAACCTTTGGCCATACCTGAAGTAATAGACACAATTAACAACATGAAGAATTCCATGGCAATTGGCCCTTGTGATTATTTCATAAAAATAAGTATACAGTGTGCGAGAGAACTTGAGATACATAATTAATAAATGTTTTCAAAATGGCTAATTTTCAAGTCTCCTTAAAATATCAGAAATTATTCCTATAACGAGGAAAGATGACATCTACCAACTTAGCAATTACCGTCCAATTGTATTATTACCTGTTTTTTTTTTCATTTTTGAAAAATTACTATCGAAACGAATAGTAGCTGTTTTGAAGTCAAATAAATTGTGCTCTCCTAGCCAACATAGTTTTATAGAAAACAGATCCACAATGTTCGCCTTAATAGATGTTTTACATATTATTTACAAAAGTATAAATGAAGCTGCTGATGTTGGAGTACCGCGAGGAAGTGTAGTCAGGCCACTGCTATTTTTGCTATACCTAAATGATTTGGACAGACAGATTGACAGACAGACGGACATATGGGCATACAGGCAGACGGACGGACAGACATTTTGAACGTTGTTCAGAATTCGATCACCAACATAGTGAGCAATATTACCGGTTTTATAAATGTGCCAGTCGAATGCGTTCGTTTTGTATTTGTGAAGAATATAATAAGTAATAAAATATTCTTACTTTTCAATTCAATACAAAAATTATTTATTGATCAAAATATATGATACTATATTCATTCCATATTCTATATATTAAGAGTCAGGTATCTGTACATTATTATACTCTTCTCAAATACAAAACGAGGAATATACTGCATTCGATCGACACATTCCTAAAACCGGTAATATTACTCGTAGAGAAAAATATTTCATATCACTGTGTTGGTGATCGAGTTCTGAACGACTTTCTAAATGTCCGTCCATCCGTCTGTCTGTCCGGCTGTCTGTCTGACTGTCTGTCCGTCTGTCTCTCCGACTGTCCGTCCGTCATATTTCTTGTAAGCACGATAATTTAAGAACGGGGAGTCTGTTTGTAATGACATTTGGAGACTAAGTTAGTGTTAGCTAGATGAAGAAAATTATTGTTTTCGAAAAAAATCGATTGATAAATAAAAAGTTATTAATTTTTTAATAAATTTTTTTTTAAATATTTTGTAATTAAACTAAAAATGTCTAAAACTAATATTATTTACAAAAATAAAATGCGAGGAGTATCCTGTAGAATGTGCAATAATTATATAAAAAGAGTAGTAAATCGGCGAAGAGTATAATGGCTAGCTTGCTTTTGACAAAATTTAAAAAATATGTTTATCTTTTATAGCAAATTAATGTAAAAATGTAATATTATACAACAATAAATAAAATCGAAATGAAAGTTTGTAAATCTTCTACTTTCTTATATGATATTGCATTTGAGATAAACGTAAAGTATTTTCAAATATCCGCGCCAAGTATAGGAAATAGTGCGACGTCTACTCGTATCCTCCATTTAATAATTTTCGGGTAGGTGCCATTACGTTATTTTACGGTGAATCATCTCGATCATTATACACGTGCTTCGTTAGGAATTAAATGTAGATAAAAACTGTGAACTTCGAACGAATGAATCTCGGAAACGGAACAATAAATGGAGTTAATATTTTACTAGAATGTTTATTGATAAGTGAATTAAAGCGGCAAGTTTCGTGACCTTCTCGAATAATGTAAATTGCAATTTAACTACTCTAACTGGAAATCACATGTAAATTTTAATTTCAACAAATATGTCAGCAATTGTTTTGCTTTAAAAAGAGTTTGGTAAATTAAAAGTATAACAACAGTAAAAACACTTTATTACACTAGCATGAAATCACGTCTTCGCCTCTATATTATTATTTGGGGTAATTCTACATCCTGAAATACGATATCTGTGTCGCAAAAAAGTGCCATACGCTACAGGTTTACGCTTTAGAAAATCATGTAAAAAACATGTATTGATTGATTGATTTACCAGCGTAAGGTGAGCATTGCTGCCGATTCTGGGCATCCAATCTAGAGACTCGTTCCAATACGCAGCTCGATAGCCTGTTGAACGCGGTCTCACTCTACGCCCCCAACGGACGATCAAACTGCGTTCCGGAACAAACCTCGGACGTTATTATATACCACCGGACCTGCTGCATACGCTGGATTGGACATTGGACATGCTTGCTGCCAGCAGCGAGAGCCACATGATGAATGTGGTAAGTGTTTATGAGATGCTTCATTTAAGTTTCCATGCTTCTTTTTAGTTTCGATCTGTTATCATCGGATGGGAAGTGTGTGGGTTAGCGAGATGCGTCTTTTTAGTTTCCATGCTTCTTTTAAATTTCTATCTATCATCATCTCCTTATTTATTCTTCTTCTAAGTTTTCTGTTTCTTCTGTTTCTGAATCTAGCACTGTGCACCTCCCCTGCTCGTTCGCGTCCGTTCATGGTTTCGTGATGACTTAAAAAGGATCTTATTGGGTCGTCTAGGGTGTACGTAGATACACTGCACTTTGCTTGCTCTTGTTTGCTTTATTTGATTTGATACCATTAGAAAACTTTGTAATTATTAATTCCATATGAAGTTTGTTTTTCTATTGAGGCGCTTCATTTCACGCAGAATTTCTTAATCTACCGATGTCTTAAATTTTTTGAGTTTAACGGGGTTTCTTTCCGCTCTATTAGCGTTTTTAGGAAGCATCTTAAAATACGTCTATACCCGACGACACTTAACTCGATTCTCCATCATGTAAAAGAACATTTATTGAATAAAAAATTCTTACTCTGCCCTGTTTATATATTTATTAAAAATATTGAAGTTAGTAAAAAGAGTCCATCTAAATTTAATTTTCTTAACGGACATCATAACAGTTATGGCTTGAATTTGCAACACGGAATCCATAGACTTGAACTTTACAAATTAAACCCATATTATGCAAGTTCCGTTATTTTAACAAATTGAGTATTGATGTAATAAATATAGTAAGTTTAAAAAGATTTGTAACAACTGTAAAAAGTTACCTTATCTCCAATGCTCTTTATTTCGTTGATGAATATTTAATGGTTCATATATTGTATACAGGGTGAACCAATAATAATAATAGGCCATAGTGCAGGGGTAGATTCTTTGTGCCAAAATATAAGGATATAACCTAATGTGCTTTAGTAAAATGATGCTGTGGAAAAAGATACAGGGTGTCAAAATTCAAATTATTTTCGCCAAATTTGGTAGAGGAACTTTTTTTATTCTAAGAAACAATAATTTATGTATTACTGTAACATATTTTAATACCTAAATATTAAAACATGTTATTCCGGTGCGAACGGCAGCCGATTTTTGTTGGAGAGCATAGGGCCGTGGGTTAGGATTGTGTGCGGACACTCAAAAGGGCGCCACCGGCTGTACGTTACGTAATATGATTTAAATAATTTTGCCAGCCCGGAACAAAATTAAGTTACTAGCAACCATGCGATGCAATTCTCAAAGTATCTCTATAAAATCAAAACTCACACTTTACTCTATGGAATCTCAAAACTTAAGCAAATATCAGGAGTACCAGTACAAATAATGAGAACATATAAACATTAGACATTTATTACAACACACATGAGATCTACGACAATAAAAACCAATAGTTTCCCAATTGTCCCCTGAAAATAATCTATATACACAAAAGAAATTCAAAATGTGCATGTAACCCCATCTAAAATTGTTTCAGTGATTTGACCTTTTTCTATAGAAATGCAACTACGGCTTAAATGATACCAACAATGAGTTTCAGATCTACAACAGCGAGTTAAAGATTCACAATGGATTAAAATTACAGCTCATCAATAAAATATTACATAACAAACAAGATTCTGTGAGCCAATTTTCGCAATGCTCTCTGTGCACTAGAATGTTACAGAATGATCTAAAATAATTATGTTCTATTAAAAATACTTCATATGTGACATAGTAGAAGGTGAATTAGTATCACGTGGTACCATGCGTTACTTACAAAAAAAATCTTAAGATATTTAATCGTGTTAGGTATGTAGTTGCAAAATCGTTGTGTAATTTACTCTGATATTTCAACAAAAAATCACAGAATGAAACTATAAAAATTTCTTTGAAATTGCGTAACTAAAATGAAACAATAAAACCTGGTCAGAGCCTTGGCGTTTTCTGCGACGACTTCAGCGTGACCTGTTACCACTTCCTAAGGTGTTCTCGACGTTGCTTACGACTACCACTCCGTGTCGCTCCCAAAATTCTGCCCAAATCTGTTGGAGACTGCTGCGAACAACTCTCCAACCAAAATTTCTCCAAATGTCAGCAGGACCCACATAAAGCCAAATATCTGAGTAATAGACTTCCTCTTATTACTCCTCTAAATACTGGGCAGGCTTACAGAGCCAAACTGACAGCACAAACGTGTGCTTATCCCAATTGTAAGCCTCTCCAAAACTATATGCCCCTCCAAACATATGCCTATACCAAGTACAAGCCTCTCCAAAACATAACTTATCTTCAAAGGGCCAGTCCCTCCAAACACTGTAATAATTACAATAAATAAGAACTAAATAAAATCCCAAAGTAAAATAAGAGCTCACTTCATATAGAGAGTATTACATAACCTCACGAGACACGTGGCGATCAGATTACGACAAGCAACAGAATTCCTTCCTGGAATTTACAAAATGCCTTTGGCAGGACGGTAAAGAAACACTGGGTACATCAAATCAAATCCCTTTTCAGTGTAAGCGATGTAAAACCCAAATTCTTCAATACAAAACTGGGACCGCCGCCATTCGGCTATCTCGTCGCCGTCGAAAAACGAACCACCAGACGGAAATCTCCTTCTACCGTTCACAGTGTTGCCAACTTGAGCATCTAGAGAACTCTTTCTCTAGCCAATAAAAATGCGCCAACAAAGGACTTTGCATTTAAAAGACTGAATTACACAATTATGTAATATCTCAACTACAAAAATACATGACTAACACCTCTAACTCAAAATTATGCTTAAAGAGAACATGTTTACTACCCATAATTTCTCATCAAGATAGGCAACCATCTACTATCGAATTCTAGATCGTGGGTTGCATACTCAAACAAATGAATTAATCAAGGTTAATTTACAGCATTCAAACTGAAATTATTGATGTAGCTTTTTCAAATGCTACATTACATCATGTTAGATCATAGAAGGCACTGCAGGACCTGTATCTGATGATGAATTTTTTTCATATTTTCTTTGTAAGGAACGTTGTGGTACTTCTGACTAGAAAATCTGATGACGGCGTCATTTCCACCTATAAAAGGTACACTTGGTAAAACTTGACAACTCCAACCGTTTTCGAGGAAAGTGCCGTTAAACATTTGAATAATTTTTTGAAAGACGAGTTCAAATTTAATGAAATAAAATTTATTGAAAAAGTGTGCTTTGGTTACGTTTTAGTTCTGTCATGTACGTCATTTAATCAATTTATTTTGTTCTTGTATTCCTCAAGGTAATTTCTTTATTTAAAATCCCTCGACATAATAATTTTTCAAATAGGAAATTATGGGATATGATATGTGTTTACGTACAAAAAATTTTTAGCGGACTTGCTGCAGCGAGGAGATACTCATTTCAATATCCAAATAGACCATAATGTTTTCAAATATCTCTTTCGTCGTTTGGGAGAAACGGGTTCATTTCGCCATAAAAATGAATAGTTTAGATGTTGTCAAACTATTATATTAATATTTATTGTTATAATCGGAGATAAAGTATGGTACTCAACTTGCGGTAATGGTAATAACACACTTGATCATTTACAGCGTGTGTTATAGCTTACATTACCGCTCCTTAAATAATATGCTATTACCTATTTCTATTACTGAAACGTTACTTACACCATGAGTTAGTTTCCAACATGCTCATAAAAATAATTTAGAAGCTCAAACAATTTTATTTTTTTAATACTGGTGTTTACCTATATACAATTATTACTATTTCGTACTATTAGTAACAGCATGTAGCTTTTATCTGCAATTATTTTATTTCATGATAAAGGTGGAAGTTAAACCAAACCGCCTTTAATGAATCTGTTTTCGAATTTAAATCATGTTTTTTCACAATATAATTCGATTCAGCATTAATTCAGAACGTTCAAATAACAAATACTGCCTCTGTTCGACGGCTGATACAAATCACTGGCAATCAATCAATTATCGCGATCCTGCCTGTCATTAAACGTTTCCAAATTGTTTTAACGCTCAGCATGTAAACCGAATAACAGCGAATCGAAATTTCAAACCGAGTACAAATATATATGGATAGCACGTATGACATCAGATGACAATATTGCTGAGATGTTTTTATATTCCATTCATAATAGTCCAAGAGCTGATGTCCAAAATGTACAAGAGTTGTCTCAAAGCTAATTTTTTGAGATTAAGTTACTTTCTAGTGATTGAAAGTAACTGTAGAGTCATCACTTCCGGTACCGGGACACTTGGCGCTGGGACACTCGCAAAGGTGTAATATTAATTAATGTCTCTAAACTGTTTACTCAAAGCTCAAAATTTATTGAAAACGGGCAAATATAATATAAAACAAGAATACAACAGTCAGACAGCAAAATATTGTGTCAGCGCTACTTCATACCTGTCAAAAAATGAAGTGTGTCAGAGTGATTTCTCAAGGTTGAAATTCTCCAAAACATTAATTAAAACTGTAAAGATAATAAAGGAGGCAGTCAGAATCATTTATGATAGGACCACGTCAGTCAGCAGTCGATACATGTGAGAACGGTAACTGCGCGCATTAGTAAGCCTTTCCTCAATAGATATCATTTATTTTACATAAAAAAATAATTTTAATTCTTTCTTAATAATTGTAATTGTTTAGAATGAAAAATGATTTAAAAAAAATGTATATATGTTAATGTTTTCAAGCAATGTTGAAAACAGGTTGTACTATGAAGTTATGATATTTTTATTCTTTATTATAGATGTCAGTTATTTTATTCAAAAAATAATAATTTAAATTATTTTATAACAGAAAAAAAAGAATCATCGAAAAAAAAATATAATCGTCCGAATAACTGCCGTCGTCGTGTTCTTCGCCACTATCTTCATCAGAACAAAACGCGATTGCGCCATATTCTTCGACGTTATCAGTGGTGGTTGATTTCGAATCTGTGTACAAATCAAAAATTCAGCGTTAAGCAATACATTACATTAATAAGTAATGTTTTGAATCACATTTACGAGTCGACTGGCAAAAATTACCCGCAGATGTATCATCCGGTTGAATCAAAACGTCAGAAATGAAATTAGGTAGCTAATCGCATTCGTATCACCTGAAATCATATCGGCCATCGATCAACTGCCAACCGTTTTCCTTTGGAACATTGCAGTGGGCACTTTTTCATCAGCATGACTCCAAATGATATATATACGATATATACGCAGCCCTTTGTATTTGTTTTTTCAATTCCGTCTTGCATGGTGGTAAATTGTGTTGGAAATCATTCGACAATAGAAGGATATTTTCTAATGTTATTGTTCTAGAGTAATAGTCATTTGTTTTGTTACTATAATAAAATATCATAAGTGTACGTCAATCTGTTAATTGTCACAGTTAAAATAAAAACGTTTATACATTGAACCAAGTGTCCTCCAGTATTGTTTCTTACCACGACCTCATAATCCAACAGGTTATGGGCCCAGGTACGTGGAGTAATTAGGAAGTTTAAAGAAAATAAAAAAAGGTGTTAAAAACATTACTGTCAAGTGTCATTCACGTCGGATACGGAAATAATACCAAAAATGAGTGGAAATGGTAGCACGGTCAGGCTTGAAGCACTAAATAAAAATAATTACGACACATGGAGAATTCAGGTAGAAGCGTTGTTAACAAAAAACAAGGCCTGGAAATACGTTAGTGGAGAGACTTCAAAGCCAGAAATCCAGGCAGATGACAGGGAAGGATCAGCAGCAGCAGTTAAAGTCTGGGAAGAAGCGGACAAAATGGCAAGGTCAGATCTCATTTTATCCATTGATCCTTCTGAACTGAAACAGATCAAATTTTGTAAAACGTCACGTGATATTTGGCTAAAGCTTGAGGAAATATATCAGTCAAAAGGGCCAACGGGAAAAGCTAATTTACTGAAACAGCTTATTTTGCAGCGAATGCAAGAAGGAGAAGAAATCCATGAACATTTAAGAAAGTTTTTCGATGCCGTCGACAAATTAAACGACATGGGAGTCGAAATTACCAAAGATATGCTTGCAATTTTACTTATTTATAGCCTACCAAAGAACTTTGAAAACTTTAGGTGTGCTATCGAGTCACGTGATACACTGCCGGAACCAGATACCCTGCGAATCAAAATTATAGAAGAAAATGATGCTCGTAAGGAAAATTCATACGAAGAGATGCGGAATGCCATGATGGCGAAGAGAAATTTCAACGGACCGAGGAAACTGATAAACGACACGGTACCAAAGAAGAGTTCAAATTTAAATATCACCGTTGTGGAAAACAGGGACATAAAGCTGCAAATTGCTACGAAAAGATCGACAAATACAAATTTGAAAAGGCGGAAACTTCTCAAAAGGCAGAGACAGTTACCTATTATGTTCCATGGGAATGATGGACAATCAGTCAACATTTTCAGTTGAAAACACTACAAGCAATATTTGGTGCTTGGACAGTGGAAGTACTGCACATATTTGCAAAAGTAAGGAGAGATTCGAAGATCTAGAAACAGAACACGAAGTTCTAAACCTAGCAAGCAATGCGTCAACAAATATTACTGCAAAAGGCAAAGTCACGTTCTCAACAAAAGTAGGAACGGAACAAAAGATTGTAAATCTGAGATAAACTTTGTATGTACCCGATTTGCGTGTAAATTTTATGTCTGTAAGCAAAATTACTGACAGAGGTTGTGACGTAATCTTCAAGAAAGATTTAGCTATGGTAATCGATACAAAAGGTAATACTCAAATGATTGCGAAGCGAGTTGGTGGATTGTACCAAATACAAGAAGATATGTCATATGTTTGTGGAAAGGCTACAACATCTATCGATTCGTTGTCCAAAATTGAAGATTGGCACCAGCGTCTCGGTCATTTGAACATAAAAGATCTCCTTAAAATGAAAAATAATGGTCTTGTACGAGGTCTAAAATTCGAAGATGGAAAAATGCCACAGTGCAAAATTTGCTTAAGGGGCAAATTGACAAGAATGTCATTTCCACGACAATCTACAAGATGTACTGAATTATTAGAGATAATACATACAGATTTGTGTGGACCCATGAGGACCGAATCTAATGAAAAATCGAGATATTTCGTAACGTTTATCGACGATCACTCCAGATGGTGTGAAACTCGTTTCACAAGAAACAAAAATGATGTATTCCAAGCTTTCAAGAACTACAAAATCTTGGTGGAGAAGCAAACGGGACGAAAAATTAAAAGCCTACAATCAGATAATGGCAAAGAATTTTGTAATAAAGAATTCGATGATTATCTAAAAGAAAACGGAATCAAGAGAAGACTTACTGTTACTTACACGCCAGAACAGAATGGAGTAGCTGAACGTAAGAATCGTACTCTAACCGAAATGGCAAGATGCATGTTGATTCAATCAGGTCTATCTCCATCATTTTGGGCGGAAGCGGTAGCAGCTGCAACATACATAAGAAACAGGTGTCCCACGCGAAGTATTAAAGGAAAAACTCCTTTTGAAAAATGGACAGGAAAAATCGCGAATGTGGAACATCTTAAAATATTTGGATCCAAGGTCTTCACTCTGAATAGAAGTCCAACTAAGGGGAAGTTTGAGCCTCGTTCAAAGGAAGGAATCATGGTTGGTTATTCAGAAGAATCCAAAGCTTATCGAGTATGGATACCAGAGGATCGTAGAATTGATATCACTCGAGATGTGAAATTCGAATTTAACCACAAAACCGAATATGATGAAGGATTCGTTACCAAGGAAATTCTTGGGGAAGAAATCAATCGGAAATCAGCAAATTTAAATGAGATGACAAATAAACGTCAAACTGAAATAGACGTCATGTCAATAAATGATGTAATTGGGGATAATCGAATTCGAGAAAATTTGATGAATGATGAAGTGTCATCGGAAAACGATTCTGAATCTATACCTTCTGATTACGAGAGACTCGTTCATTTCGATGGAATCGAAAGCGAAGACGAAATCCCAAGAAATAATACAGAAGATAATGGCGTAAATCAACTGATACAACCAGAAAAATAAAAAGGAAATACACCAATTTCAGTGATGAAGAGAGCTCCTGGAAGACCACAAATTAAGAGAACTGGCAGACCAGGACGACCTAGAAAAGTGTACAAAGTCATAAATGTCACAGGTGCAGAAGAATCGGACGAAGAGGACGAACTGGATAAATATGCGAATTTAGCAGAAATTCCATTAGGAAAAGCAATTTCGAGTCCTGAAGCTCAAGAATGGAAAAGAGCTATCACCGATGAAGTCAAGTCGCTTATCAAGAGTGATACTTGGGAAATTGTGAATCGACCAAGAAATCGCGACGTAATTGGTTCTCGAATTGTACTGAGAAACAAACATAAGACTGATGGTACACTCGAAAGACGAAAAGCGAGAATAGTTGCTAAAGGTTTCACGCAGAAACCAGGAATTGACTTTCATGATACATACGCACCAGTAGTTTGATTGGGATCGATAAGACTGATCACTGCATTGGCGGCGCATCGTGAAATGAAAATTCATCAACTAGACATAACAACGGCCTATCTGAACGGCATTATAGAAGAGGAGATATACATGGAAATGCCAATGATGTTAAAACAATCACTAGAAGCAATATTATCCAACGAGAATGAAGAAGCTGTTAGAAGAAAAGCAAATGCAATGCTACGTCACCTTCGAGGGGGGGATAAAGTATGTCAAATAAAGAGATCCCTATATGGATTGAAACAAGCTGGACGACAATGGCATAAGAGGTTTGATGACAGATTAAGATTTTTGGGACTCAAGCCGACTAATGCAGACCCTTGTGTATATACAAAAGAAGGGGAAGATATATTAATAGTCTCTATTTACTTCGATGACGTTATCATTGCATGTAAAAATATATCCAACATTAATAAATTTAAGAAAAGTTTAAGCCAAGAATTTGAGATAAGGGATTTGGGAGAAATAAATTATTGCTTAGGAATAGAATTCCAGCAAACTGAAGGAGGATATGCCATATCTCAAAAAGGATATATTGAAGATATTTTAGAGAAATTTGGAATGAATGACTGCAAACCAGTATCAACACCGATGGATCCTGGAATTAAATTAATAAAACAGGACAGTGTATCGGAAAGTAATACGAAGAATATACCATATAGAGAGTTAGTTGGAGCGCTAATGTATTTGGCAGTAGCGACTCGACCAGATATAGCATATACAGTAAGTTATCTGAGCCAGTTTAATTTATGCTACGGGGACGAGCATTGGAAGGCAGCAAAACGTGTTATGCGATATCTTAAAGGAACTTCAAATCTCGGAATAATCTACAGAAAAACCAATGAGAACCTAAAAGGATTCGTAGATGCTTATTGGGCCAACTGTATATTAGACAGACGTTCTTATACAGGATACGTATTCGTATTGAGTGGAGGAGCCATCAGCTGGGAATCCAGAAAGCAAAGAACAGTAGCACTGTCATCAACCGAAGCGGAGTACATGGGATTGACAGAAGCTGCGAAGGAAGCAATTTCACTACAAAGATTTCTAACAGAAATGGGATTCGAGGAACTTGGGAACGTTAAAATATTTAACGATAATCAGGGAGCTCGAAAACTTTCGGAGAATCCTGTTTATCATGCCCGAACCAAACATATAGACGTAAGGCATCATTTCATTCGAGAGGTGCTAAAAGGTGAAAGAATGTCAGTAGATTTCAAGGCTACCGAAGACATGCCTGCAGATGCCCTTACCAAAGCAGTGACTAAGCTTAAGCTAGAAAAATGCCGAAGTTGGATTGGTATTGGAAATATAAATTTAACTTAAGAAAATGTCCTTATTTTGAGGGGAAGTGTTGGAAATCATTCGACAATAGAAGGATATTTTCTAATGTTATTGTTCTAGAGTAATAGTCATTTGTTTTGTTACTATAATAAAATATCATAAGTGTACGTCAATCTGTTAATTGTCATAGTTAAAATAAAAACGTTTATACATTGAACCAAGTGTCCTCCAGTATTGTTTCTTACCACGACCTCATAATCCAACATTGCAGTGGGCACTTTTTCATCAGCATGACTCCAAATGATATATATACTATATATACGCAGCCCTTTCTATTTGTTTTTTCAATTCCGTCTTGCATGGTGGTAAATTGGAACCATCGACGTTTTTCGCGGCAATTTTGAAAGCGTCTTGGTGTCTTTGAATGTGTAGGTCTTATTGAAAAGTATAAAGCGAGCCTCATTTACATCACAAGTATTTTTCAAGCCATATAATTGACAAACAAATTTCTCAATTTCTTCGGAAACTTGAATGAAACTGTCGTCGTCTTGAATTTGGTTCAAATGTTTGAATTCATTCTGCAAAGTTTTCGAAGATTTGAGTAGATTGTAAGGTTACTTTTTTCCTTTTCGAAAGAAAGCCGGATTTAAAGTCGCAACCAGTAAAAGCGTGAAAAGCAGGAAGCGCAACACAAAGAGATTCCCCCATTTAATTTATACGTTTGCTTCTTAATCAACGTGACAAACATGGTGAATAATTCTTGTATCGGCTTCTTCGTGATCTGAACATGTTAATGTATCGTCAACGCTTATAATGATCAATTCTTCGATGATCTCAAATTTATAGCAACGGTCGAAATTGATGTATACAATTTTGTTTTCGAAAAACAGTGAAATTTTCCTGTTTCCCCCAATGAGTTATTAAAAAATTAACGAAAGCTTCTTTAAATTTTATATTTCGAAGTTCTTTTACGAAGTCTGTTGGTCGACTCTATTCTTCTCCAGTAATGTGATAAACTTCCTTTTCGAAAGTGTCCCGAAGAGGATGCTCGTTTTCTTTGATATGAGGAGAGACATACTGATCGAAAATAAAAGCGATATGTTTTGTATTTCTTTTCACTATCATTTTAAAAATCTGTTTGGAAATGTTGCCAAATGTTTGTGGTGCGTCCTTCATAAAGTGAAGATAGAAAAATCCATATATCAAAACAACGTTAAGTGGACCTGGAAGCACTTTAACTTCATAGTTTTAATTAATGTTGTGGAGAATTTCAGCCTTGAGAAATCACTTTGACACACGTCATTTTTTTGTCAGGTATGAAGTAGCGCTGACGCTACATGTCTTTATATTTTGCTGTCTGACTGTTGGATTCTTGTTTTATATTATATTTGCTCGTTTTCTACAAATTTTGAGCTTTAAGAAAGTTTGAGCCGTTAATACAAATTACACTTTTGCGAGCGTCGGAGCGTCCCAGCGCCAGGTGTCCCGGTACCGGAAGTTCTGACTCTACAGTTATTTTCCATCACTAAAGAGTAACTTAATCTCAAAAAATTAGCTTTGAGAAGGCTCTAGCATATTTTGGACTACCGGTAAAGGGTTGGGGGTAAATAGGGGGTAATAAGTAAAACAATCTGGTAGGAGTACAGAAACTAGAGTGAATGTACTAGATTCCAAGGCCTCAAAATATTTTATAATATACTCCATCCCCCACCACCGCCCTCCCAACTCCATTATTAAAGGGGTTGATAAAATTAAATTGAGATGTTCACTTGAAATTTGGTATACGTATATATTATAATGACATCAGGAAATAGATTATATTTTGGGATTATTCCGTTGATGGGTTGGGGATTAAATAGGGGTAAACTGGGGAAAATACGTAAATCAAGCTGGTAAGAGTGTAGAAACTTGAAATTTTGTGTACGTACTAAAGCCCAAGGCCTTCATTTTTTTTAAATATTTCAGTCTTCCTCCAGTTTAATTAACTCATAATTACGTCCGAAAATAAAATTATTACTATAATAATTGATACTTTAAACAGGGAAGTTTCATTTTAATATTACGTAAACACCAAGTACACTACCTTATTAAAATTCGATTTAAGTGAGTTTTTGATAACAACGAATAAGACGCCACTGGTGGATTTTAAAATATTTTATCGTGACACAATCTCCTGGTGAGTAAGTACCCTTCACCCAAATTTTAAAAAAATCACATTGTTAATAAGAGAGCTGTGATATGGGAGTTATGAAAAGTGAGACAAACTGTATATTATAATGACATCAGGCACTTGATTATATTTTCAGATCATTCCGTTGCAGGGTTGAGGGTTAAATAGGGGTGAATAGGAAAAAATAAATAAAGCAAGCTGATAAGAGTACAGAAATTTAGCATTTGGTGTATGTATTAAATGCGAAGACCTCAGGTTTCTTTTATAGTATTTTCCATCCCCCCCAACTCCCACTCCCTTATTCAAAGAGTTCATAAAACTAAACTGAGAATTTCACTTGAAATTTGGTAAAATTTTCACACACTAGAGTGCAAATATAGTCAAGATGTTTCCTTTAAAGTGACGGATGAAAAATCTGGATGTGGAAGTAGTGATTCCTTAGGCAATGGTTTTTTTTCAGTAAATCCTCGGTTACTGATCATGAATTCGTGCTTAAATAAAGATAGGGCTCGTTCTACGAATTAAATAAATAACATATTTTTAAATTTAAATCTCATCGCAAATAAGGTTCACATCACGAAAATTGTCTGAGACAATATCTGAAATACAAAACCGGGAAAAATTATGACAATACAAAAAAGTATTTTTACTTCCCTCGCTTAGCGAAGGAAAGTATTGCAATCATTCTCCGAGACTTCGGATTTTCATCTTTCAGACCATGTAGACTACGAAAATTAAGGCCTTTCAATTCCGTCAGTCTGTCTGTCTGGCTACCTATCGGTCTGTTGTATCTCTGTTGACTATGTATAAAGAACTACTTGATGGAGAATAATTTATTTGACAGATAGCTGAATAATGCCAAAAATATACATAGTGGACCACAGAGAGAATAAATAATGAAAAAATTTGACAAAAAGCAATATTTGGCATATATTTAACACAATTGACAAAAGAAACCCCTTTTGTATTTTTAATACAAAACATACAAGATGTTTATCCAAACAAAGAGTTCAACTATGATGGAAATGTGTAGGTATTTCTGCAAATCTTCCATATTTGGCATCTTTTATATATCATTTATTTTTTCTGCTGGATGACCGCCCTATATTTTTTTAATTATAAGTTATCAGATTTCCTTTGTAGTAATGGTGATAAGTACATTCCAATTATTATTCTCATATATCGTTTCTTAGTTAATAATTTTTTAAAGGGACTATCCTACTCTATAGAAATAAACAAGGAAGTTGTGTGTAAATACTTTTACCGATTTTTAAAAGCTTTTATTTAACTTGCAATGTTATGGTGTGTTTGTTTAGGTCAAATCTTGCAATCAAAGTTTCGACCAGTTCTAATCAAGCTAGAGCTTTGAAACTTGGCACACGTGCATAAGTCCGGTGACAATGCAATATGGTATTATCGTTCTAAATCCAATATGGCGGACATCCCAAGATAGCGGATCACATTTTTCTTCACAACCCCCTTAATATGGGTATCAAATGAAGGAGCTTGACGAGTGAAATACGAGAGACAATGTGACGTCATTCTAATTCCAATATGGTGGACGTGCAATCAAAATTACGGCCAGTACTAATCAAGCTAGAGCTTTCCAATTTGGCACACGTGTATAAGTCCGGTAACAATGCATTTTTATGATAGAGATGACCTGATTCTACACCCAGGATATGCAGTGTGGTTGATTAAGTGTGCAACAATTGGATTTTTTTTTAGTTGCACAACCAAAGTTTAAATACCGCCAAAAGTTATTGCATATCTGATAACCATTTCATGTGCCCTTATAGTGGCTTCAAGTTAAATAGTAAACAGGGCATGGCGAAAAATATGAAGTCGGACTCTTTGTTCTTAAGTGATCGTGCTTACAAGAAACGCGACTGACGGACGGACGAACAGACATACAGACGGACAAATGTTGAAAATTGTTCAGAATTCGATCACCAACATAGTGATATGAAATTCGTTTCTCTTCGAGCGATATTAGCGGTTTTAGAAATGTGCTGAATAAATGAAATATACTCTTTGTTTTGTATTTGCGAAGAGCATTTTTTTAATGCCTTATTTATATTAACGTCCTGGCGTAGTTCAGCTATTGCTGCTCTGCCACTCAACCAGGACACGTACACATGGACATCAACACAACAACCATTCCCTGCGATATTGCCATCTACCGCAGCTGAGACTCGAACCCAGGAGAGATAACAGCGACTAGACATGTTGTGCCACCCAACAGTGGTCTAGGTCACTGCTACCGTCTCGGTAACACATGAAAAAACGCCACTAACATCCATACCCTAGCCAGGATTCGAACCCGGGACTCCGTGGTCGCAAGCCAAACACCTTCAGCGTTGCGCCACCGAGCTGTATAATAGTATTCCTCCCTGTTTTCCTCATAATACGGCATTCTGTAGTATACATTTTTTTTCTGCTGCAAAGAAACAAAAAAATACACATTTCAAATAACGCTTTTATGTAATAGACCAAGAGCTAGCGACACTCAAACCGTGCTGATTCCATTGTGAACAAAAAAATTACAGATTGTAGTACTAACATTTTATAATATGAGATCGCGTGCCTGCCTGCTCGGATCGGTTGCGTTTATTTAAAAAAAAATTGTGTGGCATTTTCAAAACGTATTAATGGCTTCATCGCAATGTGGATAAAATTTTTCATGCAGCTGCTAGACACACCACTAAATACGAATTCAAGTGCCTGCCAGCCGGAATCGGTTGCGAAATCCCGCCTGCCAATTAAAAATCCAGTTCCAAAAACTTCATAATTTGGCTCATCGCAATGTGAACGAAAAAAATTCACGAGATAGTTTAAAGCGTTCAAAATAGATTTTCCAGTGCCTGCCTCGTCGATCGTGTTGTTCTAAGTGCCTGCCAGCCCCTGGAAAGTCGCACGCTCGGTGCCGTTGAAAGTTAATCGGGGTCATTTCAATGTGCACCAAAATTTAAGAGAAGCTAGAAAGTAATTTAGATGCGATTTAAAGCGTCTGCTTTTCCGAATATATGCACAATGCCGCCTTCCAGCTCCCCAAGGCCGCACGACATGGGGGAATAGTGGATCCATCAAAATATGTTGCATTTTTCATGAAAATCTTACACACATCATTGACCTTGAAATTTTTCACGAAAATTGATAAGCTTGCCTCGTTAACATTTTGCACGTCTCTCACGCTGTACAATTTGCATATGAAATCTTCGATTTTTTTCAAAAACCGCGTCGTCAATTACCCCATTCAAATTACCAAGCTTTGTAAAAGCTAATTGGTGTTCCTTTGAATTTTGCAATATTCTTTTTCCGCCTTCCTGAAAAAGATGGTGAAGTTACAACCTATCAAAGCATGGAAGCCAGGTAGCGACTTGCATAGATCGGAACCCAAGTGTGAATACAATTTCGTTACATCAACGTAGCGTTGAGAATTCGATATTCCAACATTCATATAAATCTTTGTTCCCATTTTTACGCGTTTCATGTTTACAAGCATTATTATAAGAATGTCGGTATCTGAACATCTTATGATGACGTTTGAATCTTGATTTGCATTGCAAACATGGTATACGATTTTCTTGTCAGCCTCCTCGTGCTCTTCGCAAGACAATTCTTCAGCAATTGTTGAAACGAATTTTCCATTGACAACTTGAAATTTGTGACACTGTTTCGCGTTAACATACAGCGTTT
The DNA here is from genome assembly GCA_963583905.1 of Stenurella melanura. Lineage (NCBI taxonomy): Eukaryota > Metazoa > Arthropoda > Insecta > Coleoptera > Cerambycidae > Stenurella > Stenurella melanura. The sequence continues at coordinate 71,083,184 of OY757312.1, read as the reverse complement.
TCGTCTTCAAATTCATCGCATACTTGTCTTTCGACCACTCTTTGACAAAAAAATCAATCAAAGCCTTTTTAATTTATGCTCTTCAAATCTTTTATAAAATCGGTGCTGTGCTATTGCTCAGGACCTGAGATTCGGAATTGGCGATCTTCTGTATTATCTCGAAGCAAATGCTCATTGTTTTTGATGGACGGACTGAAGTAAGGTCGAATATTACCGCTATTTCTTTCACGTTGTGGTTCGGAAAAACATTTAGGCATTTGCTGGTGATTTTCCCATACTGAACAGGAATTTCCTAGATGCTTGTATGGAGAACAAGAAAATCATCAATGACCACGAGATCGACATTACATGGCTCACAACTTTCAATTTGTGATTCCAATGACTTCATGAGTGCAGATTTGTCGGTTTTATGTATGGAACCGTCTACGTGACACAGCGATAGAGGCATCGGTGTCAAGGGGAACTGGAAAACCTCACTCAGGTCTAATATTTGATCAACTACCACCCCTAAAAGCCTACCAAACAGTTAACTCTGCATTTTGAACTTGCCCTGCAATACTAATTATTTTTTTTGGCTGCGCATCGAGGAATGTCAAAACTTTCGCTTTGTTGATTGGTCTCTTGAATCTGTCTTTGTCTACGCTACACTCCTCGGTGAATTTCTGGCGTAACTAATTTCCTGTATTAATCATGTCATTGAACTTTAACTTATGATTTTCTCGATACTTAAAACAGTACTCGCACTTCGTTAAAGTCGATAATGTGAACAAGATCAGATTCTGGTCTTGCACTTCGCAAAAAACACAGAATTTCTCGTTTTCACCCTTTTATATTTTCATATAAAAATATGCGTCCTACGCACTCAAAACATTAGCTGCGACTGAGATGAACACGCTTCTATTCAATCTATTATATGAGTGGAGGCCGTATCAATTTTGTGGAAAGTGGCGAGCAAGGCTGCGCGGCCCTGAAGAGCTGAAAGGCGACATTGTGCATTGTTCGGTCAACTTTCAACGGCGCCGAGCGCAAAACTTTCCAGGGGATGGCAGGCACTTAGTGCAACATGGTCGACAAGGCAGGCACTCGAAAATGAATTTTGAATGCTTTAAACTATCCCGTGAATATTTTTCGTGCACATCGCGATGAGCTAACTTCTGCAGTTTTTGGAACCGGTTTTTTAATTGGCAGGCGGGATTTCGTAACCGATTCCGGCTGGCAGGCACTTGAATTCGTATTTAGTAGTGTATCTAGCAGCTATATGAAAAATGTTATCCACATTGCGATGAGACCATTAATACGTTTTGAAAATGCAACAATTTTTTTTTTAAATAAACGCAACCGATCCGAGCAGGCAGGCACGCGATCTCATATTATGCAATGTTAGTACTGCATTCTGTAATTTTTTTGTTCACAATGGAATCAGCACGGTTTAAGTGTCGCTAGCTCTTGGTCTATAATGGCCACGACCCAAACTTGCATAATGATATACACTAACAGAAAATATTTTACTTTATATTTCATGACAGTTCTTTTGGGCTTATCGGAACAAAAAGAGTATTTATTGAGGAAACGTGCTTGGGCAAGACTAACCTTGTTTCAATATTTTAAACAAGCCGGGGCAAATGCACGTTTGTGCATTACGGTTATTGCCAGCAGCGTCAACGTAATGCGAGTAGAATTTGCAATCGGGCGTGGGCCAGCTGCGAATACCTATTTAATTAATAATGTTCTCGAATGCGGCACAATACATACAGAGACATTTTTATTCGATCTCAGAATTCGACATGTTATGAACTGGATTTCCATACATTTTTTTTTCCTACAAATCATCATGTGAAGTGTGAGGTATTTTGCATCTCAACAGTAGTGTCCAGGGGAATGTATTGCGGAACACAAAATAATAATTGTTCAGTCACATGATGTAGTTATAGTCCCTTCAAATTGGGAAAAATTAAAGAAATTTTCCCACAGCTATGAGACTTGTAAAAAGTGAAGCAGGTGGGTTGTCTAAACATGATTTTCACCCCCCGCAGTTCTGAAAAAGGATGGCTCTTCAGAAATATATGCATACATATGAATTTTAGTGCTCTTTCTCCTTTTTCTCTATATTTAAAGGAAAAACTATATGCATTCTTGCGAAAAATGTCAAGATAGCAAAGTTGTACACCATAAAAAAGATTTGTCTACGTTTTTGTCCGAATTCGGCATGGTTTCGCCGCTAGAGGGTGCGAAAAAGATATATACATATAGAGAGTCTTGCGCCTTTTTTAGATTTTCAGCCAAAATTGTGTATTTTGGTGAAACATTTTTCAGGAGAGCAAAGTTGTAGAGCATAAGATTTCCTACAAAGCTTGTCTCTATGTTTTTCAAAGTTTCTTTCGGATTTCGCATAGTTTCTCCACTGGAGCGCGAGAGAAATATATATAAATAGATTTCCGCGAGCTCTGCCGGTGAAACTATGCGGAATTTGAACAAAAACGTAGAGACAAAATTTGTAGGAAATTTAATGCTCTACAAATTTGCGCTTTTAATAGATTTCACCAAAGTTCATAATTTCGGCTTAAAATCTAAAAGAGGCACAAAAGTATCTTTACATATATCTTTCGCGCCCTCTAGCGGCGAAACTATGTAGAACTCGGACAAAACATAAAGACAAAACTTGTACAAAATTTTATACTCTACTATGGCGACAAACTTAAAAAAATGTGTTTTAACATAACTTTTAAAATCCGAAAAATACAGAACTATGGTCGATACAAAAATTAAAGAGCTGAAAATTCTATAAAAATAATATGCTTAAAAGAAATTTCGCGTAAAATAAGAATCAAAATTATGGGATGGCCGGCCAATGCACGAACGCAACTCCAAAATTAGCGTTTTATGTATATTTTATAAATAATATCCAATTTTAAGGTACATGAACTATACTCCATATTTCTGCTGAATGTTAACTATAATAAAAAAAAATGGATGCAGTTTATTAAAAGTAGAAACCCTTAACTTTAATTTGCATATTTTCTCATGTATCAAGTGAATTTTTTATCATTTGCGAGTATTTTGAAATCAAAATTATATAAATTACATATTATGTGAAAATTACAAGAAAATTGAACTCATTTTCTGTCCAGAACATTTGAACATTTTTTACTACCAAGATATCGAAATGTGACATATGTAGATTCCGAAACCTAGGGAACTTGTTACCTTAACGGAAATATTTCGAGATATAGATAATTTATTGGAATGGCTTCTAAAATAGAGAAAAACGATATTGCATTTGTTTTTCAATATAAAAAAAAATAAATGTAACGATTCAAATCTATATTATTACATGGTAATGATAGCTGCATATCTGCCCATTAAAATAGTTGTTCTTTACTTCGATCCAAATATTTCTTCAAAACGTTTTTGTATCCGAAAAAGGCGTTAGTGCGTTGGCTTGTGACGCCATAAGGTGCAAAAGCTTTTTTTTTATAGAAATCTGTGCTCTTCAGTTTTCATCTCTGTAACAGTTTCTGTATTTTTCGTATTTTAAAAGTTATTTCCAAATTATTTTTTTTAAGTTTAACATTTTTAAATACTTCTCTACTACTAATAGTACGGCAGCCCGTTACCAGAAACCCCTATCAATGCAGCGAGCTTTATCGCAGGGAGACTCTATAGATTATGAAATTCTAAGACATTTTTCCAGACGAAAATGGTTCGAAAAACGATACTGGCGGCCGGCAAATGACTTTCCATCGTTTTCCGTTGGTCGTAGCTGCGCAAAATAGAATGGAGTCGCATATGCGCTAGATAACAATCAACGCCATAGAAACCATACCATAACCTTCCCAATAACAATTTTCACAAGAATATAAAAATTAATTTGTCAAATAAACGTCAAATTTCAAAAAATAATTTTCAAATAAAATTTAATTAAAAGAAAGTGTTGAATAAAATGTTGCATTGCACACGTCTTCTCAATTTTTCCCCATCATATTTACTTCCCTCGACAAGAAGACAAATGAAGCTACCCCACTGCGAAGACAGAGATTACCGGTTTTTCTTTACATGTTCAAAGCTCGATGAACCCTTTAGGACGTCTAAAAAGTTCCGTTACCCTGAACTTATCTTCTCAGCTCTCCCAGAACTGATGAGAAACGCTGGAATTATCTTCGCTAAAGTAACTGGAAAATCTTGGTAGCGGGCTGCCGTACTATAAGAACCTACCGGAAAATCAGAAGGATTATTTTTCCCCTGCTCTATGGAATTTTCGAAAACTTGTGGGGAAAGCAGTTTTACTTGAGTACATTTGCTTTACAAATTACCGGCTCTGTATAGTGTGTAATGGAACAAATTGAGAACTGCATTATTGGTGCTGGTAAAATCCAGACATCTGCTCGCCATTATTAGCTGACTATATGAAGAATTCCTTGCTTTGGCGAAAGTTGATAAAAATAAGTGGCAAATCTAACGTTAGCAAAGGCGTGAGATAGGGCTGTATGACATCAATGCCCTTTAACATATATGGTGAACACGTGATGTGTCGAGCACTGGAAGACGGGTAAGAAGGGGCAGCTATAGGTGGAATTAAGATGTCTAACTTAAGATATTTACGAGACTCCACCTTGGTTCTACCAAGTAAAAATGAGCTCATTCATCTGCATGATAATTTTAAAATAATAAACTGAGTATATCTTCAGTGTAAATTACAACAATACCAAAATTCCACATCCAGATTTTTCATCCAAGACACGTTAAAGGAAACATCTTGATTGGATTTGCACTCTAGTATGTGGAAACATTTGATCATAGAATTTGAAAAATATTAGAAAAAAACCTGAGGCCTTGCTTTCTGGTATATACACCAAACACCAAATTTCTCTACTCTTACCAGCTTGCTTTACTTATTTTCCCCTATTTACTTCTATTTAACCCCCAACCCTTCAACGAAATCATCTCAAAATATAATCTAGTTCCAGATATCGTTATAATACATATGTTTACCAAATTTCAAGTGACTATCTCAATTTTGTTTTATCAACCCCTTCAATAATGGAGTCAGGGTGGTGGGAGGATGAAAAATATAAAAAATCTGAGGCCATGGCTTCTAGTACATACATCGAATTTCAAATTTCTGTACTCTTACCGGCTTGCTTTACTTTTCCCTATTTGCCCCCATTTAACCTCCAACCCGTCATCAGAATAGTCCCAAAATGTAAACTAGTTCCTGATTTCATTATAACATATGCGTGTACCAAATTTTATGAGAATATCTCAATTTTATTGTATCATCCCCTTTAATAATGGAATGGGGGGTGGTGAGAGGATTAAAAATATTGTCAAAAATTTTGAGGCCTTGGCTCGTAGTACATACATCAAATTTCAAGTTTCTGTACTCTTACCAGCTGTCTTTACATATTTACCCATATTTACCACTATTTACCCCCCAACACTTAACCGGATATCTTCAAAAAGCAATCCAGTTCCAGATCTCGTTATAATATATACGTGTACAGAATTTCAAGTCATTATCTTAAACTGACGGAGAAAACGTGCGGACAAAAAAGTTAACAACCGACAGAGAGACAGACAGACAGACAGAAAATTTTGTGTTCGCTCAAATTTAAAATCTCGGTGTTTCATGACATTTTAAACCCATTTCAAGAAAAAAAAAAATATTTTTTTTTACGATTACGATACTTCCAATCCACTACGTGGATGTGGAAGTAATTATAGTTGTAGACCGAGCAAGTGAAAATCATTCAAACGCATTAGAAATAAGGTGATAAAAATTTAGCCCTTTAGCATATTTTGACAATATCGACAACAGAGTGCAAGATCTGCAGCTTGCCACATGGGCAAACTCTGACGTGACAGAAATAGCACGGGCAATTTCTAACACTCTAGTTTTCTCTTTATGCCTCCGTTATAAGCATCGTTAGAGAGACAAACAGACAGACGCTTCAGTTGTGCTTTCAGTAGTGAGTTTGAAGACGTTTGTCATGAATTTTCTGAATAGCACTCGCATCAATTAATACAACTTGATACTCCAGGAAATACGCCCCCTAATACAATTTCCTTGTTTGATATCTTCCAAAACCTATCATTCTTTGGCCGTCAACTGGAGACAGGACAATATACAATGGTTAATGGTTCAGTGAAAATCAGTTGCCCAGCGACAGGGAAGCTCTCTAGATGATTCGATTGATGCCATCAATCAGCTAATGTGAATCAACTTTCATCAGGCCGTAAGCTTAACGAGGAACAGCGGCAGATGGCAAGATGTTGTCGGATGCGCCTTACAACAAAGGGAGGTCAAGTGGATTAATTTGTGGTTCACAAAATTGTCAAAACTTTATAATTAAATCAGTTCGATAAAATGAAACATATTGTAATGTCATGTGGCATGAACCTCTACCTCAGACATTAGAGGTGTTTTAAAACCTCATGAGCTGTGACCTTCATATGTGCAGAGACATAATCCATCCTGTTGACTCAGTTACACTTCTTAAAAATATTATATTTATTGTTTACAATTTGTCCCGAGCTCTTGTTTATGTATACAGCAAGGCAGCCTCCAGTGTCTTCACAAACATACTTATTACTCAGATTAAACTTTGCCTTTTGCGCATTTCGCGGCTCATGAGATTCTGAAATACCTCTACTACTTAAATATTCAGATTTCTCATCCAAGTCTCTTTAAATGACTACATAGAAAATCTGTAATCTTCCAAAATGGTATAAATTAAAAAGGCAACTAATATGAAGTGATTTGTTAAAATAGCCTTTAAAGAGACTTGATTTAATTAGGAATTGATTTGAATATTACTACAGTGAACAACAAATATAAAAATAATAATAATAATAATAATAAACGGCTTTATACAAAGAGTGTAGATGTACATTTGTACATTTACAAGTTCATTACAAATAGCAATTTACAAGGCGAAGTTTAGCCATGTGGCTATTCTTACACTTAACCTTATAAATCACTTACCTAACTAATTAAGTTAAAAATAAAACATTAAAATACAAAAATTCAATACAATATTACAATAGTCCAATGTAATAGGGGGACGGTATACACTTTATAAAATATATATACAGAAATACTAAAAAATTAATTACTCAAAATAACTAAATAAAAGAATCAATCATAAACACAGTGCAAAATGGTGCCCAAGAATATATTCTAGTTTTTGTTGGAATTAATGAACCAGGCTTTTTTACGGAAGATATTAACTGTCGATAGATTTTTATATATGGGATCAATAGACTTTTATAAGGCTGCGGATGTGTAAGAAAAGCTACGTTGGAGGAGGGCTGTACGATGTTGTGGCACTGTTAGCACATACTGATGTCTGATGTTTACAGTATGTACTGACGATCTGAAAATTAACTTGTCTCTCAAGTAACTTGGAATAGAATATTTTATTAAAGAAAATAAGAAAACTGCATAGTGGAATTTAACGAGTTGTTCCATTTTTAACCAACGCAACTCAACATATTTGCTTGAAACATGATCAAATTTTCTTAAGTTGTAAATAAAACGACAACAACAGTTTTGCAAAACTTGTAGTCGATTTTTTGTAGCTTGATCCAGACAGAAAAAATACATGAAATTGCAATAATTGAATACAGGCATGACTAAAGTTTCACGAAGTTTTTTACGTTGTTTAAAGTTCGTGATATGCCTGTTTGCATACAGTACTTTTAGCCGGGAGTAAAATGTATGTGCTGCATAAAACGTAATTTTTCGTCTATTATTACCCCAAGATTTTTGGCATGAGTAGAAAATGACAAAGTTTCTTCATTAATATTTAGTTTAATAGAAGCTTTTAAGTGATCTCGAGTATGTTCTGAGCAGAATAGAATAACAACTGATTTGGTAGGGTTAATTTTAAGGTTATGTTGATGCGAATATTGATAGATGTTGTCTAAATCTTGGTTGATTAAATTAGTGGCAATAGCTGCATTAGATGGCTCAAAACAGTGGAGAAGTTCGGTATCGTCAGCATATGCTTGCACATGCGAACTAGTTACTACATTAAATATATCTGCTGTATATACAAGAAACAAAAGAGGACCAAGAATGGACCCTTGAGGAACACCTGACGAGATAATTTTAAAATCAGATATATTTCCTGCGACTGATACGCATTGGCGACGTTAGCTCAAATAAGAATTGAAAAACCGCAGGGATATCGCGTCGAAACCATAGTAATTTAGCTTTGCACAAAGAAGCGTGTGATCAATGGTGTCAAATGCCTTGGAGTAGTCTAGGGATACAAGAATAGCTGCCATACGTTTGTCTAGTGCGCTGATGATATTATCACTAAGGTTCAACAAAGCAGTAATGGTGCTATGTGCTTTACGAAATCCCGATTGATGTAATGGGTATAAGTTATGCAGTAAAAGATATTCGGTAATCTGGTCGTGAACTATTCTTTCTAGTATTTTGGAAAGAATTGGCAACAAGCTGATAGGCCTCAGATCCTTCACGGTTGCAGGATTTACTGTTTTTGGTATTGGACAAATAATTGCATCTTTCCATTCTGTAGGAAAGTAACCCTGTTCAAGACAGCAGTTAATAATATGAGTGATATGCTTTATGATTATTTGGATGCATAATTTTAACATGTTTAGAGTTATTTTATCTTTTCCGGCAGTGTTCGACTTTATACTCTTGATAGCATTATAAACGGTATCGGTAGTAACAAGTGTGGAGGTGAACAGTATATGATCTTTAAATTTGGTGTTAGCATAGAAGTTTATCGTCCTATTGCAGTTATCGTTCTTGCAGAATACACTAAGAAAGAAGTCGTTAATATCTGCAGCATTCTGTAAATTAGGAGGTATGATGTTATCACGTTTAAATCGAATATTTAGTTGTTGTAGCCGTTTCCAAAACTCGCGATTAGAAGTTTGATTTTGTAACGAACTTAAATACGCGGCTTTTTCTCTCCGCACCGACGCTAAGGCGAAATTACGAATATTTTTATAAGCTTCCCAGTTTTCTTGCGTCTTATTTTTGTTGTAAGCAGATAGTGCTCTGCCCTTTATATTATAATTTTTTTATAATTTTTTTTCCACATGTTCAACAAAAGAATTTATTTCACAAGGGAAAATGTTAAATTTATTAAAGTATTGTTTTTTTACAAATTGATTATTACCTTTCTTGCGGACTTCAAATAAAAATACATAAGTATATGTACTATGTAATTTATTGAAATCAGACTTTCCTTTACAGTTCAAATAGACGTTATAGTAATTACATTTTGTATGACATCTGAACGTAAAAAAAGTTTATTACTAAAAATAGATAAATAAAAGAACTACTTTTCGAATTAAAACAATTGCTAGATTGTTATGGTTTATTTTCAAAAAACAGGGCTATATTTGCATTTAAGATGCAACAAGCAGCCGACCATATTAATCAAAATGCACCGACCATATTGCTTCCGTGCTCGTGACATCGAATTTAACTAAGAAGGATGTATGTATGTTTTGCAAAATCCTATAAAGAATATGTTTCATTATTATAAGCAAACAAATAATAAATAATTCACTTTTAAACATGCATAGAGTATATAGGCTCCAATACTAGTTAGCTAATAGATAGGTGAAGACCTGTTGTTTTTTATCAGTCAATGTCAATTATAATTATTTTATATTTATTCATGGATATTGTCTTAGTTTTGCATGGAACATCGTTATGAGTAGCTTTAGGCTTTTCTGATGAGTCCACAATAAGGACGAAAAACATTTCAAAGACTAAGCATTTCCAAGAAACTGAATGAGATTTTATGAAAATGTAATTCATTAGAATGAAAAAAATTTTAAAGACAAGGTACGTAAATGAATTAATTTCAGGCCTTTGTTCTCATTTTTAACTGAATTTACATATCGTAGGGGATCATGTAGATACTAGTTTAGCCTGCTTAGCCGTAGGGGACTAGGTTGGATGCTAGTGTTAGAATGAGAATGGCAAATAAGAATTTTTACTTGTTAGCATAACCAGAAGTCAGGTTATCGAAAGAATGCAAATATTTCATTAATATTTTTATATATAGTTTTTCCTTTAGTTCTCATAGATAGCTTTTCTTTCCACTGTTTGCAAAATCCTATAAAGAATATGTTTCATTACTGTGATTAAAGTTTGTTTTTTTTCAAAATGGCCGCCATCTTGGTTCCTAAGTGAAAATGTTGACGCGTCCTAATCGAAATTAAAATCTCCTTAGGGTAAGGATTCACTGTGCCAAATGGCACAGGTGTTGAAATTCCGTATTTACTACATTTTTTTCTCGGACCGCGCCCACTAATTATCAAAAATGGAAAAGAAAAAATGTAACTTTGTCAATTGAAACAATTGGCAGATTCTTATACTTTCCTTTCAGAAATATAACTTTATTTATGTTCAAGATGTAACAGACAACCGACCACCGTACCATATTAAATTTTAAAAGTATACTTAATTTTTTTTCATTTCCTATTTTATTTTTCAGTATATTAATTAAAATGTACCGGCCATATTTCCTTCTGTCGGTAAATAGATACCATTTTCGTACTCATGACATCGAATTTAAGTAAAAACGACAACCCACACGTATGTTTTGGTCTAATATGAGTGAGGTTATTTTAAGTTAGCATATGTTATTAACATGTATATTATTACATAAGTATTTGTTTATATTTCTTAATACTAGTTTAATAGAGTTCAATCAATAAAATTTTATTTATTTTTATAAAATGTTTCGATGTTGTCGGTAAAATTGTGTAAAATATGAAACCTTTACTAATTACTAAATATTAATGCCTAGTTATCGATTTGGCAAGAATAATTACTTTATTTTCAGATCCAAACTGGCAAAATTCATTCATGATTATTTCATTGTCCCGGAAAAGCTAGTCAAGAACAATACCCACCATTTGTCAGTCTCTACTTCTGTTTGGACATTTTTGTATCTAACGCACGCTCGCGTTTTATTGGTGGTTATCATTATCCTCTGCCCATAGAATTTCTCCTGCATTATAGCGAAATAGTAATACTTCAGATTCTTTATGTCGGTCGGACGTGGGCCCCCAAACTGCCGCTTTATAGAGAACAGAAATCCTTTAGTAATTGCACATAATGCTCTCAAAAATCAATCTGAAGTTGAATTACGTTTCAATAATGATATGCAGTAGGCCAGGCAAATGAAGGGAAAACAGACAGAATTTTTAGTATCCGCAATGTTTTTGCAGAATAGCAGAATAGTTGGTGCATTAGCTAAAAAACTTCTTGACAGAGAATATCCAAAGGTAGGTAGTTGACGCTACGCGTAAAAGAATGGTTAAAGTTTCACTGGAAAATATACAGGGTGGACCGTCTGACGGGAATAGATAATGAAAAAATTTTTCTCGCACAAATTTGAAATTTCCTTATTTCATGACATTCTAAACCTATTGAGAAAAACCGCTGCCTAAGGAATCACTACTTCCACATCCAGATTTTTCATTCAAGTCACTTTAAAGGAAACATCTTGACTAGATTTGCACTATAGTACGTGGAAATTATTGGTCATAGAATTTTAATAATATTTGGGGCAGATGTTATAGAAAAGTTTGAGTTGTTGATTTCCACTATATATGATAAAAATGACGACAAGATATTGACTACCCTGTATTTGGGGCTCCTTCTGTGTTTAGGAAAAATACGTTAACTACATATGCAGATGTGATGAAAAACTATGCATATATATGCCAAACATTAATTAATTCAGCTCAAAATAAAGCAGAACCAACCTTAAGTAACATTGCAGAGATTTTGATTGCAGAACTGAAACTTGTTTGGTCTAAGGCGTCTATTCTCGTGATGACAGATCGACAAATTTTACATATGATAAGACAATATCACGAAAAATTGAGAAACCTTAAGAAACCTCTAAAATCCTAATTGACTCTTAGACAAATAGTGAATAAATTGTCACGCCCTATTTGGCATTAACATCTGGGGTAAGCAGGGAGTTAATTTACGGGGAACCGGTATATGTGGACACCCGGTATATGTGATTAAAAGAGAAAACATCCGTCATTATTCGTGATAAAATCGACAAGAGCGACCATGGGTTAAACAAGTCGGTACTAATAAGCTTGTGGTTAACCTATCAGGCAATAGATGGCGAACCTGGTAACATAAAATAGAATTTCATGATTAATCATTGTAATAAATGAGTGATTCTCTTTTATAGTGCTAAACACTTTAAAATGCATTGATTTCAGCATTAATCCGAAAAGTACAAATGTTTACTCCATATGTCAGTTTTCGCAAAGTCCGAATGCCGATAATAAAGATCTCAGTAAGAAAACTTAAAGGTTGACAACGTGAATCAAACCTCCTACCAAAAATGTTGAATTAAGTGTAAAGTGCGCACATGAATTAGTTTTTTTATATTAACTGAAGTTATAAATAACGCAGGACGGAGAGAATCTTCCTCTTTCTATTTCGAAAATTCATTAGACACTTGTTTCCAGTGTAATTAAGTCAAAGGCCACGTTGAGGCAAATCGATCTTGGTATCGGAGTTTAAGACTATAATTTCACCAGTTATTTGATAATTTTATATTCTCAATTTATCGATTCTTAAATCGGAGATATTTCAACAAGTAATTAACGTCCAGATAATCTGGGTAAGTTGTATTTTCACTTCTTTTTAGTTCACAACCATGTGTACATTTTGAGGTTAGCTTTACACTAATTTACATGTTTTTATCGTAGACGGTTTTGGAGAGGATTCATTTTTTGGGCAACAAAAAGTAGTAGTTCCCTAGATTTTTTCTATGGTTTGATAGCCACGTGGGCAACCCCACATAATTTTAACTCGTACAAGTTTTCTGAAGCGAAGTATACCGAGCTGTGTTTTCCTGGAGGATGTTCTGGCATAACACCAGACCCCAGATCCGGAGCACCTGAGATCTACGATTCTTCACGTGGGTTAACAAAAGATAAGTTATTTTTGTACAATCTTAAATTAGTGTGCTCATCCTGTAGTTTTTAGTAATCTTTTTTTTATATTTTATATTTACACATTTAGTAGTTAACATTTTGCTTATCGTTCCTTTATTTTGTTATAGTGACTCCTTCAGAGAGATACTGTAGGGTGTAGATTACATTTGTGGCCTAGAGCTATTATATATTTTTTTGTAGGGACTGGTGGATGCACCCACCTGGGGCATAGTTCACCCCGGTCGTTAAAACCTATTGTACATATTTTTTTGTTAATAATTAATAATACTCAATATTGTTCTTACTAGTGTGCTATTGTACATATATTTTTTTGTTAATATTTAATAATACTCAAATTTGTCCAAAAAAAAAAAAAAATTAATCGTAATAAATATTTTTTTTACCTTACAGCATTCTTTCTATTTATTTATCCTCTCACACTCACCAAAATAGGATTTGTAAGGCCTAGGACCTTTTATTCTTTAAAGTGTGTACGATCTTCACTTTTAGATCGTAACAAAATTTAGAGAAATTGCAGAAACAAAACTTTTCGATATTTCGTCCTGCAAGTGCGCGAACTTTTCATTGTGTAAGTGTAAAAACAAAGTGCCAATTAGAGAAAGAGAATTTCTAGTAGACCAGAGAACTAAGAGAAAAATGCTTATTGGCACAATTGATCCAGTAGCTACGCGAAACATTCAGCGATCCTTACATCGGAGAGTGTTGGAAACTAGATCTCTATCATCAACTTCTACTTCCAATGTGCTGGATATGGAACTGTCAGATGGTGAAGAGACAGATGATATTGATGGCAGTTCTAATGCAAAGCAGGAGGCTAGCCAAAAATTACAACGCCAACGATTTAAACAAATGCGTATTAACTTATCAAGTCTCGCACAAGCGTGCGATCGCACAGGTGTTTCTGATATATCCGCTGCTATTATTGCGTTTGCTGTATTAAAAGATATTGGACTGGTAACCAATGAGGAAATTTGTAAAATATTTGATAGAAGTAAGATAAGAAGAGAGAGAAAAAGAAGACGAAAACATTTAAAAAACCAAGCAAGACAAGGATTTTTTACAAGCCATTTATTTCGATGGACGAATAGATAATATCCTCGTTCAGCATTCAATTGGTAATAAATATCACAGAAGTACAATTAGCGAAGTACATATTATGATTGATCAGAAACCGGATCTAAATATTTTGGACATATCACTCTTCCATGTGGCACAGCAGATACAATTTCCGAAAATTTGATATAGTTTTTGCAGCAACATATGGATTTGACGAACTTAGTGGCTATTGGATGTGATGGGATCTTTGTCATTACGGGAATTCATAATGGTGTAAATAGAAAGCTAAAAATGCATATTGGAAGGCCACTAAAGTGGTTCATTTATATGTTACACGCAAATGAATTACCTTTGCGTCATTTAATAAAACATTTAGATGGGGAAGCTACTAGCCCTTCTGGGTTTTCTGGCGAAATCAGAAGAGCATTACAATCTTGCGAATCTATACCAGTCACAGAGTTTCAAAAGATTACCACAGAACTTCCCAAAATTGATTTACAAATGTTAAGCACAGACCAAAAATATTTGTATAACATGAGATTGTCTATATCGAAGGGTGCCTGACGCTAAACGACGCGTATTGAAAATATCTTTCGATTGAATCAAGATTTTTTCGGATCCGTCAAACCGTTTTTATTTTATTAAATAAAAAGGAACAATAATTTGTTTAAACAATAATTTGACCATGAAGCTCGCGGTTTAGGAAAATTTTTCATAGGAAAATCTTGTTCAGCGGAAATTTTCCTATAGGAATCCGTTGCTAACTCAAATGGTATATAAAATTTGTAAAATCACCTCTTTCTGACCATAGGCAGACTCGCCTATATTGCGTATTCGAAAAAATGAAAAGTACCGCCCATATAAAATTCATTTGGTACAAGCTATTAACGACGATGACCCTATCGCTGATTGGATTTTTGCGAAATCATATCAAACAAATGCCAGGAAGATCCGTTATTTATAAAAAACAATGTTTTTTTTCTGATGAGGCAACATTCGCCTTAAGTGAAACAGTCAACAAACAGAACTGTAGATACTGGAGTACAGAAAATTAACATTGGATGATGGAGGCCGATACTCAATATCCTGAGAAGGTGAACGTTTGGGCTGCATTTTTCAAATAGTCGGACCATATTTCTTTGATAGCACATTAACTTACGTTCCTTATCTGGATTTCTTGCAACATTTTTTAGTTCCAGAGCTAAGAATACGTTTCCCAGATGATGACATCCTTAATGAAATTGATAGAAATATTTGGTATCAGCAGGACCGATCTACACCACATTTTGCATTGGAAGTAAGAGCCTATCTCAGTCAAATTTTTCCCAATAGGTGGATTGGTAGACGCGGTGAAATTGATTGGCCTACCCATTCTTCCGATTTGATCCCGCTTGACTTTAACAGACTAAATAACGTGGGTGATTTAGAAGAGTGAATAAGGCAAGAAATTAATCAAATCACCCCGGAAACGATACAAAATGTATTAGAAGGATTTTAGCAACCCCTCCAATATTGTCAAGAAGCAACGGGCGCCCAGTTTAAACAATTGATTTAAACTGTTTCATGGTATCTTGTTTACTTAATAACATTAAAAGTGTTATATTTTACCATAAAAGAAACAGAGAAACTCAAAAAATCTTATATTGCTGGATAGAGAATTAAAAACTCTTTCAAATGAGCTATCACATGCACCTACGTACCACTAAACAATTTTAAAGGGGTGGCTGTCATTTCAGGGGGGTTAAAGAGGGAAGTATAAAATTATGCCTAAGAAATTTCATTTTAGAATTAAAAATTATGTGTTTTAGGATCTTACTCATAAATTATAAATTACGCATATAATGATTTTATCCGTTACTTATGGACCTCAATGTATAATATATTCATGATATGAATAAGGGATTCCCATGCAGTAATATTTTTCGAGGAAATAATATTTTTCATGAATTTTAAATAACTACATGCAGTTTAAACCTCAATCAGTATTGCAATAACTTAGCGTGAGTACGAATACACAGCATTATTTTAGAAAGGCTTTCACAATAAACCCGCAAAAAGCAGTAATATCAAAATATAAAGTGAAGCCAAAAACTAATCTGCATGATTTTTAAATTTAACATCACTGACAGTGCCGCGGCCTTTATCGCAGCATGCTTAATATGTCAAGCGGAAAATTCTATTTTACAGCTTGAAAACATTTCCCTAATATTCTATTTAACAATGTGTAACCGCAGGATATCGCTTAAAAAGGTTTTTAGTAAACCTAGTACAACGTCTATATTTTATACTTCGCGCATTTATTAAAGGATGTTTCACTGTGAGTCTAACAACTTTTTCAATATTAACCTAAGATATACACTGCTTGTCAGGATCAAGTCTTCAAGAAATAAACAATTTAACAATTTTCAAAAAATTTAACCTCTTTTAAGTACGGACCCTAAAAAATTATGAAATATAATTTCATCACCGCACAGTGAGTGGGCTAAAATCCAAACTTTCTGGACAAAATTCTGCAACTCTGCAAATGTATTTATTATGCATAGGTTATTAAGGAAAAACTGGTAAAAAAAACCATCTGGGGGTTAAATATAGGGCTTGAAAGTGTAAACAATCTTCGATATTTTTGAAACTCAGTACGTGCTTTTGATAACGTTTCTATGACAAAAATTTTAAAAAATTGTAAGTCCCTGAGAGTGAGTTATACGGGTTGAAAATATAAATACTGCACGAATTTTTTAAACTTGGCGCACGTATTGATTGAGGTGTTTGTGAAGAAAATATTTTTAAAATACTTACTCGTCCTGCTTCTTCCGGCGTGTATGATATGGGCTTATGCATTTCATGATGAATCCACTCTTCTCCGATTCTGAAATATATTTCACGCAAAATTGAGACACTATATTATTATATATAATTTCCCTTCCACTGGTCATTAGTGTACATCAGGTATATTGGTTTCGGGTGGAGCGAAAATGGCAAGACACATTTTTTTTTTTCGAATTTGATTTCTCCTGTATGTGGAAAAGTGGCTACATGTAAGGTCAATTTACTGTGAGAAAACTGAGCCTCATACGATTACGTTTTCCGGTGCCCCAGGTTCTTCAAACTTATGACCTTTTCTAAATAAGTTAAACTATTAAAACTTATGATTTTTGCAGCTTTTCGCTTGTTTTAATATAAAACAACCCAGAACTCATCACGTGAAGGTGGCTGCATGGCCAAATCCTCCGATATAAATTTTTCATAAGAAAATCTTGTTCAGCGGAATTTTTCCTATAAGAATCCGTGGCTGACTCAAATGGTATAGAAAATTTTTGGGAAAAATCCCAGGCAGACTCTCCTAATATGGACGTTTTGCAACATCATTATCGGCGGCAACTTGTCTTGTAGGTTTATGTGGATTATCTTGAATATCTAACAAAGTATCTAATTTCTTTTCATCGTCTAAAATACGTTTCCTACAAGATTTAGGAATATCTGTGGCATCTCTTAATTCACGGAACTTGTCTACTCTATTAATCGTAGACTGAGAAATACGACGGTCAGGATACTTAGTATGGAAGATTTCGCATACCTGCTTCTGCGTTCTTGTTTTATCACCGCATTCTAATAATATTGTCTAAATGTTATTTGTCACATTATCTTAATTTTTTCTAATTCTTTGGGGCTTCCTGCCACATGCATTTCTTAGTTTTAACCTGTACTCGGGGAAGCTACAAAATATCACAATTAACCAGTATGTTACTAGGAAATAACCTCTACGCCTGTGACTTTTACGTTAAAGAATCAGTTAGAGTTTTCTTTTTTCAACAAATAACACAAATAAGTATAAAAACTTTAAATCAAATATTTCGCCGACATTTCGGAAATCTATTTTCTTTTTCAAGGCTTTTTTTGAAAAATCTGTTTTGCTGTATATGATCAATACACAGCTTTAAGAATGTTTGTTATATTCAATGGTCATAGATACTTACTATTTACATAGAACTGTTGATATAGTTAACAGTTTTTTAATTTTTTATACAATGTTAAGTTTGTGAAGTTCTTCTTTTAACATTGGCAACTAAGTTGTACAGACATCTACGGAACAATTCGACACGCATCTATCCTCATTCAATAATATTATCGCTGATTCTTTAATTTTACTTCCACATCCACGTGGTGGATTGGAAGTATAGTAATCGCAAAAAAATTTTCAAAAATTTTTATTCGTGAAATAGGTTTAGAATGTCATGAAACGTCGAGATTTTAAATTTGAGCGAAAAAAAAATTTCTGTCTGTCTGTCTGTCTGTCACTTTTTTTTTTTGTCCGCACGTTTTCTTCGGAACGGTTTAAGATAATGACTTGAAATTTTGTACACGTATATATTATAACGAGATCTGGAACTGGATTGTTTTTCGAGGATACCCGGTGAAGCGTTGGGGGTAAAATAGGGGTAAATAGGGGAAAATAAGTAAAGCAAGCTTGTAAGAGTACAGAAACTTGAAATTCGCTGTATGTACTAGAAGTTAAGGCCTCAGATTTTTTCGTAATATTTTTCAACCCCCACCACCCATACTTCATTATTAAAAGGGTTAATAAAATAAAATTGAGATATTCATTTGAAATTTGGTACACGTATGAATTATAACGACATCTGGAAACAGATTATACTTTGAGATGATTCCGTTGAAGGGTTGGGGGTTATTTAGGGGTAAATAGGGGGAAATAAGTAAAGCAAGCTGGTATGAGTAAAGAAACTTGAAATTCGGTGTATGTACTAGAGGCCAAGGCCTCAGATTTTTTAATAATATATTTCAGCCCGCCACCAATTCTACTCCATTATTAAAGGGGTTGATAAAATAAAATTGAGATATTCGCATGAAATTTAGTACGCATATATATTATAACGACATCTGGAACTGGATTATATTTTGAGATGATTCCGTTGAAGGGTTGGGGGTTAAATGGTGGTATATAGGGGAAAATTGGTAAAGCAAGCTGGTAAAAGTACAGAAATTTGGGATTTGGTGTATATATACTAGAAGCCAAGGTTTTTTTATTATTATTTTCCATCTCCCCACCACCCCCACTCCCTTATTAAAAGAGTCGATAATATTAAATTTAAATCTTCGCTTGAAATTTGGTACATTTATGTATTATAACTATATATGAAACTAGATTATATTTTGACATGATTGCGTTGAAGGGTGGGGGTTAAATAGGGGTAAATAGGGGAAAATAAGTAAAGCAAGCTGGTAAGACTACAGAAGCTTGAAATTCGGTGTATGTACTAGAAGTCAAGGTCTCAGATGATTTATAATATTTTTCAACCCCCACCACCCCTACTTCATTATTAAAAAGGTTGATAAAGTAAAATTGAGATAGTCATTTGAAATTTGATACACGTATGAATTATAACGATATCTGGAACTAGATTATACTTTGAGATGATTCCGTTGAAGGGTTGGGAGTTATTTAGGGGTAAATAGGGGGAAATAAGTAAAGCAAGCTGGTATGAGTACAGAAACTTGAAATTCGGTGTATGTACTAGAAGCCAAGTCCTCACATTTTTTAATAATAATTTTCAACCCCCACCACCCCTACTTCATTATTAAAAGGGTTGATAAAATAAAATTGAATTATTCATTTTAAATTTGGTACACGTATGAATTATAATGACATCTGGAACTAAATTATACTTTGAGATGATTCCGTTGAAGGATTGGGGGTTATTTAGGGGTAAATAGGGGGAAATAAGTAAAGCAAGCTGATATGAGTACAGAAACTTGAAATTCGGTCTATGTACTAGAAGTCAAGGCCTCAGATTTTTTGATAATATGTTTCAGCCCCCCTCCACCCCTACTAGATTATATTTTGAGATGATTCCGTTGAAGGGTTGGGGGTTAAATAGGGACATATAAGGGAAAATAAGTAAAGCAAGCTGGTAAAAGTACAGAAATTTGGGATTTGGTGTATATACTAGAAGCGGAGGTCTCAGGTTTTTTTAATAGTATTTTCCATCCCCCCCCACCCCCACTCCCTTATTAAAAGAGTTGGTAAAATTAAATTTAAATTTTCACTTGAAATTTGGTACATTTATGTATTATAACTATATCTGAAACTAGATTATATTTTGACATGATTGCGTTGAAGGAGTGGGGGTAAGTAGAGGTAAATAAGGAAAAATAAGTGAAGCAAGCTGGTAAGAGTACTGCAACTTGAAACTCGGTGTATGTCCTAGAAGCCAAGACCTCAGATTTTTTAATAATATTTTTCAACCCTTCCCCTACCCTTACTACATTATTAAAGGGGTTGATAAAATAAAATTGAGATATTAACTGGTAATTTGGTAGACGTATGTATTATAACGACATCTGGAAGTAGATTATATTTTGGAATGAAGCCGTAAAAGGGTTGTGGTTAATAGGTGTAACTAGGGGAAAATAAGTAAATCAAGCTGGTAAGAGTACAGAAATTTGGAATTCGGTGTATATACTAGAAACCAGGGCCTCAGATTTCTTTCTAATATTTTTCAAACTCCACCACCTCCGCTTCATTACTAATGGGATTGATAACATAAAATTGAGATATTCACTTGAAAGTTAGTACACGTATGTATTGTAGTGACATCTGATTAAGATGACTCCATTGAAGGGGTGGGAGGTGGTAGGTTGTGAATAGTGGAAAATAAGTAGGGTAAACTAGAAACTTCATTTTTAACGTATATGGTAGAAACCAACTCCTCAAACTTTTCTATGACATCTGCCCCAAATATTATTAAAATTCTATGACCAATAATTTCCACATACTAGAGTGCAAATATAGTCAAAATGTTTCCTTTAAAGTGACTTGGATGAAAAATCTGGATGTGGAAGTAGTGATTCCTTAGGCAGCGGTTTTTCTTTTTTTGCTGTCCGCCTCCTTTGTTAAAATTTTTGCCGAGTCCCAGTTTATTATATGTCCGTTGTCACAAGCGTGTTCGGAGATCTCGGAGCTCTGAATTTATTTTTTTCTGATATAATTTTTTACCTAATCTTACACTACACTTCAAGATGGTGGGAAATGAAAATACATGTGTTGAGCAACAATGTGCTTTTTGCAAGAAAAAACAGTGATTTAAAAAAATCAAATGTGCTAATTTCAAAACTTATTTTCATAAGAGTTGTTCAGTAAAAAAAAGTAAAAAGTGTGGTGAAAATCCGAACTTGGAAGAATTTAACCTAGAGGGGAATGATGAAGGTGAATTATCTGATGACCTATTAACAGAAAAGTTCATTCAGAGGGAAAATGAAATTTTAACGGAAAAGAATAAAGACTTGATAGAAATTAATGAATTGCTTAGAAAAAAAAATGAAAATCTAGAAAGAAATATAAACCTAAAGATTAATGAAAACGAAAATGGAAGTACAACAGAAAAAAAACATTACACCACACAAAGTGAAATAATTATTGCAGTCACTGAAGCATTTAAATAAAATTTTAAAAATATCCTGGAACCCTTAATTAGTGAAATAAACAATTTAAAATTTAAAATTAATGTGTTAAATGAAATAGATAATGCAGGAGCAAGATGTGAGGTAAAAAGTGGTATTGAACAAAAAAATTATAATAAAAAAAAGCCTCAAATAACAACATCACAGAAGGAACCAGAAACTGTCAAGCAATCTCTTTTAAGCTTAAAAACTAATAAACCAGATACCCCAAACATAGTGAAGGA
Organism: Stenurella melanura; assembly: GCA_963583905.1. Lineage (NCBI taxonomy): Eukaryota > Metazoa > Arthropoda > Insecta > Coleoptera > Cerambycidae > Stenurella > Stenurella melanura. Next base: position 71,061,438 of record OY757312.1, on the reverse strand, counting down.
TTTAGAAGATATTCAACGAAAAATCATGGATAACGTAATACATCTAAATCAAGCAGATTCTGTACAGGAAGGCCCAAAAAGTGCTACAAATATGAGCAACAATGATGAAGAGGGGCTGGAGCTCTGTAAATAAGAGAAAGAGAACATTCAGGAGAAATATTGGGGAATCTGAAGGAAATACTAATCAAAAGTTTAGAGGCGTTAAACGTAAAGTTTGGATGTACTTGTATAAAGTAACACAGGACGTAACCGAAGAGCATATAAAAATGTTTGTAACAAATAAAATCGGAAGTAATGAATCTGAAGAAATAATAGTGAATGAACTGAAGTCAAATACTAATCGTTCTAAATGTTTCATGGTAGCAGCTGATTTTCAATACAAAAACAACTTCCATGATCCTAAATTCCGGCCAAAAGGAGTGTGCTACTGGAGATTCAACTTTCAGCTACACCATGAAAAGAAGAGGCAGAATATCGAGGATTTGAGGCCAAATTCCTTTTTACCCGCATAGCAAACCTCCAATTTGAAAAATAAACTTACAGCGTGCAATAGTTCATCAAATAATTTAAAATATTCCTGTGACATAGTATATACAAATATTCAAAGCTTTCTTCCTCATAAATATGAGTTAGTTTGTGATGCAATTTGCAAAAAACCCCAAAATATCATTACTAAGCTAAACTAGAGTCACCTCAGATATATTAGATGCTGAAATTTCATTAAAAAATTATAACGCAATACGTTGTGACTCACAAAATAGGCACACTGATGGAGTACTGATTTATATTAAATGTGATATTAATTATTCATTAATTGGGACGCATATATCAGAGGGTAATTACTGGTGTCAGTTCGTCAAAGTAAATTTCTGTAAAGTCCATTATATACTAGGAGCGCTTTACCATTCACCTAGTGCAAATCATTCATTGTTTCTTGATGATCTAGAGGCCATATGCGAAAACATTATCATTAACGGAAATATATTGTTACTTATTGGTGACTTTAATATAAATTTCTTAAACACAGAATATTACTATTGTAAAAAATTAAACATCGTGCTTAAAATATTAGGTTTAAAACAAATAATAATATGTCCAACTAGACGTACTGATTTAAGTAGCACTTTGATTGACTTAGCTTTAACAAATTTCAACATATATTGTGAACTATTTGAGACCCTTAAAATTACAGACCATTCATTGATAACACTAAAACTTCATGATAACATCACCATAAATACTTCAATAAAAAAACAATTTCGTAACCTAAATAGTATTAATCGTGAAAAAATTAATTTGGAATTAATTACAACTGATTGGTCTCTAGCATTAGATTCAACTGATGTTAATAATACAGTTAGTGAAATAATTAACAAATGTGGTAACATAATAAATAAAATTTCACCTATAAAATATTACATTGTTAAGGGAAGTGATTTATCTTGGTATGATTTTGAGGTTAAACAAAAAGCTAAAGAACGTGATGCTGCATATAAAAATTTTACTAGTAGTTATGAATGATGTGGTCAGTTTATTAAAATCAAAAAAGAAAATGTATTACTATAATAAAATTGATGCAAATAGATCGGAAAATTAATGTGGAAAACTCTAAAAAATTTAACAAACCCGAAGAACACCAACTGTTGTGCTAATAAAATAGAGTTTAAAATTAATGATTATACTTTCTTTTCTGAAAACGACAAAGAGTTGGCTGAAAATTTCAATTACTTTTTTGTATCGAGCATTAATGATATTAGGAAATCAATTTCAAATACTGAACCTTGGTCTGCCCAACATCTACCTGTAGTTTCAACGGGTTCTCTAATTTTAAATTGATTATTTTTGGCGAATTAAAAACTATTGTGAATTCTTTGGACAATAAATTTAACATTGTAAACATTTTAAATGCAAAAACTCTAAAGAACATATTTCCAGCGATAGGACATCTATTATTAAAATTCATCAACACGTCACTCGTAAAGGGTAAGTTCCTAATGAACTTAACACTAGTAGTATTATTCCTGTACCTAAAGTTAAGAATAATTATGAGGCATGAAATCATCGTCCGATCAATACACCACCAGCATTAGAAAAAATTCTTGAAATAGCAGTGTTAACAATTTACTACTTATTAATCAATCTGGATATAGAAAAAATCACTCATGTGAGTCTGCATTTCAGCTTACTATATCAACATGGAACAAAGTCATTGATGAAGATCACTATGTAGCAGCAAGTTTTTATAGACTTCTAACGTGCATTCGAAACTATTGATCGGGCAATACTACTAGATAAACTTAAATATTATGGAGTTTCAGGCATAGTTTTAAATTGGATAGCTGACTACTTAACTAACAGAAAACAATGTGTAAAAATAAACTCTATTGAGTCATCAAAAATTATTAATAATTTTGGAGTTCCTCAAGGGAGTGTTCCAGGCCCCCTTCTTTTTATCATATATATTAATGATATGAATTACCACATCGATTCTGCATTTCTCAATTTATTTGCTGATGATTCTCTTATTTCTACTAGTAACACAAATGTACCTGCTGCTATTGAAAAAATGAACAGTGAATTAAAAAATATTAGAAAGTACCTTAATATCGGAAAACTCAAACTCAATGTTAGTAAAATCAAATTCATGATTTTATCAACTGGACAGAAAAATGCACATATTAATATAGATGAGATTAACATAAATATATATGATACTAAAATTGAAATGGTACCTGAACTAAAATACCTTGGATTTATTATGGATAACACGTTAACATTTAAAAGCCATTTTAATTATACTAAAAAAAAAATATCAAAGAAACAGTTATTTTTTTCATGGGTGGCCACTAATTTGTCAATGAATACCAGAATCACAGTATATCAAACTATAATACAACCACATTTTGACTATTGCGATTCTTTATTGTACTTATTGGACAAAAATAGTAAAGCCTTGCAGCTTTTGGAGAAAAGTTGCAAAATAGGGGAATGAGAATAACACTTCATTGCAACCGATATACTCACATTAATATGATGTTAAAATGCCTTGAATGGTTGTCAGTAGAGTTAAGAGCTAAATACTTAACTATGGTCTTTGTGTATAAAATTTTAAATAAACTCCTACCATCATACCTGTATGTAAACGTTACCTTTAATAATGAAGTTCATGACTACCTCACCGGAAGTAGGGATAATATGCATATCAGTAGAACTTATACTAAGAAATCAATGAATTGTCTGTTCTTTAAAGGATTAAATGAATATAACAGTCTTCCAACTGAAGTTAAAAGCTCAAAGTCCCTAAAATCTTTTAAAAGTAATTTTAAAAAAAAAACTTGCTTTAACATTTTTTTAAATGTATATAAATTGTATTTGTTTCTTTTCTCTGTATGCACATTAGATATTTTATTTATACATGTATTGTCTTTATATACGTTTTTAATTATTATTAGCTACTCTTTCTACATAATTACAAGTGCGTTATTAATAAGTAAGTAAATGTAATGTGAATTAGGTTGCACCTATTTAAAAAAAATCGGTAAAGGTCTTTACACAGAACTTCCCTCGTTATTTGTGCATGGCGGTCACTCTAAAAAATTAATAATTATTACGAAATGACATTGAGTATAATAATCGGAATATAGTTATTGCTATTATTACAAAGAAAACTTGATAAGTTTTGGTCACAAAAATATACAGATTGCTCATCCAACAGCAAAAGCTCAATGCTAACAGGTGCCACATATGGCAGGCTTGCGCAAATACCTTTACAAATGACTGAATTATTTCTTGGGATGACCACCCTGTACATTTTTCAATAAAAGTATAATAGGTGTATATGTCAGATATTATTGCCATCCGTCACATCAATCCAGCATTCGCGTAATGGAACGGAAGTATAGTGGTGGTTAAAAAATTTCATTTTTATTTTAATTTTTCAAAAATGTTAAAACAATTTTTTTTCATTTTTTCTTCTGAAATAGGTTTAAAATGTCAAACGTAGAAATTTTAAATTTGAGCGAAAAGGAAAGTTTCCGTCTATTCTATACTAGTGGTAAAAGAAGTTTAAGATTTAAAAATTATATATATTTTTTAAATAGATTTAGAATATCATGAAACGTGAAACTTTTAAATTTGAGAAAAAAAGTTTCCATCTATTCTAGTGTTAATTTTTTTTCCAAACTGGTAAAATGTTGCAAACATTTTTTTTCCGTAATTGGTTTGGAATGTCATGAAACGTGGAAATTTTAAATTTGAGCGAACCAAATTTTTCGTCTATTCTATAGTAGTGATAAATAGATTAAAAATGTTTTCAAATTTTTTTTTTAATTTTTCAAAAACATTTTTAAATTTGTGTGAATAGTTTTAGAATGCCATGGAAACGTGGATAGTTTAAATCTGAACAAAGAAAACAAATTCTATCTTAGTGGTAAAATTTTTAAAAATAGTAAACAAAATTTCTAATTTTTCTTTTAAATAGATTTAGAACGCTATGAAACGTGAAAATTTTAAATTTGAAGAAATAAAAAAAAATCCATCTATTTTAGTGGTAAAAAAAATTTCAAAAATGTTGGTAAAAAAATTTCAAAAAATGTTCAAATTTTTTTTTGAATCAGGCTTAGAATGCCATGAAACGTGGAAATTTTAAATTTGAGGAAAAAAAAATTATCATTTTAGTAGAAAAAAATTTTTCAAAAATATTGGTAAAATTTTTTTTTTTTAAATAGTTTTAGAATGCCATGAAACGTAGAAATTTTAAATTTAAGCAAAAAAAATTTTTTCATCTTGGTAAAAAATTTTTCAAAAATGGTGAAAAAAATTTTCAATTTTTTTTTTCCCGAAATAGGATTAGCGCGTCATGAAACGTGGAAATTTTAAATTTGAGCGAAAAAAATTTTTTTCACTATTTATTCCGTTTAGACGGACTGTATATTTTCCAGTGAAATTTCTACCATTTCTGCGCTGACAGTAGCGTCAACTACCTGCCAAATTTGACTGCTCTCCGTCAAGTAGTTTTTTAGTAAATGCACCAACAGACAGACAGACAGACAGACAGACAGACAGACAGACAGACAGACAGACAGACAGACAGACAGACAGACAGACAGACCGACAGACAGACAGACAGACAGACTGACGGAATTGAAAAACCTATATTTTCGTAATCTCCGTGATCTGAAACGTCAGAATCCGTAAAAATCTCGGAGGGTGATTTTTTCTCGAATACAATACTTCCCTTCGGTATGCGAGGGAAGTAAAAAATCGGTAAAGGTCTTTACACAGAACTTCCCTCGTTATTTGTGCATGGCGGTCACTCTAAAAAATTAATAATTACGAAATGACATTGAGAATAATAATCGGAATATAGTTATTGCTATTATTACAAAGACAACTTGATAAAAAAAACTACACAGATTGCTCATCCAACAGCAAAAGCTCAATACTAAATAACAGGTGCCACATATGGCAGGCTTGCGCAAATATCTTTACAAATGTCCACCGTGACTGAATTATTTCTTGGGATGACCACCCTGTACATTTTTCAATAAAAGTATAATAGGTGTATATGTCAGATATTATTGCCATCCGTCACATCAATCCAACATTCGCGTAATGGAGTGGAAGTATAGTGGTGGTTAAAAAATTTCATTTTTATTTTAATTCTTCAAAAATGTTAAAAAAAAAAATTAAAATTTTTTCTTCTGAAATAGGTTTAAAATGTCAAACGTAGAAATGTTAAATTTGAGCAAAAAGGAAAGTTTCCGTCTATTCTATAATAGTGGTAAAAGAAGTTTAAGATTTAAAAATTACATATTTTTTTTAAATAGGTTTAGAATGTCATGAAACGTGAAACTTTTAAATTTGAGTAAAAAAAGTTTCCATCTATTCTAGTGTTAATTTTTTTTCCAAACTGGTAACAAAATGTTGCAAAATTTTTTTTTCCGAAATTGGTTTGGAATGTCATGAAACGTGGAAATTTTAAATTTGAGCAAACCAAATTTTTCGTCTATTCTATAGTAGTGATAAATAGATTAAAAATGTTTTCAAATTTTTTAAAAAAATTTTCAAAAACATTTTTAAATTTGTTTGACTAGTTTGAGAATGCCATGGAAACGTGGATAGTTTAAATCTGAACAAAGAAAAAAATTCTATCTTAGTGGTAAAATTTTTTAAAAATAGTAAACAAAATTTCTAATTTTTCTTTTAAATAGATTTAGAACGCTATGAAACGTGGAAATTTTAAATTTGAAGAAATAAAAAAAAATCAATCTATTTTAGTGGCAAAGAAAATTTCAAAAATGTTGGTAAAAAAAATTTCAAAAAATTTTCAAAATTTTTTTTTTCTCACTCAGGCTCAGAATGCCATAAAACGTAGAAATTTTAAATTTGAGCAAAAAAAATGTTTTTCATCTTGGTAAAAAATTTTTCAAAAATGTTGGTGAAAAAAATTTTCAAAAAATTTTTTTTTTCAGAAATGGGTTTAGCGTGTCATGAAACGTGGAAATTTTAAATTTGAACAAAAAAATATTTTTTTTATCTTGGTAAAAAATTTTTCAAAACTTGGTGAAAAAAATTTTCAAATTTTTTTTTTCCAGAAATAGGATTAGCGCGTTATGAAACGTGGAAATTTTAAATTTGAGCGAAAAAAAATTTTTTTCACTATTTATTCCGTTTAGACGGTCCACCCTGTATATTTTCCAGTGAAATTTCTACCATTAATGCGCTGACAGTAGCGTCAACTACCTGCCAAATTTGACTGCTCTCCGTCAAGTAGTTTTTTTAGTAAATGCACCAACAGACAGACAGACAGACAGACAGACAGACCGACAGACAGACAGACAGACTGACGGAATTGAAAAACCTATATTTTCGAAATCTCCGTGATCTGAAACGTCAGAATCCGTAAAAATCTCGGAGGGTGATTTTTTCTCGAATACAATACTTCCCTTCGGTATGCGAGGGAAGTAAAAATGAAAAATAAATCATTGAGTACAAATTAGGTTAATATAAAAATATCAAATGTTTCAAATTAAAAGTTCATATTTTTATTTAGTATTTTATTATAATAGTGATTTGACATACCAAATCTGTTATGAAGATCTTTTCAATATGTAATTGTTATGTGTATATTAGGCTTGCCTACTTTCAATAAAGTTATTACTAAACGGTCTGGATGACTCACCCACAGCACAGCAAAAAAGATTTTTCAAAAAAAGCCTTGAAAAAGGAAACAGATTAGATTTCCGAAACGACGGCGAAATATTTAATTTCAAGTGTTTATACTTATTTGTGTTATTTTTAAAAAAAGCAACCTCAAACTGATCCTTTGACGTAAAAGTCAGAGGCGTAGAGGTTATTTCCTAGTAACATACTAGTTAATTGTGATATTTTGCAGATTCTCCGAGTACAGGTTAAAAAGAAAAAAAATGCATGTGGCAGGAAATCCCAAAAAATTAGAAAAGAAATCCTAATAATACCATAGCTTAAGAGCGAGTGTGCAAAATCGACTATTTTGAATACTTGCTAACAATTGTGGAATACTGAGGAAAATATTATACTTATCACCGTAGGCCGGATCACAAGTACACCGGAAGGTTTGATTTTGGGCCTGGGGTCATGGAATAATAAATATTTTTGAACCGAATGAATACCTGCTAACAACTGCGATATACGATAGTCAGTACAATTCTGAGTTGATAAAAAAAGTTACAATTTTGTAATTGGTCATGATCCAACCAAATGAATACTTCTTTGCGGCAAAACACTTGTTATAAGTGTTTGAGACCATGTACAAAAAGTTGCAATTTTCCCATGGTCCAAAACAAAGTTACGAGGGCATTTTAGGCTCAGAATGAAGCAAAAATTGAAAATTTCACAAAACACCTATAATATGAAAAGTACTCGACTGACAACGCTAAAGTTGACAGAGACCTTTGGGTTATCATAAGAAATGACATATATAAATGTTACACCTTTCTCGCCCCCCCCTCACTTGTTTCCAGGGGGTCCATAGATACAGGTCTAAGAATGACTATTTTGGATTCGTATTTATGGGTCCCCTGGAGGTGAGTGGGGGGCAGAAAGTTGTAGGTTTTATGTATGTCAATCTTTACGATATCCCGAAGGCGTATGCCTATTTTCAGCGTTTTCTGTCGAGAACTTTCCATTTTACAGGTGCTCTATGAAATTTGAAATTTTTGCTTAATTCCGAGTGTAAAATGCCCTTGTAACTTCTTCTTGGGCCAATGGGAAAATTAAAAATTTTTGTACGTGGTCTCAAAAACTTGTAACAAATATTTTGCCGTAAAGTAATAGGGTATTCATTCGGTTGAATCATGACCAATTTTTAAATTTGCCGCGCTTTTTCCTGTACCAGCAAAAAATTGTAACATTGTTTTTATCAACTCAGAATTGTATAGACTATCGTATACCGCAGTTGTTAGCCGCTATTTATTTGGTTCAAATATATTTATTAGTCCATGGTCCCGGGCCCAAAGTCAACCCACTCTGGGCACTTGTGACCAGGCCTACGGTGATTGGGACAATATTTTTCTCAGTATGCCACAATAGGCTTGTTCCATGATATTCTTTTTATATGGTTTTTATACTTTTTCATATAGTACTCGATATTATTATACACTTAAAATTTCGTATTATTAACTTTTTCCATTCTCGAGATATAAGGAGTTGAAATTGGCAATAGTTGCAAAAACCGAGCGCTCATATGTGACGTCACTATACGTAAGTGACGTAAGAAAAATGACTTTCTGGGACCTTTCAAATTTAACCTGAAAAGTCGAAAAACATGAAATTTTTAAACGCTGGTAACTAAATAAATACGTCGAGTGAAAGTTCGTTCTATGTCTCTAAGGAAAGAAGAAGGTCGGCGATCAATTATAATCGTAAATTACATGGTCAAAATCGAAAATTCGTCCCGGCGGGAGCGACAGAAAATTGTAATTATTTGACATTTCACCAAATTGTACTCCCCTACTGTCAAGTAGTAAACAATACAAACAATACTTTGAAAACACTTATAATAGTTAGGTATAACAAGTAAGGAGCATCAAGTCTATTGAGATCGCCGAGTCTATGCGTATAGTGACGTAGCGCCTGGCCACGCCCCATTTTCGCGAGATGGAGATTTGTAATAGTTTTTAAGATACTAAACGTGCGAATAAGATTCTAATTTTTTGCAGATCCATTAATTTATACTTGCACTTTCGATTTATGAAATAAAAAAAAATGCTGAACAAGCCCATTGTTAGCGGGTATTCAAAATAAATCACACTGGCTCTTAAGCTATCAGAAAAATCGATTTAAATTAAATTTTATGACATGACACAAAATTAATTAGAAAAGTCAGATTTGACAGATATTTATGCCTATAAGTTTGCCTAGAAAATGTATTTGATAAGCATCCTAAACTGTTTATAGTTTAGGATACATTTCAAATACAATTTCAAATTTTCAAATTTAATTTTCTTGATGAAGAATATGCAAAATTAAAAATACCTTATATCGCTGGATAGAGAATTAAAAACCCTTTCAAGCGAGCTATCACCCACACTCAATAACTTTGTTTCTATCATTATTATAAACTAATTTAACTTAAATTAATGACGCGACAGGAGTAACTTTAAATATCCTGCACATTTAATTCTATTCTTATCCTAATAATTCTAAAGAAAAGTCGTAACAATTATATTTACGTATTTCGTTTTCTTGATATTATTAACTAATGAATTAAATAATTTTAGCTGGTAATGTAAGAGCTAATTAGTGGGAGCTACATAAAGAAGCATGCGGTTAGACTTTAATAATTAATTTTACCTTCATTTCAAACGTAGTAAATTAAATTAACCTTCCTTTGTGCAATCTTTTAAAACGCTGTCACATGCGGGAAAGACTTTATAGATAAGGGTAAATTGAATGATGAGCTCTGCTGGGTGTGATAAGAAAATGAACGTGGAGAATTTGAATAGCTGACGGTAGCGGTAACGTTAGAAAGATTGTATTGCAAGTGTCATATCTTCCAGGAATGGCAGAAATTATCCGCTTTCATAATACAGGGTGTAGTGACATGATCATAGTTATTTCAATTGGTGTATTTGACAAAAGTCAACACAAGGCGTATACAATTGAGTGAATAGGTTGAAAGGTTTTTCCATAATAACTAATTTAACTTTCATTTTCTTATGTTGGAATTTCGAAAAATAATGAAATTTTGTTTTAATATTTTAAGGTAAAATACAATTCGAACAAGCCTAAGTAACATACGTATAATCAGTTTTTACTTTTAAAGTAATTAGTCTCTTTAACAATGTATCTTACCTGTTGGCAGGCAAGTAAAAACATTCAGTTCATTCCATTTGAAAGAAATTAGTTAAGGCAGTTTAAAAATGTAAAAATTTGAATTATCATGGAGAAAACCCTGTAGAATTAGGTTCGACTTTGAGTGGACTGAAAACTAGTACATTGTCTTCACTAATATTGTAATATTCAAAGCGAGACAACGCGACCGGCAGTCAAATTTAAGAGAAAGGAATAAGTGGAGTAATGTGGCAATTTCACAGTATGTCCAAAAATGGCATGTACAGTATTGTATAGAGAATTAAAAGTCTAATACAAATATACAAGAAAATGTTGGGGGAGCCATTTAAAAAATCCAATTATTAGCTTACCACTACTACTCCCTGTAGATACAAAAATAATTTTATAATATACCGCTCTTGATTTCATACTGCTTTTATCTAAGACATTTTTTCTAATTTCAAACTGTTGATGAGGTATTAACCGTCCAAAGTGCATCACTTTGTATATTTGATGCAACGAGTATGATTATATCTATTAAGCCCAGTAATAGCGATTTATTAACTTTACACTAAAAAACCGCTGCCAAAGGAATCGCTAGTTCCACATCTAGATTTCCCATCCAAGTCTTTTTAAAGGAATACATTTTGACTATATTTACACTTTAATATGTGGAACTAATAATTTGCCATAGAATTTTAATAATATATATTTGAGGCAGATGTCATAAAAAAAATTGAGACGTTGGCTTCTAGTATATATGCCAAAAATAAAGTTTCTGGACTGTTATTAGCCAAATTCACTTATTTCCCTAATTTGCCCCCCACCCCTTCAACGAAATCATTTCAATCAGATACCATTACACTACATACGTGTACCAAATTTCAAGTGAATATCTCAATTTTCCCTTCGCGAAATCTAATAAATTGCGAAAACAATTGGTTTTAGGAACATTATAAATGTTGATACTATTATGGAAAAATTTTATAATTTGGAAACCAAAAAAGTAATTCTCAACACAAAAATAATTCTTTAAAATGGGTAAAACAAATATCAATATTCTAAAAGTTTTTAAAAATGTATGAAGTTAAGGAAAACATGTATTACTTACACCTAACAAGTTTAATGTAATAAACGCTCAAATAGACTTCCCTGATGAGCTGAGCAATATCCCAAACGATTATAAAATCCTTTGCGAACATTACCATAATAGGGGTAACAGTTAAGCAGGCGTTTTCAATATTTAATTGAAGTTCCTGCAAATTGTTAAGCCTATTTTCCTGAAAACCATAAATTTTTTATTTTAAGTAGCCCCACAAGAGAAAGTCACAAGACGCAAGATCTGGTGACCTAGCTGGCCATAAGATATTACCATGCCCAGAAATAAGTCTATTCGGAAATGTTTCCTCCAGATACTGCCGAACGATAACTCTGTTATGGGGAGGACAACCATCTTGTTGGAATCAAATTTCATTAAACCTAGCACCTACTAATTCCTGAATCCTAGGGACAATTTGCTGTTGAAGCAAATCCAAATATTTTTGGCCATTTAAGATGCCATCGATATAAAATGGTCCAATAATATGTTCACCCAGTATACCGACCCAAACATTTAGTTTTTGAGGATACTGAGTGCGAAGTTCGTAAAACTTATGTAAATTTTCTCGCGACTAATATCGTGTCCGAGTAGAATTATGTTTACCAATTAATGGAAAAGTTGATTAATCGGTAAAAACAATGTTTCTAAGACAACGTTCATCCGCATTCGGCTTTTCCATTAATTGCTCACAAAATTCCATTCTTCTGATATTGTCCGACTCAAAAATTTCATGAGTTTTCCGAACCTTGTATGATTTGTACCCATTTTTTTTTTAAACCGACCTAACCGTTGATGGTGTAGAACCTACTTCAGCAGCAATTTGGGAAGTAGTAAGTACCGGGTTGTTGGTTGCCAGTGCACAAATCATAATATCTCTTTCATCTCGGGCTTCATTGGGAGGAATCGATTTTTTATGTTGTTTATAATCGACACAACCATGTATTTCAAAATTGTGAATAATATTCTGAATTGTGGATAATGCAGGTGAAGATCGGCCGGGAAATGCACCATTAAATGCGTTTTTAATTTGATGCCTTGACTTTCCTTGATAGTACCACTTAACCATCTGAACTTTTTCGGCCGTTTCAAACATTTTTAAGAATTAATTTAACGACAAGGTCACTCTTTCAGTTCCCAAATAGTGCTAGTTTGAGTACGAGTTTGATGTTATGTGAGATTGCGGCGAGTCGATTACTAGTTACGCATGCGTATGCATTTATAATATACCATTCGTTGGAAGTTGTAAATTCGCCTGGTACATCCTATGATCGAAGAACTTTTGCGTCTACTGTATACTTTATTTCAACTCTTCTAATCAAGTAAGAAATATGAAAAAATATGAAAGGTGAAACTTTTACCTTTCTATAGTTTCGTTTGTTTAATTAAAATGTCTCAAATAGTAAACAAGAAAAATAATTTTTCAGTTACCTCCAATTTTCATTACTAGACGGGTAGATTTAAAATTACTCATATAAGTTCTTTAGGTGATGAACAACATTCAGTGGACAGGAAACATAAAAAAGGCACCGGAGCACTTCTCATATACTTATTCGTCTATACCCTTTGATTTTATTAGGTACATCAAGAAGTATACTAAAAATTACGAATTTTTTTGTCGATTGGAGGGATCAAAATTACAAGGTCAGTCAGTCAAAGTCAGTGACGTCATATGCTACAATTCTAATTTTCACCATATGTTATTCTTTTTTGGTTTGTTGATAAAATTAGTACGTATAAGAAAGATAAATAAATAACAACTGTTTACAAGCTATAATTCAACTCAGTTGATTTATATAAGTATTATGAAATTATCAAATAGAAATTAATTTAAGCATAAGTTAGGAATTATAAATTTATCACTAATATAGAATAATCGCGGAAGGTATTAAAATAAGGGTGTTTTGATTTATTGTTTACTTTCTGCGAACTGAGAACGGTGCTAAAAAAGTCACCAGATGGTCTTTTACATTCTCCAAAATGTATATCCTATTTATTACACGGGGAAAATTAACACTTAAGAATGAGTAATAAAGATGACGCCACTTAAAAGTTATTATAATTAAATATCTAAATGATGAAATACGGAATTAATTAGAATTCTTGTGAAAATTCTCGTGTCATAGTGCGTATAAAGAAGTACCTCATTTTTTTAATTTTAATGTAATCATGCTGAAAAATCACAATTTTAACCACCAAAACACGGGAATAGTTATTGATTATTATCAAAACATTTACTTGCATTCTTTTGTATTGGTGTTTAAATTGAAATAAATCCATTGAAATGACTGAATGAATTTTATATTTCTTATTTTTTAAATAATTCTGCCACAACAATAGGTGCCATAACTATTTCTTGCATATGTGTTGCGTAATTCTACTTGGGGTAAATTTTCATATTTTCTTGGTGTAAGAAGGTAATCAAGTATGGAGAAATTCAATTTTAAAAATGGACTTTACGCCATTTTGCTTCCAATGTCTTTGATAGGACTATAAGTATGCCATAGTGCAAGAAAGTTACCAGATACGGTAAAAAGATGTACCAGCTTTTGGTATATAATATTTCCATATAAACTAATTCTTACGATAATACTGTACCGCTAATTAGTGAAAATATCTCCAACTATTGTCTATTTGTTAACTCACTGAAGCTCAATTAGTTAAATTAATTTAACAAACGAATCGTACTTGATGTGAATTCATTTATTTTATTAATTTATTACATTAAATTTACTACAATTGAAAATCGAAACTAACTTTAAATAAAATGCTTGCATTGAAAGACGTTTTTACTCAGCCCAATTTTCAACAGCATTAAAATGTATTGTACAAAATGAAGTTCTATCAAATTTTAATATTTTCTCACAATATAACAAAGAAATTATCATCAGTTCGTGAATATTTATTGCACATTAATATAGAATGGACCTTATAAGGAGGCAAGTAGTTAGTATTTCAAATATTTGCATGTACGCTCGTTACATAGGTATACCGAATAATGCAGTATTCACCTCACTTCCACCTTCGTATTGCATTATTGATTATTTAATGACTACAATGCTGCCTCTCACTTATGGATTCTCGCTTTAGAATGGCTATTAAAATGAAATTTGGGTAAAAGTTTTATTAAGTTGTGGGCTTTAACCAGATATGTATGAAGTATTATAAAGATATTTTATAATAAAAAAAATGCTGGCAGTCAGTAATAAGGAGGACGCGAAGAAGTAGAAAATAGACCTGGTGGTCCATGAAAACTTTACTTAGTAAGACTTTAGTCATTCATTTATATCTCGTATAAACTGTAATAATATATACAGTGTGAACCTAAAGAAATGCACAAAATTCATATCTTTGGTATGTGTCATTTGTCAAAAAAATCCTCGAGCAGGTCGATTTTAGTTTTGTAAATGCTACATTTTGACACTATACCGAAATTTATGACGTCATTGGTTTTTGAGTTATATATATGTCATCATAATTTTTTTTAATGGAAACAGACATTTTTGTTTACTGTTTTTGGTGGTATATTCCTTTAGCTTTCTGGTGATACGAAAAAAATTGATATTGCCTAGGCCATTTTTTGGAAAAAAATAATTTTATTGATTGAGACCTTACATAATTGTGAGAAAAAAATCATCTCCATTGCTCAAATTGCGACCCTCCAACCATTTGGCATTGACCAAGACGGGTGTAGACACTTTGCACGCTGTTCTGAATCGTCTCATGGGCAATTCGTCTCATCTCCAAGCCAATTCTGTTTTTCAATTCTTCTATGGTATCCGGTGTGTTAAAATACAGCCTTGACTTTAAATAACCCCAAAGAATAAAGTTAAGTGGGTTAAATCCGGTGAACCCGGAGGCCACTCAATCGTCCTCGACGACCTATCCACCTTCCAGTAAAAGTGTCATCTATAAAACTGATGCACTGCTATCCCAAAATGAGGTGGGGTCCCGTCTTGCTGAAACCAGACGTTTTCAGCAGGAGTATCTTCATCTTCATTGTTCGGAAACATAACTGCTAAGGCTGGCACTAACTCAACTATCAAAAACTGTAAATATCTTGCGACCGTAAGATTTTCTTCAAAAAAAAGGTCCCAATTAACGATCCCCAATGATACCTTCCCACAGGTTTACTTTGCCTCGTCGCTGTATATGGGCTTCTTCAGTCCAATGAGGATTTTCTCGTGACCAATACCTACAGGTATGCCGATGTACCCTTTAAAGAAGATGTAGTTTCATCAGAAAAAACAATGTGCTTTAAAAAATTTGGCTTTTCATCGCACAAGGTCATCATCTGTTTAAAAAACTGTAAGCGCCGATCTGGATCGTCCCCATTCAATTCGTGGATTAATTTCATTTTGTATGGATGGTACTTTTCTTTTTTCAATAGACGTACAACAGAAGTTTGACTCACGTTATCATTTAAAGCCAGCTGTCTTGTCGAAAGATGGTGGTTTTCCTCACTTTCTAGAAGAATATTTAATTTGGTTTCGTTGCTTGTGCTAGGGCGACCAGATCGAGGGAGGTCAGCTACACTGCCAGTTTCATCATATCTAGCCACAATGGATCAAGAAATTTGCTTTTCGGAATACTTGGCACTGAAAACATCACGTGCTTCCTGATGAGTTCACAGCCTATCACCATATCCAACCATCATCAAAAGTTCTATGCGTTCTCTTTCACTTAAACGTGGCATTGCATTCACTAGTTTTACACTGTCTCAGAAGTGTCACAAAACTAAGGTTCCACACGTGCCAGGAATAAGAAAGTTATCGATACTTTACACAAAAAGCCTGTATCTCTCTGTTGTTAAGGTGATTGTTTTTTATTATTTTCTTTGTTTTGTTTTCATGTCAAATATTTTCATGCTAGTTAAAACAAAAATGTAGGCAACAAGATTTATCAGTCCATAAGAAAGTGGAACATTACTCGTGAATTTGCGAAAGGTAAGCTATTTTTACATAAAATGTCATTCTTCCAAAAGAATGACTCAGATAATATCTTTTTTTTATATCACCAGAAAGCTAAAGGAATATACCACCAAAAACAGTAAACAAAAATGTTTGTTTCCATTAAAAAAATGTATGATCAAAACCAACGACGTCATAAATTTTGTTATAGTGACAAAACGTAGCATTTACAACACTAAAATCGATCTGCTCGAGGATATTTTTGAAAAATGACACATACCAAAGATATGCATTTTGTGCGTTTCTTTAGGTTCACACTGTATATAGGATTTTACAATTTAACCAAAAAGAAAAACATTTGAACAGAAATGACATGTAAGGGTTGTAATATGCCCATCAAGTAGTTTAATCAATTACACAGCCATACACAAAAAAATGTTCTGTACCACGAACCAAAATATATGGTTTTGGTGTATTTATGGACGCTGAAAAGAGGGTCATAGGTCAATTTTTTTTTTAAATTGCGTAAAATCATAGAAATAATGTCATAACTCTTAATGAAGATACAATGAGATACAATAAGCTATTCCTATAATTTAAACCAAAATGGGGCCTTATGAGAGATGCAGGTGAGTGTGAATAATATGTATAAATGCCAAATTCTTGTATCTCTTAGTGCAATATATGTGACTCTGGTACAACTAGCCATTAATTTCAAGGGGTTGAGATTCACCCCTATGGAGGGTTAAAACTACCTCCACCGACGAAGGATTTCATAAGTTTCAAAACGTAGTTTTGGGCAGGGTGGACAAATATGAAGTGAATTCATTCCAACTACCGAACCGAACTAGAGACTACCCTTGAAAGGAGTTAACCCCTATGCTCAAATGATGCATATGGATGCTACTGAAATTCGAAAAGGGTCAAACACTTGTAGCTCATTGGGCCAAATAAATAAATCCAGTACGACAACCACCCAATCTTCAATCAAGGTTGAAAATTACCCCTACTGGCGGGGAAGGGTAAAAACTATCCCTACAGACGGAGATATCTCATTAGTCCTAATATCCCGGAACAAGAATTCAAGCATTTGTAGTTTTAGGCAGAGTAGACAAATATGGAATAAGTTCATTCATTAAGCATTAATCAGTTGTGTTTTATTTATTATACTCTACCTGCTTATTCAACAGTCTTACCATTTATCAGCTTGTCTATGTTTTAATGTGTATAAGGCTCTTTCTATTCTATTTTTCTATTTATATCATATATTCTACTATCCATCCAGCTTTCTTTTCTTATATCTTTCTCTCGTGCCTTCAAAAAATCTTCGCTGTGGATTTCTCCTCTTTTTTTTATTCGCAGATATAGTAATATATCTCTTAAGTGATCAGTTATAGCTGGTCTACCTAAAACTACAAATTGTTGCGGAATATTAGAACTAATTCGATCTGTGTCCGTCTGTATGGGTAGTTTCTAGCCCGCCCCCCTTATTAAGAAGATTGGGTGGTTCTCGAACCAGATTTATATATTTGGCCCACTGAGCTACAATAGCACCCATATGCATCATTTGAACAGCTCTTACCATCCATTAAGGGTAGTCGTTAGTCCTGTGTTGGCAGTTGGAATGGATTCACTCCATATTTATCCACCAATAGCCCCCGTTTCCCCGTCTTGAAAGTTATGAGATCCTTCATTTGTGGGGGTAGTTTTAAGTCTCATAGGGGTAAGTCTGAGCCCTTTGGGAGTAATGGCTTGTTGTCGTATTGGTGTCACATATATTGCACTAAGAGATACAAAAATTTGGCCCTTATACATGTTATACACACACACCTGCGTCTATTAAGTTTTCTTCCCCTATAAGGGCGGATTTTGGTAAAAATTATAGAAGCAGCTTATTGTAGCTCGAATTTATATTCTCTACTCTAGACTACACATACTTCAATAAGAGTTATGACATTATTTCTACACCGTTTTCAGCGATAGTTTTGTAATAAGAAATTGACTTGGGAAATCCTTTTCTTGGACTACGAATTCGAACTCAGCGTTGAAAAATATACCAAATCCATATATTTTGGTTCGTGGTACGGAACATTTTTTTGTGTGGTTGTGTTATTATATGTATAGACAGATATGAAATGAACCTATGTAAACATACCCACTCTGAGGAAATTAAAAATTAAGATTAAATAGGTGATTTATAATAAATACACTTTCAATTACTATTTACTACCGTCAACACTTGTATTATGTAATATCTAGTAGCAGCGACATACGACGCTACAAGAATGAATACATGATACCATGGATATATAATGTCCACGGACGGAAAATTGGTCAATGTAGCAGTGATCTTTATATCTTTACTCATCATGGGAATAGTCGAACAATGAGAACTCTTTGCAAAAGACTCAGCTACTAGGTCAGTCTAATGTAGTACAGCACCTTTGACTTTAACGTTTTATTGTGTTTTCTCGGTTGATAGTCACTACATCATTTTAAATATGGCGGTTCCGCGAAGTTCCTGCAACTGCATTTGTTAAATATGTATACCTATTTACTAGATGAGTCGCCTTGGAAATACATTTTTATGTGACATAAGTGATGAAATTGAAGAAAATAGGTGAGCAAACACAAAAAAATGTATTTAATTAAATATTCATGAAATGTTCTCGCCAAATTCCACTCCTGATTTTAAATTTTATATATAAATATTCTGTCAAGCTAATTTGGTAAATATTCTTCATGTATATTGACAGTTCATTATCAAAGAGATAGTTTACATTATATAACTAAATACTTGAAGTAAATACATTAGAAACATACATTAAAATATGAAGGCTCTATAATAGAACCTTGAGGTACTTCTGTCTCAAATGGTTGATGACTAGATACTAAATCGTCCACTGATACCATCTAACATTGCCTTTATAAATAAGATTTGAAAAAATATAATGACGAGTTAAATCTGTAATGTTTAAACATGGTGGCACATCTATTTATGGTTAGTTTTATCAAAAGGCTTATAATAATAAAAATGTCACAATTACACATAATTCTGAATCTAATCACTTAAAGATGTAGTGAGTAAGATTTAAAATAGCAGTAGTCTTGCTATGCAACTTGTGAAAATCAGATTGATTTGTCGGAATTATATTATATTTTTTCACGAATCCAGAAACTTAAATATAAACATTTTGTTCCAATATTGTTGAGGTACAAAGTTTCATAGATACTACATTATTGAAATAAGATGAGAAATTGTATAATAAGGAATAGTTTAGCTATCATTCTTCAAATTATGAATTTTTTTACTGTGCTATACCCCTCTATGGTCAATGAAATTAATGCTTCCGAAGTTTCGAATTATACCTTTTACTCCACTTGACCCTCGTTCAGTAAATTTCTTAAAATCAGTGAAACTACTTAATTATATTACCTACCTTACACACAAAATATAAATTTAACTTTCAAATTCATAATTTATAAAACATGGACACAGCTGAAAAGACGTACTGTTTATTGTCGCTTTTATTTAAAAACAGACTTCATAATTTTTTTGGAATAGATCCATTGCTTATGTGATATTGAAGTAGAAATTTTAGCAACACGTCTAGTACATTATAATAATTGACAATGCTTTGTGGAGGACATAGCTCTAACGGCAGCTGTATATGTTTATTTGACAGCTTATTAATAGTCGTCATATTCCAAGCTTGTTCTCGTTCATCAACAGTCACAGAATAAATTTAGTGCCAAAAACAACATACTTAGTAACTTCTCAAATAAGTCGGTTTCAACAGAGTTATTAAATATCAATGTAAAATTTTTACATTCCCGATGACATTTCCGGCAATTCTTCTCATAATTTTTTAGCAGTTCACTTTAATTTATTTATTTTAAAATATCTGTGGCTTGAACTAAACATAGAAATAACGTCAACATTATGCTGTATTAAATAAAACACAAGTCATTGATTTTCATTTGTAAAATTTTTGGCAACTAATAAATTATATTATGCACCTGTCACTTGTCATAGCAATATTACCCCACTCCTCATAGGGGATTTAAGTTAGGATTAAATAATCATTATGAAAACATTTGTCTCGTTGGTATGTTTACAGTAGTAAAAAAATCGGTAAAGGTATTTACACAGAACATCCCTCTTTATTCATACAAGACGGCCACTCTAAAAAATTATCAATTAAGAGATGACATGTGAGAATTATAATCGTCATATAGTTAGCCCTATTATTACAGAGGAAACCTGATAACTTTTTTCCATCGTCTACTGTATAGTGATGGGAAATTTTTATTAAATGTTCAAAACATTTTTTTGTTGAAATAGGTTAAGAATATAATGAAAAGTGGAAATTTTAGAGTTAAAGAAACAATTTTTTTCCATAATCTATTCTGCTGTAGTGGTAAAATAATAAAAAATAAATACATTTTTTTAAATTTTCAAAAAAAGATTTTTTTTAATAGGTTTAGAATGTCACGAAACGTGAAAATTTTAAATTTGAAAAAAAAATGTTTCCTTCGCCCGTTTTATAAAAAAAATTCAAAATTTTCAAAATTTCAAAATTTTTTTCTATTAAAAATAAAAAAATAAAATTTTTTTTTTCTTTTTAAATACGTTTAGAATGTCATGAAACGTGGAAATTTAAAAATTGAGCAAAAACATTTTTTTTTCATTATTTATTCCCTTTAGACATTCCACCCTGTATATTTTCCAGTGAAAGTTTAATCATTTCTTCGCTGACAGTAGGGTCAACTACCTACCAAATTTGACTGCTCTCCGTCAAGTAGTTTTTTTTTTTAATGCGCCAACAGACAGACAGACTGATAGACAGATAGACAGACTGACAGATTTGAAAAACCTATATTTTCGTAATCTACGCGATCTGAAACGTCAAAATCCGAAAAAATCTCGGAAGGTGATTTTTTCTCGAATACAATACTTCCCTACGATATGCGAGGAAAGTAAAGATATTTAAAAAAAAATGGGTAAGGATATTTACACAGAACTTCCCTCTTTATTTGTGCATGGCGGTCACTGTAAAAAATTAATAATTACGAAGTGACATTGAAAATAATAATCGGAATCACTATTATTACAAAGAACACCTGATGAGTTTTGGGCAAAAAAATATGTGCTCATCCAACAGCAAAAGTTAAATACTAATTAACAGGTACCAAATATGGAAGGCTTGGGCAAATACCTTTATAAATATCCACCATGACTGAAGTATTTCTTGGGATGACCACCCTGTACATTTTTCAATAATAGTATAATAGGTGCATATATGCCTAATATTATTGCCATCTGTCACATTTTCAATTCCACATACACGTAGTGGAGTGGAAGTATAGTGGTGGTTAAAAAATTTCACTTTTTTCCAATTTTTCAAAAATGTTTTTAAAAAAATTTTCCTAATTTTTTTCTTCTGAAATAGGTTTAGAATGCCATGACACGTGGAAATTTTAAATTTGAGCAAAAAAGAAAGTTTCCTTCTATTCTACAGTGGTATTCTTTTTTTTTGAAATTGGTTTAGAATGCCATGAAACGTCAAAATTTTAAATTTGAGCAAAGAGAAAAAAAATTTCCATCTATTTTTAGTTAGTAAAAATTTTTTCAAAAATGTTGAAAAAATTTTTCAAAATTTTTTTTCTCAAATAGGTTTAGAATGCGTCATGTCAAACGTGAAAATTTTAAATTTGAGGAAAAAAAAAATTTCCATCTATTCTACTGGTAATTTTTTTTCCAAAATGATAAAAAAAAATGTTGCAACTTTTCTTTTCCGAAATAGGTTTGGAATGTCATGAAACGTGGAAATTTTGAATTTGAGCAAAAAAATTTTTTTTCATCTATTCTATACCCAGATTAAAATTTTTTGCAATTTTTTTTTTATTTTTAATCAAAATAATTTTTAAATTTGTTTGAATAGGTTTAGAATGTCATGAAAACGTGAAAATTTTAAATTTGAACAAAGAAAAAAGTTCAATTTATTAGTGGTAAAATTTTTTCAATAGTAAAAAAATTTTCTAATTTTTTTTTTAATAGGTAGGTTTAGAACGCTATGAAACGTGGAAATTTTAAATTTGAACAAAGAAAAAAAAATTTCCATCTATTTTAGTGGTAAAAGAAATTTCCAAAAAAAGTATTTTTTTGAAATAGGTTTAGATTGCCATGAAACGTGGAAATTTGAAATTTGAACAAAGACAAAAACATTTTTTAGTGGTTAAAAATTTTTCAAAAATGGTGAAAAAAATTTTCAATTTTTTTTTTCTGAAATAGGTGTAGCGTGTTATGAAACGTGGAAATTTTAAATTTGAGCAAAAAAAATTTTTTTCATTATTTATTCCCTTTAGACGATCCACCCTGTATATTTTCCAGTGAAAGTTCTACCATTTCTTCGCTGACAGTTGGGTCAACTACCTACCAAATTTGACTGCTCTCGGTCAAGTAGTTTTTTAGTAAATGCACCAAGAGACAGACAGACAGACAGACTAACTGACGGAATTGAAAAACCTATATTTTCGTAATATCCGTGATCTGAAACGTCAGAATCCGAAAAAATCTCGGAGGGTGATTTGTTCTCGAATACAATACTTCCCTTCGGTATGCGAGGGAAGTAACTATCAAGATCACTGTGGGCGAAACATAGAACTAAATGACATCAAACTATTTGTCTTAATAGCTTGAACTTTAAAATAGGAAAAATAGGTATTAAAACCATCATCAATGTGACAATGTCTACACTACTCTCACTAGCTTGCTTTACTTATTTACCCCTGTAATGAAGCATTTTTATAGTGTGGAAATTGCACCCGACACCGCCGTCTATTTTTCTATTTAGGATATAAGTATTTTCTAATACAGGTATTGGGCGTAATTTCTAGCGTGGAAATTACACCCAAAGCCACCGTCTATTCCCGTATTTTAAATATTAATATTTTATACTGTCCACACAGAGCATAAATAAGTACTATACTTTCATTTATCAAGTAGACATACACGCCGCCAGATGGAGCACTGTCTCCATCACTGACACTATTGGCTTCACCGTTAACGAATGCTTGGCCCAGCCAGCCAAATAATTGATTATTAGCCTGGGTCCATTCATTTGGACCGTTACCAGGCTGATTGGAAACCGCCGTCTCATAGGAGAGAGAGAGTAAGTAAAACCGACCGTAAATAAGCAGCTTGGCTGGGACTAAGTGCCATCCGTGTACTAATCCCGGTTTGCTCCGCCGTGTGTCTGGGAAGATACATTGGTTGGCAACAAGTCTCGTGTTTGCCCTCTGGCCTGGTTGCGTCGTCTGGAGGACAAGCGAGCACTTGGGAAGCTTGGGGCTTTCTGGTCTGGGTGCGTCGACTGGAAAGTCACAAAGCCTTCTAGCACACCGAGGTATCATCCCCGACCAAATACCGCCTACCGGAGTGAGCCAGTGTGCAAGTTGGGAAACTTTCCGCTGGTAACAGGTCTCGTGTTTGCCCTCTGGCCTGGTTGCGTCGTCTGGAGGACAAGCGAGCACTTGGGAAGCTTGGGGCTTTCTGGTCTGGGTGCGTCGACCGGAAAGCTACAAGGACATCCACCAGCGCAAAGTAGCGCCCGTGAACCTCGTTGGTTTAATCTCTCTTTGGGGGATTACACCAACAAGGAACCGTGACCGGAAGTGCATACTAACCTTAGGCTCTGCGCCTTAGCCAAGTTGCCCGAGTATTTGTTTATTGTTGTTTATTGTGCTTTTGCTTTCCTCCGCCTGGTATCTGCTCTGTCCGTTTTATACCGATAGTCGTTACTCCGACTTACCGTTCCGTTTCTCTAAGTTCGTATCCTGCTTGTAACCGCCCTCTTGCTTCGCCACCGTCACCGTTAACCGTAGTAGTTATAGGTTAGGTATATTTGTAGATATTAGGATTTTTATTATAATAAATATGTATATTATTTAAACTGTGCCTTTTACTGTGTGTGTGTGAAGTCTGACATCCCTAGACCCCTGGACATACCGTGTCTCCTCTGACGCTATCCCAGCCCTACCGAAACAGGCTGTGTTAAGAGGCTAGCGTGGGTCCTTTACACCACGAGAAAAATTGTAAAGGTGGCGCCCGAGCTTACCGTAACCGCACCGAGCTCGAGTGCCAAAGTGACGCCCCTTCACTCAACCGACGAGTGAACCAAACGTCACACCCCTACTTATCCCCCTCCCCAATCAACGGTATAAGCTCGAAATATAATCCAGGTCCAGATTTCGTTATAATACATTCGTGTACCAAATTTCAAATGAATTCAATTTTTTTATTAACTCTTTTGGAATTTCAAGTTTCTGGACTCCAACTAGTTTGCTTTACTTATTTTCCCTTATGTACCGCCCAACCCGTTAACGGAATCAGCTCAAAATATAATTTAGTTCGAGATGTCGTTTTAATACATACGTGTAAATTTTCAAGTAAATACCTCAATTTTATTTTGTTAGCCTATTGTATAATGACGGGGAGGGGGTGGCTGATATAAAAAAAATTGAAACCTTGGTTTGCAGTATGTACACTAAATTCCAAGTTTCTAGCTTGCTTTAGTTGTCTTCCCCTATTTACCCCTATTTGTAAGCTAACCATTCGAAAATGTACCTAATCTAGCTCCAGATCTTGTTATAAAGCATATGTGTACCAAACTTCAAGTCAGTATCTTAAATCGTTTCTGAGTAATCGTGCCCACAAAAGTGTTGTTACAGACCGACCGACAGACAGACAAACCGTCAAACATTTTTTTTTTGCTCAATTTTAAAAATAAAAAAAATTGTTTACGATTACTATAATTCCACTCCACCACGTGGATGAGGAATTAATTGCTTTTCATCTAATATAAACTCGAATATAAGCAAAGTTGTTTTTCTGGATGTATGGGAAGTATAATCGGAAACCAAAGTAGTAGGAAAGTACCAAAACTTTTTAATTCGTCAATGTCTGTGTTTGTTGTGTCATATAAATGAATATTATTGAACTAAACGATTAATACAATCAAATATTTATATAATCAAATGAACAAATATATTACCAGAAAGACACTGGTAATTATTCTATCTTTTACAAAATACTTATCACAGATAATTCTATAAGGAGATATTTTAAACTTATCTGTGATAAGTATTTTGTAAAAGTTAGAATAATTCCTAGTGTTTTTCTGATATTATCAATTGATTTTATTTTTATAGAGCTTTTACAGTTGTATTTTCATCTAGTTATATTGATAATTGTCTCTTTACGGAAATTTCCTATAATCCAATATCAATTTTTAAAATCGTGATCTGGTAATCAATTGATAGTTATAACACGAGTTTGCTTACATATTTCAGTTGATTGTAAACTTCAGAAGAAGCCACACTGAAGAGACATAGATGTCGAACCACGTGTCTGTGGATGTTCTGTGTTATTGCTATATCGGCAAGTGTTTTTGTTTTGATTGTCTTTGGTTTCATTGAACATGATAATTTAAATTAAAAATAACATTATAATAACAGTTGCACTGTACATAAAGGGCATATTTTCTTCCTTATTATTCTATAAAGAGATATGTTTTAAACTTATCTGTGATAAATATTTTGTAAAACTTAGAATAATTACTAATGTTTTTCTGGTAATATATTTATTCATTTGATTCTATTTTTATAGAGCATTTAGAGTTATGGGAAGTTGCATTTGCATCTAATTATATTCAAATATTTATTATTAGGTAGTCATTTTTCAGCTTTTCATTTGTTTTTTTGTTTTATTGGCGAATTTTTTATTTTTATAACAGAAACTTTTTGACGCTGAAAATTCTCTGATTCTAACTTGGCCTCAGGACATTTTAATAAAATTTTCATTATGATTTGTTAATTTTATAAATGAAGTACTTACTGTATATTAGTCAAGAGGGGTAATTACGAGATTTATATAATTATTACGAGCATTTTTTATTATTAGAGAAGAAATAAAAGCTTTGATGGGAAAGTGAAATCGTTACAACACTGTAATACAGTTCATTTATTATTCCTACGTTGGTACCAATGCGCAATGTACAGGTTAGGTACATTTAGTAGAGGTGGAAGAAGCGATTCCACTTATGTAGCGCTACAAGAACACTTCAGAAGAATATTGCGACAAAATAATGCCATTTTGAAACAACAGAAATGGAATAATCCGATTAGCTCTGTCAAACGGAACGCGAGTAGAAGAGATCGCATTTCTCTCGTAGTATTATCCGAACTCAGATATCTCGGGTAATAAGCACTCTACGAAAAAATGTTGCAAGCAAAATTTGTAGAATTGGACAGTTCGGCGGTATATGCCACTTTGACTTTGGGAGGAAGAGTTAAGGTCATTCTAGGTCAAATTCTTTGTATTAAATGGGAGCCCCTATATTTTATCGAAAAATTCGGATTGTCTGACTAAAAATAGAATACTTTTGTTCGAAACGTTTTTTTAATTGCCATTTTCATACTTATCCGACGAGGAAAAATCAAACTTTTAGAATTTTGCGATTGTTTTTTCTCGAAAAAGAAGCGGTTTGGATAGAAATCGCAGGAAATAAAAGAGTTTAGATTCATCCCAGAAATGTTCTCAAATTTTTTCAGAATTATCCAATGCCCTTTTTGATGCACTTGATCTATTTGAAGCGTCCTAAGGACACCTCTCCAAAGAAGAGAAATTTAAAAAATGAGTAGAGAAATTTGTTCACAGTAGAATGGTTTACAAGGAATATCTGCTGTGTATTTTCAATAAAAATTCAAATTAAAATTCATTTATTAACACTTAGGCTACTACAATGAATAGATGTGGTCGTCAAATTAATAGAAAAAAAGTTATAACCTTTAAAAGATAATGAAAATTTTATTGTGTTTTTAATAACAACTTTTTCATTATTTTCAATTTCTCCTTAAGAAGTAATTAGACCAAGATTACAGATAATTCAAATTCTCTACAATAAAATGGTAAAGGTATTTACACAGAACTTCCCTCTTTGTTCATATAGGACGGCCACTCTAAGAAATTATTAATTAAGAAATAACATGAGAATAATAATTGCAGGGTAGTTAGCCTTATTATTACAGAGAAAACCTGACTCTTTTCCATCATCTACTCTATAGTGGTGAGGGAAAAAGACATTTTTTTTTTATTTTCAAAAATTTTTATTGTTGAAATAGGTTTAGAATGTAATAAAACGTGGAAATTTCAAATTTGAAGAAAATAATTTTTTCTCCATCATCTATTATTCTATTGTAATGGTAATTTTTCTTTTATTGTTTTACAATTTTCGAAACAAATTTTTCTTTTAAAATATGTTTATAATGCCATGACACGATGAAATTTTAAATTTGATCAAAACAATTTTGTTTTCTATTGGGACGTCTCGTAGATCGTAGATGAATATTATACTCCAGAAACTAAATACACAAAGTTTTATTAAGTATAAAACTCACTGACATTTATTAAATTAATTTGACACCTATCGTCTTCTTTTTATAATGTATATCTGGTTGTATACTCCAACACTTCCCCTCAACCAGTTATCTCATTATCTATTACAATCTACTAAACCCAGGTCCTTTTGAAATTTGCTGAACTTAGGTCCATTTAACTCTTTAGTAAATATATCCACCACCATATCTTCTGTTGGCAAATACTTAAGTTGAAGATTTTCAGTTTCTAAGACGTCACATATGAAGTGATGACGAATGTCTATGTGCTTGGTTCTCGAGTGAAAAACATGATTCTTCGCCAATTTCTGAGCACCTTGATTGTCATTGAATATTATAAATTTAAAATCGTCATTTACGTATCCAATTTCACTTAAAGATCTTTTTAAGTGCACAGCTTCTTTAGCTGCCTCAGTTAATGCCATGTACTCGGACTCAGTACTAGACAAAGCTACCGTTCTTTGTTTACGAGCTTCCCAGCTAATTGCAGCTCCAGCTAGCATAAAAACATAGCCGGTGTATGATCTTCTATCTTGAGAACATGAACCCCAATCTGCATCGACAAAACCAACTACAGATTTTCCAGACCTTTCATAACGTAATCCATATGAAGTTGTACCGTTGAGGTACCGCAGGACCCTTTTTGCTGCCTTCCAATGTTCCAGATTATAACAGTTATTAAATTGGCTCAAATAAGTCACCGTGAATGCTATATCAGGACGGGTACCAGTTGATAAATAAATCAATGATCCTATTAACTGTCTGAATGGATACTTTTTCATCTCCTCTTCAGAAGTGGATTCGGGCTTTGTTAGTTTTACGTTGGGTGCTATCGGCGTATTAACTGGTTTTGATAATTCCATATTAAAATGTTTTAAAATTTTCTTGATATATGTGCTTTGTGAAATCTTGATTATGCTGTTGTCCTTACTTTGTTCAATTTCAATTCCAAGACAATGGTGAATTCTTCCAAAATCTTTCATTTTAAATTTTTTCATTAGATCTCGTTTTATATCGGTTATCCAATCAATATTTCCTGAAGCCAATATCAAGTCATCCACATATACAGCAATTAACATTATATCACTTCCTTGTTTTGCTGTATAAACACACGGGTCTCCATTTAAAGATTTTAACCCTATTTCTTGGAGTTTCTTGTCCAGTTTCTTATTCCACTGACGACCTGATTGTTTTAATCCATATAAAGCCTTTTGTAACATGCACACTTTACCTCCATCATGTAACTCTTCTAGCATTCTTCTTGCATTTCTTTTTATTGTCTCGTTTTTGTAACCTTTATCATTGACAATTTGGAGCAATATCTCTTCAAAAAATTCTGGTATTTCCATGAAAATGTTTTCTTCTATATCACCATGCAAAAAAGCCGTTACGACATCCAACTGATGCACAACCAATTTGTGTTCGGCTGCCAGAGCAAATAATGTACGAATTGAAGTTAACCGGGCAACAGGAGAAAATGTTTCATCGAAATCGACTCCAGGACGCTGCGCGTATCCTTTTGCAACAAGTCGAGCCTTTCTTTTCTCTAACATTCCATTTGCTCCTAATTTATTCCTTAATATCATTCTACAACCAATTATATTTTTTTCTTCTGGTCTATCAACAAGTTTCCATGTATTATTTTCTAATAAAGAGATTATTTCACTTCGAATTGCGTCCATCCATTCATTTTCATTAGAACTAGACAATGCTTCTTTTACTGATATTTCAGCTAATGCTGTAAATTCCTGGTTTTCTTGTTCTTCTTCAATGTCATTTAAAACTTCCTTATATATCTTCCTCGGTCTTCCCCTTGTTCCAGTTCGTACAATCGGTGGTCTTCCTCTTCCCCTTTTTGTACTTACAACAGGATTTTCATTTCCTTCATTTTCATCATTTATTTCTTGAATTCTATTTTCATCTTCATTATTTATTTCTTGAATTCTATTTTCATTTTCATCATTTATTTCTTGAATTCTATTTTCATTTTTATTATTTACTACAATTTCCAATCCTTTACCGATTTCATTTTCAGCTATTGGCGTAAACTCAATGAGTGTCTTGTTTTGCTGATATTCATTGAGAAATTTTACGTCACGGGCAACCTGCACCTTTTTATTTTGAATCATCCAAACTCTGTATGCTTTTGACGTTTCTGAATATCCAAGAAAAATTGCTTCTTCAGAGCGTTGATCAAATTTTCCCTTATTTGGTGATTTATTTAAGACATAGCATTTAGAACCAAAAATTTGAAAATAATTAACATTTGGGGGTGTTCCATTCCAAAATTCGTACGGTGTCTTATTGTCTATACTTTTAGATGGACATCTATTTCTAATATAGTTTGCAGTAAACGTTGCTTCTGCCCAAAACTTTGGCGATAAATTTGATTCGATCATCATACAACGTGCCATCTCTACCAATGTACGATTTTTTCGTTCAGAAATTCCGTTCTGTTCAGGGGTATACGGAACTGTTAGTCTTCTTTTGATTCCATTATCTTCCAAATACTTATCAAATTCTCTGTTAATGTATTCTTTTCCATTGTCAGATTGTAGTTGTTTGATTTTTCTTCCTGTTTGATTTTCAACAAAATTTTTATAACTTTTGAAAGCTTCCAGTGCCTCGCTCTTTGATTTTAAAAATTTTATTTCGCACCAACGTGAAAAATCATTAATGAACGTAATGAAATATCTTGAACTACCAATTGACGTATGACGCATCGGACCACAAATGTCAGTATGAACGATATTCAGCATCTCTGAGCTACGGCTTGAATTGGATGGAAATGGAGCTTGAGTGAGCTTACTCAATAAACATGTATTACAAGAAGTCAATTTTTCCCGCTTCCCGATTTCAATGCCTACCACTGTTCCATTTTCAGCAATTCTCTTTAAATCTCTTTCATTCGAATGTCCCATTTTCTTGTGCCACTCCTCCATATTTGAGGACGTTATTGTTGCCAAATTTACATTTTCCATTGATTCTTCAATGTAGTATAAACCATCTGTTTTATGTGCAACCAGTAATACATCTTTATTTCTGTCTACTATTTTTACGATGTTTCTGGTAAAAATCACATCAAAACCTTTTTCGGTTATTTTTGCAACAGACATTAAATTAGTACGAAGATCAGGCACATGTAAAGAATTTTCCAAGCTAATAATTCTCTTACCGTCATTGCAATTTATTGGTAGTTTTATCATTCCCTTGGCGTAAACTTTAGTAGTAACATTACTAGCCAGGTTTAGTTGCTTGCATGCAGAATTCTCCAAATTCTCAAATTTTGTTTCTTGAGGACACATATGGGATGTGCAACCGCTGTCTAAACACCATTTGCTACTTTCAACTTTTTGACTTGACTTTGACTTGATTTGAAAATAGATTCCAATATTTCAGGTTTTACGTTAAAACCAACTTCTGCTACGTTGCCAGCATTCTGTTGTGAATAATTTCCTTTGACGGGACAATTTACAGCTTTGTGTCCTATTTTTCGACAACGGTGACACTTATATTTAAAATTATCTTTTACAAATGTATTTTGACTTTCCTTATAAGATTCAACCTTCTTTGGCTTTACATATTTATTAAAATTGTATTTTTTACGAATAAACATGGCATTCCCGTTCGATCTGTGTTCTTTGTTCTTTCTTGCATCATTTTCTTCGATAATTTTTATCTTCAAACTGTCTGGCGTTGGAAGTTCATCACGTGATTCTATAGCACATCGAAAATTTTCATAACTTTGAGGTAAACTATAAAGTAACATGATCGCCAGTAGATCTTTATTGATTTCAACCTCCATTTCTTGAAGCTTATCTACTGCATCAAAAAATTTTTCTATGTGAGTTCGTACGTCTTCACCTTCTTCTAATTTTTGTAACATCAATTGTTTCAGCAGCATTGCTTTACGAGCAGGACCCTTGGATTGATAAATCTCGTGCAATTTTTTCCATACGTCATTTGACGTTATACAGCCTTTTAGTTGTTTTAATTCTGAAGGATTAATCGCAAGAATTAGATCTGCACGTGCCTTCCTATCTGTAGATTCCCATACAGCAGAAGCAGCTAATGATTCAGCACTCTCATCATTTTTCGGTTTCACTTTTGTCCCACTTACAAAATCCCAGAGATCATTTTTTATTAGTAATGCCTCCGCCTGCAATTTCCAGGTATCGAAGTTTTCTTTATTCAAGGATTCAATGCGACATATACTAGTTCCACTCATAGCGTTTTCCTTTTTTTTTTTTTTTAATAAAGTTTTACTAACTTCTGTTTTATCCTTTCCAAGTTTTCTATTCTTCTCTAAGCACTTCCTGGGTCCATAACCTATTGGGACGTCTCGTAGATCGTAGATGAATATTATACTCCAGTAAAAACAGAAACTAAATACACAAAGTTTTATTAAGTATAAAACTCACTGACATTTATTAAATTAATTTGACACCTATCGTCTTCTTTTTATAATGTATATCTGGTTGTATACTCCAACATTTTCGGTCCCGCATTTTATAAAAAAATTTCTTTTCTAATTTTCAATTTTTTTTAAATATGGTTAGAATGTCACGAAACGTAGAAATTTTATTTTTGAAGAAAACGTTTTTTCCTCTATCATCTATTCTATTGTAGTGGTATAAAATTTAAAAAAACATATTCTTTTAAAATGTTCAAAAGAAATTTTTCTTTTGAAATATGTTTAAAATGCGATGAAACGAGGAAATTTTAAATTTGAGCAAAAAGAAATTTTTTTCGGTCATGCATTTTATAAAAAACTCAAAATTTTTCTTTTTTAAGTTTCAAAACAAAATGTTTTGAAATATGTTTAGAATGTCACGAAACGTGGAAATTTTATATTTGAGTAAAAAAAAATCTTTCCATCGTCCATTTTATATAAAAATTTAAAAATTACATTTTTTTTATTTAAAAAAAAAAATTTTAATGGGTTCAGAATGTCACTAAACGTGGAAATTTTAAATTTGAGCGAAAATAAAATATTTACATTATCCATTCAATTTAGACGTCCACCCTGTATATTTTCCAGTGAAAGCATAACCATTTCTTCGGTGGCAGTGGCGTTAACTACTTATCAAATTTAACTGTTCTCCGTCAAGTAGTTTTCTTTAGTTAATGCACCAACAGA
This sequence comes from Stenurella melanura, assembly GCA_963583905.1. Lineage (NCBI taxonomy): Eukaryota > Metazoa > Arthropoda > Insecta > Coleoptera > Cerambycidae > Stenurella > Stenurella melanura. The sequence goes on along the minus strand of OY757312.1, from coordinate 71,028,521 downwards.
CCGACAGACAGACAAACAGACAGACAGAGATACTGACGGAATTAAAAAATCTATATGTTCGTAATCTACATGATCTGAAAGGTGAAAATCCGAAAAAATGTCGGAGGGTGATTTTTTCTCGAATAATATTTCCCTTCGGTATGCGAGGGAAGTAAAAGTCTTAGGGATTTTTTTGTGAAACTTACGGTTCTCAAAATATCGCGGAAAAACTGTTTAACCCCCTCTTTCAAGATGGCGGCCAAATGGGGAGGGGGCTGTCAACCCTGAAAACCGAATATTATACTCACACTGACCCCCCCCACCCCCAAACATCAAAAGAAAGAATCTACCCAAAATGGTCAAAAGGTCAATGTAACATTTCAATGGACTAAATGTAACGCAATCTGAGTGATGATACTTGTTGCGTTAATGGTTATTGGTTAATTTAGTATATCGCAGCACGATGTTACGTTACCTGAAAATACCGCAAGAAAACAACATTACGGAAATAACAATCAGTCGGGATCGGTTAAGTTAGGATCCATTGTGCATAAAATGTCAAATGTTCAATATTCTCTATTATTTATTTAATAATTTGTAGTGCTCTTTGGAACAAAGTGAGACAAACATAGAATCGATCTTTCTCACTTGCAGTGCTTATCCATAAAGATGTCTGACAAAGAAAGACAAATAAATGTTACCGCCAGACTTTGCTTTACCACGTTGCCACGTTTTCATGATCGGTTAATTTACGTTTCACGAAAAGTGGTATTTTTTGTCAATAATGATTTAGTTCGCGAGAACCGTTTAGTGAACCGTAATTAAACTCTTTAAGCTGTAACTATCTTACTGAGGTCTTAAACTGCATGTATAAAAAAGTTGGAAAATGTGTTAATATTTTTTCAATGATTTTTGAGCTGTTATATTCAATGACATATCTCCCATAAGAACTCATGTTCAATCAGAACGATTTGAAGATTGGGGTGATTTAAGAAGACATAAAGAATAATTGCCCAACATTTAATTAATTGCTTAGCGTTTTTGAATAGTTTTGATTGAGCTGTTACGTTAAATAACACTACACTTCTCGTAAGAATTAAAATCGTTATTATTCAAAAAAGGTTTAGTGAATCGATTTGAAATTTATTGAGGTGATTTATGAAGATATAAAGAAAAATTTCCTAGAATTTCATTAATTTCTTAACATTTTTGAATTGCTCCCATACATCCTTAACCGAACATAGATAGTATTTTTTGTTTGGCAGTATCTTTTCATAGAAAGATATTTGGAAAACGTTTGCTATAGAAACTGTTTCCAGAAAATTTTGCGTCAATTCTTCTATTAATATTTTTTAAGATTAAAATCCGCCAGTTCAGTTATGAATACGTCAAAAGAATGATATATGTGGCCGGTTTTACAAATAGTAAAGCTGCGTTAACCATAGGACGTGAAAGTCATGTCATGGTCTTTGCAGTGTAAACACTAAAAACTCTGAATTTTAGACCGACGCCGACGCGCTTTACATCGAACCATAATTTATCACTATGAAAATCATTATCGAATTTGAAGTAGTCTCTAAAATTGATACTGTGCATTGCATCAAACTTCATTATTATAACTCTTGTCACATTACAAATCATGTCAATTACGGTGGCTTTTTTATTGTCTGCAGCTTGTTTGTGGCGTAAAATGTTTGTTCATCATCAATCACGCTGGTATAACGCTAACTAAAAGGGTAATAACCATATGATTTATGATGGATAGTGCATTTTTTACCTCGTGTTTTTATTATTCGTTAATGTATCCGACATTAAGAAAGAAATATTCCGTACCCTAAAAATATGCTTTTGTCGAATACGCACAATATAATGTACAATGGCCATTAAATGCTATTGTCTAAAGAAATGTGGTATTTAGGTGGGTTATTTTCGTTGAAATTTGTATATACAGGGTGTTTCAAGAACCTTAACAAAGGATGATATTTCTAGAATGAATATAGTATTTACGAAATCAATTAAAACAGCATGGAACTAGAGGATCTTACGGGGTATTGTCAATATATCGCTTCACATTGAATGAGAGAGCACAAAATTTTACAGATTTATATGCACCACTCCTCGTCTACAGTCCACGTGGACTTGATCCGCCTGTCATATAGAAATATAGGTGGGATTAGATGTCTAGTGAATTTGATTTGTCGACACCAACCTTGTTCAGAGTTTTTGCATGCCATAATATATAAAACAAAAAATACATATGAACTATTTGTATCGTATGATCTGTACGAGGCAGTGCAGTACAGCCAGGCAGCGTTATAAATTACTTAATTCTAGTGAATATTATTAGTTTTATTACTGTGTTTGAGTGGTTTCTTTAAAATGGCATTTTGGAGGCCTTTCGATAGTAGTGACAACGAAACGGATGATTTTGATACAGAGCCTATACAAGCGGAATTTGAAGATAAAGACTTACACGTTCAAACTCAAAGGGTTATTCTGAATATTTACTCATGTTTAAAAGGCGAAAATATCGATTCTTCATAGAATCAAATTGTGAAGAGGATTTGTGAATTAACCAAATTTAGCCGTACTACAATTCATAGGGTTATTAGAGCCAGAGATGAAGTTGGTCATTCTATTAAACGGAAAAGAATTGCACAAAAACTTAAAAAACCTGATAACGCGTCCAAAGATGTCATTCGTCGATTTGTGTATGATTTTTACAATGATAGAAGGTGCTCAGGTTAGAAATAATTAGGGATAAGTTACGCGGTTATAAGATTATAACTATCAATCATTAGATACTTTGCGGAACGTTTTGATCGATTGCGGTTTTAGGTAGAAAAAATTGGACAAACGAATGGTAGTTATGAAATCAGCACGCATAGTTGATCATCGACACGAGTACCTGCGTTAAATAAAAAAATACCAAGATGTAAATAGAGACGTAATTTATCTTGACGAAACATGGTTTGACACCTATGATGTAGTTCAATACGGTTGAGTAGATAACACCAAAAAGTGTAATTTAAGTGCTCCATGTTCTAGGGGAAAAAGAATTATGATTCTACTAGCCGGAAGTAAAAACGTTTTATTCCAAATGCGCTATTGTTGTCTGCTAAAAATATCAAGCAATCCTCTGCCGACTACCACGAGGATATGACAGGTAAATTATTTGAGAAGTGGGCAAAGCTCTTACCAAATACCCCACCAAATTCTGTAATTGTTATGGACAATGCGTCATATCATTCGCGGCAACACACAAAAATTCCGAACACCAACACAAGAAAATGCGATATCATTGAATTTATGAAGGGCTTGGAAATACTAGAAAAAACACAACAAAGATTTTATTAGAACTGATTGGAAAGCAAAATTTTAAAAAGAAATATGCCGTTGAAAAAATTTTTGAAGCACACAATCATACTATTTTACGTCTGCCTCCATATTATTGCGTTTTCAACCCCATTTAAATGGTGTGAACTGATGTAAAAACAAGTCTACGTCAATATAATCAGTCCCCACAATTAAGTGAGTCTGTCTTAAAGAATATAAAGATAATAGTAGACGAAATAGGCAAAAGCGATATATCGAGGAAGTGTGTATCTCATGTGATAAAAAAGAAAAATGAATATTCTGTATTATCACCTATCAATCCCATTATTATTAATGAAAATATCGATTTAAGTTCTGAAAACTCGGATAGTGACGAATGAAATATTGTTTATTGAAAGTTCATAGACAAAGCTTTTTCGAAATTTGTTTATTTAACTTCGACCTATTTCCGCTACTGAGACCAATAATTACAGATGCCAGCAAATGAGTTCCCCCTTTAAAATTTTGCCGAGTCTTTCCATTATAAAATAGTAGAAATTTTCTACCTGCCTAACATCATGATACTGCAAAGTTCATAGTATCATAGCCTAACATTTAATAAACAAGACAGTCGCTGCTTTACACCTCTTCGGAAGAATTATATACCATCTATGCAACTCCCGCCTAAAATTACATAACTTTGCCGCTAGAAGATAGAACGAGAGGTAGGTCACTAGACTATAGACATAGCCTGAATATATGATTTATGTAAGTTATCAAATGTGATAAACATATCTTTTCATTAACCACTACTGTTTAATAAAGGTATTATAGAAATCCCCTTCTTCAACAATTAAAAAATAATTATTTAGTATTTAAAGCATTTTTACATTTCTACCGCCGCCGCCTAAGTCTCATAAAGGCGATGCCGACTTTACTCCGAGTTTTCGTTTTTATGCTGTCCCAATTGAGATCATATATACCATAACAAATAAACAATCAAATATTAAGGATCCCACTTTGTACGTTCGGTCCAGATTTTGAACAACAATTTTTTCGGAAAACGTTTCCACAAAAACTTTTGTAATGAGTTTCTTTAATTGTCTTTATCATTTTTCATAACTTTTGATTGCGTGGTATTGATCGAAAATTACAATGTGTTTGTCGCAAATTTTTTAACTTATTAAATTTCAATCAAAGTTAAATACAAAAAAATAAGTTTACGTGATTTGGTAACTTTATATTTTTGTTAATTTTAGAGAAAACGCGTATTTTCCAAGACATAGTTGTTTGAAATTTTCCACAAAGGGGGGGCGGTGAAATCAAAATTGTTAAGAAAAGAAGCTGAGAAAATTCAAGTAAGTTTACCTCTTTAATAAAAACCATTTTCTTCTTATCGGCTTTTCCATGAAGTTTAAATCTGCGGAATTTTCTCAAAAACCTATAAAAATGGGAAAACTTTGAGGGCGATAATCATTGTAAAAAATATTTTTAAAAATCTGAAAAATATCAGACAAGGAGAACAAAGTTTTCTTAACATATTAATATTCTGAGTATGTTCCATGAAAATGCATATTTTCCAAGCTATGAGGGTTTGCCTTTCAAAGAAATTAAGACAATTATTTCTCTATCTAAAAGCGTAGGAAAACGACCCATTTTTAATACAGATATAATATTGTTGCGTACATGGTTTGCCAAAGCGACATACGTACTTGGGGTGTAGCATCAGAGGCTCAAGAAACGATTTTAAGAAAATGAAACATATATTTAAAAACTAATAAACAATATAAAGGGGTTGCAAATGCAACAAAATTGTACTTATATTATAACCACCGCTTTGGAACCCATTGTCGAGGAGATAACGCTCTTCAAAGACAAAGAATCGAATAGCCAAAATTCATACGCGTAGCAATAATGCAGTCTTTGCAATATTGCTGAATTGCCTGCTCTCAATAGGATATCCTAATGTAATTTTTAGCTGTTCCAAATATTCTAAATAGCCAATTACTTGTTTAGTTTTGTGATAGTTAATGTGTTAATATTTATATTTAAATTCATAGGTTTAGAATAAGCAAATTATTTTTGTACTAATTACATTTACATGTAAAGTGACATTTAGTTGTCACTCTTTTATTATAAATCATTTTTAAAATATAAATATGAATTTTCTGCTCTTGACAATATCATCTTTGCAATGCATAGCTTTAGTTTTCTGTAATTTACTGAATACTTTATATATACACGGTAATCATTTATCTTAAAGAGAGGCCTTTGGTAAGCTAGTAAATATAACCATAAGTCTTCCTTTAATTCCAACGTGCAACTGTTTCTTGCGTATAAAGTTGGGCCATTTCCCTTGTTTTAATAGTGTGTAAACAGAGAGCAACTCAAATACAACTTTAGTCTGGGTTGAATCAAGTACCAATTGTTTTAACCTGAAGTCTACATTAAGTATTTATAAAAACCATGTTACAGAGAAATCACGGTGTTGTTTTAGACATTTTTAGTTCTTTTCTACCAAGTTCTGTTTTCGATATATCTAATTCTTGTAAAATTTCAAAATAATTTATCTTAAAATCGCATTGAGATTATATTATCTTTGTTAAATAACTTTCCAGCGTTTTTACTTAAAACGTTAGGTAAATTAAAAGACAATATTGCAGCTGAACATTTCTCCTTAAATTTTATGCCTTTGTTTCCAATGGCTAAAATATATTTATATTTCATCCCTTTGAAAGACGTGAGAAATCAAGTGTTCCTTCAGCGTAGGACAGTTAACCTGCCCCATTTGTACTTAGAACATCACATTAAGAAAATTATATGTATTCTTTGTTGAATTACCCATTAGTTAATATCACTCGGTACTGAATTAATAATTACACAGCCCACAAAAAAGGTGATCTGTACCCGAAACCCGACATAGTAATCTCTAATGTATTTCGACGTGCTGAACACGAATCCGATATCCGTTTAGCTTCGTCACCCACCATTTTTTTGTAAATCGCTAAAATAAGTGATGGAGCTAAACGAACATCGGATTCGTGTTCAGCACGTCGAAATACATAGGGCTTACTCTATCGGGTCCGGGTTCAGATCGCTTTTTTGTGACTGCGCACTGCATAGTCACATAAAAAAAAGTGATCTGAACAAGAGACACAACATATGTATGTATTTCATCGCACTGAACACTAATCCGATGTCCGTTTAGCTCCACCATCCACCAACTTTTTGTTAATCGCGGAAATAGCCTAAGAAATCTTATTTCTTTGGGTTATTCTCGCGATTTACAAAAAATTGGTGGGTGATGGGGCTAAGTGGACATCGGATTTGTGTTCAGCACGTCGAAATTAATAGGGATTACTATGTCGGGTCCCAGGTACAGATCACTTTTTCTGTGTGGGCCTGTGTTATACTTTTATGTTTCCAATCAGTTTTAATATTCATATACTAGTTCAATATCGGCCCTTCTGTTGACACAATATACCTAATCATTTATTTATTCTTGATCGATTTCCTCAAATATTAGTTCTTGTAAAACAATGATACTTTCGCATAACGAGAGCAATACAGGTATACATTTATAAATAAAATTTCTAACTAATGTCAGGCTAATCCTGAAATAAATATTTATTTGGAAAAGAAAATTTATACAATGAATTACCTCGCAATCTATTACAGAGACAAGTTTATATTGACTGAATGTAAAATTAATTTAATTATTCCACATTACGATAGTCCCTTGGTATGGAGTACTTACACATACTAACTTCATTAATTTGAATATTATATACCAATAGGTTATAAAATAATTAGGCTATCGATTCTCCAAAACCGGGTACAGTTGTTATACATAGGTAGTACTTAATTTCCAAAATTTCCAAAATTTTTTGTTATATATTTTTCCCTATATTGATCGATACAGTTCCCGGTGAAACATTCTGTATATACTGCACGCTCCACTGTTGTTTTTTAAATAGCAAATTACTTTACACGTACAAATTCTTCACTGGCGACTCCACCATATATTTAGGTTCCTTTAAAATTCCATATTGGCAAACCAATTAAAATTTTGTATAGAAATAGTACTTTGAAGTTATAAAGATTGTACGCTCCGCTCCAGCGTTGATTTCTAAATAACTAATTACTTTATACGTTCACATTTTTAACTGACGACTCCACCATATATTTAAGTTCCTTTGAAAATGTATATTTGCAAGACAATTAAAATTTTGTATTGAAATATACAGTACTTTGAAGCTATAAACATTTTACGCTCCAGTGTTGTTTTCTAAATAGCTCATTACTTTGTATGTTCACATTTTTAACTGGCGACTTCACCATATATTTAAGTTCCTCCGAAAATTTATATTTGCAATTCAATTCAAATATTGTATTGAAATAGTACTTCAAAGTTATAAAGATTGTACGATCAGCTCCAGTGTTGTTTTCTAAATAGCTAATTACTTAGTAGGTTAACATTTTTGACTGGCGAATCCACTATATATTTAAGTGCCTTTATAAATGTATACTTGCAAGACAATTCAAATGTATTGAAACAGTACCTTGAAGTTATAAAGATTGAACGTTCCAGTGTTATTTAATAAATAGCTAATTACTTTATGCGTTCACACCTTTGACTGACGACTCCAATAAAAATATTTAAATTCCTTGGAAAATGTATATTTGCAAACAATTCTAATCTTGTATTGAAATAGTATAAAGATTGTACGATCCGCTCCAGTGTTGTTTTCTAAATAGCTAATTACTTGGTAGGTTAACATTTTTGACTGGCGAATCCACCATATATTTAAGTGCCTTTGTAAATGTATACTTGCAAGACAATTCAAATGTATTGAAACAGTACCTTGAAGTTATAAAGATTGAACGTTCCAGTGTTGTTTAATAAGTAGCTAATTACTTTATACGTTCACACCTTTGACTGACGACTCCAATAAAAATATTTAAATTCCTTTGAAAATGTATATTTGCCGAGATATTTGCAAACAATTCTAATTTTGTATTGAAATAGTATAAAGATTGTACGATTCGCTCCAGCGTTGTTTTTTAAATAGCTAATTACTTGGTAGGTTAACATTTTTGACTGGCGAATCCACCATATATTTAAGTGCCTTTGTAAATGTATACTTGCAAGACAATTCAAATGTATTGAAACAGTACCTTGAAGTTATAAAGATTGAACGTTCCAGTGTTGTTTAATAAATAGCTAATTACTTTATACGTTCACACCTTTGACTGACGACTCCAATAAAAATATTTAAATTCCTTTGAAAATGCAAACAATTATAATTTTGTATTGAAATAGTACTTTGAAGTTATAAAGATTCTATCCTCCACTGTTGTTGTATAATAAACTAATCACTTTGTAAGTTCACATTTTTGACTGGCGACTTCACCATATATTTAAGTTCCTTCGAAAATTTATATTTGCAATTCAATTCAAATATTGTATTGAAATAGTACTTCAAAGTTATAATAATTGTACGATCCGCTCCAGTGTTTTTTTCTAAATAGCTAATTACTTAGTAGGTTAACATTTTTAACTGGCGAATCCACCATATATTTAAGTGCCTTTGTAAATCAATACTTGCAAGACAATTCAAATGTATTGAAATAGTACTTTGAAGTTATAAAAATTGTACGCTCCAGTGTTGTTATCTAAGTAGTTAATTACTTTGTATGTTCAGATTTCTGGATAGCGACCCCACCATATATTTAAGTTCCTTTGAAAATCTATATTTGCAAGACAATTCGAATTAAATTGGTACTTTGAAGTTGTAAAGATTGTACGCTCCGCTGCAGTGTTGGTTTCTAAATAGCTAATTACTTAGTAGGTTAACATTTTTGACTGGCGAATCCAAAATATATTTAAGTGCCTTTGTAAATCTATACTTGCAAGAAAATTCGAATGTATTGAAATAATTCTTTGAAGTTATAAAGATTGAACGCTCCAGTGTTGTTTTCTTAATAGCTAATAGCTTCATACGTTCACATCTTTGACTGGCGACTCCACTATATAATTAAGGTGCTTTGAAAATGTATATGTGCAAAACAATTCAAATTTTGTATTGAAATAATACTTTGAAGTTATGAAGATTCTATCCTCCAGTGTTGTTTTATAAATAACTAATCACTTTGTAAGTTCACATTTTTGACTGGCGACTTTACCATATATTTAAGTTCCTTCGAAAATTTATATTTGTAATTCAATTCAAATATTTTATTGAAATAGTACTTCAAAGTTATAATGATTGTACGATCCGCTCCAGTGTTTTTTTCTAAATAGCTAATTACTTAGTAGGTTAACATTTATAACTGGCGAATCCACCATATATTTAAGTGCCTTTGTAAATCTATACTTGAAAGACAATTCAAATGTATTGAAATAGTACTTTGAAGTTATAAAAATTGTACGCTCCAGTGTTGTTATCTAAATAGCTTATACTTTGTGTGTTCAGATTTTTTATTAGCGACCCCACCATATATTTAAGTTCCTTCGAAAATTTATATTTGCAAGACAATTCAAATATTGTAATGAAATAGTACTTTGAACTTATAAAGATTCTACACTCCGCTCCAGAGTTGTTTTCTAAGTACCACCATATATTTAGGTGCTTTTGTAAATCTATACTGGCAAGACAATTCAAATGTATTGAAATAGTACTTTGAAGTTATAAAGATTGACCGCTTAGTGTTGTTTTCTCAATAGCTAATTGCTTTATACGTTCACATCTTTGACTGACGACTCCACCATTTATTTCACTTCCTTTGAAAATGTGTATTTGCAAAACTATTCAAATTTTGTATTGAAATAATACTTTGAAGTTATAAAGATTCTATGCTCCAGGGCTATTTTATAAATAACTAATCACTTTGTAAGTTCATGTTCTTGACTGGCGACTTCACCATATATTTATGTTCCTTCCAATATTTATATTTACAAGACAATTCAAATATTGTATTGAAATAGTACTTGGCTGTTATAGAGAGTCTATACTACGCTCCAGAGTTGTTTTCTAAATAGCTAATCACCTTGTATGTATTTCATCGCACTGAACACTAATCCGATGTCCGTTTAGCTCCACCATCCACCAACTTTTTGTTAATCGCGGAAATAGCCTAAGAAATCTTATTTCTTTGGGTTATTCTCGCGATTTACAAAAAATTGGTGGGTGATGGGGCTAAGTGGACATCGGATTTGTGTTCAGCACGTCGAAATTAATAGGGATTACTATGTCGGGTCCCAGGTACAGATCACTTTTTCTGTGTGGGCCTGTGTTATACTTTTATGTTTCCAATCAGTTTTAATATTCATATACTAGTTCAATATCGGCCCTTCTGTTGACACAATATACCTAATCATTTATTTATTCTTGATCGATTTCCTCAAATATTAGTTCTTGTAAAACAATGATACTTTCGCATAACGAGAGCAATACAGGTATACATTTATAAATAAAATTTCTAACTAATGTCAGGCTAATCCTGAAATAAATATTTATTTGGAAAAGAAAATTTATACAATGAATTACCTCGCAATCTATTACAGAGACAAGTTTATATTGACTGAATGTAAAATTAATTTAATTATTCCACATTACGATAGTCCCTTGGTATGGAGTACTTACACATACTAACTTCATTAATTTGAATATTATATACCAATAGGTTATAAAATAGTTAGGCTATCGATTCTCCAAAACCGGGTACAGTTGTTATACATAGGTAGTACTTAATTTCCAAAATTTCCAAAATTTTTTGTTATATATTTTTCCCTATATTGATCGATACAGTTCCCGGTGAAACATTCTGTATATACTGCACGCTCCACTGTTGTTTTTTAAATAGCAAATTACTTTACACGTACAAATTCTTCACTGGCGACTCCACCATATATTTAGGTTCTTTTAAAATTCCATATTGGCAAACCAATTAAAATTTTGTATAGAAATAGTACTTTGAAGTTATAAAGATTGTACGCTCCGCTCCAGCGTTGATTTCTAAATAACTAATTACTTTATACGTTCACATTTTTAACTGACGACTCCACCATATATTTAAGTTCCTTTGAAAATGTATATTTGCAAGACAATTAAAATTTTGTATTGAAATATACAGTACTTTGAAGCTATAAACATTTTACGCTCCAGTGTTGTTTTCTAAATAGCTCATTACTTTGTATGTTCACATTTTTAACTGGCGACTTCACCATATATTTAAGTTCCTCCGAAAATTTATATTTGCAATTCAATTCAAATATTGTATTGAAATAGTACTTCAAAGTTATAAAGATTGTACGATCAGCTCCAGTGTTGTTTTCTAAATAGCTAATTACTTAGTAGGTTAACATTTTTGACTGGCGAATCCACTATATATTTAAGTGCCTTTGTAAATGTATACTTGCAAGACAATTCAAATGTATTGAAACAGTACCTTGAAGTTATAAAGATTGAACGTTCCAGTGTTATTTAATAAATAGCTAATTACTTTATGCGTTCACACCTTTGACTGACGACTCCAATAAAAATATTTAAATTCCTTGGAAAATGTATATTTGCAAACAATTCTAATCTTGTATTGAAATAGTATAAAGATTGTACGATCCGCTCCAGTGTTGTTTTCTAAATAGCTAATTACTTGGTAGGTTAACATTTTTGACTGGCGAATCCACCATATATTTAAGTGCCTTTGTAAATGTATACTTGCAAGACAATTCAAATGTATTGAAACAGTACCTTGAAGTTATAAAGATTGAACGTTCCAGTGTTGTTTAATAAGTAGCTAATTACTTTATACGTTCACACCTTTGACTGACGACTCCAATAAAAATATTTAAATTCCTTTGAAAATGTATATTTGCCGAGATATTTGCAAACAATTCTAATTTTGTATTGAAATAGTATAAAGATTGTACGATTCGCTCCAGCGTTGTTTTTTAAATAGCTAATTACTTGGTAGGTTAACATTTTTGACTGGCGAATCCACCATATATTTAAGTGCCTTTGTAAATGTATACTTGCAAGACAATTCAAATGTATTGAAACAGTACCTTGAAGTTATAAAGATTGAACGTTCCAGTGTTGTTTAATAAATAGCTAATTACTTTATACGTTCACACCTTTGACTGACGACTCCAATAAAAATATTTAAATTCCTTTGAAAATGCAAACAATTATAATTTTGTATTGAAATAGTACTTTGAAGTTATAAAGATTCTATCCTCCACTGTTGTTGTATAATAAACTAATCACTTTGTAAGTTCACATTTTTGACTGGCGACTTCACCATATATTTAAGTTCCTTCGAAAATTTATATTTGCAATTCAATTCAAATATTGTATTGAAATAGTACTTCAAAGTTATAATAATTGTACGATCCGCTCCAGTGTTTTTTTCTAAATAGCTAATTACTTAGTAGGTTAACATTTTTAACTGGCGAATCCACCATATATTTAAGTGCCTTTGTAAATCTATACTTGCAAGACAATTCAAATGTATTGAAATAGTACTTTGAAGTTATAAAAATTGTACGCTCCAGTGTTGTTATCTAAGTAGTTAATTACTTTGTATGTTCAGATTTCTGGATAGCGACCCCACCATATATTTAAGTTCCTTTGAAAATCTATATTTGCAAGACAATTCGAATTAAATTGGTACTTTGAAGTTGTAAAGATTGTACGCTCCGCTGCAGTGTTGGTTTCTAAATAGCTAATTACTTAGTAGGTTAACATTTTTGACTGGCGAATCCAAAATATATTTAAGTGCCTTTGTAAATCTATACTTGCAAGAAAATTCGAATGTATTGAAATAATTCTTTGAAGTTATAAAGATTGAACGCTCCAGTGTTGTTTTCTTAATAGCTAATAGCTTCATACGTTCACATCTTTGACTGGCGACTCCACTATATAATTAAGGTGCTTTGAAAATGTATATGTGCAAAACAATTCAAATTTTGTATTGAAATAATACTTTGAAGTTATGAAGATTCTATCCTCCAGTGTTGTTTTATAAATAACTAATCACTTTGTAAGTTCACATTTTTGACTGGCGACTTTACCATATATTTAAGTTCCTTCGAAAATTTATATTTGTAATTCAATTCAAATATTTTATTGAAATAGTACTTCAAAGTTATAATGATTGTACGATCCGCTCCAGTGTTTTTTTCTAAATAGCTAATTACTTAGTAGGTTAACATTTATAACTGGCGAATCCACCATATATTTAAGTGCCTTTGTAAATCTATACTTGAAAGACAATTCAAATGTATTGAAATAGTACTTTGAAGTTATAAAAATTGTACGCTCCAGTGTTGTTATCTAAATAGCTTATACTTTGTGTGTTCAGATTTTTTATTAGCGACCCCACCATATATTTAAGTTCCTTCGAAAATTTATATTTGCAAGACAATTCAAATATTGTAATGAAATAGTACTTTGAACTTATAAAGATTCTACACTCCGCTCCAGAGTTGTTTTCTAAGTACCACCATATATTTAGGTGCTTTTGTAAATCTATACTGGCAAGACAATTCAAATGTATTGAAATAGTACTTTGAAGTTATAAAGATTGACCGCTTAGTGTTGTTTTCTCAATAGCTAATTGCTTTATACGTTCACATCTTTGACTGACGACTCCACCATTTATTTCACTTCCTTTGAAAATGTGTATTTGCAAAACTATTCAAATTTTGTATTGAAATAATACTTTGAAGTTATAAAGATTCTATGCTCCAGGGCTATTTTATAAATAACTAATCACTTTGTAAGTTCATGTTCTTGACTGGCGACTTCACCATATATTTATGTTCCTTCCAATATTTATATTTACAAGACAATTCAAATATTGTATTGAAATAGTACTTGGCTGTTATAGAGAGTCTATACTACGCTCCAGAGTTGTTTTCTAAATAGCTAATCACCTTGTATGTTCTCATTTTTGACTGGCAAGTCCACCATATATTTAAGTGCCTTTGTAAATCTATACTTGCAAGTCAATTCAAATGTATTAAAATAGTACTTTGAAGTTATAAAGATTGTACGCTCCCCTCCAATCTTGTTTCCTAAATTGCTAATTGTACGCTCCGCTCCAGTGTTTTCTAAATAGTTAATTACTTTGTATATTAAGATTTTTTACTAGCGACCCCACCATATATTTAAGTTCCTTCGAAAATTTATATTAGCAAGTCAATTCAAACATTCTATTGAAACAGTAATTTGAGGTTATAATGATTCTACACTCCTCTCCAGAGTTGTTTTCTAAATAGCTAATTATTTCGTATATTCAAATTCTTGACTGGCGAATCCACCATACATTTAAGTGGTTTTGTAAACATATACTTGCAAGATAACTCAAATGTATTGAAATAGTACTTTGAAGTTATATAGATTCTATGCTCCAGTCTAGTTTTGTAAATAACTAATCACTTTGTAAATTCACGTATTTGACTGGCGACTTCATCATATATTTAAGTTCCCTCGAAAATTTATATTTGCAAGACAATTCAAATATTGTATTGAAATAGTACTTCAAAGTTATAAAGATTGTACTATCCACTCCAGTGTTGTTTTCTAAATAGGTAATTACTTGGTAGGTTAACATTTTTGACTGGCGAACCCATCATATATTTAAGTGCCTTTGTAAATGAATACTTGCAAGACAATTCAAATGTATTGAAATAGTACCTTGAAGTTATAAAGATTGAACGTTCCAGTGTTGTTTAATAAATAGCTAATTACTTTATACGTTCACATCTTTGACTGACGACTCCACCATATATTTAAGTTCCTTTGAAAATGTATATTTGCGAAACAATTCAAATTTTGTATTGAAATAATAATTTGAACTCGTAAGGATTCTATGCTCCAGGGCTTTTTTATAAATAACAAATCACTTTGTAAGTTCATGATGTTGACTGGCGACTTCATCATATATTTAAGTTCCTTCGAAAATTTATATTCGCAAGACAATTCAAATATTGTATTGAAATAGTACCTTGAAGTTATAGAGATTCTACACTGCGCTCTAGAATTGTTTTCTAATTAGCTAATTATTTTGTATGTTCACATTTGTGACTAGCAAATCCACCATATATTTAAGTGCCTTTGTAAATCTATACTTGCAAGTCAATTCAAATCTATTGAAATAGTACTTTGAAGTTATAAAGATTGTACGCTCCCCTCTAGTGTTGTTTCCTAAATAGCTAATTGTATGCTCCGCTCCAGTGACCTCTAAATAGTTAATTACTTAGTATGTTGATATTTTTGACTGGCGAATCCACCGTATGTTTAAGTGCCTTTGTAAATCTATGCTTGCAAGACAATTCAAATGTATTGAAATGGTACTTAGATGTTATAAAGTTTGAACGATCCAGTGTTGTTTTCTAAATAGCTAATTACTTTATACGTTCACATTTTTGACTGACAACTCCACAATATATTTAAGTTCTTAGAAAATGTATATTTGCAAAACAATTAAAATTTTGCATTGAAATAGTACTTTGAAGTTATAAATATTCTATGCTCCGGTGTTGTTTTATAAATAGCTAATCACTTTGTAAGTTCACATTTTTGACTGGCGACTTCACCATATCTTTAAGTTCCTTCGAAAATTTATAATTGCGAGACAATTCAAATATTGTATTGAAATAGTACTTTGAAGTTATAAAGATTGTACGCTCCGCTCCAGTGTTGTTTTCTAAATAGCTAATTACTTAGTAGTTTAACATTTGTGACTGGCGAATCCACCATATAATTAAGTGCCTTTGTAAATCTATACTTGCAAGACAATTCAAATGTATTGAAATATTACTTTGAAGTTATAAAAATTGTACGCTCCAGTGTTGTTATCTAAGTAGTTAATTACTATGTATCTTCAGATTTTTGGCTAGCGCCACCGTTTATTTAAGTTTCTTTGAAAATCTATATTTTCAAGACAATTCGAATTGAAATGGTACTTTGAAGTTATAAAGATTGTACGCTCTGCTGCAGTGTTGGTTTCTAAATAGATAATTACTTAGTAGGTTAACATTTTTGACTGGCGAATACAAAATATATTTAAGTGCCTTTGTAACTCTATACTTGCAAGAAAATTCAAATGTATTGAAATAATACTTTGAAGTAATAAAGTTTGAACGCTCCAGTGTTGTTTTCTAAATAGCTAATTGCTTTATATGTTCATATCTTTGACTGACGACTCCACTATATATTTAAGTTCCTTTGAAAATGTATATGTGCAAAACAATTCAAATTTTGTCTTTAAATAATATTTTGAAGTTTTAAAGATTCTATGCTCCAGTGCTGTTTTATAAATAACTAATCACTTTGTAAGTTCACGTTCTTGACTGGCGACTTCACCATATATTTAAGTTCCTTCGAAAATTTATATTTGCAAGGCAATTCAAATATTGTATTGAAATAGTGCTTTGAAGTTAAAAATATTCTACGCTCCGCTACAGAGCTGTTTTCTAAATAGCTGGTTGGTTTGTATGTTCACATTTTTGACGGGCGAATCCTATATTTAAGTGATTTTGTAAATCTATACTTGCAAGATAATTCAAATGTATTGAAATAGTACTTTAAAGTTATAAAGATTGAACGCTCCAGTGTTGTTTTCTAAATAGCTAATTACTTTATACGTTCACATCTTTGACTGATGACTCCACCATATATTTAATTTCCTTTGAAAATGCATGTTTGCAAAACAATTCAAATTTTGTATTGAAATCACTTTGTAAGTTTACATTTTTGACTGGCAACTTCAACATATTATTAAGTTATTTCGAAAATTTATATTTGCAAGACAATTCAAATATTGTATTGAGATAGCACTTTGAAGTTGTAAAAATTGTACGCTCCGCTCCAGTGTTGTTTTCTAAACAGCCAATTACTTGGTAGGTTAAGATTTTTGATTGGCGAATCCACCATATATTTAAGTGCCTTTTATACGCTCACATCTTTTACTGACGACTCCACCATATATTTAAGTTCCTTTGAAAATGTATATTTGCAAAACAATTTATATTTTGTATTGAAATGGTACTTTGAAGTTATACAGATTCTATGCTACAGTGTTGTTTTATAAATATCTAATTACCTTGTAAGTTCACACTTTTAAGTGGCGACTTCACGATATATTTAACTTCCTTGGAAAATCTATAATTGCAAGACCATTCAAATATTCTATTGAAATAGTACTTTGAAGTTATAAATATTCTACACTGCGCCCCAGTGTTGTTCTCTAAATAGCTTATTACTTTCTATGTTCACATTTTTGACTGGCGAATCCACCATACTGGGTGATGCATGGTTGTTTTCTAAATAGCTAATTACTTCGTAGGTTAACATTTTTTGCTCGCGCCTCTCCCATATATTTAAGTTTTTTTGAAAGTCATCAACTCAAATTTTGTATTGAAATAGTACTTTGAGGTTATAAAGATTGTAGGCTCCAGTGATGTTTTCTAAATAGCTAATTACTTTGTGTGTTCACATTTTGACTGGCGACTCCACCATATATTTGAATTCCTTTGAAATGTCCCAATAGGGACACTCCTGTTACTTTTTAATGAGGTGATGGATAATCTTCCAATTAGGTGCAAAAATATTTTAAAAAAATTCAATGATGTGATATAAAAAATCAAGATGGCCGACTTCCAGTTTCGATGCCGTTTACATGAAAATCAAATTTTTTAATGGGGCGATCTATATATTTTTGCATATTTGTATTCTGCTAGGAAAAATACATATGATCCAACCCTCAGATATTATTTTGATTTTTAAAAAAGTTAGTTTATTTTATTTTAAGTTTTGATCATAGAACTTGATCAAAATTATTAAAAATTGATCAGCAAGGACCTGTAATATAATATCTCTTTAAATATTAGGATTATATTCACGATTTGCACGTTATTAAGCTCAGCGATATTAATTTGTCAACGGAAACTATATTTTTTTAAATGGGACCCCTATGGGACAACTTGGTATTTAATTAAACCTTTAAGTCACGAAAAGCATAGTGTGAGTAATTTCTACTTTCTCTTTAAACTAAATCAGTAATCAAAAAAACAATAATTATTATTTTGAATAAGTTGGCCCTGAATAGAGTTAATTTCTCAAATCCATTTAATGAAGAATAAATTATGTTCAATTGTAGCATTTAAAAAGATAATATTTTACAGATACTTGCACACTGAATTTAACAATTTTGAGCAAGTTGCGATCATCTATGAATAAAATTTAATAAATATAAAAAAAATAATTTTGCAGATCAAAATAATATCTGAGGGTTGGATCGTATGTATTTTGACCAGAAAAAATCAAATATGCGAAAATATACAGGTTGTCTCATGATGGAAACTGTATAGAAATATTTAGTTATCTACAATAGTACAAAACGAAGAGTATATTGCATTCTATCGGCATATTTCTTAAATCGTAGAGAAAAAAACTTCATATCACTGTGTTGCTGATCGAATTCTGAGCAACTTTGAAAATATTCGTTCGTCTGTCTGTCCGCAAGTCACGTTTCATGTAAGCACCATAACTTAAGAACGAAAAGTTCCATTGTATTGAAATTTGGACAGTAAGTTAGTGTTAGATAGAGGACGAACCACATTGTTTTTGATCGATCAATAAATAAAAAGTTATTAATTTTTTAATTAAATTTTTTTATTATTATTTGTAATTAAACAAGAAATGTCTGAAACTACTAGTAGTTACAAAGGAGAGTACGAAGAGTATCCTATAGAATGTGCAACAATAATAAGTGCACTAGACCGGCGAAGAGTATAATAGTTAGCTTGATTAAATTGTTATTATATGTATACCCTTTGATCTTCTATTCTGCAATTAATAATCTAAAATGAATTTTAAAAACTACACTTGTAGAGCAGTACTAATTCCCTCAAAACAAGTAAGACATGGAATATTTCTATATCTATAGTTTTTAACCAAAAGTCCTAAACTGATGTAACTGATTTATCCAAAACTTTATGAGTTCAGAAAATGACTCCTTTATTCCAGCTACTTCGGCTCTACTTAAGATATTTCTAATATAATTATTTGTTGTCCTCGAATTTTGTAAACTCTGTATTTACAAGCTAATGGTAAGCAGCACATAGTTACACGATCGGTAGCAATGGGATTTTCAAGATGTTTAGTTACTTGATGCCTAATTAATTGTTACTTAACAGTCTATTTGTATAAACCTATAATCTTAATAGGTAATGCTCTGTTGTTAGAAGATTAGTTCCGCTTAGCTTATTATTCAAGATAAATATTGAAATGGCTTATATTTGATCCGAGATCTGTACAACATTAATATAATATATACAAGGGTCCCTGTGGATCAATATCTATTTATGAACAATAATATTAACAGACATAGTAATGTATATAGAGAGAGATACTAGATATGTTAGCTTCTCTCTGTTTATCGCAGGCGCTTTCTTTGCACTCGTGAAGCTCTTTAAGTTTTTCCTACATACTTCAATCATTCACATAACAAGTAAAGACAGAGATGGCATAATATGATTTACCTCGCTGTCTTTTTGGATATAAAATGAAAACATTTAAATTGTCAACACAATCTCATATAATTTTACCCTTTAGACCCCTGACCGGATGTGGTCTTTCCAGAGGCGAATTTTTGAATGAAAAATAAAATTAATAATAATGTGTTCCATTAAGAAACTTTTCTTTCAAAGATATAATGTCTTTTGTGGATTAAAAATGCTTCAATCTTGAGAGGTAAAATATTCTTGTACAAACTGTGAATAATTAATTTTGTTAAAAGTCAAGTGGCATGTTTTATTTCAATCCTTCATCCAAAAAGCGTAAAAAGTTTGTACATGCTATCAAATAGTGATTGCCAACGAAATTTCAACTTGGATTTGGCGATAGTATTAGTAGGGACGAATATAACGCAGACAATACAAGACATCCCCTTCGCAATTTCCCAATAGTATGTTAATGACTTATTTGGACCCGAACTGTGACACAGCTGAAGTAAAAAGTGAAGGATTATTCGATGCTCGCACACCTGATTTCATCCAAAGTACTAGACGTTACTAATTAAAAAATAGTAGCAAACCTAGTTCAATTAAGTTTAAAACTCTCGAAAATCTATTCTTAATTATATTAAGTGTTATCGAGAGAATATTATACAAACTGGAGCAGTGCTAGGAAGCAGATTCGGTCTTTTGGCAATTTCATGTATGGTGAATCTTTTAAAAGGTAAAGAAGTGAATTTTTTTACACATACCCCAGTTGCACCGAAGACGCTGATGGTCCTCCTCGCAGTATAAGTGAATATACAATAAAAGGAGCTGTATTTTAACTCTAAATCATTTAGAATAGATAGGAAATACTAATAATAATAAAAATAGAAAATGCAGTTTTATTCTCTTGGTTCGTTATAACTGCTGTAGAGCCTAATTCCTTTTACTATTGCATAGAGCTAAAATAACCATTTACAGACATAATTGATTAATAATATATACAGGGTGATTTACAACAACATGCGGAAAATAAAGTTATGTACTAGATTTCTATGCGGGAAACTCCCTGCAAAATTTTAGAGTGGTAATAATTCAGTACATTTTTTTTACATTAAAACTTGTAATGATACGCTACTGATCCATGGAATTCAGCTATCCTTATGCTTCAATTGTTTACGCGTGCGCCACTTCGTGTCTTGTTCAAGCGATCAGAAGTTGTTTACGACGCTCACGTATGGTCAGTCTCTTTCCGGCTTCCGTCTGGATTTTTACGTTTTGAAAATTGTATTCGTAGATCGATACCCATCAATATGCCAGCATTTACCTCGCATGAATACTGCGATATGGTTTTAACTTATAGTGTAGTGAATGAAAATCTTCAGCCGCTCTACGAGAATATGAGAGAAAATTTCCGGTAGGCGTGTGCCAAATGAAAGAACAAGGAGCCCAGATAGCACCATGTACCTGTAAGTAAATATATGAAACAATCAATAATAATTAATTTCTTAAAGGCACACAAAATAAAAAAAGTGCTCTCTACTTTTGATCAGACCCTGTTATTCTTATATTTTCGGACCTGCTGAATCCGATGCCGTCGTCAGAATTGCTCCATCGCGTCAGAATTTTCCCCTAATCTCACAAAATAACTAGAAATCGGTGAAAATCTTAATATGGGAGGGGGTTAGGGAAAAATCCTGACATGATGGAGTAATTCTGACGGCAGTGTCGAATTCAGCAGGTCCAAAAAATTAAGAATAATAGTAGCCGAATCAATAGGTAGAAGGGTATACCAAAATTGCTACCCGGAAACAAAAAATACGGTTGTATAGAAAAATAAATT
The DNA here is from genome assembly GCA_963583905.1 of Stenurella melanura. Taxonomy (NCBI): domain Eukaryota; kingdom Metazoa; phylum Arthropoda; class Insecta; order Coleoptera; family Cerambycidae; genus Stenurella; species Stenurella melanura. The sequence goes on along the minus strand of OY757312.1, from coordinate 71,006,874 downwards.
CTAAGAAAGATTTGTGATTCGATGGACTCGATCTGAAGTTGCAAACTTAACCTAAAGAATTCGAAAAGAAAAAAAAACAGTTTTTCGTAAATAAAAGAAAATTTGACTCTAATGGAAAAGAGTTGGATGAGAAAGTTGTAGGTGCTAAAAAGATCTTTGGATTAATATTTTTGTAGTTATCAGTTGCGGTAACACTTTTCGAGATATATCGAAAAATCCGTCAAAAATCGGCTTTTCTTGTTTTCGCTGTATCTTTTTCAAATTTACATTTAAACACCTACTATTAACTGTATAGCTCACGACAAGACGAAAAAGTACGTTTTTGAAAAAATTAAAAATACCTTTTATTTTTCGAGATATATCGATTGCTCTGCGGAGGATTCTACAGTAACGATCTTGGGGTCATTCTCTGTAACGGTTCTATTAATTTTAAGGGTAAATAAATGGCTTTAAAAGGTAGTGCTAGATGCAAGCAAAGATCGCCAGTACCCTTTCCCTACCCCGCGCATCGCCAAACGTATCACCCTAACGATGTGTGAGCAATGACATACGCTCCTCCGAATCCTCTGTCTATCTCTGCCGTCTCAGCCACTGTTGGTGTAGTACGTAAGCAGCACATTCATTTTATCGCTTTTTACTTAGAATTTTCACGATGCTGCTGAGTATTTACGGTATGCTATATAAATAAAATATGTGTAGTATCTTATTATTTTCCCGAAAGTTACCAATTTTTTTGCAGTTAGAAATCTAATGAAGTGTGTATTATAAAGAGAATCTGAAGTGTACTTATAGGCAATTTACGTTGATTATTAGTTGAATGGAGTCGCTTGAGAAGAAGAAATCAATACACCGTAATTTTGTGTTGCTTATTATAATAATTTTTATTTTTTCCCGTATTTTGAAACGATGCTCATTAATTTAATGTGCTTTTATTTATACTTAAAAAAGTAGTTATTTTGTATATTTTTTTGACGATAAAGTATATAAAGTAAGATAAACAAAATATTATTTAGTCAAGAGACTAGCATACTACCATAGAATTTTGTCAACATTTCTTGTGTTTCAATTTTGCTTTTAAATATAAACCTGCAATAACCTCTGACGAAAGTCAAATAATCCCTCGTTAGTATAGGCAATGAAGTAAAAATTTTCATATAATAACAAAAAAACCGCTGCCTAAGGAATCACTACTTCCACATCCAGATTTTCCTCCAAGTCTCTTTAAAGGTAAACTTCTCGACTGTATTTACACTTTAGTATGCGGAAATAATTGGTTATGGAATTTTAATAACGTTTGGGGCAGATGTAATAAAAAAAATTACGTGAGTTGAAATTCAGCAAGCTTCGTTAAGACATTGAAAATAAACTTGGCTAAGTTTCAAGCCGGCATGATATTTACAAAATCTGCAAAATGTACAGGGGATACAAATAAAGAAAAGTTTTAGAAATTTTCAAACTTTTATTAAGATACAAATAAAGAAAAGTTTTAGAAATTTTCAAACTTTTATTAAGCTGCGGATAAAAAATTTAAAAAGTTACCTACACAACTCGGAGTAATTGTAATAGGCTTTACATTAATACTCCACAAAAAAATGGGTTTCGTAATAATGCGAGAACTTGAATCTAGGTATCAAAATTGGTCAAATACACAAGTTTTAAAAAAACGACCCTAGGCGTCGTTCATCGTTGAGACGTAAAAATGCATGAACATAAACTTAGATATCAAAATTTATCAAATACACAAGTTTTACAAACGCTAGGCATCGGTCAGACGTAAAAATGCAAGAATACGATTTTAGGTACCAAAATATATGAAATTGAAAATCAAATTTGTATCTTTCAAAAAGTGTTCGATGTAACAGCACCGAACGCTTTTGTGTCCAAAAAACAGCCGAATTTTCAAGCGTTACACAAATCGCTACTGGACCCCCGTTTTACCGTTACATCTTCGATTTGTTAAACATTCTCAATGTTTCTGGACTCTTACTAGCTTGCTCTGCTTACTATTCCCAATTACACACCCCTCTCCACCCCTTCAACAAAAAATACATACGTGTACCTAATTTTAAGTGAATATCTCAAATTTATTTCATCAACCCCTTTATTACTGGAGTGTTGGTAGTGGGAGGGTTAAAAGATATAAAGAAATCTGAGGGTTTGGCTTCTAGTATACGCACCAAACCTCAAATTTTTGTACTCAATTGTATCTCAATTTTATATCATCAACCCCTTTAAAATGGAGTAGGGGTAGTGGGGGGTTGAAAATTATTATAAAAAGTCTGAGGCCTTGGCTTTTAGTATACGCACCGAATTTCAAATTTCTGTACTCTTACCAGCTTGCCTGTCTTATTTTCCATTATTTGCCTCTATTTAACCCCCAACACTTCAACGGAATAATCCAAAAATATAATCTAGTTCCAGACGTCATTATGGGTATACCAAATTTCAAGTGAATAAAATATTTTGTCAAAACAATCAGGTATAAAAGATTGAGCGGCGCTCCTGATCAGTAGGATACACAATTATGCACGTGTACTTGTACTGAATAGTTTGACTAGAGGGCACCATTATACCGATGATTTAGAATACACATGTTTCTTTTCAAATGAATACCTTATTATTACATTATTTTAAACGAAAACCACATCAAAATTTATAAAATAATTCATTATTTTATGAAATTACCTTAATTTTTTATTTCCCTATTTCCCTATTTCCCTTTCTATACAATATAATTTATTCTTAACAAAAAAAATGGGTTTTTGGGATTCCGTAAAACTTCATTTTTTCTAAGAAAACTAATGCAAACCGCATCAAAATCAGACAATTTTTAAGGAAACTAATGCGAAAGTCGTTTCGGAATTAGGTACAGAAGTCTCTTAAAATAAATACATTTTTTTAGGTTAGGTTTCTTTTTTAAATAACTTTTCCGTCAATTTCAATTTTGCAGAAATAACTTATACGGGAATCGATTACTGACATTTTTAAACGAATTTACAAAAAAAGAATTGTCCTACGACTTTTTGGAGCCCAGAAATTGGCAAAATTATTTTGGAACACCTAACCTAAAAAATGCTATTATTTTAAAATCACTTATTTACCTTTAAAATGAATAAAACCGGTACAATTCTTTCACAGCATAATAGCACAACTCTTTATAAAGTGAATGAGCACAAGATCGTTACTGTAAAACCCTCCGTGGAGCAACTCTATCCGATTTTCCAGAGCGTAGAAAGAAATTAAAATTTTTCAAAAATGAGCTTTTTCGGCTTGCTGGGAGCTATATTTACGATCGGTAGTGAGTATTTAAAGCTAAATTTGAAAAAGATACAGGGAAAACAAGAAAAGCAGATTTTTGACGGTTTTTTCGATATATCTCGAAAAGTGTTACCGCAACTGATAATTACAAAAATATCAATCGAAAGATTTTTTAGCACCTACAACTTTCTCTTTCAACTTTTTTTTTTAGTCATAGTTTTTTTTTATTTACGAAAAACTGTTTTCTTCAACTTTTCGAATTTATTAGGCCACATCAGACCGAGTCCATCGAATCACAAATCGTTCTTAGAATGTTTTTTTCTATATAAACGTATTTTTTTGTTACCGGGTATGCACTTTGGTAAGTTTAACAATAGGCCGTGACTGATTAATTGGGCTGCAGGTTCTCATCAAAAGTACAGAGCACTTTTTACTTCCACATCCACGTAGTGGATTGGAAGTATAGTAATCGCAAAAAAATTTTCAAAAATTTTTATTTGTGAAATATGTTTAGAATGTCATGAAACGTCGAGATTTTAAATTTGAGAGAAAAAAATTTTTCTGTCTGTCTGTCTGTCGGTCTGTCTGTCTGTCTGTCAGTCTGTCTGTAACTTTTTTTTTTTCGCACGTTTTCTCCGGAACGGTTTAAGATATTGACTTGAAATTTTGTACACTTATATATTATAACGAGATCTGGAACTGTATTGTTTTTTGAGGATATCCGGTGAAGGGTTGCGGGTTAAATAGGGGTAAATAGGGGAAAATAAGTAAAGCAAGCTTGTAAGAGTACAGAAACTTGAAATTCGGTGTATGTACTAGAAGTTAAGATCTCAGATTTTTTCATAATATTTTTCAACCCCCCACCACCCCTACCCTATTATTAATGGGGTTGATAAAATAAAGTTAAGATATTCATTTGAAATTTCGTACACGTATGTATTATAACGACGTCTGGAATTAGATTATATTTTGAGATGATTCCGTTGAAGGGTTGGGGGTTAATTTGGGGTAAATAGGGGAATATAAGTAAAACAAGTTGGTAAGAGTACAGAAACTTGAAATTCGGTGTATGTACTAGAAGCTAAAGCGTCAAATTTTTTTATAATATTTTTCAACCCTCACCACCCCTACTCCAATATGAAAAGGGTTGATAAAATAAAATTGAGATATTCATTTAAAATTTTGTACACGTATGTATTATAACGACATCTGGAACTAGATTATAATTTGAGATGATTCCTTTGAAGGGTTGGGGTTAAATAGGGGTAAATAGGGGAAAATAAGTAAAGCAAGCTGCTAAGACTACAGAAACTTGAAATTCGGTGTATGTACTAGAAGCCAAGGCCTCAGATTATTTATAATATTTTTCAACCCCCACCACCCCTACTTCATTATTAAAAGTGTTGATAAAATAAAATTGAGATATTCATTTGAGCTTTGGTACACGTATGAATTATAACGACATCTGGAACTAGATTATACTTTGAGCTGATTCCGTTGAAGGGTTGGGGGTTATTTAGGGGTAAATAGGGGGAAATAAGTAAAGCAAGCTGGCATGAGTACAGCAACTTGAAATTCGATGTATGTACTAGAAGCCAAGGCCTCAGATTTTTTAATAATATATTCCAGTCTCCCACTCCATTATTCAAGGGGTTGATGAAATAAAATTCAGATATTCACATGAAATTTAGTACGCATATGTATTATAACGACATCTGGAACTAGATTATATTTTGAGATGATTCCGTTGAAGGTTGTTGGGGTTTAAATAGGGGTATATAAGGGAAAATAAGTAAAGCAAGCTGGTAAAAGTACAGACATTTGGGATTTGGTGTATATACTAGAAGCGAAAGTCTCAGTTTTTTTATTAGTATTTTCCATCCTCCCACCAGCTCCACTCTCTTATTAAAAGAGTTGATAAAATTAAATTTAAATTTTTACTTGAAATTTGGCACATTTATGTATTATAACTATATCTGAAACTAGATTATATTTTGACATGATTGCGTTGAAGGAGTGGGGGTAAGTAGAAGCAAATAGGGAAAAATAAGTAAAGCAAGCTGGTAAGATTACTGCAACTTGAAATTCGGTGTATGTCCTAGAAGCCAAGGCCTCAGATTTTTTAATAATATTTTTCAACCCTTCCACTACCCTTACTACATTATTAAAGGGGTTGATAAAATGAAATTGTGATACTTGTAATTTGGTAGACGTATGTATTATAACGACATCTGGAACTACATTATATTTTGAGATGATTCCGTAGAAGGGTTGGGGTTAATAGGAGTAACTAGGGGCAAATAAGTAAATCAAGCTGGTAAGAGTACAGAAATTTGGGATTCGGTGTATATACTAGAAACCAAGGCCTCAGATTTCTTTCTAATATTTTTCAAACTCCACCACCTCCTGCTTCGTTATTAATGGGATTGATAACATAAAGTTGAGATATTCACTTGAAAGTTAGCCCACGTATGTATTGTAGTGACATCTGATTGAGATGACTCCATTGAAGGGGTGGGAGGTGGTAGGTTGTGAATAGTGGAAAATAAGTAGGGTAAACTAGAAACTTCATTTTTAACGTATATGGTAGAAACCAACTCCTCAAACTTTTCTATGACATCAGCCCCAAATATTATTAAAATTCTATGACCAACAATTTCCACATACTAGAGTGCAAATATAGTCAAGATGTTTCCTTTAAAGTGACTTGGATGAAAAATCTGGATGTGGAAGTAGTGATTCCTTAGGCAGCGGTTTTTCATTTTGTGTGCCTATGCTATTATCATTCAGTCGATCCAGCAAGTGTCGTACATTCTAATAAAATGCACCGTCCATATCGAACACATTGTCAGTCTATCTGATCTCGTATCGTATGCAAATTCAGCATTTCTCCATATTTACAACCATTTGCATGTACTTATAGATTTCATTAACACAATAAGTTGTGCATTATTAAGTGTGAAGTGATATTTTGCACCATGGTATCTTATTATTTAATTACGAATTATTTATTTATTAATAATTGCGCAAGCACATGCAGTGGTTAACTGGAAAATTATTTTACAATTTCTATTCGAGTTTTTATAAATTTTGCCGCTATCCGCTTATCCGCTATCTTCCACTATAAGCATATTTTTTGTGAAAAAAAATAGGTAACATTCAAATTTAATTAAATAAATACTAAAAATTAATAATATAAAATCCTTTTGCATCAATCGTACAGTGCGAGTCGGCCTGATATTAGCAAGTGTTTGTTTATATTGTATTTGTGTTTTAAGGGGAGTTGAGTTCAGCAAAATAATGTAAGATGTGACAGGGAGGAGTTCATCTTACACATCAGGTGACAGAGATCACATGAATATGTGTCATGACTTTTTCATACCCTATTCGCGCTTGAGGTAGTAAAGTACAAATACGTTTTCAGTTTCATTGCGATCGCATTTCTTAATACTCGATTTGGCGATATTACGATGGTGGCCAAAATTGAAAGCTTTAAATATGTAGAAATGTAGAAATATAAAATCGTATGGTGAAACCAAATCTAAATGGCTTCATTTGTTATATATACAAAGATAGAAGATAATAATATTTAAATGGAGAAGAGATTCAAAGGGTTCTGAGTACATGATGATAGGAAACAAGTCAAGAGTTTGTAATAAAGATGATCCAAGATATCCACAAAAATTAAACTTCACTAACTCTTGAATTTTTAAATCGGTACAAAAATGTTCAAAAGTATAATTCGAAAAGAAAATCAAAGGACTTTGAACACATCATGATTAAAAACAAGTAATCAATGTGTACATGAAACCAATGATTCATGATCTACACCAAAATATTCAGTTTTGACGGGCCTGTTATAAGTAATACTTTACATAATAATATTACCTAATTTCATGTCCTAATATCAGTTGTATGCATTGTATTATTATTGCTACGTAAAAGCCGCATCCGAAATATATCGCTGGGTTTGACTACAAGTTGAGTAATTGAGTAATGGACAGTATCTATTTTATCGGCGACAAACGACCAACAAAGAGGCTTGAGATCTATTACATCGCAAGAAGCGTTCTAGAATTATTTGTTTTATTTTCTCACATTAAACAATGTTTAATGGCAAAAAATAAGATTTATTAGAAAAATTCTAGAATTCAAACTTTAAAATAATATGAGAATTAACCTCGTTGTTGACTTATTTAGGGCTTATATTATTTACATAATCAAATGCAAATGCAAATTCCCTACAATGTAAGAGTAATCTAAAATAGAATTGAGGAAGTGAATATATTACTAGCAAAAATACTCGTAATTATTTCAAACTCTTACTAAAGACTCATCATAGATAAGTACAAAAACATATATCCTTCTAAACAAATTACTTTGCTGGCTACATGCCACGAACAACATTGAATTATAAGAAAGAAATATGCACATTACGTACAGATAACTGTCACAATAATGTTAGTTTTAATTTTAAATTATCCTGTTCAACAAAACCAAAAAACAACTAAAGACAAAAACACTTACCGTTTTTGGTAAGTGTTGTTTTTTGGTTTTGTTGAACAGGATAATTTAAAATTAAAACTAACATTATTCTGACAGTTATCTGTACGTAATGTGCATATTTCTTTCTTATAATTCAATGTTGTTCGTGGCATGTAGCCAGCAGAGTATTTTGTTTAGAAGGATATATGTTTTTGTACTTATCTATGATGAGTGTTTAGTAAGAGTTTGAAATAATTACGAGTATTTTTGCTAGTAATATATTCATTTCCTCAATTCTACTTATATTATTTAATAAACATAACTATATTATCATTATATTTTTTACAGATTTCTCTCCTAACCTAACTATATCATAACTTTCAATCTGAAAAGGTAAAAACAATGCTTTTAGATGTTTCAAATAAAAACAGTATTTTTATACACTCTACATATGTTTCGGCTTGTTAGGCCTTTCTCAAGAGCATTACTGATGAATACTAAAGCTATGAGGGTGGTTGTTCTAAAAATAAATGCAGTAATACCCAAACATGTGGAATTACGGGGATTTCAAGTAATAAAACTAAGGATCTACCTACTCGGAATAATTCAATGGGCTATTCTTAGAACCTTGTCTGTTATAGGAGTGTTTATGAAATTTAATTGGTCATTGGTGGTACAAGTATTGCTTTTAAGGGATTTTTTTATTTCTAATTGTTCAAGGAGGTTTAAGCGTTTTCCTTTTCTTTCTGAATGGATTAAATTAATATTCTCTGTATCAATAAAATGATTATTTTCAATGCAATGTGTTGACATTCCTGTGTTTTTGGTGTTATTTAAAATGGATTGTTTATGTTCTTTTACCCGACTAGCTATACTTCTACCACTTTGGCCAATATATACCGCGTTACAGTCCTTACATTTAATTTCATAAACCCCCGATTTGTTGACTTTACTTATTTTTTCTTTATTGTTAACTAAAATACTAAATTTGTTTTGTTTACACTTATTGTGGAGATGCCTAACTTATTTAGTTTTCTACTTATTTTATCACTAAACCTAGGAATATAATTAATAAAATTGTAGTTTGTTGTTTTGTTGGTTACAGTAAAAAATTCCTTTTGAAGTAATTTTCGCTGTTTGTTTTTAACCATGTTCTCTATTAGTGACTCCTTATATCCATTATTTATTGCAATCTGTTTGATTATGTTTAATTCTTTATTAAACTCATATTCGTCTAAGGGGAAATTTGTGAGTCTATGTATTAGGCTATGAAAGGGAGAGAGTTTAATTTGCCAAGATTGTTGTGAATTATAATGTATGACTGTGTCTGTTGTAGTGGGTTTTCGATAAATACTAAATTTTAATTAATTACGATGTTTTTTAATATTCATATCTAAAAAGTTTAATTGACCATTTTTTTCTTTCTCTAATGTGAACTGTATTTTACTATTAAATGAATTCAATAAATTAAGGAAACTACTTAAATTCCGTTCTGTACCGGTCCATATGCAAAAAATATCATCAACATAACGAGTCCAATAGAAAACATGTACATTTAGGTTGCTATTACTACTAAAAATTACATTTTCAAAGTTTGCCATAAATATCTCTGCTAACAACGGAGAAATAGGGGAACCCATTGGTAAGCCTTCTTTTTGTTTATAAAATTCACCGTCAAATTGAAAATAATTTTGTTCAATGCAAATTCTTAATATATTTTTTAATTCTATTCTTTCTGTTATATCAATCTGTGAATTATCTATTAAATTACTTAGAATTAATTTTAGTTCCGTAAGCGGGATAGAGGTAAATAAACTTTTAACATCAAATGAGATTAATTTAGCGTTGTCCGGTAAGATAAGATTTTCTGTGTTTTTAATAAATTCGAAGGAGTTTTTGATTGAATATATAGATTTGAAATTGGTTAACTTCGGTAGGATGTAATTTATTTCTTTGCAAACTTTATAAGAAGGTGCATTAATATACGATACTACTTTTCGTATTGGTATATTCTCCTTGTGAATTTTTGGGAGGCCGTAGAGTAAAGGTGGTAGGGGGTTCATAACTTTTAATCTATACAATTCATTGTTTTGGAAAATTGTAGTGCATTTTTTTAAACTAGAGGCAATTTCTGATTGATATTTATTGGTAGGATTTTTGTTAATTTTTTCAAAGTCATCGCAATTTAAAATTGCTTTTAACTTTTCATGATATTTTAATTTATTTAAAATTGTTATTGTGTTACCTTTATCCGCTTTACAGAGTATCAAATTATTGTACTCCAATTTTTGTTTTATGCTCTTCAATAAGTTCCTTTCTCCCCTGTTAGAGTCACATTTTATTTGGTTGAATACGTAGGCTAAACTGTATATATCAAACCCCGAAATGTTCTCTCTTGAGCTAATAGCTAACTCTGTGTTGACAGCGAGAAGTTCAAATTCTTTTTTGTTTACATTTTGTGGTGAATACTTCAAACCTTTTTGTAGAAGGCTTAATTCTTGGTCAGAAAAATTAACATCCGTTAAATTGTTTACTCTCGCATAAAATGTAAAATGTTGATCCATTCGTGGAGTGGTCCTGGTTATTGTAATGTTCTTAGCTCTTATTAAACTGTTGAGTTTAGTTACCTGTCTTTGATGTAGTAGTCTTATTTTTTCTTGAATAGATTCCCTGATTTGCCGGTCCAAATATTGAAATACGAAGTAATTTTCTTTCTGGATTAACTCGGTGTGTATTAGTTTCAAATGAAGACCTATGTTGTCTCTCCTCGTATGCCAATATTTTTGTTCCAACTGTAGCCAAGTTTTGTATGCTGTATTAACAGCCTGTTGTGATATGTGAGACTTGGAGTTGGAGTTTGGAGTTTGTGGGAGGGCAGTCACATTTAGGTGACTGCAGCACCTAGGCCCCATTGGGCCCCTTGCACGTCCTCCCGAGGGATACAGGATTCCACCTAGGCCTCCAACCATCCTAATCTTGTGAAGAAGGTGGTGATGCTGCCTAGGGGAACATCCCTCTAGTCGGCCAGTGTAGGCCAACGTTCTCCCAAAATGGATTCTCTGCTAGATGAGACTGCCGGGCACTCACAGAGTACGTGTTGGACAGTCTCGTCTTCTTGTTCACAACCTCTGCATAGGGGTGTGTCATTTAACTTCATGTTATAAAGGTGCTTCCTCAGCTGGCAATGACCAGTAAGAATTCCTGTCGCGAAGCGCAGGTTCTTCCTGGACATTCCCAGGTAGATCATCGTTGTATCCTTGTCAGGGTATCTAAGCAGATCCCTGGCCAACTGACAACTATGAGTTTCATCCCACAGTTTTTTAAATTTTCTGTGGGTGTCTTCTTTAATCATTAGCATTATTGCTGAGGTCGGCAGTATGTTGGAAGGGCCAGGTCCAAGTATACTTAGACTGGCTGCCTTCTTAGCCAGACTGTCAGCTTCCCTGTTGCCTCTGCACTGTGCATGCCCTTTGACCCAGCATAGAATGACACTGTTCATGCTGGAGGCGCCCACGAGTGCCTGATGGCATTCCCATACTGACCCTGTTGTTATTTTGTGTCTCTGTAGGGCCAGTAGTGATTGTCTACTATCAGTGTAGATTCTTATTGTTTTTCCCGTTATTTGTCTACGGGAAATTTCTTTTGCGGCTATGGTTATTCCCGCCAGTTCTGTTTGTATTATACTGGCTTGTTTGTCCATAGCCCATTTAATTTGAATTTGCAGGTTCCTGGAGTATACCCCACAACCTGTTCCTTCTTTCTTTTTCGATCCGTCTGTGAAGATGTTAACTGTTCCTTCACTGACGGCCTCATTGCTACTGTTGGTGTGTATTTCATAGGGTCTATCAAAGATGAACTGTGGAGAAATACCATCTGCACGTACCTGCAGAAGTGGCATTTGTTTAATTGCCTCATTCCACAGCCGGCATCTGGTCACTCCACATCCTATGTTTGGCTGTACGCCAACGGATTTGAGACGTGCCATAGTAGTTAGGGCCACCTCTTCTAGATATATGTCTAGTGGCGGCAGGCACAGCATCACTTCCATTGCTCTTGTTGGTGTTGTTCTCATAGCTCCAATTGTGTTTAAACAGGCTACTCGTTGTACCTGGCTGAGCTTACGTTTCGCTACAGTCTGCTGACTCTTAGGCCACCAGACGATGGCTCCATAGGCTATCATTGGTCTTATTATAGCAGTGTAAATCCACATAGCCACTTTGGGTTTCATTCCCCAGGTTTTCCCTATGGTTCTGCGGCACTGCTCAAAAGAGATGTAAGCCTTCTTTAGTCTTCTGTCTAAATGAAGATTCCATGTTAGTTTGGCATCAAAAGTTACTCCAAGGTATTTTACTTCTGATGCGAAATTTAGTGTGGTATTTAGGAGAACGGGGGCCGTCATTGGCCCCAATTTCCTTTTCCTTGTGAAGAGGACCAGCTCTGTCTTCCTGGGGTTGACCGACAGAGAGTGTTCTCTGCACCATCTTTCGATTATTCTCAGGGCCATCTGCATTCGATCACAGAGGACTCCTTCGAATTTACCACTAAGCAGTATCGTTAGATCATCTGCGTATGCAATTGTGTGGAATCCCTCGGAGTTGAGGCGGCGCAGGAGGCTGTCAAGAACTAAGTTCCATAGAAGAGGTGATAAGACACCCCCCTGAGGACAGCCTCTTGCAACCATTCCTCTAACAGCGATGTCTCCCATGTTAATCTGTACCGCTCTTTTTGAGAGCATGTTGGATATCCGATCGGAGAAACGTTCCTGCTCGTGAGGGCTGCTGTAATTTTTGGAAAGGTGGTTTTCTCAAAAGCGCCTTCTATGTCTATGAAGACACCCAGGGTGGACTCTTTATTGTCCAAAGACTTTTCAATCCGACCACTAACCGCATGAAGGGCGGTGTCGGTGGTTCTGCCCGGGGTGTATGCATGCTGATTGGGATGTGTGGGATTAGCAGTGATCGCAACATCCCTCAAGTATCGCTCACATAGCTTTTCCATCGCCTTGAGAAGGAACGAGGTCAAGCTAATGGGTCGATATGCTTTGGGGGTAGTATAGTCTATTCTTCCCGCCTTTGGTATGAACACTACTTTGACTTCTCTCCACACCTTCGGAATATAAAGGTGTGCTAGGCACGTCCTGAATATTGCTGTCAGGTGCGGCACTATTTCATCCAGACCCCATTGTAAAAGGGCTGGATGAATGCCATCAGTACCTGGCGATTTGAAGGGGGAGAAGACCAGTATTGCCCATTTAATTCTGTCTTCACTCACAATTTGTTTGGCAGTTTGCCAGTCCAGTTCGGTGGGTTGAGTGTCGGTTTCATTTGGCCATTCCTTCCGATCTGTCACTACAGATTCTGGGAAGTGAGTTTCCATAAGCAACTCTAGGCTTTCATGTAGGTCGTTGGTGCTGGTACCATCATCCTTTTTCAGTAGACCTAGGTGATTGTCTTTGTTTTTGGCAAGTATTTTATGTAGCCTAGCAGCCTGCGAGTAATCCTCGATCTCCTCACAGTAGGCTCTCCATGCCTCTCGTTGTCTCTGCCTGACTAGTTTTTTGAACTCTCTTTGATTGGTTCTGTATAGCTCCCAATCTGATTCAAGTTTTGTCATTTTCGCCTTGTTGAACGATGTCCTAGCTTGTTTCTTGAGGTCGGTCAGCGTCTGGCACCACCATTTAGTGGCTTCCCCAGGCTGCTGTTGTACGGCCTTCAAGGGACACGATGCTTCGTAAGCTTTTTTCATAGCGGTTTGAACAGTTTTAACATACTGCTCAATCTCTCCGTTGTTTTGTGGCACCCCGTTGTGTACATCCCTCAGGTTCTCCCTGAGTTGACGTCGATATTCATCTCTGTCAGTGTCTCGGGGGTTCCTGAGGAGTTTTCTTGGTGCTTTGATTAATTTAATGCCGAATTCAATCCAGCGGTGGTCTGACATTGAAGCAGCGTCAGACACATGCCAGTCTTGGATCGAGTTGGATATACGGTTTGTAGCTAAGGTGATATCTACTATGGTTTGACTTCTAGAGTTAATAAATGTCGGTGTACAGCCTTGGTTAATTATATTAAGGTTATTACCGATTATATAGTCGTAAAGTGATATGTAAGACTTATGGTTGCACTGAATTTTCATATGGTTAAGTATCACTTCATTCACTAGACACTGTTTGATAAACCAGATGTGATTCGAGCACTTCTTTAGCTTTAATAAACACCTTTGATAAAACACCACTAATTTTGCTTTGCTAGCATTTTTAATACACTGGATTGAGTATGTGGTAGGTTCCTTGTGAAACATCTTTAGAATAATTATTTTTAGAAAAGGGAAAAACAATGCTTTTAGATGTTTCAAATAAAAACTGTATTTTTATACACTCTACATATGTTTCGGCTTGTTAGGCCTTTCTCAAGAGCATTACAGATGAATACTAAAGCTATGAGGGTGGTTGTTCTAAAAATAAATGCAGTAATACCCAAACATGTGGAATTACGGGGATTTCAAGTAATAAAACCAAGGATCTACCTACTCGGAATAATTCAATGGGCTATTCTTAGAACCTTGTCTATTATAGGAGTGTTTATGAAATTTAATTGGTCATTGGTGGTACAAGTATTGCCTACCACCTTTACTCTACGGCCTCCCAAAAATTCACAAGGAGAATATACCAATACGACCAGTAGTATCGTATATGAATGCACCTTATAAAGTTTGCAAAGAATTAAATTACATCCTACCGAAGTTAACCAATTTCAAATCTATATATTCAATCAAAAACTCCTTCGAATTTATTAAAAACACAGAAAATCTTATCTTACCGGACAACGCTAAATTAATCTCATTTGATGTTAAAAGTTTATTTACCTCTATCCCGCTTACGGAACTAAAATTAATTCTAAGTAATTTAATAGATAATTCACAGATTGATATAACAGAAAAAATAGAATTAAAAAATATATTAAGAATTTGCATTGAACAAAATTATTTTCAATTTGACGGTGAATTTAATAAACAAAAAGAAGGCTTACCAATGGGTTCCCCTATTTCTCCGTTGTTAGCAGAGATATTTATGGCAAACTTTGAAAATGTAATTTTTAGTAGTAATAGCAACCTAAATGTACATGTTTTCTATTGGACTCGTTATGTTGATGATATTTTTTGCATATGGACCGGTACAGAACGGAATTTAAGTAGTTTCCTTAATTTATTGAATTCATTTAATAGTAAAATACAGTTCACATTATAGAAAGAAAAAAATGGTCAATTAAACTTTTTAGATATGAATATTAAAAAACATCGTAATCAATTAAAATTTAGTATTTATCGAAAACCCACTACAACAGACACAGTCATACATTATAATTCACAACAATCTTGGCAAATTAAACTCTCTCCCTTTCATAGCCTAATACATAGACTCACAAATTTCCCCTTAGACGAATATGAGTTTAATAAAGAATTAAACATAATCAAACAGATTGCAATAAATAATGGATATAAGGAGTCACTAATAGAGAACATGGTTAAAAACAAACAGCGAAAATTACTCCAAAAGGAATTTTTTACTGTAACCAACAAAACAACAAAGTACAATTTTATTAATTATATTCCTAGGTTTAGTGATAAAATAAGTAGAAAACTAAATAAGTTAGGCATCTCCACAATAAGTGTAAACAAAACAAATTTAGGAAGTATTTTAGTTAACAATAAAGAAAAAATAAGTAAAGTCAACAAATCGGGGGTTTATGAAATTAAATGTAAGGACTGTAACGCGGTATATATTGGCCAAAGTGGTAGAAGTATAGCTAGTCGGGTAAAAGAACATAAACATTCCATTTTAAATAACACCAAAAACACAGGAATGTCAACACATTGCATTGAAAATAATCATTTTATTGATACAGAGAATATTAATTTAATCCATTCAGAAAGAAAAGGAAAACGCTTAAACCTCCTTGAACAATTAGAAATAAAAAAAATCCCTTAAAAGCAATACTTGTACCACCAATGACCAATTAAATTTCATAAACACTCCTATAATAGACAAGGTTCTAAGAATAGCCCATTGAATTATTCCGAGTAGGTAGATCCTTAGTTTTATTACTTGAAATCCCCGTAATTCCACATGTTTGGGTATTACTGCATTTATTTTTAGAACAACCACCCTCATAGCTTTAGTATTCATCTGTAATGCTCTTGAGAAAGGCCTAACAAGCCGAAACATATGTAGAGTGTATAAAAATACAGTTTTTATTTGAAACATCTAAAAGCATTGTTTTTCCCTTTTCTAAAAATAATTATTCTAAAGATGTTTCACAAAAAACCTACCACATACTCAATCCAGTGTATTTCAATCTGATGCCATTAAATCATACTAGTAAGAGCCCAATTAATGACGTGCATTCAAAAATACGCGAGTGACGTTATCTCGCTCTTCTCTTTCTCTCTCAATGCTTCCTTAGACAAATCAGCAAATTCCCCTACATACATATTTATTTTGATATGATTCAGTAAGGGTGCCACATTCAAGATACATTTTTCCCACGAGTATTGTTTCCACAAATTCAGTCGGTTTCACTCTCGTTTTCCGTTCGGTGCAGAATGTAGTAAAAATATAGAAAGTGAAATTGAAAATAACGAAAATTTATGTATTCAGTCATATATGAATATATTTCGAATATATTTGGAGCAGAGGGTCAAGCCCATTGGGATGAAACCTTGAAAATATTAAACGCAGGCTGAAAAATTATTGTTACTACACATTTTTTAAAACATTGATACAATTTCAATTACTCCCCTGAGTCCTAAATAGACATTTGCCTAGTTAACCTTTATATAAAAAGAGAACCAAATCTAACATCGCAATAAATGTTAAATGAAAGTGTACTATATTACAAGCATAAGAATGCCTGTATTGATCAAAACCAGAGTTATTACTACATAGAAATTGAGTTAAATATTTATATAGGTATAAAACTCAAATGTACCAAGAACTAAAACAAATTTAGATAAAGAAAAAATGCAATTAAATTTGCTTCTTTTTAGACCAAGACTACTATACGTACTTTGAATCTAGAATTTAATTTATTTCCTCTGTTACCGAGTATCGATTTAAAATATTAGCAGTAATGGTGTCTGTTTCATCCAGCAATTTGAATTCGATATCGCTGATTATAAAGCACCATTTATTATCTTTTCTTACTTTTATTTTATATTATACTTCTCTTTATTAACAAGACACGTTCCATTTACGGGATGGAATAGTACTCAGATGATTCAGGATACTAATTATGGTACATAACTATTCCAATGTTCAAGTACATGTCAATAACAACAATAATTGTCTTGACTGAGAAAGGCAATTGTATGCAGAGCAACGTTTAGCTCGTAAGCTGTCCCTACACGTCCACGTAGTGGAGTGGAAGTATAGTAATTATACTTTTTTTCTTGAAATGGGCTTAGAATGTCCTAAAACATTGAGACCTTAAATTTGAGCTGAAACATATTTCTGTCTGTCTGTCGGTCGGTCGGTCTGTAACTTTTTCTGCGCGCACGTTTTCTCAGCAACGGTATTGACTTGAAATTTGGTACACATAAGTTCCATCACCAGTTCTGGAACCAGATTACATTTTGCGCTAATACTGGCGAAGGGCTGGGGTTTAAATAGGGATAAATAAGGAAAAATAAGTAAAGCAAGCTGGTGAGAGTACAGTAATTTGGGATTTGGTGTATGTACTAGAAGCCAAGACCTTAGATTTTTTGTAATATCTTGAATTCCTATCCCACCCCTCAACTCCATTATTAAAGGAGTTGGTAAAATAAAATTGAGATATTCACTTGAAACTTGGTAAACGTATGTGTTGTAATGACATCTGGTTGAAATGATTCCATCGGAGGGGTGGAGGGTTGACAGGGAAAAATAAGTAAAGTGAACCAATAAGAGCGCAGAAACTTCATTTTTAAGAGTTTTTATTTAAGTTGCTGTGTATGTTAGTTAGTATGTTTGGGTCAAATTTTGCTATCCTGGAGGTACAGTTCAGTAGCGAATTCGGCGGCGCTCGGAGAGATTTGGCAGCGCTAAATACAGATTCAGCTGTGCCCAAAAACAAATTCGGCAGCGCCCTAATTTGAATTCGGCAGCGTCTAGACCTTATGTTGTTTCTTGGTGTTCGGCAGCAACCGGACATATATTATGCAGCACCCAAATAAAGATTTGGCAGCGCTTTTTTAAATTCGGCAGCGCCCAGAAATTACGTTGGAATTTGGCAGCGTCCGAATATGGATTCGATATCCCCCGGATATGGATCGGACATCGGCCTCAGATGGATTCGGAAATTGCCTTGTATTCGGTAGCACCAGGAAGCTCTGGAGGCTTGACAGGCATTCAGCAACGCCCCACAGTGGTGCTGTGTCTGAAAAATTGATTCTTAGGGTGAAAATCGGGGTTGAGAAGGGTGTAAGGATGAAAATTTTTCAAAATGCGTGATTTTCATACCAAAAGTTTATTATTAGCGGTTTTTGAGGTTCCTGATTTTAAATTTCAACATGCTAAAAGCCAAAAATTGATTCTTAGGGTGAAAATCGAGTAAAATAGGAGTTGAAAGGGTGTAAAAATAAAAATTTGACAAAATACGTGATTTTAATTCTATAATAGCTCTTTTAATGTAATACAAGCTGCTCATAGTAACAAAATAATAAAAATCTAAATTAATTTTTTTTTTTCTAAATCTTTAACTGTCAGTAAATTTCTTGGCAAGATAGTCTTTGAAAGTAAAGAGTGTCTCAACAAGAGCGCCGGATTTATTGTTAAAAAAAACACTTTTTTTTTTAAATTAAGCGAATATTTATTTTTCAACCTGAAGTGGAATAGTTGCGATTAAACATGATACACGACATCCAGCAAATGGCTACCACGGGACGTCTGGCACACAGTTCTCTTCATAAAGTTCTGGATGACTTTTTCGCATACCTGTGACGTTATTTCCGCAACAACGTGCTGTGTGTCTTCTTTAAAGCGTTCAATTGTTTGTGGGTTGTTCTCATACACCTTTTCCTTCAGATAACCCTAAAGAAATTAGTCCGTCGGCGTTAAATCGCACGACCTTGGTGGCCAATGTTGATCGCCAATCAGAGAAATGACACAGTGTGGAAACTCGTTCCGCAGTAACGCCATTGTTTCGAGAGCTGTGTGGCAGGTCGCACCGTCTTGTTGGAAAAACACATCATCCATATCAATTCGATTCAATTCGGCCCACAAAAACTCGGTTAACATTTCGTGATACCATACACCATTAACAGTTAGCGCATTTCCAGCCGCATTTTGGAAGAAATACGGTCCAATCACTACGGTCCAGCACCCGAGTTCTGCTTATTTACATACCCGTTTAGTTGAAAATCTGCCTCATCGGAGAAAATGATTTTCTTACAGAAATCCGCATAAATTTCATGGTGCTCCAGCACCCAATCAACGAACCCACGTCATTGCGCATGGTCCCTTGGTTTGATTTCTTGCGTCAATTGATTCTTATATGCGTGCAAATGAAGATATTTTGTTAAAATTCGTTGCAGAGTGGATCTGGTAATGTTCAAATCTTGACCACGATGCCGAATGGAAGTGTCTGGATTTTCGGCCACTTTCCCTCACTGCGGCTATGTTTTCGAGCAACCGACAAGTACGGCGACGCACAGTGGTTTTCTCATCCATCAACGTGAATTTTTTTATCAAATTTGTTAATTAATCGGCGAACTGTGGACTCATTTGGTACATTGTTGCGACCGAAAATTGCACGTAATCTACGAACTGTTTCCGCAAAACTTTCACCACTTTTGTAGTGAGTTTTCACAATAATTAAATGTCGCTCGTTTGAATAGTGCCGCATGATTTCTAATCGGGTGGTTTTTACATGACAACTGTCAACAAATGAATGCGGAACTAATCGCACAAACCAAGTAGTGGCAAATTTAAATCCGGCTCTCTTGTTGAGACACCCGTTATAACGATTTACTTTAAGTATAGTATAAATAGTTATGCCAATATTTTCTGCATTCTGCAAAAGTTGTTATGAATAATATTAAGTGGTTTTAATGCCATATAATTAAGCTCTTTGGTCTACCATATGCTTCACTATCAGAAGAGGTCCAAGAGGACAATAACAAGACATTTAAGAAAGCTCAAAGATATTATAGAAGATTGTTTACTCGTTGCCTTTGCAATGAAGATATTATTCATTACATGCTTATTTCCTCAAATCCATTAATAAGCTCCCTCATAGTTCAAAGGAATAACGAAATTAAAATATTTCGAGACGATGCTTTAAGCTATTAAAGGATTACACAGGCACACAAAAATAAAACAGTTGTCGGCTCCACAGACCAAACTAATCATCTCCGGCATATTTTGGCCTGCCGAATCCGAATCCGGTGTCAGTTTTGCCCCACCACGTCACAGTTTTTTTCTATACTTAAAAAACAAGATAATTGCAATTTTTGAATGTTTCTATCCATTTTTTAAGGATGGAAAAAAATGGTGACTCGGTGGGGCAAGACTGACACCGGATTCGGATTCAGCAAGCCAAAATATACCGGAAATGATGGATTTGGTCCGTTGACAACTATTTTTTGTGTGTAGGCCTGTGTTATGGCAATGTAGATGGAACAGATGAAAAGAATTAATCTGACAGCTGATGCTAAAGAAAAACTTATATAAATATTTAAAAACATTAATAATAAACAACCAGAAATCCCCTAGAAATATTATAAGTTTGGAGTGAAAATTTCGTATTTTGTCAAATTTTCATTTTTACATCCCTTTTAATCAATATTTTACTCGATTCTCACCATAAGAGTCAATTATTGACTTTTAGCATGTTGAAATTTGAAATCAGCAACATCAAAAACCCATATAAATAAACTTTTAGGAGGAAAATCACGCATTTTGTCAAATTCTTATTTTTACACCTCTTCCAACCCCTATCTTACTCGATTTTCACCCGAATAATCAATTTTTGGCTTTTAGAATGTTGTTGAAACCAACCTCAGAAACCCCCAGAAATAAACTTTTAGAATAAAAATCGCGCATTTTGTCAATCTTTAATTTTTACACTTTCAACCCTTATTTTACTCGATTTTAAATTCAAAAATTTGAAATCAGCAAATGCAAAACCCTCGGATTGTATATTAGGAGTAGCCGATTTTACCGTATTCTATAGGTGGTTTTTTCGCCATAGCTCAAAATTTTGAGAGTGTTTGGGCTTTTCTGAGGCCGGATTAGAATTCAACGTCGAAAATACATTGGATTACTCAAGTTCCAGGATCAGGAATTTTTCTGAGGCTGGCTTATTTTATTGGATTTTTCATCTTTTTTTGCTTCTTCTCGCCCTAGTTTTGAAGCAGCCATATTGGAAAAAAAAATCCGCAGCAACACTAAATTTAGCATATCATTTTTATCAAAAATTGGCTAGGTACCGCCTTTTGTCGCCTGTTCTCAGAAAGAGCACCACTGTGCACCCTTTTATTGAAATTGTCCGAACAATTACACAGGCACGCAAAAAAAAGATCTGATGCTGGGACACGAAATAGTAATCCTTATGTATTTCGACGTGCTAAACACGAGTCCGATGTCCGTTTAGCTCCATCATCCACCAGTATTTAGTAAATCGCGAAAATAACTTAAAATATTCAGGTTTTCAATGTTATTTTCGGGATTTACTCAAAAATGATGGGTAATGGAGCTAAACGGGCTTCGGATTCGTGTTTAGCATATCGAAATACATAGAGATTACTATGTCGGGTCCCAATATCACATTACTTTTTTATGTGCATGTGTTATTTCCACATACTAGAGTGCAAATATAATCAAGACCTTTTCCTATAAAGAGACTTAGACGAAAAAATCTGGATGTGGAAGTAGTGATTCCTTAAGCAGTGGTTTTTTCTGTTGGTTTACCAGTCACATTTCTTCTGTTGCCCCTTTCAATTATATATATGGTTATTTAACTATTGCTTCAGATTTCTGTATGCTATTGGCATAGTCCGCATAGGTCAAGATTGTTGATTTATTTTATCCACATTGTTGGTGAATCCGATTGTCGATTAACTTTTTCGAGGACTTATTAGAAAGGTGTGACGTAAGAGAAAACTGTGCTGGGACAATATGCATAACACCATGTCGTCCCCTTAAAACCAGAAGGTCGTATGTAACATTTTTCCGTAAAATTATATTTTTATGCCTATGTGACAATTTCAGTGATTACTGTAAAATGAAAAAAGGCTGTATGTGAAATAATATCGGGTTTATTTATAATTCGTGATTATTAAAATCCTTATGTGAAGTTTGCGAGAAAACAGAAACAAGCAAAAAGTCACATGTGTCTAATAAGTCTATGTATTGTTCTGATATTTTCAACTTTATTTAAAATACACAGTTTCCTTAATGGCATAAGGTCGTATGTGTGCAAATAAATACATACGACTCTTTGCCATTAATTTTTTAGTCCGCGTAAACCAACTTATAATGCAACAAAAAGTCAGTTTTGCAGTTTTCTATACCTGCGACCGTTTGCCGTTTCCGAGTGGCTCTTAGAACTGTCTACAGTGCCTTTTTTAATCGTTTGTAGTTTTTACTGTGTTCTGTTGTCAAGTTTTTAAATTGAATATTTTTTGTTAGTGGTGTATTATATTGACGGTAAGTGTTTTTAAGAGTTGAAAGAATGCATTTCAATCTTTACTATTATAGGCATTTTGGTTGTTTTTATAACATTACCTAACCTTCAATGCGCGCTAAAATACCAGAAATCAGAAAGGACTGTGCTGAGAAATAAAATTATTAATAAGCAATAAATATTAACTAACAGAGGTTAAAACGTCTGTAAAAAAATTGATATGGACTATTTTCTCGATATTTCACCTCTATAATAAATTAAGTGTACGTTTTTTACAAAGTGTTATGAAAATCTGTTGCCTACAAAAATAATCTGGGGGTACTGTTTGTTATTCAAAGTTTGTGAAATTATCAATTGAATATTTATTATCAGAAGTGGTAATTAATTGATAATTTCTGAAGTTTTTGGAAATTAATATCGATTTGTCATCCACATCAGTGTAATGATCGTAAACTGTATTAATGTTTCTTTTCTAGAAACATGTCGTCCAGATCAAAAAATATAGTAAAGTTGGCTTTGCAAATTTCTGACCTAGATTCTATAGTTGAAACGGAATTAGAAAACGTTTCCAGTAATGCAGAGTCGATTCCATATTCAGAAAATACATCGATCCACAATGTGGACCAGAAAACCGAAGAAGATGTTAATACTATTGAGAATAATGTACATGATGTTCATTTTTTGGGGGATGAGACTTTAAGATTTGAAACTCAACTTCTAGCGGCTGAGAAAAATATTACAAGTGTGTCTTCTGGTAGTGTGCTAGATATACAGAGCTATGTAATAATGACAGAAGATGGTATTTTGTTGAATGAGAATTTCCAAAATCATATAAATGAACCAGTCAACTTGCAGTTACCTGAACAAACTATACATAATTTCAATCAGCTAGATTTTAACGAAGTAGACTACCTTGTGAATATTAAACAGAATTCAAGTATTCACGAAAATGTAAATTCGATGAGTTACGATGAAAATTATGACCCAAATATTCCAATGTGCACCAACAATGAAAGATACCAAATAAATACAGACCAAGACATTGAAAACGAAGATGATGTTATTAAAAATGATATTACATACGAAACATCTGCTGATGAAATTAATGAGATTGGTGAAAAGTACGTCAATGAGTCTGACAATGAAATCGATGGAAACAATGGAGAACAACTGCTGACGGAAGTAAATGAAGAATTTGAGAAAAACAATAGGAAGAAGTCAAGAAAGCGAAAGAGTAATTCTCTACAATGGAAGAAATCCGTAGCAAAAAAGGAAAAGAATCTTGGAAATGAGTACCAGAATAGTAAAGGAAAAATATTTCCTAAAAAGAATGCTAAATTAGTAGATTGTTCCAAGTGTAAACTGCAGTGCAATAATAAAGTGACTCAAGTAGATTTAGAGAGAATTCACGAATGTTATTGGAAAACGGGTTCATATGAAAGACAGAGAGATTTTATATGCAAATATGTGAAGAAAATGTCGGTAAGTAGAAGAAGGAAAGATACAAGTTCTGTAAATCCTAGAAGAAATAATACTTATACGTACCATTTTCCTGGAGATATTCAAGTTTGTAAGAAGACATTTTTAAATTGTTTTGATATTTCCGATAAAACAATACGATTGGCCAAAGAAAAAGAAATGGGTGGATCATCAGTAGTTTCGAAAGATGGAAGAGGAAGACATTCACCAAAAAACAAAACATCTGAAGCTAGAAGGGCTTTTGTGAAGAAACACATTCAATCTTTCCCTACCATGGAAAGCCATTACTGTCGATCCAAAACAAAAAGACAATATCTAGCATCAGACCTGAACATAACAAAAATGTACGAACTGTATATGGAAAAATGTAAAGGGGAGAATATATCTGATCCAGTTTCCTCTGCAGTCTATAGAAAGATATTTTGTAATGAATATAACCTGGGATTCCACAGACCAAAAAAAGATAGCTGCGCCAAATGCGAGAAATATAAACAAGCAGATGATGATAAGAAGCAGGAGATGAAAGAAGCTTATGACAAACATTTGAAAAATAAAGATTTAGCTCGAAAAAAAAAGAAGATGATAAGAAAAGGGCAGAAACTGATCACAGTTTCAAATCAGTTACATTTGATTTGCAATCTGTTTTGTATACTCCCTGTTCAGAAGTTTCTCACTATTATTATGCTTTGAAATTCTGCTCATATAATTTGTGCGTTTATGATCAAGCCACAAAGGACGGATTTTGCTATTTTTGGCCAGAAACAGATGGTAAAAGAGGGTCAGATGAAATAGGAACTGCCCTTTTTATGTATCTCAAATCCTTACCTGACAACGTTAAACATGTTTCCGTTTATTCCGACGCATGTGGTGGTCAAAATCGAAACCGTTTTATTGCATCCTTGTTTTTATATGCCGTAAGGATACTGCCAATTGAAGTTATCGAGCATAATTTTCTGGAAACAGGTCATACTGATATGGAGGTAGATTCAATGCACAGCGCCATTGAAACAAGTAAAAAACATCAAAGAATTTATACCCCTCACGAATGGCCTGTCATAATCAGGACTGCTCGGCGAAAGAATCCGTATATTGTTCAGGAGCTTTCTTTCAATGATATTTTAGACCTAAAAGCACTAAAAACATCGTTTACTGGTGAGAAAATGTCCCATGATAACGAAGGAAATGTCTTAAACTGGATGAAAATTAAAGTATTGCAATTTAGGAAAGCTTGTCCGCAGACAATTTTCATAAAAGAAGATCATTCACATTTTCGTGAAATGCCTATAACTCCACCAAAAACTAAAAGAAGAACTACTCCGGGAGTAGAATTAAAGAAAAAATATATTAGACCCATACCAATATCGGAAAAAAAGAAGAAAAGCCTTGTGAACCTTACCAAAGTAGCATCTATGCCAGCCATGTACCACAATTTCTACACATCTCTTCCTTGTAGTTCCAATGTAGTTGATCGACTTCCCGAACCTGATCAGGAAGAAATTGATGAATAAATAATGTTTGTATACAAAATTTATAGAATGCGTTAGAATGCAATAAAATGTTTTTCCACAATTTTTTGTTTTTATTTTTCATGCTTATTAATAAAGTTCTAACAATTTTTATGTGCTAACATGGAAGAAGTTATGAAAAAGCAAAAGGTCGTATGTAGCTCATCACATGAAATAATTCATTTTTTATCATTTTAATTTGGCATAACTATGATAATTGTCTTTTTACTCGATTTCAAAGACCACAAATCTATTATCTGAACCTCCAAATCGAAATATTATAATAATTTCAATGTATCTCACTTTAAAACAAATTACTAAAAACTTCATTCATCGATTTCTCCATTTTATAGATATCTCACATACGACCTTCTGGTTTTAAGGGGACGATGTGTGCTTGGATCATACTCAAAACTACCAGGTAGCAAAAGGAAGCCAAACAGAATAATACTTGGATCGCGAAACGGCTGTTAACAAACTAGTGAATATTATAAAGAAGGATATTTATATCACAAATTTCACTTAGAAGAATTCCTTGGTCCATAATGATTTAAAGAACATTTTGACCTATATGATAAAAGATATATATATTGAAAATAAAGAATAATTTATTTCATAACAATGAATACATTTTAAAAATGTATTACACATTTCTTAGGAATATTCATTTTTACTTTTATTTTATTATGACTTACCCCAGCATTGAGATATTAATTTACTTTCATCGTATCTTATAACATAAAGACGTACGTATGTTAAATTTATATCTAAATCGTTTAAGTCCATCGATATATAGAAATGGAATTTCATTCTCATTAGCCTATCATAGCGGTATTCAATTAAGGGAATTTTAAATTCACGACCAAATCCAACTTCTGTAAATTTTCTCTGTCATCATTTTCCACAAAGCTCCTTTCATCGATGTAATTCGCGCATCTGTTTAAGAGGTTCTTAAACTTGTGGCAAGGAATTGAAGATTCTGCTCTATAAAGAAAGTTGTAATTAAAACTTAATTTCTAAAAATAGACATTCGAGTACTGCGGGTTTAATAAAGAACTAACTAAAATGGCAAGTTTAATAAATGCTTATTTCTATGTTAAAGTATTTAATATTCCGCTAATTTAGATTAAAACGGTTATTATATAAAATGTACAACTCAATTTAATTTTTGAAAATAGCGATGATTCTTTCAGAGATAAAAATATATAATATACAAGTCGTCCCATAAAACTCCCGGGCCGTCTTCGTAATAACTTAATAAAAGATATATTCGGATTATGTAAAAAGTATTTACTACAATATTATAATTGACTTCAATTTTGGTTTCTACAGATCTGCGGTATCGATGGCGTTGCGATGCAAAGACATTTTTTTATCGCAGGAACCTTGAAAAGAGACGAATGTGCTGAAACAACTTTTAAAATACGAGCAATTTTCGAAAAATCAATTACAATTTTTTTAAGTAACCAATAACACAAAAACTATTTAAAAATTGAGCGAACTTAAATTATCTACATAACAATTGTTTTCTTAACTTTATTACTATTATTAATCAGTAACATTTCAGAAAATGTTCAGAATAATATTTTCTCAAATTCTCTTACAAAAATGATGTGGTACATTCAAAAACAAATAATAATGTAATTTTCAGTCAAATCAAAAGCTGAAATAAATTAATTTTATCACTTTCTAAACCAGATCTTACTACTATGTCCCAAAGAACACGTGGTCAAAAATTTATTTTAAAAGAGTTATGGGGTTTTTTACTTAAAAAAATACATTAAACTTCAAGTATCTCGAGAACCAGTGATTGTTCGTGTCGTACAAGTTAACTAGAATGCACTGGTACGCTGAGAACTGACAGGGACTAGATAATTGATTTGGAACCAATGCTATGCACTACATTATTAGAGATGGAAACATCCAGACATCTGGCCTCTATTTTTCGTTCACTGTATGACGAAAACTCTAATTTAGTGAAGATTGACAACACTAACTCAGACTAATGTAAATTTGGCAAAGGCATCAGACAAAGCTGCGTTCTGTCACCACTCCTCTTTAACATCGGTAGTGAACACATGATGTGACGTGTGCTGGCAGAGCATATACAAGAGAATTACAAGATGACCTTTTTTTTAGGCAATTCGTCAAGCTTTCTTTATTATGATGAGCAATTTTTTTACATCTTCAACGGTTAACGTGTTTTCAGTAAAATAAGGCTTTTTTCAACGAAGGGGTGGTTTTTTGGGGGGATGGCGTGGCACCTCCAGAACTAATTTTTGTGGTTTTGTGATGCTTAATCGTTGCACTAACAGTTACGGAAGGAAAATCTCAGATAACATTATTTGCGAGCTTCTGGTGTATTTTGCACTTAATCGACTGGACTGCCACGCAACTTTGAGATTTTAAATTTGAGTGAAGAAAACGTCTGTAGGTGTGTAACTTATTTTGTACGCACGATACTCCGGTACGGTTTAATTGACTTGAAATTTGGGACACATGTGTATTATAACGAGATCTGGAACTAACTTGTATTTTGAGCTGATTCTGTTGAGGGCAGTGGGGTAAATAGGAGTAAATAGGGGAAAGTAAGTAAAGCAAGCTAATAAGAATCGATAAAATGGAGATTTAATGTTGCCACGACCTGGGGGAGCCTAGGGAGAAGAGGTTGATTTTTAATAAATAAATTATTATAACTTTTAAATATATTTACTTAATACACTAAAACATGGTAAAAATCAAAGAGAAATAAAATGGAACTGGCATATAAAATCATTAAAAATAAGACAATAAAATTGTTAAAAAATATACATATAATAAAAATGTTCTTACCCAACCATTATAGTAGAGGAGTTGTGCCTGGACGCCAATGGACTGACTATCATTAATTGATTCGATTATTTATATAAATGCTACTTGCTTATTCGGCATATTCCATATAGGTAGAATATAATTCGTTAAGTGAACTTTATTAATTATTATGTGTTTGAAATATGATATTTAGGAATCAATTAAGCCTACCTACAGAGAACATGCCAATAAGTAATTTTGAAAACTTAACGGTCTTCGTGGCACATTTCCCCCACCTGACAATGCTGGACTCCGGATTTAAAAAAATATACATTGTACATACATTTAGTAAAAAAAGGAAAAATGATAATAAAAATATCAAGAAAGGTATAATATCTCCATACAAAAAGACAAATAAATAAATATACACATTATTACACTTTCGGCTTTTTTTCCCGCAGATATATAGTACTACTATTATTATATACGAATGTGGGTAAATAAGAAATAAAGATAAAAAATAAACACAGAGCAAATTCATGTAAATAAATTATAGTTTTTTTTGGCACACGTTTTGAAACACTGAATTCTCCTGAGTCCGGTTCTGCATTAACCTTACACACACAATAGCAAATTGTTGACCTAGTTACTTTCGGTTCTCCGATGTTGCGATTGGCAATTCTCGATCAGCCGGAAGAGTTTTGTTTCTTAACTTGAAGTTGGTACACAATGGAATGACATTGCATTTATAAGGTTATAAGGGTAGTACAACTGTTCTTTGCATAATGCTGAATTGCGCGATTTTTCGTTTGATCCCTTGGAAATATTTCTTGTGTGTTGTAATAAGTGTAAGCCACGTTCA
Organism: Stenurella melanura; assembly: GCA_963583905.1. Taxonomy (NCBI): domain Eukaryota; kingdom Metazoa; phylum Arthropoda; class Insecta; order Coleoptera; family Cerambycidae; genus Stenurella; species Stenurella melanura. The sequence goes on along the minus strand of OY757312.1, from coordinate 70,977,838 downwards.
ATGGAGATTAATCACGCCAAGTATTTTTGTGTTGCTTGTAACTGGGAGCCCTCAGTGAAGTTTTAGTCTGGTAAGGAGGTGAGTACTTATTTACTTGGCTTCCTTCAACTGAGTAGCTAACAATTGTATAAAGCTTTTTCACCTATTTTCTAGAGAACGTTTACGAAGACCAGGGTAAACTTTTCAATAGCTGACATTCCATCTCGGTTAAAATGTGCTCCTGTTAGCCTAGGACGTAGGAGAATATGGCAAAATTGATTTGCAGAATCTGCAAAATTTGGAAAATAGCCAAGAATTTTGTCCCTTTACAATTGCCTAACAGAAAGCAAAGCTCGTACTGAATTTACTGGAAACTGGCTCGTCCTCCGTGTGTACGTCGGAACTCCATTTTAAGTTTTGGGCTTCTGGTATCCTATGACAGCATTATGATCACTATTATGGGTTTGTTAGGCCCATCCTAGGTCGATTTGTTGTGTGGTGATGTTTGGCTCTGGTCAGTGCTCCGCGTGCCTCGGAATAATTCACATGAAACAGACAATAATACTTTGGTAAGTAAAAAAAAAGTGATAAGCTATTTAAAATCTGTAAGTACAATTTCATCTCGTAATTATCGACTTAAACGAAATATTTCCTAATTATTATAGAATCTTATCTTTTTGACAACCAAAAACAATGTTTTAATCAATAAACTAGCATCCCTTGACGTTTTTATTGGATATGATACATTGCATACAATTAGTACAATTATGTCCCTAATTCTTAACATTGGGTTATAAGTTATTTTGTCTATTTGTCCCTCTTCTTTTTCCTATTAACACTTATATTTTCGAAAAGTGAAATGTATAAAAATTATATATGCCTTTCCCTGTTCCTTGAAACAAGTCTTTCTATTGCTGGTTTAAATACATTTATCAATACTCACAGGAGAAGAAATTGATGTTCCTTTTACGTGGAACGACATATTAATTTCATTTTAGAAAATTACTTGTATCATGCATGATTTATTTATTTCTTTTGGTTTCTTATTATATGAATAGTATGGTACGGCTAAGCGTCTGGCATACCTATTCTGGGTGACGCATCACCTCTTTTTATAAAAATCATTTGACTTTAGTTAAACACACAGAAAACAGAAATCTTATCCTTTTATCTACTTCATTTTATGTACTAGTACTTTCTTGAACTGTGCTAATATAGTAATAATTCAAGATACCAATTGAATAGGATATTTATTTTAGCATTGTACGAAATTATTAACTTAAATAACCCAACGATGTGGTATTTTTTGAATCTGAAATGGGCCCTATTTTGGTAGCTCAGCTTTAATCATATTGAGTATTTTACTCAATTCTCATTTTAACGTATGGTACGTACCTATTAAAAAAATCAACTTTAATATACTATTTATTGACTAATCATCATTCACTACGTCGTACAAAATGCAGTTAATTTGATCTCTTGGTGCGTGGGTTGAAATATCTTCTTCAACCTCTATAATGTATCAGTTAATAAATTGTATGAGTTTCCTGCAAGTGTGTTTATTTCATTATATATATTCTTTCTATTCTAGATTTTTTAACGCGATTGCACAATAAAGGAAATATTTAACCAGAAAATATGCAATGAATAATACCAATGAGGTGCATATACTACCAAAGAAAATATCATGATGATTAGGAGTATTGTTTTCACTGTTGGTTGACGTGACTACTACCCCTGGAGGAGTACCAGGCCTCTTCTTTCTTGAACCAGCTCGACTCGTAAATCAATGGGATAGTAGCTGGCTGCCTATCCCACCGTGGCTGGGAAAGCTTTCCAGAAAGCTCCGGCTGTTACTTCTCAAAATGAAAATCGTAGGGACAAGACAATGTACCTGTAGTAAATATTAATGTTATCAAAAATATTTACTGCTTGTGCTTTGCATTGCAGGAAATTGCTAAGACTTAATCTCCTGTATATACTCTATACATACATGCCCATGTATACAGGGGTCCATGTATATGGAGGTCCAAGCACAACTCCACTTTTGGTGATCTCTCCTACCAGGCTTTATTCGTGGCGTTTGAAAGTATACTTTAAATTACTGAGAGAAACGAGGTACAAAAAAAATAAAATAAATTAAAAGGGTGCTATTAGGGTTAAGTCACTTTTTATTTTTGATTTATTGTTTTATTTTTTTTAATGCCTTATTTATATTAACGTCCTGGCGGAGTTCAGCTAATTGCTGCTCTACCACTCAACCAGGACACGTACACATAGACATCGACACAACAACCATTCCCTGCTATATTGCCATCTACCGCAGCTGAGACTCGAACTCAGGAGAGATAACAGCGACTAGACATGTTGTGCCACCCAACAGCGGTAGCAGTGACTGCTACTGTCTCGGTAACACATGAAAAAACGCCACCAACATCCATACCCTGGCCAGGATTCTAACCCGGGACTCCGTGGTCGCAAGCCAAACACCTTCAGCATTGCGCCACCGAGCTGGCCAGTTCCCATGGGCAGTAGAAATACCACAATTGGAGGATAAATTAGTACCACCTACTAACCAGTTGACACGGGCTAAAATAGAAGAACCAATTTTTAATAAATATTCCAGTCAGTTGGCTCGGGCGATGGAAATACCATAAAAAACATAGGTTTTATTATGGAGAATAAAACCCCAGAAACGAAGCTGGGCGCCTCCACCATGTGCCACGACCTGGGGGAGCCTATGGAGAAGAGGTTGCTCTTTTTAATAAATAGGTTATTATAACTTTTACATATATTTATTTAATACACTAAAACATGGTGAAAATCAAAGAGAGATAATGGCAAATAAAATCATTAAATATAAGACAATAAAATTGTTCAAAAATATACATATAATAAAATTATTCTTACCCAACCATTATTGCAGAGGAGTTGTGCCTGGACTATCATTAATTGATGGGAGTATATTTATATAAATGCTACTTGCTTAGTCGGCATATTCCATATAGGTAGAATATAATTTAGAGTTAACTGAACTTTATTAATTATTATGTGTTTGAAATATGACACTGAGCTTCCTTTAAATATTGTGATATGTTACAAGTAAAATACATAAAATTAATTCGGGAAAATTATTTTACTAGATTTAGGAATCAATTACCTAACTACAGAGAACATGCCAGTAATTTTGAAAACTTAACGGTCCCCGTAGCAATGTATATGCGAGTAGCCAAGGCCTCAAATGTCTTTATGGCACGTGTGTACTATAACTACATCTACAAATAGATTATGCTTTGAGTTTATTCCGTTGAAGGGTTGAGGGGTAAATAGCTGTAAACGGGAGTAAATGGGAGTAAATAGGTAAAGAGTCCAGAAACTTGGAATTAGGTATACATGTACTAGAAACTAAGGTCTCAAAATATTTTATGAGATCTGCCATTATCACCACCCCTACTACATTATTAGAGGGATTAACAAAATAGTATTAAGATCCTGACTTGAAACTTGGTACACGCATCTATTATAACTAGACCTGGAACTGTTTTATATTTTAAGCTTAATTCGTTAAAGGTTGCGGGGTAAATAGGGGTAAATAAGTAAAGCAAGCTATTAATAGTCCAGAAACTTAGAATTCATGCATACTAGAAGCCAAGGTCTCAATTTTTTTTATCACATATTTAAAGTACTTTTTTTTATTACTCTAAAATGAAAATTAATTGAGATATCATCGTTTTAAATTCGCATTTGAGTGCAAAAACGAAGAGTTCAAGTTCAATTTTTTACAGGTCTTGTACCTTGAAATTCCCTGCAAAACGGTTTTTGTACAGAATAGATATCTTACAAATTAAAGAAGTTATCGTTAAAAAACCAATCGCGTTCTTCGGTGAAATTTTCGGAACATGTAAAATGTTCTATTCTGGACAATTTTGGAGCCTATATAGATACATCTAATTATTAACCCGCTGTACCTCTTTCAGGGATCTGGGTATAATATTTGACTCTCAATTTACTTTCAATGATCACATGATGCAGAAAATATCTGATGCCATGAAATTCTTTGGTTTTATTGTAAGAAATTGTCGAAGTTTTACGGATGTCAATGCCTTAAAGATCTTGTATTGTTCATATATCCGTTCAAAACTAGAGTATGAATCTCTAATCTGGTATCCTTTCTATAATTATCATGTAGAGGCAGTAGAACGTGTTCAAAGGAGATTTTTAAAGTATTTGGCATTCAAGGTTGATAATGAATATCCTGCGAGAGGCATAGATTATAACCACTTAACAGACAGATTCAATATCGGCAGTCTAGAAATTAGAAGGAAATGTACCTCATTGACTTTTTTACATAAGCTGTTACACCAGCAAATAGACTGTTCTGATTTGCTGGCTCAAATTAACTTTTATACACCTAGACTTCAATCTAGGCAAACTACTCTCTTTCGTAACAATAGAGCTAGAATAAATATATTGCTAAGGTCCCCAGTCAATGTAATGTGTGACAATTTTAATCAAATTTGTCATGTATGTGATATTAACACTTGTAACTTAAAGGAGTTGACACAAGAAGCTCTCAAATTTTGTTCTGGTCTGAATAATTAAATAGTTAAGTTAAGCTCCAGTCTATATAATGTTTATCTACTATCTTATTTTATTTTACACATATACAAAATAGTGTATCTATGCTCTAAGTTCTAAGTTAAGTTATAAGTTACTTTATGTGAGTTTGATTGTATTGCTCTGTAAATGGTTGTACTGTTGGGCAAGAAAGCTATTATTATTATTATTATTATACTATTCGCAAATACAATACGAAGAGTATATTGCATTCGATCGGCACATTTCTAAAACCGGTAATATTGCTCGTAAAGAAAAAATGTTCATATCACTGTGTTGGTGATCAAATTCTGAACAACTTTCAAAACGTCCGTCTGCCTGTCCGTCCGTCTATCCGTCTATCCGTCCGTCACGTTACTTGTAGGCATGATAACTTAAGAACGAAACGATTGTGTTGAAACTTGGACAGTAAGTTAGTGTTAGCTAGAGAAACAACCCTATTTTTGAACACAATCGATCAATAAATAAAAAAGTTATTAATTTTTTAAATTTGATAAAACATTTTTATGTTTTATAATTAAATAGGAAATGTATAAAACTAATAATATTTACAAAAAAACTGCGAAGAGTATCCTATAGAATATGCCACAATTATATAAAAAGTGCAGTAATTTGGCGAAGAGTATAATATTTACTCTACTTTGTTTCTGCATAATGCTATTATTGTAATAAGTTTTTTTGTACAATTAGGGCAAACAATTTTTAATTATTTTGTAAATAATTATTTGACTGATTTTTAGGTATGATAGGTGATTTTTTTGTATTGTTGCTGATTTGTTGCTAAATTGCTTAAAACATTTTTTTCTGAATTTTCAACTTCATATATGAAATCTCTGACCTCGAAAACCCCCTAAAAGTAATTTCTAAGAGGAATTCAAAATTTTATCTAATTAATTCAATTTTGCTGCCTATTCCTTGCTAGTTTTTTTTTTCTTCTTCAATTCTTTGGGACTTCCTGCCACATGTATTTTTTCGTTTTAAACGGTGCTCGGGAAATCTACAAAATATCACAATTAACCAGTATGTTACTGGTAAATAACCTCTACGCCTGTGACTTTTACGTCAAAGGATCAGTTAGAGGTTGCTTTTCTTAAATAAACAACACAAATAAGTATAAAAGCTTGAAATTAAATATTTCGCCGACGTTTCGGAAATCTAATCTATTTCCTTTTTCAAGGCTTTTTTTGAAAAATCTTTTTTGCTGTGTATGATAAATACACAGCTCTAAGAATGTGTTATATTCAATATCCATAGATACTTACTATTTACATAGAACTGTTGATATAGTTAACAGGTTTTTTTTAGTTTTTATGCAATGTTGAGTTTGTGATGTTCTTCTTTTAACATTGGCAACCAAGTTGTACAGACATCTACGGAACAATTCGATACGCATCTATCCTCATTCAATAATATTATCGCGGATTCTTTAATTTTCCTTTTTTTGCTATCTGCCTCTTTTGTTAAAATTTTTGCTGAGTCCCAGTTTATTCCATGTCCGTTCTCTCAAGCGCTTAAAAAGAAAACAATACATGTGGCAGGAAGTCCCAAAGAATTGAAGAAGAAAAAAATTAAGATAATGCCGCAAATAACATTTACACAATATTCCTAGCTAGTTTGTTGGTTAAAATCAAAAGCACACATTTTGACCATGTAGACTTTGCAATACTATCAATTACGAATCGAATGTCGTTTATTTCATTTCCTATCCGGAGTCCGAGGTTTTTTGCACTTTTCTTGTCTTTACTGACTGGACGATAGCTAATAAAATAAAATTGTGTATGAAAACAAAAATTCTCAATAAATTCTTTGGTATCAGCCACATCCATTACCGCCTTGCGACAGACGATTTTAAATATTAAACAAATTATTAAAACTGTATGAGCAATTATTTCCACACGCTGGAGTGCAAATACAGTCTGAGATATTTCGTTTAAAGAGACTTGGATGATAAATCTGGATGTTGAAGTAGTGATTTCTTCAACGGCGGTTTTTTTCAGTTGAATCATATTTCACGAAATTATTTTATTACCCATCTTTAACAAAGAAATCAGTACAATGGAACTGAAATTGTATACAAGAATCTGAATTCAAAGACGGTCTCAAGTACTGTAGTCGCAGCAAATATTAAATATCTTGTGCTATTATTTTAAAACATTATAACTCCTACTCAAGTTAAAGATTTCAGAGGCGAATTTATATAGACAATAAGTTATTACTTTCTGCTACCTGACAAAACTTATTATATATCAGAGGGTCGTGGAATTTTGATGAAGTTTGAAAGTGAAATTAAAATTTAATTTGAATTACTGATAAATTATCTAAGAGAATAAATTGATTTTGCTGTAAAATATCATCACGAAACTTGTGAAAAATCAGACAATTTATAAGGACTTGAAAAATATTTCCTTTACAGTTTATTCGGAAAAATAATTTTAATTAAGATCATTATCTAAAAGTTTTCTTTCGAGGAACTAATAAAAGATGAAAGCTGTTCCAGATGGAGAAAACTTTTCCATTACAGGGTATCAGAGATATCAGGTAACACTGCGGAAGCATACAATATTTATCAAAATAACATTATAACCACCTGCCAATAATTGTGTGCTATTTTTCTTATGTCATAGTCCCCCTTTGTTCAGTGTATATATGTGATTAAAAAATGTGGTACATTTCTTTCCTAGAAAACCAGAGGAAGAATATTCTCAATGGGATTACCCCTAAAAATTGACATGAATATATTTTTAGTGTTTAAGGTGACATTCTCAAATTCCTTAAATAATGTTGTAAAAAAGCACTCTTATTTCTCGTTCTCGTTACTTCACACATTAACATAGTAGTGACTACAGGGCCGTTATCTGAGGGCATCGCTCCAATCAAATGTCATTATTAGTAGTAAACCGCTAGTTCAGCTTTTGAGAGCACGAGCGTGTAGTTTTATGGTTCTGAAACCCAATGCATCGTTTTATTTTGTGAAATATTTTCCACAAATATCACCTGTTCCTTCAAATTTTATTTATAAATTTTTCTTCGAGCTTGTTACCAAAAGTTAATATAACGTACAAATTGTAGTAATATTAATATATGTATAGGCTCACCCTTGCATATCCGAAACTAGTTTAGTTTCCCTAATTTTATATTTCAAAGTTCAAAATGGTTTAGCTAGTCTCTTACAATTTAATTAGATAGAAAAGTCCTCAGGCAAGAAATGAATGTAAAGATTGCAACATTATTTATATAGGTACAAGTTATACACAGCCTACAATGGGTTTAAAACCTAGTTAAAATTTAATTAACATTGCGGCAACTGAAATTAAATAGAAGTACTTACCAAATCAATTATTATTGTATGAAATCAAAACTATGCATTATGCATTGTAATTCGTAGCACGTATTTAACATTTCAGCGAGTACACTCTTTAACTTACTGGTATTAAATTAAAAACAAGCTAACCACTGCACTTACTGCACTTACTGCACTTTTATATAATTGTTGCACAATCTATTGTAACGTGCAGGTTTTTCTGAGACGCACTATGAGGTCGTTTGAAAGATATATTTAGATATGTTTTAATTTCGTAGACTTGAATTTTAAAATAAAACCTGGTAAAGAACCCGAGCCCTCGTTCCTTTATTGACGAATGAGTAAACTATAAAAAGCCCATGATAACAGAGCAGATAAACGCGTAATGGTTGTTTATTGGGTGGCGTGACACATTTCTTCTAGCGGGAAGCCAGGTAGAGATTTTCAGTTTAGCCCCGGGCTAGCTCCAAGCTGGTCAAGTCCACGTTAAGCAAATTTGATATATTTTTAAGTATATGGGGACACAGGCATCTAGGTACACCGAAAGTCCGAAGCTTCAAGCCTACGCATTACCTTGTAAATGTGTAATAAATTCCGCAAGTCGAAAAATTGAAATATTTCCTGTCATTTTGTGAAAGAAACGCGGGTGGAGACCCCCGCACCCCCTTTTCTTTGTCTGCGATGCTAATACTGCCTGCGGTGCTAATAGTTGTTAACAATTAGACATCAGAATAAAAACTTACTAAATAAACCTGAAGAAATCACACGAAAGAATGAAATTATTTTAAGCAGAATAAAAACCTACTAACCTAACGTAAAGAAATCAAAGAAAAGAATTTGTGAAGAAATATATTAATCGTTACAAAATTAAAGAAAATAAATTCAGCCGGCGTAAAAGTTTGATACCGAGACCTTCCGCATCGTAAGCGAGAACATTACCAATGCGCCAACCATTCGGCTGATAATGAGTACTAGAGCAAGGAATAAAGAGTCAGAAAAATGATATAACGTTTTGCGCATGGTCGAAGCTCCGAACTTGTAGTGAATCTAGACGATTCTGATGGGGACGAGGATGAGAATGCATTGATAGAAATTTAGGTTTTTGAGTTTTGAGTTATTGGAAGTATATGATAAGCGTTAGTCTTATATTGGGTGATTAATTTTGGAAAGTAGGAATTAACTTCCATTGTTAAGTACATTGATTTAAACAAGGTAAATACGAAGTGAAATTTGCATATCAATGATTCCTGGAATCCTGATATAATGGAATGTGTGATTAAATTTGTGAATAGTAAAACTAATGTATTGGTGGTTTGTACACTGCTAATTAAAGTGTTTTAATGAACTGTCCAGGTTGGCATCGGACTTTTCATCTACCTCGAAATTGTGTTGAGTTGTTCTATTGAGTGCATAATTAAAACGTACTGTTTTACGGTGTTTGTCTAGACGCGAAAAGTGATGCTTAAAGTCATGCCGTATGCCGAGGGCATTGTGGGCATGTATTGTATCGTAAAGCTTGTCATACTGTTTAGTGAATTTAAGAAAACCTATTGAAGGTTATGTGCTGTAATTTTTTAATTAGTGCTTTTGTTTGGTAGCATTTCTAATCATAGTTTATGCATTATTTGTTGTTTACTGTACCTTGTAAAGACATTATTTTTGATGTATTATGAGTAACCGTACGTATGCTCAAGCCTGGTCTACAGTAAATTAATATTGTTTTGAAATACTTCTAGTATGTTTTGCTAATATTGTATCTCTTGTAAATTTTATACCAGTTTGGTTAATATATTTTTATTTTGCTGATAATTGCAAACTCAAAATTAAGATAACTCGGCCTTTCCTTGCTTTCCCGGGTTATATATGTCTAATGTATTTAGAGGTAGTTAGTAAATTTCGACTTACAGAAAAGACAAGGTGGCACCTATATATATCTTTTTGTTGAGTTTCTGGGAGCAATATCTATATCTTTTAATGTATCTTTTTGCTGCCGTGTATTGATTAACTTTAATAAGGTAAGTGAGAACAAGTAATATGCCAGTTTATTAATAATGAACCTACGCCCCAAATAAGTAAAATCTCATGCTCTGGCTATTAAATAGGGTAACGTAAAGTGAACGTTATACTATTTATATAATGTTAAGTCCTTTCAGAACCTTATGAACCGCGGGATGCGCAAAAAGCAGAGTTTATTCCGCATAGGTACATTTTGAAAACATTGACTCGGCTATCACATTATTGGAATTTGATAAATAACCCCGCACAAAATTCGCTAGTGTCTAAATTAATCTCAAAGGGCCCGTGGAATGGAGGTCTGTAAACAACAACAGCTCGGCATAAAGTGCAAATCCTAAATCTGATGTTTTTGGGAAGTTGTGTAATTGAGACGATCGCCGAAATTATGTCTCTACGTATACCATGGTCAAAGCCCATGAGATTTTTAAACACCTCTAGTTTGTATTAGAGAGTGACGACTGCCTTGTCTAACTGCGAGATGAATGAAAGTCGCCAAACTTGCTCGACAATCTTATCGCTTTTGTGACATATTTTTTGTTAAGTTGATAATCATTAGGAACTATTGCCTAATTGCAATGTAAACGGCATTATAGAATATAAATATATTAAAAAATTTTATTAATTTTTATTTATAGCACGATTTTGTTCAAAGACAATAGGGTTCTTTCTCTAGCTAACACTAACTTTCTGTACAAATTTCACTATAGTCCGACTTTTCTTTCTTAAGTTATCGTACTTACGAGAAACGTGACGAACGGACATTTTGAAAATTGTTTAGAATTCGATCACCGACACAGTGATGTAAAAATGTTTTCTCTACGAGCAATGTTACCGGTTTTAGAGATGTGCCGATTGAATGCAATATCTTCGTTTTTATTTGCGAAGAGTATAATAAGGATTAAATAGGAAAATATACAGGGTGATTCACGTAGGCCATTCATTAGAAGTTTTTCAACCTGCAGTTGGATTAGAAACTTGAAATTTGGTATGCAGCCATAATCGGTCATGCCCGTTCTATCTAAAATATTTTCGGTCCTCCAACTATACAGGGTGTGCCAAAAATTGGTACCAACTTTCCTATTTTAAATGGAAACCTATATTTTTCTTTACATAGTTCGATTGGTCTTCTAATTCTGAGTTCAGAGGACCTAAGTTATGTTAACTTATATATTACAATTTTTGACATATGTCCAATTTTTTGAAAAAAATTGCCGCTGTAGTAGTTTACGAGCAAATTTGTATCTCGCAAACCTTCCAAAATTATGAAACCAAATTTGTGAAGCAGTTAGCTGCAAGTCCAGGATAACTTTTGATGTCCCATCGGTGGTCTCATTTTGTACCATATGGGCGCAGTCGATTTTCAAATGTCGCAATTAAAAATTGTCAAAAAGTCAATTTTTTCAAATCGCACCTACTACTTTTTTTCACACCATTCGAAAGAAAATTGAATTTTAGGGTGAGTTACTTAAGCATTCCCTATACCTAACTTCACCCTATATCGAGTTATTCAATAAAAATCAAGAAATACCTTATCTTGCCGAGAGATTCCTTACTTCATCAAGTATGCAATGGAAACAAAAGACAGTTGTAATAATTTTTAAAGAAAAATATGGATTCTTATTTAATTACACCCAACACCAACAAATTATTATTAACAAACAAGAACAATGTTGACGAAATTCTGACGTAAATGTTCAATGTGACCACCATATTTTTGTTCAAATATTCTATTATTCTACTTTCAACAGATTGCGTAGCACATCTTTGTGCCTACCATTTCTGACGCCAGAAATCAATGCAAAATTGAATTTTAGGGTCACTTTAGTAACATTGTGTATGTCTATCTACAGTCGTTTTTGAGTTATTGGCATTTTTTGACAAAAAAATGTTGTTTTTTTTTTCTCAAGGGTAGTAGGCTTTGGAAACAATCATTCCATTTTAATTTCTATTCAAAAATCGCATTGCAATAATAAATAATAACAACAAAATAACAACAAATAAACAGATTAACAAAATAATTATTTCAATACAAATGCTCAATGTGTGCACCGTTTTCACTGACAGAATTTCGTCAACATTGTTCTTGTTCTTTAATAATAATTTGTTGGTGTTGTGTGTAAGTAAATAAGAATCCATATTTTTCTTTAAAAATTATTACAACTGTCTTTTGTTTCCATGACATACTTGATGAAGTAAGGAATCTCTCGGCAAGATAAGGTATTTCTTGATTTTTATTGAATAACTCGAGGGGTGAAGTTAGGTATAGGGAATGCTTAAGTAATATAACACTCCATGTAATTTGGTAAATTAACTTATAAAAATTCATTATTTTGTGTTTAACTTTATGCAACCAGCAATGCTTCACATGTGCAGAGAGTTGCGGAACTAAATTAACACACTAATATTAATCAGTCAGTTTACAAAGTTGGCATTTTACAGTAAATTACACAGGTTATGACGTTGTCCTTCATTAGGCAGTTACTTAAAATTCTTCAATAGGTTTCTCGAATAAATTTCAAGTTCTATCTCCTCATATTGTTCACAAAATTTATAAATACATTTAATTTAAACAGGTTCAGTAGTAACCTGAAGTTTCATCTCTTCTTCTTCTTTGTGTCCAAGTAACTCAAGTATGTTGGCATCTTTTAGTTTATTAAACTTTTGACAGAGGAAGAAGTTTAATTTTTTATATATTAAAAATGATAAGTGGGAAAAGAGAAGCCACAAAAGCGTCCTTTTTAATTTTAAGAGCTTGGCAGAGCAGACGTGTGGCGTGTGTCGAGTTACTTAATTTTTTGTCAGCCATGCTGCATTAAGGCGTCAAGCCATAAGCTTCGGCTTATTTTTAAGAGGCTAAATGCACCCCCAGAGGTTTTTTGGGGTAAGTTATTCTAAAGAAAATGTGCTTTAAAGTTGCTAAGGGTTATTTTTTTAATTCCTTAGGGTTGCAAGTCTCCCTCGTAAGAGGCCCATTTTTTTAAACATTTTTTTATTGGTATGGACTCGAGGACTTCATGATCAAACACTATGTTTCCTGAGAGTTTCATATAGATAACAAGTCTGGAAGTTGCAAGCTTTCCTATCCTATTTTGGGAAATGGTTTCTATGAGTTCCCTAATACCTAGGGGTTTTTGCTGAAGAAAAGGACGCTTTTCGATGGTGAATGGCCTGGAAGTTGCAGGTTATAAGGACGAACAAAGTTTTTCTTATGGACATGTAGAGACCATTATGAAATGAAACTGTAACGAGCTGTTAATTGTATGCCAACAGGTATTTAGAGGGTTACTACGGTAATGCCTCTCAAATAAACTTATATTAAATTTTAACTTATATTGTAAAAACTGGTACCATTTTACCATTTTATAAAATTTTCTTTTATATATTTCTGACTATGCATATAACTAAATTTCATAACATTCTTTAAATTAAACCATTGGTTATTAAATTCTTAAATATTTCAACTACGCTTATAGCACGATAGTGTATAATTATCATATGGTTATTTTAAATCTGTAATTACCAAATTGATGGGAATATCCATTTAATCTTAAGGCAACATTAAAATTTATTATTATCACACGATTATTTTGAATCTGTAATTATCAAATTGTTAGTGGGAATATCCGCTAAAGTAAAGTTGTGACTAATTAATATTGTGTTTATTTTCTCCCATTTATGACATTTCAATAGAGTGCTGGTGAGCTATAACTATATTTTAACCTATGTATTGTTTTCCGTAGCTTTCACAATGCAGGATAACTTTTAGGCAAGCTATGGTGGCGCCCTGAATATCTTTTTAGTAAATTAGTTTAAAACTTGTATTTCTATACTTGTATTTATATCTTTAAATTTCTTTAAAAAATTATTGAGCAAATCGGTAAGTATCAACCCACGACTCTGCTCTCCCATAACCCAAAGGCTGCCGTCCGCAAATTGAGGTACCTGTCTGGTTTTAATCAAACAGGTGTCACAGTAACTCACCCTAAAATTCAATTTTCTTTCGAATGGTGTGAAGAAAAATAGTAGGTGCCATTTGAAAAAATTGACTTTTTGACAATTTTTGTTTGCGACATTTGAAAATCGACTGCGCCCATATGGTACAAAATGGGACCACCTATGGGACATCAAAAGTTAGCCTAGATTTCCAGCTAACTTCTTCACAAATTTGGTTCCATAATTTTGAAAGGTTTGCGAGATACAAATTTGTTCGTAAACTACTACAGCGGCAATTTTTTTCAAAAAATTGGACATATGTCAAAAATTATAATAGATAAGTTAACATAACTTAGGTTCTCTAAACTCAGAATTAGAAGACCAATCGAACCATGTAAAGAAAAATATAGGTTTCCTCTTAAAATGAGAAAGTTGGTACCAATTTTTGGCACACCCTGTATAGTTGGAGGACTGAAAATAATTTAGATAGAACGGGCATGATCGATTATGGCTGCATACCAGATTTCAAGTTTCTAATCCAACTGCAAGTTGAAAAACTTTTAATGAATGGCCTACGTGAATCACCCTGTATATCAATAAACATTTTAACCTCTATAATAATGCTTGTATCATTTACTGGTGTACATACTGTATCAAATATAAATTTAGTAGCGCTGAGTGGCGTTACTATTTCGATATCTGATGGCAGTAACTTTACGTCAGTTTACGTATTGTAATACCCGAAGTGTCAACTACGTATAAAAATATATACATAGAGTGCAGACACTGCTAAAATATCTAAAGTATTACCGAAGAAACTGCTTTGACTACCAACTATACCGCCGACTAGACTGCCGCGCCTGCGCAACTGCTAATTACAATACTGCGACTTATATATGGTTACTCGTGGACTGCTAGGTGTTGATTAACAAGCATAAGGAAGAAACTAATGAATAATTACCATGAAATGAAATCTGTATTATACGCTTAAATGCTCTGCCAAACATCTGGGTGTAAGGGTATGCGCCTCGCAATTTTACCATATTATGTTATATTCTAGCTGTTATTTTATATTCATTCACTTCGAAACCATTTGAATAGTGAGGGCGTGCTTCGATCTACAAATGCCCCGGCCGACCCGAGCTTCTAACGATCACTGATGAATCCACTGAAGTTTCATATTTCTGAAGTACAGGAGTGTTAGTTGGTGTCCAGTCGGCGACGACTTCTGTAAGTGCAGGTAGTGGGAAGACCAGCAATATTTTCTCTAATTCCGAGAGCTGGCACGCAACCACAATATGCCGCCTCCCACTCTACCAATTGTGTCTCTTGCAGTATCAGAAGTTATTTACTGGACGTAAGCAGGGAGTTCATGGCTTCCATCCGTAGGAAGTACTTTGCTCTAGTCTGTTCCTAATGATACAGTTTACAAACAGGTGTGAACCCGCAACAAAGAAGTAAGTAAGAGAAGGATAATAGTAAGTGTTCACTTGGCTGATGTTTGGAACCACATTTACTAATATGTTGCCTTTCAGCTTAGGGAGAATCGCGAAAGCCCTTGGACGCTTAATTCATTATTTATGATATATTTAGTCGAAAACTAGGCAAGCGGTCCGCACCTAGTAACACCAGCGCTGCAATAGATTATCTTGCAGCGAGGGAGACAATTGTGGATATTTAATCGTACCTTGCTTTAGACAGAACCACGGACTTCAGTGGACGCTTGAATTATCATTCGTGATATCTCCTAAAGCTGGAATGATAGTAGTCCGCACCCAGTAACTCCAGCGCTGCGATAGATTTATCAAGCAACGAGGGAGATAATTGTGAATACTTAATTATATCCTACTTTTCAGCAGTAGGAGAATCACGTAAACCCTTGGACTTGTCTGTGCTTTTAACTTTAGGGTACTACACACTAGCCAACTTGTACTTGTAATAGGTGTTGGTTATTTTGCATGATTTTATTATTATTTGCTTCCTCTCACCTGGTATCCGTATCGCACTGTCTGTATTATCGATCCTTTTTACCGATTTTGTCCTTTGGCACTATTCACCAACCGTTTACCGTATCACCGTCTTATTAACCACATGGCCGTGTATCGACCGTTCTTGCATTAGTTCTGCTTCCGTTCGTCGTACCCTAACTATAGCCTAAGCTCTACCGCTTCATTATCTGATTGGATTAGTAACATTAGAGTTAGTATTAGGTAGTATTTTAAATAATAGGTTCTAAGATAATGAATATTTAAAAGTGAATTATTATATGTTTGCTTATTATTGTAATGAACATATTCTTTATAGGATTTTGGAAACAGCAGAAAAAACTGTCTATGAGAACCAAGACAAGAAGTACTTGTAGTTTCCACACAGTCTCCTACGGCTATGCAGAGTAAACCAGTATCCACATAACTCCCTACGGCCATGAAGATTCAGCTAAAATTGAGAACAAAGGTCTAAAATGAATGTATTTATATAGGTACCTGGGCTTTTGGAAAATTTTTCATTCAAATGGATTACATTTTCATGAAATCTATGATTCTGTTCTTCGAAATGTTTAGCCTTCGGAACGTTTTTCGCCCTTCTTCTGGAGCTCATCAGAGAGGCACAAAGACATTCTCACGATGTTTCATGCAAAAACCAAGACAACTACCAAGTTTTTTTGACAAAGACGAGGTGTTTAAATAAATTAATTTTAGGCCTTTGTTCTCGTTTTAACTGAAACTTCATGGCCATAAGGGGTTATGTGGATATTGGTTTACTCTGCGCAGCCGTAGGGGACTGTGTGGAAACTAGTGTTAGAATGAACATTGTCCAATAAGAAAGACAAATTCATTTTAGGATTTTAATTGCTAGCATAACCAGAATTTAAGTTATCGAAAGAATGTGAAAATTGTAAATCAATAATTTTATAAACAGTTTTTCTTTTAGTTCTCATAAATAGATTTTCTGCTGTTTGCAAGATCCTAAAAAGAATATGTTTCATTATAATAAATCCTGTTATATAATTTGAATTGTGCTTTCTACTGTGGTGTATACGAAGTCTAGTTATCTCTTGATCCGCCGGGAATTACCTTGTTTTCACTGTAGCTACTTATTGTTATATTTTGTACGTTTGAAATGCGTTTTCAGTACCAACGCATAACAGTAGGAAGGGCTGCTCGTCTACTAAATGAATACAAGTATTATATACGAATTTTCAATTTCCCGTTGCCTTCTTCGGATTACAAAGAATCCAAATATGACTTCACAAATTTCATCTACGCCTTAATATCAACAATGGCTATAACTCTCACAATACCTATATGACACTGTCATAGTAAAAGCTAATCTTTTCCTTCCTCAAACTTAATCTTTATCTTTAAGATATATTTCAATATTTCATTCTCATGCTCTTTGACAGAAATTAACTTTGATGAGGACTTAACTGAATCAACTTCGTCGACAACTTTTTTGTTCGTCTTTCTTTTTGTCTTCTTCGCATTGCTTTGTAATGGGTTTTTTTTCACTTCTTCTTTCACTTGCAGTACTATTACCATGAGCATCTATCTTTAACCGTCATTAGATCGGCAATATGTTTCAGTGTTTTCATTGAAAAATGAGCAAAGCAAGGAATTTCAAATTGACAGAAATGGAAAATGGATGGTTAAGTTGTATTCTCGGTTATGGGAGATGGCCTTATTCTTCCTTTTAGTACTTGACCTGCCTATTTGAGACGGTTTAAATTATTTTGTGAACTATGGTATTTGAAACATGAATTATTCAATTCGACAAAAAAGGTCACTGTGTGTTTGGTTAATTTAAGATAAGGCTGCTCAACTCTCATAGAATTTTATTATTTTTAATCTACGTCATCCTGCAACACTTCATCCGTACTCTCTTCGTCGGAAATTCGAGATAGTTGTAAACCATTCCATTTCGTTCCGTTCCGTTCCATTCCATTCCATTGCATTCTACTCTACTCTGCTCTATTTCATCCCATCCCATCCCGTCTCGTCCCGTCTCACCCCGTCCCGACCGCTGTGCAACTGATCCTTCCCGTCGAATACATTCGAAATAAATCGAACATTAAGGACAATATATTCATCCACATATCACTATATTCATGCAACTTAAGCAATAAATTAAGAATTATTTTCCTTAAAGAAAAGGATACTATTGGGCTCCTTGATTAATTTAGTTTTAATTTTCTTGACGGACTTCAGCACGTCCACTTCCAAGAACGTCGTTAATGATAAATTATTATTTACATCAAAGCTGAATAAATATAATAATGGTAAATTAACTCCTCGTGTACGAAATTACCAGTGAAGTAATTAATTAATTGGATAATCAAATAAAACATGCCTATTTATCTGCTTCGTAAATTGTGTAAATTATTACGCCACAGGGAAACAGGTAAGAATGGAGCACCAAGTGGTATTCTATATTGATCTCATTCCAAGCATAACTCCAGGGTTTTGTCGTTTCCTATGCCTGTTTGACTCTTAATATTTTATGTACATCTGAAAACCTCCTCATATTTCTCGCTATCTTTGCACGGAATAGCAGGATTCTGGTATCCTTAATATCTAATATAATTTGTACTATCCCACAATATTAATTTAATTTGTAGTCATATTTATATATTGTGATGTCTATGGTAATTATGTATAACTCTT
Source organism: Stenurella melanura (assembly GCA_963583905.1). Lineage (NCBI taxonomy): Eukaryota > Metazoa > Arthropoda > Insecta > Coleoptera > Cerambycidae > Stenurella > Stenurella melanura. The sequence goes on along the minus strand of OY757312.1, from coordinate 70,959,331 downwards.
CTAAGTATAAAGAAATTTGAACCAATTTAATAAATATAAAATAATAGGATAAATACATAATAATAATGTACGAGAAATTACGTAAAAATATTAGCAAACAATGCCAACTAACAAAATTAAAAACATTTTAATAAATGACATAAAGCATGCTAAATTTGAAGAAATGTTATATTCGCTTTATGGAAAAACTCATATAGGGTGGAGGAAACTTTATATACCAAAAAATATGTGATTATTGCTCTAAAAATTTTCATCCAGAGCTGAATGTTTTAATTATTGCTGTTCGAAAGGGATTAGTTCGAATTTGTTCTCTCGAGTGTTCTCTCGTGTTTCATGCCCATGACATATTGTTCGTTAAAACCACAGCTTTCAAAGAATTTTGGTAAATGCATTTATACAGGAATTTCTCTTAATTCTCCACCTTTAGTTCGTTAATTGTTTTTCCTGTTGGTTGACCGCCTTATGTGTTTTTAACTAAAAGTATGTCAGATTGCCTCATTGTAGACGGAGAGTCCAAAACGTTATTGCTTACGTTATGCGGTGCAAGTAATTAGACCTGAGATATCATTAAAGGCAACTGTAAAGAATATATTCCAATACAATTATAAGCAAGCAAATAATAATTTACTTTTAAAAAAGGCAACTCTAACATGAATTTCACCAGTCTTCAAGTTCAAGCCGGTCACAGAGAAACATTGCAAGCTGAGAAGAATGTCTTACAATCACACTTACTTACATCACAATTAGACCATTGCAATTAGGAAAATCCGCTGAATAAGGAATCACTAGTTCCACATCCAGATTTTCCATCTAAATCTCTTTAAAGGAAAATATCTTAACTATATTTACACTCTAGTATGTGGAAATAATTGGTAATAGAATTTTAATAATTGAGGCAGAAGTCATAAAAAAATTTTAGGCTGTTTCTAGCACATACGCCAAAAATGAAGTTTCAGCACTCTTATTAGCTTGCTCTACTTATGTTCCCCAATTTACATCCCACCACCCCATCAACGTAATCATCTCAATCAGATGACATTACAATACATACGTGTATCAAATGTCAAGTGAATATCTTAATTTTATTTCATCAACCCCTTTAATAATGGAGTGAAGGTGGTAGGGGGGTTGAAGAATATTATTGAAAGAAAAGAGATTTGAGGCCTTGGCTTATAGTATGTACGCCAAATCTCAAGTTTCTGTACTCTTACCAGTTTGCTTTACTCATTTTCCCCTATTTACCCATACTTACCCCCATACCTTCAACGAAATCTTCTCAAAATATAATCTAATTCCAGATATCAAAATAATACATATGTGTACCAAATTTCAAGGGAGTATTTTAATTTAATTTTATCAGCCCCTTTAATAATGGCGGGGGCGGTGGGGAGAGGTTGAAAAATGTTATAAAAAATCTGAAGTGTTGTTGGCTTCTAGTACATACACTAAATCCCAAGTTTTTATATTCCTACTAGCTTGCTTTACATATTTTCCCTTATTTACCCCTATTTAAGCCTCAACCCCTGTACGGAATAATCTCAAAATATAATCTAATTACAGATGTTGTAATACATATATGTACCAAATTTCAAGTCAACATCTCAGTTTTATTTCTAATCAACCCCTTTAATAATGAAGTATGGTGGGGGGTAGTTAAAAAATATTGTACAAAAATCGGAGGCCTTGGCTTCCAGTATATATTATACCAAATCCCAAATTTATGTACTCTTAAAAGGTTGCCTTACTTATTCTCCCCTTTTACCCTCATGTAACCCCAACCCTTCAACGGAATCATTTCAAAATATAATATAATTCCAGGTGTCTTTATAATATATACGTGTACCAAATGTCAAGTGAAAATCTTAATTTTATTTTTTCAACACATTTAATATTTGAGTGGGGTGGAGGAGGGGATGGAAAATATTATAAAATAAATCTGGGGCTTTAGCTTCTAGCATATATACAAAATCCCATATTTTTGTAATTTTACCAGCTTGCTTTACTTATTTTGCCCTATTGTTATTATTATTATTATTACGAATATCGCACTCTTTTCTGGGAACAGGATATAACAACAATAACAACAATAATACTCTTTATTTAAGTAGACATGCATTGCATGTATATAAAAAACGTCACAATAATATAATATATAAAGATAATGGTTTTCAATAACTAGATGAAAACCTAGTCAAAACGTATGGGGAACTACCAACAACAATATTATTGATAGTCTAGTCAATCATAAAATCCCTGTACACGTAATAATCATAAAATAGTAAAATACTTATTTTTAAAGAAAAGAGTAAGAAAAGGACGACATACGAAAAGGAATAATATAAAACAGTAGTAATACAATATTTGTTACCTGTGTTAATGGGCAATACTAAAAAATTCTTGCAAACTGTAAATTGCTTTTTGTAATAGTATTTTTTTAAATTTTAATTTAAACAATTTTAAACCAGCTATTTCTTTCAAATAATTAGGGAGATGGTTGTATATCTTAATAGGCATAACTGCCACACCATTGCTAGCAGCAGAGAGATTGTGTTTAGGCAGTAAAATGTCATTCATGTGTCTTAACCTATATTGTATATTTCGATCGGAAAACTGGATAAACTGATTAATATTAGACTTAACAAACAGCATGATGAAATATATAAAGCTGGCAGCGTTAGTATTCCAAGCAAAATAAAGAAATCTCTGCATGAATGGGTAAAACCTTTGAACAACATAGTCCTAATTATCTTTTTTTGTATAACGAATAGATGATTAACTGTACTGGAGTTGCCCCAGCAGAGAATGGAATAATTTAATAATGCACCTGTGCAAAATAATAGGTTTTAAGTATTTCTAAACTCACGTAAGAACGAAGTTGCCAGATGACATAGCTTCTAACTGAAATTTTTTTTGTTAAGCCTTCAATATGTTGAAACCAGTTTAAATTGCTATCAACAGTTATGCCTAACAGTTTTACAGAGTGGCTGTTTTCTATAGATAAATTATTTATTTTTACTAATAAGCTATAATCATGACTGTTATTGGCAAACATCAACATTTGAGTTTTTGTCCCATTAAGTTTTAGCCCAAATTTAACGCAATAACTATTCAAAAGTGAGGTGCAGATGTTTGCATTACTTGACAACTCATGTACGTTGTCAGCTGTTGATGCAACTGCCACGTTATCAGCAAACTGAGTAACATGAAAGGCATTCGTTACTTTTAAGTGGCTTTGCAGATCATTTATAAAAATAAGGAAGAGAAGAGGTCCTAAGGTGCTACCTTGAGGAACCACCGTTGGTACCAGCTTATCATCATATCACTAATCTTGGGATGCAGTTCGGTTGGAGCTCATTCCAGGTTATTGGGCACATATGGCGACGTTGTTCATGTCTCCTCCAACATATCAGAGTCCAGATCTCAACAAAGTGCTATCTTCTCCAGCTAGGTTGACCAGGCAGTTGTTTCAGACTCACACTTAAGAGGTTGCCTGACAGATCAGTGTTTTCCAATAATTTTCAACGTCAATAAGCCGGTTTATCAGTGCGAGGATAAAGTTATCCTATGGTTAAAGCACAGCTTAATAATACAGTTGTGTCACTTCCCCTACTGAGTGTAGTCCACGCGTCGGCAGCCCTAGGTCATGGACAAAAATGATAGGACGTAACTCAACTGTAACTAATAAACTGTGTTTTAACTATAGGATAACTTTATCCTCTCATTGATAAACCGGCCCTAAGAGAGACACGGTCAACCCCATTACCGTAGCGAGCAGATGGAATTTTCGCACCTCTTCATATTAAAAGAGGAACAGAACAAATCTTGAAGAACTTCAGTGAAACGCTTTCTAGCAGCACGCTAAGATGTTCATTGCAATTAGGATATACGCAGAGCACTTCGAACAGGACTTTTAAAGCAGACGGTCATCACACATATCATCTGCATAAAGTTCAGAATTTGTTACCTGATGACCTGCTGCGAAGAAAATCTTGCACACAACAAATGACCTTTTCCTTCGGAGGGTGATTTGGATCGACGAAGTAATTTCCTTTAATCAGGAAGACGCTCATATTTAGGAGCACGAAAATCCTCATGCCATACGAGATAGTCATTCTCAATGTCAATTATCTGAATAAAACTGTGCAGCGACTCACCCATGGGTCCAATTTTTCTGCCTCCACGCCTAAATGGTCCAGTTATTCTTCATTTTTTGAAAAGTTATATTCGACTAATCTTAGACGACATGCCTTTAAATAATAGAGTAAAACGATGATTCCAGTTAGATAGATGTCCAGTCTATTACACTCTGCTAGTCCATGGATGATTGCATGACTATTTTCCGGAAAGATGGGTCGGTTGCGGTCGAGAGTTCCTCCGCTCTTGGCTTGCGCTCTCTCCAGCAATGGACTTTTTGGTACAGGGTACGATGAAGGACATGGTACGGGGTACGATGAAGGACATGGTTTATGCGGAGCCCGTCAACGGTGAAGCTGCCCTCCAGGGAAGAATTTTTGTAGAGTGGCAGTCATTTCGGGCGGTTTTTCTGAATTTTCAAAATTTACCGTTTTTTAATAAATGACATGAAACGAGATGCATTTTTCTCTTTTTTTCCTTTTTGCTGTAACTCAGGGCGGGTGAATTTTTGGTGAAAACTTTATGGACGAAAAAAGTCTTATTTTAACCTGAGATATCGATCCTCAACATTTGGTGGTTTAACTCTGGATCACCCCGTATGAGAAAAAACTCGCCTAACTCTGAAAAGTCGAATCCACCAGATAGGGTTTATCAAAACTTTCTATATAAGTAAGCAAAACGAGTTTATTTTAAATTATAACATACAACAATTTGTCTGTCCCGGGCACTCACCTCGGAACCAGCCAGATATCTATAATACAACAGCCTATATTTGCACAACATTCACATGCATTCTGTAAACCCGAGAGCTCTAAACACCAAGGGTGAAAGAGCTTTGTAAAATCTAATATTTATTTATTAGTTTATTCAAAAATAATGATATAATGTTATTGAACCCAGTAAAACGATCCCTTTTAAAAATATCCGATTTACTAAGAAATTAAATTCAGACCAAAAATTCCATGAAAAAATCAGCCTTGAAACATTATCACTTTATAAGAGACCTATAACCACCTTTGGCATCGTCTTTCATCGAAATCTGCATAAATAATTATTTCACTAAAAATGACCAAAAAATTAACTCGAGGACGACGATCAATCACCTTTGGGCTCCGTCGTTCGAATTTTCAAAAGTACTCAAGAAATTTCAAGATGCACGGGGCTGAAAACCGATCCGCCCGACAAAATTTTCGAAAGTATCACGAATTTGGTTTTTCGAAAGCACCACGAAGAGAATTGCGCAGGGCGGAAAACTGCTCCATCCAACAAATTTTTCGAAAGTACAACGAATTTAATTTTTCGAAAATGCCACGAATTTGTTTTATCGAAAGTACCACGAATTTGATGGTGCACAGGGCGGAATCCTCAGTCAGGATGTAGCGAGTAGCTATTTTAAACGTCAAAATTTAAGAAACAATCAATGGGGCGGTTTTTCCAATAAACACCAAGATCCGCATTTAATTATCCTCAAAGTGGGGGAGCATAATCCTTGTCCAAACCTCAAGAACGTACATAAGATTAGTCAAAAAATTCAAAGTCGGAGAGTCGATTTCGACGAACCCAAAATATCCTTAATCCAGGCTCAGGCGAACATCGCCATAGTAGTCGCTCGAAGGCAAGTCGACGTAGAAAAGTATATTTGGGTTCAATGCCGTTAGTACGATTATGCAAGCAGGAAAACCATTGAACTCATATAGATAGCTTCTTTAAGCATCCTGACAAAGATTTCAAGCATTTCGATAATTTCAGGGCAAAATGAAGAGTGAATAACTTTCAAAAAAGTTCTGCATCTATTTTACAATCATAACTAACTGAGAGTCTGAAACTTTTTGTACAGTCGATTGTCATAGTACTCTCGACGCTGGATGAGTTACGATCCTACGGGAAGTAACGGCTTGTTGAGTGGTAGTGCTCTCATACGTTTGCCTTATATACATTAGTTAAATGTTGAATATTTATATTTACATTTTATGAATTATTTCAATAAATGAAAATATATTTTGAATTCGATTTCTTATTGATCCACTAATTATAAGATTAGCGACCGAAGTGCGATTCTGTGGCGTGAGTTAGATGACTACTTAGTACGGGTCACCTTTGATCCCGTCACGTTATAGTACCTCTCCGAATACTCATAGAATCCATTGACGGTCTTACTTATTTTCCGAGAAAGTGCTAATTATAAGATATATTCACTAGAAGTGCACCGCTCAACATCAGATTTCGACGGAGAGAACAGACTGTAGCAATTACCGTAAGTATAGTTGTGTCTAATTTTGTCTTGGGGAGTCTGAAGGGTAACTTGAATCCTCCTTGTGAGTAGAGTTGATAGATATCGTAGCGGCGACACGGTTCCGGCCTAATTAATATAAAATCCTTCGAGTCCGTCAGACCCAACATCTACAGGAACAGCGAGCAGTCAGCTCTCATTTTCAAAGCGGACCCGTGTCGCTAGAGAAGCGAAATCCTCTGACCTCTTACTTTGGCGGTCGCTATCTCACTTAAACAATACTGGAGTATATCGTGCCCCACATTATCGTATTGGAAATTTAATTTCTAATCAATCAAGCACAAAAAACGTGGGCTTAATTTTGTGTAGAAAAAGTTAGAGCGGTTTATGCGAAAAGATGCCGAAAGCCTATAAATTTCTTAATACTATTTTATGGTTTTTCTAAAAAAATGGCAGTGCCCGCAAGAATTTGAAAAAAATCAGGGGTATGTAGGAAAGCCAGTGATATCGAATGACGCAAACTGCAGCTCCTTAGCTCGTTTCGTTCTCGAGATTGAGTCATCGGAAGTAGACAAATATCGGTCTTTTTACCTGCTTCCGATGGCTCAATCTCAAAAACAAAATGAGATACAGAGCTGCGGTGTGCGCCATTCGATTTTTCTTGCCTTCCTATGTACCCCTGAATTTTTTCAGATTCTTGCGGGCACTTACATTTTTTTGGAAAAAACATTAAAAAATGTTATGCTATTTCGACATCTCTTAGCATAAACCGCTCTAACATTTTCTACACAAAATTGACTCCACTTTTTTTGTGCTTGATCGATTAGAATTAAGTTAGTTAGCGCCAAAGTAAGAGGTCAGAGGATTTCGCTTCTCTAGCGAATGCCGACTGCTCGCTGTTCTATCAGCGCGCAGGCTGACCATTATTTTTCAATAAACTAAAAAATAAATAAACTAATAAATAAATATTAGATTTTACAAAGCTCTTTCACCCTCGGTGTCGTGAGCCCTCGGGCTATATGAATTGGGTAGTGTTTTTAAATATTGCTTACGGTCACTAAATATTTTCATTCTGAAATAATTCCTAGAATATAATTACTTGAGAATTCAACCATACCTATTTGAGATTAGATCAGCAATAAGAATTGATGAAATGGAATCTGTTATATAGCATTATAGTAAGGAAATATAAATACGTATATCTCTGAGTAAATAACATGAGTTATCGTTTTATGAAATTCTCCCTTCAAATAAATTGCATGTTTTATTAAATTTCAGACTTAGCTTTTGAATGTTTTCCTGTGGATATACACATATAACCCTGAATTATTGACTGTTTATTTCTTTTTGTATTTATATGTTTCTTATTTACATGATATATGTTATTACTTTTCACATGAATCACATATATAACAAGCAAAAATTAATATTTCCCAGAGTCTATCTGAAGTGAACTGTCGCAACGAACAACGAAGCCAACTTTGTTTGAAGTGATGTACGTGTTGAAAAAATTCAAGAATGTGGGTGGCGAAATCTCTTTAAGATACGCCAAGACAAGACGAGATTCTCTTTTTGCTATAATTTATATCTACAATACTTGGCAGCTCACAATGTAGCTGAAGAAATAGTGCGTACAGTACTAGGTGGCTACAAATATAAATAAATATGTGTTCGATAAGACTGGCTTACCTCCTATATCATAAACGTGGCAATGGTAAATTATCTCTCGTGATTTTACCTTTTCTTCTGAACAGCTTTTAGAATAAATTTATTACTATATGTATTCTAATGAGAATTACCGGAAAACGTTTGTTAACTCATATTTGTAATATTCTTCGTAATTGTTTAATATTGAATAGTATGGTGGAGTAGCTGTAAGCAAAGCTGAGTTGAGTTCTAACTTAGATTTATATTTTATTTAGAAAATAACAAGCTTCTAAACTCTAACCAACATAACTTCCAAAACAAATTATCTACTACCTCACCTACTAATCAATTAGCATCAATAATATTTTGTAGACGAGTAAAATATTAATTTTTTAGACCTAAGACATTCGACTGTATTACAACACATTTGTAAATAATATTATATTACACTACAACGGAGGTAAGTATATTTTACCAGTCGAGGACGATTTTGCGCCCGAGCGTAGCGAGGGATGGCAATAGAGTCCTAGACTGGTCAAAACTTACCTCCTGCGTGGTGTATAACGTTTTATCTGCTCCCCTACTGTTCATGAAATAAAAAATTAGATTTTACATTTCTTGATCAATTTATTTTGACACTGACACCAAGTAATTTTTTAACATTAATGGATGCTGTAAGATATTTTGATACCTAAATATCAAAACAGGTATTCCGGTGCGAACGGCAGCCGATTTTTGGTGGAGAGCATAGGGCCGTGGGCTAGGTTTGTGTGTGGACACTCAAAGGGCGCCACCGGCTGTATGTTACGTAATATGATTTAAATAGTTTTGCCAGCCAGGAACAAAATTAAGTTATTAGCAACCATGCTATGGAATTCTCAAAATATGTCTATACTATCAAAACTTACACTTTACTCTATAAAGTTTCAAAATTTAAACAAATATCAGGTGTACCAGCGCAAATAATAAGAACATGTAGACACTAGACATTTATTACAACACACATGGGATGTACAACAATAAAAAACAAATTGTTTCCCAATTGTCCCCTGAACATAATCTATACACACAAAAGAAATTCAGAATATGTATATCACCCCATCTAAAACTGTTTCAGTGATTTGACCTTTTTTTATAGAACTGCAACTACGGCTTAAATGATACCAACAATGAGTTTTAGATTTACAACAGCGAGTTAAAGATTCTCAATGGATTAAAATTACAGCTCATCACTAAGATATTAAGTAACAAACAAGATTCTGTGAGCCAATTTTCGCAAGGCTCGGTGTGTGCACTAGAATGTTGGAGAATGATCTAAAATAATTATGTTCTATTAAAATTACTTCATATATGACATAGTGGAAGGTAAATTAGTATCACGTGGTACCATGCGTTACTTACAAAAAAAATCTTAAGATATTTCATCATGTTAGGTATGTAGTTGCAAAATCGTTATGTAATTTGCTCTAATATCTCAACAAAAAATCACTGAATGAAACTATAATAATTTCTTTAAAATTATGTAACTAAAATGAAACAATAAAACCTGGTCAGAGCCCTGGCGTTTTCTGTGACGACTGCAGTGTGACCTGTTGCCACTTCTTAAGATGTTCTCGACGTTGCTTACGACTACGACTCCGTGTCACTCCCAAAATTCTGCCCAAATCTGTTGGAGACTGCTGCGAACAACTCTGCAACCAAAAGTCCTCTAAATGTCAGCAGGACCCACGTAAAACCAAACATCTGAGTAATAGACTTTCTCCTATTACTCCTCTAAATGCTGCCCCCCCTTACATAACCATAAATAGCAGCATCATTCATTCAGAACTTAAACCTCTCCAAAGTACATATGCCCCTCCAAACACTGTAATAATTACAATAAATAAGAACTAAATAAAATCCCAAAGTAAGTAAAATAAGAGCTCACCTCCTATAGAGAGTATTACATAACCTCGAGAGACACGTGGCGATCAGATTACGACAAGCAATAGAATTCCTTCCTGGAATTTACAAAATGCCTTTGGCAGGACGGCAAAGAAACACTGGGTGCATCAAATCAAATCCTTTTTCAGTGTAAGCGATGTAAAACCCAAATTCTTCAATACAAAACCGGGACCGCCGCCATTCAGCTATCTCGTCGCTGTCGAAAAACGAACCACCAGACGGAAATCTCCTTCTACCGTTCTCAGTGTTGCCAACTTGAGCATCTAGAGAACTCTTTCTCTAGCCAATAAAAATGCGCGAACAAAGGACTTTGCATTTAAAAGACTGAATTACACAATTTTGTAATATCTCAACTACAAGAATACATATGCCTAAAGAAAACAGGTTTACTACCCATAATTTCTCATCAAGATAGGCAACCATCTACTATCGAATTCTAGATCATGGGTTGCATACTCAAACAAACGAATTAATCAAGGTTAATTTACAGTATTCAAACTGAAATTATTGAAAAGACTGAATTACACAATTTTGTAATATCTCAACTACAAGAATACATATGCCTAAAGAAAACAGGTTTACTACCCATAATTTCTCATCAAGATAGGCAACCATCTACTATCGAATTCTAGATCATGGGTTGCATACTCAAACAAACGAATTAATCAAGGTTAATTTACAGTATTCAAACTGAAATTATTGATGTAGCTTTTTCAAATGCTACAATGCCAAGTAGTCTGTTTTGATTTTGTTGTTACTAAGGTGTTGTTTACAAACGACGCGTACATAAAAGGTGTAGTTTTGTGGCTCTGAATTATTTTTTCCAAATGAGTGAATTTCAAATAGAAAATACAGCAAAGGCAACCTGCGAACACTTATTTCCCGAAAAGTTGAAAGGGCGCTACGAACGAGCGTATGGAGCATTCAAGAAATGGTGTCAGAGCAAAAATACTGGTATTTCTAAAATGTCATGTTGGCATACTTCATGGAGAAATCAGCAACATTAAAATCACCGGCAAGTTTATGGTGTGAGTACCCAATGATTAAGACAAGTATTTTCATAGAGGAGAACACAGATATATCCAAATATCCTAAACTGAGGGCATTTCTGAAACGGAAGAATGAGTACATCGCATCAGGTTATTACAATGGATCATTCAGACAATATTGAGCCCCAGGTTATTGTAATGGAGCAGTCAGAACATTTTGAGAAAAATGTGGTACCTAGTTACAAACCTGAGGGAAGTTGTCCAAATTTTGTGAATAGTGTTACTAATAGAGAACTAGCAGTGACGTGAAGTATTGCCAGCCGTCAATTAATTGGTGGCAAATTCAGAAATTTGACATTTGAGTTGATGTCAATTTTCGTTCGATATAAATTAAAGTGGAGGATATCTTAATATCAGATACGTGTAGTGATGTTTATTAATATTTTTTTAAAAACATTGTGTGAGAGAATTTTACATATACTTTATTAGTGTTATTTTTACAAGTATAAAATTTGGTGTCAAGAACGTTAACATCTTTGCGAACCTATAAATTAATGAAAATAAGAACGACTATGCAGAGTAAACCACATAACCTCCAACGGTCATGAGGATTCAGTTAAAATGAGAATAAAGGCCTTAAAGAATTTATTTACGTACCTCGTCTTTTGAAGAATTTTTCATTCAAATGGATTACGTTTTTATGAAATCTATCATTCTGTTTCTTGGAAATGCTTAGCCTTTGAAACGTTTTTCGCCCTTAATCTGGAGCTCATCAGAAGGGCACAAAGTCACGACATTTCATTACAATTATAAGCAAACAAAAAATAATTCACTTTTAAACATGTATTGACTATATATAGGCGCCATTACTGGTTAGAAAGGTGAAAATCTGTTTTTTAATTCAGTCAATGTCGAGCATTAATGTCAAAAACTTGGTAATTGTCTTGATTTTTGTATATACATATATGTGAATTTGCGCCTTTCTGATGAGCTCCATAATAAGGGCGAAAACCGTAGGGGATTATATGGATACTGGTTTAGCCATAGGGTACTATGCGGAAACTAGAGAATGAGAATTGCCAAAAATCAATAATTTTACAGATAGTTTCTCTTTTACTTCTTATAGATAGTTTTTTCTGCTCTTTGCAATTATAATTACAGACGTTCAAATGTCTGTCCGTCTGTCTGTGTGTCCGTAACTTAAGAATGAAAAGTCCGGTAAGTTAGTGTTATCCAGAGAAGAACTCTATTGTCTTTGAACAAAATTCGTCAATAAATAAAAAGTTAAGTAATTATTTAAATTTACAAAAAAACAATTATTTTACGTTGCGTAATTAAATAATAAACTGCAGAGAGTAGATGTTCTATAGAATGTGCAACAGTTGTATTAAAAGTGTAATAAGTCGGCGAAGGGTACGACGGTTAGCTTGTTTATTTTGTTTTTTGTTGAATGCCCGCTCTGTATATTTTTTTATTTAAAAGTCGAATAGATTTCTTCCTTGGTGGAATAGTTTCAACTACTTTCCAAATATTATTACACACTAATGTTTCTTAAATGAATAATTTTTAGGGTGACCGCCCTGTATATTTTGTTAGAATAATACGGCCACTCCCAAAAATGTTAAATAAAGAAATGACAGAAGAGAATTATATTGTAATTGTAGTGCCATTATTGACAGAAATAATGTAAGACTTTGAAAATATACATATACAGGGTGTGTAACACAACGTTTTGTTGTGTTGAAATTTATAAACACAGCGTTCATATTCCCTTTCCATGCTCTCCGATTCAGACAAAATATCGCTCGGATGTACACGGCGTAGGTGCGATAAAACCGGCATGCGTGAGGAGAGACTCGCGAATTCGATAGACGGAACGGCTTCACTTTCCGTTTCATAGGTTGAGGTAAGATTTTCTATATTTTCTAAAGATTCTAGAGTTACTAAAGCCATCAGTTAATACTTTGCTGAGATTTCAATTTTGATTATTAGTTCATTATTGCATTAGTACAATAACAGATATTTGTGATTAATATTAAATTTTATACCTCGTATTTAGTGATTTATTGTATCACATTTAAGGTTAACCTCGTGGTCAATAGAAACCGCGTGTTAGTTGATTACTCCAGCTGGAATTTATTTAATTGTGGCTTTGGGAAATTACTGCTGGATCCTTTGTATTTAAGGTGTTGCGGAGAAAAATCCGATTTTTAAGCAGATAAATGGGGCAGGACCCGTGCGGAGTGACTTCCAGAAAGCGTGCGCTGGACCGTCAATAGGGAAAATCTGCCTGGGGGAAGTGAACGTTTTGTAAATTAATAACTATTTATTTGACTTTGTGCAATTGTTCGCTTGCTTCATGGTAGGTTCAGCGTCTCTGGAGATCACAAATCACATGTCTTGAGCCTATATGGGTGCTATAACAGGAATTTAGGCCAGTAAATTACTCATTTTTATTTTGTATTTGGAAAATGCTCTAGAAATTGTTTTATAGATCCTCTCATTTCACCGTTACAATCTAATTGTAAATTATTGATTTTATCGAAATATGAGACGTAAAGTCAACTAACTGAAATTTCCCCAAATTCTAGTTTCTTTGTTTTTCTCATGGCAATATTAGTTATCGAGGCAATCAGTAACCAATCATTTTTAATTTTTTGTGCTACTTTGAACATTTTTTATTGATATTATTTGTACTTTGGAAAATTTTGCTTCATGATAACTGAACTTTCATCATAATTTATAGTAATCTTGTTGATTCAAAGCCTCAGTACCGCATTCTTTCTAAAGTTTAGTAGTAGTTTTTTTTTATTGGTGTTCAGTCATTTTTTTTTCAGTTCAGTGTTTAAGTTTACAGTTTCTGTTTTTTTATTAACTTATAGAGTTTTTATGATACCTTGTGGCCTTGGCTAAGCCTACGGTCTTCTAATTTTCTTTTCCTTGATAGTTCTTTTGAATAAATTTTAAAATTCATTAATTAACTAATTTTTTCAATTTATTTCAACTTAACTTGTGTCAACTGGTTCCTGAATTACCACTGTTTTTCATGTAACAATCTGGATCGACCAACCCTAGATCCAGTACATGGTAGATTTGCTATTCGCTGGATGAGAATTGTAACTGGCTGGACATTTTCTCAACGCAGCGTCTCCCTGGAACACCATCGGATCAGTGCTCACTTCCAGGTACCTGTGGCCATCTCCAGGGTTCGACCTCGTTGAACTCCACCCCCACTGCCAAAGTTACGTAAGCCACAATCACCATGTCTCCTTTTTTTGTCAGAAGAAAACTATTGTAAACCAGTTGATTTTTCAATTTAAACTTTTTTGGTAGAGATTTTTTTTCTTTTAAATTTTGTTCTATAACTATTCAATTTAAACATAAATAATTTTTTGTTGCATTCTACATATTCATTTTCAATTTTAATTCACATATCTAGTTGTAAAGTCTTTGTAAATTTTGAACATTGTTGTTAATATATTATTGTTTGAATTTGTTTGTTTGACTGTTTCCTAATTCTGTTGCAAAAATATTAGTGATTTGTTTATTAGATTAATAGTTGAATACGCTGGCGCCCTAAAGGTTTTTGTTAATAAAATTTTACACACGCCGGACTTTCAACCAACTACTGAACTAACTGGTTGCTACAGTCACTCCGATTTTCTCAACAGCCAACTGAGAAGGTTGTGGTTTCAGGTGGTCACCTGACAGAAAGAATAAATAATAAATAAAATGTTAAAATAGGAATGTTTTGCGAAATTAATTTCACAGATTTTGGAAATGGCAGAAGGATTACCAGCAGAATTATTAACGCAAATCTTCAATACTAAAATTAGAAAGGGAGGTAGCCGAACAAAAGTAAACACGGGCAAAACACCTGGAGTTGGTCATTTTACGGCTAAAGTATTTACGTCCACGACGATAGAGTGAGAATTCTCTGCAGAAAATTTCAAAATTTATGAGAAACAGACATCTGACTAGTTGATTGGAAAACGTGAATCTACATACCACATCACATAAGAAAGAATGGAGGGATGCAATGCAACCAATCAAGAAGGCACGAGAATATTCCGTGTCTATAAACATGTTCATGGACTGTAGTAAGACAATTGATAATGTGAAATGGAATAAGCTATGGACTATGTTATTTAATATGGAAACTACAAGACACCTGACCTCTAATATTTGTCGAAAAAAAAACTTTCTTTTGCTGAAAATTGACAACACTAAATCTGGAAAATATAAAGTTGGCAAATACGTTCTGTCACCACTTTACTCTAACATCTGTTGTAAAAACGTGATGCGACATGTGATGGAGCACTGGTAAAGTAGAGTGGTTATGGGAGGAACTATTGTCTCTAATTTGAGCCCATCCAGCCACGTTAAGGATGGGTGATTGTAAGGTAGTAAACATGATGGTTTACCTTGAAGTCCTTATGGACAACACCAGACGCTGCAAGTATGAAATTCGACGATAAATGCGTGGGCTGGTCTGCTCAGTAGCGTAGTGCCAAGGCTCGCGACCACGGAATCTGGGGTTGAAATTCTGGTCAGTGTTTAATGGCATTTTTAAACTGCTATTTACATGGTAGCAGTGGACTAGATTGTTGTTAAGTGTCTAATCTCTGTTATCTATCCTGAGTTCGAGTCTCAGCTGCGGTAGAAGGCAATATCGCCGGAAATGGGTATTGTGTTGGTGTTTATGTGTACGTGTCCTAATTGAGCAATAGCTAAACTCCGCCCGGACATAAACATAAATAAGACTATTAAAAAAAATGGCGTGACAGGAATATCACAATGCGTACAAATATCAAACTTACTAACGTTCTAGTTTCCTCTAGTTTTCTTTACGCCTCTAATATATAGATTGTTAAGGAGGCACATACACGGCGTATTGATATTTTTAAAATGTGGGTCTGGAGACGTTTGCAACGAGTTCCCTTAACAGCCCTATTCTCTCTCATACTCTCATTTTTTGTCCACATCAACCAGAGAGAGGACAATATAACACGGTTTATTGTCCAGGGAAAACCAGGTGGAAAGAAGTGAAGAGGAAGACCAACAAAACGGTGGACTGCTACCACCAAGGAACTAATGGAAATGCGCTTTGATGAGACCTTGCGCCTAACAGGTCGCCTCGATAGAAGACCTGAGGCTGTTGGACATATCATACAGCAAAGGAAGACCAAGTAGAACATTACGTGACTTACAAGACGTCTATCAAGACGTTTTAAATAAGAGAGAAGAACCTCTTCCGGGTAGTTTTAGCTTTGAATTTGGAAGTTATGAAATATGTGTTTATATTTATTTGTTTATAATTCGACCTTAAATAGCAAGCCCTCTCTTATGACAATTTCTTAACCTCAAACCCAAGATTTCAACTTAATCTTACTTTAAATTTCTTAAATGTATAACCTATAGACTTTTATCACATTTTCACAATTTTTTTAAACTTTATTAGGGATTTTAATATGCTAATCTCCTAAAACGAAACGAAAGCGCGAGAGAAATCACCAGATTTATCTTACGTTGACGAAATCACAAGGAGTAAATGACTTTAATTTTCTGTAATAAAATTTCCTCGGTGTGACTTTTAATATTCTCTTTTGGTTTGTTCGCTTGAAAAATAAATATAATCAATCATCGCCCACACCTTGTTTCTTCTAGTTTACGTTTTCGGGTTGAGTTGAATAACAAAAGAAAATATCACTTTTTAAATAGAATGTTTAATATAACGAAGTATTTATTTTCTGAGCATAAAAATATACATAAAACAGTAAATCACTTAAATGATTTTGATTCTATCATACAAAAGTGACGGTCTTGATTGCAGGCTGAGAACGTTCAAACACAACAAAGATAACAAAAAGTGTAAAGGAAACTTTTAGAATGAATAATCTCAAATAACTATTATCCACGGTTAGTCTCTGCTATTACTCAAAGTCTCGAGGTAAATTCTCACATGTTCCAAGTATTTATATTAATTCCAACATTTTATTGCAATTGGAACTTTACTCACTAGATCATTATGTAAACTTAACTAAAGGCAATTTAAACATTTATACATAGTTCATATAAAATCCTCATAATATAATTAAAAAATTATTTTTGTTTCTGCCTAGATTCAGGTACGAAAAACAGATAAACTGTGAAAATTTGGTGATTTTCTTACCTTGCATTGCCTTTGAGGAATATGATTTCCTTCACAGGCAGGCTAGAGAATAATAATAACGATAATAATATTTATTTAAAAAATGAAGGATAATAACAATTCAATATTTCATACAGCGTATTTACAATATTACATATTTTTGCCGTATATCGACATTAATAATGCACTGCAAATAATTGAACCAAGGTCTTAAGAGTAAGTATTTTTGGTTTTAAATATTTATGTTTGATAAGAATGTTGCAAGTTATGAAACATATTCTTTATAGGATTTTGCAAACAGTGGAAAGAAAAGCTATCTATGAGAACTAAAGGAAAAACTATATATAAAAATATTAATGAAATCTTTGCATTCTTTCGATAACCTGACTTCTGGTTATGCTAACAAGTAAAAATTCTTATTTGCCATTCTCATTTTAACACTAGCATCCAACCTAGTCCCCTACGGCTAAGCAGGCTAAACTAGTATCGACATGATCCCCTACGATATGTAAATTCAGTTAAGAATGAGAACAAAGGCCTGAAATTAATTTATTTACGTACCTTGTCTTTAAAAATTTTTTCATTCTAACGAATTACATTTTCATAAAATCTCATTCAGTTTCTTGGAAATGCTTAGCCTTTGAAACGTTTTTCGTCCTTATTGTGGACTCATCAGAAAAGTCTAAAGCCACTCACAACGATGTTCCATGCAAAACTAAGACAATATCCATGAATAAGTATAAAATAATTATAATTGACATTGACTGATAAAAAACAACAGATCTTCACCTATCTATTATCTAACTAATATTGGAGCCTATATACGTATATACTCTATGCATGTTTAAAAGTGAATTATTTATTATTTGTTTGCTTATAGTAATGAAATATATTTTTATAGGATTTTGCAAACAGTGGAAAGAAAAGCTATCTAAGAGAACTAAAGCTTTTCTTTCCACTGTTTGCAAAATCCTATAAAGAATATGTTTCATGACTATAAGCTAACAAATAATAAATAATTCACTTTTAAACATGCATAGAGTATATAGGCTCCAATACTAGTTAGATAATAGATGTTGCAAGTTCTCTGTACCATACTTTTCCATTTAGTATCCCGTATTAAAATATGTATATAAAAAATCATAAATTAATGTATAAGTAAAGTATATGCATGCATAGAAACATTGTGCATATAAATTCAATATATCATATATTCTTTGGAACTTCCTGCCATATGTATGTTTTCTTTTTAAGCGGTGCTCGGGGAATCTACAAAATATCACAATTAACTAGTATGTTACTGGTAAATAACCTCTACGCCTGTGACTTTTACGTCAAAGGATCAATTAAAGTTTGCTTTTTTTTGACAAACAACACAAATAAGTATAAAAACTTGAAATTAAATATTTCGCCCACGTTTCGGAAATTTATTCTGTTTCCTTTTTCAAGGCTTTTTTTGAAAAATCTTTTTTGCTGTGTATGATAAATTTGTTGATATAGTTAACAGTTTTTCTAGTTTTTATACAATTTTAAGTTTGTGAAGTTTTTCTTTCAATATTGGCAACCAAGTTGTATAGACATCTACGGAACAATTCGACACGCTTTTATTCTCATTCAATAATATTATCGCGGATTCTTTAATTCTTCTTTTTTTGCTATCTACCTCTTTTGTTAAAATTTTTGCCGACTCCCAGTTTATGCTGTGTCCATTCTCCCAAGCGTGTTAGCAGATCTTGGACCTCTGAATTTCATTTTCTCTTATACAATTTTGATGTTCGCCCAATCTTACACTAAAAGGTCTGGATGACTCACCCACGTTTTGTTTGTTGCACTCACACGGAATACTATAAATGCTGTTTTTTTGAATTTTGCTCATGGTTCTTCGGTTTCGTCTTTGTCAGAATAGATCTTAACGTGCTGTTTGTTTGAAATACCGTCCTACCGCCGCATCGGTGATAGATTTGATAAATCTATCACCGATGCGGCGCAACTTTTCGGATAATCCGCATACATAAGGAATTAACGCTGTGTAACGTTTTTCAGGTTTTTGTCGTACCTGATTGTTATTTTCAATATATATGAAGGTTTTACTGACAAAACCCCCAGGGTGTTGATTATTTATAAGAACTTCCTTTATAAACCGCTTCTCATTGTTTAGTATTTCATCATTAGAAGAAATGATTTTGGCCCTATCATACAAATATTTTACAATACCCCTCTTAACGTGCATCGACTGATTTGAGTTGAAATTTGAATATCTGTTGGTATGTGTTGGTTTCCTATAAACACTTGTTTCAACTGTACCATTTACTTTTTAATTAAAACATCTAAAAATGGTAATTCATTTTTAGTTTCCTTTTCTAAAGTGAATTTAATAGAAGGTTCTTTATCATTTAAACGTTCTAAAAAAACTATCTAGTAACTCTATACCATGAGGCCCGATTGCAAAGATATCATCTACGTATCTCCACCAGATAACCGGTTTGTATGCACAATTTTGAACATGTCTAGTTTCAAAATCCTCCATAAATAAATTTCTTAAAATCGGTGACAATGGAGAACCCATTGCCATACCAAAATCCTGCTGATGGAAATCATTTTCCCATTGAAAATAAGTTGTTTTTGTACACATAGTTAAAAGTTCTATTATGGTATTTACACTCAATTTAGTTCTAGCTTCTAAATTATTTTCATTTAACAATTTGTCTTTGATTATTTTTAAAATTTTGTCTCCTGGGACGTTAGTGAACAGACTAACTACGTCAAAACTAACCATAAGATGTGTATTATGAATATTGTTTTCATAAACTTTTTCGATAAAATGTTTACTATTTTTTATATACGAGTCAGTATTTCCAGGTAATGCATTAACAATTTTAAGCAAGAATTTTGCCAAATTGTGTCATGGCGAATTAATGGAACTAACAGTTGGTCTTAATGGGACATTCTGTTTATGTATTTTTGGTAAACGATAGAAATGAGGGGGCTTGCTATAATGCGGTGTAAGCTCCCGTCGTTCAAAGTCATTTAATTTCAAGTTTTTATACTTATCTGTGTTGTTTATTAAAAAAAAACAACCTTTAACTGATCCGTTGACGTAAAAGTCACAGGCGTAGAGGTTATTTACCCGTAACTTACTGGTTAATTGTGATATTTTGTAGATTCCCGAGCACCGCTTGAAAAGAAATATACATGTGGCAGGAAGTCCCAACGAATTGAAGAAGGAAAAAAAAATTAAGATAATGCCACAAATAACATTTAGACAATATCATATATGTATACAACACAACATATGGAAACATGTCCACTTACATGCAATACGTGTACATATTCTTGCATACTTGCAGATAAAATACTCAATTACTGTTAACAAATGTTTATATCGGTTGTGTGTTATTATCAGAGTATTTCTGTTTCTGATTTATGTTGTCGCAACCTTTGGCGTGCCTCAAGATTCAAACTAGGGTTCACACTTATTTTCAGTATTTATGTGTTGGATTGAATTGCAGCAAACCTCTTTGCGGATGATCTGAAATTATTTATTGAAGTTATTACCATAGAGGATTGTGCAAGATTCTTGTAGAACAAATAAATGTCATTGAGAATTGATACCTAGTGAATAAATTATCAATGAATGTCAAAAACTGTAAAGTTACCACTTATTCACGAAAGATAAATCCGGTTGAATATTCATAGTTTTAACGACATCCCTTTAACTCGTGAAATTAATATATATTTAGGTATACTGTTCTACTTCAGATTGTTAAAGATTTAGGTATACTGTTTGACTGCAGATTGGAATTTATAGCACACATTGATTCAGTTACAAATACATTATATTTGTGTTTTGTGCGTTTCAAATTTGAGTGTGGTTTAGCAATATGGAATCCTATTTATGAGAAACATTCAAAATCATTAGAATCTGTTCGGCGGAAATTTCTCAAACATTTATCTTTTAAAATAGATCACCATTACCCCCAATAGAAATATCCAAATTATTTAATGTTAGCACGGTTTAACTGGGATTCGTTAGAAAACAGAATTATCTCAAACTTAATCTTTATTTATAAGCTTATCAATAATACAATAGACTCCCCAGAACTCCTTTCGCAAATTAATGTTAAACTTCCTCGTTTAGGCTCGCGTCAAGCCTTTACTTTTGCATTATCGTCTCTAACTGAACAGACATTCTTGTTAAACCGACCATTTATTCCATAATGGAAATATATGACTGTGACCATTGTGACATGTTTAGCAGGGTGGAACAAAAAATTCTTTCTTTTTAAATTGTTTTGCCATAGGTGTCAAAATGTTCATTTGGATAAATAAAGATCATTCTCAAAAGCTGATCGACCTATCTTATCATTTTCAGGTTCCTCGCGAGACCGAGAATATAGAAATATTGCTGATTTTACAGGTCTCTAGTACCTTCAATCGTTTATTTAATAAAATATATTTTCTGGTAAGCATAGTACTTAAAATAATTTATTAAAGTATGATAAAAAGCAATTCCAAGTCAATTTGCTTTAGTCTAATATCTCCCAGTTCTTAATTGTCTTTGAAAGTCGCACCACTTACGGGAATTGCTCTACAAATAACACGCTCGAATACAATCACTTATCACAGTCCAAGCAACAGGCATCTATGAGTGGGGTGGGGAGGTAACAAATTCCGGCTTACTTACATTTGTTTGAGTACTACTAAATACCGCTTTTAGTTTCGTGTTTTATGTGGATGTATCGTGGTTGTATGCCCATTGTTCGTTAAGTGTTACAATATATAAGTTATTATGGCAACTATAAGTTAAGGATATTTGATCAATCTAAAATATCGAGTGGCCGTGTGTCACCCAATTTTGAGGACGTTATTTTTTGTTATTTATGTATTTAGAATGATCTAAAATATACATGTGCTGGGAGAGATACAGGTGTTTCTGAAATACTCAAAAACGTTGTACCGAAAATTGAAGAGATTTGACAAAGTACATCAATTTCTACTATTTTTCGAAATCGCATCTGTGATAAACTAAAAAAAAATTCATGGACGTTATAAGCAAATTTGGAAGAATCTAAAATCTAGAAAAAGAACTGCGAGCATGGAAACCAAGAAACAGAAAATAACAGAAGAATGGAAAGTAATGCCAGCGTCCAGGGCATTGAAAAACAGGCCATCATGTAGAACTTCCACCATTATTAAAGAAGCCCACCTATCATCTGTCAGCTTTACTAGCAGTATGAAATTAATGAAGAAAAGGAAGATGCTATACAACGTAGCCTTACGGCACGAACCGTTAAAACAACAGCAATACGAGAATTTAGTATACATTTTGAGGTCAAAGCTTACTCGGAATTAATCATTTGGAATGACATAAATGTTACAAAACCGCCAGTGCTAATAAGGAAATGCATGTTACCAAAGCGTTAGATGTGAGTTCTCCTTATTTTTCACATTTTTCACAATACCCAAGCCGTTGAATGACTCATGCGACTTGCAACTGAAACATCACTAGCTGTTTGCGGCCAAAAAATCGAGATGGATTCATTCAAACTCGTATAAAATCAAGAAAAATATATTGCCATAATTTGAAACGAAATTACTTTAAAAATTGGATAATAACTGAAATATTAAATATGTTCTGTTTTTGTTTGTTTTTCTATGTCTATTTGTGTTTTTTTTTTTAATGAAACGTCTGATTTTATTTGATGTTCATCCTTCTATAGTTGTTAAATATAGAGAATAAAGTAATAAATTGCACGATTGAAAGATGTCGAACGGGACAGACGTTACTGTTAACATAGCGTGCAAACGGTGTAAATCTAAGTTAATTAATGGCATAAAGAGCATAAACTGTGAGAGTAGTTATCATATCAGCTGTGCCAAATATTTATCTAATGTGAAGTTTTCAGAGGACAAGACTTATGTTACTTGTTGTGATATGACGAATTCGGATACGGACACGGCATTTTTCGATGCCATGGAAGAGATCGGTAATGTTAACTCAGACACGGGGAAAAAGGTAGATGCTCCTATATATACCTACATTATTAAACAAAAAGATAACTTAATTAAGGAACTACGCGACAAAATTAAGTTACTAAGTGATCAAATAGATCTAATGCATAAAATTGCAGAAATTACAAAAGAAAAAGGCGAGTCTGTACAAAAACTGCCTACAAATAAAAACTCAATCAATTTACCTGATAAAAATACACAAAAAGCAAAAGATAACAAACCCAGTCATTCAGCGGTAGCCATCAACGACAAAAAAATAGGGAACTCTCATGTACAAAAAAAACTATTATCAGCCGAATTGCTAAATATACAGAGTGAATTAAAATGTAATGAAATAATAAATTTAGCCAATAATGAGGGGAAAAAAGTGGTATCTTCTTATCCTGCTGCACCGCATTCTGCAAATCTAACTGCAGAAAACTCAGATGGACAATGGAAGGAAGTAACATATAAACATAAATCATTTTCCCAAAAAAGAAAAATGGTCATTGGAAATAACAAGGAGTTAGGAATAAAAGGCGTACGAAAACTGGTCCATTTACATGTATCTAGAGTTGACCTCGGTACATCGACTGAGAACTTGAAAGATTTACTAAAAAACTCCTTTCCAGAAGTGAGCTGTGAATCAATAACTCCAAAGTGCCCGAATATTTACTCATCATTTAAGGTCACGATTTGTGAAGACAATTTTAAAAAAGCAATGGACCCCAAGGTTTGGCCCGATGGTGCTTGCATAAGTCGTTTTTTTCAGAGACGAAACCCAACAAACCATGTGATAAAGTAATGTTTGAACCAGAAATACTTTTACTAAATGTGCAGAGTTTAAATTCACAGGCCATAAACTTGTTAGAAATTGATGTTAGTGACCATGATAGTATTAACTTTTTATGTTTGACTGAAACCCACTCTAGAGTGGAAGATATTAAATTAAAACATATTAATGGATTTTCATTAAGTAGCTTTTTCTCACGTAATGTACACGAAAAAGGAGGTGTAGCCATTTACTCAAGGTCTAACCTCAATATAAAAAGAATCAATTTAGATCATTTTTGCGTTGAAAAACATTTCGAAATATGTGCAGTTTCCTGGAAACACACAACAACCAATTTAATAACAATAATTTTATCTTGCTACAGATCTCATTGTGGAGATATCAACATATTTTACGATTATATGTTTAACGTTTTAGAATCATTATTTAGGCCCAATATAAACATTGTTTTATGCGGGGATTTTAATAAGCATTTTCCTCTCAGGAAGAATTATATTAAATCGAACGATATTAACAAAAAATGGGTTAATAATGAAGTTAAAATGTCAAGTATAAAATTAAAAGATTTACACAATCTAAAAAATGTATATCCCGAGTTAAATGATGAATACAAACGTGCAAAAAGAAAACACACAATGCTTGTTGAGAAGACAAAAAAATGTTTCTTCCAAAATAAAATAATTAATTCTACAAATCAGTCAAAAGCTGCATGGAAAGTAATTTCTGAAATGTCAAATAAAATCAATAAAAAAGATAACATACAAGTACTGGAGGAGGGGGTTTAACGTAAAAATCCCGACGCAGTGGCTTCCGCTTTAAATAATTTTTTTATAAATGCACCTCTAAAGATCTCCCAGAATAAAACAACTAAGAATGTCAACATTAATAACAATCATAATATCAGCAAAAATCAAAGTTCTATCTTCCTGGAACCTTTTGATGTTGAAGAACTGCTGCATATATTAAAAAATAGATTAAAAAACAAGTATTCCTCAGGTCCTGATGAGGTTCCCATGTTCTTAATTAAAAAAGTCATCGGTATCATTATAGAGCCAATTACGTATCTGGTAAATCTATCCTTTACTACAGGAAGTTTCCCGAAAACCCTAAAAATAGGTAAAGTTATACCTATTCATAAAAAATATGATCCACAAGATATGGAGAATTATCGACCAGTCACGATTCCTCCTTGTTTTTCAAAAATCTTTGAATATTCATATCTTGCGCGGCTCTCAAAATTTGTTGAGAAACACAATATAATTTCGGAAAATCAACACGGGTTTCGTGCCAATAAATCAACTAGTACTGCTGTGTACTCTTACTATAAAAAATTAATAGAACATATAGAGGAAGGAGAATGCCCAGTTGGAATCTTTTGCGATCTAACTAGGGCATTCGACTGTGTCGATCAGGACAACCTATTGGCCAAATTATATTTATACGGCATACGAGGAGTTGCACTTGACTGGTTAGCCTCTTTTCTAAAAGATCGTAAACAATTTGTAAGCTTAACTCACACCGATTCCAAAACCACCTGTAAAGTCAACTCCAAGTACGTAACCGTGAATGCGGGTGTCCCTCAAGGTTCTGTATTGGGTCCAATACTGTATATATTATACACAAACGACCTTGAGAATTGGACACCAAACGCATTTTCAGTATTGTATGCGGACGATAAATCTTTGCTGATCTCCGATACATCGGACGATTTACTGACATATAAATGTAATAATGTGTTAGAGACAGTGTGTAATTGGTACAATAATAATTCACTTTTTATGAACCAAGAGAAAACAACGCTTTTAAGATTTCACCACAGGCAAAAGGAATGCCGCAAATTAAATATTAAAATAAATAATGTCACATTAAAATGTGAACAGCAAAATAAGTTTTTAGGAATCACAATGGATGAGTGCCTAAACTGGAAGGCTCACTGTGGTAACTTGATATCAAAATTAAATACAGTTTGCTATTTGTTCAGAAATATAAAATCAATTCTGACACAAGAACAATTAATAATTATATACCACGCACAGGTAGGATCTAGACTAAGATATGGCATATGTGTTTGGGGTAGCTCCACCTTATCATCGGAGGTTTTTATCGTTCAAAAACGAATTTTAAGGTGTATTGCTAATGTGTCCAATACAGAATCATGTAGAGGATTGTTTAGAGATTTTAAAATTTTAACTCTTGTAAGTGTACTTATTTATGAATTGTGTGTATATGTCTTTAAAAATAAAACAAAATTTATGTTGACAAAAGATGTCCACAACATTGGGACTCGACAAGTTGATAATTTATATATTCCCTTTTGCAAGTATAAATTGACAACGGATTCACCCGATTACATGGGTCCATATATATATAACAAATTACCCTCTAAGATAAAAGAAGCTAAACATTTAAGATCTTTTAAAATGAAGCTGAATCAATACTTGACAGATAAGTGTTTTTATACATTAGGAGAATTTTATGAAAATGTCCATAAGTAGCATAAGTTAGTTTAAGTAATGTGACTATTCCTATACAAATGCATTTGTCTATAAGGAAAATAAATATTATTATTATTATTATACGACTCGATCGCATTAGTTATATTTTTGGAAAAATTTGTTTAAAAGTGCATATTTTGACTTCCTTGAGGAACTTGAAATGTGGATAATATCATTTAAAATGTTTCACAGTGATTTGTAGTACATTAAGACCCATTTTTGCGACTATGATATTACTAATATCCAAAGGATAGGGTAATGGTAAAAAGAAAGCTTTTTTCTTAAATATTGAACCCATTGAGGAACCTGAAAATAACAAAGTACCGTTTTCAATTTTTGCACATTAATAACAACCAAATGCACCTTTTGATAACTATGTGTTAATAATTCTCAAAAAAAAAATAAAAAATCTAATTTTGCATTCCACCCTAATGTTTAGTCTTTCTTTAAATAAATACACCAAGACCATAAAACTTTGTGTTCGAAGTAGACTGTAATCTATTTCTTATAACCGTAAATTAAAATAACAATTCTTTGCACTTATATTTTATACTATTTATGTCTTATATTGTATACTTTTCATTTATGAAAAATATTATACAATTATCAATAACTGTTAACTTCAACATACTTCAGTAAAATTTCGGCTGTTAATTTTCCCATTTCGGAATAAAATAATTATTTTAATTTAATTTCTTTTATCATAAAATTGCTTTCAAATTACCTCTTAATTAAATAATCCGTTTCTTTGTGTTTAGTATCATAAAGTTGTTAAAATTTTTAAAATGAATTATAAAACAATTTAATGTCTATCAAGGACCAAAATATGTGTATAATCAAAAAAACATGAATAAATTTCGAATAAGCATATTATAATACTAATTAATTACCTTCCTAATTGGAAGAACTTTTTTGAAACACTAATTTAGTTATATTTGAAGTATTAAGCGAATAGAAATATTTATTTAATGACTATCTATTTATTATGAGGAACCAATAGTTCTTTAAGTTTACGCAAGTTTTATGCACATTGCTTAATCTGGGCACACTAACGTACAAAGTAAGTAAAAGACGCGCTAAAATAACAGTTTACATTTTTACATATTATATTCCTTTATTATTTCCATCATCTTATCAAACGTTTTATGAATCATATATTTGTCTAGTTGGCGTCCACTTGTACATAGCGCGTCTAACTATGTTCCGCAATTGGACGCAATTGTCTGGTACGTGTCAAACTTCTCGAGTTCCAAAGAGCTTGTGACATTCTTTGTCGAATAAGTTATGAACTTTTCCGCTCGTCTTTGGAGTCCAGTAGAGCTTTTTTGTTATTTTTCCCATTCTAGAATCTTTTCTGTTATGTATTCCTTAGATTAGTCACATAACGGCTCGGGCTCGAAAAAGGGGGCTTCAGCACATTTAATTCAAGTCTGTCAGCTAATTCATTACCTTCTATTCTCCGTACCTTGGCGCCCACATCAAGATAACTTGTTTTCGTCAGTTGCTTCAGAGATTGTCTGCAGTCCCAGGCAATTTCAGGTTAAGAAACGTAAGACCTCAGAGCCCTTAATGCTGCCTGGCTATCTGAAACTATATAGATCTTTGTCCTTTGAATTACTTTATATGTATATTTCGAAGAACATGGATCTATACCATAAATTTCTGCCTGGAAAATGATTTTGGTACCACCTGTGGCTTTAGACAGCGTGCACTTAGGCACGCTGTGCCTACTTTAACCCCCTCAGCCATCTTCGATCTAACTGTGTACCAAATGAATGAATCTTATTCCAACTGTGTTACTTCAATTCGGCTCATTTTACGGCTCTCAATCAGCACATCAAAGGAACAATTCTTAAGTGACAAACCGGATCGCCTACTTGAGCTGGAATGCCTGCTAATGCCTTAAGACATTAAGTACTGCCTCCTTCCTTGCATATAGAGTTGGAGAATGTAAGTTAAGTGTAGGTCACCATGGGTAATAGATAGTCTCAGAAATCCCTCCGGCGAGAACCAGTAATAATATTATACTTAAGTCAGTTCTCAATAAAATGTATAACCTCCTACAGTAATGACCAGGTCAACAACATATCCCTGGACGTTGAGGAATTACTTAATGTATTGAAGAAGTCATGCACCACCTCTGATTCTAGCCTATGGTCAGCCCTTGATTGCAACCATGCATCTCCTCTCCCACATTTGTAGTATTACTCAACTTCTTTGCATGGATTGTTAACGTTTCCTTTCCGCTACAATCTGTATGAATTCGTAGATGTTGTTAAATGAATCCTTTATATCTATGCCACTTTCTTTGCCAGAAATGCCTTTTCAATGCCTGTAACCAGGCTATTATTGATAATATAATAACAAATAACAAAGCAAATTTATTGCATGCAACAAATGTTTCAAATTCTCTGTCAGACCACCTAGCTCAAACTATCACAGCAGACGGAGTTTAAATACAAAAAACCATTTTTCCGAGGAAAACATAGGAAATTGTATAAATGAAGTAAAAAATTATGAATCGCATGAAATTTACGACTGTCATGATGTTAATAGAGCATATAATAATTTACTAAACATTCTACAATATTTACAAGACAAATATTTTCCAGTAAGAATACTCAATACTAAATGCAAAAAAAGCCGTAAGTAACCAAAGGAATAAGGACTTCATGCGAACACAAAATATTCTTATATGGTCAATATAAAGAAGGATTTGTGACAAAAGAATATTATTACAAATACGCCAAACACATTAAAAAGAGTTATAAGAAAAGCTAAAATTATGGAAAATGACAACTTTATAAAAAAATTTTCAAATAAAAACAAAAGTAGCTGGAAAATTATAAATAATATAATAAACGAAAACAAGAGGATGGAATTAATATTAATGGAATTAAAAATGAACAGGAAACTAACATACAAGCTTTAAATAGATTCAATAACTATTATATGAACATTTGTAAAACAGATAAAACTAATATGCATGTTGACATTGGCATGTTAATGTATTCTATATTTTTATCGAAAACGTGTGAGTCTGAAATCATAGAAATAATAAGCAATCTAAAAAATAGTAATGCTGTAGGAGAAGACAACATATTGTCTAAATGTTATTTGTGGCATTATCTTAATTTTTTTTCCTTCTTCAATTCTTTGGGACTTCCTGCCACGTGTATGTTTTCTTTCTAATGTTAAAAGAAGAACTTCACAAACTTAACATTGTATAGAAACTAAAAAACTGTTAACTATATCAACAGTTCTATGTAAATAGTAAGTATCTATGGATATTGAATATAACAAACATTCTTAGAGCTGTGTATTTGTCATACACAGCAAAAAAGATTTTTCAAAAAAAGCCTTGAAAAAGGAAACAGATTAGATTTCCGAAACGTCGGCGAAATATTTAATTTCAAGTTTTTATACTTATTTGTGTTGTTTATTTATAAAAACCAACCTTTAACTGATCCTTTGACGTAAACGTCACAGGCGTGGAGGTTTTTTACCAGTAAAATACTGGTTAATTGTGATATATTTTGTAGATTCCCCTAGCACCGCTTAGAAAGAAAACATACATGTGGCAGGAAGTCCCAAAGAATTGAAGAAGGAAAAAAAATTGAAGACAACATACCTATAAAGCTTTTGAAATATCTAAAACTATACATTGCCGCACTTCTAATGCACATAACCAATTTAATGCCACAAAATCATGTATTTCCTGAAAGATTTAAAAGATCTATCATCAGGCCAATATTTAAAAAAGGACAAAAAAACGAAATAAAAAACTATAGACCAATTGCGATCTTAAACAACATTTCGAAAATTTTTGAGAAGCTATTAGCAAAAAGGATTATTGCATTTTTCAACTGAAACAAATTATTTTCATTAAATCAAAAAGCCTACTTAAAAGAACGATCAACAGAACGAGCTGTTTTTCAGGCAATAGATAAAATATTAAAGTCGATTAGTGAAAGAAACAAAACCGAGGGAATTTTTTTAGATTTGTCAAAGGCATGTGATGCTATAAACCATAGTCGATTATTAGTTTATAAATTAGAGAGGCTAGGTGTAAGAGGTACAGCTTACAATCTTATAAAGTCTTATTTTAGTGAAAGGCAGCAAAAAGTTGAAGCTGTTGAATCAAATGGTCAAAAGCTTAGTTCTGAATGGAGATCTGTGCATCGAGGTGTACCTCAGGGCTCCGTATTGGGGCCTCTGTTATTCATAATTTATGTAAATGACTTACCTGACATCCTTCCAGAAACGCTAATAGCATTTGCTGATGATAACTCTGCTATCATATCTGCAAAAAAATATTGAGGACCTGAAAAATAAAATGTTACACTGTGTCAACATATTAAGTGACTGGCTATGATAAAAATTTACTAACCTTGAATTTGGAAAAAACCGAAATTATGCAGTTTCACTCATCGTATCTAGTGGAAGAGGACATCAATATAGAGGTTAATAAGATGGTATTAAGAGACGTGAAAACAGTAAAATTCCTTGTGCTACATCTAGACCCTAGATTAACTTGGAAGGAACCCATTAAAAAATTAGCTCCAAAACTAAGTTCTTTGTGCTACCAAGTTCGTACTCTAAGAAATAACGTTAGCATTGACATGTGTTTAAGTGTATATCATTCCTATTTCCATTCAATTGAAAAATATGGAATTATTTTTTGGGGAAACTCAGTCGACGCTAATAGAATACAAGTTTTGCAAAAAAGGTGTATTCGCAACATATTTAATCTGAAAAAGATAGATTCCTGTAAATTGTATTTTAAAGAAAATAATGTACTTACATTGACGTCACTCTACATCTTCGAGTGTGCAGTTTTTTATAAGTAAAACTATACATTACTATTTTCTTAACTAACGGAAAATAGACCAAAACGTAAATTTGCAAGCGCTCCTTGCGTCTTTTCTGAACGACAGCTAATAACACAATTATCATTACTGAGGGCGGTAAAATTCACTGCCTCCCCTCGCAAATAACAAAATCGTTAAAATACACATTAAATCGGGGAGGTCCAATTCACCTTCTCCCGTGTGGATCGGCTCAAAGCCGTAACTCGACTCCTACTTTAAACCTAAAAATCTACCTACGCGAAACAAATAACCCCACTGTACACTTATCCTCTCCGTACCACGTTAAAAGTCAAACGGTCTTTATACCTGACTCGCGTTAAAGGTGTTTCGATAGCACAAAACAAATTTTATAATACATACATTTTAAACATATTTTTATTTAATTTAAGGTACTGAGTGTTCTTTTAAGACGTGACCGTTACACTTTCTAAGATTAAATTCGAGAATAATGCGACGATTGTCCTGCTGTGGGATTGCTCTTTATATAATTTAAATTATCAACATAGTTTTCATATAAAATTAAAATGTTATGAAACATTATAAAAATAAAAATTATTGCTTTATCATTGATATATTAGTATATAAACAAGTGGTTCGTCAATAATATGCACCATTTTGTATTTTCATTTTGATATAAATTAATCTCCGCTACGTTGAGCTGAGATCAAATAAATCAAACATTATTTATTAATTATAAATTATTAACCATAACAAATATACTGCTGCCGATTATAATTACAAATTCAGTTAAATTGAATAGTCTATAATAAATATTTGCAAATAGATATACATTAGTAGTGTTTTATTCGTGTTGGTTTAATTAGAATTGTAAATTTAAACTTTGTTCAAACATGGAATAAACAGAATAACTCTCTCATTGTGTCAGAATGTATATTTATGTCGTATTATTTAGAAAATCATGATTTAGATAACTGTATCTGATCGATAGAGGTCTTTGATTTTTTATAATAAAATATGATATAACATTTATAAAATATGTTAATGAAAGGGCCATATGTTTCGCAAAAACCATAACTCTGTCGTTATATACAATAATATACATACTCACTGACAAGAAAAAAGTAATTTTAAATTTAATAACTATGCCTAACTTTTAAATAAACAACAGAAACATGTTTTGATATTGAATGTTTATTAAACGTCAATTGTTGAAAAAATCTAACGGATTGATTATTCTAGTCTTTAGTCAAATCTCATGAAAATAGGCATAAAACATAGTATCCAAAAGGTGGCCTTAGTGCTAATCCAATACAGTTATTGTTTCGTTTACCATAAGGAGAAGACTGAGACTGAGGGCTTTTATGTTTAATGACATATTACTGAATTTTCATGGTGTAGTTAAATGTCTAGGAATAGTTCTGGATCAACGACTTACCTGGAGCTCTCATTTAGAAAGGACACTTAAAGAAAGCACCGTGGCTACTTGAATGCGGGTTCTTTGATAGGACTTGGGTCTGAAGCCGAAAATGATCTACTGGTTTTATCTTTCGGTTATGAGATCCTATGGTGACCTAAACATTGTATGTGTATGTTTGTCAAAATTTTATAAAAAACTAAAAAAAAAAATTCAGAATTCTCAGAGTACTAACTGTTTATCGCTTATCAAAGAAATTAAGCCTGATGCAAGTACTCATATTTAAATCGGACGATCTGGTTGATATCTTAAAGATTTTGGAGGTATTCGAATTGGAGTATGTTACGACACCCACTGACTTATATAGAAACTTTATTTAGTAAAGAAAACTAATACAAACAATGATATTAACATATAGTAAACATTGTTTTTATCCTAAAACATTAATAAACTAACAATAACTTTGGTGGGGATATTTAACAACTTATTTCTTAAAATATCACAGTTTACTGCTATACTTTTTTAATATTCAATAAGTCCAGAAAATTGTTCTCAATCACTTTTGATTACTAATCCTATGCTTACTAATAAAATCAAATCAATATATTAGAGATTTTTGCTGAACCTTCCATCGAATCTATAAATGTAAATGACGAAACTATCACAGAGAAAAATACAGTAATAAAAACTTTTCTGTATTTTATGACAACATGAGAAGTATAGTGAAAAACTTTGATGCAATGATGATACTACTACATGAATTAAAATATGGCTTTGGGGTTATATTATTTACACAGACGTGGAAAATTGTTTTTTTAAAATAGATGGATTTAAAATGTTATATAACGAGGGAACTGTCAATAAAAACGATGGTATAGCGATGTACATTAAAGATAGTTATAACAACTATTCATACGATATTAAAGGATGTGGTACTATTAATTTAATTGAAACACAATTATATTATACAGACAATAAAAATAGTTATAACAGGTATGTATAGACCCCGTCAACGTGCCCATATGATTTTAACGAGAATTTGTATAGTTGTTTAAACAATTGTAATGAGTACACAAAATACCTACATTTATTGATTGGCGATATAAGTATCTACATTGGATCAGATCAAGATTTTATTCAAGAATATCTAAACATATTGGGAGAATTTGGGTTTCTGTCATTAATAAATTCCAGTACTAGTATACAGGGAAACACGAAATCAACTATATGTCACACATTTATAAAAAATAAAAGCTACCTTACATATAAATAAGTTATAATTAAAACTGATATCACAGATCACTTGCAAATTGCTGCTCAAGTTAACTTAGAGGTACTCCGGGATTGCGAATCTGAAACAGAAACGTACAATAAGTTAAATAAAGAACGATTCCTACATACCTTACAAACTGAGAATTGGGATGAACTGTATAATTCTGATGACGTTAATATAGCCACAAGTATAAAAAAGTTTAAAGCTGCCATAGATTCTGCCACAAAAAAAAATTAAATTAAATAAAAAACAAAGAAAACGAAATCTCTGGATCACACAAGGTCTGATGAGATCTGCAGCTATTAAACAATCTTTGTATAAAAAAGCTATGTCGAATTTAGAGGATGTAAATATTCAGAATAATTACAAAAAATACAAAAACAAACTAAGTGAACTTATAAAGAAAGCAAAACTATTATGAAAAGGAAATTGAAAAAAACAGATATTGTAATAAGGCTCCTTGGAAAGCTGTCAATGATTATGCCGATAAAAAAACAATTCCAGCAAGTATAAAAAGAATTAAATACAAAGAACATATAACTGAAAACCAAAAATTGATAGCAAACATATTCAATAATTAATTAATCTGAAGTAGGGAAAGAAATGGCACAAAAAATTATCATACCTTCTGAGTCAGTTTTAGAAAAGAAAGTATTTAATAAATCCATATTTCTTAGGCCTACAAATGAAATTGAGGTGGTGACTTTAGTATATACGTCAAAACCTGACAAGGCCCCGGGAGAAGATAACATAACTTCAGAAGTATTAAAACTTGCAGTAAAACACATAAAAAAACCTTTAACACATTTAATAAATAAAATATTACAAACTGGAAAGTTTCCGCAAGCATTTAAAGAGGCTGTTGTAAAACCTTTATTATTTAAAAAAGTTGATATTCAGGACGTAATCAATTATCGCCCAATATTCTTAATATCCAGCCTGGCTAAAGTGGCTGAGAAGGTAATAAAAGAAAGAATTACATCATATTTAGATAAATACAAGCTTTTATCAGAAAAGCAATTGGGCTTTAGACAGGGCATTTCCACCGAAGATGCTATTGTTAATCTTACCAACATTATTTACCAGGGTCTTGATAGAGGGGAGGCTGTGCTTTGTGTGTTTCTAGACTTGACAAAGGCCTTCGACACAGTTAGCGATGAAACTAATTGAAACTGCCGAAGACCTTGCTTTTAGAGGAATAGCATTAGATTTAATTAAAGACTACTTAAATCATAGAGTTCAATATGTAAAAATTGAAAACTGCCAAAGTGAGCGACGTGCAGTGGAATTTGGTGTTCCCCAAGGTACAGTTCTCGGGCCGGTTTTTTTGTCAATATATGTTAATGGCTTTCTACTACTTAAAAAACACAATCAGACGTAGCCTCATTTGCAGATGATACATTGTTAATTTATAAAGCCAATATCTGGGATGATGTTAAAGCAATTGCAGAGCAAGACTTGAAAAAAATAAAATTGTGGTTTGATGAAATGGTGTTGTCAATAAATTTTTCTAAAACCAAATACTTACCCTTCTCATGCAATAAGACTAAACTACCAACATTCAATTCATTAAAAATTCAAACTCCACAAGATGAACCAATAATTTGCAGCGTAGAGCATATAAAATATCTTGGCATAGAAATTGACAGACACTTGAAATGAAACTGTCACGTCGAGTATCTCATTAAGAAACTAAGATTTATTCTCTTGAAATTAAAAAACTCAAGCAAATTTTGAGCAAGCATCATATTAAATTGATTTATTATTCGCTAGTAGAAACACATATGAAATATGGTATTGCAGGTTGGGGAGGTCTATACCAAAGTAATGGAAAACATTTGGAAGCAGTACAAAAGATATTCCTTAAAATTATGACCGACAGAAACAAACGTTATCCAAGTGACTTGTTGTTTAAGGAAACTGATGTTTTAGATATTAGACAACTGTATACTTTCAAAACGTTATCATCAGCATAAAAAGAAGCAACAACTCAAATTCATTGAGCACCATCACGATACTCGTTATAAAAAAGATAAGAAAACTCAGACATGTAAATCAGATAAAACAATCGGCCAAAGATCATACTATTTCATTGCACCACATATTTATTCAAATCTGCCCCAAGAAATCCGAAATATTTTAAATCCAAATGTATTTAAAAAACGTGCAAAAAAGTGGGTTAAAACCACCGAAAGACATATAATTCATAATATTATTGGTTTAAAAAATTGCTAGCGTTTAAATATAAATAGATTAAATGTAACTACTTATTCAAAATATTTTTTTATTAACTTATTTCTAGTTCTCATCTTTTAGTTATATTATAAAATGTTTCCCTATATTGTTATATTCACAAATATAAATTTTAGCATTACACTAAATTAAGTTAAATATAAATTGAAGCTACACCGCAGTCACGTACTTGTCTTTGACTTCAGTGGTCACGGTCCTCCTATTGGACTCCTTTGTTTATTTTCCATTTACCTTATCTAGATATATATATTTTTTGTAGATGTTATTATTTTATGTTCTTTATTTAGACATTGATATTTTGTAATTTTTATTTTGTTCGGAAAATAAATTAGTCTTGTTCTTATTCTTAAATAAATTGCATATTTGCATTTAATTTGCCAGGTAATTCTTTAATTTCCTCTTGAAGACAAGTAAATTTCCAGTTTGTTTTATCTCATCTGGTAAACCATTGTAATCTTTTACACCATTAAAAAATATACTGTTCTTTAATAGCTCTGTTTTAACTGACGGTGTATGAAAATATTTGCTAGTTCTGGCGTAATGTTCATTTTTAAAAGTGAATTATTTATTACTTGTTTGCTTATAGTAATGAAACATAATCTTTATAGGATTTTGCAAACAGCGGAAAAAAAAACTATCTATGGGAACTAAAGAAAAAACTATATATACAAATTTTAATGAAATCTTTGCATTCTTTAGATAACCTGACTTCTGGTTATGCTAACAAGCATCCAACATAGTCCCCTACGGCTAGTAATGTTCATGCTTTTCACGATATGTTATTAGCAAATGCCTTAAACCTAGTGCAGTTAAATTATTATATACTTTAAAAATAAAGACAAGCACACTGTATTGGCAAAACTGCCTCACATTTAACCATTTCAGTGCCTTCAACACATCATCTATATGTGCATAGGGACCCCACTTTAAAATAGCTCGAATTCCCCCATTCTGCAAAATTTTGAGCCTAGCTAGGCTCTGCGCTATTGGCCATGTATAATATTGTCGAACAATAGTTAAAAATGTGGTAGTACTATTGCGTTATAAATTTTAATTTTCAATTCCATACTTAGATTGTTGCTAACACGGATCATGAAGCCAATTTTAGCACCGACGTTTTTAATCACATAGTTAATATGTTAAACACCAACGCATCATCTGCAAAGAGTTTAATTTCTGAGTATTTCAATATTCCATGTAAATCATTGATATACAAACAAAACAGGAGTGGTCCGAGTATACTGCCTTATGGAACACCATGTATAATGTTTTCTGTATTAGACAACGCGAATTTCATCAAAATTCGTTGGCTCGTTTCGGCGCTAGCGTATCCTCATACATTACAGATTACAGATTACAGTTGGGTTGTTCAGGCGTTTGACCTCTTCTCACCTCGACCTATAAAGATCTTTTGTGATTACCCCATATCTATATGTTCCCATCCAATCCTAGGCTTCTAAAGAATCCTAGAATCTTCCTGGGGGCTAACTTTGACACTTCTGCAGGTGTTAAAATCACCTGTTCCAAGTGTTGTAGCCTTTGCCGGACTAATACTTCGCATGTGCAAAGTATGCGTTCCGACGTTTCGGTTGTCTTTGTACAGAATCGACAACTTTCGTCCTCAGCCTTGCCCGCTTTTTTAAGATGGTATTTTAATGGGAAGTGACCCGTGAAAAGACCTGTTAGTAGTCTTAATTCCTTTTTGCTGAGTTCAAGTAGCTCTTTAGCTCTCTTTTGCGAATAAGTAATAAACTTTTTCGCTTGTTTTTGTCCTGGAGTTGAGTTCCAGTAGGAGGATTTTTGTTCATCCTCCCATGTTCTTACCTCCTCCGTCGTGTTACTTCTTGCCATGCCACAAAACGGTTCTGGTCCGATGAATGACGATTTGGCACCCTGTCTTGCAAGGTCGTCCGCAATCTCATTCCCTTCTATTCCTTCATGCCCTGGCACCCACATCAAGTTGACCTTGTTGTTTCTTGTCAGTTGCTTTATTGTTTGTAGACATTCCCAGGCAATTTGTGACTCAAAGGTGAATGAACTCAGAGCTTTGAGTGCTGCCTGGCTGTCTGAAACTATATAGATTCTTGATCCCCGTGTACCTTTATTTATGCACTGTCGAGCACAAAGATCTATGGCATATATTTCTGCCTGAAAGATGGTGGGAGTGTGACCCAAGGCTATTGTCATCCTGCTGTTTGGGCCGTATACACTGGCGCCTACTCCCTTATCCGTTTTGGATCCATCCGTGTACCAGATGAGTGATCATTTTTCCCATTGTGGACCTCCAGAGCTCCATACCTGGCGGCTAGGAATTACCACTCCAAAGGTTCTCTCAAAGTCGAACCTTTTTGGTGTGGAGTCTGTGGGCTTGGTCATTGAGTCTAACTGGACTTCATTTAGGACAGTCAGATGACCAATCAGATCCCCTGGTTTAAATTTCTTACTAGAATGTATCCTGTAGGCGCCAAGATCTGCCTCCCTTTTAACATGGATATGGAAGAGAGGCAGATCCAGTAGCGCCTCCATTGCTGCTATTGGACAGGTGCGTATTGCACCTGTGATTCCAAGACACGCTAACCGTTGCAGTTTTTGCAGCCTGTTTTGTGCTGTTTTTTTTTTGTTTTTGTCCACCATACCATCGATGCGTAGGTGTCAATAGGTCTAATCACCGTTAAATATGACCAGTAGATCATTTTCGGTTTTACTCCCCAGGTTTTACCGAAGAGCCTATGGCATGTCCAAAATGCCATCGTTGCTCTTCCGATTACCCTTGTTTGGTGTGCGCTCCAAGTGAGTTTTTGATCTAGATTACTCCTAGATATTTGACTTCACTGGAGAAGTTAATTAGTGTGCCATTCAACGTTGGAGGCTTTAATGTAAGCTTCTTTCTTTTGGTGAATGGTACTATGACTGTTTTACATGGGTTGACATTTAGGCCCTCCTCCATGCACCAATTTTTGATAATGTTGAGAGCAATTTGCAATAGGCCTGACATCATCCTATCGTTTTTGCCTCTTATTATTATCACTAAGTCATCAGCATAGCCTTGGACATCAAATTCATGGTTGCTTAACCTTTTGAGAATATTATCGACTACCAGAGACCATAGCAAGGGTGATAGGACCCCTCCCTGGGGGCATCCCTTCAAGGCAGTTATTGTTACCGAATCTGTTGAGCATGGAATAAATCCTTCTTGTTGTTGAAGGCTCAAACCCTCTTTGACCTGCTGCCCTTTTTATTGATTCATATCAGGTGTTATCAAAGGCCACCTCTATATCTATGAATGCACAAAGGGCTACTTCGTTTGCAATAAGTGTCTTTTCATCCTCATACATACAAACATTTCTTTAAAATCCAATTTTTCGTATGATGTACATAAATACATTAATATAAAAATATGATATCTTAATTTTGGAGTGAAAAAATGTGAATTTAAATGTTTTCTGAATGTGATAATTGACAACATTGACTTGACTAAAGGAGGCAGATTATATCCGAATTATATATAAAGAATCTTTCGAAAATAACAAATCGAACCTCAAGCAGATAGAAATTTGCATACCGATATAGTCCGCAACTGGCGGGAGAAAGTCCTTCATGGAAAATACCCTGCAGCCTTAGAAAAACAAAACATCGATAACATAATACTCCATCACATGGTTGAGAAGGGGGTATTTACACCCAGAACAGAGGATTTCTTTACATCTACTCGAGATGAATGGATAATGACCAAGAACTATGAAAAATATATTTTAACAAACAAAGTAGTGAAGACAGATCAAATGAATAGTGAATTCCATTTCAAAAAAGTTGAAATGTCATATTTTCAGTCATTTCTCATCCTCTTGGAGGTAAGCAAGGAGTAGTTTAACTTTCATCAGAGGTATCCAGTCACCAAGATACCCATGAACCTCTTTGACGTAAAGGCTACATGCCAGACATCGAACAGAGTATATATCTTATTGTTCGTTTTTTCCTCATTTATTTAACCTTGGCCTATTTCCGCAAATAAGTACAAACACCAGTGCCAGAAGATAAGCCACCCTAACCTGGTAATTTTGCCGAACATATTCTCTATCGATGAGTAGGGATTCTTTTCTTGCCTAACATTTAATAGACAAGAAACTGGCTACATTAGATATTTTCCTAGTGACGGTATATTAACTACGCAAATCTCGCCTAATACTACATAACTTCTGCGTATAAGCTGATGTGCAAGGCGCTAGAAGGTGCAGTGAGATCACTGTATTTCTCTCGATATCACCCACTAAAGTATTAACCGTGAGCACAGTTGCTTCGCTTTTCAAATCTAGATATGAGTATAGTCAGGACTGTGCTAGCCCTGACATTACTTAATTTTAAATTAATATTCTTTTTAGTTTACTTGTTCATTATTTTCCTTGTTTGTTTTCAACACTCAGATATATCAAAATATAGTACCATAATAAATGTTAAATCCAAATTCAACTTCTGACAATATATGTCAAAGGTTATTATATTCCATTGGTGAGATAATTTTGCTAATATTCATTTCGCAAAACGGCTTGCCAATTTAGAACTATTTTGCACAAAGACAGGAAAGTTATCGCTTGTTCACAGCAATTTTCAGATTTCGTTTCGATTGCAATGCTTTGCTAGATTGCATTCAAATAGGTGTAAAGCTTAAAAAAGAGTACACGGAACTTCTCTAGTCTCGTCGGAACCCAAGTAACTTCATATAAAAGTAAAATTTAATTTACCCTCCAAAGCGCGTTTTCTACTATAGACAAGTAAATTATAAAGAGTTTGTTGAAATTTTGCTTCAATCCTCTTATGCCAGAATAATTTTTAAATTGGAATATTTGAATGGCATTCATTAT
The DNA here is from genome assembly GCA_963583905.1 of Stenurella melanura. NCBI lineage: Eukaryota > Metazoa > Arthropoda > Insecta > Coleoptera > Cerambycidae > Stenurella > Stenurella melanura. Next base: position 70,918,326 of record OY757312.1, on the reverse strand, counting down.
TGTAGCATATCCACAGGGATTTAATTTTAACATCAAATAGTGAAATTTCAATTAAATACGAATATCGTTATCTAGTGTTATGTAACAGATCATCTAATTTAAAATTTAACTGTGTATAAAGAAATATTTATGCACAAAAAATAATTTATAAATTTTGTTTTTGTTTCAGTCATTATGAGACATCTCGGTATCTCCCAAATATTTATCTTGTATGCAGGGTGAATTAAAAGTTAAGTTTTGAATAATTTTTTGTCGATAGCTGCGACATTGCTTTATCAATTGTAATAAAATTCGGAGAATCTAGTATAGGAAATCAAGAGTAGAGTATTCGTATTGAACAAAAGCGTCATTTTAAAACAATGTATTTAAGGAATTTCAAAATGTCATCTTAAATTACTTCCACATCCACGTAGTGGATTGGAAAGTATAGTAATCGTATTTTTTTTTCTTGAAATAGATTTAGAATGTCATGAAACGGTTTAAGATATTGACTTGAAACTTTGTACACATATACAACGTGTCACAACACTTTGGCATAAAACTTTCACTGTGGATTATCAAGAGACATCCAGAAACACGAATTGTAATTGAATCCAATTAAAGAAGAAAAAAATATATACCCCGTGACGAGTCGCCACTGATTCGCGACAAAAATTCTGTGCTACTAGTGTGTCACTAATATTAATAAAGATGTCAGTTACTGTCAAATTGCATTGAATTCATTATTCTCAAAATTAGTTGCACTTACTCTATTATTTTCCCCGTGTTAGAAAAATTAAGTAAAAAAATCGGTAAAGGTATTTACACAGAACTTCCCTCTTTATTTGTGCATGGCGGTCACTTTAAAAAAAAATAATTACGAAATGACATTGAAAATAATAATCGGAATATAGTTATCACTATTATTACAAAGAAAACCTGATAAGTTTTGGACAAAAAAAAAACAGAGTGATCATCCAACAGCAATAGTTCAATACTAAATAACAGGTGCGAAATATGGAAGGCTTGCGTATCTTCATAAATGTCCACCATGATTGAATTATTTCTTGGGATGACCACACATTTTTCAATAAAAGTATAATAGGCGCATATGCCAAATATTATTGCCATCTGTCATGTTTTCAATTCCACATTCACGTAGTGGAGTGAAAGTATAGTGGTGATTAAAAAAGGTTATTTTTATTTGAAATTCTTCAAAAATGTTGTTAAAAAATTTTCAAAATTTTTTACTTCTGATGTAAAATGCCACGCAACGTAAAAATTTTAAATTTGACCAAAAAAAAATGTTTCCGTCTATTCTAGTGGTAAATTTTTTTCCAAAATGGTAAAAAAATGTGGCATTTTTTTTTTTTTTTTCGAAAGAGGTTTGGAATGTCCTGAATCGTGGAACTTTTTAATTTGAGCGAAATAATTTTTTTTCATCTATTCGATAGTAAGTAGTGATAAAGATTAAAATTTTTTTCAAAAAAATTTCAAATTTTTTTTTTAAATTATTCAAATTTTTTTAAAATTTGTTTAGAATGCCATGGAAACGTGGAAATTTTAAATTTGAACAAAGAAAAAACATCCATTTTAGTGGTAAAATGGTAAAAAAATTTCTAAATTTTTTTTTAATAGGTTTAGAACGCTATGAAACGTAGAAATTTTAAACTTGAAAAAAGAGAAAAAATTGTTCCATCTATTTTAGTGCTAAAAATGTTTCAAAAATGTTGGCAAAAATAAAATTTCAAACATTTTTTTTTTAATAGGTTTAGAATGCCATGAAACGTGGAAATTTTAAATTTGACCAAAAAAAAATTTTTTTCATCTATAGTGGTAAAAAAATTTTCAATGCTGGTGAAAAAAAATTTCCAATTTTTTTTTCTGAAATAGGTTCAGCGTGTCATGAAACGTGGAAATTTTAAATTTGAGCAAAAAAAATATTTTTTCATCATAAATTCCCTTTAAACGGTCCACCCTGTATATTTTCCAGTGAAAGTTTAACCATTTCTTGGCTGACAGTAGCGTCAACTACTTACCAAATTTGACTGCTCTCCGTCAAGTAGTTTTTTAGTATTTGCACCAACAGACAGACAGACAGACAGACAGGCGCAATTGGAAAAACCTATATTTTCGAAATCTACATGATCTGAAACGTCAAAATCCAAAAAAATCTAGGAGGGTGATTTTTTCTCGAATACAATACTTCCCTTCGGTATGCGAGGGAAGTAAAATACAATTCCAAAACACAAAAATTTAGTATTATTCATAGTAAGTGTTCAAATTTATCACCATTAAACTCACAACAATGTTCCAAACGGCGGATTAGATTATCCTTGTCGTGTCTATCAGACCATACGATACTATGTACATCTACATCCTCAGCTGTGGTGTAATGAAGTGACCTCTTCATGATCAAAATGCGATGTAAATTAATATTTGCCTTCATTATCACGTGGCCGAACTGAAGTTCACAAAGAAAATTTGATTTTGCCAGGTTTTCACGCTTACACGCTGACCGCTCATATAGGCATGATTTTTTCTGTAAATAATCACTTACTAGTGCTTGGTATTTGCACACCGTCTTTATTTCCTGTCTCTTGCTACTTACTGCTGCTTTTCCTGTTTTTTTTTTTTTATACTACTTGCTTTTTCCGAACATTTTAATATTTTTTTGATATCACTGCTTGCTTGCCTACCACCGCTAGCTTTCAAATAATATCAGTAACTAGTAGATAACTTAGATATTCACCACCTGGTTTTCTTTATATTCACCACTTTACCTGTAAAATGAAATACCTGATATATTCTAAGATTTCGACAACATTTGTTTGATACCTTATTTTATTTTCATTGTTATTATTGAATTTTCTATGTTAATAAACTTTGTCATTTACCAACACGTACTTCTTATTGCTGAATGTGAGTGAAAATACCTGCTTGTTTATGCGCTAGGCAACCGGAAGAAAGCACATCACAGTGGCAATTAGCAACGTAGCAGAAATTGGTTGTTGTGTGTTTGATTGAGCAGTAATGACTATGGTTAAACTTTTTTACCATAAGGAACAATATAAAATAAATAAAAATACATTATCACATTTTTAAATTTTCTTGCTTTGTAAACTATTCAGTGTTAAAGAATCTGAGAATCCACAAGATTATGATCAATTAAGAAACTATAGGCAAAATGTGAATTATCAATATATTCAGCAAATCCATTTATCAACCCCTTGTTGGCTGCATAATATGAATCGACATTGCTGCCGGAAAATTACTGCTAGTTTTTTTATTGCCAGTGACCTGACAAATTTTATTGAAATAATTGATAGTATCCTCAATGTCACAAAACTGACTATAGCGTAATAATCTGTATCGAACATATTCTATATATCTATCATAAAGCATAATATACAATTCAACCTGCAAAGTGAAAATATTTCACAACTGTATTCAACATACTTCATAAAGAATCTGCCACAATTTCAGAATGAACAGTTATCGTAAATTCAATTTCTATGTACCTAATGTAATTATTAAATTATGAATTCTCAGCCCACAGTTTGTTGTACGAATAGAAAATCATAAATTATAGTTGTAAACTGTATGATGATGCTTTTATTTTGTACAGAAACATGAACATCCATACATTTCATTCCAAAAAATTGTGTAATATGTGCCCGGAGTTTAATATGCTGATGAAATTGCTATTAATAAACCCTCTCTTCATAAGTACCTTTATAAATTCAGGAAGCCAAAAAATACAAAATAAACCATGTACATACTATCGCCTCTCTTACAGCAGTCGTTGAGTTGGTTTTTTATTTGTTAGTTGATTTATTTTCATTTTCTTGTTCGTTTGCTCCGTTTTATAATTTATAAGCGTTATTTAACCTGCTGCATATTTCAGCATAATAGCAAAATTTTAAATTAAACTCGAGGCGCTATGAAGCTACGCTTTATTATGAATCTACAAGAATATCTCATATTTCAAACTTAGATTACTATTTCAATTTATTGCTTATATCTTTATTAATATGCATAATGAAAGCTGATTACCGCATTATAAGGACATGTGGTAGTTACACCCATAAATAAATGATTCAACATTCTCTACAATACAGCAAGAAGTTAGCTATAATTGTTCAGCAGTATAGCATTAAATTAAGCTATATGTTTAAACATAACTACTCTTGTTTTTCAAATTTATTAATAATGCCAGTAACACATTCAATGCACAGTTTACATACTTGTTTACATACAAGAAAATAGCGCTTACAATACTAGAGAAAAACAACACATAAAAGTACACATAATATAAAGAAATATATGTGTAAGGTTTGGACTTCGGGCGAGGTCGGGGACACTTTCGTTTAAATAATTGAAACCGAAAACATGGTAATTTCTCAATGTTTTCCTAATATCTCCTGTCGTATTGTATTACCAAAATAAAAAATGGCGATTGTTCGCAATAAACTTTTGAACGTATCTAGACAACAAAACCCCTATTCACTGTTTATCCTTTTGTTTATTTTAAAATTACCAGATCAACAAATTAATGTTATACATGGTACATTTAAAATAGAAAATACATAACATGCAAATCTACTTGTACTTAGCCTAACAATAATTTTAATAGTTATGATAATTTAATCTTTGCAACGATATACAGGGTGTCCCAGATTTAAACGGACATACTCTAGTGGAAGTTAGAGCATACTGAACTGAGTTCAAAACACTTCTATACTTACCCTTGAATGTGAACCGTTTTTGAGATATGGGGTGGTGTTTTATCGTTTGATCACAACTTCAGTCCGCCATATTTTTGAAATAATTGCACATATTAAGATAAAATTTGGTGTACATATTATAGTCTTTTAGGTTAATAAATAGCTTAAGCGATTTTAGAAAAATTCCAAGACCGACCTCAATTGTTTTAATATGGCCCTTGGGTGGTGAACATCACACAGTGTATTATTTTTTGGTAAATGTTAATAAACTTTTAAAAAGCCCATGGACCAGTTTATAAAATAATGTCATAATATTTGATGGCACGTTTATGGTTATTTTTCAATAAATTTTCAAAAGTATTGAAAGACCAAATTTGACATTCTACATATAACACAATCCAGTTGCTAACATCATTATTTTATTAATTTTAGCAAAGTACCCCGTAGAAGAGTTTGTTGTTTGTTTTTGTCTTGACATTCAGTGGTGCTAAGCTTTTTCTAGTTTAAATTTCATCCAAAATAATACACATTCCATTTCATTCATGAAAGAAAAATAATTTTAATGAAGAGGCTTGAATTAACAAGCACAATTTAAAAAAATATCTATATACCTTTTCAAAATAACTTGAAAATATTAAAGATGAAAGTTTGCAATTTTATTTTCACAAAATAAATTTATTTAGAACTTCAGTAATTGAAAAAAAAAATCAAAACTGTGCAAATAATTAAAACTATAAGAGTTTTTCAAAATGACTGCTCCCAGCGTCAATACATTTTCGAGAACGTTTTAATATGTTTTTCGCCGACCTATCAATCACTTCCAGGTTATTTCTAATGTTATCACATACAGTAATCATTTTTTCAAGAAGCTGTTCTCGTGTATTGAACTTTTCATTGTATACCTCTAACTTGAGATGACCCCATAAAAAATCATCTAGAGTTGTAAGATCAGGAGTCCCCGGTGGCCAGTTTACCGGACCTCCGCGACCAATCTGGCAACATATCTCTAAGAAAGTTTAAATAAACTTCACCAGTTAGCCTTTCTTCAGAAATGTGGGGCCCTATTAGATGATTATTGTAAATACACACCACACATTAATATTAAATCTGCATTGGAAATGTTTCTGAATCACTGCATGTGGATTTTCGCTTGCCCGAACATGCTAATTTTTACAGTTGGTATTTCCGTCACGTATGAATTGGGCTTCATCTGTGAATAGAACTCTCGATGTTGTTCTTCTGCGACCCAAAATCCATATACAAAATGTTAAGCGGGGAACGTCGTTGCCGTCTTCTAGACGTTGCACTGTTTCAACATGAAATGGATATAAATTTTCGTTCTTTAATGTTTGCTTGTCTTAGGTACTACTAACTCATTACATTTTTTTAACACTAATGGATGGACCAAAACCTATAATATTTGCTCTTCTTGTGGAAAAGCTCTGGGAACATGTTCATGCTTTGTCATTGACGGAAATTGTCCGTGTTCCCTACTAAATTGGTATACCTCTGAAAACGTTTTATGATCTGGTACACGGCGATTTGGAAAACGCATTTGATACTCTTATTTTGCAGTTCTCCCATTTCCGGTTAAAAGCCACACACAAAAATAATATCCGCATGATCTTTGTTACTAAATTAAAACGGAATCTTAAAATTTTCAGTTTTAATTACTGGCTGTTTATCACTTATTCTGATAATTACTAAGAGCGAACAGCAATTCTTTTTTGTAAAATTACACATTTGACATGTGCCTACTTGGGATTTTTAATGCAACAGTGGCATGTGTTAATCGCATCGTTTTATTACTTATTTTTTATTCGTGAAATAAATGGAATGTGCTTTATTTTGGACGGAAGAAACACTGAATGTCAAAACAAAAACAAACAACAACCTCTTTTATGGGGTATTTAGCTAAAATTAATAAGATAATGATGTTAGCAACTGAATTGTGTTATTTGTAGAATGTCAAATTTGGTCTTTCAATACTTTTGAAAATTTATTGAAGACTAACCATAAACGTGCCATCAAATATTAAGACATTATTTTATAAACTGGTCCATAGGCATTTTAAAAGTTTACTAACATTTACCAAAAAATAATATGCAGTGTGATATTAACGATCCTAAGAGCCATATTAAGAAAATTGAGGTCGGTCCTGGAATTTTTCCAAAATCTTTTAAGGTGTTCATTAACGTAAAAGAGTATATTATGTATACCAAATTTTATCTAAATATGTGCAGTCATTTCAAAAATAAGGCGGACTGAAGTTCTGGTCAAAAACCATAAAACCCCGTGTCTCAAAAACGGCTCACAGTCAACGGTAAGTATAGGGGTGTTTTGAACTCAGCTGAGTGTGCTCTACCTTCCACTAGAGTATGTCCGTTTATATTTAGGACACGCTGTATATGATACCTAGATTATAACGTATATTTTAATGGTCTTCACTCAGATTCACTACTGGAAATTAATACGTCTTGGGGTAGCCTCTTTTTAAGTATGTTATGTTGAGTTTTGGTACATTGGTACACCAAATTGGCGGTGAATTGAGAGTTACGCACATACCAGGGAGCATTCATAGAAATTCTAAGAATTTTGTTTTGGAAAATTTGCACTTTTTGGATATTGGTTTTGCTGGTAGTTCCCCAGATTACACAACCGTATGTTATTAGCGGTCTTAAGATAGACTAATAGATGAGGATGGCACACTTGGTTTTTAATTAAGACTTTCTATTAATTATTGAATATGACATTGATAGTCGGGCGTACGCTTCGTTAAGTTTCTTAATAATGTGGTAGCTCCAGGTAAACACCTAAGTATTTTATAGCATTATCTGTGGGATTCCATAGTATTTCTTCATTATTGATTATTATATGGTTTGATTCTCATGGTCTTATTAGTGTAAATATTTTCGTTTTACATTTTGACGGATTCAATTTAATTTGCCATTTTTTAATGTATTCCTGAAGTTATATAATTGCATCTTGTGGGACTTGTACAGCTGTGTCTATGTCTTCTTGTTGCGTTATGATTGCGGTGTCATCTGCATATATGGCTACTATTGCTGAAGGTATATCATGTAGGAATACATTAAAGAGGACTGGTCCCAAAATTGAACCTTGTGACATTCCAGCTCTTATGTGTCTTGAGTCTGACAGATTTGAGTTTATTCTTACACAAATAGTTCGATTTGTGACGAATATAGAAATAATATTTAACAAATATAAGGGTGTAGTAATCATTATTAATTTGTATAAAAGTCATTTTAGCAAAACTGTCAAATGCTTGTGCAATATATAAAAATGCTATTGTTGTGTGTTTTCTATTTTCAAACCCATTAGCGATTGTTTCATAAATTCGTAGGGTCTGATGTGTGGTAGAATGACTTGTTCTGAATCCAAATTGACAGTTTGGTATGATGTCATTTTGCTGTAAAAAATCATTAATTCTGGAGCAAAGAATTTTTTCAAAAAGCTTTGATAGGGTAGTTAGTAACCTAATGAGTCTGTAGTTCTCCGGTTTTGCTTTGTTTTCGCCAGGTTTATTGAATAATATAATTTGTGCATGTTTCCATTTGGTTGGATAGTATACAATGGTCATCCAATGGTTAAATATAGAAAAAATTATGCCCAGTGCCTTAGGCGTTGGATATTTTCGAACGATGTTACGTATTGAGTCGTGTCCAGGTGATTTCTTTAAAGGAAGCTGATTGATTTGGCTCTTTATTTCTATCAGATTATCATCAATGTTGGCTGGAACATTGTTGTCGACCATTTCTGTAGTTCTTGTTGTAAATTCATCCTTATTATCATTCAAGTAGAATCTTTTTCTAGATGAATAGAAAAAGCTTGACATTTCTCTTTTTTATTGCAAATCTTGCGATTGTTGATTTCTAAAGGTGGTATTATTGTGGGTTGTCTAAATATTCTCTTTGTAGCTTTCCACATTGTTGCATCTCCGGGATCTATATCTCCTACATACTTTTGATGCGACATATATCGATATTAATCAAGTTCCCATTTCACACGGTGGGTGAGTCTGTTCAAATTTTCTATATGGCTTTGCAGTCTAGTTTAGTGCCAAAATCTTCTTGCTTTATGTTTTTCCCTTATTAGTAGTATCATTCAGTTAGGTGGATGTAAATATCTAGCTTGTCGAGAATTTGGTTTGTTCACCGTTAATGTGTTTACTGCTTTAATTATGTCTCTTGTTAGGTTTTCTACTGAAGTATCTATATCGTTGTGTATTTAACTGCGAAACTTCCAGGAAGCGATCTAGATTCAATTCAAACTATCCCAATCTACATAGCTATTGATAAGTCTGGGTGCAGGGATGTTTATTGCGGGTATTTCAGTGAATGTATATATTGTCGGAAGATGACCGGAATCCAGTTCTGTATATACTACCCAGTAAATTGGTTTCGAAAATTTTTTCTGCAATAATATATCTAAAATGTCGGGTTGGTGATATTCTCTATAAGGGTAGTAAAGTGGCCTATCAGGGGCAGTTACGTATATACCGTGGTTGATAGAAATGTTGTGTAGCTTGACCCCATTTGAGTTGTTGACACCGCATTCCCATGCGGTATTTTTTTAATTGAATCACCGATAACAAGTGTTGATATGTCTTCAAACAGGTTCTGGATGTCAATATCGGTTATTCGTCGATTTGGTTGTAGCTAAGCGGAAATAATTCTTATACCATTATTACATAATTATCAATGGACACGGCTTCTATACGTTGTAGGTCTGGAGTGTGATTTTGATGCTGCCCTAAAGATTTTTTAATTATGATTGCAACATCACCTGAGGCAATTGGAGAATTTCTATCATGTCTGTAATAGACTACAAGCCCAGGCAAATTTTTAGGGGGTGATTTTATACACAACGAATCATATATAATCTTGAAGTACTGGTCGAGAAACAAAGTTTAGGCACTATGCGTCAATTTTCCGCGGTACAGGTGAGTGCACAGGTGAGTTGAAATGCAGAAAAAAAGGGGGTACTTTTCGATTAATTTATACATGACGGCACTATTCTCGTTAAAGAGGCAATGAAAAAAGAATGCTCTTAAACCCAGTGCCATCAAAAAATAACGGTACCGGAAGTCAGAAAAAAAATTTGAAATCGGCGAATTTACCCCCCCCCCTCCCCAGTTAATCGAATACTTGACAGCGTTGATTTAGTTACCTTTGCATTTCCTTTAAAAGCTATAATACATCTATGCCGTCAGTAAAGGGTGGTACATGGGGTCAGAAATCGCGAATCAAAACCGGATTTTTACCCCTTGGGGGGGTGGTCATTCAGAATTTGACGGCACCGATTTCTAACTTTGTGTTAACATTTATTAAGTGTTCTAAACAGTGTGCCGTCAAAAAATGATGGTTCATACAAAAATAAATAAAAAAATTACTAAAATTTTAGAGCAAAACATTAATGTTTCGTATAAGGTCATTTATTTCAGGACGGCATATGGTTCTTTATAAAGTAGAAGCGAATTATTACGGTTTTATAATGATGCCGTCAATAATTCGTGGTACCCAATGTAAATACAAAATAAAAATAAAAATGAACAAATTTAAAAATTTTGAAAATTTTGAAAAATTCGTACAAATTTATAAGAGCTTATTTTTGAAATATTATTGTGGATAGCACTTCTTTAAACATTAAAAAACATAGAAAAATCGGTGCCGTCAATTTTCTCTTGTTATATTTTATGCATTTCACGTTAAATATCATGCCTTTTTTGGCTTACTTAACCTACCATTTTGGTCATGATTTTGGTAAAAAATTACAAGACGGCATTAACAATAAAATATTGACCACATTAAATAATAATTAAAAATTGTGGTGCCGTCAACATTAAACGGAAACTTTACGTAATATGAGAATTTAAAAATTTTAAACGACAATCTTAGAATATTCGTTTTCGATCCAAAAATCGAATATCGAACTTTCATGCACAGATATGTGATTTATCATAAAAAAAAGCAGTATATATTTAAATTTTTATAAAAAATATTAATTTTTATAAAATAAGTGTTTTAAGGATTTGAATAACAATCGATTGATTTTCTGCTCCCTGAAGGCTGCTTATTTCTAATATCAATAGCTTTTATGCTATTACTTAAAACTTCACTGGTTAATTTTTTTAGTTTGTTTTCAATTGGATCACCAGGCTGATTGCAAATGAAACATAATTGTTCTTCATTTTCACTAATAGTATTTTCAATACTATTGGCACTGTCAGATTCCGACATGATTAATTTTAAAGTTTTAATAATATAAAACTAAAACAAAAAAAGGTTCAACGCACACTATGTAATTAATCGATGCTTTACTATAGACGCACAGGAAGGTAATATAAATGCCATTTTTTTTCAACTGCCTTTCTCTCTTTCGTCTCTCTCCCCTCCAAACTAAGAGAATGAAAAATATATTTCAAGGAGGGGATATATATGCGCACAGGGACCACGCTCCGTTTTCGGAACAATGGTGCTCCAAAACTGGCAGCAAAAAAGGTAGTTGCACAGAGTTTTTTTTACGCTTAGTTTTCAAAGTATCAATGGTATTATTAAATAATGTAACTTTACACATTCCTATTTCAAATCGAATGAATTCCGTGAAAAATAAAATTACCTTTATTAATATATCCATATTTAGAACCATAGGATAGCCTGAACGGTATTTTTTCGACATGAAAAACACATTTTCCAGCGTATAGTACCATGTAAAATTGACGGCATAGTAAAATATGTTATCTTTGAAGGATATAGCATTGAAACAGCTAAATTTTAGGTTGTATAAAATGACCACCCCCCCAAGGGGTAAAAATTCGGTTTTGATTCGCGATTTCTGACCCCATGTACCACCCTTTTCTGACGGCATAGATGTATTATAGCTTTTAAAGGAAATGCAAAGGTAACTAAATCAACGCCGTCAAGTATTCGATTAACTGGGGAGGGGGGGTAAATTCGCCGATTTCAAAAAAATTTTCTGACTTCCGGTACCGCTATTTTTTGATGGCACTGGGTTTAAGAGCATTCTTTTTTCATTGCCTCTTTAACGAGAATAGTGCCGTCATGTATAAATTAATCGAAAAGTACCCCCTTTTTTTCTACATTTCAACTCACCTGTGCACTCACCTGTACCGCGAAAAATTGACGGCATAGTGCCTAAACTTTGTTTCTCGACCAGTACTTCAAGATTATATATGATTCGTTGTGTATAAAATCACCCCCTAAAAATTTGCCTGGGCTTGTAGTCTATAAATTTTATAACCAGGTATAGTAAACTTTTCGTTGTTGATGAACTGCGTTTCAGTAACACAACCTAATTCTACATTATGAGAGGCGAGGAAGGCAATGAAAGAAGCTTCTTTTGTTTTTTAGGCCGTTTGCATTCCAATTTGTGATTTGAGATTTTGTAAAATGTGATTTCTATTTGCCATTGAGAAATGATGAGAATAAATTTATGAATTGTTTGAGTTCTTCAAAGAACGGTGTAATTATGTCAATCAAAATTTCACTAATAGAAGCAATTGTGGGATTAGGTGGATTTTCTATTGTTGACGGGTTGGTAGTTGTTGGTTTTTGTTCTTGGTGAGAGGGGTTGTTCCTGGGATTAATTAAGGCTCTAGCGTGCCTCCTGTTCTCTGGAAATTATATTTGTGTTGCTGACATTGTTGACTATTTTATTTTGTGTTCTGTTTTCCTGAACTTGTATTCGTTGTTGTTTTATATTGACATAGTACAGACATTCTTTGTAGTTTGCAGCGTGATTCTTGCCACAACGTGTAAATTGTGGGATGCTTGTATCTTTTTTCTAGGCTGTACCTCAATTATGGAGTAAAACAATCGATCTAACCTGAATATTTCATTTTCTTTACCGTCCTATTTAAGTTCTATGGCACAAATTGGGATTGGAACTTTTTCTTTGTTCAGTAATCGTACTACTTTTATAACATTATGGTTATATTTGAGCTCATTGCGTATTTACTTTTCATTTAATGAAGTAAGCATATTTCGAATGATTACTGACATATTTGAATCCTGTAGGTTTTGGTATGTATAGTACTTAACTTCGTTTTTGATATCAGCAATTATTGCTTGATTATTGTTAACTGTATGTAAATAAATTGGCGGTATTTTAGATTTTTCGATTATTCTTGAAGAATTGCTTGCACTTTGGTCGAAGTGGTCGGTTATTTTATTTTGAATATCTGGTGGTAGTTAAAACATATTTATTTTTATAATCTCTTCTGGGTCTAAAAGATACTTTTTATGTGTTTTACTTAATCCAGGAGAGCGGGTCCTCTTCTTGATATTAGGTGCACTTAAATTTATGGATCATAGGATCCCCTTAAAGAGGTCCTAAATTTGTACGTGGTGTGTATTAATTAAGGTGTTAATAAATATGTGGTAAAGTACTCACTATACTACACAAGAAATAATGTTTTATCTTGGTGTTGTAAAAAACAAACAAGGAGAAATAAAAACATATTCACTGATAAGGGACCTCAATAATCACCTCCTTACACTTTTTATCCTTAAAATAAAAAGAAGAATTCACGTAATCCATTTTTTTCACAAAGCAAGTAAGTACGATGTTCTTCATTCTTGTTAAATTTGGTGTTATATTACTAAGAACAAATTCTCTAAATCGTTATACTTTTTCCAGCTTCGGCACAACATGCAGCAATAAGTTTATAGTAAACTTTTTAAACATTATAAAACGACTAATGAAGAGTTGATAGTACGTTATAAATTATGTTATAAATCCACAAAACAAATATTTAACGGGGTAAACCATCTAATAATGGGTTAAAATATAAGTATGCTAGGAAGAAATCCAAAGAAGTATGAGGAATTATAAAATACAAATCTATATCTACTTATAAGCAAGCGTATCTATCCTTTTTTATGGTCAAGATAATACTGAAAGGTTGTTAAGGAGTTTGACAAATACATTAGACAACGTACACAACATAACAGATTCACAATTATTGCATAAAATAGAGAACTTTATGCCTAAGATGCTACCCTGAGGGACCCCTCGTTCAATAAGCTTGTCTGAGGAAGCACTCACATCGAGTATCCTCCGTAAGTACTAGAAAACCAGACCTTTCAATTCAGATCAACATATTAGTGTTAAGAAATGTGTTGTTAACTATCTGCATGACAGAGCCAAAATAACGCAACCTTAACGAACGAGAAGATATTTATAAAAACTGTTCTATTGAACAACTAATATCCCAAGAGTTTTGTTGACAGTCGGTTGATGAACATTGAAAGTAGAAAGAATATACACTTGCAAGCTGAGCTTAAGTCTTTAGTAGTGATTCCATGTGTACATGGTTTATCAGATATATTACAAAGAATTGGGAATAGGTTTTCTGTTAGAACGGTTTTTCCAGCGGTGATCACGCAAGATAGGTTTTATCGAAAACCAAACCTCTAAATATTAGTCAAATATTTAAAAATTGTATATATTGTGTTCCTTGTGCGTGCAGAAAACATTACGTAGGTGAGTCATCTAGACCTTTCAACGTAAGGCTTGGTGAACATAGAAATAACCCTAGAAGAGGTGAATTTATGAATTTCAAAATTTGTAAATACGCATGGGATAACAATAATAGAATCCAATGGGGCTGGGCAAAGATTTTGGAAAGGAATGCGACAGAGCTAAAATATAAGGAATCTGCGATTATTTTATTAAACGATATAGATACGTCTCAAATTATTTGTACTAGTTGGTTGCCCATCTTTGGAGATAAAGTAATTAAAAATAAGACACATATAATTTAATGTCTCACGTGACTATGGAAATGGATAAACAAACTTTCATGTTTGACGACCTGAAACTTTTGAGAATGGAAACAGAATGTTTTTCCGAAACGTTAATTGTCCTTAGTTTTCATTTTCAGTTTTTATTTTATAACCATGTTCTAGTTTATATATTTTTAGGTGTGAGACCTTTTGTAGCTGAGAAGTATTCAAGAACCAGCCTCTTTCTGATGCGTTTGGCGCAGTTGTAATTTTCATTAAATTTTTAAATATTATTCAGTAGCAAGATATCCAATAAACAGTGACACAAATAAACAATTATAGACAGTACTAAAATCCTAAAGAAAACAATAAAAACGATTGAATTGCTTACTCCTACAAGAAATATTTTAATAATTTTTTTAACTATGACTTAATTTTAACATTTAAATAATTCATGTGTAACTTATTAATTAATGACTTAGAATAAATGTACTCTAATTTTTGTAACAATGGAGATTTGAGGCGAACAGTAAAATGTAATTAAAATATCTATCTAATAGAAGTGGTAGATAAGTCTACCTATATTCGTGAATCGATACGAAAATGCAGCAACGTCAAGATGGGTGACCCAGTCATTAAATCCACGTTCTCGCATCATCTTCTAACGACTTGTATATCAGTCTCTACATAGAAAGCATTTAACTTAAGGCGGGGGTTACATAGTGTATATACAATCCTTCCTATACCATCCTTGTTTATATATCATCAGTCGGTCCCTTATCTATTGAATATTAAGGCGTATAAACCCTACTCTTCGAAAGAGAAAAAGTTCGACAAAATTTACAGGTTGGGAGTAGCTCGTCTGCTGGCGTCGGTGATAGGTCTCAGTAGCGAAAATAGGCCGACGTTAAATAAGTGAGAATAAAGAGAATACATACATATTTTGTAAAAAAAATATTTGATTTGCCAATGTACCTGCGTAATAATAATAATTATTATTATTATATTTATTTCACCATGATCGATACAAATAACGTACATATGGCAAGTCAGGTACAAGAGTCAATAATCAATTAAAATATAATATTATTAATAAATAATAAGTCATTAAAAACTATATATACATCACGCTTAACACAAAATAAAATAATATAGTAATAAGTAAATTAGAGTTAACATAATAATGTAGAAATATTAATAACTATTACAAACGCACCAACTATTACAAACATATTTAAACATAAATACTTAAATTTCTGGCTGTATGGAATACAATACTAGTGCAAACATAACACAATCTAATCTATTATTATGGTCTCCTCAGGAATTCATTAATGCTATAATATGGATATTCAACAAGTATTTTTTTAATTTTAGTTTTATATATTGGCAAGTGAAGATTTCTAATCTCTTCAGATAAACTGTTGAATAATATAATTGAATTATATTGTAGCGATTCTTTAAATTTAGATGTTTTGTGGCGAGGAATCGCTAGGAGCTCTCCATGTCTAGTATTATATGTGTGATTGTTGTCTAGAGTATCAAATTTCTGCAAGTTGGTTTTCGCATATATTAAACATTTATATATATAAATACAGGGTGCCGTTAAAATTTTTTTCATGGTAAAAAAGTTTCCCTGCAACTTTCTCTATAATTTAGATTAAATAACAATCTAATAATCCTTTTTTTAAAGTACAAGGACCCTCTGCAATTGACTTGACTTTCCCCATAAGCAGATATTAAAGGACAAATGAGAGTATGCTAGTGCATAGTAGACATCAACAAGTCCTGCCTCACCCAGTATGTCTCTCAATTGCAGTATTGCGAAATATGCTTTGTTTAGTCTACTACACACATGATTTGTCTGATGTTCCCAAGAGAATGAGTACCCAAAAATTTGGTAAAATGGCTCAATTTAAAAGTATTTAATGATGTTCTCTTATAAAAACATATAAAAACAGTTTTTTTTCATTTAAAATTAGTCTATTTCGACTACACCAATTGCTCATGTCATCGACAATACCCTCAACACAGTTTTGTAAGTCATTACAATTTGGCAGTTACAGTGACTGTAGTGTCATCCGCATACATACATGTTTCTCCGTTACTTATATGACAAGGAAGGTCATTTATGTAAATGGAGAATAATAGAGGCCCCAATACTGATCCTTGCGGAACACCTAGGATACTATCATGTATGTCAGACATAGCCTCATTATATTTAACTATAAATGTTCTGTTCTCCATGTATGACATTAAGAATTTTAACAGGCAACCCCTTATACCAACATTCTCTAATTTACCAAAAAGTATAGTCTTATTTACGGAATCAAAAGCTTTAGAGAGGTCGAATAAAATCGAAACCACATGGTTACCACTATCGACTTCCTTGCATATGAAATTAAACAGACTAGTCGATGCAGTTTCTACCGATCTTCCTGGTCCAAATCCATGTTGATTTTTATTTAGAATATTTTTACTTTCTAAATAAGACATAATTCTGTTATATATGATTTTTTCAAAAATATTTTGGACAGTGCGCTGACTAGGGTGATTTGGCGATAATTCTCGATGTCTTCCTCATTTCCTTGCTTAAATAAAGGAATTACAGTAGATACCTTTAACTCATCAGGGAAGTAACCTTCCGTTATTGAACTATTAACGAGACATACTAGTTGATCCACAGTGTTGAAGGATATGCTTTTTAATATAGCCACAGTCATCCCATCGAGTTCAGCAGATTTCTTATTTTTTAGTTCATTTATGGCGTTGATAAGTTCAATTTTAGACACCTCATAAAAATTCATTGAATCATTGTTATGTAATGATATAATATGCTGTAATGATAAGCAAAATTTTTATTTATACCGTCAATATTTAATGTAATTAAATTCCTTACCTTTTTTGTATTTCCAAGAGTAGAATTAATAATTTTCCAAGTTTCTTGAGTCTTATTATCAGAACTATTTATTTTATCTCTGTAAAAAGTTTGTTTTCTTATTTTAATATTTTTTTGTGTTCCCTTTTTAATTGTTTATATTCCTGTAGGGAATCAGAGTCGCCACTATTTTTGACTATATTAAATAAATCTTTAAGCTGTTGACCTTCAAGTATCAAATCATTTGTTAACCATTGATTATGTCTATTTGTCTTATTACTTTTATTTTTCACATACTTTAGAGGACACGCCATATTTAAGCACCAAAGTACATCATCCATAAACAAGCGAAAGGCATATTTTACATTTGTAGTAAAAATGTAGTACCAATTTATATTTTTCAGTTGCCTATTAAATTCGCGTAAATTTTCTATTCCTATATTTCTTTTTAGTTTTGGTCCCTCAATATCCAAATTTTTGGTTACATCATAACAGTTACTATTAAAAGAAAATATATGGGCTAAATGATATGCTAACAGGGGGTCGTATAATTTCGTAAAAAAGTCATATTTTTTTGTTGGATAATCTAATACAGCATTTAAGTTTCTAAAAAAGATATCGATATCTTCATTTGGAGGCGTATAAACGCAACATACTACTGTTCTACTCAGTTTATCATTATGATGATACGGAAAACCACACATTTCAATGTGGCACTTCAGCGAAAATTTATTGAACGTATCTACCTTGCAGAAATTTAGATTACCTTTAACATATATTGCAGACCCACCGTGTATATGATCACTACGAGTGAAATAAGTGACATCTGATGTGACTACAAAACTCTTGTGTTCACATTAGTGTCGTCCAAAAATTGCCATATTTGTAAATATGAAGCTGTTAAAATCATAAAACAGAAACTTTATGCCATTCACGGCTAGCATGGATTATCATCAAGTAAAGGTTGAGTCAATGAACATTTTTGGTTCACATTGTTAGGAAATCCAATTATGAAATATTCCTTTCACTAATTAATTAAGAGAATGTTGAAGTCGGAATCTGAGAAATCCGAGGTATTTAAAGGGTGACCGCTCACAACAAAATAATTACTTATTACAAGCCATTTAATTTGTTTCCGACCGCTTCACGATGGGCAAAGGCATTGTTAAACATATTCTCCACTACAAAGTCCCAGTGTTTGCGAGTAAACCGATTTACTTTAACAAAAAGCTCAGCACCAACTAAGAGAACCCAATATCTCACGTCTTTATGTTTACGGATAGATGAAAGGAAGTGGTCTTTATAGACGGCTCCAAAGGAAGCAGCGCAATAAAATTAATTGGTTAACTTTACGTATAATGCATATCAATTCTCATATATTACTCTGACTTTATTTGAGATGATTTATTCACTAAACGTATTACAGTGTATAGTGCATCGCACATTAGAAGCAACATAAAAACTTTCAAAGGATACCGTCAATTAGCATAGGGGAAGAGTGGGGCAACATGTTTCGCAAAGATCGTCCTGTTGGCAGAGGAGGAGGGGTAGCTGCATATGTAAAATCTAATTATCAGTGTACTGAAATTTTTTTTGATTTTGTGGCGAGTGCCGAACTTGAGCACCTGTTTTTAAAAATCAATACTCATTCAAAAAAATTTGCGATAGGTGCATTTTATAGACCTCCTAATACCAACATTAATAGTTATATCAATGGCATAGATAATATTTTATCAAGTGTTACTCCTACTGTGGATGAGGTTATTTGCTTAGGAGACTTTAATGTGAATTTTTTCAATTTGCCTAATCCAGTGGATACTTGTTTGCAGACATATAATTTAACTCAAATATTGAATGAGCCTACGAGAATATCGGGTAGTTCCAGCACACTACTTGATCCGATTTTTATTTCAAATGCAGACCTTGTTAGCGGGTGCGGTACACTATGTACTGATGATATCTCTGATCACAAATTAGTTTTTTGCGATTTGAATATTAATACACAAAAAATGAAACCTAAATGAGCAACGTTTAGATCTTTTAGAAATTTTAACTTTGATAATTTTTCAAATGATTTAGCCGCACTGTCTTGGTATGATATCGTATATGATAGTAATATTGACAAAAAAATTGAGTTATTGAATTTTTTTATGTTAGAAATTTTCAACAAACTTGCACCTTTAAAAACTGTTAGAGTTACAAAACCTAAAGCACCTTGGCTTACTCCTAACCTTAAACTTTTGATGAAAGAGAGAGATAAAGTAAAACAAAAATATAAACAAACAAAAAGTATCGTGGATTGGAATAGGTACAAAGAATTGCGCAACTATACATTGACTATAATTAGGAATGAAAAAAGAAATTAGTTAAAATCAATATGTGCTGAAAAAAATCCTCGTAAGACTTGGTGTACTTTAAAAAACCTTAATATTCACAAAAACAATATAACTAATATACCAAACGAACTTTCTGATCCAAACGCGATTAATACATATTTTTCTTCATTCGTACAAAACATTTCACATAAGTGTGATGATAAAATCAATTTCTATAATAATAATTTATTGGACGATAACAACTCCTTTTGTTTCACTATGACGAATGTTGATGAAGTTAATAAAATTCTAAATAACTTGAATTCAAATGCGTATGTGGTGGATAATATATCTATGGTATTTTAGTCCGTTTATTGATAAATTTCTAGTTCATATTATTAATTGTTGCGTAGAGACAAATTATTTTCCAAGTACCTGGAAAACGGCAATTGGTAAACCTCTCCCAAAAAATTGTAGTCCAAAGACATTCTCCGATTTAAGAATTATTAGCATCTTACCTGTTATTTCCAAAATATTTGAAAAAATCTTATATCGTCAAATTGATGAATACTTTACACATAAAAAAACTTTTACCGGACAACCAGTGCGTTTTTAGAAAAGGGTTTGGTACATCAACAGCGTTAGTCAATGTAATGGATGACCTCTTTACTGCCTATGATCAAGGGTTAGTAAGTATGCTCGTGTTGCTGGATTTCTCGAAGGCATTCGATACCATAAACCATAAGCTTTTACGTGCTAAACTTAATTATCTTGGCTTTAATGAGTCCTCGTTAATATTAATTTCTTCTTATCTTAGCGATAGATTTTAGTGCATTTCTTGCAATAATGCTTTCTCTTCCAAGTTAAATATATTCTCTGGAATGCCTCAAGGGTCCGTTTTGTGTCCCTCGTTTTTTACTATATACACATCGGATATAATAACCTCTGTTCTTAATTCCGAAGCTTATGCTTACGCTGATGATACACAACTGATTTTTAGTTTTCATGCAAACGATACGCAGCAGGCATGTGTCAATATTAACTGCGAGTTACAAAAAAATTAAAATTCTTTCTGAGCAACCCGATTTGCGCTTAAACTCTAGTAAATCCAACGTGATGTTATTTGTCAGTAAAAATAAATTAGACGAGGTAAGCAATTTATTAAATATTAGTATTGATGGTGTCCCTCTGCCGGTTGTTAAAACAGCAAAATACCTTGGAGTGATTATCGATTGTGACTTGAGGTTTAGAGATCACGTAAAAAAATTAATGCAGAAAGCATA
The DNA here is from genome assembly GCA_963583905.1 of Stenurella melanura. Lineage (NCBI taxonomy): Eukaryota > Metazoa > Arthropoda > Insecta > Coleoptera > Cerambycidae > Stenurella > Stenurella melanura. Next base: position 70,897,377 of record OY757312.1, on the reverse strand, counting down.
TTCTTCTCTGAAATTGTTATATGCCAATCGCCATTCTTAATTTTAATTTAAAGAAAATGCTTTGTGAGTCATTAGTTCTGTCACATTTTAACTACTGTGATTTTGTATATGGATATTGCTTAGACCTCAATGATAAAAATATCAAATAGCACAAAACTCCTGTTTAAGATCATTTTTTGGTTTAAGAAAATACGATCATATTTCGCATAAATTGCTCAAGGTTAACTGGCTCAATATGGAGAGTCGGAGAAAACTACATTTAGGAAATTTTGTGCATAATATTCTGAACTCTACACCTTTCTGTCTCTCCTTAAGAAATAAATTTGTTGTACGATCATCTCTACATTCCAAAAATATAAGACATGGTAACAGGTTCAATATCCCATGGCATCATTCCGCCATGTACAAAAGATGCTTCATGCGATCCAACTATACAACTCATTACCTGAGAAATTTAAAAGTTTCAGCATAAATAAGTTGAAGTATAAATACAGGAGTTTATTGTTTAGCAAGCAACAACTTTAGCGATTAATTTCATTCTGACCCCCCGCCCCCAAATTAGAATATTAGATTATTTGGCACGATGATTAATGTACTACATTTTTTTTTCTTTCGAAGATGCGTTGTATGTTTTTTAATATTGTCCACACCTTATCCCAACATGATTTGATGTTGTATATTTATGTGTATAACATCTGTGTATGTAACTAACTATATATATAAACACATATAAACATAATGTGTTTATATACATGTGTTTATATATATTGTTAGTTTTCATATTGAGTTCTGTAAGGCCCTCTATTGGTTAAGTAAGAATAGCTATAGCTAGACTTTGCTAATGGTCGCGCCTGTTAATAAGTAGCATTTTTCAGTATGTAATTTGTAAAATGCATTGTTATTAATAAAGTCGATTATTGTTATTATTGTTATTATTATTATTATTATTATATTATTATTATTATTATTATTATTATTATTATTATTATTATTATTATTATTATTATTATTATTATTATTATTATTATTATTATTATTATTTATTATTATTATTATTATCATTATTATTATTATTATTATTATTATTATTATATTCATTTGTATGCCACTGTCGGGAAAGTGACAACTTACCTGCCTCGAAAACGTCAGATAAGTACAGTCTTATTACACAGGAAATTTTTTACTCTAATTTTGATTTTTGAAGCATGGAAGTTATCACTTTGCCCATAATTGCAAAAAAAATGTATATCAGGAGAAAGAAATGTCCCAGCAGCTCTATCTGGAATTATTAATCTAATAAAAACATGCCCCAGATATATTTGGATGCGCTGTATGATCTGTTACATGTATCTAACCGAATAGTACTTAGACTATATAGTCGAGGAAATAGAGCATTTAACCCCAACATGAGACTCCACCCCGCCTGATTGTTTTGTGAAATGGTGCCAAATGTTCCTAAATATGTATAGAAGAAAGTCAGGGTCAAGGCAACTGGTGTTTTTTCGATTTCCGGTCGTAAACTGGGACAGAAGTTCGCCATTTCCGGACACTAACAAATGTCTTTTTAAGTTGAAAAGAACCATTGGATTTTACATCATGGACAATTTTAAACATTTTTTGACTCATCATTTTTTACCTAACCTCACCCTTCTCGAAATACAAGCATTTCAAGAAAAAAAATGTGTATTTAGGCTTTCTTTTGAAAAACTAGTATTTTGGGAGCTTATCATGAAGTAAAATATATCTTGAACAATCCTAAGCATTTTTTGACTCTTGGCATTTTTTACCAAACCTCACCCTTCTCGAGGCATAAGCATATAAAAATTAAATAAATGTATATTTATGCTTTTTTGTCAAAAAACTACTATTTGCGACTATTATTATTGATTTGATTATCAATTAGGACATTGGACTTTATCTTTTAGGCAATTCTAATCATATCTTTTACTCTTCACATTTTTTATCTAACCTTGGCGAGATATAAGATTTTTAACGCTTATATATCGAAAAAGGTGAGGTTAGGTAAAATTGTCAAGGGTCAAGAAATGCTTAGAATTGCTTAATCTATAGTCAGCATATTTCAATCCATATTAATGATCAAAAATACTAGCTTTTATAAAATATAGGAATTTAATACACTTCCTTTTTTTATTTTAAACTCTTGTATCTCGAGAAGAGTGAGATTAGGTAAAAAATGTCATGAGTCAAAAAATGCTTATAATTATTCAAAATATAAAACCCTAAGGGGTTATCAACTTTAAAACAATTTGTTGCTGACCGGAAGTATCGAACTTCTGTCCCAGTTTACGATCGGAAATCGAAATAGCACCAGTTCCCATGATCCTGACTTTGTTCTGCAGATATTTAGGAATACTTTGCATCGTCTGACCTAAAAATCAAGCGAGGCATAGTTTAGGCCTTTTTCCTGCTTCATTTCCTCGACTAATACTGTTTGCAAAAAATAAATAAGTTAGGAAAGTCGATGCGCCGTATTGTATCCGCCATCAGTTCACCAAATCACCACCTATCAAAGTATTCAACAAAATTAACAACATACAGGCTATCCAATTTATCAGGGCCATCGAGAATATCTCACTTAATATCGATCGTGCAAAAAAATTGTTTCAACGAAAATTGTGCCGATTTCTATAAGCTATAAAATGGTTTGAAGACATTTGAAATCCATGGCCTACTTTAAGAGATTTGACGGAAAATATAGAAAATGCGGAATATGTCTAAGTAAAATATCTCCGTTATTTGGAGAGAGACGTCGAAAACTTTAAGGCGAAAATTTTTTGCAAAACACAGTACTTCAACGAGGTTTTGTTTAAATTTTTCCAAATTCGCTGTATTCGCTTCAGGGCCTTAAAAATAATTGTTTGAGACTGACATTAAATAGGGTATTTTTCTCGCTTTTCAACGATGTATCACATGCCATATTTATTTATTGGAACTAGGCAAGTAATTAAAAAGACATTTTTTAAACCAATATTCTTCTTTTAACTAGCGTCATTCTTGCCGTGGAGAAGTATGATTAAATAAAATAAATCAAACATTGCACAATTAAAAAGAATAAAGTATATTCAGCTAATAGAAATTAATATAACACACAGAACATTAATATTTAACTAATCCTCAAAATAATTCTTTCGGGGGTAACTGTATTACATGCCTCTTGAATTTTTCTACATTTTTCGGTGTCGAAAACACCTTATCTTTAATATACCCCCATATGAAGAAATCCATTGGGGTTATATTTGGAGAACGAGGGGATCATCGAATAAATCCATTGGTACCTATCCAATGTTGAGGCAAAATTTAGTCTTAATCGAGGTCTTAATAATCTAAGCAAATACGAGAATTGTGGGGAGGAGCTACTTCTTATTGAAAATATTCTAAGTTTATGTCGATTCACTAAAGATACGTCATCTTAGAATTCATTAAATTCGTTCCTCAAGAAGTTTAGGTACCTTTGGCCACTGAGGTGGCCATCATGAAAACAAGGAGCTATTAAATTGGTGCCTTAAAATATCTATTCAGACATTTATTGAAAAACGATTTTAGAATCCAGTTGGTCTATGCCAGTGTGTATTTTCAGAAGCCCATTTGTAATGCATATTACGATTAAAAAATCCATTATTGGAAAAATTTGCCTCGTCGGGCCAAGGTATTTTACTAAGTACATATTAATGTTTCGGCGCGCTTCTTTTCTAACAGCCACCTACAAAAAATCATCCTTCTTGGTTTGTCCTCGGCTTGTAAATTGTGAACTTTTCTGTTAGCGGAATTTACTTTATTCTTTTTAATTGTGATAATGTTTGATTATAGTAAAGATTTGAAGGACTGAATTTCTTAAACGTTTTATTTAATCATACTTCTTCACGGCAAGTATGATGATAGTTAAAAAAAATATTGCTTTAAAAAATGTTTTTATACATATTTGCTTAGTTCCAATGAACAAATATGGCATGTGATATATCGTTGAAAAGGGAGAAAAATACTCTACTTAATGCCCCTATTTCTCTCCAATTTCAAAAAAAAAATTTGACGCCCTGAAGAGTAAATCTCAAAATACAGAGGATTTGGAAAAATTTAGACGAAGCCTCGTTGAAGTACTCTATATTTTGCAAAGAAATTTCGCCCCAAAGTTTTCGTCGTATCTCTCCAAATATTACTTACGCATATTCCGCATTTTCTATATTTTCCGTCATAACTCTTAAAGTAGGCCATGAACTTCAAATGTCTTTAAACCGTTTTGTAGCTTATAAAAATCCACACAATTATTGTACCAACAATTTTTTTTGCACGACCGATATTAAGGGAGATATTCTCGATGGTCCTGATAAAAAGGACAGCCTGTATATTTGCAAGAATGTCTCCTTTGATAAAAATCAAGAGAAAACTTTTGTTATTCCAAATGTACCAGTCCCACAATCCATAGAGTATCTTATGGATTTACTGGAAGTAATATTAGTCAAGAAGTAGTTAAGGAATATATTAACCTTACTAAACTGTATGAAGCAAAATGGTTTCTAATTAAGTAATACGTTCTTCGAGCGACATGAAGGGAGCTCCTTGTCACCTTTCGTTTCAAATCTATTCATGAGCAAATTCTACACAGAGATACAAAAAAAATCAGTACTTCCTCAGAGCATGTTTCAAATAAGTGGATGATATATTCGCAGTATTCTATATAAAGGTTACAGATATAGACAACTTTCTCTCGTTATTAAATAATGGCCTATCTTTGACAAAATTTACATGTGAAATGAAAATCAACGGACAACTTCCATTTGTAGATCCATTGGCAATTGGAAATACTGAAAATAAAGTAAAATCTGGATAAGACAAGGTAAGTTACCACCTACCAAAATCATCAATAAAATTAACAACACATATTCGCAAGAAGGTGAAATATTGATCTCCTTTAATTTCTCTACTGTGATTCCAAATGTACCAATCCCACAAACCATAGAGTATCTTAGAGATTTACTGGAAGCGATAACAGTCAAGAAGTAGTTAAGGAATATGTTAACATTACTAAACTTTGCATCAAGCAAAATGGTTTCTTATTCAATAATACATACTTCGAGGGGCATGAAGGGACTGCAATGGGTAGCTCCTTGTCACCTTTTTTTTCAAATCCATTCATGAGCAGGTTCTACACAGAGATACAAAAAAAAATTCAAGTACTTCCTCAAAGTATGGTTCAAATATGTGGATGATATATTCGCAGTATTCTGTAAAGTGTGTCCTAGAATTGACTTCCCGGGCGAGAACCTATGCTTTCTGAGTTCATATTGGGTCCGTATAACCCAAATTACCTTAGTCCAGAAATGCATCTCTGAGGAAGTACATTCTCTTAAAGTGAGATAGAAAAATGTGTTTCCAATAATTTCCATTATATTGAATTTACAAGTTTTCATGGGACCTGTATCTTTATAAGTACTCTATATAAGCTTGATAACAACTAAGTATCTTTTGTTTCTCAAACGCGACAGGTTTCCTATTTCACAAGAGAAAAAATTATAATTCTTGATTTCTCGTTGATATTACACAAAATTTTAAAAGTATTAATTTGTGTACTGAAACAGGTGGATGCCATGTGGACCATTTGCTATTAATGTATTTTTTAGAATAAACTGTAATTTTCTGTTATTACAACATTTTAATCTAGAATTGTAAATAAATATTAAATACAAACGAAGGAAAAAACTATAAGTCCTTGTACTTTGAGTAATATTACAAAAAAATTTAATAGCACTGTTTGCAGCCCTTTCAATGCTCTGCAAGAATATTCAAGGCTTCCGTAATTCTACAGGGTGATTAAAAAAATATAGCCAATAAAATATTAATTGTTATGAAAAATAATTGAGAAAGAAAATATATTTGGTTGTTGCCAAGTTTACATAGAGTACTTATAGAAATATAATTCCCACGAAATAATACGTTTTTCGAGTGACATAAAGGTACTGCGATGGGTACCTCCTTGTCACATTTCGTTTCAAATCTATTCATGAGCAGGTTCTACACAGAGATACAAAGCATATTCCAGTACTTTCTCAGAGTATGGTTCCGAATATGTGGATGATATATTCGCAGTATTCTATATAAAGGTTACAGATATAGACAACTTTTTCTCTTTGTTAAATATTCGTTTACCTTCAGGAAGTTTTACATATGAAATGAAAATCAATGGACAACTTCCATTTTTAGATCCATTGGTAATTGGAAATACTGAAAATAAATTTAAATCTGATATAGGGTAACTGCGCCAGTAGTCTAGCAATTAGATATTTTATAAAAGTTGTAAGAATGTTTCTGACACAAATTTTATAAAACAATGTTGCTCCCAGAAACACTTTCATAACGGGTTCACAACAGCTATAAATGCAAATTGGCATCATCTTATAAAATATTTCAGTCGCTGTTGATATTTTGTAACGCCTATTGAAACCATTACAAAATAATTGTATAAACATTTCTAGAAACCTTATGAAAATTTAGTGCCATCATATATAGCAGTTTTATTATAGCTTCATTTAATTGTATTATAAAACACACTTCACAGTTTGTTAAATTACTGCTATAAGGCAACTAAACAACTGTTTTATGAGAGCTTTTAAATAGATATTATTTAAAAAAGAATGCTGCTTTATACACACTAATAAAATAAAATGGTTTCTAAAATGTATCCTAAAAGTTTAAGAAGTATTTTTGATAGTGAAAGCATATGGCATTGTGATTTTGTAATACTAAGTACCTAATAACCTATAATAATTATTTAAGGTACCTGCTTCATGTGGAGAAAGTTTTACTGTGACCTATGACCATATTTTTAATATATTTTTAACTCACATTTATTGATGATTTCTAATAATTTTTGAAACTTCATAAATACCGATTTTATGAATTTTTGTTTTTTTACAATGTAACTTACACCAATTTGTTTTAGTAGTCATAACTGTATAGTTAGCACGTTTCTGACTCCATGAATTCTAGTAAACATTTGATATTTAAATTTTCATATCTTGTCATATTTACCATCACGAACGCTGGCCTTTCAAAATGGCATCCATCTATAAAATATGTTTGTGTTAGTAGCAAGCATTTTACGATATTTAAATTATTAGACGATTCCTATAAAACATTTATAAAATAATTCTTAGTGTAACTTTTTCGTGAATAGATCACTCACATTCGCGATACTTTTGTGGCTCATAATAAATCTGTTAGGACTGAATTAAATGCAACCATGTAAACAAAATTGGTTCAATTTGCATAAATATAACCTAGCAGTAAATGACCTTATTTACAGAGTTGTTTATTTATGATTTATTTATTGCCAAATGCACGTAGTTACTTTTACTAGTGGTAACAACAGTACTTTGACATATGACCTGATACGTTAACAGTGCAGTGAGTGAAATGCGTCGTTCCATATTACAGCAGTGTAAACTGTGTCTTATTGCCAAGACCACTACGCTGTTAATACATGTTCCTAATATATTTACACCCACCTTTTAAGTTTCTCCATTGTCCTAAATCTGCTGTTTTTAGTTTGGCCGTTATATGATCTGCACCGCTCTTGTCAATGTTGATAACCAAAATTTTAGGAGAATAATTTTTTTATAAACTTGTGTACTATAATTATGACAAATTTTCATTAAAAGACAGACTTTAATTATGACTAAATATAAATACATAGCTAACGTAGGAAATCAATTTTCTCAAATATGTTTTATTGCATTGTGAGCCACCACATTTTTATACTCAAGTAAACAATTTTGTTTCGTAATGACTTTGTTGCTGTTTCCATATTATAGCAAATATAATATAATAGTTATATAGCATGCTCTGGAACAACATTTATTCTTAAAAGCAAAATTGTCATAAATAGATCTTTAATATACTTAACTGTTTTGTAAGATGATAAGAAATAACTATAAAATAATTCGAATGTATATTTATAATGGTGCTAAAAATATTGCTAAACGATACTAAATAATCGTTAAAAATCGATTTAGTTCTATAAGCTGAAACATGTTATAACTTGTATTGTCTGTAATTGTTTATTTGTGGCATATTCAGATTTTCTTACTTTTTATTGGGTATTTTGCCACTGAAAAATATTTAAAAATTTTAATGAAAAAACCTCTGCGTCAAACGGATCAGACAGAGGTTGGTTCTTGAGTACTTGACTGTTTCAAAAAGTCTCACACCTACAAATATATAAACTAGAACAATGTTATACTCTAAAAACTGAAAATCAAAGCTATAGGTAGTTAACGTTAATTTTTAAATATTTTTCAGTGGCAAAATACCCAATAAAAAGTAAGAAAATGTTATAACTTAGTCACGAAAATATTTATAAAATAATTTCTTAACTCCATTATAAAGTATTTTATAATTTTGCTGTAGATACGTTTTAATGATAAATTTATAAAGTAGTTCAGTTGCAAACAACAAATTAGTATTTTTTTGGAACTCTATCTAATCAATCGGCATTTAGAAGCATTAATAAAATAGCAATAGAACAAAATAATCGTAGAATATTTAAACTATATAACAAATTTGGTGGTTGGGATGGACACTCTTCCAGTAATGGCCACTTTAGCAGTAAAAGTCCTATCCCAAATAATTCACCCTATTAATCATTAGATCACGTTTCGTTGAACCGTGACAGAGTTTTAGGTAGGGATAGTGGGATTGGTTGAATTCCTTCAATCATGACAATATTTTAGTATAAATTTCCCAGTTGTACTTTAGTTTTATTTATCTCTTGATGCTGTTAACGTGATTAGCGTAACGCGCATCGAATGTTGTTATTCAAGTGTTGTATCAAGTTTTGGAATTTGTGGATACTACGTTTCCAGAGGCAACGCCATAGGCACTATAACCCCTTTAGTCTCTGAAAACCTGAAATCATTTTATGCCGTGAGAGCTACATATTTGATGACAAGGGACATACAACCAAAATACGAGCATGTTAGGATTAATCTATTTTCCAAAAATATCATAATTCCACAACTGGGAATTGGATCTGAGACCATAAGGAGAGAGCCATATAGCCATCCTATAAAATATCACTATTCTGGCTTTTTATTTATTTATCTCGCATTCTATAAGATACTCTTCGTAATCTTTTTTAAATAACGTTAGTTTCGGACATTTTTACTTTTTTCATTTGATGCAATACTTTTCAGTACAAAATTAAAGAAATCATTACATTCAGCCACTGAACTTAAAGTATAAATTTAATAAACCGCTCTCTCAGAAATCACTACTTCCACATTCAGATTTACTATCCACGCCTCTTTAAAGGAAAACATATTTACTATATTTGCACTCTAATATGTAGAAATAGTTGGTCATAGAATTTTAATAATATAGTATTTCAGCCAGATGTCATGAAAAGGCGGCGTTAGCTTCTAGGATATACGCCAAAAATGTTTTAAAAGTTTTAACATTGGAAATGTTCATGTTCGTATATGGGGTAGAGTTGCCTGTTTTCTTTCTCATTAGAAACCTAAATCCTATTTGTTAAATTTTCATTCAACAAAATTATGCAATTTTAGGAGAAATAACTAAATCTCTTACAACAGGGGGACTCGGGGCACGTTTTCCCATTATACGATCGAAATCAGATTTTGCAGGGGTAATTTCTTAATTAAATGCAGTTGTTCTAGGTGGTGTCGGTGACAAAATTTGAAAATCAAAAAATAAGAACCACCCTAATATATTATATATTATAATTATTGTAGAATATTTTTTAAAATTGCACCCTTCAGAGCGTGGAGAAAGATTGACATGGTAATTTTTTTATTCTTAAATTCAGTTTTATCTCGTCAAAATACATAGAAATCAGTAGGTTTGGTTAAAAAAACATCAATTTTTTTTTGTCGGCCTGTGATTATTTATCCCTAACTAACACGAAATTATCGAGTTATTCAGGTTCATCCAATTTCATTAAAAAGTTATTTTAGGAAATATTTCCAATTAATACAATTCTAATGAAAAAGTAAATGAATTACACTTGAGTAATAAATCAGTTATAAACTAGAACTTTCCAAACTCGATAATTAATTTCAATGTTTTCCACATAATTTTCACAAAAGAAATAATGAAGCATTTTATACAGTTCAACCCACTCTCTTTTGACAGAAAATACCACCATCCTCATTTTAAACGAATGAGCTCTTAGATGTCAATGCAATTACTATAATGGTCCTTGGATCACAGCTCGTACTGAATAGTACATGCCATACATGAAAAGATTGAGTTATCCAAGCTTGACGGAATTTTAAATAACTATCTATCACATGAAAATAACCCTCCTTTTACACGAGGTATTACTAGATCTGGTGACAAAACAGGGTGGTCTTCTAAATGAATGTACTATTATTGTTATTACTTGTTATGCAATTGAAAGCGTTGACTTGAAGTCTTTGTATACAGATCCCTTATTTTTAATTTCCGAGAAAGCGTAGCAATTTTTAATAAAATTTATTTGGTCTTTTGAAGTAAAAAAATTGAGTCCTTCAATCAAAAATGACTCTAAAATAGATAGCGGTTAAAAGGACGAAATATTGATAGCAAAGCCCCACAAAAAAAGTTTTTGATCTGGATGACTGACCATGGTATTCTTATGTATTTCTCGACGCTATATCCGAATCCCAGGTTTAAAGAATTCTTATACCCTTCAATTTTTGTGTAGAAGCAAAAACATCCCTACAATAAGGTCATTTATGAGTAAGTACCTATCATTAAGGAATAATTGGAGACTTTTTATCGTGCTCATCTTTTTTAATGCCCAGGGCTTCAGCGAGTGGGTAACAATCCTCCCGAAGGAGTTGATATACCCTCTGCACTCCTTCTGTACCCTTCTGGACATAGAACTGTGTAATAAAAGCTTCAGGCTTAAAAGCTCTTTAGAAGGCAAAGGAAATATGGTAGAGGGTGTATGCTGCTCCGAAATCAAGACTCCAGAAGGATGTAAACTACCCCCTGCTGGATAAGCAGCACAGGGCTGGAGGGCGATCTGGGAGAGCGGAAGAGCAAGTGTTCCTTGTTTTTACTGCAGAATGGTCGTAGTGCATTAAGAATAATCTCCTTCAATTGCCTTGACCGCACCCTGCAATGAGCGAAAACTACCACCCCTCCCCCCAAATCGCCAAAAACTAATCCGAAAACTTTTAGGATCGGTAAGGTGTACTTTGGGATTTTTAATTCTGAAAGGGAAGAAAAACAGGAATCCATCTCTGTAGATTTGTTTACACTCCAGCACTCACTATATATATTGTGTGGAAAAGAACTTTAGAGAAACAAGTACGATTGAACATAAAATGTGGTTTATGAATGAAAAGGAGGCAAAATACAGGTAATACTGTAAGAAATGTCAAATTAAGGAAGCCAAGTCCGACCCTGTCACGTACAGAATCGCCGTATTTAGTACAATAACGTAAAATACTGGTCATAGAAACATCTGTTTTATATTGCAAACTGATTTATTTGATTTATTTTAGAGCCCAGGAAACATGCTTTGTTAACTTTAGTCTTTATTAGGTAGCCGACGTTAGCCACTTGGAAGCAATAAATAACCATCTAAATTATTTCATGTCCAATTCGCTTTTCTCACTTGAAGTCCAGGACACTTGTTTAAATACTACCCATCGGGGGTCTACTTAAATTTTCGTTACTAAGGCAGTTGATAGAGGATTCCAGAAAATGTTGTATAGAGAGTAAGGTATATAGGCCAAATAAGGTAGATTTTTTCCCCCATACAAAAGCAAAGTAAGGAACAAAAGGGTTTTTTTTTCTTCTATCATAATGGCATAAAATGTTAAGATAGGCCATATGATAAATACCATGGTCCGTTAGGTAATTTCAAATAGGGGTACGGTTTAAAGTAGAGAAGATTTTAATTAGTCGAGGGGTTTAAAGTTTACTGCCCACTTTTGAGACGTCTTATTTCGATTGAGATAATATCGACACTCTTGGCTTAACGTCTGCTCGGTCGTCATCTACCTACAGGGTATAGTAAATTCTCGTTTTGCGAACCTTTTTCACTTTCAAAGTTAAGTACATTTGTTCACTACTTTGCTGGTTATAATAAGCATAAATTAATGTGTTGTAATTGAACTAAGAGTATTCGGCCGCGATTCAGCTAAAGAATTGAACTTGCGCGGACCATTTGATTTCCTGATATAGTGTAATTACTGTTTTTTAATTTATTTAATCGTTAAATGTTTGTGATTGTCATTTTCATTTGTTTTCATTTTATTCTGTAAATATAGTGGTTTAAGTGTTTTGAGAAATCACGTGTTTTATTTGCATGTTATGTAATTGAGTTCATTCTATAGTCAGTAAAGTTTGTTTGTGAAGTAACCTGGCTGAGGGACGCCAAAAAGGATATAATTACCTAGAAGGTAAAGGGTAAGTACAGTTTTGATTTCGATGGATATACTATAATATCGACGGAGTCTACAAAAGTAATTGGGACACTCCGTACTATACTAATGGCAATATCTGATTAAATCATGTAATTAGGGGAATAAAACCCCAGTTATTACAATACTATGAGGGATATAGAGATGCAATGAATGCTGAAGTGGAAGAAAATCTACAGAGATGGATTCCCGTTTCTCTTCCGTCTCAGAATTAAAAACCCCAAAGCGCATTTTTCTAGCCCTAATAGTTTTCCGGATATTTTACAGGGGTTTGGGGGTAGTTTTCGCCGATTGCAGGATGCGGTCAAGGCAATTGAAGGAGATTCTCGTTAATGCACTGCGACCATTCTGCAGTAAAAAGAGAGCAAGTGTTCCTTACAATTGTTCTCCCAGATCTACCTCCACGCTTGTGTTCCTCATCCAGCAGGGGGGTAATTTATCCCCTCTAGAGGCTTGGTTCTAGAGTGGCATTCACTCTCTACCATATTTCCTTTGCATTCTCAAGAGCTTGTAAGTCAGAGGCTTTTATGACGCAGTTCTATGTCCAGAAGGGTACTGATGGAGTGCAGAGGGTGAATCAACCCCCTAGGGAGAATTGTTGCCACTTATCTGAATCCCCTGGCATTAAGTAAAAAGAGTACGAGAGATAAAAAGTCCCCACTCATTCCCTAATGATAGGTACATGTATTCATAAATATACCTTATTGAAGAGATCTTGTTGCCTCTACACAAAAATTGAAGGTTATGCAAAATGTTTTGACCTCGGATTTGGAATGAGCGACGAAAACATGGGAATACCATGGCAGTCATCCAGATCACAAACTTTTTTTTGTGTTGACAAACAATATCTAATCTGCGTGAAACCCGTGCCAAAATGACTTCCACTTTATTCACGAATCATTTTAACGTCCACACTAATTAAGAAAAAACAGGAACGTTACTGCATTTAGTACAAAAAAAGTGAAATAAGGCTAGATCTTTGCGTTTTGAGGTCCCAAGAACACGAACAAGTGGTTTTTCTATGTCGAAGTATGAAGACCACAGATCTATAAATACAGTGTCAGTGTTTGAAAAAAATATAGAACTGGCAGTTAAAGATCAACTTAAAAATTTCTGTGACAATAAAGAAGTAATCGTTCAAAATCGGTCTGGGTTTCTCAAACATCATTCATCTGAGTCTGCCATTATAAAAATGTATGTGATGAATGGTTTATATGTTTAGAAGACAATGAAGTGATTTTAGTATGTATGTATTCGGACCAGATAGCGCCGATACTAGCGAACTGATTTTGAAGAAATTTGGTACAAGAGCGTGAAACGTTATAATTTCTTAAGTAGAAATAGAACGAATCATTGAATTCAACTTACTTTAATGATTTACTAAAAAAATACACAAACAAAGGCAGAGCAATTGACATCAGGGTTGTAAGTGAACTTTACAAAAACTTTCGTCAAAATATTCATGTAAACAAACCATTAAAAGTCCATCTGACATATAACAAAAGATAAAGTAAAAATTGTACACATAATAAGAAGCCGTATACAGTAAATAATGAAACTAAACTAAACGCGGTCTCTCCAGGACGTTGTAAACAATTAATTTTAACGATAACATAATTAAGCTCAGTTGGATTACATATAGACACACAAAAGGAAAATATTACTAACTGTACGTAAAATTAATGTCAGAAATGGCCCGACAATTAACAATTTCGACATAAATTGGTTCGGCAGTTGAACACTATGTTTTTATGCCCAAAACATACGGGAGATGTCAAAATAACGGGGCGGTATTGCTACGCCACCAAAACGAAGATTTTCCCGCACTATAACCTTCTGATGGGATACGACAAGTCTTGTCGGACGGTAACACTGGAAACAATCAAGAATATTACTGGTCAAACGTGGAACGAGGTATTGAAGTCATCAATAATTCTGCATTTCCGCAATCGGCTTCAAACAGCAACATTAGAATCACGAGAGGCGTACATGATATAAATTCTGTTGTACTTACAGTTGATTCGACTAAAACATTGCCTTGCTGTAACTATGGACAATGTTACACTATAGCACAGAACAAATAACTACTTCACTGATTCTATTCGCAGTTATTATTCACTATATACAGATATTTACAAATATATAGTGGCTTTTCAATTCTTACGGCCTACCGGCCAACCGCCTCTACGCCATCTTTCTCAACGTCTCCCTTTAGCCAGAGTCGGCGCGTATATCGTCTACTATTCGCTAAACTTGGTGGTACAAGCTACTGCGCTACTGGTCAAGCATTTGTCATGATTAGCCGATAAGGTTTAAACCGTATAATTTAAACTTAAATAATAAGTAGAATAATCGCGCGCTTTATCGTATTGGCACACATAATTGAAATTGCAAATTAACCTATAGTGTGTTTCAAAACGTGAGCGATATTGGTATCGTACATGATCTGAAAGGGCTATGGTGTAGATCGGGTGACGTTTAGTGCCTTTTTGGCACATAAACCTTCTTATTTCCATAGCAGTATGCGTTCTTATTATGCTATTCGAAAGTAGATGTTATTCTTATTTCAACGATATATCACACTTAACTCTTTTTCGTTCAGTTTTCGTTAGAAAAGGATTGCTTATGTCCCGTGATGGCGAATATTATATTTCGTCTTCATAGGCTACGGTATCGAATAGTTAATATCAGCGTTAGAGTTTTGAGATTGATGGTATCAAATACTTTAACAAATAATACAACGTGTAGTAAGATATCAGACGAGTTTTTTGAGAAATCAATTAAATTTTACGTATGTGTCTTATATGTTTAATCTGTACTCTATTGAAATTATAGATTCTATAATTGGATCAATTAGTATTCAAAAACATTGTTATGAAAAAAATACTAGTACTTTTGAAGAACTTGAAAAAATAACGATAAATAAGTTAAGAGAAATTATTTTTTCATTGAAGGAGACAGATCCTAAATACATGATTGTTATGAAAGTTGTATTTGAAGTAATAGGAAATCATTTTCATGACATAGTAAATACTTCACTAACATATGGTATTGTTCCTGGTGTTTGTAAAACTTCCTACGTGATTCCAGTACCAAAAATTTCAAATTCGTCGAAGTATGAAGACCACAAACCTTTGAATATAGTGTCAGTGTTTGATAAAATTATTTCTATAATCTATAATTCCCGACTGGGAGCGTGGCGTCTCCTGTAATCCAGCTACGTGGAGGTCGGATTGTCAGCGGATGCTACTTCTGTGGCAATTAAAGATCAGATTAAAAATTTCTGTGACAATAAAGAAGTAATCGTTCAGAGCCAGTCTGGGTTTCTCAAACATCATTCATCTGAGTCTGCCATTATAAATGTGTGTGATGATTGGTTTAAATGTTTAGAAGACAATGGAATCATTTGTTATATTTCTTGACTTAAAAAGAGCATTTCAAACAATAAGTAGAGAATTATTAATATCTAAGGTAGAAGGAATAAGGCTAAGACATAATGTTTGAAGTTGGTTTAAAAGTTACCTAAGTAACACATTTCAAAAAGTTAAATATAATAACTTAGTAACAGGAGAGCTACAAATAGAACATTGTGGTCCCCAGGGCACCATTCTTGGTCCTATTCTATTCACCCTGTATATAAATGACGCAAAATTTTAATAATCGCAGATTACACAATAATATACATAAGTGGCAGAGATCTTAAGCAGATGTACATTACTATAAACAGAGTATTAGATATTTTAAATAACTGGTTGTGTGAAAATAGTTTAAGTCTAAATTTAACTAACATTAAGTATATGTTAATAGTTTAGATGCACCGAATTTTTATGTTCAGCTAAATAATTATAAACTTGAAAAAGTTAAGGAATTGAAGTATTTAGGCGTGATAATAGATGATAATTCAAAACTTCAAAAACATTGTGAATACAAAATGTTAAAAAAAGTTAATTTTATGAGAATAATAGGTGGAAACGTAATAATGAGCACAAATATTTTGTTGTGCATAGCAATAATAAGCCCACATACACACATTGGTTATACAGCCACACAAGAAAAAATTGTATGGCAGAAGCTGCTAATAAAGATCTGCCCCTCTACCTATATTCTACAGACGAGTAATTAAATTTTTTGACCATATGGAATGGGAGATATTCCGTTGTTGAAATGTGGTTCTATGGATCGTCTGTGACGGGTGAAAACAGCCACATTTCTCTCTATTACTTGCAAACGCTTCTTACTATTTTCTCAAAAAATTAATATAAAGTAGAATATTACATGAGTATTTATTCTGGATAATTCTCGAAAACTTCGACCGACTGGTAAGTATAATAAAAGCGCATACCGTAGTAGAAAATAAGAAAGTTTATGTGACAAAGGGGCACTAAACGTCACCAGATCTGCACTATGTACGATGTTAATATCGCTCTTGTATCAAATTCCATCAATAGCCGTTCGTTAATTTCAGCGGTATCGTGTTCTGATACAGACTACATACACAGAGATATTTTTAAAAACCACTTTTTGTGTTCCTAGGACCTCAAAACGTAAGGATCTAGTCTTATCTCATTTTTGTTCTACCAATTGCTGCCACCTTCCTCTTTTTTTTAATTAGTGGGGAGGTTAAAATAACTCGTCTTCTATTTCCGATCGTGAAACCCAGTTGCACCAATATTTAATTCATCGTGTTTTAATTTACTAAACCATGTCTTATATTTTTTATATTCCTGAAGAACATATTACCGACATTTACTGAATAAATGAAACATATTCTTTATAGGATTTTGCAGACAGCAGGAAAAACTATCTATAAAATATAGTTTTTAAACTATTTGCAAAATTATTGATTTACAATCTTTTCATTATTTCGATAACCTGAATTCTGGTTATGCTAGCAATTAAAATCCTAGAATGAATGTGTCTTTCTTATTGGACAATCGTCATTATGACACTAGTTTCCACACTGTCTCCTGGGGCTATGCAGCGGAGTAAACCAGTATTCTCTAAACCCCTTACGGGTATGAATATTCAGTTGAAATGAGAACAAAG
Source organism: Stenurella melanura (assembly GCA_963583905.1). Taxonomy (NCBI): domain Eukaryota; kingdom Metazoa; phylum Arthropoda; class Insecta; order Coleoptera; family Cerambycidae; genus Stenurella; species Stenurella melanura. The sequence goes on along the minus strand of OY757312.1, from coordinate 70,879,882 downwards.
GCCTAAAATGAATTTATTTACATACCTCGTCTTTTGGAAAATTTTCTGAAGAAACTGTGTGATCTGCTAAAAATTACATTATTTTACATTTTAACGCAATAAGCTCTAAAATAACCGTGACTTTTGTTAAATTATAACGTTACTCTCCTAGCACAGATTGGTCCTATTTTATTAATGATTTTAAAAGCTATTAGTACCCATCCGTTATTTAGGAGGTTAGTGCAACATTTTCTAAACTCAGTTTATTATTAGATTTTAGAAATTTATATTTGAGTAACTCTAATAACATGTATTAATTTAATTTCAATTTATAAATAGCCCATGAATTGTAAATGGTCTAGTTCTAAATAAGTACAGGACCCTAATAAATCTTGCCTTGAAAATTGCATGTTAGCGGAATATTACTAAATTTTGGTGCGTAAATTAAATAAATCATTGAGAAAAATGATATCGAGAGAATATGCAGATAAAATTAACATGCTTTGAGAAATAATTAGTCCTAATCACGAATTTCGGTTTCCAAAAATAGAAAAGTTATGTACTTATAAACATAACACAAACTAAACTACTACTTTTAAACTTAACGTTCTGTCGTCATGCACCCATTTACAAGTGCTTTGATAGTCAAAATAGTTCTTTAACACTAATTATTTAACAGAAATGATCTGTACTTAAATCAAAATATATACTTATTTGTTTTAGTTTTTGCGAGATATGCGAGATATAGTATGAGAGTTAAATATAAATATAAAAAATTTGTACGATGCGAGATGTCTTATATAATACCTTCTGACTCAGTAACACAAAATTGATGATTGCCCGAAGAACATATTTTCCTTCGATCTGCCGCTCAGTATATAAGACACTCATTGACAGCATGCTTAATACCGAGGCCGCACTGTAGGTTGGTAGTGGATAACTTAAGGGGCAAAGAGTGTAAACCTGTCTTGTAATTCATTATAGTTTAAAATAAATTCAGAATGGTATTTAAATGAACCTCGCGAGAACAATGGCGAAGCCATTTTTAACTGTTGAAGTTACTTGAAACAAATGTAATAATGAACTGAATTGCATAATATAAACAAATCGAAATGACCTAAGAATAATTTGATCATATTATTTGGAGGGTGGGGAAAGGAGGTGGGCGTGGATGGCGATTGGGACAAGCCAAATCAAAGGATCACGCACTGATCTTATGAAAAGTGGTCTAGGGACCACCACTTCAATAAATAGAATTAGCTGAAATTTTGGTATATTGTAGTTCACGTGATAATTAAATGTCTTAATGGGCACAAACCTCTGCTATGGCTAGTTTCGTCGCTACAGTCACCCGAAAATTAAATTATTGTAGTCTAAAAATGGTTCCGGTGTTTGAATTTTACATAAAGGTTCCTTAAGATTGTAATATTAAGATGTAACAGCAACATATCCAAAATAGTGAAAAGAAATAATAAAAGTAATTGAGTAATAATTATACAGGGTGTTTAATTTTTTTTTCAATTGTTGTTTTTTAATATCTCAGAAAGTACTCTAGACATTATTTTCAATAGAGGCATGTGTTAATAGAATTAAAAACCACATATTTGAGTTAGAAAAACTATTAGATATTTTTTAACAAAAAAGTGGTACGCCACTGAATTATTTCCATTTGGATATTTTGTCTAATTAACCTGGTCAATTTTACATGAAACCGGTCCCTTGCACTTTACTCGTCAGACGCACAGTTCTTGATTAAAACAATTAAATTCAAATTGAAAGTCATTATTATTAACACATTGCTTCAGACAAGAACTGTTCGCCTGACGAGAAAACCGCAAGAGACCGTCTTCATGTAGAACTGACCAGGCTAATCCGAAAATATATCGAAATAGAAATATGTGCGTACCACTTTTGTTAAAAAATATCAGAGGACATGTTCGCAGGGATGCCACTAGAGCGATAGAATAACTGTTCTAACTCGAATATGTAATTTTATATTCTACTGACACATTCCAAAATTGAAAGTAATATCTGAAGTGCTTTCTGAGTTATTAAAAAATAACGATAAAAAAAATAGTTATTTATTTATTTTTATTTACTCAGTTATTATTATTATTTCTTTTCACTATTTCAGGCATGTTCCTGACATTAAATTTGGTGCACCTTCGAAGATAAATGAAGATTTGTTGAAAGATTTCTACGTACGTGGCACATTTTAAATTTCTCGTGTAAACGCAATTCAACATATTGCACAACCCGCTGGAATTTATTTATTATTCGTATCATAAGCAAAAATCAAGCCTTTTTGTTAGGTAATAATTCACAGCCATCCTTTGCAAAAATTGGTTGATCTTCTTTGCAAAAAGGTTAGTTAGATCTTGAATATTACAAAAATGTTTAGTGAATCAAGATTAGCTGAAAATATCGAGCTCCCCGGGAGGTCAAAGTTGTCCATTTTTCCCTAGGTGGGATAAGCAAATAGGAATAGGAATATTTATAGGATTTTGCAAATAGCAGAGAAAACTATCTATGAGAACTAAAAAGGAAAACTATCTGTAAAAATATTAATGAAATCTGCTTCCTTTCGATAACCTGAATTCTGGTTATGCTAGCAAATTAAAATCCTAAAATAAATTTGTAAATTCTCATTGTAACGCTAGTAACCCCATAGTCCCCCACGGCCATGCAGATTGAACAAGTATCTACATAACACCCTACCGTCATGAAGATTCAGTTAAAAATGAAACCAAAGGCCTAAAATGAATTTATTTACCTCCCTTGTCTTAAAAAATTTTCATTCTAATGGATTTTCATGAAATCTATCGTTTTGTTTCTTGGAAATGCTTAGTCTTTGAAACGTTTTTCGCCCTTATTCTGGAGCTCATCAGAAAGGCATAAAGCTACTCATAAAGATGTTTCATGCAAAACCAAGACAACAGATCATGACCTTTCTATTAGCTAGCTACTATTGAAGGCTGTATAATCTATGCATATTTAAGAGTGAGTTATTATTTGTTTGTTTATAATTGTAATGAAACATATCATTTACAGGATTTTGCAAACAGCAGAAAAAACTATCCATGAGAACTAAAAAGAAAAACTATCTGTAAAAATATTAATAAAATCTTTGCATTCTTTCGATAACCTGAATTCTGGTTGATAGATTTCATGAAAATGTAATCCATTAGAATGAAAATTTTTAAGACCAGGTTCTATGGAACATGAGATTCTCTTAACACAAGAACAAGTTCAAATAAAATTATGTTTCTCCTGAAAGAAAATTGATTATTAGTAGGAAAGAAAGGCCCATTCAACACGTAACAAACTTCAATTATGAATTTTCAAATTGGGAAATTTTATATATGTGCAATTTACAAATGGTTAAATTGAAATGTACATTTGAATTGCAATTCTTATTTTAATTTGACTTTAATATCTGTATTTTTACATACATTTGTATGCATAGTCATTTAAAATCTCTTACTCTACCCCCGGTGTATTCTCAATGATCGCTAATAAATGAACCGTAACGATCGTAAACTAGAAACTGCGCTCCTAGCATGCGCGTTAACTCTGGTTCGAGATTACTACAAATGGCGGCTTTTGTTCTGTTCTAGCGTCGTATGAATAACTGCCGCACTTTATTATGATACCAAAGGTAGTTTGATTATTTAAATTGAGAAACTGCTCAATTGGTCATTATTTCATCAAAATCTTACTTAAGATATAAGGTTATGGTTTTTTCAACAGACTAAAACTGATTTTATTTACCTTGTGGTTCTTTTATATGACTGTTAATGCCTATTTGAGGTCTATCTAATTCAATGGGCCACAAGGCCTGAGTGCGGCGACCTCCAGGCGCCCCGCTAAAAGAAGAAGAAGAAGAGGTCTATCTACCTTTTAACTTTACTCCAACACACAGTTTCACTGAATTTATACAAATTTTATTAAATATTTTATAAAAATTTTTTTCAAATTTTGATGGAGCTTTTTGGATAGCGTCCTTTTTTACACCCACGCTTCAACCGTCCTTCTTGTTCTTTTTTGTTCCTTAAATTCCATTGGCGCCTGATTGACTTATGACCAGAGCCACGGCAATCTGATTTTGAAATTATAATTTTGGATTTTGAAATAGCTTGATTTTTTTGAAAATTACGTTATAATTCTTGAATGTTATTATATTAAAATTTTATTATTTACATGCCACATACATCCCCTTTTATACGTTAATAAAAATTATAATAAATTATGGTTGTCGTCACATTTTATACCTATAAACTAATATTATTAACTAATTTCCCAATCTGCTTTAATTCTAAGCCTGTGATAACCTTATCTAACCTATTATAATACCATTTTAACAATTTAGCAATAATGATAATAACATGCAACTTTTTTTTCAGGTAGTGCCTGTCGTCACATACCAAGGATGTACCTACACATTGTTTGAATGGCTGTTTTATACATGGATATTAAACAAACATGTGTTCTTCATACATTACATAAATATTTGCTTACAAACTATAACTTCCAATAAAGTTCTGAGGATATGTTATGACGAATGTCTATACCACATGATTACCAGCCTATGTACAGTTTCTTTTAACATTGAAACTCATCAAATGTCAGAGCTTCTCAACTGTGAACATGAACAAAGTAGGCATTCATAACATTTAAATTAAAACTTGCCGTTACAATGCTTGTTTTATGTAATATTTGCAAATATTCATTTATTTAATCATACATCATCCAACAATACAAAACCATTTATAGGATGGAAGTCTAAACTAACTTAACCTAACCTAACTAAAGAATACAAATAGAAATTTCTGGCTGCTAGACAAATATGTCCAATTCACTGCAATGAGTTTCATAACTAGTACAAATATTAAACAGAAGAGATAACTTTAATACGTTAGATCTAGGAGTGGATAAATAAAAGCTATGAGAATGACGAGAATAAATCCGTGGGCATAAAAGTTGAGTTGGCTTAATATTTCACTACAATCTATTTTATTATGCATAATTTTATCAAGACGCAAAGCAAAGGACTCACGCCTTTCTGAAAGACTGGTAATATCAAATTTTTCAAGTAATTGACTTTGAGAAGCTCCAATTGACGGATATGTACCTTCAGTTTTCCAGTTTAATAATTTCAGGAAGCAAGCGGCGCTGAATATTTTCCAATTTATCATTATGAGTATTATATCCAGATTGCCAGACAAGTGAAGCATACCCCAGTTTAGATCAAGAGGAAGCAAAATAAAGCATCTTTAAGGTTTTCGCATCATTAAAATCATGGCTGATACGCAAGATGAAGCCTAACTAACATTCTGTATGCATGCGAAATTACAGCATCAATATGGTTAGTGAAGGTTAATTTCTTATCAAAAGTTACTCCTAAATCCTTGAACGTAGATTATAATTATACATTATAATTATACATATAATTGAGGACTCCTTGGTTGTATAACTCATAACATTGCACTTACCAACAATTCGGTGAAGATCATTTTCATCGCACCAAGCCGATAACTTAGTTAAGTTGTTTTGAAGTTTTTCGCAGTCATTAAACCATTAATCCTATGCAACATCTTGACGTCATCGGCATATATTAAGAAATATACGTCTAAGTGATCACTGATGTCGTTAATAAAAATATTAAAGAAAAGGGGTTCAAGTATTGATCCCTGGGGTACTCCTGACGTGGCTCCTCTATTCAACAGATTTATATCCATTATAAGATACGAATTGAACTCTATCGGTCAAGTAACTCTCAAAAAATTGAAATAAGCCGTCAGATAATCCGAATCTGTCAAGTTTACAGAGAAGTTTATTATGGTTCAGTCTGTCAAACGCCTTAGAAAAGTCAGTATAGACTGAGACTACCTGTATTTGAGAATCAATTGATTCAGCACTGTACTGAGTAGCGCAGATTAAGTTCGTTACGGTGGAGCGACCTTTCATATAACCGTGTTGCGTAGATATTTTCAGTTGAACATGAGCATAAATGTTATTATTCAGTAGGATTTCGAAAGCTTTACCAAAGTTACATATGATTCTTATCGGTCTATAATTAGTAACATCATGTCTTTCACTTTTTTTATATACAGGGCACACTTTGGAGTATTTCCAAATATCAGGAAAATAGCATTTCCTAAGGCATAAATTAAAAATTATGCAGAGAGTATATGCAAAAATTGTGGCACAGTCTTTGAGTAGAAATTCTGGAATTCCATCTGGGCCCGCAGTAAGTTTAGGTTTAATTCTTTTTAACGCCATGCAAACCTCAGCCTCGGAAATGCGTTTAATGTCCAAACAGTCAAACGAGAGATTATTAAACCTGGTTACAGGGGCGTCCGAGATGTTATAGAAGTAAGATTGCTCGAAAAAGTTAGCAAAAGCGTCGACGATATCATTAGGGGTCTGCAGAGGTTCATTGTTATAAGTCATGTCTTTAGGTATGCTAGTTTTCCCTTTTTTTCCATTGATGTAAGCATAGAATTTATTGGGTTCAGATGTGATATTATTTTCAATTCTATTTGTATAAATTTGAAATGCAAATATGCCTTTGATACGATAGTGTTTTTATGAAAATCTAAAAATCGATAGCTTTAGATCTCACAGTGCCTAAATTTACTTATAGCATCACTATTTATTAGCTTAAAACATGGTTTATTTATTCTAATCATTTGATTATGTTGATTTTGTATTAGATGCCCCTTTTTCTTTCTGTTTTAGGATCTGGAGAATTCCTAGGAAGCGTGATTGCTTTTTAATGGTTTTGGTCGTAATTCACATACTTATATAAGTCACACAGTATACCTAATACATATTCTTTTGCACAAGGTTTGTTAAATCCATTATTTAATTGTTACTATATAAAGTGTTGTTTTCACAATACAATATTTATAAACATCCTAACCTGTAGCCTTGTTTGAACCTTTCTTTCTTATAATTTATGTCTAAATTTGATAATTAGCTTGCTACTCTTGGTACGTAGAATACTCTCATACTCTACGAAAATTTACTCATGCCATAGGCTACATAGCTTTTATACTATCTCACAGACATTTATTTTACCTAATTCTATTTTAAATTAAACCTATTAAACATCCTCAATATAACAAAGTATTTTAACTACTAATTAATTAACTTAAACCTTTAATTTTATTAAAATGTTCCCTTTTGTTGGGTATTTTTGGAGTTAACTGCCCATATTACAATAATATGTACTAGTTTAATCTGCATGACCGTAGGGGACTATGGAGGTATTAGTGTTACAATAAGAATTGTCAAATAAGAAATTAGACAAATTCATTTTAGGATTTTAATTTACTAGCATAACCAGAAATCAGGTTATCGAAATAATGCAAATATTTCATTAATATTTTTGCAGATAGGTTTTCTTTTTAGTTCTCATAGACAGTTTTTTCTACTGTTTGCAAAATCCTATAAATAATATGTTTCATTACAATTATTAACAAACAAACAGGATTTTACAAAAACTATTGCACTGACACCACGCGTCTCTTATTCACTTATAAAACACTATTAAACACACTTATACAAGAAAGTTTTATAAAATTTTAACAAAAAAACGAAAAGTTTATAATTAAAAAATGACTGTATTGGAGGTTTTTTTACAGTAACTTTTTTACATCTGTAGCGATTTTAATTTGGAAAGTTTCATACTGTAGGAATATTAATTACGTACATTCTTCACTTTCCTCTTTGACCGATAAAGTTTCCAGTATTTTAAGAAAATGGATTCTCTGCTGTAATTGTTGATAAGGAACGATATATCAAATGAAATGTTTTGACTCACGAAATGAGAAGCCCAATTTTTACACATGTAACTAAACTCGTTTTTAAATAACCAGTCATAGGTTTTTAAATTTTGCAATCTATAAAGTATTTCCTCTTTCTTTTCACTACTTCGTGTTTCAGTTAGTACGAGATAACTTGGACGTCTCTTATCTTAAAACAAGCAGTTTTTATTAAAAAAAAAAATTAACCCAATATTTTGTTTAAAAAAGGTATTCTCAGAGTTATTCTCAAAAGGTATTTTCAAGTTTCTACATTTCTCTTTAATAGTACAGTTAAAAGCATTATGCGTCTATTCAATTAAGTGTATCTTGATCGATATTTATCGTACTAAAACAAACAAAAAAGAAATTAAAGACAATTTTTATGCAAGACTACAATTTTATTTTTGCAAAATTATTATTTAAACACATATCTATTAATACCACACAAAAATACAATGGGGTTCCATTTTTTCTATCCACTACGTCCAGCAGATACCTTTATAATTTCATATCGTAAATTATTCATTACCTATTATACGGCTGCAAAATAATACCATCCATGTATTTTCGTGTAATTGAAAATTATTTTCCCTGTACTATTACTGTATAAAGCAACTTGGAATGTGCCCGTTTTATTTTACCAACGATTATTTATAAGTTTGAAAGGGTGCTGTCTAAGTGCCTATGGCGGAAACATACTTCGTGGGTTACTTGATGGATTGCTTGGTGACTCGCTGCCCACTACCCTCCAGGTAAAAGACCTGCGTTATAGTTGCCCTGAACTAGAAAAGATTTCAATAATATTGCTCGACGAAACAACCGCCTCGCATTTTTTATTCAAAGCAGCACAACAATATTCGTCATTTGCTATAAACAATAATTTAAAATAATTGATAAATGCATTAATTTTAGTACACCTTCAAAGGTAAATAAAGATTTGTTGACAGACATTTTAAATTTCTCCTGTAAACACAATTCAACATATTTGTAATTATAGAGCACGTGTAACGGAAAAGGGAATGGACTCTGATATTAAATTTCCACAACAACCCGAAGCATTTAATTTATATGCAGAAATAGGAGACTATGAAAATAGGCCAAACTCAAAACATTTTATTAACGACAACTTGTACAGTGATTATAATTCCACTTTAATTAAAACATATAGCCTATAACAGAGACATTAATATAATTAATGTGATTTGTTGATTGGCCGGTTTCTCTGCTAGGTCCTAATGGACAAATCCTGTACTAACGTGTTATCGATCACCCGGAACTCTGTACAGGAACCGGAACTTACCTCACCTCCATTACTTCGGTATTCATAAATTTCTAACCCACAATGGCCAGTTAAAATAAAATTTATGAATATTTGATACTGCCAATGATCAACCCTTACGGTGCTTTATATAATCTAAACGTTTGATCCGTTTCTTTGGAATATTTATAATGTAATTTAGTCTATTGCTCTTAAAATACTGCGTGCCTTAGAAAATGCAACACGTGTAAAATTTTCTTACTTGGAATATTTAGTAACAGTTGGAAAACAATTACAGATTTTAATGCAAGAAATTTGTGTCACAAAAGAGTCAAACAGAAGTTGGTTCTGAAATAGGTATGACTAATACAAAGTGTTTCTCACCTTCTCACCTAATGAAATATAAATCTGAAAAAAAATAATTATTACACAGGATGTTTTTGAAATTTATATTGCTCTCACCTATCTTAAAGGGTAACAACAAGCTCTAACGCCATTTGTTACTAAGATGCGAAGTTTTCTATTACACAAAAATACATTGCTGGCTAGAACTTTGCATACATACTGGTAATAACACACACTTTTATTCTTTTACTTTATACTAATTATTTATTAAGTGAATTATGTACCTGCCAAACGTAGAAGATTTTGTCAATTATTATCATTATTTACAACTGACAAACTGCCAATTCCATGTTACAAATAAAACATGTAATAAATGTAGAAAGTAATATTTTCTTTAAAATGATGAAATAGTAATTTCCCTGTATTATTCAAGCTAATTAATAATAATAATAATAATAACGTTTATTTACATATATATCACTAATACAAAAATGTATAAAGTATTAAGTCTGTAACCAGCAATTAAACTATAGAAGTAAATAAACAAAAGCTCGATAAGTGTAGCACACCTGTTTCGAGAACAATATAATACAATTTTAGAGTATATAACTATCCTATTACACAATATAAAATCACTATAGAGACAATAATACTTAAAATCTAATAACAATAACAACAATATCAAGAGGTATCAAAAGATACCTAGTGGATAAGGAGAGAGTGTTTATACAGGGCAATTTATTATTTAATTGTAAGGTAAGTACTAATTATTATTTTTTAAGTCGACAAGGTCTGTAAAAATTTTTCTGTTTTCTCCAAGAACATACAGTTTTAATTTTCTTTTAACTGAATATATTGATATTATATTTTTTATGTTCACTGGAATGGAATTGTATAATCTAGGTGCTAGAAATTTGTATGATCTCTGGCCAATGGTTTTTAGCATTAATGGATACGCACAGTTGTTTTTCTGTCTTGTATCATACCTATATGATGGTTGTGTATTTCCATTATTACGCAAATGTTGTTTTACGCATGCGTAAAAGTAAAAGATTTGACGTATATCAAATACTTTGGCTTCTAAATAAAGAATTTCTGTGGAGTACCTGTGATTCTTAGATAGCATTATTTTCAGGAATCTCTTCTGTAATAGTTCTAATGCTGTTAAATGGGTTTTTACTACTCCGCCCCACCCCAGTATGCCGTATCTTAGGTGAGTTTCTACTAATGCATGATATAAAATTTTCATTTGTTGAACATTTAATATGTTTTGCAGATATTTAAATTTGTGTAAAATAAATTGTAATTTTTTTATTATATAGTTTATATGCGGTTTCCATTTTAAGTGTTGGTCTATAATGATACCCAGGTATTTTATTTCTGTTTTAGGTAAGACAGTATGTTGATTGCCGTGTGTATGAATATTTATTTCATTGAAAGTGGGAACATTTTTTTTGTGCAGCTAAAAGGTAAGTAAAAGGTTTTTTCGAAGTTTAGTGTTAACAGTTTATGGTCGAACCAATTCTTTAGGATAGTTAGATCTGTTTCAACATTATTTTTTAGTTCGTTCCATGTATCGGCTTTATAAAAAATGGCTGTATCATCCGCAAAACCGATTATATTACCTACATTTCCCAGCTGGAATAGACCGTTTACATAGATGAAGAAAAGTAAGGGACCTAGTACTGTACCTTGCGGTACTCCGTACTCTACAATTAGCGAATTACTTAGTACATTATTTGGTCTTACAGACTGTAGTCTACCAGTTATATAACTTTTAAACATTTTGAGGCAATTTCCTCTAACACCAATGTCCTCGAGTGTCTCTAAAAGCAAATCATGACTGACCGTATCGAATGCTTTACTGAGATCAATGAAGGTACATAAACATGGTTTGCCTTCATCTAAAGCTAAATAGATATTTGTTGTTAAGTCCACTATTGCATCTTCTGTTGATATACCTTCCTTGAATCCGTATTGTTTTTCAGAGAGTAGTTGGTATTTATTGAGATATGAATTTAATCTTACTTTTAATACCTTCTCAAAAATTTTGGCCAGGTTTGTTATTAAAGAAATCGGTCTATAATTATTCACTAGAGATTTGTCGCCACTTTTGTGAATTGGAATGGTGTATATGCATATTTCCAGACATTTATTCGCCTTAATATACCCAAGTTCTATTAAATCAAAAACCAAATTACTGATAAAAAGCTTTTAACAACTGTAAGCAATATTTTCTTAAATATTCAACTATCGAGGATATTTAACTATAAGTACGATATTCCTTTCTCAGTTGAAAATACACAATTGCAAAAAAAATCTGGGTAAATTTTGATCTTATGGAAATAAACAATAAATTAAATATTTTACTATCTATACAGAAGCACTAATTAATTTTTTTGTAAAAATTAATGTTCAAACAGAGATGTACTAAAATAAGCTCTAATACGCATTGCAAATCCTATTTTTTTTATTCACAATGTGAGTGACTCACCTGGATGCATCTATATCAGCAAAATACACTTAATGGGATTGTTCAGCATTTTTTTTTTATTTCATAAATCGAAAGTTCAAGTATAAAATAATGGATCTGCAAAAAGTCAGAATTTTATTCGCACTTTTAGTGTCTTAAAAACAATTATTACAAATATCCTTCTCGCGAAAATAGGGCGTAGCCCGGCGCTACGTCACTATACGAATAGACTCGGCGACCTCAGTCGACTCGATGCTGTTTAGTTGTTATTATCTATATACTTATCGTGTTGATCTGCGCCCCTCTAAAATTACGGATCGGATCTATTTAAGGCTTTTCGTGGTAGCGGTTTTTTGGAAAGCAGCCGGTGTCATTCAATTCGGGAATTAATTCTGCATAGTTTAGGATACATTCGGAGGTGTTCTTTTTAATGGTTTTTGAGTAACTCGCAAAAATCAGCTATCACTCTCGCCTCTTATATTTAGAGAAATATATTATGATTTGGCGAAATGTTACCAAATGTCAAAATATGACGACCGAATTTTCGATTTTTAAGAAAATAGCCATTTTTTTTCCCACAGACCTAGCCTAAATTCCGATTTCCACTGTGACACTTACGATGTCTATAAAATACCAATATTCTCTTTTAAATAGAGACCAATATCGATCCTCTACTACAAGTATTAACTTACATATGACCGTTTAAAGATTTGATGTTTTTGATTTTTTTTGGTTACGTTTTAATACTTCCAAAAAAGGCAGAGCCTTGCAGCGCCGAATTTCCCTATACAATTTGGTATCAGGAGAAAGGACCAACCTTGTTCTTTCCATAGAGATCTACAACGGACTTCCGTTCCACGTATTTACTTAGTTATGAATTTTTGAACATTCAATGTTTTCCAATTTTTAACAGGAAGGCCATCTTTCGTTCGCCGTGCCAAGCCGGATTTCCGGTTTTGCCCCTTCACTTTGATATAAGAACAAAGCGCCACTCTTTCTCTTTCCACAGACATCTAAAACGGCCTTCAACTCCACGTATTTACTTACTACTGAACGGCTGTTAGTGGTCGCGGTAGATTACCGAGTTCAAAGTTAAAAGTCATAAACATGCGCACTGTTTTTGCAACTATTGCTAATTTCAACGCCATATATCTCGAGAACGGAAAAAGTTAATAATATGAAATTTTAAGTGCATAATAAGAATGTCGAGTACTATATAAAAACATATAAAAACCATATAAAATTAATATCGTGGAACAAGCCCATTGTAATATGCTATTTATTGTGCGAGACAAAATTTATAGTAAAAAATTAATGCAAGTAACCTGTTATTCATAAAAGTTGTTCTCTTTTGCTCTTTTTATCATACTTAACTTAACTTCTATATCCACGTAGTGAATGTAGCCCGGAAAAGGTGATTTCTTGTCATAACACAAGATATCGTACACCTTAAGCCTCCCTAGTAAGAACAATTTTGTTAATTTCGTTTTCCCTCTTAGAAAGTTTCTGCATTATATTTATATTCTCACTGTACATAACAAAGATATGATTGATTAGTTTTGTGATGGATGATGGTGTCATGCTTTCCCTTTCTTTTCTATAGATAAAATGATACCGATTTATATATTTCAGTAAATATTACTAATGTATTTGCTTTTCTCTGTATTGTAGTGTCATATACCTACTAGTGTTTTATAGCCGCAAATATCCAAATAAAAATATTCAAACAATCACGTTTTATACAAGAAAATGTTATTAAAATTAACTATTTTAAGTATATTTCAACACCGTAACGCAGTATTTGAATTAGAGGATGTACAGGAAACCTCTACCACTTCGCAAATTCTAAGCGGTAAAAATTACATTTGGGTACACGCAATTAAGACATTTACAATTTGAAAATCGATTGTGAAAGCCGTTACTTTGTGATAGTTAATCATGACGATATAAGAAAGGAGACTACTTTGTTTCCTATAACTGAATTTATTGTTACATACACGTTACTACAGTTCCGGTACCTTAACGTTCCATTTTCAAACGCTGATTCAAAGGTATGCATGAATTTATACTATGTACTATAATTACCTTATTCTAGGTACTAATTGATCAGATCTTAGAACCAATAAACATTTAGAATTTAAATAGTGGATTGGTATAGGTCCATTTAGAAGTTTGTTTCTGGGAATTTTGTTGAATTTAATAATTTCTATTGATTCTAGTAAATTTAATTTAAAACCCTTGCCATTCACGTGTAATATCTTTAGGTCGTTAACATTTGGAAAATTGTGACTAGTTTCTAAAATATGATTTGGAAAGGTTAAGTCTGTTTTTTGGAAATTAAAACGGCGTAAATTTTCTTTGTATCTAATTTCGAAAGGACGACCAGTTTGACCTATATACAAGGCATTACAATCTGGACATGTAGTTATATAAACTCCTGATTGTTTTAGAGGACCAGTGTTATCCTTAGCATTATACAATACATTGCATAATTTAAAAGCTGATATTCAGATTATGTGCTGATAAAATGTTACCGATTCTATCAGATATATCACCATAGTAGGTTAGGGATACGGCTAATTTACGCGTAGCTCCAAATTGCATGAATTAGCTGCACATAACTCCATGATACATAGATAGCATTGCCTCCTTCAGAAGAAAATTTAAAAATTGAACTAGACACCATAAAATCAATAGCACCCTACGGTTTTCAAGAAAGAACAATAGTAAACTTAAGTAATAAAAAACAATTTAAATTGGCTTGTTTCAGTATATATCCGCATAATAAAGAGAGTAGCAGTAAAAAGGAATATGTATCCCTAACCTGCTACGGTGATGGATTTGATAAAATTGGTAATATTTTATCAGTTCATAATCTGAAAGTCAGTTTTAAACCAGCTTTGAAATTATTCAATATATTGTATAATGCTAAAGATGAAACTGATCCTCTAATAGAATCTGGAGTTAATAAAATTACATGTCTAGATATTGTCTAAATGTTATTTGTGGAATTATCTTAATTTTTCTTTCCTTCTTCAATTCTTTGGGACTTCCTGCCACATGTATGTTTTCTTTTTAAGCGGGGCTCGGGGAATCTACAAAATATCACAATTAACCAGTATGTTACTGGTAAATAACCTCTACGCCTGTGACTTTTACGTCAAAGGATTAGTTAGAAGTTTCTTTTTTTAAATAAACAAAACAAATAAGTATAAAAACTTGAAATTAAATATTTCGCCGACGTTTCGGAAATCTAATCTGTTTCCTTTTTCAAGGCTTTTTTTGAAAAATCTTTTTTGCTGTGTATGATAAATACACAGCTCTAAAAATGTTTGTTATATTCAATATTCATAGATACTTACTATTTACATAGAACTGTTGATGCAGTTAAGAGTTTTTTTAGTTTTTATACAATGTTAAGTTTGAAGTTCTTCTTTTAACATTGGCAATCAGTTGTACAAATATCTACGGAACAATTCGACAAGCATCTATCCTTATTCAATAATATTATCGCGGATTCTTTAATTTTTCTTTTTTTGCTATCTGCGTCTGTCATCTGGTTAAAATTCTTGCCGAGTACCAGTGTATTCTATGTCCGTTTTCCCAAGCGTGTTAGCAGATCTTGCTTTGATACTTTCCACACATGTATAAGCCCGATGACATTGCAATATTTTATATTTATTATCGTTCTAAATCCAATATGGCAGACATTCCAAGATGGTGGATCACCTTTTCCCCACAACCCCTTGATATGGGTATCAAATGAATGACTTTGGCGAGTTAAATACGACAAACCGTGTGACGTAATTCTAAATCCAATATGGCGGAATTGCAGACCAAATTTCGACAAGTTCTAATTAAGCTAGAGCTTTAAAATTTTTCCACGTGTACACGTCCGGTGACAATGTAATAAGTATGATATATCTAATATGGTTCCAAATTCAAAATCACCGAGGCGACATCCCAAGATGGCAGACCACTTTTTTCTTCACAACCCATTGAGTATCAAATGAAACGATTTGACGAGTAAAATACGATAAACTATGTGACGTCCTTCTAAACCCAATATGGCGGACGCCCTAAGATGGCGGATTATTTTTTGCTTCATAACCCTCTTTATATGGGTGTCAAATGAAAGGGTTTGATGAGTAAAATACGTAAGCTATGTAACGTCATTCTAAATCCGATATGGCGGGCGCCCTAGGATGGCTTTTTCTTCACAATTCCGTTCACATGGGTATCAAATGAAAAGGGTTTGTTTGTCTGCAGACAAAAGTAAAAAATCAAATTACATAAAAAAGAATATTAAAAAAAGTTTCTATTTGAAAAAAATGTACTAAAATAAAAAATATTCTTTTTCAATTCATACATCTGCAAACCAAAAGCTTTGGGGACGGTCATATAACTTTGCTCAATTTACCGCCCCCAAAGCTTTTGGTTTCCAGATGTATGAATTTAAAAAATAAATTGTTTACTTTTTAGCACATTTTTTTTAAATAAAATCCCTTTTTTAATATTTTTTATATAGTATTTCTTAACATATAAGCCAGTGTCTGCTTCGATTTCTTGAAGAATTAGTAGTTAAAAGATGTCATATTCATATTCATATTTTTCAAATAAATACTTTTCTATAAGCCTTCTGTAGAATAAAATGAATTTAATTGGTAACCCTAAAATAATGTATCTTCTGGTGTAAAATGTTCATAGTGGTAACGGAAACATCTTGCGTTTCATATGTGAATCATCTCAGGATCTATAAATAAGAATCACGCAAGAATTTTGAAAATAGTACATGTGGCGATATTTTTAAATGAATCAACATATTATTACGTAGTGTCTGTAGTTGACCTAACATGAAAAGGTTAGACGTCGCGCGTCGTCATAAACATTAAACACCCTTTAAAATCTATATAAAGGATAATAATTAAGAAGGGGCTGTTGAAGGTCAAAGAGACATGGTTCTAGATTCTCTCCCTCGCCATAAAATTATAATTATATGGTTAAGTATAAATAGCCCAATAAATTGTGTATTTCCCAAAATTAATTTATTTAATTCGAGTAATTATCAAGGTATAAAGAGAAAGTTATAAACAAATTGTATTGATTTTTTAACTTATTTCTCATATAAATTGAAAAGAAGGAGACAATTTATTTACATCCATAAGTACACCTATCTTATCTAGTGTAATAGGAAATAAATAGAGTTGGTTCTTATTCTAAAAAGTTTCGGTTTCGAATCCCGATCGTGGCACCTGGATCTTTTCTGAAAAAGTACCTAGCATACTTGCATACAAGGTGTGTATCCCTTGTCTGAACATGTTTAGCCGCTCCCGCGCAAGGTCACGTTCAGTCTTCAGTGGTAAAGAGAGTTGCATCACCTGAAAAAAAGAGAACGTTTATTTAGAAATTTTTCACTTATAACTTGTAAGTAAATAATTGTTTGTATGTATGTAGTTTATTTACTTGAAATAACTTACAATATCCCGATTATATTACATTTTACGTAAATAGCAAGTGTATATATGATTATCCTGTATTAAATATATCTAAGTATAGAAAAAAATTAATAAAAAACGAAACTTACGCAAGACATATCAAAATTTAACAGATGAACAATCTTTTGTAACTGTCATATTTGTGTTATTTAAATTACATTCTAGAAATAGATTATATCAATAGAATTCCTTCTTGATGAAACAACTTTTTAGTGATCTCTTGTATGGTGTTAGCTCATATTTTTAACCGTTTCAAAATGAGGAGACTCCCAATTCAACCGGTAAGTATGTTTTTCTACACGTTTTTAATTATATGACAATTATTAGCATTTCTTTGGAGAAAAATTGTACCTATCATTCCCTGTAGTGAAATAATGATTCATAATCCACTGCATTCAGTCAATCACAAATAGTTCGGTCAACAGGGGGGGGGGGGATCACCACTAACTTGACTTCTAGTGAATGGATTTTGATGAAACCTTGTGCAATGTGTTTGTAATGATGTTAATAAAAAAAGTTGAAGAATAGATTAGACTAGGAAATTATTGGAAGGGGTAGAAAGCACCCCCTTTATCACAGAGGTTCCGTAAACCTGTAAAAGTAGGTCAAAAATGAAAAAAAAAACAATATGCTTACCTCTTTGATCAAAAATAAGATGTTAATAAGATATTTTTACTTGGGTAGATAAGTGCAAAGTAAAGGTTGGAAAAAAAATCTAAAAAAATTCAGGTGAATGTATCATCGAAATACAAGTCTTTTTTTAATTTTCAACTTTTCCATAAAGTGCGTTTACATTACATTTTCATAAAATCTCGTTCATAACTGAATGAGATTTTATGAAAATGTAATTCATTAGAATGAACAAATTTTTAAAGACAAGGTACGTAAATAAATCATGTAGATACTAGTTTAGCCTGCCTAGCCGTAGAGGACTATGATGGATGCTAGTGTTAAAATGAGAATAGCAAATAAGAATTTTTACTTGTTAGCATAACCAGAAGTCAGGTTATCGAAAGAATGCAAAGATTTCATTAATATTTTTATATGTAGTTTTTCCTTTAGTTCTCATAGATAGCTTTTCTTTCCGCTGTTTGCAAAATCCTATAAAGAATATGTTTCATTACTATAAGCAAACAAATAATAAATAATTCACTTTTAAATAGTTATACCACTTTTAAAAGTTCAATATAATGTGACGCGCTGGAGTCCCCTAGGGACTGGAGTTGGTAGCTCATGATGAAGCTGAAAATTGAGATATTTTTAAAAATGTTTATTCGGATTTTGGTGGTGATTATTAAATCCTTTGAACTAAGAAGTGATAAAGGCTCTGGAGAAGACTGTTAAGTGCATTTTCGGAAATTTTCTAGAAGTTTTCTATTTGGATAGTAGTGGAGATTTTTTAAATCTTTCAACTGGATAATGACAAAGACTCTAAATAAGACTTCTTCGTACTGTTTCGAGATTTTTATGGATAGTTCAATTACCAATTGACGTGATTGTTAAATTTAGTCGATGTTAACGAAATCATATGCAAGGCATGGTATTCGAAAAACAAATGCAGGACTTTGTGGCACAATTTCCAAAAGTGATGAAGGAAGAAAGTGACGATTTAAGGAAAGCTATAGAGACGCAACAGAATGCCTTCTTTGCAGTCATTGAAGGAATCAAAAATATAAGATTAAAGAAGACATGGACAGTGTGAAGACGAAATTAAAGCCAAAGAAAAAGTAAATAAGTTCGAGGAAGAATTAAGTAAAATCATGGGAGAAATGGGACAACTTAAACGACAGTTGAGGGATAGAGGAAGCCAGCAAGTGGTGGTATCAGGTCAGTGATTCAAACCTCCCTCATTTGAAGACAAAGTTCATAGACCATTTTCAATAGGCAGTTTAAGGCAGCTGTTTATACGAATAGTGATGGAGTAACGAAGAGAAGGCCAAGCATCGGAAATACTCCAGACAATCCCGATAGAGCAACAACAGGATTTTAGAGTTTTAGAAGCTGCCTTAGACTTACAATATAGTGGGCAACACTTTGTCCGAGTGTATCAGTCCCAGCTAAAATCAGGTGTTCAGGAAGCTGTGGAGAGTTTACAAGAGTTCGAAGCTGCCGTGTGGAGACTGGTGCACCTAGATTACCCGGACGTACCAACAGAATTCATGTTTATTTATGCATGAATGAAACATTGCAAGATGTAGACCGAAGTTAAACTTAATACTGCAATTGGGCATGGCAGACTGCAGATACCTATTTGATTGACATTTTGATCGAATACGATACACTGCCATTCTATGTGATTCCGGTGAGATTAAGTGCACAGCCAATATATCTAATTTTCATTGTTCAAACAGGTAACCAAAGTCGGCAACGTCATACTGCAACTCTCAATTATTTCATAATAGTTTTAATAATAACGCCTTTTAACACAATTTGAAAGCAAGACTGATACATGCCCTAATCTGCCTAAAATTCGCTAGAATTTAAGTGATACACTGTATATTGCAATTTTGATACCTTGTACAGGCTGGGCAGCTAAGAATGGAGGCCGGCGATGTCTCAGATACCAATCATCGCAGAAATTTAGGGAAAAAATTACCTTAAATAAAGTTACCCTGAAAAATCGCTGGAAAATATTTGAGAGTTTCTAAAACGGCCGCCCGGTGGCGCAACAGCCATGACTGAATAGAAAACTAGATTCTTCTCTGTATTTTGTTCAATTAAGAGGCAGTGAAAATATATGCATCGCAAGCCAAAGACAACTTCGAGTCTTCTTAGCTTCCCATTTTTTCTGTAACTTCAAGAATAAAGTGGTGGGTAGATGCCGGAGAAAATTTTTTTTTCAATGTCGATTACTCCGATTAGCCTTAACGGAATTTAACAAACTTGATCTCATTACAAAGTGCTTTTCTTTATCTCTATCGGGTCGCCGCTAGAGGTCGTTATTTGACATGTCAACAAATATCTCACTTTTTCTAAAGAATATTAAATGGAATAGTATATTTATTTTCACAAGGTAAAATATAGAACTAGAAGCTTCAGATGTCAGTGAAAACCGCAACCCGATGACTTTGTTTTAACTGTAGATATTAGCAAGCAAAGTTATGAATTATTGTCCGATCTTGCCGACGGAATTTGCAAAAGTAGCTGTTGAAAACAAGTAAGTTCTGAAAATGACACAATGAAGATATATATATTAGACATATTCAGTAGAATATACAGGGTGTAATCAGTTTCATCTCATTAAAAAAACTGGTAATGGGGACCGACTAGACAAACAAAAAACCTTTATGACTTTTCCCTCTAGGGCACTTTGAAAAAACTGATCCAGGTCAATATTTTTAATATTATGGTAGACAACTATTGAGAACCACGCTTTTCTTGGCAATGAACTTGTAGTTCCCAATTATACAACTTTTAAATTCTCATAAAAAAGTGCTCGCCGGCACACGTGGTGGTCTACGCTGCCAAAGGGTCATCGACCGCCTTTGATGGACTGCCTCAACTGAACTGAGGCAAGTATAAAGAGGTAAATTCTCTCTTCGTGCACAATTGCAAGCAAATAATGACCATAGTATAGAGGTTTAAGCAGATCATTTCTTTACATGTGTGTTTTTTAATTTGGAACAAAATATTGGATTGTTTATAATTTAGAAAATTTAAATGTGGTTTATTAACATTTGTAACATAACTGAGTGTCCTGGGTTAAAAGCTTACTACCTACCTAAATGATTCAAAATCTCTACATCTGCATCAATACACAGTTCGGTACGTCGAATTAACGACATACGCACTTCGTTCAACACTAAACACTAAACTATCAACTAACGTTGTCAATAATGAAAAATAAAATAAAAACTTGGTACAAAAGCCAAAAAGGAATACAAAAAGAATTTGACAACTTGAACGGTAAGTCAATAAAATAATTCCTAACTATAAATACACAATGACGCGAAATTCAAAAATAACAAAAACAACGAACGGCGGGTTGGACGTGTGTACATAACGAAACACCCACAGTAATTAAAATGCACAAGGGAGAATTGCAGTTTTCTTCAGATCGGATCTAGATCTAAACCTACCTCAATATTCCAGCAGTTCTCAAAATATTTTATTGAAAATTTGGGAAATTTTTGTTTATTTTTTTTCTCCAAAACTATGAGTTTTAGACCCCATGTTATATAAGGTTTTTTGTTTGTCTTGTCGTTCCCTACCACCAGTTTTTTTAATGACATAAAACTAATTACACCCTGTATATTACATAATATAAAAATTAGTAATTAATAACAATGACAAAAAACCTAACATTAATAACAATAAACAACGCAACAAATCAAACGTCCAAAAAAGTAAACGCAAGAACACATTACAACACATTATAAAAATTTAAAATGTAACTAGTGGTTCCCTAGATGTTCAAAATATCGTCCATCATTTTGGATGCAAGAATTCATTCTCTTTCGAGTGGATTGAACAGAAGTTTCTACTTCTGCCATCGAAATACCTTGAATGGCATTTCTTATTCTTTCGATCATATCGTTTCTTGTAGTGCGTCTGAAGGCAAAAAGAGTTCTTGTATTCGCCCCCATAAATAAAAATCTAGAGAATTCAAGTATGGGGACTTGGCTGGCCAATGTAATAGACTTCCACGACCTATCCGAGTGTCAGGATATGTCTGGTCTAAGAAATCCCGAACGTTCAAAGAGAAATGCACCGGGTATGTTGGAAAAACATATCACAAGGAATTGGTAGAGGTACGTCTTCTAAAAGAAGTAAAATTTTGTTTCTTAAAAGATTTAAATAACTTTCTCCAATAAGAATTTCGTTGAAAACAAAGGACCCAATTATTTGTCTACTTAGAATTCCACACCACACATTTATGGACCAACAACCCTGAGAATCTCCTAGATCTCTTTCTATTCTTTTTGCAGGTTTTACTTTTTTTTACTTTACATTAGCCGAACAGGGTACAAAGTGTCTCAAATGTTCTCTCAGGGCTTTTGCTTGCACTTCCACTGTAAA
Organism: Stenurella melanura; assembly: GCA_963583905.1. Taxonomy (NCBI): domain Eukaryota; kingdom Metazoa; phylum Arthropoda; class Insecta; order Coleoptera; family Cerambycidae; genus Stenurella; species Stenurella melanura. Next base: position 70,857,502 of record OY757312.1, on the reverse strand, counting down.
TAACTATTTACCTATAGAACGGTTTTTTTTCTCTCTCAGGGCTCATCTGGTGAAAAATTCCGAGGCACTGCAGCCTCCTGGGCTTATTGTGCTCTCCCTGTCATGCTTCACTCCAGTACCCCTGTACCCCAAATCAGATCATTTGGACGGGCGGGTGCTGATGAGTTCCGGATCTCTTCGTGTTTGCCCGTAGAAGCCATATCTTCTGTGAGCCTGTGCCTTGCAGTTGAATATGATGTGATCAACCGTTTCCGGATCCTTGCGCATAGTCTGCAGTCTAGGTTGCCGTCGAACTTAACGATTGTATTCAGGTACTTCCTTACAAGTATCCTGTCAGAAATCCTATTGTTAGTCTTAACTGCGTCCTGTTCCTTGTGAGCAGTTCTTCAGTTTGTTTTGCACATTGGCCTTTAATGAGTGTTTTTCCTTGTCAATTTCCTGGAATGTTCCTCCAGTGGTTTTTGGGTTTACTCTTGACCCAGTCTGCATCGCCCTTGTAGCTGAACTTTTAGAAATGCCCAGCGCAGGTTCTGGGCCATTGAATATATTAGATGCCCCTTGTCTAGCAAGTTCATTGGCGTCAATTCTGGAGTGTCCTGGCACCCAGAGTAATTTGACTCACCCTACTACTCACCCAGAATTTTCAGCTCTTCGTGGCTGTCTCATACTAGTCGGGATGACCATTTATTAGAGGCTAGTGTTCTAAGTGCCGTCTGACTGTCTGATGCAATAGTTAACATATTGTCGATTTACATTCTCGCGTACACATTCAAGTATAGCCAGAATTTCTGCCTGGAATACAGTGGCGCGTTGCCCAAGGGAAAGGCTTTTATTTGCCCTGGGACTTTCACCATATATTCCAGCTACAGCTCCTATGTTTGTCCTAGACCCGTCAGTGTACCAGGTTAGGCCATTACATGGTATGACAGGAGCTTCTCTTGACCAGTCTTTCCCGTTTCCAATGCTGATACGGAAGGGCTTGTTGAAGGTGATTTTTGGTATCATGTAATCTGACCTCATATTCAATAGCGGGTTAATAAATAAAAACTTCTTACAGCAAGCTAATATATGTCTTGGCAAACAAACAAAATGGGCATACTAACACAGGACGTGAAAACGAAAACTCAAATTTCTAGGAAACATGAAACCATATCTGGACTCCAGCGGAGAGGAGTATGTGTACACTGCTAGATTCAGAAACAGAAAATGCAGAAGACTGAAGAATAATATACAAGGAGATGATGATAGATGGAAACCTAAAAGAAGCATCTTACAAGCACTACACTTTCCATCCTATATTCCTACAGCATGCGCCATGTGAGTCTCGCTGCTGGCAACAGGCATGTCCCATGTCCAATCCGGCGTACGTAGTGGTCCGGCGGTGTGTAAAAATATCCAGATTGGATATCTGGAAGTGGCAGCAATGCATATCGTAGGCTTGGTAATCAATCAAATGAACAATTTTTTCAAGATGAATTTAGGTTATAATATACCTATTTGATTAAATCAAATAGATATAATAACGGAGTTGAAGAGAGAAGAGTTGGAAATGCATGTTGAGGTAATAGATCATACAGATTTCCTAAAAAATAAAGACATCTATTTACTGAGTTTTCGACATACGTAGTATAGTTAGTATGCGGTTCTCATAAGACACATTTGTCCAAGACAAGTCAGTTATGAATTCTAGACTTTCGTATTCAAGTGTATTCTTATTGGTAAAAATCGTTTGATTAGTTTTTCCTCATTTTATAAATGTTTGTGGCGAAGACCTTCTTAGTAAAGTTAATTCCAGCACCTCATTTTTTTTAAACGTAGATTAACAACACTGGTTGGTGACAAGTTTAAACCACTTGTACCATTTCGTTACATAAAACCCCTACTGTTCCATATATCTGCACTTTCCGACATATCTTACAAGTATAAAATAATCGCCTCATGAATTTACTGCAAAGAACAAAATGTGGAGTAAAGTTAATTAAAATCAACATACAATAATTGGCAAAGTAAATTAAACTAAATAAATTAGAAGACGCTAAACACAACAGAAGAGACTTGTTTGCAGATAACATTCAGCTTGTTTCATTGTAAACTAAACAGTTTTCTTTGATTGCTAATTCAAATTTATTCTTTTCATTTCAGTTGTTTAGATATAATAAAACATTTCATCAAGTAGTGGCTGATATTTTAAGCTATTTTCATTAATTTCAGAAGAATTATTTTGCCTTTGCATTAGTTATTAAGGAATGAGGAAACATAAAAAAACCGCTGCCTAAGGAATCACTACTTCCACATCCAGATTTCTCGTCCAAGTCAGATTAAAGGAAACATCTTGACTATATTAGCACTCTAGTATATGGAAATTATTGGACATAGAATTTTAATAATATTTGGGGCAGATATCATAGAAAAATTTGAGGAGTTGGTTTCTACCCTATAGGTTAAAAATGGAGTATCTAGCTTGATCTACTTATTTTGCGCTATTCACAACCTACCGCTTCTCACCCCTTCAACGGAATCATCTCAATCAGATGTCATTACTGTACTATTGCTTTACTAATTTTTCCCTATTTACTTCTACGTACCCCCACTCCTTCAACGGAATCATGTCAAAATATAATCTAGTTTCAGATGTCATTATAATACAAACGTGTACAAACTTTCAAGTGAAGATCTCAATTTAATGTTATCATATCTTTTAATAAGGGAATGGATGTGGTGGGGGGGGATGGAAAATATTATTTAAAAAATCTGAGGTCTTCCCTTCTAATATACTATTCAAATGTATTGACCCCTCACTTTAACCGCGAATATCTCAGTAACGGAGGAGCATAAAAAATTGAAAAAATTATGTATTCATTATGAGTTTATTCTAAACCAGTCATTGAAATTTGAATAATGTACATTGAACGCTTTTAAAGTTCTGCTAAGTAGTATTGAAAAATGTTCTACTTTTTAAGGAAGTTTTGACCATGCCAGTTTTAAATCCATTATATCTTGAAAAATATGCCTACTATGTAAATAATATTTTAGACACCGATAAAGCACGGCATTTTTTGTACGAGGTTTGTTCATAATTTTTTATTCTAAAATTTTGCAGTTATTCTCAGAAATGTGACGTCATGTTTATTCGGTTATTTATCAATATATTTAAAAAGAAATTGTTAAAACAGTTAATTATATAAAATGGAAGCATTTTCAGGAAATATATTGGTATATATCAAATATTAATTTAGTTATCAAGCGTAATAGATAATATTCTTGCAAACTTGCAATAATATTATCCTTTACCCTTGATAACTAAATTAAGGTGGCTATTCCCTAGAGAGAGACATCCGATAGGGAAATATTTAATATTTTTGCCCATCACTTTTTTCCTAGTACGTATATTTAAAATAAAACTATAAGAGTACCTAAGTAGAACCATAACAAGACTATTACTATAAATTTTCAGTCAATAATTTCAGTGGTTTGCCAAATAGCTAGATTTAAAACAACGAAATAGGAAGATTAACATAATGTTTAAATTTAAATCTAGCTATTTTGCAAACCACTGAAATGATTGATTGAAAATTCATAGTAATAGTGTTGTTATGGTTCTGCTTAGGTAGTCTTATGGTTTTTAAACATGTATGTACTAAGAAAACAAAGTTATCGGATGTCTCTCTCTAGGGAATGGCCACCTTAATATTTGATATATACCAATTATTTTTTCTGAAAATACTTACATTTTATGTAATTAACTATTTTAACAAAAAAACATTAAATACATTGATAAATAACCTAAAAAACATGACGTCACGTTTTTGAGAATAACTGCAAAATTTTAAAATAAAAAATTTTAAAAAAATTTCTTCGTACAAAAAATGCCGTGCTTTATCGGTGTATAAAATATTATTTACATAGTAGGCATATTTTTCAAGATATAATGGATTTAAACTGGTATGGTCAAAATTTCCTTAAAAAGTAGGACATTTTTCAATATTACTTAGCAGAACTTCAAAAGTGTTCAATGTACATTATTCAAATTTCAGTGAGTGATTTAGAATAGCCTCATAGTAAACATGTAATTTTTTCAATTTTTTCTGCGTTTCTGAGATATTCGCCGTTAAAGTGAGGGGTCAATTCATTTGAATCGTATATTAGTATATACGCCAGATCCCATATGTCTGTACTCTTACCAGCTAATTTTACTTATTTTCCCCTATTTACCCCTATTTACCCCTATTGAACCACAACCCTTCAACGGAATCATCTCAAAATATAATCTAGTGCCAGATGTCGTTATAATACATACGTGTATCAAATGTCAAGTGATTATCTCAATTTTATTTTATCAACCCCTTTAATAATGGAGTAGGGGTGGCGAGGAGTTGAAAAATATTGCATAAAAATCTGATGCCTTGGCTTCTTGTACATACACCAAATTTCAAGTTTCTGTACTCTTACCAGCTTGTTTTATTTATTTTCCCCTATTTACCCCTAATTTAACCTCCAATCCTTCAACGGAATAATCCCAAAATATAATCTAGTTCCTGATGTCAATATAAAATATACGTATACCAAATTTCAAGTGAACATCTCAATTTTTTTTATCAACCCCCTTTAATAATGCAGTGAAGAGGTGGTGGGGGATGGAAAATATCATGAAAAATGTTGAGCCTTTGGCTTCTAGTACATACACCAAATTTCAAATTTCTGTACTCTTACCAGCTCGATTTACTTATTTCCCCCTATTTATCCCCCAACTCTTCACAATCTAGTTCCAGATCTTATACGTGTACAAAATAGTCAATATCTTAAACCGTTTCGGAGAAAACGTGCGAACAAAAGAAGTTACACACAGACAGACAGACAGACAGACTGACAGATAGACAGACAGACAGAATTTTTTTTTGCTCAAATTTAAAATCTCGCCGTTCCATGACATTCTACACCTACTTCAAGAAAAAAAAAATTAAATTTTTTTACGATCCACTACGTGGATATGGAAGTAATTACAATATATCTCATTATAATGTTGATCAACGGACTAAAGCGTATTAGTGGTAAGCATGTCCTGTCAGACTGTCTCCTCTGCTCAGTTTAATCTCCATCTCAGATACTAATAACGTCGGTGGGTAGTGGAAGTTGTGTGAATGTGACTTACTTTCTTTGCACACTGAAGGGAGGTATGTAATCGTGAAAAAATCGCTTTCCGAGATTTTTCAGATTTCTACGTTTCAGAGCATGTAGATTAAGAAAATTTCAAAGAAAGAGAAACACATGAAAGGAACATAGAGCAGGAAAGGCGAAAAATGGAAACGGGAAATAAGTAGTAAACGGAAACACCAAGTCTAATTTGATGTAATGCAATGCGTTTCCAAGTTAGATGTGGTTGGATGGCATCCCTCCTGAGGTAACGAAACTGGCTGTTAAATTACGGACGGAAACATTTGTGACAGTAATTAACAATGTAATAGCCGACGGCACGATCCCACCACAATGGAAAACTGCGAAGCTAGTACTGGTCCCGAAACCTGGCAAACTGGTAGACGTAGCACCACGACCCATATGCCTTATCGATACCACGGCAAAACTTCTGGAAAGGATAATAGCAGCTAGACTCAATGACGAACTTGATGCCAGGGGGAAACTGTCTGACAGCCAGTATGGCTTCCGCGAGAGAAGGTCCACCGTGGATGCCGTACAGGAAGTCATACGCATCGCCCGCTCCGCCAATGAAGGTAATTGGAGGCAGCGAGAGATATGTTTAGCCACTGCAATCGATGTCAAAAATGCTTTTAATACAGCCCCATGGAGACCTGTCGTCGATACCCTAATAAACAGAGGAATCTCAACATACCTTGTCCGGCTTGTGATCAGCTACCTCAACGAAAGAACCCTACTGACAGATGGGGATAGCAGGGCAGTCACCTGTGGCGTCCCCCAAGGGTCGGTCCTTGGACCTCTGTTATGGAATATTCTGTATGACGGGGTACTAGACCTTGTGACCCCGATCCCCAGGACGGAATACCGCATGGTAGCTTATGCCGACGATCTGATACTCATCACCATCGATAAGACAGAGGACGGAGCGGTAGGCAAGGCGGAAGCCGTCATTGCCGCCATTGGAGAATGGATGATGGCGAACGTCATGGAGATCCGGTAAGAGAGCATACCTGCGTACCGGCCGTATAGAGCTCGAGTGTCAAAGTGACGGATAAATAAATCGTCACAGTGGTAAATTGGAGTAGGGGTTTTAGTTGGTAGGTCTTCTTGAGAAGGAATTCAACACCCCCTGCCATCATGAGTTGTACGAGTCTATGAAGATTTCCCCTCCTTCACGGAAAAAAAAGATTACGAAAATTAAGATATTTCAATTCTGTTGGTCTGTCTGTCTGTCGCTCGGTTAGCGAAACCTTTTAATTGAGAACAGTAAAATTTGGGAGGTAGTTGACGCGTTTGCCGAAGAAAAGTAAATGACTACCAATTTCTTCTTTGGAAAAAGCGTCATCTACCTAGACTTTCACTAGATGATATACAGGGTGGATCCCTAAAAATAATATATAATGAGAAAATATAACAAATATGACAATAATATTTGGCGTACAGTCAATACAGTTGTCAAGAAAGACACCTATTTGGCTTTTAATGAAAAATATACAGGGCGACTCTAAGAAAAAATTGAACTATGGCTGAAAGTTATAAAGATATTTACGCAAAACATTCCATTTGGTACATTTTATTTATTATTCATCTGTTCTATCGGACGACCACTCTGCATGTTTTTTAATTAAAATTATCAGGTTTCTTGTAGCAATAGTGACAACTACATTCCAAAGATTATTGTTTTCTGTCGTTTCCTAATTATGCTTTTAAATTAACCACCCTGTAAAATTTGCACGAATAATGTAGCGCCTGCTATACTATTAATGCAAATTTCCTCTTTGACAATTGCGACTATATTCCAAAATAATTATTATTGTTCTCCCTCGTTTCCTAATTCTTCTTTAAGGAGATCGCTCTGTATAATGTTTACTAGAAACATAGCTGGTTTCCTCCCTAGAAATTGCTCTAAATATTATTGTCCTCAACCGTTTCTTAATTATTTTTTAATACCACTTTTTATAATTTCCTTCAAAGGTATAGCATGTTTCCCCCTTGGAGATAATTCATTGAAAAGTGAACTAAAAATTGACTTTTATCATGTTACGTGTCAAAAACTCTTTTAACACTAGTGTTTTTGTAGAAGTAGTATGTACTATATAGTAATATGTATTCTTCTCAGCATAATAGAAAGCTGTATTGATAAAATTAGAAGTAATGTTTATTTAGAAACAATACATATTTATTCAAACAGTATGTTACAACCTGAACAGTTACGTATATTAATTCCCTGAATAAGTAATTGTGGAGGTAATCAGTTTAACTACAATACTATCGTCGAAATCACCTAATGACGCTGATGTCAAAGTAGAAGAGTTCTCTAAAGCAATTGTAGCATTAGAAGAGGTACTGGTACTGCGCCTGCGCGACGTGATTGTTTGGTTGGTTCCGGATCGCGATTCGGGGAGGCAATGTTTGTATATTATTAATTGAAATAAAATTTGTTATGATGATGATGATGATGATGGTATTGCGAAGATTTCTCTCAGCAATTTTATTTTTATTTGCAATAGAATCCTCAATTGAGCCCTCAGCAACGGCTGGGGATTTCCATCCACTATGTCGTTTTATTGTAATTAATTTAGCTCCCGAATCTGCCAACAATGGCCAGTAAACTGCTTCGGATCTGTCAATTTCAGAAATTCTGCAATATTGGTAGGAATATTCCCAAAAGTATTTATCCCAGCAGGTTGAACAGTACATTTGTCTTTAACATAATTTAGAGAAAAGCGACGGTGGGTAACTGGAGCTGGCTATTTATGGTATTAATTCAAGTAGCTTCCAACGATACAAAAACTACGACGAACGTTGGTTTAGTCTCCAAAACATAAATCGATAAGGAATTTTCTGTTTTTTCAATATCATCCAATGTTAATTTACAAACCTCTTCAAGGCGCGCCATGCTCCAAATAAATCAAGAATTGATGCGTTATTCATTAATGTCTTCATTCAAAAATGTATTAATTTGTTCGCTAGTAAATATTTTCGAATTTTTGGAGGATATTCTACACTTTTTCATTTTAAAAACGCTATAAGCTTGTAATACTTGCTTATAACCACATTGTTCTTGATTTGCAAACTAGCCTTTATCATTGCGAAATTAGACCACAGTGTTGACGCCTTCCATAGCCTAGATTTTTCTTCAAAGTAAGCCAAAAGTATATTTTCTGTGAACTTTTCTACTACTTTCTTCATTCGACACCATTCAATAAAACAATAAAACAAACAAAATATTTACAGCACTAGATATACTAGTGCTGTAAATATTTTGTTTGTTTTATTGTTTGCGGGATACCTTTGTAATATATTTCGGTTTAAATCTCGTAAAGGCTCGGATTTTGTTGTAATATATGATTTTTTAGTATTGGGGTAAAGTTACGAGACGTAGCTTTTGTAATATATTTATTTTATCTCTCGCAAATACCCCAAATTTATTTTGCAGTTAAGCTAATTGTAATATAGTGCATCTTGTAATATTATATATTTTGTATATATATTCTGTTTGATATTCTGCTATACAGTATCGCTGATGCTGTGATAGTTCATTATTTTTGTAATATAGTACTATTGTATATATGTAATATTTGTCTTTTGTTTACCTCTAGCTTCTCATTACTTGATTATACTAGTTAATCATGGCCTTGAACTCATTACCCTATTTGCTCTCCGTATCTCTGCTGTGCTATCTAGGTTAAACCAATGCTGCTAACCACGTCGCTCGTAGGGTGGCCCACACTGAAATAACTTGGGCAATATTTTAACACAAATTAAAACCTTTCTTTTGTCGCCACAGAGGAAAGCTTTGTGTGAAAGGATTAATTTTTTTCTATAATAATAATTTTCCCCGCCGTAACATTTTAATTGTAGGGCAAAAGAAGTAATTACAGAAACAAAAATTTTCTTGATTAAACGGCGATCAAATTGTGAACACATTTTCGGTGTTTATTTTACTGCCGTTTAGTTCTGCCAAAAACATGTTAAGTTTTATCTCCTTTAAGAACCCTCAAGATTTTATTTGCTGAACAAAATATTTCATGAGATATTTGCAAAAGGTCTCACTTTACTCCAGATTACTGCTCTTTTAATTGATTTCTTGAGGATTAAGTACTTTTAGACAATCGAAACTAGCACACTTCAAAAAAAAATGCTTCAGTGGAAGGAAGGAGGAGAAAATTCGAACATAAAAAGACGAGTCCCCTGCCACGCAATAGGAGATCACACACTTATAGCGACCAAGAATGATATTCTGGTGCCTTCGTTACCTCTCTTAGAACCCTTGGAGGTTGTCATCGCCAAAATAGGTAACTAGAACCCAATTGCTGGCATGCTAAGTCCAGACGATATCGTATGGTTTATTATAGTATCTCTAAATACATAATTCAACCAATGTAGAGAACATTTTTCTTTAATTTCGCTACATCACTATAATTCCTTAAGAAAATAATGTTGTGGACATCTTCATATGGGTCACTCGCTGGTTAAGCGGCGAATTAGATACGTTTAAAAATTAGAACGCATTGTATATCTTATATTCGTCTGTTGGAGCAGTCAAAGGCATACGATGATGAAGAATTTGTAACGAAAAAATAATTTTTTCGTTTAAGCACCCGTGCTAAATAAATTTGAATTACCCGCGGAAATACCGACAGGAAGTCAACAAGTGCGCATACGCGGTAGAAGCATCATTTGAAATATCCCTGCTAGTTCACTTTTGATTTCGACCTAGGTGAGTGAAGACTGTTACTTGTTCTTTAACGAATTTTCACGTTTATTTCTTTAATCCTTTGATATTTTGAATATATTTGATTATTAAATGATGTCATATTATTGAGTTAACGTTGCTGTATAGTTATTTTTGGGAATTAAAGGATATTCCGTATAATAATTAATTTTTATTAACACACATGTTTGTGTGATGTCGGCGTCCATTTGGACACATGCTAACTCATTAATTATCACGGCAATTTTGTATTTTGTGGTCGCTTGAGACACAATACCGTGGTGTTTTGTCATTATTTAGATTATTTGTACGAGGATTAAACTCGGAAATTAATCAAAGGATAAATTAGAATCTTTGTTTCTTAATCGTGTGTAGACAATCTTATCTCATTAAAAGTCGAAACCTAAAGTCATTTTGTCGCATTTAGTTAACGTCGTGTTAGTACAAGAGGTTAAGATATCATTTTTTATTAGTTAATTTTTTTTGGGAGATTAAACCCATAATTTTGTTTGCTATATTTGTTACAGTATTAGTGTTTTTTTCAGATAGTAATTCAGATATTTTCTCTCTAATTCTAACTAAATTTTGTTACCTTCATTCAAATTTTTGGTCATAACCAGTCAGCCATTTTGTAAACGGCTAAAATTTCATGAGAGTAGAGTTTTCTTATTTATTAATTTCATATATTATATTAATCAGTAGTTTATTCATATATTTTCAGTAGTAGAGTAAAGTAAAATTTTATCAAGACTCAGGTTTTTTATTAAATTGCTGATAGTTTGGTTTTGCAGTGACCTTCGTCACCATAGTTTTTTTGTAGTTTTCTTGTATCTCTTTTTTCTCACCATTTTAAAGTTTTATATTATCAACTGGTTCTTTACATTCCCCTTTTTCATGTAAAATCCTGGACCAAACCACCATTGAAGCAAGGCACAAGGCATAACGTGAATATTTGGAGTTATCCTAAAAGTACTGGATACTATTCCGACGCAGCGTCTCCTGGAAATCAGCGTTGTCAGGACCTGAATATTACGTCCTTCCCGGGTACCCGTGGCCATCTTCAGGAACAGACCTCGTCAGGATTCCACGTCTCCGCTAAGCTAAGTAGCCAAATTTATGTGCAAAATTCAACTTTTGTTGAAATATTATTAAAATTCTATGACCAATAATTTCCACATACTAGAGTGCAAATATAGGCAAGATGTTTCCTTTAAAGTGACTTGGATGAAGAATCTGGATGTGGAAGTAGTGATTCCTTAGGCAGCGGTTTTTAAATTATATCATGATGACGAAACTGCAGGACATTTTGGAGTCTCCAAAACTCTTTCTGGTATTTTAGAACTTTATTATTGGCCTGATATTCGTAGAGATGTATATCGTTATGTTAAAAAATGTACTATCTGTTTGGCTAGTAAAAGTCCAAATTTACCTAGAGCTGGTTTAATGGGGTCATATAGAAATATAAATTTTCCCTTCCAACTTATTTCTGCAGATTTGTTAGGTCCGTATCCTTGTTCGAAAAATGGTAATCGTTATGTTCTGGTAGTAGTAGACTGGTTTACGAAATATGTCTTAGTTCATCCTATGTCAAAAGCCACATCCAAAGGTATAATAAAATTTTTAGAAAATCAAGTTTTTCTTATTTATGGCTGTCCGCAGATTTTCTGTTGTGACAATGGTAGTCAATTTACTAGTAAACAATTTCAAACTTTTATGGAGAATTATAAAATACAGAAAGTTTTTCTAAATGCATTATATCACCCTCAAATTAATCATACAGAGCGAGTAAATAAAGTCATTGTAACTGCACTTAGATCTTATATTCATGGTAACCATAAAACATGGGATACTGCTATTTTTAAAGTTGCCCAGGCTATTAGCTATATAAAGATATCCGTTATTCAAGGATATTTGTAATAAAATAAAAAATATCGGTAATACAAATATAACTTTTACTACAGTTCCGTTGCGAAAATACGGAAATAATATTTTAATTGACAAATTCAATAGAAAACTTTTAGATTTTTTAGAGAGAATAGACAGATGTGTTCCGGGTAGAGTTGGTGTCATTGATGTTAATAAAAACCTTCATCAGTACCTAACTAAAGCAGAATTAGGTAAGGAAATAATTGTTAAAATTCAGAATACACACAATATCAACAACAATACACTTGTATTCATCAATGTAAATGACGCAAGTGAAGTCGGTAACTATGCGAATTCAAATAGCATTATTGCCCCATCGAATTGTAATGATGTACACTCTTCGCACATATCACCCGTTAATAACTTCTGCAATACACCTGAAATAGTTGAAATAACCAATAAACATTCTGAACGTAACACTGAAAATTTTTTATACCCGAGACTGTCTCAAGTAACTCTGTACGTGTAGTTTCTCCTATTAATACTATTAAGATGAACCAGCACAGTAATATAGATACTGGTTCTAATTCTGACTGCGAATTTTCTATGTTCCATATTAATGTACAATGTTTGACTAACAAAATACAACTTTTAGAAACACATTTAATTGAACTAGAAATGCCCTCCTTTGTATGTATTTCTGAACACTGGATGAATCAGATCCAGTCTTCAGTAACGACTATTGACAACTACGTATGTTTAAGTAACTTTTGCAGAACATCACATATTCACGGGGGAGTGGCAATTTATTGCAAAGCCGAATTGAAGGACAGTTGTAATCTACTCGATGTGAGAAAATATTGTTTAGAAATAGATATAGAATTAAGCGCGATTATTTTCGACAAGCATACTTGTGTTATCTGTGTGTATAGATCTCCCCAGGGAAACTATCATAATTTCTTATCAAAGCTATCGGAAGTCCTATCTCTTGTCATCCCTTCTTTTGATCATATCATCTTAACTGGCGATTTCAATGTAGACAGTATTAAAAAGACCGGAGAAACAAAAATGTTGTTTGACGTACTAAATTCTTTTAATCTTGTTTCTCTTGTGAACGAACCGACCAGAATCAACTTAAGTGGTGATTATGGCTCTGGTACTTCTATTGACTATATTGTAACTAACATTGAAAATAGTAAATGCTGTGTAATCGACTCACATATATCAGACCACAAGGGACAATTAGTTACTTGCAACATAGGGAGTGTTATTCCCGCTTCCATAAGCAGTACCACAGGGTTGAGAAGAATATTTTCTGAGCAAAATATGAGTAATTTCGAAACTGTCTTCATTAATCAATACGATCTTTTTTCACAATCATGCGAAAATATAGACGACTATTACAATGAATTTATGACACATATTCAGTGGTGTATGAATGTTACGTGCCCAAAAAAAGAAATTAAAACCAAAACCCTTAATCCTTATTATGACCCAAACATCATGAGTGAATATAACAACTTAAAATTCTTATATCATATCGCCAAGCAATCTGGCTCTAATGAATTACTCAACTCCTATAAAAAATACAAAAAAGTAATCAATGACTTAATATCGAAAAGGAAAATTGAACGCAATATGAAGGAAATAATGAACTCAGAAAATAAAAATAAAACTTTATGGAAAATTATAAACAATAGAATAGGCAAAAGTGTAAACAAAAATACCAACATTAACATAAAAGTTAATAATGAATTAATATGTGATAGGCAAGAAGTGGCTAATATTTTCGGTAATTACTTCTCCACCTGCATCGAAAAGAAATTAAAAAAACACTTCAATACTAATCGATCAAATTTATGCACACTCCCGCATCAGATTAGCTGTGCCTCAATCTTCATAAAACCGGTAACTAATATAGAAGTAATAGAAATTATTGATAAAATGAAAAATAAAAATTCTGTAGGGGTTGATGAAATACCACTGCGGCTTCTCAAATTTTGCAAACATACACTGGCCGATACAATTGCTACCTTGATCAATAAGTCCCTTGAATTTGGACAATTTCCAAACATTTTAAAATTAGGAAAATTAATACCATTACACAAGAAAGATGATCATAACATGTTAGAAAATTACCGACCAATCATAATCCTAAGTTACATATCTAAAATTTCTGAAAAAGCGGTAGCCACGCGCCTGTATAATTATTTAGAAGAAAAAAACAAATTTACAGATAGCCAGTATGGTTATAGATCTAATAGGTCTACGGAACTAGCCAGCCTGGAGTTTATCCAAAAAGTACATGACTACCTTGATAAAGGTAAAAAAGTTGCAGGGCTGTTTTTTGATTTAACATCGGCCTTTGATTGTGTAAATTCAAATTTCTTGCAATTGAAATTATCTTCCCTAGGAATAAGAGGCAACATATTAAATTGGATCATGTCCTATCTTGAAAATAGAAAAATATTAGTTTCACTAGATTGCGTAACTTCAGATATATATAATATGGATATTGGAGTGGGACAGGGCTCGATAATAGGCCCATTGCTATTTCTATTGTTCATAAATGACCTTCCATCTTTCCTAAATCAGAGTGATGTCTTCATGTATGCTGATGATACATCTGTAATCATTAATGCAAATAGCGTACTGGAACTAGAATCGAAGGCATACCTAATTTCTGATGAATTTAAAAATTGGTGTGATAAAAATTCGCTCATAGTGAACAAAAATAAAACAGTGTTTCTTTATTTTTCTTCTTCAACACCAACTTTGTTACCTAATATTGACTATGTAGAAACAAGTAATAACACAAAGTTTTTGGGCATTGTCATAGACTCAACACTTGACTTCCTCGGTCATATAGAAAGTGTCTGCACAAAGTTAGGTAAATGTACATTTGGAATTTTAAATATTAAAAAAGAAGTTAACGAAACGGCCCTAATAACATGTTATTATTCTCTTGTATATTCAGTCCTTAGCTATAATATTATCATCTGGGGACAGGCTGTAGAAATTAATAGGGTGTTTGTCATGCAAAAAAGGATAATTAGGATTATCTTCAATTTGCCCTACAGACATACGTGTCGTGACACTTTTAGAAACAAGAAAATTATGACACTACCATGCATATACATGTATAAATTACTTTGTTTTGTTTTTAATAATATCGGAAAATTTAGGCTCAATAGTTCAGTACACGATCATAGAACAAGGAGTGCCAACGATATACACATCCGCAACTATAGGCTTAGTAAATACAAAAAGTCCCCATACTGTGCTGGTGCTCATCTATTTAATCTACTTCCAGATAGCTTAAAACTTGTAACGACGTACAAGTTATTTAAGACTGAACTAAAAAGCTTTTTAATTGAAAAGTGTTTTTATTCCATTGACGAATTCTGCTCATCAATGACATAGACTCTATTCATGACATTGAACTTGACTTAGATTATTTTCATACATTCAATTTATGTATGTCTGTTGTTTGTGTATATTTTATCTTTTATATAAGTACACACTTTTTTAGACTTAGATTATCTAAACTTTAAGATCGTATTTCGTTATATATAATTTGTACGTCTCTTGTTTGTATATATTTTCTATTTTATACACGTATATATTTTCTATTTTTATATTTTTCTAATTATAGTCGACGAAACCTTTTTCTGTGAAAACAGTTTTTATGGCAAATAAATGTTTCTATTTCTATTTCTATTCTATTTCTATTAACCAAACATGAGGTAACGGATTATTCCCCAGCATTTTTAAATTTTGGGAGGAATATTCCATTATCTGGGGATTATTATGGTAAAATATCTGAAAATGCAGATAATTTGATATCGGTCAGTGAGAAGAATAAATTAATTAATGATCTACAGGAGTTACCTGAATTATATATTGATGTTCGCGCACGTTTGTATGATGCTTACCTTCGTAATGCAAAACAATATAATTTAAGGAAACGTGAAGTTAAATTTCATGTGGGTGATAGAGTTTGGAAGAAAAATTATACCTTATCTAGTAAAACGAAAAACTATTCTGCAAAATTGGCTGCTAAGTATATTCCTTGTATTGTTAAAAAGTTAATTTCTAATTTAGTTTATAATCTTAAGGATACCGATGGTAATGACATTGGAAATTGGCATGTTAAGGATCTTAAACCAGACTACGCGAATTTAGACTCGGACGATGACTCCGAACCAGGGGGTTCGAACTAGGAACAATTAGAATAAAAATGTCTCTATCTTTTACTTCCACATCCACGTAGTGGATTGGAAGTATAGTAATCGCAAAAAAATTTTCAAAAATTTTTATTCGTGAAATAGGTTTAGAATGTCATGAAACGTCGAGATTTTAAATTTGAGCGAAAAAAAATTTTCTGTCTGTCTGTCGGTCTGTCGGTCTGTCTGTCTGTCTGTCTGTCGGTCTGTCTGTCGGTCTGTCTGTCTGTAACTTTTTTTTGTCCGCACGCTTTCTCCGGAACGGTTTAAGATATTGACCTGAAATTGTGTACACGTATATATTATAACGAGATCTGGAACTGGATTGTTTTTTGAGGAAATCCGGTGAAGGGTTGGGGGTTAAATAGGGGTAAATAGGGGGAAATAAGTAAAGCAAGCTTGTAAGAGTACAGAAACTTGAAATTCGGTGTATGTACTAGAAGTTAAGGCCTCAGATTTTTTTATAATATTTTTCAGCCCCCCACCACCCCTACCCCATTAAAGGGGTTGATAAAATAAAGTTGAGATATTCATTGGAAATTTCGTACACGTATGTATTATAACGATGTCTAGAATTAGATTATATTTTGGGATGATTCCGTTGAAGGGTTGGGGGTTAATTTGGGGTAAATAGAGGAATATAAGTAAAACAAGTTGGTAAGAGTACAGAAACTTGAAATTCGGTGTATGTACTAGAAGCCAAAGCGTCAGATTTTTTAATAATATTTTTCAACCCCCACCACCCCTACTCCAATTTGAAAAGGGTTGATAAAATAAAATTAAGATATTCATTTGAACTTTTCTACACATATGTATTATAACGACATCTGGAACTAGATTACACCTTGAGATGATTCCGTTGAAGGGTTGGGGGTTATTTAGGGGTCAATAGGGGGAAATAAGTAAAGCAAGCTGGCATGAGTACAGAAACTTGAAATTCGGTGTATGTACAAGAAGTTAAGGCCTCAGATTTTTTTATAATATTTTTCAACCCCCCCACCACCCCTACCCCATTAATGGGGTTGACAAAATAAAGTTGGGATATTCATTTGAAATTTCGTACACGTATGTATTATAACGACGTCTGGAATTAGTTTATATTTTGAGATGATTCCGTTGAAGGGTTGGGGGTTAATTTGGGGTAAATAGAGGACTATAAGTAAAACGTTGGTAAGACTACAGAAACTTGAAATTCGGTGTATGTACTAGAAGCCACAGCGTCAGATTTTCTTATAATATTTTTCAACCCAACCACCCCTACTCCAATATGAAAAGAGTTGATAAAATAAAATTGAGATATTTATTTGAAATTTGGTACACGTATGTATTATAACGACGTCTGAAACTAGATCATAATTTGAGATGATGCCGTTGTAGGGTTGGGGGTTAAATAGGGGCAAATAGGGGAAAATAAGTAAAGCAAGCTGGTAAGACTACAGAAATTTGGGATTCGGTGTATATACTAGAAACCAAGGCCTCAGATTTCTTTCTAATATATTTCAAACTCTACCACCTCCGCTTCATTATTAATGGGATTGATAACATCAAATTGAGATACTCACTTGAAAGTTAGTACACGTATGTATTGTAGTGACATCTGCTTGAGATGACTCCATTGAGGTGGTAGGTTGTAAATAGTGGAAAATAAGTACGGTAAACTAGAAACTTCATTTTTAACGTATATGGTAGAAACCAACTCCTCAAACTTTTCTATGACATCTACCCCAAATATTATTATAATTCAATGACCAATAATTTCCACAGACTAGAGTGCAAATATAGTCAAGGTGTTTCCTTTAAAGTGACTTGGACGAATAATCTGGATGTGGAAGTAGTGATTCCTTAGGCAGCGGTTTTTTAATGTCTTTTCTTTTTCCGGCTGAGTAACAACAGTTACTCAAGGGTTGAAGGGTGGGCCACTTTTTTGCGGATTGTATGCACTTAAGACATTTGCAAGCCACGTTTTGTTGGTTGCATACGTCTTGGGTGTCTATAATCAAGCAACTGATTTCAGCTATGCGATTGAAAGTTCACCAAGTTTATCTTTTCGTGTCTTGTCTTAATAAAAATGATACCTGTGACTACCGAATAATAATTTTTGTGTAAAATGTTAGACAAACGATTCAATACCGTCCTTTATCGGTTTATTTTTGAATATGTTGGGAATCTGTTGTCGTAATATGCATTCATAAATTTTTCAAGTTGGTTATTAGACAAACGACTCACTCTCGTTTCTTATCGAGTTTATTGTGGTTTATCGGAGTTCGCTGTAATAATACAGGTTCGTCTCTTATAGTCACATTTTTGGTGAATTTTCTTGCGCATGGTTGATGTCAAAAATATGACATAACAACGTCATTCTTCTTTGTGATTGTCTCTTTCCTTCTATCGCTATTTTCTATTTTCCTATATTTCTCTAGGATCACTATCTCTTATTTTTATTTTTGCCTAGTTGACTACTTTAGTCATTTGTATTATAAGTAGCTTTTTGACAATTTTGCTAGAGTACTCTGCAACTAATGATTAGAATTTGGTGAAAGGCCTTTGGTCTTTTGTTGTATGGAAACTTCCTACCTGTGTTTTTGATGATGTTTATAATATGTCATTTACCAGTTGTGCCTTTTGAATTTGTGGTCTGGTAGACATATTGTTTAGCTTGTGGGTTAAGTCCTACGCATTTTGGTTTGTGGGTAAAGTCCACGTAATTTTGCTTATCTTGTGGGTTGAGTCCACGTATCTTGTTTGTGGATTAAGTCCACGTATCTTTGCAGGAATTTGTTCGTGGTAACATATCTTTCCTGCCTGGCGTGTGCCGTTTGTTATACAGATTGTCGCTGTTCTATAGTACAAGATACTTAGCGGTGATTCAAGTAGTTTTCCTTTATACCTTCATTCAGTTGAGTCTTTGCTGAATTTAAATCAGTAACTTTGTGTTTTTGCTGCTTATTGTTTCTTCAGCTAGGTAAATTGCTAAAATACTTTATCTTTTATCTCTATCTTGTTTACATAGTGTTCTCAAAAATTGTTATATCCCATCTAGTGTTTTTCGTCATCGTGAATATAATTGTTGTCGTTTGGTATTGTTGTTGTTAAATATCACTATTGTTGTCTTGATGGGTAATTAAGGCATCAATTATTATCTTTATGTTTACTCTCTACTAGGTAAACTTTAACCTTATCCTACTTAGTAGGATATTTTAATTGCCATTAGGGAACCTACTTCGGGATGGGGATGAACTAGGTTCGATCGGGCTGTCTTCAATGACAGAGGGTCAAGGAGGGTCGAGCGGACACGTAGGCAAGGGGGCTTGTCAGTCAGGAGGGGCCTGGTCGTCTGACGTTCCTCGAGAGACAGGTCTTCCTCCCCGCTTCACCTCAGCCCTTGATTTATCGCCCTGTCGAGACACTGTTCATCGCGCCGAAAGCAGGAGTATTCCCGAACAATGGTCCTTTTTTGTCACCTAGTTGTAGAGATCATCTAGTTTTAGCCTGGAGATGTATCCAATAAGGTTTAGTTGTTTCGTACTTCTAGTTTAAGCCCTTGGAGCTATATCCAATTCCTTTTGTTAACAGGACATTTCTTCTACTGTTGTATCTAGGCAGGTAACTTGGTTCCTGTTTCGTGGTTTAGGTGTGCTTATGCCTCTACCAATTTTAGCACTGGCAGCCGCTACAACGCTGCTCAGGTATTTCACCACAATGCCTGTGGGGACTGATCCTTAGTGGTCCTCCCCTAAAACATTTAATCCTTCCTTTTTTCTTATTCTCTTTTCTAGTTTCATTTTACTCTGGGGGAAGCACTATCTCTTCCGGGTGGAATTTTCAAAAGTTTTTCGTGTGCTGTCGAGCAACACTCATTATCGAGGCTTTTCATGCAACTTGACTTAGCGCAGAATGGGTGTGAGTCAAATTACCTTTCCTCTTTTTGTATCTCTTTGACTATACGTGGACTCTTGTTGAATAGTCTCGGAATTGGTGATGTTGATGACTTTGTCCAGTGGTAAAACGAACTTTTCTTGTGGTACCTATCTTGTATAATTAGGAATTATACAAGGTTGGTTATTAAAAAATTTTTTTGTCACTACTTCCTGCTCTCTTAATTTTTTACGTCTCTCCTCGAGTAATTAAACTATACGATAATAGCGTGATGTATAGGGTGTTTTCTTTTACAAAAAAAAAAATAAAATTTTTTAAACTTAGTTTTCAAAAAAAAATATTTTTTTTTTTCTCGGTAGTTTCCGTGGTGTAACGAAAAAATAATTTTTTCGTTTAAGCACCCGTGCTAAATAAATTTGAATTACCCGCGAAAATACCGACAGGAAGTCAACAAGTGCGCATACGTGGTAGAAGCATCATTTGAAATATCCCTGCTAGTTCACTTTTGATTTCGACCTAGGTGAGTGAAGACTGTTACTTGTTCTTTAACGAATTTTCACGTTTATTTCTTTAATCCTTTGATATTTTGAATATATTTGATTATTAAATGATGTCATATTATTGAGTTAACGTTGCTGTATAGTTATTTTTGGGAATTAAAGGATATTCCGTATAATAATTAATTTTTATTAACACACATGTTTGTGTGATGTCGGCGTCCATTTGGACACATGCTAACTCATTAATTATCGCGGCAATTTTGTATTTTGTGGTCGCTTGAGACACAATACCGTGGTGTTTTGTCATTATTTAGATTATTTGTACGAGGATTAAACTCGGAAATTAATCAAAGGATAAATTAGAATCTTTGTTTCTTAATCGTGTGTAGACAATCTTATCTCATTAAAAGTCGAAACCTAAAGTCATTTTGTCGCATTTAGTTAACCTCATGTTAGTACAAGAGGTTAAGATATCATTTTTTATTAGTTAATTTTTTTTTGGGAGATTAAACCCATAATTTTGTTTGCTATATTTGTTACAGTATTAGTGTTTTTTCAGATAGTAATTCAGATATTTTCTCTCTAATTCTAACTAAATTTTGTTACCTTCATTCAAATTTTTGGTCATAACCAGTCAGCCATTTTGTAAACGGCTAAAATTTCATGAGAGTAGAGTTTTCTTATTTATTAATTTCATATATTATATTAATCAGTAGTTTATTCATATATTTTCAGTAGTAGAGTAAAGTAAAATTTTATCAAGACTCAGGTTTTTTATTAAATTGCTGATAGTTTGGTTTTGCAGTGTCCTTCGTCACCATAGTTTTTTGGTAGTTTTCTTGTATGTCTTTTTTCTCACCATTTTAAAGTTTTATATTATCAACTGGTTCTTTACATTCCCCTTTTTCTTGTAAAATCCTGGACCAAACCACCATTGAAGCAAGGCACAAGGCATAACTTGAATATTTGGAGTTATCCTAAAAGTATTGGATACTATTCCGACGCAGCGTCTCCTGGAAATCAGCGTTGTCAGGACCTGAATATTACGTCCTTCCCGGGTACCCGTGGCCATCTTCAGGAACAGACCTCGTCAGGATTCCACGTCCACGTCAGAAGAAAATTTGTAAACCAGTTGATCGTTTCATTGTAATTTTTTTGTTAATATTCAAATTTAATTTTTTTTCTAAACTAAATTTTTGTTATTTAACTAATTAAATCAAATTTCACCATTAATATTTCTACTAAATTGTAAAGTGTTGTAAAATTTTCGCTCTTTTATACTTATGTTAATATATTATTTGTTTTATATTTGATTTTGATTGTTTTCTCCCCCTGATAAAATTTGCAAGAGTGTTATTTACTGAATACGCTGGCGTCCAAATTTGTATAGTTTATTAAAATTTTGTTTGGTAAATTTGACAAGCAAATAATTGTTAAGAAACAAAAATATATAACTCTTCTCGCCACCTAGTGACCCTCGACCAGCCCTGAGCTAACTGGTTGCTACGCTTTCATAGCTTCTTCAGCAGCCAGCTGAGAAGTTGTGGTTGCAAATTATATAATCGCGAATTAGGATATTTGAAGTAAGTCACAAGATAATTAAAATTTATAGTGCAAATATTACAATCAGTTTTTAAACTTTCCGACACAACTCAAATTTTATCCACATGTCTTTGTGTGCCAGTTGATTGTTACAATTCTCTCGCCATCGTATGATGTTGAGATAATACTTCCTCGAGACATACATCCTTGAGGCGTGACTCACTTGCCATGGATGATCTACATTATCTGACTAAATATAAGTCAGAGAGGCTCGAATATTTTATTTTTTCGTATACTCATTGCATTTTTTTAAATCAATATACAGAAGTATAATCGAATTCCAATCTTTCACGACCCTCGTGCAATTTTGTGGAACGAATTAGAAACTGAGTTCTATATATCTCCTACGACCCTTTCAGGTCTGCTTGCAGCGCTCTAACTATCCACAGAATATATCAAGATTATTAACTTTAGAAGGGGTTTCTAGTGACAATTTTAAAACGGTGATTAGAGCAGTAAGTGCATCGCTAGTTGTAGGTTTACGAATTGTAAGAATCCGCTCGTAGTAGAAGGCACATCTGGCGCTGTTAATAATGCATTTTAATGTGTCCCTCAGACACGGGGTCGTGAGTTTATTCACAGACCCACAGGTGGATTGATATCTGAGGAGAGTGCTGGAGTTGCAATGTTGTTATGTGTTATGTTATTTGAATTGTGTGTAAATAATGCATATTCTAATAAAATTAAAGATATAATACCTGGGATGCCTTAAGGCTTAATACTTGGCCCACTCCTACTTTTAATATATGTAAACGATTTTCCCATATTCAAACGAAGACTCTAATGATGTATAGTTTGCAGACAATGCAACTATTAAAACAACAAGAATGGCGTGTGAAATGGAGTCAAAGGCAGAACAGTGATTCAGGTCAAATAAACAACGTCAACAATCAACAAAGATCTTGGGATTTCATCTAAATGACAAATTGACCTGTCAGGTACATAGAAAACTCGTCAATAAAGTTAGAAAAATATATGTACATCTTGAGAAACTTAGCAAATAAGGTAGGTGAAGCAGTTTTAAAAAATGCATAGTTTGCACTATGCCACTCCTTGCTTTCCTAGGTTATTTTAGTTTTGGAACAATCGTCAAATTGCTCCAGAATATTTCCTCTGCAACGAAGAACAATACGTATAATATCTGGATTAAATTATAAAAATGACTGTAGAGCACAGTTTCGTAGGTTAAACATGCCAACATTCCCATCTGTATATATTAATGAGTTGCTCTTGTATACTAGAGAGAGCTTGTATCCTCAAAGTGTAAACAAAGAACGTGACTATCATTACAGTACAAGACACAAAAATAAGTTAACAACAACTAAAAGTCAAAATGGAATCCAATTTTTAGCACCCTTTCACGACATATTGCCAGTGAATATAATAAGCCTACCAGATCGGGCATTCAAGAAAAAACCGCTGCCTAAGGAATCACTGCTTCCACATTCAGATCTTTCATCGGTCACTTTAAAAGAAACATCTTGACTATATTTGCACTCTAGTATGTGGAAATTGTTGGTCATAGAATTTTCATATTTGAGGCAGATGACATAGAAAAAGAGGCATTGGTTTCTAACATATACGTTAAAAATGAAGTGTCTAGCTTACTTTAATTATTTTCCCCTATTCACAACCCATTACCTCCCACCCCTTCAACACAATCGTCTCAATCAGATGTCATTACAATACAAACGTGTACCAACTTTCAAAGGAATACCTCAATTTTATGTTATCAATGCCTTTAATAATGGAGTGGAGAGGTGGTAACGGTGGGATTGAAAAATATTAGAAATAAATCTGAGGCCTTGGTCTCTAGTATATACACCAAATCCCATGTTTCTGTACTCTTCCAGATTGCTTTACTTGTTTTCCCCTATTTACCCCTATTTAACCCCCAACCCTTCAACAGAACACTCTCAAAATATAATCTTACTCAAGATGTCATTATAATACATACGTGTACCAAATTTCAAGTGAATATCTCAATTTTATTTCATCAACCACTTTAATAGTGGAGTAGGGGTGGTGGTGGGTTGAAAAATATTATGAAAAATCTGAGGTCTCGTCTTCTAGTTCATACACCGAACTTCAAGTTTCTGTACTCTTACCAGCTTGCTTCACTTATTTTTCCCTATTTACCCCTATTTAACCCCCAACCCTTGAACGGAATAATCCCAAAATATAATCTAGTTTCTGATGTCATTATAATATATACGTATACCAAATTTCAAGTGAATATCCCAATTTTATTTTATCAACCCCTTTAATAATGGAGTGGGGGTGGTGAGGGATGGAAAATATTATAAAGAATGTTGAGGTCTTGGCTTCTAGTACATACACCAAATTTCAAGTTTCTGTAGTCTTACCAGATTGCTTTACTTATTTCCTCCTATTTACCTCCAACCCTTCACCGGATATGTTCAAAAACAATCCAGTTCCAAATCTCGTTATAATATACACGGCGTTTCATGACATTGTAAACCTATTTCAAGGGAAAAAATACTATCTAATATATGATTTGATATATGGTGACACCTAGGGCGAAATACTCTAATACCTTGGATACATTTACCGCCACGTTCCAGGCCGAAATCTTTGCCACTTTGTTTTGCATACAGGACAATATCAGCAGGTATATATAGCAATGTATTAAAGCATCTTAAAGTCAATGAGATATCGTTGATATACAAATCATCTATAATTATTGAAATGTCTTGGAAGTAGTTACTTTCAAATCCTGGAAGTTACCTTATAACATGTTTGTCACTTTTATATAAATATTTGCATCTATCTGTTATGATTACTTATTAATTTGCTAATGTATAAAGGATATAGAATAGAAATATGAAAACATTTAAAAGAACCAATGACAATGTTTAAAAAGTGCAAGCCAAGCATATAGTTCTCTCCTATCGAAATAGATAACCCTTGCATTGTATAACACCAATTAAAATATATAAAAATGCACAAGCTCTAATGAATTTCAAGACTTTAAAGTTCAGTATGAAACTTTGAGAAGCATCCAAGTATTTGAAAAAATTAGGAACTATTTTGCACCAAAAACTTTTAATATACTTATATTTATAGTCAGTAAACGAAAATGTAAGCTCATAATTAAATTTCGCAAGCGAATGAGCAAACATTCCTAATCATAGGCAAAATCCTTTAAGTCCTAAGAAGTTGACTTAGTTTACATTCATAAACGTAGCCACTAAATCTGTAATGATACCGGGCTTCCGTAGAAACACAAATAGATTTCGCAGATTAAAAGCAGGAACATGACATAGCTGACAGTCTTGTAAGTCTAGGGGAAGTGGGTAGAGCAAGTTATCCTTTATACAATGTGTCCACGGGAAACCGGTATTATAGGCGTAAGCCCGGGCGTAAGTTACAAAAATATTTTAAGGAAGATCATGAATCCAGAAAGGGTTCCCCTCTTGCTTGACTCAATAGGACACATTTAGAACAAGTAAATTCACAGAGGAGGGATTCTTTTTATTACATAATAGGTTAGATAATATTGACTGAAGTTTTGTGAGTGATAAATCATTAAACATAAATATTAAATGGGAACGTTTTATGACAATTTTGCAGCAAACCATAGAGGGAGGTTTTCCACTGGCTGAAATTAAAATAAATAAATAAAGTAAACCCACAAATAATAATTGGTTTAGTAATGAATTGCACATAATAAGAGAGAAGAATTATACCACAATTTTCCTGACTTGCAGTTATAGGAACATTTAAAAAATTTCAGAGTTTCTTATAAAAAACAAATCAAGGTAGCAAAAAGTAATTATTATAAAAAACTTCATTACTCAAAATGGTAACACCTCAAATATATAATGGGATATAATAAAGAAAAATAGGTATAATAAAAGCAAATCTTATTCAATAGATTTAAATCCAGATGAGGCAAATGACTGTTTTGTAAATGTAGGTAAAAATTCAATATCAAATTTGCAAACGACAAATAATTGTTACTCTGATTATCTGATTGGAAATGCTAACTGCAGAATGTTTAAATTCGAAAATATAGGCCATAATACAGTAAGAGAAGCTATAAATAAACTGAAAAATAAGAACTCTAGAGACCACTATAATATGAATGTTAGGGTAGTAAAAAGCATAAAAAACATGGTAATTAAGCCTCTAGTTATTCTCTTTAACCAGAGCATAAATGCCGGTATCTACCCCGAAGTTTTAAAAATCGCAAGGGTTGCACCAATCACAAAAACGGTGCATCAGTAGATATCAACAATCCTCGACCAATATCATTAGTTCCAATAATTTCAAAAATTTTTGAAACAATATTAAAAAATTAAATAACAGGTCATTTTGAAAATTATAATTTATTTTACAAAAATCAGTTTGGTTTTCGCAATAATAAATCAACAAATGATGCAGTAATTCACTTTATAAATAATATTGTTGACGATCAAGAAAGGAAAGAGTATGTTGGAGTTACCTTTTGTGATTTGCAGAAGGCCTTTGACTATGTTTCACACCATGTGCTGCTAGAAAAATTAAAGTATCTCAATGCTCAATTAGTAAGTTTCGAGCTAATTAAATCATACTTAAAAAATCGTAAGCAATATACGAATGTAAATAATATAAACTCCGATCTCAACGATGTGAAAAGTACCTTAGGGGTCGGTATTGGAATCCACTTTATTACTGATTTATGTAAATGACCTTAAGCAGGCCATACCGGAAGAAGGCCTTGTATTATTTGCAGATGACACAACGTTGTTAAGATCGGATGATTCATTAAATGCACTTCAGCAGAACATGGAGGAAACACAATCAAATGCGGCAAAATGGTTTTCCTGTAACAAATTGTTCCTGAATCAAAATAAAACAATAAATATGATTTTTACTCATAGACCTATAGTGAACTATAAAAATCCAGAAAGAATTAAGTTTCTTGGAATTTATCTTGACCCAAAGTAAATTGGTGTCACCATGTGAATTTCCTTGCAAATAAACTGAGTAAAAATATTTTCATTCTAAGAGATTTGAGAAATGTTGGGCCAATGAATATTTTACTATTGCCTCTCACTCATTAATTGCATCTTATATAGCAAATGGACTGTTAAACTGGGGGCATGCACCTCAAGCTTGTAGAATATTTTCTGTACAAAGAAAAGCTATTAGAATCATTTCAAATCTGGGATATACTTAGGGATGATACTAAACAAAAGTTCATCGATTTAAATATATTAACATTCCCTTCA
Organism: Stenurella melanura; assembly: GCA_963583905.1. Classification (NCBI taxonomy): domain Eukaryota; kingdom Metazoa; phylum Arthropoda; class Insecta; order Coleoptera; family Cerambycidae; genus Stenurella; species Stenurella melanura. The sequence continues at coordinate 70,830,327 of OY757312.1, read as the reverse complement.
CTATATATTTATGTATGTTTATTATTCATTTATAAGAGTGTTCACTTGTTTGAAAGAAAAGGCTCTAATCATGATTATAATACTAAACATGAGTTTGAAGTAAAACTCGACTATAACAGACTGAAATCAAGTGATTATGCATATAATCACTTCGGCCCTATTTTTTATAATAAGCTTCCATTACATGCTAGAAGTCTCCCAGCGGGGCGAGGTATAAACATGTGATAAAGGTTTTCCTTAACAAAAGAGCATTTTATGATATCCATGAATTTTTAAATTGAGATGTATCAACGCTGTGATAAGCAGAAATAGGTATTGTCACGCAGTACTGGAAATTTATTTGGGACACCCGGTACACCATGTGTGGTAACGGATATGATTTGAGACATGAGATCGACTTAACGTATTTCTTTGCATTTTACTTTGTTTCGAAAAAGCTGAGTTAGCAGGTTCACCGCACTACATTGTCGCCAGGGAAAAAGTGCTGTGTCAATTAAATTAATAACAATACCTCGCGCGGTAAAAAAGTCAGTTGGTCCGCGGGGTACTGCGTGGGCCCAACTCCTTCCCCAGGATGGTCCGTCCCCAGGGGTTGTAATAACAAAATGTAAGTACACTCTTTTTTTGTATTGTTTTAATCTAATAAACTTGTACTTTGTTTTCTACCTCTATGTTTTATTTAATAGAGTATTCATTCAATAATTAGTTTAAACCCTCTCGTATGCCAAGCGAGTTAAAGTGGCTTCATGGGTATCGTCGATAGGACTCCGGGTAACCGGACAATATGGGAGATACCTGTGGACGTCGCACATAATACTCAAAATTAAGTCTTACACCCCTAAATAAAGAGGGGGTTGTGACATTTGGTGGAGGCCGCCGTGTTCGATTCCAGGGGTGATTCTTCATAATCACTCCTCCTCTTAATTTCAATAGTTAAAAAATATTTTTTTTAAATTTTATAGCGAGTTAATTTTTTATACTGTATTTACGTAATTATTCATTATTAACTGACTTTAAATTTTTTTTTATGCTTTTTATTAAATGTAGTACAGGCCACCACTTGTATACGATATTTTTTTAACTTTGAATTGTTTTAAAAAAGGTAACATAAAGCAGAAAATTAATTTGTTTAGCAAACTTATGGAATTTATCACATTTTAATAAGTTATTTTTAAATATTTAGCTTGAATTTTACAACATTGAATGAATACTGCGTATTTTCCGTTTGATCGTAATTTTGTATTATTTAGAAACTTCGTAATTTCGCGTCATATAATTTTTTTTTCTGGTAAAGTCCGACGGTAGAAATCAAGTGTACAAAAATTATTTAGGGGCAGTGAAATAAGGAATGAACTAGGGTTTTTTTAATATTGATTTAATAGTATTTATCAAGGCAAATGTTTTTATCGAGAATCTATAGATATTGGTTATATATGTACTTTGATAATTAATTTTTCTATTGATATTTCGCACAGTAGTTATGCTTAACTTATTAGATAGACATTTTTTCACGAACTTACGTTACATTCGTAAAATAGATTTTCTTGAAACTCCTTAATTTGCTCTGTATTATTTCTGTGATTTAAATTTTTATTATCATTGATTATTTTATGATTGATTGATTTCATCCTAACTAAATATTAATTTTACTTAATTGTAAATGCTATTACTTGCTTTTATTTTATTTTTTTCGATTTATTGTGGACGTGCCAAATTTCGGCAGAATTAGGGTGAAAGCGCCGAATTTCTTGAGCTTGAATTAATTCTAAAATTTGTATTTGCTTTTGGTTTTTTCAGTAAATTCAGAAAAATTTAGATAATGACAAAGGGATTTGTGGTACTGACGTAATTATTTTGTAATTCATATAATTTTTTTTGTGCCAATAGCTAAGCTATTCTTTCTCTAGAACCCGTCTACCTGGCTAGAGACAGCTTAGCAACAATTTTCTTTTTTATTTATTATTCGTGCACAGTACCCCAAAGTGACTCATTGATGAGTTTTATTTTTAGATTTTTTGGTACAAAAGGCAAAAAGTTTCGCATTTTAGTGATGATAATGTTAGAATCATTTTTTTATAATTATTTTTGCATCTGCAACCTAACCCTAATAGTTATAGAACAATTTTTTATCCATTAGTGCGGGCGCAATAAGAACGCAATTATTATGCTTGGTATACATATTTTTTTTGAGATGATATTTTTATAAATAATGCTTTTCTTCTTTATGCTTATCAAATAATTCTTGGCATGTGGATTGGAAAGAACAGTTATTTTTTTAAGTTGTACTTTTGTTACCATTTCGCTAATTCCCAATAAAAACGAAGTTTTGCCAGGAATAAACAAACGGTTTTTTATATAATACATTCTCGTTTTTTTTTAATATATTGGAGTGAAAATAGAATATGAAATATGTAGTTGTTAATGGAAAAGAAAAATAATACTGTAGTAGCCTACTGCAGAAGTTTTTTTACCCCGCATCGTGCAGTTCGTTGTTTTAAGTACAAGAATAATGGTTTTGCCCTTTTTATTTATAAGAAAATTTCTCTAGGAGAGAAAACTAAGTTTATAACGATTTATGGAAAAACAATGAAAGTTCATTCCTTATTATTTATTTCGCGTATAAGTTGTAATAATGTAATATTTTTTCTGAGTTTTGTTGTTCGTTAAGTTAATATTCTATGAGTTAATTTTAATGCCCCTAAATAAAATACTTACATTTAGGAAATACACGCAGTGCCATATGTTAAGATTTTTTTTTAGAGGTATTTGGGGAAAATAATTTTTTTATAAAGCTATAGGAGGGACCTAAATATTATTCAATTGTAGCGATTTATCTAAGTAATTCTAATAATTTTAATTCTAAAATAGAGTGAGAAATTGCCATTTGAAAATTAGATCCAAAATATCGTTATTTAAATATAATTTTTTTGTTGTTCAATGAAAAACAGAGCTAGTAAAGATTTAAAATCTACAAAATAATAGTCCAGGATAATTAAGTAATTTTTATAACTTAAGATATAAAAAAGGGGAAGCTTTAAGTCAGACCAAAATATTATAGAGTATGTGTCAAATTAGTGACAAAGTACAGTCACGGCAAATTTATTTTTATATTTTTTTGGGGAAAATACGAACATAAGGTATATTAAAAGGAAAAACAAAACTATGTTACTGACAATATAGTGGCTAAAAGTTGGAAAAAGAGCTGTTTTTTTGCAATTTGATTTTAAGTGAAAAGGAGTAATTTTTTAAGTAAAACTGAAAATTACAGAGTTGTCATTTTAGACACTAACCGTATTGACCATATTGATTTTTATGAAGTTTTTAAGAGGAAAAATACCTAGATAAAGGTATAGTGAAATGTTTTACCCATGCTTTAATAATTTGTTTATATGGATTTGATTATATTACAATTTTATGATGAAAATATAAAATGTATAAAAAAGGGAATATTGACAATTAGTGAGTTACTTAATTACGTTGAATTGTTGTACCAAGACCCGGGTCAAGTCAAGTTTAGGGAAATCGAAAGCGCGCTTAAGAAAGAGAAAAGGTTTATTTTTGTGAATTAGGAGAAATAATGTGTTATTAAAAAGGTACCAATTTTATGAGTTTATAAGAGTTATAATAAAATATTACGAGTTGATTGTTTTATGAGATTAATAATGTGTTATTAAAGGGTACCAAGTGTTATATGATTTTACAAGAATTATTATGAGATATTATGAGTTGTTACGATTTTTAATGTGAGGTATGAGATAAATGTGTTTAAAAAGGTACCAAGTTTTATGAGGTTAGAAGGGTTGTAATGAAGAGTTACGAATTATTAAAATATTTAAGGGTACCAAAGCCAAATAGGTGGCGTAAATGCTTAGGACAGGAAAAAAGGGGTTTGATGACAGTGATATAGTCCGGTCAAATCTACTTTAAGGGGAAGTTTAAGAAAACTATCCGTTAGTCCGGTAAAAAAGCATGATTATGATTTTTGGTAAATAGGTGATGATTTTTTTTATATGTTATGGTACCAAGGTTCCCTCATAGGTCGATAAGGATGCGTTAAATGCGTCTTAGGAAAAGACGTAGAAAAAGGATTTGATGACAGTGATATAGTCCGATCAAATCTATTGAAAAACAAAACATGTTCTTTTCTTTTATAATTCAATGTTCAGCGGGGCAAATAGCCGGGAAAGTAGTTGTTTAAAGAAGAGAGCACGCTTTGTAACATAAAATGTAAGGAGATTAATAATTAAGTTATGATGGTTTATAATGTATTATGGTACCAAGTTTCCCTCATAGGTCGATGTGTAGAATGTGTCTTAGGAAAAAGACGCGAAAAAAGGTTTGATGACAGTGATATAGTCCGGTCAAACCTACTGAAAAAAAAACAAAACATATTCTTTTCTTTTATAATTCAATGTTCAGCGGGTCAAATAGCCGGGAAAGTAGTTGTTTAAAGAAGAGAGTACGCTTTGTAAAATTAAATATAAAAAGATGTAGAATGAAGAAATGTTGATGATTTTTTTTATGTGTTATGGTACCAAGGTTTTCTCATAGGTAAATAAGGATGTGTAACAAACTTCAAATAGGAGAGACGTAGGAAAAAGTTTTGATAACTAAATATTAGTACGGTCAACGTCAAATTTAATTAGCAAAAGTACAATAAAGGTAACTCTGATCTTTGATTCGAAAGAAAATAAGGGTAAGAAATCGAATATCGTTATAATGTTTGATCAATATTCCTTGAGAGGATAAAGAGTCCAAAAAATATGGGTAAATGTAATTTAAAGGGTATGTTGTTGTAGCCTAGGTCAACAATAAACCGAGAACATTATTATCGAAGAGTTAGATACCGTGTGGTGGTGTATATGTTAAATTTTTTTTGTTTATTCGGAATCAAATTGGTAAGTGTTGTTGTTGGGTCTCGAAGCAATGTTGCTGGGCGATTTAAGCTAGTAGCTATTGCGAGGTTACTAGATAAATGGCAAAGTAAAGTAGCGGAAAACCTAACACCAGGCAAAATCCAAGCAAAATTAATTTCGTTACTATGATAAAGAAGTACGTACCCAATGGGTGGCCACCTTGTTTTAACGACAAACTTATAAATAGGTACGTATCCGTATTGAACAGAAGTTCAACAACCCACGGTATATGAAAACCAAGAAAATAAAAAGTAATTATTAAAAGTTATTATCCTCTATAGTAAAAGTTTTTTTTTAATAGTAACATGATTGTTTTATGACGTGAAAGCTATAATAAATGACAAGATAGAGATGGATATATAGTAAAGTACACGAAATTAAGATTGTTTTTCCCCACTTTTCCCCAAGAATAAGCGGTCAAATGGAAATTAGTTTCATTTTGTGACAATATATTTTTTTTAAAGAGAGAAAAGTAATACAGGTAACAGATCCTCCTTAGAAATGTTTACTTCTCCAACGATTTGCATATGGGTTGAGTTAATTTTTTGTCCAAGGAAGAATATTAATAAAAGCAAGTTAGTTAAAATTTGATTCTATATAAGGTACAAGGTGTTTAGAAACTATTAATTTTTCTTATTTATGATTTTGATGATTTTTTTAATTTGGCATATTTTGTATAATAGGTACATTTTTTTTGTTGTTTTTGTGGATATTTTAAATGCCAATGAATAAGTTCAAAGGTACCGAAATACATTTTCATTTTTATTCATAAGGTTAAATTTATGGAGTCTATTTAATTTTATTTGTAAATTGGAAAAGATACAAGTCAATTAATAACTGAGACGGCATCAAAATTATAATAATAATAATAACCATAATAATAATAACAACCGTTTTTGCTCTATGCTGCACACAAAAAACACATTTTTGTTTCATTATGAAGTTCAATTAATGGAGTACGTTTTTTTGTTTGTTTTGTTTGTAGGCTGAAACAAAAGAAAGTTAATGAATAACTTAACGGGATCGAAATATATCTCTATTTTTTTTAGTATGAGATTAAGTCTATGGAGTAAAGAATATACAAAATAGATATGCACTGTGCCCAGATAATAATTAAAAAATACATGTCAATGAGATGAATGGTACTTAATAAAACACTTTGTATGCCAATTTAGATGAGTACCCACTCTATGTAATGAGTGAAATTGTAATAAATAAAAAGGGGCTTAAGCCAAAATGAGAGTGCGCACTCAAAATCTTCGAATCTTGTTCCCAGGATTGTTTTGTTGGGTTATTTAAGTTAATGTTATGTAGAAATATTAAATAAATATCACGGCAATTGGTACTGGAACAAGGTTGCGAGCATCAGGCTTGATTAAAGAAAATGTTCCTTTTAAAAATTGGATTGTTAATTAGTTAATAGAAGTAAACTTGCCAAGGCAAAGGTTAAGTAAAGTAAAATGGTGCTTAAATGAAAATATAAATGGCATATGATATGGGTCAAAGGCACAAAGGTATGAAAAAGTTATTAGTTGCTCTTTCGCTTTCAAATAGATGGCTATATAGGTGCATAAATTGACACTACGCCAAGAAAAATAACCATAAAAGTTTAAAGGTAAACAAGTGATGAAAATTGTGAAAAATAATGTTATATTTAATAATGGCTAAATGATTATTTTCTGTAATAACGTAAATGACACGATAGTTTTAATTTTTTTTGTAAGGGAAAAAGAAGTCCAAAGGATAACAGTAATGGTAGTTAAAAGACATTTCCTTGAAATAATAAATGTGGTCTATTAAGAATATCGAAAAGTAATTTTACGTTGTTGGAGAAATCATTTTCAGATGTTAACTTTAAATTTTTTACGCAAGCTCCAACTTAGAGGGACACAGAAAAATAAAGCAGATTTGTCAAGTTAAATCGTGAATTTTTTTTTAAGGTTGTAATTTTAGGGTTGATCCAACCGTAATGGGTAAACTACCTATTTCTATTATTTTCTAATTTGTGGAATAATTTAGGCTAAAGTTTAAATTAATGAGATATTTAATTTCTTGTCTTGATTGTAATTGTAATTTTTTTGAATTTTTTTTTAAGTCAACCAGGCTAGGAAAACTGTCTGTGGTATACTCTCTTTTTTCTGTTTAATAAATAAAGGGGTGAAATGATTAATTAAGAATTGTAACAAATAAAACATATTTTATTTTTTCAAATATTGTAATATAAGAACTTACTTGGGCCATTTTTTTTTCTTGTTTTATGTAATCGCATCATGGAACCGAGACACACGTAGCACTGGAAGGCAACCCCATTCAAATGTCCCAGGAACCGATAATCTCACCTGTAAGTCGTAGCGACTAATGCCGAACAGCATTTAAGCAAAATGCCCGCTGTTTCTTCCTCAAATTTTTCCGAAACCAATTCCAATTTAAAATGGTGTAGCTGCTTCTTGAACGAGTTTCTCTGTCAATCAGGCGATAAAAAGGCCCACGCCTAAAAAGGCAATTTTTTCTCCACCCACATTAATAACTTGTGGTTATATTCGCCTAAAATTCTTCCGCCTTAGCCTGACAGACAGTTATACCCAAAATAAATGTTTGTGGAAATGGATAGATGGAAAGCAGATGAGAAGTACACCTTAAATGGTTATGGTCCAGTTGGTTCCGAACGAAGGAAAATGAAGTGCGTACCGCCCTACGCACAGTGGAGATGGCGACGATGGGAGCAGTTAGTCGTGGTACGCTTGGCTGGGATATCTCTACCGTTGTTCCGAGGGTCCACAGGTTACACAACACGAGCCCAAATGTTGAAATGATAATTCATAAAGGTTGGGGATGAAAGACATTTAGAAAATATTTGGAACGTGGAAGGACAATGGTGTAAGTGTGGTTTATTAATTTGATAAATTGAACAGAGCCGGACTCCAAAAATTTGTGCTATAACAGTCGTGTGTTTTCTGAAACTTACACAGTGCGAAACATTTTTAAGTGCCCAAATAACATTTTTATAATCATTTTATCTTAGCGAAGTATTTTTTTATTTTTTTGTTATTTTTTTGTCGAAAAACTTATTCTGTTTTATCATTACAATTATATTTTAATTTTTTTTTAATGAAAAATTTTTGTGTGCCCAAACAATGTTTTTAGAATCTTTTTACAGCCTAGCTTGGTAATTTTTATTTCATTGTTTATTTTTCTTTTCAAAAGAATTTACTTTAATTTATTACTACTATATTTTATTTTTTTCAAATGAAAAATTTTTGGGTGTCCAAGTAGCATCCTTAGAATTTTATTACATTCTAGCAAAATATTTTTTTAATTTTTTTTCATGGTGTATTTTTATTTAAAACTCATTTAATTTATTACTGCAAGGATCCTTCAATTTTTTTTCTCTAAAAATACTAATATGCATTTTTAAAATTTTTATTGAATATTTAATTTTTTTTTTTTTTTGACTCGCTAGTCTTTAACAATAGTTTACGGAGTATTGGAGCCTGCATTACTAAGATTAAGTAAATGATTTAATGTTTGATGTTGTCGATTTATTGATATTTAATTATTTTAAAACTTGACCTTTTTTTAAATTTTTTTATTTTGACTCCATATTATTATTTTATTCATATGTGTTTTATTGTTGTGTATCGTTTGTATTGGAAATATTTTAATACTGTGTTTGCCGTTTTGTTGAATATTTTAAAAAAATTTCTATTTTCTGTACTTATTTTTTTTTTTTTGTTTCTTGTAATTGTATACCCAAATGTTTAAAGCTGGGGACCAGCTTTCATGGGTGGGGGAGATGTGTCACGCAGTACTGGAAATTTATTTGGGACACCCGGTACACCATGTGTGGTAACGGATATGATTTGAGACATGAGATCGACTTAACGTATTTCTTTGCATTTTACTTTGTTTCGAAAAAGCTGAGTTAGCAGGTTCACCGCACTACATTGTCGCCAGGGAAAAAGTGCTGTGTCAATTAAATTAATAACAATACCTCGCGCGGTAAAAAAGTCAGTTGGGTTTTGAGTTCGAAAGTAGAAAGTCCGCGGGGTACTGCGTGGGCCCAACTCCTTCCCCAGGATGGTCCGTCCCCAGGGGTTGTAATAACAAAATGTAAGTACACTCTTTTTTTGTATTGTTTTAATCTAATAAACTTGTACTTTGTTTTCTACCTCTATGTTTTATTTAATAGAGTATTCATTCAATAATTAGTTTAAACCCTCTCGTATGCCAAGCGAGTTAAAGTGGCTTCATGGGTATCGTCGATAGGACTCCGGGTAACCGGACAATATGGGAGATACCTGTGGACGTCGCACATAATACTCAAAATTAAGTCTTACACCCCTAAATAAAGAGGGGGTTGTGACAGTATTTCAGGTCTTCTGTAAGACTTACCATTTTAGTAATATGTGTTATTCAGTGTAACAAGGACTGTAATAAGGTGTAATGTTTTCTTTTTTAATTAAGTATCTCCAATTTTTGCTACCTTATAGCATTCATTACAAATGTTAAATTTTATGCATGCATGATGCTTTGAGTATATTGACGTGTCTAAAACATCAATAAATGATTTCCTTTGATTTGATTTGAATACTTATTTTTAATAGATTCGACAAAAATGTATAGATGACACCGGTAGCAACTTAAGAATACAAATATTCAAGTCTCTTCTGTGTAAGTTAATAGCACAGTCCTCAAGGGGATTTGAGCTAGGATTAAATAATCCTTATGAGAACTTTTAATTCTTTGGTAGATTTTTACTAGTAAAAAAGTATTTTAAAAGGTTATCAATGTCACTGTGGATGGAAGATAAAACAAAATGGCGTCAAGCTAATTTGTTTTAAATAACTTTTAAAATGCGAATAATACTATCATAGAGATGAAAATTATGAGCAAGAAATTCTCAAAAAAAAATGTACTTAAGAATGTGTTTGCACGCCACAGTAAATTCGTATATAGAAAAAGCGAACTAATGGTTATGCCGATATAATAGGAATCATAAATTGGCTAGCTATAAGTAGTGATTTCATCATCAGTTGTTGGCAACAGAATTGTGCAGGGCCGTACGGACACTATTGGAAGCCTTGCCTAGATTTACAGCAGTGAATAAAAAATGATTCAGTTCCTATTAAACTTTTGAAATAGGATTTGATGATTGTAAATAATTAAACAATTCGTGGTTACGTTAGGCGGTAGCCACCGCAACTATCTACAAAATCTAATAACGCAGTAATAGTTTCAATTATTGTTAGATATTGTTTTTTGTGATTTTCTTTTTCAAATTTTAATGGTTATTCATCGATTTTCGTGTGTAGGTGTTTTTTGTGGCATTTCACTTTCAATGTAAAAATGGTCATCATCTGGTGACAAAAATTTAATGTTTTAGGAAAAATCTGAAAAAATTAGGGGCGGTACTCAGTAAGGGGAGAGAAATCGAATGTCGCGCACCGGAGTTCTCCATCTGCGTTCTTTCTTCGGGTAGGGTCCTCGGAAAATAGAACAGTTTCACTTCTTTCGTGTGTAGGTGTTTATCATGGAATTTCACTTTCGTTATGAAAGTGGTCATCATCGGGCGACAAATTTTCCATGTTTTAGGAAAAATCTGAAAAAAAAACAGGGGTACAGAGCAAGGGGAAATACATCGAATAGCGTGCAGTGGCGTTCTCAGCCTGCGTTCTTTATGTGCATAGGGCCCTCGGAAAGTAAAAAAAATGCCACATTTCTCGTGTGTAAATGTTTTTCGTGGCGTTTCACTTTCGGTATAAAAGTGATCATCATCGGGTGATAAAATTTTGATATTTTAGAAGAAACATGATAAAAGTCAGGGGTATGCAATAACTGGAGACAAATCTAATAGCGCACAGTGGTGTTCCCGTCTGCGTTCTTTATGTGGATAGAGCCCTCGGAAAGTGAAACAATGTCACATTTTCATGTGTAGGTGTTTTTCGTGGCATTTTACTTTCGGTATGAAAGTGATCATCGGGTGACAAAATTTTGATGTTTTAGAAAAAATATGAAAAATATCAGGGGTATACAATAATGGGAGACAAATCGAATAGCACTCAGTGGCGTTCCCGTCTGCGTTCTTTATGTGGATGGGGCCCTCGGAAAGTGAAAAAATGTCACATTTTTCGTGTAGGTGTTTTTCGTGACATTTCACTTTCGGTATGAAAGTGGTCATCATCGGGCGAAATTTCGATATTTTAGGAAAAATCTGAAAAAAATCAGAGGTACGCAGTAAGGGGAGAGAAATTGAATAGCGCACAGTGGCGTTCTCCGTCTGCGTTCTTTATGTGGATAGGACCCTCGGAAAGTGAAATAATGTCATATTTCACTTTCGGTATGGAAGTGGTCATCATCGGGCGACAAAATTTCGATGTTTTAGTAAATATCTGAAAAAATTAAGGGGTATGCAGTAATGGGAGACAAATCGAATAGAGCACAGTGGCGTTCTCTTTCTGTGTTCTTTATGTAGGTAGGACCCTCGGAACGTGAAAGAATGTTACATTTTTCATGAGTAGGTGTTTTTTGTTACATTTCATTTTTGGAATGACAGTGGTCATCGTCGGGTGACAAAATTTCGACGTTTCAGAAAAAATCTAAACAAACTCAGGAGGACGTAGGAAGGTGAGAGAAATGGAATGGCGCAAAGCGCAGCTCTGTGTCTCGTTTCGTTCTCGGTGGAAGCGGTGAAAAACTTCGATTTTCATTCTCCGCTAACTTTGAGCGGCCGTATCTCGGAAACGAAGGACCGCAGCGCAGCGACTTTCGGTTTGCGCCACTCGATTTCTCGTTTGATTTTAAATAGCTAAATATGCCATCGAGCTCGTAAGATTTTTTGTTTGGGAGAATTGGTCCTCGAAGCTGGACTCACTTTAGCGGTCCATATCTCACGCAAAAATTACCGGAAAATCATCGGATTGGAAATTTAATCAGCAATCAATTAAGCGTACAAGAGGGATCAATTTTCTAGAAACAGTTACAACGACTATATTGCAGTGGCGTTGAGTGAAATAAAAATCGTAGGAATTGTAGTAATTTTTTTAAAGAAATTTCATTAAGAGGTCAGTGTTGCCTGAAAAAAATTAAAGTAAAGCGTTTAGCCCTGAAAAGTCGTAAATTTAAAAATTCAGATGTTTATAACTTCTATCTAAACAAACAGAGGAACTTTATCTCTGCAAAGAAAGTTGAAATTATTTTAAGGGGATTCAGAAAAGAAATAACAAAAAGCATCAACTTTTCGATTTTAAACGATTTTTTTATTATTCCATTCATCCCCTAAAAGTCAGACAGATCTTACAGCCAAACAATCAGAAATAGGATGTAAACGCATGTGACCTTTCGTAAGCCAAATTATTAGCTCTACATTTTTTTATCTGAAACCTTTTCCATATCTCTCATCGTTCTCGATTTATACGCAAAAATAAACAATTTCATCTTTTTTGTACCCTTAAGGAAAGTGTAGGACTAATAATATATTAGACTTTTTATTTTACATATCAGCTCAATACAACTTTTCCTGTAGAGATCCCCTCCGGTCACATTTTTGCGATTTAACTATATTTGGACTAGTAACTAGGTAGGCGAGAGAAATGGAATGGCGTAAACCGCAGCTCTTTATCTCGTTTAGTTCTCGAGATATGACCTCGGGAAGAGGTGAGAAACTTCGATTTTTACCTTCCGGAGTCTTTGAGCGGCCGTATCTCGGAAACTAAGGATCGCTTCCCGCGATCGTATCTCGAAAACGAAACGAGATAAAGAGCGGTTTGCGCCATTCGATTTCTCTCACCTTCATACCTACCCCTACCCACACCGAAAGTAAAATATCACGAAAAACTCGTTAACACGGAAAATTTGACATTTTCCATTGGGAAACTGTTTCGAAGGCCCCTATTCAGAGAAATAGCACAGATGGAAAACTTCGGTGTCCACTATTCGATTTTGCTCCGCTTACTGCGTATCCCTGTTTTTTTAGATTTCTCCTAAAACATCGAATTGTTTGTCACCCGATGATGGTAACTTTCACACCGAAAGAAAAATTCAACGAAAAACACCTAAACATGGAAAATGTGACAAATTTTCAAATTTCTGAAGGCCCTATTCAGAAGAAGAACGCAGATGGAACACTCAGGTGTCCGCCAATCGATTTCTCTCGTCTCCCTACGCACTGCGGGTGCGAACTTTTGCAGGTTTTTCCTTAAACATCAAATTTTCGTCACTTGATGATGATCACTTTCACGCCGAAAGTGAAATATCACGAAAACACATACATACGACAAGCAATGAATAACCATAAAATTATAATGTTTGAAAAAGGAAATTACAAAAACCAGAGGAAAACAATGGAAAGACATTTTGCGTGCTTGAGGAAATGAGAAAATCGGAATTCTTCAAAACAGTATTTCTGTACTGCTAGTTTAGTTATCATTTTCAAAGACTAACGTGTCATTTTTGCTCCCAGAAAAAATGTAAGCTCTCCTTCGGGGAGTAAGAGACATTTTACTCTTTCAAAATAATAATTGATTATCTACAATCTACACTATTAGAGTGTATGCAAAGATAGTTTGTCTATATGCCACAAGATCAAAGTTCTTTTTAATCCCGCGTGGCATTGATTTTTCACAATCTGGATTACAAATAGGTACATTTACTCCATATAAAAATTACTTTTTACAGTAATGATATGCTATTATTAGATATGCTCCTGATTTATTAGCAATATTACTAACAAAAAGTTATTGAAGATGTAGAATAAACTATAGCCCGGGAGGCAGCGACTGAAATCATTTCTATAAAGCTAGATTTTTTTCCAAAGAGAGTTTAGATAGCATCTATAATGAAGGTGCAATTATACCAAACTCTTGGTGGTGCATAAATGGGTAAAAAATTAAAGAAAAAAACAGATGGACGAAAATATCGTTTTTGGAATTGTCACGAATTGTCAAAAAATGACGATTCGCCTTCGCTCCTGCCGCCCTCAATTTTCGATTTTCACCTCTCGATTCTCGTTGTACGGTCATCGCCGGTCTTCTCCTCGCCATCGAGACATACAACAGGTCTCCGATCGCCGTATTTATTCAGTTCTTACGTTTGAAAAATTGACTTACGGTCGTGCTAATTGGCGACTATTTTTAAGTGGTTTCCCGAGTTCGAATCCCGCCCAGGGATACTTTTTTTTTTCGTTTTCAATTTTTTGGCAGATATTTTTTATTCTATAATTGCTATTCGCTCCGTTCTATTGCATTTCTCTGAAAAGTTTTGCATTTTCCGCCGCGAAATATTAACTGCACTATTTCGATTAAAAATTAGAAATTTCCTTACCAAAATAATATAACATAATGGAGTAAATAAAAGCTTATTAACAGATCTATAAAAATACTGTCTGTTCATTAATACTAATGAGGAATATAATTGTCGTGATTTGACTACGTATTGCCGTTTTTGCAATGTCTACCAAAGATTTAGCCACCCGGAAGTAGAATGTGATTTTTGATCCAAATAGAGCATCTTAATATTCCGCGGCGGAAAATGCAAAACTTCTCCGAAAAATGCAATAGAACGGAGCAAATCGCAATTATATAGAATCAAAAATATGTGCCAAAAAATTGAAAATGAAAAAAAAAATATCCCCGGGCGGGATTCGAACTCGGGAAACCACTTAAAAATAGTCGCCTATTGGCACGACCGCAAGTCACTTTTTCAAACGTAAGAACTGAACAAATACGGCAATCGGAGACCCGTTCTATATCTCGATGGCGAGGAGAAGGTCGGCAATGACCGTACAACATGAATCGCGAGGTGAAAATCGAAAATTGGGGCCGGCAGGAGCGAAGGCGAATCATCATTTCTTGACAATTCGTGACAATTCGAAAAACGAAATTTTAAATATTTAATTTTTTACTCATTTATGCATAACTAAGAGTTTGGTAGAATTGCGCCTTCATTATAGATACTATCTAAACTCTCTTTGAAAAAAAATCTAGCTTTATAGATATTAACGCGAAAAATCTGTCGCTGCCTCCCGGGCTACTAGAAATGTAACAATTCAATTGGTAAGTAAATTTAAATTATTTTAAGCTATATTTCAAATGGTAGAGAAAACAAAAAGTTCGACCCTGCAGTTTTTAGTGATTTGAAGCATAGTTGGTACTTCGAATAGCTACTGCTTCGCCCTCTATTAGTAAACCGTTCAATTAAATTGGCAAAATTGAATACATTTTTTCTAACATATTAATCTCCCTTAGGAGCAAATATTATGCCGAGTTTTAACTTTTTTTTACATTTAATATATTTATTCTAGTACGTATCATATTTTATTTGAATATTTGAGTCCCATTAAAGAATATAAAATAATTAATGGTGAATTACGGACGATTCAGTGGCACGTTCGCGTGTAATAATCCAAAGGAAATATTTAATTTGATTTAGTTTTCAAATATAAAATATGATACGTACTAGATTTAAGTTAACTAGTTCTAATATTTAAATCAAATCCGATTTTCATTGGTTTGTTTTTGAGAACAATATGTTGAAAGATTTACGACTGTGAACGCGGTATTTTGACATTGATAACACAGCCTTAAAAGAATTCCGTGTATATAACCGTTTTCGCGTAAAATAAGAATCAAATCAGTTTTGGGGTTGCTAGCCAACGCTCAAATGCCAATATTAGCTTTACTCGTACGTATCGGAACAAACATTTTAATATTTAAAAAAATGATCTGATTGTAAAGGATTTAGACATTAACTGTACAATGACTAAAAAAAGTATGTGTTCTGCGAGCACCGCCTCGGGCTGCTCTTCGTACTCATCAAAAACGCTATGAAAATTCTGCCCATTTATTCGGGCCCTATATAGTTTACTTGAGATATTTTAACAACATTTGGCACAAAAGGGTTATAAAGGATGACCTATGAGATGGTGGTAATCTTCCAATTCCAATTACAATTTACCTGAAAATCTATCCCATTTTCACCCCCTTAGTCCGCACGTCTATGGAATATATTAGATAGGCATATGCGGTATTAGCTACTTTCAAACGGTGTATAACTGTACCAGGTTTTAAATAAATCGATTTATTAATAACTGAGCTACGTAGGTGTTACCGTGAAAAGTGGCACACAGTGTATACGAAATTTGAATACTGATGTCAACAAACAACAAAAAGGAATAAAGAGATGTTTGTGAAAAGATTCTCTTAGTGTACTTCGAAACGTGAAAAACTATAAAGCATCTACAATATGAATATTGATTAGGTGTCAATATTAAAGGCAGAATTAAATGTCAAAAGAAATATTGACATACAGAATATACCATTTTAATAACATTTTTGAAGAGAAAATCTGTAGGTTATCATGCTAAGAAATCTTTCATTTTAACAGGAGAAAACTTTCACAGTTTTATTATAAAATGTGTTTAGTAATAATCAGTTACCTAAAAATTTATCACAAGTTATGTAATGAAACTGAGAGTTATGAAAAATGTGACGTTTTGTAACGTCAAAAATGCATTTAAATTTGACATTTCATAACTGGATTAGATAAATATATTTTTCTTATTGGTACCCTATTTTGCTTATTTGAAGTACGCCTTAGAGTGTTGAAATCCAACTTTTAAAAACACACGTGTTTTAAAGTTACCATGGCAACAACTACAACCCGAGTCAAAATGTCAACTTTTTAATTATTGATCTGACAGTAATTATTGCGGTATTAACCGCGAATCTGCTTTTCTATTTAAGTAATCAATGTTAGAACTCATTTTAAAGCAATGTACAATCAGTAACAACTGTAGTGACAATAATTAATCCTATTTGACAGAATGCAAATTAATTTTTGTATTCCTCATTTGACACTGACAGGTATCTTGATGTCACGTCACGAATTCAACCATTTTACATTCTTAATTCTTATTTCCATTTTTTGTTGTAATAATACCAGTATTTATGATTTCAAAGTGTACCAATAAAAAAAATAGCGTAAAGTATTCGTGAAACACTGGTCTTTAAAACACTTGCTCTATTTTGCTCTATTTCGAGCACTCCGGCTGCGCCGTCGTGCTCGAAAAATCACGCGTGTTTTAAAGACCTTAATATCCACTTATACTTTAATGGACTATTATAAATTTTAAGGTAGCAGGATTATCAGAAATAAAGCAAAATGAGTAAAATCATAATATTTATTACTTTTCTAATGCTACAGCAAAAGTTCGAAATTTCTACCGTGATCCCTAACACATAATTGACACCTCTGAATAAAATTTCTTCATTGGGAACGCCCATTACTAATCAGATTGATAGTTTTTCTCATTTCATGCCTCGGCTCCTGTTCTGTCTTGTCTCCCGCGTTAGTCCATGCGGGGGACACGGCCCAATTAATCAATTCATTTAGAAAAATGTCTAGGGTTGTCAAAGTTTGACACCCACAAAAAAACCCATAAAAAATGAGAGCACACATTACATGCAAAATTGTAGTCAACAATGAACCTGTCTTTCAGGAAAGGATTGTACAAGCAGCCCTGCTCTGTCTGTCGTTTCGCAGCTTTTGTGAATTTTCAAAACGTTCCCATTTGATAATAAAGATGATGAAACTTGACGCATTTTCCCTTTTATCTTTCCTTTTTTCTCTAGCTTATAGATGAAAAATGAGTTATTTTAATCTGAAAAATCGATCTTGAATGTTTGTCGGTTTGGTTCTGGGTCACCCTGCCACTGCATCCACAGCTATATATATGTAAATCTAAACATAAAACATAGTAGTTTTACCTATTTTTAAGAGAAAAATAATATAATTGACCGTGTGTCACTAAATTCAAAACAAGGAACAAATTCAGTTTATTTACTTTCTATTCCTTAATCTTAATACTTGCAAACAATTTAGCGTATCCTTAAATTATTAACATCAAAAATATGACGCCTTGAATTGTTTAAATCCTAGAAATATTACTGGAATGTGATGAGTAAGTCTTTAAATACTTCTTAAACAATGAAATGGAAAAGCATTCGCTTGGGAAATTAGAGAATTAACATTTAAATGCAGTTCCCCCTTTGTCAAGTGCAGTTACAGAACACTGGTCCGTACGACAAATTATAAACGTCTGAACATGATGGCATAATAGGAAGGCCTATTAAGTAAGAGAATGAGGTAAATAGTGAACGTCAGTTATGTGCAATGCAACTTCATAATCTTTCCATTAACAGGAATACTTACTCAGAATATGGATATGTTTCAGAAGTACATACGCATAAATGCAGAGAGATAATGGGTAAAGTAATGGCTAACTTGCATTGAAATATCTAATATTCTGCAGAAATAATTTGGTGTTTTAGTGTAAATGTTATAACGCAAGCAAGGGATTGTCAGATTAAATTAAGAAATCGAATTTTGACTTAACAAAAAAAAACAACTTAATTGTTCATAAGACACGTGGTGAAGATTAACTGCTGACAGTCACGGAATTAGGAGTATAAGCATCTTCCATTGCTACCTAAATACTTTCTTTATCCACATTCATTCTGTCGCTCCTCATTCTCCTTGTAGATTATATATTGCTTAAGATATCGCTCAGTCATTCAGTCCCTCCCCACCCTGACCTAAAATGTGTTTTGTTAATTACGTTACAATTAGTTGTTGCCTAGAACTCCCAAGCTTTTTACAACGATTGTTATTTTACTAAAAGCTCATTTCTGTATGTATTCGCGTTAGTCAGCGTTAGTCAGACTATTCAAGTTATATAGAAGCCTTCAGACATTTATCGAATAAGCTGTGAACTTTTCGCTTGTCTCTGATCTGGAATATTCCTTCAGTAGGATTTTACTTCCACATCCACGTAGTGGACTGGAAGTATAGTAATCGTAAAAAAAAAAATCAAAATTTCTTTTTCTTGAAATAGGTTTAGAATGTCATGAAATGTCGAGATTTTCAATTTGAGAGAGAAAAATTTTTCTGTCTGTCTGTCTGTCGGTCGGTCTTACTGTCTGTCTGTCCATCTGTCTGTAACTTTTTTTGTTCGCACGTTTTCTCCGGAACGGTTTAAGATATTGACTGGAAATTTTGTACACGTATACACTATAACGAGATCTGGAACTGGATTGTTTTTTGAAGATATCCGGTGAAGTGTTGGGGGTAAATAGGGGTATATGGAGGAAAATATGTAAAGCAAGCTGGTAGGAGTACAGAAACTTGAAATTTGATATATATACTACTGGCCAGGGCCTCAAAATTTGTTATAAAGGGCTTGATAAAATAAAATTGAGATATTAACTTAAAACTTGGTACACGTATATTATTATATTGACATCAGAAATTAGATTATATTTTGAGATTATTCTGCTGAAAGGTTGGGGGTTAAATAGGGGTAATAAAGTAAAGCAAGCTGGTAAGAGTACAGAAACTTGAAATTCGGTGTATGAACTAGAAGCCAAGGTCTCAGATTTTTTGTAATATTTTTTAAAACCCCACCAACTCTACTCCATTATTAAAGGGGTTGGTAAAATAAAGTTCTGAAAGTTACATCAGAACCTTAGGATAAAACATTTTTTCCCCTTTTTAGGGGATGAAAGGGATGGTAGACAAGAACTGATGAGGTAGATTTTCTTTTAATATCAGAATCGGATTCAGCATGTCAAAAAACGTAGGTAGGATCAGACGGTTTTGATCAACAAAACATACCCTTTTTTGTCGGCCTGAGTTTAAATAAATGTATTTAAGGATGTTGTAAGGGATTTAATTTTTGGTAGCCAATAGTCGGAACATAAAATTTTGTAATTTCATTAAAAAATGTTGGATTGTATTAAAATAATAAAAATAGCATAACAGCAAGTACCGAGGTATTCTGTGTTTTACAGCCAATTCTTCTGAATATCTGTCATTAAATTTAATAACTCGTTTCCTATTTTCGAGGAATGATGTAAACCACTGTTATACAATCACATCAATTATTGTTTTTTTTTGTTTCAACAGAAGTTGATATGATAATTTAAATAATATAAAATATGTTATGTAAATATACATTGTGTCCCGCTTTTCATAAATCCACCCTAATATCTCAGTAATTAATGATGCGATTTTCTTCAGATAAGGTTGTAATTATACGTTGGAAAAATTAATTATTTGTCATAGTAGATATTTTATTTTTCATTGGCGTGCGGTTTTAGGGGGTAAAAGTATGTCGATTTTTTGACAAAAGGATATTATGGCTTAGACAAATTTTTCTATCATATCTGGGTTCAACATGTCCAAAAATCCCTTAATTCATATTCTCCAGGATGTCAAAAACAGATTATGACAGAAACAAAATAATGTTACCTCGTCACTAAACAATTTGATCTTTAAGAAAATCTGTCGTTAAAATTGTTAACTTGCAACCATAGGCATTAATCAAAAGTGCTTTGAACAACAAGTTTTTATTTCATATTTGGCGATTCATAAGAAAAGATAAATAGTGTTATTTAATTTATCGGTCTTACTGATAATGACAGAAAATCAGAGAATAGTTCTTACAATTCAAGAAAAAGTTGAAATTATCCGCTTAATTGGTGGTAATAATAATAATAATAATAATAATAATAATAATAATAATAATAATAATAATAATAATTGGCAACAAGAATCGGACTGAATACGGAACGCGTGCCATATTACCGATATAGCCCGCAAAGTGTACTTGAAAGCGAAGACCATCGATTGTACTGGGATAGAACTGTGCTCACGGATAGAACTGTTACCGCAAATCGACCTGATATTATTTGGCTCGATAAAAATAAGAAAAAGACCATTATCATAGATGTTGCGGTACCTAACACTAATAATCTCCGTGACACTTACGCAGCAAAAGTTACAAAGTACATGGATCTTGCCACTGAAATCCAGCAACAGTGGCAGCAAGATAACGTCCGAGTGGTGCCCATAATCATCTCGTCCACTGGAGTTATTCCAAGTAATTTAAAAGACAGCTTGACCGCATTAAATATAAATCCTAGTGTCGTGAGGGATATTCAAAAATCAGTGATCTTGAACACCTGCAGCATCGTCCGCAAGTTTCTCGCTTAGAAATGACTGACTTATTGCACATCTTGCTGTCAGGCCGATGTGCATGAGATAAAGTACCGCTCAGTGCGAGAGAAAGGAAGATAATAATAATAATAGATCTTTACTTCCAACAGGTTACACCCATATACAGGAAACACATGGTAACATCAAATATAATAAATGCATGTATGAGACAAACTTTAACACAATAAATGACTAACATTGTAAATAAACTTAATAATATAAGATAACACTGTATGACCAAAAAAATAAAACTAAAAAACTAATTTACAAGATCTACGCGTCAAGTTCCTCGAATATTTAATCAACGTCATCGTGATCAAGCACCAATTTGGCACCAAGCCGTTGGTGACATCAACAAACCGTTTGCAAGGACCGGAGCCATTTTCAAGAAAAGACAAAGAAGGCACATTTTAAATTTACGACAATATCTAGACGACGAACGCATTTTAACAGAAATTCGGAACAATCCAAATGGTAGTATAAGAACAGTTGCGAGAACACTAAATATAACCAAAAATAAAATATGGAGGTGTTTGAAACGCATTAGAATTAGGGCATTTAAACTATAATTTTTACATACTCTCTTAGAAGGTGATTTTAAACGGCGATTTGAATTTTGCCTATGGTTGCAAGGTAACTATCTTAACGACAGATTTTTTTTAAAGAACATACTGTTTAGTGACGAGGCACCATTTACGACAAACGGTGTGGTATCTAGTCAAAATTGTAGATATTGGGCAGTCAAAAATCCCAACTTTGTAATTAACTGTAAAAACCAATATAGTGAAAAACTTAACGTATGGTGTGGCATATTAAACGAACAAATTATTGGCCCCTTTTTCCTGAATAACCTCAACGCAGAAAATTTTCTAAATTTTTTACAAAATGATTTAGATGATTGTTTTATGGAAATGCCTTTAGCACAGATATAAAATGTATACTTTCAGTTAGATGGTACCCCGGTGCACAATTCTCTGACAGTTAGAAATTTTTTAAATGCAAATTTCCCTATGAAGTGGATAGGTAGAAATATCCCTTTAGAACCGTGGCCCTCTAGATCGCCTGATATTACCCCTTGTGACTTTTTTCTATGGGAGTACTTGAAAAGTGTATGCTATTCGGCCGCGTAACAGACAAGAGCTTTGCCGTAGGAAAACATTTATTTAAAGAAACTAAGTTTTCGCTTCTGCGATAATCCGTTTTTGACATCATGGAGAATATGGATTAAGGGGTTTTTGGACATGCTGAATCCAAATATGACAGAAAAATGTATCTAAAATAATAATAATATGTTAACTATGCCAAATAATTCACTTTTCCAACATATACTTTTCACCCAAATTTGAAGAAAATCACATTATTAATAACTGAGATATTGGGGTGGATTTATGAAAAGCGGAACACACTGTATAATAAAAAAAACATTTTCTTAAATCCATCTGTCTGACGCTGTACTCTTTAAACATTCGACTTATAATAAATATGTATATACAAAAAATGTAGGAAATTTTATACTTTTGAACTTTGTCTGCAAGATTTTTCTCGTGGTATCGAGCGTTGGCGACTTCTTTTTGAAATGATCAATTTTTTGCACCTTTAATTCGAGATGGCGGGTCGCGTCTCAGCCTACCTCCATGGTCGAAGACTTTTTATCACGGCCTCGACTTAATATATAATATATATCAAAATAATGACTACTCCACCTTTTGAAGAGCAAAATCACCTATTGATTGGACTATTTTCTTACTTTGAAATTTTTTGGAGCAAATTGGAAATAATTCTGATAATCAGCAACGTACACGTCAGCCAAAGCTTTTCTCTTCTTAGAAATATAAAAACTAACAAATTAAAACCAATGCGAAGTACAAAGAAATGACTTAATAGTTCTCTTGTTTGCAAGTGAACAGTTAGTTTTATAAAAAAAAATCAGAGACCTGGACTTCAGCCAACCATGTTTTTATTAATATTTTTGATAAATGAACAGTTTTATAGCAGTGGCTGAAACAATAAAATAATATGGGAGCATTTTTTTTGCAAATTTGACATTCATTTATTTAAAAAATCAGCAGCAACCAAACTCGGTAGCTGCTCTAATCGGTCAGTTGTATCAATACCTTCATTCCATATTATTGTTAACTACAATGGAATCATATACTCGTATTGCCACAACCTTCCTAGCTATTATAATAAAACTGAATAATTTTTTTAATATTGTAAGATTGTTTGTTTCAACAGTTTACGTTTCAATGAATAATAAGGTAAACAACCATAATAGGGTAGCGATACTATTACGATTACTTTACCAACTTTTTGATGAAGGCCATCCTCTTCCTCAGTAGCAGTATTTGAATGAATATGGATACATAAAGTTCCAATGTTTGAGCACCATTAAAGACTGCGTCGTATCAGTTTTTACTTTTTTTAATTATGGTGTACAGCTTCTAAAGAATTGAAAATAATTTACTAAACTACTGATAGCAGTGCATCTTAGGTAAAAATTTTGTATCGCAAATCATTATTTTCATGAATAGGTAAATCATTTTGTTTATTCGAAAGGGGCAGCAAAATCAGCACATTTTTTTCCTAAAATGATTTGAATCACATCTACATCCTCATTTTCTTTTCATAATTAATAATAACGCACAACTTGTAGACGTAGGAAATTAAAACGAAAAATTATGTTTATTAAGGTACAGGAGTTAGTAGCAAAAGGGGGCTAAAAAACCAGGAAAGCATTTCTTTAATTGTCGATCTACTGACACTGAATTAGGTCCAAAAGCTTCTAGGACCATTTGTCTTACTTATCTGCTACACCCTTTAATAGTGTTTTCTAGAATCCCCGGATCCTCCACCATTTTCTAGATATCAGGGTCTACGTAAATGGAAAGGGTTAGAAATTGTAGTCGGGAGCCGACTGCAAAACCTATTGACTTAACATTTTGCTCGCATATGGTTTAATTTACTTTCACGTGATGTCATTTAGATTGATGAGTAAGTAAATAGCTAATATTTTCTATTTTAATATTTATTCGTAGTCAGCAGCTACATACTGCAAGTTTCACTTGTCTCGTAATAATCATATCAAAAAGTCCTTACATCATTTGAAAACAACATTGCTATAGGTCTGACCTACGATACATTTTTGTTCGAATCTAAGAGGGATATTGTATTGCAGTTTGGTATAGTGTAAATATCTCGTATTTTCTCTTGGGGGATCCGCTGCATATTTTTCGTTTTATTAAAGGTATATAAAATTTACTTCCTTCACAATATTGCCACCTACATTAAAAATAAAATTTTCAACCATCGTTTTCTTACTGAAGGCGGCCATTTCCTGTATTTTCACTAAAAATACAAGTTTCTTCCTTGGCAATCACGTATTTTACTTTCACCTCTACGTTTTCTTCGGGTTTTAGATATTGACTTGAAATTTTGTACACGTATTTATTATAACTAGATCTGGAACTGGATTGTTTCTTAACATCCGGTGAAAGGTTAGGGGGTAAATAGGTGTAAATAAGGGGAAATAAGTAAAGCAAGCTGGTAATAGTACAGAAACTTGAAATTTGGTGTATGTATTAGAAGCCAAGGCATCAAATTTTTTTATAATATTTTCCATCCCCCAACTGCTGACCCCCACTTCATTATTAAAATAAAATTGAGATGTTTACTTGAAATTTGATATACGTATATATTATAATGACATCAGGAACTAGATTATATCTTGGGGTTATTCCGTTTGAGGGTTGGAGATAAATAGGGGAAAATAAGTAAAGTAAGCTG
Organism: Stenurella melanura; assembly: GCA_963583905.1. Taxonomy (NCBI): domain Eukaryota; kingdom Metazoa; phylum Arthropoda; class Insecta; order Coleoptera; family Cerambycidae; genus Stenurella; species Stenurella melanura. The sequence goes on along the minus strand of OY757312.1, from coordinate 70,805,578 downwards.
GTAAGAGTACAGACACTTGAAATTCGATGTATGTACTAGAAGCCGAGGCCTCAGATTTCTTATAATATTTTTCAACCCTTTTTGTTGAAGGGGTGGAGGGGGGGTGTGTAATTGGGAAAAATCAGTAGAGCAAGCTAGTAAGAGTCTAGAACCTCATTTTTGGCGTATATGCTAGAAACTAATGCATTAATTTTTAACATTGAAAATGTTTAACAAATCGAAGATGTAACGGTAGTACGGAAGCCCAGTAGCAATTTGTGTAACGCTTGGAAATTCGGTTGTTTTTTTTTTTTGCACACGAAAGCGTTCGGAGCTGTTACATCGCATACTTTTTGAAACATTCAAATTTGATTTTGAATTTGATAAATTTTGATACCTAGAATCATATTCTTGCATTCTTACGTCTCAACGCCAACCGGCGCCTAGCATCGTTTTTGTAAAACTTGTTTATTTGATAAATTTTGATATCTAAATCTATGTTCTTGCATTTTTACATCTCGACGCCGACCGACGCCTAGCGTCGTTTTTGTAAAACTCGTGTACTTGATAAATTTTGATCCCTAGATTCATATTCTTGCATTTTTATGTCTCGACGCCGACCGACGCCCAGCGTCGCTTTTGTATAACTTATGTATTTCATAAACTTTGATATCTAAATACATGTTCTTGCATTTTTACGTCTCGATGCCGATCGACCCCTAGCGTCGTTGTTGTAAAACTCGTGTATTTTGATATCCAAATCTATGTTCTTGCATTTTTACGTCTCGACGTCGACCAACGCTTGGTGTCGTTTTTGTAATACTCGTGTATTTGATAAATTTTTATTCCTGTATTAATATTCTTGCATTTTTACGTCTCCACGCCGACCGACGGCCAGCGTCGTTTTCGTATAAAGTTATATACTCAGAAGTCTGAGTTTGATAAATTTTGATACCTAGATTAATATTCTTGTATCTTCACGTCTCGACACCGACCGACGCCTTGCGACGTTTCTGTAAAACTTGTATTTAGTCAATTTTGATATCTAAATTCATGTTCTTGCATTTTTACGTCTCGACACCGATGGACGCAAGCGTCGTTTCTGTAAAACTTGTGTGTTTGATAAATTTTAATATCTAGATTAATGTTCTCGCATTTTTACGAAACCCATTTTTGGAGAATATTAATATTAATGTAATATTAAACTTTTCTTTATTTCTATCCCCTGTACATTTTGCAGATTTTGTAAATATCATGTCAGGCTTGAAAGTTAGCCAAGTTCATTTTCAATATCTTAACGAAGCTTGCTAAATTTCAAATTCTGTAAATGTTTTTATGATATCTGCCCCTAATATTATTAAAATTCTATGACCAATTATTTCCGCATACTAAAGTGCAAATATAGTCATGGAGTTTATCTTTAAAGATACTTGGAATGATAATCTGGATGTGGAAGTAGCGATTCCTTAGGCAGCGGTTTTTTATTTCCCTTAAATTATCAAAATGTACATTTTTCCACCATAAATTTTTGGTTTCAATTTGAAACATATGTAAAATAAGTAGAATAATCTCCACCAAAATTGAGCCACATCCGCTATACATGGCAATCCTCAGAGATCCGCAAACATATTGTTTCTTAAGTCTCATTACACACACCTTATGGCACAGGAGTCCGCGTGTAATTTATAACCGCTAGAAACATTATTAACTATGTTCTTTAGAGCATAGTAAGCAATATTAGCGGTGTTAAAAATGTACTTCACTAAATAACTCAAAATGTCTTTTACAATTGATTTCTAACAAGCGAATATTTTTTTATAAATTACTTGCCACTTAGTGAACACAAAATACGATTTGCGTACGTCCTAGTTAGTGGAGGTCCAGCGACAGACATACTAAACCTGCACGCTATCTCACTGGACAAGGCAAAGAAGTATCAAGCTGTTTTTTTATACTTACTTATTAAAAAAATACGACCGGCATACATTTCGGTCAGTGGAGGTCCAGAGGCAGACATACATCCCGGTTATTGGAGGTACTGCGGCAGCCATTTTAAAGCTTCAAGGCAGCCATTTTTAAGCCATGTAAATGTCAAACTGATTTCCTTTTAATCAATTTCATTTATAAATTAAGTTTCAACCACAAAGAAAAATTCTCATATCACTTATCTTGTGACTGTGCTCTAAGGCAAAGAAGTTATCATTACTCTGGCAGTTGCAAATTTGTCAGGTAATTGAGCGCTGGCTAAGGTACCATTAATAACTTTTTAAAATAAAATTAACATATCACGATTCAAACTTAGCTCTAACTTAAGAGACTCACTGCATACTTGTATACTACTAGCACTATTTTGGAAATCCTCGTATAATTATATACAAATATTATTATAACAAAAAAAAATAAATTTTGTTCAATATATTACTAAATACTTTCCCAAACAGGTTTTTTTTCCTTACAATTGCACAGGTTTACAAAAAGAAAAAAGTTTTCTGGATCTGGGGTCAAATCGTACGTTTTGAGATATTCTAACCTAAAATTAGGACATATTTAAGGTTATGTAGATTTGAGATTTTTTTTTCTCAAGAAACCATGTGTGGGATCTTAAAGTACAAGTCCTCACCTTTAAAATACCGATGAGTTTGCTCAAATATCTTTTTTTTTTCGCCGAGGTATTGCAATTTAAATAATGACCATAAGGTTTCCGTAATAATTAAAGGCATTGGGAAAGATATGATATGAACAGACAATTTTAAAAATTCAATATCTCAGCAAGAAAAAAGATATTTGAGCAAACTCTACGGCGTTTTAAAGAGGAAGATTTGTACTTTAAGATCCCATACATGGTTTCTTGAGAAAAAATATCTCAAAGCTACATAACCTCAAATATGTCTAACTTTTAGGTTAGAATATCTCAAAATCCTGACGTGATAAAGCAAAACTAAAAACAGATTCGAATTCAGCGTCGAAAAATACATAAGAAACGTATGGTCTGACCCCAGATCCAGACAACTTTCTTTTTTTTGTAAACCTGTGATTATTATACTCTTCGCAAATACAAAACGAAGAGTATATTGCATTCTATCGGCACATTTCTAAAACTGGTAATATTGCCCGTAAGGAAAAAAAAATCATATCACTGTGTTGGTGATCGAATTCTGAACAACTTTTAAAATGTCCGTCCGTCCCTCTGTCCGTCCATCTGTCCGTCTATCCATCTGTCCATCCGTCACGTTTCTTGTAAGCACCATCATTTAAGAACGAGAAGTCCGATTGTAGTGATACTTGGATAGTAAGTTAGAAGAAGTTAGCTAGAGGAAGAAGCTTACTGTTTTTTAACAAAATCTGCCAATAAATAAAAAAGTTATTAATATTTTAAATTTGAAAAAACATTTTTTTATGTTTTGTAATTAAACAAAAAAATGTCAAAACTAATTATATTTACAAAAGAGAACTGCGACGAGTATCGTATAGAAAGTGCAACAATTATATAAAAGTGCAGTATGTTGGCGAAGAGTGTAATGTTCACACTTGTCAAAATTTAAATCCTGTTTTAATACATCCACTTGCTTAAATCAAATAGATATAATCAAAATGTAATTTATATCTTCAACCAATGTGTTAAGATGTCCTCAATTCTAGCATTAATTTTTCATTAATTAACTTTTATAACTCAATTCTAATAACAATTACATGAAAAATGAATTAACTCATCGTTTTAATTATTTTAAAATTGAAACTTTAGGAATAATACTCCTTTTGGCACATAATGAAAACAATTTCCTGAACTGCTCAATAAAAACTTTTAGATAATGCTCCTATATTGCGCGATAAAAAGGTTTCACGATAATACCGAGTTGATGCGAACTATAAAACAAAGCTACCATTAATCATAAAGTTATAATGGATCCTGATTAAAATTATAAACATATTCTTATCTTAATTCACCACGGTAATGCATTGTTCTTGGCAAATTATAGAGTTATTAATATTATGTGTCAGACATTGTAGCAATTTTATAGTCACAGCAGAACAAAACAAAACTTATTATATTAATTATTTGAAATTTTACGGTCCTCAAAATATAAAAGGTGGTTAAAATCGATATGCTTCAAGCAATATTCACAGTGAATTAGTTTTAATTTTAAGGATTAAATTTAGAAATATTAATGACGCATACAATTTATTACACTGTTATGAAAATTAACGTACAAGCTTTATTATTAGAAAGTAGAAGTATTATTATTAATTTATACCAATTATTTTCGGCATACTGATGCAAAAAAATAGGCTTCAACGTTCATTTATAAAGTTATTTACAGAGACTCTGTAGCTTATGCCAGAAAAGGTTATAAAATCAGTTTCATTTTATATCGCTAAACAGAGAATCAAGGGAGTTGTCAAAATTTACTAGACTAAATACAGTAGTATCCACGAATTTCAGATTACCTGATCACCACTTCAGTTGACGCTGTTTTCGCCAACTACGTTGTCATCATCTACAGTTGCTTAAGACTAAAATGAATCTAAGAATGTATTCTGTATTTATGCTAAACTAATGCTGCGGTTCAATAAGTCGTGACATAAATCATCTGGTCATGCCTAGCAAAGATATGCCAACCAGAGCAATTAGGTCCACTCCAGCGACTGCAGGGGAGGTCATTTTTTAACTCGCTCCCTTAAATGTTGAAGTAAAACAGGAAGCCAGGATAGTCTCAAACAAAACAAAATTAAATGTGTCATACGACGCGCTAAGGGTAGACCACACCAAAGCTCTAGCTCTAATATTGCCGAGGGACAAACCTGTCATACTTCTAGTGAAATATATAGGGCAGTCGTTCTAGAAAACAATCGGGAATCGACAGAGAAGGATAATATTGTAACGGAGTTGTCACTATTGCTAGAATGAACACCTAATGCACCTTAAATTAAGAAAATATACAGAATTGTCAACCGACAGAAAAATTAAATAATAAGTAAACGTTTACCAAATAGGAAGGAAAACTTTGCGTAGATGTCTTTACAGGCTTTCATCATAGTTTAATAATTTCTCAGGGCGACCACCCTATAAACGTATAACATGTCTTCGTTGACAATTGTGTTAGCTAAATGCCAAATATTGTTGTCATTCGTCACAGTTAAGCAGACGTTTTCAATATGTAATTGAAGTTCCTGCAAATTGTTGGGTCTATTTTCATGAAAACCATACATTTTTTATTTTAGGTAGCCCCACAAGAAAAAGTCACAAGGCGTAAGATCTGGTGACCTAGCTGGCCATAAGATATTACCATGCCCAGAAATAAGTCTATTCGGAAATGTTTCCTCCAAACTGCCGAACGACAACTCTATTATGGGGAGGGCAACCATCTTGTTGGAACCAAATTTCATTAAATCTAGCATCTACTACTTCCTGATTCCTAGGGACAATTTGCTGTTGAAGCAAATCCAAATATTTTTGGCCATTTAAGATGCCATCGATATAAAACGGTCCAATAATATGTTCACCCAGTATACCGACCCAAACATTTAGTTTTTGAGGATACTGAGTGCGAAGTACGTAAAACTGTAAATTTTCTCACGACCAATATCGTGTCCGAGTAGAATTATGTTTACCAATTAATGGAAAAGTTGATTCATCGGTAAAAACACTGTTTCTAAGAAAATATTCATCCGCATTCGCCTTTTCCATTAATTGCTCACAAAATTCCATTCTTCTGATATTGTCCGTCTGAAAATTCATGAGTTTTCCGAACCTTGTATGATTTGTACCCATTTTTTTTAAACCGACCTAACCGTTGATGGTGTAGAACCTACTTCAGCAGCAATTTGGGAAGTAGTAAGTACCGGGTTGGTGGTTGCCAGTGCACAAATCATCTCTTTCATCTCGGGCTTCATTGGGAGGAATCGATTTTTTATGTTGTGTATAATCAACACAACCATGTATTTCAAAATTGTGAATAATATTATGAATTGTGGATAATACAGGTGAAGGTCGGCCGGGAAATGCACCATTAAATACGTTTTTAATTTGACGCCTTGACTTTCTTTGATAGTACCACTTAATCATCTGAACTTTTTCGGCCGTTTCAAACATTTTTAAGAACTAATTTAACGACAAGGTCACTCTTTCAGTTCCCAAATAGTACTGGCTTGAGTACGAGTTTGATGTGATGTGAGATTGCGGCGAGTCGATTACTAGTTACGCATGCGTATGCATTTATAATATACCATTCGTTGGAAGTTGTAAATTCGCCTGGTAGATCCTATGATCGAAGAACTTTTGCGACTACTGTATATCGTGTACGTGCGACGTCTCATATTTTGACATTCGTCATAGCTTAATGACAACCAACCGAAATTCCTAAACTGTTCAGTGGCAACTAACCGAACTTTTCATTAAATTACTACTTTTATGGACATTCTATTATACAAAATGCCAAGTTTGGCTGTATTATTAATTGTGGAAGTGTTCATAAGACAATAATTTCATAAAACATAAACTCGTCTCAATCATAGGAAACAAAATTCGCCACGTTAAGGATAATTGTGGATGTTAAATAATTCAAAATTAAATTTTAAAACATCACAAAATCTGTAAAATATACAGTTAAAACAAGGAGTTCGATGAGCAGCTGATCACACAGTAGCGGTCATTTGCATTTATTCAGTATACCCTAAACTAGTACATAACGAAATTAGTTTTTATAATATGCGTAGAATAGAAATCAATTTAGAGGAATTTTAGTGATTTTTCTGTGTCACGTGCCGTTCACTCTTTCTCGATCGCACTGTATTATATGGATGTTTTTCAGTTAGTTTAGAAAATAAGTCTATATTTTTCTTCGTCTACATCAAACATTTGAATATATACATACAGGGGGTCGCCGATCAGGTCGACAGGATTTTCTAATTTTTAAGCATATCCTTACTGGTTACTCATTAGCGGTAAAACTTCCCTAATAAATTATGTTATAGGATATGTACGAGTCTAGAACGTGAAATATCAACAACATAAAAATTCAAACATATCTTGAAGAGCGATGTTTTCAGGATTAAAATACTTACCTTTTATTAGTAAGCGAGGGATATAGAGTATAATAATAATAAGTTGACTTTATTTTGTACCATAATTACATAAAATTTACAAATAAATTAATAAGGGCCAAGTTCAAGATATAATCCTATTCTACCACATGATCCTAAAAAAGAGTACAAATTAACCTAATACCCGTTTTGCCTAAGAATTAAAATGACAAAAAATCACAAAAAAAAAAAATGAAAATTAGACATTTAGTATAGTACCTGTACCCCATCATTTAATAATTTTTTAATTTTCTTTTGCTGATTGCACAATATAATTTTTGCATTTAATACTTAAATTTCTCAAATTTTGTAATACACTATATTAGCAGGTATTATACAATTTATAGATATGATCGTTCAAAAAAAACAGATTTGTGAAAAAGTGAAGTGATTAAAGATTTTCTACATACATTAATATTATGAATATCTATACGAGAACGAACGAAAACCTATAGATACAGGTATAGACATAGATATAGATGAGGCGGTGCTTTGATAGTCATAATCTTCCAAAAGCAGACATAATAATTTTATTTCTCCGAAAGAGCAGCCAATTTGACATTTGACAGCAATATAAACAACTTCTTCAATTTTTCAATCCACTAGAGGGTAGAGTACTTTTGGGCCAGTTAAAAATGGTTAATTACTTCAGCATCCACGTAATGGAGTATAGTAATCGTAGAAACACATTAAATTTTCTTTTTTGTTGAAATAGTTTTAGAATGTCATGGAACCTTGTAACATGCGGAATGCTCAATAGTATCCTTCGTTACACTGTTAATATTTATTAGAAAAATTATAATTTATCGGAAATATTATTCCCACAAACTTTAGTACTAATAGAGTGCACTTACTTCTTAGACTATGATGAACATACGTCATCTGTCAGCAGTTAAAGTTCGCGAATACTAGATAGCGCATCAGGAATGATACTTCAACTAAATAACACCGGTTGAAACTCTTTTCTCGTTGAACCATTGCACTAACTAGACGTATTTATAATTTTGTTTGACCTGTAACGGAGATGTTAGAATTTGAAAAACCTCGTGATGATCGCATGAGGTAAGGTTTTAATTATTATTATACTGGTAAATGCCATCTAACATTTGAAATATTGTTTTAGATTTTTTAAGCAAGCAATATTCATATGAAGTCAACCTTTCTATACTACATTTTGAATTGGGATATACGAAAACATTCTGAGCGATGAGATTTTCTTCATTTTGTCTTGGCGACAAATCCTGTACGAACTTTTCTACGATTTCATAACCTCAAAATGGAATTAAGGCAGCCACATGTGAAACATAACTTTTAAATCCATAATCATCTGAGAACAGGATCATATTGAGGAATTTCCTTAATCAGGGTAACAAAATAAATCTCGTAAGTGCTCACATTTTGTTGTAATATATGATTTTTAGTATTGAGGTAAAGTTGCGAGATGTATCCTTTGTAATATATATTTTTGTGTCGTAAAAACCTCAAATTTATCTTGCTGTTGAGCAACTTGTAATATAGTGTATCTTGTAATATAGTTTATCTTGTACATATTTCGGTTTGATATTTTGATATACAGTATCGCTGATGCTGTGATAGCTCATTATTTTGTTTGTAATACAATATTTTGTAATACAGTTCTATTGTATATATGTAACATTTGTCTTTTGTTTATCTTCATCTTTATCTTTAATTTTTCTTGATTATACTAAGTAATCAATGGCGCCCAAGCCTTGAACTCAACGCCGTTTTGCTCTCCGTATCTTTACTGTGCTAGCCAGGTTAAACCAGTGACGCCAAACTTCAACCAAAAAAAATTCTGTCTGTCGGTCAATTCTGTATGTTTGTCTGTAACATTTCTTTGTGCGCACGATTATTTTAGAACGTTTTAAGATATTAACTTGATATTTGGTATTAAGTATGTACTAGAAGCCAGGGTTTCAAATATTTTTATGACATCTACCACCCCCACTCAACTATTAAAGGGGTTAATGAAATAAAACTAGCATATTGACATGAAATTTAGTACACGTATCTATCATAATGAGATCTGGAGCTAGATAATGTTTTGAGCTCATTTTGTTGAATGGATGAGGGTAAATAGAGATAAATAGGCAAAGCGAGCTAGTAAGGGTCCAGTTTGGGATTTGATGTATATGCTAGAAGCCAAGGTCTCAAATTTGTTACATTTGCCGTTCCCATCATCGCCCTTCTTGATTATTAAAGGGGTTAACAAAATAACATTAAGATATTGACTTAAAACTTGATACACGTATGGATTAAAACGAGATCTGGAACTAAATTATATTTTGAGCTTACTACGTGTAGTTCTGAGAGATAAATAGGAGCAAATTAGTGAAGCGAGCTAGTAAGAGCCCAAAAATTTTGGATTTGGTGTATGTACTAGTAGTTCAGGAATGACGTCATCGAAAGTGGGTGATAGTTACTTTAAACGAAGAAGTGGATTTTTTCTTATCTTGTATATATTGTAAAGAATATGTAGAATCCAAGTTTTAGACCTCCAATATCTTGGCAAATTTATGTGTGGACGAAAAAACCACGAGTTTTTGGTACTTTTTTCAGTTCGTGGCCAATAACTTAAAAACAATGCGTCCAATCGAAAAGTCATCTATTATCAAAATTAAAGAGCATTAAATTTCGCTTCGAGCGGGTACCGTTGAAAGTTGAAATTTCATCTAGAGGTATGGGCGTAATTGGAAGTCGAGTAACAACAATTTTTACCAACTTGCAAAAAATTCACACTCGCTAACTTTTTAAACGTTTTCAGCTCTGAAACGGCTAATCTAAATGAAAAAATCCACAGAATGAAAGTTTTAGAGTATATAATTTTAAGTTCATAGTTTACTTGGTTTTCCAATTTCGATCAATATTAAGCAAAATACGCTCAAAATCCAAAATGTCCTACTATACATATAAATATATTTATTATTTTCTTTTATTACTTTTTATTTATTTTTTCCACATATTTTGAGAAAACGGGTTGTCGAAATAAAAGCATAATGTATTAACCAAAAATAAAAATTTGCCCCAATAGTAGTAATACAACAAAGTGCAAAAACAATACAAGGTGTAAGAAAAAACTGAAATGAAGTAAAAATGTGTTTTGGAAAAATGAACTATTTGCCTGTGGTGGTTATAGTAGTCGAATCCGTTTGGATAGGGCCTGACTAATATTCTCGTACTGCATCCTATCTTCCCAATCCGTTGCAGCAGCACCACCAGCTTCCTCAAGCTCGAAGCAATCTTCGTCGTCATCTTCGTCTTCATCCAACTCAATCTCAGGAGCATTCTGACATGAGAGGGCAGGGCAGTGTTTACAGGTCAAAGAGCAGTTCAGGCCTGATTTTTGACAGCTGCATGCTGCAGTACAACCTTTTTTACATGTACACGAAACCATTTTCAGCAACATGTCGGATGCGGCATCCTTTGACATTGTTATAGGCAATAAGCCGATAACGAATTTTTACAACCAAAGATCCGTAAATACCACTACGTACGTTTTCGTCCTCCTATGACAAATCATGCTTTCCAAATTTCATTTCAGTTTTTTCTTGCACTTTGAACCTCCATATTTGTTTAATTTTTGTTGCTTACATTTTGTTATATTACTCAGGTACTGTACGAACTTGAAATTACATGCTCTACAACTTTCATTCTACGGATTTTTTTCATTTCGATTAGCCATTTCAGAGATAAAGACTTTTAAAATGTTACCCAGTGTGAATTTTTCATAAGTTGTTAAAAATTTGTGTTACTCTACTGCAAATTACACCCATGCCTCTTAATGAAATTTTAACATTAAGATACTCATTCGAAGCGAAATTTAATGATAATTTGATAACAGATAACTTTTTGATTGGATGCATTGTTTTTAAGCTATAGGCCACGAACTGAAAAAAGTACCAAAATTTCGTGGTTTTTTAGGCGAATCAAAAATTTGCCCAGGATCTGCAGTTCTAAAACTTGGATTCTACACAATCTCTACAACATCTACAAGATAAAAAAAATCTACTAGTTCGTTTATTGTAACTATAAAGTACCCCGTTATTGAATTATAAAAGCCAAGGTCTCAAAATGTTTATGACACTTGACAAGTCAGGATCTTACATTTTTTTTAGTAACAACTGCCACCCCAGCTACCGCCTTCGTCCCATTATTAAAGGGGTTAACAACATGAAATTAAAATATTGAGTTGAAATTTGACAAATGTATATATTATAATGAAATCTGGAATTAGATCATATTATGAGTTTATTCCGTTGAAGGGTTGTGGGGTAAATAGAGATAGATAAAGGTAAATAAGTAAAAAAGCTGGCAAGAGTTCGGAAACTTGGAATTTGGCCTATATACTTAAATCCAAGATATCAGATTTTTTGGTGATATCAGACACCCCCGCCGCCACCTCCATTCCCTTATTAAATTGTGATTTAGTATGTATAAGAGAACATATGTCGAATTTTTTTATTCATCCATCCCATTACCATCTTGGGGTAAACGATTTTAAATACTATAATATTATAATTCTATGAGCAATTATTTCCACATACTGGAGTATAATATAGTATGAAGATGTTTTCGTTTAGAGAGACTTGGATGTGAAATCTGATGTGAAAGTGATTCTATAGGCAGCAGTTTTTTCTATCTAAACGCTTAGACTAATACAAATCTGTGTAGTCACTTTTCCGCTTCAAACACCACGCTATATTTTATCAAGAATAAAATTATTCTGAATGTGTATCATGCAGACTTTATGACAGACATTGTATATGTCGATATTCTATAATTATGCTTTAGTTTTAAAATGGCATATTAAGTACTAAATCTTAAACGTGAAAATTACAATGAAACAAGTAATAAAAACAAATTAGCTTTTTTATGCCATGAATGATTAGCACAAAGTAACGGTTTGCATAATTAAATTTAATTAATTATCGATCATTCTCGCATTCTGTCATCAAATAATTTCAATATTCGAAATGTTTTTTCATACCTCTTTGGTCTCACTGGTAGGATATAAAAACTTTTCGCTTGGAAAATTGTAATTTAAATTGGAAAATATTAATAGGATTAGAGTTGATAAGTAGTATAATTTGAGGCAACAGGACACATCCATTCATTTTCATTAGATTTATGTTTTCTTTAATATATACTTTTCAACTTACTACTCAAGCATCTGAAAACTGATTCGCATGATGATAATTAATGTTTTTATGATTTAATATAAGAACTTTTTAGGGAAGTTATACTTTAATTCTTTAAATTATTACTCTTAATAATTGCAATATATATTTTCATATTGGTACAGTTATTTCAAATATCCAAGTATATATATTTTTTTGCAACAAGGAGATAATCTACTATAATCCATGTTCGCTTTTATTATTTTCTTGTTTTCACGCTTTTCGTGCTTTTAGAGTGTATTATCCACTTACTTTCGCACAATTTACCATAAAAGAAGCAGCATTTATTGGTTTCCCCATCTCAACACCCCCATTGAAACTTGATGTGTATAGACAAGGAACTCGTCTTTATAACGTTCTAAGAAGTAAAAAAAAATCCAATAAATTTTACATATAATATGATAAATCATGACGAAAGTACTTTCCAAACTTTTATCAAACTTCCTTCAGTTAAATTTAGCTGGCGTAAGCAGGTAATACAAATTTTAGCTCAGCTTTTGTACATTCAATAAATTTGCATATACATTTAAGATAAACAGTGCAATAGAAAACCGCTGCCCAAGGAATCACTACTTCCACATTCAGATTTTCCTTCCAAATATCTTTAAAGGAAAGCATATTGACTATATTTGCACTCTAGTATGTCGAAATAATTGGTCACAGATTTTTAATAATATTTGAGACAGATGTCATAAGAAAGATAGAAGCGCTGGTTTCTAGCATATGTGCCAAAAATGAAGTTCCTTGAGTCTTATTAGTTTGGTCTACTTATTCTCAATCAGATGTCATTAAAATATATACGTGTACCAAATTTCGAGTGAATATCTCAGTTTTATTTTCATAACTCCTATAATAATGTAGTGGTTAAGGTGGAGGGTTGAAAATATTATAATTAATCTGGGGACTTGGCTTCTAGTATATACACCAAATCAAAAATGTTCTTACCAGCTTTCTTTACTTATTTTCTCCTATTTGCCCCTATTTACCCCCCAACCCTTCACCTGATCAGTTTAAAATACAATCAAGTTCCAGATCTCGTTACAGTGTAATAAGTGTACAAAATTTCAATTCAGTAAGTTAAACTGTTCCATAGAAAACATGCGCACAAACAGACAGAATTTTTTGTTCCTCTCAAATTTAAAATCTCGATGTTTCATGACTTTTTAAACCTATTTCAAGAAAGAAAATATAGGAGAAAGTGGTGCAAAATAAACAAACAAAATAACCCTTCAAATAAAGTTTAATAATTTTTTAAATCCCGTTTCTGGCCTTGTAACATACTTCGTAATGTTCCATCTCAAATGGATTGTAGAAATCGCTTCCCTGTTGAAATAAGTGATAGGCCTAGGCATGAGATGTCATCACCGACATCACGATGATTTAAAATATCGTATCGAGACAGCTCTATTCTACAAAACGTTCTCTTACTGTTTTATTTCCGAGCGAGTAACATGTGTTTTTAATTTCCTGGCTTAAATTTTATTATTCAGTCACTTAAAAAGGACATTTGAATGTAAGTAGTTTGTCTCAAATTTTAATCTAAATAAATATTATCATTTTCTTTTAGTTTATGGATTGAATTTTCAAAATTAAAACAAATTTTTTTAAAAGAAAACTTTCTTAAATTCCTTTGGTTTCTTCAATTTTTCGAATTTCACAGGCGTAGAGGCTGTTTACCAATAATATACTGGTTGATTGTGATATTTTGTAGATTCCACGAGCACCGCTTAAAAAGAAAAAATACATGTGGCAGGAAGTCCCAAAGAATTGAAGAAGAAAACGATTAAGATAATGCCACAAATAACATTTAGACAATATTTTATACATTTGTGACAATAGATATAATTAAAAGTTTAGGATTAAACTTGAAATATATCAAGCATTATCTTACTGTAGTTTTACATGCATGTACATCACATTGTTGTATAAAGAGCAAGTAAAGCAGGAGCTAGAATAATCTATTTTGATGAAAATTTCACACGTCACCTATTTAGCCAATCAGAAGTTTGTTTTCGTGTCGTTACCATAGCAACCCAAAAAATTTCCAAAAATTTTCATCCTCCAGGGTACCCTGAACGAAATTAATAAGTCGAAATTTTTCTGTGAAATTATTGACGTGTGATCATATTTGACATTTGCTATTACATAAAAAATGAATTTTGTGTTTCATATTAAACGAGATAATTATGAAAAAAATCATATTACAATTTTTTTTTAATTGTTTTTTTGGAATTGGTTTAGAATGCCATGAAACGTGGAAATTTTAAATTTAAGCAAAAAAAAAATGTTTTTTCCATGTGTTCTAGTGGTACAAAATTTTTCCAAAATGGTAAAAAAAAAATTTTTTTTTTGGAAATAGGTTTAGAATGTTAGATAACGTGGAAATTTTTAATTTGAGCAAAAGACAATTTTTTTACTGTTTATTCCCTTTAGACGGTTCACCCTGTATATTTTCCAGTGAAGATTTAACGGTTTCTTAGGTGACAGTAGCGTCAGCCTACCAAATTTGACTGTTCTCCGCCAAACAGTTTTTTAATTAAGGCACCAACAGACAGACAGACGGACAGACAGAGAAACTGACGGAATTTAAAAACCTATATTTTCGTAATCTACATGATCTGAAACGTGAAAATCCGAGAAAATCTCCGAGCGTGATTTTTCTCGAATGCAATACTTCCCTTCGGTATGCGAGGGAAGTAAAAATAGCAATTTTTTTTTTTTTACGATTATTATACTTCCACTCCACTACGTGGATGTGGAAGTAAAAGATCCTAAATTTAAAATACTGTCTGTAGGCAGTTGTAATTAGTTTATCATTTTCGATATGAGTAATCGAGTGGAACTAATGGATGTCAACTAATTCTTGAGAAAGGAATTCATCATTAGATATTAATAACCACGCTCCGAAATAATAGACAAATAATGATCAAAACATCTAAGAT
Source organism: Stenurella melanura (assembly GCA_963583905.1). Taxonomy (NCBI): domain Eukaryota; kingdom Metazoa; phylum Arthropoda; class Insecta; order Coleoptera; family Cerambycidae; genus Stenurella; species Stenurella melanura. Next base: position 70,790,379 of record OY757312.1, on the reverse strand, counting down.
TAATGATAAGATTTCAAGCATGAGAAAATCGATTCCTGTGAAAATACGTATAGACAATATTTACATGTTATCAGTTGAAAATAGACCTGACATTAAAAAATTTAAATAGGAAGTATTTCCAAGCAGCTATTTTTTTTGCATTTTCGGGTGTGTTTAGGCTTGAAAAAATGTATCTTGTTTTGCAGAAACGAGATCGTAAGGAAACAGAAAAAACTGACAAAAGGTACAAACATTTTTTTTCTTGAAATAGGTCGAGATTTTAAATTTGAGCGAAAAGAAATTTTCTGTCTGTCTGTCGGTCTGTAACTTTTTACGTGCGCACATTTTACCTGGAACGGTTAAGATATTGACTTGACACTTACACATAATAACGAGATCTGGAACTGGATTGTTTTTGGAACATATCCAGTGAAGGGTTGGGAGGTAAATAGGCAAAAATGAGTAAGGCAAGCAGATTTCTTTATAATATTTTTAGCTCTAACTCTCCCTCATCCCTCAAATGGGCAGAAACCACCCCTCACTCACTAGAAAGCATGATATCCAAAATTTTCAGGTTTTTCGGCACGTAATCGTTATTTCTGTGCATATCCGTTCAGTTTTCATGCAACTGAGGTGGTAGCGACGTCGAAGATTACTTCAACCATTCCAAGGGGTGTAGAATTTATTAATCACACTTTGGATCTTCAATACGTCCTTCACCGTTTTTGCAGGCGCTGATCACCATACAAATATTCGCCTTCATCTCCGACTCTCCTCAACTCCTATAACGGTTGGAAACTTACCGTCATCCACCAGCTATCGCTGGGGCGATGATTGTATAGGTTGCTGAGTAGGGTATAATGATCTCTTCATCGGGGAGTAATGAATAATACATTTTGTGGTCAATGGCAATGTTGTATATTCAAAGATGAAGATGAAAATATCTTTATGACCAAATAAATTATTTGCTTAAAATTAATTAAAAAGACCTAGCTCGTTTACAAATAGCATACAATACCCATGTTCCTCAAAATGCACATCGTACGCGAACTCTTCTTAGTCCGCCGCCGTTTCAGTGAGCGAACCTGAATCGGAATCGCTTGAACACATTTCGATTTTTGTATCGTTATCAGCGCCTGTAAGAAAGAGGGAGGATATATTGACATTCCAAAGTATAGTTAATGAATTTTACACCCCTTAGAATGGTTGAGGCAATCGCTACCACTTTTCAGCATTCACCTATTCAGCATCCTCAAAAATGGGGGGAGGAGGTAATCTCGTCTTTGCACGAAATATTTACAAGAAATTCTTATTTTAATGCGTCATTACATAGATTAATAATGATGATTATATTATACGAGGACGATTATAACATGAGCTGACGGCGAGTGTTATAATCATCCTAGTGTAATATAGCCATTATATGTGAATCAAATACTATCCTTAACTACAACTATTTCCTAATTCAATAAAATAGAATGAATTTATAGACTACCAACAAAATTATTTTTTTTTACTATCGTTAAAGTAAGTTTTCATATATTTGTTGGGGGAAGTAGGCTGATTTTACGTGGTTGTCGTAACAGGGAAATAATATTATTTCCGAACGGAGTAAGTGAATAAGCGATTATATTTGCCACTGTTTAAACTCGCTGCACATTGATTCGTAACGAATTATCGATTTTTCTGGTTATAACTGCAATGAAGCAACCTGCGTTGCTTTATTAACATCAAATTCACCTGCTTCGCCCATTTCACAACAAATTATATCCCTTTTAATTATTTTTTTCTAGGTATCTTAGCCTAAGATCTTGCATACATAATTTCTGTTACAGTATCACAGTATCTGCACATATAATTGTCTGCCTTGCCCTTATTCTTAAGATAATATCTCAAGGGGCAATGTCCTGTCAAGCCTTAAGTCCGACTTTCCGAATTCGAGAAGCCTTGTCCCATTCTTTGTTGAATAAGTGATGAACTTTTTGATGAGCTTGTCTTTGGCCTGGTGTATTCCTCCAGTAACACTGTTTCTGTTCCCTTTACCATTTTAGGATATCCTCCATTTGTGTTCCTTGGATAAGCCACAAAACGGTTCTGGCACAAAGAATGGGGCTTCAGCATGGTCTTTGTAAGGGCGTCGGCTAATTCCTTTCCTTCTATTTCTTCATGCTCTGGCACCCACATCAAGGCAACCTTGCCAGTTGCTTCAGGTGCTTCCAATTAAACAAACGATAAAACGTATTCTTTTTAGGATTTAGCAAACAGCAGAAAAAGTAGTCTATGAGAATCGAAAATAAAAATCGTCTACAAAATTGGAAGTATTCATATAAGAGTTTGCCCAGATAATACAAAAAATTAAGGATATTGTGGAGAGAACGATCAATTTGTCGAGATTTTGGGAGAAGTTAGGTAGCTCCGAAAATTCTCCCTTGCCCCCCGCCCCCTCTCTAATTCCCGCACTAACTTTTCAGCTTGATCAGAATTAATCTCTGCACTTTCCCTACACCCACCAAAAATTTCAGGTCCTTATCATCCTTCTTTCTTGAAGAAATCAACGCTTTAACACTTGAAACCACCGGCAACAAAACTTTTTCATAGAATTCTTCAATTACCCATAATTCGAGATCTAATTAATATTTTTGGACAAACGTTGGCTTAGATCACGTATTTCCAAATTCTCTTTCACTTTAAATTAGGCTTTTTTTCACACAGGCATTATTTTCCGAGTAGTTTTTGCAAACTTTGTGTGCAAGTATCTTCCCACTCTCTCGAATATGAGTCTTGTAATTTTCAGAGAATAATTACATGACACAAACTTTAAAAATAGCAAAAAAAAGTTCAAATTCCATTGTTGGCTTGCGCTCCATTTTCCTCTCATATCCGCTCTACTATATAACCAAAACTGTTCAGCTTAGCCGAAATGGCCATGTTTGACTTAAATCTTAAAAAAAAATTCCTTATCCAATTTACATAAATCTTGTTACTCGGGGGTTTTTGAGGTCACCGATTACGAATCTGATATCCAAATTTTCATAAACCAACCTGCAAGATAGCTGAACGAATGGTGGCTATAAAATGCTAAAAATAATGAAAAATTAAATATTTAATTTTGCAGCTAATGAGAAAGAGTTTTGGTGTTGCCGCGCGTTGTATAATGTTACATAGTCGAGAGTATAGAAATTATGCCCCTTTTTTATCGTTGTAATAACTTGTACTATAATAATTGTTATTATGTTGTAAGGACGTGTCAATTAAACACCATTCTATTTTACACTGGCTTATTTCCCATCGCCGTTGTATCTATAAAAATGTGTTCATAAAAATGGAACTATAAAACAATATATACGTGGAAATGTATTCACAAAGCAAACAAATACAATTCCCCCGACTAAAATTATCCTTAACTTAACAATTTTAATTATATTAATCCTAAAAAAATTGCAATGCTAACAATGGGATTATTCCATGATATTCTTTTTACATGGTTTTTATACTTTTTCATATAGTACTCAATATTCTCATAATGTACTTAAAACTTGTAAAAAGTGTAATTTTTTGACATTTCACCAAATTGTACTCCCCTACTATCAAGAAGTAAGTAAAACAAACAATACTTCGAAAACATTTATAATTATAACAACTAAGGAGCATCAAGTCTATTGGGATATCCGAGTCTTTAAGATACTAAACGTGCGAATAAGATTCTGATTTTTTGATACTTGCACTTTCGATTTATGAAATAAAAAAAAACGCCGAACGAACCCATTCTATTTGAAAGTGGAAAGTTGATAATAGTCTGGTTTAAAAATATTTTTTTCGGTTACGTAACTTAATGAATGTTCCGGTACAATTGAATCGGCGGTATCATCAGATATCTTTTTACCCTCTCTATGTCAGTAGAATTTTCCCTGTCGGAGACGGGAAAACATAAAGACGATAGTTTTTTTAGTTGATTACTATGCCTCTTCACTATTTTATTATACCCCATTTTTATTTCGTAAGTGACATTCCCTGTTTTATTTATAACTTTTCCCGGCACCAATGTAGGTTTTCAAATGTCAGAAAACTCTTTAAGAAAAATTGAACTGTCGTCATTCATAGCTATTTGTTTACCATTCAAAGTATCAATTTGTTTTTGTATTTTGTTATTATTTGTGTTACTTTAAGATGGTCTAATTAAATCTAAACGAGTCTTTATAGGACGACCAAACATTAACATTGCCGTACTAACCCCTGTAGTACAATGTTCCGAAATTCTGTAATTAAAGAGAAAACGTTGCAGTGCCGCATCTAAATCAACCTTTTCAATATAGGCTCTTTTAAGAGCATTTTTTAAATTTTTCACACAATTTTCTGCCGCCCCGTTACCTTGTGTGTGGTACAGTGATGAAAATAAATACCTCACTCCATTGCTCTTCAATTAAGCTGATAGGTCACTTGATGAAAATGGCGGACCATTGTAATGGTCCTATATTTAATTAGTTATTTTATTATCTGAAACCAAGGTATCCGGTAATCCACAACGGGGAAATACAGAACCTAAACAATTAATTACCATTTTTGCGCAAGTATTTTTCATCTTGAATATTTCTAACCATTTTGTGTAAAAGTCTGTAATTATTATATATTTTTCATTAAATATAGGACCTAAAAAATCTACGTGGAGTCGAGACCAGGGTTTTTTTGTCTGTGGCCAAGGTCGTAAATAGCTTTTTGTGGATTGTTTTGAATTTTTGTGCAAATATTAAAAATTTTTTCGGCATTAGTTAGTATGCGAGAAGCATAAGCAATAGGTCTGATATCTCCATTTGGAGAAATATGACTAATTACGGCCCACACTCCTACCGAACTGGCATTTCAGGTTCTCCCTATCCAACTAAAATTCCCTTAGTTTTATATTCAACTGCCACCACACTTTATTTCAATTCTGCCCACGTTTTGACTTGTGTATATATCTATATTAACAACGCTATTATTGATTGTTTTTAAATCCTCGTCGCCATTTGTAAAAACTAGTACTATAATAATTGTTATTATGTTGTAAGGACGTGTCAATTAAACACCATTCGATTTTACACTGGTTTATTTCTCATCACCGTTGTATGAATGTACAAAAAAATATGTTCATAAAAAAGGAACTATAAAACTATATATACGTGGAAATGTATCCACAAAGCAAACGAATAATTAATTATTACAATCGTATTCTTGTTCTTACAATTTTCGAACGGATGCAAGGAATTAACATTCTCTAGTTATGGCGATGGTACAGGTATCAGAAGTTTAAAATTCAAAATGCTCTTGCTTTTGGTACCCGCACCTTCGCCATAACTACAACTAACAAATGAAGATTTTTAAAACATGATTTTTTTTTTATTATATCCGTACATGTAACTATGCAGTTATTTTTTCTTTATCAAGCTCTTATATGAGTACTCCCAAGCATCAGTTGTTAAATTCTTAACAAAAATAACAATAATAGCTCTTTTTTACTTCCGCGCACCTCCTCGATCACTTTTGCAACAAAATATGTTATAGGAAGTCAAGACTTAAGGATGTTTAAAAATGAATTATTATTTGTTTGCTTATAACTGTATTGAAACATATTCTTTATAAGATTTTGCAAACAGCAGAAAAAATAACTATCTATAACTAAAAGAAAAACTTTGTATAAAAATATTAATGAAATCTTTGCATTCTTTCAATAACCTGTATTCTGGTTATGCTAGCAAATTAAAATCCTAAAATGAATTTGTCTACATTCTTATTTGACAATTCTCATTCTAACACTAGCATCTGCACAGTCCCCTACGGCCATGCAGATTAAAATAGTATCTACATAACCCCCTACGATTATGAAGAATCAGTTAAAAATGAGCACAAAGGCCTAAAATGGATTTATTTATCTATCTTGTCTTAAAAAAAAATTCATTCTAATAGATTACGTTTTCATGAAATCTATCATTCTATTTCTTGGAAATGATTAGCCTTTGAAACGTTTTTCGCCCTTATTCTGGAGCTCATCAGAAGGACATAAAGCCACTCATAAAGATGTTTCGTGCAACACCAAGACAATTTCTATGAATAAGTGTGAAATAATTATATTTGACATTGACTGATAAAAGAACAACCTCACCTATCTATTAGCTAGCTAGTACTCAGGTTATCGAGAGAATCCAAAGATTTCATTAATATTTTTATACAAAGTTTTTCTTTTAGTTATAGTTATTTTTTCTGCTGTTTGCAAAATCCTATAAATAATATGTTTCAATATAGTTATAAGCAAACAAATATTAATTCTTTTTTAAACATGCATAGAGTATATTGGCTACAGTACTAGTTAGCTAAAAGATAGGTGAGGTTGTTTTTATCAGTCAATGTCAAATATAATTATTTGACGCTTACTCATAGAAATTGTCTTGGTTTTGGATGAAACATTTTTATGAATGGCTTTACGTCTTTTTGATGAGCTCCAGAATAAGGACGAAACACGTTTCAAAGGCTAAGCATTTCCACGAAACAGAATGATAGAGTTCATGAAAATGTAATCCATTAGAATGAAAATTTTTTTAAGACAAGGTAGATAAATAAATTCATTTTAGGCCTTTGTTCTCACTTTTAACTGAATCTTCATAATCGTAGGGGGTTATGTAGATCTTAGTTTAATACACATGGCCGTAGGGGACTGTGTGGATGCTAGTGTGAGAATGAGAATTGTCAAATAAGAAATTAGACAAATTCATTTTAGGATTTTAATTTGCTAGCACAAGCAGAATTCAGGTTATCGAAAGAATGCAAAGATTCCATTAATATTTTTATAAGAAGTTTTTCTTTTAGCTATAGATACCTAGTTATCTTTTCTGCTGTTTGCAAAATCCTATAAAGAATATGTTTCAATAGCCTTAAGGATGGTACAGAAAGAGTTTCGTAGTTGTGCCCGTAGAGTATCAATATTAAAAAAATATAATATTTAATAACTGAAACTTTCTTAAAATAAGTTTAGTTAAGAGTTAAATCATTTTGGCAAACCGAGAAAAGAAAATGTTCAAATTTAACAAAATATTTTTTTATCAAAAACTATTGAATGAAAGAGTCAACAACTTTCAGAGAATTTGTATTATTTATGTACAAAAATGTCCAAAAAATTTCGACAGACCGACTAAAAGTGTTTTTTTCGTTTGAATTTAAAATCCTCTCGTTTCCTGACACTTTATACCTATTTCTACAAAAAGAATTTTTTTTTTTTTTTTTGTACGATTCATACACTTCTACTCCACAACGTGGGTGTATTAGTAACGTAAATGTCCTAAAAATATCAAACACTGAAATTTCTGATGTACAGTTATATGGTTGAACGATAACTCACTTAGCTAATAATTGGTAAAGGATTAATGATTCCCAACTCAGTTAACATCCATAGCGTATAATAACGATTTTCAATTTGCGAACCCTAAGGCTTATTATGGTGTATGCAAAGGCTGAACGATTACTAATTAACAAGAAATTAATTGATCAACAATTAAAAATCCACCAATTTTCCACTTTTATAATATAATTATAAACAAACCAGGGAAGAATAAGCAGTAATTAAACAAGGTAGAAAATTAATGAACTAAGATAATAATAATGGATTAAAAGATATTTAAATAAATTTCAGTGAAATTTTTATAAAATTAAAAAATGGTTAAATTCTACCTGTTGTTGGGTCTACACAATCAGTTTGAAATTTGTTTACAGTAATGCGTCAAATGTGGAGAAGACTAAGACAAGTGACTTTCATTTACATTGACTATAGTAGGTTCATAAAGAGTGAAAAATATAGCAAGGAATGAGCGGCATTTTTATCAAAGGAAAGAGCAGGGTTATTTCACTGAAGCTGTACTATTGTAGACACACAGAGATACATTACATTAAATATTAAAATGTTTTGCCGTCTAGTAAAGCAGAAAAAAACGTATTATTATACTCTTCGCAAATACGAAACGAAGAGTATATTGCATTCGATCGGCATATTTCTAAAATCGGTAATATTGCTCGTAGAGAAAATATTTCATATCACTGTGTTGGTGATCGAATTCTGAACAACTTTCAAAATGTCCATCCGTCTGTCCGACCGTCCGTCACGTTTCTTGTAAGCACGATAACTTAAGAACGAAAAGTCCGATTGTATTGAAATTTAGACAGTAAGTTAATGTTAGCTAGAGATCGAATCTTAATGTTTTTGAACAATATCGATCAATAAATAAAAAAGTTCATAATTTTTTAATTAAAAGAAATTATTTATGTTTTGTAATTAAACAAGAAATGTCTGAAACTACTAGTAGTTACAAAATAATCTACGAAGAGTATCTATAGAATATGCAACAATTATATAAAAAGTGTACTAAATCGGCGAAGAGTGTAATGGTTAGTTTGATTAAATTGTTATTATATACCCTTTGATCGTCTATTCTGTAATTACTAATCTAAAACAAATTTTAAAAATTGTGCTTGTAGAGCAGTACTAATTCCCTTGAAACAAGTACGACATGGAATATATCTATATTTATAGTTTTTAACCTAAAGGCCTAAACTGATGGTACTGATATTGTCTGTAATTGTTTATTTGTGGCATATTCAGATTTTCTTACTTTTTATTGGGTATTTTGTCACTGAAAAATATTTAAAAATTTTAATGAAAAAACCTCTGCGCCAAACGGATCAGGCAGAGGTTGGTTCTTGAGTACTTGACTATTTCAAAAAGTCTCACACCTAAAAATATATAAACTAGAACAATGTTATAAACTAAAAACTCAAAATCAAAGCTATGGGTAGTTAACGTTTCGGAAGAGAATCTACTTCCGTTCTCAAAACTTTTTTGGCCGTCAACCATGACAGTTCTTTGTTTATGTATTTCCATAGTCACGTGAGACATTAAATTATATTTATCTTATTTTTACTTACTTCGTCTCTAAGGATGGGCAACCAACTAGTACAAAAATCTATTGAATAATTAGAAACGCATCTATCCTCGTTTAATAAAATAATCGCGGATTCTTTATGTTTTCTTTTAGTTCCGTTGCTCTCTTTTTCCAGAATCTTCGCCGAGTCCCATTTAATTCTGTGATTATTATCCCACGCGTGTTCACAAATTTTGGATTTTTCAAATTCTCCCCTTCTAGCGTAATTTCTATGTTCACCAAGCCTTACGTTGAAAGGTCTAGATGATTCACCTACGTAATGTTTTCCGCACTCACACGGAACACTATAAATACAATTTTTTGAATTTTGAACAATATTTGGAGGTTTGGTTCTTGATAAAACCGATCTTAGCGTGGAGCCCGTTTGAAAAACCGTTCGTACGGAAAACCTATTCCCAATTTTTCGTAATTTATCCGATAAACCATGTATATATGGAATTACTGCCATTGACCTAAATACCTCAGATTGTGATTGTATATTCTCTCTACTACCAATGTTCAATAACTGACTATCAACAAAACTCTCAGGATATTGATTATTTAATAAGACAGTTTTTATAAATTGTTTTTCGTTCCTTAATATTACATCATTTGAAGAAATAATTTTGGCCCTGTCATACAAACACTTAACATTAATTGGTTGCCCATCCTTAGAGACGAAGTAAGTAAAAATAAGATAAATATAATTTAATGTCTCACGTGACTATGGAAATACATAAACAAAGAACTGTCATGGTTGACGGCCAAAAAAGTTTTGAGAACGGAAGTAGATTCTCTTCTAGTTTATATATTTTTAGGTGTGAGACTTTTTGAAATAGTCAAGTACTCAAGAACCAACCTCTGTCTGATCCGTTTGGCGCAGAGGTTTTTTCATTAAAATTTTTAAATATTTTTCAGTGGCAAAATACCCAATAAAAAGTAAGAAAAAAAAAATGATGGAACTGATTTCTCCAAAACTTTATGAGTTCAGAAAATGATTCCTTTACTCCAGCTACTTAGTCTCTACTTAAGATATTTCTAATATAATTATTTGCTGTCCTCGAATTTAGTAAACTCTGTATTTACAAGTTAATGGTAAGTAGCACCTAGTTACACGATCGGTAGCAATGGGATGTTTAGTTACTTGATACCTAATTAATTATTACTTAAGTCTATTTGTATAAACCTATAATCTTAATAGGTAATGCTCTGTTGTTAGAAGATTAGTTCCGTTAGCTTATTATTCAAGATAAATATTTAAATGGCTTATATTTGATCCAAGATGTATACAACATTAATATAATATATACAAGGGTCCCTGTGGATCAATTTCTATTTACGGACAATAATATTAACATACAGTAATATATGTAGAAAAAAATACTAGATATTGTAGCTTTACGTGAATCTGCCTAAGTTTTTTCGTACATGCTTCGATCATTCTCATAACGATTAAAGACAGAGATAGCATTATCTGATGTATCTCGCTGTTTTTTGAATATCAAGTAACAACATTTAAAACGAGAGTTTTAACACAGTCTCATATAATCTTACCCTCTGGACTCGATGCGGTCTTTCCAGAGGCGAATTTAGAATGTAAAATAAAATCAATTAATCTTCACATGCAAATAAAAATAATGCGTTCAATTAAGAAACTTTTGTTTTACATAAGTATAAGCAGATAAACACATTTTTCATACAAAACGTATACTTATTGACAACAAATAAAAAGAAGCTTATTTATCATTAATCGTTTTAAAATATCATCGAGACGTATTTCTTTCAAAGATATAGTGGCTCTTGTGGATTAAAGACGCTTCAAACTTGCGAGGTGAAATATTTCTGTACAACGTGTGAATAACCAATTTTATTAAAACTCAAGTGGCTTGTTTTATTTCAACACATCATCTTAAAATCATAAAAGGTTTCTACACTAGTGATAGTGACAGCCAAGTGCAATAAATCCATGAATTGAATGAGGACGATCCAGATCGGCGCTTACAGTTTTGTGAACAGTTGATGACCTTGTGCGATGAAAACCCAAGTTTTATAAAGAACATTGTTTATTTTGATGAAGCTACATTTTCTTTAAATGGGACTATACATCGGCATACATAGCGACGAGGCAAAGTAAACGTGTGGGCAGGTATGATTGGTGATCGTTATTGGGACCTCTTTTTTGAAGAAAATCTTACGGCCGCAAGATATTCACAGTTGTTGCGAGTTGAGTTAGTGCCAGCGTTAGCAGTCATGTTTCCGAACAATTATGATGAAGATATTCCTACTGAGAACGTCTAGTTTCAGCAAGACGGGGCTCCACCTCATTTTGGGATAGCAGTGCGTCAATTTTTAGATGACACTTTTACTGGAAGGTGGATAGGTCGTCGAGGTCCGATTGAGTGGCTCCCGCGTTCACCCGATTTAACCCCCTTAGACTTTTTTCTTTGGGGTTACTTAAAGTCAAGGGTGTATTTTAACATACCGAATACCATAGGAGAATTGAAAGAGAGAATTGGCTTGGGGGTGAGACGAATTGCGGATGAGATGATTCAGAACAGCGTGCAGAGTGTCTACATCCATCTTTGTCAATGCTGAATGGTTGGAGGAACGCAATTTGAGCAATGGAGATGATTTTTTCCTCACAATTACTTATGTAAGGTATCAATCAATAAAAATATTTTTTTCCAAAAGGATGGCTTAGGTAATATCCATTATTTTCATATCACCAGAAAGCTAGAGGAATATCCCACCAAAAACAGTAAACAAAAATATCTCTTTCCTTTAAAAAAAAATTATGATGACGCCAAAACTCAAAAACAAATGACGTTTTAAATTTTGGTATAGTGACAAAATGCAGCACGTACAAAACTAAAATCGAACTGTTCGAGGGTTTTTTTGACAAATGACACATACCAAAAATATGAATTTTGTGCCTTTCTTTGGGTTTACACTGTATACTCACATTATTATTTCTGAAACAGTTTTAAATAATGTTTGAAGTATATTCCCACAGTAATAGGATTTTATTTGTTCAAATTTAGAATATACTGAGATATTTGAGGTTCAGTAGGAGACTGAAATTGATTTCGAAAAGAAGTAAAACATTTATTTCAATAAAACATTAACGTCGTCTCTGTCGGGGAGATTTTCATTTCGACTCCTTTCCAATTTTGCGGAACACGTTCTTAGTTGTTGAGTTCTCTATAGCTCTGAATTCTGCAGGGGACTGCTGAGTTTCTTATGTAAATAGTTTCACGTCCTGAGAATCTTATAACGCGCCTTTAATACCTATGAAAAAGTTGTTTTCTTCCTCGACGGAGCTAATGTGCTTTTTCGTTTCTTATATTAACAAATTCTGCGGATTTAATTTTGGACGTAAATATAAATACTTTAATATTTATAAGCACCAGAATAAATCAAACCTAATTTCTTTTTAAATAAAAGAGATGTCTGACATAAAATGGTCTATCACATTTTTATCGCACTGTTGTAAAATATACCATTATACTGTATCCGCAATATTTAAATTTATGAGAAATGCCAATATCAATAAATTTTGTTAATATTTGAAAGACCGTTCTTTTATTTAAAAAAAAAAATGGAAAACTTGAACCTCTTTCAAAGGAATTAGTTGCTGAAAATTATGAATAAAAAGGAGGGCCAATAAGGCCTGATTTCAGGCCCCTTTCAATAAAAAAAAATCATTGGAAACTTAATTGTAAACATAAATATACCCTTTTAAAAAGATCACAGCCAATACGGAGACGTCCTATCGTCTCTAAGTCATTCTCACCCTTTCCAGCCGTTTTCATGTTTCTACGCTCCTATGTGGGATCATACCTCATCTGTCACCTTAAGTACACTCCTGATTCCTTTTAATGGCTGGAAATACATCTGCTGCTTGTAACTGGCCCACCACCACCACCACAGCCACATCCACGTCGCTGTGTCTGGGTAGCGCTAAGTGTAGATGAAATAGGGCCTGAAATCAGGCCTTATTGACCCCCCTCCTCTGTTCACCATCGCACAATGGTGCCAAATGGACTTTCTTTGGACATTTCAACTTTTCGATGGCAATTTTAGACTAAATAGGATAATTCTTTTTTAAATACTCGGAATTGATTTTGGAAAAGATTCCTCCAGTCGAAATTTTTATTTTCAAATTTCCCCAAAAAACCCGTAATCCAAAAGAATAACTATATAAACAAATCAAGTCGAGTCGTTTGATTAAGCGCTTGAGGTGCGTGCATTTTTACTATTATTAATTTTGATTCGATTAGAGTCGCTTGATTAAGAGCCTTTCGTTGTGAAAACTTTGATAAGCTTAGTTATGTTTGGTTAGATGATTGTAGTGTGGGCCTTCCTGTTGTATTAAATTTTGATTCGTTTAGAGTGAGCGAGTTTATTTAAAAACTTGAAGTATTTGTTTTTCTGATGAAAAAAATAAGGAAGGAAATGGTACTTTTAGAAAAAAATCGGTAAAGTTATTTACACAGAACTTCCCTCTTTATTTCTGCATTGCGGTCACTCTAAAAACTTAATAATTACGAAATGACATTGAAATTAATAATTGGAATATAGTTATTACTATTATTACAAAGAAAACCTAATAAGTTTTGGTCAAAAAAATATACAGAGTGCTCATCCAACAACAAAAATTCAATACTAAATGACAGGTGTCAAATATGGAAGGCTTGAGCAAATGCGTTTATGAATGTCCACCATGACTGAATTATTTCTTGGGATGACCACCCTGTACATTTTTCAATAAAAGTATAATAGGTGCATATGCCAAATATTATTACCATCTGTCACATTTTCAATTCCACATTCACATAGTGGAAGTATAGTGGTGGCTAAAAAATTTCATTTTTTTTTAAATTTTTTAAAAATGTTGGTAAACAAATTTTCAATTTTTTTTTCTTCTGAAATAGGTTTAGAATGTCATGAAACGTGGAAATTTTAAATTTAAGCAAAAAGGAAAGTTTCCTTCTATTCTACAGTAGTGGTAAAAAAGATTACAAATTTAATTTTTTTAATTTAATGTTTTGGTGATAGTCAACGTTTGATTCTTCCATTTTTTTTCCACTTAATTTGAGACCATTATGCACCCATCCATTTTCTGATCCACAATGTACAATGACTACTCTGGTTCCTTTATTTGCAGGTATATCAACTTTATATTTCTTTGAACCATCTATCCAGCCTTTTTTAACTGTATCATGGGTATCATACCAAGTTTCATCTAAATAATAAACAGGTCGTTGTTCATTTCGATTTTTTTTTATATTTTCCAAATATTCATTACGACACTGCACAATTCTGAAGCTTTCCATAAATCCTATCTTTATTATCCACCGTCGAAGTGTTGCTTGACTAACTGACACTGCACCATTTGCTTTCAGTTCCATATGTATTGATTCCACCGTTGGTACCTCATTTTCCATATACTTGCTATAAATTAAATCTCTTAACAATTTCACCATAGACGGAATCTAATGCTCGTGCTGCTCCTTTATCCGATCTAACTTTTCGATTAGGTACCACATCCTTAATTATTCTATAGATAGACCATTCTGAAATTTCTGTTAAGTAGGCCGTTTTTTCCACGGCTCCTTTTTCACCTTCACTTTCTTTTATATTTTTATAAACGTTTAAAACTACTTTTTTAGTATGTTCGCATAAATATTGTCTAGAACTTTTCTCTGTAATTTGCGAGCCATTACCATTTCCCATATCTTCGTTAAATTCTCTGCTGGTGCTAAGTTGAGGATCTTCCCAAGGCCTGAACATTATCACAATATTATTTTACCAGAGCCACTAAAAAACGGAAAACACTCGAATATTTCACCATCCGCCGGAATATTTTTACACAACTACATAAAATACGCTTAAGCAAAAATATATTAAAAAGTATGGTCTTAAAACATCAAACAAAAGTTATGACGATCATTTTCCATATGCAAACGTTTAAGAAGCTTTGGTAGAAGCTGAGAAATATTTTTTTTAAAAAGATCACTTTTGGCCATTTTTCGACTTTTAATCGCCAGTAGTTCAAAAATGGTGCATTTTGTAAAAAGAATGTCAAAAGACAAAAAGTGTTTATTATTGCCCAATTAACCTAGAGAATAATAATAATAATACTATTATCGTCTATATTATTTTTCATAACTTTTGATTACGTAATATTAACCGACAATTGTAATAAACAATGTTTTTATTGTTAATTTGTTAACTTATTAAATTTCGCCAAGAGTTAAATAAATAATAGATTATTTCGTAGCTTCATGGAAAATAGCAACTTTTTACTATTGTTAATTTAAAAAATACGCGTGTTTCCGAGATACAGGTGTTTGAAATTTTTCAAAAAGATGGGAGGGGAAATCAAAATTGTTAGCAGAAATCGGAAAAAAATCAAGTAAGTTTATTTTTTAATATACACCTTTTTTCGACATCGACTTTTTCTTGATATTCAAATCTGCACAGTTTTCTCGGTAAAACCAATAAAAATAGGGGAAACATTGAGATGAAAATCATTGGTAAAAAATATTTTTTAAAATCTGAAAGAATCAGACAAGGAGAATAAAGTTTTCTTAACGTTTTAACATTTTTATTATGTTTCATGAAATGCATATTTTCCGAGCTATGGAGATTTAATTTTCAAAAAAATAATAACAATTTTTTTCATCTAAAGTGTAGAGAAACGACACGTAAAATCAATGTTACAATTATGAAAATTAATTTAATGATATTATGCATTTTTTTTAAATACAAAAACATTCGTTTAGTAATGTGTATTTCCTTGTAACCGAACAAAATTCGACCTCGGAATGAAAATACCTCGGGAGATGTTTTCTCACCTTATTTCAATATGTCAATTTTCCCATGCATTTTTCATGATTTACTACAAAATTGAGGATCTTATAAAATAAAGTTTGAAGATATTCAATTTCATGCATTTCGGTTTTTTGCTTATCTCTTAACGACCAAAATTATCTGTAGAGTATCAATTCAAGTAATTTAAAATTCTGGAAATTGCTTAGATGCTTACACCGATGGCGAGATTAACCCACAGGAGCGAGTTTTTAAAATGTAATACTTCATTTTATTACTTCAGTAAAGCGATAATTCTTATTTTCTGCATAAACTAATTTATTTATTTTAAGATTAATAATCGTTAGGAATTTTAAAAAGCTTATAAAACATTATTTTTGATACATGGGTTGAATGAATAAAATTCTTAAGGGTTAAGATAAATGTAAACATTTTATTGAAAAAAATAGATATATAAAAAAAAATTAATGTCACTCGGATTCTACTCGCATTACGGATTTTCAGACAATCACGACTTGGATTGTATTTATCCAGATAATGAATACACTACAATTACGTTCGGTATGCCATGTTAAGTCATCTGGGCTTCAGTCATTAATTTACTCTTCTGTGATATTGAGGATTCTTGTAAAACCATATGCGACGGTAGCTTCATATATTCAATCGGTAAACTTTCATCCAACATCTTAACCTTCACACACATTCCCAAGCAGTTTACAGTGTCATATGCCTTCAAGTAGGTATTAATTTTACAAATAATATCCGTTAAAATGTAGTACACATGATCTTTAATACCTGTAATTAAAACAGACACTTTGTTTTTCGGAGCATAGCTTAATTTTATCTCCCAATATGCCTCTTTAGAAATAGATTTTCGCTGGAGTCTATCTGTGATAGTTCTGTCAATTTCTGCATAATCTTCAGTGGAAAAGATGTGTATATTAACTTTATCTGCACTAAAATCTGCAGGCCGTGGTTTATTTAATTTCATAGTTAAATCCCTGCTGATCATTACCACATTTTCATGTAGATTTTTTAACTTTATCACTCTAAATATGAAGTAAAATCGTCTTGTGTTTTTCCCTGTCGCAAGCTTTCCTAAGCCAATACCTCCTCTACATATTGCTATGACGTTTTTTATCAATCTGATTGTATTCATGAAATTGACGCGTTCGGCATTTACTCCATTCTTTCTATTATTACCAGTTTCTAACTTATCTCGTACATTTTCTATCATTTCCGATAAAAGATGAAACAAATCCATGCCTTCTTCTTCACCAACGTATTTCACAATCTTATTCCAACTGTTAACGAGTTCAATTTTGTCCATTTTGTTTAAATTTTCTAATGAGGTCCCAATTACTAAGTGTTCAGTAGCGAAATGGTAAAAATAGCCATGCAACTCGGATTGCTTCCTAGTCTCATTGTAGTTATTATTTCTAAACCGCTCTGCCATTTTCTTAGCAAGAACAACCAACTGCGCACATCTATCTTGAAAGTGTGTATTGTAAATGGAGATTTGCTGAAAGAAAAATATCTAGTTAGATTCATATTGGTAAAAAATTGACAAAAAATGTGCGTTTTCGTGAAGTATGAATAAGATTCAAGAAATCTTAAAGCACATCATATTTTCACAACGCAGGTTGAACCTATGCGAGAAAACCCTAATCGATTATGTATTAATAGTAACACCTACTTGTGATGTGTTTGAGGATGATGGGATCGCTTCAATGCCTTTTCTTGATTGCATCATATTGGAAATTTGTTATTATCACTAGATGTTCACTTGTAAGTATTAAATTTGAACTGATGGTTACTAATTCTTGCAGGCGGTATTTATAAGAATTAACAATTCTTTTTTCTAATACATGGAAATTACTCTACGGGACTTTGAATAAATTAATTTTTGTTGGGGCATCTTAACAATAGTAGCAATTGCAAGAAACATTAAATCCTTTCTTGGCAACCACATATTTTCCATTGAATTGGGGGCGGGATTTATAAATCGGTCAATAAATTGCTTTATCTTAGATTAAATTATGTGTTTATCAGGTATTAGGGTACCGTTTGGGATAAAGTAATTTATTTAAATTAGTATAGCAGGTAATTTATTTGATTTCCTGTTATTGGAACACATTAAGTGAGTATTACCAATTTTAAAAGTAACGTTCACAAGGTCCCACTTTCCAATTTAATAACTTTTCAATATTTTAAAATATATTTTTTTGGGAGAACTTAAATATTATCAAGTTCCTTTCTGGGAGGGACATGCGTAAAATTTACCCTGCATGCCAGTTTTTTTAACCGACTTCAAGAACTTTTGACTTGCTTGTCTTTTTTTAATGTTTACTCATTCATTACCCGGGACTAGCTTATATAGTCCATTGAAATATTACAAGTTTATGGCCGAACCTTGCATTTTGGGCAGTACAAGATTTTATTTTGATGGGTATGTGGGGTCAGTGTGAGTATAAAATTCGGTTTTCAGAGTTGAAAGCCCCGGCATCTTGAAGAAGGGGGTGTCAACAGTTTTTCCGCGATACCTTGGGAACCGCAAGTCTCACAAAAAATTTTCTTAAGACATTCTTTGTAGAGAATTACATTCTCTACGTACTTGTTACCGTTAAATTGAAAATGTAAAAATTATAATTAAAAATAGACTATAATTTCAAAAATATTATTCAAGGGTTATAACTTCTTTTATTGATTTTCATCAGATGCTTTTTGTAGAACATCTTATTGCGAACAATTTGCTTTACTCATTTTTAAATTTCTTTTCTTTGGAGAGGTGTTAGGACGCAGCAAAGGGACTGGATAAAACTAAAGTTTCGTCAGAATTGCATTAAAATTGGTAGTTACATATTTCCGAATTACTGAATCTTGTGCCAACAACGAAATATTCAAAACGACAATTCCAATAATGCTGTTCTGTTTATGAGTTAAACGAAAAATAGTTGTGCTCTTACTCTAATGGTAAATATTATTATTTATCTATTAGTTGCCAGGAATGAGATAAATGGTTTGCGGAAACGGTGTTAAATAATTATTTATAATCCCCAGACTGTTAGGAGGATTATTATTTAATTCAATAGGGATCTAATCTAATAGTAGAGGAAGCGATCAGTGGATCTGTAAAGTGTTTCCATACATACAGACCAATTGATCGAGACATATAGCAATTTGTAATTACAGTTTTAAAGCGAAGCTTGTTATGCGAAAAATAAGATAACCATTGTACTCTTCACCGATTTCCCGTACTTTTTATATAATTGTTGCACATTTTACAGAATACTCTTCGCAGTTTTTTTGTTAATAAAAAAGTGTTTGCGAATAGTGTAATAATGTTAGTTTGTATTAACGAGTGACGGCCTTGTCTAACTGCGAGATGAAAGAAAGCTGCCAAAGCTCGGTCCATATCTTATCGCATTTGTGACAAATTTATTGCTGTTAAGCTGATATATGATATATGAATAGGGACTACTGCCGCTTTTGTAGTGTAACAATATTATATAACATAAATATATAAATGTGAAGAATTGAAATATTTAATAACTTTCTTATTTACTGATCGATTTTGCTCAAAGACAGTAGGATTCGCCCTCTAACACTAACTTACTGTCCAAATGTCACTACAATCCGACTTCTCTTTCTCAAGTTATCGTGTTTACACGAAACGTGACGGACGGACGGACAGAAACTTTTCGAAAGATCCAAATTTCATTTGGAATTTGATAAACTTTGATACTTAGGATCATATTCTTGCATTCTTACGTCTCGATGCCGACCGACACCTAGCGTTGTTTTTGTAAAACACGTGTATTTGATACATTTTGATTCCTAGATTCATATTCTTGCAATTTTACGTCTCGACGCCGACCTACGCCCAGCGTCGTTTTTGTATAACTTGTGTATTTGATAAGCTTTGGTAGGAGTATTTCTAAGATATTTACACAAAGGCTATAAATTATCAGGAGATCACGAAGTTTATTCAAGAAAAAAAAATTATCGTGTTAAAATTGAACAGTCTAAAGAAATTACTATGAGAAATTTTTTAACTCAAATAATGAATCGAAAGCAGCATGGCAAATTATCAAAAATAGTAATGACCAAAAAGAACTTCCTAAAAACTCTGTTGACTCTGATGGTAATAATACTAACGACATGCAAATTGCAGCTGACGCGTTTAATAACTTTTTTATCAACTCTATAAAAACACTAACTGAAAATATGCCTTCTATGTTTAATGATAATAAACAAGTTTTTAATCACAATGCCATTTTCTTTGTTCCCATTTAGTTCAAATGAAATGCTTAATATTGTAAATCCAGTTTCGACGAAAAATTCATCTGGTTATGATGATATACCATGTTCACTCCTAAATAAAGTAGCGGAATTCATTGTTGAGTCGTTAACCTGTCATTTGTAGAGGGGATTTTTCCTGATATTTAAAAAAAATCTTCAAACATATCAATACACAAGAAAAATGATAAATCTATAATCTCAAACTATAGAGGTATTGCTCTTCTATCTGCTTTTTCTAAAACTTTTGAAAAATCCTATTATGTTATATTAAATGACTTTGTGATTAAACAAAATTTATTATCAAAATACCAGTTTGGTTTTCGGAAAGGTTTGTCAACTAAAGATGCTGTATTGTCACTTTACAATTATATTTTAAATAATTTTGAAAACAAATCAAAAACTGCTTGTTTATTTTTTGACTTAACACGTGCGTTTGACATGGTTAACCACAAGCTGATAGGTACTGGATAAACTTGGATTTATGGCCTTCGTGATCCAGCCTTAACCTGGATAGAGTCGTATTTAAAGGAAAGAGCGCAATCCGTCGTTTTGAGAGATGCCGCAAAAATCGTTAAGTCTAACTATCTTAGGGTTTCCACATGTGTTCCTCAAGGGAGTATTCTGTGGCCCTTATTATTTGTTCTGTTTATTGACAATATTGCACTTCACGTAAGAGATGCTTTCATATCGCTTCTTGCCGATGATTCCACCGTTGCGGTTAATTCGAACGACACAGATGAACTCAGCCTTAAAGCCAGTAACGCCATTAAATCAATGCAAGCTTTCTGTGAGAGTACCGGTCTCGCACTTAATAATATAAAACCAGATTTATTACTTTTTGCTAGTAAAAACAGGGTTACAGCATATTAGTTGAAATTGATTACCGTTCCGTAGAACAAAATAATAGCGTTAAATTCCTTGGGGTTTATATGTATTCCATTTTAAATTGGGGAACTTACGTAGACTTTATGAATAATACGCATTGCTTCGTCATTTGGCAACTAAGCTCTTTTGTTAACGCACATATTTTAAAAATGTGCTATGTTGCTCACATCCAGTACTGTTTAAGTTATTGTATCATCTGCTGGGGCAACTCTGCTTGATTTACCGAAGTGTTTACACTTTAAA
Source organism: Stenurella melanura (assembly GCA_963583905.1). NCBI lineage: Eukaryota > Metazoa > Arthropoda > Insecta > Coleoptera > Cerambycidae > Stenurella > Stenurella melanura. Next base: position 70,769,197 of record OY757312.1, on the reverse strand, counting down.
AACAAAATTGAGCGTACGATGTATTTCAAACCTCCTCGTCACTCGTGCAGACTCCTGTTCAGTGAATTAGGAATTTTGACCGCTCCATCTCTATACATCTTAAGTTATGTAATTCATACAAAAGAAAATTTTGATCAATTCAATAGCAGGAATGTCACTAGTTATAATCTGTGACATATAATTTGAACATACCAACTCACACCTTATCCATCGTTGCAAAAGGTCCTAAATTAATGTCTGTAAAATTATTCAACAAGTTCCACCTTAAAAAAAATATCATCCATCGATTCAAAGGAGAAGTTACTCAAATATTCATCTACACTGTTTGTCTTTTACGTTTATAACTGATTTATATTTACATTTTCTTTTTGTTTTTACATTGATATATGTGCATTTTACCCAAATTGACTGTATTCCGATGGTTTTTAAGTCTATGGAAATAAAGTTCATTATTATCATTAATATTATTTTTATATCTAAATACATGTTTTTGCATAGCGTCGTTGTAATAATACTTCTGAATTTGATAATTTTTTTACCTACATTCATATTCTTGTATCTTCACGTCTCGACGCCGACCGACGCCTTTCTGTAAAACTTGTATTTGAATAATTTTGATATCTAAATTCATGTTTTTGCAAACCGACACCTAGCGTCGTTTTTGTAAAACTAGTGTGTTTGATAAATTTTGATACCTGGATTAATATTCTCGCATTTTTACGAAACCCATTATTTGTGGAATATTAATGTTAACGTATTATTAAACTTTTCTTTATTTCTACCCCCTGTACATTTTACAAACTTTGTAAATATCGTCAGGCTTAAACATTAGCCATGTTCAATGTCTTAACGAGGCTTGCTAAATTGCAACTTCTGTAGATTTCTTTATGACATCTGCCCTAATATTATTAAAATTCTATGACCAATTATTTCCACATTCTAAAGTGCAAATATAATCAAGAAGTTTACCTTTAAAGAGACTTGGAAGGAAAATCTGGGTGTAGAAGTACTTAATAGGCAGCGTTTTGTATTTGTTGCTAAATAAATCGAAGAAAGAGACTTCAAGAAATGTATTGACATATATAACATTCCATTTAAAAAAAGGCACTTAATCCTAAAGTATTGTCTTGGCTCGCCTTGTATATTCGAAGAATATATCTGGTTATAGATTTTCTTGTCTAGTGTACTTGTATTTTTTTTTAATTTCCAGCTATCATAAAATTCGAGCTATGGAAATCCGACGCACTATTGCCCCACCCTGTATATATTAGGTATAATAACTTTGCAAGCTTAAAAACTAGATTTCCTTAATCAACCAAATTGCCATAACTTTGAAATTATAAACGATATTAAATTAACCCTATGATATATTTTCCACTCTTAAGTTTTACTCATTTTAACAGATATAAATGAAAATCATGCATCACCTACATATGGATACGCTCGATAAGTAAACTAATTTATCAGTAACTTTTGCAACCGCGCTAGCTTCGTGATGGGATCAGTCACATGAACGATGTGGTTAATTCAGATCACAGGCTTTTCTTATACAGATCTATTACCGTAATCTCGAAGTCACAGGAAGTTCAGAGGTAAAGCACACGGAAAGTCTCTAACAGAAATTATCTAACATGAAGGAAGCGAATATATTGAAGCCAGTATTTATATAAAATGTTTGATTTTTATTTAATTCATTCATATTTAAATCATGATGATAAGCAGTATGGCATAGTAGCTCTATAACACACTGCGATGTGGGTGTGCCGATACGATGCGATATTAAGACCAAATGTAATAAAGACAAGACCGAATTGTTTAAGTTAAGAAGTCGAAATATTTTGAATATTAATACAAATCTATTTATAGGCAGAGAATACAAAACATGTGCATGGTTTAAATGATGTAACAAATATTGAAATTGTTCTCTCTCGGCCTGAATGCGATCTGACATTATAGTACGGGTTCCCATCGACAAATGTGGATCGGGCACCGCAGTTGGCGCCGCTTGGTGGAGATATTGTAGGTATTTGTAAGTCCGCCCAACGGCAGGTCACGTGACCTCTACCACTTCGAGAGAAAGGCAAAAACAAAGGGCCGCTTAAATGGTGCCAAGAAATTCTGAAAAAATTCAGGTACATTTTTTTGACGAAAACAAGCAACTCATGTCTCTTGGACATTTTCTTTAAAGTGCTAATTTCAGACAAGATTTTCTCTACATTTATTTTTTTTTCTTCAAAAAATCCCAAAATCTCAGGTGCATCCTTTCCACAAAAATAAACAACTTTTGCCTCTTGGACTTTTTCGCTAACACGTTTCCTTCTCCCAAGAAAACAAAAAGATTGTTTTCCCTGTTAAATCAGGGTGGTGGCAGCGAAACTACCAACTGAGGTAAATGTTGTTTATTTTTGTCTAAATAATGTGTATGGGTCTTTCGGAACTTTTCTAAAAAAAAAAGGTTTTAACGAAATACTTCACCGAAATTATTTCTTGGTTAAAAAATGAAGGCGTGTTCTTTGTACAAAAATAAGCAAGTTTTGGCTCTTGGATTTTTCTCTAAAACACTTACTTTTCCATAAACGGATTAATGAAGGTTTACAAATTCATTTTTGTAATTTTTTTACGGGAGAAGGAAGCAATTTAAAGTAAAAGATTAAGGAGCAAAAATTAATTATTTCTATCTAAAGAATATGCCTGAATTTTCTGAAAACAAAGAATCTAAGGGAGAAAATAATAGTCTAGGGAAATTCTTGACCCAAACTATTTTATAATAATAATAATAATAAATCGTCTCTATTTTTGTAAGTGAAATAAAAAGAAAATATATTTACAATATGTTAGAGATGTTGGGGGTGCTCGGCGAAGTTTATCCAAAGGCTACTCTTACACTTAACCGAGTATTTTGAGGACAATGGTAAGTAATAAACTAGTTCTAAATTAAACTAAAAGTAAGATGTCTCAGTACATATACTAATCTTATAACTGAAATTTTCGGGTATACCATTGTACAATTTTACAGCGTTATAAGAAAACGACCTTTGAAAGATGGTTGTAGTATGTTGGGGCACTGTAAGTTTGGTGTGAAATCTAGTACTAATATTGTGTATAGAATTTCTAGGTATAGCTTTTGTCTAAGATAAACTGGAACGGAGGTTAGTAAAAGTTTGTGAATAAAAGTTAAATAGTGATAGTTTGTTTGTTCCGTCATTTTTAACCATTTAAGTTGTGAGAATTTGTCAGATACGTGATTAAATTTTCTCAGATTGCATACAAACCGACAGCAAAGATTTTGTACTCTTTGATTGCGATTTTGCGTAAATTTATCTAGGCATGGAAAATATACAATGTCACAATAATGAAAAATAGATATTACCACTGACTCACAAAGTTTTTTTCTTAGTTTATAATTCATTATATTCGAATATAAAACTTTGACTTTGACGTAGGCCCTTTGAATTAGCTTAGACACGTGTGAATAAAATCTGAGTTTTTCATCAAATATAATACCTAGTATTTTTGATTCTTGGGAAAATTGCAGTACGGTGTTATCTATCATTACATTTAGCTCATTTTTTATATTTATCAGCTTATTGTCAGAACAAAATAGCATAGCTACACTTTTATTTGGATTTAATTTTAAATTGTGTTCTGCAGCATACGTATTGATTGATTGAAGGGCCTCATTAATTGTACGAGATGCAGATTGGGTTTCAGAGGGATGAAAGGAGTATAACATCTGTGTATCTTCTGCATACGATTGAAGATGTGAATGCTGAATTTGTCTTGAAATATCTGCAGTGTACAATAAAAATAGTATGGACCGAGAATTTTCGGCAAAAAAATTCTGAATAAATTTAGGTACAATTTTTGGACAAAAATAAGCAACTTTTGGCTCATGAAGTTTTTCTCTAAAACGCCTCCTTCACCCCAAACTAATTAATAAAAGTCTACGACTTATTTTTTTTGAATTTTTTTCCGAGAGAAGGAAGCACTTTGGAGAAAATGTTCAAGAGACAAAAGTTGCTTGTTCTTTTCCCATAAAATATACCTGAAATTTTTCAGAATTTTTTGGCAATATTTAAGCGGCCCTATGTTTTTTGCCCTCTCTCGAAGACGTAGAGGTCACATGATCTGCCGTTGGATGGAACTAATACCTACAGACGCCTACAAGATCTCCACCAAGCAGCTGCAACTGCGGTGCCCGATCCCCTTTTGTCGATGGGCTCCCGTACTATTAATAAATGGTTGCTATAATCAAAAAGCAGAAGTTGCAGTCGGGCATAGGCGACTACGAATACGTGTTTGATTCGTATTTTGGTCAACTACAGATAACTTTTTCTTGGTCCCACTGTCTCCGACAAGCAAAATCGAAGACTAAGTATTCTTTCTGTAATTTGCAACATCTAATATATAATATGAAAAACAAGACAACATTACTTATTCATTGTGTATACTGTTGATCTGTTCTCATCACGATACTGTACCAATTAAGTTAATCAATAACATTATTAATACATTTTTATCTGAGTGACAACATTGGACGACCTCCCCGTTACGACAGTACTTGTGTTAGTCTTACTCATGCATCAACATCTCTGGTCCCATCATGAACAAAAATAAACTCTCTTTTCCTTTCAAAGTTAGGAATCATTAAAAAATTGAAACGAAAATACAAAACTTGAGTCACCCATGGCGTAACAAATAAAATACTACGCATCGACAGGATTGCTTAGAATTAGGGAAGCGGTGCACCCTCCAAAAGACGCTCGGAAAAGCAACCTAAGTGACCTCGAAGTTTCGACAGGTTGAAAGGTTTTGGAATCGATTTGTTATTTTATTGTCAACAAAAAACCTTATTAAACTTTTAGTATTGAAAATACTACTGGGCGCATGGTATAGGACCCATCTTACGAAAAACGTATCGAGAGCGACAGATCTGTCTAGGCCTCTGCGCCGGCCTTGTAACCGTACCGTTCACTTAACGCCATGCTATTAGGGATATAACGTTTCAATAACAATGCAAGCAGTATCTCGAAACTAAAATATAAACGTAAACACTCCTAAACTTGATGGTTTCTTGTGATACATGCCGACACTGCCATATCGTATGTCACTTAGTTTGCATAACTTGCGTTATTTCTTACAGAACATCGTCACTTTCAAATTAATATTAAAAAAACAAAATAACCCAATAAAACATGGACTAGCTCAATTCGATCGTATGGACAAATATATTTAACATTAGGTAAATCAAATTATCAAACACATCTAAATATGGTATAAAAAAAGTACAGTAAGAAAGCACTATACAGGGTGTTCTACAAGCTTTATGACAAAATTTGACAGGCGATAGCTGGGTTAACTTTAAAAAAATTAGCAATGAACATGGGTCCAATTACAGTGAATCCAAGTGGTATTATTAAATTTGACAAAAGTTTTTATTTTTTATTTTATCACTAATAGCTAATGGTACCTAATGCAAATGCTGAAAATACCTATCAATCTAGACATCTATCCTCGGACTCCAAGAGCAGTATAGTTGCATTTGATATTTTCAATATGCTTATATACTTGCAAAAGATGCAAGATCTGTGAATTTTTTATTCCGAGGACAGATAATTTGTTATTAACACAAATGTTGCAAAATAAAAAAGAAATAATTGATCGTTTTCCTAGGTTCTCTATAGGTTAATTGGGCCAAAATAAACACTGCTTGTCTCATGAAACGAAAATTAAATTAAATATTTCGTTTTTTCATGACGGAATGAAATATGAATGTGACAGGAAATCGAACCGCAAATTTTTTTAATTACTTTGACGCATTTTTCAACACTTTATAACTCTCGTTACTTCTTTGAAATCACGCCTTTTTTAATCCATATAAATCCGATTATTTAATATTTGCATTTGTATTTAATATTAACTGGAATATTTTTCCTAATATATGTATTTTACATAATGCATATTTAAAAACATTTTGAATGTGGCGCAACATACGTTATTTACATAATTATATATATAATAATTAAAATATTAATAAATAAAATTAAAAATGTATTTATTTAAAAATGTTAATATGTTATTATGGTTTGCTTTTTTTCTAAAAAAATTACTTATCAATAATAGTTGATTTGTCAATTTCTATACGTTTAGCTTGCGTAAGATCGGTGATAAAGTATAAGAGTCAAAGTTAATTCATCTAAATAATTTCAAAAATTATTTGGTAAATGATTACGTATACTTCCAATCTCTTACATTTAAGTGAATAATGTTAATTTTATTACTATGTAACCGTGAATTTGAAATGCATAAGTATGAAATACAAATATGAATTGCTACAATAAAAAACAAATTTACAAATCAAAAATTTTGACCATCGTTTTCTAAGAACCGTTACTGAGATCTATAAAGTGTTGAGAAGTGCATCCAAGCAATTTAAAAAGATTTGCGGATGGATTTCCTGTCACCTCCATATTTCATTCCGTCATGCAAAAATGAAATATTTCATACCACTTTGGTTTCAAATACCACGAGTACCAAAAGAGGTGAACTATATTAAAAAGTATGGTCTTAATACATCAAACAAAAGTCATGATGATCATTTTCCATAAGAAAACGTTTAAGAAGCTTTGGTAGAAGTTGAGAAATAATTTTTTAAAGATGATAATTTTTGGTCATTTTTCGACTTTTAATCGCCAGTTGTTCAAAAAGGGTGCATTTTGTAAAAAGAATGTCAAAAGGCAAAGAGTGTTTATTTTTGCCCAATTAACCTAGAAAGAAATAATAATGATTATAATAATAATAATATTTATTTTCCTCATAGACAAATGCATTTGTATAGGAATAGTCACATTATTTAAACTAACTTATGCTACGTATGGCTATTTTCATAAAATTCTCCTAATGTATAAAAACACATCTGTCAAGTATTGATTCAGCTTTATTTTAAAATATCTTAAATGTTTGGCTTCTTTTATCTTAGAGGGTAATTTGTTATAGATATATGGACAAGGGTAATCGGGTGAATCCTTTGACAATTTATACTTACAAAAGGGAATATATAAATTATTAACCTGTCCAGTCCCAATGTTGTGGACATCTTTTGTCAACATAAATTTTGTTTTATTTTTAAAGACATATACACATAATTCATAAATAAATACACTTACCCACAAGAGTTAAAATTTTAAAACCTTTAAACAATCCTCTACATGATTCTGTACTGGAAACATTAGCAATGCCCCTTAAAATTCGTTTTTAAATGATTAAAACCTCTGATGACAAGGTGGAGCTACCCCAAACACATATGCCATATCTTAATTCAGATCCTAGTTCTTGTATCAGAATTGATTTTATATTTCTGAACAAATAGCAAACTGTATTTAATTTTGATATTAAGTTACCACAGTGAGGCACTCATCCATTTTGATTCCTAAAAACTTATTTTGCTGTTCCCATTTTAATGTGACATTGTTTATTTTAATATTTAATTTGGGGCATTCCTTTTGTCTGTGGTGAAATCTTATAAGCGTTATTTTCTCTTGGTTCATAAAAAGTGAATTATTATCCTACCAATTACACACTGTCTCTAACACATTTTTACATGTATATGTCAGTAAATCGTCCGATGTATCGGAGATCAGCAGATTTGTCGTCCACATGCAGTACTGAAAATGCGTTTGGTGTCCAATTATCAAGGTCGTTTGTGTATAATACATACAGTATTGGACCCAATACATAACTTTGAGGGACATCCGCTTTCACGGTTCCGTACTTGGAGTTGACTTTATAGGTGGTATTGAAATTGGTGTGAGTTAAGCTAATAAATTGTTTGCAATCTTTTAGAAAAGAGGCTAATCAGTCAAATGCAACTCCTCGTATGCCGTATAAATATAATTTGCCGAATACAGTATGTTTAGATTTATCTTTTCTTTTTTATTTTGCAGCCTTTTTGTTAATAACCAATTACCTGCCATCGGAAACAAAAAGTTGAATAAGGTTTTTGTTGGCTATAAAATAACAAATCGTTTCCAAAAAGTTTCGACCTGTCGAAACTTCGAAGTCACTTAGGTTGCTTTTCCGAGCTTGTTTTTGAGAGTATACAGCTCACCTAAAAGTTTTTAAGTTCTTTCTTCTTATTCACAACGTAGTACGGTCGGATAGCATTGAAACCACGATCTTATTGGAACACGCGGAATTTTCACAAAACTTTTGTAATGACTTTCTATTATCGTCTATATTATTTTTCAAAACTTTGAATTGCGAGGTATTAACCGAAAATTGTTATAAACAATGTTTTTATTGTAAATTCGTATACATACACCTTTTTTCAACATCGACTTTTTCTTGACATGCAAATCTGCACAGTTTTTTCGGTAAAACCAATAAAAATAGGGAAAACTCTGAGATGAAAATAATTGATAAAAGATATTTTTAATAATCTTAAAAAATCAGACAAGGAGAATAAAGTTTTCTTAGCTTTTTAATATTCTTATTACATTTCATGAAAATGCATGTTTTCCAAGCTATGGGGGTTTAATTTCTAAAAAAATAAAAGCAATAATTTTTTCTTCTAAAGCGTAGAGAAACGACACGTAAAATCAATGTTATGATTATTAAAATTAATATAACGATATTATGCATTTTTTTTAAATACAAAGACATTCGTTTAGTAATGTGTATTTTCTATACTTCCTTGTAACCGTACAAAATTCGACCTCGGAACGAAAATACCTCGGGTGTTGTTTTCTCACCTCTTTTCAATATTTCAAATGTCCCATGCATTTTTTATAGTTTACTTCTAAATTAAGGATCTTATAAAATAGAGTTTGAAGTGTATTCAATTTCATGCAATTCGGTTTTTTGCTTATCCCTTAACGACCAAAATTATCTGTAAATGATCGATTCAAGTAATTTAAAATTCTGGGAATTATTCAGATGCTTACATTAATGGCGAAAATAACCCACAGGAGCGAGTTCTTGAAATATATTTATGGGAAATACTTCATTTTATTACTTCAATAAAGTGATAATTCTTATTCTCCGCATAAACTAATTTATTTATTTTAAGATTAATAGTTGTTAGCAATTTTAAAAAGCTTATACAACATTATTTTAATACATGGGTTGAATGAATAAAATTCTTAAGGATTAAGATACAAGTTAATATTTTATTGAAAAAAATAGATATATAATAAAAAATTTTAATGTCACTGGCATTCTACTCGCATTGCGGATTTTCAGACAATCACGACTTGGATTGTATTTATCCAGATAATGAATACACCGCAATTATGTTCGGTATGCCATCTTAAGTCATCTTGGCTTCAGTCACTAATTTACTCTTCTGTTATATTGAGGATTCTTGTAAAACCATGATTTCGTGAGAATGCGACGGTAGTTTCATATAATTAATTGGTAAACTTTCATCCAACATCTTAACCTTCACACACATTCCCAAGCAGCTTACAGTGTCATTTGCCTCCAAGTAGGTATTAATTTTACAAATAATATCCGTTAAAATGCAGTACACGTGCTCTGTAATACCTGTCATTAAGACAGACACTTTGTTTCTTGGAGCATAGCTTACTTTTATCTCACAATATACTTCTTCAGAAATTAATTTTCGCTGGAGTCCATCTGTGATAGTTCTGTCGATTTCTGCATAGTCTTCGGTGGAAAAGATGTGATAACTTTATCTGCACTAAAATCTGCAGGCCATGGTTTATTTAATTTCATAGTCAAATCCCTGCTGATCATTAACACATTTCCATGTAGATGTTTTAACTTTATCACTCTAAATATGAAGTAAAAACGTCTTGTATTTTCCCCGGTCGCAAGATTTCCTAAGCCAATATCTCCTCTACCTGTTGCTATGACGTTTTTTATCAATCTTATTGTATTCATGAAATTGACGCGTTCAGCATTTACTTCATTCTTTCTATTATTAACAGTTTCTAATTTATCTCTTACATTCTCTATCATTTCCGATAAAAGATCAAACAAATCCATGCCTTCTTCTTCACCAATGTATTTCACAATCTTATTCCAACTATTAACGAGTTCAATTTTGTCCATTTTGTTTAAATTTTCTAATGAAGTCCCAATTACGAAGTGTTCTGTAGCGAAATGGTAAAAATAGTCATGTAACTCGGATTGCTTCCTAGTCTCATTGTAGTTATTATTTCTAAACCGCTCTGCCATTTTCTTAGCAAGAACAACCAACTGCGCACATCTATCTTGAAAGTGTGTATTGTAAATGGAGATTTGCTAAAAGAAATGTACAATTAGATACATATTGACAAAAAATAGATAAACATTGTGCGTTTTCGTGAAGTATGAATAAAATTCAAAAAAATCTTAAAGCACATCGTATTTTCACAACGCAGGTTTAACCTATGCGAGAAAACATTAATCGATTATGTATTAATAGTAACACTTACTTGTAATGTGTTTGAGGATGGTGGGATCTCTTCAATACCTTTTCTTGATTGCATCATATTGGAAAATTGTTATTATCACTAAATGTTCAGTTGTAAGTATTAAATTTGAACTGATGGCTACTAATTCTTGCAGGCTGTATTTATAAGTATTTACAATTCTTCCTTCCAATACATGGACATTATTCTACGGGACTTTGAATAAATCAATTTTTATTGGGGCACCTTAACAATGCAAGTGTCAGAAACATTAACTCCTTTCTTGGCAACCACATATTTTGCATTGAATTAGGGGTGGGATTTATAAATCGGTCAATAAATTGCTTTATCTTAGATTAAATAATGTGTTTATCAGGTATTAGGGTACCGTTTGGGATAAAGTAATCTATTTAAATTAGTATAGCAGGTAATTTATTTGATTTCCTGATATTGGAACTCATTAAGTGAGTATTACCAATTTTAAAAATAAAGTTCACAAGGTTCCACTTTCCAATTGAATGACTTTTCAATATTTTAAAATATCGATCTATTTTTTTTTTGAGAGAACTTAGATATTATTAAGTTTCTTTCTGGGCGGGACAAGCGCAAAATTTTCCCTGCATGCGAGTTTTTTGACCGACTTCAAAAATTTTTGACTTGTTTGCCTTTTTTTAATGTTTACTCATTCATTACCCGGGACTAGCTTATATAGTCCATTGAAATATTACAAAAATTATTGCCGAACATCGCATTTTGGGCGGTATAAAATTTTCTTTTGATGTGTAGGTGGGGTCAGTGTGAGTATAAAACGCGGTTTTCAGGGTTGAAAGCCCCGGCAACTTCATAAAAGGGGGTGTAAACAGTTTTTCCGCGATATCTTGAGAACCGTAAGTCTCACAAAAATTTTTCTTAAGACATCCTTTGTAGAGAAGTAAATTCTCTATATGCTTCTCACCGTAAAATTGAAAATAAAAAAATAATAATTAATAATGGACTAAAATTTCAAAAATATTATTCAAAGGTTATAACTTTTTATACCTCGGGTGTTGTTTTCTCACCCCTTTTCAATATTTCAATTTTCCCATGCATTTTTCGTGTTTTACTACAAAACTAAGGATCTTATAAAATAACGTTTAATGTGTATTCAATTTCATGCAATTCGGTTTTTTGCTTATCCCTTAACGACCAAAATTATCTGTAAACGATCGATTCAAGTAATTTAAAATTCTGGGAATTGTTTAGATGCTTACATTGATGGCGAGATTAACCCACAGGAGTGAGTTCTTAAAATATATATATATATATATATGGGAAATACTTCATTTTATTACTTCAATAAAGCGATAATTCGTATTTTCCGCATGAACTAATTTATTTATTTTAAGATTAGTAATAATCGTTAGCAATTTTAAAAAGCTTATAAAACATTATTTTAATACATGGGTTGAATGAATAAAATTCTTAGGGATTAAGATAAAAGTTAACATTTTATTGAAAATAATAGATATATTTAAAAAAATTAAATGTCACTCGCATTCTACTCGCATTGCGGATTTTCAGACAATCGCGACTTGGATATTATTTATCCAAATAATGAATACACTGCAGTTACGTTCGGTATGCCATCCTAAGTCATCTGGGCCTCAGTCAATAATTTACTCTTCTGTGATATTGAGGATTCTTGTAAAACCATGATTTCAATTGGTGAACTTTCATCCAACATCTCAACCTTCACACACATTCCCAAGCAATTTACAGTGTCATTTGCCTTCAATTAGGTATTAATTTTACAAATAATATCCGATAAAATGTAGTACACATGCTCTGTAACACCTGTAATTAAAACAGACACTTTGTTTTTCGGAGCATAGCTTAATTTTATCTCTCAATATTCTTCCTTAGAAATAGATTTTCGCTGGAATCCATCTGTGATAATTCTGTCGATTTCTACATAGTCTTCAGCGGAAAAGATGTGTATATTAACTTTATCTGCACTAAAATTTGCAGGCCGTGGTTTATTTATTTCATAGTCAAATCCCTGCTGATTATTAACACATTTTCATGTAGATTTTTAACTTTATCACTCTAAATATGAAGTTAAAACGTCTTGTATTTTCCCCGGTCGCAAGCTTTCCTAAGCCAATATCTCATCTACATATTGCTATGGCGTTTTATCAATCTGATGAAATTAACGCGTTCAGCATTTACTTCATTATTTCTATTATTACCAGTTTCTAACTTATCTCTTACATTCTCTATTATTTCCGATAAAAGATGAAACAAATCCATGCCTTCTCCTTCACCAATGTATTTCACAATCTTATTCCAACTGTTAACGAGTTCAACTTGGTCCATTTTGTTTAAGTTTTCTAAGTCCCAATTACGAAGTGTTCTGTAGCTAAATGGTAAAAGCGAAATGGTAAAAATAGCCATGTAACTCGAATTGCTTCCTAGTCTCATTATAATTATTATTTCTAAACCGCTCTGCCATTTTCTTAGCAAGAACATCTGCGCACATCTATTTTGAAAGTGTGTATTGTAAATGGAGATTTGCTAAAAGAAATGTATAGTTAGATTCATATTGACAAAAAATTGATAAAAAATGTGCGTTTTCGTGAAGTATGAATAAGATACAATAAATCTTAAAGCACATCATATTTTCACAACGCAGGTTGAACCTATGCGAGAAAACCTTCATCGATCATGTATTAATAGTAACACTTACTTGTGGTGTGTTTGAGGATGATGGGATCTCTTCGGTGCCTTTTCCTGATTGCATCGTATTGGAAAATCATTATAATCACCAGATGCTCACTTGTAAGTATTAAATTTGAACATTATTCTACAGGACTTTGAATAAATTAATTGTTTGGGGGCATCTTAACAATTGTAGCAACTGTCAGAAACATTAAATCCTTTCTGGGCAACCACATATTTTGCATTGAATTAGAGATGGGATTTATAAATCGGTCAATAAATTGCTTTATCTTAGATTAAATCATGTGTTTATCAGGTATTAGTGTACTGCTTAGGATAAAATAATTTATTTAAATTAATGTAACAAACAGGTAATTTGTTTAATTTCCTGGTATTGGAAAACATTAAGTGAGTATTACCAATTTTAAAAATAAAGATCACACGGTTCCACTTTCCAATTTAATAACGTTTCAATATTTTAAAATATCGATCTGTTTTTTTGAGAGAACTTATATATTATCAAGAATTTCTTTAACCGACTTTAAAAACCTTTGACTTGCTTGTCTTTTTTTTAATGTTTACTCATTCATTACCCGGGACTCGCTCATATAGTCCATTGAAATGTTACAAGATTATGGGCGAATCTTACATTTTTGGGCAGGACAAGATTTTGGTTTGGTGTGTAGGTGGGGTCAGTGTGAGTATGAAACTCGATTGTCAGGGTTGAAAGCCCCGACATCTTGAGAATGGGGGTGTAAACAGTTTTTCCGCGATATTTTGAGAACCGTAAGTCTCGCAAAAAATGTTCTTAAGACATACTTTGTAGATAATTAAATTCTCTACATACTTCTTACCGTAAAATTGAACATGATAAAATTGTAATTAAATGTAGACTAAAATTTCCAAGAAAAACATTATTCAAGGGTTATAACTTTTTTACTATTGATTTTATTGAAAGGTAATATCAGATGTTTTTGGTACATCTTACTGTGAACAATTTTCTGTATACATTTTTTAAATTTCCTTTCTTTTGGAAGGTGTTAGGGCGCTACAAAGGGATCAAACCAAGTACTTCATTTAAACCGCGCGAAAGGGTGCACGAAAGTACACCTGTCTGGAACTACTTTGACAATACGTTTCTTGGGTCACTGATTACGAAAGTTCTGTAATCCTAATAATTCAGGAACACCCCTGACAACGCCAGTTTGGACGGTTTTCCCGTTTTTTAATATTAATTTGCAAAGGAGATTTGTACCAAATGTAGCCAATTTATATGATTAGGGATAATCAAAGAGGATTAAAACCACCAGTATTTGGTAAATCTATATTATGATTGTTAAAATAAATTTAACGATATTGTGCATTTTTTTATACAAAAACATTCGTTTAGTAATGTGTATTTTCTATATTTCCTTATAACCGAACAAAATTCGACCTCGGAATGAAAATACCTCGGGCGTTGTTTTCTCACCCCTTTTCAATATTTCAATTTTCCCATGCATTTTTCATGATTTACTACAAAATTAAGGATCCTATAAAATAAAGTTTGGAGTGTATTCAATTTCATGCAATTCCGTATTTTGCTTATCCCTTAACGACCAAAATTATCTGTAAATGATGGAATCAAGTAATTTAAAATTCTGGGAATTATTTAGATGCTTACACTGATGGCGAAATTAACCCACAGTTCTTAAAACATATATGGGAAATACTTCATTTTATTACTTCAATAAAGCGACAATTCTTATTTTCCGCATAAACTAATTTACTTATATTAAGATTAATAATCGTTGGCAATTTTAAAAAGCTTATAAAACATTATTTTTGATACATGGGTTGAATGAATAAAATTCTTAAGGGTTAAGATAAATGTAAACATTTTATTAAAAAATAGATATACAAAAAAAACAAATTTAATGTCACCTGCATTCTACTCGCATTGGGGATTTTCAGACAATCATGACTTGGATTGTATTTATCCAGATAATGAATACACTGCAATTACGTTCGGTATGCCATCTTAAGTCATCTGGGCTTCGGTCATTAATTTACTCTTCTGTGATATTGAGGATTCTTGTAAAATCATGAGTTTCTGAGAATGCGACGGTAGTTTCATATATTCAATTGGTAAACGTTCATCCAACATCTTAACCTTCACACACATTCCCAAGAAGTTTACAGTGTCATATGCCTTCAAGTAGGTATTAATTTTACAAATAATATCCGTTGAAATGCAGTACACATGCTCTGTAATACCTGTCATTAAAACAGACACTTTGTTTTTCGGAGCATAGCTTACTTTTAACTCCCAATATTCTTCTTCAGAAATAGATTTTCGCTGGAGTCCATCTGTGATAGTTCTGTCGATTTCTGCATAGTCTTCAGTGGAAAAGATGTGTATATTAACTTTATCTGCACTAAAATCTGCAGGCCGTGGTTTATTTAATTTCATAGTCAAATCCCTGCTGATCATTAACACATTTCCATGTAGATTTTTTAACTTTATCACTCTAAATATGAAGTAGAAACGTCTTGTATTTTCCCCGATCGCAAGGTTTCCTAAGCCAATGTCTCCTCTACATGTTATGACGTTTTTTATCAATCTGATTATATTCATGAAATTGACGCGTTCAGCATTCACTTCATTCTTTCTATTATTGTCAGTTTCTAACTTATCTCTTACATTCTCTATCATTTCCGATAAAAGATCAAACAAATCCATGCCTTCTTCTTCACCAATGTATCTCACAATCCTATTCCAACTGTTAACGAGTTCAGTCTTGTCCATTTTGTTTAAATTTTCTAATGAAGTCCCAATTACGAAGTGTTCTGTAGCGAAATGGTAAAAATAGCCATGTGACTCGGATTGCCTCATAGTCTTATTGTAGTTTTTATTACTAAACCGCTCTGCCATTTTCTTAGCAAGAACAACCAACTGCGCACATCTATCTTGAAAATGTGTATTGTAAATGGAGATCTGCTAAAAGAAATGTATAGTTAGCTTCACATTGATAAAAAATTTATAAAAAATGTGCGTTTTCGTGAAGTATGAATAAGATTCAAGAAATCTTAAAGCACATCATATTTTCACAACGCATGTTGAACCTATGCGAGAAAGCCCTAATCGATTATGTATTAATAGTAACACCTACTTGTGATGTGTTTGAGGATGAAGGGATCGCTTCAATGCCTTTTCTTGATTGCATCATATTGGAAAATTTTTATTATCACTAGATGTTCACTTGTAAGTATTAAATTAGAACTAATGGCTACTAATTCTTGGACGCGGTATTTATAAGAATTTACAAATCTTTTTTCTAATACATGGACATTACTCTACGGCACTTTGAATAAATTAGTTTTTATTCGGGCATCTTAACAATAGTAGCAATTATCAGAAACATTAAATCCTTTCTTGGCAAAGCATATTCTGCATTGAATTAGGGGTGGGATTTATAAATCGGTCAATAAATTGCTTTATCTTAGATTAAATCATGTGTTTATCAGGTATTAGGGTACCGTTTGGGATAAAATAATTTACATAAATTAGTATAGCAGGTAATTTATTTGATTTCCTTGTATTCCAAAACATTAAGTGAGTATTACCAATTTTAAAAATAAAGTTCACAAAAGTTCACAAGTTAAATTGAAAATGAAAAAATTATAATTAAAAATAGACTATAATTTCAAAAATATTATTCAAGGGTTACAACTTGTTTTCTATTGATTTTGATCAGATGCTTTTTGTACAACATCTTATGGCGAACGATTTTCTCTACTGATTTTTAAATTTGTTTTCTTTGGAGAGGCGCTAGGAGGCTGCAAAGGGATCAAACCAAGTAGTCCATTCAAAATATACGAGAGGGTGCACGAGAGAACACATGTCTGATACTACCTTGACTATATGTTTCTTGAGTCACTGATTACGAAAATTGGGGTCATGTAATCCTAAAAATTGATCAATAGATCGTTTTCCTAGGTTCTCTAAGTTAATTGGGACAAAATAAACACTTCTTAATTAAACGAAAATTAAATTAAATGTTTCATTTTTACTTCCACATCCACGTAGTGGATTGGAAGTATAGTAATCGCAAAAAAAATTTCAAAAATTTTTATTCGTGAAATAGGTTTAGAATGTCATGAAACGTCGAGATTTTAAATTTGAGCAAAAAAAAAATGTCTGTCTGTCGGTCTGTCTGTCTATCTGTCTGTCTGTCTGTCTGTCTGTCAGTCTGCCTGTCTGTCAGTCTGCCTGTCTGTCCGTCTGTCTGTCCGTCTGTCTGTCTGTCTGTCTGTCTGTCTGTCTGTCTGTCTGTCTGTCTGTCTGTCGGTCTGTCTGTCGGTCGGTCTGTCTGTCGGTCTGTCTGTCTGTCTGTCTGTCTGTCTGTCTGTCGGTCTGTCTGTCTGTCTGTCTGGCTGGCTGTCTGTCTGTCTGTCTGTCTGTCTGTCTGTCTGTCTGTCTGTCTGTCTGTCTGTCGGTCGGTCTGTCTGTCTGTCTGTCTGTCTGTCTGTCTGTCTGTCTGTCTGTCTGTCTGTCTGTCTGTCTGTCTGTCGGTCTGTCTGTCTGTCGGTCTGTCTGTCTGTCTGTCTGTCTGTCTGTCGGTCTGTCTGTCTGTCTGTCTGTCTGTCGGTCTGTCTGTCTGTCTGTCTGTCTGTCTGTCTGTAACTTTTTTTTATTTTCCGCACGTTTTCGCCGGAACGGTCTAAGATATTGGCTTGAAATTTTGTACACGTATATACTAACACGAGATCTGGAACTGGATTGTTTTTTGAGGATATCCGGTGAAGGGTTGGGGGTTAAATAGGGGTAAATAGGGGAAAATAAGTAAAGCAATCTTGTAAGAGTACAGAAACTTGAAATTCGGTGTATGTGCTAGAAGTTAAAGCCTCATATTTTTTTATGATATTTTTCAACCCCCCACCACCCCTACCCCATTAATGGGGTAGATAAAATAAAGTTGAGATATTCATTTCAAATTTCGTACACGTATGTATTATAACGACGTCTGGAATTAGATTATATTTTGAGATGATTCCGTTGAAGAGTTGGGGGTTAATTTGGGGTAAATAGGGGAATGTAAGTAAACCAAGTTAGTAAGAGTACAGAAACTTGAAATTCTGTGTATGTACTAGAAGCCGAAGCTTCAGATTTTTTTTAATAATATTTTTTAACCCCCACCACCCCTACTCCAATATGACAAGGGTTGATAAAATAAAATTGAAATATTCATTTGAAATTTGGTACACGTATGTATTATAACGACATCTGGAACTAGATTATATTTTGAGATGATTCTGTTGAAGGGTTGGGGGTTAAATAAGGGTAAATAGGGGGAAATAAGTAAAGCAAGCTGGTAAGACTACAGAAACTTGAAATTCGATGTATGTACTAGAAGCCAAGGTCTCAGATTATTTATAATATTTTTCAACCCCCACCACCCCTACTTCATTATTAAAAGGGTTGATAAAATAAAATTGAGATATTCATTTGAAATTTGGTACACGTATGAATTATAACGACATCTGGAACTTGATTATATTTTGAGATGATTCCGTGGAAGGGTTGGGAGTTATTTAGGGGTAGATAGGGGGAAATAAGTAAAGCGAGCTGGTATGAGTACAGAAACTTGAAATTCGGTGTATGTACTAGAAGCCAAGGCCTAAAATGTTTTAATAATATATTTCAGCCCCCCACCACCCCTACTCCATTATTCAAGGGGTTGATAAAATAAAATTGAGATATTCACATGGAATTTAGTACGCATATGTATTATAACGACATCTGGAACTGGATTATATTTTGAGATGATTCAGTTGAAGGGTTGGGGGTTAAATAGGGTTATATAAGGGAAAATAAATAAAGCAAGCTGGTAAAAGTACAGAAATTTGGGATTTGGTGTATATACTAGAAACGAAGGTCTCATGTTTTTTTATTAGTATTTTCCATCCCCCCACCACCCCCACTCCCTTATTAAAAGAGTTTATAAAATTAAATTTAAATTTTCACTTGAAATTTGGTACATGTATGTATTAAAACTAGATTATATTTTGACATGATTGCGTTGAAGGAGTGGGGGTAAGTAGAGGTAAATAGGGAAAAATAAGTAAAGCAAGCTGGTAAGAATACTGCAACTTGAAATTCGGTGTATGTCCTAGAAGCTTAGGCCTCAGATTTTTTAATAATATTTTTCAACCCTTCCACTACCCTTACTACATTATTAGAGGGGTTGATAAAATAAAATTGAGATATTCACTTGTAATTTGGTAGACGTATGTATTATAACGACATCTGGAACTAGATTATATTTTGGGAGATCCCGTAGAAGGGTTGGGGTTAACAGGAGGACTAGGGGAAAATAAGTAAATCAAGCTGGTAAGAGTACAGAAATTTGGGATTCGCTGTATATACTAGAAACCAAGATTTCTTTCTAATATTTTTCAAACTCCACCACCTCCGCTTCATTATTAATGGGATTGATAACATCAAATTGAGA
Source organism: Stenurella melanura (assembly GCA_963583905.1). Taxonomy (NCBI): domain Eukaryota; kingdom Metazoa; phylum Arthropoda; class Insecta; order Coleoptera; family Cerambycidae; genus Stenurella; species Stenurella melanura. Next base: position 70,749,591 of record OY757312.1, on the reverse strand, counting down.
TATTCACTTGAAAGTTAGTACACGTATGTATTGTACTTACATCTGATTGAGATGACTGCATTGAAGGGGTGGGAGGTGGTAGGTTGTGAATAGTGGAAAATAAATACGGTAAACTAGAAACTTCATTTTTAACGTATATGATAGAAACCAACTCCTCAAACTTTTCTATGACATCTGCCCCAAATATTAAAATTTTATGACCAATAATTTCCACATACTAGAGTGCAAATATAGTCAAGATGTTTCCTTTAAAGTGACTTGGATGAAGAATCTGGATGTGGAAGTAGTGATTCCTTAGGCAGCGGTTTTCATGACGGAATGAAATATGAATGTGACAGGAAATCGAATCGCAAATCTTTTTTAATTGTTTTGACGCATCTTTCCACACTTTGTAACTCTCGTTACTTCTTTGAAATCGCGCATTTTTTAATCCATATAAATCCGATTTTTTAATATTTACTTTTGTATTTAATATTAACTGGAATATTTTTCCTAATATATGTATTATGTATTTTACATAATGCATATTAAAAAAAAATTGAATGTGACGTGACATACATTATTTATATAATTATATATATAATACAGTTAAAATGTAAATATAAATAGATGGATTAAAATATATTTCTTTGACAATATAAATCTGTTATTATGGTTTGCTTTTTTTCTGAAGAAAACACTTATCAATAATAATTGATTCATCAGTTTCCTATAGCGCGTTCTGCTTGAATGCGTAAGATCGTTGATAAAGTATAAGAGTCAAAGTTAATTCATCTAATTAGTTTTAAAAATTATTTGGTAAATGATTACGTATACTTCCAATCTATTACATTTAAGTGAATAATGTTAATTTTATTACTATGTAACCGTGAATTTGACATGCAGAAGTATGAAATACAAATATGAATTGCTACAATAAAAACAAATTAACAAATCAAAGATTTTGACAATCGTTTTCTAAGAACCGTTTGAAAATTTCGGTAAAGCTGAAAAAAAACGTTAAAAACGCAAATTATGTTTCATTTTTTGAATTTGAATTTGCCGTAGTTTAAAAAAAAGCGCACTTTCAAAAAAGTAACAAGATTTATAAAGTGTTGAAAAGTGCATCCAAGCAATTTAAAAAGATTTGCTGATGGATTTCCTGTCACCTTCATATTTCATTCCGTCATGCAAAAATGAAATATTTCATACAACTTTGGTTTCAAACACCACGAGTACCAAAAGAGGTGAACTATAATAAAAAGTATGGTCTTAAAACATCAAACAAAAGTCATGACGATCATTTTCCATAAGAAAACGTTTAAGAAGCTTTGGTAGAAGTTGAGAAATAATTTTAAGATGATCATTTTTGGCCATTTTTCGACTTTTAATCGCCAGTTGTTCAAAAATGGTGCATTTTGTAAAAAGAATGTCAAAAGACAAAAAGTGTTTATTTTTACCCAATTAACCTAGAGAGTAATAATAGTAATAATAATAATATTTATTTTCCTCATAGACAAATGCATTTGTATAGGAATAGTCATATTACCTAAACTAACTTGCGCTACTTATGGCTATATTCATAAAATTCTCCTAATGTATAAAAACATATCTGTCAAGTATTGATTCTGCCTTATTTTAAAATGACTTAAATGTTTGACTTCTTTTGTCTTAGAGGGTAACTTGTTATAGATATATGGACATGGGTAATTGGGTGAATCCTTTGACAATTTATACTTACAAAAGGGAATATATAAACTATTAACTTGTCGATTCCCAATGTTGTGGACACCTTTTGCCAACATAAATTTTGTTTTATTTTTAAAGACATATATACATAATTCATAAATAAATACACTTACAAGAGTTAAAATTTTAAAATCTTTAAACAATCCTCTACATCTAGCGTTGGAGCCACAATTTTCTCGGAACGCGAGGAATTTTTACAAAAACTTTTGTAATGAGTTTCTGTTATCCTCTATATTATTTTTCATAACTTTTGATTACGTAGTATTAACCGACAATTGTTATAAACAATGTTTTTATTGTTAATTTGTTAACTTATTAAATTTCGCCAAGAGTTAAATATATGATAGATTATTTCGTAGCTTCATGGAAAATAGCAACTTTTTGCTCTTGTTAATTTAAAAAATACGCGTATTTCCGAGACACAGGTGTTTGAAATTTTTCAAAAAGATGGGAGGGGAAATTAAAATTGTTAGAAGAAATCGGAAAAAAATCAAGTAAGTTTATTTTTTAATATACACCTTTTTTCGACGTCGACTTTTTCTTGATATTCAAATCTGCAGTTTTCTCGGTAAAACCAATAAAAATAGGGGAAACATTGAGATGAAAATCATTGATAAAAAATATTTTTAAAAATCTGAAAGAATCAGACAAGGAGAATAAAGTTTTCTTAACGTTTTAAGATTTTTATTATGTTCCATGAAATGCAAATTTTCCGAGCTATAGAGATTTAATTTTCAAAAAATATTAACAATTTTTTTCATCTGAAGTGTAGAGAAACGACACGTAAAATCAATGTTACAATTATTAAAATTAATTTAATGATATTACGCATTTTTTTCAAATACAAAAACATTCGTTTAGTAATGTGTATTTCCTTGTAACCGAACAAAATTCGACCTCGGAATGAAAATACCTCGGGGGTTGTTTTCTCACCTTTTTTCAATATTTCAATTTTCCCATGCATTTTTCATGATTTACTACAATATTGAGGATCTTGTAAAATACAGTATGAAGTGTATTCAATTTCATGTAATTCGGTTTTTTGCTTATCTCTTAACGACCAAAATTATCTGTAGAGTATCAATTTAAGTAATTTAAAATTCTGGAAATTGCTTAGATGCTTACACCGATGGCGAGATTAATCCACAGGAGCGAGTTTTTAAAATGTAATACTTCATTTTATTACTACAGTAAAGCGATAATTCTTATTTTCTGCATAAACTAATTTATTTATTTTAAGATTAATAATCGTTAGGAATTTTAAAAAGCTTATAAAACATTATTTTTGATACATGGGTTGAATGAATAAAATTCTTAAGGGTTAAGATAAATATAAACATTTTATTGAAAAAAATAGATATATAAAAAAAAATTAATGTCACTCGCATTCTACTCGCATTGCGAATTTTCAGACAATCACAACTTGGATTGTATTTATCCAGATAATGAATACACTGCAATTACGTTCGGTATGCCATCTTAAGTCATCTGGGTTTCAGTCATTAATTTACTCTTCTGTGATATTGAGGATTCTTGTAAAACCATGATTTCCTAAGAATGCGACGGTAGCTTCATATATTCAATCGGTAAACTTTCAGCCAACATCTTAACCTTCACACACATTCCCAAGCAGTTTACAGTGTCATATGCCTTCAAGTAGGTATTAATTTTACAAACAATATCCGTTAAAATGTAGTACACATGATCTTTAATACCTGTAATTAAAACAGACACTTTGTTTTTCGGAGCATAGCTTAATTTTATCTCCCAATATGCCTCTTTAGAAATAGATTTTCGCTGGAGTCTATCTGTGATAGTTCTGTCAATTTCTGCATAGTCTTCAGTGGAAAAGATGTGTATATTAACTTTATCTGCACTAAAATCTGCAGGTCGTGGTTTATTTAATTTCATAGTTAAATCCCTGCTGATCATTAACACATTTTCATGTAGATTTTTCAACTTTATCACTCTAAATATAAAGTAAAAACGTCTTGTGTTTTCCCCTGTCGCAAGCTTTTCTAAGCCAATATCTCCTCTACATATTGCTATGACGTTTTTTATCAATCTGATTGTATTCATGAAATTGACGCGTTCGGCATTTACTTCATTCTTTCTGTTAGTACCAGTTTCTAACTTATCTCTAACATTCTCTATGATTTCCGATAAAAGATGAAACAAATCCATGTCTTCTTCTTCACCAACGTATTTCACAATCTTAGTCCAACTGTTAACGAGTTCAATTTTGTCCATTTTGTTTAGATTTTCTAATGAAGTCCCAATTACTAGGTGTTCTGTAGCGAAATGGTAAAAATAGCCATGCAACTCGGATTGCTTCCTAGTCTCATTGTAGTTATTATTTCTAAACCGCTCTGCCATTTTCTTAGCAAGAACAACCAACTGCGCACATCTATCTTGAAAGTGTGTATTGTAAATGGAGATTTGCTGAAAGATAAATATATAGTTAGATTCATATTGGTAAAAAATTGGCAAAAAATGTGCGTTTTCGTGAAGTATGAATAAGATTCAAGAAATCTTAAAGCACATCATATTTTCACAACGCAGGTTGAACCTATGCGAGAAAACCCTAATCGATTATGTATTAATAGTAACACCTACTTGTGATGTGTTTGAGGATGATGGGATCGTTTCAATGCCTTTTCTTGATTGCATCATATTGGAAATTTATTATTATCACTAGATGTTCACTTGTAAGTATTAAATTTGAACTGATGGCTTCTAATTCTTGCAGGCGGTATTTATAAGAATTAACAATTCTTTTTTCTAATACATGGACATTACTCTACGGGACTTTGAATAAATTAATTTTTATTGGGGCATCTTAACAATAGTAGCAATTGTCAGAAATATTAAATCCTTTCTTGGCAACCACATATTTTCCATTGAATTGGGGGCGGGATTTATAAATCGGTCAATAAATTGCTTTATCTTAGATTAAATCTTGTGTTTATCAGGTATTAGGGTACCGTTTGGGATAAAGTAATTTATTTTAATTAGTATAGCAGGTAATTTATTTGATTTCCTGATATTGGAACACATTAAGTGGGTATTACTAATTTTAAAAGTAAAGTTCACAAGGTCCCACTTTCCAATTTAGTAACTTTTCAATATTTTAAAATATATTTTTTTGGGAGAACTCAGATATTATCAAGTTCCTTTCTGGGAGGGCCATGCGTAAAATTTACCCTGCATGCCAGTTTTTTTAACCGACTTCAAGAAATTTTGACTTGCTTGTCTTTTTTTAATGTTTAGTCATTCATTACCCGAGACTAACTTATATAGTCCATTGAAATATTACAAGATTATGGCCGAACCTTGCATTTTGGGCAGTACAAGATTTTATCTTGATGTGTAAGTGGGGTCAGTGTGAGTATAAAACTCGGTTTTCAGGGTTGAAAGCCCCGACATCTTGAAGAAGGGGGTGTCAACAGTTTTTCCGCGATACCTTGGGAACCGCAAGTCTCACAAAAATTTTTCTTAATACATTCTTTGTAGAGAATTACATTCTCTACGTACTTCTTACCGTTAAATTGAAATTGTAAAAATTGTAATTAAAAATAGACTGTAATTTCAAAAATATTATTCAAGGGTTATAACTTTTTTTCTATTGATTTTGATCAGATGCTTTTTGTAGAACATCTTATTGCGAACAATTTTCTCTACTCATTTTTAAATTTCTTTTCTTTGGAGAGTTGTTAGGACGCAGCAAAGGGACTGGGAAAAACTAAAGTTTCGCCAGAATTACATTAAAATTGGTAGTTAGATATTTCCGAAATACTGAATCATATGCCAGCAACGAAATATTCAAAATGGCAATTCCAATAATGCTGTTCTGTTTATGAGTTAAACGAAAAATAGTTACGCTCTTACTTTAATGGTAAATATTATTATTTATCCAATAGTTGCCAGGAACGAGAGAAATAGTTTGCGGAAACGGTGTTAAATAATTACTTATAATCCCCAGACTGTTAGGAGGATGATTACTAAATTCAATAGGGATCTAATCGAATAGTATACGAAACGATCAGTGGATCTATCGAGGATTGAAGCCTGTAAAGTGTTTCCATACATACAGACCAATTGATCGAGACATATAGCAATTTTTATTTATAGTTTTAAAGCGAAGAGTATAATAGCTTGTTATACGAAAAATAAGATAACCATTGTACTCTTCGTCGATTTCCCGTACTTTTTATATAATTGTTGCACATTCTACAGAATACTCTTCGCAGTTTTTTTGTTATTAAAAAATATTTGCGAATAGTATAATAAGATTAGTTTGTATTAACGAATATATAACTGCGTGATGAACGAAAGCTGCCAAAGCTTGGTCTATACCTTATCGCATTTGTGACAAATTTATTGCTGTTAAGCTGATATATGATATATGAATAGGGACTATTGCCGCTTTTGCAGTGTAGCAATATTATATGATATAAATATATAAATGTGAAGAATTGAAATATTTAATAACTTTCTTATTCATTCATCGATTTTGCTCAAAGACAATAGGATTCGTGCTCTAACACTACTTTACTGTCCAAATGTCACTACAATCCGACTTCTCTTTCTTAAGTTATCGTGCTTAAATCAAACGTGACGGACGGGCGGACAGATACTTTTTGAAAGATCCAAATTTAATTTCGAATTTGATAAATTTTGATACATAGGATCATATTCTTGCATTCTTACGTCTCGACGTCTAGCGTCGCTTTTGTAAAACTTGTGTATGTGATAAATTTTGATATCTAAACCTGTGTTCTTGCATTTTTACGTCTCGACGCCGACCGACACCTAGCGTTGTTTTTGTAAAACACGTGTATTTGATAAATTTTGATTCCTGGATTCATATTCTTGCAATTTTACGTCTCGACGCCGACCTACGCCCAGAGTCGTTTTTGTATAACTGGTGTATTTGATAAACTTTGATATCTATTTGATAAATTCTGATACCTAGATTTTCATTCTTGCACTTTTACGTCTCGACGCTGTCCCATGCCTAGCGTCGTTTTTCTAAAACTTGCGTATTTGATAAATTTTGATATCTAAGTCTATGTTCTTGCATTTTTACATCTCGACGCCGACCGACGCCTAGCGTCATTTTTGTAAAACTCATGTATTTGATAAATTTTGATTCCTAAATTCATATTCTTGCAATTTTACGTCTCGACGCTGACCTACGCCCAGCGTCGTTTTTGTGTAACTTGTGTATTTGATAAGCTTTGATAGGAGTATTTCTAAGAGATTTACACAAAGCCTATAAATGATCAGGAGATCACGAAGTTTATTCAGGAAAAAAAAATCATCGTGTTAAAATTAAACAGTCTAAAAAAATTACTATGAGAAATTTTTTAATTCAAATAATGAATCGAAGGCAGCATGGCAAATTATCAAAAATAGTAATGACAAAAAAGAGCTTCCTAAAAACTTTGTTGACTCTGATGGTAATAATATTAACGACATGCAAATTGCAGCTGACGCGTTTAATAACTTTTTATCAACTCTGTAAAAACACTAACTAAAAATATGCCTTCTATGTTTAATGATAATAAACAAGTTTTTAATCACAATGCCATTTTTTTTGTTCCCATTCAGTTCAAATGAAATGCTTAATATTATAAATTCAGTTTCGACGAAAAATTCATCTGGTTATGATGATATACCATGTTCACTCCTAAATAAAGTAGCGGAATTCATTGTTGAATCGTTAACCTATCTTGTTAGCCTGTCGCTTGTAGAGAGGATTTTTGCTGATATTTTAAAAAAATCTTCAATCATACCAATACACAAGAAAAATGATAAATCTATAATCTCAAACTATAGAGGTACCTATTGCTCTTCTATCTGCTTTTTTTAAACTTTTGAAAAGTCCTATTATGTTAGATCAAATGACTTTGTGTTTAAACAAAATTTATTATCAAAATACCAGTTTGGTTTTCGGAAAGGCTTGTCAACTAAAGATGCTGTATTGTCACTTTACAATTATATTTTAAATAATTTTGAAAACAAATCAAAAATTGCTTGTATGTTTTTTGACTTAACACGTGCGTTTGACATGGTTAACCACATGTTGCTACTGGATAAACTTGGATTTATGGAATTCGTGGTCCAGCCTTATCCTAGATAGAGTCGTATTTAAAGGAAAGAACGCAATCCGTCTTTTTGAGAGATGCCGAAAAAATCGTTACGTCTAACTATCTTAAGGTTTCCACAGGTGTTCCTCATGGGAGCATTCTGTGGCCCTTATTATTTATTCTGTTTATTGATAATATTGCACTTCACGTAAGAGATGCTTTCATATCGCTTTTTGCCGATGATTCCACCGTTACGGTTAATTCGAACGACCCAGATGAACTCAGCCTTAAAGCCAGTAACACCATTAAATCAATGCAAGATTTCTGTGAGAGTACCGGTCTCGCACTTAATAATATAAAAACAGGTTTATTACGTTTTGCTAGTAAAAACAGGATTACAGCATATTAGTTAAAATTGATTACCGCACCGTAGAACAAAATTATAGCGTTAAATTCCTTGGGGTTTATATGGATTCCCTTTCAAGTGTTTACACTTTAAATACAAAATTGAGCGTACGATGTATTTCAAACCTCCTCGTCACTCGTGCAGACTCCTGTTCAGTGAATTAGGAATCCATCTCTATACGTCTTAAGCCGTGTAATCCATACAAAAGAAAATTTTGGTCAGTTCAATAGCATGAATGACACTAGTCATAATCTACGACATATAATTTGAACATACCAGCTCACACCTTATCCATCGTTGCAAAAGGTCCTAAATTAACGTCTGTAAAATTATTCAACAAGTTACTCATCCACCTTAAAAAAAAATAACATCATCCATCGATTCAAAAGAGAAGTAAAGTCGCTGTTACTCAAATAATCGTCTACACTATTTGTGTTTTACGTAATTTTATAACTGATTCATACATTTTCTTTTTGTATTTACATTGATATATGTGCATTTTACCAAATTGACTATATTCCGATGCTTTTTATGAGTATGGAAATAAAGTTTATTATTATCATTATTACTATTATTATTACATCTAAATATATGTTTTTGCATAGCGTCGTTGTTATAGTACTTCCGAATTTGATAAATTTTTTACCTAGATTCATATTCTTGTATCTTCACGTCTCGACGCCGATCGACACCTTTCTGTAAAACTTGTATTTGAATAATTTTGATATCTAAATTCATGTTTTTGCAAACCGACACCTAGCGTCGTTTTTGTAAAACTAGTGTGTTTGTTAAATTTTGATACCTAGATTAATATTCTCGCATTTTTACGAAACACATTATTTGTGGAATATTAATGTTAACGTATTATTGAACTTTTCTTTATTTCTACCCCCTGTACATTTTACAAACTTTGTAAATATCATGTCAGGCTTGAAAATTAGCCATGTTCAATGTCTTAACGAGGCTTGCTAAATTGCAACTTCTGTAAAAATTTTTATGACATCTGCCCTAATATTACTAAATTCTATAACCAATTATTTCCGCATTCTAAAGGGCAAATATAATCAAGAAGTTTACCTTTAAAGAGACTTGGAAGGAAAATCTGGATGTAGAAGTACTTATCAGGCAGCGTTTTGTATTTGTTGCTAAATAAATCGAAGAAAGAGACTTCAAGAAATGTATTGACATATATAACATTCCATTTAAAAAAAGGCACTTAATCCTAAAATATTGTCTTGGCTCGCCTTGTATATTCGAAGAATATATCTGGTTATAGACTTTCTTGTCTAGTGTATTTGTATTTTTTTTTTAATTTCCAGATATCATAAAATTCGAGCTATCGAAATCCGACGCGCTATTGCCCCACCCTGTGTATATTAGGTATAATAACTTTGCAAGCTTAAAAATTAGATTTCCTTAATCAACCAAATTGCCATAACTTTGAAATTATAAACGAGATTAAATTAACCCTATGATATATTTTCCACTCTTAAGTTCTACTCGTTTTAACATACATAAATGAAAATCAAGCATCACCTACATATGGATACGCTCGATAAGTAAACTAATTTATCAGTAACTTTTGCAACCGCGCTAGCTTCGTGATGGGATCAGTCACATGAACGATGTGGTTAATTCAGATCACAGGCTTTTCTTATACAGATCTATTATCGTAATCTCGAAGTCACAAGAAGTTCAGAGGTAAAGCACACGGAAAGTCTCTAACAGAAATTATCTAACATGAAGGAAGCGAATATATTGAAGCCAGTATTTATACAAAATATTTGATTTTTATTTAATTTGATCATGATGATAAGCAGTATGGCATAGTAGCTCTATAACACACTGCGATGTGGGTGTGCCGATACGATGCGATATTAAGACCAAATGTAATAAAGACATAAGACCGAATTGTTTAAGAAGTCGAAATATTTTGAATATTAATACAACTCTATTTATAAGCAAAGAATACAAAACATGTGCATGGTTTAAATGATGTAACAAATATTGAAATTGTTCTCTCTCGGCCTGAATGCGATCTGACATTATAGTACGGGTTTTCATCGACAAATGTGGATCGGGCACCGCAGTTGGCGCCGCTTGGTGGAGATATTGTAGGTATTTGTAAGTTCGCCCAACGGCAGGTCACGTGACCTCTACCACTTCGAGAGAAAGGCAAAAACAAAGGGTGCCAAGAAATTCTGAAAAAATTCAGGTACATTTTTTGGACGAAAACAAGCAACTCATGTCTCTTGGACATTTTCTCTAAAGTGCTAATTTCAGACAAGATTTTCTCTAGATTTGTTATTTTTTTCCTAGATTTTTTTTTTCTTCAAAAAATCCCAAAATCTCAGGTGCATCCTTTCCACAAAAATAAACAACTTTTGCCTCTTGGGCTTTTTCTCTAACATGTTTCCTTCTCCCAAGAAAACAAAAAGATTATTTTCCCTATTAAATCAGGGTGGTGGCAGTGAAACTACCAACTAAGGTAAATGTTGTTTATTTTTGTCTAAATAATGTGTATGGGTCTTTCGGAATTTTTCAAAAAAAAAAAGTTTTAATGAAATACTTCACCGAGATAATTTCTTGGCTAAAATATGAAGGCGTGTTCTTTGTACAAATATAAGCAAGTTTTGGCTCTTGGATTTTTCTCTAAAACACTTATTTTTCTCTGAACGTATTAATGAAGATTTACAAATTCACTTTTTGCAATTTTTTTACGGGAGAAGGAAGCAATTTAAAGTAAAAGATTAAGGAGCAAAAATTATTTATTTCTATCTAAAGAATATGCCTGAATTTTTTGGAAATTTTCGGGAAAAAAAAGAATCTAGAGGAGAAAATAATAGTCTAGGGAAATTCTTGACCGAAACTATTTTCGGCTAAAAAATTCTGAATAAATTCAGGTACATTTTCTGGACAAAAATAAGCAACTTTTGGCTCATGAAGTTTTTCTCTAAAACGCCTCCTTCACCCCAAACTAATTAATAAAGGTCTATGACTTATTTTTTTGGAATTTTTTTCCGGGAGAAGGAAGCACTTTGGAGAAAATGTTCAAGGGACAAAAGTTGCAGCGGCAACTGCGGTGCCCGATCTCCTTTAGTCGATGGGCTCCCGTAATATTAATAAATGATTGCTATAATCAAAAAGCAGAAGTTGCAGTCGGGCATAGGCGACTACGAATACGTGTTTGATTCGTATTTTGGTCAAGTGCAGATAACTTTTTCATGGTCCCACTGTCTCCGACAAGCAAAATCGAAGACGAAGTATTCTTTCTGTAATTTGCAACATCTAATATATAATATGAAAAACAAGACAACATTACTTATTCATACTGTTGATCTGTTTCTCATCACGATAGTGTACCAATTAAGTTAATCAATAACATTATTAATAAATTAAAATAACACATTTTTATCAGAGTGACAACATTGGACGACCTCCCCGTTACGACAGTACTTGTGTTAGTCTTACTCATGCATCAACATATCTGGTCCTACATCATGACCAAAAAAAAACTCTCTTTTCCTTTCAAAGTTAGGAATCATTAAAAAATTGAAACAAAAATATAAAACTTGAGTCACCCATGGCGTAACAAATAAAATACTACGCATCGACTGGATTGCTTAAAATTAGGGAAGCGATGCACCCTCAAAAAGACGCTCGGAAAAGCAACCTAAGTGACCTCGAAGTTTCGACAGGTTGAAACGTTTTGGAATCGATTTGTTATTTTATTGGCAAAAAAAAAACTTATTAAACTTTTAGTACTGAAAATACTACTGGGCGCATGATATAGGACCCATCATACGAAAAACGTATCGAGAGCGACAGATCTGTCTAGGCCGCTGCGCCGTTCACTTAACGCCATGCTATTAGGGATATAACGTTTCAATAACAATGCAAGCAGTATCTCGAAACTAAAATATAAACATAAACACTCCTAAACTTAATGGTTTCTTGTGATACATGCCGACACTGCCATATCGTATGTCACTTAATTTGCATAACTTGCGTTATTTCTTACAGAACATCGTCACTTTTAAATTAATATTAAAAAAACAAAATATCCCAATAAAACATGGACTAGCTTAATTCGATCGTATGGACAAATATATTTAACATTAGGTAAATCAAATTATCAAACACATCTAAGTATGATATAAAAAAGTACAGTAAAAAAGCACTATACAGGGTGTTCTACAAGCTTTATGACAAAATTTGACAGATGATAACTGGGTTAATCTAAAAAAAATTATCAATGAACATGGGTCCAATTATACAGTGAATCCAAGTGGTATTATTAATTTTGACAAAAGTTTTTATTTTTTGTTTTATTACTAATCGCTAATGGTACCTAATGCAAATGCTGAAAATACCTATCAACCTAGACATATATCCTTGGACTCTAAGAGCAGTATAGTTGCATCTGGTATTTTCAATATGCATAAGATACTTGCGAATGATGCAAGATCTGTGAATTTTTTATTCCGATGATTGTTATTAACACAAATGCTACAAAATAAAAAAGAAAGAATTGATCGTTTTCCTAGGATCTCTAGGTTAATTGGGCCAAAATAAACACTTCTTGTCTCATGAAACGAAAATTAAATTAAATATTTCATTTTTTCATGACGGAATGAAATATGAATGTGACAGGAAATCGAACCGCAAATCTTTTTCAATTACTTTGACGCATTTTTCAACACTTTATAACTCTCGTTACTTCTTTGAAATCACGCTTTTTAATCTATATAAATCCGATTATTTAATATTAACTAGAATATTTTTCCTAATATATGTATTTTACATAATGCATATTTAAAAACATTTTGAATGTGGCGCAACATACATTATTTACATAATTATATATATATATATATATATATATATATATATATATATATATATATATATATATATATATATATATATATATATATATATATATATATATATATATATATATATATATTGTTACGATATTTTGTGTTTTGTTTAAAATGAGAATGTTGAAATTATTTATATTTTTGGGCGCCAGACAAATCGCATGCACAGCAATATGTCAAATTTACTATACTACACAAAACAGTAACTTCGTAGCATGATGTCTAGTCCCTTAATTTGGACAGACAGACTCTCCAGGGCTCAAGTCGGTTCAAATTTGCTCAGGTTAGCATTGGTGCACACAGTCTAAAAAGGTAAATGAAAGCCAGAGTTCAAAACAACAAGAAACAAATATTTATTTATAAAACTCCTTCCTGGAAACCTATTCTGGAAAAAATACACAAATACATACGTTGTATGACTTAAATACTAAAATAAGATTTATTTGGCCTTTTATTTATGAAAATTGCAATTTTTAAGAAATATTTACCATGGATTTATTGTCGCTGCTCGATTAGTTCGACATTTCACTCGCGCTTGTGGCGCTGCCGGCAGTCTTACTTCTTATCTGCGATCCCTGGCAAATCGTTGACGTTTGGAACTTCACCTTAGTGGCCTGTGATATGAATTCTGCTTTCTTGATTAATTTACTGGACGAAACACTTATTTTTAATACCGAAAACACTTTATTTTAAAAGGTAGGTACTGTTACCTTTCGTAGCACTTAATTTTTCTCTTAGGATGTTTACAACATATGAAATACTTTCAATTATAATTTTGTTTACCTTCTCAAAACATTTAAAAATTTAAATTTCAGGAACTTTGTAAATTGTATATTATTAATTATCACTTCTTGCTAGATATGCATTTAAATTATTTGTCTACTCTTAACCTTGAGTACAAACGGCTCTACTTTAACTTTCTTGGCACTTTTGGTTATTATTTGTTTATTTAAATTTTTTTAAGGTTATAATTTTCTGGATCAACAATTCTAGATGTTGTCTCTACGAACTCTAATGGGTGACTGTTTTAAAAATTCAAGCTTTTTAATTGGCCTAATTTGACGTTTTTGACATGATTGGATTGCTTGATTATCAAAATTATTTTATTGAATTCTGGATTTACACTTATTTTTGTGTAGGAGTTCTAAAGCTGGATTTTACTATTGAATTATTAATCTGCATTAAATTCTGAACATTTCCATATGCCACACTCTATGTTTAATTGAGTATCAATAAAATTTTCAAAATTGCTGAAATTTATACAATATTTTCTTAAATTCTATTTTACATACAAAGTTTGGTTTCCAGGTTGTAAACGAGCTTTGTATTACTAATTATACACACAATAAACATTGTTAACATTGTTACAAACATTTTAAATTCATATAGATAACATTTTGTGTTCTAGGGGTAGCGGGTACTTTTCAACACCATCTCATACCTCCTAGATGAACAATTTAATGGAACATAATGCAATGTAAATGAAGTATAGTGAGTCCTGTTTCACTGCAACCATATATTTCATTGGTAAAGTTCATTTATATAATGGTTTTTATAATAATCGTTGAGCTACGCTATGGTCATTCTCAAATAACATCGTGAGCCTTACAATAGTCCTTTAAATTATGGGCACACACAATGTAAGTATAGTTTACATGAGTCTTTACATATTTTATACCATTTGGAGCTATTACGATGTGCTTTAGTAGTAATATTTTCAATAGACGAGTCTCTATTTTGACATTTGGGTAATACTGCTTTTAAAGTGGATTACACCTATTGTGTTTGTATTCTAATTATATAATTACTTTTTAAATGATTAAAAGTTCATGTTTATACTAGCTAGGTAGCTTTTAAGTTCTTAATTCAAAATATTTTAACAAAATATATCTTTATTATAGCCCAGTCGCTGAGCTTTTGCATGGGTCTTCAAGAAGATGAAACTAGAACATGTTTTTGGACACCATGGATGCTTCAGTACTGTTCTGGCTGTTTATGGGCGTTTTTACAATCACGTTTCTTTATTTAAAAGTTCATTATGATAAGGTAAAATACAATTAATGTTAAAATCATGTTTTCACAACTTACAATTATACACATATAATTCTAAATACTTGAATCCTGTTACTCTGTTCTCATTTACAGTTCAGGCTTAGTTGTAATTACATTCTGGAGTCTGCTCGATACATCATGCCTCGAGTACTCGTGTCCAGTATAATAAATTAATTCGCATATAGCATCATGTTTAAATTTTTTAATTTTAATTTATTTTTGTTGATATTATTTATACAGTGTCTGTCTGTTCGTGTGGCAAATATCATGTCATATTTCCCCCTTTAACTATAATAAAATTTTAATTTATGAAAATTTTTGTTAGTTACACAACATGACGTGTGTTTGCCACATGTAACTGCTTATTTAGCCCATAAGTAATATTTTATTTATTTAAAGTTCAAAAGGTATAAATTTTAGGTATTAATGTTCCCTTTTATCGTTTAGTTCTGTTAATAACTCTTCATAATATTTAAGCATTAGAACATCTTTTTAATTGTACTAAATGCTCCCCCCTTATCGTTATATCTTTTTAATGTTATAATCTAACCTTGTTCATATGGGTACATCATTTCTATATGAAACTTCCCTCTTATTGTATCATCTCGCTCATCCATCAACTCATATGTATTCTCGTTAATTACTTTGTTAATTACATATGGGCCTTCATATGGGTTCTGAAATTTCGCACATATATTATTTTTGTGATCAGATACGCGCATTCGCTTGATTACTACTGAATCCCCTACATTAAACGTGGTTCTTTTCCTTATACGCTTATTCTCCCTACTTTGATATCGCTTAGCATTTCGTACTAACCTAAGCTTAACATTCTTACGTATGGTCTCTAAGTCTAATGTTTTGTCAAAAGTCCATGGCCTATTTGGTTGCTTCCCCATCATACTAACTACAGGAGGTATTTCTGTAACCGTACTAGGCACATTATTTATATAATTTTCAACTTCTTTAGTAAAGAAATACCATTCTCGATGGTTACTTTGTAATACAATTCTCATAAATCTGTTTACTTCCTGAATATACCTCTCAGCAGGATTGGCTTGAGGTCTACGAATTGTCGTATATACTAATTGTATTTGCTGTTTTTCTAAATACTCTTTGAGGCGTTTGTTATTAAAATAGGTAGCGTTATCTGCTAAAATTCGTTCGGGTTTCCCTATGGTTCTGCAATATTCGTTTATTTTTCTTTTTATTATTAACGTATTACACCTTTTGGTGGGGTATAATTTAACAAATTTGGAAAATATGTCTACCATAACTAAAATATGTTTATACCCATCTTCGCTGGGAATAAGATTACTAACAAAGTCGATAGCCACTAATTTCAATGGTTTGGTAGATATTATACTGTATACTATGTTCTTGTTCTTATAATTTTTAATTTTTCCTAATGTGCATTCATGGCACTTAGTCAATAATTCTTTTGTTAAAGAGAGATCTTTTTCACAGTAATAAGTTTCACGAAAAATTAACCATGTTTTTCTTATTCCTACATGTCCATATCTAATGTGCAAATCTTTAATTATTAGTGAAGCTAGAGTCTTATCTATTACAAATTTTTCCTCGTTTGAAATGGTTTTTATAATAAAATTGTCTTTGAAGGTGAAGCCTCTGCGTGGAGATACTAGTATTTCATTTCTTAGTTCTTGTAAGTGTGATTGACTATCGTGTACATGTGTGTATGTGTATGGATCATGTGTGTGTGATAAGGTGTTTAATGCAACTGTAAATGTGTTAGTGTCTTCTGTTTTTACATGTCGGTTACGTGTCAGTGCGTCTGCTGTTACATTGAGTTTCCCCGGCTTGTGTTTAATGGTAAACGAGTATTCTTGTATCAACAAAGACCACCGATATATTCTGTTGTTTGCAAATTTTGTCTTCATTAGATAGCATAATGCAGAATGGTCAGTCTCTATAATAAAATGATTCCCGGTTAAGAAGAACGATAGCTTGGAGATCGCATATACGATACTGACCATTTCTTTCTCACAAATTGAGTATCGCGTCTCATAGGGCTTAAGAATCCTAGAAATGAAACATATGGGAGTCTCTGTTCCCCCTTGCCATTGTGTTAGCTCGGCGGCAATAATATTTTCGGATGCATCAGTGCGTAAAATGAAAGGTATTGAGAAATCAGGACTGTGAAGCAGTAGATTGTCATGGAAGTTTTTCTTGATGGTTTGGAAAGCTTCTTCTCTCCTCTCATTCCATTCCCATTTTTCATTCTTTCTTAGTAACTCAATAAGCGGAACTTCCAATTCTGATAATCTAGGAATAAACTTTTTGTAGTAATTTAACATTCCTAACAAACCACGCAACATTTTTAAATTGATAGGTCGAGGATAGTCTTTTATCTCTCGAACCCTCTCGTCACCTATGCTGATACCCTCCTGTTTTATTTTGTACCCCAAATATTTAACGTATGTGCGGAAAAATTCACACTTTTCTATGTTTAATTTCAACCCGGCTTTGTTTAGTTCATCAAGAACTATGTCCAAATGTTCACAGTGTTTTTTATCTGTTTCAGAAAAAATTAGGATATCGTCGATGTAGTGGACACAGAAACTGTCATACTTATCTAGTATGTTCTGCATTGCCCTAACCAGTGCGGATGAAGCTGATTGCAATCCAAAAGGTACTACTTTGAATTGAAAGATATGGCCATCCACGCTGAAACCGGTGTATTTACAAGAGTCTGGACTTAATGGAATCAACCAGAACGAGTTTTTTAGATCTAACTTAGAAAATATACTATTTTTACCAATTTTTGATAATAAAACGTCAATTGTCTGTGGCGCATCGAATTGAGATTTTGTAATACTGTTTAAATTCCTAGCATCTAAACACAGTCTAATAGTATCGTCTTTCTTTTTGACCACAACGATAGGATTAATAAAATTAGTTTTAGCAGATTCAATGATGTTCGCATCTAACATATTATTCAGTTCTTTTTGTACCTTTTCCTTGTATTTGTAAGGAATAGGGTACGTTTTGCATTTGAAAGGTTTTTCTTCATCTACCTCTAACTTGTGCACGTAGCCTTTAGCTACTCTAGGTTTATAGTTCACTAATGTAATATATTTTTGTAATAAAGTTTGTGTAAATTTCTCATGAATTACATCATGCACCGCCCCTGCATCTTTAAAGAAACCGCCGACTCAGCGAGACGTTATCTGCGTCTCGCGGAATACTAGGATTGCTTTGCTTTATGTTAGTCAGTCTATTGTAAGCTTTCAAGCAGTAAACATTTAATTATTATCTTCTGTATAAAAATCGAAATAAAGACATTTTGTTATAAAACTTTAAAAATTCTTTTTAAAAAGGCGACTACGGAGCTGTATATTGTTAGTGGCGCAGTCGTGCGGATAATTTCGGGACTACGCGTATCGAACGTATAGTTTTTCGATTCATCGATTAGCCGAAATATCGAACATTGGTGAATTTTATTGACTGGAGGTGTTGTTTCGGAGTGGCTCTTCAAAACTCAAGAAACCCTGTCTATCGCAGACCTGAAAGCAGCACACAATAGCAATTATTCATCGAGGATTGGAACACAAATCGTCCAGTCTTGCAAGGGAAACGTACTTGGAGAGGACCGAATCGCCGAACCGAACGTTAACCTTATAGAAGATGCTCTACGTCGCATTTAGTTTAATGTAAGTACAATCCATGTCTGTAGAAGATTTAAGTGATATTTTGGAAAATTTGAAATTAGAAAGCTCTTCAACTGACTCACAAAATCCTTCAAACTTCCTTCAAATTCTTGAAGAAAATCAAAATACTATTTTAAATTTAAATATAAATCAAGTTATGCAGTCAAATCAAGCAGTGCAACCAAATCAAAATACGACTAGAATTATGCCTCAATTTAAGAATGACTATCTTAAATGTGTGCCAGAATTTAATGGCGATCCTAATGAATTAAATCGATATTTGTCAATTTGTGATTCACTAATTACACATTTTTATAATCGCGAAAATACAAGTGATTTTCAGAATACTTATTTGTTGAATTCGTTGATTTCAAAATTAACCGGTAATGCAAAAGTTGTAATAAACATTCAAAATGTTTCTACATGGGAGGAACTAAAAGAAACATTAATTAGGAATTTTGCTGACCAAAGAGACGAATCATGTCTTAATAGAGATCTTGTTTTAATGAGACAATTACAAAACGAAAGGCCTCAACAGTTTTATGATAGAGTTTTAGAAATTTTAAATTTATTATGTAGTTATATTAGTGCACATGAAACTACGGAGGATTCAAAAAAGTTAAAGCGAGATCTTTATAATAATTTGGCATTAAGAACATTTTTATCTGGGCTGAAAGAACCATTAAGTACAACCATTCGCTGTATGAAGCCGAAAACTCTTAGTGAAGCTTTACAGCTTGTAACTCAGGAGGATAACGTTCATTATTTTCAAAATTATTCTAATAAAAATTTTGTAAAAAATATTCAAGTACCTAATAGACCACAATTATCAAATCAAAGACCTGTCGAAGCTCCTCGACAATTTCATTTTAATGCCCATACGCCAAATTTTTATAGACCGAATTATTTCGGACATCAAAATTTTAACAATAATTTTAATAATAGGAATACTTTTCCATCTCAACCGGTACCGGTACAGCCTAGAATGAATTATCAGCCTCAGCGATTTTTCACAAATGCACAAATATTTAAACAGCCACAGCAAAATAACAATGTTTTTAAGCCAGACTTAAATAGAACCTTGCCAAAACCTACACCCATGAGCGTATCTACTAGAAATACTTATCAACAAGGCCCGTCAACTTCGCGCCAATTTCATCAACCACAGGGAAATTTTGCCTCTGAAAAATTATTTAATACTGAAACAAATCAATCTAATGAAAATTTTGAAAATCAATATGTGGATTATAATTACCAAAATGATGAATTTGCTGAATATAATAGCCAACATGAATTTGAAAATGCAAATGTAGTCGAAGCGCAGGAGGAAAATTTTCAGATAGTGCCTTAACCGGCCGATCAGACATAAATCCCCAAATTATATCGTTTAACACAACTAATTCAAGCAAATTACCATATATTATATTTCCTGAGTATAAGCTTAAAATCTTAATAGACTCGGGATCGACAAAATCGTTCATTGACCCCAACATAGCAGAAACACTTTTTCCAAATTCAATTGTGCATGATCCTTTCATTGTTTCGACAGTTTTTCAAAAATCTGCGCATAAATACAGTGCCTGTATACCTGCATCTGAAATATTTAATTTACCAGCACAACAAAATTTAAAATTCTTTTTATTTAAGTTTCACAACATTTTTAATGGTTTAATTGGGTTAGACAATTTAAAACTTCTACATGCAAATCTAGATTTTAGCAACGATTATTTAATTACCCCATATGCAAAGATAAAGCTCTTATATCATAAAACATCAAATGACCTAAATCTAATATCAATTTCACCCCGATCTGAACAAGTGATAAGAATTAAAACATCAATTCCAAACGGAGAAATAATAATTCCCCACCAAAAATTTCATAACTGCGAAATACCTGAATCGCTTACAATTGCAAAAAATGGACAAGCCTTGACTACCATATTAAATAGTACCACTAAACCTGTAACGTTAGATTTTTCGCAACCTATTCAAGTTGACAAATTTGAGAGAAAAATAATTGAACAAATTGATTTAAATAATTTTGATGATCATTCAAAATACAATTTAAATTTGTCAAAAATTCGAACTGATCATTTGAATTCAGAGGAAAAATCAAAAATTCTCAATTTGTGTAAGGAATATTCGGATATATTCTATCAAGAAAATATGCCGTTAAGTTTTACTAGCAAAATAAAACATCAAATACGAACAGTTGACGAAATTCCGGTATATACCAAATCATATAGATACCCGTTTATACATAAAAAAGAAGTCGAAAATCAAATCAAAACCATGTTAAATCAAAATATTATCAGACCTAGTAATTCCCCATGGTCATCACCAATTTGGGTGGTGCCCAAAAAGGTCGACGCCTCGGGAAAACAAAAGTGGAGAGTAGTCGTGGACTACAGGAAGCTTAATGAAAAAACCGTCGACGACAGGTATCCGCTACCGAATATTACGGACTTACTAGATAAACTTGGAAAATGTCAGTATTTTACCACGTTAGACTTGGCGAGCGGGTTCCACCAAATTGAAATGGAGGAACATGATATTGAAAAGACCGCGTTCAATACCGAGAACGGGCATTATGAATACCTGCGGATGCCGTTTGGGCTCAAAAACGCCCCTGCCACGTTCCAACGGGTTATGGATAACATCCTACGCGGCATTCAAAATGAAAAATGCCTTGTTTATCTCGACGACATTATTGTCTTTTCCACGTCCTTGCAGGAACATTTAGAACGATTAAAAAATGTATTTCAACGGTTACGGGACTCAAATTTCAAAATCCAATTGGATAAATCGGAATTTCTACGAAAGGAAGTCGCGTACCTTGGACATATTGTCACTCCTGAGGGTGTCAAGCCCAACCCCGATAAAATTAGCGCGATTAAAAATTTCCCGATACCTAAGACTACGAAACAAATAAAAGGATTTCTAGGGTTGTTAGGCTATTATCGCCGCTTTATAAACAACTTCGCCAAGATTACCAAGCCTCTAACTAAGTGCTTAAAAAAGGGTGCCAAAATTGAACATAATGACGAATTTTTAACAAGTTTCGAAACGTGCAAAAATTTACTAATTAACGAACCGCTATTACAGTACCCGGATTTTTCCAAACCTTTTAATTTGACGACCGATGCGAGTAATGTAAGTCTTGGTGCTATTTTATCACAGGGCCCAATAGGTCATGACCTCCCTGTAGCGTACGCATCTCGAACACTGAATGACTCTGAACGAAATTATTCTGTGATCGAACGTGAATTATTGAGTATCGTGTGGGCGACAAAATACTTCAGGCCGTACCTATTTGGCAGAAGGTTTAACATAGTTACCGACCACAAACCGCTACAGTGGTTATTCTCGTTAAAAGACCCAAACTCCAAATTACTTCGGTGGCGCATTAAATTGGAAGAATTTGATTACAGTATCACCTATAAACGGGGAAAAGAGAATACTAACGCGGACGCATTGTCGCGCGTCGAAATTCATACTAAGGAAACCGATACAGTCTCTGACGAAATCGAAAAATTAATCGAAAGTAATAACAGAAATCCGGCTGAAAATCTCGAAATTGATCGGTTCGTCCAAGACCTCCTATCTTTACCGGGTACATCACATAATTGTGAAATTGACAATGTATCTATGCAAGTCCAGGTCGATGACCAAGACCCAGAAGAAAACATTCCACAAGAAGAAAACGACGACGATGACACATTACATTCCAATGCAGAACAAAACCCTATTGTAGAAATCCCTGTAATAGACTGTGCTGTAAATTTTGGCCAAAATCAAGTTATTATAAATTCAGTATTGCACTCCCCAAGTAAACCGAAAATCACGATTCTATTCGAGAAGAAAAAACGTTTAAACGTTCAAATTTCGGAAAATAATTTTGAGCAAGATGTCATAGATCTCATCAAAAATTATATATCTCCTGAAATGCAATATTACATATACTTCGAAAAACCCGAAATGTATGAACCATTTTCAGCCGTCCTTCAAAAATATTTTAGATGGGGATCAATCAAATTTAAAAGGTGTACCAAAAAATTAATTGACGTCACGAATAAGGACGATATTGAGGAACTTATAAAAGGCTATCACGAAAGTAAATCAAATCACCGCGGAATTGACGAAACGTACTTGAAAATCAAAGATAAATATTATTGGCCAAATGTCAAAAATTCCATTCAAACCTTTATTAACGAATGCGAAATTTGCTTACAAAGCAAATATGAACGCAACCCGGTACGCGTAAAAATGAATGTTACGCCGACCGCAATGAAACCATTCGAAATTATTCACCTAGATACATACACACTTGAACAATCAAAATTTCTCACAATTATTGATAGTTTTTCAAAATATGCACAAGCATATTTCATTACATCGTTGACAGGCACAGAAATAGCAAATAGCTTGTTGCAATTTTTCTCTCACCACGGTATCCCAAAACAAATTATAGTAGACAATGGAACCGAATTCAAAAACTCATTAATCTCGGAACTTCTAGGTTTACATAAAATTAAAGTACATTTCTGTACGCCCTACCATCCTCAATCGAATGGGGTAATCGAGCGATTTCATTCGACTATCGCCGAACACATTCGTCTGCTTAATACCAAAGGTTTCTTAAAAACACCCATTAAAATGAAAATGATATATGCTGTCCTCGCTTATAATCATTCAATACACTCGGCAACTAAAATGAAGCCCATAGATATTGTTAGCGGGCATATCACTGATAATGACCCATTTAACATGCAGATTGATCAAATTCTCCTTAATGACTATGTTAACGAACATAAAGAGAAATCAAAATTATTATACTCAAAAATTAATTCGGATCTAATCCAACATAAAGAAAAGATAATTGAAAGAGAAAACAGAGATCGAGAAAATCCCGATATTTTCAAGCGAAAACAAAAGGTATATGTTAAAAAACACAAACGCCAGAAACATGCAAATAAATTCCATAAACCTACCACAATAAAAAAGGTTAATAAGAAAAAGAAAACAGTATCTACTGTCCAACAAGGTCCCGTTCATATGGACAATTTAAAACGACCACGTAAAACGAGTAAACAGTAGTTAAAATAAAATTTTAAATTCATTTCAGATTTTTGGGAACTTTTGGATCTTCACAAAAAATATCCCTACGAAATTTAGAAGGTAATCCTGGAATAATTCCCCTAAAACTGGGAACAGCCAAAATTACAAAATATTCACATACTTTAATACATTACTATAACCTTAACCCAGTCATCGCCGAAATAAATCGTTTGAAATCACAATCCACAAATTTGAAAAAAATAATTATCGAAGATAAATACTATTCAATTGAAGCGTCAAATTATTTAAAAATTCTTGAATTTGCTGAAGAAAAGGTAGAAAACAAATTGTCGGAAATACTACCCCAACGTCAAAGAATAAAGAGGGGACTAATAAATGGCCTAGGATCGATTTTCAAATCAATCACAGGAAATTTAGATGCAAATGACGGGGAACGTTACGAGATGTTAATTCGAGAACTACAAGAAAATCAACTAAAATTAGCTTCAAATATCAAAAATCAAAATTCACTTTCAATAGAGTTAATAGACAAATTCAATCAAACAATTCAACAAATAAGTCATAATGAAAAACTTTTGGAACTGAAAATCAACCAAATTTCAGACCGCTTATTATACAAGGAAACTACATTGTTTATAAAAGATATTATGAACCAAATTATCACAATGTATGAGATGATTAACTCAATATTGCAAGATATAGAAAACTCTATATCCTTTTTAAAATTGCAAATAATGCACCCCAGTATTATAAAAACAAAAGATTTGTTTAATGAATTGAAAAAATTACAAAAACAAGTAAAAAGAAACCAACTTCCTTTTGAAGTCACATCGGATAATATATTATTGTTCGAAAAAATTATAAAAATAGATGGATATATATTGAACAACAAAATTACTTACATCCTATATATTCCAATAACTTACCCTTCAGAATTCAATTATTATCACCTTTACTCTATCCCCATTTTGACCCAGGGTCAGTTTAAGGCTATAATTCCAAGAAACAAATTTTTGGTAAATGACGGATTGTACTACGCATTTCTGAGCGACCCCTGTATAGAAGTAACCACACAAACCTTCACCTGTGCGAGATTAGACCTGCAAGAAATCAAGAAAGAAACCCCTTGCGAAATACAGCTGCTAGATACAAGTAATTCTACGTGTGAACAAGTAAAAGTTGCCTTATCCAGACCGATAATCAAACAATTGGATAAATCTGATCAGTGGATTGTAGTCTTGCCATCTGAAGAAGCGATTAAATTAAACTGTTTACAACAAGAAGAAACCAGAAAAATTACCGCTGGTACCTACCTACTAAATATTCCAATTGGTTGTCAAATAGCCACCCGCCATGAAACTATCGATAATACGATGCAATCGATAAGTTCAAATCAACCAATACTGTTTCCAAATCTAAATACGGAAGCTATGAATACAGCAAAAATAAATATTAGCCTCCAGCTTGACAACATTGAACTTGATGAACTTCAAGAAATAAAAACACAAATAATCCAAAATCAGCCCGATATGTATTTCCAAAAAGTGTCCCACGTACCGAGCATTTGGACATTATTTATTTATGGCCTAATAATTTTAATATTGGTCTATATTGTCTGGGAGAGAGTCATACTTAAGTGGTACATCCAAAAATGCAAAAAGGAGCATCAAACAGAAGATATGGACCTTTCAACCGTTCAACTCCCTTAGTTACCCTCGGTAGTTGAATCTTCGGGGGGAGGAATTACATCATGCACCGCCCCTGCATCTTTAAAGAAACCGCCGACTCAGCGAGACGTTATCTGCGTCTCGCGGAATACTAGGATTGCTTTGCTTTATGTTAGTCAGTCTATTGTAAGCTTTCAAGCAGTAAACATTTAATTATTATCTTCTGTATAAAAATCGAAATAAAGACATTTTGTTATAAAACTTTAAAAATTCTTTTTAAAAAGGCGACTACGGAGCTGTATATTGTTAGTCATGTTCATTCGGACAATTTATGGTTAACTTATCAGATTCTATGTAATCAGTATTCATAACGTACGTGGTTAATGCCCCCGTATTCTTACCGTAATCATACATATTATTTGGCTTTTTTCCTTTTGACTTCCAGCGTTTCTTTTTAATTTCAAGTAGCCTTTTGCTGCTCCCCCCTATAAACATCACATTTACAATTGGTTGCATATTACTTAGCTGCAATTTTAATTTGTTATTTAAATTCTTATTATTTAAGGAAACAATGATTGTATTATTTATATTGTTAGTATAGATTAGTTTGTATTGTGTTTTATTTTTTTGTTTGAACTGCATAGGGTTTATAATATTTGTAATATGTTTACTTTCTTCCATTTTAAACTTATCCATGTAACCTTTTTTTATACAGGGTTCACTATTTATTCTGGTATCATGTTTTTGTAGCAATCTTTCATCTTTTTTGTTTTTCTCAGTTAAACAACTCATTAATTCATTGGGCTTAATAAAACTCGTATTTATTTCATACGTGGACCTTTCCATCGTATGTTTACCGCAGCATTCATACATATTATCTGGCTTTTTGCCATTTAAATACTCCATATTGGCACATTTGCCTTCAACAATATAGGGACTCTTGCCCTTTAAATAATTATTACCCTCGGGACCCTTGCCCTTCAATTTATTTAAATTATATATCGGTGAACTTTCACCTTCGACGAACAACATTTTCTCACCCAAGTCTATTTTTGCCCTTATAATTGATAAGATATCTTCCCCGATTATCACATTATAATTCAGGTTTGCTACAATTACGAAATCCCCTTTAAAAGTTTGATTATTGATTACAAAATTACTATTCAACACCTTGTCACATTCCGCGAACTTTTTTCCGTTGGCATTTACCAACTTTATCTTTGATACCCTTATGCATTTAATTTGATTTAAGTATTTGTTATAAATATCCTTATCAAGCAGACTAATTTGCGATCCTGTATCGACTAAAGCATGCAAAATATGATTGTTTATTTTAATTTGAACTATTGGCAATTGGCTTATCTTTGCGTTTTGTATTTCGTTACCATTCTCGTGTCCAATGAACTCTTTTATATGCATATACTTATGAGCTACGTTTAAAATTTGGTTATTCAAAAATCCTGTCTATCCCTAGTATTAACTTGCGCAGTCGTTTCTATTTTATCAAAGTCGGATTGAGAGTTTTGTTTTTCCCTCGTATTCCTATTAATATTTGTATTTGTCACTTGAGCATACGATCTCGTATCTCGTTTATCACCTTCCCATCTTACATGTTTACGATCTATTCCCTGATTGTTTATATTTTCCCTGCAATTATCATATTCCCGATATCTGTTAAAATTTGTCGCATTTGGAGACCTTTGTTCCCTACGATTATTATTATTAGAATAATTGTCAAACCTGTCGTTTGCCCCATCTGTACCTTTGTCATTATTTCTCATATTTTTGTTCGTTTCATAATTATTGTTTCTCTTATCAAAGTAGTTAGAACTATTCCCCCTATATCTAAAATTCTGATTAAATTGGTCGCGATTTGATTGATCATAATTATAAGTATTTTGTCGATAATCATCGATCTCCCTCAAATATTCAATGAGATCATCCAACAATACAATCCTTTGGGTGATTATAACGTTCTGTATATCGTTGGAGAAATGTCTTGCAAGATATTTAACTATTTCCCCCTCTGTGAATTTAGGTTCTAAGTGCTTTATGTTATAGACTTTTCTCAACACATAAGTCTCCCTAGTTATTCCTAATTTTTCATTGAATTTACCATTGAAGAGGTTTTGTCTTATTTTTTGTTGTGTGTACTGGCTCCAATATTGTTTGAGTACCAAGGTTTCAAATTCGTCAATATTCGAAAATTTGTCCTCGACCGTCTGGTACCACAATTCTGCTTCCCCCTTAAGCATGTTTTGGATATTTGACTTTAAACTCACATGGCTGGGTAGTGTGTCCATGTGTTGTCGTAAGCGTGTGATGAATATTTTGGGATGTGTTCTATTGTCCCCAAAGAAATAGAAAGGTGTTTTTGAGCATGTGTATGTATGTGTGGATGTTTGACCTTGATTCCTTTCTTGTAATAGCCGCGTATTCTTTTCAATCTTACTTTCCTGTTCTTTTAATTTGGAATTATATTCCTCTCCATGTTTCTTAATCCTCTTATCCATCTCTGTTATACCATCATCTATCAAACTTTCTACTTCTACCCTGACTTCTTGTCTAATTTCCTGGGTAACTTCATTCGTTCTTGTTCTTATTTCTTCACTCATCAATTCTCCAATTCTTTCCCATTTGTTCTCAAGACTTTCAAACTTATCTCGCAGTTCAGTTTGACTTCCTTCCATTCTTCGCATTTTCTCTTCTATTTTCCTGCTAATATTTTCTTCCATTCTTCGCATGTTTTCTTCTGCTTTTATATTTAAATTTTCTTCCAAATTTCTGTTGTTTTCTTCTGCCTTTTTATTTAAATTTTCTTCCAAATTTCTGTTGTTTTCTTCTATTCTTCTATTTAAATTTTCTTCTAGTTTTTGATTGTTTTCTTCTGCCTTTTTATTGTTTTCTTCCAGTTTCTCTTCCAGTTTCTGGCTATTATTTTCTAATGTTTTATTCATGCCTGCCATCATGTCCATTAGTTTTTGGAATATGTCAGGTTGTGTATTTGCATCCCCCTCTGATTGTGTGTTTGATGTACCGGCCGATGCTTGTTCTTGGTCCATGCTTATTTCTTTACCTTTCCTAAGTTTCATATATTATAAAGGACAATTACCAGTTGTGGTACTAATAAAAATTTTATACCAAAAAGAAATAAATATGCCCTTATTATTTAATTGACACACTGTATACCTTATATCAACACAAACTCTGGCTTTTCAGTTTCCTGAAATATTATAAATCTTATAATTCTGACAAATTATTTATTTGTGATTATGATAATGCTAGATTACAAAACTGGCACCGCGTTGGGCGACATTTGTTACGATATTTTGTGTTTTGTTTAAAATGAGAATGTTGAAATTATTTATATTTTTGGGCGCCAGACAAATCGCATGCACAGCAATATGTCAAATTTACTATACTACACAAAACAGTAACTTCGTAGCATGATGTCTAGTCCCTTAATTTGGACAGACAGACTCTCCAGGGCTCAAGTCGGTTCAAATTTGCTCAGGTTAGCATTGGTGCACACAGTCTAAAAAGGTAAATGAAAGCCAGAGTTCAAAACAACAAGAAACAAATATTTATTTATAAAACTCCTTCCTGGAAACCTATTCTGGAAAAAATACACAAATACATACGTTGTATGACTTAAATACTAAAATAAGATTTATTTGGCCTTTTATTTATGAAAATTGCAATTTTTAAGAAATATTTACCATGGATTTATTGTCGCTGCTCGATTAGTTCGACATTTCACTCGCGCTTGTGGCGCTGCCGGCAGTCTTACTTCTTATCTGCGATCCCTGGCAAATCGTTGACGTTTGGAACTTCACCTTAGTGGCCTGTGATATGAATTCTGCTTTCTTGATTAATTTACTGGACGAAACACTTATTTTTAATACCGAAAACACTTTATTTTAAAAGGTAGGTACTGTTACCTTTCGTAGCACTTAATTTTTCTCTTAGGATGTTTACAACATATGAAATACTTTCAATTATAATTTTGTTTACCTTCTCAAAACATTTAAAAATTTAAATTTCAGGAACTTTGTAAATTGTATATTATTAATTATCACTTCTTGCTAGATATGCATTTAAATTATTTGTCTACTCTTAACCTTGAGTACAAACGGCTCTACTTTAACTTTCTTGGCACTTTTGGTTATTATTTGTTTATTTAAATTTTTTTAAGGTTATAATTTTCTGGATCAACAATTCTAGATGTTGTCTCTACGAACTCTAATGGGTGACTATTTTAAAAATTCAAGCTTTTTAATTGGCCTAATTTGACGTTTTTGACATGATTGGATTGCTTGATTATCAAAATTATTTTATTGAATTCTGGATTTACACTTATTTTTGTGTAGGAGTTCTAAAGCTGGATTTTACTATTGAATTATTAATCTGCATTAAATTCTGAACATTTCCATATGCCACACTCTATGTTTAATTGAGTATCAATAAAATTTTCAAAATTGCTGAAATTTATACAATAT
Organism: Stenurella melanura; assembly: GCA_963583905.1. Lineage (NCBI taxonomy): Eukaryota > Metazoa > Arthropoda > Insecta > Coleoptera > Cerambycidae > Stenurella > Stenurella melanura. Next base: position 70,719,514 of record OY757312.1, on the reverse strand, counting down.
TTTCTTAAATTCTATTTTACATACAAAGTTTGGTTTCCAGGTTGTAAACGAGCTTTGTATTACTAATTATACACACAATAAACATTGTTAACATTGTTACAAACATTTTAAATTCATATAGATAACATTTTGTGTTCTAGGGGTAGCGGGTACTTTTCAACACCATCTCATACCTCCTAGATGAACAATTTAATGGAACATAATGCAATGTAAATGAAGTATAGTGAGTCCTGTTTCACTGCAACCATATATTTCATTGGTAAAGTTCATTTATATAATGGTTTTTATAATAATCGTTGAGCTACGCTATGGTCATTCTCAAATAACATCGTGAGCCTTACAATAGTCCTTTAAATTATGGGCACACACAATGTAAGTATAGTTTACATGAGTCTTTACATATTTTATACCATTTGGAGCTATTACGATGTGCTTTAGTAGTAATATTTTCAATAGACGAGTCTCTATTTTGACATTTGGGTAATACTGCTTTTAAAGTGGATTACACCTATTGTGTTTGTATTCTAATTATATAATTACTTTTTAAATGATTAAAAGTTCATGTTTATACTAGCTAGGTAGCTTTTAAGTTCTTAATTCAAAATATTTTAACAAAATATATCTTTATTATAGCCCAGTCGCTGAGCTTTTGCATGGGTCTTCAAGAAGATGAAACTAGAACATGTTTTTGGACACCATGGATGCTTCAGTACTGTTCTGGCTGTTTATGGGCGTTTTTACAATCACGTTTCTTTATTTAAAAGTTCATTATGATAAGGTAAAATACAATTAATGTTAAAATCATGTTTTCACAACTTACAATTATACACATATAATTCTAAATACTTGAATCCTGTTACTCTGTTCTCATTTACAGTTCAGGCTTAGTTGTAATTACATTCTGGAGTCTGCTCGATACATCATGCCTCGAGTACTCGTGTCCAGTATAATAAATTAATTCGCATATAGCATCATGTTTAAATTTTTTAATTTTAATTTATTTTTGTTGATATTATTTATACAGTGTCTGTCTGTTCGTGTGGCAAATATCATGTCAATATATATATATATATATATATATATATATATATATATATATATATATATATATATATATATATATATATATATATATATATATTGATACTAGTTAAGTTGTCACCTCCGTCATATAGAAGAGGCGTCCCCATATCCGAGTCATTCCATTTATTTACCGCTATTAATTTGATCTATATATGCTGAGGGGAATCTCCAGAATCCAGATTTCAAGAGAGGGGAAATGATTTCTTATTTTTTGTTTGCTCATTTTTGTAGGATACTGAAGATACGTTCCCACATCCTAAATATATATATGTGAAGATACTGATAGTTCGTTATTACATCTAACAACGTTGCCATATCTCTGGAAATAGGAACGTCCTGTCATTATCCACAGTGATAAAATGTACATATATATCGTTGAATCAATATGCTCTATTGTAAATTTTAAGAAAGTAATGTTTTGACTATGACGTGTCCCCATGGGTTTTAAGTTCATGATATTTTGTAAGAACAATACTTTTGTCTACGTACCAATGAATAAATGAATACGATAATAATGTGCATATTTTGAGAGAGGATGTCACCGTTGATATTAATTAAATTATAGCAATAGGTAATACTTATTATTGCAAGCTTACAAGCTTGCAATAATATTATCTATTGCGCTTGATAACTAAATTAATATTTGATATATACCAATTCTTTTTTACCTCCCTCGCATACCGAAGGGAAGTACTGTATTCGAGAAAAAATCACCCTCCGAGACTTTTTCGGATTTTGACGTTTCAGAACACGTAGATTACGAAAATATAGGTTTTTCAATTCCGTCAGTCTGTCTGTCTGTCTGTTGGTGCATTAACTAAAAAACTGCTTGACGGAGAGTAGTGGTAGGTAAATGACGCTCTACTGTCAGCGAAGAAATGGTTAAAATTTCACTTCAAAATATACAGGGTGGACCGACTAAAGGAAGTAAATAATGAAACAAAATTGGTTTTGCTGAAATTTAAAATTTCCACGTTTCATGACAAACTAAATCTATTTCAGAAAATAATATTTTGAAAATGTTTTTCACCAACACTTGAAAACATTTTTACCACTAAAATGAAAAAAATTTTTCTTTCAAATTTAAAATTTCCAACATTTTTTTAAATTTAAAAAAAAAAATTTTTACCAACATTTTTGAAATTTTTTTTACCACTAAAATAGAGGGAAATTTGTTTTTCTTTTTTTCGAAATTTAAAATTTTCACGTTTCATAGCGTTCTAAACCTATTTAAGAAAAAAAAAGTTAGAAAATTCTTTCACAATTTTTGAATAAATTTTACTACAAAAATAGATGGCAAATTTTTTTTCTTTGTTCAAATTTAAAATTTCCACGTTTCCATCGCATTCTAAACCTATTTCAACATAAACAAATTTAAAAAATATTTTTGAAAAATGTTTTAATCTACTCACTACTATAGAATAGATGAAAAATTTGTTTTTGCTCAAAATTAAAATTTCCACGTTTCATGACATTCCAAACCTATTTTGGAAAAAAATTGCAACATTTTTTTACCATCTTGGAAAAATATTTTACCACCAAAATAGATGGAAAAAAAATTCTTTTTGCACAAATTTAAAATTTCCACGTTTCATGACATTCTAAACATATTTCAGAAGCAAAAAAATTTGAAAACATTACCAACACTTGAAAAATTTAAAAAAAAAATTTAATCACCACTATACGTGCACTCCACGTCAATGAGGAATTGAAAATGTGACAGATGGCAATAATATTTGGAATGTGCACCTGTTAAACTTTTATTGAAAAATGTACAGGGTAGTCGTCGCAAGAAATAATTCAGTCATGGTGGACATTTGTAAAGGTATTTACGCAATCTTTCCATATTTGGCACCTGTCATTTAGTATTGAACTTTTATTGTTGGATGAGCAATCTGTATATTTTTTTACCAAAATTTATCAGGTTTTCTTTGTAATAATAGTGATAACTATATTCCGATTGTTATTTTCAATGTCATTTCGGAATTATTAATTTTTTAGAGTGACCGAGATGCACAAATAAGGAGGGAAGTTTTGTGCAAACACCTTTACCGATTTTTTTGAAAATGCTTTAGTTTTATATAATTAATTATTTTATCAAAAAAAAATTAAATACATTGATAAATAAGTGAATAAATATGAGGTTACGTTTTTGAGAATAATTGCAAAATAAAAAAAAATTATACAAAAATTTCATGGTACAAAAAACGGCGTGCTTTATCGGTATCTAAAATATTACTTACATAGTAGGCATATTTTTCAAGATATGTATTTAAAACTGGCATGGTCAAAGTTTCCTTAAAAAGTAGGGCATTTTTCAATATACCTTAGCAGAACTTCAAAACTGTTCAAAGTACATTATTCAAATCGACGAATGAGTCATAGACATAATACACACATAATTTTTTTCGCTCCTCCATTTCTGAGATATTCGCAGTAAAAGTGAGGGATCAATACATTTGAATCGTATTAGTCTTTTTCTGATTAAGATAAAAAAACAAAGGTACAGCTCTTCTCTCATTTTTACTTGACTTTTGGTAAGACATCAAATTAAATTACATTTGCCTTATTTATTGTTTAACAACTGATTTTAAAGCAAAATGCTTAAATACGAAATAAATGTATTTTATTTTTCAAATACATTACCACCATTTTCAAGTATATTACCAACAGGTACCAGCTCATGAGCTGATGTAGTACATACACTCAATGACATATTTGTGACAAATGGAACTACAATTTAGAAATCGTGTTCTTTAAATAAATAAAATGATAACAGAAACACAGGGTCTGGTTACACATAATTCATTTATTGTCAATTACATTTTCTTCACTCTAGGCTCTTGACTATATAACTAAATAAGGAACTAATTCGTTGAAGATATTTTATTGCTTCATATGTTCAATTGTACACAAAAAATGATAAATCCATAAAGTGCTATTAAACTTAGGCTTAAATTTTTGAGAATGAAGTAATTTGTGTACTTTGTAGTTTTTTTAACTATCACTCAAAAGCTATACATTTTTAGTATATACACATAATTCGGTTCTTTGTAGACAATCAAATTTCCTAAGTCAACAATTTTTTTAAACAAAATAAGTCAAAAAAACTATTTAAAAATCGAAAATTTTCGATTATTTCTTTTTCTTTTAATGTTTGTGTATAACTTTTCTCTGAGTGGATTTAGGTATAGGCATTCGTTCACAAAAAGGAAAGCTGACGTAATTCCGTTAAAATGGTGATAAAGATTGATTGAGATACAGTCGTTCAGTTACCTACTTTTTTACGATTTTACCACTTTTTACCTTTATACCATGTTATTTTTAATTTTTACATACAGGAAACTTAAAAGAAGCATGGAAACTGAAAAGAAGCATTTCGCAAACACCTGTACACCCCAGTCGATGATGACAGATGGAAACTTAATAGATGCATGGAAACTTAAAAAAAGCATCTCACAAACACCTACAGCTCCCATCCTGTATTCCCACCCCATGCTGCACTCGCTGCTGACAACAAGCATATCCACTGTCCAACCAGGCGTATGCAGCCGGTTCGGCGGTATATAAAACATTCGAGATTTGGTTCTGACACGTGGTATGGCCGTCCATTGGGCGTGTTCGACGGACGACCAAGCTGCGCGTTGGAACGAACTTCCATGGATGCCCGGAATCGGCAGCAATGCCCATCTTACGCTGACAAATCAATCAATCAATCAATCAATCAATACAAAAATATTTTTGGCTTATCAATGATAATGATAAAGGTATTTGTCTAAAATTTTGATATTTATAATATGATCTTAGACATAAAAAAACTTTAATGTTGTACCTACTAATTTAGAGTAAAGTTTAACTCTAAATTCGACTGTCATCCACAAATACTGCTAAACAAGCCAAGAGAAAGATACATTCCATCTCCCTCAGTATTATTTGTAAAGACTATCAAAACGTATTTACGAAACAGATGGTTAAAACCTCTGATTTAAATAAATTTAAAAACTTATTTATACAACTTAATATTTTATAAATAAATATGTATACACATGTCAAAAATAAATTTTATCATTCTTTTTCATATTAAGGATAATCTAAACATCAAAATTTTCAAAAAATACTTTTACTTTAAGAACTTGTTAATTACATAATGTGAATTAATAAATAATATATTCGAATAAATAATAAACAACTAATAGATATGTAATTTTCAAAAAATATATCTTTAAAACAAATATAAATTAGTACATTTGCTCCGAAGGCAGCCGATCAAATTGTGTAGTTTTTCAAAAATCTACGTCTGCGTCGGGACTAGTACCTATTGAATAACAGTTGATGTTTATATTACTTTCAACCTTTACGGGTTGTAAAACTGTAAACGACTTGTCACCAACAGTTTACTTCATTCTCATTTTTTAATTGTTGCGGCTCTAGTACTGACAAATTGCCAAAATCACTATTGTTTAACCAATCCTAAAACATATCTTTTAGCTATTGCCTTCTCTTTATTTTTATTGTTTACCTTAATTCTGTCCACATTCTTTCCCTCTTGATAGTTTGAATTGGGTTTCGCTGTATTAGCAGGCTTTTTACTTGCGTTGTCAATAATTGTTCTTGCTGCAAAACTTTTTTTAGGAATATTTACCTCAATATTTGTTTTCATACACATTATTATTGTTAGAAATATTAAAACGCAATGTGTATATAAAAAAAATGTAATCTCTTTAAATAAATATCTTGTACTCTGTTCAACACTAGAAATCTAAAATTACAGTAGTTAGTCCTCTTAAAGATTTTTTAAATTAGCTTTAATTTTAATATTTTTCAAATCAATATATTTTATGTGACTAATTATACATATTCTTTTATTATACATATTAACTGTACAACAATTAAGCCAGGTCCTAATTGAAATTTGAACAATAATGATTGCAAATGAACCTGAGGAGGCGTGCATATTTATTTATCGTTTTTTAACGCAGTGAACGGTATATGGAACATTATTCCATCTCTTCATATTTCTTCACCGTAAATTGTTGAAATAACAATATTCCATTTAACTATTCAAAATATCTATTCCGATTTCTTTGCCTTTCAGTGTAGTCCAGTGTGGTGTAAATTCCAGTACGAGTTCGTCGATTTCAATCTATCGAATTTAATTCACCAGTCATAACCAATTTTACATTATATAGTAACGACAAATTAATGGTACCATGATATCTACAGGAAATACATAAAACATTTTTTCTATATAATTTCCTCATCTCTCATTTTGTCCTACACATTGAATCGATATTTTTTATATTTATTGAGATGAAATTTAAAATTGGCGTCAGGTACATAAATTGGCTCATTATTTAGGGATTCATAGGACAAAGCGGCTACCCTATTCTGGAAAACTTTCTTTTATTTCATTACACAACCTAGTTGAAAACAAAAAAAAGGTTTGATTAGCTAATTAATTAAGGTTTTGATTAATTTTACTCCACGAAAAATGTACCAACATTTACGAATAATAATCTCTTCTTTTTATTTTTCTGCAGCCAATAAAATTTTGGCAAAAGACAGGTCTCTTCGCGATAATCTTTTTGCTTGAAAAGATACAATAAAATGTTTCGGATAACAATTGTAGACAATAAAGTTATCTATTGAACTACCTGAATTGTTTATTGCTATTTCTCCAATAAACGCGGAGAAGAGTGGCACGCGAAATAATTATTTATAATAATTAAACTACTCAACTTATCAACACGAAATTCAAAGTGGTTTTATTTAATTAGTAGACAAGGCGATTTAAAAAAAAACAATAATATTTACAAAATAACTACTTTCTGAACAAAAACTGATTTTTGCAAGGAAAAAAAAATTGAATTATTTTTTACGATTACCTACTTTAATTTCACTTCACTACGTGGATAAGGAGGTAAAATTGTGCCCAATTGAGATTTAAACGGGTCAATAGATAACTTAATTATCTACAATTTTTATTTGAAACATTCATTTGTATCTTCCCACTATACTTCCACTCCACTACGTGGATATGGAACCGAAAATATGACAGATGGCAATAATATTTGACATATAGTTAACGCTCTTGACAAGGAAGACACCTGTTATAACAGGATGGTCATCCTAAAAAATAATTGAACCATGTTGTAAAGGTATTTACGCAAGCCTACCATATTTGGCACCTTTTATTTAACATTGAATTTTTGCTATCGGATGACCACTCTGTATATTTTTTTGACCAAAAGTTACCAAGTTTTCTTTGTAATAATATCTTCCGATTATTATTCTCATATGTGGTTTCGCAGTTAATAATTTTTTAGAGTGGCCGCCCGGTATACATAAAGAGGGAAGTTCTGTGTAAACACCTTTACCAATTATTTTATACGGAATTTAAATATTTTATCTTTAAAACTCTGTAAAACTGAAGAGTATAAAAATTAATTTTATCACTGTAGATCTCCGAAATGATGCATTTCTAAACCTATGTAATGGAATCTTTTTGTTTATTTTTCGCCAAAGAATTAAAAATATTTCTTCAATCGAATAATACAACTCCCTGTATTTACAAATATATAATGCATTGTTCTGTGTTATGGCTACTAAATTATTTAGAAACATTTCAGCTGGTAGGAGCTTCAGGGATTTTCAATAATAAATCCATCTGTGCAATAAATGTCGGCTAGTAAGTACTTCATGGGTTTCCCAAAATATTACGTTCAGTACAGAAAATTATATAATTTACATTTATTTGACAGAATCCTGACCGAAAAATATTTAATATTTATTGTATTTCCATAATATTGACGCAATTTTTATAAAGCCTGGTATCTATATAGTGTATTACATCTTTTTGGTGAAATACGAAAAGAAACCGGAGATCTGTTTCGATAAAAATGTATATAAAACATACTTGCGCTTCATAAATAAATGTAATTTAAAACTCGAAAAACATCCTAAATGTCAGAAAACCAACAAATATGCTCTGTTCTAGACATCTTTAATGAAACTTACTGTAGTATTTTTTATATAAATTTGATCTATTCGTAATGCTTAACACTTTTTATTTTCACGATCATGATAAACAAAAAAATAATGCGTTATCTATACCAATACATTGAAAACTATATTGTCTGAAAACTATCTCTAGCACAGAAGGTGCTATAAACAGTCTATAAATGTGGTATATTCCTAGCATATATTTAATATACTCATAAACATCACGCATAATAAGAATTTGGATTAAGTCTTTTGAATGTTTGGTTAATAATCTTATGTCGAAATAATTTAGCGAAATCGGAAAATGTTAAAATGTTTAACAAATTTCGCATCCACCTTAAAAACGCATATTTTTAAAATTCTTTCAGTCTTTATGTATTACTTTTTGTCAGTCTACTACCTACTTATTTTTAATAAGAAAAAGTAGCTCGAATGTTATACAAACCTGTTTTACACGTCTATTGCCCTAATATTTGAGATCGAAATCTTCATTAGTGAATCAAACGTTAGAGTATTTTTTGCATCAAAATGAGGAACCTGAAGGAACCATCAGGAACCTTGAAAAGAGGTGCATGTGGAGAAAAATATACCTACTCTAAGCAACTTTTGTAATATGAACAATTTACGAGAAGACACTGATTTTACAGATATTTACATTTCATATAATTTTTTTGAGTAAGAAAAATGCCATAACTTTTTTAAAATAAGTTTTAGATAGGTGCATTATTATTTGTTGAGGCACCTATATATTTTCATGTAAAATTTGAGAAAATATTATTTTTAGCAGTTATTCACAAAATTTTAAATCAGTTTATTTAAAAAATGTTTTGGCGAGTCTTATTAAGAAAATTTTAATATTTAAGTTGAAATATCTCGAAAACCGCTGATTTTTCGAAAATTGTTCAGATTATGCCATGCATGTGTATGCTTTAATTTGTAGCGAGATCGTTATTATTAAAAACTGAAGTTACTTACATATTCTGGTCATAGCTATGTACATAATTCAAATATCTCTTTTAGTTATCAATAAAATAGCAGCAGGAGTTTTAAGGGAGACACCCTATATATTTACATAAAACTTCTTCTGTATTTCCGTAGATAAGTAACATATTATGCAACTTATAGTAAAAGTTAATGATTTCAATTCACTTGTACACAGTGGCAGTATCTGAACGAATAATATGTAAGAAATAGAAATACAAATTTCGAAAGTGAACATTCGCTAAACATTGTGTCGTAAGTCTTAATTTTTTTAGTTATGGAGCACCGCTTCAAAAAAAATTGAAAAAACTCGAAAATAAACTACTCATAGCAGTACATTTTTGGCAAAAAGTTTATGTACTCGAATCATTATTTCTTGAAAAATATGCCTACTATGTAAATAATACTTTAGGTACCATTAAAGTGCGGCATTTTTTGTATGAGGAAGTTTTTTCATAATTTTTTATTCTAAAATTTTGCAGTTGTTCTCAAAAACGTGATCTCATATTTATTCGATTAATTATCAATATACGCATACCAAATATTAAGTCAACATATTAATTTTATTTTGTTAATATCTTTAATAATGGAGTGAGAGTGAAAAACATAATTAAAACATGGTACATGTATAACAACATTTGGAACTAGATTACATTTTGAGATGATTCTGTTGAAGGATTGAGGTAAAAATAAGTAAAGAGCTCAGAAACTTAGAATTGGGTGTATGTGTTAGAAGCCAGGCCTCAATTTTTTTTATAACGTTTGTCACTCCGCATAACCTGTTCTCAAAAAGTTTTGGACTACCTTCATTATTACCTCGGAGTAGACGAGTTCAATTATATTTTTTCAATTCTGTGAGCAATTATTTCCACTCACTAGAGTGTAAATATAATATCGATATGTTTTCATTTAAATAAACTTGGATAGAAAATTTGGATGAAGAAGTAATGATTCCTCGGGCAGCGGATTTTTGTTTTCAATCAAAGATGTGAAACCAAAATAAATTATTTTAAACTATTTGGACACATATGAGTCATATTTTGGTTTCCAAATAAGCTTTTTAGAAGTGTCTTAATAGTTTTTGAAAATAAAATTGACATATCACCTAATATATGTGAAGTTGGTTGAAACCTGAAAGATAAACTGTATATTAATTATATTGAAACATTCTTTATAGGATTTTAAAGAATGTTTCAATACAATTATAAGCAAACAAATAATAATTAATTTTTAAACATGCATAGAGTATATAGGCTCCAATACTAGTTTGTATATTAATTAGTTTCGATATTTTGCAAGTCGTATTTTTTTGTGCTTCATCAAAAAACTTAATAAAATGTGGCTCCTAATTACAAGTATTCTGCCTTACATCAAATTAAGGATCATAATGCATTTGTAATTTTTCTATAATTCTTTATCATTTGGGCATTTAACATGTTCAATGAGATATTGAATATTTAACAGATTATTTATGTGCATACAATAATATATTTACATTTATTTTGAAAATAAAATCTTATGTCATTAACAAACATTTTTCACTTAGTGAAAATTTCACTTTCATTGAAACCAAAGTGCGGCTCAAGATTTCTTTAAGAAACGTGCGTAATACGTACTTTGCTTTCAGTTTAAAAAAGGACTCAGTGTTCCAAGTATTTCTTATTATTAAACAGACTATACAAGTCCCTAGGTAAAATTTTATTACGGTCTCCCAGTTAAATTCCATAAAAATAGCGCGGAAATGATACCGAATATCTAGAGTTTACTTTGAATGATTCACCTTCACGATGTTAGTTATTTTCAATATTTAGAACACATTTCACATTTATTGAAATGAATATAGATTATATGCACTTTATATATTATTTCGTGTTTTTACTTCCCTCGCATACCGAAGGGAAGTATTGTATTCGAGAAAAAATCACCCTCCGAGATTTTTTCGGATTCTGACGTTTCAGAACACGTAGATTACGAAAATATGGGTTTTTCAATTCCGTCAGTCTGTCTGTCTGTCTGTCTGTTGGTGCATTTACTAAAAAACTACTTGACGGAGAGCAGTCAAACTTAGTAGGTAGTTGACGCTACTGTCAGCGAAGACATGGTAGAAATTTCACTGGAAAGTATACAGGGTGGACCATCTAAACGGAATAAATAGTGAAACAATTTTTTTTTTGCCCAAATTTAAAATTTCCACGTTTCATGACGCGCTAAACCTGTTTCAGAAAAAAAAAAAATTTGAAAATTTTTTTCAAACATTTTTGAAAAAATTTTTACCAAGATGAAAAACATTTTTTCTTGCTCAAATTTAAAATTTCTACGTTTCATGACACGCTTAACCTATTTTAGGAAAAAAAAAATTTTTTTAACCAATATTTTTGAAAAAATTTTTACTACTAAAATGAAATAATTTTTTTTTCTTTCTTCGAATTTAAAATTTCCACGTTTCATGGCATTCTAAGCCTGATTCAGAAAAAAAAAATATTTTGAAATTTTTTTTACCATTTTTGAACATTTGTTTACCACTAAAATAGATGGATTTTTTTTTATTTCTTCACATTTCAAATTTCCACGTTTCATAGTGTTCTAAATCTATTTACCACTAAGATACAATTTTTTTTCTTTGTTCAGATTTTAACTATCCACGTTTCCATGTCATTCTAAAACTATTCAAACAAATTTAAAAACGTTTTTGAAGAATTTTTTTAAAAATTTTAAAACATTTTTAATCCATTTATGTATCACTACTATAGAACAGACGAAAAAAATTTTTTTGCTCAAATTTAAAATTTCCACGTTTCATGATATTCCAAACCAATTTCGGAAAAAAAAATTTGCAACATTTTGTTACCAGTTTGGAAAAAAATTTAACACTAGAATGCTCAAATTTAAATGACATTCTAAACCTAGGTATTTCAGAAAAAAAATTTTGAAAATTTTTTTCACCAACATTTTTCAAAAAGTTTTTACCACCAAAATAGATCGAATTTTTTTTTATTTGCTCAAATTTAAAATTTTCACGTTTCATAGCATTCTAAACCTATTTTAAAAAATACGTAATTTTTAATTTTTAAACTTTTTTTTAGCAGTACTATAGAATAGAAGGAAACTTTCCTTTTTGCTCAAATTTAAAATTTCTACGTTTGATATTTTAAACCTATTTCAGAAGAAAAAATTTTGAAAATTATTTTACCAACATCTTTTGAAAAATTTTTAAAAAAATGAAATTTCTTAACCACACACTATACTCCATTACGTGAATGTTGGATTGAAAATGTGACAGATGGCAATAATATCTGGCATATGCACCTATTATACTTTTATTGAAAAATGTACAGGGTGGTCATCCCAAGAAATAATTCAGTCATGGCGGACATTTGTAAAGGTATTTGCGCAAGCCTACCATATGTGGCACCTGCTATTTAGTATTGAACTTTTGCTGTTGGATGAGAACTCTGTATATTTTCGTGACCAAAAGTTACCAGGTTTTCTTTGTAACAATAGCAATAACTATATTCCGATTATTATTCCCAATGTCATTTCGTAATTGAAAAATTTTTAGAGCGACCTCATGCGCAAATAACGAGGGTTCTGTGTAAATACCTTTACCGATTTTTATATTTTAGCATTAAATGGTAAATGGTAATGATAAAATACTAATTCTAAAGTTTTCTTCCATGCTTCTTAGCTTTCAAGTTATTATATTTAATAAAAAGTGGTAAAAGCCATATATATGCTTAATTATATTTAATTCGTTGTTATGAAAGAAGTTTCGATGTGTTGTGAATTAATGCTGATCTGTGTGTCGATTTAATATATTGTTTTGTATCTGTGCCAATAAAACTAATTTTATTAATAGCTTATTTACCTGTTTTAAATGTATTGCTCTGTAAATTGTTAATATGATTTAAAAATGTTGTTGACTGTGACAGTACTTAGCAAGCTTGTGAAAACGTCGTCAATACCATTAAATGAAGTTAAAATATTCGATAGGAAAAATTTTACAGATTATTCTATGATCATAGATAAGAAAGAAATGGACATAACATAAGTCTGAGAGTTTCTGTCTGATATTCTTATTTATCCTTCACATTTTTAAAGATAATTTATTCGAATTCGGCAAATAAAACGCTTATAGGAGTACCTATGGGATATTCTTATTACTTTAAGTAATAATTTCCAAGATTCTCCAAAACCTTAGTTTTTTCAAAATAATGAGTTTTACTATTAGAATTTTAAATAATACAATTTCAGCTAAAAATAACTATATTGACCATAGTAAGAATTTAGCCAAGGTGTATTTTGCCAAATATCGCCCAAGGAGCACGAGATGTCAAAAAAATGCAACAGGCCAAAAAGTTAAATGATAAAAAGAAAAGTCTTTTTGTGAAAGGACAGTTAGTATCGACGTAAAAAAAGTTCGCAGGCCAAAGGGGTCCTGTTTCCCAAAAAAATATCATCCTGTAGATTATTTAGAATGGTAATAAAAATATTTGGTGGGAAGTCCAAAAAGTGTTTTTTATATCGAATTTAATTTAATTATCTTTAAACCGTAATACTGAAGAGAATAAAAATTAATTTTATCACTAGATCTCCGAAGTGAAGCGCTTCTAAATCTGTTATAGGATCTTTTTTCTTATTTTTCTTATTTTTCGAAAAACATTTAAAAATATTTTGTCCATCGAATAATACAATCCCTGGATATAATTTCAACTTAAATATTAAAACTTTCTTAATAAATTAACTAAATTTAAACTATCTACATAATTGTTTTCTTAACTTTATTACAATCAATTGTTGATATTTGAAAAAATGCCAAAAACAATGTCCTCTTCGTCGAGATAGCTTTAAAGAATATAGTTTTCAATGTATTGGTATTGGTATTCAGAAAATATTTAAAGAAGAAATATTTAAAAGCAAGGAGGTGGTGGGTTCTTTCGTTTAACATGATCACGAAAATAAAACGTTATTTGAGCCAATGCCTTTTTATATTTGTTTTTAGTTCAAGTTCAACATAACATTTAAATAAAACATAGATAAAACATACTACAGTAAATTGAATCAAAGATCTCTCTAACATCGCATGCATAGCATTTGTTGGTTATCTGATATTTTGGACGTTTTTCGAGCTTTCAATGACATCTCATTATGAAGCGCGAGTATGTAATAATAACTTTTGTCCACGACTATTAAATAATGTACTCATTATGTACGTGTTTCCTCAATGATAATGCTATCCATTATTCCCTACAGTGAATAATGATTTCATTATTCACTGATTGCAGTGAATAATGAGGACAGTCAGTTGTTTATAAGAATTGACATTTGTGACATTTTGCTAAAAATTCAAAATGTCAAATTGCAGCAACCAAAAGACAAGTGTTGTCTCTTTAAGGTTTCTAGGAAGCACTCAATGGTACATGCCGAAAAGGTACTTTAATGAACACTCAAAAACTACATGAGTAATTTGTTTTCAAAGCATCATCTATTAGCAACGCACGGCAATCCCCAACATTGTTTTTGAAACCATTTAGCTGTGCCTAGAAACTGTATTATTTTATTAGTAAGCCATGACAATGTGTCAAAGCGTAATTCTGATTTGAAACGTCAAAATTTATGTCATTTCAACGCCAACGTTATTTATAATAATTGTACACATTAGGTACTCAAAAAGAGTAATAAAATTAAATAAATGGATACTGACAGTGAAAACGAGATTTCTTTGACACCGCCAGAGATAAAGGAAACTGCAGAAATCGCCACATTAAACTTGTTGCCCGAAATATCGAGAAAATTATATATTATGACATATGAATCTTTCCTAAATAGGAGAAATGAAATAAAGATGAATTAAATAAATATTAAATATTTAATAGTCGTGGACAAAGCATAGTATTCTACTCGCATATAATGGCTATTATTCACTCTGGTGATTTACGACACTCGCCTGCGGCTCGTGTCTTAAACTTTACCATCGTGAATAGTACCCATCATTATATGCTCGTTGAATAATATACTATTTATTTTCATGATCAAGAGGTTAGGCTTCATAAAAGTAGCGTCAATATTATGGAATTACAATAATAAAGATTAAATATCTTTCCGGTAAGTTTAAGTCAAATAAATGTATTATTGTGGGAAATCCATTAAGTCCTTACTAGCCGATATTTATTGCACAACAATATAAGTTACATCTTTTTATTTTCATAGATAATTTTGTATCAACATGAGTAACATATGCAGCTTGTAGAAAAAATTAATGTTTTCAATTCACTTTTACGATTTTTTGTGTTAACAATTTATATTTCAGGGAATAATAAAATAAACAACCAATATCTCTTCCTCAGTGGCAATAACTGAATGAATAATACGTAAGAAATAGAAATACGTTTCAATAGTGAACGCCACTGAACGTTGCATTCTTAAGTCTTTTTTTTTTAATTAAGGAGCACGGCTTCTAAAAATTTAGAAAAAAACGACAATAAACTGCTGCTCATAGCAGAACATTTTTGGTAAAAAAATTGTGTACACGAATCGTTATTTTCATGAATAAATAATTATTTTAATACATTTTTTACTTCCCTCGCATACCGAACGGAAGTATTGTATTCGAAAAAAAATCACCCTCCGAGATTTTTCCGGATTTTAACGTTTCAGATCATGTACATTACGAAAATATAGGTTTTTCAATCCCGTCAGTCTGTCTGTCTGTTGGTGCATTAACTACAAAACTACTTGACAGAACAGTCAAATTTGGTAGGTAGCTGACGCTACTGTCAGCGAAGAAATGGTTATACTTTCACTGGACCATCTAAAGGGAATAAATAATGAAAACATTTTTTTTGCTAAAATTATAAATTTCCACGTTTCATGACATTCTAAACCTATTTCAGAAAAAAAAAAATTTTTTACCAACATTTTTTTAAAAAATTTTATAGCTAAAATATATGGAATTTTTTTTTCTTTGTTCAAATTTAAAATTTCCACATTTCATGGCATTCTAAACCTATTAAAAAAAATAATAATTTTTTTGAAAAAAAAAAATTTGTTGAAAATTTTATATAGAAAAAAATTTAGAAATTTTCAAAATTTTTTATAAAATGGGTGATGGAAAAAAATGTTTGCCCAAATTTAAAATTTTTACGTTTTGTGATATTCTAACCTATTTTAAAAAAATGTTTTAAATAAATGTTTTAAATATTTTGTACAAAATGGATGATGGGTAAAAAATTGTATTACTCAAGTTTAAAATTTCCACGTTTCATGCCATTCTAAACATTTCAAAAAATAAATTTTAGAAAATAAAAAAATTGTGAACATTTTTTTTTAAATAATATCTAAATATATTTCAAGAAAGAAATTTGTTTCGAAAATTTGTTTTTTATTATTTTATCACCACAATAGAATAGATTCTAAAATTTCCAGGTTTCATTATATTCTTAACCTATTTCAATATAAAAATATTTTGAAAATAGAAAGAATTCCCACCATTATACAGTAGACAATGGAAAAAAGTTATCAGTTTTTCTCTGTAATGATAGGGCTAACTACATGGCGATTATAATTCTCATATGTCATAAACCTACATTTTTACTTTAAGAACCTCTACATTCGTGTTCGATCGCAGAAATTATACCGACTTTCCTGATTTTCATTTTTTCGTAATCTTCTTAAGAATACGATTATAATATTTTGGGTTTAAAGGAGTAAGTTAGTTCCTTTGACGTTTGTTAGTTTTGAGGTTAAATTTAATTATTCTGAAATTGGATTTAAACAAATCGACAAATAACTTTATGTTTACAGCTTTATCCGAATATTTTTTGTGTTTTCAAAAACCTGTTTTTTTTAAATTTTCTCGACTAACAAAATAAACAGAAGATATTTGTATTCGCCAGGCTAGGTACTTATTCAGATTTATACAGTCTACCGATAAAAAAACAGCAACTATCTGCCTCAAAAAGGTTAGAACGCGTCAGCATTTGGAAGCGGAAGAGAATTTTACGTGATAACTGATGACCCACACATTTTTAAATATTCTAAGCAGCGCCCAACTCAGCATACTGTAATCCTGTAAACCCGATACATTTTTTAAAAACACTTAATAAATGGCCATTCTGGCGTTCGCGATGTTGCCAATATTTGGATGTAATAGCGTATAATACATCATACTAAAATTACTATATATAGACGGATGTATCAACGCACTAACTATTATACAAATGAAGTCGATAGCAGCGCCACTGATATATAGTGGAACTAAAAATTTAATTTGCGGGTGTAGACGTAACTTTTTGACCTCCACACAAAAATTTGAGTATAGGTTTCTGATGGCATCTATAAGCTTATAAAGTTGAAAAGAAGGCAAAACGCTGTCACCTCCGAAATCGGATGTAGCAGCGTTATATATGAGGTGACAGCGTGTAGCTAGTACCTACTTTGGATATGACAACGTACTGTGCATACGTATATATATATATATATATATATATATATATATATATATATATTGCGGTGATATCTAAAGCTCACACATATTGAAATTTGTACAATTTCTAGAACTTTGTATGTTTTGACAAAAAACTTATTTCTAATTATAAAAACTAAGCCAACATACTGGTAATGAGTTGCTGTTACACAGAACCATACTAAAATCTCGTTCCCAGGTGAGTCCGACTGAGATTTCGCGAAGAGCAACCTTGTAAGGTTGAAATTATGAGAATGTATGTCAAAATCTAATTTTAAGAAAGTGTATTACTTTTCAACACATACCCCGGTATATAGAACATAACTTAATAAAAGTGACTTTTTAAAAGTTAATTAGAAAATATTAGTCACTGATGAGCTACAAATGCTAAATGGAGTGCCAAAGCCAGCATTAGTAGAACTATATTAAAAACATTAGATTTAGGTAGTGTGAACTGCTACCGCAGAATAAACTTTTATAAAATTTAAGTTATTATAGGATTCGCCTGAAAGCATTTCTATGATTATTCTTTGTTCGAAATATGTTAGATAGGTGCATTTGCACATAAAATGTTTAATATAGGCTAAGGATAACCTGGTAGCATAAAAAGTATGTTAAATATAGTTTTAAAGTATATTTTTGTGAAATTCATACATGACAACAACATTTTTATTTCAAAGTATATCTATCATATGGCATAAGTACAAAAAGAATCAGAAAAAACAAAGTCAAGGCTAGTTTGTTGAGTTTTGGAAAAAATGTCAGTTTGAAGGAATGAAACCGATATTTTAAAAAAATCATGAATGTTGGGAGTATCGAGGGAATAATTATTGATGATTGTTATTGTTAAGAAGGCAGTGTCAAAAAAATTAGAAAAGAGTTTCTTTTTGGAATAAATAGAAAGAAGATTGAACATTTACTCAAGCCAAGAAAGAGATCGTATAAAAAAAGGTAGTTTAAATCCTTAATAGTTATAATTAGAAGAAAATTGAAAAATTTTAATTATCGAATCTTATGTCATAGTGAAAGAAATAAAAAGTTTTTTGACATGTAGGAAGAAAACTAACTTTGTTCCTATATTTGAAAGTGCTTTTGTCGAATTTTGTGCATCGTATTTTGCTTTGGTTGAACAATGAAAAGTAAATAAAGTTGCTTACCTTAAAATGAAGATATCCAGTTTGGTTTTTTAAACAAAAAGTGCATCGCTACGTACGACAAACACCTGAATGAAGTCAACAGTTTATTAAGAGTCCAGTCATAGGTACTGTTTTCGTGTTTCCCGAGTCTCGTAGAAGGAACGTACATTTCTCCGCATCAATAAAAAGGTAATGCATTACAAAATAAAAAATCCATGGTCTTGAATAAAAATTCAAATTTGAATATAAAACAAATTTCCTTTGCATAAGTAAATATTGGGGACAGAATATGTAATAATTGTAAGAATTTTATTTAGTTATAAGTGTTTGCAAATTGTCTTTGTTTTTCTAAACCATAATAATAATTTTCTACCAGGAAATCCTATGAAATAAAGTTTGTCTATTTTATAAATCGAACAAGAGTGTTTTATTTGAAATCTCAGATAAGGAATCAAATTTCGTGTCTTTTGGGGAGCACTGAACCTGCTTGAGCCCGAGAGGAGTATTTCTGATACAGGAACTCATGCTAAGTATTCTGGTTATTGTGTAAAGTGAAAGACAAAACAAATAAAATTTTAATTTTGGTAATTTTGTCAAATTACCTGGCGTCCCAAATACACTTTTATAAATAAAACCCAATCAATTTTATATTAACTTATTTAATATCTTTTCAAACTTCAAACAGATTTTATTTATTTTCACTTCACGAAAATACAAAAGAGGCAAAAAACACAACAACACAGTAAAATGGCGCCCAACGTGGGGCATTTGAAAAAGACACATTCAAAGTAGTATAAAAAAAAGAGAGATTTCAAATAAAAACAAATTTCTACGAATTGTGTTTCGATTATTTGGTAAAATTTTTAAAATATAACGGTTGAACAACTCAATTTGGGTAAGATTTGTTTATGATATTAAGGTCAGGTAGAAAAATGGACACGGAACAAACCTCCGCAGGAACATCGTCCACGCAACAGTCTGGGGACAGCGCAGCGAAGGAAAATTCCATGCTACAAAAGCTGATGGAGATGGTGTCTGCGATTTCGAACCAGAACATACAAATTACCACACATAATGCGCAATTTGATGGTAAATTAGAAAATCTGGAAGCAAACATTGCCACACAAATGGAAGCAAATATGGTTACTCAAAGTGCAAAATTAGAACAAAAAATGGAAGAAAATATTGGAAACCTACAAGAAAACATCAATGCACAAATAATCATAAACAATAGAAAATTGGAAGAAAACATGGGACATCTTGAAGATAGTATTGCAAAAAAAATACAAGAAAACATGGGTAAATTTGAGGAAATGAACCAAGAACTAAGAAATAAGATAGAAAACCTGGAAAATAAATTGGAAAACGTGAAACAAGACAATAAGGAAGAAATAAAAATCCAAATAAAAGAAGTCACCCAAGATATGAAACATGAGGTCATATCAGAAGTAGAAAAAATTGTAGACGAAGGAATTTTAGAAATGGGGAAAAATATAAGAATACATGAAGAAACGTGTGATAGGAAAATTAGGGAATATGGAGAAGTTTGTGAAGGTAAATTAAAAGAACAGGAGCGGAAGTTAAACGAGAGTACGAAGTTGTTGAGGAACACGACAGGTAGGTCCATGTCATACAACCATGTCTGTAATAAGTCTGAATTTTATTTTTATGGGGACAATAGAACCCATCCAAAAGTTTTCATAAATAGGCTAAGACAACAAATTGACACAATGCATAGTTTAGATGAGTTAAAAGTTATTATTCAAAACATGCTAAAAGGTGTTGCAGACCTATGGTTTACCATAGTCGATGGGAAATTTAATAATATCGACGAGTTTGAAAGTTTACTTTTAAAACAATTTTGGTCGGAAAACATTCAGCGGAAAGTACGTCAAAATTTATATAACGGGCGTTACAATGAAAGATCAGGAATATCTAGGGAAAATTATGTGATGAGAAAAGTCTACAACATTAGACACCTCGAACCGAGTTTTACCGAGACTGAGATGCTACGGTATCTGGCTAGACACTTCAATAGTGATGTCCAGAATGTGATTATTACTCAAAGAATAGCTAGTTTAGACGAATTAGTAGAATATCTTAGGGAAATCGATGACCACAGATCTAACATGACAAGTAATAATAATCCGGGGCAAAATAATTTTAAATATAATAATGGTGATAACCAGTCAAAGAATTTTAACTATAATAGCAGGGGTTATCAAAATAGAGAAAATGGGTATAGTAGCCAAAATAAGTTTAATAATAACAATTATAAAGATAGAAGCTATGAGAACAACTATAATAACAATCAGGGAAACCAAAATAGGACGGAAAATAATAAGAGGGATTACGGAAAATACGAAAGGGAAAATTATGATAGATGTCAAAATAATGACAATAATAGGCCAAGAAACTATGATACAAGTGGGTACAACAGAATTACAGAAGGTAATAGAAAGTGGGATAATAATGAGCATCTAAACAATGAAAAGAAACAGGTTAGGTGGGAGGAAAGGAGAAACTCTTACGATGATAGTAGAAGGGACAATAGAACATACGCACAAGTCGCAAACATGAATTTAGTCAGGGAAGAAAAGGTCAAAGAGAAAGTAATGGATGATTTTGACAGAATCGAAACAATAGCTCAGGTTAACGAAACCAGGCGAAAGCAGGATTTTTAGACAATAGGATTTTAAAAGTTAATCATAAGTATGAACACATGCGTGAGTTTTTAGGACGTGATAATGGTAACCGATTAAACAATGTAAAAATATGGCAACTGCCTGTAATTGAAATAAAAATAAATAACATCAAATTAAACGAATTAATAGATACAGAATCTAAGATCAGTTTTTTAGATGAAAAAGTGTATAATAATCAAACTTTCAGAGATGACTTTATTTTGGTACAAAATATGAACTATGAGGTTACACTTGGTGAGGACATATTGTCGGAGGTCAGGGCAAATATAAATATGGGGGATAAAATGTTATTAATAG
Source organism: Stenurella melanura (assembly GCA_963583905.1). Classification (NCBI taxonomy): domain Eukaryota; kingdom Metazoa; phylum Arthropoda; class Insecta; order Coleoptera; family Cerambycidae; genus Stenurella; species Stenurella melanura. The sequence goes on along the minus strand of OY757312.1, from coordinate 70,697,849 downwards.
ACGGTGAAAGAATACCGATATTTAAAATAAATGAATTAAAAGGTAATAAAGCCGATAGGGTGAATAATATAAAAGGCGATCAAGCCGATGGGATAAATGATATAAATGGCCAAGAAGTCAAGAATATTGAAGGGAATTTAGGGGAACATGCAGTGGAAATGACCACGTATGTTATAAATACGACGTTTGAAAAGCCCGAAGAAGTAATGATAAATTGTCAAACCAAGTATGACAGGATGGTTCAGAACTTATTACAGAAATATGTGTCTCTAGTAAATTTTGAATCGAGAGTAGCTAAAGGCTACGTTCATAAATTAAAAGTTGATGAAGGCAAACCGTTTAAATGCAAAACGTACCCAATACCATTTAAATATAAACAAAATGTTCAAGAAGAATTAGTAAACGTGATAAATGCTAATATAATTGAGACAGCAAAAACTAACCATATCAATCCAATTGTAGTAGTAATGAATAGGATAAAAAAAAACGCTAAACGATACAAGGACAGAGAAAATAAGAAGATAAGAAAAAGGAAAATATTTGTGAAAGGAGACATGATAATTATAAGAAAACTGAGATATTCAGATTACAGAAATAACATTTGTGCTAAACTTTTAAATCCGCATGAGGGACCCTACGTTGTTGAAAACGTTTTAAACGAGAATACCTACGAACTGAGGGACACAAAAACAAAGATAATTAGGGGTAAATTTCACATAGAAATGTTATACCCATATGAGCCTGAACCTAAAATATAGTAAACAAAACAAACTCGTTGGTTAGTTATCACCATTAATGTGTAACCAATAATAAAATTATCAATAAATTAATAATTTCATATTGATTAGGGGGATTTTGCGGTGATATCTAAAGCTCACACATATTGAAATTTGTACAATTTCTAGAACTTTGTATGTTTTGACAAAAAACTTATTTCTAATTATAAAAACTAAGCCAACATACTGGTAATGAGTTGCTGTTACACAGAACCATACTAAAATCTCGTTCCCAGGTGAGTCCGACTGAGATTTCGCGAAGAGCAACCTTGTAAGGTTGAAATTATGAGAATGTATGTCAAAATCTAATTTTAAGAAAGTGTATTACGTTTCAACACATACCCCGGTATATAGAACATAACTTAATAAAAGTGACTTTTTAAAAGTTAATTAGAAAATATTAGTCACTGATGAGCTACAAATGCTAAATGGAGTGCCAAAGCCAGCATTAGTAGAACTATATTAAAAACATTAGATTTAGGTAGTGTGAACTGCTACCGCAGAATAAACTTTTATAAAATTTAAGTTATTATAGGATTCGCCTGAAAGCATTTCTATGATTATTCTTTGTTCGAAATATGTTAGATAGGTGCATTTGCACATAAAATGTTTAATATAGGCTAAGGATAACCTGGTAGCATAAAAAGTATGTTAAATATAGTTTTAAAGTATATTTTTGTGAAATTCATACATGACAACAACATTTTTATTTCAAAGTATATCTATCATATGGCATAAGTACAAAAAGAATCAGAAAAAACAAAGTCAAGGCTAGTTTGTTGAGTTTTGGAAAAAATGTCAGTTTGAAGGAATGAAACCGATATTTTAAAAAAATCATGAATGTTGGGAGTATCGAGGGAATAATTATTGATGATTGTTATTGTTAAGAAGGCAGTGTCAAAAAAATTAGAAAAGAGTTTCTTTTTGGAATAAATAGAAAGAAGATTGAACATTTACTCAAGCCAAGAAAGAGATCGTATAAAAAAAGGTAGTTTAAATCCTTAATAGTTATAATCAGAAGAAAATTGAAAAATTTTAATTATCGAATCTTATGTCATAGTGAAAGAAATAAAAAGTTTTTTGACATGTAGGAAGAAAACTAACTTTGTTCCTATATTTGAAAGTGCTTTTGTCGAATTTTGTGCATCGTATTTTGCTTTGGTTGAACAATGAAAAGTAAATAAAGTTGCTTACCTTAAAATGAAGATATCCAGTTTGGTTTTTTAAACAAAAAGTGCATCGCTACGTACGACAAACACCTGAATGAAGTCAACAGTTTATTAAAAGTCCAGTCATAGGTACTGTTTTCGTGTTTCCCGAGTCTCGTAGAAGGAACGTACATTTCTCCGCATCAATAAAAAGGTAATGCATTACAAAATAAAAAATCCATGGTCTTGAATAAAAATTCAAATTTGAATATAAAACAAATTTCCTTTGCATAAGTAAATATTGGGGACAGAATATGTAATAATTGTGAGAATTTTATTTAGTTATAAGTGTTTGCAAATTGTCTTTGTTTTTCTAAACCATAATAATAATTTTCTACCAGGAAATCCTATGAAATAAAGTTTGTCTATTTTATAAATCGAACAAGAGTGTTTTATTTGAAATCTCAGATAAGGAATCAAATTTCGTGTCTTTTGGGGAGCACTGAACCTGCTTGAGCCCGAGAGGAGTATTTCTGATACAGGAACTCATGCTAAGTATTCTGGTTATTGTGTAAAGTGAAAGACAAAACAAATAAAATTTTAATTTTGGTAATTTTGTCAAATTACCTGGCGTCCCAAATAAACTTTTATAAATAAAACCCAATCAATTTTATATTAACTTATTTAATATCTTTTCAAATTTCAAACAGATTTTATTTATTTTCACTTCACGAAAATACAAAAGAGGCAAAAAACACAACAACACAGTAATATATATATATATATATATATATATATATATATATATATATATATATATATATATATATATATATATATATTTATCCTGCAAACAATATTGCGACCATAAATGGTAAAATTTACATTCATTATTGCGTCAGCGACGTTATCGCGGCCGTATACCGGCCGCAATAATTCGCTGCCTTATTTTTCCATCAAAACGACTTTATGTGCCTTACTTTTCTTGTTTAGAATGTAGAGGACGTTTCAATCTACCAGAATATAGTTTTCTTTTTGTGATTGTACGAAAAATAAAGGAAATATAGCGATGTAAAGGCGGCCGCAATAAGGTCTGAGTAGTTCAGCAATTTGCCATAGAGGCGCTGATGCGATATACAAGATTAATATACGAATATTTGAAAATCGATGTAAAATTTGACTTGATGAACATTATTGCGGCCAGCAGTTTGGCAATAATGCCAAATCGGTTATTTTTTAAATACTTCTAATAGATTGTATGTTATTGCGTTAGTATTCTCTTATAGCATTTGTTGTGTAACAGCCGAAGTAATAAAATGGTCCTAAGTTGTCAATGCAAGTTTGAAAATGTATTTCTACTACTGTAAAAAATTTCTCGATTCATGCCATATAAGGTAAACGATTTTTCTGCAAATAATTATAATTAATAGAGTAAAAAAATGCAAAAAATCTTGTTGCTTTAAAAAATAACTTAAGTTTGTTTTTGTTTTTCTTTATTACGATAAAAATTTATTATACTATTATTTATTATATCACTTTAGACTTGGGAACTAAGGGTGAAAATTCGCATTTTTGTAAATAAAAAATATTTTAAGCAATTTCTAACTTACTTCCTGATAAGTTTGAGAGCTGAAAATTGGTGCACATACTCAAATCCAAAGACAACACAATTTGATAAAGTTTAATTCCCCATTGCCACCACCGAGGTGTTTATGTGTGTGCAACTATAAATAATTTCTATGAAAGGGATCTTTCTGTAGCTTTAAAAATATATTTAATTAAGCTTTTATCCAACTTCACTTATTAGTAAGTTACAATTGTGAGGCCTGGCTTTATAATCGCTAGTTAATCACTGGTTGATGGTTAACTAGGACCTATTTTTACTTCCACATCCACGTAGTGGATTGGAAGTATAGTAATCGTAAAAAAAATTAAATTTTTTTTTTCTTGAAATGGGTTTAGAATGTCATGAAACGTCGAGATTTTAAATTTGAACGAAAATAAATTTCTGTCTGTCTAACTTTTTTTTTCTCCGCACGTTTTCTCCGGAACGGTTTAAGATATTGACTTGAAATTTTGTACACGTTTATATCATAACGAAATCTGGAACTGGATTGTTTTTTGAACATATCCGGTGGAGGGTTGGGGGGTGAATAGGGGTAAATAGGGGGAAAAAAGTAAAGCAAGCTGCTAACAGTACAGAAACTTGAAATTATGTGTTTGTACTAGAAGTCAAGACCTAAAAATTTTTTACAATATTTTCCATCCCCCCTCCACCCCCACTCCATTATTTAAGGGGTTGATAAAATAAAATAGAGGTATTCACTTGAAATTTGGTATACGTATATATTATAATGACATCAGGAACTAGATTATATTTTGGTGTTATTCCGTTGAAGGGTTGGGGGTTAAATAGGGGTAAATAAGAGAAAATAAGTAAAGCAAGTTGGTAAGAGTACAGAAACTTGAAATTCGGTGTATGTATTAGAAGCTAAGGCCTCAGATTTTTTTGTAATATTTTTCAACCCACCCCTACTCCATTATTAAATGGGTTGATAAAATAAAATTCAGATACTCACTTGAAATTTGGTACACGTATGTATTATAACGACATGTGTAACTCGACTATATTTTGAGATGATTCCGTTGAAAAGTTGGGGGTTAAATAGGGGTAAGTAAGGGTAAATAAGTAAAGCAAGCTGGTAAGAGTACAGAAACTTGAAAGTTGGTGTATGTACTAAAAGCTAAGGCCTCGGATTTTTTATAATATTTTTCAACCCCCCACCAACCCTACTCCATTATTAAAGGGGTTGGTAAAATTAAATTGAGATACTCATTTGAAATTTTGTACACGTATGTATTATAACAACATCTGGAACTGGATTATATTTTGAGATGATTCCGTTGAAGGGTTGGAGTTAAATAGGGGTAAGTAATGGAAAATAAGTAAAGCAAGCTGGTAAGAGTACAGAAACTTGAAATTTGGTGTATATACTAGAAGCCAGGGTCTAAAAATGTTTAAAAATGTTTTCCGTACTCCACCCCCCACTCCATTATTAAAAGGGTTGATAAAATGAAATTGAGATATTCACTTGAAATTTGGTATACGTATATATTATAATTTCATCAGGAACCATATTATATTTTGGGATTATTCCGTTGAAGGGTTGGGGGTTAAATAGGGGAAAATAAGCAAAGCAAGCTGGTAACAGTACAGAAACTTGAAATTCGGCATGTGTATTAGAAGACAAGGCCTCAGATTTTTTAAATATTTTTCAACCCCCACCACCCATACCTACTCTATTACTAAACGGGGTTGATAAAATAAAATTGAGATATTCACTGGAAATTTGGCATACGTACCTATTATAACGACATCTAGAACTAGATTATATTTTGAGATGATTCCGTTGAAGGGTTGGGGGTTAAATAGGGGTAAATAAGGGAAGATAAGTAAAGCAAGTTGGTAAGAGTAAGGAAATTTGGGATTTGGTGTACATACTAGAAACGAAGGCCTCAGGTTTTTGTATAAGATTTTATATGCCCCCACCACCCACTTCCCCACTCCCTAATTAAAAGAGTTGATAATTAAATTGAGATTTTCACTTGAAATTTGGTACACGTATGTATTGTTACGACGTCTGGAACTAGATTATATTTTGAGATGATTCCGTTGAAGGGTACGGGGTTAAATAGGGGTAAATAAGGGAAATAAGTAAAGCAAGTTGGTAAGAGGACGGAAATTTGGTATTCGGTAAACATACTAGTAGCGAAGGCCTCCGTTTTTTTTTATAAGATTTTCCAAGCCCCCCCACTTCCTTATTAAAAGAGATGGTAATTAAATTGAGATTTTCACTTGAAATTTGGCACACGTATGTATTATAGCGAGATCTGAAACTAGATTATATTTTGACACGATTCCGTTGAAGGGTTGGGGGTAAGTAGAGGTAAATGTGGAAAAAGGTAGGGGTAAGTAAGGGAACATAAGTAAAGCAAGCTGAAGCTGATAAGAGTACAGAAACTTGAAAGTTGGTGTATGTACTAGAAGATAAGGCCTCAGATTTATTTGTAATATTTTTCAACCCCCCACCAACCCTACTCCATTATTAAATGGGTTGATAAAATAAAATTGAGATACTCATTTGAAATTATGTACACGTATGTACTACAACGACATCTAGATCTAGATTATACTTTAAGATGATTCCGTTAAAGGGTTGGGGGTTAAGTAAGGATAAGTAAGGAAAAATAAGTAAAGCAAGTTGGCAGGAGTACAGAAACTTGAAATTTGGTGTATGTACTAGGAGCCAAGCCCTCAAATTTTTTAAGAATATTTTCCACCCGCCCCCACTCCATTATTAAAGAGGTTGATAAAATAAAATTGAGACATTCACTTGAAATTTGGTATACGTATATATTATAATTACATCAGAAACTATATTATATTTTGGGATTATTCCGTTGAAGGGTTGGGGGTTAAATAGAGAAACAAGTAAAGCAAGCTGGTAACAGTACAGAAACTTGAAATTCGGCGTATGTACTAGAAGACAAGGTCTCAGATTTTTTTAAATATTTTTCAACCCCCACTACTCACACTCTATTACTGAACGGGGTTGATAAAATAAAATTGAGATATTCACTTGAAATTTGGTATACGCATATATTATAATGACATCTGGAACTATATTATATTTTGGGATTATTCCGTTGAAGGGTTGGGGGTTAAATAGGGGAAAATAAGTAAAGCAAGCTAGTAACAGTACAGAAACTTGACATTCGGTATATGTACCAGAAGATAGGGCCTCAGATTTTTTATTTATAACATTTTTCAACCCAACCCCAACCACCCCACCCCTAATCTATTATTAAACGGGATTGATAAAATAAAATTGAGATATTCACTTGAAATTTGGTATACGTGCGTATTATAACGACATCTGGAACTAGATTATATTATGAGATGATTCCGTTGAAAGGTTGGGGGTTAAATAGGGGTAAATAAGGGAAAATAAGTAAAGCAAATTGGTAAGAGTACGGAAATTTGGGATTTGGTAAACATACTAGTAGCGAAGGCCTCCGGTTTTTTAATAAGATTTTCCAAGCCCCCACCACCCCTCCCTCCCACTCCCTTATTAAAAGAGAGATGATAATTAAATTGAGATTTTCACTTGAAATTTGGTACACGTATGTATTATAGCGACATCTGAAACTAGATTATATTTTGACACGATTCCATTGAAGGGTTGAGGGTAAGTAGAGGCAAATGAGAAAAAAGAAGTAAAGCATGCTGTAAGAGTACAGAAACTTGGGATTTGGTGTATATACTAGAATATAAGTTCTCAGATTTTTTTCTAATACTTTTTTACTGCCCCAAATAATATTAAAATTCTATGACCAGTAGTTTTCACATACCTACTAGAGTGCAAATATAGTCAAAATGTTTTCTTTAAAGTGACTGGGATGAACAATCTGGATGTGGAAGTAGTGATTCCTTAGGCAGCGGTAATTTGTAAAGTAAATGTGGTTAAAAGTCACTTTACTACAAAATTCCAATTTCGTGGCGAATACCGCCTTGTTAATGAATAAGCGGACTACTAATATGAGCTCCTCGATGAAAATCGTTATGCCTGCCACATGTTGATTTAGTTTGGATTCTAATTTAATGAACAAGTAGCATTATTACAGCCATATATATATATATATATATATATATATATATATATATATATATGAAGTAGATATGGCAACACTGTCGGCAGCAACATTGTATGATATTTAAAAAATAATATATAGGACTGGCTGCAATAATGTATATACCGGCCGTCATAAGGTTTATAATTTTTACGGTCCCCATAAAGTGTCTCAAATAAAAAAGTATGTTTTTTTATTTTTTATGGTAGAAACACGTGGATCAGCTGTACAGGCTGCAAAAAAATCAGCGGTTCAATATTCACGGTTAGATTTTAGCTATATACAGCGGTTCTCAAAGTGCAATAAAGTATGCAGAACGGAGTGCTGCAATAATGATAGCGGGATGTATATATATATATATATATATATATATATATATATATATATATATATATATATATATATATATACATATAAAAATTGTAATAGCGGCACCCAAATCGTATAACCCTTGTTATACCGACACCCGAATTTACAGTGTGGCACCCAGATTTGGGTGCCACATTGTTTTTAGTAGAAAATGACTGTTTTCTCATCTTCTGGCCTAGATCGGCGAAAATACCAATTTTTGATTGGGTGCCATTTTTACATATTTTATAGACACATATATTCCAATAGTTGAGCAACTTCTTCACCAGAGTGCGCCTGCTAAAACAGATTTGTATATACTGTATATAACAAAGTGACATAGTGGCCCTCTGAGAATACCAATGCAAACTGGCACCCGAAATATGGCAACACTGTTAGTTATTGTCTTTAACATGAAAGCATATTTAGGTTTCATTCACAGTTGTATTCAGATATTTTATATTTGGTAAAAACACTTATATCTGACTATCGTTTTAATAAAGTACGGCGGCCCGTCGCATGTTGTGACCTTGAAACTTTGATTTATTTGTGAAATAAGTATAAAGAATCTCGACTATTTTTAATTTTTTAAAATTTTTCCGTTTTTAATTATTGAATTACGAAAATTAAAGTCTTTCGATTCCATCAGTCTGTCTGCCTCACAGTCATCTCCGTCTGTTAGCGCTAAAAACTTTGACACTGAAAAATAATAATTAGGGATTATTACGCTATTGTCAAAGAAAAAACCTTATATGTTTTTAATTATTAACGTCATTGTCAAGGAAAAAGCCTTATATATTTTTATTGAAAAATAAACAGGGTGCGGTTAAAAATATTTGAAAAAATACTATCCCAGATTTTTACGTTTCAAGTTATGTAAATTTTGAATCTTACATGTGTCTGCCTATCTGAGTGTTGATCGATACCTCTTTTGGCGATACGTAAAAATCTAATCTAAGTAGAGAGTAATAATAAGTGGGTAGTTAATGTGGCTGCTCAAAGAATTATTAATAACAAAAATGTTAGGGTGATAAATTATTTTAAAAGTCGAAATCTAGCCGAGAGCATTCAGGTCTTCGTCTGATATTATTTATTTTCCACAACTTTTTTATATAGGTCAGATTCAAATCTAGGATACATTATCAAACAGTCAACAAATTTTTATGGAGTATAAAACCCTGGAATAATTCTTTTTTAATATTAAAGAAAATGAAATTAGGACATTTGTTTCTAGTTGTGTGTCAAATCATTTCTTCTAAACAACATAAAATTTGTACTAATATACGATTCAAATGTATTGACCCCTCAATTTAACCGCGAATATCTCAGAAACGGAAGAGCAGAAAAAATTGAAATAATTATGTGTTTATTATGAGTCTATTCTAAATCAGTCACTGAAATTTGAATAATGTACATTGGACACTTTTGAAGTTCTGATAAGTTATATTGAAAAATGTCCTACTTCTTAAGAAAATTTTGGCCATACCAGTTTCAAATCCATCATATCTTGAAAAATATGCATACTATGTAAATAGTATTTTAGACACCGATAAAACACGGCATTTTTTGTAAGAGGAAATTTTTTCACGATTTTTTATTCTAAAATTTTGCAGTTATTCTTAAAAACGTGATGTCATCTTTATTCGGTTATTTATCAATGTATTTAAAAAATTTGTGTTGAAATAGTTAATTATGTAAAATGTAAGCATTTGCAAAAAAAATAATTGGTATATATCAAATATTAATTTGGTTATCAAGCGTAAAGGATAATACCATTCCAAGTTTGCACTAATATTGTCTATTACGTTTCATAACTAAATTAATGGTTGATATATACCAATAATTTTTTCTGCAAATGCTTACATTTACATAATTAGCTATTTTAACAAAAAAATTTTAAATACATTGATAAATGACCGAATAAACATGGCGTCCAGTTTTTGAGAATAACTGCAAAATTTTAAAATAAAGAATTTGAAAAAATTTCCTGTACAAAGAATGCCGTACTTTATCGGTGTCTAAAATATTATTTACAAAGTATGCATATTTTCCAAGATGTGATAGATATAAAACTGGTATGGTCAAAATTTCCTTAAAATGTAGGACAATATAACTAAGTTGAACTTCAAAAGTGTCCAATGTACATTATTCAAATTTCAGTGACAGATTTAGAATAGATTCATAATAAACACATAATGTTTTCAATTTTTTCTGCTCTTCCGTTTCTGAGATATTTGCTGTTAAAGTGAGGGGTCAATACATTTGAATCGTATATTAGATCTCAAATCGTTTGTACGTATTATTTAATTAAACGTATTATTAGGAAAGTCATCTACACCTGTGCATGAAAGAAAACTCAAGCCCGTCAGTATGGGAACCGGCGTGCGCACAGTACCCTAGTAGCACCAATATTGCACCAATATATAATCCATATAGGACCAATATATGAATATTGGTCTTATATAGGACCAATATTATATATATTGGTCCTATATGGATTATATATTGGTCCAATATGTTGTGCTACTAGGGTGGTCCAAAATCGAGTTTTTTTGTTCAAAAATGGCTAGAGAGCTCAAATCTGAAATGAACAGTTTTTTTAAACTAAAGCTTACCGAAATTCCAAGAAATCCTCGGAGTCTGAATTTTGAAAAAAAGTTCCTTTTTTAATATTTTAAGTTAAAGGTCAAATAAAAATATTTTTAAATAATTTTTTATATGATATACTGAATAACTTCATACTTACATACATACTTCAATTAGACAAAAAAAGTGTCATTGACATCTGCCAAATTGACATTTGACTTATATTCACGGACTTGATATTTCTACCATATATGTATTATTCAGTATATTATAATATATCAAAAATTATTTTAAAATATATTTTTTCCGGCCTTTAACTTAAAATAATAAAAAAGTATTTTTTATTTCAAAATTCTCCGAGGATTTGTTGCAATTTCCCTAAGCTTTAATTTATTTATAAATACATTGTTTGGATCAAAATAACATGACAACTGAGTGTCATTCGTATAACACTGGATTACTGTGTAGTGTACACTATTGAAAATGTTGAAAATATTTTCCAGCTGTTTAATTTGACTAAAAGTTTATGTCCCAAAGACATAGTAGTTAATATATTTCTATAAATAATAAAGAAAGTTTGATTTAAAAAAATCCAAAGTATTACCTCATATAAAAAGTATATTTCTTCATATTATAACAAAATTTGACATGAAAGTAATAATTGATCTTCAAAAGGTAGCTTAAATTTAATGTATCGAGAGTATCGTAAAAATGTGTTATTAAATGTTAGTGAGAGATTTACAACAGACATTAGTGAACGATTTTTTCCGTTTTTGGGATAATCAGCCCTTATAATGAAACGTTTGTGTTATCTTACCCCAGCTGTTTTCAAATATGAGGTAACGAGGAGTGAATTTCTATAGTGAAAATTTATGAAATACACTTTGCTTGGCATAAAATTGATAAACTCTTTTTCTATGTATAACTAGAATTATCAATATGAAAAACATTTACGATAAGTAAATATAAGGAAATAATATAATCTTTAAAAAGTTATTCCGCTTTTATTTGAAATATTTGTTTGTTTGTTAAGATACTTCAGTTTCTGTCGCCTTACCTAAAATCCACCACCCATTATGAGGACAGGAATAAAAAGTAATAGATTTTTACGGTATAATTATGGTATTGTCACAAGTTGTAAATATATAACTGACTACTCACCAAAAGAATAATGGTAGCTTGAGATCTATTTAAAGTTTACAATAGTATAAATTGAAGTATCCCTTTTGTTGTTAGAAATAAGGTCCATTATTTCCTGACCAGTTAAGCCCTCTTTAAATATACCATATGGTCGTTCTTAATTTAGCGCCAAATATAGTAATTTCAGTCAAATAGAACCCTTAAGATTATTATCTGAGGTAACAAATTCTCAACTTATTTTTATTATGTTTATTTAAATGTAGAATACAACTATTACCTATATTTAACGTTTTTATAATGAATTATAATATATATTAAACAAGCTAACCTTACACTATTCACCAATTTACTACACCTGTTATATATAATTGTTGTACATTGTATAGGATACTCTTTCAGTTTTTTTGTAACACTAACTTACTGCCCTAATTTCAATACAATCGAACTTCTCGTTCTTAAGTTATCGTGCGTACAAGAAACGTGACGGACGGGCAGACAGACGGACGGACGGACAGACAGACGGATAGACGGACGGACATTTTGAAAGTTATTCAGAATTCGATCACCAACACCGGGATATGAAATTTTGTTCTCTACGAACAATATTACCGGTTTTAGAAATGTGCCGATGCGAATGCAAAATATACTCTTCGTTTAGTATTTGCGAAGAGTATAATAATTGATAATCACAAAAGTCCTCTAAAAGTTTATTATTTTTTAGGACTAATTTAATATAGGTTTTCATTTTCATTATTAAATTTATTTTTCATAAGTATTTTGTAGGTTTGCTGATTTCAACACTGGCCACATAAATTTTGAACTGCGCTTTTTTGTCTATTCATTTTCTTGACAGGCCACGTGTCTATTTTGTAAAGTTTTCTTAATGATGCTATTAAACCAATTACTTGGTTTTTGATCGTAGGACACTCTTAGTTCAAACCAAACTTTATATTAAATTTACACACAGTATGGATATTAATACTATATCGCATATTAGCATAAATTACTTTTAAAGAAATATAATCTAGTTTTCTGCATTTGGTTTCTTCGTATATAATAGTATATTAAACCAATTAGGTGGTTTTTGATCGTGGGACACTCTTAATTCAAACCAAACTTTATATTAAGTATAGACGATTTACACACAGTATGAATCTTATTATTATATCGCCTATTAGCATAAATTCATTCTAAAGAAATGTAATCTAGTTTTCTGCATTTGGTTTCTTCGTATATAATAGTATATTCGCAATTTAAAGTAGTAATTTTGGTACACTTTGTTTATTTGCCTGCATTTTATAGCAATTAGAAAACACAAGATTAATTGTAAAAGTACTCTTATTTGTTAAAACATTCTGGATGTATTATGTATAACCTTTTGTCGTATGGATTACTTACACATTTTGGGGCAATAATTCAGTAGCGTATAATTTGGGAGAAAATGTCACTAAAAGCATGTATATATTTTTTTCCTAGAGGGCCTTCTTTAGGAACTAATCAACCGTAAAAGTAAAATTTTGAAGAAGGTTTTGTTGATAGCGCCCAAATTGCTTTGTCGATTGTAATGTTTGGACAGTATAAGTATAGGAGGTATAATGAGTATCTGATTTAGACATGTCATATTTTGTCTCGGGAGTTAGGGGTTGAACACCCCTAATGCGTATTGATCCTAAATGTTGATATAAATTAATTTATTACTAAATGAATTCCAATGTCAAATTTTACAAATATTAAATGATTACATAGAAAATAAACATTATTTCTTAAGAAAACCACAAACTTATTAATTTAAGAAAAAACACTGTAGAAGTGTGTGTAATAAGGTTTTTTTAAATAGGTAATACATTTCTCATCTCGTGAATATGCTGGCATGAATTTTACGTAGAAACTTGTTGCGAGTAATTTAGAAGACAAATATGTTTATCAGAAACGCTTCCTAACAGTTCTTCCAAATAGGAAAATGTCAGTTTTTGTGACACACTACTAAAACAAATTTTGGTCAAAAATGGGTAGCATTATTCATGACTAACACGACCGTCTTTCTAGAAAACTATTTTGTCAATATTTAGGGGCCCTACTCGTTAGGGGTGTCCTACTTCTGGCTTTCTAGACAAGATGCGACAGATACCATACCGTTGATTAAAAATTACCTACTTACTATCTATACTTTCCTAGTTTTATTACAATCGATAAAGCGGTTAGGAAACGACCAGCAAAGAAGCTCTTTCAAATTGAACCTTCAAGGGAATAGCACCTCGAAAGGAGACGACCTAAGAAAAAAATAAAGGTACTTTTATACGCTCTAGAAGCAATGCCGCATACTACTTAGACACCCTGTATATAAGAGACCATCTAATATTAATATCCGCTTTACTTTTAATAATGGAAACTAAATATTACTACGCAGAATTAAATATTTGAATCATATAGTATGATTATATCTCTGCTAATTTATTTCTTTCTCGCAGATAAATATAATATTGTAATAGATTTGGAAGAATCAAATATATTTTTCTCAATTAAATCTATTATTCTTATATATTAATTTAGTTTGGAAGAACAAATACAGTGAAAATAAATCATTCCATTTCGTCAGTTAATTAAATATTTTGTATATTATTATAACATTGCATTCAATATATTAGATATATCTTAAATTGAAAAATTTAACGCTTCTTATGCATGTCCAGCCTCTCATATTCCCAGTGTGACGAATTACACAGTCCAAATTCTCAGATAAGTCGGTAAAAGTTATAAGAAACCTAACAGTTTAAAGCAGTAAACTAGGCAACATTGTTGGATGCCACAATGCTATGGTTTATTAAAATTTTACACAGAGAGGGGTGCCACACTGTTAAAACGTCTTTTATATATGACCATTACTCATCATGGTGTGAGAGTATAAAACGGGTGCTAGAATTACATTCATTAACATGGGTGCCTCTTGGCAAACAAACAAGTATATATATATATATATATATATATATATATATTGTTCTATATTCTGATATCTATTTTATTTTTTATACGTTCGAAATTACTTTTTGAAAGTAAATTGAAATGATTTTATTGAGCGCCAAACAGTTTCTTAAAAGCTGTTAATATTATAGACTATAGAACACCATTAGCATGACCATCTACAATCTATAGAATGACTCTTACTCAGGGTCCAACGAAGTCGGTTCAATAAATGCTCATCGATCAAGATAACAATCTAAATAAATCAAACTCAGTATTGAACGAACAAAGTATTAATTTATTAACAAATTTGAACTTGGAATGTAATTAACAAATTTAAATAACAAAATCTAACTTAACTAAAATGATAAATATGGCCTTTATTTAAAATAAATATGTACCATGGATTTCTGATATAGTAAAGCTTTACCTTGTCTTTCTTTCGACTCGAGTAATGTTATATTATAACCTCTAACTGGTTATTATGATCCTTGAAATATTATGTCACTTGACTGACTTTTTAACCTCTCAAGGCTTCTTCTTCTTCTTCTTTACTGGATTGACGTTTGTTTCTAACCTCCAATTTATTTTCAAGATTTCCTTGAAGTATTTCTATCACTTGCCTGACGTTTGAAATTTCTTCACCATATAAATTTGCTAACTGGATTAACAAATACTTCCCTCTTCTAAATCTGCTTTCCGGATAATCTACTTCGTAATACTTTCAAAGTATACTCACTTCTTATGTTTAATCAACTTTTACAATTTATTCTTGATATCAATATATCTGGATTGTAATTTTCTAACCTTCAATTTATTCTCCACTTTTCTTTAATTTTCAATTTATTAATTATTCGTGGATGAATATTTTTCGCAGCTCGCTGTTCAGCGGTGTATGATCAACTGATTTGTTATTTTTAGTCGTTTCAATGGGTTAATTTCCAATATTTCAATTGTTTTTTTCTATTTTGATCTAATATTTCAAAATTTAATTTTAATTTAAAATTTAAACTATTCAGTTTTGTTTGTTCTTTACCTCAATTGAATATTGTTTTTAATTCTTTGATTTTCCTGATAAGTTTCTTATTCTACTTTTCAGGATTAAGTGAATAATTGTAATTACTCGAAATATATTGACATATTACATACACTTTCTTAAAATCTACTTATAACTACAATTAACAATTCCAATCTCAAATAAATACTAATTCATACATTTAGATGAATAGCAATGATAAACACAAAATGCTAGTAGTTAAAAACATACTGCAGTTTTCATATTGACATAATACTGTTATTATAAACTAAAACAAGAAATTGATACGCCAACAAACATTTAACATCATACTATTAGTCCTTTCTTTCTGCATGATGTGAAATATCATTTACAAAACACCTTTCTGCAATGATATTTAAAAATATCTGAAAACTTAAAATGTCATTCAGTGTTTTGTATTCTATGGACTTACTATTTCTAAAATAATTACGCTGCACTGCAACTACTGTTGATAGTCTTTCATTCAATATTCATTTTGTGTAGATTTACAGTGTTTCTACACAAAATATGATTTTCAGCCCTAAGTTTTGACATGCGTGTCAGATTTTATAAAATTTACTTTTTTGTTTTCCAATTTCATTCTAAATCATTTTAAATGAGATTGTGATTCTCTATCAGTTCATGTTTTATTATATACTATTTAGAATAACCTTGTTAAACTAAAATAACTTCATTTTATGTTTATTTAAATATTTTGTTCGTATTCAATATCAAGTTTCATTCTCTGCATCCTACTCGATGAGAATAAGTGAACTTGTATCAATTAAATAAACCACAGATACTCCTGCTTCTGTATGATCCGTTAAAGTAAAACTGTTATGATTAATTCCTAAAATACATACATATTTGTGAATTTTATTTATGATTTCAAACACGACACTTAGGTAGTGTTCCACAGTGTGGATATACAGCATAAAACCCCCTAAACTAATAGAATTTTGACATGTGAAAATTTTGTTAGTTTTAACAACATGATGTGACATTCACACTGTCAAAGTTTATTTACAATTTAAAAGTGATCTACTCAGGATCATTTGGATAAGTTAAGAGTTATCTATCCTGGATCATATGGATAATTTATCCCCATGTGACAACTTCCCGGTAATGATTCTTCCTTATTACAGTTTAAAACGTTTTCGTTTTCATTTATAATATTACCTACTTCAAGTTGTTGCGCATAGCCCTTTGCTATTATAGGTTCATAATCAATTGAATTTTTGTATTTTTGAGACAAATTTTTAAAAATTCTATCATATTTGGAGTAACGACTTATCAGAAAGGTTTCAGGCTTCTTATCATTATTTATTTGAACACATGTGGTTCCCACTATATGCTCACCGCAAAATTCATTATCATTATTGGACTCTATGCCATTTGATACATTAATTATTTCGGCATCATTGCCATTCAATTCATTAATTATTTCGGCACCTTTGCCATTCAATTCATTAATTATTTCGGCACCTTTGCCATTCAATTCATTAATACTACAGAAAGGTATTCTTTCACCTTCTATTTTTAGGATTCTTTCTCCTAGTACAATATTTGCCTTTTTTTCTGATAAGATGTCGTCTCCCAATATAACATCATTTCCTATAAAGTCGCCTATTTTTTTACAATTATTACCTACATTTAAAACAAGTTTATCTAAAAATCCTGATTTCTATTTCTATCATTTACTTGTGCTGTTTCTATTTTATTTATATTAGAGTGCGTGTTTTCATCTACTCTATTTCCCCTTTGAATATTGATATTTGCCACTTGTGCATATGACTCATTATTTTTATCATAACCCCCTCTCTCTCTGCAATCATTATCATCATGACGTTTCTCAAAACCCTGCTTTTCATTCCTATAATTGTCATATTTATATTGACCATAACCTCCTCGTTCCTTTCTATCATTGTCATATTGACTTTTCTCATAACCCTGCTTTTCATTCCTATCATTGTCATATTGACGTTTCTCATAACCCCCTCGTTCCTTTCTATCATTGTCATATTGACGACCATAACCCTGCTTTTCCTTCCTATCATATTGACCATAACCTTGTCTTTCTCTTCTATCATTTTCATTCCTATTCTGATCATAACCCCACTTGTTATAATATCTACTATTATTTTCCCTATTCTGACTAGATTTCTTATCAAAACTCTGATGATAATCATCTAATTCTCTTAAATAATCAATTAAATCATCTAACTTTGCAATTCTTTGCGTAATAATAACATTCTGGATATCCCCTGAAAAATGCCTAGCTAAATATCTGACCATTTCACTTTCTGTGAATTTTGGTTCTAGATATCTAATGTTGTATACTTTTCTAAGTACATAATTTTCCCTAGAAATACCTTTATTTTCTACATAGTTACCATTAAATAGGTCTTGTCTTATTTTTAACTGAGTGTAATCACTCCAATATTGTTTTAAGACTAGAGCTTCAAATTCCTCTATAGTCTCAAATCTGTCCATTATAACTGAGTACCAGATTTCCGCTTCTCCCTTTAACATGTCTTGTATGTTTGCTTTTAGGTTTGCATTTACGTGTTGTGTTTCCATGTGTTGTTTCAAACGTGAAATGAAAATTTTAGGGTGTATGCGGTTATCTCCGTAAAAATAAAATGGTGTTTTGTTGCATGTGTAAGTATGTGTGGGTAATTGTGTCAATTGTGTACGTGTGGTATCCTTCAACAACTTCGTGTTCTGTTCTATCTTGCTATCCTGTTCTTTTATTTTGCTATCGTATTTTTCCTCCTGTTTCTTCATTCTACTATCTATTGCAGTCATTCCATCTTCAAACATAGTTACTACTTCCTCTCTTATTTCCTTTGCTGCCTCATTTACCTTAATACCTATTTCTTCATTAACTGACTCTCCCATTCGCTCCCATTTACTCTCTAGATTTTCAATCTTATTTCTTACTTCTGTATTGCTTTCTTCCAGCTTTTGCATACTTTGACCCATTTGTACATTTATGTTGCCAATTTGTGTATTTATTTTGTCCATATTTTCTTCTAGTCGCTGGTTATTTTGACTAATGTCTTCTTTTAAAGTTTGGTTATTTTGTACCATTTGTGTATTTATGTTGCCAATGTTTTCTTCTAGTCGCTGGTTATTTTGATCCATTTTTGTATTTATGTTGCTAATGTTTTCTTCAAACGTTTGGTTATTCTTATCCATTTTTGTATTCATTCCACCCATCATTTCCATGAGTTTCTGGAACATGTTTGTGTCTGGTTGTGTGTTTGTGTCACCAACTTGTGTTTGTGGAACTGTGGATGTACCTTGTGTAGTTTCCTCTGGATTCATGGTTGTTGTCTTACCTGACTTTAACCTCATATAACTATTATTTGTTTTTAATTTGACAATGCCTTGTTGTCAAAACTATCAAAATAAGTTATTTGTTCTATTATCTTTCAAATGTATGCTTGAAATGATAAACTATTCTCAAGTTGTATTTATTTAATCGCTTTCCTGATCGCCCCACGTTGGGCGCCATAAATGTTCTATATTCTGATATCTATTTTATTTTTTATACGTTCGAAATTACTTTTTGAAAGTAAATTGAAATGATTTTATTGAGCGCCAAACAGTTTCTTAAAAGCTGTTAATATTATAGACTATAGAACACCATTAGCATGACCATCTACAATCTATAGAATGACTCTTACTCAGGGTCCAACGAAGTCGGTTCAATAAATGCTCATCGATCAAGATAACAATCTAAATAAATCAAACTCAGTATTGAACGAACAAAGTATTAATTTATTAACAAATTTGAACTTGGAATGTAATTAACAAATTTAAATAACAAAATCTAACTTAACTAAAATGATAAATATGGCCTTTATTTAAAATAAATATGTACCATGGATTTCTGATATAGTAAAGCTTTACCTTGTCTTTCTTTCGACTCGAGTAATGTTATATTATAACCTCTAACTGGTTATTATGATCCTTGAAATATTATGTCACTTGACTGACTTTTTAACCTCTCAAGGCTTCTTCTTCTTCTTCTTTACTGGATTGACGTTTGTTTCTAACCTCCAATTTATTTTCAAGATTTCCTTGAAGTATTTCTATCACTTGCCTGACGTTTGAAATTTCTTCACCATATAAATTTGCTAACTGGATTAACAAATACTTCCCTCTTCTAAATCTGCTTTCCGGATAATCTACTTCGTAATACTTTCAAAGTATACTCACTTCTTATGTTTAATCAACTTTTACAATTTATTCTTGATATCAATATATCTGGATTGTAATTTTCTAACCTTCAATTTATTCTCCACTTTTCTTTAATTTTCAATTTATTAATTATTCGTGGATGAATATTTTTCGCAGCTCGCTGTTCAGCGGTGTATGATCAACTGATTTGTTATTTTTAGTCGTTTCAATGGGTTAATTTCCAATATTTCAATTGTTTTTTTCTATTTTGATCTAATATTTCAAAATTTAATTTTAATTTAAAATTTAAACTATTCAGTTTTGTTTGTTCTTTACCTCAATTGAATATTGTTTTTAATTCTTTGATTTTCCTGATAAGTTTCTTATTCTACTTTTCAGGATTAAGTGAATAATTGTAATTACTCGAAATATATTGACATATTACATACACTTTCTTAAAATCTACTTATAACTACAATTAACAATTCCAATCTCAAATAAATACTAATTCATACATTTAGATGAATAGCAATGATAAACACAAAATGCTAGTAGTTAAAAACATACTGCAGTTTTCATATTGACATAATACTGTTATTATAAACTAAAACAAGAAATTGATACGCCAACAAACATTTAACATCATACTATTAGTCCTTTCTTTCTGCATGATGTGAAATATCATTTACAAAACACCTTTCTGCAATGATATTTAAAAATATCTGAAAACTTAAAATGTCATTCAGTGTTTTGTATTCTATGGACTTACTATTTCTAAAATAATTACGCTGCACTGCAACTACTGTTGATAGTCTTTCATTCAATATTCATTTTGTGTAGATTTACAGTGTTTCTACACAAAATATGATTTTCAGCCCTAAGTTTTGACATGCGTGTCAGATTTTATAAAATTTACTTTTTTGTTTTCCAATTTCATTCTAAATCATTTTAAATGAGATTGTGATTCTCTATCAGTTCATGTTTTATTATATACTATTTAGAATAACCTTGTTAAACTAAAATAACTTCATTTTATGTTTATTTAAATATTTTGTTCGTATTCAATATCAAGTTTCATTCTCTGCATCCTACTCGATGAGAATAAGTGAACTTGTATCAATTAAATAAACCACAGATACTCCTGCTTCTGTATGATCCGTTAAAGTAAAACTGTTATGATTAATTCCTAAAATACATACATATTTGTGAATTTTATTTATGATTTCAAACACGACACTTAGGTAGTGTTCCACAGTGTGGATATACAGCAATATATATATATATATATATATATATACATGCAAAACAACATATACGCCTCCGAATACATAGGTATTCATAGGCGACGCCTCCGAAATCGGAGGCGAAGACGAAAAAGCGGAGGCGAAAACGAATGACCGTGTATCTATGGTTTAAAATGATTTTCGCCGTCTATACGTCATTTAGGCAGATTTTAGCGTGGAGTCGAAAATGACCCATACGTCTATACACATATACACTGTAGTATACGTCATCGCGCATCAGAGGGCGCGACTGTTTTTATATTAGATACGCTGAAATATATCAACCAGTTGTACCGGCTTCCTTGAACTTATAGAGCGTTTTTGCCTCATATACTTGGCAACGTTGTACGGAGTGGAAATGTGTTATTAAGATTTGAATTATAGAATCAGATTCAACCATATCCTAGCGCATACTGAGTAATCAGCGTTTAAATATTAGTACTATTTTTCACTAGTAATCTGATGGTGAGGGAGCCAAGTGGCTTTTTAAAAACTCATAGTTACAAGTTATTAGATAATTATGGCGAACCTGAATCACGATAAAATGACTGGCATGTCCATCCCATCAGTTTATCCATAGTTGAAGATAAACGTCTATAAAGCGTAAAGTCGTACATTTTTCGTTTTTAAATACGCACAGAAATTATCCTGATGGGAATATAGTCTTAAGATGCATATTTGTTTCTCTGGGGAACTTACAACAAATTACTAAAAATAATAATAATATTTTAATAATGATAAAATACATCTGAAATGCGGTAGAAACTCAGCGGAAAATGTTAAATTCCTCAGTTTAGTGTTTGTAGTGCTTTTGTT
Organism: Stenurella melanura; assembly: GCA_963583905.1. NCBI lineage: Eukaryota > Metazoa > Arthropoda > Insecta > Coleoptera > Cerambycidae > Stenurella > Stenurella melanura. Next base: position 70,675,879 of record OY757312.1, on the reverse strand, counting down.
TATAACGATAACTTTCTAGTAAAGTTTTCATTTTTAAGGTAGCATATATTCATGTTCAAAAAAAAGATATGACTTGTAACGATGAGTCTGGAATTCTGGAATAATATATACAATAAAAATATAATTTCTTTTTCTATATTTGGAAACAATTTTCTTTATGGATAATTAATTGGCAGGAGTTTCATTCTGGGAGTAATTTTCTGTATTCAGAATGCTTAAATATTCTCTCCTTAAGAAAAATCTTGTAATGATTACGTGCTATAACTTTCTTTCTAATTACAACTTTGACCATTTGTGATGTACTTGGCGGTAGGTGCCCCCTAGAAGTCAATTCTATGAATCATTATCATTCATAAAACGATAAAAACATCTGATATAACATAAAACAGTGACGTACCAAAAAAGCCACCGAGCTCCTGGACTAAGATTGGTTTATGATCAATATTAGAACAATACCAACATTTAGGAAAATTGACTTTGGTTTCTATTTAACAGTATCCAGATTAGAGCCTAGCAGGACTACAGTCTGGCAAATATTAGAGATTAGTTGCCTAATAAATTTTTAATTTAACCGAAGTTAACCAAGAAACCTGCATAAAATCATTCATTTTTACTAAAGTCATCGCCTAAATACATTTTGTAATTAAATATAGTTTTAAATAGTTTTTTTACGAAAGACAAAAATGCGTTAATGAAAACCCACTTTGAATGTTTTAAGTATAGTTACATAGGACATAAACTTAAACATACCACAAATAATAGACAACCACAAAATCCAAAGCCTAGGCAGCCCGGAAAGGGGTTACACATTGACATTGTCAGTGTCATAGCTGAGGATCTTATCCAATACACGGCATCGTGAAAAGTGTACTCGCTTTTTTAACCCGAACGAATTTTTCTAGGTTTTCTTCTTCTTTCTAAACAAAAAAGGTCTCTTGTCATTTTTTCGTGAAGTTGACCTTTTCCGACTTATAAACAATTTGATGTTTGAAAAAACGCAAAAACGGCCATTTTCAAAGTTGGAATATAATATTAAAAAATGAGTTCACCAAAATTTTCATTCAATTTTTCAACATCCATTAACAAAATCCTGAAGAGTAAGTGAAGATTTCTTCATTCTAAAGCTTTAATTTCTAATTATTCAATAGACGTTTTTAGCCGAGCGGCCGCTCTTTTAATTGTTTATAAGTCGGAAATGGTCAACTTTACGAAAAAACTTCACTATTTAAAATTACCAAGAAAAACTACAATTAGGGTAAAAAAATGCGATTTTTTTAAACAAATTAAAAAATTTTCTCATTTTTACCCGAATGAATTTTTTTTAGCTTTTCTTGGTCCTTTTAAACTAAATAGGGCTCCTGTCACTTTTTCGTAAAGTTGACCGTTTTCTATTTATTAAAAATTGAAAGAGCGAGCGCCTGGCTAAAGACGTCTATTAAACAATTAGAAATTTAAACCCTAGAATGAAAACAATCTGCACTTATATATATTTTGGAGTGTTTACTTGACGCAATATAAAGTGTTTGTAATGGAAAAAAGAAGCTTTCTATAATAAAAATTTCAAAATGGGCGGCATACTCTGGGATCTTCGTGGTTTAAACATATTTGTAAGATGTAAATATTTTATAGGGTGAATCATAGTGAAGTATTAGAAGTATATGTTTATATCGTTTTGAAAATTTTGGGAGTTACTAAAGTCAGTGGGGCCAATCGAATCAAAATAATTGCAAGCATGTGATACTTCCGGTTATACCGGAAGTCGACACCAATTTGCTTATTTTAAATAGAACACTATATATTCTCGACTTTTCGAAATAAGCATAAATTTTTTTTATTGTTAAACACCCTGTATTTTTTACACCAAATTATGTAGAATTAATTTCCCTTTTTTCAGGTATAGGCATTGTAGGAGTTAAGGTTACAACTTTTTTAAATATTGGCGATTTTCTTAAATGTCCAAGAATTTATAATAAAAATTGCCGTCAACTTAGCCATGATTAGAAACAACTATGAATGTCAGTCATTCTCTTATGTCGAAAAAGGCCATAACGTTTAAATCACACCCACGAGGACTTTAGATTTGTTTATTATTTATCGAGAATGTGATAAGGTAATATCAAGAACATGTAACACACTTGCTACTCAGTACCCACAAGAACAGAAACCATCACCATGCACTGTAAAACGCATATTGGTTAATTTTAGAATATTTGGCTTTATCGAGACAGGAATTTTAGGGAGAAAGTCTTAGACATATTAGCTGAAGAAGAAATCTTTCTAACTTACTATTTAAGTTTTCCTCAAAAAATTGTAATGACATCACTCTGTCTCATGGCACAGTAAACACTAAACCGCTAATGTTCTTAAATATTTCGCTCTCTGAATTACATGAGGTTTCAAATTATGAAAGTAATGGGAATTGTGTTGATTAAAAAATCCATTTTTGATCAATTTAGCATCATCTGTCCATATATTTCCCAAGAAATAATCGTCACCTTCATGTCTCCAGAGCAGCTTGCCTTAATGATGTAGTTGGAAAGACCCGAAAATACCCCAGAATTGCTATTTCTATTCTACAAAAATACAGGGTGTTCCATTTGAAATAAAAAAGCTATTGAGGTTTGAATTTGACAGAATATAATGTGAAAAATAGAACACTTGGTATACTATTATGAAATTTATTTTTATTATAGGGACTAGGTCATCTTGTGTTCTTTCTACGTACCAAGGAGAAAACTACGATCTCCTACATGAAGAAAGTTGTAACGGTTCTTGCAAACCGTTGCACCTGTCAAATTTATTATAAAATGTCAAATGTCTCCGAAACCGCTAGGTTTAGGGTGTGATACATGCTTGAACTCAGAAATTTACGGTGATTTTGGTAAGTCGAAAATATATAGGGTGTTCCATTTAAAATAATTATTTTGGTTGGATTGGCCACACTGACTTTAGTCACTCCCAAAATTTTCAAAAGGATATGTTCACTTGTTCTCCATATACTTCTAATACTCCATCCACTATGAGTCAACCTGTATATAACAAGGTGTCTTATTGCTTTCTTCTAATTTTAATTGTTGTTAAAGTTACTGTATCATAATGTTTGAGAAATGGACAGTTAGTAGTATCGAATTAAAATTCAGCTATACATAACATTACAAAAAATTAAAATTCATAAGAAACTACATTTTATATGTATCTTTTATAATGAAAAAATGACTACCAATTTAACACCTATTTATGGGGTATTCAAAGGTTGGATACTATTACTTGAAATATTTTTTCTTAAATTTTAGTTAAAGCTTTTTTACCAATGAACGCTTTGTAATCGGGACTAATAATCTACCCCTAAAGAATGGTATAGGCCCCACATACTTTTATATGCTTCATTATGATATACCGGGTGACTCAGGCAATAGATATACTTTTTTAACTTTTCAATGGATTAAAATGCATTATTTCCAAATTAGGCATAGAGACATCGAGAAAAAATCAATTATGTGATGTGATGTAAAAAAATCAAAACGGCCGACTTTCGGTTTCAATGCAATTTACATTAAACCAAATTCTTGATTTGGACATCCTATATATGTTTGCATATTTGAGTTCTGCTGGCTAAAATACGTATGATTCAATACTCAGATATTATTTTGATAAAAAAAAAATTGAATTTTATTCATAGATGACCGTGACTTAAATCAAAATGATTAAAAATCTGTCTTCAAACAGTGCAAATACCTGTAATAATATTACCTCTTTAAATATTAGGATTAAACATGATTAACTCTTAATTAATTTCTACGAGTTTTTATTTAACCTGTTCTATAATTAGACCTTTGAACTATGAAAAGAATTATATGCATTAATGTCTACTTTCTCTTTGAAATAGATCAGTAATTAAAACAAGAAATATTTGTTATCCAATTTTCATAATATAATTATTCTGAATAAGTTGGCCCCGAGTAGGGTTGATTTCTCAAACCTATGCATAATGAAGAGTAAATCGCATTTAATTTTAGGATTTACAAAGATAATATTTTATAGATGCTTGTGGACCGAATTTTAAAATTTAGAATAAGTCACAAGTCGCTATCATCTATGAATAGAACTAAAAAAAAATATTTCTTGAAAATCAAAATAATATGTGAAGATTAGATCATATCTATTCTGGTCATCATAATCTAAATATGCCAAAATATGTAGGTTGTTATTGTGCGAAGACACCGATTATTATAACACCGGGAAACTTTTAATATTAATCGGCTCACACAGGCTATTCACTAAGAAATCACATATTCATTATTTACGTATAAAGAAATATCCACAAGCAGATTTTACATATTCAAGTCTACATAATTGGCAACGTCGTCGGAGGCGTACACAACTCATAGATCAATATTAATTATACAAATTGAGTTGAACTTGTATGTTAAACATTGGGATGCAAACATTGTTGTTAATTGGATATGTTTTTTGTATAAAGCATATATGAGAAATTATTTCCCCTCATTGGCTGCTCAACATAAATAAAACATATCAGTACAATATACATCGACAAAATGTATCTAGAAGTGTTCCCTATAGCGGAGTCTTGGGCGCCTTATAGACTAGTGGAGACGAACATGATAGCTATGCACGTATATATATATATATATATATATATATATATAATAATTAAAATATTATTAAATAAAATTAAGTATATTTATTTGACAATATAAATATGTTATTATGGTTTGCTTTTTTTCCGGGAAAAATTACTTATCAATAATAGTTGATTTATCAATTTCTATAGCGCGTTTAGCTTGCGTAAGATCGGTGATAAAGCATAAGAGTCAAAGTTAATTTATCTAATTAATTTCAAAAATTATTTGGTAAATGATTACGTATACTTCCAATCTCTTACATTTAAGTGAATAATGTTAATTTTATTACTATGTAACCGTGAATTTGACATGCATAAATATGAAATACAAATATATTAACATGTCGAGTCCCAATGTTGTGGACATCTTTTGTCAACATAAATTTTGTTTTATTTTTAAAGACATATACACATAATTCATAAATAAATACACTTACCCACAAGAGTTAAAATTTTAAAACCTTTAAACAATCCTCTACATGATTCTGTACTGGAAACATTAGCAATGCCCCTTAAAATTCGTTTTTTAATGATTAAAACCTCTGATGATAAGGTGGAGCTACCCCAAACACATATGCAATATCATAATCTAGATCCTAGTTCTTGTATCAGAATTGATTTTATATTTCTGAACAAATATCAAACTGTATTTAATTTTGATATTAAGTTACCACAGTGAGGCACTCATCCATTTTGATTCCTAAAAACTAATTTTGCTGTTCCCATTTTAATGTGACATTATTTATTTTAATATTTAATTTGGGGCATTCCTTTTGTCTGTGGTGAAATCTCATAAGCGTTATTTTCTCTTGGTTCATAAAAAGTGAATTATTATAGTACCAATTACACACTGTCTCTAACACATTATTACATTTATATGTGAGTAAATCGTCCGATGTATCGGAAATCAGCAGATTTATCGTCCGCATACAGTACTGAAAATGCGTTTGGTGTCCAATTATCAAAGTCGTTTGTGTATAATATATACAGTATTGGACCGAATACATAACCTTGAGGGACATCTGCATTCGCGGTTCCGTACTTGGAGTTGACTTTATAGGTGGTATTGAAATTAGTGTGAGTTAAGCTAGCAAATTTTTTACGATCTTTTAGAAAAGAGGCTAACCAGTCAAATGCAACTCCTCGTATGCCGCATAAATATAATTTAGCCAATATAGTATGTTTAGATTTATTCTTTCTTTTTTTATTTTGCAGCTTTTTTGTTAATAACCAATTACCTGCCATAGGAAACAAAAAGCTGAATAAGGTTTTTGTTGGCAATAAAATAACAAATCGTTTCCAAAAGGTTTCGGCCTGTCGAAACTTCGAAGTCGCTTAGGTTGCTTTTCCGAGCTTGTTTTTGAGGGTGTACCGCTCACCTAAAAATGTTTAAGTTCAACGTAGTACGTAGTACGGTCGGTCTAGCGTTGAAACCACGATTTTGTCGGAACACGCGGAATTTTTACAAAATTTATTGTAATGACTTTCTATTATCGTCTATATTATTTTTCGCAACTTTTAATTGCGTGGTATTAACCGAAAATTGTTATAAAGTGTTTTTATTGTAAATTCGTATATATACACCTTTTTTCAAAATCGATTTTTTCTTGATATGCAAATCTGCAGTTTTTTCGGTAAAACCAATAAAAATAGGGGAAACTTTGAGATGAAAATCATTGATAAAAAATATTTTTTTAAATCTTAAAAAATCAGACAAGGAGAATAAAGTTTTCTTAACTTTTTAATATTCTTATTATGTTCCATGAAAATACATGTTTTCCAAGCTATGAGGGTTTAATTTCCAAAAAATTAAAAGCAATAATTTTTTCATCTAAAGCGTAGAGAAACGACACGTAAAATCAATGTTATGATTATTAAAATTAATATAACGATATTATGCATTTTTTTAAATACAAAGACATCGTTTAGTAATGTGTATTTTCTATATTTCCTTGTAACCGTACAAAATTCGACCTCGGAATGAAAATACCTCGGGTGTTGTTTTCTCACCTCTTTTCAATATTTCAAATTTCCGATACGTTTTTCATAATTTGCTTCTAAATTAAGGATCTTATAAAATAAAGTTTGAAGTGTATTCAACTTCATGCAATTCGGTTTCTTGCTTATCCCTTAACGACCAAAATTATCTGTAAATGATCGATTCAAATAATTTAAAATTCTGGGAATTGTTCAGATGCTTACATTGATGGCGAGAATAACCCACAGAAGCGAGTTCTTGAAATATATATATGGGAAATACTTCATTTTATTACTTCAATAAAGCGATAATTCTTATTTTCCGCATGAACTAATTTATTTATTTTAAGATTAATAATCGTTAGCAATTTTAAAAATCTTATAAAACATTATTTTTAATACATGGGTTGAATGAATAAAATTCTTAAGAGTTAAGATAAAAGTTAACATTTTATTGAAAAAAAATAGATACATAAAAAAAAATTTAATGTCACTTGCATTCGACTCGCATTGCGGATTTTCAGACAATCACGACATGGATTGTATTTATCCAGATAATGAATACACTGCAATTACGTTCGGTATGCCATCTTAAGTCGTCTTGGCTCTAGTCACTAATTTACTCTTCTGTTATATTGAGGATTCTTGTAAAACCATGATTTCGTGAGAATGCGACGGTAGTTTCATATAATCAATTGGTAAACTTTCATCCAACATCTTAACCTTCACACACATTCCCGAGCAGTTTACAGTATCATTTGCCCCCAAGAAGGTATTAATTTTACAAATAATATCCGTTAAAATGCAGTACACATGCTCTGTAATACCTGTCATTAAAACAGACACTTTGTTTTTCGGAGCATAGCTTACTTTTAACTCCCAATATACTTCTTCAGAAATAGATTTTCGCTGGAGTCCATCTGTGATAGTTCTGTCGATTTTTGCATAGTCATCAGTGGAAAATATGTGTATATTAACTTTATCTGCACTAAAATCTGCAGGCCGTGGTTTATTTAATTTCATAGTCAAATCCCTGCTGATCATTAACACATTTCCATGTAGATTTTTTAACTTTATCACTCTAAATATGAAGTAGAAACGTCTTGTATTTTCCCCGATCGCAAGGTTTCCTAAGCCAATGTATCCTCTACATGTTGTTATGAGGTTTTTTATTAATCTGATTGTATTCATGAAATTGACGCGTTCGGCATTTACTTCATTCTTTCTATTATTATCAGTTTCTAACTTATCTCTTACATTCTCTATCATTTCCGATAAAAGATCAAACAAATCCATGCCTTCTTCTTCACCAATGTATTTCACAATCTTATTCCAACTGTTAACGACTTCAATCTTGTCCATTTTGTTTAAATTTTCTAATGAAGTCCCAATTACGAAGTGTTCTGTAGCGAAATGGTAAAAATAGCTATGTAACTCGGATTGCCTCCTAGTCTCATTGTAGTTATTATTTCTAAACCGCTCTGCCATGTTCTTAGCAAGAACAACCAACTGCGCACACCTATCTTGAAAGTGTGTATTGTAAATGGAGATCTGCTAAAAGAAATGTATAGTTAGCTTCATATTGATAAAAAATTTACAAAAAATGTGCGTTTTCACAGCGCAGGTTGAACCTATGCGAGAAAATCCTAATCGATTATGTATTAATAGTAACACCTACTTGTGATGTGTTTGAGGATGATGGGATCGCTTCAATGCCTTTTCTTGATTGCATCATATTGGAAATTTGTTATTTTCACTAGATGTTCACTTGTAAATATTAAATTTGAACTGATGGCTACTATCTTGCAGGCGGTATTTATAAGAATTTACAATTCTTTTTTTCTAATACGTGGACATTACTCTACGGGACTTTGAATAAATTAATTTTTATTGGGGCATCTTAACAATAGTAGCAATTGTCAGAAACATTAAATCCTTTCTTTACAACCACATATTTTTCATTGAATTGGGGGCGGGATTTATAAATCGGTCAATAAATTGCTTTATCTTAGATTAAATCTTGTGTTTATCAGGTATTAGGGTACCGTTTGGGATAAAGTAATTTATTCAAATTAGTATAGCAGGTAATTTATTTGATTTCCTGATATTGGAATACATCAAGTGGGTATTACCAATTTTAAAAGTAAAATTCACAAGGTCCCACTTTCCAATTTAATAACTTTTCAATATTTTAAAATATATTATTTTGGGAGAACAGATATTATCAATTTCTGGGAGGGACATGCGTAAAATTTACCCTGCATGCCAGTTTTTTTAACCGACTTCAAGAACTTTTGACTTGCTTGTCTTTTTTTAATGTTTACTCATTCATTACCCGGGACTAGCTTATATAGTCCATTGAAATATTACAAGATTATGACCGAACCTTGCATTTTGGGCAGTACAAGATTTTATTTTGATGTGTAGGTGGGGTCAGTGTAAGTATAAAACTCGGTTTTCAGGGTTGAGAGCCCCGACATCTTGGAGAAGGGGATGTAAACAGTTTTTCCGCGATACCTTGGGAACCGCAAGTCTCACAAACATTTTTCTTAAGACATTCTTTGTAGAGAATTACATTCTCTACGTACTTATTATCGTTAAATTGAAAATGAAAAAATTATAATTAAAAATAGATGATAATTTCAAAAATATTATTCAAGGGTTATAACTTTTTTTCTATTGATTTTGATCAGATGCTTTTTGTAGAACATCTTATTGCGAACAATTTTCTCTACTCATTTTTAAATTTCTTTTCTTTGTAGAGTTGTTAGGACGCAGCAAAGGGACTGGGAAAAACTAAAGTTTCGCCAGAATTGCATTAAAATTGGTAGTTAGATATTTTCGAAATACTGAATCATATGCCAACAACGAAATATTCAAAATGACAATTCCAATAATGCTGTTTATGAGTTAAACGAAAAATAGTTATGCTCTTACTTTAATGGTAAATATTATTATTTATCCAATAGTTGCCAGGAACGAGAGAAATAGTTTGCGGAAACGGTGTTAAATAATTACTTATAATCCCCAGACTGTTTGGAGGATTATTACTAAATTCAATAGGGATCTAATCTGATAGTAGACGAAGCGATCAGTGGATCCATAGAGGATTGAAGCCTGTAAAGTATTTCCATACATACAGACTAATTGATCGAAACATACAGCAATTTTTAATTACAGTTTTAAAGCGAAGAGTATAATGGTTAGCTTGTTATACGAAAAATAAGATAACCATTGTACTCTGTAAAATCTTTACGTCACTATTGTGCCTAAAGCACAATAAAACTAATTTTGTTTGGCAGTTTCACAGGCTCAAATAAACAAATGCGATAACCTACCACCAAACAGAATTAGGCTCCGGCTAGCCAGTTTTATAGGAGGCAAGGGCCTGGGTATGCGTCAACGACAACTTAAATAATAAGGCCAAGAGCGATTAGATTATAAAAAGTTTAGGTTAGAAAATTTAATTTAAGTGTTTAAAATCTAAGTTTTGTATTCAAAAAATATTCAAAAGTACCTTGGGCGCCAAAACCTAAAGGAGGTTTATTAAAAGGGAAGATACGTCACAGACAACACGCAGAAAAATGACAGGTAAAATTGAAATTGATTTAATATCAATTAATAAACATAGCTCACGGATAAATAAATAATGATATTACAATACGTGACATCAAAAAAAATAATTTGAACAACAGACACGTATAAATTACTAATACAAGAAATATGGGTTAGTCAAATTTAGAAGTAGGGTTAAAATGTTACGATAAAAAATAAGTTACAGATAACGGTACGGTATGGTAACGGTTATCACCAAATTAGATAAGAAAAAGTTCGAGTGATAAACAAACAGGATAATACCTTGAGCAGTTTCGCAATAAGCTACCAAATATATTCACTAAAATTTTAACTAGGTACTCGTAATTACATAAAGTTAATTCGGGGTAAAGGTACGAGACTATGAATTTCTCATAACTGGCAACCTAGATTGACATATAAGACAAGCTATCGAAATAGGGAGCAGTTCTCTTTTTGCTAGAGATTTTCGAATGTGTTGCTAAACCTGATGACAATTTAATAATTATCAGATGACATATCCCAACCGCCAAGGAAAATAAGGTACAATTTACCAGGCTATATAAAATGATAGCAAGTGGGAATTATTAAATCAACACGAGAGATGACATCTAATTAAATTTGTACTTAAACACATTCATTAACTGCTCGACAACAATATTAAGAAAAGGTAGCCACGCCTTGCTAGAGTGAGAGAAATTTATATAAGGTTAGTAAAAAAGTGACACACAAGGCTAAAATAATGGCGCTTAGCAACTAAATTATAAAACAATTTTGTTTATCACTAGAAACTTCACTTATAGACACTTCTAGAACTCTAGAAACTTATCGCTAACAATACCCGAAACTAACCTAAAATTTACAAAATCTCATAAAAAATACATGCCTCTCGGCTACAGATAATACGACCCACGGCCAAAATATCACGATACGATACGATAAGGTACAAACTAACGATACACTGGTAGGTATAAACCAAATAAACCAGAAGATAAGAAAATATTTACGGGGTTAAATAGCGTAAGGCTATAGAACTGACCGGCGATTTTATGGCAGCACTGAAACACAAAATCGTCTCACGGACTAAAAATTAATGAAAACTTCATTAACAGTGCTGTTCTTACGGTCTAAAACCTTATCCGACACTACTACCATGAAGTTAAAAATATAGCAAAACTACACAAATTTACGTATAGGCTCATTACTGTTATATTTGCGGTTGGTAACATGTAATTTTATTTAATTTAATATCCCGTCTAGCGGCAGTTAATTACATGAAGATTAACGAAATTTTGTTGGAAGGAAGTAATAACAGTGTACTTAGCTTATAAAAGTTTCCTGTTGGTACTTGGCATGTAGCTGGTGATATTGTAATAGGTAATGTTGTCTCTCTCATACACATGACATCAGTGAACGGTAACTTCTAGGATTCTCCAAGTGCGATATTCATAAAAACAGCAAAAAAATTCAACAAAAACCTCCTCGTGGTGGTTGATCAAGCCATTCGAAGAATATTCACATCGCTGGATAATGACCTTGGCGGAATATGTTACGATATGTTGTTAAAACTTCTAAGATGTGTCCATCAAGCAGGAAAACTTCAAAGGTATTAAAATACGTAAATCGGTAAATCGATGAACTTTAAGCAACTTGAAACGAATTTAAGTAGGTTTAAATTTTGAAAAACTTCATTTTAATCTTGAAAAAGATAATAAATAGGAATAGTTATAAAATAGCTATATAATAAATCGGAATATATCAGAAAAGGTATATCAGATATATCAGAAAATAGTATATCAGATAAATCAGAATATATCAGAAAATATCGGAAAATGTCAGAAAAGGTACATCAGATAATACCAGAAAATATTGGAAATAGTCATTAAAATTATCAGAGAAAAATTGCAGGAAAAAATCATAAAAAATATCGGAAAAAGTCATAAAAATATCGGAAAAGGTCATAAAAAAAAATATCGGAAAAGGTCCTAAAAAATTCAATCCATAATCTAAAAGAAAATGGGAACGTATTAATATCAATTTAGATTAAAATTTGAGACAAACTACTTACATTCAAATATCCATTTTAAGCGACTGAATAATAAAATTTAAGCCGGTAGGTTAAAAGACGTGTTAACCGCCCAACAACAAAACAGTAAGAGAGCGTATTCGATATCACTCGATACAATATTTTAAATCGTTCGATGGTGCTGACATCTCGTGCCTAGGCCTATAACTTATTTCAACACGGAAACGGTTTCTACAATCCATTTGAGATGGAACATTTTGTTACAAATACCCCCTTCCAACAAATTTAAAAGCGTAAGCTTACTTCACGTCAGAGTTCAACGATAACAGCTGATCGCAGCTAACCCCAAAATATTTCTTAGAAATAATACTAATATACAGAGTATAACCTAACACACGATATAAGTAAATACAGGATCAAAAACACAAAAATATTACAAAGATACGACATATGTTCAAGAAATTTACAAACAATAGTATAATCTAATATATACAAAAACAAAATATCTAACAAGGTACAGAGATAAGATACAGTAATAAGACAAGACACAGTGCGAAATAGTTATAAACGACAATATAGGCAATAATACATACACGGTTTCAAGAATACAAGACTACAATGTCTTATTTACTAAATGAGCAAACAATTTGTATATAGAGTTGAACTAGGACACACTATATACGTTGGGGTTCATCGTCTGGGGCTTGTTTAAGATCTTTAACATGATATCTACCTAGTTCTTTATTATGTTCATCTACCAGTTCGTAAATAATAGGGGAAATCTTTTTTACAATGGTACATTTGATAAACTTCGGGGCAAGTTTGGCTGAAAAATAATTTGCGGCATCTGATAACACATAATTTCTCTTATACACAGTGTCTCCAACATCGAATTCAATATTTCTTTTTCTAAGGTCATAATATTTCTTATTCTTTTGATAAGATTTAGAAATGTTGTTAGCGACATCTTTGTATAAGTCTTGTAACTTTTGTAGTTCAGAAACTAATTTCTTTCTGTTTTCAAACTGAACGGGAGCATTATTTTTCGAATTTATTTCACCATAATACTTTCCAGAGGTAGGGAGTTCTCTTCCGAAAGTCAAGACAGCTGGGGAGTAACCAGTGGCTTCGTGAACACAAGTATTAATAGCATTTGCAATTTGAGGTATAAGTTTGTCCCAATCCCGATGATTATTTTCCCTTAAATAAGATCTAATCGCAGTACCTATGACTCGATTGGCACGTTCTACATTATTAACCTGTGGATGATACTTGCCGTTATACCAAACGTGTGAGATTGAATATTTTGTCACAGACTCTTAAATTCTTTCGAAGTGAATTGGGAACCATTGTCCTGGACCATAATTTGCGGTACACCAAAAGTTAAAAATACGTGATTCTCAATAAAATTACAGATTTCCTTTGCGGTAGCTCTTTTCATTCTATGTATAAAAGTAAATTTTGTGAACCAGTCTACTACGACTAAGAGGTAACAGTTGTTTAACTTTGACTTGGGATAAGGTCCCGATATATCACAAGAAAGTAATTGAAATGGTTGGTTAATGTTCTTAGGAGACCCCATGAGTCCAATTCGGCCCAATTGTGATACCTTTTGTGCATGACATGTTTCACACCTATACAAGCATTTTTTGACATCGGCTTTCATACCTGGCCAATAGTAACTATTGCAGACACGGTGATACGTTTTATTAAAACCAAAGTGTGATGACAGAGGATCATCGTGACATTCTTTTAAAACATTTAAACGGTCACCTTTCGGTACGACTAACTTCCATTCCCTAAAATTTGTTCTTAATTTGTATTTGTTTTTAACAAATTTAAAAAGTTTATTGTTTTCAATATGCCACATTGGGTATAATTCAGGATTTTTATTTACGTTAGCTAACATTTTAGCGTACCATTTGTCAGGTTTACTACAGATACTGTCAACTTTGTTAACCGCTCTACTTAAAGCATTTGGTAGTTTCTTAACAAATAATGGCGAAATCGATTTCTTTTTATAAAAATCTTTGACTACTAATAACCAATCAGACCATTTATTATCAATATTTTTATCTATTGAGGCAAATTTATTAAAGGTTTTATTTGACCGAGCTAAGTTTGATTTTTTGTGATAATGCTTAAAATTTTTATTTGTGTGAGTTTTAGGACTAAAATTTTGACAAAAGTTGTGGGCTTTAAGGTTGAAATTTTTATTTGACGGGTAGGCTTTAAGATTAAAATTTTTATTTAAGGTGTGGGCTTTAAGATTAAAATTTTTATTTAAGGTGTGGTTGGATTCGGCAAGTCTACAACGGCATCTTCCAACCTCGGATCCGTCGTGATCTCGTTTTTTGGATTACACTTCGAGCATTTAGTTTTAGTAACACCTTTCTTACCACAAGAAAAACAGAAAATCGTTCTTTTCTTAGGGCACTTATTATAAGCATGACCCTGTATATCACAATTCCAACATTTTATAGAGTTTACTTCGTTTATGGCTATATTTAAATTTTCTGATGAGCTTGCAGGATGATTACTATTATCCACGACCTTCTCAAAACTTTTATTATTGTTAGTTATTGCCAAATCTAGAATTTCATTAATATTTGCTTTGTGCTTGATACCAGTAGCATTAGTTTTAGAAAAAGACAGATCGGGCCCTATTAGGTTTGAAAAATTCCCACTCGACTCTTTAAAATTACTATTACTAAGTTTAACGTCTTCTAATGTTTTACATAATTGTTTTAATTCTGCAATATTATAAGGGTAGCGTAAAGCTAAACGATCTTGAAAATATGGCCTTAAATTTTTAATGATGATTTTTAGTTGTGTGTTTTCATTGATAGGGTAGCTAAATCTCCTAAACAAATTTTCCATTACAGCTATAAAAATTAAAACGCGCTCTGAGACTGCCTGTTTTCTATCCCTTATTGCGTCCCATAATTCCCCTTCAAAATCACATGGTAAAAATACTAATTTCAAATGATTTTCTAAATCTTGCCAAGTGTGACAACTTGAACGAACTGACCTAAATAAAATTAAAGCATCGCCTTCAAAAAACTCATGAGCAAAAGTTAATAAGTCATTTTTGCTAATTTTGTGTGACATGGAAAATTCTTCTACACGTTCTAAAAAATTGTGTAAAGTTTGGTTTTTACCATCAAATTTTAATAGATTCCTGTTTGATTGTGAGAGTCTGAAAAAAGCTTGACTGTAGTCAACAGGTGAATAATTATTATACGTTAGGTTGGGTGTAGTATGCAACACATCATGCACAAACGATCTCGGGTTATCGGTTGCTACGGAAGGTAAGGCATTTTCTCGCCGGGGAAAATATAAATTTTGATTTAAACTATTCGAGCTATCGATTGGCTCTCTAAAAGTTACATGGTTAAACAACTGTGTTGAATGACGAGGTGTTGTATTTGTATTAATCTGATTGATGTCATTACCAGTATAATTTTGTGAATAAGGTCCACAATTTGTTCTAGAGATATTTTCGTGCAAGACATTGTGACTAGGTATAGGTACATTACGATATATGTTAGTAGAACTTACTTCAGTTATACAAAAAGAACTAGAAACTTGATAGGCCTCTGGAACTACATTATTTGTAATTTGTGAACTAGCAGTGCAAAAATTTACATTAGACGGTGAGTTTAAGGTACTAAAATTTAAGTTACGCTGTGAATTTAACATACTAACATTTGGATTATAAAGTGAGTCTAAGTTAGTTACTTGTGCGTTACTTTGTGAAGTTAAATTATTGACATTTGTATGGTATAGCGAGTTGTTTAAATTATTTACTTGTAAGTTACTTTGTGAACTTAAATTATTGACATTTGTATTGTACAGAGAGTTTAAATTATTTACTTGCAAGTTACCTTGTGAAACTAAACTATTGACACTGGTATTATTTTGTGAATTTAAGTTACTGAAATGCATAGTGGTTTGTGGGACAAAACTTGAACTGGTGACAAAATTTTGGTGACTGGTCGTTGCGTGGTTAGACATACCCGCCTGTGAAATCATTAATGGTGAACTAACAGTTACAACTGGAGATAAAATGTTATCATTTGCGTTATTCAACTCAATTAAATTTACTTCTGGTGCATTACCAGATTTATTCTCTAACAAATCGAAAAGCAACATAATTTTTGTGATTAATTCAGTTTTAAAATCAGCGTCTGTTTGATATTCAGCTGTTAAATAATTTACCCTATTTTTGACATGTAAAAGTTTACTTTTTAATCTTCTATAATCAGGATGACGTTTATCAAATGTAAATTTGTTTACCATACTTTCCAACGTGTTGACCTTATCAATGCATATGATTCTTTCCATCCCATTATCTACCTGAACCTTTGGATGAGACGTGGGTTGACATTTTTCACTCTGTAGATGTCCTCGTAAGATTGCCCTCTTTACATCACAGTTTCCCTCGATATTCGTACCTCGTATATAGAGTTCAAAGTTCAGCTCCTCCACAGACAAGTAGTTTGGCTCCATGACTCCTTACTATATTATTACCTACACTAGAGAAAACACGAATTAGTAACAAGAAAATCAAGACGGTAAATATACTGAAAATAAAACAAGATAAGAGAAAGACAAAGAAAATAGAAAAAGTTACTACTTTTGAAATATTTTTTTGCAGATGTAATAGACACTCTTGCCTCCAATTTATGACGACGCCTCGCGTTGCGGCGCCACTATAAAATCTTCACGTCACTATTGTGCCTAAAGCACAATAAAACTAATTTTGTTTGGCAGTTTCACAGGCTCAAATAAACAAATGCGATAACCTACCACCAAACAGAATTAGGCTCCGGCTAGCCAGTTTTATAGGAGGCAAGGGCCTGGGTATGCGTCAACGACAACTTAAATAATAAGGCCAAGAGCGATTAGATTATAAAAAGTTTAGGTTAGAAAATTTAATTTAAGTGTTTAAAATCTAAGTTTTGTATTCAAAAAATATTCAAAAGTACCTTGGGCGCCAAAACCTAAAGGAGGTTTATTAAAAGGGAAGATACGTCACAGACAACACGCAGAAAAATGACAGGTAAAATTGAAATTGATTTAATATCAATTAATAAACATAGCTCACGGATAAATAAATAATGATATTACAATACGTGACATCAAAAAAAATAATTTGAACAACAGACACGTATAAATTACTAATACAAGAAATATGGGTTAGTCAAATTTAGAAGTAGGGTTAAAATGTTACGATAAAAAATAAGTTACAGATAACGGTACGGTATGGTAACGGTTATCACCAAATTAGATAAGAAAAAGTTCGAGTGATAAACAAACAAGATAATACCTTGAGCAGTTTCGCAATAAGCTACCAAATATATTCACTAAAATTTTAACTAGGTACTCGTAATTACATAAAGTTAATTCGGGGTAAAGGTACGAGACTATGAATTTCTCATAACTGGCAACCTAGATTGACATATAAGACAAGCTATCGAAATAGGGAGCAGTTCTCTTTTTGCTAGAGATTTTCGAATGTGTTGCTAAACCTGATGACAATTTAATAATTATCAGATGACATATCCCAACCGCCAAGGAAAATAAGGTACAATTTACCAGGCTATATAAAATGATAGCAAGTGGGAATTATTAAATCAACACGAGAGATGACATCTAATTAAATTTGTACTTAAACACATTCATTAACTGCTCGACAACAATATTAAGAAAAGGTAGCCACGCCTTGCTAGAGTGAGAGAAATTTATATAAGGTTAGTAAAAAAGTGACACACAAGGCTAAAATAATGGCGCTTAGCAACTAAATTATAAAACAATTTTGTTTATCACTAGAAACTTCACTTATAGACACTTCTAGAACTCTAGAAACTTATCGCTAACAATACCCGAAACTAACCTAAAATTTACAAAATCTCATAAAAAATACATGCCTCTCGGCTACAGATAATACGACCCACGGCCAAAATATCACGATACGATACGATAAGGTACAAACTAACGATACACTGGTAGGTATAAACCAAATAAACCAGAAGATAAGAAAATATTTACGGGGTTAAATAGCGTAAGGCTATAGAACTGACCGGCGATTTTATGGCAGCACTGAAACACAAAATCGTCTCACGGACTAAAAATCACAGAACAACTACTATAGAACTGAGACTGGGGTTGACCGACTTGGAAACATATTTTTACAGTTGCCTATGTTGGAGTGTATTGTTCGTCAACCAAGGGATGTCGCCACGAGTGACATATTTGCCGATTGTCAATTTCTGTCAGCACAGAATTTGTTCTGTGATATTAATGTCAGTTTTGACAGTTTTATTTGTTTTGTTTTTGTGGTGGTCGAGTGCGGACGTTTTTATTGTTGATATTTGCGTTGAATTTGTGTTGTTTTAAATGTTTTAATAAGATGGAATTCATCCCACTAGCAAAAGGGCCTTGCTGTGTCAAAGAATGCAAAGATGTGACAAGCAAGCGCCACCGATTTCCGATTTATGACACAAATCTTTTCGAGTTATGGGTTAAAAATGTAAATCACCCTCGATTCAAGGTTTTAACACGTCAGGAAATCTATAAGACGTATTATGTGTGTGACAAACATTTTTCTGAAGAATTTATCGTGCCAGGTACAAAGCGCGGCTTGAGAAAAGATGCAGTTCCCACAATTTGTATATCAGGATTGTCAGGCAAGTATATCCACATTAATGATCATAATGACAATAAAATGGCTAATCAATTAGCATAATAAAAATAATTTGTAACAACATCCTTATATTATAGATGTCAGCGAAGAAGTTAATGTAAATGAATCGTTAGGAGTCCCAGCACTGATTCCACAACCTTTCCACACAGTCATTAGTAGTGAACAAGAAAAAATGGATATAACAGGTACTTATTTACTTCTATACCAGTCACCCTTATTTTCGAATCAGTGACAACAAATACATTTAAAGTCAGTTAATTGCTTGACATATTTAACAATAAAATGGCTAATCAATTAGCGTAATAATAATAGTTTGTAACAACATCCTTATATTATAGATGTCAGCGAAGAAGTTATTGTAAATGAATCGTTAGGAGTCCCAGCACCACAACCTTTCCACACTGTCATTAGTAGTGAACAAGAAAAAGTGGATATAACAGGTACTTATTTACTTCTATACCAGTTACCCTTATTTTCGAACGAATGACAACGAATACATTTAAAGTCGGTTAATTTCTTGAGATATTTAACTAACTTTGGTACATACAATTTTTTGAGTTGTAGTATTTAGAAATATGAAAGTTCGTTTGCCAGATCAGGCATAAAAACGTTCATTTTGACTGTAGTATTCGAAAATAGGGATGATACAGTGATTTCCTGGATTGAGTATGTTTGTAATATTTGTACATTTAAATAGGGGAGTCTAATGACGATTGTGAGTATCGAAGGAAAAAAGATGAAAACCTACTCATGGAGATTACATCCAAAGAAAATTTCGAGGTCCCTGCTATAGCTTCCTGCAGCTTCATCGGTGATAGTAATCATGATGAAATAGATATCACAGGTACAATACTTTTTTTAATCTATTTTTCTCATACTGACAAGCCTAATATGATTACAAATGGAAAAATTGTGAAAAAATATATTTTGTTTTTGTATTGAAAAAAATTGTCAAGAAAAGTTGTTCAGATTCAAGTCAAGATTCACAATCAATTTTTGTCTCTTGAAATAGTGAGGCTGCCTGATCATAATTACATATAATTTGTATTAAAATGTCATATAAAACCAACCGTTTTAGTGTAAAAAAAAAAAAGAAAGAAATTATCGCTGTATATATAATACCATGTACATATTTTTTTAGATCGATCAACTCCAACAGGACCTAGGGAAAATTCTACTCCCATCCCATTTCCCCAATTAAACAAAAAGAGAGGCATCTTACAAGAGGTTGGGGTTGCACGACAAAAAGATCTCACACCGAGATGTAAGAAATTTTACAGAAAAATTATTGATTGGGGGAGGAAAACAGCAAAATTAAATAGTAAAATAACAAACTTTAAACTGAGATTGCATAATTCTGAAAAAGTTGCAAAATCTTCCAGTTTCATTAGTTTACTTGAACATGTGAATGAAGCTACATATAATTTCATTATTCAGCAAGTAAGAAACCAAAAACTTAAACCTAGAGGGCGGCGATATACTCTAGAAGAGAAAATTTTTGCTTTAACTTTGTTGAAGAACAGTCCAAAAGGTTACCGATTTTTGTCCAAAATTTTTTCATTACCATCTCCAAGGACTCTTACAGAACTACTCAACAATATAACATTTCGAGCTGGGATCAATGATCACATATTTAAATCTCTAAAACGGAGAGTGATGAAAATGTCCGAAAAAGAAAAGTGTTGTGCCTTAATTTTCGATGAAATGGCTATAGAACAAAATTTAAGTTATAATAGCAAATTTGACTGCATCGAAGGACTGCAGGAGTTTGGTACTAGTCAGTCGATGAAGATTGCAGATCACGCAAACGTTTTCATGCTAAAAGGAGTATATAAACAATGGAAGCAGCCACTCGGGTTTACATTTAGCAGTGGACCGACTTCGGGAAACGATCTGAAAAAAATGATAAAGGAGATGATAATTGCTTGTCAAGAAGTTGGTTTTGAGGTTGTTGCGACAATTTGTGACCAGGGTACAGCTAACGCAAAAGCCATCAACTCTTTGATAAAAGACACGGGTGATATTTGTCCAAAAGGAAAAGCTCTTAAATTATATTTCAAAATAAATGATGCTGAAATAGTTCCTCTGTACGATGTCCCTCACCTTTTCAAGGGGATAAGGAACAATTTACTGACAAAACCCCTCCATTTCGAACAAGATAAGGTGAAGAAGATTGCCAAATGGGACCACCTAATCCAGTTTTATGTGCTTGATGCTTCAGATGATACAAGAATATGCTGTAAGTTGACGGACAGCCACATATATATGAAAAAAATGAATAAGATGAAGGTGCGACTTTGCACTCAAGTATTTAGCCACCAAGTAGGTTCTCTAATGAAGCGCATAAGCAAATGGGGTAAAGTTTGTCAATTAGAAATTTGACATCTTTAAATTTATATTTTAATTTTTTAGGCATTCAGGGTTTGGATCGACAGGCCAGTGACACAGCCGATTTTATTTTAATAATGGATGAACTCTTTGATAGTTTAAATGGGAATTGCAAGAAGGCGGCCACCAGCAAGCCAATGAAAGGTGGTGTCTCACTCGACTCACCTCATGAAAAATATTGGTGGCGCATATTACAAATTGTGGATACAATGAAATTTTACGATGCAAAAAAAAAGAAATTGGTGTTGGTTCCTTCCCTATATCATTTAAAACAAACCGTTAAAAGATTTATGTATTTAAAAGACAGATTGCTAAAAGACAAAAATTTCTCATATGTGCTGCCCCGAGCATTCAACCAAGACTGCATAGAAAACTTCTTCGCCTGCATTAGAAGTTATGGTGGTGCCAATACAAAACCCATTGTTCCTCATTTTATAGCCTCATTTAAATCACTTCTTCTAAGCAATTTGATGGCTCGACATTCACCTGGAGCAAATTGTGAAGAGGACCAAAGTGAAGTGTTGGACAACCTCCGATCCTTCTTAAGTAAAGATGAAGTTACTGCAGTTCAGCCCACAGAGAATGCTAATAATCCATCGTCAAATGTTGCAACAGTTCTATCTTATGGTGTCTCAAAAACAAAAAAAACGCGAATAGAAATCTGCACAATTAATTATGTGGCTGGTTATGTTGCCAAAAAAAGTATAAAAATAGTAAAAAATTGTCAAGTCTGCTGTAACAATTTGAAATTTTCTGATGGCCACCGAGACATGGATTTTGTTGAAGCTAGGACATACAGTAGTTCATCTTTAATTAAGCCAGGAACCTATTTAATCTTTGTAACCAACCAAGCCTTAAGTAGAATCTTCTATATATTGCCAAGAATTTGTCATAGAATGAATATTTTCTCTTTGATTCGTCAAATTATGGAATGTGAAATAAATTTCAGTGTTTTGAATTGTCCTGAACATGACTTGGGCCATATTGTAGCAAAGGTCATAACTAAATTAGTAATATATTTTTGGTGTAAAAGAGTAAATTTAATTTTAAGAGGAAGAGACGAAAAGTTTGCTATATTTATGAAGTCAAAGCCCAATCTACATCAAGTAGACCCAATGAAGCTCCATGCCAGAAACATCTACTTAAAAAGGATAAAAAAATCTTTACGGAAATAGTCATGTTATTTTCAATAATGTATGATAATAAAGTTTATTTTCTAACATAACTAATAATACATATACTTTTTTTTATTTCCTTTTAACATTCAAATTATTATTTAATATATATATATAAACATGCAAAATTGTGTTACTGAATTTATGCCTATGAAGTCGAGGACATATCGAAACTCCAAAATAGTCTTAATTTCTTGAAAAACAAAATGAGGGTCAATTTTCAAAAAGACAAAGTCCCTATCGATATCTGGTTGCCTGTGGCTTATCCACTGCGTAAAGTTTATTACAAAATTTTCTATAGAGATTAAAAACGAAAAATTTGAACTTATTTTTGAATTTTTCGTTTATAATATTTCCTGTGAAAAATTAGAGACTGAATACGTAGATATCGGTTGACATTTTGATTTTTTTAAATCAGTCCTGATTATGTTGAGACATTTTTTTTAGGAGGTTGAGATAAATTGAGGCGTTGACTACAAGAGTGGCCTATCTGAAAAATTTTAAATTAATGAAATGAAAAACAAAGGTAAAACTCATTCCATTTTTTTTATATTTGTTGATTAAGTTTGGTATTAAACAGCCACACAAGAAATTGGAATATGAATTAATTAAAATGTTTTTTCAATTCATCAATTTAAAATTTGTTGGTTAGGTCACTCTTGTGGTAAACGCTTCAATTCCGCTTTATTTAAAAATTAAAATGAGTTCAAATTTCCCGCATTTTTATTTAATAGTTGGTTCAATAGTTGACTCGTCAACCACCGGTCGCGCTTCTGTCGTTGAGAAGATAATTCTGCCTCCTACCATTGCAGTCTCAGTTCTATAGTAGTTGTTCTGTGCTAAAAATTAATGAAAACTTCATTAACAGTGCTGTTCTTACGGTCTAAAACCTTATCCGACACTACTACCATGAAGTTAAAAATATAGCAAAACTACACAAATTTACGTATAGGCTCATTACTGTTATATTTGCGGTTGGTAACATGTAATTTTATTTAATTTAATATCCCGTCTAGCGGCAGTTAATTACATGAAGATTAACGAAATTTTGTTGGAAGGAAGTAATAACAGTGTACTTAGCTTATAAAAGTTTCCTGTTGGTACTTGGCATGTAGCTGGTGATATTGTAATAGGTAATGTTGTCTCTCTCATACACATGACATCAGTGAACGGTAACTTCTAGGATTCTCCAAGTGCGATATTCATAAAAACAGCAAAAAAATTCAACAAAAACCTCCTCGTGGTGGTTGATCAAGCCATTCGAAGAATATTCACATCGCTGGATAATGACCTTGGCGGAATATGTTACGATATGTTGTTAAAACTTCTAAGATGTGTCCATCAAGCAGGAAAACTTCAAAGGTATTAAAATACGTAAATCGGTAAATCGATGAACTTTAAGCAACTTGAAACGAATTTAAGTAGGTTTAAATTTTGAAAAACTTCATTTTAATCTTGAAAAAGATAATAAATAGGAATAGTTATAAAATAGCTATATAATAAATCGGAATATATCAGAAAAGGTATATCAGATATATCAGAAAATAGTATATCAGATAAATCAGAATATATCAGAAAATATCGGAAAATGTCAGAAAAGGTACATCAGATAATACCAGAAAATATTGGAAATAGTCATTAAAATTATCAGAGAAAAATTGCAGGAAAAAATCATAAAAAATATCGGAAAAAGTCATAAAAATATCGGAAAAGGTCATAAAAAAAAATATCGGAAAAGGTCCTAAAAAATTCAATCCATAATCTAAAAGAAAATGGGAACGTATTAATATCAATTTAGATTAAAATTTGAGACAAACTACTTACATTCAAATATCCATTTTAAGCGACTGAATAATAAAATTTAAGCCGGTAGGTTAAAAGACGTGTTAACCGCCCAACAACAAAACAGTAAGAGAGCGTATTCGATATCACTCGATACAATATTTTAAATCGTTCGATGGTGCTGACATCTCGTGCCTAGGCCTATAACTTATTTCAACACGGAAACGGTTTCTACAATCCATTTGAGATGGAACATTAACGGAGTATTGTTACAACTCTTCGCCGATTTCCCGTACTTTTTATACAATTATTGCACATTCTACATAATACTCTTCGCAGTTTTTTTGTTAATAAAAAAGTATTTGCAAATAGCATAATAATAGTCTGTATTAACGAGTGACGGCCTTGTCTAACTGTGAGATGAAAGAAAGCTGCCAAAGCTCTGTCCACATCTTATCGCGTTAGTGACAAATTTATTGCTGTTAAGCTGATATATGATATCAATATTATATAATATAAATATATAAATATGAAGAATTGAAATATTTAATAACTTTCTTATTTATTGATCGATTTTGCTCAAAGACAATATTCGTCCTCTAACACTAATTTACTGTCCAAATGTCACTACATCCGACTTCTCTTTCTTAAGTTATCGTGCTTTAAAAAACGTGACGGCCGGACGGACAGGTACTTGTTGACTGATCCAAATTTAATTTCGAATTTGATAAATTTTGATACTTAGGATCATATTCTTGCATTCTTACGTCTCGACGCCGACCGACGGCTAGCGTCGTTTTTGTAAAACTTGTGTATTTGGTAAATTTTGATATCTAAATATATGTTCTTGCATTTTTACGGCTCGATGCCGACCTACGCCCAGCGTTGTTTTTGTTTAACTTGTGTATTTGATAAGCTTTGATAGGAGTATTTCTAAGAGATTTACACAAAGCCTATAAATTATCAGGAGATCACGAAGTTTATTAAAGAAAATAAATCATCGTGTTACAATTGAACAGTCTAAAAAAATTACTACGAGAAATTTTTTAATTCAAATAATGAATCGAAAGCAACATGGCAAATTATCAAAAATAGTAATGACAAAAAAAACTTTCTAAGAACTTTGTTGACTTTGATGGTAATAATATTAACAACATGCAAATTGCAGCCGACGCGTTTAATAACTTTTTTATCAACTTTATAAAAACACTGACTGAAGATATGCCTTCTATGTTTAATGATAATAAACAAGTTTTTAATCAGAATGCCATTTTTTTGTTCCCATTCAGTTCAAATGAAATGCTTAATATTATAAATTCAGTTCCGATGAAAAATTCATCTGGTTATGATAATATACCATGTTCACTCCTAAATAAAGTAGCGGAATTCATTGTTGAGTCGTTAACCTATCTCGTTAACCTGTCGTTTGTAGAGGGGATTTTTCCTGATATTTTAAAAAAATCTTCAATCATACCAATACACAAAAAAATGATAAGTCTATAATCTCAAACTATAGAGGTATTGCTCTTCTATCTGCTTTTTCTAAAACTTCTGACATGTTAGATTAAATGACTTTGTGATTATACAAAATTTATTATCAAAATACCAGTTTGGTTTTCGGAAAGGCTTGTCAACTAAAGATGCTGTATTGTCACTTTACAATTAGATTTTAATACATTTTGAAATCAAATCAAAAACTGCTTGTTTATTGTACTTAACACGTTCGTTTGACATGGTTAACAACAAGTTGCTACTGGATAAACTTGGATTTATGGAATTCGTAGTCCAGCCTTAACCTGGATAGAGTCGTATTTAAAGGAAAAAACGCAATCCGTCGTTTTGAGAGATGCCGGAAAAATCGTTACGTCTAACTATCTTAAGGTTTCCACAGGTGTTCCTCAAGGGAGTATTCTATGGCCCTTATGATTTATTCTGTTTATTGATAATATTGCACTTCACGTAAAAGATTCCTGTATATCGCTTTTTGCCGATGATTCCACCGTTTCGGTTAATTCGAACGACACAGATGAACTCAGCCTTTAAGCCAGTAACGCCATTAAATCATTGCAAACTTTCTGTGAGAGTACCAGTCTCGCACTTAATAATATAAAAACAGATTTATTACTTTTTGCTAGTAAAAAACAGGATTACAGCATATTAGTTAAAATTGATTACCGTACCGTAGAACAAAATAATAGCGTTAAATTCCTTGGGATTTATATGTATTTCCTTTTAAATTGGGGAACTTACGTAGACTTTATGAATAATAAGTTATCTACGCATTGCTTCGTCATTTGGCAACTAGGCTCTTTTGTTAACGAACATATTTTTAAAATGTGCTATTTTGCTCACGTCCAGTCCTGTTTAAGTTATTGTATCATCTGCTGGAGCAACTCTGCTCGATTTGACGAAGTGTTTACACTTTAAAAACAAAATTGAGCGCACAATGTATTTCAAACCTCCTCGTCACCCGTGCATCCTGTTCGGTGAATTAGGAATTTTGATCGCTCCATCTCTATACATCTTGTGCTGTGTAATACCTACAAAAGAAAATTTTTGATCAGTTCAATAGCAGGAATGACACTAGTCATAATCTGCGACATATAATTTGAACATACCAGCTCACACCTTGTCCATCGTTGCAAAAGGTCGTAAATTAATGTCTGTAAAATTATTCAACAAGTTACCCATCCACCTTAAAAAAAATAATCGTCCATCGATTCAAAAGAGAAGTAAAGTAAAGGTTACACAAATATTCGTTTTATTCAGTTGATTAACGAAAAATATTTTTTTATCTAGTTTTCTTTTCCCTGTTTGGAAATTTATATTATATACCCCATGCTTTGTCAGTCTACACTGTTTGTCTTTTACGTAATTTTATAACTGATTTATATATACATTTTCTTTTTGTATTTACATTGATATATGTGCATTTTACCAAATTGACTATATTCCGATGCTTTTTAAGTCTATGGAAACAAAGTTTATTATCATCATTATTATTATTATTATTATATTTGAATATATGTTTTTGCATAGCGTCGTTATTATAATACTTCTGAATTTGATAAATTTTTTACCTAGATTCATATTCTTGTATCTTCACGTCTCGACGCCGACCGACGCCTTTTTGTAAAACTTGTATTTGATTAATTTTGATATCTAAATTCATGTTTTTGCAAACCGACTTATTCCTTAGGCAGCGGTTTTGTACTTATTGCTAAATAAATCGAAGGAAGAGACTTCAAGAAATGTATTGACATACATAGCATTCCATTTAAAAAAAGTACTTAATCCTGAAATATTGTCTTGGCTCGCCTTTTGTATTCGAAGGATATATCTGGTTATACACTTTCTTGTCTAGTGTACTTGTATTTTTTTTTTAATTTCCAGCTATAATAAAATTCAAGCTATCGAAATCCAACGCGCTATTGCCTCATCCTGTATATATTAGGTATAATAACTTTGCAAGCTTAAAAATTAGATTTCCATAATCAACCAAATTGCATAACTTTGAAATTATAAACGCGATTAAATTAACCCTATGATATATTTTCCACTTCTAAGTTCTACTCGTTTCATATATAAATGAAAATCATGTGTCACCTATATATGGATAAGCTCGATAAGTAAACTAATTTATCAGTAACTTTTGCAACCGCGCTAGCTTCGTGATGGGATCAGTCATATGAACGATGTGGTTAATCAGTCACAGGAAGTTCTGAGGTAAAGCACACGCGGAAAGTCTCTAACAGAAATTATCTAACATGAAGGAAGCGAATATATTGAAGTCAGTATTTATATAAAATGTTTGATTTTTATTTAATTTGATCATGATGATGAGCAGTGTGGCATAGTAGCTCTATAACAAACTGCGATGAGGGTGTGCTGATGAGATGCGATATTAAAACAAAATGTAATAAAGACATATGACTGAATTGTTTAAGTTAAGAAATCGAAATATTTTGAATATTTAATACAACTCTATTTATAAGCACAAAAATGTGCATGGTTTAAAAGATGTAACAAATACTGAAATTGTTCTCTCTCGGCCTGAATGCGATCTCACATTATAGTACGGGTTACCATCGACAAATGTGGATCGGGCACAGCAGTTGGCGCCGCTTGGTGGAGATGTTGTAGGTATCTGTAGGTACCATTTCTCCCCAACGGTACGTCACGTGACCTCTACCACTTCCAGAGAAAGGCAAAAACAAAGGGCCGCTTAAATGTTGCCAAGAAATTCTGAAAAAATCCAGGTACATTTTTTAGACGAAAACAAGCAACTCATGTCTCTAGGACATTTTCTCTAAAGTGCTAATTTCAGATAAGATTTTCTCTAGATTTGTTATTTTTTTCCTAGATTTTTTTTTCTTCAAAAAATCCCAAAATCTCAGGTGCATCCTTTCCACAAAAATAAACAACTTTTGCCTCTTGGACTTTTTCGATAAAACGTTTCCTTCTCCTAAGAAAACAAAAATATTATTTCCCCTATTAAATCAGGGTGGTGGCAGCGAAACTACCAACTAAGGTAAATGTTGTTTATTTTTGTCTAAATAATGTGTATGGGTCTTTCGGAACTTTTCTGAAAAAAAAGGTTTTAATGAAATACTTCACCGAAATTATTTCTTGGCTGAAAAATGAAGGCGTGTTCTTTGTACAAAAATAAGCAAGTTTTGGCTCTTGGATTTTCTCTAAAACGCTTACTTTTCCCTAAACGGGTTAATGAAGGTTAAAAAATTCATTTTTTGTAATTTTTTTACGGGAGAAGGAAGCAATTTAAAGAAAAAGATTAAGGGGCAAAAGTTGTTTATTTCTATCTAAAGAATAGGCGTTAATTTTTTGGAAATTTTCTGGAAAAAAAAGAATCTAGGGGAGAAAATAATCTAGGGAAATTCTTGACCGAAACTATTTTCTGCTAAAAAATTCTGAAAAAAATTCAGGTACCTTTTATGGACAAAAATGGGCAACTTTTGGCTCATGAACTTTTTCTCTAAAACGCCTCCTTTACCCCAAACTAATTTGTAAAAGTCTATGACTTATTTCTTTGTAATTTTTTTCCATGAGAAGGAAGCACTTTGGAGAAAATGTCCAAGAGACAGAAGTTGCATGTTTTTGTCCAAAAAATGTACCTGAAATGTTTCAAAATTTTTTTTGGCAACATTGAAGCGGCTCTATGTTTCTTGCCTCTCTCTCGAAGATGTAGAGGTCACGTGGCCTGCCGTTGGAGGGAAATAATACCTACAGGCGCCTACAATATTCCACCAGGCGGCGGCAACTGCGGTGCCTAATCCTCTTTTGTCGATGGGCTCCCGTACTGTTAATAAATGATGGCTATAATCAAAAAGCAGGATAGAAGTTACAGTCGGGCATAGGCGACTACGAATCCGTGTTTGATTCGTATTTTGGTCAACTACAGATAACTTTTTCTTTTTCCCAGTGTCTCCGACAAGCAAAATCGAAGATGAAGTATTCTTTGGGTAATTTGCAACATCTAATATATAATATGAAAAACAAGACAACATTACTTATTCATTATGTATACGGTTGATCTACTTCTGATCACGATAGTATGCCAATAAAGTTAATCAATAATATTATTAATAAATTAAAATAACACATTTTTATCTGAGTGAAAACATTGGACGACCTCCCCGTTACGAGAGTACCTGTGTTAATCTTAATCATGCATCAACATCTCTGGTCCTACGTCATGAATAAAAAAAACTCTCTTTTCCTTTCAAAGTTAGGAATCATCAAAAAATGGAAACGAAAATATAAAACTTGACTCACCCATGGCGTAACAAATAAAATACTAGGCATCTACTGGACTGCTTAGAATTAGGGAAGCGTTGCACCCTCAAAAAGACGCTCGGAAAAGCAACCTAAGTGACCTCGAAGTTTCGACAGATTGAAACGTTTTGGAATCGATTTGTTATTTTATTGTCAACAAAAAATCTTATTAAACTTTAAGTATTGAAAATACTACTGGGCGCACGATATAGGGCCCCCCTTACGAAAAACGTATCGAGAGCGGCAGATCTGCCTAGGCCGCTGACAAAATTTGACAGATGATAGCTGGGTTAATCTAAAAAAACATATATCAATGAACATGGGTCCAATTAAAATGAATCCAAGTGGTATTCTTAAATTTGATAAAAGTTTTTATTTTTTTATTTTATCACTAATCGCTAATGGTACCTAATGCAAATGCTGAAAATACCTGTCATCCCATCCATCCTTGGACTCCAAGAGCAGTATAGTTGCATCTTGTATTTTCAATGCGCTTAAGATACTTGCGAAAGATGCAAGACCTGTGGATTTTTTATTCCGATGGCAGGTAATTTGTTATTAACATAAATGTTGCAAAATAAAAAAGAAAGAATAGATCGTTTTTCTAGGTTCTCTAGGTAAATTGGGCCAAAATAAACACTTCTTGTCTCATGAAACGAAAATTAAATTAAATATTTCATTTTTCATGTCTGAAAGAAATATGAATGTGACAGGAAATCGAACCGCAAATCTTTCTTAATTACTTTGACGCATTTTTCAACACTTATAACTCTCGTTACTTCTTTGAAATCGCTCATTTTTTAATCCATATAAATTCGATTATTTAATATTTACTTTTGTATTTAATATTAACTGGAATATTTTTCCTAATATATGTATTATGTATTTTACATAATGCATATTTAAAAATAATTTGAATGTGGTGCTACATACGTTATTTATATAATTATACATATAATATTGTTGAAAATGTAAATATAAATAGATGGATTAAAATATATTTCTTTGACAATATAAATCTGTTACTATGGTTTGCTTTTTTTCTGAAGAAAACTGTTATCAATAATAATTGATTTATCAGTTTCCTATAGCGCGTTTTGCTTGAATGCTTAAGATCGTTGAAAAAGTACAAGACTCAAAGTTAATTCGTCTAATTAATTTCAAAAATTATTTGGTAAATGATTACGTGAATTTGACATGCAGAAGTATGAAATACAAATATGTATTGCTACAATAAAACACAAATTTACAAATCAAAAATTTTGACAATCGTTTTCTAAGAACCGTTTGAAAAGTTTCGATAATGCTGAAAAAAAACGTTAAACAAATTATATTTCATTTTTTGAATTTGAATCTGCCGTAGTTTGAAAAAGGCGCGTTTTCAAAACACTAATTTATAAAGTGTTGAGAAGTGCATCCAAGCAATTTAAAGAGATTTACGGATGGATTTCTTGTCACCTTCATATTTCATTCCGCCATGCAAAAATGAAATATTCCATACCACTTTGGTTTCAAATACCACGAATACCAAAAGAGGTGAACCATATTAAAAAGTATGGTCTTAATACATCAAAAAATAGTCATGATGATCATTTTCCATGAGAAAACGTTTAAGAAGCTTTGGTAGAAGTTGAGAAATAATTTATTTATGGTGATCACTTTTGGCCATTTTTCGACATTTAATCGCCAGTACTTCAAAAAGGGTGCATTTTGTAAGAAGAATGTCAAAAGACAAAGAGTGTTTATGTTTGCCCAATTAACCTAGAGAGTAATAATAATGATAATAATAATAATAATATTTATTTTCCTCATAGACAAATGCATTTGTATAGGAATAGTCACATTACTTAAACTAACTTATGCTACGTATGGCTATTTTCATAAAATTCTCCTAATGTATAAAAACACATCTGTCAAGTATTGATTCAGCCTTATTTTAAAATATCTTAAATGTTTGATTTCTTTTATCTTAGAGGGTGATTTGTTATAGATATATGGACAAGGGTAATCGGGTGAATCCTTTGACAATTTATACTTACAAAAGGGAATACATAAATTATTAACTTGTCGAGTCCCAATGCTGTGGACATCTTTTGTCAACATAAATTTTGTTTTATTTTTCAAGACATACACATAATTCATAAATAAATACACTTACCCAAAAGAGTAAAAATTTTAAAATCTTTAAACAATCCTCTACATTATTTTGTACTGGAAACATTAGCAATGCACCTTAAAATTCGTTTTTGAATTATTAAAACCTCTGATGATAAGGTGGAGCTACCCCAAACACATGTTTTCGTGAAATGTTTTCTTAAAATGTTTTCTTGAAATGTTTTCTTAACCGCTTCTCAAGTCACCGAGGTAACTCCTTGAAAATCCAGAATGATTTTGTGTTAGGTAAAGAGAAACGAGGCCCTACAGTTTATAGTGGATTCCGAACCACATCTTGGGGATAATTTTACAATTAAAATTATTTCACAGTGAGCAGGGATTGAACCTGCTTCGCTAGGTATGCCAGTATGAAAGCTAGACACGCTAAACCACTCGGCTACCGTCTCCTTACTGGGCTACATATGCCATATCTTAATCTAGATCCTAGTTCTTGTATCAGAATTGATTTTATATTTCTGAACAAATAGCAAACTGTATTTAATTTTGATATTAAGTTACCACAGTGAGGCACTCATCCATTATGATTCTTAAAAGCTTATTTTGCAGTTCCCATTTTAATGTGACATTATTTATTTTAATATTTAATTTGGGGCATTCCTTTTGTCTGTGGTGAAATCTTATAAGCGTTATTTTCTCTTGATTCATAAAAAGTGAATTATTATCGTACCAACTACACACTGTCTCTAACACATTATTACATTTATATGTCAGTAAATCGTCCGATGTATCGGAGATCAGCAGATTTATCGTCCGCATGTAGTACTGAAAATACGTTTGGTTTCCAATTATCAAAGTCGTTTGTGTATAATATATACAGTATTGGACCGAATACATAACCTTGAGGGACATCTGCATTCACGGTTCCGTACTTGGAGTTGACTTTGTAGGTGGTATTGAAATTGGTGCGAGTTAAGCTAGCACATTGTTTACGATCTTTTAGAAAAGAGGTTAACCAGTCAAATGCAACTCCTCGTATGCCGCATAAATATAATTTAGCCAATATAGTATGTTTAGATCTATTCTTTCATTTTTTATTTTGCAGCTTTTTTGTTAATAACCAATTACCTGCCATCGGAAACAAAAAGTTGAATAAGGTTTTTGTTGGCTATAAAATAACAAATCGTTTCCAAAAGGTTTCGGCCTGTCGAAACTTCGAAGTCACTTAGGTTGCATTTCCCAGCTTGTTTTTGAGGGTATACCGCTCGCCTAAAAGTGTTTAAGTTCTTTCTTCTTATTCACAACGTAGTACGGTCGGTCTAGCGTTGAAACCACGATTTTGTCGGAACACGCGGAATTTTTACAAAAACTTTTGTAATGACTTTCTATTATCGTCTATGTTATTTTTCATAACTTTTAATTGCGTGGTATTAACCGACAATTGTTATAAACAATGTTTTTATTGTTAACTCGTATATCTATAGACCTTTTTCAACATCGACTTTTTCTTGATATGCAAATCTGCGCAGTTTTCTCGATAAATCCAATAAAAACAGGGGAAACTTTGAGATGAAAATCATTGAAAAAAAATTTTTTTTAAATCTTAAAAAATCAGACAAGGAGAATAAAGCTTTCTTAACTTTTTAATACTCTTATTATGTTCCATGAAAATGCCTGTTTTCCAAGCTATGGGGGTTTAATTTCCAAAAAAATAAGAGCATTAATTTTTTCATCTAAAGCGTAGAGAAACGACACGTAAAATCAATGTTATGATTATTAAAATTAATATAACGATATTATGCATTTTTTTAAATACAAAGACATTCGTTTAGTAATGTGTATTTTCTATATTTCCTTGTTTCCGCGTTGTTTTCTCACCTCTTTTCAATATTTCAAATTTCCCATACATTTTTCATAATTTTCTTCTAAATTAAGGATCTCTTAAAATAAAGTTTGAAGTGTATTCAATTTCATGAAATTCGGTTTTTTGCTTATCCCTTAATGAACAAAATTATCTGTAAATGATCGATTCTAGTAATTTAAAATTTTGGGAATTGTTCAGATGCTTACATTGATGGCGAGAATAACCCACATGAGTGAGTTCTTGAAATATATATATATGGGAAATACTTCATTTTGTTACTTCAATAAAGCGATAATTCTTATTTTCTTCATAAATCAATTATTTATTTTAAGATTAATAATCGTTAGCAATTTTAAAAAACTTATAAAACATTAGTTTAATACATGGGTTGAATGAATAAAATTCTTCAGGGTTAAGATAAAAGTTAACATTTTATTGAAAAAAACAGATATATAAAAAAATGTATTGTCACTCGCATTCTACTCTCATTGTGGATTATCAGACAATCATGACTTGGATTGTGTTTATCCAGATAATGAATACGCTGCAATTACGTTCGGTATGCCATCTTAAGTCATCTTGGCTTCAGTCACTAATTTACTCTTCTATTATATTGAGGATTCTTGTAGAACCATGATTTCGTGAGAATGCGACGGTAGTTTCATATAATCAATTGGTAAACTTTCATCCAACATCTTAACCTTCACACACATTCCCAAGCAGTTTACAGTATCATTTGCCCCCAAGAATGTATTAATTTTACAAATAATATCCGTTAAAATGCAGTACACATGCTCTATAATACCTGTCATTAAAACAGACACTTTGTTTTTCGGAGCATAGCTTACTTTTAACTCCCAATATACTTCTTCAGAAATAGATTTTCGCTGGAGTCCATCTGTGATAGTTCTGTCGATTTCTGAATAGTCTTCAGTGGAAAAGATGTGTATATTAACTTTATCTGCACTAAAATCTGCAGGCCGTGGTTTATTTAATTTCATAGTCAAATCCCTGCTGACCATTAACACATTTCCATGTGGATTTTTTAACTTTATCACTCTAAATATGAAGTAAAAACGTCTTGTATTTTCCCCGGTCGCTAGCTTTCCGAAGCCAATATCTCCTCTACATGTTGCTATGACGTTTTTTATCAATCTGAGTGTATTCATGAAATTGACCCGTTCGGCATTTACTTCATTCTTTCTATTATTAACAGTTTTTAACTTATCTCTTACATTCTCTATCATTTCCGATAAAAGATCAAACAAATCTATGCCTTCTTCTTCACCAATGTATTTCACAATCTTATTCCAACTGTTAACGAGTTCAATTTTGTCCAGGTTGAACCTATGCGAGAAAACCTTAATCGATCATGTGTTAATAGTAACACTTACTTGTGATGTATTTGAGGATGATGGGATCTCTTCAGTGCCTTTTCTTGATTGCATCGTATTGGAAAATCATTATTATCACCAGATGCTCACTTGTAATTATTAAATTTGAACATTATTCTACAGGACTTTGAATAAATTAATTTTTTGGGGGCATCCTAACAATTGTAGCAATTGTCAGAAACATTAAATCCTTTCTTGGCAACCACATATTTTGCATTGAATTAGAGATGGGATTTATAAATCGGTCAATAAATTGCTTTATCTTAGATTAAATCATGTGTTTATCAGGTATTAGTGTACCGCTTGGGATAAAATAATTTATTTAAATTAATATAACAAACAGGTAATTTGTTTGATTTCCTGGTATTGGAAAACATTAAGTGAGTATTACCAATTTTAAAAATAAAGATCACACGGTTCCACTTTCCAATTTAATAACGTTTCAATATTTTAAAATATCGATCTGTTTTTTTGAGAGAACTTATATATTATCAAGAATTTCTTTAACCGACTTTAAAAACTTTTGACTTGCTTGTCTTTTTTTAATGTTTACTCATTCATTACCCGGGACTCGCTCATATAGTCCATTGAAACGTTACACGATTATGGGCGAATCTTACATTTTTGGGCAGGACAATATTTTGGTTTGGTGTGTAAGTGTGGTCAGTATGAGTATAAAACTCGATTGTCAGGGTTGAAAGCCCCGACATCTTGAGAATGAGGGTGTAGACAGTTTTTTGAGAACCGTAAGTCTCGCAAAAAATGTTCTTAAGACATACTTTGTAGAGAATTAAATTCTCTACATACTTCTTACCGTAAAATTGAACATGAAAAAATTGTAATTAAATGTAGACTAAAATTTAAAAAAAAAACATTATTCAAGGGTTATAACTTTTTTACTATTGATTTTATTGAAAGGTAATATCAGATGTTTTTTGTACATCTTACTGTGTGTTTTGTACATTTTTTAAATTTCCTTTCTTTGGGGAGGTGTTAGGGCGCTACAAAGGGATCAAACCAAGTACTTCATTTAAACCGCACGAAAGGGTGCACGAAAGTACACCTGTCTGGAACTACTTTGACAATACGTTTCTTGGGTCACTGATTACGAAAGTTCTGTAATCCTAAGAATTCAGGAACACCCCTGACAACGCCAGTTTGGACGGTTTTCCCGTTTTTTAATATTAATTTGCAAATGAGATTTGTACAAATGTAGCCAATTTATATGATTAGGGATAATCAAAGAGGGTTAAAACCACCCGTATTTGGTAAATCTATATTATGATTGTTAAAATAAATTTAACGATATTGTGCATTTTTTAAATACAAAAACATTCGTTTAGTAACGTGTATTTTCTATATAACCGAACAAAATTTGACCTCGGAATGAAAATACCTCGGGCGTTGTTTTCTCACCCCTTTTCAATATTTCAATTTTCCCATGTATTTTTCATGATTTACTACAAAATTAAGGATCCTATAAAATATAGTTTGAAGTGTATTCAATTTCATGCAATTCCGTATTTTGCTTATCCCTTAACGACCAAAATTATCTGTAAATGATCGATTCAAGTAATTTAAAATTCTGGGAATTATTTAGATGCTTACACTGATGGCGAAATTAACCCACAAGAGCAAGTTCTTAAAATATATATGGGAAATACTTCATTTTATTACTTCAAAAAGCGACAATTCTTATTTTCCGCATAAGCTAATTTATTTATATTAAGATTAATAATTGTTAGCAATTTTAAAAAGCTTATAAAACATTATTTTTGATACATGGGCTGAATGAACAAAATTCTTAAGGATTAAGATAAATGTATACATTTTATTGAAAAAATAGATATATAAAAAAAATGTAATGTCACTCGCATTCTACTCGCATTGCGGATTTTCAGACAATCACGACTTGGATTGTATTTATCCAGATAATGAATGCACTGTAATTACATTCGGTATGCCATCTTAAGTCATCTGGGCTTCAGTCATTAATTTACTCTCCTGTGATATTGAGGCTTCTTGTAAAACCATGATTTTGTGGGAATGCGACGGTAGTTTCATATATTCAATTGGTAAACTTTCATCCAACATCTTAACCTTCACACACATTCCCAAGCAGTTTACAGGTAGGTATTAATTTTACAAACAATATCCGTTAAAATGCAGTACACATGCTCTGTAATACCTGTCATTAAAGCAGACACTTTGTTTTTCGGAGCATAGCTTACTTTTAACTCCCAATACACTTCTTCAGAAATAGATTTTCGCTGGAGTCCATCTGTGACAGTTCTGTCGATTTCTGCATAGTCTTCAGTGGAAAAGATTTGTATATTAACTTTATCTGCACTAAAATCTGCAGGCCGTGGTTTATTTAATTTCATAGTCAAATCCCTGCTGATCATTAACACATTTTCATGTAGATTTTTTAACTTTGTCATTCTAAATATGAAGTAAAAACGACTTGTATTTTCCCCAGTCGCAAGCCTTGCTAAGCCAATATCTCCTCTACATGTTGCTATGACGGTTTTTATCAATCTGATTGTATTCATGAAATTGACGCGTTCGGCATTTACTTTATTCATTCTATTATCTAGCTTATCTCTTACATTCTCTAACATTTCCGATAAAAGATCAAACAAATCCATGCCTTCTTCTTTACCAATGTATTTCACAATCTTATTCCAACTGTTAACGAGTTCAATTTTGTCCATTTTGTTTAGATATTCTAATGAAGTCCCAATTACGAAGTGTTCTGTAGCGAAATGGTAAAAATAGCCATGTAACTCGGATTGCTTTCTAGTCTCATTGTAGTTATTATTTCTAAACCGCACTGCCATTTTCTTGGCAAGAACAACGAACTGTGCACATTTATCTTGAAAGTGTGTATTGTAAATAGATATTTGCTAAAAGAAATGTATAGTTAAATTCATATTGATAAAAAATTGACAACATTACTCTACGGGACTTTGAATAAATTAATTTTTATTGGGGCATCTTAACAATAGTAGCAATTGTCAGAAACGTTAAAGTCTTTCTTGGCAAGCACATATTTTACATTGAATTCGGGGTGGCATTAATAAATCGGTCAATAAATTGCCTTATCTTAGATTAAATCATGTGTTTTTCAGGTATTAGGGTACAGTTTGGGATAAAGTAATTTGTTTAAATTAGTATAGCAGGTAATTAATTTTATTTCCTGGTATTAGAAAACATTAAGTGAGTATTACCAATTTTAAAAATAAAGTTCACAAGGACCCACTTTCCAATTTAATAACTTCTCAATATTTTAAAATATCGATCTATTTATTTGAGAGAACTTAGATATTATCAAGTTCCTTTCTGGACAGGACAAGCGCAAAATTTTCTCTGCATGCCAGTTTTTTTAACCGACTTCAAAAACTATTGAATTGCTTGTCTTCTTTTAATGTTTAGTCATTCATTGCCCGGGACTAGCTTATATAATTCATTGAAATATTACAAGATTATGACCGAACCTTGCATTTTGGGCAGTATAAGATTTTCTGTTGTGTAGGTGGGGTCAGTGTGAGTATAAAACTTTGTTTTCAGGGTTGAGAGCCCCGGCATCTTGAAAAAGGGGGCGTAAACAGTATTTCCGCGATATCCTGGGAACTGCAAGTCTCACAAAAATTTTTCTTAAGAAATCCTTTATAGAGAATTAAATTCTCTACACACTTCTTACCGTAAAATTGAAAATGAAAAAATTATAATTAAAAACAGACTAAAATTTCAAAAATATTATTCAAGGGTTGTAACTTTTTTTCTATTGATTTTATTGAAAGATCACATGAGATGTTTTTGTAGATCATCTTATTGCGAACAATTTTCTCTACTCATTTTTTTAATTTCTTTTTCATAATCCACCAAATTGCATAATTTCGTAATCATAAACGCGATTAAACTAACCCTATGGTATATTTTGCACTTCTAAGTTCTGCTCGTTTTAACATACATAAATGAAAATCATATATCACCTACATATGGATAAGCTCGATAAGTAACTAATTTATCAGTAACGATGTGGTTGATTCAGATCTCAGGCTTTTCTTATACAGATTTATTATCATAACCGCGAAGTCACAGGAAGTTCAGAGGTAAAGCACACGGAAAGTCTGTAACAGAAATTATGTAACATGAAGGAAGCGAATATATTGAAGCCAGTATTTATATAAAATGTTTGATTTTTATTTAATTTGATCATGATGATAAGCAGAGTGGCATAGTAGCTCTGTATTACACTGTGATGTGAGTATGCTCATACGATGCGATATTAAGACAAAATGTAATGAAGACATAAGTCCGAATTGTTTAAGTTAAGAAATCGAAATATTTTGAATATTTAATACAACTCTATTTATAAGCAAAGAATACAAAAAATATGCATGGTTTAAAAGATGTAACAAATATTGAAATTGTTCTCTCTCGGACTGAATGCGATCTGACATTATAGTACGGGTTCCCATCGACAAATGTGAATCGTGCACCGCAGTTGGCGCCGCTTGGTGGAGATGTTGTAGGTATCTGTAGGTACCATTTCCCCCCAAAGGCAGGGCACGTGACCTCTACAACTTCGAAAGAAAGGAAAAAACAAAGGGGCGCTTAAATGTTGCCAAAAAGTTTTGAAAAAATTCAGGTACATTTTTTGGGCAAAAATAAACAACTTTTGTCTCTTGGACATTTTCTCCAAAGTGCTAATTTCAGATAAGATTTTCTCTCGATTTATTATTTTTTTCCTAGATTTTTTTTTCTTCAAAAAATCCCAAAATATCAGGTGTATTCTTTCCACAAAAATAAACAACTTTTGCCTCTTGGACTTTTTCGCTAAAACATTTCCTTCTTCTCAAAAAAATAAGATTATTTTTCCTAATAAATCAGGGTGGTGGCATCGAAACTACCAACTAAGGTAAATGTTGTTTATTTTTGTCTAAATAATGTGTATGGGTCTTTCGGAACATTTCTGAAAAAAAAAATATTTTAGTGAAATACTTCACCGAAATTATTTCTTGTCTAAGAAATCTTGAAAAACGTCAGGCGTGTTCTTTGTAGAAAAATAAGCAATTTTCGGCTCTTGGATTTTTCTCTAAAACGCTTACTTTTCCCCAAACGGATTAATGAAGGTCTACATTCATTTTTTGTAATTTTTTACGGAAGAAGGAGGCAATTTAAAGGAAAAGTTTAAGGAGCAAAAGTTGTTTATTTCTATCTAAAGAATATGCCCGAATTTGGGAATTTTCTGAAGAAAAAAAAATAATCTAGGGGTGAAAATAATAATCTGGGAAAATTCTTGACCGAAATTATTTTCGGCTAAAAAAGTCTGAAGAAATTCAGATGCATTTTTTGGACAAAAATAAACAAATTTTGGCTCATGAAGTTTTTCTGTAAAACGCCTCCTTCGCCCTAAACTAATTAATAAAGGTCTATGACTTATTTTTTTTGTAATTTTTTTCCGGAAGGAGAAAGCACTTTGGAGGAAATCTCCAAGAAACAAAAGTTGCTTGTTTTTGCCCAAAAAATGTACCTGAAATTTTTCAGAAATTTTTGGCAACATGTAAGCAGCCCCATATTTTTTGCCTCTCTCTGGAAGAGGTAGAGGTCACGTGACCTGCCGTTGGAGGGAAATAATACCTACAGACGCCTACAACATCTCCACCAAGCGGCGGCAACTGCGGTGCCCGATCCCCTTTTTGCCGATGGGCTCCCGTACTATTAATAAATGGTTGCTATAATCAAAAAGCAAAGTAGAAGTTGCAGTCGGGCATAGGCGACTACGAATACGTATTTGATTCGTATTTTGGTCAACTACAGTTAACTGTTTCGTGGTTCCACTGTCTCCGACATGCAAAATCGAAGACGAAGTATTGTTTGGGTAATTTGCCACATCTAATATATGATATGAAAACAAGACAACATTACTTATTCATTATGTATACTGTTGATCAATTTCTGATCACGATAGTATACCAATAAAGCTAATCAATAATATTATTCCTATATTAAAATAACACATTTTTATCTGGTTGACAACATCGAAATACCTCCCCGTTACTAGAGTACTTGTGTTAATCTTAATCATGCATCAACACCTCTAGTTCTACCTAGAGAATACTTGACTGCATGCAGACCACATCATGAACAAAAAAAATCTTTCTTTACCTTTGAAAGTTAGGAGTCATTAAAAAATTGAAACGAAAATATAAAACTTGACTCATCCATGTCGTAACAAATAGAATACAACTAGACCCTCAAAGAGACGCTCGGAAAAGCAACCTAAGTGACCTCGAAGTTTCGACAGTCTGAAACGTTTTGGAATCGATTAGTTATTTTATTTTTAAATGTGAGTTATTTTGTGTTTGCTTACACTTGTAATGAAACAGGATTATAGGATTTTGCAAAAAAAATTATTTGTAAAATTATTGATTTACAATCTTTGCATTCTTTCGATAACCTGAATTCTGGTTATGCAAGATTAAAATCCTTAGTTCTCATAGATAGTTTTTTCTGTTGGTTGCAAAATCCTATAAAGAACATGTTTCATTGTTATTTTATTATGAACAAAAAAGTTTATTAAACTTTTTGATTCTGATGGCGGGTAATTTGTTATTAACAAAAATGTTGCAAACTAAAAACAAAAGAATAAATCGTTTTCCTAGGTTCTCTAGGTTAATTGGGCCAAAATAAACACTTTTTGGTCTCCTGGCCAAAAGAGACCATCTTTAAAAATTTGTTTCTCAGCTTCTACCAAAACTCTTTAAACGTTTTTTATGGAAAATGATTGTCACGACTTATATTTTAAGACCATACTTTCTTTATAAATTTCACATCTTTACTTACTTACTTTGATGCATTTTTCAACACTTTAAAACTCGCCACTTTTTTGAAAACGCGCCTTTATAAATCCAAATATTTAATATTTACGAATTTAATATTAACTGGAATATTTTCCCAATATATGTATTATGTATTTTACATAATGCATATTTAAACAAATTTTGAATGTGGTGCGACATACATTATTTATATAATTATACAGGGTGTAATCAGTGTCATGTCATTAAAGAAAAACTGGTGGTAAGGAACGACAAGACAAACAAAAAAAACCTTATATAACATGGGGTCTAAAGCTCATGGTTTTGGAGAGAAAAAATAAACAAAAATTTTCAAAATACTTAATAGCATAGTTTGAGAACTGCTGGCATATTGGGATAGGATTTATTGCGTCTTGTCGCACATGATACTCTGGCAATCGTGCAAAAGCATGCCGACAAACCAGTTAAAAGCGACCGACAGAGGACACCGCCATGTTTTTTACTTTTTCGTCGCCAAATTATCTTATTACGCATGCTATACTCTCCCTTGTAATATTCTCAAGTAATAATTTCAGTTTGTGTCCTTACTTGGTAAACAACGTACACCCTACGCGACCTACCCGTTCCTTGGTTTTGTCTGTTACTTTTGTTCTTTTTGAATTTTGTGTCACTTATGTTAAGATTTATTTTATTGACTTATCGTTCAAGTCGTTAGTACTTGGTTACGTAAGACCCTACTTCTCGTTCATGCTTTTTGTGTTACTTTTTGGATTTTGGACCAAGTTTTTCTTTTTATTTATCCATAGCTCGTGGATATGCACTTGGTGTATAGAGAAAGTGGTGGAAATGCAGCTGGTGCGGAAGAGCTTTATCGTTTAAGGTTCCCCAATCGATGCCATCTTTGTGGCCGTACATTTGTTAGTATTGACCAGCGTCTCCGAGAAACAGGTCGTCTCCATGGATATGGAGGAGAACGAGGTCCACAACTCGAAGAAAGGGTAATTGACGCAGAGGTTCAAATTTTGGAACTTGTAGAAGAGGATCCAACTTTAAGCACCCGCGATATCGCAAACCGTGTGGGAGTATCTCATTTTGTGGTATGGAGGACATTGAAAGATATGAACTTACATCCCTATCACTATCAACATGTCCAAGTACTAGAACCTCAAGAATTTGCAGAGCGAATGCAATTTCGTACGTGGATTTTAAGAAAACACGCGGCAAATGAGGATTTTTGAAACGTTCTGTGTTTTTCCGATGAGTCGTGTTTTACCAGAAATGGAGTGTTTAAATTTGAAAATACGCACTATTGGGCAGACGAAAATCCACGTGTAATAAGAAAGGCGCATTTTCAACGACGGTTCAGCGTTAATTTGTGGGCAGAAATTTGCGGTAATGAAATAAGTGGACCTATACAATTACCCGCTAGATTAAATGGTGACGTATAATTAAATTTTTTGCAACAAACGTTGCCAAATTTGTTGAAAGATGTACCCTTGGCTACGTGTAGAAGAATGTAGTATTTGCACGATGTCGCGCCAGTCCATTTTAGTCTGGCTGTTCGAAATTTTTTGAACAGAAAGTTTCCTCGACGATGGCGAACCAGTACCACGGCCTGCTAGATCGCCAGACTTAAATACAATGGACTTTTATTTTTGGGGCATTTCAAATATCTGGTTTATCGTGATCCAATTGACACTTTAGAACAATTGCAACAACGTATTTTAATGTGCATAGAAACCATAAAAAAATGATCCTAATTTACCAAATGTGTTGAACGGAGTGCGTATGTCCTTAGTTCGACGTGCCGAAATGTGTATACGTGGAGATGGAGGTCAATCGAACAATTTTTGTGATAAATTCAAAAGAATTGTTCAGCTATTGGGCATTAAAGGTATGATTATTATCATATCATTATTAATAGTATTCGCTGTCTTGTTTTGATCTGTTTATTATTGTTTACATTGATTTTCATAGAGACCAAAGACTCGATTTTTAGTTTTCGATACCTGATTGGGAAAAGTTATGCGCTCAATTCGTTAAAAAATCAGATTTTTCCTAACTTAAAATACACAACTATTTTCTCTTAT
The DNA here is from genome assembly GCA_963583905.1 of Stenurella melanura. Lineage (NCBI taxonomy): Eukaryota > Metazoa > Arthropoda > Insecta > Coleoptera > Cerambycidae > Stenurella > Stenurella melanura. The sequence goes on along the minus strand of OY757312.1, from coordinate 70,631,527 downwards.
CGTATCTCCGAAGTCTAACTGTTCGTTTTCCAACTTCATAAAATAATTACTAAGTTTTTAAGCTTTTAACACAATGATACAAATGTTAATAAACCACTTTTAAATTTTATAAATTCTTATAAACGACAATAAAAGCTACAATAACTTTGTTCGAAATTAAAAAACACATGTAAACAAATCCTGTTTAAACCTCTGCGGCCACGCTATGCTTGCTTTGTGCCGAGAGAGAAGGACTTATTTACATTTTCATAATTAGTGGTATAAAAAGTTTGGTACAACTAATCCCATCAAAGTGCCGCTCTTCTTCCGGTGGGAACACAAGTCGGGTATTACAGTTTTTTGTTATTTCTAATATTCGGAACTATAACATCCATTGATCATGAAAAACAATGGTTCTCAAATGATTCCTACCTTAACATTAAATTTTTAAACCTAGGTCAGTTTTATTCAAAGTGCCCCTAGAGAAAAAAGTCATATAGGTTTTTTGTTTGTCTAGTCGGTCCCTATTACCAGTTTGTTTAATAACATGAAACTAATTGCACCCTGTATATATAATATATAACTTATTAATTTCACTAGAACAAGTAAACGACATGTTGTCTATAATTATACCGCAATATGATCATGTAGTATTTATGGGTGACTTTAATATAAACTTGCTTAACTCCACTGCTAATAATGTTTTACAACTTAAAAATATATTGAATTCATATGATTTAGTGCAACATATCTCAGAACCCACAAGACTAACTGAAAACTCACAGACTTTAATTGATATTATTGTTACTGATAGAGAATTGCAAGTAACTAATTGAGGATCTGTTCCAGTACATGGACTATCTGATCACAATCTTATATTTTGCAATCTGCCTGTGAAGAAGAACAAATTACACAAATTTGCCACATACCGCAGTTTCAAACATTTCAATAACGATGTTTTTATGGAAGATTTAAATAGTATAAATTGGTTTACATTTTATAACTCAAGGTCAATAAATTTTAAAATTGATTTTTTTAACACGGCAATAACAAACCTATTCAATAGACATGCTCCTCTCGTAACTGTCAGGCTTACCAAAAAACCAGCTCCTTGGTTAACAGCTGCTTTGAAATTATTAATGAAGCGAAGAGATGAGGCCCTATCTGTTTTAAGAGAACACGGACTGATACAGATTGGGAGTATTATAAAACTTTAAGAAATTATACCAATCATGCCATCACACGAGAGAAACATGCCTATGCACAGCATTGTTTGAAAAATTCTAATAACACAAAAAATACTTGGGACACTATAAGAAAGTTTGGAATAAATATAAAGAATACAAATGAAATTCCCCCTCACCTGTCTAATGTCAATTCAATAAATAATTACTTTATCAATCAGTGCGCCAATAACATATGAGTAGAGGGTTTTGGCCGATTGTAACACCTCGTCCCTGCGGAGGGTGACGTCACAGCTGAATACGTCACGGTAGTAGATAACAGGTGAATGATTTATTGCACAAATTATCAAATGAGATGCCACTTTTTTTACTCTATATGTTATTAGATTAGTTGCAGATTACTTAATTGCAGATATTTGTATCAGATGTTTAGTGCATGCGATCGTTAATGGGGTTTATTTATTATTCTATTCGTGGGCCCTACATGAAACGAAAGTTGGAGTCATAAGAATGTATTATCTACCGAGATAACTTAAACTAAAGCAACTTTTACTGTTTTTATTGCTTGAAATGTCTAATAAATATGCAAATGAATAGTGCATTAGTAAGAAGAACTTAATAAATATTTTATTTCTAGTGTTAATATAATTATAGATGGGTTAAAAAATAACGTCCACTACCTTAATAGAAATGCTTTCTTTGAGAACAGAGCTTTACAGCCAAATATATTTTTTAAAGAATTTAATGTCATAAATCTCTCCAAATTACGTAAAATTATTTTTCAACAACAAAATAAATATTCTGAGGATGAAATTGACTTTAAATTAATAAAAAATACATTTGAAGTCATCGGGTATCCATTATTACATTTTATTAACACATCGTTGAATAGCGGAGAATTCCCAGAAATGTTGAAAACATTAATAATTCCTGTACCGAAAGTTTCAGGGACGAAATTAGCGGAAGAGCATAGACCTATAAACACATTACCATCTCCGGAAAAAATTTTAGAAATAGTAGTTCATGACCAACTTACTGAATTTATAAACAGTAATAAATTGCTGCACGATAACCAATCCGGATTTAGAGAAAATAATTCATGTGAGACGGCTTTACAAAAAATAATTAATGATTTTAAATATTCCATAGACAAAGGTGAAGCTGTAGTAACTGTCTTTCTCGATTTAAAAGGGGTATTTGAAGTTGTCAATAGAGAACTTTTACTTAATAAACTTTACCAGTATTTTGGGATTGTTGACACGGCGCATCGATGGTTTAGGTCCTATTTGCATGGACGGAGCCAACAAACCAAAATAAATAATACTAAGTCTGAAAAACTTTTAAATAATAACGGAGTACTACAAGGCAGCGTACTAGGACCTATGCTTTTCACGCTATTTATTAACGATATATTTTTAATCGATTCGCAAGAATGCAAAATACATCTCTTTGCTGATGATACTATCATATATTTATCTGGATCTGATCTAAAGCAAGTTATTCAAAAAATTAACAAGACATTGGAAATAATTAACGAATGGTTTACAACGAACGGGCTAGTGGTAAATGCTAAAAGGTCAAAATATATGATATTAGGATCTAATAAATATCTAAATCAGAACATCGATGATACTTGTGTTAAATACAACGGAGAACACCTTGAAAAGGTAATAACTATGAAATATCTGGGGATTATCATAGACTGTAAATTAACATTTAACGACCATATAAATTGCACAAGCAAAAAAATATCAAAAAAACTTGGATTCGCCTATCGTGTAAGTAAACATTTAATTTCATCTACCAAGAAAACAATTTATAACACAGTAATAAAGCCACATTTTGAGTATTGTTCCAATATATTGTATATGTGTAATGACATCCATATATCTAAACTGCAGCTACTTCAAAATAGGTGTATGCGATTTATTTTAAAATGTAATATATATACTAATATAAAAACAATGCAATGTACACTAAACTGGTTCTCAGTGAAAGATAATATATAGTACAAAACACTGATATTCTTAAAAATGAATTATTATTTGTTTGCTTATAATTGTATTGAAACATTCTTTATAGGATTTTGCAAACAGCAGAAAAATTAACTATCTATAAAAGAAAAACTTTGTGTAGAAATATTAATGAAATAATTGCTTTCTTTCGATAACCTGAATTCTGGTTATGCTAGCAAGTTAAAATCCTAAAATGAATTTGTCTAATTTCTTATTTGACAATTCTCATTCTAACACTAGCATCCACACAGTCCCCTACGGCCATGCAGATTAAACTAGTATCCACATAACCCCCTACGATTATGAAGATTCAGTTAAAAATGAGAACAAAGACCTAAAATGAATTTATTTATCTACCTTGTCTTAAAAAAAAATTTTTTTTTCATTCCAATGGATTACATTTTCATGAAATCTATCATTCTGTTTCCTGGAAATGCTTAGCCTTTGAAACGTTTTTCGCCCTTATTCTGGAGCTCATCAGAAAGACATAAAGCCATTCATAAAGATGTTTCATGCAAAACCAAGACAATTTCTATGAATAAGTGTGAAATGATTATATTTGACATTGACTGATAAAAACAACCTCACCTATCTATTAGCTAACTAGTATTGGAGCCTATATACTCTATGCATGTTTAAAAATGAATTATTATTTGTTTGCTTATAATTGTATTGAAACATTCTTTATAGGATTTTGCAAACAGCAGAAAAATTAACTATCTATAAAAGAAAAACTTTGTGTAGAAATATTAATGAAATCATTGCTTTCTTTCGATAACCTGAATTCTGGTTATGCTAGCAAGTTAAAATCCTAAAATGAATTTGTCTAATTTCTTATTTGACAATTCTCATTCTAACACTAGCATCCACACAGTCCCCTACGGCCATGCAGATTAAACTAGTATCCACATAACCCCCTACGATTATGAAGATTCAGTTAAAAATGAGAACAAAGACCTAAAATGAATTTATTTATCTACCTTGTCTTAAAAAAAAATTTTTTCATTCCAATGGATTACATTTTCATGAAATCTATCATTCTGTTTCCTGGAAATGCTTAGCCTTTGAAACGTTTTTCGCCCTTATTCTGGAGCTCATCAGAAAGACATAAAGCCATTCATAAAGATGTTTCATGCAAATCCAAGACAATTTCTATGAATAAGTGTGAAATGATTATATTTGACATTGACTGATAAAAACAACCTCACCTATCTATTAGCTAACTAGTATTGGAGCCTATATACTCTATGCATTTTTAACTGAATCTTCATAATCGTAGGGGGTTATGTGGATACTAGTTTAATCTGCATGGCCGTAGGGGACTGTGTGGATGCTAGTGTTAGAATGAGAATTGTCAAATAAGAAATTAGACAAATTCATTTTAGGATTTTAACTTGCTAGCATAACCAGAATTCAGGTTATCGAAAGAAAGCAATGATTTCATTAATATTTCTACACAAAGTTTTTCTTTTATAGAAAACATGCATAGAGTATATAGGCTCCAATACTAGTTAGCTAATAGATAGGTGAGGTTGTTTTTATCAGTCAATGTCAAATATAATCATTTCACACTTATTCATAGAAATTGTCTTGGTTTTGCATGAAACATCTTTATGAATGGCTTTATGTCTTTCTGATGAGCTCCAGAATAAGGGCGAAAAACGTTTCAAAGGCTAAGCATTTCCAGGAAACAGAATGATAGATTTCATGAAAATGTAATCCATTGGAATGAAAAAATTTTTTTTTAAGACAAGGTAGATAAATAAATTCATTTTAGGTCTTTGTTCTCATTTTTAACTGAATCTTCATAATCGTAGGGGGTTATGTGGATACTAGTTTAATCTGCATGGCCGTAGGGGACTGTGTGGATGCTAGTGTTAGAATGAGAATTGTCAAATAAGAAATTAGACAAATTCATTTTAGGATTTTAACTTGCTAGCATAACCAGAATTCAGGTTATCGAAAGAAAGCAATGATTTCATTAATATTTCTACACAAAGTTTTTCTTTTATAGATAGTTAATTTTTCTGCTGTTTGCAAAATCCTATAAAGAATGTTTCAATACAATTATAAGCAAACAAATAATAATTCATTTTTAAACATGCATAGAGTATATAGGCTCCAATACTAGTTAGCTAATAGATAGGTGAGGTTGTTTTTATCAGTCAATGTCAAATATAATCATTTCACACTTATTCATAGAAATTGTCTTGGTTTTGCATGAAACATCTTTATGAATGGCTTTATGTCTTTCTGATGAGCTCCAGAATAAGGGCGAAAAACGTTTCAAAGGCTAAGCATTTCCAGGAAACAGAATGATAGATTTCATGAAAATGTAATCCATTGGAATGAAAAAAATTTTTTTTAAGACAAGGTAGATAAATAAATTCATTTTAGGTCTTTGTTCTCATTTTTAACTGAATCTTCATAATCGTAGGGGGTTATGTGGATACTAGTTTAATCTGCATGGCCGTAGGGGACTGTGTGGATGCTAGTGTTAGAATGAGAATTGTCAAATAAGAAATTAGACAAATTCATTTTAGGATTTTAACTTGCTAGCATAACCAGAATTCAGGTTATCGAAAAAAAGCAATGATTTCATTAATATTTCTACACAAAGTTTTTCTTTTATAGATAGTTAATTTTTCTGCTGTTTGCAAAATCCTATAAAGAATGTTTCAATACTGATATTCTTATATAAACTGCACAATAATTTACTACCAACATATTTGTCATCAAATATTCAACATCGTGGGGATATTCATAATTATAACACAAGGCAAAGAAATCATATAAACATTAGTTTTTCAAACTTAGTGAAAACAAAATCCTCGTAGCGGCGATCCACAGCTCTTGGTTTGCACCTTTAAAAACAAAGGCTTTCTGGCCGCTATATAATGAACAGGAGAGATTTAATAAAGCTCTACAATTTGGTGAAGCTGCAGGGGAAGATAGTTGGAAGTTATTCCAGGATATTTTACGAGACTTGTAACGAAGCAAACTTTATTCTGAAATATTTTAGCACCAACCTCCGTTTATTTTTATTATATTTAGATTTTATACTAGGCACAACACATAAACACTGTTCTTTAATTATTAAATATACAGAAAATCCGCCAGGTGGAGTTAGGGCCCCACCACCGACCAGTATTAGCGCCGTTGATCAGTCGTTCAACCCAGACAAGCTGAACAATAGAATCCGCTAGATGGCGCTAAGGACGCACCGCCGACTGGTTTTGTTTCACCGTCAACGAACACCTCGCCTAGCTAGCAGTATGAGCATTCATTAATTTGAATCATATTCATTCAGTTGAATTACTTTACGTTGTGAAGTGTGTAGTGTCCGCCCGAAGCCGCCGTCAATAGGAAGTAAGTAAACCAATAGTTATTTGGTACGCAACCTGGCCGAAACCGTTGACCCCGAAGGATCCGCCGACTAACCGTAACCTGCTCCGCCCGGTGTCCGCAAGGATACTTTGTTTGGCAACAGGTTCTCGTGTTTGCCCTCTGGCCTAGCCCCCAGACAGCCAGAGGACAGCGAGAATCTGAACGGTCACGTGCATGCTTCCTGGCCTAGTCCCCAGCCAGCCGGGAAGCCACGAAGACTTCTGCTAAGCAAAGTAATACGCGGACCTTGTCGGTTTAGTGCATTCTCTGAATGGGCTAAACCGTTAAGGAAACACGAGCAGGAGTGGGTTGGTCAACAACTGGGAAATTCTCGGCGGACAACAGGTACCGTGTTTGCCCTCTGGCCTAGCCCCCAGACAGCCAGAGGACAGCGAGAACCTGGGAAATCCCGTGAATGCTTTCTGGCCTAGTCCCCAGCCAGCCAGAAAGCCACGTGGACATCCGTCTACCGAAAATAACGCCCGTGACCAGGAGTGAGTCCGTGTGTTTGCTAACCGAACCCTAGCCAGGTTGCATAAGCCGTATTGCATAAACCGTATTGCATGTGATTTTTCATTAGTTGCTTCCTCCCGCTTGGTATCTGCGCTGCCCTGTCTGCCTGTTTATCCGTAGTCGTGGCCCGTGCTTTCTGTACCGTTTGTCTTACTCCGCCGTCACCGTTTTGTGCGTTTAACTATTTTTAACCGTTGATAACCGCCCTCTTGCTTCGCTTAACTAACAGCTACCGTCACCCCGCTTTTGTTTTGTTTCTGTAATTAATATTAGGTAGTTAGCATTGTACAAAATAGGCATAATAAATATTTGTATATAGCTAATTTGAACTTTGCCTTTTTGCTTTGGTTGTGTGTGAAGTCCACTATCCCTATAGACCCCTGGATATACCGTGTCTCCTCTGAGGCTATCCCAGCCCTACTGAAACAGGCTGTGTCAAGAGGCTATTGTGGGTCCTTTACCCCACTTGAAATAATTGTAAAGGTGGCGCCCGAGCTACTGTACCGTGCCGAAAGCTCGAGTGTCAAGGTGTGACGCACGAATAAAACGTCACATACTTTGGCGCCCGAGCAGGGACCGTAAAGAGGGAAAGTAGTTGAGACTTCACATTCGGCAGTCGCCGAAAGCAACCGAATTCTCCGAACAGGTACTTATAGGCGTGTGAGGTGTCATTTTCAACTAAACCGAGCACGAGGAACCGATTCCGACTACTGCCGAACCGCTCCGACTTCACCCGAAAGCGTTATTCACCATATAATAACCCCTTTGGGAATTTTTCCGAACCAGAGGTAGTTTCTGTGGTTTTGCCACACGAAGAGGCTGAATTTTGAGCAGAAACCCGAAATCCGACCGAACACTTCCGAAGGGTGCCGAAGTTACCCGAACACCCAAAATATCGTGTGGGGTATCGTTTTCAGGGTAATCGGACCCAAGGAATCGATTGGTGACGTTTGCAACCGGATCCGACCGTCCGTTCCGGGAAAAAGTGTGCTACAGCCAAGTTACGGGTCTGAATTGAGTAGGACCTATACTAGGTGATAAACAGCACCCCGGGACACCGTTCGCACTGACTTTTACCGACCGCCCGGATTGTGCCCGGAATACTTACCGACTTTACTTTACTTTATTAGCTCCCCCGCCTTGCGGCTTTGAGCAAACATAATCTCTATCCTACAATACTATCTAATAAAATGTTTATATATACATATATATACAGATATACATTATCTATAATACCTGGAAGGCAACCCTCACACATGCAATTCTTCAGTCATCATCACTCTCTCTGCCCACTCGTTCCATTTCCTCACTTGTTCCTCTTGTACTACCTTATTTTCTCTCATTTGTACTTCCAGATGACCCCATTCATTCCTCACAAACCTTCTCCCTTCTTCCCTATCCATTCTTTCACATACAAACCTTACATGCTCACTATTTTCCTCTCCTCTTCCGCATTCGCACTCCCCATCTACATCCCTCAGGCGAAACCTTTTAAGGTATCCCAGAAAATTTCCATGTCCTGTCGCCATCTGCACTCCTTTAAAGGATAATCCCAAGGCGGTATAACCCACTTCCGAACATACCCCGAAGAGGGTTCTTCCAGTTTCTCCATCTTCCCATCTTTTCTGCCATTCCTCTATTACTCTTTGTCTCGTTCTTGCTTTTCTCCCTCTCCGATCAATCCAAATTTCTCCCCCTTCTATTTCTTCTCTCATTCTTGCCCTTTTTGCACTTTCATCCACCATTTTATTTTTTCTATTTTCCTCACCCTTTCTCCTCCACATGATAATACATTCAACTCTCATCCTATTCAGTCTCTCGATACTCAATTTTATCTCAACTATCTCTCTTTCTTTCGCCCCTCCTTTCTTCAACCTCTCGAGAGTCTGCAGGCTATCCGTGACGATGGATACCTGCATTCTCTCTCGTGGCCTCATTCCCTCCTCATTCACTCTTCTCTCAATCACTCTTCTCTCAATCATCTGGATGGTTTTTCCCATGGCAATGGCTTCCGCCACTCCCACGGGGATGCCATCCGCAATTCTTTCTTCAAATCTTCCTTCTCCGAATATTCCCTCAATTACTCCAGCTATTCCCACTCTCCCTTCTTCGTCTCTACTCGCGTCCGAATAACCCACAATCTCACTCTCATTTTCGATTTGTGCCTCCCATACCCTCTCTGTCCTCACTCTAAACGCTGGGTGTGGCCTTAGTGCTCCTTGTGTTTCTTTTCTCTTCATCTCTTCTGTTTTGTCAAGGTGAAGGACCCCCGCTAGTACCTCAAGCGGCGGTATGCCACTTAGGACCTCCAGAGCGGCTGTAGGAGTTGTCCTATAAGCCCTCTGGAGACCAAGAAGTACCATTCTTTGGGTGGCCCTTAGGTGTCTCACTATTCTGCTGTCATTCGCTCTACTCCCCCAGATCTCAACACCATACATTATTGCCATTCGCATCACCCTTTCATATATAATTTTTATCAAATTTTCATTCGCTCCGTATTTCCTTTTCAGCATCGCAATCACCCTGGTACAGGTCTCTCCCACTTTTTTCCTCACACTCTTAACATGGTCGATGAATCTAAATGTCTTGTCCACCACAATCCCCAGGACCTTCACTGCATCTCCCATGTCCACAATCCCGCCTCCCATTCTAATCCGTGGTTCTCTTATTATTCCTCTCATTCCCACAAACATTGCTTCGGTTTTTTCCGCATTATAGCGGAGCAGATTTTCCCTCTCCCACTGCTCGCATTCTTCTTTCGCTCGTTCCCATCTACCTTCAATCTTCTTTACGGATTCCCCGCTCAGTATTAGAATCTGGTCGTCAGCGAAAGCCTGCGCATGGCAGACCTTGCCTCCTTCCAGATCCACTCTTCCTACCTCCTCTTGCATCAAGCTATTTAGCTTGTTCATTCGTCTAAACCATCCTTCCATCACTATCAGCCATAGCGTTGGTCCTAAACTGGAGCCCTGTGGACATCCTCTATCAATTTTGGAAACCACTCCCCCACTTTCAATCACTCTGTTTCCTAAGAAATCCTCACATACCCTTCTTACATTTCCATACATTCCCATTCTTTCCATTTCCTTGTCGATAGAGGGCCCCCATGCCATATTAAACGCATTGCTCAGGTCCAGGGCCACCACCATACTATGTCGCCCTTCCCTTTTATTCTGCTCAATCACTTCAATCATTCTCTTTGCAGCCATCCCCGTATCTCTTCCACTTCGGAATCCATACTGCTCCCTGTCGTACTTCCCTTCAGCCTCCATGAAATGCTGGACCCTCCCGTTGATCAGCCTGTCATATACTCTTCCCAGAGTGGGTAACAGGCAGATCGGTCGAGGATCGCCATTCCTTTTCGGTATCCAGGTCACAGTCGCTCTCTTCCATAACTTGGGAAAAATTCCCTTTCTCATGCACTCATTGTACAGTTTCGTTAAGAAACTGCACTTCTCTTTCACAATCTCTTTCATCGCTTCATTCGGAATCCTATCACCCCCCACGGCTTTGCCATTTTTCATCTCTTTCACTACCTCCTGTACCTCCCATTCTTCGATTTCTCTATCATCCCGATTATAGTCTCTTGCTCTGTCCTCAATCCTCCTGTGCATTTCCTCCTTTACCTCTTCCACTCTGGGGAAGTATTTCCCAATCAGATATTCATTCTTCTCCCTCACACTCGTCGTGTACCTGCCATTTTCCATTCTCACCATTCCTTCACCATCTTCGTTTATCGGTCTCCTAATCCATTTCCAGACTTTGTCCCAAGGGTCCCCCTCACAAAGCCTCTGCAGTTCCCTTTCAAGAGCTCCTTCCCTCTCCTCCTCTATCATTCTCTTATACACCTTCCTCTCTCTTTTATATGCTTCCTTTCGCCTCTCTCTCACCTCCTCATCATTTTCATCTTGCCATTCTTTCCTCATTTTTTTAATTTTCCTTCTCAAGCTTGCTAGTTCACCATTCCACCACCTTTCGTTTCCTTCAAACACTCTAATTCGTCTTATATGTTTCTTACAAGCTCTCTGGCAGTAATTACTGAATCTCTCCACCACCCGTTCAATTTCAGTCAGATCATCATCTTCTTCGTATTCTGCAATTTCCTTTCTAAAATCTATCCAATCCGTTCTTGCAAAATCATACAGCCATTTTGTTCGTTCTTCTTTCATACCCCCTTTTACGTTGAAGTGAATGTATCGATGATCACTCATGGACTCATCCTCATTCACCCTCCATTCGTTCACTTCCACTTGCCTACTCACAGTAACATCTATCCAGCTATTTCCTCTCGTACTGGAAAATGTGGCCAAACTTGCCGAATCATTCTCCAATACGAGTCCTCTCATGGTCATCCATTCCATAAATTTTTCACCCCGTAAATCAGTTTCATTCCCGCCCCATGCTTCATTTTTTGCATTCACATCTCCACCTAAAATCACTGCCTTATTCCAATTATTCAATATCTCTTCTACTTCTAATATTCTCTTATTTTCTCTTCCACCCGGTTCGTCATACACACTTAACACCATCACGTCTTTTTTATCTTTCATTTTTATTTTCACACATGCGACATTCTCTCTCATTCCTTGCGTCCACCCAGTTACTCCTTGAATTTTTTCATTTACCCATATCTCGGCTTTACTTTTCCCATTTTTTCTATAACGTTTATACCCTTTCCACTCAATATCTCTTGCATATGGCTCTTGAACGAGAACTATATCCACCTCCCATTCATTCGCCCTCTCCCGCATTAACTCAGCCGCTACCCGGCCTCGTCCCAGATTTATCTGCAAAAAAGTTAGCTTATCCATCACAGTAATTCATAGCTCTCCTAGAACGCTGGGCTTGCCTGATAAAAACCGGGCAGCTTCTATCATTTGCCCTGTGGTCCCTTGGGACTCTGTCCAGCTCTCTACAGTTTACACATTCCTCCTGTCGTCCTTCACAGGTTCTCCCCTCATGACCACCACCGCAGACGAAACAGGCCGGACTCTGCTTGCAATACTTGCTTACATGCCCGTACCTGCTGCACCTGAAAGACATGGCCACGTCCACATACTCTTCCACGCATCTAACCACCAGATCTACGCTTACCCATCCACGCTTAAGCAGATATCTTGCAATTCCACCGCTACACTGGACCACCCAGTTTTCCTTTTGGGGGTTTCTGCACCTCTTCCTCGCTATAACTTTTATGTTTTTCCGCTCTTGTGCAGTAAAGTTCTCCCTGAGTTCGGAATTTTCCTCAAAAAGTAGTTCGAGGAATTCTTCCTCTTTTAGCCCTCTCTCGACGCCCGTAATAAGAATTTGGGGTAAGGAGTCTTGTCTATCTTTAACTTTTAAGTCCTCCTTCTGCCTGAGAATCTCCCTAATTCTCTGACCGTGTTCACGGGATTGCGGCACCAAGGCCACCCCTCCACCGTTTGTAATGTAGACCCCTCTCATCCCTGTATTTTCTTTAGCTCCTTTTAATTGTTTTTTAACTTCCTCCCAAACGGTTTTACCTTCTTCCACACCCTCCTTTCGTACTATAATCTCTGATTTTTCCTCTTTAGGAGGTGTCCTCCATCCTGTTCCCTTTTCAAGCCTTTCTTTAACCCCCACTTTAGCTGCTTCCGCAAAAGTTTTCTTATTCCTCTTAACCCTCTTTGTGTTCCACTCGCTCTCACTTTCACTCTCTCTCTCTCTCTCCGTTTCAGTGTCGCTCCTTGAAACCACTGCGCCTGTGGGTTCATCCTCTATTTCCTTACAGATGGGATGCTTACTTATTGCACCTTGCGACACTTGCCTTGTGAGTTCCGCCTCTCGAACCACCCTCTCTTTTGTTTCGTTCTGCGTTTTCATAGGCGGACCACCCATGCTCCCCTTATTTAGTTTTTCTTCAATTCCCCTCATCCACTCTTTTATTTTATTTCTTTCCCTTTCATTTTCTTTTTTCATTTCAATCCACATCATGGCATTATTTTTCCATTCCCCTTTTCCTTTCATCTCCTCTTCCAGTCTTGTTTTACACTCTATCCACTCTTTAAACATAGTCATACATGCCCGTTCTATTTCTTTCATACTTTCATTCACACATTCTCTTTCACTTTTATTAAATTGAAACTTACCACCAGATACTCTACTGGTTGCCTCCCTCACATTTTCAATATTACTCCTAACCGTATTCATTAATCTCTCTTGTTTGTCCTTTTCTTCTCGTCTCTTCGCCTCCTCTTCCCTCTTGTTTCTCTCATATTCCAGTTGTTTCCTCTTGTTGTCTTCTTTCTTCCGTTCCCCCTGTTCTTTCAGTTTTCTCAATTCTTCTTTCCTTCTTTCTTCGTCTTGTATTTCTCTCTTTTTCTCTTCTTCCTTCCTTCTTTCCTGTGTTAGCTTGGGTCTTTTTTCTGTTTTCTCTGGCTCTCCCTTGTGTAGTATCGCTTTTATTTTTTTCTGAGTTGCCTCGGCTCTTTCTGTTTCTTTTTGAATTTCCTGGAAGGATCTATCCAGCCCCTGTTCGTCTCCGATTGTTCCTGGGCAGGACATTTTTCTAGGTTTCTTTGCTTCAGCTCCTGGTGGGGTTCTAGCGATAGAATCCCTCCTCTCTATTTGACCTTGACTTTCGTACTCCTTTTCAAGCTTCCTTATCTCCCTTTCGAGGCTGTCTTCTCTCTCTTTCCTCTTGTTTTTATCACTTTTTCCTTCTTCCATCATATTAATGTCATTCAACTATGTCCGATATTTCTAATTCCAAGCACAATACTAGTCTGTCATGCAGCATGCATCAAGTGCAATACATGCATAAACTTATCAAAAAAGAAATGACACGTATTCTCTAAAAATATTAATAAGTTTCAATTATTTGCTAAGTTTTACCCCTTTTTAGTGTCCTGCCACTGGTATTTCTGAGTCCTGTCTCTTCTTACTCACTACACTAGTAACTCTATGTCTCTTTTCACTTTTCACATGCAAAAAACCGCACCTTTGGAGCTCTTTTCTGTCTCTTTTCCGTAAATTCTTTATATTTCACCTATGTTAGTTTCTGGTTAATATCTACATATGACCACTTCACTTATATACCTATACTGCTATTCCTGAGTCCAAATCTCTCCTCTAAGCTTCACCTTCCAACACTTATCTCCAAACACCACTACACAATCCCTAGTGTCCATCCACTTACGGATATGTCTCTATGGCCCCACAGCAGCAGCAATACCACAATCAGAGTTAACACTATGAAACTGAAGAGTCGGGATCGCAGTGATTCCGGATCACTTCAGGGGATCCTTCCACTATTCTCCACGATTATGTCAGCCTCCAGTAAACTCCTCTGCATATGTACTCCCCTCACGGGCCTCCTCGGAGATTTCACAGTGCACTAGGGCTTTGCCCCTCACGTGATTCCCCTATAATAACTGTTCTAAACAGTAGTAAACTAGTAAATATTGAATCTTCAACTACTCGGGTCGACCGTCAACATCATACTTACCGACTCCGGGGTCTGGAGTTACTAGGCAAGTGACCCCTCGTTAAATAGTAACTCAAGGACGCTGAATCGATTGCCGTTGGTTTCATCGTGATCCGACCGTCCGTTCCGGGAAAAAGTGTACCCTGGGGAAGGGGAAAGCTAAAACCTGTTAAAACCGATAGGAATCAGTTATCCGCATCATCAGACACCGTCTAAATCTACCCTCACCGGATTTTGCCCGGAGTCTTAGAAACTCCGGTGACAGGGGAGATATAGCTTGTGACCCCTCCCGACATAGTAAATCGAGTACGCAGAAGCCAACGGAGCTACTCGCGACCCGATATATCAAGCCGTTTAGGAGTTAGCAGGGGACACTTCGTCTTTGGAGACCGCAGAGAACGAAGCTCTCTGAAAAACCACTCAGACCGTTCAGACACACCGTTCTGAGACACCGTAGTGAACAGACCACTCTGGGATACCGCTCAGACTGTTCATTGTCATCTGTCACCTGCTGTTACCGTTCATAGACACTTCGTCTTTGGAGACCGCAGAGAACGAAGCTCTGAAAAACCACTCAGGCAGTTCATTGTCCGCTGCTGACTACTGTTACCGTTCACCGACCGTTACCGTTGACCGCCCGTTACCGTTTATTACCACCTTGTGATAGAAGAAGTTACGAAAGATGTCAACCGAAGAAGATATAAAAGACCAGAACTTGGGACCTACGAAAGACACCGCTACCGCAGAAGGGGTAGAACGCCTCAGCTGGATATACAAGCTGAGGAAAGACCAGCTTGATGCTGAACTCGGGAAATTCCGTCTAGACCTCTCCGGAACCGTAGATGATAAGAAACGCCGTCTGGTTAAGTTTATAAAAGACGGCTGTACCTCGCCATTACCACAAGGCTCCAGACCGATCTTTCCGCTACCGGCACCACCACCACTAACCGTTCCGCCCCTACCGATACCGCCTACTATACCGTCTTCATCCGCTCAAGCTATGAATACGACTTTGGATCCACTGAAAGTCCATAAATGGAGCATTCAGTTCAATGGGAAAGGAGATCCCGCCGCCTTTCTGGAACGAATAGAAGAAGTCTGTTCATATACTGGAATCCGCCCGTCACAACTCCTACCGGTGCTACCAGAATTACTCCAGGGATCGGCATTATTGTGGTACAGAAATAACCGTGCTCACTGGCAGACGTGGGAGGACTTTACTACCGAATTTCGAATATTCTACTTCCCTGTCAATTACCAGGAGGAGATAGAAGCACAGATCAGCCGCCGTCTACAGCGACCGGATGAACCTGCAGGTACATACCTAACCGAAATGCAAACACTCATCCGCCGACATGGAGATCTCACTCCACAGCAGGAACTCCGGTGGCTTTACCGAAACCTGCTTCCAGATTATAGGCAGTACATTCCGAGACACGAGTTGACAAATGTAGCCACTTTGACCGCCAGGGTCAAGGAATTTGAAGCGCTACGTCAGGAAATGCAGCAGGTGTATCGAACAAGCACCGCTGCGCCGTACTTGTCCGCAAATTTACACTCTGCAAACACCACTAATCGACTACCACCACCCACTGGTGACAGTCGAAGATCACCGCCCACTGCGAGCCATTACCGACCGTCGCCTCCGCCTACATTTAGTAATCGGCTGCCACCACTTACGGGTGATAACCGACCGTCATCACCACCTGTAAGTAATTACCGACCGCCGTCACCACCTGCAAGTAGTAACCAACCGCCACCACCGTCTCGAACGGATCGAATTGCGGTCTTGGCTACACGAACGACACAGGACACTCAAAGACCGATGGACCAAACTCCACCTGTTAGTCAAGAAGCTAACAACGCGAGTAGGCCATCGACTTCCGTCACCGCAACTCCCATAAACCGAGGAAACATCTGCTGGAGATGTGGGAGAACCGGACATTTCCGTAACCAATGCCATTTTCCGCCGAAACTGTTTTGTTCGCATTGTGGTCAACAAGGTACAATGTCACGAGACTGTCCGTGCCGCAAGGCGAGAAAACTGGATCGGAGCTGCCCCGCCATGAGGTCAGCACAATTACACCCTACTACCGACCATGAAAATACCGTCCACCGAGACAACCGGCCGCACATACATGTAACCATGTATGGCAGCACTTTTTCCGCCTTAATCGACACCGGATCTACCAAATCCTACGTGGGAAACCGTGTGCAAGATTTCTGTCAACAACTAGGGTTGCCATCAGTCAATATATCGGCCTCGTCTGTCCAGTTATCCAATGGGAAACTTGCAACCGTCACCAAGGCCTATGATTTGAAGTTCAAGATAGATAAAACTTCTTTCTCCGAACGATTATTCTATCTGGCCAACCTATCGTCCGACATTGTGCTAGGGATGGATATCCTGAGTACAAAAGAATTTACGATGGATCTGGCTACAACAACCGTTTTCCTGAACCGCCGTCCCGTCTCATCACCGCTCTGCAACAGTCCGTTGGGAGGAACAGCTTGCGCTCTATCCCAGAGTAAAGAAGCAAAATTTCAACACCAGCATACAGAATTGCCAAGCTTTCAGAACACGTCTGAAACCATGAAGCCGGCTTTACCTCATACCCGCCTCTCACCGTCTGAACCTCCCAAGCGAAGGTACCGTCCGCAGAACTCAAAGAGGCAGGAGGTAATCAACAAGAAGATTCATGAATAAGATAATAAAACCGCCGCGCCTTTCGTTGTACCAACCGAAGAAGACAGAAGTTGACCGAAGCCCAAAAGCATTTCCGAATAATGGACGTAATAATCGGCAGTTCCGCCACTTTGGGGATTCCAGCAAAACAGATCTGTCATACCTATGGAAAATACGTGTTCCCACAGCGCTCCGCCGCACCGTCCTGCAAGAGAACCATGATGCTCCGTCCGCTGGACACATGGGGATCGCCAAAACTATTGCACGCATCTCACAGAAGTACTATTGGCCAGGAATGTTCCGTGACATCGCCAGATATGTACGCAGTTGCATGCAATGTCAGCAATGCAACAACTCGCAGCGGCAGACAACAGGAACCATGCAACCGTCTGTCAGCAATCAGCCATGGGAAACAGTCCGTATCACCCGCAAGAGTTTTTCATCGAAACCTGAACCGAAATATTCGAGACCGTATACCGTTACCGATGGAATTTCACCAGTTATCTACAACCTCAAGCCTAATATCGGAAAGAAGATCAGTCGGGCCCACAACCAGGATCTGAAACCGTATTTATCTGCCAACGATAAACTGTCCACTACTGCCACCTGGAGGAATGCTCAGAAGAAAGCCTCCAGGAGATCTGCTCATCCGTAGAAGATCCGTTAGCCGCCACCGACCAGATTTACCGTTAATTTATTTTTTTAGGAAAGAACCTCAGTACCTGGGAATGGAAGTATTACCCAGCGAAGCCGAGGAAGCCGTTCATTTACTTATTTATTATTTTTTTTATCCTTGTTTTGCAATTATAGATATGTAACTAAGAAACCGTTTTATTTAGTTTCGAGATTGTAAAAGGTTGTACTTGCCAATAAATAAAGTTTAAGTAACCACAGTGGGGCAAGCGCCTTCTAATCAGATAGGGACCGCTGTAGGAATTTGTTGTTTCTTTTCTTTTTTAGGAAGAAGACACAAGAAAAAAAATAATCATTTCATTTTTATTTTTTTTTACGAAGTAAGAGGGGGGTGTAACGAAGCAAACTTTATTCTGAAATATTTTAGCACCAACCTCCGTTTATTTTTATTATATTTAGATTTTATACTAGGCACAACACATAAACACTGTTCTTTAATTATTAAATATACAGAAAATCCGCCAGGTGGAGTTAGGGCCCCACCACCGACCAGTATTAGCGCCGTTGATCAGTCGTTCAACCCAGACAAGCTGAACAATAGAATCCGCTAGATGGCGCTAAGGACGCACCGCCGACTGGTTTTGTTTCACCGTCAACGAACACCTCGCCTAGCTAGCAGTATGAGCATTCATTAATTTGAATCATATTCATTCAGTTGAATTACTTTACGTTGTGAAGTGTGTAGTGTCCGCCCGAAGCCGCCGTCAATAGGAAGTAAGTAAACCAATAGTTATTTGGTACGCAACCTGGCCGAAACCGTTGACCCCGAAGGATCCGCCGACTAACCGTAACCTGCTCCGCCCGGTGTCCGCAAGGATACTTTGTTTGGCAACAGGTTCTCGTGTTTGCCCTCTGGCCTAGCCCCCAGACAGCCAGAGGACAGCGAGAATCTGAACGGTCACGTGCATGCTTCCTGGCCTAGTCCCCAGCCGGCCGGGAAGCCACGAAGACTTCTGCTAAGCAAAGTAATACGCGGACCTTGTCGGTTTAGTGCATTCTCTGAATGGGCTAAACCGTTAAGGAAACACGAGCAGGAGTGGGTTGGTCAACAACTGGGAAAATCTCGGCGGACAACAGGTACCGTGTTTGCCCTCTGGCCTAGCCCCCAGACAGCCAGAGGACAGCGAGAACCTGGGAAATCCCGTGAATGCTTTCTGGCCTAGTCCCCAGCCAGCCAGAAAGCCACGTGGACATCCGTCTACCGAAAATAACGCTCGTGACCAGGAGTGAGTCCGTGTGTTTGCTAACCGAACCCTAGCCAGGTTGCATAAGCCGTATTGCATAAACCGTATTGCATGTGATTTTTCATTAGTTGCTTCCTCCCGCTTGGTATCTGCGCTGCCCTGTCTGCCTGTTTATCCGTAGTCGTGGCCCGTGCTTTCTGTACCGTTTGTCTTACTCCGCCGTCACCGTTTTGTGCGTTTAACTATTTTTAACCGTTGATAACCGCCCTCTTGCTTCGCTTAACTAACAGCTACCGTCACCCCGCTTTTGTTTTGTTTCTGTAATTAATATTAGGTAGTTAGCATTGTACAAAATAGGCATAATAATTATTTGTATATAGCTAATTTGAACTTTGCCTTTTTGCTTTGGTTGTGTGTGAAGTCCACTATCCCTATAGACCCCTGGATATACCGTGTCTCCTCTGAGGCTATCCCAGCCCTACTGAAACAGGCTGTGTCAAGAGGCTATTGTGGGTCCTTTACCCCACTTGAAATAATTGTAAAGGTGGCGCCCGAGCTACTGTACCGTGCCGAAAGCTCGAGTGTCAAGGTGTGACGCACGAATAAAACGTCACAGACTGGTAAGTCTTGACCTTGACCTTGCAGCGGAAGTTTATTATTTTTTTACTTAAAATTACAGATGATATTTTAAAAACGAGACATAAGTTAAAAGAGGCTAAAATAACGTCAAATTTGGAAAGTGAACAGGAAGATGTAAATCATGGTAGAAAGAAAACACAAAATTGTAAGGAAACTATATTATAACACATCAGATGATTAATGTAGTGAGTAAGATGAGCTTCCAAGGCACCCCACCCCACCTATAAAAAGGATTTCCAATATTATTTTCAAAAGTCAGAAGTACAGGTAAATCTCTGATTATTATTAAATGTTTATCAAAATAGACATGAAATACATACAGACAATCGTTACTGACAATTTTAACTTAGTTTTTGTACTTTCGACAATAGTTTTCTTTATACTATAATGAATCTTTTTACGGTGTCATTTTTTTTAAACCAAATCAATTGTGAAAAAATCTACAAATCCCAAGGAACCAGACAGATTCCTACTAATAAAATTTGTGGGCTCTTATCGATCTTTAAAAAATAGTGAATGTTTTTAACAAATGGAGATTCTCAGACCAGTGCAAGGACAACACGTAAAAATCAAAAAATGGTGGTTCGCAAGTGTTTAAAAACTAGTGAATGTTTTAAGAAAAGGTAATTTTAGAACAATGTAGAAACAATGATATAGGAAAAACGGTTATTGTACACAACAAAGGATATTTTCAGTGTAATAGTAAAATTATGTGCAAATTAGGGAACAACAACCGTCTAGAAAATCTATTAAGTTTATGTGCTACAATTTCAAACCAGGAATCAGTGTGTCACTCAAAAATATCAGGTGGAAAACACACATCTCAAAACTAATATGTGAAAGTTTGCTTTTCGAGAGTTTACTATAAAAAACCATGCATATGTGATTAACAGATTTGCCCTAAAAGCTATATAATATTTAGTGCTCCATTGCTTTACAAAACAGGACTTATATTTTTATTGTTTATTTGTATGTAATAAAGTTAAATTGCTCAAAAACTTTTTATTATTTTCCCCCAATATACCTATTTTAAACTATTCTCTAAGAAGATAGTAATTGAATATGATTGATAACAAGTTCAACTATACAATTTTTACTCTACATATAACTACAAAATCGATATAAGGGAGATAATATATTATTTTAACAAAATGATCACCTCAAGTTTATATCTGACTAGTTCCATTAATTTATATATAAAACTATTTACACATAAATGGTGTACCAGAAACAGGTGTTTAAAGGTAAAAAATGAGAAACTTTTAATATACACCAGATACGAAAGGCTGACATTAGCATATCAAGGTAAGTTTACAAATTATATTAAGTATTTTAAGGGCCTCCAATAGTGTTTAATAATTTCAGTTGCGGTTAAAAATGGATTAAGTTCATAGAACTATCAACTAAATAATGCTTTGGATAAATATAGCTCATGTGTTCTTTGAAATAGCCGCCCCCCTCTTATTATATTGCTATATTGATAACGTGGAGATACCCTGTACACACAAAAGCTAACCAAAATAAAAATCAAACACCTCTAAATAGAGGACTTAAATTTTAGTATCAATAAGAATCATAAAACTTAATATGTAGTGTATAGGGTGGTTAAAAAATTCTCAAATTAATAGAGCACTATATCATTTAAATAAAGTAATATCAAAATGTTATGGTACAGGACAAAAATTCCCCAATCAATGCACCATTAATAAATTGTCTAGATGAAGGCTCTTTGTGTAGAAAATACTGAGATTGAAATTAAAATAAAAATTATTTGAATAATTATCGTTATTAGAAAAAATACAGCACAATTTTCACTGATCACAAGGTTATAGACAAAATAGTGTCAAACGGTACGTAATTATTTACTAAATCAGACGAATAGGTAGTAATGTGTTGAGACACCTGGGAGCTCTTAATGTTTAGGATATAATCGAAGGTAGTCAATTAAACATCTGGACATCTACCAATAAATCTACAGTATAATATTGCGAGATCAAGCAAGAACTATTTAATTCACAGTTTTTCTAGTTTTGACTTTACCTTCGAGCTTATTACTTCTTCTTATTTAACATTGTATTATATTTAAGATGATTTTAGCTAAACTTATTACACTACGAAGCCTAGTACCAAAACATATCAAATACTGAAAGCGTCTAACAGAAACTCCCCCGCCCCCCCCCCCATGCTCACAACACATCTAAAAACATGATATATGGAAAATCCAAAGGTGTGCTAAGGCAAAGCAGGTGTCAGCTGTTAAAAATACTCCTCATATAGCACATTATTACATTATATTTAATATGCTTTAGTAAAAATTACACTATACCAAAACTTCTACCAAATTTCCCTAGAGAATCTTTCCTATATGTAAACATATGCGGAACAGACATGCGTTAATCTAAAAATACATCTCAAGGGCATGCAGAGGTTAATCAAATCATTCACCCTATGAGAAAAATATCCTGTGTTAACCTGTTGTAGATAAGTAGGTAATATGATATATCTGTGGAACAGACCAAGTGTAAAATGTTTTATTTTGATTGTATTTAAGTTAATAAGACACATACATTACATCACCCTGTAGTTCAAATGTCTGGTTGAGATCAGATTTTCAAGCAGAAAACCATGAAGTTCGTGACATAAATGTTAAACATACTTTATGTGTAGGTACGAGCAAAATAAAACACTCGTAGAAAACAGGGTTAATCATTAATATTGCTGAAAACACAGCACACTGGTAAAATATAAAAATTAGTGACAATTTGTTTCAACGAACCGAATCAGACATAATTCGACATTGTACATTCCATATACCAGGCACACTTTGTGTTTTGTTTTAGTAAAAAATAATTAAATCCCATTCTAACTTCACCATCGTAAGAAGTTGACAAATATGCAAGTACAGCCTGAAATGCTAAATTTCCATACATGCACATAAATTACATATCTAACTAAAAACATAAAAATTTCCTCTACTTTTAACGCAACTCCTAAATATGATAGGGTCAAGATTATTACACGGTACATAGGTTTAAATCTTCAGTATATATACCGAGATGTTACAATATGCCGAAGTAAACATATTATATAAATAACGTATAAGGAACAGAGCTTCAGAACTTTCTTTTAGTAGAAATAGTCTCTATTTTCGTTACTATCGCACAGTATTTTATTATTCACATATTCTATGTATACGAGTCAGAATCTTTAAGAATCATGTTTTGTAGTAATTTTCTACTGGTTCTTTATGGACAGCGATGTGCTGTAATCAAGTAAAATCCTTTAGAACTTTATACGCGTAATTTAAGTATCCTGAAACAAATTCTGTAATGTAACTATAGGGATCATATGATATCAATTCCTCAAGCATAGCTCCAATAAATTCGCCACCTGTCTGCACCGTAGCACAACAACGTTTCAACCAATTGTTCGAGATAATAGATTATTTTTAGTCTGCGAATAAACCTACCAGGTAGTCTACTTAAATATCTAACACTCATAGTCTTGGGCCGAATTTCCCAAAAACCGTTTGACGACAGAACTCAAAATTGTGACTTTAGCATGTCAAGGTAAGTTTGTGCTATAGCTCGGGATACATTTCTATTGGGTATCGAACACCCGGCGATTGGGATAATATATTAATACGGCTCGGGATAATCGACATATTAAAATACAAACTAGTGTAAACAGGGGTAAATACGAACACCTACTAGGTATAGCATAATCATTGATTTCTATACACCAGCAAAAGAATTTGTGGGGGGTTCTTTACTAAAGCTCGGGATAAATGCCTATTGAGTTTAAATACACCCGGCGATTGGGATAATGTATTAATACGGTTCGGGATAATTGACATATTAAAATATAGACTAGTATAAGCAGGGATAAATATGAACACCTTACTACAGCTTAATCATTATATTCTATACACCTGCAGCGATTGTGGTTCGATAGCATAGTTAACTAGCTGATAAGCACCTTCTCCGTGCGCTTTTTACATATAATATCACCTATTTTACGGTGTTTCGATCGGCTTATAATCAAAGCCTTTTAACAAGTTCATAGAATATTAACGCAGCAGGCAGATAAAATGTATAATACAGTAATCTAACAAATATATTCTCCATAATCTAACAAATTTTACTTGAGAAATAATTTCCATGTACAGATAAGTCAGAGATTAACACCTTGTATGCTTTTATACGTTGCTTGTCCACGCTCATTCAGAACTTTAAACGAGCCATTCAACCCCTGTTTGAATATATTCAGTCAATAATACCCATATCTTACAATATATTTATACGAAATCAGATTTTCAAGTAGAAAACCATGAAGTCCGCGACTTAAATCTAAATACATGTTATTTGTGTGAGATAGACTAAAGCACGCGTAAAAACCATTAACATGATTCAAAACGTCGCTCGCTGACATCATATAAAAAATTAGGGCCAACTTGTTTTCAACGGATTAAACCCATATCGCCGGTAGATACTTTAAGAAACGATTCACATCATCATAATTTCAGACCACTAAAGAAAATAGCAGCATAGGATAAGTGTGGCACATGGTTACAAGTTTATTATTTCATTAAAGCTCACACCTAACTTTTCCATTGTAACTGTCCAGTATTTTTCTACATTTAATGCGGATAATGGTACTAATTTACAAAATATTCATTCTTGTCTGGGCTATGGAAGGAAATATACCTTATTTAATAAATGACATACAGGGTGCTCAATAATTAACACATTCCTTAAAAATATACAGGTGCATACATTTACATACACTACTTAGTAAAATTTCTACTTGGGAACTTGAGATTTCCTTCTGCACAGTCTCTTTCAATTATTCTTTTTAAACACCGCTATAGTTGTTTACTCAATAATTTTAAATAAATACTAATGTACCATACACCCCCGTCGTTTTACGAAATTGATGTATAATATAAAGTACATATAATTCAAAATTAAAGAAGAAAATATGTTGAAACCAGGAATTGAACCTGGGACCTCTAGAGCTTCAGTCTAATGCTCTCCCACTGAGCTATTCCAACTCATATAAAAAAATTAATGGAAAAAATCTTATGTATGGATTAGGATTAAAACAATATATTTTAACTACTAATATTTATTAATATTTTACATTTACATATCAGATGAAATACAACACAATTTTCGCTGTTCACAAAACTTAAAAGTGATTACACAACAAACAAAAACGCGTAAGCAGTATATAAAAAGAGGAATTTCACAAGCATAGCAAATCAAGGCGCTGTTTCCTAATTCCAAGGTATAATCTGTTATATGTTGGGATACCTGAGAACTTTCAATGTTTGTGTTAAAGTTCGTGGACACATCAAAAAACAACTCGTACAAAATGTTTTTGCTTCATCTTCAAGTAAAGCAATACTGAAGTAATGTTGAATTAGACACACATAATCGCGGGCCCAGTTCTGCACAAATTGCAAACTATTAACTTCATACAGCTTTTTCATTTTGGATTCACTGTCTAGTTCTAGCTCGTCGGAAAGAAAGTCAACCATATCTGCATCAGCCATTCTCTATTCTCTGAACTCAAGCAGAAATACCAATGCTTTATACTGAATTCAAGGATATTTTTTATTAATCTTAAATGGGGGGTGAATGGATATTTTCATAGCACCAGATAACACCGGGTGCGATCGAGGCACCAGTCCTTAATTTGTTTGAGATAAATATCTTGCTTTAACCACCGCCAGTATGTTCCGATTACCCCTTTCTCTTTGCTCTTCTTCGGCGGTCTTGGTGTGGTGTTTGTTGTTTTTCGAGGCTGTCTCGCATCCTTCGGAGAACTTCTCGTGCATTCTTTGTATATGAGCTTTCAGGTTGTCTTGTCTTCTAAATGTCTTATTACACAAATCACAGTCAAGAAGGAGATTTTTGCGAATATTGGCATGGCGACTTAGACCACTATACCATGAGAATGTTTTTCCACAATCGCCGCAAGTATACATGTTTCCACCGTTACTGTACACCAACATATAATGTATCTATAGCATCGTGTGTCCTTATGTCCCCATATCCTTCTACCCTTATATCCCTGTATATATCCCGCTCGCGTGTTCGTTAGGTTAGATTAGACAGGATGGTATAGGATGGTAGGTACAGGTTAGACAGGATGGTATAGGATGGTAGGTTTTATACCTGTATATATCCCGCTCGCATGTTCGTTAGGTTAGACAGGATGGTAACAGAGTATAAAAGGGTATATAGGGATAAAAGCGGGATATATACAGGTATAAAACCTACCATCCTATACCATCCTGTCTAACCTGTACCTACCATGTGAATCGTTTCTTAAAGTATCTACCGGCGATATGGTTTTAATCCGTTGAAAACAAGTTGGCCCTAATTTTTTATATGATGTCAGCGAGCGACGTTTTGAATCATGTTAATGGTTTTTACGCGTGCTTTAGTCTATCTCACACAAATAACATGTATTTAGATTTAAGTCGCGGACTTCATGGTTTTCTACTTGAAAATCTGATTTCGTATAAATATATTGTAAGATATGGGTATTATTGACTGAATATATTCAAACAGGGGTTGAATGGCTCGTTTAAAGTTCTGAATGAGCGTGGACAAGCAACGTATAAAAGCATACAAGGTGTTAATCTCTGACTTATATGTACATGGAAATTATTTCTCAAGAAAAATTTGTTAGATTTAAGTCGCGGACTTCATGGTTTTCTACTTGAAAATCTGATTTCGTATAAATATAGTGTAAGATATGGGTATTATTGACTGAATATATTCAAACAGGGGTTGAATGGCTCGTTTAAAGTTCTGAATGAGCGTGGACAAGCAACGCATAAAAGCATACAAGGTGTTAATCTCTGACTTATCTGTACATGGAAATTATTTCTCAAGTAAAATTTGTTAGATTATGGAGAATATATTTGTTAGATTACTGTATTATACATTTTATCTGCCTGCTGCGTTAATATTCTATGAACTTGTTAAAAGGCTTTGATTATAAGCCGATCGAAACACCGTAAAATAGGTGATATTATATGTAAAAAGCGCACGGAGAAGGTGCTTATCAGCTAGTTAACTATGCTATCGAACCACAATCGCTGCAAGTGTATAGAATATAATGATTAAGCTGTAGTAAGGTGTTCATATTTATCCCTGCTTATACTAGTCTATATTTTAATATGTCAATTATCCCGAACCGTATTAATACATTATCCCAATCGCCGGGTGTATTTAAACTCAATAGGCATTTATCCCGAGCTTTAGTAAAGAACCCCCACAAATTCTTTTGCAGGTGTATAGAAATCAATGATTATGCTATACCTAGTAAGTGTTCGTATTTACCCCTGTTTACACTAGTTTGTATTTTAATATGTCGATTATCCCGAGCCGTATTAATATATTATCCCAATAGCCGGGTGTTCGATACCCAATAGAAATGTATCCCGAGCTATAGCACAAACTTACCTTGACATGCTAAAGTCACAATTTTGAGTTCTGTCGTCAAACGGTTTTTGGGAAATTCGGCCCAAGACTATGAGTGTTAGATATTTAAGTAGACTACCTGGTAGGTTTATTCGCAGACTAAAAATAATCTATTATCTCGAACAATTGGTTGAAACGTTGTTGTGCTACGGTGCAGACAGGTGGCGAATTTATTGGAGCTATGCTTGAGGAATTGATATCATATGATTCCTATAGTTACATTACAGAATTTGTCTCAGGATACTTAAATTACGCGTATAAAGTTCTAAAGGATTTTACTTGATTACAGCACATCGCTGTCCATAAAGAACCAGTAGAAAATTACTACAAAACATGATTCTTAAAGATTCTGACTCGTATACATAGAATATGTGAATAATAAAATACTGTGCGATAGTAACGAAAACAGAGACTATTTCTACTAAAAGAAAGTTCTGAAGCTCTGTTCCTTATACGTTATTTATATAATATGTTTACTTCGGCATATTGTAACATCTCGGTATATATACTGAAGATTTAAACCTATGTACCGTGTAATAATCTTGACCCTATCATATTTAGGAGTTGCGTTAAAAGTAGAGGAAATTTTTATGTTTTTAGTTAGATATGTAATTTATGTGCATGTATGGAAATTTAGCATTTCAGGCTGTACTTGCATATTTGTCAACTTCTTACGATGGTGAAGTTAGAATGGGATTTAATTATTTTTTACTAAAACAAAACACAAAGTGTGCCTGGTATATGGAATGTACAATGTCGAATTATGTCTGATTCGGTTCGTTGAAACAAATTGTCACTAATTTTTATATTTTACCAGTGTGCTGTGTTTTCAGCAATATTAATGATTAACCCTGTTTTCTACGAGTGTTTTATTTTGCTCGTACCTACACATAAAGTATGTTTAACATTTATGTCACGGACTTCATGGTTTTCTGCTTGAAAATCTGATCTCAACCAGACATTTGAACTACAGGGTGATGTAATGTATGTGTCTTATTAACTTAAATACAATCAAAATAAAACATTTTACACTTGGTCTGTTCCACAGATATATCATATTACCTACTTATCTACAACAGGTTAACACAGGATATTTTTCTCATAGGGTGAATGATTTGATTAACCTCTGCATGCCCTTGAGATGTATTTTTAGATTAACGCATGTCTGTTCCACATATGTTTACATATAGGAAAGATTCTCTAGGGAAATTTGGTAGAAGTTTTGGTATAGTGTAATTTTTACTAAAGCATATTAAATATAATGTAATAATGTGCTATATGAGGAGTATTTTTAACAGCTGACACCTGCCTTAGCACACCTTTGGATTTTCCATATATCATGTTTTTAGATGTGTTGTGAGCATGGGGGGGGGGGGGCGGGGGAGTTTCTGTTAGACGCTTTCAGTATTTGATATGTTTTGGTACTAGGCTTCGTAGTGTAATAAGTTTAGCTAAAATCATCTTAAATATAATACAATGTTAAATAAGAAGAAGTAATAAGCTCGAAGGTAAAGTCAAAACTAGAAAAACTGTGAATTAAATAGTTCTTGCTTGATCTCGCAATATTATACTGTAGATTTATTGGTAGATGTCCAGATGTTTAATTGACTACCTTCGATTATATCCTAAACATTAAGAGCTCCCAGGTGTCTCAACACATTACTACCTATTCGTCTGATTTAGTAAATAATTACGTACCGTTTGACACTATTTTGTCTATAACCTTGTGATCAGTGAAAATTGTGCTGTATTTTTTCTAATAACGATAATTATTCAAATAATTTTTATTTTAATTTCAATCTCAGTATTTTCTACACAAAGAGCCTTCATCTAGACAATTTATTAATGGTGCATTGATTGGGGAATTTTTGTCCTGTACCATAACATTTTGATATTACTTTATTTAAATGATATAGTGCTCTATTAATTTGAGAATTTTTTAACCACCCTATACACTACATATTAAGTTTTATGATTCTTATTGATACTAAAATTTAAGTCCTCTATTTAGAGGTGTTTGATTTTTATTTTGGTTAGCTTTTGTGTGTACAGGGTATCTCCACGTTATCAATATAGCAATATAATAAGAGGGGGGCGGCTATTTCAAAGAACACATGAGCTATATTTATCCAAAGCATTATTTAGTTGATAGTTCTATGAACTTAATCCATTTTTAACCGCAACTGAAATTATTAAACACTATTGGAGGCCCTTAAAATACTTAATATAATTTGTAAACTTACCTTGATATGCTAATGTCAGCCTTTCGTATCTGGTGTATATTAAAAGTTTCTCATTTTTTACCTTTAAACACCTGTTTCTGGTACACCATTTATGTGTAAATAGTTTTATATATAAATTAATGGAACTAGTCAGATATAAACTTGAGGTGATCATTTTGTTAAAATAATATATTATCTCCCTTATATCGATTTTGTAGTTATATGTGGAGTAAAAATTGTATAGTTGAACTTGTTATCAATCATATTCAATTACTATCTTCTTAGAGAATAGTTTAAAATAGGTATATTGGGGGAAAATAATAAAAAGTTTTTGAGCAATTCAACTTTATTACATACAAATAAACAATAAAAATATAAGTCCTGTTTTGTAAAGCAATGGAGCACTAAATATTATATAGCTTTTAGGGCAAATCTGTTAATCACATATGCATGGTTTTTTATAGTAAACTTTCGAGTAAAGCAAACTTTCACATATTAGTTTTGAGATGTGTGTTTTCCACCTGATATTTTTGAGTGACACACTGATTCCTGGTTTGAAATTGTAGCACATAAACTTAATAGATTTTCTAGACGGTTGTTGTTCCCTAATTTGCACATAATTTTACTATTACACTGAAAATATCCTTTGTTGTGTACAATAACCGTTTTTCCTATACCATTGTTTCTACATTGTTCTAAAATTACCTTTTCTTAAAACATTCACTAGTTTTTAAACACTTGCGAACCACCATTTTTTGATTTTTACGTGTTGTTCTTGCACTGGTCTGAGAATCTCCATTTGTTAAAAACATTCCCTATTTTTTAAAGATCGATAAGAGCCCATAAATTTTATTAGTAGGAATCTGTCTGGTTCCTTGGGATTTGTAGATTTTTTCACAATTGATTTGGTTTTAAAAAAATGACACCGTAAAAAGATTCATTATAGTATAAAGAAAACTATTGTCGAAAGTACAAAAACTAAGTTAAAATTGTCAGTAACGATTGTCTGTATGTATTTCATGTCTATTTTGATAAACATTTAATAATAATCAGAGATTTACCTGTACTTCTGACTTTTGAAAATAATATTGGAAATCCTTTTTATAGGTGGGGTGGGGTGCCTTGGAAGCTCATCTTACTCACTACATTAATCATCTGATGTGTTATAATATAGTTTCCTTACAATTTTGTGTTTTCTTTCTACCATGATTTACATCTTCCTGTTCACTTTCCAAATTTGACGTTATTTTAGCCTCTTTTAACTTATGTCTCGTTTTTGAAATATCATCTGTAATTTTAAGTAAAAAAATAATAAACTTCCGCTGCAAGGTCAAGGTCAAGACTTACCAGTCTCGTAAAATATCCTGGAATAACTTCCAACTATCTTCCCCTGCAGCTTCACCAAATTGTAGAGCTTTATTAAATCTCTCCTGTTCATTATATAGCGGCCAGAAAGCCTTTGTTTTTAAAGGTGCAAACCAAGAGCTGTGGATCGCCGCTACGAGGATTTTGTTTTCACTAAGTTTGAAAAACTAATGTTTATATGATTTCTTTGCCTTGTGTTATAATTATGAATATCCCCACGATGTTGAATATTTGATGACAAATATGTTGGTAGTAAATTATTGTGCAGCTTATATAAGAATATCAGTGTTTTGTACTTTATATTATCTTTCACTGAGAACCAGTTTAGTGTACATTGCATTGTTTTTATATTAGTATATATATTACATTTTAAAATAAATCGCATACACCTATTTTGAAGTAGCTGCAGTTTAGATATATGGATGTCATTACACATATACAATATATTGGAACAATACTCAAAATGTGGCTTTATTATTGTGTTATAAATTGTTTTCTTGGTAGATGAAATTAAATGTTTACTTACACGATAGGCGAATCCAAGTTTTTTTGATATTTTTTTGCTTGTGCAATTTATATGGTCGTTAAATGTTAATTTACAGTCTATGATAATCCCCAGATATTTCATAGTTATTACCTTTTCAAGGTGTTCTCCGTTGTATTTAACACAAGTATCATCGATGTTCTGATTTAGATATTTATTAGATCCTAATATCATATATTTTGACCTTTTAGCATTTACCACTAGCCCGTTCGTTGTAAACCATTCGTTAATTATTTCCAATGTCTTGTTAATTTTTTGAATAACTTGCTTTAGATCAGATCCAGATAAATATATGATAGTATCATCAGCAAAGAGATGTATTTTGCATTCTTGCGAATCGATTAAAAATATATCGTTAATAAATAGCGTGAAAAGCATAGGTCCTAGTACGCTGCCTTGTAGTACTCCGTTATTATTTAAAAGTTTTTCAGACTTAGTATTGTTTATTTTGGTTTGTTGGCTCCGTCCATGCAAATAGGACCTAAACCATCGATGCGCCGTGTCAACAATCCCAAAATACTGGTAAAGTTTATTAAGTAAAAGTTCTCTATTGACAACTTCAAATACCCCTTTTAAATCGAGAAAGACAGTTACTACAGCTTCACCTTTGTCTATGGAATATTTAAAATCATTAATTATTTTTTGTAAAACCGTCTCACATGAATTATTTTCTCTAAATCCGGATTGGTTATCGTGCAGCAATTTATTACTGTTTATAAATTCAGTAAGTTGGTCATGAACTACTATTTCTAAAATTTTTTCCGGAGATGGTAATGTGTTTATAGGTCTATGCTCTTCCGCTAATTTCGTCCCTGAAACTTTCGGTACAGGAATTATTAATGTTTTCAACATTTCTGGGAATTCTCCGCTATTCAACGATGTGTTAATAAAATGTAATAATGGATACCCGATGACTTCAAATGTATTTTTTATTAATTTAAAGTCAATTTCATCCTCAGAATATTTATTTTGTTGTTGAAAAATAATTTTACGTAATTTGGAGAGATTTATGACATTAAATTCTTTAAAAAATATATTTGGCTGTAAAGCTCTGTTCTCAAAGAAAGCATTTCTATTAAGGTAGTGGACGTTATTTTTTAACCCATCTATAATTATATTAACACTAGAAATAAAATATTTATTAAGTTCTTCTTACTAATGCACTATTCATTTGCATATTTATTAGACATTTCAAGCAATAAAAACAGTAAAAGTTGCTTTAGTTTAAGTTATCTCGGTAGATAATACATTCTTATGACTCCAACTTTCGTTTCATGTAGGGCCCACGAATAGAATAATAAATAAACCCCATTAACGATCGCATGCACTAAACATCTGATACAAATATCTGCAATTAAGTAATCTGCAACTAATCTAATAACATATAGAGTAAAAAAAGTGGCATCTCATTTGATAATTTGTGCAATAAATCATTCACCTGTTATCTACTACCGTGACGTATTCAGCTGTGACGTCACCCTCCGCAGGGAAGAGGTGTTACAATCGGCCAAAACCCTCTACTCATATGCGACTGCCAAAATCAAATTCTGTATTATGGTAATGCACAAAATCGAATGTTTACAAACAATTTATTTAATTTTAGTACAGTTCCAACTGAAGATGTTATAAAAGCATTGAATTCTATAAAAACCAATGCGGCTGGAACTGATGGACTCAATATAAAAATGATCCGGCTCTGTCTGCCAAACATATTATTACAAATTGTTCACTTGGTTAATTTTTGTATTGAATGCCATTACTTCCCAGATAAATGGAAGGAAGCACTTATTCGTCCCCTCCCTAAAACTAATAAGCCAGACAATTTTTCTGATCTCCGGCCCATCAGCGTATTACCTGTGCTTTCAAAGGTCTTGGAAAGAATTTTAAATGACCAGCTTACAGACTATATAAATCAAAAAAATATACTGCCGGAAACTCAATCCGGTTTTGTTAAAGGTAAGTCGACAACATCAGCATTGTCAAAAGTTTATGATGACATTGTAACTGAAATCGACAATAATAAAGTTTCTGCTTTAATTTTACTGGATTTTAGCAAGGCCTTTGATAACATTAATCATGAACTTCTTTGTACAAAACTGTATCACATTGGACTTGATAATAATGCCGTGGACCTAGTAAAAAATTACCTAGTAGGAAGAATTCAAAAAGTAATGTTAAATAATTGTGTGTCTAGTGAATTATCTATTAATAAAGGTGTCCCCCAAGGATCCATCCTTGGGCCTCTTCTATATAACATATATACTTTTGATTTTAAAAATATAATTGAGCACTGTGATATAAACATGTATGCTGATGATACACAATTACGCAACTCCTTTTTACCTGTACAAGTTGTAGCAGCAGTTGATCAGATAAATGATGATCTGAGTAAAATTGTCAAGATCTCTGAAAGTCACAACCTTACAATTAATGCAAATAAATCTTGTGTATTGTTTTTTGGGAGCAAGAATAATAAAAACAAAATAGTAAATTTCACAAAACTATTAAAATTAAAAATATTCCTCTTGCAGTAAAAAGTTTTGCAAGAAATTTGGGCTTGGCAATGGACGATAAATTAAAATTTGGCGAGCATATAAATAACTTAACACGTATCTCCTTTGCCAGGTTAAAATTTTTGTATAACTTTAGGGACACTTTTCCAGTGAAACTAAAAGCATTATTATGCGATACGCTGATACTCTCTAGATTCGATTATGCTGATGTCGTGTATGGGCCAGCACTGGACAAACATTTAATCAATAAAATAGAGAAAGTACAAAGAGCCTGTCTCCGCTTTGTTTACAAAATTAGAAAATATGATCCGGTGTCGCATAAATTAAATGAGTTATCTTGGTTACCTATGGAGCAACGACGTAATCTTCACATGGCGACATTTGTTCATAAAATAATGACAACAGCAAAGCCCAAGTATTTGAAAGAAAAATTACTTCCCCGATCTAACTTTCACGTTTTAAACATAAGGTCTGACAAAATATTAAATATTCCCAATTTTAAAACAACATATTTTAGAAAATCCTTTACTTATGCAGCCTGCCGCCTTTATAATAATATACCTGAAAATTTAAAAATAATGCCTAAGTCAAAATTTAAAAAAGCTATGCACCATTATCTATCACAAAACGCTTAAACATTAATAATGATAAAAATAAATAAAAAATATGTAATCATTTTTTTTTACTATGTATGTAGGTATATGTGTCTGTGTATACATGTATATATGTGTTTATATAGGTATGTCATTGTTGATTTATACTAATGTTTTCTTAATTTTCTACTTTTTTTATTTCTATTATTGTTTCTATTTGCAATGTAATAATTGATATTCTTTTTCTGTATGTAATAATAATAATGTTATACTTAGTAAATGTTGATGTTTAGCTTTAAGTGTTAGAGAACCAAAAATGTAACGTTAACTTCGCCCTTAATAAAGACAATTTATTATTATTATTAAAAAAAAAAATGTTTTCTTAACCGCTTCTCAAGTCACCGAGGTAACTCCTTGAAAATCCAGAATGATTTTGTGTAAGGTAAAGAGAAACGAGGCCCTACAGTTTATAGTGGAGTCCGAACCACATCTTATTAATATTATTATAGTTAAAAACGTAAGTATAAATAGATGGATTAAAATATATTTTTTGACAATATGAATATGTTATTACA
The DNA here is from genome assembly GCA_963583905.1 of Stenurella melanura. Taxonomy (NCBI): domain Eukaryota; kingdom Metazoa; phylum Arthropoda; class Insecta; order Coleoptera; family Cerambycidae; genus Stenurella; species Stenurella melanura. The sequence continues at coordinate 70,596,489 of OY757312.1, read as the reverse complement.
GTGTGCTTTTTTTCTGAAAAAATTACTTATCAATAATAATTGATTTATCAATTTCATATAGCGCGTTTTGCTTGAATGCGTAAGATCGTTGGTAAAGTATAACGAGTCAAAGTTAATTTTTTTGTCTAATTAATTTCAAAAAATATTTGGTAAATGATTAGGTATACTTCCAATCTTTTACATTTATGTGAATCATGTTAATTTTATTACTATGTAATCATGAATTTGACATGCAGTAATATGAATTACAAATATGAATTGCTACAATAAAAAAAATGTTACAAATCGAAAATTTTGAAAACCGTTTTCTAAGAACCGTTTGGAAAGTTTCGGTAAAGCTGAAAAAAACATTAAAACCGCAAATTATATTTCATTTTTCTAAATGTGAATTTGCCATAGTTTAAAAAAGGCGCGCTTCCAAAAAAGCAACGAGATTAATAAAGTGTTGAAAGGTGCATCCAAGCAATTTAAAAAGATTTGTGGATGGATTTTCTGTTACCTTCATATTTCATTCCGTCATGCAAAAATGAAATATTTCATACAACTTTGGTTTCAAATACCCCGAGTAGCAGAAGAGGTGAACTGTATTAAAAAGTATGGTCTTAAAACATCAAACAAAAGTCATGACGATAATTTTCCATAAGAAAACATTTAAGAAGATTTGGTTGGAAGTTTAGAAATAATTTTTTTAAATGATCGCTGTTGGCCATTTTTCGACTTTTAATCACCAGTAGTTCAAAAATGGTGCGTTTTGTAAAAACAATGTCAAAAGACGAAAAGTGTTTATTTTTGCCCAATTAACCTAGAGAGTAATAATAATAATAATAATAACAATTATTATTATTACTATTTTCCTCATAGACAAATGCATTTGTATAGGAATAGTCACATTACTTAAACTAACTTATGCTACCTATGGCTATTTTCATAAAATTCTCCTAATGTATGAAAACAGATATGTCAAGTATTGATTCAGCCTTATTTTAAAATATCTTAAATGTTTGGCTTCTTTTATCTTAGATGGTAATTTGTTATAGATATATGGACAAGGGTAATCGGGTGAATCCTTTGACAATTTATAGTTACAAAAAGGAATGTATAAATTATTAACATGTCGAGTTCCAATGTTGTGGACATCTTTTGTCAACATAAATTTTGTTTTATTTTTAAAGACATATACACAATTCATAAATAAATACACTTACAAGAATGAAAATTTTAAAATTCTTAAACAATCCTCTACGTGATTCTGTACTGGAAGCATTAGCAATGCACCTTAAAATTCGTTTTTGAACGATAAAAACCTCTGATGATAAGGTGGAGCTACCCCAAACACATATGCCATATCTTAATCTAGATCCCAGCTGTGCGTGGTATATATTAATTAATTGTTCTTGTGTCAGAATTGATTTTATATATCTGAACAAATGGCAAACTGTATTTAATTTTGATATTAAGTTACCACAGTGAGGCACTCATCCATTGTGATTCCTGAAAACTTATTTTGCTGTTCACATTCTGATGTGACAATATTTATTTTAATATTTGATTTGGGGCATTCCTTTTGTCTGTGGTGAAATCTTATAAGCGTTGTTTTCTCTTGGTTCGTAAAAAGTTAGTTATTATCAGTATATTATCCGTACTGAAAATGCGTTTGGTGTCCAATTCTCAAGGTCTTGTGGGTATAATATATACAGTATTGGACCCAATTCAGAACCTTCAGGGACACCCGCATTCACGGTTTCATACTTGGAATTGACTTTATAGGTGGCTTTGGTATCGGTGTAAGTTAAGCTAACAAATTGTTTACGATCTTTTAGAAAAGAGGCTAACCAGTCAAATGCAACACCTCGTACGCCGTATAAATATAATTTGGCCAATAGAGTATGTTTGAAAAACGATTTATTCTTTTTTTTTTTTTGCAACTTTTTCGTTAATAACAAATTACTTACCTGCCATAGGAAACAAAAAGTTGAATAAGGTTTTTGTTGACTATAAAATAACAAATTGTTTCCAAAAGGTTTCGACCTGTCAAAACTTCGAAGTCACTTAGGTTGCTTTTACGAGCTTGTTTTTGAGGGTATGCCCGCTCACCTAAAAGTGTATAAGTTCTTTATTCTTATTCACAACGTAGTGCGGTCGGTCTAGCGTTGGAGCCACGATTCTCTCGGAACGCCAGGAATTTTCACAAAAACTTTAGTAATCAGTTCCTATTATCGTCTATATTATTTTTCATAACTTTTGACTGCGTGGTATTAACCGACAATTGTTATAAACAATGTTTTTACTGTTAATTTGTTAACTTATCAAATTTCGCCAAAAGTTAAATAAACAATAGATTCTTACGTATCTTGATGGAAAATAGCAACTTTTTACTCTTGTTAATTTTAAAAAATACGCGTGTTTTTCGAGATACAGGTGTATGAAATTTTTCAAAAAGAGGAGAGAGGAAATCAAAATTGTTAAGAAAAAATCGGTAAAGAATCAGGTAAGTTTATTTTTTAATATACACCTTTTTTTCGACATCGACTTTTTCTTGATATGCAAATCTGCATAGTTTTCTTGGTAAAACCAATAAAAATTGGGGGAAACTTTGAGATGAAAATCATTGAAGAAAAATATTTTTAAAAATCTGAAAAATCAGACAAGGAGAATGAAGTTTTCTTAACGCTTTAACATTCTTATTATGTTCATGAAAATGCATATTTTCCCAGCTATGGGGGTTTAATTTTCAAAAAAATAAAAACAATAATTTTTTCATCTAAAGCGTAGAGAAACGACACGTAAAATCAATGTCATGATTATTAAAATTTATTTAATGATATTATGCATTTTTAAATACAAAAACGTTCGTTTACTAATGTGTATTTTCTATATTTCGTTGTAACCGAACAAAATTCGATCTCGGAATGAAAATACCTCGGATGTTGTTTTCTCACCTCTTTTCAATATTTCAATTTTTTATAAAATAAAGTTTGAAGTGTATTCAATTTCACGCAATTCGGTTTTTTGCTTATCTCTTAACGACCAAAATTATCTGTAAATGATCGATTCAAGTATTTTAAAATTCTGGGAATCGTTTAGATGCTTACATTGATGGCGAGATTAACCCACAGGAGCGAGTTCTTAAAATATATATGGAAAATACCTCATTTTATTACTTCAATAAAGTGATAATTCTTAATTTCCGCATAAACTAATTTATTTATTTTAAGATTAATAATCGTTAACAATTTTAAAAAGCTTATAAAGCATTATTTTTGATACATGGGTTGAATGAATAAAATTCTTAAGGGTTAAGATAAATGTGAACATTTTATTGGAAAAAATAGATATATAAAAAAAAAATGTCACTCGCATTCTATTCGCATTGCGGATTTTCAGGCAATCACGACTTGAACTGTATTTATCCAGATAATGAACACACTGCAATTACGTTCGGTATGCCATCTTAAGTCATCTGGGCTTCAGTCATTAAATTATTCTTCTGTGATATTGAGGATTCTTGTAAAACCATGATTTCGTGAGAATGCGACGGTAGTGTCGTATATTCAATTGGTAAACTTTCATCCAACATCTCAAAATTCACACACATTCCCAAGCAGTTTACAGTGTAATTTGCCTCCAAGTAGGTATTAATTTTACAAATAATATTTGCTAAAATGTAGTACACATGCTCTGTAATACCTGTCATTAAAACAGACACTTTGTTTTTCGGAGCATAGCTTAATTTTATCTCCCAATATACTTCTTTAGCAACAGATTTTCGCTGGAGTCCATCTGTGATAGTTCTGTCGATTTCTGCATAGTCCTCAGTGGAAAAGATGCGTATATTAACTTTATCTGCACTAAAATCTGCAGGCCGTGGTTTATTTAATTTCATAGTTAAATCCCTGCTGATCATTTTCATGTAGATTTTTTAACTTTATCACTCTAAATATGAAGTAAAAACGTCTTGCATTTTCCCCGGTCGCAAGATTTCCTAAGCCAATATTTCTTCTACATGTTGCTATGACGTTTTTTATCAATCTGATTGTATCCATGAAATTGACGCGTTCGGTATTTACTTCATTCTTTCTATTATTAACAGTTTCTAACTTATCTCTTACATTCTCTATCATTTCCGATAATAGATCAAACAAATCCATGCCTTCTTCATTACCAATGTATTTCACAATCTTATTCCAACTATTAACGAGTTCAATTTTGTCCATTTTGTTTAGAATTTCTAATGAAGTCCCAATTACGAAGTGTTCTGTAGCGAAATGGTAAAAATAGCCATGTAATTCGGATTGCTTCCTAGTCTCATTGTAGTCATTATTTCTAAACCGCTCTGCCATTTTCTTAGCAAGAACAACCAACTGCGCACATTTATCTTGGAAGTGTGTATTGTAAATGGAGATTTGCTAAAAGAAATGTATAGTTAGATTCATATTAATAAAAAATTGACAAAAAATGTGCGTTTTCGTGAAATATGAATAAGATTCAAAAAATATTAAAGCACATCATATTTTCACAACGCAGGTTGACCCTATGCGAGAAAACCTTAATCGATTATGTATTAATAGTAACACTTACTTGTGATGTGTTTGATGATGATGGGATCTCTTCAATGCCTTTTCTTGATTGCATCATACTAGAAAATTGTTATTGTCACTAGATGTTCACTTATAAGTATTAAATTTGAACTGATGGCTACTAATTCTTGCAGGCGGTATTTATAAGAATTTACAATTCTTTTTTCCAATACATGGACATTATTCTACGGGACTTTGAATAAATTAATTTTTATTGTGGCATCTTAACAATGGTAGCAATTGTCAGAAACATTAAATCCTTTCTTGGCAACCACATATTTTACATTGAATTAGGGGTGGGATTTATGAATCGGTCAATAAATTGCTTTATCTTAGATTAAGTCATGTGTTTATCAGGTATTAGGGTACCGTTTGGGATAAAGTAATTTAAATTAGTATAGCAGGTAATTTATTTGATTTCCTGGTATTGGAAAACATTAAGTGAGTATTACCAATTTTAAAAATAAAGTTCACAAGGTCCCTCTTTCCAATTTAATAACTTTTCAATATTTGAAATCTTGATCTGTTTTTTTGAGAGAAATTAGATATTATCAAGTTCCTTTCTGCATGCCAGTTTTTTTAACCGACTTCAAAAACTTTTGACCTGCTTGTCTATTTTTAATGTTTACTCATTCATTGCCCGGTACTAGCTTATATAGTCCATTGAAATATTACAAGATTATGCCCGAACCTTGCATTTTGGGCAGTACAAGATTTTCTTTTGATGTGTAGGTGGGGTCAGTGTGAGTATAAAACTCGGTTTTCTGGGTTGAAAGCCCCGGCATCTTGAAAAAGGGGGTGTAAACAGTTTTTCCGCGATATCTTGAGAACCGTAAGTCTCACAAAAATTTTGCTTAAGACATTCTTTGTAGAGAATTAAATTCTCTACATACTTCTTACCGTTAAATTGAAAATGAAAAAAATGTAATTAAAAACAGACTAAAATTTCAAAAATATTGTTAAGTCTTATAACTTTTTCTCTATTGATTTTGATCAGATGCTTTTTGTAGATCATCTTATTGCGAACAATTTTCTCTACTCATTTTTAAATTTCTTTTCTTTGGAGAGGGGTTAGGACGCTGCAAAGGGATCAAACCAAGTACTCGATTCAAAACATACGAAAGAGTGCACGAGAGAACACATGTTTGAAACTGCTTTGACTATAAGTTTCTTGAGTCACTGATTACGAAAATTGGGGTCCTGTAATCCTAAAAATTGAGCTACACCCCTAACAACGCTAAAAACACCCTGTTTAGAGGATTTTCCCCTTTATTAAATACTAACTTGCACAAGTGTTTGATTTATACCAAATATAGCCAAATTATATGATTAGTGATAATCAGAGAGAGTTAAAAGCACACGTATTTGGTAAATTGGTAACAAATATTTTTTTCTACTTTTTGATTCGAATTTTGTTGAATGGGCATTGCCGGGAAAAAGTAAATTATTGTGAACCAATAAGAGGGTAAATTGGTAAAACAATGTTTATTTAATTTAAGTTTCAAATTAGGATACACGGGCTAGGTTCTCTTAGGCAAAAATAAAATATTGTCACCCCTTAAATAGAGGGCTAGGAGGGGGTAATTTTACTCCCATAGGGATTGAGAATAATTTACTTTTGCCTGGCGATGCTCATTCAACCAAATTTGAAGCACAAAGTAGAAAAACTTAATTTTACCATGTTTCAAATATGGTTGAATGGGCATTGCCGGGAAAAAGTAAATTATTGTCAACCCAAAAGGTAAAACCACCCCTATTTGGTATATAAAAATTTTTTATTTACTTTAAGCTTCAAATTTGGATACAAGGGCTCCCTTAGGCAAAATAAAATATTGTCACATCTTAAATGGAGGGCTAGGAGGGGGTAATTTTACCTCCTTAGGGGTTGAGAATAATTTACTTTTGCTCATTCAACCAAATGTGAAGCAAAAAGTAGAAAATCATTTTTACTTCCCTCGCATACCGACGGGAAGTATTGTATTCGAGGAAAATCACCCTCCGAGATTTTTTCGGATTCTGACGTTTCAGATCACGTAGATTACGAAAACATAGGTTTTTCAATTCCGTCAATCAGTCTGTCTGTCTGTCTGTTTGTCTGTCTGTCTGTTGGTGCATTAACTTAAAAAACTGCTTGACGGAGAGCAGTCAAATTTGGTAGGTAGTTGACCCTAGCGTCAGCGAAGAAATGGTTAAACTTTCACTGGAAAATATACAGGGTGGACCGTCTAAATGGAATAAATAGTGAAAAAAAAATGTTTTTGTTCAAATTTAAAATTTCCACGTTTCAAGACATTCCAAACCCATTTCGGAAAAAAAATTGCAACAATTTTTTACCATTTTGGAAAAAATTTAACACTAGAATATATGGAAAACATTTTTTTTTGCTCAAATTTAAAATGTTCACGTTTCATGACATTCTGAACCTATTTCAGAAAAAAAAAATTTGAACGTTTTTTTTACCATTTTTTTAAAAAAATTTGACCACTACTATAGAATAGAAGAAAACTTTCCTTTTTGCTCAAATTTAAAATTTTCACGTTTCATGGCATTCTAAACCTATTTAAAAAAAAGCATAATTTTTAAATTTGTAAACTTTTTTTACCACTACTATAGAATACAAGGAAACGTAGTACGGTTGGTCTAGCGTTGGAACCACGATTTTTTCGGAAAACGAGGAATATTTACAAAAACTTTTGTAATGAGTTTCTATTATTGTCTATATCATTTTCCATAACTTTTGATTGCGTGGTATTGACCGACAACTGTTATAAGCAATGTTCTTGTTATTAACTTGTTAACTTATTAAATTTCGCCAAAAGTTAAATAAATAATAGATTTTTACGTATCTGGATGGAAAATAACAACTTTTTACTCTTGTTAATTAAAAGAAACGTGTATTCTCCGAGATACAGATGTTTGAAATTTTTCAAAAAGAGGGGAGGGGAAGTAAAAATCGGAAAAAGATCTGGTAAGTTTATTTTTTATACGCACCTTTTTTTCATCATCGAGTTTTCCATCATATGCAAATCTTCACAGTTTTCTCGGAAAAATCAATAAAAATTAAAGAAACTTTGAGATGAAAATCATTGGTAAAAAATATTTTTTTAAATTTGAAAGAATCAGACAAGAAGAATAAAGTTTTCTTAACGTTTTAGCATTCTTATTATGTTCCATGAAAGTCATATTTTCCGAGATATAAGGGTTTAATTTTCAAAAAAATAAGAGCAATAATTTTTTTACCTAAATCGTAGAAGAATGACACGTAAAATCAATATCATGATTATTAAAATCAATGTAATGATATTGTACATTTTTTTTAATACAAAAACATTCGTTCAGTAATGTGTATTTTCTATATTTCCTTATAACCGAACAAAATTCGACATCGGAATGAAAATACCTCGGGTGTCCTTTTCTCACCCCTTTTCAATAATTCAATTTTCCCAAACATTCTTCATGATTTACTACCAAATTAAGGATCCTATAAAATAAAGTTTGAAGTGTATTCAATTTCATGTAATTTGGTTTTTTGCTTATCCTTTAACGACCAAAATTATCTGTAACGGATCGATTCAAATAATTTAATATTCTGGAAATTTTATAGATGCTTACACTGATGGCGAGATTAACCCACAAAAGCGTGTTCTTAAAATATGCAGGATGTTTCAGAAGAAGATCCGTCTTTAACTACCCGCACCATTGCAAAGCAAGAGGGCTTATCTTATTCAACAGAAAGGAGAATTTTGCACCAGATGTTATTGTACCCATATCATATTCAACGAGTTCAGGTATTGGAGGAGGGAGATTTTCCTCTGCGTACACAATTTTGTGATTGGTTTGAAGAACAACGTGTTGTCGTTCACTATTTTGAGAAAAAAAATTATTTAGCGACGAGGCCGGCTTTACTAGGAATGAAATTTTTAACTTTCACAACAATCATGAATGGGCAGCTGAACATCCCCATGCTACAATACAAAGAGAACGTTAGCAGCGGTTTAGCTTAAATGTGTGGGGTGGAATTATCGATGAGCATTTAATAGGGCCTCTATTTTTGCCACAACGCTTAAATGAAAAAACTTACACCGATTTTTTACTAAATGAATTACCACAATTACCTGAAAACCTGCCACTTGACTTACGAGCACAAATGTGGTTTATGCACAACGGCGTCCGCCCCCCCATATTTGAATATTATCACTATGTACAAAAGTCAAATTAAGGGAGCCAAGTCCGGTCCTGGCTCATAGAACCTCCGTATTTTCTTACTTCGGATTTCTGTAATATTTTAAGGGTCGAGACTTTAGTAAACTATCGTAAAATACCGGTCATAGATACATCTGTTTTATGTTATTTTAGAGTCCAAGAAACGTGCTTTGTTAACTTTACTCTTTATTAGGTAGTCGACGTTAGCCACTTGTAGACAATAAATAACCATCTAAATTATTTTATGTCCAATTTGCTTTGCCCACTTGTTTAGTTAAGGGCACTTGTTGAAATACCCACCGGGGGTCTACTGAGATTTTTCAGGACTAAAGCAGTTGATAGAGAATTCTAGGAACATATGTAATAGACCATAAGATAGATAGGCCAAAGAAGGCAGATTTTTTCCCCTATGCAAAGGCAAAGAAAGGAACAAAAGGGGTTTTTTTCCATCTGCTGGACTGGTATTAAAATGTTAAAGATAGACCATATGATAAATACCATGGTCCGTTAGGTAATTTCAAATGCGAGGGTTTAAAGTTTACTGCCCACTTTGGAAACGTATTATTTCGATGTAGAGATTATCTTCACTCTTGGTTTAACTTCGGTTCGGTCATCATCTACCTACGGGGTATAGCAAATTCTCGGTTTGCGAACCTTTTTCAATTGTAAAGTTTAAGTACATTTGTTTCGTATTTTGCCGGTTTTAATAAGTAGATAATTAATGTGTTGTAATCGAACTAAGAATGTTCGGTCGCGGATTTAGCTAAAGATTTGAAATTGCCGCGGACCATTTTATTTCTTGATATAGAGTAATTATCGTTTGTTAATTTATTTAATCGTCTTTAAGTGTTTGTGATTGTCAATTTCATTTGCTTTCATTTTCTTATGTAAATATAGTGGTTTAAGTGTTTTGAGAAATCACGTGTTTTATTTGCTTGTCATGAAATTAAGTTCATTTTATATTCAGTAAAGTTTGTGGGTGAAGTAACCTGGTTGATGGACACCAAAAAGGATAAAATCACCTAGAAAGCAAAGGGTAAGCACAGTTTTGTTTTTGATGGATATACTATAATATCGACGGAGTTTGCAAAGTGATTGGGCCACTCCGTACTCTGCCAATGGTAATGTCTGATTAAATCATGTAATTAGGGGAATAAAACTCTAGTTATTACAGTGGCGCAGTCTAAAAAGGATGTTTTTAAGGAAAAAATTTGCATAGCCAATTAATATTCAAGTTAATTAATTGAGTCACTGCATTTTTTAGAATTTTCAAAATTCGTCTTTTAAAATGAACCTACGTATTAACATATGTCATTTTTCGTTGTTGATCTTGTATTGAAATTACCTAAGAGTGTTTAAATTAGTGATTTCAAAAGTAAAAGTTTTTTTTTAACTCGTAAAATTATACCAGTACGTTGAGAATTTCTTAGAATTAATTTATTTTGCTAGAGTAATGATTCGTGAATGTGTCAAGTAGAGTAAATTAAACTGAGTACAGAAAGTAGAGGTGAAAAATAAAATATTATCATTGGTGGGGCATATTATAGTATATGTAAGAACGGCTTGTGTTTAAGTCCTAGATGGCAAAGTAAAAATACCCTGAAACTTAACTACAATAGGCAATTCATAGAGTTATATGTGTATAAAGGAATTAAGGTTGTGTCAAAGCAATAAACATAGTATATGTAGAAATTAGTGCTCCTATTTACCGAGTGTTGAGAATAAAAAGGGAATTTTACTGATCTGTTGTGAAGTAGGGCATTTAGAGAGACGATATTTAGAGACATATTGTCGAGTAAAATTTAAAAATACGGATCTAGCGTTAAATTATTGCAGTAGACGAGGTTATTGCACCCTCGTTCGGACAAAAACCCTATTTATAAACTTAGGTACCTATAATAAATGGTCATCACACAGAGTAAATACCGAGCAAATTGCAGTAAAATAGATAGATAGAGTAACCAGATTAGCTAAGGCAAGTGGCACGAGATAAACAAGGTTCTATTTAAAAAGTAAAAGGACAATTAATCCAGGGATTATTATAATATACGGGTTGATTCAATCAGTAGCTATAATAGGGAGAAATGGGGGATAGCTAAGCATAACAGAGGGAAACACGTTATAAAATTATTTATGTACAGAAACAATTAGCAGCGTCGCTCAGGTAGCGAAGAAAAACAAGACATTGAAATAGAGACTTTTAGCGGGAATATTCATTTTAGATAGATAGAGTATATAGGTCACTCAATGAAACAAATTACGGTTGTTTTCAAAATTTATGATATACCTAAAACCTAAAAGTTACTTAAGCGAAAACCGTGTTTTTCAAGGTGTTTATGTTATTTTGTTGTAAATTGAAATATGTGCATTCCCAAATTAAATTACTATGTTAGAATAAATTACTATAACTTCACGTCAACAGCAAGTACACGAAAGAAAGTACAGAGAATTTAAGTAGTTAGGTCATTCAGGCAGAAAGCAAGAGCTATCTATATATTTTGATTATTGCTGGTTTGCTTTCCCATTTTAAAGTAGTAGTAATTCAATATTTTCGTAAAATTCAAAGTAAGGAATAAAATGTTAAAATGCTAGCCAGAAAGTAACCTAGAGTACTTATTTCATTTCAGAAAGACAGCTTACCGCGGAAATTGTAATAGTACATTTTGTGCAAGGTACGCTAAAACGAAACCAAAAATTGCAATTAGATATAGTGTTTCCAATAGTTCGTTTGCTTGTTTCCCAATTGTGTAATTGTTTAAGTAATTGGTTAATGATTTATCAAGAAATAATAAGGACAAAAATATTTTTATACAATTTTGGTTACAGTATCCCCTATCATTTCTTTTGTTGTGACATCGCATGCACAAATATTTACAGGTAAAGTAGTTTGCATTTGTATTTGGGTTCATAGAATTGGTTAGGACAGTTTAGAGAAAATTTGCCCTTTCGCTTTCAAAGTAACAGAAGTGTTTTCTTTTGTTGTTGAAAAATGTGTGGAATTAATTTACATAAATGGTTTGAAATGGTACGAATTAATTTTTTTTTTTGAGATTAAATTGGTGTTAGGAAACCGAGTTATGCGTTGTACATTTACATATTTTGATCAAAATAACACAGAGAATTTAGCTAATTCACGACTGGTTAGGTCCTTTTTTTTGGGGATATGACAAGTTCTAGAATATATCTCATGAGTAATTAAGCTGCATTATTTGTTAAATATAAAGAACTAGAGATAAAAATCGCAAATTTTAATATTGCCTGGAAGGTAAAAGTAATACAGGGCACGTACACAATTTGCCGCTAAAATTTGCATAATAACTACAGGGAGAAAGTTACCGATAGGGTTGAGCCTCTCAATTTGGAGAAATTAATTTTCGATTCATGAATTAAGCCAGGTGCAATCACCTGTTTCTTTTCGGAATGCAGGAAACAAGAAAATTACCTAGGGTTTTGTTGTTTCTGAACCATTTACGGGGGAGACAGTGCTCGTACTGCTTATTGATTGGCGAGTCTGTATATGTATATGGGCATATGTGTACGGATATGAGTGTGTACATGTCGAGTATATAGATAGGTGAAAATGTATGAATTTTGACGTAGGTAGATGAGGATGAATATCTATAGGTAAATAGGCATGGAGGCGTACTAATGTATGTGTGAGTATACGTATATAGATGAGCAGATATATAATTTTTCTCTAATTGGACGAGTAGAATAAACAAAAATTAATTAGTATCCAAATTTAGAGACTCAGAAATCGCGACAGAAGAGAAAGAAAAGTATACATTGCAGTTCAGGGGGCATATAAACCCAGCGTTATAGAATAGAAATGCACCGTATGGGTCCAGTCAATAATTTTGCGCGAGGTATTCTCAAAGTGAACGGAATTGGCGCGTTATTGTTATCAGACAAATTAATTAAAATTAATTAAATAAATAGTACACCTATGGTTAGAGTGCAGGGTCATGGTGATATAAGAAAAAGCAGAGATACGCAGAGAAAGTTAAGGTTTTACCGGAAGGGCACTTCTGAGATAACTTTGTGAATTGAATATTGTTAGTGAATCAAAAGATAGATGATGATCGTAGAGGAGAGTTATGCTGAGAGTCCAACAGGGATTTAGAAATATTTCTTTGTTGTTAAACATGGCAGACAAAATTCAAGACAAAAACGCGGTAAGAAGTTGCTGGTAAGAAATTTGCAGTCTCAGGTGTTCCACCCCTAGAAGATTTAGAGTTTAGATAATATGAATAAAGGCAATCTTAAGTGCAATAAGCTTTACAGGTGTAATAAACGTTTACAGGGGCGTGCCAATACAGGCAATTTGGTCACAGAAAGCTTGGATACAATGTCGTACGTAACCCCAATTATTATAGACAGTAATAAATCATAGCCAATACATTAAAATAGTACCTACATGAGAGTAAATGAAATTTTCTAAATTAATTAATGCAGAGTACATTTTTAGAAATAAAACAATACAGAGAGCATTTTCGAACTATACAATTAGAATATTTACCTTTTGAAAAAAATATCAGAGACGATAGAAAGATAAGAAAAGAAAAATTTTATTTAATTTTTTTGATTTCATTTTGATTTTTGCTTTTTTTTTGGACAAAATCATGCTATTGGTAAAGAGTCTGTGCTCACTCCGGAGCATATGGTAATCATTAGGTAGAAAAAAAAAATAAGGATAACTTTTAGATTATCATTTTGTGTGAGACAGGACGCCTACAGTTGCATAATTTCTGTTTCTCTTGTGTAACTTTGGTGTTTTATTCAAGTTCAAGAGAGGTTACGGATTTTATATGATTATTATAAGATCAAATGTAGATATATCAAGTTTATACAGCTCTCGGAGAAGTTAGGACATTGACAAGGAAAACACTTTTTTCTTTCTTAAGACAAAATTATGAGTGGACTGTGGCATTGAGCTTTGAATGGTGGAAAAAAAAAAAAAATTCCAGAGGGTAACAGTTTTAGCTAGGGTGATTTTCATTAATTATATTTTTATAAAAATTAGAGGCTTTAGTAATATGTACGAAAACCTGGAGGAGAACACCGGCCGTGAGACTGTGAATTTTCTTTTGGGGTCCAACAAATGAGTAGGGGGGAGAGGAACAAAAGGAGGAGAGGAGAGAAATACCGAGGATAGGGACAAACGGAAAGAGAAGGTTTGGTATAGACTAATACAGAGTTTCACTTTTCTTTTCAGGTCCAGGGAAATATGATGTATTTTTTTTCTCATCTCATGTTTTACATTTAGGGTTTATTTCTTTTTTTTTGTTTTTCCTTCTCCCCTACCCATGTAAGCGGATAGGAATTCCGGATCGCCGTATGTCGGGTAAAATGGAGACGAGCACCGAACGAGATAGAGATGAAGTATAGTTAATGAGTGTTCAATATACAGGGTATTCGCTAGTTGCGCGTCGAAACAAGTAATGGATAAAGAAATAAGTATACGGGAAACGTTGATGTTGGTAGAAATACGCCCTTTCTTTCAACTATAACCAGGTAGTATATCCGAGAGATATTTGGCATGGTAAGCACATTTTACCCCCTCCCCAAAGTTATGACAACGCGTCAGCGGAGCAGAACTGAAATTCTGAAGTAGGTTTCATAATTGCTCGAAAGAAAATGGAAAGTAAATCTTTGTTTTCACAATATGGTCCTAGATTTGGACAGGGGTGTAATGAACTTACGCGGTTATAGTCGGCCTTAACAGGTGACGTCTCCACCTCAGGACAACGGATTATGAATCACGATGATCTAGCAGGAGGGGTAGCGCTCACTGTCCCTGATGGTGACTGTTTGCTGCGAGCAGATCGGTGCGATCGTTGGCGGGGTTAGCCGGATACCCCGTATAAAGGAGGTGGCAGGGGGCACCACGCTGGAGCCCATAGGTATACTCCCCTCAGAGTTTCTGGTACCACTCCGATCCTGCCGCTGTGGACAAGTCTACAACTCCTGGGACACCGCCCGAAAAAATACGACAGGTTTGATAGTACCGAGTCACTAGGTCACTCGGATGGAGATAAGAGGGTAAAGGAAGTTACTCAGGGGCCCGCGGCTGTCAAACCGAAGAGACCTTACAATAGCCCAAAAGAATTTCACGACTATCCCGGTGCTAATAGCGAACTTCCAGGATCGATCTCTGAGAACTTGGCCAAGTCCAGAGGATTACGAATGGGACGTAGTTTTAAAAAACACCCAAACGTAGTACGATTGAATGAAGACATACACATCCCAGCATTCCATGGTTGTGATGTGAATGTGCCAATAGACATCCGAATTCCAGCAGGCCCTGTGATTTGCGAACCACTCTCTAGCAAAGAAATGGGCATTTGTACGGCCTACAGCATTGTGGACGTCCCCCATAGGGTGCCTAACAACAGGAGGAATATAGTCGTGAGAATTCTTAATATTACTCCAATACCACAGACCATTTATCGTCACACCCCACTTATAAACTTGGTGTCCGCGTCCGAGGATGGACCGCATTGGAAAAAGTGCCCCGGCAAGACTCCTTATACGGCTAAGGATGAGAGAAGAGGGGATATGGATCACTTGGAAGGTTACAAACTGAAAAGGGTAGGGCATATTAGAGTAGTTATTTCTACTAATAACAACACGTTGCGGCAAAGCAAGCCAACTAGTGAAACACCAAATCGATACAAGAAACAGCCGCGGAATCGAAAGAAAGATACGGACCGGAAATTACGTAACCAAGATCGCGCCGTTCCTATCATCCATCCGGGACCACCGATTGTTCGCGTTCCGAAGGAAGGTTTTTTTTTGTCTTTTCTTTTGTTTGTTTTTTTTTTTCTCTTCAAGTTTAGTTCTAGGTCAGTAAGTAGGTTTAGGGCCACGAACACGCCAGGGGACCTACAAACTACGCGCCGACCGAGGTAGGCACACGGATCTCCGCAGGGGAAGAACCACGACAGGGAGGGCATCAGGACGAACACCCAGTTAGGAGAAAGATCCAGTGGAAAAACAGGCGTATATGGTCCTTACGCATTCACAGAGAACTTACACGTACTGATGAGTTTCAGGTTCCACACCCCCACTACCGTTGGACCGATGAGGAGAGCCAGGTTCCGCAAGGAGGACGCCACGAGGTCCAGGGGAAGACCACCGACCGCGTCCAGAGCCACCGCCAACGAGTAGCCATGGAGAGCAATCCAGGGGGACAGAGCCAGTTTCAAAGCAGGACGATTCGACCAGCGAGAGACGGGTTGCAGTAACCAATGACGACAACGAGTACTGCCAAAAATGTGGTTGCCCATCCGCGAAGACGACATCAGGTGACTGTCCGGGCTTTAGACTTGGTGTGCAGCGACGGAACTCAATGTAAGTGTCAGTGAACAAGTTACTCAGTGATCGTGACGGGAATCGCGGGGACCCTAGTAGATAATTAATTTTAAACTTTTGTAATCAACCTATACTGGGATCGAATCAATTGTTTTAGTCATGAAAACCAATATGTTTCAATTTAAGGGGGGGCAATGTAACAAAAGTCAAATTAAGGGAGCCAAGTCCGGTCCTGGCTCATATACTATAATATCGACGGAGTTTGCAAAGTGATTGGGCCACTCCGTACTCTGCCAATGGTAATGTCTAATTAAATCATGTAATTAGGGGAATAAAACCCTAGTTATTACAACTAGATAGCATATACAAAATGTCTACGGAAACCGTTGGATGGGTCGTGGTGGTCCAGTGTCAGGGCCACCACGATCTCCAGGCTTAAATCCACTTGACTTTTATTTATGGGTTCACTTAAAACCGTATCAGGCGTTTTGATCCTCCGACAAAACTTCCTCGACAAAAAATCCCCGACAAAATATCCCCAGACGAATTATCCCCTGACAAATTATCCCCAGACTAAATATCTCTAAGACATAAAAAACCCAGACAAGAATAAAATCGTTAAAAAGGCTCGTAAGCCTGATGATAAGCCCGCGATACTCATCTCTCGTACTCTACGTGGTGTGTTGTCTCCTGTGTCTGCGTTATTGCCGAAGCCAGAATCATTATTACGGCAGTTAACCGTGCTCGAGCTAAGAATAATCCGCAAAATATTTAATCCTATGTCACGTACTGAATTGGAATTAACAGACGAATTGAAATATACTCATAATGAAGATGTCTTTTTGCTACATGATAGTGGCGGCGCGGCGATAAGAAGCGTTTTTTTAATCTTTACCACGTTGCAAAACTTGAATTATTTGTCAACTTGTGAGTAGTGGTTGGGAGATGGCACTTTTAGGTGTGTGCCTCGAATATTCTCACAGTTGTACTCTATTCATGGGAACAAAAACGATAAATCGTTGCCGCTTGTGTATGTTTTGGCACCTGATAAATCACAGCGTACATGCGAGAATGTTTTGAAGGTTATTCACGCCAGTCTGCCAAATTACAGGCCAGATCGTATGATGATCGATTTTGAGGAATCTTTTATCGTTGCCTTTAAAAAAATATTCTCTGGAGTCCAATTATCCGGATTCTTTTTTCACTTTAACCAGTGTGTTTGGCGTCACATTCAAAGTTGTGGGTTGCAAAAGGCTTATGATACGGATATTTGCTTTAAATCTGCGTATGCTCCCAGCATTGGCTTTCGTTCCAGCTACGGATATTATAAAATGCTATGCTTTGATTGTTGCGACAGATTATTATGATGAGCACAGTGAAGAACTTGATGAGTTATTGCGGTATTTTGAAGATACTTGGATTGGCAAAACTTGTCATAATAAGAAGACGCGCCACAAACCTCAGTTTGATGCGTGAATGTGGAATTGTCATATGGCTGTAATTAATGATTATTTGCGAACAAATAATCCAACTGAGGGTTGACATAATCGTTTGAATCGTGGGGTTCGTCTTCATCATGCTACTGTTGGTGTATTTTTAAAGGCTTTGAAAGATGAACAAGTCAATACGGAAGTCTGTATGAATCAGATAAACACTGGGATGAATGTCGTTAATAGTCGCAAGGAATATCGCGATTATGATGAGAGATTGAAGAAAGTCGTCAGTAATTATGATTCTACAAAGCAATTGAGTTATTTAAGTAATATAGCTAAGATTATTTTATTTAATAATTAAAATAATCGGCTGAAGATTATTAATTATCGTTGATTAATTAGATATCCTAATATGTTTTGGTTTTAATTGATTCTGTCATGTATTCTTGATAAATTGACATTAGTTAAAGCATTTGACGTTAACTTTAAGATAACATTATATTTCATTATCAATGTTTGGTAGTCCTTATTTATCAATCAATGCTGTGCAATTTTTTTTGTTTGTTATTATTTAGTATTGTACTGCATAAGAATTGTGTGAAATATGATTTCTATTAATTTACAATTGATATAAAATTATTAATATTCGCATTAAATTATTTTCATATTGTTATATTTTATTCAATAAATTTACGTTTTTTTTATTGACTTCCTGCAGTTTTTTTTGTTACAGTGAAATGTTTCGTTTTCGGGATATTTTGTCTGAGTATTTTTTGTCCTGGGGATATTTTGTCGGGGATTTTTTGTCGCGTAAATTTTGTCGTAGGATCAAGAATCATGGAACCCTTAAAACAACTAGTTTATTCCCGGTCAATACCCAATGTTGAAATATCCCAAGAATTATACAAGGCGTGCATGGCAATCTAATAAAAGGGTTACGAGCTTGTCGTGATGCTAATGGCAGTAATTTTGAACACTGTGAATTAGGAGTTTGCACTTTTATATTCACTTTCACTGTGAAGATATTGCTTTATTATAGTTAAAAACACTTGAATTTTGAGAAACAGTTCAATAATACCTTAAAATAAGCCATTTTAATTTTGTGTTGAAATTTTTTCGCCAAAAACACTACATCAATTCACTACGCACTCATGACGTCATCAGTTATATTGTCAGTGTCATTTTCTGTTATAAACACGTTATTTTGCAGATAAATTTCCTAAAGTAACTTTTACAAATCCCGTATTAGGTAGGCGTTACTTATTTAATCACATGTAAAACGCAAATAAAGCGAATAGAGTGTTGTGTTTAACAATTTTTAAACGCGAATTAAGAAACTAATATAACCGATGAAGTCACCGCGTGTTTTGCGTACTCGTTCAATTACTAAAACTTCATGTTATTTATTTGTTGAAATTTTAATTTGATGGACGATAGAATACTGTTTAAATATCAATAAGTGCTTTAGTATAACAAGTACTTCATTTTAATAATATCAAAAAAGCAAATTTTCACATAGTGAAAACACCTAATTGTACAAGACCTAGTTAGTAAATATTGAAATTAAAAGACTCAATAAAATAAAAACATTTTTTATTCGCTATTTAAAGGGCCGTATCTCGGTAGTAACGCATTCCCGCACCCACATTAATAAGAAATTTTCATCTTATTTTTATTGTATGCTGCATTAAATCTCAGATGCTTACCTCGAACTTTAAACTCAGAATTATTGTAATAAATACTAACTAATAAATAAATTCAAGAACCATAAGTTTCAATTTTCAGAATCAGTTTTCTTGAAAATGGTTCATTTTATCGAGATGAGCTAAGAGTACCTTTTTTACGTAAAAATCTTTGAAATTTTACAATCTTGAACGAAGACCGTAATGAACTGAAACGTAAAAAGAATGGGGTTATTTTAGCTCATAACCTTCCCGGTATGTGACGTCCCTGACTAAAATTTTTAAATTCGGAATTCAGAATAGAATTCAGCTTCAAAAGTTTATACAATGTATGTATTTTCGATATTTGATTATTGACGGTTTCGGAAATATTGCGGAAATACCGTCTTCAGGGTGCCCCATTCGAAGGGGCGTAGCTTCTTTAGAAAGTATTTCCCAACCCATGTTGATAGGAACATTTTGTCTTATTTTTATCCGAGAATTACGCCTCCAGAACTTTTACGTTTATTTTTGATACACCCTGTATATGGTAAATACTTTATTTCTTTACTTCAATAAAGTGACACAATTCTTATTTTCCGCATAAACTAATTTATTTATTTTATGATTAATAATCGTTAGCAATGTTAAAAAGCTCATAAAACATTATTTTTGATACCTGGGTTGAATGAATAAAATTCTTAAGGATTAAGATAAATGTAAACATTTTACTGAAAAAAATGCATATATAAAAAAAAAGATTTTAATGTCACTCGCATTCTATTCTCGCACTACGGATTTTCAAACAATTACGACTTGGATTGTATAATGAATATACTGCACTTACGTTCGATATGACATCTTAAGTCATCTGGGCTTCAGTCATTAATTTACTATTCTGTGATATTGAGGATTCTCGTAAGACCATGATTTCCTGGTAGTCGGTAGCTTCATTCTTCCATGTATTCAATTGGTAAACTTTCATCCAACATCTCAACCTTCACACACATTCCCAAGCAGTTTACATTGTCATTTGCCTCCATGTAGGTATTAATTTTACAAATAATATCCGTTAAAATGAAGTACACATGCTCTGCAATACCTGTAATTAAAACAGACACTTTGTTTTTCGAAGCATAGCTTAATTTTATCTCCCAATATACTTCTTTAGAAATAGATTTTCGCTGGAGTCCATCTGTGATAGTTTTGTCGATTTCTGCATAATCTTCAGTGGAAAAGATGTGTATATTAACCTTATCTGCACTAAAATCTGCAGGCCGTGGTTTATTTAATTTCATAGTCAAATCCCTGCTGATCATTAACACATTTTCATCTAGATTTTTTAACTTTATCACTCTAAATATGAAGTAAAAACGTCTTGTATTTTCCCCGGTCGCAAGCTTTCCTAAGTCAATATCTCCTCTACATGTTGCTATGACGTTTTTTATCAATCCGATTGTATTCATGAAATTGACGCGTTCGGCATTTACTTCTTTCTTTCTACGATTACTAGTTTCTAACTTATCTCTTACATTCTCTATCGTTTCCGATAAAAGATGAAACAAATCCATGCCTTCTTCTTCACCAATGTATTTCACAATCTTATTCCAACTGTTGACGAGTTCAATTTTGTCCATTCTGTTTAAATTTTCTAATGAAGTCCCAATTACGAAGTGTTCTGTAGCGAAATGGTAAAAATAGCTGTGTAACTCGGACTGTTTCCTGGTCTCACCATAGTTATTATTTCTAAACCGCTCTGCCATTTTCTTAGCAAGAACAACCCACTGCGCACATCTATCTTGAAAGTGTGTATTGTAATTGGAGATTTGCTAAAAGAAATGTATAGTTAGATTCATATTAACAAATTGACAAAAAATGTGCGTTTTCGTGAAGTATGAATAATATTCAAAAAATCTTAAAGCACATCGTATTTTCACAACACAGGTTGAACCTATGCGAGAAAACCTTAATCGATTATGTATTAATAGTAACACTTACTTGTGATGTGTTTGAGGATGATGGGATCTCTTCAATGCCTTTTCTTGATTGCATCATATTGGAAAATTGTTATTATCACCAGATGTTCACTTGTAAGTATTAAATTTGAACTGATGCCTACTAATTCTTGCACAAGGTATTTATAAGAATTTACAATTCTTTCTTCCAATACATTTACATTATTCTACGGGACTTTGAATAAATTAATTTTTATTGGGGCATCTTAACAATAGTAGCAATTGTCAGAAACATTAAATCCTTTCTTGGCAACCACATATTTTGCATTGAATTAGAGGTGGGATTTATGAATCGGTCAATAAATTGCTTTATCTTAGATTAAATCATGTGTTTATCAGGTATTAGGGTACCGTTTGGGATAAAGTAATTTATTTAAATTAGTGTAGCAGGTAATTTATTTGATTTCTTGGAATTGGAAAACATTAAGTGAATATTACCAATTTTGAAAATATGGTTCACAAGGTCCCACTTTCCACCTTAATAACTTGTCAATATTTTAAAATATCGATCCGTTTTTTGAGAGAACTTAGATACAAGTTTTTTTCTGGAAAGGACACTCGCAAAATTTTCCTTATGTGGCAGTTTTTTTAACTGACTTCAAAAACGTTAGACTCGCTTGTTTTTTTTTTTTTAAGTTTACTCAGTCATTAGCCGGGATTAGCTTAAGCGAGTTTTACAAACATTTTTGCAAACCATAGAGTACAGTTTTCTTTTAAAAGTGAATTGCACTAAAAAGTAGGATATAATTTTTATTCAATGATTAACTTAGAAAATGATGATGAGAGAGAAAATCATTGGACGCCCATAAAATAAAATATATTATCTTTATCAACAATCAGCATTGTGATAAAACGTTATGAATAGTATGTTGTAATATAACAGCAACACCAATACTTTATGAGCGCCCAATGGTTTTCTTTTTCATCATCATTTTCTAATTTAATCACTGACTAAAAATTATTTTCTTATTTCTAGTACAATTCAGTTTTAAAAGAAAACCATTGTTTTTAAAAATGTATTTTTTACTTTTAGTTTCCCGACTGCTTCATTTTTTTAATTCAAACTCCATCATTGCCTTTACTCTTGTCAAACTCTCTCATTTGATACCCATATCAAGGGGATTGTAAAAATTAGGTAATCCGCCATTTTGTGTAGGCCGCCATATTGGATTTAGAATAACACATAGCTTATTGTATTCTACTTGTTATACTTCCCTTTTCACTTGATACCCATGTTGAGGGGGTTGTAAAAGAATGAGGGATCCGCCATTCCGTGCTGGCCGCTACATTGGATTTAGAATGACCTTACACAGCTTATTGTATTCTACCCTATATACCCTTTCATTTGATAGCCATGTCGAGGGGGTTGTCAAGAAGTAGGTAATCCATCATTTTGTGGTAGCCGCCATATTGGATCTTTCATAATATTGAATATACTCATTGTATTGTCTTCAGAACCAAAGTTTTGTGTAAAATTTCAGCATGATTGGATATCGCAGTGATCAAAGATTCGATCACCAGATTTCAACATACATACATACACACAATGCAATAGTATTTGGCATATAGTTAACACAATTGGAAAGAAAGCCACCTATTATAGTTTTAGTGAAAAACATCCATGGTCATCCGAAGAAATACTTCAACTATGGTGGAAATTTGTAAAGGCAATTACGAAAGCCTTCCATATTAGGCATCTATTATTTAATATTAAGTTTTGTCGGATTACCACTCTGTATATTGTTTTGTTCAAAAGTTACTAGGTTTTCTCTATAATAATAGGGCTAACTACATTGCGATTATTCTTCTCATATGTCATTTCTGAATTAATTTTGTATTTATTTGTATGTATTTTTAAGTTGTCACATCGCAAACTTTTTTATTTTCGAAAATTATTTAAAAAATTTCATGATTATAACATACTTGTATTAAATCAAGCAGGTATAATAATTATCAGATATTTAACAAATTTAATATATATTCATTATTTATGCTGATATTGAATATACGAAATAAGTTTTGCAGAACAATCAGGACATTTTGGACTTTAAGATAAATTACGGAATAGTACAAATCTGTGCCTTCTGACAAATGAGTGAGCGAAATAAGGATCGTTTAAATGTAAATTTTTCGTGCCAAGGTATCATTAATATTCTTCAATGTGTTGATCTACTTTATTTTGTTTCCTGGTGAAATAAAGATATAATCTAATTTGAGGTGTATACTTAGGTAACTGATAATTACATGTTGCCGGCTTTCTGAATCATATGCTGATATTTTTTAATCTCTAATATTAGATATTGATTTTACATGAAATAAACATTAGAGAAGTAAGAAAACTGCAACTTTTTTGACATCGCCATTTTCTAATAAAAGTTTCGAAGCAATTGAAATGCCCATACGCATTCTAGAAGTTTCATGATATCCCTACAAGTAATAAAATCAGTCCTGGAGATTTTACAACAGCAAATCGACATATAATTGTTGTTGTTTCTTAACCACACACGTCTTTCTTTTCAATAATTGTTTTTGTTGGCCTCATTAATTTAAATGATTTGATTTGATACTACAAATAATGCAATATATTACCTTAACAATTATTTATAGGGCTCTGTCTGTACGGTGGTTAAGAGGGAACACCACGTAATGCTAGTGGGGAGGGGGATAAAGCACCAAATTAGGAGATATCTCCCTTATAATCAAATTTTATCCTAAAATAGTCTTCAACAATCCTGTAGTATTTATTTATGTACAACTTACACATATTTTCATTTAAACAACGTCACCCAATTTGCAGAAAAGAGCTTCTTGTTAATCGTAATTTTAATGATTAACAATAAGCTGCACGGATTTAGAGTAAACCATTCTACAAAGTTATGGCCTTATTTGCAGATTTATCTAAAGCATTTGACTGCGTGGATCATGATACTTTACTTAAAAATTTGGATGGTTATGGGTTACGTGGCCAATGCAATAGGTTTTTACGATCCTATCTGATGAACAGGAAGCAGTTCTTTAAATATTACGGCAAGAGATCGGAGGATATGATGTAACGTGTGGAATGCGCAATAGCATCCTTCGTTACATTTTCTAACATTTATTAGAAAAATGTAATAATCAAACATTTTATTCTCCTATACTCTGGTACTATAACGAAGTATTCCTAGGCAGATTTGAAATTGTCAGTAGCTTATGCTTACGCATCAGTATTTTAAACAGCGCATGCTCGATAATATTCAAATTAAATTAAATAAATAAATCGAACTAACTGAAAAATGAAGTTGAGTCGAGTATTTATAATAAAGTCGGATAGTCACATGAAACGTAGAACTATCAGTAGCAATATAGATCTTTTATTTCATTTAGTATTTAATTAACAAAAGAGAACTATTTTTTGGGCGGAGCCACGTGACTGCCAGTCCGGAACATATCGAACAATACGCCGCGCTAGACTAAATTCCTTCTCTTTCACTCGAGCCGTCCTTCGAGATGGACGTAATTGAAATTTTGTTAGACCCTAAAGGGGATATTAATATGAAGGAACCTTATAGACGTATAAAGTAATAGTTAAATAATTATATATCTATAAATACCATCTAACGTTTAAAAGTATTGTTTTAGGTTTTTTTTCTATAGCATAACAAATTTCCTTTTCACGTCGAAGTGATCTCATTGTTACATTTTTGCTTCATGAAAAATTACCTATGTTCATCTTTTCTCAATAATTAGTAATTAAGCTCTACAATACTACGTTTCCCTTTATTACGAAATCTTTTGACACAACTCATATTCAAGACTTTCCACCAAGTAAAACTAAACGTACGAAATGTACGAGCATGTTCTTTATGATTTCATAACCTCAAAATGGAATTAAAGCCACGTTAGAATCATTTCAATTGAGAAAATGGAGGTCATCTGACATCGAACCACCTACACAACTTTTAAATCTATAATCATCGGAGAACAGGGGCGTATTTAGGAATTTCTCTCATCAGAATTTTTAAAACAAAAGGTTAGTACTTTTGATTATTACCTCATATAAAAGGGATTATTTTCACTTATAGTAGTTCTTGCTTCATGAAAGCAATGTACCTAGTTTGGATGATAAAGCCAAGTATCTTAAGTTTAAATCTTAGAATCAAACATCGTTTGTAAGATTTTGTTTTTTTAATTCTTTGTAATATATTTTAATTCACAGTTACCTTTATCTTGATTCGTTGAAATTTTTCGTCGTATTGTATATGCACTTTTGTTTGGTTATATATGGTAATAGTCGTGGTGCATTTTGTTGTAACGAGTGTATATAGAGTCGATCTGGTGAAGCCATGGGGCATTTCGTTGTAATATATGTTTTATGAGTATTGCGATACCGTTACGAGACCTTTTTTGTAATATAGTTATTTTGTCTCTAGTAAAATTCTCAAGTTTACCTCGAAGTTAGGTAATGGTAAAGCCCCAGGCCTTATTTTGTAATATATCTTGTGTCGCCATTTTAGTATATCTAATGGTGTAAATTTTGTGTTGCATTTTAGTATATCTAATGTTGTAAATATTTTGTTTGTTGGATCATTTGCGAGATACCTTTGTAATATATTTCGGTTTAAATCTCGTAAGTGCGTGCTCACATTTTGTTGTAATATATGATTTTTAGTATTGAGGTAAAGTTGCGAGATGTATCTTTTGTAACATATTTTTTTGTCTCGTAAACATCTCAAATTTATCTTGCTGTTGAGCAACTTGTAATATAGTTTATCTTGTACATATTTCGGTTTGATATTTTGCTACACAGTATCGCTCATGCTGTGATAGCTCATTCTTTTTTTTGTAATATAATGCTTTGTAATATAGTTCTATTGTATATATGTAACATTTGTCTTTTGTTTATTTTTATCTTTATTTTTCCTTGATTATACTAAGTAATCAATGGCGCCCAAGCCTTGAACTCACTGCCATTCTGCTCTCCGTATCTTTACTGTGCTAGCCAGGTTAAACCAGTGACGCTAACCACGTCGCTCGTAGGGTGGCCCACCACAAGAACCACCTGGGCAAACGTAAGACCTTTTCAAAATAAATAGCCACAATGGATATTAATATTGGAGTTCCCTAAGGAAGTGTCCAGGGCCCGCTCCTATTCATATTATATATAAATGATATTGAAAACTTTATTTCCATTTTTCACTGTGCTTTTTCTGACGATATGTCTCTCTTGTCTTGCAATCAAGATGCTAATATAATGTCTAACCTTGTTTAAAAAAAAATTATTTATAATATCCTGTTTTGGTAATCCATTGATAGTTATAATACAAGTATTTGCTTACATATTTCAGTTGATTGTGAACTTTAGAAGAAGCCGTACCGAAGATGTCGAGACACGTGTCTGTGGATGTTCTAAAGTTTTGTGTTACTGCTATATCGGTAAGTGCTTTTATTTTGATTATCTTTGGGTTTCATTGAGCAGGATAATTCAAATTAAAAATAACATTATGATAACAGTTGACTGTACATAATGGGCAAATTTTCTTTCTTATAATTGTGTGAGAAGGAGATATGTTTTAAACCTATCTGTGATAAGTATTTTGTAATAGTTTGAATAATTACTAGTGTTTTCTGGTAATATATTTATTCGTTTGTTTCTATTGTAATAGGACTTTTACAATTCCAAGAAGTTGCATTTGCATCTAATTATACTTCCAGCGCATTTTTGTTCTATCTATTTACTTCCCAAGTACTGAAAGGTCAAAGTGCAATTCTTGAAATTTAAACATTTTTTTTTAATTGTTCAAACAAATTGCAAACCCTTAGCAGTACTCAAATGCCATACCCACGGAACTGAATCGAATGCTACCTAAAAATATTTTTCTCGAGTAGCGGCAAATTAATGCACGTGATTACATGGGAAACCGTTTAATTACACTGGCACTGGCTAGAAATAAATAATTTTAGAAAATTAAAAAGCACGCTTTAGAAGACCAACTAAAACTATTTAAAGAATTACACCAAAAGGAAGAAAATAATTTGTAATTGGTCTAATTAATATACGTATAAGCGTTGGGCGCCCTATGAGTAAAATCTTCTGTTTTTCTGAGTTATATGAGTGCCCCACGCCTTTACGTTTATTAGTTAGAACCAATTACACATTATTTTCTTTTCTCTAGTGCATTATTTAGCAGTTCCTGTGGGCTTTTAAAAGTATGTTTTTGTTACATCACTAGTTGGCCCTAGAAAAATTTACAATGGTATCATGGGTGGTAACCAAAGGCAATTCAACCAACACACAAGTAGTAACGGCGTACGGCTAGCTGATCTGGTCCGTAGCTGGGATTTGGTGGATTCAATTTTTTTTAATCAGCCGGAGGGTGAACCAATATCGTTGTGATCTCTTACTAAGCTAGTTTGTTCCGCCACTCAGAGCTAACTTAAAATGATGTAAGTATTATGAGCGCCATCCACAAAAGAATTAAAGAGTTACTGTTACCCCTGTAATGGTGAAACCAACCACCGTGGAAAGATTTGACCTTATGGCGGACAGTCAAACAGAAGAAAAATTAAAAATTAAATTTTATGATAATAGATACACACCTATTAATAACTTCAAAAAAATCATCAGTATATAAAAAAAGTTAACACATTTGATCAATATAAAATATAAAATAATGTTATTAATTACCAAATAAAAATTCACAGATCTTGCATCTTTCGCAAGTATCTTAAGCGTATTGAAAATACCAGATGCAACTATACTGCTCTTGGAGTCCACGGATGGATGGCTAGGATGATAGGTATTTTCAGCATTCGCATTAGGTACCATTAGCGATTAGTGATAAAATAAAAGAAATAAAAACTTTTATTAAATTTAATAAATACCACTTGGGTTCATTGTAATTGGATCCAAGTTCATTGACAATTTTTTTTTAGATTAACCCAGCTATTATCTGTCAAATTTTGCCATAAAGCTTGTAGAACACCCTGTATAGTGTTTTTCTACTGTACTTTTTTATTTCATACTTAGATGTGTTTGATAATTTTATTTACATAATTTTAAATATATTTATTTGTCCATACGATCGAATTAAGCTAGTCCATGTTTTATTGGGTTATTTTGTTTTTATAATGTTAATTTGAAAGTGACGGTGTTCTGGCGGCGCAGCGGCCTAAACAGATCTGTCGCTCTCGATACGTTTTTCGTAATATGGGTCCTATATCACGCGGCCAGTAGTATTTTCAATATTAAAATATTTACTAATATTATCATAATTTCCAAAAATATTTATAGCTTAATTCATTCATTACTAAAAGAAAAGAAACGCTTTATGCAATTAAAGTTACACAATAAATACTATACAATAAATGTGATACGAAAAATCATTGAAAATTTCAGAATCTCACCAATCCTCCTGGCGATGGATATTGGATGAGGGCTCTCTGGTAGTTTTTTCAGCCTCTCCAAACACAAACGGCCCGTCGACGTGGTTTGACGTCTTGTTAATCTGTATAACGCTAGGGGTTATGCTATTGATTTGGATTGACTGGACTAAACTGGACTTGACTAAACTAATTTTGATTGGACTAAGCTGAACTTGACTAAACTGAATATGACTGGATTACCTTTCTTATGGTATCTAGCATGCATTTAACTATCAAGGAAAGTAGTGATTTTCCTTGTATTTGTATTAGAAAATACTAATATGTTATAATACTAGCATTGCAATACTTGTAATTATACTTGATAGTTGTTTTACTTATAATAATTATACTTATAAGTTAAAGTATTTGTATTTATTGTATTATTTGTAATTAACAGAAATAGTATTGTTGTATGTTAAGTTTGGCAGCAAAACTCTACGTTTGGGAAGAAGAAAAAATGTTATCAGCATTATGGTTACCTTCAGTTAGATTAAATTAGCAGAATTGAAGAATATGGCTGAAAGCCGTTAAATACTACTAAGTGGAATTAATTGAATAAATTTAATTACCTTTTATTAGATAGACCACTAAGAGAAAATTTGATAACACCAAAGAGAGACACCTCGTATTAAACACTTTGAGTAACTTAGGCTGCGCCAGAATTGGAAATGACCGATTCGGCGCCAGATAATAAAAATGCTATCCTCTCTCAATTAACATATTGCTACCATTCTTCATAAACTAAAAATAACTAAATATTTGGATCCGCGTTCTATGTAACCCACAATACTTCCTGCTGTATATTATTTTGATAACCAATAATCAATAAACAGGTGCTATGAAATATAGATATATTTGCTATTCGAAGGAAACCTCTGTGGTCTACGAGAGCTGTTTTGGAGTTTGGAGTTTGTGGGAGGGCAGTCACATTTACGTGACCGCAGCACCTAGGCCCCATTGGGCCCCCTGTACGTCCTCCCGAGGGATACAGGATTCCACCTAGGCCTCCAACCATCCTAATCTTGTGAAGAAGGTGGTGATGCTGCCTAGGGGAATATCCCTCAAGTCGGCCAGTGTAGGCCAACGTTCTCCCAAAATGGATTCTCTGCTAGAGGAGACTGCCGGGCACTCACAGAGTACGTGTTGGACAGTCTCGTCTTCTTGTTCACAACCTCTGCATAGGGGTGTGTCATTTAACTTCATGTTATAAAGGTGCTTCCTCAGCTGGCAATGACCAGTAAGAATTCCTGTCGCGAAGCGCAGGTTCTTCCTGGACATTCCCAGGTAGATCATCGTTGTATCCTTGTCAGGGTATCTTACGAGAGCTGTTAGAAAAAACTGGAATACAAAAAGAGTCATATGATTTAAATATGAAAATATAATAAATGTGTACATTCCTAAATTTAAACAGATTGCTTATGATAATTTAATGTCTGGGCTTTTGTTAGTAGAGTACGGTAAATGCCTGCACATATTTCTCAAAAACTAAGTTTAGTTTAATAGAATTTAATGAAATTACTTAAAGTTCCCAGATGTACGCAACATGTTTTAAATTATTTATTTATTTTCTTCTTTTCAGTTTTGTCTCATTTAGACTTGTGCGTTTCGGAAGCAGTACCACAGATCAAATACATAAATCAAGCGTGTCACTTAATAAAATTCACAAATAACGAAACCAATTTGTCATCTTGAAGCCGCCATTTTGAATTTTGACTAAATCTTCATAATCTACAACCTCCATAACCTTTTGATACCTATCAAATAATAAGTGATAAAACTTATCCGCCATATTGACACCGCCATTTGGAATTCTTGAATATCTGTTACATATTTATCATCTGTGACCTCACAAATCCATAGATACCAATTTTTAGTAGAATCAGATATATAATGACAATAAACTGTTCGTTATTGTTGAACCATCATACGATTTTGCTTTAAAAATTGCAAAATGTGTTACAACACTTTTTAACATAAAATGGTACAGGTTAAGCTAATAAGATATATCGAAGATAATGTTTACATCTAGTATAATATTAATGGTGACTTATTTGGTAGATGCTGCTATTACTACAAATGTTTGGCAGGAAACGTGGAGCTATTCATTGTACTTAATATTAGATGAGTTTCTAGAAGAAGTGAAATATAAAGTAGATAACATTTGATTTTACAAAAGTTTTAACCATGTTTGGCTAAATAATGTATACTGTCTTTATAAATCGCTGACAAAACTTTGTTTTCCCAGATAAAAGTCAAAGGAAAATAAGTAAATTTTGATACTGCACTTCTTTGTGTTTATGTTTACATAAATTACAAGTCAAGCTACGAAAACAATGGAAACTAGTTTAAGGAGATAAAATTTTATAAGCATCACTAGATTAGAAAAGTGAGAACAAAAAAAGTAGCATTTAAACTGAATTGTAATGTAATAAATGCAATAAAAGTATTAACACTTACAAGAAAAATAGTCTTTAAAATGAATTGTAGTATAATAAATGCAATAAATGTATTTAACACTTTTATTGCATTTATTACATTACAATTCACTTTCAAGGCTACTTTTTTTTATTCTACTTTTCTAACCTTATTATTATAAAATGTATTCATTTTATCATTGTACATTAACTAAGGTGGTATTTTGTATAAGGTTGAGATGCCAGTTACAGGTAATGAAGACAACGTGATCTTAGGGGATTTTCAAAATTAGATACGCTTGTGCAGATTTATATAACCGCCATCCGTCCCAACGACAAAAACCTTTTCGGCAATAACTGTAAAGTATTACGTATTATATTTTCAAGTTGGGGTACGTATTATTGCTAGTTATTAACTCAATACAGAGCCTTCGAGCTAGGAAATTTCAGTACAGCCCGTGTGAAATTGCTCTTTTATTAGAAATGTCACAAACGCGGGTTATGTGACTCGGGAACGGGGTGAAATGACACCATTTTAGCGAATATTTGATTAACTAGGAGACCGGTGGACTCATAAATGTTATAATTGGTCAATCGTTTACAAATCATACTGTAAACTGAATAGAAACCAGTGGAGAGTTTTTCCTTATATGATAAGGTA
The DNA here is from genome assembly GCA_963583905.1 of Stenurella melanura. Classification (NCBI taxonomy): domain Eukaryota; kingdom Metazoa; phylum Arthropoda; class Insecta; order Coleoptera; family Cerambycidae; genus Stenurella; species Stenurella melanura. The sequence continues at coordinate 70,564,807 of OY757312.1, read as the reverse complement.
AAATAGGAAGGCATTGGCAACACAGAAAGAGTTCTTTACCTCACTGGGCTTAGATAGCTTTATATATAGAGTAGATTCAGTCATTATTAAAAGAATGATTTATATTTATGGGAAGCTATTTTGGTCCATATTGTACTGTACGCACTGCCAATTGCCGGTCAAGTTAAGTGCACTAGAAAAGGGAGATCCGCATTCATGAGTCCAGGTATTTCAGAATTATACCACCTTGATTTGCAAAAATTCGACGCAAGTAATTTTGGAAGACTTTTTGGTTAGCCTTCGGTGTGTTAACATTGTCATACTTTCAACGTGGTAATTATTAGTGTCAGAAGGGTACATTTGTGATTTTAGAGGTTTTGTTGTAAAATTTAACTTAATGTCATTAAATTACAAAGTAAACTTTAAACCATTCACATTGTCGCTGGTAATTGACGTTTTATTAACTAGTTTTGGAATTACTAACTTCATGAAAGTTAATTGCATCAGTTTCTTTTTTGCCCTTCAGGTTCAATCAGTTCGTGTCTTATTGTAAACTAAATCATCACTAACATAGTCAAAGTAACATTTGTGCTGAAGTGATAGACAACGGTTCTTTTGATTCTCTTTGCTTAAATTTTAAATATTATTTTCTTCTGTTATATTTCTAAACTGATTATCTTCGTGTTTCTTTTACTGTAAATATAGTATGTAAGTGTTGTCGTACTTTCAACGGGGTAATTATTGGTGTCAGATGGGTACATTTGTGATTTTAGAGGTTTTGTCCTAAAATTTAACTTGTCATTAAATTACGAAGTAAATTTTAAACCATTCAAATTATTGCTGTTAATTGACGTTTTATTAACTAGTTTTTGGAATTATTAACTTCATGATAGTTGTTTACATCAGTTTCTTTTCTACCCTTCTGGTTCAATCAGTTTGTGTCTTATTGTAAACTAAATCATCACTAACAAAGTAACATTTTAACATTGGAAATGTTTATGTTTTCGTATATGGGGTAGAGTTACCAGTTTTGGTTCAAGGTCAAAAAACAGCGGTGTCGCAGTCGACTGAGATTATCGTATGCAACGGCTGATATACGCAAATGTAATATGGGTTGCATATATCACAGGGGGTCAAGTTGCCAGTTTTCATTTAAGGTGCATCGTGCTATTTCCTGACGAGGCGAGGCCGAGTTCGGAAGAAGTTGAAAAAGTTTATAGTTTATGTATGGTTTTATCATTTCCAATGTCCCGATAATTGCAAGGATTGCGAAATCTTTGAATTTTTGCTGAAGTGCTAGACAACGGTTCTTTTGATTCTCCTTGTTTAAATTTTAAATAGTATTTTCTTCTTTGTTGTATTTCTAAACGAATTATTTTCGTGTTTCTTTTATTGTAAACATAATATGTAAGTGTTGTTGGAAATTCGAGTTTTATTTATTTGCTAATTAGTGGAGAAAGCACAATAAGAATCATAAAAGTTAGATAAAAAGAGGGTGTTGACGGGCCAGTGAGCACACCCGCGAACCACGTGTGATGGGGTCTCGCGTGGGACATTGGTAAGGTAAAAAAGTGCGGCAACCTGTCAACATGGAGAACCCGCAGGCCTGACAATGGGATAAGTTTTAAAAGTATCGATAATAAAGTATAACCGAAATATATCTCAAAATTATTCACGAATAAGTATCATATAGTAACCTAGTCAAGACGTAACCTAGTTTTCAGAGCGCCTATTCGTATAGACTTTGAAGAAAATCTGGTGTAGACTAACGATCATTCCTTGGTAGTCACATAGGGTAAATTTTACTAATTACCAAAGGAGAAAATTAATTTCGCGATTATAAGCAATAAAAAAGGCAGCACTATATTGATGTAAACGAGGTAATGGGGCTGTAACAGTAATATGTTTTATATCTTCACAGATTTTATTGATAAAAACGTTCCTTGGATATTTCGCAGACAACTTTCATACATTCCATCTAATATTTAGTATAAGAAACAACAATTTACTTATTCATTTTACGTACTGTGGATCTAATTCTTATCACACTAATATACGACCAAAGCCAATAAATGAAATCATTCTGAAATTATAATAACATATTTTTATCTGAAAGACAACACTGAAATAACATACCTCAAGATCTCTACCGTGACAAACGAACAAAACGGACGTTTTGTTTATGATGTGGTTTACCACGCAATCAGGTATTCTCTAGGAAGAGCTAGAAATTCTAAGGCATGTTCAAAACTCACATATAAGCGTCATAAGGGGAAGGTCTCTGGGGTCATCCATTAATTACGTTACGCAAATTTCATGGCTTTCTACTCCTCCCTCCACTATGTCATAGGTTGTCAAATTCGAGTCCCCCCTCGTTGTGTAACGTCACATATTTTACAGTATTAAATTTTGAGGTAAAATTTTCTTATTTTTGTATTTTTTTCAATTAAAACAACGGTATGCGTAGATGTAAATAATGTGATGTTACAAAAGTTTGACCCCGCTTGTCACACTTTATGGACCACCTCCCTCTCCCCCTAACAGCCAGTTTTTCAATGTTGAGTTAAAGTTGGAGTTAGATAACTCTTACTCGCACCTTAACTCGAGGCTAAATTCGAGTTAACGTTACAACTGTTTTTCATTACTATTTCTCATTCGAGTTAGTTAACTCGAGTTGTGTGAAATATTTTGTTATGTTGACATGAGAAGTATGAATTTTAACCATATTTTCGGAATTTTACACAAGTATTCTAATGTCTTCTATAGTTCTGTGATGTTAAAAATGTTACATTAACCTAACTTTCTGTGATATTATTTGTAAAATGTAATATTTATATATTTGTTTATACAATTTATTTTAACGAGGTCACTTTAATGATGGTCTGTTGATCGGCAATAGTGGCCATCCTGTGAAACTCTACCTTATGACGCATCTTGTGTGGATCAGAAATAATGTTGAGAATTTAGTTAATTAATCCCACATAAGAACGAGAAACACAGTGGAGAGGAGCATTAGCACTAAGGCTGCGCCTTAAAATGGATACCATACAGACAGTTGCAGCTACAACAATTCTCCATAACATAGCATGCGATGAGAGAAAACCAGTTCCCTCATGGAAAATAAACATTGCATGTTAATATTTATACAACACAAGATAACAAATATATATTCGTAGAATACGAAATAATATATTGCACTTCTTTTAATATATTATCTACAGTTCTTGGAGGCAAATGAAATCGCGCAAAAAAAAATCGTTTCGATCCCATTCTTCCATGTGGTTTGGCCTATATCTGATTACCTTGGGTCTTCTAGCTTTTTCATCACTGCTGTAAGCATTTACGTTAAAATCATAATCCATGATGCGTTTGAAAAATATCATAATTTATTTACACCATAAAATAATTTTAGGTTAGTTTTAAGCCGAAATTTGTAATTAACTCATACCTCGTCTAGAGTTATCTTAACCTCGATTTAACTCGAGGTTTCAAGTTAACTCGCATTTGAAATATGCAACAGTGCGCTTAATCCAGAGTTAACTCCAGTTCAAGAGTTAACTCGACATTGAAAAACTGGCTGTAAAAGTGTGACATAATTAATGGATGGACCCTCTCAGTGTCGCCTTTCAAAAAATGGTCACATGACAAAATTAATAATTACTTTTCTATGCAAATTTGGCAAAATATATTATTAACGTGTTCCCTATAAATAAATACAAAGATAGAAACCCTGAATTAAAGAATTTCCAAATTTAAATCTATAATAAATAAACTAAATTCAATATCATTTATTTTCCAATCTATAAAATAGAATGTATTAAAGCATTTATAACATATTAAAGGACGTAGATTGTCAGATTACAATTACTAATTAATAACATCAGGTCATTAGTTTCCAAGCGCTTTACATATGTAAGGAATATGCTGATCAAGCATTTAGCAATCATATAAATAGCCCAGAATGAATGGGCAGTGACAGTTCATTCGGGGAGTCCATTCTGGGAGTTCATCTGGGGACCCATCTCTCCCAACATGTGCCTTTGGTAAGAATACATTATTTGCTCTTTATTTTATATTTGTGTGTTTCTGACTTTGCTGTTTGACTGCAACCATTTTTATTGTTTGATTAATAAATATTATTTACTATTCAATTTGTGTTTGATAATTTCCAATTAGGAAAACCTCTCGTAGGCCAAGTAGTCCCTTATTTTAATAGTCATAGACCAGCGGTCGTGACAAAATGTATTATTATATGTTCAGAATAATATCATTCATTGGCTACTAGTACACTATTGTTGTCAGAATTAGAGTAACAGTGTTTTAGATTGTTTGTAGAAAGTTTAAGGGGTAACACAGCTCTTTCAGCCTTTCTTCACATCGACCTAAAAGATCTTTTGTGAATTATTCTACAAATAGTAATCACCCAGGACACCCAAGGTTTTTACAAAGCTTGTGAATTTCCTGGGGGATAATTTTCCTATGTCTTCAGGCGTTAATTCTTTGTCTAGATACTTTAACCTAGTGCGGACTCGGCAGTATACATAATGAATAAGTAATATGTCGTTTTTCCTATCAAATATTAGATGGAGTGTATGACAATTGTCTGCAATATAGTCAAAGAATGTTTTCCGCAATGTAGCATTTATGTTATTTAAAGGAATTTCTAAAAATATACATTTTCTGGTATTTTTTGTGTTTCTTTATTATTTTAATTTTAATTGGTTACACTTATAAAAACTTGAATATTTTTCATGTAAAATAATTATAACAAAAGCAATTATTTTTCACGATTACTTTTTCTCATTTTTCATGGTTAAATTATTCTTTAGGAGAAAGATTTAATATCGTCATAAAAATATAATAAGGAAAATATAAAACGGTATAAAATGGCAAATAAAAAACACCCTTTAATTAAATTTCATTTTAGCAGATAACATTAACGTCCAATAAAAAGTTTAATATTGCTTTTACTCAAGGTATGGTTTATGAATTTATCACTTGTGGTAACCAAGTTCTTTTTGTCAGTTGCAACTTGTATCGATGACTGTAGAAATTTTCAATATGTACTGAATCAACCTTGGTTTAAGATAATAAATTATGTCTTAATATCTCGAATTTCGTATAAGATCATGAAGTTCTCAAGGAAACAAATAACATATGAATACGCATACAGTATGATAATAAAACTAGTTCTTATAAAGGCTTGGGTATAATAATCGACGCTAATATTTCTCTTAATGACCATATAACTTTGAGTATATTTGAAGCTATAAAATTTTACGGATTCATTATAAGAAATTGAAATAAAAAAGACATTACAGTGTTAAAGAGCTCATATGTTTATTTTTCTAGAAAATGCAATAATAACACAGGCACACAAAACAAAATAATCCAAAGCTAAATGCTTGTGGTTCTGGAAAAATTACCCTAGAAGTGTTAAAATGCAGTTTTCCAGTAATTGGTGACTATCTCACTCACATTTTGCATTGTTGCCTGGAACAAGGGTATTTCTCTGACCAATGGAAAGAGGCACTAGTTAGTCCTTTGCTAAAGGTTAATAGTCTTCAAGATATATCTGACTTGCGTCCAATAAGCATTTTAATTGTTCTCTCAGAAATTCTTGCGAAAATTGTACACCAGCAAATAAATGATTATACAAAGAACATAAAATTATTCCTTTATTTCAGTCAGGTTTCCGAAAGGGTATAACATCTGCCTTAGCAGATGTGGTCGGTAAAATTTTTGGAGCCTGAGATAACAAGCAAGCTACAGGTTTAGTTCTGCTTGATTTCACAAAAGATTTCGATAAATTAAATCACTAACTTATGTGCAAAGTTGCACTATTTTGGTTTTTCCAATATAACTGTAAATTTTATCAAAACTTATCTGACTGGTCATAGTCAGAGAGTTTTTATTGAAAATAATTATTCTCGTAGACAATTAATAACATCCCGTGCGCCTCAAGGCTCTGTATTAGGACCTCTTATTTATCTCGCATACACAGCAGATTTATTTGTAAATATACAGCACTGGTCTGTGCAAGCATGTACCGATGATACACATTTTTACTTCTCATTCGATCTAGTAATTACGACACAGGTACAAATTTAATAAATATTGATTTTAGATTTATAATTTTGCTATAAAACTTAATTTAAAAATTACCCCAACTAAATCGACAGTAACAATTTTTAATCAACATATGTATTGCCAAATGCTGTGTGAAAATATAAACATTTCATTAGATAATAGTAGGCTAACAGCAGAAAATTAAAAAAATGTAGGTATCGTCTTTTAATCAAAAATCTATCTCTAACAGATGTTAATAGATGGGTTCAAATAACATACGTTGCGCCGAAACTTCTTTACGTCAATATACATTTAATTACTACAAAAATTAAAAAACAGGTGTAAATATGACAAGCGGGAGACCTTTTATTTGTCGAAATAGATACTAGGGAATATCGAAAAGAAATAAAGATAAAGTATAGAGAAGATCTTTATATTTCATACTCTTTTTCTTGAATTGGCACTTTTTGAGCAAATCGCTTGTGAAGATAATTAACGAATGAACTAATATGGTTCGCATATGCAGTCACTAAATAATATAAATTGCAGGATGCGTACTTTCGATATTACCAACGATGTTTGTTACTGTCTATATTTGATTTATTTGTTTTTGTATTTTATGGTTTCAATGGAATGAAACGTTGAAAAATAATTAAGTGTAACATATCATTGAATTCGTATTACAAAATGCTTTCCAAAAATGATGTAAAAATTGAATAGTATTTAAAATTTTGAAGTTTATGATAGCCCTGAGGCGGCGTATCATCGCCAAATAAAATGTAAACAATAGACATTATAAAGTACTCTAACAAAGAATTTTTGGATTTTTAATAAGTTCAATAATAGCTGATATACTTGAAAAAATAAAAAATTGACGCTCTATCTCTTACGGTTTCCGAAATTCCAATGATGAGCATCTAATTTGAATCGGCCTCTATATACAGGATAACCATCCTAAGAAATAATTCAACTATGGGAAGGGGTGGCCGCAAAAAAGCTGTTTTTCGTCTGTTGATTTCGAGCTTGGGAAAAATCGTAAAAAGGTTTATCAGGTGTCAAATTAATCGTCTTTAAAAACCAGAAGAGACGTTGTTCTTGTTTTTTTTGAAAATGTTCAGTAATTACCACTATTCAGGAGTTGAAATGACCCCAAATCCTAAAAAAGAATGTAAAAACATCAATAAATCCAAAAACAATTCTATTTGTATTATTTCTATCAAATCAATATGAAAAAGCAAAATTACGTATTTTTCTATTAAGAAGGGTTAAAAATTCTCCCATAGGTCCTCAAAAGAGGTGAAATTATAGATGAACGTAGTATAGCGCGTCTGAGGGACACGACAAAAATTTATAAGAGACAGGCGCCTGCCGTGCCTTCGCAACGATGTCAAGTTATATCTACTATCAAGGGGAATTCTAGTAACTTTTAAGACTCCCCAAGAGGAAAGAAAATAAATAAGATTATACTTACTGTGATTGCTACAGTCTACTCTCCATCGTACTCTGATGTCTAGTCGTGTACTTCTGATCAGATCTTATAAACTAGTATTTTACAAACACTTCTTAGACTATTAAGACTGTTGATAGATTCGGTGAGTACTCGTATCGCTACACAAACTTGACGGGATTAAAGTTGATCTATAGAAAGCAGTTATCCGATTCACGTTACAGAATCACACGCAAGTCGTCAACCTTAGATTTAGTGAATCAATAAAGCAAGTCATCAACCTTAGATCTAGTGAATCAATAAAGAATCAAATTCAAAACATATTTTCATTGATTGAAATAAAATTCAACAGTTAAAAAAATAGAAGTATTCAAGTCTAAGTTAATTGTATATAAGACAATTTGTCAAAGAGCACCACCTTTGGCAAGACGTTACGTCCCGAGGGATCATAGCTCATACAATGGTGAGACTATTGTGACAATCAACTGTACAAAAAGATTCAGACTTCCAGTCAAATATGATAATAAAATTGCATGTCGATCTTTTTGGAAAATTATTCACTTTTAATTTTGCACTGAAATTTTCAAATTGCTTGTATCTTTGTCAGGATGATTCGAGAACCTGTATATGTGAATTCAATGGTTTTCCAACTTGAAAAACGTACTAACGGCATTGAAGCCAAAGATACGTTTATACTTAAAAAAATTGCACGGAATTAATAATTACGCGTACAATTTTTTAAATAGCATATACCAAATAAAGCAAGTGTAAGTGCCTAAGACGCTAAGATGCTAAGACGACCGCCCTCTTTCAAGTGGTTAGTACGATAACGTAAAGATCTGGGCAACATAATACACCATCAGTGAAAGGCAACGGACTGATTTATAACGAGTGGAAGTAGTAACGAAAGCAGAAGATGAAAAGATAAGTTTTATTTTTATTTAGTTTTAAGTTCTATTTATTGGTTTATTAATCCTTGTCACGGGACAGATTATTACACAACAGAGAAAAAATTTAAAACTAAAATTGAAAAAGGTATTAAATATAGGCAATGAAATAGAAAATACCCGGAATTAGAAAGCGGCAGTTGAAAGTAATTACTGGGGAAACAAACAACTATTCTCTCAGGCCTCTTTCTCATAACCAACCGGCCATAAAGAGCTTTTTTATCGCAAGATAGGACACTTCCATCGTAAATGATTATTTACCTGTGGAATAGTTAATAAAAAAAGCTTCCTGCTGCGAGCGAATGTGTGTATGTCTTGGCAGACAAACGAAGTGAACGCAAGTGGGTAGAAAGAGGTTCATACTGCTAGATTCAGAAATAGAAGACCTGAAGAATAAATAAGGAGATGATGGTAGATGGAAACTTAAAAGAAGCATGGACGCTAAAAAGAAACATCTTACAAACGCCTACACTTCCCATCCGGTGATGACAGATGGAAGTTAAAAAAGAAGCATGGAAACTTAAAAGAAACATCTCACAAACACCTACACTTCCAATCCTATATTCCTACCCGTCATGTGGGTCTCGCTGCTGACAACAAGCATATCCAATGTCCAACCCGGCGTATGCAGCCGGTCCGGCGATATATAAAACATCCGAGATTTGGTTCTGGCACGCGATCTGGCCGTCCGTTAGTCGTGTTGGACGGAGGACCAAGCTGCGTGTTGGAACGAACCTCCATGGATGTCCGGTATCGGCAGCAATGCTCACCTTAGGCTGGAAAATAAATCAATCAAATCAATCAACGGCATTGAACCCAAGGATACAGTTTTGGCGTCGAGTCGACGTCAAGCGTCCCCTATGGCGATGCCCGCCTAGGCCTTTTTATGAGGTACTTTGGGTCCGTCGGGATCGATTCCTCGACTTTGAATTTTGAGAACATTTTTATTAGACGTACTGTGGTTCGGACTCGCAGTATTCTCCTTCGCCAGGTTTTTGATCTAAGATGATGTCAAAAGGCGTTTTTCAATCTTTTATGAAGTGACAATTTTTCTAAGTGAATTTTTTATGGGAATTTGGTCTGAAATTAATGTTTCTTAAATATTTTTATTATTTCGGATGAAACGTTTTAGAGGGTTCATCAACAAAATCATCCTCAAAATAACAAAAAGATCAAAAATATTTTTAAAAATTCAGAAAATAAAATATTCAAATGTTTCAAGTCATGACAAATATATGAAAAATGTTTTACCCCCGCCGAGGGCCTATGGGTGAACTTTTAACCGTTCTTGGCAGAAAATGCATAATTTCGCTTTTTTAAGATTGATTTAGAAATAGTACAAATAGAATTATTTTTCAATTTATCGATGGTTTTCAACTTTTTTTAGGATTTGGTGTATTTCAGCCCCTGAATAGGGGTAATTTCTGAACATTTTCAAAACATCAAGAAGAATGCGTATTTCGGATTTTAATGACGATTCATTTGAACTCTGCTAAATATTTTTACGATTTTTCTCAAGCTCGCAATCCGTTACAAAAATACAGGCGGATTTTGTGGTCACTCTGTAAAGATATTTACGTAAACCTTAAATATTTAGCACCTTCTATTTATTATTTAATTTTTTCTGTATCTGATCACTTTGTATATTTTTTTAACCAAAAGTTATCAGATAATTTTTTTACCATAGTGATAATAGCATTCCAATTATTATTATCCTATGTCGTTTCTTACTTAATAATTTGTTAAAGTGACCATCCTGTGTCCGCTGAAAATGAGAATAATTAATGCATGCAATGATCAGGACGGTCTATCCGAGATCAATTGTTATCATGATTCAGTGCAGTATGTAGTGCAGTTGTTTGTGATTTTTTGTAAGTTACATACTTACATACTTACATATGTTATTTTATTCATATTTCTATATATAAATCTTTAATTTATAGATTCCATGTAATTTCGGGAAGAATTTTGATCGCTTGACAAGAGCAATAATACAATTAAGCTGAAACGCGCGGGAAACCTGCAAATAGCCGGAATCTTGAAAGAGCTATTAACGAAAAACGTAGTCATTAACTTCAAGTGTGCGCTGGATTGAGTCATCAATACAATCCAGTGGATTAACGCCTACTAGCTGCTTTAATGTATAATATGGCCACCAGCGATAACTAATTAATGCCGTATTTCATCTAAAATGCGGTTTAGAGTACTTTTATTCGTGTTAACAACAAAATGAATTATATATTTTTTGTTCAATTTCTGTCACATATCGATTTGAAGAAAAGCGAACATATTATCGTGAACAAATTAAATCAGGATGATCTACAGTGTGTCTCACTTCTCTCCTACACTCCATCGTATCTTACTCAATTCTTTCTGCAAATTCTCAGCATCGTATTACCCCAAATTCGGTCCGAAATTGCCAGGAAGCTCTTACCCGACTGGACAGAAACAACAAACTGACTCTGATCCGGACACCTGGTCACTGTGGCATGGAAGGCAGCGGAGTCGCCGATTTCTTAACCAGAGAATGCGCGACAAAACCTTACAGGACCAAAATCGGCACCTTACACATCTGCAAACTCTGCCAAGGCTGCTATCCTAGCCCGGGCTGAATTGAAAACAATCCAACACTGGCAGGAACTCAGGATTCATTCACACAAAAGAATTTATTCCATACCCGTAGAAGTCAAGAACTAGAAAACTATTACAGTTAAGTAGGCTACACCTAAGAACTCTATTTAATCTATACACTTGGCACTGCAGACTAAATCATCACCTACACAGAATTGGACTGGCGGAAGACATGGAATGCCGTCTGTGTCTGGAAGATGATGAAACGGCAGAGCACGTTTTATGTATCTGTCCTGCTGCAGAGAGAACCAGGTTCTCACTGTTTGGCAAAGGGCGACTGGAGACAGAGGACTTGGACGGTTCTCACAAAACAAGATTATCGGCTTTATTAAAAAGCTGAATCTGTTGTGTGAACTATAAATAGGAGTGAGCCACAATAGACCTGATGGTGGAGGGTTTGACAAGAGCCCATTCACATATTAACCTAACCTACCCCAAATTCTCTCATTATTTAGCCCATCAACCAGAGAGGGAATGTGATAGTTCAGAGAAAGTCAGATGGCAAGAGGCAAAAAGGACTCTCCAATACCAAGAAGTTGAAGAAAAAATGATTTGGTGAGTCCGTACGCCTTATGGTAACCGCGATAGATGACGTGATGCTGTTAAACGTACTATACAACAACGGCCAGCCAACTAAAAAATCCATGGACCACAAGAGGCCTATCAAAATGTTGTAAATTAGAGGAAGAAGTAACAATATAAGTAACCAAATATTGGAAAATCTCGTTTGTATATTGTCTATAAATATTTATTTGTAACATGTTCAAAAATTGTCTTACTGTTTACTGGTTACGTTGCCACTAAAAATATTTGAAAATGTAATGAAGCAAACCTCTAAAATGAAAACTAAGGACAGTTAATGTTTCGAAAAAATACGCTGCTTACGTTCTCAAACCTTTTATGTCGTCAACCAAGACAGTTTAAAACCATTTGGCGCAGAGCTTTTTCCAATATTTTTAAATATTTTTTATTGACAAAGTATCCAATAAAGTAGTACTTAAATAGTAAAATAATTATTTTCTTTCCATATATGCTTTCCCAACCGATAGTCACGATAATTTGATCCTCATCTTGAGGTCTCAGATTCAATTCCTGTCCGTGGTATTTGCATTTTTTTCAAAAAAAGAAATTAATCGTAGTACAGTCGGATGCTGGATATATGTCTCTTCTCTGGAAATGTGTAGTCTCCTCCAGTACAGTTACTCCAATGAAGCTCATAATTCTTGTGCAGTGAATTAATTTTCATAATTCCTTTCGTAATATGTCTTTTTAAGGCTGGTTAGGCCAGCTCAAGGCTTTAACTAGAGTAAAACACTATTTCACAAAGCAAATGCTGCGTCGAAGCAGAAAGCAAATAAGAGCCGTGACAGGCCTCCTGACCGGGCACGGCTCAGGAAACACCTGCACACAATGGGGCTGGTAGACCACCCCGATTGCAGGTTCTGCGAGGACGAGGAGGAAACTTCCCTCCACGTCCTCACTTCTTGCCCAGGACTGATGTACCTGAGACACAAACACTTCGGTACTGGTTTTCCAGTGCTGGAGGAAATATGGAGTTCTCCTGTGGGAAGGATTTCAGCCTTTGGGCTGGAATCCGGTCTGTACGGGGAAGCTCATTAACTTGTTTAGCGGTAGCACAATAGGCCACAAGGCCTGAGTGCGGCGACCTCTAGGCGCGCCGCTTAAAGAAGAAGAAGAAGAAAACACTATTTCGAAATGCTAACAAATTACTGCAATAGGTAATTCTTATGATAGGATAGAAATGATGTATGAAAAGGTGGTTCTCGACACAATTACCAAATAAACAATTTTCAATTCACTTCACTTCACTTCAAGAACTATCATAATATTATTTTTAAGACCAAAATGCGGACACAACTATCTACTTAACGCGACAGCGAGCATCTCACTATACTATACACTATACTATACACATACGCTTACTTGAATTAAATTATTATTTTCATATTTTATTCTCCATTTCCTAAATACGCCGAAGATTATACAAATTTTTAGAAACTCTCTATGTGGTATTTTCTCTTGGGAGTTTGGTCCACTCCATCTGGAAGAGTAGACAAAAAATACAAAATTAACTACCGAATCTGATACAGAATTAAATTGTACGATAAAAAATGGTACGCAATTTATCGTGAAAATTTGTGTTTTCCAAATGATTTGAAAATTACAATTCTAGTATCGAAAAATTGACGTGTTTCGTAAATATGTTGTAGCAAGAAAAAATGGACAATAAAACTAGAAATATCTTGTTATTTTCTTATTTCTGTATGGTAAATAGGTCCAAAAATATGGCAGCTTAAAAATGGCGCTCGATTGTTTATAAGTAGATATACAGAGTCCGCCACTTAAAACTTCCCAGAGTCGTAACTTCCTTATTTTTTAAGCTACGACCATGTATATACATCAAATTGTAGATATTTTTAAGGCCTTTAAATATACATACGGAGTGATTTAAAAAAAAATTATTACGAAATGAAACTTAATTTCTTGAATATTTTGTCCCTCGCCCTGTACATGAACTGTGTTCATATTTTCTTATAAAGGTTTCAATTAGCTTCAATTTATGCTTATACGCCATATTCGATATTCACTTTCGTTTTAGAAAAAAAAATGAAAACTCACTTTTTGTCTCCAAACTGAATTGTCTTAAAATAAATTTGAAAATAATGTAAATAATAATTTTAAGCTTTATTTGTAAAGGGCATATCATAAACAATATTTAAAGTAACAAAATAGCAACAATAAATAAAAAGAAACATTTTTTCTCTCTCTCGTGATATCACTTGATGAATCCATTGCTAATAAGTGCATGTTTCCATGTAATACAAATTTCCTACTAATAAAATTTAGTTGCTCTTCTAGTGGTTCCACAGATATTTAAATAAGAAATTTTATAATCATGATTCAACTTCATGAACTTCCTTACTGTTATTCATTTTATTTTATTCTTTCGACTTTTAAGTTGTTCAAATTTAATAAATGAACCATAGCTTTGTTATTAGTAATATTTCACATTTTCTAAGTTAGCCATGAAAGTTTTAATAAAAACATTTTATTAAAATTTATAAACTGGTAGACTTACTTTCATTAAAAATTAAAAATATTGTGCAAAATTGTTTTTAAAAAATAGAACAAAATAATTCTAAATTATTTTAACAAGAATACTAAAAATAAAACAATGTTGATTTTGCAATAAACATTAATGTTTTCTTAAAAATCTTTATCAGGTAAAAAGAGAATAGGCTTGTTGCCGATCATTTATTTTTCGTTATTTTTTTTCGTTATGATATTCAATGGTATTCGATGACGAATACGATGACGACGATAAATTTCGCTATCTAAATTATTTTCAAAAAAGTGTGGCCCTATGAATCTGACACCAAGCATACCTATTCACACATTAACTATTTTACCTGAAAATTTCTTTTTCGTGTCTAGGATTGCTATCACTCCAATAGTGGATATTGTGCCTGTTTACACTACCGCTTTCATTGAATGTCGCCTCATCGCTCCAAAGAATTTTATGAAGGTAATTGTATCTTTCATTCAGTACCGACGTTCGTGGTATAAAATGAATTCGCCGTTCATAATCTCATTGACAAAGTTGTTGTATTAAAATCATTTTATATGCATCGTAGCTTTTGTCTTTGAGGATTCTTCTGGCCGAAGTCGAAGAAATATTTGTCCTAGCACTGATTGCTGATATTGAGGTTCGTGGATTTTCATTAACCGCAGAGACAACTTCATTTATATTAATATCAGTCCTCCCCGGTTTACTTCTATTTCTCTTTGGTTTGGTAAAAGATCCATATCTTTGAAGATTATCAATTAATGATTTTATGGTTTAATGGTCAGGACAGCGTCTACCAGGAAACCGTTGAGAATAGACTGTGCAAGCTTTTCTAGCATTGCATTCATATCCTCCATAAATCAATAAATACTCTGTTTTTCCAAAGTTGAAAATTGAACCGCGTTAGTAGATTGACGAGCGAATTAATGTTCAACAGAAAATAACTACCTACTCTAATATATTTTAATGTGACATATTAAAATTTGCATGGCTAACTTAGAAAATGTGAAATATAACTAATAACAAAGCTATGTCTGATTTCTTAAATCTGAACCACTTAAAAGTCGAAGGAATAAAATAAAATGAATAAAAATAAGGAAGTTCGTGAACTGAATCATGATTATAATTTTTTTTATTTCAATATCTATAGAGCCACTAGTGGAGCAACCAAATTTCATTAGTAAGAAATATGTATTTCATGGAAACATGCACTTATTAGCAATGGGTTGTTCATCAAGTAATATCACAAAAGAGAAAAAAAATTGTTTCCTTTTATTTGTTATTGCTGTTTTGTTACTTTAAATATTGTTTATGATATGCCTTTTATAACTAAAGCTTAGAATTATTATATACATTCTTTCCAAATTTATTTTAAAAGAATTCAGTTTGGAGTCAAAAAGAAAGTTCTTGAAGCTACTTAAAACCTTTATAAGAAAACATTAACGCAGTTCATGTACAGGGTGAGGGAAAAATATACAAGGAAATTAAGTTTCATTTCGTAATAATTTTTTCAATTTTTTTTTAATCACTCTGTATGAATATTTAAGGCCTTAAAAAAATCTGCAATTTAATGTTCGAACATGGTCGTAGCTTAAAGAATAAGGAAGTTACGAGCCTGGGGAATTTTAAGCGGCGGACCCTGTATAATATTTAAATCGCATATATCTCAAGGACAATTACAGGCGTTGAAGATACATATAATAGGACTTGAAATTGCCTTTAAAACATTTTTTTCTTTATTCCGATAGCTTTAAAAAATAGCGAAGTTATGTGCTGATCAATGAGTACTTTGTAAATTAGAAGAAGGTTTAAGACTTTGCTGCTGTTATTGTTCGTAGAATATTGTCTAAATGTTATTTGTGGCATTATCTTAATTGTTTTTCTTCTTCAATTCTTTGGGACTTCCTGCCACGTGTATGTTTTCTTTCTAAGCGGTGCTATGGGAATCTACAAAATATATCACAATTAACCATTATGTTACTGGTAAAAAACCTCTACGCCTGTGACGTTTACGTCAAAGGATCAGTTAAAGGTTGGTTTTTTTATAAATAAACAACACAAATAAGTATAAAAACTTGAAATTAAATATTTCGCCGACGTTTCGGAAATCTAATCTGTTTCCTTTTTCAAGGCTTTTTTGAAAAATCTTTTTTGCCGTGTATGACAAATACACAGCTCTAAGAATGTTTGTTATATTCAATATCCATAGATACTTACTATTTACATAGAACTGTTGATATAGTTAACAGTTTTTTATTTTCTATACAATGTTAAGTTTGTGAAGTTCTTCTTTTAACATTGGCAGCCTTAAAAAAGGAAACAGATTAGATTTCCGAAACGTTGGCGAAATATTTAATTTCAAGTTTTTATACTTATTTGTGTTGTTTATTTATAAAAAACCAACCTTTAACTGATCCTTTGACGTAAACGTCACAGGCGTAGAGGTTTTTTACTAGTAACATACTGGTTAATTGTGATATATTTTGTAGATTCCCATAGCACCGCTTAGAAAGAAAACATACATGTGGCAGGAAGTCCCAAAGAATTGTTCGTAGAATGATAAATTAAAAAATCATGACTGGTTTTTGTTAACACACAGTGTTATTAACATTTTCTTATTTTTTGCAACTAACTTCGTTAGTTTCCAGACATGATACATTATCAGAGCATATACTTACAGGAATTATGGATGGAAAATAGTCTATTCATAGTAGACTGGTGTTAGAAGACAGACTGTGATTTCTTAATACCAATTTACTATGAATCAAGCACCAGCCCCAAATAATTTGTTAAAAATATTTTTTGCACCTGCAAAATAGGTTGCGATACAACTTGTGGCTGATATTGCCCTTGCTGTAAGAAAAGATAACTTAATTTCTTCTGTTAGTGAAGATTTCAACTTTAATTTGGTGCTAGTATTATACTTTAACTCAAAGAGATGTGACATTCAAAATTACCTGAATGCCACTTGTTAATTTTTATTCTAATAGCAATGAATTTTTGTAGTCTTAAACCACAATTCAGTAAACTTTTAATTAATTTTTCAGTTCAATCCTGTAGCCGTCCTTGTCTTACTGAATCTGGATCTTCACTTGTTTATCATTTCAACTTTAAATTATAAATGGGCATACAAGCGCCATCTGTTACTTCTCTTGAAATACACCTACAAGTCATCTGGTACAACAAATATTTAAAAGAAGAAATCTGTAATAAGTAAATAAAATCCTAAAAATCGATAAACAAAATTATAAATCGATAATTCTGATTAAATTGGAACTCATGAATTCACATGAATGATACAGTAGAGTAATTGTGTAGATTTGTATTGTATTAAAGGATGATTTATGTTACCACTACCAGCGACATCTCGCGTATAGAAGTGTAACTAGGTTTTTTTAGATTATACACGATATCCAAACAGGTTGTCATAGATTTTTCCCGTCGATCTCGTAGCGATACAGACATGTTGTTGACCGATTAACACCTCATCTGGAATGGAATGAGGTGTTTAAAGTAGACCCTTCAAATTGATGTTAAAGTAGACCCTTCAAATTGATGTTAAGTTGACCCTTCAGATTTGAAGTTAAGTTAATCCTGAAAATTGGAATTTTTACCATAAAAATTGGGCTGCTACTAATCCAGGAGAACCAGTTTATTTGCCAAGGAGTCTTTGGAATCCAAGTTTGGAGTGTCTTGGTATGAATGGTCCTCGCTGGATGAGAGCACCAAGTTGTGGAGTATGGTAACAGTTCAGACGTCTAAATTCTGAAAAGCCGAGGGATCTCAGCTGATGTCAGCAATCGAGTGGTGATACACAGGGAGGATTCAGTGGGACAAGGACCAGGGTTGGTTACTGCAGAACCCAGCCAGTGGTAATCGTATCAACTGAATTTCTTTTCAACATTCAACTTTCAACTACATTATTCAACTTTCGATAAACTTTCAAACAGTTCTAAATTTTTACCATTGTTTTATGTTATATATTGCCTTCAGCTACTTATTAATTTTTTACATTTAATTATTCAATCACAGCTTAACGATAAATTGTCATTTTGTATTTTTCTTGGTCTTCAACCTAATCATAATTATTTATTAAATATATAAACTTTCTGTAAGGAAGTAGCTACATCCAACCATAAGGTGTAACATTTCAATTAAATCAAATTAAACCATTTCAATTATAATAGAGTCAATAAACCAGATATATTTTACAAAGTAGTGTTTATCTGTGAGAACTGCATGAGTATCTATGACAAATCAATCATCTCTGAGTAGTCACAGTCGTACAGTTAGACAAAGTACGTTGTAGATGCTTTTTTATATGACTACTGGCGCCTAACCTAAAATTAAAAGTTTTTCTTGAATAATTTCCGAACCACGACCCAGTCTCCACAATCTAAACGAGAACCGGGCAACCTCAACTTCCTAACCTGCCGGGGGCAGAAGTTGGTGGTACAGAGAGTGATAACTGCATGAAAGAAAAAAGGAAAATATGGTTTGTCAATAGCTTCGAACAAGATTTATTAAGGTAACTACATATATTTAAATAGAGCTCCTTGCTACTTACAATTTGATATGAGTACGAAGCTTCAACTACCTGAGGCCAGTAACAGTATGAAAATTAGTACCGGAAGTGAGGTTTCCCACGCCGTTGATCATGTTTTCTTGATACAGCCGTGACGAGTGACTACCGTCACGATAAATTTTACCTTTCTTAAAAGTTTTTTCCCATAAGAAATGAATTCTACTTTTGCACGGTCGTCTCTGGGACTATTATGAATACACATACATTGTACAACACAACGGACAACAGCTCGTGGCGAACTTGGTGAGGCGACTCCGATTTTGAAGCTTAATATAAATATATATATATCTAGCAATCTGAGAACGGCTTGACATTATAAAATGAAATATCCCCTTTATTATATGTATTTAATATTAATTTCTTGAAGAACATAACCATAAAATCAAATTTTATCGTGACGCCTTGGGTTTGAGTCTTAATAAAGCACACGTCGGTCTATGCTTCATCGGGTGCGTAATAAAAGGTTGAATCCTTGAATCTCAATCGCGGTAAATGTATGAACTTTTTTGCTTGAAAATCTGTTATATTGTTATTTCTCACATTTTCTGAAATACCCGGTACGTGATGTTGAGATATACAGTATCTCCCAAAAGTAACAGTACACAGAGCAAGACCATATTCCTAGCGTAAAAACAATGCGACTCGACCTGGCCTTACCTTAGTTCAAACCTACCTTAGTTCCAAAGTTAATAGTAACCGAGGGTATCAAAGTGATTTTTTTTTAAATAACTTCTAAAAGAGTTTAAAAATTTGGTGATGGGGGATTTCCTGAGGCCAGAAACTCAAATCGATTCATAGTTTTGCTGTTATTTGTAGGACGCCACATACAGCATTTTACGTGTCTCTAAACAGTCATAACTTTTTTTGGCCTTAATGTTTCTTTCTTTTTAATTAAAATACCTCTTTCTGTATCTCGTTTACGTAAAAAAGGTATACATTGTAAAAGTCGCTAGGAGACGTGGTTTTCGAGATATTTACTATTAAGATATACCAGGCACTATTTTAAAATAAAAAAATATCATCTTGCAGTTTGATTTACAGAAAAGTTGATAGTAAATCAGATACTGTGAAATTAAAATTACTATTTTAGTTTTTAAAATCCATTAAATTCCAACACCAGTAAAACAAGAATGAAAGCCAATGAGTTAAAAATAAATTGACGTATTTAAGAGAACATGACATATTTAAATACAAATTTCTTTTCTGATTAGTCGACCACTTAATTTTAAATAAGAAATGTTCGTTTCGAAATAATTCTGCCATAATTCTTTTCGTGTGTTAATTATATCACCATACACAAGAGATTTAATATATCTCCATACGAACAATGAAATATCCATATGGCTCCCACGGTCTGTCCTCCGATCAGAAAAATGAGTATTTAAGTAATTTCTACCCGGTATAGCAAAATGCACGGGAGCGCCATTTTGCATGAAAAACATATTGTCTTAAATTCAGTGATAACTCATCCAAAAATTAAGTTGAGTTTGAGTTTGGAAAAAAATTAAGTATAATTCACCGTTTAAAATGGGTGGTAGAGGTGTTTCAAAATCTCATGAGCTTTGGCCTTGGTATGCGCAGAGACATAATTTCGGCGATCGTCTCAATTACACAACTTCCTAAAAACATCAGATTTAAGATTTTCGCTTTCTCCTGAGCTGCCGTTGTTTACTGACCTCCATTCCAACGACTCTTTGAGATTAATTTAGAAACTAATGAATTTCGCGCGAAGTTTTCATCTAATCCCAACAATATGTAAGTAAATCATTTTATTAAATTTCTGTGATAACCGAGTCAATGTTTTCAAAATGTACTTATTCGGAGTAAACTCCGCCTTTTGCGCATCTCGCGGTTCATAAGGTTCTGAAAGTACTCTAACTCATGCGGTCTCAAAACCACAGTTTAATAATATACAATTGGGTCACTTCCCCTCATTTTTGTCCGTGACCCCCCCCCCCACTCTTGCCATCGACGCGTGGGCTAAACTCAGTACGAAACCAATGTGTTCTCGATTATAGCGCGCGAATAGAAGGTCAATTGTTCAAAAGTTGCAAAATAAGATTGATGTTGTGTGTTATTTGTTTTCGTATTCAAAATTCAAAATGATTAGAAAATGAGTACTGCAAGTTATTTAAATCATTAAAGAATTCATTTAACAACACCTCCAGTTGCTTCCAGTGCAATGTTTTTAGAAATCGTACAAATGTTGAACTATTTGATTATTTACATTATTATTATGCGTGTAACATCATAATAATATTCTTTAATGCTTGAAACTTTTTCCTAATTATGTGAATGTTGTGCTGTAATTATATTACAATATAGGACATGACCAACAAAGACATTTAGTTCGGTACGCCACACTCCGGTGTTCGCTACTCGATTTTAAAACTGGCACGTGGTCTTGCGCACCCGGTCTGGTGCATAAAAAACATAACCATGTCCCATTCTTTCTACATAGAGTAGATAGAGAGTGAGTCTAGGGGTCGAGCTTTGCCCTAATCATTTCTATTGACCTGGGCCGGCCTTGTAAGGAGTGGGCCTGCTTTTTCGCCTACCCCACCCGCAAGTGCGGACGGTGTAGGCGATGTTAGCAGACCTCCCCTAGTTCTGGCTGTTGGACCCTGCCAGCTGGGTCGTTCCTTCTGGCGCTCTTCTGCCAAGCCCTCTCGAAGTTTGGAGGGGTTTGGGTGGTGTTGACTAGTCGTAAATCCAGGGTGCCAATTTGCCATGTGCTCCAATTTCGTCGGAAGGAAGTAAGAATTATGTAACTCAAGGATTGTGTTCGGCCAAAGACGCTCATTTTAGCGTCAGAGGCCAGCACGAGCTAGGGTAAGGGTACCGAGCTGGTTGCTTGCTTACTTGGTACCCCAGGGATCGGGTGACTTGGGTATTTCTAGTCATTGTCTCCTTGCAGTGTGGCTGAAACAGAGAAACGGTTAAGTTATACTTACCCGTTATCCAGGATTTGGAGCTTCGGTCTCTTGTGACTCGCAGCGTCGTTGGGGTCGTAGTCAGTCGCCTGTTTGACCAGGGGATTTCCATGCTCTGCTGCACGGGCGTATAAATTCTTCGCTCTAACTTCAGTTACGGGGTGTATTCCAGGTCTGTGAAGATGCCGGCATTTCTGACAAACCATGGTGCATCCACGGCGCACCTAAGGGCGACGTATTCCACGGCTTGTATCCTCTTCAGGTGGGTGGCTGCTTGGTATCCCCAAGCAATAGAGACGTAGGTCAGAAAAGGTGCAATGATGGTCCTGATAAGCGTGAGCTTGTTCCTCAGGTTGAGTTGGCTCTGTCTACCTATCATAGGGTAGATTAGAGTCCTCCTCGTCCTCGCTTTCTGTATTATCACCTCCGTGTTCTGTCTCCACGTCAAGCTTCGATCCATGATAACGCCAAGGTACTTGACGGTATCGTGCCATTGGAGGTTCTCGCCGTTCATGGAGACTTATCCTGTGGGAGTTTGCTTCCTGACTCACTTGAAGAGGAGGGCTTTGCTCTACCCAGCATATCGACTTTGAATAACATTTGAAGTGTTGGAAGCCTGGTATGTATAACTCAGCGTCTTGTATTTCAGTGGTTATATGAGTTTCATTTAGGCAGACTATTTGAGGGCTCTCTGTATGAAGCAGTTGTTGGATCTCCAAGAAGTTTGCTATTAATCCCTGGACATTTATCGACATACATATGCCATTGTACTTAATATTTATCTTTATACTACTTACTTGCTATATATACTGAACTCTTGACTTGACTCTTTCATATGCTCTAACATAATAAAGACTTTTCCTATCAAGGATCATACTGTATATTCTGCATCTTCAATACTTCATAGGCATATTTACAATTTGTGCATTATCTGGATATCGCATTACATTCGCTACTACTGTGACTTCCATTACATGACGGACAGACAATGTTTTCTTCACGACACTTCCCAGCTTGTAACAACATTATACTCCAACAAAATGTAAGTACTGGATAACTGTCCCCCCAACAAATGCCCTCTTCTTATTTAGAAATAGATTAAACAATTCCTTAGATACCCCTAGAATTACGTTATTCAAAGTTTTGTTTTTAGGTTTATATTTACAGATAACTTTAATTTCTCCATTCACGTCATTACGTTGTTCCATGTTCCATTTCTTATGGGAGACCCTGTGTGTTACTTTATGAATGAAAATGTTATCACTATTTTACAAATAAGCACTGTAAATTTGATTTAATTGTAATATTAAATGTAGCTATATAGAGGATCTTTAACACTAACGATTTCCCTCGATTTAATTCATTAGTTGGCGTAAAAGTCCGACCACCCAAATTTCATGTCATACAATTCTCGCTAGTCACTTTTTTTTAACACGCTATAAAAACGATCATTTTACTGAACGTGACGTTCATTCTCCTGGCGATTGAAAACATAAAAAGCGAGGGCAAATGTCAGCAAAGTAAAGTGCAATTTTTTGTACCTTCCGTATTTTCATTTAATTTCCGATAAACCATTCCTTTTAAGTATTAAAGCCCTCACACTAGTCATTTAGTAGAACTCTTAAGGAAGTAGATCATTTTTCCTATACGTTTGTTAATTCAACGATTCCGGTCACGTCTGTAAACCTTTTCATTTCCGTAGGCGATCACTGAAAATCAGCAAACATATAAAACGGGATTGCTTCTATACAAACTTTTCACTAACTTGACTGTACAGAATTTATATGACATGCATATACATGTAAATTATAATAAAAAATCACTATGGGATTGCAAACTGGAGAGATTAAATTGCACGAATTTAGAAGTTAATCTCTTAAGTTTGCAATACATAGCAAGTACAAATTTATGGACCAATTATACTTATGGCGTTTCGGTATTACGAATTGTAAATCAAATAGATATCTATTTTCCATTTTAACGTAATTGTACCCAGCTACAGGCTAGGTTAATAGTCAAACAAATAACATAGTGGGGAATTTTTTTTAATTGTTTTTAAAAGTAAATAAATATACGTAATATTTTATTTCGTTCGGTAGAAGATTAAAAACTCGACAACCAGAGTTAACGGGTGAATTTATAAAATTCGTGTTTATGTTTACATAAATAAATTAGATCTCTTCCTCTGGTAAGATAATTGTGAAAATCTCTATTATGCATAAATTTGTTTTTATTTGCATAAATATAAGGCAACAGCTTTATCAGATATATAAATGTCACAATAAAAATTTGTACTTTTTAACTACTTCAAGGCATGATTGATTATAACCAACATTAAATATAAGCCTTTTCTGGAGTATGAATATCCTGCGGATGTCAGTGGATTGTCCACACATTATAATGTGGTATACAATAAGCATAGTAGTACACGTTTAGAAAAATATGATTATTTAAAGAATTGTTAAGAGAACTTATTACATAAAAGGTTTTATTCAGTTTTGTAGACAGTATTTCAATATGGTGACTCCAATTTAAACCACCATCTAGTGTTATACCCAGAAAAGAGGCTGAGTCTGCAGTTTTGAAACCGTGATAATTAAATGAAAATGTGTAGCTGTCCAAAATTCTGTGCCGGTTTTTAAATTCAATACAAATTGTTTATCACAAGATTTTTATTAGACCGGTTGCTAAATTCTTTTAAGAGTGAATTAATTTTATTTAAGAATTATGGGATTTGTATCAGACACTACAATCCTAGTGCCATGAAAACTTTACCATGAGTTATGTAGTTAGGCAGATCGTTTACAAATAATAGAAAAATTCATGGTCCCAAAACGGTAACTTGACGAGTTCCAATATTTATATCATACATATCTGACACAGCATCTTTCATCTTAACAATTAATTTTCTTTCCAAAAAAAAATGTATCCACTTCTTTACAAATCTACGTAAACCTAGTGTTGAGCCCGGGGGGTGCACCCCTTTTCGTTGGGGTATGCAACAGTATTTTGTAAGTAATGTATAATATATAAATAATATGTTATAATTTGTAAATAAATACGTGAGAAAGTATTGTGTTAGTACAAAATAGAAGGAATCAGAATTCTTGTCAATTATATTCGTATGTGCCTTATCTCATAAGAAACTAAACTTAGTCACTATCGCACTGGTGCGGTATGGCAGCTGGTGTTACTTTTGTGGCAATGTTGTCTCCAGGACGTAACATAGCGATAACTTCTGATGGAAGATTTTTCATTTTGAATTATTTTATATATTGCTGACGCAAGGAAAATTTCATAGGATCAGAGGTGGCTAAATAACTATTAATTAAGTCAGAATTCGTGTCTTTCCTGAACATTTAACGCTGTATTATTTTAAGTGTTTATTCCTTGATTCTTGGGCTTCTTCTGACATCATCCCAATTGGTAGCAACGCAGCTGATATTATGGAAGCGCCATCTAGAAGTATCTTATGCACTGATGCAGGCATGTAATACCAAAGGTAGGGGTCCACAAAGACTCTCGCTGTTTCTAGTGCATATTTCTGGAATTCAGCAAGATTTATTGCAAATCCACAAGACAAAGTTATCAAAATAATTTTGAATTTGTGAATGGGCTTGTTCCGTGATATTCTTTTTATATGGTTTTTATACTTTTTCATATAGTACTCGATATTCTCATTATACACTTAAAATTTCGTATTATAAACTTTTTCCGTTCTCGAGATATAAGGAGTTGAAATTGGTAATAGTTGCAAAAACCGAGCGCTCATATGTGACGTCACTATACGTAAGTGACGCAAGAAAAATGGCTTCTGGGACCTTTCAAATTTAACCTGAAAGGTCGAAAAACATGGAATTTTTAAACGCTGGTAACTAAATAAATACGTCGAGTGGAAGTTCGTTCTATGTGTCTACGGAAAGGAGAAGGTCGGCGATGAATTATAATCGTATATTGCAGGGTCGAAATTGAAAATTCGTTCTGGCAGCAGCGAGAGAAAATTGTAATTTTTTGACATTTCACCAAATTGTACTCCCCTACTGTCAAGTAGTAAGCAAAACAAACAATACTTCGAAAACACTTATAATTATAACCAATAAGGAGCATCAAGTCTATTGAGATCGCCGAGTCTATGCGTATAGTGACGTAGCGCCTGGCCACGCCCCATTTTCGTGAGATGGAAATTTGTAATAGTTTTTAAGATACTAAACGTGCGAATAAGATTCTCATATTTTTCAGATCCATTAATTTATACTTGCACTTTCGATTTGTGAAATAAAAAAAAAATGCTGAACAAGCCCATTAAATTTTTATTCAACCCTGTAATTTCCGCCGAAATATGTGCATTGTGGACAAGACGCCTCGCTGTATTTTCATCATTTGTGTTTCCACTCCCGTCAGGTTTTGGTTGGTCCACAATAAGTCCCAATTCGCTCCTAAATTTGGGTTGGATTTCTGCTTTCCGAGTAGCTGCTGTTGTTCTTTTTTTCTTCTCCTCTCACTTGCCGTATCTTTATTTCCAGACGATAACTTATGTGGAGTAAAGTTTCAAAACAGCGAATCCAGGCATGTAATGTTGACAGACCCAATCGAAATGTTGACGTATCAGCATCTCTTTGCTCCACAAACGTAGCAAGTCTGTGTAGACTCCATGTAAGTCGCAGCATTGCATATTTTTCCGTCTACCATTGTGAATGAAAGATTGTGACTAACTTGTATGTCTTTACTATTGAATACTGTAGGATTCAAGGCATTAATTTGATCTTCTATATACGACATTTTGTTTCTTGCAAGTTCAGGACTTTCTTTTTGGAACTGCAATCTGACAGGTCGACAGTATCTAGTAGACGATGGCTTCAGATTCTGCCATATAATAACTTTCTCAGAATTTTTATTCGAGTAGTACAATTGCGAAAGAACTAAAGATGTAAAAAAGATGTCGAAATCAGAAGACCCCTGATCTTGAGCTCTTTATTTGTACCGTACTTGTCCACTACTTCCATCAATACCCCATTTTGACAGCATTGTCATATTAATTATTTCTGGCTCATCAATAGCAGCTAAGACGGACTCTTGTATTGAGCAAATTCGGGAAACCGTGTGGGCAAGCAAATCTTGAAGTTTTACTTTTGCTTGTGTTTCAGACACGGCAATCGACTGTGGATAGCAGCTTGTTTTAGCTTTAAGTATCTGGTCGTATGGAGGATATATATCTACTTCTTGATTTTTAGCACTTTGTCTTATGATATTAGATTGGTGTTTTGTAAAATCTCCTTCTAAATATAATGCCAGCGCTTCCTCTGAACTGTACTTTTTTATTTTGATAGTAGCTGATGCAGCCTTCCAGGTTTCCCCGATTTTTTAGATTTCGTCGGAGATTTTTCGATTTCGGCTAAAGGTACATTATGGTAGGTAAATTTTCATAATCTCCTTTTAAATTAAATTATGAAATCCTGCTTTTAGGTAAATTGATATCTTGTTAATATCTAGTTTTTAAGGTAATTTTGTCGCGAACATTATGCGAACATATGCTGGTAATTTTATAGTCGAAATCTGACAAATACAACCGTAGATATTCAAATAATAAAGGAACAGAAATCGTACTTTAAGAAATACATAGAAAACAAAATTGCTTGCGGTGTTCCGATTTTCCAGAAAATGTATGCGTCAACTTATTTTGATGCCTTGAACAAGTTAAAAAAAACTCTTCATTTTTTGAAACTATGCAGGGTGAACTATTTTTGAAATTTTCAGGAAAAGGCGACAGAATGCACTTTTTTAAAGTTATTCGTGAGAGAACCTGTTAAAGAAAAGCTGGATATTAAAAGTTAAATCGGTGCTCATCGGTACTTTTTTGTAGGTCAAAGAGAACAATAACTTATGATGCAACGATAACAAAAAAGCCATAATATATATTTGTATTGGGAACCTTAGTTCTAACTATGTGAAAATAAAGCTTACCTTATGTTTCAATAAGTAGCTCGAGAATATATGATGAACTCTCACATAAAAACACAGTCACCTTACACAGAAATTGACCTTATAAGACTATTCACTTCAAGTGCTTATTACAAACTAATAAAATGTTAAACATTCGAAGAGTGTTGAGAAATTTAACCGTTGGACAATACCAAAAAGAACCGCAGGTTTCTACCTGCGGTAGATGACCCCCCCATCCCCCTGTGCAGGGGGACATGGGGGCCAAATACTTATCTAGGGGTATAAGAATACGCGATGTGTCAAATGAAATAAGTCCCGAGGTATTGCAGTGAAGTTTACTTTCGGTTAGGACTTTGCCAAGAAAAAGGTGGTTATCAATTTGAGCACGAAAATAATTAAAGCTGGTTTGAAGCAACGTGCCTCACGTTACGTGAGCCATCTAAAATAAGCACCACGTTTTTATTAAAAAAATGGGGATTCCCATTTAGTTTTTCAAAGTTGCCCCCTCCCCCCTGCACAGGGGGATGGAGAGGGGTCAACTTTGGTGTCATTGGATAGGTTTTTTAAAATATTGAAACGGGTTTTTTTTGTTTACGATGTAAACCGATTATTTCAAACTTACGCTTTAAGTTAATTTTTTGCGATTAGAGCGCCATCTGTAGCGAATCCAAAAAAGTGTTCCAGGCAAACCTTACGTAATTTCAGTCGTATAATCTGTTTCTTCAATAAAAAATGGGGGTTCCCATTTAGTTTCTCAAAGTTGCCCTCTCTCCCCTGCGGAGGAGGTGGAAGAAGTCAACTTTGGTGTCATTGGATAGGTTTTTTTAAATATTGAACACGTGTTTTTTCATTTTCCGAAAAGATTAGCAGTTTGCGATATATTTGACCGTTTCGGGACTATTGGGACACGCTGTATATGAAAATAATATGCAAACATCATTCCCAAATGTGGCAACTACTTTAAGAATTTTACTGACGTTACCAGTAAGTGTCGCCTCTGGTGAACGGTCTTTCTCTAAATTAAAAATCAATAAACCCGATTGTCAGATTTTGCGGTAATATCAATTGAAAAAGAAGTAGGTGAACATATTGACTATACTGATGTGATAGCTACATTGGTTAGGAATAAAGCTCGTCTTGTACACTTTTCATGGCGCATACAACACTGGACAGGCACCAGGGGGCGCTAATTTTGGTCCCACACCCAGGCGACCCAGCATCTAGGAACGGCCCTGTTTTAGTTAATAAAAGTGTTGTAAAGTTTTCAGCAAGTTATTAAGAGTGTTTATCTCTTGTTATAATTTTTGAACCCGAGAATTTTGAAGGGTGTTTCCTAAGGGGTGAAAATGCATGACAATACGATAAATACAGAATAACTATTCAGAATATAAGTTAATAAGAGGAGACAAAAATAAAAAGTATGTATTACATACACAAATATAAGGCTAAAGTTAAAAAGTTTAGAGTTTTAAAGTCTTTTTGAAGAATTGGAAACATTTGTCTTTTATTATAGAATAATAAATAGGGTAAATTGAAAGGTGCTCTAGTATGCTATTATTTAGTGTATTTCGTGAATACTTTATTAGGTAATAATCATTCTTTATTACTTCTCTCACTCATAATAAATAAATTTCTTAACATATCTGCTTTCATACATTTCTTTTAAATTTCAAACCTTAAATAAGACATTATTTGAATTGTTTTATAAAAATAATCTGCTTTGATGATCAAAATTTACGACACGCAATGCACCAAATAGTATTGCTTGCCTTAAAAGTAGGTTGTCAGGTATTGCCATGGTGTAAGAGATGGCAAGTTATTTCTTTACGTTACAGGAGTAATTAAGCTTTAATTTCGTGCTAGTTTTATGCTTTAACTCGGTGAAAGTGATAACTATATAAAAAAAAGGAAATATGGATTGCCAACAGGTTCGATTCACGCTTATTAAAGTAACTATATACATTTAAATAAAGCTCTTTGCAACTTACGGTGTGATGTTAGTTTCATGCTTTAAGTCTGAGGTTAGTAACTAAAATGAACTCTACTTTTGTATGGTCGTCTTCACGCCTGCAAGTTCTTGTGGTACGAACATAGTGAAGTGACGAGGTGGCACTTTTAAATAGAGAATTGCGGCAAAACTTAATAGTGAACACTACCTAAGGCTAGTAGGGAGGGAGATAAAGTGCCAAATGAGAAGATATTTCCCTAATAATCAAAATTTAACCAAAAATAATTTTCAACAATCTTGTAGTATCAATTTATATACATCTTACGCTTATTTTCAGTTAAATAACATCACCCAATTTGCAACAAACAGCTTATTGTTAATCATTAAAATTATGATTGAACGGAAACGGACAATTGAAATTGTTGAAGACTATTTTTGGCTAAAAATTGATTATTAGGGAGATATCTCCTCATTTGGCGCTTTGTGTCCTCCCCACTAGCCTTAGATAGTGTTCACTCTTAACGCTATGTGATTTAAACATAAGGATAGTATTTGAGCGGCCAGAGTAGTAGTGCAACAAGGTACGATTTGTCACTTTGAGATCTTTCGAGCGAATCGACTTGTTGCACCTATTTTCTATCCATTTTACACAGTATTCAAGTGTGGACATTACGTGTTGTGTAAATACCTTCTTCAATATACCAGGGAAAGGCTATTAGAAGTCAAAACCATCCAGTTCATCGTATTAAGTTTAGTTTGATTGGTTTAGAAGTTATGAGATGAAATAACTCAGAAGTGTAATCAAATAAGCACGAATGTTTTTCATTTGCATTGTTTAAAAGACATTAATATTTTCTTTGTTTCGCCCAAAATATACCCACGTAACTTTTTTATTTATAGATAGATTTTAATAAAATTTGGTAAAAAAATTCTACTTCGTGCATTATACATTCTCATGGAAATCCGAAAGTATTATTCTATATATTTCTTATTTAGAAAATGTACTAAAAATTCTGTTTTTATTGACTTCTTAAAACTACCCTGTATTAACTCCTGGGTAGCTATTCTGTATCGGTGTGATATGATGTGAGCACATGTTTTCATGAGAAAATGGGCGGAGTTCTCTTGAAAACCAAAATGTCGTATTCTGTAACTGTGGGAGCGGTCAGATCAAGCCAAAAATCGGGGAACTTGCTTCTCTTAGTAAATTGTAGGGAACTGGACCGTTCACGCGTGAGAGGGTGAAAGTATAACCTCACTTTTGGGCAAACTGTCATTTTATTTGGATGTCGGTGGCATGATATTTGTTTATTTAAAGTTGTTTTTGTGTTAGATCATATAATGAGTTTTGTGTTACTTAAACTGTAGGGATTAAAGGGTGATGAATATTGCCGATGTACTAAATTATCAATAAGGCATTATAAGACCAGATTGCTGGAAAAATTCTCAAATAGAACGACAACTTCATTGCATGAGCAATCCCTTCGACTTAGCATATAGGACTTTCATAATTAAGTACATAAAGAACATGCTTGGGGATATTATACAATATATTATGCAAGTCAGATTATGTACAATCCAATTATTATATTACAAATTAAATTTATTTTTCTCCTTTGCTCCGAATTATTTTTATTAGTTTCCGAGGACAGGATTTAAAGTGGTTCTTACTTTTTCCCACAATTTTTGGCATATCTTTTTGAACTGATTTGTAAATGTTCCACAGAAGCTGTTGTTGTTTTCTACCCATTTAATCAACATATATTTTAAGGCACTATTCATCGGGTTGAAAAATAATTTTTGATCTTATTCCTAGCCTAACACAAAATTATGTCACTTTTACAAAATAATAGATATTGCACTAAGTTTGAATGCCAGAAACTCGCATTTTGACAAGATGCATTTCCCGTCATACAACCGCACGACCTTCGATCATGGGGTTGCAGCAATTCTATTGGTTGAAATGTAGGAACAACTGTTGGCAACGCTGGAAGGATCACTTCACGTTCCCGTGTAGTCACTGTAGTTACAGAATAGTATTTTTGTTTCCTTGGGAAGGGATCGTGATATGAGCTCTCTCCTCTCACGACAAATGCTCACGTTCACTGAAATTACAGAATAGCTACCCTGGAACACTAAGCATCATCGGCAAATGATCAAAACTAAAGTACAACTTGCCTATATAACGCCCAGTAATCTATTTATAGATCACAAGAAACAATTTTTTTTAACATGAAAATCGCACATTTAATTTCTTAAAAAGTGATTTAAATTCATGTCTAGAATGACTACAACGGTAGAAGATCATTTTCTAATAATTTGTCAGATTGGAAGTATTTTAATTTTTTTTTTTTTTAAATCATGAAAAAAATTGTCGCTTACACTCACAAATGTATTTGTTTATAAACAAAACCTAATGAATATGAAAATATAATATATGTCATAACGAGTCCCTAGAATATAAGAACTCATTATCCTATAACTCATTTTACAATATTTTCTTTATCAGCATAATTGTAAACAATTTTATTTAGCTGATCTACATTTATACCACTGGGCACATATGATATCTAATTGGAACTATGAGAATTTATCCGCATCAGATCTGTTAGGTCATTGTTTATTAGAGGTCAGTCTTAGCCAGTGTGAGATAAAATCTTTTAGTTCTAGTTTTACTAAAATATCGCCTATTTCCGCTGTATTGGTGAAAAATATAATTGGTAAGTAAAGCTATTTTCTTTTGCGTTGATACAGTCAAACATTTGTAAGTGAAAATTACGATAAAATTACACTTAATGTAAAAAATTAAAACATGTTGATAGTTTGAATAATAATAATAATAATAATAATTTAACTTTTTAGAGAACATGGATTCAAAGAGGGCGCTGACTATGCAGAAGATAGAAGAAATTATTGATCATCCCAATTTTCAAATTGACGATGATAGTGCTACGCTACTCTAGACATTGTTGTTTTACCTCCAGAACCAGATTATGTGACAGATGAAAACGAAGTGGATGATGACGAATTGAGCATAGCGGAGGTACAAGATGTTCCTGGTCAGGTTGGAGGTATCATGAAGATCAAGTTACAGAAGACGTTGCTGAAGACCAGAGTACAAGTGCCATTTCTGAGCAAGAAGGTATGAAAAAGTAGAGACTTTCTAATTCTCTACCGAAATGGAAAAAATGCGATCCCAAGTACACTTTTACCGACACAGAGTTTGCTATTATTGAAAAACAGAAAATAGAAGCACTGATAAAAGAACATGGAGCCCTCACCCCATTGAAGATTTTTCAAAAATGTCTTTCAAATGACATAGTAGATTATATAAAGGAAGAAACTTTGCGTTGCGCTAAGCGTGTAAGAAGCGATGCTTCATTCGGTTTAGAAATTGATGAACTAAAGCCTTTTATAGGAATATTTTTGTTTTCTGGATATCACCAAGTTCCAGCTGAAAGAATGTATTGGTCTACAGATACAGACTTAGGTGTTTCAATTAATATATGGGTGGTGTCGATGATCGTGATTGGTTCATTAGTAAATATGGAATCCAGATTTGTGGAAAGAAATGGTACTGGTCAATGTTCATTCGTATTCTGGATATGGCACTAACAAACGCCTGGATTTTGTACCGCACCATGCATGAGGCTATCAGCTGTCTAGAATTCCGTAGAGCGGTTGCAGTTCCATATATGAAACCCACATCCTCTGCTAAAAGGAAAACCAAAGCAGTAATGGCCGCTGAAGACGTTCGTTCCAATGGCCGATTTTATGCAATATCGTGATGGTCAGGGAAGATGCCAAAGAAAAGATTGCAAGAGTAGACCTAAAAGCTACTGCATAAAATGTGCCAATTGTTTCCTATCTTACCACCAAATATAGCTGTTAAATTTTGCCATTATTATTATAATTTTGTGACATTTTACTGATGTTCTAATGGTAATATTATTAGATATATAAGTAAAATAAAATAATAATTATTATATATTAAAATATATATTATATCTGCCCAGTGATCTATTTATAGATCACCAGTTTTTTGATAAACCACATGATGAATATTTTTATTGTTAATTTTTTACAGTCACTTGGAAATATTTTGAACATACATACCGAATATTTTTGCAAAATTCCAAAAAAATTTGTCTTGGGCGTTAATGGGTTAATACTAAAATAATGCCATTCTTGCACGAATTCAACTAATACTATCATCCATACGTAATACCGTGGCCCAGATTGACGAACTGTGGACTAATAATAATCAATGACGCGGACTGTTTGGGATGAATTCTTTGTCGCATTAATACCAATTTTACATTTTTCAATTTCCAGACCTTCAAAAGCATCCAGCTGTCTATTATTTGTCACATTTCTAATTAACCCTAACTGATATTAATTCAATGATTGTTATCAAAAGCACTTTGGACAACATTAGACCTTTCAGTTCTTCCGTATTTGGATGAGCCATATGTTCTTTGAATCTCGTTATAGTTGAACGTTTCGTTTGCCCAATGTACTTCAGATTAGGATCCCTAGAACTAATGTCGTAAATCCCGCACTTTCGGTTTCATTCGATTTTATCCCTTGGATTGGCTAACAGTTGTTCCAGTTTGTTTTCCGATGCATGAGCTGTCATATCTAAGTTTTTAGAAGTCCTGCCTAGACGATGACTTACCCTTGCATAATGTGTATAATTCATTGTTTCAGGTTTGAATTAAAATCATGCTATCTTTAATACTACCGGCATGTTAATTTTCCCTCGCTTATCGAAGAGAAATATTGCATTCGAGGGAAATCACCCTCTGAGATTTCTTCAGATTTCCACGTTACAGGCGATATAGATTACGAAAATTAAAGTAATTCAATTACGTCTGTCTGTCTGTCTGTCTGTCTGTCTGTCTGTCTGTCTGTCTGTCTGTCTGTCTGTCTGCTCGACTGTCTGTTTTTTACGATTACTAGACATCCACTGCACTACACTACTTCCACTACACTGGATGCAGAAGTAAGAATGTGACAGATGGAAACTATATTTGGGATATAGTTAACACAATTGACAAAGAAGACACTTATTGTAGTTTTAATGAAAAATATACACAGGGTGGTCACCCTAAGAAATATTTTCAACTATGGTTGAAATTTGTAAAGGTGTTTACGCAAACCTTCCATATTCAGAGTGTACGTAAAACTTAACAACTAACTACAAGTACTTATAGGTAGTTGTAAATACATCGGTATTGTACTGAATATCCACTACTCAAATTACTATTTAAAGGTAGTTAAAACTACTGTTTATGTGCTTTCATAGAATCTGTCTTTCTCAGAAATTGGACATCTTCATTCCACATTTATCACACTTAGAAACAAAGTATCTAAAATTAAGAATAATACTAAAAACCTAAAATATATATATTAATGCTATATTAATAAAGCTGATAGGGCAGGTAAAGAACCAATTTAAGTGGTATTTAAAGAATCAAGAAGTAACAGTTTTATCAGCTGTATGCTGCCTTGATATTAAGTTGAGATGCCTACAGTCAAGAAAAGATTTTATTAATATTCTCGGAAAAACTCAAAAATATATTTTGATGAATTCACAGAACCCATCACTGACACAGCGAATAAAGCCATCACGAATAATGACCAAAAATTTGAGAAGACTCAATTGGGAAATAAAATAAAGCTGTAACTTCTGACATACTTGGACGATTCTCGAAGCAACTTTTAAATCCTGAATTATTACCCAATTATTAAGAAATTATTTATATGTTATAGTGCCTTTGCCTTCATAAGCTCCTGTGGAACGTCTGTTTTCGATTGCGGGCGTGATAAATGCCCCAAAAAGGAGTTCATTATTTGATTCTAATTTTCAAATATTAGTAATGTTAAAGAAAAATGGTAATTTGTAAATGGAGTTTTATGTGTTTCTTTATTTAACTGTAATATATTCATTTAAGTACTCTACGCGCAATTGTGATGCGCAGTTTTTGGTATAATAATTTGTACTACCGAGACAGTCATTGTCGAGTACTAGTATTGATTACCAACTCTATATGTATATAAAAGAAGTAATATAGTTTATTTTGTGGTAAACAGTATTTTATTTCTCTGTCAAATTACAGTGAAGACAAAAATATCACATTAATAAAAATGGTAATCTCAGTAGCTCAATTTATAGCATTTTCTTAGTCCCCAATAACAAACTTCCATATTAAATATTAAAGAATGATTAAATAAATTTTAAAAGTTGCAAATAGCAAAAACGAGACGAGAAAATGAACTGTAGGGTAGATTTTTGGGGCTTTATGTAGGTATAGTATTTCTAGTGTCAATTTAAAAATTCACTCTAAAGCGTTGCTATCAGGATAAATCACGTAAAGCCTGTTTGTGATAGAATAACACTGTGATCTTACTTGAATATTACAAACGATACACATACAGGAATATATTAACCGGATATGTTATGCGCTTGTCTCAAACGAAAGTAGTCGATTGTTTACCTGGCTCACCACTATAAATCCGCTATCTGCTTTTGGTTCATTCTTAATAATGCCGGTAGCATAGCCGTCGGTTAAATAATATTTATTTACTTGTATTGAATCTTTTATGGAGTTGTTCGTTAAACTAACAATATTTATTATAAATAAGTAATATATTATAAGTAAGTAATTTACATCATGTCTATCAATTAATATAAAGTAGTAAAACAATATTTACAACAATTAAAAAGTGGTTCTAAATATTGTCGGTCGGCGCCTATGGCATCACTGGTGTTATCGGTCTTTTTTATGATTGACTGACCCTGGATAAACTGTACACTAGTACACTTTTCTCGCACACTGATGTAGCAAAACATTTTGTGACGTTTTGTCGCATATTATTACAAATTATATAAGTATTTTAGACTTTCCATCATGTGTGACAAAAAAAGGTATCGGTGTCTTAAGTACACAAGTTCTAGTGACGTAATTTCTTTTCTCATGAAAAATATTTCAACCTGTGCAAGTGCGAAGTGGTGTACCTACAATAATAGTTATAAATGTAATTGAATACACCTAGTCAAACTACTCTCTCAAAAACTCGAGTAATTTTCAACTATAAACTACAATGCATTTTTAATAAGTACTCTGTAGTTAGTAGTTAACTACTTTTTCAAAAGTAGTTTGGCAGCACTATCCATATTTGACACCTCTTTTAATATTAAATTTTTATTGTTTTATGACAGCATTTTTTTGACCAGCAGTTATCAGATTTTTTTATAGTAATAGTGACTATATTCCGATTACACAGCCCCACAAAAAGAATTTCTCGGACCAGCGAACCAGACACATGTATCCCTATATATTTTCGGTAACCCTCGAAAAACCTCGAAACTCCGGTGGTCTGTAAAGGGCAGAAGAGTCTGAAAGAGTTTTGGCTCAATTATTGAAAACTACCCCAAAAGCGCTGACAAAAATCACTCCTTATCTTAAATGATACCAAAATAACAAGAAAAACACATTGATCTAAAAGTATTTCCGTTTTTATGCATTCAATGATTGGTTAAAATGGCGCAGTACTCAAAGCTAGACTTAAAAAGTCACGTGCACTGTTGTTATTCAATTCCACTCCTCTAGGGGGTGTAAACTACCCCCTGTGTAAGAAACAACTATAAGAAGCTACAATGACTTCTTAAAAAACTCCAATCATGTCAATCATAGCATCCATAAAAATGTAAATCTAGTTTTTTTAATTAGCGTTGTTGTCCTTAGAGACAAGGTCTATCAGCCAGTCTTCGTTAATGTTTCAGTTAAACACCATATTCCCTATATTAATTTAAAACTAGTTACATTATGTAAAATTATAATTAATGTTTTTTATTGTGCGCACATAGGTATATCTATGTTTTCTTATTATTGTCCCCTTTTTTTTTGTTTTCTGTTTTTCTCTTTTTTAATTTTGTAGTTATATTTTTTGTTTTTTTTTTATTTTCTTTTCCTTTTTTTTATTTATTTTATTTATGTATTTATTTATTTTGTAATTAGGTAAAAGGTTGTGTTAGTTTCTCACTGCAAATATTTTGAAACATAATTTCCTTACCATCATTATAGCGTTCACAACTAAAAATAATGTGCTCCATTGTATCTTCGTCTTCACACACCTCACATAGTGCCGTATCTTTTACATGTATCTTATATTTATATGCCTTGCATAAACAGTGACCTGATCTTATTCTTGAAATAATTCTGATAAAATTTCTATTAGTGTAAGGGATTTTTGAAAACCAAGCCTGTGTGGGTAATGTGAGTTGAAAGCTTTTATAGAATTTACCACTATCACTGTGTTTAAACCGTTCGTTATATTCTGCCTTTATTCTGGACTTGATTACCGTTGTAAAATCATCGTATGGTAATTTGTATATATTTGCCTTCCCCTTATTGCAAGTATTTCTTGCCAGTTCATCCACTTTTTCATTTTCCTCTATACCAATATGGCTCTTAATCCAAGCTACGATAACATTTTTATTTTGTCTTGTACATTCCCCTATATTTTGGATTATGTCGGCTATCAGATTTGATGATTTACATAATTTATTATTTTGTATCCTTTTGGTAACACTTAGGGAGTCAGTAAAAATAATAAAGTTTTTCCCGTTTAAAAGTTGAATGTGTTTCAGTGCCTCTATAATAGCTGTTTGTTCAGCCGAGTATACTGAGTAAGTTTTATACACTTTGTATAGTTGTTCGTTTTATTCTAGAAGGCACAGCCTGTCTTTCCATTTTGTTTGGATCCGTCTATGAAAGTTACGTTGTAGTCCTTCCACTTTTGTTTTAAATTGTATTTAAAAAATGTTTATATTAGTTTCTGGGGTATATTTGTGTAGCTAGTTTATAGGTAGTCTCGTTTTCCGTTTATTATATCGACGTAATTAATGTTATATATAGAAAGTTTTTCATCTTTGTGAACACCATCTAACTTTTCTAAATATCTCATACAGCTGTCTACTAAAGGCGGAGATCGTTTCTTAATCTAACAATTAGAAGTTTGTACCAACAAAGAAGCGGCCTCTATACATTTTTGAAATTCTAACTTGCTGGAAATAGGTTTTGGATCAAGCAAGAGCAGAATACAGAAAATTGTATTCATAGTAAAAAAAAATGGTAATTTACACCTATAATAACGCTTTTCCGTGGACACATTGTATATGGGGGTAGTTTTCGCCCCTCCGTTGGGGTGTGTTTTATATCTATTAATGTACGCCGCTGTTTAACCTTAATTTGTATAATTCGATTGATTAAGGTGTAATAACTATTCTTGTATTTCAATCTTCGTTTTACCCCATTTCAAGGGTGTTTTTTGGCTCTAGCTAATGATTTTGGGGGTGTATGATTCTATTATCTCAGATTCGGATTAAGCGACCGAAAATACATAGGGATACATGGGTCTGGTTCGCTGGTCTGAATTTTTTGTTTTGTGGGGCTGTGTTATTATTCTCATATGTTGTTTCTTAACTAATAATTTTTTAGAGTGAATAAAAAGGGAAATTCTGGAAATATCTTTATCGATTTTTATTAAATGTATTAGTATTGCTTAATAAAATTTTGTGCTGTAATTGGATTGTTGATCTCTGAGTCAATAAAAGCTTGCATTTATGTATTTTTCAGTGAAATAAATTAGGTGCAATTCCAGTTATAAACGGTCGCAAACATCAATTAATTTTACTCAAATATATTGAACATAAGAGCCATATAAAATATCTGAACATTGTTAATAATAAAATTAATTAAAGTGTATTAATACTCTACATACATTTTACATCCATTTCGCTTTATTCAAAACTTCGAACTAAAAGAAAGTTTCAAATCCACAGTACAACGATCTCACAGGGTCGCTATTAATTACTAAAGAGAGATGGACGCTTTAGACGGGACGCTAGATGGTATAAATATATTTAAAATCGCAGCAAACTTGAGTAACAGAATTAAGACGTTAATGCTGTGGCCTCAGGCAATTAACAAGTCTACATTAAAATTGTATAAAATAATAATTTTAAGGGTATAAATTAGTTACTCAGAATTGTTATCATTTTGGGCAATTTACGAAATTGCCACAGCCTTACTTAATTTTCTAAATATTATATAACCTATTTTAATAATTAACATCTCTATTTCTAAGCGACACCAAATTTTTTAATATTATGTTTCCCCAATAGGAACCTCACGTAAAGACCTGAGCTATAATTCCAAAGAGAAATAAATCTTTTATAGATCATATCCAATTACAATGGGGAAGCAGATAGCACGACTTTTCTCTTTGTATACTGCACGCCTTTTAGACCTAAGATTGACTTTGCACTATGGCCAATGCTACTGCAAAAAATCCTTCACTCAAGTCAAATACAATCAACAATGTAGGGCCGTGAATTTCCCTAGGAGCAACCTGTACAAGCCCAATTGAATTTCTGTATTGTAATTGTGCACGCAAAAAAGTTACACACACAGAGACTGGCAGAGAGACCGACAGATCTACAGAGAGAAATGTCTTTCTCTCAAATTTAAAGTCCACTTCGTAGATGTGGAAATAATAATTAAGAAGCAACGGAGCTAAGTAATATTTGACTTGCAGTTAACACAATTCTTGGGACGAAAGCCTCAGTTACTTTTAGAAATATACAAGGTGCTCATTCAATGAAAGTAACAAACAAATGAAGAAGGGAAGTTTTGCTTAAATAGTTTTACAGATTATTTTTTAGTGAATTTGCAAATTCTGCCATATCTGTTGTTTTATTGCAACTTTGACAAACTATGTTTTAGCGTTGATGGCTCATATTGTATGGTTCTAAAATACTATCTAGTAAATTATATTACTTTTGTCAAACAAAATTGCGTGCTTACTGCTTCGTCCCGTGACCGATGAAGTTGTAAACGTGCTATTTCTTGCTTTAACTGTTTTGTATACATATGTGGGCGACTCTGAAATGCGGGTGTAAAACTGTTTACTACTACTACCGTCTCCTTTTATCATCCCAACGCTCGTAGAACTAACCAATTACAGAGCCCAATTTATGAAACCGAATAATTACAAATCATGACTCATGAGTATAGAACCCCAAGAAGTGATAAAACTTATAAACTCTACTGTTTACAAGAAAGGACTATCTCCAGAATGTCTAGAATGGAATATATCTCAGACAAGGATTAATGGATATCATTGTTAGCACTTTATGAACAACGTTTATTAAAGGAAACAATCTTAGACTAAATTAATCACTTTTTAGGTGTACGTGAAAATTGTTTATTTTAAAATAAAAACATCCTTTTACTACCTTTCCACCTATCGAGAGAAAAATTCGTTTTTTTTTTTAATTAATGGCATTAAGGCGGTTGACCCTCGGTCAGAAGATAAAGAAATTAAAAGCCTCAAGGAAAAGAAAAGACAGAAGCGACACTCTGCGAATTTTTTTGGCCTTTAAATATCAAGTTGAGTGACCTATCATGTTTTCTCTGGTTTTATATGCAGTATACTCCATTCCACTCGCTCTCGGTCACAGTAGTATATTCAGAAGTTGTCTTAAGAACACATTTAAATAATGACATATTGTACGATGTACGTTGTTTTAAAATGCACAATATAAACTAAATTGATTGCAATATGCCCCAGATTCTCAAAACTACTAGCAGTAGTTATATGAAAATAAGGAAAAGCATTTCTGTATATTTAATAGATGCATCCCTCAAGTAAACTGTTCAATAATTCATACTTTAGCTATCTCTCTCTTAGCATTTATATTGGTTGCAATAAATTTTGTGGTAAATGGCTCTCCACTTTGTGTAAATATATTCACGCTACTTGTATGAGGAGAGAAAATTTAACCTTATTGTCGTACTTACCTAGTTCGTGCTGACGAAGGCCAAGAAGCCGGAAACTGCAGTATGCTTATGGTATAATATCCACTGCATACGATAATTTTCTCTACTGGGGATTATTGCTACCAATTTATTTTGTACTGCTCATTCTAAAATAACATATAGTAGTCTATATATTTTGCAACAATGCATCCTTATTTAAATGTGCTCTTACTAGTTCGATTAGCACTAGTAATATGAGGGTATGGAAAATATTTTTTGTATATTTAATGAATATAAATGATTTTAGATTGTGATATTTCAGGTAATTCTCTCGCACAGAGAAAATGCCAAATACATATTCCAAATAATCGAAGTACTCTAAAATTAAAGACAGTGCCTGTCAAAAATCTCCCGGGTGGTTGGCAGAGGATTCATTCTGAGTGCAACGTTAAGATTTATTCGTCTACTTGGAGCACACTGGTATCTACAACGTGATCCAGGGAACCGAATTCCAACGAAGAACTATATGAAGTACTTAGGAGTACACCTTGACAAAAGGCTGATGTTTAACAGAGTGTGAACGAAAGTAAATGAACAGTTTATTATATTTATATAGAACTCTATACTTGCTCATGGCTAAGAATAGCAATAGCAAATTTATATATACCCCTATAGTTTTTACCCTATAACCCTTATTTTTTACAGATTCATATTCTGCTCTAAATAATAAACAACTTTTCTTCCTACGATTTTTTTATCTGGTCTTACTGCATTTTGGAAAACTGGGAAACAAAACATTTTATGGAGAAGTAATTTAGGAATTATTATAAATGTCCAATGTGCAATGGCAGTAACAACTGAGAATTCTAATAATGTCTAATAATGTAATAAATAAGACTTATGTTTATCAAGGTAATTGAGTTTTCGTAATTTTTAGTTCAGATATCTTCACAAAAAGAAATCTGGTGAAGTTAATTCAGCTAATCGTGTGGGCAAGTGTACTGGACCACCTCATCCAGTCCACCGCTCAGATTTATTTCTAACAATAATTACCTTGATAAACATACTTCTTAGTTCTTGCATTGTTAGAATTCTCAATTGTTACTGCCATTACACGTTGGATATTTACAATAATTCCTATGTTACTTTTCCATAAAATGTTTTGTTCCCAGTTACAGAGATGTGCTACTTCTACGTTCAAT
This sequence comes from Stenurella melanura, assembly GCA_963583905.1. Classification (NCBI taxonomy): domain Eukaryota; kingdom Metazoa; phylum Arthropoda; class Insecta; order Coleoptera; family Cerambycidae; genus Stenurella; species Stenurella melanura. The sequence continues at coordinate 70,522,210 of OY757312.1, read as the reverse complement.
ACTTAATTACTCTCGCAAGTAGTGTGATCAAAAAAAAAAAAAAAATGTCTTCTTAAAATGTTTTCTTAACCGCTTCTCAAGTCACCGAGGTAACTCCTTGAAAATCCAGAATGATTTTGTGTAAGGTCAAATAAAAAAATGATACAAAAAAACTTGTTTATTTTTTGGAGCAGAATGTGAATCTGTACAGAAAAATAGGGGTTTGCGTGTAAAATTTCAAATTTGATCTTAGGATGACCTTGTATTCCTTCACCAAATTTGAAGAAAATATAACCGTTAGATCCCATTTTACTTCCACATCCACGTAGTGGATTGGAAGTATATTAATCGTAAAAAAAATATTTTTTTCGTGAAATGGGCTTAGAATGTCATGAAACGTCGAGATTTTAAATTTGAGCGAAAAAATTTCTGTCTGTCTGTCTATCGGTCTGTCTGTCGGTCTGTCTGTCGGTCTGTCTGTCTGTAACTTTTTTTTTTGTCCGCACATTTTCTCCGGAACGGTTTAAGATATTGGCTTGAAATTTGGTACACGTATATATTATAACGAGATCTGGAAGTGGATTGTTTTTTGAAGATATCCGGTGAAGGGTTGGGGGGTAAATAGGGGTAAATGGAGGGAAATATTTAAAACAAGCTGGTATGAGTACAGAAACTTGAAATTTGATGTATGTACTACAAGCCAAGGCCTCGAAATTTTTTATAATATGTTTCATCCCCCCCACCACCCCCCACTCCATTATTAAAAGGGTTGATAAAATAAAATTGAGATATTCACTTGAAATTTGGTACACGTATATATTATAATGACATAAGGAACTACATTATATTTTGGGACTGATGAAGGATTGGCGGTTAAATAGGGGTAAATTGGGGTGAATTTCTCAAGTCAGATAAAATATTGATAACTGGCGCAATAAAAATAAACTATTTCTAAATGTTGAAAAATGTAATGTTGTCACCTATTTACGTGGGCATAATATTTTCATTAATGAGTATAAAATAAACGATAGTGTCATACAAAGAGTTGATAGATTTAAGGATCTAGGTGTTACTTTTGATAGCAAGATGACTTTTATTTATCACATAAATAACATCGCATCTTCAGCTTTTAAATCATTGGGATTCATAATTAGAAACTCCAAAGATTTCAAGAATGTTGAAACTATGAAGCTTCTATTTAACTCGTTTGTCAGAAGTAAATTGGAGTATTCTGACGTAATCTGGAGTTCCTAGTACATCGTTCATATTAATAAACTGGAGAATATTCAAAGAAAATTTTTAAGCTACACCGAGGACAAGACCTATCCACTTGTTGGAATCAGTAACGATATTTTGTTAAATAGATTCTCACTTAACTCACTTCAAACTCGCCGAGAATCACACGGAATTGTAACTCTGTCTAAAATATTAAACTAATCTGGAGTTTCTAGTACATCGTTCATATTAATAAACTGGAGAATATTCAAAGAAAATTTTTAAGCTACACCGAGGACAAGACCTATCCACTTGTTGGAATCAGTAACGATATTTTGTTAAATAGATTCTCACTTAACTCACTTCAAACTCGCCGAGAATCACACGGAATTGTAACTCTGTCTAAAATATTAAACTAAACTCGACTGTTCTGATCTATTAAATCTCATTGACCTACGAGTTCCTTCTAAATCAACTAGACTCCACCAAACATTTCTTATCAAAGCTTCACGCACCAATCTGTTAATGTATTCACCTATTAATGTCATGTGCAGGAATTACAATCATATACAGAATAATATTGATATTTTTCATTGTAGAATTAAGGATATAAAGAATATATATGAACATAATTTGTAATACTTCTGTTATTGTAGAACTAAGGATTTTATTGTAGAATTAAATTTTATTGTAGAATTGAGGATTTAAAGTGTATATATTTACATAATTTGTAATACCTACTTCTATCATAGCACAATATTTATTGTTGGTATTCCGACTCTGTAATTGGGACTTTCGTCCTGTTGAGTCGTGTAAATAAATAAATAAATAAATAAATAAGTAAAGCAAGCTGGTAAGAGTACGGAAACTTGAAATTCGGTGTATGTACAAGAAGCCAAGGCCTCAGGTTTTTTTATAATATTTTTCAACCCCCCACCCCCCCCTATTCCATTATTGAAGGGGTTGGTAAAATAGAATTGAGATTTACATTTGAAATTTGGTACACATATGTATTATAACGACATCTGGAACTAGATCATATTTTGAGATGGTTCCATTGAAGGGTTGAGGTTTAGATAGGGGTAAATAGGGAAAATAAGTAAAGCAAGTTGGTAAGAGGACAGTAACTTGAAATTCGGTGTATGTACTAGAAGCCAAAGCCTCAGATTTTTTTATAATAATTTTCAACACCCCCACCACCCCTACTCCATTATTAAAGGGGCTGATAAAATATAATTAAGATATATGGAACGAGATTATATTTTGAGATGATTCCGTTGAAGGGTTGGGGGTTAAATAGGGGTAAAAAGGGAAAAATAAGTAATGCAAGCTGGTAAGAGTACAGAAACTTTAAATTCGGTGAATGTACTATAAGCCAAGTTCTCAGATTATTTGTAATATTTCTCAACCCCACCACCACCCCTACTCCATTATTAAAGGGGTTCATAAAATAAAATTGAAATATTCACTTGAAATTTGGTACACGTGTGTATTATAACGACATCTGGAACTAGATTATATTTTGAGATGATTCCATTGAAGGGTTGGGGGTTAAATAGAGGTAAATAGGGCAAAATAAATAAGGCAAGCTGGTAAGAGTACAGAAACTTGAAATTCGGTGTACGTACTAGAAGCCAAGGTCTCAGATTGTTTATAATATTTTTCAGACCCTAAATACCCTACTCCATTAATAAAGGGGTTGATAAAATAAAATTGAGATATTCACTTGAAATTTAGTACACGTAGGTATGTATTATAACGACATTTGGAACTAGATTATATTTTAAGATGATTCCGTTGAAAGTTTGGGATTAAATATGGGTAGATAGGGGAAAATAACTAAAGCAACCTGGTAAGAGTACAGAAATTTGAGGTTTGTTAGAAGCGAAGGCCTCAGTTTTTTTTATAATGTTTTCCATCCCCCCACCACGTCCAGTCCCTCATTAAAAGAATTGATAAAACCAAATTTAGATTTTCACTTGAGATTTCCTACACGTATGTATTATAACGATATTTGAAACTAGATTATATTTTGACATGATTGCGTTGAAGGAGTGGGGGGTAAGTGGAGGTAAATAGTGAAAATTAAATATAGCAATCTGGTAAGAGTACAGAAACTTGAAATTCGGTATATGCCCCAGAAGCTAAGGCCTCAGATATTTTAATAATATTTTTCAACCCCCCACCAACCTTACTCCATTATTAAAGGGGTTGATAAAATAAAATTGAGATGTTCACTTGAAATTTGGTAGGTCTATGTATTATAATGACATCTGGAGCTAGATTATAATTTGAGATGATTGCGTTGAAGGGTTGGTGGTTAAATAAGGCTAAATAGGGAAAATTAAGGAAAGCAAGCTTTTATGAGTACAAAAAGTTGAAATTCGGTGTATGTACTAGAAGCCAAGGCCTCAGATTTTTTTATAATATTTTTCAACCCCCCAATACCCTTCTCCATTATTAAAGGGGTTGATAATATAAAATTGAGTTATCACTTGAAATTTGGTACACGTATGTATTATAACGACATCTGGAATTAGATTATATTTTAAGATGATTCTGTTGAAAGTTTGGGGTTAACTAGGGATAGATAGGGGAAAATAACTAAAGCAATCTGGTAAGAGTACAGACGTTTGGGATTTGGTGTATATAATAGAAGCAAGGGCCTCAGGTTTTTTTATAATATTTTCCATCCCCCCACCACCCCCACTCCCTTATTAAAAAAGCTGATAAAAGCAAATTCAGATTTTCACTTGAAATTTGGTACACGTATATATTATAACGATATCTGAAACTAGATTATATTTTGACATGATTGCGTTGAGGGACCTCCACGGTAAGTAGAGGTAAATAGGGAAAAATAAGTAAAGCAAGCTGGTAAGAGTACAGAAACTTGAAATTCGGTATATGCCCTAGAAGCCAAGGCCTTAGATTTTTTAATAATATTTTTCAACCCCCCACCACCCTTACTCCATTATTAAAGGGGTTAATAAAATAAAATTGAGATGTTCCCTTAGACCTATGTATTATAACATCTGGAGCTAGACTATATTTTGAGATGATTCCGTTGAATGGTTGGTGTTGAATAGGAGCAAATAGGGGAAAATAAGAGTAAATCAATCTGGTAAGAATACCAAAATTTGGGATTTGGGAAGCCAAGGCTTCAGATTTCTTTCTAATATTTTTCAGACCCCACCACCTCCGCTTCCATATTAATAGGATTGATAACATAAAATTGAGATATTCACTTGAAAGTTAGTACATGTATGTATTGTAATGATATCTGCTTGAGATGATTTCATTGCAGGGGTGAGAGGTGATAGGTTGTGAATAGGGGAAAATAAATCCATCTTTTCATTTATTTAGAAACATATAAAGTAAACACTCATTTATTGTCAGATCCTAGAACAATCTCGAGAGAATAGGTGTTACTTTTGTTACCGAGGGTAAACTAGAAACTTCATTTTTAACGTAAATGGTAGAAACCAACGCCTTAAACTTTTCCATGACATCTGCCCTAAATATTATTAAAATTCTATGACCAATAATTTCCACATAGTAGAGTGCAAATCTAGACAAGATGTTTTCTTTGAAGTGACTTGGATGAAAAATCTGGATGTGGAAATAGTGATTCCTTAGGCAGCGGTTGTTCAAAAGATGAAGCTTTTATCTGAAACATTTTTCTCGAAATTTCTTTATTATCAAATTATTCGCGTTTGTCAACATAAATGTCCCACCCGATATAGTTCTCTTAAGGACACCTTGAAGAATTGAAAATGAGGCTAAGAAACTTATTATCAATAAGGTTATGAAGGAACCCATATAAGAAAGTTAGAGACGGGTCAATCCTCCTAGTTTTAAGAGAAACTAACTTAAATATACTCAATAATGAATTATAGATAGGTTGATATGTTTATCGATTCTATTGAACGAAAACTTGAGTATATGAATCGATTCCACTCTATTTTTGCAGCATTCATAAACAGGACTCCAAATTACTAGGTCCACTTTGATCGAACATGTGTATAATATAGGGTTCATCAAATGATGGTATTAGAAAATTGACAATTACCTAGGATGATTTCCAACATTTTTGACTCGGAATTACATATTTGATTAATATGCGTACAAAATGATAGTAATGAGTCAAAATGTATGCCTAGATTCTTAATCTCTCTACATCTAATCAAGGGATTGTTACTAATTTTATAGTTTTATATTAATGGAATAATTTTCCTAGTAAAAGTTACTGTTTTACATTTCGAAACATTTAAATTCATGCCATTCAAGTTACACCAATGATTATTATGTAAACTACGACAATAGGGATGTTCACTATTTTTTAATTGTAATTCAAAATGGTAGTTCTAAGGCTACAGAAACACGTAATAACCATTAAAACGCCTAAAAACTATTTTCCTTGAAAATAAACTAAAAATATAAATTCCGAAATTAACGAGGCTAGTAAACGGTCCCTGCAGTGAGAGTAGCGCGCGTGATGTCATAATGCTCATAGCAGAACTCGTATACCATGTATTGTTAAGTATGCCTTAATTAAAATTAAAAATCGCAAAACGAAGAACTACACGACGGACACAACAGTTCGCAGAAGTCAGTAAACGCAGACTAATTCTTATTAGGGATTGCAACGAGGTATCGATATATAAATCCTAAACCATAAATATGTTCATATCGTTTTTTTGTTGCAATATATCGGGTTGAAATATCGACATTTTTCTAAATATATCGAAAATGGCCAACTTGCATATTACTCCCCTCTATTCGAAATTTCAATCGAGATTTTATTGCGAGAATATCCCCCCCCCCCTCTTTGAAATTATAATTGAAATAAATATTGTACTGTAAAGGAATACCACCCCCCGCTTTCCGAAGTTATACCTTAAGCAATATTCATTAATTTTTTACATTAAATATTAATTTAAAAAATATATCGATACATAGAAATATCGATAATTTTTTGTTGATATGTCGAATATATTGATCTGAGTCTTGTGATGTATCAAATGATTCATATATCGGTATATGTATTTTTTGCCATCCCTAATTCTCATATGAAACGTGCATGAAAGCCTACTCACTATATTCGCGCATGTTTAACTATGAGCAACATGACGTCACACCAACCAAGGAGCGTTTCGCGCATTCAAATGAATATTCATATTTCCTTTGGGGTTTTCCCATAGAACAGGTTTATCGATTTTTGTAAAACTTAGTAGATAATATTATAAGTCTATTTTTAAGCATTTTGTGATGTTTAAACAGGATTTAATTTTTGTGAACATCCCTGTTACCTATAATCCAAGTTCAAGGATATACTTTTAATCCATTAGCAACCATCAGCTAAAACCAACTTTATCGATCTTGTGCTTTTTGAATGTCTGTGTAAATTACATAAACCTAATCTCTCGTGCCCAAAAATCCAGAGGTAAATTTAATAAAAAGTTACTTTTCCCCATAAAACCATGCTGCCAGGGACATAAATTATTTCGTATCACACTTATATATTATATTATATATTATATCCTGCGCATATACCACGATACTACGATACAATTCTTAAATATAATGCAAAATTATTTTTTTTGAAAGGTAAGTGAGTAGCGACGAGAATAAAAACATTTGTTGTTATAGATGAATCTGCTAAAATTAGATAATCGCAACACGATAGTTTGTAATAAATCGGCACGAAGAGAATATTCTTCTTTTTATTTTATTCGCCCTCGTACGTTATTTCCTGAACTACATTGCTGAGGATTTGATACGGTTTATACACTCGTTAAATTTATTGAAGCACTTATATTATAGGTGATTGCCAATTTTCTTTTATTGGGCTCAAATGGGCTATTACCGAGATAGAGTTGTATTCTTAGATTTCTCGGTTCTTTTTACATTTTGATTACAGTTTCAAATGCGCATGAAATCAAAGTTAAATAGCGTTATATTTCGCTTTGAAACAGAATTCTCTTCTTATTGCAGCTAAGTCTCATTAATGGCATCTATTTTCTGTTTGACATATGACCGCAAAGCTCGGGAACGTTCTCAAAGTTCGCAAAAACAATATACTTGTTAGCGCATTAGATTAAAACTTGAATAATTATGTAGAGTACCGTACAAGTGCAGAGAGAGTTAGAGAAACGCTATATTGTTTTAGAAGCAAAATATGGTGGTAAAATAGTTTTTGCTCAGGGCTCATCTGTAAAAGAACTTCGCTCCTCATGTGATTATTGTGGTCTCCCTATCCTGATTCATTCCACCCACTTCAGTACCCCCGTATTATTGATCCGATGATAAAGGTCTGGAACGGCGAGTATTGATGATTTCCGGATCTGTTTGTACTTGCCTGTAAATGTTGTATATTTTTTATAGGCTAATACTTCGCATTTGAATATAACGTGATCCACCCTATCTGGTTTCTTACCATAATAATCTGCACTCCTCCGAATTTTCCGATTATGCAGGTGCTTCTAGACTGAAAGTGTCCTGTTACAAGTCCTGCTTAGTTTCTCAACTGCCTCCTATTCTTTGTACACACTTTTTCAGTTTGTCTTAAGAGCATGACCCTGAAACATATTCTTTATATTATTTGGCGAACAGCATAAAAAACTATCAATGGGAACTAAAAAGAAAAACTATCTATACAAATAATAATAAAATCTTTGCATTCTTTCGATAACCTGCATTTTGGCTATGCTAGAAATTAAAAACTTAAAATGAATTTGTCTATTTCTTATTTGACAATTCTCATTGTAAGACTAGTATCCACATCGTCCCCTGCGGCCATACAGAGTAAACTAATATCTACATAACCCCTTACAGTCATGAAGATTCAGTTACAAATGAAAACAAAGGCCTAAACTGAATTAATTTACAGAAGTACCTTGTCTTTTAGAATTGTTCATTCTAATGGATTACATTTTCATGATGGATTGGTTATCTATCATTCTGTTTCTCTTTCTTTGTAGTTCTTCTAGATAGTTTTTCTGCTGTTTGCCAAATCCCATAAAGAATGTGTTTCAAAACAGTTATAAGCAAACAAATAATATAATTTCAGAACCAGATGAAGCATGTGAAGAGTTTAATAAATTGTTCATTAATTCAATATAAGACATTAGAGGAAATTTACCTAGAAATGACACAAATTACAATCATTTAAGGAACGTACAAACCGTACAAATAGAAGATAGTACTTGGAAATCTTTTGAAATGTGTAATTTTCCCAAACTTAGATACGCTATAAACAACATGCTAAATAAAAGAAGTAGCACTGATGGTATCACAGTAAAAATATTAAAGCTAGCATTTGAAGCAATAGGAAACAGATTCCTTGATGAAAAATTTTGAAAAATTCTACTGTTGTTCCTATCGAAAAAAGGGAAAACACTATTTTGTGCAACGAATCCCGTCCAACAAATATGCCGCCTCCGTACGAAAAACTTTTGGAAATCATTGTGAAAGATCAGTTAATCAGCTTCATAGAGAACAACAATATTTTGACGAAACATCAAGCTGGGTTCAGAAAGAGTAACTCTTGTGAAAAGGCACTACAGTCGGTACTTGTAATTGGAAAGATGCAGTGAGCGATAAGAAATATATGGGTGTGGTATTTCTGGATTTCAGACGCGCATTCGAGATTATAGACAGAGAAGTGTTGCTAAAGAAGATAAAAAAGCTAGGATTAAAAGGAACAGTGCTGCGGTGGTTTCGATCTTATTTGTCCAATAGGAGGCAATCAGTTAAGTTTGGTAACAGTACATCAAGCTTAAGAGAAATTCAATATGGTGTGCCTCAAGGCTCTGTATTGGAGTCCATGTTGTTTATTCCATACATTAATGATATAGTTAGTGTAGTGCGAAAATCACAAATTCAACTACTTGCAGATGATACGCTCGTTTATTGTGTAGGCGATGATATTAATTTTATAGGACCTTCAATATGGAATTAGGAAATATTTATAAATGTTTATAAATAGTTAGTTTAAGTTTGAATTTAGAGAAAACCAAATGTATGTTATTAATATCCCAATATCGTGATAACCAAACATTAAGTATGGTAATTGAGGGCCCTAAAATTGAAAGCGTTTTACAATTTAAATACCTGGGTGTTATCATTGACAATAATCTAGGCTTCTCTAAACATTGTTAATATTTATGTAAAAAGGTATCAAAAGAGGTTTCGCTCCTTTCTAGAATTGGAAAATTTTTAAGTACATGGACAAAATTATCTATAAAACAATAATTGCGCCACATTTCGCTTATTGTTTGACAATTATGTTTATGTTCAGTAAGAAGGAATATTACAGCCTACAAGTGATTCAAAATCGAGCTTTAAGATGTATATTAAAATGTGATAGATATATTCGTGTTAGTTATATGTTGGATAACTTAAAAGTCTTATCTGTGCAACAAACTGTAATGTTAAATGTTTTTATTTTTATATCCAAACTATTAAATAATATGCTACCCAAGCATATGTTGGAATTCGGTATATTTGTGTCGGATATTCATAACTACGATACTATATAAGTCTCAGGGCATCTTCTATGTTCAAAGAACAAACACTCTCTATGAAGAAAATCAGCTATTTATAAAGGGACTAAAGATGTATAATGAGATACCGAATAATGCAAAAAATAGTGTAAATGTTAATATATTTAAGCATAAAAGTATAGTGTACGTTAAAGAAAAATGGCCCCTGTGATAATTTAATAGTCTCTAATGTTTTATCTGTACAAGTAATTCAGTATGTATGTATTTAAAATCTATCAATTTAAGTTATTGTAAGTACTTTTTTTTTTTGTATCGTGGTAAATCAGTTACCGATATATTTGTTTTAGCTAAGCTAATAAAGTTAATAAAAAAAAACAATAATTCACTTTTAAATAAGCATGGTCTCCTAATGAGAGATTTCTCATGTTGATTTCCTGGAATGGTCCTCCAATGATTTTTGTATTTTATCTTGATCCAGTCCTTTATCGCTCCTCTGGATGAGCTTTTGATGATTTCTGACACAGCTTCTGGGTTCTATAATGCATTTTCTGCTCCTTATCTATCCACTTCTTAAGCTCATTCGTTGACATGTACTTCGGTATGTCTCAACAGTCAGAGTAGTTTAAGACTGTTCCTCTCTCCCAGAATTTTAAGCTCTTCATGGCGATTCCATACCAGCCTGCATGGTACTAGTCGCTAATGCATTTAGTGACACCTGACTGTGACAAAACAGAGATCTGCTCATTGGTCTGTTCTCATTCAGCAATCTCGTGTACATATTCAAATACAGCTAAAATGTCTGTCTAGAAGTTAGTGAAATAATATCCGAGAGAGGCGATTATATCACTATTAGTTTTTCGCCGTATATTTCAACTATATTCAGCTGTTTAGCTAATTGTATTTATAAATAGATCAGGAAGCACCACCCATGGCAAATAAGTCACGTCTTGAGGACGTAGGTCTTGAGGAGTCATGACCTCGTAAAACGGCGAGAGTAATGTAACAGTCCAACGACACAATATCATTCAGATTCATACCTGAAATTGTTTGAAAAATGTATGTTGGATTTTTTTTTAAATATTGCACTTTAAATTTCGATTCGCTTTGATTTGCTAATATTCATTGTTTGAATAATTTTATCATTCGTCATGGCACCTTTCATTGCTTCAAGAAGGATATATAAGTTCTACACGGGTTTCCATTTTTTTCAACGAACTAACAGCATAATGGTTAAATGCTACCGCATTGCGTTTGAGTGACGTACATGGCAATATCTGCAAAAAGTTTTTTTACATGAATTTTGTGTCTAGAGAATTGTGCTTTCAAAATTGAAAATTTACTATTCTGGTCAGTAAGGTGCAAGGCCGTTTTTATTTCAAAAACTGTTTGCTTTGCTTTGCTAGCTTTACTTATTTGGTTTGTACTAGGAGGTACATTCTCAGTAAATGTTCAGCAAATTTTTATGGCAGTTGGAACAAATTATTTTTTCTCAATATTTTCATCGCCGTGCCATATTATATTTGCACGCCAGACGGCCTAGTTAGGGAAATGTGAACTTATGTATATTCCTTCACAACTATAATCCATTCAATGACAAAACCAGAGTTAATTATTCAAACTATTGATCTAAGTCGGTGGTTCCCAAAGCATCTTTGGAGAAACATTATACAGATGTTGTGTTTGTCTGGTCGTTCTCAATTAGCAGTTTTTTAAACGACACTAAATTAATTACATCCTGTACACTGGACAAACCAATATACAGTTGCAAAACGACTCTTCAAAAAATCTCATTGATTGAAGTATTTTTGCACGTAGCCAAATATGCAACTTGTATGCGGCCATATGTCAACGACTTATACTATACTTCTCTCTAATTGTGCAACATGGTCTTAAATGACATCAAAAACGTTTAAGTAATTACTTGGTTTGTGCTAAGATAAAATGTTTAAATGAGCATTTAGCCTAAACGGCTTATTTCTCGAGATACAAGGTGTTGAATTTTGAAACAAATTTAAGTTCTTTCCAAAAATATCGAAACATTTCAGCATATTCTTCTGAAATTTGATGTAATTTTTCTATTTTAGAAAATAATTTGGCTTAAACTCAAATTTCTCTTGTGGCGTCAGTAGCGTACGCATGAATATTAGCACCATTTTGAGCAAAGGAATTAGTTGATTTTCAATAAAGCTATACTGTTATTGACAGACAGGAGTACACTAAACATTAAATGGTGCCTCCTAGTAAACAAGAGAAAACGTACTATTCGTTTTTCAATTATTTCTTGCTTGATGTAAGGGCTATAAAATTTAATTAGCGTTCCGCCAGTACGAGTTATCTTACAGTGGCGTCGCTCTGAATAATTTTGCATATTATGCATACGATTTTTAATTACTTATTAAAGGTGGAATGTTCTTAAATTTAAATAAATAAGATATTGTGGGCGAGAAACTTCTCGGTCATAGATCGCATATTGCAGAAAATAAATAAATAAACAACAACCAAAACAAATTATGGAATTTGCTAGACACGTACGACCGCATGCCCTTTGATCTATTTTTCACTCTTTTTGCACCAACTTATAAAGAATGTCGCCCAGAATATTACATAAATTGTAACAAATTTCACAAAAGTTCAGAACCTATTTTTTCCGAAATTCAACACCCTGTATCTTGTATATAAGTACATAAACATTTTGTCTTATAATAAGCCAAGGATTAGTCCCTTAAATTTTTTTGCATTCATTTAGAAACACTCTATAAGTATGTGTATGTTATGTGTACGTATATGGGCTACTTGAGAACTTATTATTATTCTCTATATACCAATATCTCAGTTAAATTTCAACGTAGTAAAAGTCGCTACTACTCTGTGTTTTTCTTTTATGTATAAGAATGTAAAAATGAACAATTGAAAATAACGGTTGAGAGCACTGTTACGCTACCCATTATTTTCTAATTTACTTTTACTTACTTACTCTAATTCTTTTTATGAAACACATTAAAATTATTTAACCAAGAAAAAAAATGAGAAGTTAAATTCAATAATTGGGAGAAAGTATAAAATTCAGTTTAAGCCATTTTCCGAGGTTTTTTAAAAGTCATTACCATTGGTGTTAAAAGGGAGAAGAATTTAAAACTTTTCAGTTGTACGCGATGCAGGAATATTAAAAAAGTTTTTAAAGCAGCTTTTAGAAGCACAGGTTTTAAATATATAGGTAAAAAAAGTTTTCAGGTATCATTTTTCATGTTAAAATTTTTATGTCGCGATTAAGTAGTATATGTAAAACGCAAGCCACTTTTAAAGTGTTATTTGAAAATAAACATTGCACTTCAGCAAATTTTAATCCAGCGTTTAGCGCATTGAAACAATAAATTACTTTTTATTGCTTGTTTCTGCGCTGGGATATTCATATTTTATAGTTTATGTTGCGAAAACATGTTTACAAAATCTCTTTGCCTCTACAAATAAATGTATGGTGCCACAACTGTACTTTGGGATTCTCAAACGAACTAACTGCTTTGGAAGCCACAATGGTACAGTAAAATGAATGAAAACTCGTCTCAACAAGAAATATCGAGGGTAATCCATTTTTTCTCTCTATAAAAATATCTTCTTTCGAAGAAATCGATGTCTCTAGCTGCACATTTGGCGTAAAACCTTACCACGGATGGCCCAAAATAGCCCGTTTTTTAGCATTGTTTTTACTTTTATTTAGTTTTTCTGTTGTTGGCCGCCTGAAACTGTGAAATTTGTCTGCTGTTCTAAAACAGAAAATCCAAAAGTTATTTGACATTAAAAAACACCCGCAAGATTAGGAATGAAAGGAAGTTAACAAAGTGCCAGTTTAAATGTAGTCAAGATTGACTGAATTCATTCAACCATGGCGTTACTATGCTCTTCCCAAATATGAAAACGAAGCGTATATTGAATTTGAAATTTGAATCGTCACATTTTTCCGTCTGACTGTCCGTTGCATTTCTTATAAGTACGAGACATAGTGGAGTAAAAGAGATGTATTGATATGCATAGTTCTGTAACAGCAAAATTATGATTTCATACCTTTTGGGGTATCACCAGGAGTTTCTGTAAGTCAGGGGATTCTGTAAGTCGGACAGGAATATAATTTTGTCCTAGCCCAATGAGACTATGTGACGACCCCATTTTCGAGGATGCTGAACACGATGGCGGTAGTTAAATCTCTCTCCGAGGTCACCCCACCCCCCAAACGGCGAAAAACCAACCCCGAATGGGGTAAACCGTGTATCCGCCGTCTCCTATCAGCCAAACATATGTTACCCCCGTTTTCGAGGAAACCGAGAACCATGGTGATGTCGAGCTCCCTCATGGACCCCCACCGACCCCCCAAACGGCCAAAAGCTACCCCCGAAAGGGATTAAACGCAAATAGGCCGTCTTCTCTGTGCTTAACCCGTGTTACCTCCCGTTTTCGAGGATGCTGAGCATGATGGTGATGTCGGGATACCACCTCGACTCCCGCCAACTATCCTAACGGCCAAAAATCCCCCCGAAAGGGGTGAAACACGGATAGGCCGTCTTCTCTCAGCTAAACCCGTGTTACTCCCCGTTTTCGAGGATGCTGAGGATGAAAAAAATATCGCGACCTCTCCTCGCTCGAACAAACGGACGAATTACACTCTTACTTCTTACTTATCGGCAAAATTATCATTATCCTCGTACTTTTTGATTTTTTACGGAAGAATTCAATTCAAAAGTACGCAGGCTCACGGCGGCGAAGACATCGATGTTATCTGGTATAGTTGTCTTCATTCGTTTAATGCACATAAAAAACCTCAAAGCTGTGCCGCTTATACTTGACAGCAGCATTGAGGGGAGATCAGGTCATGTCAATTTTCGAGCTAACTCCTCTATAACATATTAAATGTGTTAAATATATTATACTACTTAATCATCATTATTCACATATAGAATATGTTCAGGAATGATTAAAGTAACAAATTGACGAAAACACACCTGTTCCAATTATTTAATTTATTTATTTTCTTCATATTTACCAACTCGCCCCTACAGAAAATATTTTACGACCTAGCGGGGACGACAGAGCCGAACTTTTAATATTGTCAGTGTCACGGAATTTCAAATTAACCCCATTAGTTAAGAATATATTTGTATGTGCTTTATAAAATAAACATAGTTGGTAATCTGTGTTTACATTATATTTAGATTGTGAGAGCTTAAAGGGGTAATATACTTTAACAGGTACATGATATTTTCCTTCGTGTTTTACTGTATTTTATACAATTGTGTTTTTACAAATATTTTGGCCGGTAGTGAATTATTCGGGTGTTTTGTGTTTATAAGTGGGTGCGGTAAAATAATTACATGAACATGTTTAGGCCTTGGGAAGGTTCTTTACCTAGCACTAGCAGAGAATGACAAGAAAGTATGGGGATTATTAACAGCTCATAAATTACAGAGAAAGTTTCTAGATAAAATTTTTGTGAACATACCCAAAAAGTAATTTTAAATATTTATAAAAATATAAAAGAAAATGAAGGAGAAACCAGGAAAACCGCCTACTTAACAGATATTTCAGAACAAACTATTTATAAATTATTTAAGGAAGGACCATATAATCGAAAAGCTAAATCGGACAAAGGAAAATCACAGGCATTAGATTCGTCTGTGTTGAAGTTGTTAAGAAATTTAATTTACAGTAAGTATAAGGAAAATGAGATACCAACAGTACAATCAGTACATATGGAACTGAGAACAACAAGTGTATTGTCATCTAGAGAACAAACACTTAGGCTATGGCGATTAAAGATAGGATTTAACTTTACAGTGATTCATAAAAGAGCAAGTATTATGGAAAGCTGCAGAATTGTACTGTGGCGTAATGAATGAATATTTGCAACGTATTAAAAAATTTCGTTGCTCGAAGTTCTCTAGAATCGAAATTATTTATTTGATACTTATTTATTTGTTTTCTAGAAATGAATTATTTATTTAATAATTGTTTATTTCTTTTCTAGAATAGAATTTATTTATTTATTATTTGTTTATTTATTTTCTAGAATTGAATTTATTTATTTAATCCGGGTCAATTAGATCAAGTTAAGATTATTGATATAAATCGCAATAACCTTAACTCTGAACTCATATTTTTTGGCAAGGAATTGCTCTTATCTCTTCGTGGTCCTTGCTTGGCAAAAATAATAAATCAATAGATGAAATTATTATTGCCGAAACTGAGCAATAAGAGAATATTTGATAATTATAATTTAGACTCAAAATTCATCATTGGTCAACAGATTTAAATTTCTATCAGTGTGCACAAACATTTTAAGTACGGCTCTGTGGGATATAAATTATCTTAACGAGCCAAATTTTTTGGTCCGTTTTTTACAGCTTTTTTTCACCTGCACTAAACAAATGAATGCAACTATATACATCATCCCGCGCAGCATCTCCGCGTCGCCACTTTAACTGTAGCTGGTTTGTGTTTTTCGAGGTTCAATTCGACTCACAGAATGCGCTAAGTATATAGCTGAGTATTGGACTTCCAAAACCTATTTAAATATTTTTTATGAACAATAAATTTTTTAATAGTGGTTTTTTTTTTTAGGTGAAAAATTGAATATCTCCGGTTCTATAGGTACGATCGGAACAAACAAGAAAAGCGGAATCTTCGCGATTAAAATTACAACAAATCTGCGAATTGGGTCATTTAAGTTCGTACATAACACGGAAAATTGAATAAACTGACTGAAAAGCGTTTTTTTTTGTTTTTATTTTAACGCTCATGGCCGACAAGAGTTCCAATCGGCTTCAAACTTTGTGGAAATATATCTTTTATTGAAAACAAGGCACCCTGAAATTTTGGTGTCCAAATATTGAACCCTGCGGACACAAATGTATTTGTTGTCTAAATTTTGAATTGCCCACCATGTTGTGCCATTAAGTCCAAAATGGATAGTTTTTTTTTAATGTAGATTTCGATGCTAGTTTTCCGTTGATGTTAAAGAAAATTTTTTTAAAGTAATTTTGGCCACTATTTGGCATTTATTTATAAGCCAAGTAACAACAAATGGATTTTCTTGTAATTGAAATTCCAACAAATCTGCGGTTTTGCGTCATAAGATTTTGGTTTCTTGTTTGTCCCGGATTGGACCTCTAGAACAGGAGATATTTACCTTTTTACCTAAAAAAACGCTGTTCAAAAAACTGGATTGTTTATAAAAACATCTCAATAGGCTTTGAAAGTCCAAAGATATATATTGTTACATTTTTTTTTTGTATTTTCTTCTGTGTGGTGTGGCACTACGTGAATTTTAAAATTTTATTTAATTAATTGTATTTAAAAGGAAATTATGTTGCCCGGCGCCAAATTGTTTAAAACAATTAATGCTGTACCACACCTACACGAAAATATATAACTTCCCCTTGTTTGTATAGACTCTTTCAGGGCCAAAAAGCAGGTTCAAAGATCTGAAATAAAAAACATTCACCCTTTTCCAGCACAACTTTAATGAAACCTACGTTGGTTATGAAATAAACTTTTAACTTTATTAAATTACTGGTATGGTTTTCCTGTGGAGTAAATATTTATAAGACAATAAAAAGTACTAAAAACCAATAGGCCTTTTATTTTGAGCTGATCAGACTTACTTTAGATCTCTAGTTCTGGGACTTCCGATTTGCGTCAATCTGGTGTTGAAAAGTGGAAAGATTGTATCGACCGGTTTATTGCATTTGCGTGCGCCTCTTCGTTCAGCTGGCAATTCTTCTTCTTTCGATTTAATTCGTTTGGTGAAATCGTCGTATCACTTTGTTTTAATACTTTGGACACTTTTTTATTATTTACGGTAAGTTAAAACTGTTACCCGCACTAAAAGTTTAAAATTTACAAATGGAATGTTCTTGGTTATTGTATAGCAAAAAACTATATAATTTTATAAGAAATAGTTTGTATAAAAATAATTTTCTTAAGGAACTTTTAAAATTTAATATTTTTCTCACTTGTGATGGGATAGAATGATTCCTTTTGGATATTCACTCATACACTGAGTGTAAATTAACTTTAACTTGTAAACAACTCTCGTTTTATACTTTTAAAATTGTGAGGTTATAAAATTTTGTTAAACAGGGACGTGTTGTCGCCTCTAATACTCAAACAAGACTGATTTTAAAATGTGGCCTTTTTATTGGCTCTTTTTGACACTTATTCGGATTTTATGACACTTGATTTAATTGAAATAAATTTTGAAAATTTATTTTTCCTTTTTCTGTTTTATTTATGAATTTATCAATGATTTTCTTTTTGAATAATGATATAGAGATGTTATGCTTTCTTTTGGTATGCCATAACCATGTCTTTCTTGAAAATTAAAAAATTTCTTGTTTCAACAATTTTTTACAATTTCTCACTTATTTCTAATTAAAACCTAGTAAAACACATACCAGTGTATAACTTATAAACTAAAGAACAATTTGCTATCATCTTTTGTAGCTATAAAACATTTTACACAAATTTTATAAATATTATGTCGTTTCAGGAGTGCCTAAGCATCATTTGCTGGAACTGTTGCTAATTTGCAAAACTTCCTAAAACCAACTGACAGCAAACGATCAATGGACATTTGTCCTTAAATACAACAAGAAAAACTTCAAAAAACATCTTTATTTTGGAACAAATTAACCTATTTGTCAAGATTTTATATCTCCCTTGACTTAATTTTGCACTTCCTATTGTTACAAATGCCTGTAGTTTGAGGCTGTAACATTTTATTTGCTCATAAGGTGAGTCTCTTTCACTTTTGTAAAGTTTTATTCATAGACGATGCACTAAATTGTTAGACTTGAGTAGATTCTCATTTCTCGGGACTGTTTACGCTACTCACAATGTGACAGTAGGTAATTTGTGGCACGTTTTTCACAGTGTTCATGTTAGCTATCTTATTTATAGCTTTCCTATGACTAAATTTAACATATTTGTGTACATCAAAGTTATTAGATTTAAATACTAACAATAAATTTGTTCCTTTTTCAGGTTTTACATTGTCTTTGATATCTGTTGTGACCCTGTATTTTGGATCTGTATCATTAAATTTGCTCATAAGGTGAGTCTTTTTCACTTTTATAAAGTTTCATTTATAGACGATGCACTAAATTGTTGGAAATGATTAGATTCTCAGTTCTCGGGACTGTTCACGGTACTCAAAATATGGAAGTAGTTTATGGCCCTTTTTTCACAGTGTTCATGTTAGCTATCTTATTTATAGCCTTTCTATGACTAAATTTAACATAATTATTTATAACAGAGTTTATAACTTATTAATAACAATAAATATTTCCCTTTTTTTAAGGTTTTTCCATTGGTTTTGGTACCTGTTATGCACCTGTGATTTGGATCTAGCTACTATGCTATACACAAAGGTTCATCCAAAACTTAATTTTGTATCAACGATGCTTTTTAACTTAACAATAACAAATTAACATTTTTTACCACACGGTAGGTAGTTATATCTAACGTTTAATAAAATTAATCAAAGTTTTATCAGATCCAATATAAAATTTATTAAATATAGTATCTTTCATTGACATCATGCCTTCACAAAGCTCAAGATTCATTATTTCAGCTCTATAGTTTGTCTCAAAGTTTTATTTGATCATTTCTAATTGCCTTTTACCATTCTGTTTTTAAATTCTTACATAATTTTATACTTCAGTACTCAGTTCAATAAACGTGTAAGGTTTTGGTCATCGCAATATATACTCCTGGTGGTATAAAATCATAATTTTGCTGTTACAGAACTATGCATATATCATCATTTTTTTGGATTTTTTACTGCACATGGAAAGAACCGTATAAAAAACCCTACATATTTTTAAATATTTAAATTTCTTTAAATTGTTTTCTTAATGTTTATATTTTGTAATTGAATATAAATTTTATTAAATGTTTTTTAAATATGCTTTATTAATATACATTACATAATAATACAATATCCAATCTTCAAAATATGATTTTCATAGAGAGATAAAGAGATAAACATTAACATTTATTTTAACAGCAGATGGTGATCTAGTGGTAAAACGTTCGACTCGATATTTCAGCAATCCATCTAGGTACAATTTATTTTTTTAGACAACTACAAAAACTATCAAACACAACTTCCATCTTTAATTCCTTCGTATCCTTCATATCCTCTGCTTGTTATCGTTTGTTATTTGAGTTTTATCATAATTAGTCTCTTAGTAAAAAAATTCAATAAAACAAAAAATAAAATTGTGTCATATACCCCAAAGAAGAAACAACGAAGCAACTTCTTTGGGACATAACAATAATAATTCACTGTATACATAAAGAGAGAAGCAACAAAGATCTACAAATAAATACTAATTAAATATATGCGACAATAATTGGACAAAGCATTGCATTGCATTTTTCAGCCTTGCCATTGTGATATGTGGAGCAATCTCATTTTCTAGGTTTCTGTCACCAAACTGTCGATTCTTGTAATTTTTGTAAATGTTTAGCACAAATAAATCTATTCTTATTGTATTTTTATACATCGCAACTGCAAAGAGTCGATGTTGTTTATTTATACTCTAAGCGGAATTACGCTGCCCCCCGACTGGTTGGTTACAACCGATCGTGGTTCTTCCTTAATTCGCCTTTGAAAAATAAGACAACGTTACTAAACGAGAGGAAATAAAAGTGCGTCCTTATACGGCATCTACGTGTCGTTGGATAATGTGAACTTAGAAATGCGCTCTGACACCAAAAATGAGAGAATCATTCTCACTCTTTCAAGTGATAGTAGAAAACTTATGAAAAACAAGATTCAATTTATGAAGGTTATAATAGTACCACTGATACTGAATCAGAAGCTCGCCAATCGATTACACAGTTCCACAAAAGAAAGATCTGTGCAAAACATCAAAATATGCTATTTTCCTTTATTTTGAGTCGTAGAATACGAATATGACATCAGAATTATTTTGTAAGTCACAATTATTTTCTAGCCTCAAATGGATGGCTGAAAATCATCAAAAATTTCAATTGTAAGAATGATAAAGCAACGAAAATTTAAAAATGACCTAAAATAAGGTAACTTTGAGTTGTAGAATGCGAATATGATATCAGAATTGTTCCAGCCAATCACATTTTTTTTTCTATCAAGAAATCTCTCAAAGGCTGAGCGGAGCGTCGAAATTCGACCGAAATTCTCACACCTTCAACTTTACCCGACCATATTTTGCCATTAGGTAGATGAAAAAAATCGAGCGACCCATCATCGAAATCATAATCGATCCTAGAATCGATTACATGAACAAAAGTGGAGGGAGTCCAGTCGACACGAAATCTTTTCCCAAAACTAAGAAAAATCCAATAATAATTTACTAACCTCTATGTCGAAGATTTCGTCGAAATCGAAAACGAAGAGGGGTATGGAATTCGACGAGAAAAAATGAAGGCGTAAACTGCAAGTCCATATATCGATTCATTTTCGAGATGCGAGCTGTGAAAAGATTAAAAAATGTACCTTCTTCTCACTTTGATGAACGATATTTCTGAAACGAATCAACACACGGAGTCGAAGTTCAAGCCATTCGATTTCTCATTCAATTTTCCACGAATATAGGATTTTTCTACTCCTTGTGAGAAGCCCTTTCGGACCAAATCCGACGGAAAGGCATAAGTCGAAATCCTTGTACCTGGACTTTGTACGTTGACCTTCCAAACACCGTTCGACATATGACAGGAGATGACAAAATTGATTGCATTCGTTAAACCATCACATTACTTTAGTATACATATAGGTACATTTTTAGTTGTAGGTACTCATCTGCAAATGTGTGTCGAGTGTTCAAGTATTTTGTTGTTTGTGAGAATTACTTCAGAGGATGAAAAAGAAACTAAATTAAATTTTTATTTTATAAAATATTAATTGCCTGAATATTTCAATAAACGTGAATACTAATTAGTTCTATGTTACTGTGCTCAAAATTAAGCGTAAAAATATGGGCGTCTCATCTGGATATAAAGCATAAATTTCAGTTTGGCCGTTAAACCCATTATCTCTCCTCCGACAATATAATTTTCAAAAAAAAATAGAATATCCTGATGCGCCATTATTAACATTTATTTTCCATTTGCATTATTTTATGATCCATTACTAAGTAATATTGAGAGGGGTTGTGATAATCCCGCCTAAGTTTTATAAAATTATTTTTATCTCTTGCTATAAAAATTTTACGAGTTGAAAGGCGTCATTTATTTTCAGAATGAATAAAATGTTTACGTGCATTCTTTATGGCGGCACTTTATATCCAGTATTATATCTAATATATACGAATCAGTTGGGAAGCAAAGGTATAGCGGACGAAAGGGTTTTAGGTAACTGCCTCTTTGGGATTTCAAAATAATTTAATTCCATTTTCTCATGTTCTTAGTAAAGGGTAAATTTTAGCTGAAATAATTCTGTATTACAAATGTGTTGAGATTATAATACAAGATGCGTAATTTTAAACAGTGCTTAATGTATTTTATTAGCATCAATTCAAAAAGCATCTTAATAATAATAATAATAATAATAAAAGTCTTTTTAATGTATAAATATATAATGAAGAGTGTGAAGGTTAGCTTAGTAGTTATGTCTTACATTTAACCCTAACTCAATCACTTAAATATTTTATTTATATATGTATACAATAGCATACGTAAAGAAAAAGATGCAGATAAGGTAACTGCAAATAAGCTAAAACTCTTCTATACTCTTCGCAGTTCTTTGTATATAATATTAGTTTTAGACAGTTTTTGTTTAATTGCAAACTATGAAAAGATTTTTTTTTTACTTTAAATAATTAATAAGTTTTTTGTTTATTGATCAAATTAGGTGTTTTCACTATATGCAAATTAACTTTTTCGATATTATTGAAATGAAGTAAAGCATTTCCCAGTATTTAAAAAGTAATCCGTCGTCTACTAAATTAATATTTTAACAAATAAATAACAAAATTTGAATATTTGACCAGCTACGCGAAACACGCCATTATTGGTGGTGACACTGACGTCATCAATAGGGTGGAGCTAAAAAATTTTTTTTTCATTTTTGCATGCGACACGTTGGTAACTGGTGCCGATATGGGGCTTAAATATGTATATAATTTTTTTTTTAAATTAAATAATATTTGGGGGTGGACCAAGCCTGTTGAAATTTTGACAATTTTTTATTTTTAAAACCCAGAGATATTACAAACAATTGCACTAAACTACACATTTGTTATG
Source organism: Stenurella melanura (assembly GCA_963583905.1). NCBI lineage: Eukaryota > Metazoa > Arthropoda > Insecta > Coleoptera > Cerambycidae > Stenurella > Stenurella melanura. The sequence goes on along the minus strand of OY757312.1, from coordinate 70,499,234 downwards.
TATTTGTGAATCAAGAAATACTATCATATTATTTTTCGTCTAAAATTGTTTTCTTTCTGCTGTCAGGGTATCGGTTTCGATGGTCTTGAATTACTAGAAGCAAATATTGTAGTTTCTCATCGTCTTTGGTAAGAGAGCGATTATATTCTTGTATTAATGCTAATGCTAATGCTAATAATTCCCTTTCAGCTGTATCATTGATACACGTGAACCTTTTACTATTTCGAGGCCAGAGACATACTGTTCATTTTGTGGCCACAAATTAGGTTCAAGTTTCATCAAATCAACGGGAATATTGAGAATATTAAAGAACGACATAGTGTGCTTCGACACAAAGTCATGTAACTCCAAATTTGCCAGAGAATCAAGGGTTGGCACGTACAGTCGTTTTGTTGGTTCGTCAGACCCCATTGATGAAAGAATATTAGATATCATTAATTTTTTTGAATTATCAGAGATATGCGGATTAAAAAATGCCAGTTCTATTAACTCTTCGGACAAATACCACAAGTGGCCTGAAAATTTTCGGGCAGCAGCTTCAGCTACTTTCTTATTTACTGTAGAAAATGCTAACAAACTTCTCGCAAAAGTTAAGTCATTTCTAGGAGCATCTGTGGAAGAAGGTGCTGAAAACCATACCTGAATGTAAAGTAAAATGACAAAAATAGTAATGTCACGAAGAGATTTAAATTCTCTGTTAAATGGAATTGTTTGTGAAACATCAGAACTTTTATTGAATAAATCCCCTTTGCCATCCACCATGTGTAATGCATTGATCCAGGTGCTTTGAAGGTGACTTTTCCACGGGGGTTATTTAGGAATAACAGAGCTAGTTCCAGAAATTCTTTGTAATCATCACGAGGCTGGCAGCTTTTAAGCTGATTTTTTGTAAACAAATCAATTTCAGTTTTTTAGGCCCCAGTGCATTATAAACTTCTTCATCTTCTCTAAATGTTACATAGCTCGTTGTGTCAATCTTGTCCCAATTCTTTTAAAAAGTTGTACTTCAGGAGACGATGTAGCACCTATGCACTCTACAAATACAGCTTTGAGAATAAGCTCGAATATATGATGATGACAGGCAAGATGGAACAGCTTTGTTTGTATTTGTTGTTCTAACAACACGCAGGCTCCATTAATTCTGCCCATATTAGAACTTGTTGTATCAAATGACATACCTGCTATCTTTTCAATAATTCCCCAATGTTCCAAAGCTTCCGCCACGGCCTTTGCTTGAACAGCACCCGAACTTGTCTCACACCTAGGAACTCCTAAAAACTGCAACACGATCTATTTGAAGTTTTCCTGTTAGATTAGGTAGTAGTTTACCATCGCAGTGAACTACCAACGGTCCGGAAATTTTAACATCAATTTTTTTCTTTCTTTTATTCATTTTATTTTCCTTCTCATTTAGTAGGTAAACCGTCTTATCTTTTTCACTGTCGCTCTCTGAGATGTCTTTGCCACTGGAATCGTCTATCAATAAACTTGACCTGGAAGACGTGCCTTGCCTTTCCTCATCTGCGGTATTTTTTCGTTTTTGTTCTTGTAACTTTCTCTTTTCCGCTTTCTTCTCTAGTTTGGTTAATTTCATGTCTACTTCAGCCATGCAACCGCGTCTATTTTCTCGCTGAGCTTCTAGAAAATCCCTATCTTCTTTAATTTTTATCATTTTCATTGCGTTCTGATGTGCAATGTCAAAAAGCTCTTCCAGTTGTTGAAGAAAATTTGCTTCATTTTTCTTTTGTGTTCCTGTATGTCTATTTTCGCTTCAAGCCTGCGTACGTGGGACACTACATAAATTTCTGTTTGTTGCCAAATGTATTTAATAGACAATATATACAGGTAAACTTATCAAACTAAATGTATTAATACATTTACAAGAGCTATTGATATCGAATAAAATAATTTAATTTTTTTTTTTTAATTAAGGCCTTGGTCTAAAAATTATTTTTTTTTCAAAATAATTTAGGAGGATAATTTCCACCGTTAGTGTCATTCAAAAATAGGGTGTCGTCCAAAAAAAATGTAAATCATTTTTTTGCTATATACTTTAGCTCCACCCTAGTCATCAGTTACATCAAACAGTATTATCGCATGTACGTAGCATATAAACATAGCATTTTAAAGACATTTTGTACGTTTCTACCTGTGATTTAATTCGAAATGACTAATACAGGATTCGTGAGAGCTACTTCAGGAAATTTACTGGCAGTGGATGTGTTCATGATCGCGGAATTTATGAAGAAAGATGAACATAACAGAAGTGAGGAACTCTAATGCATTATATTAAATTTTTATTCTCTTTGTATTTATCTATTACTGCTTTAACGTAGTCTACTGATTCCTATATTATGATTATTGTATAGGTATAGTTGCTCAATATAATATACATACAAGGTTGATATTATGTAAACATAACCTATAAATGTTGCTCATAAACTTGTAATGTAGGGTTAGGTAGTAAGTTATTCATTATTTTGGACAAATACTCATGCATAATAATGAAGTTTGAAAATTACTTAACTTACACAACTCACTTTGAAATGATTCTCACAGCAGAAAAATACTGATGCTCTTATAGGTGGAATACGTCTAGCGGCTTTAAGCCACTTTATTTTGCTTTGTTCTTGTTTTGGCACTGTCACGAAAACCTTTTCAGGTGCGTTCTTTGATGTATTTTTGCATCCCGACATAAAACACCACTTACTTTTCATTAAGACGTTCAGGTTTTGCAAAATAACGTGTATTTATAACACACAACAAATATTTGTTTACCAACAATATAACCTCTGACGTCATCAGTACAGGATACGGTGACGTACGGTTTTTCGCGGTAAAATTTAAATTCAAATTTGAAAGGGCTTATTTTAAGGATAAATCGATTGCTTGGGAAAATTCAATTTTTTTAACCATAATTAAGTTTTATCTTCACAGTTCAAGAGATTTTAAAATTTGTGAAAAGACCGAATTTTGTTCAATTAGATTCTTCATTTAGCTAGCCCGAATCCACTGTCCAAATTTCAATACAATTGGACTTGTCATTCTTAAGTTATCGTGCTTACAAGAAACGTAACGGACAGACAGACAGACGGATTTTGAAAGTTGCTCATAATTCGATCATCAACGCAGTGATATGGAGATTTTTTCTTTACTAGCGATATTACCGGTTTTGGAAATGTACTGATCAAATGCAATATACTCTTCGTTTTGTATTTGTCAGCCTGTCTGTCTGTTAGCGCTGTATCTAAAATAATATTTGACGGTACTACTGCCCACGAAGAGATGGGTACGCTTAAGTAGAGAATATACAGGGTGGATCCCCTAAAAAGTGCATAACGAGAAAGTACAAAATTCAGTGATGAATTCTTTACTTTAATACTTTGCAAAGCCTGGAAAGCCTCAAACAGAAACCAAGTCATACAGACCAATCAGCCTCTTACCTACTATGTCCAAATTATACGAATGACTTATCCTCAACAGAAAAGAAGAAGCTGTGCTCATTTTAATAATAACAAAATAATAAATCGTCTTTATTTCTGTAAGTGAAGGATAAGAAAAATATATAAGAGATGTTGGGGGGGTCCTCGGCGAAGTTTAGCCAAAGGCTGCTCTTACACTTAACCGAGCATATTGAGGACGACAGTAAGTAATAAACTTATTTTAAATTTAACTAATAATAAAATGTCAATAATTTAATAATTTAATCCCTGAACACCAGTTTGGATTCAGACATAATCACTCTACCATCCAGCTGTCACAGAATTGTAAACAAAATCAAACAGTGCAAACAGAAAATATGTGCTTCTGTCTTTCTTGACATACAACAAACTTATGATATAGTTTGGCACCAGGATCTATTATATAAATTGAAAATGCATCTTCCTGGCCTGATTTTAAAATTCTTCGTACGTAATCGTTACTTTCAAGTTAAAGTTAACGGTGCGTTTTCTGATTAATTATTTTTAGAAAAGGGAAAAACAATACTTTTTGATGTTTCAAATAAAAACTGTATTTTTATACACTCTACATATGTTTCGGCTTGCTAGGCCTTTCTCAAAAGCATTACAGATGAATACTAAAGCTATGAGGGCGGTTGTTCTAAAAATAAATGCAATAATACCCAAACATGTGAAATTACGGGGATTTTAAGTAATAAAACTGTCTACCTACTCGGAATATAATTCAATGGGCTATTCTTAAAACTTTGTCTATTATAGGAGTGTTTATGAAATTTAGTTGGTCATTGGTGGTACAAGTGTTGCTTTTAAGGGATTTTTTTATTTCTAATTGTTCAAGGAGGTTTAAGCGTTTACCTTTTCTTTCCGAATGGATTAAATTAATATTCTCTGTGTCGATAAAATGATTATTTTCAATGCAATGTGTTGACATTCCTGTGTTTTTGTTGTTGTTAAAAATGTATTGTTTATGTTCTTTTACCCTATTAGCTATACTTCTACCACTCTGGCCAATATACACCTCGTTACAGTCCTTACATTTAATTCCATAAACACCGATTTGTTGACTTTACTTATTTTTTCTTTATTGTTGACCAAAATAATTCCTAAATTTGTTTTGTTTACACTTATTGTGGAGATGTGTAACTTATTTAATTTCCTACTTATTTTATTACTAAACCTAGGAATGTAATTAATAAAATTGTACTTTGTTGTTTTGTTGGCTACAGTAAAAAATTCCTTTTGAAGCAATTTTCGCTGTTTGTTTTTAACCACGTTCTCTATTAGTGACTCCTTATGTCCATTACTTATTGCAATCTGTTTGATTATGTTTAATTCTTTATTAAACGCGTCTAAGGAGACATTTGTGAGTCTATGTATTAAGCTATGAAACGGAGATTGTTGTGAATTATAATGAATGACTGTGTCTGTTGTAGTGGGTTTTCGATAAATAATACATTTTAATTGATTACGATATTTTTTAATATTCACATCTGAAGAGTTTAATTGGCCATATGCAAAAAATATCAACATAACGAGTCCAATAGGAAACATGTACATTTAGGTTGCTATTACTACTAAAAATTACATTTTCAAAGTTTGCCATAAATATCTCTGCTAATAATGGAGAAATAGGGGAACCCATTGGTAAGCCATCTTTTTGTTTATAAAATTCACCGTCAAATTGAAAATAATTCTGCAAGTTCTTAGTATATTTTTTAATTCTATTTTTTCAGTTATATCAATCTGTGTATTATCTATTAAATTACTTAGAATTTACTTTAGTTCCGTAAGCGGGATAGGTGTAAATAAGCTTTTAACATCAAATGAAATTAATTTAGCGTTGTCCGGTATGATAAGATTTTCTGTGTTTTTAATAAATTCGAAGGAGTTTTTGATTGAATGTATAGATTTGAAATTGGTTAACTTCGGTAGGATGTAATTTAGTTCTTTGCAAAGTTTATAAGAAGGTGCATTAATATATGATACTACTGGACGTATAGGTATATTCTCTTTATGAATTTTTGGGAGGCCGTAGAGTAAAGGTGGTCAGGAGTTCATAATTTTTAATCTATATAATTCATTGTTTTGGAAAATTGTAGTGCATTTCTTTATACTAGAGACAATTTCTGATTGATATTTGTTGGTAGGATTTTTGTTAATTTTTCATCAAAAGTCATCGCAATTTAAAATTGCTTGTAACATTTCATGATATTCTAATTCATTTTAAATTGTTATTGTGTTACCTTTATCCGCTTTATAGAGTATCAAATTGTTGTCCTCTAATTTTTGTTTTATGCTCCTCAATAAGTTCCTTTCTCCCCTGTTAGGGTCACATTTTATAAGGTTGAACACGTTGGCTAAACTATATATATCAAACCCCGAAATATTCTCTCTTGAGCTAATAGCTAACTCTGTGTTGACAGCAAGAAGTTCAAATTATTTTTTGGAAAATAAATTAATTGTATACAAGACCATATTAACACCAGTCTGGACATACGGTATAGAATTATGGGGTCATAGTAAACCTTCCAACACCAAGATTCTTCAGACATACCAATCAAAAACTTTGACAATGGTAGCAGATGCCCCGTGGTATGTCTAAAATCAAACTCTACATAATGATCTCAGCATTTCAATTATTATGAATGTCATAACTCCATACTCAATCAAATACCGCAATCGAAGCACCGACCATAGTAATCAGCTCGTAAATGAGCTATTTCATCAACCATCAGCAGAAAGGAGACTAAAGACCTAGCCTGGTGAGATCCCTCAGGGAACTATTAGTGGATGGTGCCTGATTCCTCTACAAACTATCTATTACTTTGTCTTTTCTTGGAAGTACATTGTAAATTGGCAGTAAATAACAAAAAAATATAAAACTTTAATACTTTAGTATACATGTGCTTAAGAAACTTTATTGTTTATTAATGAAGTTATTAATGTCACATAGTATAGTAAGGGTCATTACTTTCGGTCTCTATTAAACTTTAATCGTGGGCTAAATCGTTGAAACTACAATTGTTTCCGTAGTAACTGAATCAGTCTAACAATGATTTGGCCGACGGTTAAAGTTTAACGGAGGCCGAAAGTAATGGTCCTAAGTGAACGTGGACGTTTTAAACGAATTAAATTTAAATATGTTTATAAAATTCTGTATTTGTGTTATTCAAAATTGAATATTTATGTTCTTTAACTCTATTATAAGTATCTGTAATTTTATCGATTTGTTCAATATAGACTCCTTTATAATCTTTACAATTAATTTCATATACAATAGATTTATTAAGTCTATTTACTTTTTCTTTATTATTGACCAATGGTCTTCCTAAATATGTTTAATTAACACTTATAATAATAATAACAATAATTTATAGCGTATAAAAATGAAGGCAATAAGGATTTACAAATAAATGTTATTAAATATATGCAACAGTGGGACAAAGCATTACTTTGCATTGTTCAGTCTTACCCTTAAGAAGTAATAGAAATAATTAAATTATTCAATTTCTGTACAAATATTATCACTATGTTTTGAAACATAATTGATTTAAATCCCATTTAGCAGATTAGTTATGTGCAGTAAAAAATCGTTTTAAAGTAGTTTTCGCTGTGTATTTTTGAACATATGATCCATTAATGACTCTTTGTATCCATTATTTCTTGCAATCCTTTAACTACACTAAATCCATTTTTTCCTAAAAGAAAGTTCGTAAGTTTATGTATTAGACTATGAAATTGTGAAAGTTAACTTTCGTCAAAGATTGATATGAATTATGATGGACGAGCGTGAGGTAGTAGGCTTACGGTATATGTCAAATTATAAGTGATTGCTATATTTTTAATATTAATAAACTACACTACACCCAGCAAATCTATTAAATGCGATTTTATTAATTAAGTTTCAAAATATAGTTACAAAATTCTACAACAATTGTGAATAAAACAAATTTAGTAACAATATTGATCAGAAATGAAGAAGACAACAAATTAATAAATCTGGTGTGCACATGAATTAAAGCTAAGGTAACTGTAACTACGGTAGCTGCAAATCTTGAACAGGGCACCAACACTCGATGCGTGTTTTGCCCACTATGTTGGCATCATCCAGAGGTGATTAAAACTAAAGGTTCGGTGAACCGTGAGAGAATTTTAAGTAGGAATGACAGGATTGGTTGAGTTCGTTTAGCTATAACTATATTTTACTATAAATATGGGTATATTCTTAGCGTTAATAGTTACCTGATGATATTTACGTGTTTGACGAAACGCGCATCGAATTTTGGTGGTATTTTAGTGTTGTGTTTAAGAGTTTTGTTGCTTGTGGAAACTACTTCAGGAGCATATATAAAACCACTGCTTAAGAGATCACTACTTCCTCATCCAGATCTCCCATCCAAGTCTCTATAAAGGAAAACATCTTGATAATATTTGCACTCTGTGTATGTGGAAATCATTGCTCATAGAATTCTAGTACTATGTTTGAGGCAGATATAAAAAAATTGAGGCGTTTGCTCCTAGCATATACGCCAATTTTTTTTTCGTTCGACGCTTCATGACCTTCTAAGCCTATCTCAACATTTTTTTACGATTACTACACTTCCTCTCCACTACGTGGATGTGGAAATAATTGAGATTTTTTAAAATAAGAATAATTACTTTTAAGATGTTCCACAACTTTGTATTAAGCTGCGGATAAAAAACACACAGCTCAGAGTAATTATAATAGTCATTACATTAATATTCCACAAAAAAATTGGATTTCGTAAAAATGCAAGAATATGAATCTAGATATCAAAATTTATCAAATACACAAGTTTTACAAAAACTACGCTAGGCGTCGGTCGGCGTCGAGCCGTAAAAATGCAAGAATATGAATCTAGATATCAAAATTTATCAGATTCAGAAGTTTTACAAAATCTACGCAAGGCATAGTTCTGTGTCGAAACGTAGAGATGAAAGAATATAAATCTAGATATAAAAATTTATCAAATACATAAGTTTTACAAAAGCGACGCTAGGCATCGGTCGGCGTTGAGACGTAGAAATGCAAGAACATGAATTTAGGTATCAGAATTTTACAAATACACAAATTTCACAAAGACGACGCTGGGCGTCGGTCGACTATTATTTATAATTTTTTCCCACTTTTCAACTCACAAATCCAACTAGGCCAAAAATTCCCAAAAACCAACAGATTCGTTCACATACTGCCAATAACACAATTCGACATTTCTTCTCACCAAAACTTAAGCACGAAACAAACTTTTCACCCCCGGCCTCCCCCCTCTTAAACCTCCAATCCAAATCCAGTATTCTCTTTAAAATTACAATCGACCCGTAAAAAGTTTCAAAACACCGAATTTCACACAAATATCGATTTTCAGCTTTTTCCGATAATAAGTTTTTTCCCATTATTCAACCCCCAAATTCAACTCTACCAGAAAATTCTCAATAACCCACAGATTCGTCCACATACTGCCAAAATCCCAATACTTTATCTCATCAAAACATCAACAACAAAAGATCAATCCCGACCACCCCTACAACCGCATCCCGGATTCTCTTAAAAATTACAGTCGACCAGGAAAACAGTCTCAAAACACCGAATTTCACCCAAATATAAATTTTCATTTTTCTCTGATAATTATGACGTTTTCCATTTTTCAACCCTCAAATTCAACTCGGCCAAAAAATTCTTGAAGACCAACAGATTCATCCACATACCAGTTAATACAGTTAAAACTGCAAATAATTTTCTCACCCGAACTTCATCATGAAAAAATAAATTTTATCCCCAACCTAACCACCCCCTTCCCCCAAACACATCCCGTATTCTCTTAAAAATTACAATCGACCCGTAAAAGGTTTCAAAACACCGAATTCCACACAAACATCGATTTTCAGTCTTTTCCGATAATTATAACTTTTTCCCATTTTTTCAACCCTCAAATCCAACTCTGCCAGAAATTTTGGAAAAATCCACAGATTCATCCACATAATACTAAAATCCCAGATCGCCATTGTTGGCTCATCAAGACATCAACAAAAAAAATCACCCGGATATAGGTTATGTGCGTGCGACCTCAATGTTTAGATATTTGTGAGTTTATGGACATTAAACCCAAATTCCCAAGGTGTTAAATAGATACTAATCAAACTTTTCATTATATTAGTACTTTTGTGGACATTGCATCATACAAATTGTTAAGTTTTGGTTATGCTATTAATTGTGGAAGTGTGAAAATACGAAATGATTCCAGTTTTCATTAAATTACCTCGATTTTTCCACCAGGAAAAGTTGAGGTTGGAACACGACAACTTCGTAGGCTTCAACTTTTGAATAGCTTGGACCTTAATTTTTTAATAATGCACTCCTTTAAAAAATCGTATAATTACAATATATGTGTATGTGTAATATTCGGAAATACATCTACATCTGTGCTAAAGTCTTTATTTAATATATAGAGATTTAAACTTAATACAACGTAAAGCTCTAAGAATATGTCTGGGTGCTAATACTTGACAAGCACATAGGGGGCGCTAATTTTGGTCCCACACGCAGGCGACTAAACATGTAGGAACGGCCCTGTGTAAAGGCAATCGACAAGATGATTGAATGTATCGGCAATGGAAAAAAATTATTACGAGTTATTAGGAGAAAATGGTAAACTTTTCCAAATTATTAAGCTCTTGTGTAATTTGCTTAAGCTGTGGAGGTTCTACAAATTTAATGCATCTTCGTTTCAAAAATATGTACTTGGTTAATCAGCCAGTTTTTGTGAATCTAATGTGATTTTTAATAATAGTGGACAATAAAGGATCAGAAAAGAGTGCAACCACTAGTCGAACGTTTTTCAGAACAGTTAAGCTTAACAACTTAAGCCGCATTTCATGCAACTGGAAAATGTGCTGTTGCTTTCATTATAAAAAAAATAGAAAGAGCTGTCCTTGTACAGTACAGCCAATTAAAATTCACTTATGAGTAATATTCGGCATTTCTCTTCTCAAATTGTTTGTGATGATAGTGATAGCGACTAATTGTTTTTGCTTGCCTACTTTTATTTTTATTACCACTGATATATGTTTGCATATGGATCAATTAATTTTAAATACAATTTAACTTACAACGTCTTAATATTATTTCAAGAACAACCTACAATTGTAAAGTTAACCATATTGCACCAAAAAACAGAAAAACCATAACTTAAAAAATTTCGTCCTCCTAGAAATATAAAATTGTCCGCTGCACCCTTTCAAAAACCATCCCTTAAGAGCATACATTTACTTAAATTTCTTTCGTAGACACAAGTCTTATTCAAAACATTAATTTTAAAGTAATATTTCATTTTCAACCCCCTTAAATATGATCCCCTTGGTACTTGGAATTCCTTTTCTATTTTGTGTGCATTCACGGGTACAGTAATATAGTACCTACACAGTTTCAGAATTTTAGAATAAATAAATGTTTTAAATCCCCTTTAAAACCACCCCTTTAGTGTCCAAAATTGTTTCAACATTTTTCCGCTTTTCTAACGAATATTTTCTATTCATTTGCAAATTTGTAGAATTTTCTCCACTTAAAACTTGAAAATTGCCCACTGTGCGCCGAGCAATGAGGGCTTTTCCTACACCCACAAGCTGGCCTGCACCCCGATTTTCAGTTGCAGAAAGCAAACTTTAGGATGTTTTGTCGAGCTAATTCTTGTGTCATTGGAATTGGAAAATATTTTCCTGTATCATATTTCCAAGCCCAATCTTCCGCTGAAATATCTTAGTTTCTCAGCCACAAGTTTATTTGCAAATACACGCTCTTGAAATGACTTTCTACTGCATCCACCGTAGGGCACAACGATGCTAAATTAACGATGCTTTTTTCTAGTTTTATCGTTTTATGAGACAATTTTGTAAAAAATTGGATTATCGGAATATTGCAATACTTGATGCTGGACTCAGTCTCTATTAGAGATCCAGCATCAGATTGCAATATTCCGATAATCCACTATGGAATGCTTTGTTCCAAAACTCTTGTCATTGTATGAAATCTGCCTTTAGTAATTATCAATGCTATTCCAATGAATTCTTTAATTTTGTATTTTTTTGTATTGGATCATTTAATCCATTTAAGGAGCAAAATTCATGCCCGATTCTTTCGAGGACTTGCGGAACCGCATCATTAACGAATGCAATGTTTTGAACAAATGGTGTGTGAATATTTAATAAAGTCGTATGTAAGTAGTAACTATTGATTCTTTTTAATTTCCAGTTACCATCGGTGTATAAGCTCTATTTTTATCCTGTTATTTTTCTGCTTAATAGAACAAAATTTCCGATATTGCCAGAAAAAACTTTTTCAGGAAAGGGGAGCAGGGACGTCCGCCATTTCAGATTTAAAGTGATTACATGATCCATCCGTATTTTACTCGTCGAGCACTTTTGACACCTATTTTGGATTTAAAATGGTGCCACATCGTCAATCATATTTTACCCGTCAAGCCCCTTCGTTTGATACCCATTTCAAGGGGGTTGAGAAAAAGGAAGTGATTAGTCGTTTGGGGCTTTCGCCATTTTGGATTTAAAATGACGTACCATCGTTTCTCGCATGTATTCGTAAGGGCACAATGATGTTATATTAACGCTGCTTTTTTAGTTTTATCATTTTATGAGACAGTTTTGTAACTCGTAAATATTTGGATTATCATAATATTGCAATACTAGATGCTGAACACAGTCGCTATGGAATGCTTTGCTCCAAAACTCTTATCATTGTATCAAATCTGCCTTTAGTAATTATCAATACTATTCCAATGTATTCTTTAATTTTGTATTTTTTTGTAATGGACCATCTAAGGACCAAACTCGTGCAACTCAGCCCGATTCTTTGGAGGACTTGCGGAACTGCATCACTAACGAATGCAATGTTTTGAACAAATGATGTATTATCATATGAAGTTGAATGGTGGACATCACGAATATTTAATAAAGTCGTATGTAAGTAGTAACTATTGATTCTTTTTAATTTCCAGTTACCTACTCAACAAGTAACTGGGATTTCACGAAAACGACATTTATTAAATTTTAAAACAATGTACAGCATCCCACTTGCACCTTAAAATTTTCACGGTGGAAGTCTCCATTTCTTGGGGGTTTAAGTGGCATAGATGAAAATACTTAGGACACATTATTCCTCTCAGGAATAGGAGTTGGCAGTTTTCCACAGACCACCTTGTATATTGCAAATAAATGAAACTGTACAATGCATACACTGGAATATCGATGCTTCACCTCGAGTTTACTAAATTTCAAATTCTTTGAATACCTGATGCTAAAAATTAGCCATTAATTCTTAAGTCTACAATAGAAAACGCGTTTTTCATATCGTTTTCAAAGTGCACTTTGTACTTCTTTTTATGCGTCTCTAGAGAAAACTGTAATAAATAAAACCAGTTTGATCTTATATTTGGAAAATAGGTACGTAATATATTATCATAAAAATTATATGATTCATTAAAATAGGAGTTTGTAATGTGTTCTTATACAATAACTTTTATGGTTCTTAAAAGCATTTAACAATAGAGAGTACGTGTCATAAATTCTTCTGCTCTAAACTTCAATCTGCACTACTCAAAACGTATTACTACTTTTTACATACAAACTTCAGCCATAAAATAGGAATATAAACTCATGCTACTTTGAAATTTTCAAACTGAAACATTGTATGAAATGAACAAATACTGACTCATATCTTACAACTGGAATATTTTAAATTCTCAGTCTAGATTATTTTCAAACTGACTGTTACCTAATTTATAACTTTCTTGACGGGCCCTCATATATCTTATATTTGTGAAAATCCTGTTAGCTCAGGTAAATTATGTATTTAACCTGACATAGTTAGGAAAAATTTCGTTTATGTGGTTCTCATGTTCCTTAGAATCGCCCGACGTCGAGTCTTAATGAAGCCAAGAAATCGCCAGAAGTTCGGAACTCACAACAACTGCTCCGGTGTTGGTGAATTTTTTCTTAAAATATGTGTTATATTACATTAATTGAAATCAAAAACATCCCGCCTATTGAACTTAAGTATTTATATTGTGTAAACAATTACAAGAAATGTATATAACTTTTTTTTTCGATTACGTTTAATCAAATTTTTTTTTTTTGTTTTTTGATCATTTAGTATAAGAAATAATATTTGAGTAAAGAAGACAAAAAAAATTAATTGAAAAACATTTATTTTCTGTTATGTAAATAACAGAGTACCGTTTAGTGGAGTCGATGAAGCTATTTATTGAGCAGTAAATTAATTTTCAGGGCTTTTTCAAGACTATGTAAATTCGTCCTCGATATCGAACGTGAATTTGGTCCTAAACGATGGTTTATGATAAGATATTAAATCCATGGCGAGTTTCAAATCAAGCATATCTTTAGTGGCTAAGTATGAGATCTCAAACTTGCTCTTATACACCATCAGTCTCATTGTCTGATAGTCTAGTGAAAGGTAAAAAAGGTAGTCGAAAGATCGCCTACTATGTCCAGAATACTTTAACTTTGTATTTTTTGGGGTGGAGATTACCAGGAAATAGGTTTAGCGATCCCTCGGGGGGTGGAATACCCTTATAAATAAAAGAAGCACCCCATCTCGCATTTATCGATACAATTTTTTTTAATAAAATTTATTTTTGTACAGCCTTCTCAGCATATTTGTCCAAAAAAGAAACAGAAATTCTTGAATTATTAAGATTTTTGTAAGTTTTCACCCCTTCTGGGGGTAGTTCTCACACATAAGAGGTAGCTGTCTCTTATAATAACCTGCAGAAGCTACTATTTATTTAATACTTAGGTAATTAAAGAAGCAGAAAAAACTATTTCTTTTTTAATTTTAGCGATTTTGAGGTAGTTTTAGCTATTTTTAGAGGCAGTTTGAAAGCCAATAGTAACTCTCTATTCCACATGCCAGCGATGAAAGAAACTCAAGACAGAAGAGCGCCAGAAGAAACGACCCAGCTGGCAGGGTTCAACAGCCAGAACCAGGGGAGGTCTGCTAACTTCGCCTACACCGTCTGCATTTGCAGGGGGGGTAGTCGTAAAAAGCGGGCCCACCCCTTACGAGGCCGGACCAGGTCTACAGCGATGATTGGGGCAAAGAGCTCAAGCTCGACCCCTAATCATCCGAGGTGATCATAGTCAAGAATATTGGCGCGAACTCTATTTCATTTACATATAATTTATAAGATCTCTCAAAAAAAATTATTGTATCATTAAATGCGAGAAAGTGTTCCGCACCTAAGGGATCGCGAAACTTATTTCTTGGTAATCTCCACCCGCAAAAACAAAGTTAAAGTATTCTGGACATGGTAGGCGATCTTTCGATCCCCATTTTTATTTTTTACTACACTAACAAACAGTGAAGCTGCTGGTATATAACCGCAACTTCGAGGTCTCATAACTCAGCAACTAAAAATTTGAAACTCGTCAAGGAGTAATTTCTTATCATAAACTATCATTTAAGACCAAATTCAAATTCGGTATCAAGGACAGGCGATTTTTTAAACCTTTTTGTGGTCACTCCTTATGTTAAAAAATTCTTAAATATGTTTGGGAGTGGAAAAAATAAAAATCTAATGGTTCCTGATAGATAATTAAATTGAAAAAGAAAAAATAATATACAATATTTCATGCAAATGGATATTTAAATTAAGCTTCGCTGTATAAGCTCATTTTTTATCCTGTTATTTTTTTGCGTAATACAACAAAATTTCTGATATTGCCAGAAAAAACTTCTCCAGGAAAGGGAAGTGGGGACGTCCGCCATTTCAGATTTAAAATGATTACATGATCCATCCGTATCTTACTCGTCAAACACTTTTGATATTTTGGATTGTCAATCATATTTTACCCGTCAAGCCCTTTCGGTTGATACCCATTTCAAGGGGTTTCGGAAGAGTGATTGGTCGTTTGGGGCTTTCGCCATTTTGGATTTTTCTATACTTAAGTGTAAAGTGCGGCAAGCGTTCGCTGAGAACGGCAGTGTGCTATTTACAACTGTCTGCCGCGCATTAGCCATCGTTTTTTTGTCTGCCATTTTGCATATGGCTTTTTAAATATATTAATATAGTATAGAATGAATCCGCATGCATGTATCGGATGAATTTTTTTATTTCAAAATTTTATGACACTTTAAAGCCCACTGCCGGCACTTTCGCCGTTTCGCCACTAGCAATCTGTCTGCCAGCAATTTTCCACATTTGTTAATAATAATAATAATAATAATAATAATAAATTTATTCGTTCCTTTGGCCAATAATACATTGGATGGAATAAGTCTAAAATACAATTGAAGTGTTAAGAAAATATTATACATAATAATGTAAAAACTGCAATTAAAATTGTAAATATAGTCAATACACAACATACAATTATATATAAATATATATACAATACACACATCTTTACAAATATGTAAAAAAACATACCGCTTAAATATACACGTAGACAGTACTGCAATACGTGCTAAGTGCGAAATAAAGATAAAGTAATTATAGTTTTTTGCTTACATAGTATACAAGTCAAAAGGAATAATATTCCTGTAAGGTATAAAAACAGTTGGAAATTAGAAATCGTTTTAGTTGAGCCTTAAATTTATTTACATTGCTTTCATTTTTAATGTTCGGTGGCAGTTTATTGTAACAATAGCTGCCAGCACAAATGGGTGATCTTCTATATGATGTTAGGTTATATTTATTTATATAGATATCCTTGTTGTTGCGTGTAGCATGTTGATGTTTACATATTGGTAATTTACTTTTGTTTGTATGAATATAAGTTAATAATTTGTAAAGATATATTGACACTAGGGTAAGGATGTTTTCCTTTTTAAATGTTGCTCGACAGGATTCTCGGAAGTCTATGTTAAAAATAATTCTTAAAATTCTCTTCTGTAATATAAATATACGCTGAATGTCTACACTTTGACCCCACACTATTATATTATAAGATAACTTTGAGTAGTAATAGACCGAGAGCAGAGATTTCTGGTCCAGATTATTTTTTAAATTAGAAATGGCAAAACAAGATTGTACCAACTTTGAGGATAGGTGGTCGATATGTTTGGACCAACTAATATTATCATCAAGCAATATTCCGAGAAATTTTGTATCTTTTTGTAATACTATTGGATGGTTGTTAAAACTTAGATTAAAATTGTAATCTAATTTGTTTTGTTTTGTTTTAAAATGGATACAAACTGTTTTGTCGTAATTTATAATCAATCTATTTTTAAAACACCAGTTGTCAAATAAACATAATACATCGCGGACTTTACCCCTTAGTTCGGGTAAGCATTTAGCAGATACTATAAATGTTGTGTCATCTGCGTACATATAAACTCTTACAAAATCAAAATATTGTGGCAGGTCATTAACGAAAAGCAGGAAAAGCAGGGGACCAAGTATACTGCCTTGTGGAGTTCCAATGTTTACATTATGTCTTTCTGACGACTCATTTTCAATTTTCACGAGAAGCTTTCGGTTTGTTAAGTAAGATACTATCCACTCATTTAGAACACCGCGTATGCCCAGATTGAACAGTTTCTTGCTAACAAAAGATATATCTAGAGTATCAAAGGCATTTGAGAGATCAAAAAAAACACCCCCATTACGTGGTTTTTCCGATCAATTTCGTCACAAATATTTTGAATTAATTCAGTTGCAGCGGTCTCAGTAGAGAATTTATTCCTGAATCCATGCTGTGAAGAAGTAAATAGATTTTTATTATTTAGGAAATCGGTAAGTCTAACTGCTACAACTTTTTCGATGATTTTCGCAAATACACTGAGCAGAGAAATAGGCCTGTAATTTTTTATCTCACATTTATCTCCTTTCTTAAATACAGGAATTACGAGAGCTGTTTTTAATTTGTCTGGAAACTTACCTAAGAGAATTGATTTGTTTATTATATTCGCAAAACAAATTGAAAATTCAAGTCTACATTCTTCTTCTAATTAATTTTATAGGTACCTCGTCCTCTCCAGTAGATTTTTTGTTGGGAAGTCCCATAATTATGTCATTTATTTCATCTACTGTGACTGGATGGAAGAACATGGTATCAGTATTTATATCTGAGTGGGTACATTCATCAGACCTTGGATTGAAATGTTCAAATAGTTTCTTTTCTATCGCAGTAGCATAATGTTCAGCAAAAATATTAGCCAATTTGTTAGGATCGGTTATTATAACATTTTCATAGTTTAAAGAAAGTTTGTCCTGTATTTTATGGCCGTTTAAATTAGAGTTTACTATCTCCCATAAGGTTTTAGTTTTGTTATGGGAATTTTCTATGAGTTTTTTATTTTGCAGTTGCCTTTATTTTATAATGTTCTTATTATATTGTTTTTTCTTAATTTTATACTGAGTGTTGAGGTTTTCATCATGCATGATTTTTCTTAATCTATTCAATTCTTTTATATTTTGAGATTCAGCTTGAAGTTCAGGGGAGAATTTAAATTTTTGCCGCGCTTTATTTGACTTTCGGTCGGTCTTGACATTTTTTTTTGGAAACGAGAGTTCAAAACAGTAACTAAACTCAGTCCAGAACAATTCAAAATATTCATCAATATCATTTATATTATCCGATTGAGTTAAAATGTCTGGTACATGTCTAAAGTAAAATTGAAAATTTTTTATTAAGGATAGGGAAAAGCTGTATTCGTAATTAAAATCCATGTAACTTGTAAAATTTTTAATACCGAAATTTTCCATGTTTGACCGCCCGCCCCCGCTTTAAGCCACGGGATCGAGCTGGCAGAGAGGACGATTTGAACTTGGCTACACTAAAGGATCCTTTTCGAATAGAAATCGATCATGTGCCTGATGCAAACTTTTTTTATGTAGCCAGCTCTTGGACTAATACTTCCACTCCACTACGTGGATGTGGAAGTAAAAAATAGAGATGTTTTAGAATAATCAGAAACATGGAGATTACATGATATAAGTAATTACACTATACTAAGTTTATAACATATTGTATCATGTCCTATTTTAACCAAAACTATGGTTTTGTAGTATATGTAAAAAATGATTTAAACACCAACAACAACAAACTTATAAAGGGTTACTTTTGAAAAAAGAATGTTGTTACATTTGGTATCACAGCAGCATATCGTCGCCCATCAGCAAATTTAAACGTTTAAATGTTCTACATCCATTAATAATTTTTTTACAACTTTAGAAAATGAGAAATTTATAGGAGATGTAGATATAAATATTTTAGATAACAATTATATTAATTCAATTACGTATCTCTCTAATCTAGCACAGCAAGGTTTGCTACTGTACATTAATATACCAACAAGAGCGACTGAAAATGCAAGTAGTACTACTGACTACATTTTTGTTCCAGTAAGAGAAAAAATTTTAACACATCAAATTTTAAAGGTTACACCAATTTTATTATACTCCTCGCAAATACAACACGAAGAGTATATTGCATTCGGTCGGCACATTTCTAAAACTGGTAATATTGCTCGTAGAAAAGAGAATTTCATATCACTGTGTTAGTGATCGAATTCTGAACATATTTCAAAATGTCCGTCCGTCTGTTAGTCTGTCTGTCTGTCTGTCTGTCTGGCTGGCTGGCTGGCTGACCGTCCGTCCGTCCGTCTATCACGTTTCTTACAAGCACGATAACTTAAGAACGAAAAGTCCGATTGCATTGAAATTTGGATAGTAAGTTAGTGTTAGCCAGAGGAAGAATCTCATTGTTTGAACAATATCGATCAATAAATAATAGAGTTACATATTTTTACATTAATTGTTTTATTATGTTTTGTAATTAAACAAAAAATGTCTAAAACTAATGTTATTTACAAAAAAGGAACTGCGCAGAGTATCCTACGGAATGTGCAACAATTATATAAAAAATGCAGTAAGCCGGCGAAGAGTATAATGGTTAGCTTGTTTCAATCTGCATTAACGGACCATTATACAATAGTGTTATCCATAGAATATAAAAAAAATAAATAAATATAAAAAATGTACGTAACTACGTTATCAGTAGTAATTGTGCCGACTTTCATTCATATTCTGATGGCCTGTTTTTATGGCATTTTCTATTTGCATTAAACAAATAGAGACAAGTAAAAACACGTAACTGCGTCCACAGTTTTTATTCTCATAGAATTGCTATATACCAGAAAATTTTTCTTTGCCAAGGATGTAAACTTTATAAATCATTAAATGACGATGTTATTACTTCTGGTAGCATATATACATTTTCAAACTTTAAAAAAATTATTAGAAGATAATTATTACACGATAAATGAATGTTGTTACTTATTTCCACCCCTTTTCCCGACATCATTAATTCGGGTAATAACAGAGTACGGCCCATCCCGAGGTTATTTCGGTTACTTTCCTTTCCTTCGCTGTAGGTTGTACAGCAAAACCAGCTCTCCCACTTCCTTCCTTCCGGTCACTGCCTGGTGATGGCTCCACTATATTGTTGGCCAACCTCTTGAAGGGAGCTTCGGCGTTGAACTGATTCATTTCACCTTTACCTCCAGTCTGGCTGCACAAATCTTGCATTTGCGACACCAAGCCTCCACATCCTGACTACTTTTTATCCAAGGGTCTTGTTAACACCGAAGTGTCCGTCGAATGTTCCATTGTGTACTTCCTGAAGCACCTTCGCTACTCAACACCTGGTAATCACTAGACGCATAACTACCTGCTTTCCATTCGAGCTTTCCCCTGCTCTCCGCAACAGCCCGTTCATGACTTTCAGTGAGTCCCAGTGCGCCCATAGTACTTTCAGTTGCACTCTTTCGCCTGAAACATCTTTTCATTTTGGACGAGTTCCCTTTTATTTGGCTCTCAATAAAGGCCCTATTTCCTTATCATTCGCTTGATCTTGTCTGAGCGCTTCATCTATCCTGTCATCCAGCACCTCCACCTTGACAATGTTGACTGCTCCCATGTCCTGCAGTTTCTCCTCCTGGTGGTAGTGTTTGCAACATTCCTTGCACCTTCTTCTAGAGAAAATGCCTATATTTTTCAGAGGTGTCGTTTTATTCTTACATCCTTGTAGTGCTGGACTTCTCGGAACGCTCCGAAGATGGGACATTTTTCCTTCTCTAGGGGCACCACGTTCCCTATCTGAAACAGCCTCTCTGGTTTCCCACTCGGCTTCACAGCGTCGGCCTCTACTCTCTCGAAGCTCCTCCGTGGACATTCTAGCTGGATATGTCCTAGTTCTCCGCACCTATAACATTTAATACGCCGTCCACTTGACCTTCCACTACTTTGTTCATTCCAACTATTCGCATGCGCAGCTGCTTCAAACTCTCTCTTGAAAATGGTCCATGAACTTTGGCCGTCAAAGGAGGGAGGTTCAAACAGCTGACCTGATAATACCACTTGCTGGCTTCCTCTATCCCTCAACTGTCGCTTAAGTTGTTCCATTTCTCCCTTGACTTTACTCAATTCTTCCTCGAACTTATTTACTTTTACTTTGGCTTCACTTACTTCCGTCTTCACGCTGTCCTTGTCTTCTTTAATCTTATTCTTGATTCCTTCAGTGCCTGTAAAGAAGGCATTCTGTTGCGTCTCTGTAGCTTTCCTTAAATCATCATTTTCTTCCTTAATAATTGTTTGACATTGTGCCACAAAGTCCTGCATTTGTTTTTCGAATGCCATGCTTCTGGTCATTACAGGCATATGATTTCGTTAAAATACACTTAATTTAACAATCAATTCAATATCGGTAATGGAACTATTCAGAAGAAAATCTCGAGACAGCACGAAGAAATCTTATCTAGTGTCTTTGTCACTTTACCACTAATGTCTAAATAGAAAAGTTCTAGAAAATGCACTTAACTCGAAAAAGTCTTGTTCAGAGACTCAGAGTCCTTAATCACTTTTCAGTTTTAAGGATTTAAATACTACCACGAATGTCCTAATAAAATGTTCTACAATGTCTTAAAAATGCACTTAACGCTATTTTTCTGTTAGAAAATAACCCTCGAACAATGTCCAGTAAATTAGTCCACTGTGTTAGCACTACTTCCCAAGAATACACTGTCCAAACCTTCTCGAACATCATCTTGTTAAAATTCCGCTTCTGACGCCAATTGTTACGTATTTCCACCCCTTTTGGGAAACACCCTGTAAAAATCCGTAGGTTTTAAATAATTTTAACAAGGGGTAACCACTAACACTTTATTTAATAACTTCTCAGAACACAATACTTTACCTTTACGCTTTGTTTACTGTTTAACCTCACTTTTCGCTACTAAACTTCACTTTAATAAAGCTTCTTCCCGCCATGGAATCCCACCTTATATACTCTGAAATTTCCTCTAGTTATCTAGAACCTAATCGAGAATTTTCTTCCACCACACTCCAGAAAACTCTATCTTTTTTTTCCAGGATGTCACTATTAGTCGTGGGCGAATCATAGGCGGTCTAATGTATAATAATATTATATATTTGTTTTGTATGACTGACGTCTTATATTTTCATCTGTATAATATATTTTATCGTATTGTTTTTTTTTTTGTTAGTTGTTTGTTAATTTTTCTTGTGACATTTTCTGCATTGATTTTTTTGTATACCTTTTTGCATATAATTTCTTTACAATGGAGAAATGAAGAATAGTACTATCATTATTATTATAATTTCCATAAAACAGTTTACTTTATGTATGTAACCTCATCGATAGATAAATAAAATCAGAATATTAATTATTTACTCTCTTACTGATTTAATAATATTCTAGATATTATTTTCCAGGTTCGTCAATACAGCGTTATGAATAATTTAAAAGTTCGCAATAAAAACTGAATTTAATATTACCTTCAACTTTATAAAGTTAAGTTCTAAATTCGGTACAATACACCAATGATTCGAGAAATTCAAATAAATCCAAACAAATTCAATTTTCAAGCTTTGCCTATTCAACAAATCCTCTTTTGAAATTACCCTGTGGTGCTAAAAGCATTATTTATGCATTCAAAGGATTTAGTTTTGAGTTTTTAGAAACCCGAACATAAATATTCAGCTTCCAGCTATTTGAAGGTGTGTGGGGATATACTAAGTAAAGATTATTATAAAAATGTTGTTTATCGGTATGAAATATATCAAGTAACGTAATAATTTACTGTCTAGTTTGCTTGCGCAAACAAGCATTGCCAATTATTTGCCTAAATATTACATAAGAGTGTAAAAACCAATATGGCCCATATAAGTCACAGGGTCGGATTAACCCCAAGGCAGTAAGGCATTGCCTCGCCTCGGGGGCCCCCTCCAAAATGAGGCCACCACCACATTGTCTCAAATTTTTTTTGAGAATTATGAAATGAAAATAATATCTAGATCTCATGCAAAATGTAAAAAAATTACCTACGTTATCCTGCGATTACAGAAAATCATAAACATAAAATTGTTTCAAAATTATGAATAAATATAAATGTGAAGAATATCACCCCTCGCTCTTCAAAATTTCGATTGTGGAAAATATTCAGTTGTAAGAACTATCACCCCGCCCCCCCCTCGGCTCTTAAAAAATGGCGATCGAGGTGAATATTCAGGTGTAAGGAGTATCACCCTTCGCTCTTCAAAATTTCGATCAAGGTAAATATTCAATTTTAAGGAATATTACTTTTTCGCTGTTCGAAGTTTTTATTGAGACAAATAGTTACCACCCCCCGCACTTCGAAATTTATATTGAAGATTGCTGGTAGTTGTATGTTACCCCGAGCTTCGATTTTCTCTCGACGGCCCTGGCACCCCAGTTTTAAAAGAGCCGCTAATTTGTAAGTGTTATATAAAAATAATTAACATTTTTACTAAATAGTATATATATTTGAAAAAGCATCATTGATTGAATTCAGTGAAAACCCTCTATTTGCCTTGAATTTCCGATACCGCTGGCCTTAAGTAGGCCTCCACCATAACACTGCCTCTGTCTACAGGCCCCCACCAAAACTTTGCCTACAGGCCTCCATTCAAGTTAATCCGGCCCTGATAAGTGAATCGGAGCTGCGCTGTCATCCAGCAGAACAGAAGTACTTACTTAAAGCAGAACATACAGAAGCGAGTAAGATTCGCTCTAGAATATATAGCGTTTGGTGTAGATTTTTAGAATAATGTAGTCTTTACAGACGAAAAATAATTCATCAATATATAGCGGTTGCATTCGCGTTTACCGACTCGCCAATACTCGATGGCAAAAGTTGCAGATTTTGCGTTAATAAATTGACCTGTTTTGCGGCATATTGAGGAATAATTTAAAACTTCTCAGCTGGGTGCTGAGGAAGTTGCAACGGTTTACGGATGAAACAATCAAAAGCAAAATTAACAAAAAAATAACAATATATTAATAACAAATTCCTTACAATTAAATATTAATTAAAATAAGTGGTGGATAAATTAAATGAGTGAATATCTATATTGAATACAACAAAATAGAAAATGATTTGTTTAAATTGATTAAGAGAATAAAATTTTGAATTAATAAAAAAAGAAAATCTCTACAAATGAAAATAAATTGAAAAGATCAACTGGTTTACAATTAGTAGTTATCTTCTGACCAAAAAAAACTACGATGGTAGATAATTGCTTACGTAACTTTGGGTGGCGAGTGCGGAGTTCCAGCGTGTCAATTCCTGAAGATGGCCACAGGTACCTGGGATTGAGGACTTATATTATTTGTCCGGGTCAACGAGGAAGTTCCAGGAAGACACGAAGTTGGAAATGTTCAGCCAATTATAATTCTCGTCAAGTCACTAGCAAAACTACCATGTGCTTGATCAATTCAGTTATTAAGTTGGTCAATTCAGTTATTACATGAAAACAGTGGTAATTTTTTTCCTTCTTTAATTCTTTGGAACATCCTGCCACATGCATGTTTTCCTTTTAAGCGGTGCTCGGGGCAAATACAAAATATCACAATTGACCAGTATGTAACTGGTAAATAACCTCTACGCCTGTGACTTTTATGTCAAAGGATCAGTTAAAGGTTGCTTTTTATAAAAAAACAACACAAATAAGTATAAAAACTTGAAATTAAATATTTCGCTGACGTTTCGGAAATCTATTATGTTTCCTTTTTCAAGGCATTTTTTGAAAAATGTTGTTTGTTATATTCAATATCCATAGATACTTACTATTTACATAGAACTGTTGATATAGTTAACAGTTTTTTTTTAGTTTTTATACAATGTTAAGTTTGTGAAGTTCTTCTTTTAACATTGGCAACCAAGTTGTACAGACATCTACGGAAGAATTCGACACGCATCTATCCTCATTCAATAATATTATCGCGGATTCTTTAATTTTTCTTTTTTTTGCTATCTGTCACTTTTTTAAAAATTTTTGCCGAGTCCCAGTTTATTCTGTGTCCATTCTCCCAAGCGTGTTCGCAGATCTTGGACCTCTAAATTTCATTTTTTCTTATATAATTTTGATGTTCACCCAATCTTACACTAAAAGGTCTGGATGACTCACCCACAAACTTAACATTGTATAGAAACTAAAAAAAAACTGTTAACTATATCAACAGTTCTATGTAAATAGTAAGTATCTATGGATATTGAATACAACAAACATTCTTAGAGCTGTGTATTTATCATACACAGCAAAACAGATTTTTCAAAAAAAGCCTTGAAAAAGGAAACATAATAGATTTCCCTAACGTCGGAGAACACATTTACAAGAAACGGTCTGAACACAAATAAGCACACACGAGCACACATACGCAGACACACAGACATTTTTAATTTTTAATTTATACAGATGTAATATAGACAGAATAATCTAAATTTTAATTAATACAAACAAACTCAACCATTTTTGTTTACACATCTTTAATGGATGCAGATTTAATTACAAGTTTTCAGGAGCAAATTTGATTACCTATGCAACAAGTGGAAAATTTCAGTTTTATATTCGGTACTGATTTTTATTTAAGAACGCATAATAAATGTTCTAAAATATAAGGGCCTACTCAAAAATGATAGCTCGCCGGCAGTTATTTTAATCCTGCTTTGCAATTCTCTTAGTTTATTATTCATGAACTCCAATGTCAGAGAAGTTTTATACTGCAGTTTTATATAACTTTTCATGTACTATTTTCATTTAATTTATGTTTATGACTGTTATAAATATTCAATATATTCTTTGCACATGGAACTATTATCTAGCCCGTGTAGAAAATTAATCCCATTTTTAGTTATATTATCTACTGCATGCCATATTTTATCGCTTTCCATATATTTAATTAATTGGACTACAGGTTATTTAATTATTTTAGGCTGTTGGGATATTAAATAATAGTTATTTCAACCTGAGTATCTCTGGTGTACTCTTAATCACGTCTTAAGGCAACTGTGCGTTATTATTTTTCATTAAAAGTATTATTTTTTTAAGGCGTCTATCCTGTCCATTCCAGTTTCGCCGTGATAAATTTGTCAATTTGAGCAATTGCCATTACTGTCTCTCTGAGGTCATTTTTAGTAAAATATTATTGCCAAGGATTCATATTCAAGATTTTTCTGTCGGGACCACGTGTATTGGAATCAGTTACCCGGAAACCTCTCTTACCCTGAGGTCAAATTAAAGAAAAGCTTCATGTAATTATTGATACTGTTACGCATTGGTACCTCCTAGGTGCAGGTAGTATAAATTATTATTAAGTAACAAACAGTATTTAATTACATATTACTCTGGTAAACGTTTTGTGAGTTGTAGTTTATAGTAAGTTAATAAATAAAATTGTTTTGGTGGTTATCTCATATTATAATTTCTAAGCCCACAGTTTTGGGGGTGTTTCCCAGGGGTAAAACTTCAAAACATCAAATTTTTAGTTTCCAAAAAATCGCAACATTTTGTCCCTCACCCGAAAATAGAGAATGCGGCTCTCTTAGGTTCTGTCTTTTATAGTATACGTGTGTAAAGTTTCCGCTCTCTTTGACAGTGCGAGGTATCTGGGAGGTGTGGAAGGACAGGCACACATTAGAATATTATATTTACAAGTAGGTATTCGCAGTCGGCATCGCCCAATTGCTACTTGTACTGATATCTCAATAATCTTATTAAAAATAGTTTAACATTTTGAAGTTAAATCGATATATTAGGTAGTCTACGTCAAATTCCTTCTAACCTGAGCAATACACTGTATATTATGTTTCCGTGTCTTGTATATCTTCATTCTTGTGTAAGCTTAATCAAAGATCTAAATGGTAGTAGAAAGTCGTCTACATAAAATACAGAAGTTACACACGTCGTATAACAGATATGATTTAATTTCGTTAGGTAGTATTCTTTTTTTAAGGTCTAATTTATATTAGCGTTCTAGCGGAGTTTCGCTTTTACTACTCCACCACTCAACCAGGACACTAAATCATTAGTAATTAAAAGAAATCTTAAAAGTATTAGTATCAGTAAACCAATAATAAACGTTAGACAAAATTTACAACTTACTAAAAAACTAAAAGGCTAAGAAAATAAAAGCTAGAAAAATAGCAAAAGGTAAAAGACAAAGATAATAGATAAATAGTAAAAGATAAAGATAGCAGACAAACAGTAAAAAATAGATAAAGGAAATTTTCCTTGAACTCTCTACTCCTTTAAAGTAATCAAGCCCCGCGTTGAAAACGCGCTACTTTGTGTGGCTAAGAAAATTGAGGTTTTATTTTGCCCAAGTGGTTCTTATGTGGGTCACCCTACGAGCGACGTGGTTAGTGTGACTGGTTTTAACCTGGCTAGCAGAGTAAAGATACGGAGATCAGAAGGGCATTGAGTTCAAGGCTTGGGCGCCATGATTACTTAGTATAATCAAGGAAAATTAAAGATAAAGATAAACAAAAGACAAATGTTACATATATACAATAGCACTATATTACAAAAATATTATATTACAAAAAGTGAAACTATCACAGCATCAACGATACTGCTACTTTGTGTGGCTAAGAAACTAGTTGAGTATAATCAAGGAAAACTGAAGATATAGATAAAAATAAACAAAAGGCAAATGTTACATATATACAATAGCACTATATTACAAAAATATTATATTACAAAAAGTGAAACTATCACAGCATCAACGATACTGTATAGCAAAATACCAAACAGAAATATGTACAAAAGAAACTATATTACAAAATACACTATATTACAATTTGCTCAACAGCAAAATAAATTTGAGGTGTTTACGAGAACCAAAATATATTACAAAAGATGCGTCTCGTAACTTTTACCTCAATACTAAAATCATATATTACAACAAAATTAGGTAAACTTGAGATTCTTTACGAGAGACAAAATAACTATATTACAAAAGATAAGTCTCGTAAATTTACCTCAATATTAAAAATCATATATTACAACAAAATTAGGTAAGGTTGAGGTTCTTTACGAGAGACAAAATAACTATATTACAAAAGATAAGTCTCGTAAATTTATCTTAAAACTCATAAACTTTAGACACTCTAGTTACCATAAAAATTAACCACGACTTACTATGTTACCAACAGAAGTGCATTACAATACTACGATAAGATATTTACAGTAAGGGATCACGATAAAATTAACCACGAAATTAATACTACGATGAAATATTTGCGACAACGAATTTAAGGTATAAGTAACTATGAATTAATGTACGACAATGGATTAATTATAGCAGCGTATTTAAAATATAATCTAACAAAAAAGATAATAGATTTAGCTTGAATCTCATATTTTAAATTTAAACACTTGGCTTTTATGGCCCAAAACTACAATCATGTGAAAACAATCCCTTTTACATGTAGCAATCAAGAGTACTTATCTTTTATTTTGTTATCCTGATTAAGGAAATTCCTAAATACGATCCTGTTCTCCGATGATTATGGATTTAGGTGTTATGTTTCACATGTGGCTGCCTTAATCCCATTTTGAGGTTATGAAATCGTAGAAACGTTCGTACAAGATTTGTCGCCAAGACAAAATGAATAAAATCTCTTCGCTCAGAATGTTTTCGTATATTCCAATTCAAAGGTTGGCTTCATATGAATATTGATTTACTTATTTTCCCATATTTACTCCTATTTAACCCCCACCACTTCAACGGAATCATCTCAAAACATAATCTAATTTCAGATGTCGCTATAATACATACGTCTACCATATTTCAAGTTAATATCTCTATTTTATTTTATCAAACCCTTTAATAATGGAGTAAGGGTGGAGGGGGGGGTTGAAAAATATTATTAAAAAATCTGAGGCCTTGGCTTCTAGGACATACACCGAATATCAAATTTCTGTACTCTTACCAGCTCGTTTTACTTTCTCCCTATTTACCTCTACTTACCCCCACTCCTTCAACTCAATCATGTCAAAATATAATTTAGCTTCAGATATCGTAATACATACTTACGTGTACCAAATTTCAAGTGAAAATATAAATTTCATTTTATCGACTCTTTTAATAAGAGAGTGGTGATTGTGGAGGATGGAAACTATTATAAAAAAAACCTGAGGCCTTCGCTTCTAGTATATACACCAAATCCCAATTGTTCTGTACTTTTACCAGCTTGCTTTACTTATTTTCCCCTATCTACCCCTATTTAACCTCCAACCTTTCAACTGAATCATCTCAAAATATAATCAAGTTTCAGAAGTCATTATAATACATACGTGTGTACCAAATTTAAAGAGAATATCTCAATTTTATTTTATCAACCACTTTAATAATGGAGTGGGGGTATTGGGGGGTTGAAGAATATTATAAGAAAATCCGAGGCCTCGGTTTATAGTACATACACCGAATTTCAAGTTTCTGTACTCTTACCAGCTTGCTTTCCTTACTTCCCCCATTTACCCCTATTTAACCTCCAACCCTTCAACAGAATCATCTCAAAATACAATCCAGTTCCAGAGGTCGTTATAATAAATACGGGTATAAAATTTCAAGTGAATATCTCAATTTGATTTTATCAATCCCTTTATAATGGTGGTGGGGGGTTGAAAAATATTATAAATAATTTGAAACCTTGGCTTCTAGTACAAACACCGAATTTCAAGTTTCTGTACTCCTACCAGCTTTCTTTACTTAATTTGCCCTATTTACACCTATTTAACCACAAACCCTTCAACGGAATCATCTGAAAATATAATCTAGTTCCAGATGTCATCATAATACATATTATAAATAATCTGAGAGCTTGACTTCCAGTACATCAGTACATACACCGAATTTCAAGTTTCTGTACTCTTACCAACTTGCTTTAATTCATTTCCCCTATTTATCCCTATTTAACCCCAACCTTTCAACGGAATCATCTCAAAATATAATCTAGTTCCAGATGTCGTTATAATACATACGTGTATCAAATTTCAAATGAATATCTTAATTTTATTTTATCAACCCCTTTAATAATGGAGTAAGGTTGGTGGGGGGTTGAAAAATATTGTTAAAAAATCTGAGGCTTTGGCTTCTAGTACATACCAAGAACTTCAATTTACTGTACTCCTACCAACTCGCCTTACTTATTTTCCCCTATTTACACCTATTTAGCCCCCAACCCTTCAACGGAATCATCTCAAAATATAATCTAGTTCCAGATGTCGTTATGATACATACGTGTATCAAATTTCAAGTGAATATCTCAATTTTATTTTACCAGCCCCTTCAATAATGGAGTAGAGGGGTGTTGGGGGGTTGAAAAATATTATTAAAATATCTGAAGCCTTGGCTTCCAGTACGTATATTGAATTTCAAGTTTCTGTGCTCTTACCAGCTTGCTTTACTTATTTGTCCCTATTTACCCCTATTTAACACCCAACCTTTCATCAGAATAATCCCAAAATATAATGTAGTTCCTGACGTCATTATTATATATACCTGTACCAAATTTCAAGTAAATATCTCAATTTTATTTTATCAATCCCTTTAATAATGGATTGGGGAGGGGGAGTGTGGGGGGATGAAAATTATTATAAAATATTGTGAGGCCTTGGCTTGTAGTAGATACATCAAATTACAAGTTTCTGTATTCTTACCAGCTTGCTTTACATATTTCCCTTATTTCCCCCTATTTCCCCCTATGTATCCCTATTTCCCCCTATTTACCCCCCACCCCCACCCTTCACCGGATATCTTCAGAAAACAATCCAGTTCCAGATCTCGTTATAATACGTGTACAAAATAAGTCAATATCATAAACCGTTCCGGAGAAAACGTGCAAAACGACAAAGAAAAATTACAGACAGACATACCGACAGACAGACAGAATTTTTTTTTTCTTTTTGCTCAAATTTAAAATCTCGACGTTTCATGACATTCTAAACCTATTTCAAGAAGAAATTTGAAATTTCTTTTACGATTACTATACTTCCAATCCACTACGTGGAGGTGGAAGTAAACTATATTCGACATAATGCTCATTTTTTTTTATTATAACATAATGTGAAATTGTGTTATTAATTGTAATATGTTCAAAGTGTGCGTTCCTGTATACATTCGTAAACAATCGCAGTTGAACTGATGAAACTAGATAATTACCTTTTGTTTGTTTGTATCT
This sequence comes from Stenurella melanura, assembly GCA_963583905.1. Lineage (NCBI taxonomy): Eukaryota > Metazoa > Arthropoda > Insecta > Coleoptera > Cerambycidae > Stenurella > Stenurella melanura. The sequence goes on along the minus strand of OY757312.1, from coordinate 70,468,214 downwards.
AAATAATATGGATTTGTGTGTGTGCTGTTTTTTTGAAACATAATGCGTCTCTAAGATAATAAGTTAGAAGATATGTACTTTACATCAATGACAATAGAATAAAACTATACAAATAGAATCGTAAAGAGCTGTATATAGTCCTTTCGGGTTTTGAGAAAATCTGGTAAGATAATCTTTTAGTAACATTATCTGTTGGAGCAATATCAAATAAAAATATTGACAAAGAATGAAATGGGTTAATACTACTGTAGAAAACCAGTTAAATTAGCTCTATCTCCGGTTTCAGAAGGTTTCAGTCACGTTTCAGATGGATTAGGTATAAGTCCTCTTCCTATAGCATTTCTCACACGCTATCCAGGTGCGATGCTCCAGCTAAAACGGATGGTTGATGTTACAAAGTCGTCTGTCTTCCTTGAAATTCAGACAATAATTTGTCATTTTGTTAACTAATCTTTATGGATGGTAGTTTTATTACTTACTTAAGTGGTAGTGTCTCTCACAGATACATACGTTTCATATATCTATGTAACGAGTTTATTTATTAATCACTGATAACAGGACTTAATTAATTAATTTAAAAAATATGTTAAATGATAAATCAAATATTTAACAAAACTGAGCAAGAATCTTAATATGCCGTCCTGTCTAGCTATAAGATACGAAGGAAGCGTTTCCCTAACGGTAAACGAGAAGTAATCAAAACCGAGTTATGTGCTACCTGTGCGATTTTGTGTATGTGATTTGATTTTGTGTGTATAATTACTTCCACATCCACGTAGTGGATTGGAAGTATAGTAATCGTAAAAACATTTTCAAACATTTTTTTTCTTGAAATAGGTTTAGAATGCCATGGAACGTCGAGATTTTAAATTTTAGCCAAAAAAAAATTCTATCTGTCTGTCGGTCTGTCCAGGAGCGGTTTTAACATGCTTGCCGCCCCGGAACTATTTTAAGATGCCGTCCCTACTCTTAAAAAATATAACATATATATACTACCCAAAAAATGTTTCCCAAAAAAAAAAATACTTATTAAACTTTTTCTTTTTGTATATTTCAAAACAGGTGAGTGGTATATAAAATGGCTTTTCTGTATAACACCTATTTATTAAAAATAAAGAAAAGATAAAAAAAAATTAAAAATAAAATAATTTAAAAAAAATTATACAAGATAAAGACGAACTTTTCTTTCTTTTTTCACAGCAAAATTATTGATTATATCGCCTGGTTTCATAGTTTCTAACATTTCACTTAATATTTAATCCTGCTAGTGAATTTAGCCTTTCCTGCGTCATTGTGGACCGTAGGTAATTCTTTATCCGTCGCAAGGCCAAGAAACTCTTATCTCCAGAACAGTTTGTAGCGAGTTTGCTTAAAAATATTCTGAAGCCATATGTCGTTATTGCAGTACACGTCTGCTAAATCGTTTGACCTCAACAGCTTGCTCAATTCTAGAATTGTTAAAGATTTCTTCTTCGTCTTCTAAATCTTGGCTAAAATTTGTTGCTAATGTTGCATCTGATTTGTCTATGTCTTGGTCACTAATAGATATTAAGTTCTCAACAAAAGCCAAATTGTTAATCTGAGTTCTTGTAAACTTCACCTCGTCTGTGCAGCTCCTCGGTTAATCTATCGATTATTACATGGCTTATGGTTTCAATGGAACTGTCGCATTAGCGGAATCATAAAAATGACTAAAGCAACATTCAAAAGAAAAAAATGTTGCCGCCCTTATAATTTTGCCGCCCTGGGCACTCGTCCAGTGTGCCCAGTGGTAAAACCGCCACTGGGTCTGTCTGTCTGTAACTTTTTTTTGTCCGCACGTTTTCTCCAGAACGGTTTAAGATATTGACGTACTTTTGTACACATATATAATAACAAGATCTGGAATTGGATTGTTTTTGAACGTATCCGGTGAAAGGTTGGGGGGTATATAGGGGTAAATAGGTGGGAATAAGTAAAGCAAGCTGGTAAGAGTACAGAAACTTGAAAATTGGTGTATGTACTAAAAGCCAAGGCCTCAAAATTTTTTATAATATTTTCCATCCCCACCACCCCTCACCCACTCCATTATTAAAGGGGTTGATAAAAAAAATTGAGATATTCACTAGAAACTTGGTATGCGTATATATCATATTGACATCAGGAACTAGATTATATTTTGGGATTATTCCGTTGAAGGGTTGGGGGTTAAATTAGGGGTAAATGGGGGAAAATAAATAAGGCAAGCTGCTAAGAGTACAGAAACTTGAAATTCGGCGTATGTACTAGAAGCCAATGCAACAGATTTTTGTATAATATTTTTCAACCCCCCACTATCCCTACAGCATTATTAAAGAGGTTGATAAAATATAATTAAGATATTGACTTGAAGTTTGATACACGTATGTATTATAACGACATCTGGCACTAGATTTTATTTTGAGATGATTTCGTTGAAGGGTTGGGGGTTAAATAGGGGAAAATAAGTAAAGCAAGCTGGTAAGAGTACAGAAATATGGGATTTGGTGTATATACTAGAAGCGAAGTCCTCAGGTTTTTTGTATATTTTCCATTCCCCCACCCCCTTATTAAAAGAGTTGATAAAATTAAACTCAGATCTTCACTAGAAATTTGGTGCACATATGTATGTCGAAGACGGCAAGGGCAGAAGCGTTTTAGGGCGGATCTGTTAGATTTAGGCCGCACATTGGTAAACACAATAAAATCACTTAAATAATAGTCGCTTAAATAACAAAATAACATGATTTATGATTTATCTAAACAGGTAAATGTCTCAAGATTGAAAATACAAACATACCACCAAAATACTGGAGCTAGCAGTCCACTACTGCCAGTCCCGCGATTTCAACTATTCTCTTCCGAGTTTATCTTAAGACTAGGTACTTATCTACGGGACTTTCAGGCATGTTGTTCTGCTCGCCAGGAAGAGGGTTCCAGGGACTCCAGACTGATGGTTCACACGACCACATATCGAGATGTTTATATTAATGCAATCGGTACTTGTTGACAACGTTCTCTTGACTTCAATGAATTATGAGTTAGCAGACGTCCACAAGACTATCGAAAGGCGTCTACGAAAGTATCGGAAGGCGTCCGCACGGGGAACGTGAAGGGGACGTCTCCGACATGTATTATAACGACATCTGTAACTAAATTATATTTTGACACGATTCCATTGAAGGAGTTGGGGGGAAAGTAGAGGTAAATAGGAGAAAATAACTAAAGCAAGCTGGTAAGAGTACAGAATGTTGGGATTTGGTGTATATACTTGAAACCAAGACCTCGGATTTTTTTCTAATATTATTTGATCCCCCCACCCCCACCACTCCATTATTAAAGGGATTGATGACATAAAATTGAGATATTCACTTGAAAGTTAGTACACGTATGTATAGTAATGACATCTGATTGAGATGATTCCTTTGAAGGGGAGGGAGGTGGTAGGTTCTGAATAGCGCAAAATAAGTAGACCAAGCTAGAATAGTATATTTTATAACAAGTTATGGAATGGCTCATATTCCACACGAGCGAAAAGTTTATAGGCCGAGCCGAAGGCGAGGACTACGGTTCACGAGTGTGGAATATTCCATTCTAAACGTGTTGTAGACTCTAACAAGATTTTAGAAATTATACAAAAATCTTTAAAACTGTTCAAAACGTCAAATGCGAAGCTACCTGTTGTTTGACGTAACCATAGCAACCGAACCATAACAGTGTGTTGGAATGATACTTATTCCGACACAATTTTTAGTTGTAGAATTTGTAATTTCTGAAATTGTGTTAGAGAAACTTCATTTTTAACGTATATGGTAGATAACAACTTATCAAATTTTTCTATGGTATCTGCCCCAAATATTATTAAAATTCTATGACCAACAATTTCCACATACTAGAGTGCAAATATAGTCAAGATGTTTCCTTTAAAGTGACTTGGATGAGAAATCTGGATGTGGAAGTAGTGATTCCTTAGGCAGCGGTTTTTTTAATCTAATTATTTAAATGGAAATTGAGCACTATTCCAATAAATACTACGACTTTCTTTGAGTACATCTTGCTTCGATTAGTCACCTACACGATATTCTTCTAGATTACTTGTTTTTGTGGGGAAATAATCTCTATGCTCTAACGTCAAACGAATACTTAGAGGATTTTTTTTTAAATGACAAATACGAATTTAAATATAATAAAAATATTTCGTTGGCGTTTCGGAGACCTAATCTGATTCCTTTATTAAAGCGTTTGGAAAATCTTTTGTGCTGTGTATGTTATATACACAGCTCTAATAATATGTTTGTTATGTTCAATATCCACGGATATTTACTGGAAATGTTTCCTTAACCGCCTCTCAAGTCACCGGGGTAACTCTTTGAAAATCTATGATGATTTTGTGTTAGGTTGTGTTAGAGAAACGAGACCCTACAGATTATAGTGAAGTCCGTACCACTTCTTAGGGATAAGTTCATAATTAAAATTATTTCCCAGTGAGCAGGGTTGAACCCTCTTCACTAGGTACGCCAGGTACGCCTCTTTATTATCCTCCGTTTTTGTTAAAATTTTTACCGAGTCCCAGTTTATTCTATGTCTGTTCTCACAAGCACGTTAACAAATTATTGGTCTCCATATTTAATTTTTCCCTAAAATAGAGCAGTTATTTACGTTATGAGCGGAGAATAGTTTACACAGGCACATGGGAATTCCCAAGTAAGTGGGATTTCCATCGAGGCTGTTTCAAGGCCATTGGTACACAAAATAAAAATTTACGGTTTAAATTCAGTTTTATTTGGCATTTGGCTATCTTATAAATACATCGAATTTGTTTAACTTAAATTACAGCATACAGGTTCTTATTTTATTGCTGAAAGAAATAAATAAGAAATCTGTTCTGATGTATTATACAATTTCCCATGCGTAAACTTAGCTTACAAATATACCAATCAGAAACAAGAACACACGTTGCCTATCTTTACAAGCACTGCATTCTAATTTGAGATCTACTATAGTGTAATTCCTGCTTTCACTCAATCTTATACCGAAAGATCTAGATGACTCATTCACTTGATACTGGTTACACTCACATGAAGTAAGTATTACTCCTTTGATATATTGCCCTAGTATCAAATATATCCACTCTATAGCGTAACTTTTCAGATAATCTGTATTCATAAGGAATAATCCCTTAGGTATACGAACATGCTTGGGAGGATGGACATAGGATGAACTGAGAATCTGCAAAAATATTCACAAAGGAGGCGAATAACAAAAGAAACAACCGCTGCCTAAGAAGTCACTCCTTCACAACCAGATTTCCCATCCGAGCCTTTTTGAACTAAAACATTTTGATTCTAAATTTGCACTCTAGGAAGTGGAAATATATAATTTTAATAATATAATATTTATAATCGTCTGTCCGAAGTAGTAATTAAGGTGGCTGATGTTCGAAGATTTTTCGAAAGCTCTTCTTCTCATACGCACACTAAAACAATATTATTTTGAAAACTCCTTTATTAATGGAGTGAGGGTGTTTGAAGTACTGGTGGGGGTGGCAGATATCATAGAGGAAATTGATACCTTAACTACTAGTATATACACCAAGTCCCAAGCTTCTAGACTCTTACTAGCTTGCTTTTACTCATTTACCCCTATTACGCCCAACTATTCAACGAATAAACTCGAAATATAATCTAGCTTCAGTTTATGATATACTGGTGACATAATAGGAGCATCAGATCTGGGTTTATGTACAATTTTAATTTTATTAGATTTTGGTCGGGCTTTTGATACTCTTAATCATGAAATAATTTTATTTCTCTTATTACATATAGATCTCACAAACGAATCAGTTAATTTATTTAAAAATTATTTACAAAATAGGCAATCTGCATTGAATAAAACTGCTCAGAAGTCTTAGTACTGAGATCAGGTGTACCACAAGGTTCTATCCTGGGACCATTACATTTTACCCTATACACCAGTCAGTTTATTTCATATTAAAAATATTGTCAAATTCATTTATACGCTGATGATACTCAGCTTTATTATTCATTTAACACTTCTGGCATTGATGGTGCGTGTCAACGTATACCTACACGAAGAATTAAAATATTTTTTAAATACATCGAAAGATCACTGTCTTGTTATCAATGCCAGCAAATCCAATGCTTTAATTTTTGGTCCTAAAATATCTCGACAACTTATTACAAATCAGATTCAAATAAATGTAGATCAAGAAAACCTTGAAATAGGCTATGCTAAGAACTTAGGTGTTACTTTAGGCCTTTGTTCTCATTTTTAACTGAATCTTAATACCGTAGGGGGTAATGTAGATACTGGTTTAATCCTCATAGCCGTAGGGGACTATGTTGGATGCTAGTGTTATAATGAGAATGCCAAATAAGAAATTGTACAAATTTATTTTAGGACTTTAACTTGCTAGCATAATCAGAGGTCAGATTATCGAAAGAATGCAAAGATTTCATTAACATTTTTACATACAGTTTTTCTTTTAGTTCTCATAGATAGTTTTTTCCACTGTTTGCAAAATCCTATAAAGAATATGTTTCATTACTATAAAGAACAAATAATAAATAGTTCACTTTTAAACATGCATAGAGTATATAAGCTCCAATACTAGTTAGCTAATAGATAGGTGAAGATCCGTTTTTTATCAGTCAATGGCAAATATAAATATTTCATACCTATTCATGGATATTGCCTTGGTTCTACATGAAACATCGTTTTGAGTGACTTTGTGCCTTTCTGATGAGCTCAGAATAAGGGCGAAAAACGTTTCAAAGGCTAAGCATTTCCAAGAAACTGAATGAGAGATTATATGAAAATGTAATCCATCAGAATGAAAAAAAATTTTAAGACAAGGTAGGTAAATAAATTCATTTTAGGCCTTTGTTCTCATTTTTAACTAAATCTTCATATCGTAGGGGTTATGTAGATACTAGCTTAATCTGAATAGCCGTAGGGGACTATGTTGGATGGTAGTGTTATAATGAGAATGTCAAATATGAAATTGGACACATTTATTTTAGGATTGTAACTTGCTAACATAACCAGAAGTCAGGTTATCGAAAGATTGCAAAGATTTCATTAATATTTTTACATATAGTTTTTCTTTTAGTTTTCATAGATAATTTTTTCCGCTGCTTGCAAAATCTTATAAAGAATATGTTTCATATTTTATCTGAGCAATTTTTTATTACGTAAATTTTATAATTTTCTTTTATCGATTTAGCAATTCTTTGTAGTAATCGTGATCTTGTCCATTCCTAAGATGTTGTAGTGTTTTTTCCAAATTTTTTTTTTCTAATAAATTTTAAACTGCTAGTAAAATTTATTGTACAGTTCTAGTAATTGGACAGTTCTAGTAATTTGGAAACTTTGTTCTTTTTTCTTCAATCTCATTTTTTCTTCTCTTATCAACTGGTCTCTCATATACAGGGTGTTTCACTTAAAAGTCCCCAGGCCATTATCTCTAAAACTAATAAAGATATTTTATTTTTGTAAATGGCAGATGATTGATACCAAAGAAAGGTTTAAATAACGGTGATTAGAATTTTTCCTCAACAGCACACAGAGATGGCACTGCGATGCAAAACTATTTTTTGATGGCTGGAACCTTGAAACATAAGTCATGTGATTAAACAATAATTTGTGAATAATTTTGAAGGTATAGAGAATTTACAAAAAACAAGCCGTTTTGGAGTTACATGAGTTTCTTTCATTAATGCCAGTACACGTGAATTTTGATAAATCCCTATAATTTATTTATTATTTATTATAGAATACTTTTTTTCAAGATAAGGAAAGTGATATAATACACTATCATAAAATTATGTTTACCACTTCCGGTCAAACCGGAACTAACATGATGAACCAATATCCATATGTTCCTACATATTACATTTTTTTTTCTAATAACGCTTCTAATAAAACGGCTCCCAAAACTTAAAGTAAGTAAGACAACAAAGAAAATACACACTAATTTAGAATGGGCTAAATTTATATTAACAATTCAGTAAAGAACGTAAACAAAAGTTTTATAAACAAACATTTAAAAACTATCGAAATATTATTAAAAATGAAATTAAACTAATTTCGTTCTTATTAGTAGGTACTTATTATATTAAATGTTCAAAATTTCTCCCTTCTTCATGAATACACATATTGTACCGTTTCAGTAACTCTTCATTGCAAACTTTTTGTAACGTATGTCTATTTATAGCAGCAACACTTGCATATATTTTATTATACAAATCGGCCATATCCTCAATGGGTTGAATGTACACTACACTTTTTAAAAAACCCCAAAGGTAAAAATCTAATGGAGTCAAGTCAGGTGATCGTGCTGGCCATCTGACTACTCCATTAGTACCAATCCATCTCTGAGGGTACATTTCATTAAGACAATCTTTGACTAGTACTGAGTTATGGGGTGGTGCACCATCTTGGTGAAACCAAATATTCTCCTGGTTATGAGGGATAGTCTCTAATAATCCTGGCAATACATTTCTCAAAAATATCTCATATTTTCTTCCATTTACAGTCCCATGGAATAGATATGGTCCAATAATATATGAATTTAATATTCCACACCACACGTTAACTCCAAAAGTTACCTGATTTCGGGTCATTCTCATCCATCTAGGATTATTTTGTGACCAGTATCGGCAGTTATGCTTACTCACAACTCCGTTGTTGTGAAAATGGCTTTCATCGCTCCAGAGCACATTTTTTTTAAAATTTGGGCATTCTTCAGAAAGAACTGAAAATTGAGCTAGAAAATGTAATCTTCGTTCATAATCACCAGGCCTTAAATGATAGATCAATTTTAATTTGTATGGATGGTATTTATTTGATTTTAATATTCTATGGCACGAAGATATCTACAGATTAGTTTCCGATGCCAATTTCAGGAGAGAACATTGAGGATTGTTGACAACACTATTTAACACCAAGGCTGTATTTTCATCGTTTCTAACTGGCCTATTTCTGTTACGAATAGTTTTCTTAAAACTACCCCAGTTTCTTAAATTTTTAAACAGCATGATAAATGTTTTTTTATCGGGTGTAGGTCTATTTGGAAATCGTAAACAAAACAATCGTTTTGCTTGTCGGGAATTTCTTTTGCATTCACCGTATATTAAAATCATATTTAACTTATCTTCATTGGTGTATCTAACCATTTTTTAAATTTATTTTTTTTTATTGCCTTATTTGGATTAATTTGCTTTGAATTGTTTCTAAGTACACTATTTCTGTTTGAAACTATGATTGAAATGCACCAACTACAAACTTTGTTTAATAACTGTCAAACTTAAAATTAAATCAAAGCCTACTAATATCTCTTAAGTAGATTTTTCATTACCATTCTAAATTAGTGTGTATTTTCTTTGTTGTCTTACTTACTTTAAGTTTTGGGAGCCGTTTTATTAGAAGCGTTATTAGAAAAAAAAATGTAATATGTAGGAACATATGGATATTGGTTCATCATGTTAGTTCCGGTTTGGCCGGAAGTGGTAAACATAATTTTATGATAGTGTATTATATCACTTTCCTTATCTTGAAAAAAAGTATTCTATAATAAATAATAAATAAATTATAGGGATTTATCAAAATTCACGTGTACTGGCATTAATGAAAGAAACTCATGTAACTCCAAAACGGCTTGTTTTTTGTAAATTCTCTATACCATCAAAATTATTCACAAATTATTTTTTAATCACATGACTTATGTTTCAAGGTTCCAGCCATCAAAAAATAGTTTTGCATCGCAGCGCCATCTCTGTGTGCTGTTGAGGAAAAATTCTAATCACCGTTATTTAAACCTTTCTTTGGTATCAATCATCTGCCATTTACAAAAATAAAATATCTTTATTAATTTTAGAGATAATGGTCTGGGGACTTTTAACTGAAACACCCTGTATATCTGTTATTCACATAACAACCTAGACCGACCAACCACTGGATCAAAGCACAGGATAGAACTTGTTATTCGCCGGATAACTAAATCATAACTAGCTAGGCATCTTACCCGACATGTGGCCAATCTGGAACCTCCTCGTTGATAAGAAGTACAGCAGCAATTTTGGACAGAAGAATTAAAATTTGTTGTAAACCAGTTGATATTTTCATGTGTTTTTATTTCAATTTTTTTCCATAGTCAATTTAATCCTTAAATGATTTAATTAATTATTTGCACACTCACTTTTAAAGTTTTAATTAAAATATATTAATGTAAAAATTTTGTAAAATTTTATCGTTATTGTTAATATATTGTTTGTGTTAAATTTGTGTTTGATTGTTTGCTCCTAAGCAAGTTACAGAAATATCAGCTATCTGTTTTTGGTAGAATATCTTTTTTGAATACGCTAGCGGCGTAAAATTTATTTTATTGACAATCATATAAAAAAGAAAAATTATTCAGTTCAACCCTCGATTCAACCGCTGGTTGCTACAGCCTCGCTTACCTTTTTGTTCAGCCACCAACTGAAAGAAAGGTAGTGTTACAGTCTATGAGTGTGTAGCCCCTTATGTACCAGGCTCTTCCAGAAACCTTCAGAAATAAGGAGGTCGTATTACCTGGTCTACAGGTCACCATAATTTCTTTCTATTCCGTACCTAGTCTCGTTTCTCCTTTTGTAACATCAAAAAAGAAGTTACGGCACACTACGTTGATTCATTTAATAGAGACTGAAAACTTGATTGCTTTATCACACATAAAGATAAATTTATATATAACATACAACTAATAATATCATACCATATAAATCCTCCCACCAGCCACACTGTCATCTGTGGTATAGGTCTCAGGTCCCATTTTATTTTCTTCAAACTAAAATAGGAACAACCGCCCCGCTTATCTGATTGATTGCTACTAAGAACCTCTCTAGTCGGTATCAGGACGTCTCTATCACTATCTGCTCAAATGCCCACTTCTAGGTTAATTTAAAATATAATCACACATTTTACATATATGATATTGGACACATCCATTAGATACTGGGCGAAAATTGACAATTTCGAATAGGTTAGGCTCCGATTTCACTTTTGCCAATCTATTCAACCTATGTTAATAACCACAAAAGAACGAACTGTTACAACATCGCACCAGTAATGTGAAAAGCATTGGTCATTTACCTTCTGCTCCTCACAACACGTGACTTCGCTGTACCTTACTTTAACGAACATGGCCCACCCAGTATATCTGCCAATTAAATTGTCATGATAATATTCTAATAAAAGTAGACGTAAGAAAAGATAACATTTATTATTCAACATATATCTTGAATTGAGATCCGTTAGGGTTCTAAAACAAATTTATTATTCTCTATTTTCACACTGCTTAAGGGTAAAAACGATGTCGTGATTTCTTAAACTGACGAGTCTCATTTATCACGAGAAGACAATTAATTTGAAAGGCCTCCTATTTCCTAAATTAATCACCTTGTCAAATAGGTAATTACACTGGAGAACGAGGAAAAAGCTATATTTGCATTTTGTGCGTAGAGTGGCCCTGTGAATCAATTTTCATACAATATGGAAAAACCGTTATAATGAATTTAAAAATAAAGTTTTCATTTTGTGAATACCCCATATGGAAATATCGGTTATTCGACAATAAAAAGATATTGATTTAACGTACAGGTTAAATTCAAAGTGGGCTGAATCTGATGAGGGTTAAAACCTTGAGTGTAACACCAACACCCAAGTATTCAAAATTAAACCCAATACCAATCCATTAATCAAGTTGGCATGGGCAAAATCAAAGTTAAACTATAAGAACATTATTAATACCTAGACTATCGTCAAAGGTTCAGTAATCGTAATTGGCAATTAGAGAGTATTTGTATTCACACAATATTTTAACTTTAATAAATTCAAAAGAAGATAAGGTTCTATTTTCTAGCAGTATCTTTTTTCCGCTACTTAAAGTGCCCCGTTCAAATTTTGCATTATTACCAGCGCATCCGCCAAATTTTGAAATCTCCGGCAAGTTTTTAGTACAATATTTTCTTCGTTTATTCATTGTACCCTTAACTTGCTCCTAATTCTCATTAATTTAATGTTTATATAAAAAAATTTTAAAAACCGAATATTATGCAACTAAAAGTTATCCTTATATATTGATTAATGTTAAGAGTTATCATAAGAATTTTTGCAAGGAAAGATTACACTAGCCAGCTAGCTCATTAGCTCGGTAGAATTTGGGGGTGAGGAAGGCAGAATTTTAATGTTAAAATAAGTTAGTTTTATGCACTTACCGTTATTTCTTTCTGTGTATGAGGTGACAAAAGATGTTATTTTTTTAGGCGCCAACTACTCTTTACTTTAGTTGTTGCTGAGTATCAAGAGCAATAGAACATACTCAGAGTGAAGTAATAAGTACTTGAAATAATGTTATTTATGATTTTAAGTGTCAAATGGATTGTACTAGAGTCCCAAGTAGCATAAATTGAGAATAAAAAACTGATTAAAATTTCAAATCAATTTTATTAGAAATTGATCAAACTGCAATTTTAACTGTAATAGTTATCTCCAACTTCAAATTTATTGTCACGTTTTCTCAAATTATATGACTTAGAATTTCTTTCATAAGCCTTTTTAAGTTTTTCCCTAACCTCAGAAAATACCTCAGATAGACCTGTTAAATCGGAAATATAACCTTGCCGGTCACTACGAAGTAAATTAACATCTTTAGTAGAGTGAATTATACCATAATGGTCACCTGTCAATGGAACATAGCGTGCAAAATTCAAGAAAGCCGGGGTGAAACCGGTAACCTCGTGTTTTGCTGTGTTTATAGCTTGTTGTATTTCTGACAAATGTTTATCCCAATGTATATGATTATTTATATAGCTTCGTATTGCTGTGCCAATGGTTTTATTAGAACGTTCTACAAAATTAGCTTGGGGGTGATATCTAGCATTAAACTATATCTTTTGGACTTTGTATTTATCCACCAATGTTTTGAATTCTCTGCTAGCAAATCGTGAACCATTGTCACATATTATTATGTGAGGTAGTCCAAACACTAAGAAAACATTACTTTCTACAAATTTTATTATGTTTCGAGCAGTAGCGGCTCTTAAAGGATGAATTAAGGTATATTTGGAAAAAAAAATCACCGACAACTAAAATATGTGTAAAACCACTTGGTGTTCGGGGAAGAGGACCCATTATGTCTACAGCTAATATTTGCCAAGGAAAATCTACCGTTTTCGCACTGTCCATAAGACCTGCTCTCGCCTCGTTAGATATTTTTTGTGAACCACAGACTTTACAGGAACGCACGTATTTCAGTACATCCTGGCGCATTTTAGGCCAGATCCTGAATTCGGCTAAAGCTCTTGTAAAATCCAAAGTGTGCACTACTAGGCGGATCATGACAATTTTGTATTATTTCACTCCGTTGAGATTTCGGTACTAACAACTTCCATTCTGATAGGTTACTTTTCAAGGGAATTTTTGAGGAAACAAATTTATAAATAACATTATCTATTACCTTCCAGCTAGGATATTTAGCAGGAAATTTGATAATGTTTTCTCTCATTTTAACATAAAACTTGTCTGTATCTTGAGGAGATATATTTAATAAATCAACTGAAATAGGGGTACTACGAGAAAGAGCATCTGCTACTATATTATATTTACCTTTTCGATGAACGACATCAAAAGAATATTGTTGTAAATTCAGAGACCATCTTGCTAATTTTCCTGATGGGTTTTCTATATTTTTCAGCCACTGAGTTGTCGGTTATAACTGTAAAATGACTTCCTTCTACGTAATAACGAAAAATTTCTAATAATAAAGCCATAAGTTCTTTCTGTGTTGTGGATAAATTTCTTTCAGTGCGAGTTAAACTTCTGCTAGCAAATGCTATAACTGACTCTTTGCCATCAATAAATTGTAAAAGTAAACTGCCTAAACCAACATCACTAGCATCACACTGTATAGTGAAAGGTTTAGTAAAATCTGGAGCAGATAATATAGGAGCAGAGATAAGTGCTTGTTTTAATTCTATAAATGAATTTTCTGCTGCTTCGGACCAAAGAATATTTTGTTTTTTTCGAACTTTACCTTTTAAAAGATCATTTAATGGTGATACTAGGGTAGAAAAATGAGGAATAAAGCGACGATACCAAGATGTCATTCCTATGAATCTTTTTATTTCCGTAGTGTTCGTAGGTCTAGGATAATTTACCATAGCTGAAATTTTTTCAGGATCTGTACGTAGGCCTTCTTCGTCAACTACATAACCAAGGTATTTAAGAGATTTTTTAAAGAATTCACATTTTTTTAGATTAACAGTTAAATTTGCTTCTTTTAAAATATTTATTACTTCTTGTAAAATTCGAATATGTTCATTAAAAGTAGAGGTAACTACAATAATATCATCTAAGTAAACAAATAAATTTGGTTAATACTTCGGACCGAAAACTGCATCCATTAACCTTTGCTGCGTTTGTGCACTATTAATAAGCCCAAATGGCATTCTATTAAAATGAAATAAACCACGACCAGCTACTGAAAATGCTGTTTTTTCCTTGGACTCAGCTGTTAAAGGAATTTGCCAAAAGGCTTTACGCAAATCAATTGAACTAATGTATTTCGCATCTCTAAGCATACTTAAGATTCTATCAACTCGATTAAAAGGATAACCATCTGGTTTTGTAATTTTATTTAGATGTCTACCATCAAAAGTGAACCGATACTCTCCGGATTTCTTTTTTACTAAAATTACTGGCGAGCACCAAGAACTATGAGAACGTTCTACTACTCCTAAACGTAACATCTCGTCCAATTCTTTATTTAAAATTTTCATCATAAAAGGAGACATTGGATATTGTTTGACTTTAAAAGGTTTTGCTGTACCAGTATCAATATCCATAAAAATCTTATTAGTACACCCTAACTTTTCTTCAGAGGAAATTTCTTTAAATAATTTAACTATATTATCGATCTGTAGCTGTTCTTGCTTACTAAATCTAGGACCATCTTTCTCAGTCATTAACTCGTTTTCTAACATTCCTATTTCTACATTTTTGACTTTATTATTTACTGACCAAGTATTCGTACTAAATTTAAAATCTACTGAAAAGTTTTTGCAGAAATCACTCCCCAAGATAATCCTATGTTTTAATGAAGGAACTGTTAAAACCTTTTGTATTTTACAAACTTTTTCGATACAAATTGGCAAATGTACACAGCCAACCACTTCTTGAAAAGTCCCATCTGCTGTAGAGACAGAATTATCTATACACGTGTCCACCTTTAAATTAAATGTATTTAAAATTGAGTGATACTGACTACCTAGAACACTCAAATTTGCACCTGAATCTAAAAGAGCTATGTAATTTTTATCAAATGTTTTTATTTTAATATATGGTCTATTATCAAATGGTTTCGATATGAAAAGAGATGTTATTTTATTACTTAAATTGCTAGGAATTTTATAAAATTTTGACACATTTTTTAACCACAATTTCCACTCTGAATTTTGTTGTTTATTATCTATAAAGACTGTTGATTTTGTGTGCCCATTTACACTAGGTTTGAAGTGGCACATTCTTCGAACCTTAATTATTCGTTTTTTGAATATACACAGGTTTTTACGGTTTCTCCCTGTTTTCCACACTTGAAACAAAATTTTTTTCTAGAAGCTCTACAATCTTGATAATAATGATTTTCTAAACGACAATTAAAGCAGATTATTTTTCTATGACCAGTCGAAGTGGAAGGACTATTGTCATTTACTATAGATATATTTTGATTAGTATTATTAGCTGTTTTAGTTTTACTTATGAAATTTCTGGTCTTATGTTTATGCTCAACATTTTTATTATTTATATAACTTCTATCATTTTTTCTAAAATTGGGCTCATTGTTATTAGTATATGCTAATTCAGGTTCTAACGAACCATGACTAGATGGTGGATGATATTTATTTTTAATTGAATCAGCATTATCAATTTTTTTGCAATAGGAAATAAGTTCACTAATAGAATTAATTGTAGTCAAAGCTAATCTACTGATATAATGTGGCAAAATGTTTTTTTTAATATATTTTAATTTAGTAGGTTCAGGTACATTTTTACTTAATCGACTAAACAAAGTTTCCATGATAGCTACATAAAGAGTAATTGGCTCATTTTTCCCTTGAGTACGTTCTCGTATTTCAGTCCACAAAATGTCATCATAATACGGGGGAAGAAATTCTTTAATTAACAGATTTACTAGTGAATCCCAATCGGAGACGGTACTTTTAATTGATCTAAACCAAATCAGAGCATTATTACTAAACAAATCACAGGCACTATTAAAAAGTTCTGTTTTAGAAACATTCCTGGATGCTGAAAACTCATCTTCTCTCTCTAAAAATGATTTTAAACTTGAATTTTTATCCCCACTAAATTTTAAATCCCACTTGTATACTGGAACAGTTTTACAAGCATTTTGTACTACGTTATTTGTATTTTGCATCATTGTTGAATTTAGATAGGTTGTAAGGCTTCGGCAGTGCCCGGTTGTTGAGTGTTTTCCCATAACAACGCTTCTAATTCTAAACATGTAGCCCTAGCCTCTGATTTATACTCTGTGATGTCACGTGACAAGTCCGCGTTATCATTTTCTATTTTTACTCTATTAACTCTATGTATTAAATGGATCAAATAAGTTTTTATACGTGTATGTCCTGAATCAGATTCTGGACCTTGAAAATCATTTATTAACGAGCGAATTTCATCTATACTTAAATCAATAGCTGTTTTTTCTGTGTCAAAATCAAAGGAATCATACTCATACTCTCTTTTACCTAGCTCTTCTTTGTCTAATAATTTTCTTAACATTTTACGTTTTATATTCAAATCTTTTTTGGTAATTTTTATGTCTCTAATTTGTAATTCATAATCTATTTGATTTTTAGTTAAATAATTTACTTTCATGTGATACGTCTCCATAGTGTTGGACAAATGTATAGATATAAAATAAAGTTTTATAAATTTCCAAGTATAAGAAGTGTTAATAAAAACTAACTAGTTTTTCTGCTTAAAGGAATTTGTGTATATTCTCAGAAATCTTCCTATTATTTCTAAGATATTTGGACCAAACACCACTACAAATTTCTACTCTATGAAAGATATTTAAATTGTAATAATTCTAAATTAAATCCATAAAATTTGTCATATATACTAGAAATTATTACTAAAGCTTACCGGCCACACGCCAATACTTTCTCGAATTTTGCTTGTTGCCTATATAAATTTGTGCCTTTTTTATCAACCAAATTTGTTATTGCGGCTACAAACTAATATTTAGACCTGACCGTTTGTCCGTCTGTCAGATATCTCTGCACTAACCACACCTACTCCAAGAACAAAAATTATATATCTAAGAAGTCATTCTCAACCTGCTCCTGGCAGTCTAGCTTGTCCATTTGTTTATTTTTTTTTTATTACCTCATACACACTAGTAGATAGTACTTATCAGTATAAAATATAAATTATAATAATAATATTACTTGAAAATTTTTATTAATTCGAGATTAAAAGGAAATGTTTAACCCCCTCTCACGTAAAAAAAAAATTGGCACGGCAGATGCAATTTTGCAAAACCCTGTGACACGTTTGGGCGCTATTTTGTGTTATTCTGCTTACCCTATTACCACGTTGGGCGCCATTTTGTGTACCCTTAACTTGCTCCTAATTCTCATTAATTTAATGTTTATATAAATTATTTTTAAAAACCGAATATTATGCAACTAAAAGTTATCCTTATGTATTGATTAATGTTAAGAGTTATCATAAGAATTGTTGCAAGGAAAGATTACACTAGCCAGCTAGCTCATTAGCTTGGTAGAATTTGGGGGTGAGGAAGGCAGAATTTTAATGTTAAAATAAGTTAGTTTTATGCACTTACCGTTATTTCTTTCTGTGTATGAGGTGACAAAAGATGTTATTTTTTTAGGCGCCAACTACTCTTTACTTTAGTTGTTGCTGAGTATCAAGAGCAATAGAACATACTCAGAGTGAAGTAATAAGTACTTGAAATAATGTTATTTATGATTTTAAGTGTCAAATGGATTGTACTAGAGTCCCAAGTAGCATAAATTGAGAATAAAAAACTGATTAAAATTTAAAATCAATTTTATTAGAAATTGATCAAACTGCAATTTTAACTGTAATAGTTACACTAAATCTAAAAACAAATAAAAACATATATATACATGTATATCATTCATATTCAATAACCCTGTATGTATTAATATACAATGCAATATTTTTCCTTTTTAAAATTTAGAACCAATTAGAAATTAAGTTAACAGATGTATATGCATATATGTCATGTAGCAAAAATCTACCTTAAATCATTCGTAAATAATACTGCTCAGAATTACCCCTTAGAGAAATAGATACACAGAATAATAATTAATTCATAAAACTTGGTGATCACCGAATTTTTTACAGAATATGATTATACAAGTATTTAATATCTATCATAATAATATAGACTCATATTTTGATTAAAACTGAGCTAGCTAGTAGCGATGGTTAAGATAAACAAATATCATTTAATAATGAGATTTAAATAAAGTGTATGCGAATTAAATAAGGTAAAGCTAAATTTAGAAAAATGTTGTATGTTACTTATCTTCTATAAAAATCCTGATGTAATAGTTTTTACTGGACGACAGTTTCTAATGGTGGTAAACGATTCTTGAGTACTCTGACAGGACGTAATCAGGTTGGCTACATTGACGAGGGAACCATTACAGCGACTTCACTCTTTTATACTATTATGACCTTGGAGATACGAAATAATATGGCTAACGAAATCTTTCCATTATAGGTAGAACGGTAACGAAATTCCAGATATTACATCATCCAAACCAGGTTAATTTTTTTTTCTTCTAATATACCACATTTACAGGATATGTTGATACATCAATTGAGGGTTATCAAATACGAGGTGACTTAAATATGATTATGATTTGGCCTTGTCTAGCAAACCATCCTCAAAAAAAATCTTTCTCAAAAAACCTTCCAATGGCCAGGTAATGAGCGAAAAAAAATCCCACCAAGAAAAAAAAAACCGAAATAAATCCGGTTTTCCAAAGATACTGATACATATTTATATTTCTCCAACCTCTCAGATAAAACTAAACTTCTAATGGTTATTTTGTATGTTAGACATGTGGTCAAGGAGTACGATGCTCGAGTAATTTGACGGGCTGC
This sequence comes from Stenurella melanura, assembly GCA_963583905.1. NCBI lineage: Eukaryota > Metazoa > Arthropoda > Insecta > Coleoptera > Cerambycidae > Stenurella > Stenurella melanura. The sequence goes on along the minus strand of OY757312.1, from coordinate 70,448,972 downwards.
TTACTGCGTCGTAGTCAGGCAACAAGTGAAGTGCTCTCTCACGCGGAAGTTTTAAAACCGACATATTTGGTGACGTTAATCAAAATAAAAACTAAATTGACACAGTTTTATGTACTACTACTCTTATACATTAAATGTGGATTTGAGTTACGCATCGGATAAAATTGACGATATTTTATTATTTTATTGGTTTACTTTGTTTAGTTTGAATTAAATCTCTTACAAAGAAACCTTTGATTTTAATATTTACCTTGAAGATACATGACCAGCAATACTATACCATTATATTTGTAGTTGTCTATTTTATTACTTGAGCTATATACTTAATTTATTTGAAGTTAAATTTAGTTATTTGCTGAACGAAAGAGAGATCACCAATAAATATGAGCCAATAAGTATTCAAATTTTGGAACAATAGAAATAGCAATTTGCATGCTACATCATTGATCATTACAGTTTAGATTTAGTGAAATGTATTTATAATATATTTATTGCCCGGTGGTGTTACCATGTAATAGGAAACATGTGATACTGCCATACTAACTGAATAGCGAAATAATAAAAAAGAATAGGAATATATTTCATAGATTGCAAAATGTAATAGTCCGTGACTCATCACTTCAAAAATTCATTTACCTATATAGGTAATTATTTGTATTAGTAAATTACTTGCAATTCAACAAAGTTGTTACTTATTTTATGAAAATTAGTCATTTTACGACAATTGGTTTAAGAATCATTGTTGTAACATATAAATGTATATAAATCGATAGAGGTGATAAGATGGTTATTTTAGACAAGGATGATTATTATGAAGGTTAGATAATCTGATAAATATTGATACCTATAAAAACATAGTAGAGATTCATTACATCAGGTTCTATACGACTCGAAAAAAAAGCATATATGCAAAATGTTTTAAATAGTAACCGTAACAATTCAAAATTTCTATGAAAAAACTTAGTTAAGCTAAACATTCACTTGAAATCAAAATAAGTTAGTATACCGGATGACTTATTAGAGAGACGAAATTAATTAATATCACAGGCACACAAAAAAAAAAATGTTTCTAATCTTTTCACCAGACCACTCTACCCTTATGTATTTTGAGCGGTTGAACCCAAATCTGGCATCAGAATTGTGTTTACACCCACCAGTTCTTTTACTGGTTAAAGAATAGTCCAAAGTGGAAGTTTCTAAGAATTTATCAAAGTACAGAAAAAAATTGCCAGCAACCGGATAATTGTAAATAAGCTCTTTTTTACACTCAATACCCATATTATAATAAAACAACCCCTTACGGGTTATAAAACCTCCCTAAATAATAAAATCCCATGTATCACGTTAAAAAATCTAAAATAATTGTTTTAGTTGATTTTTTTGGACTTTTAACTTGACCACAATCTACCTTTGGAGTGCTGTAGAACTACCCCCAGAAAAACCAAGTCATGTGGAAATAAGTAAAAACAAAGTCCTGCAATTCTCAGCACATTCTGTATATTACTTAAGTACATTTTAAGACACTTGATCATTAATTAAAGGAAATATACCTATTCATTGCGTTTTAAAGAGTAAAGTAATTTTTTTGTTAATTTTGTTCAATATTAAGTTGATATGAAATATTTACTTTCAATTTGTTCAAAAACAACCCTTGATTTTTCCAGAAAATCAAGAGTAAAAAAGTTATTTATTTCGGAAAATGTTATTTTTGGTTTTTTTTTTTTAGTTTCTTCTACTGTAACGAAATCTTTTATTTTCGAAGGACCTACGTAGTAGCAGCCTTCGCCTCTTTGTTGTTTCTAAATCTCTCTTTAGAATCCCAACATAGTCAGCCATCATATTAATGCTTCAGTTTCCCTGATACCTTGTTTCCATAACTTATAAATCTTGGTGAAATATTTCTCTTTGTTCTTCACTGAATTCTTCAATATTTTTCGGAAACTGGTCTATGTGGTTAGGAAGAAAATGAAGTTTCAAATTGATATCGCACCGCAATTTACCAAAGTTACTGACCATCTCTTTCACTATCTCCTTATAGTTTTCACTTTTATGATTCCCGAGAATATTTTCAACTACTTCTTTGAAATGTCAGTGAAAAACACTGAACATGGAGAAAGATTTCACCAAGATGTAAAAGTTATGGAAAGGGAAGAAGATATCAGGCAAACTGGAGCATTAATATTATGGCTGACCATATTTGGATGTTAAAGAGAGATTTACTGGAAACAGCAAAAAACAAAGACTGCCACTACTCCAAAATAAAAAATTTCGTTACAGTAGAAGCAACTAAATATATATTATAATTGGGGGTAGTTACGTCCCCTCTTAAGAGTGGTTTATTGTTTTGATGTCCTTTTGTAATCAAATGTCTTAAAATTGACTTAAGTATTACACAGAATGTGCTGAGAATCACAGGACTTTATTTTCACTTATTTCCATATGACTTATTTTTTTCTGGGTGTAGTTTTACCGCACCCTAGGGGCAGATTGTGATCTAATTAAAAGTCCAAAAAATTCCACTCAAAAAGGAAATTATTTCAGATTTCTTAACGTGATAAGGGGTTGTTTTGCTATAATATGGGTATTGAGTGTAAAAAATAAATAACCTACAATTATCCGTTTGCTGGGCTTTTTTTTCCCTTATTTTGACAAATTCTTAGAAACCTCCCTTCTTGACCCATTTTTGGACTATTTTAAACCATAAAAAACTGGTAGGTATAGGCGCAATTCTGATGCCAGATTTGGATTCAGCGGCTCAAAATACATAAGAGTAGAGTGAGCTGGTCAAAAGATTATAACATTTTTAATACCTAAATATTGAAACGTATTACATCGGTGCGAACGGCAGCTGATTTTTTGTTGGAGAGCATAGGGCCGTGGGTTAGGATTGTGTGGACACTCAAAGGGCGCCACCGGCTGTATACTACATAATATGATTTAAATAATTTTGCCAGCCATGAACAAAATTAAGTTACTAGCAACCATGCTATGGAATTCTCAAAATATGTCAATAATATCAAAACTCTTACTTTACTCTATGAAATCTCAAAATTCAGGATGTGGCTATTTATACATACAGTATGTATGCGCAATTGGCTATTTACACATACAGTATGTATGTTTACGCAATTGGCTATTTATACATACAGTATGTATTCACAATTGGCTTTTTACATATACAGTATGATTACGCAGTTGGCTATTTATACTTACAGTATGTATATACAGTTGGCTATGTATACATACTGACTGTATATTATATACAATGGAACCATTCTACTTTGCAAGTTTCATGTTATTAAATATATTAAACGGTTAGTTTCTACTGCATATAATTGCCAAATTGATGAGAAGCATAAAATATTGGATAAATTCAAGAAATGCTTGTATTCGAAATCATATGAAGAATATGAAGAGAAGAAAAAAGAATTTTTGGAAATTTGTAAATCTGTACAAGTATTTATAGGAACAAAAGATAAATATGTATCACTTGAGAAACAATTATTTAAAAATTGGGATAGCTGTAAACAAATGTGGGTACATTCTTTTAGAAAACATTTACCATCAATAGGAGACACTACAACCAACAGAATTGAACGATCATTTCGGACCCTTAAACAATACATGCAAACTAAATATCATAGTTTGCCAACAATTTGTTTATCTCTCAAGGAAATCATAAACTGTATTGATTCAAGAATAAATAACAAATTAGCCAAAAATAAGCAAAAAGTTTTTAAAATTATGGCCAGTGATATCGAAATAAGAAATATACTGGAAGAATGTTCTGAAGCCCTCACAGAGATGGGAATAAAATTATTTCATAGACAGTTAAAATTATTTAAAACATTAGAGTCCAAAATGAGAATAGAAAATAATGGCATTGAGGAAAATCTTGATAGCAAAATATCAAAATTTTATAATACAGCGGTGGAAACATGTTCGTGTTCGTTTTGGAATTCTTTTAGTGCACCATGTCGTCATATTCTTATGATAAGAAAATATTGTCGCGGATTTCCACCTTTTTGGGAAACACCCTGTATGAATCCGTGGGTTCTAAATAATTTCAACAAGAGATAAACACTACTAACACTTTATTTAACAATTTACTGACTGTACAATACTTGTTTACTTAATAGTTAACCTCACTTTTCAACTTGTTCACTTTTATAAACTGTCTTCTTAATAAAACTTCCCCTTCCGCGCTGGTAATCACGCCTTATATACTCCGAATTTGACTCTCTAGATCCATCTAGAAACATTCAAGAATCTTCTCCAACAATATTCCAGAAAAGTTCATTTTATTCTGTTAGCCTTCAGTCACAATTAGTAGGCATAGGCGTATCATTTCCGTTCCAAGGGGGTGTATTCATAACAATATAATAATTTGGAGATATTTTCAAAAACTTTCTTTCATGCAAGATATATTATTTCAATTGAAAATGCACTAAGTATGGATACAGATGGTGTAAATGTAGACATCGATGATCATATTCAAGATGAAACTTTTACTGATGATTTTGATTTTCCCAACAAAATATTATCGGATAGGGAAAAATTTAATACGGCACTGGCGATAACTAAAAATATTGCAGATTTTTGTCTAATTATGGAACGCAAACATTCAATAAATATATAGAGGAATTAAAAGTAATAGAAAGCAACGCAAGAAATGGAATTTCTCTTTTTGAACATGAGAGTAGTGGGCTTAGTGCAACTGAATCAGAAGAACCTGAAGAAAACATTCGGTCTAATAACGAGCCCTCTCCAAATAAATCAAATAAAAATTTAAGTAGTGGGCTTAGTGCAATTGAACCAGAAAAACCTGAAGAAAACATTCGGTTTAATAACGAGCCCTCTCCAAATAAGTCAAATAAAAATTTAAAATTCAAAACTAAAATTAAATCCAAGGGACGTCCGAAGAGAAAGAGTAAGCAGACCACTTTTTACAGAAAAAAAGAAAAAATACAGAATAAAAATAATATATTTATCTTATTTTACTGGTATATCTACCAACCTGCTGTAGATTTGATTACCTACATTTCACTGATTTAGCGTCGAACACTTTTCTTCAGTCGGTATCACTAGAATAAAAATAAAGGTGATTATAAAGTGAGTGAAATTTGTTTTTTGAAATTCCCTGTACCGCTCATCGATACGAAAAATTTTAACCTATTCTACCGAAATCGCGGGAAAGGTTGTGGCAACACTGGCCAATGCACCAATGCTTGCTAGAACCTAGAAGGTGATACACGTGGGAATTGCTGCTGCGACGGTAATGGCTGCTTTAGGCGCATTTAATTATTTATTACAAGCGAATGTCGCAACTAACAAAAAACCTCGACGGAAAAGAAGATGGTGTATGACAACGGTACATAAAAATAGAACAGAGTGGAGTAGTAGAGTTTTTTTAATCTCTCGGAGATTTTTCTACGATTTTTACTTCCCTCGCATATACCGAAGGGAAGTATTGCATTCGGGAAAAAGTCACCCTCCGAGATTTTTTCGGGTTTTCACATTTCAGATCATGTAGATTACGAAAATATAGGTTTTTCACTACGTCAGACTGCTTGTCGGTCTGTTGGTCTGTTGGTGCATTAACTAAAAAACGACTTGGCAGAGAACAGTCAAATTTGGTAGGTAGCTGACGACACTGCCACCAAAGAAATGGTTCTAGACTTTCACTGGAGAATAAACAGGGTTGATCGCCTAAAGCAAATAAATAATGAGAAAAAATAGTTTTCACTAAAATTTAAAATTTACACGTTTTATGACATTCTAAACATATTTCGGAAGAAAAAAAATGGAAATTTTTTTAACCACGAACAAATGGAAAGAAATGGTTTTTGCTCAAATGTAAAATTTTCACGTTTCATGACATTCTAAACCCATTATTTAATATTTCTGAAAATAAAAAGAAAATTTTGAAAATAAAAAAAAATCGGTAAAGATATTTATTTACACAGAACTTCCCTTTATTATACAGGAAGATCACTCTAAAAAATTATTATTTACGTAACGACATATGAGAACAATAATCGGAATGTAGTTATCACTATTATTACAAAGAAGACTCGATAACTTTTGGTCAAGAAAATATACGGAGTGGTGATCCGGCAGCAAAAATTCAATATTAAATAGAAGGTGCCAAATATGGAAGATTTGCATAAATACCCATGGTTGAATTATTTCTTAGGATGATCACCCTGTATATTTTTTAATAAGACTATAATAGGTGTCTTCCTTGCCAAGTGTGTTAACTATATGCCAAGTATTATTGCCATCTGTCATATTTTTAGTTCCACATCCACGGAGTGGAGTGGAAGTATAGCAGCGATTACATTTTTTTTAATGGATTTAGAATATCATGAAGCGTGGAAATTTTAAATTTGAGCAAAAATAATGTTTTTTTCAATCAGTCTATATTGTTAAAAAAATTTAAATTCTCTTTTTGGAAAAAAAATTGTTAAAAATATTAGAATGTCTCAACACGTGGAAATTTGAAATTTCAGCCAAAAAAATTTTTTTTCACTATCTGTTCCCTTTAGACGGTCCTCCCTGTACATTTTTTCGTGAAAGCCTAGCAGTTTTTTTAGTTAATGCACTAACAGACAGACAGACAGACGGAATTGAAAAACCCATATTTTCGTAATGTAGGTATCTGAAACGAGAAAATCCGAAGAAATCTCAGATGGTGATTTTTTTTCGAATACAATGCTTCCCGTCGGTACTTGTGCGAGGAAAGTAAAAATTGCTGAAAATTGAAAAAAGAATTACCACTACTATAGAGTAGATAATGGAAAAAAATTTGGCTCAAGTTTTAAATTTATTTAAAAAACTTTTTTCAATAAAAAAAATATATATTTTTTTGTGGGCGGGAATTGATACCTGACTTGAGCACGCCCAATATTCCTTTGATTTGTGTACTATTTACCTACACCGAGGCGATCACAGGCAAACTTGGCCCATTCGCGGCCAGTGAGGACAAACTTACCATCCACACGTTGGCTTTGGCCGAGGTTTGCTAGACATGGATTTGTGTACTATTTACCGACACCGCACCGAGGCGATCTCAGGCAAACTTGGCCCATTCGCGGCCAATCAAGACAAACTTACCAATCACACGGTGGCTGTGGCCGAAGTTTGCTAGACTTGGCCCAACGTGCGGAGCTAGCATTTTTTTAAAGACGAAAAAACTTATCTACTAATTCTCCCCTTCTTACGCCTACCCATATTCCTCATTTCGTTTCTTTGGTGCGAACAGTGAACACGTATGTATTGATAGTGTATCAAAATGCCGAATTGAAGGCACAGGATAGAAAGAAACCTTAAAGCTATTCTAGTGTTTAGTTCTTTATGAGAGTACCGAAATGTATTTTTATTTTAGACGGAAAATAACCTAAGGCTTAATAAGGATTAATACGTTATAGTTTTATAAAATAGTAGGACTATGGTTAATGCAATAGCAAATATAGGTAAGGATTTGAGCGCTCTAAGCACCGGCCTACCTTGTTAACAAATAGATGCCGATAGTAATAAACTTTACATTCATCAGTGCAGAGCTATTATATTCGCGGCACAATCTGTTTGGACCTAGACATTTTAGGTACCGAGCTGATTTTTTCAGAATATGTAGCCTATGATACGTACAATATCATACTGAAAGTCCCGAAGAATCCGAATTGAGCGTTAGCTGCCATGTTGAAAAAAGGGCACACGCGCGTAGACGGAGAAAACATTTTTTCCTTGCCTTATTTATTATCCGTTTTTAATATTCTAAACAGATAATTATAGCCAAAGAATGTGGCTTTGACATAAATTTTACACATTTTACTAAACTTTGTCCGTGTAGTAAGAAACTGACCCAAACTGAAAATTAAAATTTTGGCAAATTCTATTTATATGATTAAAAAGAAAATTGTAGGGTTTATGAAAATATGTTTTAAGTAAAAGTTGTAGACCATCGAGAAACGAACAGAACGTTTTTTTAAATCTCCTTTATAACTTTAAAAATAACGGAGATAGAACATTTTAATTATTATAAAACCGTATATGTTAACATAGCAAAATCAAAATTGAAAAGTTAAAATGTGCACTTTTCGTCACGGCACAATTAACCTCGAACAGAAGTGATTACTAAGTTTAGTTTTTAGAATTGGATGGTTTATAATAATAATAATGATAATAAATAATAATAATAATAATAAGGAGGTAAAAGGAAAAAATTAATAATTAATTTTGATCTTCAATATCGCTATCGGTTATAATTAGAGTGTTTGAATTAACACAACGTATGCCATGGCAATTACTGCACATGTCAGAACACTTTGTGTAATTGCAAGGACAATTTTTATTGCAGTCATTTTTACAATTGCAATATAGAAGTTTTAATATATTGTCGGGTACAATTGACAAAGATGTTGGTACGGGTTTGGTGATATCGTTTTTCAATTCCCAGCCCCAGTCAGATGAATTAATTTCCTTATTAAGTCATATTTGCACCTGAAAGTATACCCTATAAACATGCTGTTCAATAGCTTTGGAAGTAGGTGGTAAAACTGCTAAATCAAAATTTTTATTTAAATTTTATCTGCTTATAATTTTTTTAAATAGGAAAAATCTCTCGATATCTATATCATCTGACTTGCATCCATATATACAAAGGAGAAACTTAATTCCCAATTTAACTAAATCATGCTTATTTGCGTTTTCGTTATTAAACAAAATTAATTGTTTGTTTAGATCAACATTTTTCCTCAGACAATTAAATACTGTTTTTTTTTCCCTTCCTGTAAGGGTACGACGTTGTGTCACAACTTACTGTGAAATCATTTTTACTAGTAGAGGCGGTTGTTTTGGTTTTATTACGAGTGTAATTTTTTCTACATTTTTTTGTGAACTGTTAGTTCTTCAGAAATAATTTTTTTATGAATAACATCAAGTTGTATACTTTTTGAAATTATCGTGTCTAATCCTCTTTTCACGACTACCGTTTCTTCCGCGGATAATGGAATTTGACAAAAAATACAAATATACCTTCCATAATAACGGCTAAAATGTGAAAATAAAATGGCTTGATTAACCTTAAACAATAAACCTAAACCTAAACAATAATAAAAGTAAAACAATCCTTGTACAAAACAAAATACTAATTGAAAAAATCAAACAATTCGTAAAAGAATAACGAAATCAAAAAGAAAACAAATTCGATATGAAAATAAAATAAAACAATATCCTGGAAAAAACCTATGAGACTACTAAATATATTTAAAAATTTTATATATTCTAAACTCGATTTGAGATAATCCAACTTAGCAACTTATTTATATTAATAACAATGCAGCGCAAATGTACATGTAGAGTGTTAGAAATATAATATCTAATGCATATAAAGAGCGTATGGTAGTCGATAGGTATATAAACATTTCTGTAAACATATATTAACGGATTTCACTCTCTTTCCGCGTGTCCCTAAATATTTCAAATTTCATATCTCAGCTATTTTTTAAGCTAGAGAAAAATTTCAAAAAAAGTATTGTTTGTCTTTTAACGGCCTACAATATTTATTTAAAAAATATTTTTATAGGATGAGCGAGTATTTTTTTAAATGAAAATATGCAAATCCTCAAAAAGTAATTTTTGGTATTATCTAATTGTTACACTACTAATAAACATTTTTTTATAGTTTCTTAAATTCGTATCAAACTCACATTCTTTGGCTTTAATTTGTTTTTTAAAATATTAAAATCGATATTGTTTACAGATTGTGCCGCGACTATTAAACTGGGTGCAGGGTTATGTTATAATAGACCTAAAGTAATATAAAAATGCCATTCAAAAACTTCTTGATATAAGGGCAAAACTAGTGTTATTAAATTTTAAATTTTGAAGTCGATACAAAACAGCAAATTCATAATACAAATCTTCGGGTCAGTCAGATTTGGAAACCGCTGAACATCTAAAGTTAATCTAGATGATGTGGTTTCGAAATATTAAAGATTAAAGATTAAACTACTTACTTCTAAGGCAGTTCAATCTTAATTATATGAGGAATCACATCCGAATAGACCAACTATAGAACTTAGTACTTAGAACCTTTAGTTTTTATTTTAAAGCCTATTCTGGCCTGTTTTCATCTGTTCTTTGTTATCAACAAAAAATCCTGAGCTAATTTTGCAAAATTGACATCGAGATCGTGTTCAGCAAAAATACATGGAAGTATATACGTGAAATCTCAGAAAATTTACTTTTTTTGTGTCTGTCTTATAAATCGGTCAAAGTCTAAGAATAAAATCAAGTACATATTTTTTGTCACTGATCCTCGTTCCTGCTGTAAAGAATTTTAACACATAAATAAGTAAACTTCTTTGTAACCATAGGAAAAGAGAATTTGTCCAAAACAGCCCTGGAGATTTATAGTACTAAACGAGGTTATCGACATTCAATAGTGTATTATACGTACCAAGTATAAATTAATTCCTGCACTTGGTTTAACAGCTATAGCGATAAGAGAACTTGATCAGTGTTAATGGCTCGCCCTATATGTTTATAAATGCTGACAGGGGACATTTTTAAGTGGTCATGTGGTAATTCTTGAAATGCCCCGATCCATCATCATTACAAGATGGAACAGCCTGTATTGTATGTTGCAAAACAGTCCAAGTAAATTTCAGAAAGTTTTAAATTAATCAGTAATAATTGGGGTAAATTGGATTTGGCTAATCTAATGATTATAATTGTCGTTAGCAGATGAAAACTAGATTTGCTCATCAAAAATGAAGCTATGAGACATAAGTAGTTTCTGGGGAATGTATTTGATTGATAAAATTAGATATGCAAATGGCAGCCTGTAGCACTGCAATGCCAAAGCTAGCAACTAACTTCAGTATCCCCCTTGATTATTCAAATTTGTGTTACGGCAGATGACAATTTGAGCGTTAGGCGACTAAATAAGATGATTTAAAGCTTCCTTTAAACATGTACTTCTTATACTTATACTGTGATGTATACTTTGCCGAAGTGTGAAACTTACTAAACTCACAAATAGATATGATTTGATAGAGAAATTAACAAAATTAGTAATAAAATTGAGACATAAAATATAAGTATTGGCTTGTATGAAGTACGGTATTTGTAATAAGTAAAATAACAGACACAATTGTTATTTTATCATTACATATTTATAATGTGTTCACATGTTACCATAGGAAGAGGAAAAGCTCTCTTATTTGTGGACAACAATTTATTATTCTTAACGAAACTTGTTTGCTCTTAAACTCCAATAATGGACAATATGGAACACCTTTACATTCTTTAGAATGGACAAATATTATTCAGAATAACAAGATACTTCAACTATGATGTTTCAGAAATTTTTACTGCAATTGATAGTTTAAGTATATCTACAAATTTATATTCGTATACTTTCTAAACATAATCAATAGTAAAGTTCTGGCGATAAAAAACCCGTTTGCTCTCGTAAAATTTCTAGACTGAAATGTACGACCTGCTTGTGCCTTACAGAATACAAATTCATTTGTCGTTAACCAATCGTCGAATTTATAAGGACACATCAGAATTTTCTAACTAACTATACCGCGCGATGAAACTAATCGTAAAGTCTATTTTTTTGAAATTTTGAAAATTCGTCTCTAGGATAATATTTTGCCTGTCACTGCCACAAAGCAAGGATTTCTTCATTCTGTTTTTTGGCGATTATTCTAGAACAGTTGTACTACCAAACATATATAGGAGTTTTTAGATAACGACGACGCTATTCTGGACAAAAAAATTATTTATTAAGTTTCGATTCCACCAAGATTTCGTCTGCTGACTTTGAGCTTTGATGATGTAAAGAAAAGTGCCAGGCGAGACTTGCTACTTATCTTCAAAACTTGCACACTTATTATTGTATTTTAAAATGTTTATATGTTTTGAGGTAAAAGGACGAAAAAATATCGATATAAAATTAAAAGTAATCTCACTTGCATTTATTCAACATTATTAAAAAAAACTGCTGCCTAAGTAATCGCTACTTCCACATCCAGACTTTTCATCCAAGTCACTTTAAGGGAAAGATCCTAACTAGATTTGCACTCTAGTATGTGGAAATTATTGGTCATAAAATTTTAATAATATTTGGGGCAGATGTCATAGAAAAGTGTGAGCCGTTGGTGTCTAGCATATACGTTCAAAATTAAGTTTCTAGTTTTAAGTACTTATTCTCCCCTATTCACAACTTGCCACCTTCCACCCCTTCAATGCAATCATCTCAATCAGATGTGGTACTAACTTTCAAGTGAATATCTCAATTTTATGTTAACAATCCCATTAATAATGGAGTGAAGATGTTGGGGTTTGAAAAATATTAGAAAGAAATTTGAGGCCTTGGTATCTAGTATATATACCAAGTCCCAAATTTCTGCACTCTTATCAGCTTAATTTACTTGTTTTCCCCTATTTACTCCTATTTAACCCCCCTTCAACGGAATCATCCCAAAATATAATCTAGTTCCGAATGTCGTTATAGTACATATGGTCTATAAAATTTCAAGTGAATATCTCAATTTTATTTTATCAATCCCTTTATTAATGGAGTAAGCATGGGGGGGGGGGTGAAAAATATTATCAAGAAAACTGAGGCCTTGGTCTCTAGAACATACACCGAATTTCAAGTTGCTGTACTCTTACCAGCATGCCTTACTTATTTTTCCCTATTTACCTCTACTTACCCCCACTCCTTTAATGCAATATAATCTACTTGCAGATGTAGTTACAATACATACATGTACTAAATTTCAATTGAAAATCTAAATTTAATTTCATCAACTCTTTGAATAAGGGTGAGGGTGGCGGGGGGATGGAAAATAATATAAAAAAACATGATGCCCTCGCTTCTAGTATATACACCTAATCCCAAATTTCTATACTCTTACCAGCTTGCTGTACTTATTTTCCCCTATCTACCCCTATTTAACCCATAGCCCTTCAACGGAATCATCTCAAAATATAATCTAGTTCCAGATGTTGTTATAATACGTGTGCCAAGTTTCAAGTGAATATCTCAATTTTATTTTATCAACCCCTTTAATATTGGGGTAGGGGTATTGGGGGGTTGAAAAATATTATAAAAAAATCTGAGGCCTTGGTTTCTAGTACATACACCCAATATCAAGTTTCTGTACTCGTACCAGCTTGCTTTACCTATTCTCCCCTATTTAACATGATTTAACCCCCAACTCTTCAATGGAATCATCTCAAAATATTAACTAGTTCCAGATGTCGTTATATTACATACGTGTACCAAGTAAATATCTCAATATTATTTTATCAACTCCTTTAATAATGGAGTAGGGGTGGTGGGGAGTTGAAAAATATTATAAATAATCTAAGACCTTAGCTTCTACTACATACACCGAACTTCAAGTTTATGTACTCTTATCAGCTTGCTATACTTGTTTTCCCCTATTTACCCCTATTTAACCCCCAACCCTTCAACGGAATCATCTCAAAATATACACCAGTTCCAGGTGGCGTTATAGTACATAGGTGTACCAAATTTCAAATGAATATCTAAATTTTATTTTATCAACCCCTTTAATAATGGAGTAGGGGTGATGGGGGGTTGGAAAATATTATAAAAAAAATTGGGGCCTTAGTTTGTAGTACATACATCAAATTCCAAGTTTCTGTACTCTTACCAGCTTTATTTACATATTTCTCCCTATTTGCCCCTATTTAACCCCCAACCCTTCACCGGATATCTTCCAAAAACAATCCAGTTCCAGATCTTGTTATAATATTTACATGCACAAAATTTCAAGTCAATATCTTAAACCGTTCCGGAGAAAACGTGCTCAAAAGTTAGACAGACCGACAGACAGGCAGAAAAATTTTTTTTCGCTCAAATTTAAAATCTCGACGTTTCATGACATTCTAAACCTATTTCAAGAAAAAAAAAATTGAAAATTTTTTTGCGATTGCTATACTTCCAATCCACTACGTGCATGTGGAAGTAAGAAATAGTCAAAGAACTTTTATAAGTTCGAGTTGCTCCCCTCCAGTCCTGATGCAGGCTCTGCACCGTTTAATAAAGGAACGTTTTATATGGCGTGATCGGGAAACACCCCCGACCCCCCCCCCTCTCGTCGGGCCTGGGGTGATCACCGAATTGGAGCTAAGCGGCCGATCCATCTTCCCGGATATTTCAAATTTTGGTAAGCTCTCACCTCTCTCCCATAACGTGCAGGGCATCCGTCGTTCTGTAGCCACATTGTCAGCCTCAGCGATTAAAGGAAAATCTTTTAGTAAAACCGGTAGGTCGTTTTGAAGGTATTCCAAATAATTGGCTGTTGTTGTTAATATTAGTGGCAGTTCGAGTGGACCTACCACTTGACCATTTAGAATGCCTGTTCACAAATTTATTTTAAATTGGAATTGTGATCGATCTTCCCTTATCAAGTGAGGATTTTCCCACTACCAGCTATGCAGATTATGTAAATTTACAAAACCATCTCTTCTGTACGATGATTCGCCGTACCACAAAATTTTATTTAAAAAACTGGATGTGGGAGTAACATTACAACTGAATAAAGAATCACTAGGATATATTTTGTAATATGCAATATTTTGGTTGATCCCCTGTACTGTGTGGCACTTTGGATAGCATAAGGCCATCTATTATGGACTAAGACGTCATCACAATTTTTTTTGTTTTCTCCCTTTTCTTTGTAACATTAATCCAAAATATTGGAGGGCATTCTCTTCACTTCACAGATCGATGTCCATTTCTTACTTTGTTTATCACCCTGTATCAGAATCATTAAAATAGCGACATGATTTTGAAGTACAAAACAAGCATGCGTTTTCATTAAATAATCCGCTGCCTAAGGAATTACTACTTCCACATCCAGATTTTTCATCCAAGTCACTTTAAAGGAAACGTCATGACTGTATTTGCACTCTAGTATGTGGAAATTATTGGTCATAGAATTTTAATAATATTTGGGGCAGATGTGACAGAAAAGTTTGAGGAGTTGGTTTCTACCATATACGTTAAAAATTAATTTTCTAGTTTATCCTCCATATTTTCCCCTACCTCCCACCCCTTCGATGGAGACATTATCATATGTCACTACAATACATACGTGTACTAACTTTCAAGTGAATATCTCAATTCTTTGTTATCAATCCCATTAATAATGGAGCGGAAGTGGTGCAGTTTGAAAAATATTAGAAAGAAATCTGAGGCCTTGGTTTCTAGTATATACACCAAATCCCAAATTTCTGAACTTTTACCGGCTTGATTTACTTATTTTCCCCTAGTTACTCCTATTAACCGCAACCCTTCTACGGAATCATCCCAACATAGAATCTAGTTCCAGATGTCGTTATAATACATACGTCTACCAAATTACAAGTGAATATCTCAATTTTATTTTATCAACCCCTTTAATAATATAGTTAGGGTAGTGGAAGGGTTGGAAAATATTATTAAAAAATCTGAGGCCTTGGTTTCTAGGAGATACACCGAATTTCAATTTCTGTACTGTTACCAGCTTGCCTTACTTATTTTTCCCTATTTACCTCTACTTACCCCCACTCCCTCAACGCAACCATGTCAAAATATAATCTAGTTTGAGATATAGTTATAATACATAAATGTAAAAATTTCAAGTGAAATTTTAAATTTAATTTTATCAACGCTTTTAATAAGGGGTGGTGGAGGGATGAAAAATACTATTAAAAAACCTGAGACCTTCGCTTCAAGTATATACCCCAAATCCCCAATTTCAGTACTTTTATCAGCTTGCTTTACTTATTTTCCCCTATATACCCCTATTTAACCCCCAACCCTTCAACGGAATTGTCTCAAAATATAATCTAGTTCCAGATGTCGTTTTAATACATATGCGTACCAAATTTCATGTGAATATCTCAATTTTATTTTATCAACCCTTTTAATAATGAAGTTGAAAAATATTGTAAATAATCTGACGCTTTGGCTTCTAGTACATACACCGAATTTCAAGTTTCTGAACTTTTACCAACTTGTTTTACTTATATTCCCATATTTACCCCTAAATAACCCCCAACCCTTCAACGGAATCATCTCAAAATATAATCTAATTCCAGACGTCGTTACAATACATACGTGTACGAAATTTCAAATGAATATCTCAACTTTATTTTATCAACCCCTTTAATAATGGGGTAGGGGTGGGGGGGGTTGAAACAATTTTTTTTTAAATCTGAGGCCTTAACTTCTTGTACATATACCGAATTATAAGTTTCTGTACTCTTACAAGCTTGCTTTACTTATTTTCCCCTATTTACCCCTATTTAACCCCAACCCTTCACTGGATATCCTCAAAAAACAATCCAGTTCCAGATCTCGTTATAGTATATACGTGTACAAAATTTCAAGTGAATATCTTAAACCGTTCCGGAAAAAACGTGCGGACAAAAAAAAGTTACAGACAGACAGACAGACAGAATTTTTTTTTTTTTCGCTCAAATTTAAAATCTCGACGTTTCATGACATTCTAAACCTGTCTCAAGAAAAAAAAAAATTTGAAAATTTTTTTGCGATTACTATACTTCCAATCCACTACGTGGATGTGGAAGTAATAAATTACTTTTTCTAGCAAGTATACAAATACAAAATAATTTGATTTTCCAAAGTTACTCCGTAAACATGTCAAAAAATGAAATAGAGTTATGCAAAAGCGGAATTCATTCTACAGAAGGGACTGAAGGTGGGTACAGATAGAAACATTAAAAATGGGAATATACTTACAAAACTTAAAATTTAAGGTTATTTTGCCCTATGGGATATAATAAATTTAGAAATTTGACCACCAGCTCTGATTCGTGACATCACTTCTCTAAAAATTTTCCAGTTGACGTTAAATATAAAATATGTGAACTATTTTGAATGCCTCATTAACATGGTGCCAGTGAAATGCTATTTTTTGGGCTCACATCAAATGTCATTATTATTAGTGCGCGCCAATATTCTTGACTAAAGACGACGGTCTCGGATGATTAGGGGTCGAGCTTGAGCTCTTTGCCCCAATCATCGCTGTAGACCTGAACCGGCCTCGTAAGGGGTGGGCCTGCTTTTTCGCCTATCCCCCCCGCAAATGCGGACAGTATTGGCGATGTTAGCAAACCTCCCCTGGTCCTGGCTGTTGGACCCTGCCAGCTGGGTCGTTTCTTCTGGCGCTATTCTGTCTTGGTCTTCTTTCTTCGCTGGCATGTATAGGCTCCCGGGAGAGTCTTTCGTCTGTCGTGAGAGGGAACGGCTGTTGCCGAGCCCTCTCGGAGTTTGAAAGGGATTTGGGGGTGTTGACTAGTCGGAAGCCCAGGGTGCCAATTGGCATCATGTGCTCCGATTTCGTCGGAAGGAAGTGCGAACTGTGTAGTTCAGGATTGTGTTCGGCCAGAGACGCTTTCTTAGCGTCAGAGGCCGGCACGGACTAGGGTAAGGGTACCGAGCTGGTTGTTTGCTTGGTACCCCCGGGATCGGGTATTGGATGTTTTTGGTCATTGTCTCCTTTGCGGTGTGGCTTGCAGATCGGGCTGAAACAGATAAAGAGTTAGTTATACTTACCCATTATCCAGGATCTGGAGCTTCGGCCTCTTGTGCCTCGGAGCGTCGTTGGGGTCATAGTCAGTCGCCTGTCTGACCAGCGGATTCCCATGCTCTGCTGCACGGACGTATAGGTTCTTCGCTCTATCCCGGATGACTTCAGTTACTGGGGTGTATTCCAGGTCTCTGAAGATGTCGGCATTTCTGACAAACCGTGGTGCATCCACGGCGCACCGAAGTGCGACGTTTTCCACGGCTTGTATCCTCTTCAGATGGGTGGCTGCTTGGTATCCCCAGGCAACGGAGGCGTAGGTCAGAATAGGTGTAATGAGGGTCCTGATAAGCGTGAGCTTGTTCCTCAGGTTGAGTTGGCTCTGTCTACCTATCATAGGGTAAAGTAGAGTCCTCCTCGTCCTAGCTTTCTGTATTATCGCTTCCGTGTTCTGTCTCCACGTCAGGCTTCGATCCATGATAACGCCAAGGTACTTGACGGTATCGTGCCATTGAATGTTCTCGCCGTTTAAGGAGACGTGTTCTATGGGAGTTTGCTTCCTGACTCTCTTGAAGAGGATGGCTTTGTTCTTCTCCGCGTTGATTTTGACTTTCCACTTGTTGCACCACTCTTCCAGAAGGGATGCTGCTTCCTGGAGGTTGCGGGTCGCAAGTCTTGCACTCCATGATCTTGCGATTATGGCCGTGTCGTCTGCGTAGAGCGCCAAAGAGGTCCTTGCGGTTCTTGGCATGTCGGAGGTGTAGATGGTGAACAGGTGGGGAGAGAGTACCGATCCCTGCGGTTATTATTAGTAAATCAAACTAGATCGGCGCTTGACAGCTCTCACATGCAGTACCATCATTGGAATAATTCACTAGACACATTTAATCAATGTAACAACATTATATAAACATTGGACATTGACATATGCAATATTTTATTTCGTGAAATATTTTCCAGGAATATCGCTTATGCCTTTAAATTTTATCTACACATTTTTATTTCAATTTATCTCAGATACTTATGTTGTGATATTATTAAAAGATCATTCTTATTTTCAGTTATTTGTTACAAGTTTCCTGAATAAGAAATTATGCAGCTCGACACTAAATTCCTTCAGAATAATTTCTACACATTTAAAAATAGGATAATGCACGATTTTACGCGACAATAACGTATATCTGGAACTATAGCCAAACTCAAGAACTGACCTATGTCAGAAGTGTATTTTGCCGCGAATTATATTCGATAAAGCTCGCACAATATTCATGTAATTATGAGTTTCCCAAAAAAATCTATCTCCCAGGCTATTACATAAGGACTGCACTGTCGATCGTTGCGTCGCACAGTGATAGGAAGTGCTACTAATGTGGACAAAATTCTCTCTGCCCTCCAATTTGTATCGTCTTGTAATAGTTTTTTTTAATGCTCGTAAGAAATAGTACTTCAAAATGCATCTGCAAGTTTTTCGATTTTTGTATTTAGTTTTTAGTAAAATTGGATTTTTCATAGAATAATTATAAATTTTTAGTAAATTATAGGGTGTTCCTTATTTACGTACTAATATTTCAGGGTGTGATTCCTTAGGCTATTTTATGAAGAAAAGATCATATGAACATATGTCCGCAAGGGCTTAAATAAATTTTTTGCTACAGGGTGTTGAAATTTTTTTTTAATCGTTATTTTTTAATATCCCAGAAAGCACTGTAAATATTATATTCGTTTCTGGCATGTATTAATAGGATACAAAACCACATATTTTAGTTAAGAAAGTTATTTTATCGTTCCACCAGTGACGTCCCTGCCAACATACCGTCTGATATTTTTTACCAAAAAAGTGGTACGCCACTGACATTTTTCAATGTGGATATTTTTCCTTAATTGCCTGGTCAATTCTACATGAAAACGGTCTCTTGCGTTTTTTCGTCAGATGTACAGTTCTTGATTAAAACAATTAAATTCAAATTGAAACTAACTACACATGCACACAAAAAAATGTATCGATTCCATGGACCAGACTAATCATTTCAAGCATATTTTGGCTTGCTGAATCCAAATTCAGTGTCAGTTTTGTCCCACCACGTTACAATTTTTTCCTATCCTCAGAAAACCACAAGAGCAATTAATTGCATTTTTCGTACTGTTTTTTGAGGATAGAAAAAAATTGTAACATGGTACGGCAAAACTGACGCCGGATTTAGATTCGGAGAGCCAAGAGACATGGGGAATGATTGATCTGGTGCATGGAATCGACAACTTCTTTTTGTGTGCCTGTGTAATTAGTTTCCATTTGAATTTGTTTTAATCAAGGAGTGTGCATCTTACGAGAAAAACGCGAGAGACCGTTCTCATGTAGAATTGACCAGACTATTCAGGAAAAATATCCACATTGAAAGATGTCAGTGGCGTACCACTTCTTTGGCCAAAAATATCAGAGGACATGTTCTCATGGACGCTACCGGTGGAGCAATAAAAGTATTTTTCTAACTAAAATATGTGGCTCTATACAGGGTGTAATTAGTTTCACGTTATTAAAAAAAACTTGTGGTAGAGAACACCAAGACAAACAACAAAACCTTATAAAATTTCCAAAATACTTAATAACATAGTTTGAGAACTGCTGGCATATTGGGGTAGGTTTTATTGCCTCGCGTCTTGTCGCACATGGTACTCTGACATTCGTACAAATAAGTATGCCGACAAAGCAGTTAAGAGCGACCGACAGAGGACACCGCCATGTTTTTGCTCCTTCGCGGCCAAATTATCTTATTGTGCGTACTGTACTCTCCCTTGTAATATTCTCAAGTAATAATTTCAGTTTGTGTCCTTACTTGGTAAAAAACGTACACACGACGCGACTTACCCGTTCCTTGATTTTGTCTGTAGCTTTTGTTCTTTTTGAATTTTGTGCCACTTATATTAATATTTATTTTATTATCTTATCGTTCAAGTCGTTAGTACTTGATTACGAGAGACACTACTTCTCGTACGTTCTTTTTGTGTTACTTTTTGGATTTTGGACCAAGTTTTTCTTTTTGTTTTCTTTATTAATAACGTTAATTCACAGTTTAGTGTGGTGTTTTAAAACGCTGATTTTGGACATTATGGGAAATTACACTTATCCAGAGCTCGCGGATATGAACTTGGTGTATGGAGAAAGTGGTGGAAATGCAGATAGTGCGGAAGAGCTTTAGAACAATTACAACAACGTATTTTAATGTGCATAGAAACCATAATTAATCATCCTAATTTACCAAATGTGTTGAACGGAGTGCGTATGTCCTTAGTTCGACGTACCGAAATGTGTATACATGGAGATGGAGGTCATTTCGCAAAATTCAAAAGAATTATTCAGTTGTTGGGTGTTACCTATTGTGAATTAAAGGTATGATTATGATTATTAGTATTCGCTGTCTTGTTTTGATCTGTTTATTATTGTTTACATTGATTTTTATAGAGACCAAAGACTCGATTTTTAGTTTTCGATACCTGATTGGGAAAAATTATGCGCTCAATTCGTTAAAAAAATCAGATTTTTTTCCTAACTTAAAATACACAACTATTTTCTGTTATCGTATCTCGGACGTCTAACTGTTCGTTTTCTAATTTCATAAAATAGCTACTAATTTTTTAAGCTACACTTTTAAATTTTATAAATTCTTATAAACGACAATAAAATCTACAATAACTTTGTTCCAAATTAAGAAACACATGTAAACAAATCCTATTTAAATTCCTGCGGCCATGCTATGCTTCCGTTGTGCCGAAATAGAGGGAATTATTTGCATTTTCATAATTAGTGGTATAAACAGTTCAATACAAGTAATCCCATCAAAGTGCCGCACTCCTTCCGGCGGGAACACAAGTCGGGTGTTACAGTTTTTTACTGTTTCTAATATTCGGAACTATAACATCCATTGACCCTGAAAAACAGTGTTTCCTACCTTAACATTAAAATGTTAAACCTAGTTCAGTTTTTTTCAAAGTGCCCCTAGAGCAAAAGTCATATAGGTTTTTTGTTTGTCTAGTCAATCCCTATTGCCAGTTTTTTTTTAATGACATGAAACTAATTACAGCCTGTACATCGTATTTACACATACCAAAATTGAAAACAATATCTAAAGAACTTTTTGAAATATTGAAAAATAATAATTAAAAAAAATTCAACACCCTGCAGCAAAAAATTTAAAATAACCTTTGCAATTACACCCTAAAATATTAGGCATCATTAAGGAACGAATAAAAGTGTGATACGACGTCTAGCGTCTAGTAGCACAGAGTAGTGTTTTAAGTATTGTTATGAAATAGTAAAAGCTTTACTTAGATAACCGTGTACTAAGTTTTAATAGTTAAAAATGTGTTGTCATAGGAAATTATTAATAATATTGTTTAGTTTTACGACATTTACCATCTTATAAAGAGTGTAAAAAACTGTAAAGGAAGAATAACTTGTATGGTTTGTGTTCAAAGAGAAGAAAAAAGATAACTGCGAGGCGTATATCAGATTCATATGTTATGGCTATATTCTGGATGTTTTTATCTCGCAGTAGTCTGATAGTAACGCAGCGCAGATTCAGATTAATTATTCTTCACTATTATTATCAATAATATATCAAATACATATCTTTTAAACTCTTATTTTGCAGTCGCAGTCACTTATATATTAAACTATTTGAAATCATGTCTTAACTTAAGGCATCTAGTTAACATGTACATAAATAAGAAACCCTACTCCTTTAGGGAAAATACACCTACTTTATGGACTACCTATGTTGTCGACATACATCTTTTGTCCATTTTAAAATATTTTCAATAGATTTTGATGGAGTTTTTTTTTTTATTTTATTCTTATGATTAGATAACTTACAAGACGAATATTAATTGATATTTTAGCCATATACAGAAGCTTAATTTGATGATGTTACTCCATCATATGCATACAACATATTAATTATATGAAGCAACGCTAAATATTGAGTGAACACAGGCAATTGCTGTTTGCGGAATAGCTCACAGGTTCCTTGTAATAATAAGGGAAGGGGCAGTCCTCGAGGAAAGATTAACTTGGAAGCTTTTAATCTGCCTCGCTGCGACGTCGTACAGCAATACTTGAAATTCAAATTACGTTTGGCATATCACAAAGACGAGACAAGGTAGGGGAACAATCCGGAGGTGATACATTTGCTATCAAGCAAAACTACTCTGACGTAGACCCTTCACTCAAAAGGAATTGCATGTAGTAGATTTTAGCTTAATTAAAATGTTTCTTTGATGAATAAGTTATATGTATCTATGCATTGGAGCTTAGATTTCCAGAAATATTGAAATATAATTTGAACGTAGACAGGGTGGCCCATTTACGTTTACATGAATTGATATTTCGAGAACAATGCATGTTTGAAAAAAGTACTTCGAAGAAAAGTTGTTGAATTCGAAAATGAGACAAAAGGTTATAATTTATTTATGTTTTAAAATAAGAAGGTATAATATGTTTTACAAAATCATATTATAATAGAAGCGATGGTCTAGTATTTTATGCATGAGACAATCCCTGTTGAAATAGAAAATGTTACTTTCAGTGACACAATATTAATAAAATGCTAATTTAAGATATGTAATATAAAAGTGAGCATAAGTTCTTTATACAAGCCACCCTTCATTAACATAAACAAAATTTTAGATGATTTTGCTGAATACTTACAGAATTTAAACATGGAGGACGTAAACATTATCGTAGGAGACATAAATATTAGTATTTTAGATACGCGAGATCAAAACTTTCATAATTATTTGAATCTGTTAGCTCAAAAAGGTTTTATACCATATATTAACAACGTACTGGAGTAACTCAAAATACTGATAGCATTATTGACCATATTTTTGTTAATTGTAGTAATCAAAAAGAAAAAATAGTTATGGAGATAAAACCGACCATATATCAAACAACCATTACATGGTGGGTGTCGCTGTCCGTTCATTTTAATGAGGTAATGCCAATAATAATAGTAATTATGATACAAATAACCGACAAACTATTAAAAAAATAAATTACAAAAAACTACATCAATTACTATCAGGTTAAGAATAGAAAGAGGTGATACAGTGTAATGATATTGAACAAATATATGGGTCATTTATCCATAAACTTAAGACATACATAGAAATAGCAACAAAAACAATACGTCAAACAAATTAATTAATTAAAGTAAAACCATATATTACGGTTGGTTTAATAAATTCTATAAGAGATAATATGGAAAATAACATGTTACGAACCGGTACAGAAGAAGCCCTTAACCAATATAAACAATATAGAAATAAATTGAACAGTTTACTAAAACAAACAAAAAGTAATTATTATGAGACAAAAACAGGCTAAAAATAATTATAAACATATATGGAATATCGTCCGGAAGGTTACAAGTCACAAAGAGAATAATAATAAAATAATTAATATTAAACATAATGATAAACTTATATCTGATAATGTGGAAACGACAAATACATTTAATAATTTATTTATAAATACACGTAAGGAAATGGCACAGAAAATACAACCTGTACAACAAGAGTTTATACCAAAAAATGTATCTATAAACTCTATGTATCTAAACTCAATCGCTGAGAATGAGCTTATTTTTAGTATTGCCCCCTTGGAAGCAAACTCAGCACCAGGACCTGATGGAATATCTGATGAATTGATAAAACATATTCATTGTTTTATTTTAAAACCTCTATTGCATATCATCAACTTAATCTTTACAACTTCTTAAATACCTACAGATTATAAAGTTTTCACTGTTATTCAATAAAAATGGCGATCCCCAGGATCCTACGAATTACAGACCAATCTCGGTAATAAACAATTTTGCAAAAATTTTGAAAAATGTTTGAAGAGAGGGCTTGTCAATTTTCTTGAAACAAAAAATATATTTTATGAAAAGCAGTATGGCTTTAGAACCAACAAAAGTACTGAGAACGCTATCTACGACTTAGCAAGTGAAGTTATAAATTATTAAATATTAAATTTTATAGTCTTGGCTAAGGCGTTTGACACTGTATGCTATAAAACGTTATTTGAAAGACTAAAAGATGTGGGTATTAGAGGAAACACATTGAGACTGTTTGAGAACTATTTAACTGATAGATACAAAGGGTAAAAGTAGATGAAATTTTAAGTAGTTCTATGGTTGCCTCTATGAGTGTTCCTCAGGACACTCTGTTGGGGCCTGTGTTATTCCTCCGTATACATCAATGAAATTTGACACTTATTAAAGCATGGAAATATAACTTCTTACGCAGATGACACTACTACTATCATATTTTCAGGTGCAAATTCTATTGACATATACGAGAAAGCTGAAACAGGTCTCCAACTGTGCCATATCGTTCAATTTCACTTAAACATTGAGTCGCCGCTGCGAGACGGGCGACGGAGACTCAACGCCATGGAGTTAAAAGGTAAGGAGACGTCATGCAGTACAAATTTTCTATGCAGAAGTGGCACCGGTAGGTGTAGCTAAAGTAGAAACAATATGGCTTCTAGTATATACACCAAATCCTGAGTTTCTGGACTCTTACCAGCTTGCATTACTTATTTTCACCTATCACCCCTATTTTCCCCTAATCCTTCAACGCCATCATGTCAAAATATAATCATGTTCCAGATCTGGTTATAGTACATGTGTGCACCATGCCCCAATATTCTTGACTAGGCATGAGCTTAAGCTCTTTGCCCCAATCATCGTTGTAGACCTGAACCGGCCTCGTAAGGGGTGGGCCTGTTGTTTTTTCGCCTACCCCCCAATGCGGAGGGTGTAGGGGATATTAGCAGACCTGCCCTGGTCCTGGCTGTTAAACCCTGCCAGCTAGGTCGTTTCTTCTGGTGCTCTTCGACCTTGATCTTGTGTGAACTGTGTAGTTCAAGGATTGTGTTCTGCCAAAGACACTTACTTTATCGTCAACGGCCGGCTCGGGCTAGGGTAAGGGTACCGAGCTGGTTGTTTGCTTGGTACCCCGGGGATCTGGTGATTTGGATGTTTTTGGTCAATGTCTCCTTGCGGCATGACTTTAAAGTCGGGCTGAAACAGGAAAACGGTTATACTTACCCGTTATTCCGGATCTGGAGCTTCGGCCTCTTACGCTGTCGTTGGGGTCGTAGTCAGTCGCCTGTCTGACCAGCGGATACCCATGCTCTGCCACACGAGTGTGGCGTATAGATTCTTCGCTCTGTCCCGGATGACTTCAGTTACTGGGATGTATTCCAGGTCTCTGAAGATGTCGACTTTTCTGACAAACCATGGTGCATCCACGGCGTACCTAAGTGTGACGTTTTTCACTACTTGTATCCTCTTCAGGTGGGTGGCGTAGGTCAGAATAGGTACAATAAGGGTCCTGATAAGCGTGAGCTTGTCCTTCAGGTTGAGTTGGCTCTGTCTACCTATCATAGGGTAGAGTCCTCCTCGTCCTCGCTTTCTGTATTATCGCTTCCGTGTTCTGTCTCCACGTCAGGCTTCGATCCATGATAACGCCAAGGTACTTGATGGTATCGTGCCATTGGAAGTTCTTCTCGTTGAAGTAGACATCTTCTGTGGGAGTTTGCTTCCTGACTCTCTTGAAGAGGATGACTTTGCTCTTCTCCGCGTTGATTCTGACTTTCCACTTGTTGCACCACTCTTCCATAAGGGATGCTACTTCCTTGAGGTTGCGGGTGGCAAGTCTTGCACTCCATGTTTTTGCGATTATGACCGTGTCTTCTGCGTAGAGCGCCTAAGAGGTCCTTGCGGTTCTTGGCATGTCGGAGATGGAGATGGTGAACAGGTGGGGACAGATTACAGATCCCTGTAGTACGCCTGCTTTCACGGGCCTGTAGTTCGACAGCTTGTCGGCAAACTTCACACGGAGTTGCCTCCGGTGACATTTTCAATCTTCTCTCAGAAAATTTATACTTTACGCTTCCTTATTTCTTAATCTCTCACGTTATTTCGTGACAATGGCTAAGGACTTCTCAGAATAAGCAATACTTTTTATGAAGAATAGCTGTTCTCTTAAGAAACGAAATAAAAACTATTACAATTATAGTTAGGTCCAACCAGGGACACACTGTATATTCATTCAGGGAAACACTGTATAATTGGTTATTTAGAAAATGTTGTCTTTATAAATTATATTCATGTGCACTGATAAGTTGATAACTACTAATATAATAGTACAGTAGTGTATTATGGCAACAAATCAAGTAAAAGTAAAAAAATAATGGAGGTAAAACACTTAGTACAATAACTACTCTAATATTCTTCGAACATTAAATTAACATCATTTTAAATAATTTGAATATTTAGAAAGTTGTTATTATTCATATTATTATTTGTACCTACGATTCACTAAAGGATATATACATGCGGAATTAATTATTCCAAGTGAATAATTTTAGTTCATGTCCGTAGTAGTGTCGAACATATATCAACTGCTGCAGATGCTACGGTATACTGTAAGTTATAACTTGTATCGAAGCCATGCCCTGATGCAAGTAGAATTCTAATTTCTCAAAAAGTAATTAAAGTTATGTTTGCTCTAAAAGCGACAGGACTGACGTTGCTCATTCTGAGATGTCTTATGTGTACCTATACATCTAAATATATTAATGCAACTCCAGTATTGCGTATTGTTTTCCTCGATGTAAGTAATAAATAAACATAATTTTTAGAAACAATGAGAATATACCCGTTCCCAGAGAAAACTAGCAGCAAGAGCTGGGATAAAATAATCCTTACGTGAAGTTTTGTTGTTTTTTTTGCAGTAAAAAAGTATTAAAAAATCGGTAAAGGTATTTACACAGAACTTCCCTCTTAATTTTTACAGAGCGATCACTCTAAAAATGATTAATTAGGAAAGACCATATGACAATAAATGAAAATCTAGTTATCACTATTATTGCAAATAAAATCTGATAACTTTTTATCAAAAAATACTTGTCCGACAGCAGAAAATAAATATTAAATAAAAGGTGGCATATATGGGAAGGTTTACGTAAATACCTCTACAAATTTCCACCGTAGTTAATTATTTTTTAGGATGACAATCCTGTATATTTTTCAATTAAACTAGGTATCTTCTTTGCCAGTTGTGTTAACTATGTGCCAAATGTTATTGCCATCTGTGACATTTTTACTTACTCTCCATTATGTGGAGAGGAGAGGAAGTATAGTGATTGTAAAAAAGATTTCATTTTTTTATTGAATTAGGTTTAGAATGTGATGAAACGTGGAGATTCTAAATTTAAGCGAAAAAAATGTTTTTCATTATTTATTCATTTTAGACGGTCTACCCTGTACAAAAGGTGGCATATTCTCCAGTTAGAGTCCACCCATTTCTTCCCTGGAAGCAGGGTCAACTACCTACCAAATTTGACTGTTCTCTGTAAAGCAGTTTTTTAGTTATAGCGCCAATAGGCAGACAACAGACAGACTGACGGAATTGAAAGGCCTTAATTTTCGTAATCTACATGGTCTGAAACGTGGAAATCCGAAGAAATCTCGGATGTAGATTTTTTCACGAATACAGTAGGTACTTCCCTTCGGTAAGTGAAGTACATAACGCCACTAACGGACTTCGTCCGGGAAACATCGCGGAAATTTTATGCCTTTCAACTGGGCGACAGTCCGCTAACACGTAACATAACCAGAATCAGGATGCATAATGCCCCATTCCAGATCAAACACCCCCTACCATACCAGGCGTTGCCTATCTTTCGGCAGCCTCTCTAGCCACACTTTCCTTAACCATAACTTTTCTCTATCACACACTTTTCCCTTCACACCTTTATATATTTATCTATCCTTTCCCCCTCTTGTCTGTTTGTCAATTGTTTATCTTTTTGTCTTTTTTGTCATTTTGTCCTTTTTTGTTCTAAATTCATTTTAGACCGAAAAATCTTTTAAAAATTGTAACTATTAAAAAATCTTAATTCTTTGCCTTCCTTAACTTCCCGACGGCGGGTAGACCGTTGGGTCCAATTGCTTCGAACGGGTTTTTTCGTTGAGTTTTTTCCCCCGTGCCAGAAATCAAAATTTAATAGTGTCTAGTACCTTGTGCCCCAATAGTTTTTAGAGTGTTAATTTTAAATGTTTTAAATCTGTAATACAGATATTATTAATTTTAATGTTAATTTTAAGCCACCACCGGCGGCAGGAGTTTTGTATTAATTTTATTGAGCCAAACCAGTCGTGATTCGCCCAACCCTACGTACACCACGACGCTGTGCGACGTGGTTGTCTGGTTGGTTCCAAATCGCGATTCGGGGAGACAATGTTTGTATTAATTTAAATAAAATTTGTTATAATGATGATGGTAAGTGAAGTAAAAGTTCTCAAGGCCACCATGATTGGAACATCAACGAAAATGGCGTGATACTTCCAAATATTGTTTTTTATAACTTTTATAATACGAAATATAGCAGAACTATCATAGAGTTAAAAATTGAAGAGCATCATATTTCTGTATGGAAAATGCTTTTAGAAAAAAAATCACACATGCAACAGTTTTCGCTTAAAATAAAAATCAAAGTTAGGGGCTCTCCAAGCCAACGCACGAACACCAAATGCCCTTTTCCGTGCGTTTCGGTACAAATATTTTAACAACTGTTGAAAAAATAATCGGATCGCAACTAAATGGAAAAGTGCAGCTTTCAGTACCTTATTAAACATTAACCGTAACATTTGTTTTTTGCAATGAAATACAAATTCAAACTTTCCTTGTCATTCTTACAAGCTATTATTCAACTTTACATGTTTGTCAATAAATCAACGAGTTTAGTTCATATCTTGCAAGTCGATTTTCAAATGTTATATACAGGGCGTAATCAATTTCATGTCGTTAAAAAAACTGGTGGTAGGGAACGACAAGACAAACAAAAAAACTTTATATAACATGGGGTCTAAAGCTCATAGTTTTGAAGAAAAAAAATAAATAAAAATTTCGAATATACTTAATAACAAAGTTTGAGAACTGCTGGCATATTGGGGTAGGCTTTATTGCCTCTCGTCTTGTCGCACATGATGCTCTGACGTTTGTGAAAATAAGTATGGTGAGTCTAAGAGATAATTAAGCCGCGACGGGGCCATCGAGAAGCATGCCGACAAAGCAGTTAAAAGCGACCGACAGAGGACACCGCCATGTTTTTTGCTCCTTCGCGGCCAAATTACGCGTGCTATACTCTCCCTCGTAATATTCTGAAGTAATGATTTCAGTTTGTGTCCTTACTTGGTAAACAACGTACACCCGATGCGACCTACCCATTCCTTGGTTTTGTCTGCTGCTTTTGTGCTTTTTGAATTTTGTGCCACTTATGTTAAGATTTATTTTATTGACATCGTTCAAGTCGTACTTGGTTACGTAACACACTACTTCTCGTTCGTGCTTTTTGTGTTACTTTTTGGATTTTGGACTAAGTTTTTCTTTTTGTTTTCTTTATTGATAACGTTAATTTACAGTTTAGTGTGGTGTTTTAAAACCCAGATTCTGGACATTATGGGAGATTACACTAATCCAGAGCTCGCGGATATGCACTTGCTGTATGGAGAAAATGATGGAAATGCAGCTGGTGCGGAAGAGCTTTATCATTTAAGGTTCCCTAATCGACGTCATCCTTGTGCTCGTACATCTGTTAATATTGACCAGCGTCCTCGAGAAACAGGTCGTCTCGATGGACATGGAGGAAAACGAGGTCCACAGCGTGAAGAAAGGGTAATTGACGCAGAGGTTCAAATTTTGGAACTTGTAGAAGAGGATCCAACTTTAAGTACCCGCGATATCGCGAACCGTGTGGGAGTATCCAATTTTGTGGTATGGAGGACATTGAGAAATATAAACTTACATCCCTATCACTATCAACGTGTCCAAGCACTAGAACCTCAAGTTTTTGCAAAGCGAATGCAATTTTGTAGGTGGATTTTAAGAAAACACGCGGCAAATGAGAATTTTTCGAACGTTCTGTGTTTCTCCGATGAGTCGTGTTATATCAAAATTGGG
The DNA here is from genome assembly GCA_963583905.1 of Stenurella melanura. Taxonomy (NCBI): domain Eukaryota; kingdom Metazoa; phylum Arthropoda; class Insecta; order Coleoptera; family Cerambycidae; genus Stenurella; species Stenurella melanura. The sequence goes on along the minus strand of OY757312.1, from coordinate 70,418,358 downwards.
GTGTTTAATATTAAAAATATGCACTATTGGACAGACGAGTAGTAAGATGGGCGCATTTCAACGACGGTTTAGCGTTAATTTGTGGGCAGGAATTTACGGTAATGAAATAATTCGACCACCCAACCCAGTCCATTTTAGTCTAGCTGTTCGAAATTTTTTGAACCGAAAATTTCCCCGACGATGGATTGGACGTGGCGGACCAGTACCATGGCCTGTTAAATCGCCCGACTTAAATCCAATGGACTTTTATTTTTGGGGGCATTCTAAATCTCTGGTTTACCGTGATCCAATTGACACTTTGGAGCAATTGCAACAACGTATTTTAATGTGCATATAAACCATAAAAATGATCCTAATTTACAAAATGTGTTGTTTTGTTTTTCAAAAGTATTCGAAAAATGCATTAAATCTAGACTTGAAAATTTTCTTCTAGATAATCAAATTTTATCAAAAGACCAATATAGATTTATGAATGGTCTGAGAACGAATAACGCAATTTACGAACTCACTAGAAACATTACTAATAACTTGGATAACAATAAAAAATGCCTAACGGTATTTTTGGACCTCGGAAGGGCTTTTGACACGGTATCACACGACACTCGCTTAGATGTCTTAAACGCCTATGGGGTACGTGGTGTCATGTTAGACGTCTTCAAAAGTTACCTCTCAGGAAGACATCAAACTGTCAAAATCGGTAGTTCAATCAGTGATCCACTAATCGTTAAAATAGGAGTACCTCAGGGCACAGTTTTAGGTCCGCTATTGTTTAATACCTATATAAACTCCTTAACATATATAAACATCAACGATGGCCTAGTGATTTCCTATGCAGACGATACTGCAGTGGTCTTCAGTGGCTCCTCCTGGGACAGTGTGAAAGTAAATGCAGAAGTTGGCATTACAAAGATAATGCAATGGCTTAATACATTCAAACTAACCTTGAATATTACTACGACCAATTATATAGCGTTCTCATTGACCACAACAAATCGTCCCAATTTCAACTGCCTACAACTAGACGATGCAAATAGTAAACTCAATGAAGTTTACCAAATACTTTCTGCTTATTATTGATTCTCGCCTTAAGTGGGATAAGCATGTTACTAGACTTAGTAATAATATACGGAGAGTTATTCTTAAATTTTATACTCTTAAAGAAATCCTATGTAAAAAATTATTAGTAACAATTTATAAAGCTTTGGTTGAGTCCCTGTTGAGATATGGTGTTCTAGCTTGGGGTGCCCTCTACAATATTTCCCTTAGACAGTTAAAGGTGGTCCAGAATTATGTATTGAAGGTTATCAATAAAAAAGATAAAATGTTTCCTACACGATTACTGTTTTCTAAAGATCTACTGGACATTAGATGTCTGTACATTCTCTGTGTTTGTTCATTCGTGCATAATAGTACTAACCCAAACATAAAAACCTTTGTTAAGCATTCTCACAATACCAGATGTAAAATTAACAAACATTTAAGTATACCGAACAGCAACACTAATAACAACAAACGGTTTATAAATTATCTAGCTCCCAAATGCTATAATCTAATACGCAATCAAATCAAATCTATGACGATCCTAAAGAAGTTTAACCAAGAATGCTCACAATATATATATAACAATCCAAATAAATTCCTATGATTTATGTAATGTACTATATATTTAATATATGACTTAATTGCCCTTTCTAACCGTTATGCTCATTGTCTTTCTTTGTCGCTCCTATATTATAATCTGTGTAACTATATAGTTTACCTTATAGTTATTGTAAGTTTTAGTTTTAGTTTTTGTATGTTACTGCACATACGGATGTTAAGGCATCTAGGTGCAATATGCTTAAGAAATTTTCTCTAAAAGCCATATTTTTATAAATCTTACAATGTTATAATTCTAATAATTATTGTATTGTATTGATACTGTTGCTATTATTATTGATTTACTCAAATTGTATTTTAATTGTATTTGTAATTGTAACAATTGTAATAATTGTAATCTTTGTCAATAAGTCAAATCGAATAAATCAAATAGAATTATTTCCATATACTAGAGTGCAAATATAGTCAAAATGTATTCCTTTAAAGGGAGTTGGATGGAAAATCTGGATGTGGAAGTAGTAATTTCTTAGGCAGCGGTTTTATAAATTTACCACTATTTAGTGGCGATGGTTTTGGTACAGTCTGCATAATAGTCCCATAGTTTTAATATCTGTCGTGACATCTACCGACGCACCTTATAAACATACTAAACTGAACTAGAATTCTCCTTTCCGTAAATTAGATACATTCGACGCAATTGCAATAGATTGCATCTAAATACCAAGGAGAAATCTTTAATGCATTTGCACATTTATTTATTATACATTAGCATTAGTGGGTGTACGGTGTACTGTGTAGTGTACCGATACCTGTTCACTAACATAACGTCAGTCGAGTGAGTAAACTGTCTAGTCACCAGTTGCAATAATTTCACTGATTCGTTGTAAAATCATATAAGTATTTTCTACTTAACCATGTCACAAATTAACTGGCCTGCTATTGGTTTTACTGTCCTGCCAAATCTTGGGGGAATCGCTGGAGGGATAATAACTCGAAAAAATATAAGTCCATGGTACGAGGCGCTTAAAAAACCAAACTGGAGACCTCCAAATGCAGCATTTGGGCCCGTGTGGACTTCCCTCTATTGTGGCATGGGATACGCCTCTTATCTGGTGTACCGAGACGGGGGAGGGTTTAATGGTAAATATATAGACCTATTTTTTTTACATACTATGGTAATATTAAGCGCGATATTGATCGTCTAATGTATATTTTAACCCTGAACGTTGAATCCTAATTCACGATTTCAATATTTATGTAAGTAATTTACAATGTTTACCTATTAGATAAACAACATTGTTTATTTACACAGTTAGACTTTTGGTCGTTGTAACCTTTTTAATGTGTATAGTAGGGTCGCTCAAAATTTAAACTTCTGATAAATAAATTACAATTTTTTCTCATCCGCTAGATTTGTTGAAATTTTTTTTGTAAGTGTTAACAATTCAAACATAATGGTCTAATTTGGAAAGGAGTTATTAAACCTTTTTCAAATTAGACCCCTATAACAATCTTACAGAGAATACGAATTAATAATTCGTATTCTCTTATTTTTTGAGTAAAAACAAAAAGAAATGTCTCTTGATATTTTTTCTAAAAGGTTAACCTGTTTCAGTAAAACTGGGTAAAAAAATCTTCAATATTAAATTTTGAGAATTTTTAACTCCAAAACAACGCACTTATGAAAACATGTATAGAACAAAAATTGTTTGTAAGAGGTCAAAGAATAAGAGTGAATTTTTTCAGAATTCTTTGATAAATGTTTGAAAATTTGAATTTTTCGATTTTTTCTTCTATCGCAATTATTGCTAGGAATTTCCAAAAATTGATTAAAGAATTCTGAAAATATTGACACTTATTCGTTGACCTCTTACAAATAATGTTTGTTCTATACATTTACAATTTACTTTGCCTTGGAGTTAAGAACCCTCGTGCTTTTTTAGGGCCGAATCACCCATAAAACATAAGAATTATAAATTGCGCCACTCAGATCCGTAAAGTAGACATTTTTCCCGATCTTTTCATGTCCTCGAACAATATTTTTGAAGCTTCAAATTTTGAAGAAAGTGACGTCGCATTTTCCCAGAGAATGGCCCATATATAATTTATGTGTTTGAAACACACGTAGAAATAATAACCAATGCGATTTTCAAACGAGATACAGTGTTCTTTAAGTAGTTTATGTCCGTAACACATCTGATTTCGCAGATATACATATTTCTGTCAATGTTGAAATCTTTGGTGAAACGCTTAGCTTGTTTTTGAAATGTTTAAATTGTTTCATAAATGATAACGCTGATGATAAAGTTACAAGGGGTGAAATTAGAATGAATCAATCTGTACAAACTTTTATAGACGTTAACCCTCCTAATTACAGATATATTATGGTTAGTCAAAATTCCCTGCACTGTTTTTTTTTTTCAATTTTTGAATAGTTTCCACCAAATTGCCATCGCACATAGAATCTGTAAATGGTGAAAAATTAATGCTTTTTTAAAGAAATTTGTTTATATAGGGTGTCCCAGCCAAAAGTAACCACCCTGAATAGCTTTGGAGGTAATAATTTCTGAAAAATTGGTCAAGCATGTTGATCGTGTTTCAGAGGGAGACAGCTTTTAGCGTGAATCAGCCTGTCTTCAACCCTAATAACGCACACAGCATCCCCTCAAAAAAATCAAAAACAAGGGGAGTCGAGTGGTAGTAGATAAGCTACAGGGCTTCTGGGCCAAAATCCCATGTATTTTCTTATGGAGGTTCATTTTGCAGAATTTTGATTCGAGACAATGGCAATGGTATCGATTCGGACTTTAGAGAATTTGAACTTTTGGGAAATCACTCAACTATTCTCAACCTAGACAACAGCATATGTGGACTTGTAAAATTACTGTATGCTAATATATAATTTAATGAATGAGATTGGAGATAGCGGGAAGCGGTGTATATATTAATTATAGCGATGCTGACGCTCCCTACCCCAATGCATGATACTACGATACTGACACCGACACCCCAATGCATCGCTGTAGGCCCGGGCCGGTGCAAGAATGTATACGTGTACTTTAAGTGAGAGGACAATATGCAGCGTTATTCAACGGAGACGTTTGCCAGGTACCCACACCCAGGTATTGCAAACTAAAGAAATTTAGCGCCTCTGCCTCGATTGCGTTCGTGATATGAACGAGTGCCCAACAGTTACGTGATGTTATTAAAAAAGAGGGCCCTCGAAGGGTGGAGGCCAGTGGAGGGATGAATTGCTAACGCGGCCGTCCTGTGGCTGTGATCTGAGTGTCCAATTGTTATCTAGGTATCTGAAATGGTAAGAAATAAGGAAACAAAATTTCAAATAGATTATGGCTAATTGTTTGTCCTTATGCATTGCCTACATATATTTAGTCAGTTATAAGAGACTGAGATCTGAGTGGAAATAAAAACACTAATGTCCTGAAAATGTAATTGCATAGGTACCTACGTAAACAAAGTAACAATAGAGAGAAAATAATATGCAAAATTAGACTTTATAACAATGTTACCTATAATTCTAATAATTATTTTGATCTACTTACACACTTCGCAATTAATTGCAAGTGACACTGAATAATTTACTCATTCATCTTGTATACGCCAAGAAGCCCTTTACAGACAAGAAATATGTGAAAACACAATAAAAACTATAACTTGTAAATACCTTTTACCACTTCAAGATAAAATAAAAGATATGAGGACGGTAGGTAAGTATTTAGAAAATATAAAAGGTGATTGCCGCAAAAGCGACGTACTAGGTGGATATATGTATTGACAATGGAAAAATGTCCTTGTTTTTATCAAATAATTAAATGTGCTTATTCTAAATGAAGAACACTACTTATATAAATAGACACAATTTATATTTTATGAGTTATGTGATATTTTTAGGGATTTCCACTGACTAGGTATGCTTGTAAATATCTACTTATTCTCACCCTGTTTTAATAATTTATAACTTTTAGATAGTTAATTTCTAATTTCTTCAGCAAAAAGTAATTTTTTAAAAATCTTATCTCATATTGAGAAGTTCTATCATTTTTTTTTGTATACTTTAGTCGGATCTCGGGGAAATATATTGTGTAGTTGAGTTCTTTTTCTACATCACCTTTCTCTTATATTTTTCTCTTCTGATTTCTTTTTATATATGACCATTTTGTCTATAGAAGAAGTAAAATATTTTCTGATTCAGATAATGACACCAGGGGAATGGAAATATTTGATATTTTGTTTTAAAACAAGTGGTGGAATAGCTTCGGCTATGCTCGGCCAGGACGTTAATTTATATGAGGCGATTTAAAGAAAAGCATACTAAATACGAAACTTTAAACTTAAGCTCATATGGGTATTCTTAAAATATTTAATTAGATGTAAAAATATTTAACCCAATTCACTAATTTAATAACCTATATTCTTGCCTTTTAATATAAAATAAATAGAATTTACTGAGTACCCTGTCTATTTGATAAATTATGCAAGTATGTAATGTTAATCTCGGGACCCAGAATGCATCGATTGCAGTACTTTATTTTAAGCATTATGCAAAAAATCAATTCTTTCTTAATATATCCTTTTATTTTTTATAAATGTATAGGACACTGGTACCCCGAATAAATTTCTACATCTTATTTATATTAAATTTCGTCAAGTGTATTGATTCTGGATGATACAAAATGGATTTTTAAGAAATTGCGATAGTCCTGCATTATTCTCATAAAACTATTTAACAAATGCTATTTCAATAAGAAGCTAACTATTAATTAAAAGGCTTTTATTTTCAGTTTTTGTATATTTTTTGCTTAAAACCTGTAAAAATAACTCCATAAAACTCCAATGGGGGAAATGTTTCTATTGATAAGTCGCCACAAAATAATCAATACTTCTGCTGGAAGACAAACATTTTTACAATTGAAACCGTAAGTAATTATATTTTGGCTAAAATACTGAGACCGGAATTTTTGAAATTAATCTATATTTTCGAACATATACTGGTAAAAAAGAATAGACTAGTATACAGTTGCAGTATAGAAATATTGTACGTTAATGAAATAAATTAAATCACAATCAGGGTGTGTCAGAATTCTAACTAAGTGACAAATACTGAAGATTTTGAATCAATTCTATTAGATATATCCCAATTTATTCACCATTTAGTGGAGGAGCGGACAGCGTCACGCTCATTGTACTTCTTCCTACAGACATATAACAATAATACTAGTAATTATTATTATATAACCTAGAACTCTATAATATATGGAAAATAAGTCACTCCAGGTTATATAAGGCGCTTGGTTTAGTGTCCCCAAAGACCTGTATGGCCATATATGGGACCTGTGTAACTACACAAGTTTTACAATAGATGACAATAATTATAAAGTGTACGAAAAGTGTGCACAAAATACAATTACCTTAGTTTTTACAACCTTTTATGGTTTTCTTATAAATATATCTAACTTTATGTCTATAAGGTACAGGAAAACATTTTAAAAGGAAGAGAGTTCTCATGTTTAAAATACACGAGCATATGGATGAGTACAACATATACAGATACTCTTGGGGATGCTAACGATTTAATGAATGCGTCTGCCAGTTGTTCGCCTGTGGGTTAGTGTTAAAATTTAAGAGTTAGGAAATTTATATTGGAATATTTAAAGCCGGAAAGAAGGTTGGATATGTTTGCCGTGTATAGTAAATAATAATAAAAAAAAACATATTATGAAGAGTGGTCACTATTTCAGAAATAACCGCCATCTTGAACAATGCCTGAACTAAAACAAATACTTGATGCACAGGATATATAGTAATCGGACTGTTGTACATCAATTCATTTGTTATTAGGTAGGTAAGTCTAAAAATACAAATAAATGTGCAAATACCACATCATGTTTGGAATCTTTTTTCTATACAAAATTCTCAAATAAACCAGTTACAACGAAGAAAGAAAACAGTATGGTATAAATAATTCTTTTACTTTCACTTTTGTATAAACATTTAAATATAGATTCGCCTCTTTAAATCTACAAAATAGACAGTAGGGTACGTTTTCAACTGTACAATTAGCTCTTCTACATACATTTCTGTTAGGTGAAAGAACAAAGGCCAAAGATCTTAAATGTTCCATCCAATGCAAAAGTTTCGTCTTCTTCTGTCTAACCATGTTGTAGTGGATTCACATATTTGTTTACATTCAGCATATTTAATCATATGTAGGTATATACGCTTTATGTGAAACAGCATTGCAATGTATAGTCTTGGTTTAGTGTACCGCTGAAATCGTACCCCACCACAGTTTGTTTTTGATGAATCAATAGGACGTAGTAATAAACAGTTCAGCATTTGGCAACATTTCTCATTACGAGGGGCAATATCTCAAAATTTATTGAAATGAACGTCGTGTCTATTTTCCATCGTTTCGCATGGATTGGACAGATGCTCATTTATTTTTTATCATCCACAGTTCTTTATGGCCATCTGTTTAAAAGCTTTCCTTAAAATGGCATAGTACATAAACCATAAATTTATTTCAGCTGACTATTTCAACAGTCGATTTCAGAATATATCGTCACATTCACAATAAAGCTACTTACAGAGCTTTTTCACTCATCTCATGCATAATTTTAGGTTATGTTTGTGACCTCCTACCAAGTTCAAAGGTTTTTTTTGTTGTTTTTCCGATTTATAACCCAGTTAATGAATGATTGTTAATAATAAATTTTAATCTGACTTGAACTCTATAGAAGGTCCTCGTTGACAGGAAACGGTGGTGTACTTGGATTGTTGGGAGTTACATTACCTTGTGTCCTCTCGAATTGTTCTCAGTTTATAACACTATTTACTATACTATTTTTCTTCCTCATACAAGAGAATATCAACGCGCAAATAGCATTCTAAGACTCTTAAGAATTCCTTTCTTCTAAATGGTCAAAGCTGTCTCCAAATATTTTTTTTACAGAAGAGGCGTTTGATGTACACTTTTCGCGCATATAAAGTCAAACTCAACTTCTTCAGGGTAATCTAGCTGAATTACATTTGATTTCTTAAGAAAAACATAATAGTAACTAGTTTCTCAAGAGCCCTTATGAACTGTACACTTTCACCGCTTTTGGTAAATTTTTAATGAATTTGAACTTGCCAAATAATGTACGACAGTCTATTATATGTTAGAATCTTTCAAGAAACAGTCGGAGATATATCAAAATAATGGCAATTTCTCAAAAATGACTGCTATACTCTAAATATGTGATCATCTTTTTTCCAAACTTTGCGCGTAGTAAGCGAAGTCAAAATGATCAGATCGTTCTGGCTTTCAAACTTCCAATAGGATACCATGATATATATAATGAAGTTAAGTAAGGCACGTGGACGGTTCTAGCATATTTATGCACAAGAAGTGAGAAAAATAAAAATGGTAATTTGATTTGCGTCAAAATATGTTGATTTGTTTAAAGATTTATCGATATACGTAATGCAAGGATCGGATTAAGTATGGTGCCGAATGCAAAACCCTTGAAATATAATCGTTTCATCCTTATTTCACACAAGTTTGGCATATATACCGTACTGCTGAATTCAACCCCTGATCGAGACTTATAGAAGTAATAGGTATCAGTACTTTACAGAAAACAGATTATGCCTCTTTAAAGATTATCTATACAACAAAGAATGTACGACATACAGGGTCTAGGGATTTGTTCCTTTAAAAACTAATAAATTGTGTGGATATATAATTCGATATACTATATGAGATTACGTACCTATACTATATAAGTATAGCTTATAACGCTACCAGTTGAACCCTCGTAGAGGTTCACATGCGTATTGAATCCTCGAAAAAGGGGTAACATTCATATATAAAATAACTTTACATTTATATTTACAGGTTACCGCGTCCAAAGCGGAGACTAGAAATTTAGATATGTACCTAACTTTTTACAGAACGTACTAGTCTTTGGTCTGGTAAGTAGGTATGTATATAAGATAATCAAGTGTTACATGTGCACCCAAACAGGTTCATATATGACAAGAGGGCAATAGATTAGTAATGAAAAGGTTCTATTATAGATATCATTGTATTGTAAGCCTGTGAGAGAGATATAGTGGAAACTGAGAAACATCCGCAGTACTATTGTGGCCTCTAAAATAGCATTCAGGTACCTAAATAGAAAAAAATTGACCACAAAAGAAACATATATTGCTATTATTATTAAGTTTAAGCAGGATTATAAATAAGTACACAAGAAGTCATAAGACACTGCACAATACTTATGGTAATTTTACTTCCACACCACGTAATGCAGTGGAAGTAAGTATAATAATCGTTAAACAAATTTCAAACATTTTTCTTGTTGAAATAGGTCTAAAATGTCATGAGACGTCAAGATTTTAAATTTTCGAACGGTTTAAGATGTTGAGTTGAAATTTTGTACACGTGCAGCGTTTTTTATTTTTAATTAAAACTAAATAAATACCTACATAAAAATTATGTAATTTACTTGTGTTCTGTTGGAAATCTCAAATGGAGCTTTCGTAATGTTTTACATATATGTTGTACATAACTTCTACTACTTCTTCAGTCCTCATTTTTTTAAAAATTTGTTAATAGCGCCGAGCTAAGCCTGATTAGATTGGTTAAATAATAATTCTATCACAATATTCTTCACATGCCACCACTAAATCTAAAATTGCATTGTCTCTAATGAAAAATGCACACAACTTATGAAGCTTTTCTCAATAAGTCTTAGCTTGTGGTTGACCCCGATAGTGCGTTCGTAAAATCAGTAAGCTTTGCGAGTGATTTCTATTCTAAACCGTTTATTCTGTATTGGTATCAATTATAAAAAGTTTATATAACATTTTAAAATTATAAACCAGAATAGATATGGATAGAATAGGGGTACAGTAAGAATAGGAGTACAGTATGTGTATAATAAAGGAAACAGAGGAGTACAGTGAGGATAAATATTGTTTTATAAACCATTTTTCTGTAATTTGGCAGACTGCGGTGTTCAATACATATATCGTCACTTTTGCCGTTAAGTATTTAGAAAAGCTAGTTTTCATTTATCTATAGTGCGTTTTCAATACTTATAAGCCTGTATTTTTTTTTCTGGAATCCCATTGGTAAAGGTGAAAAGTAATGTTCAAATTATCCATAATTTGTATTATTTAATTTTTAGGGAATAACTTCTATAATATGTAATGTGGTTAAATAATAATAATAAAACAATATTTCTAAATAGTTTATTTGAACTTTACATCTTAACACATATATTTTAACGCATGAGATGCAGAGAAGGTTGGATGAGGGATAATTGGTACCAAATTCCTATGTCGCATATATTCAATATTCCAACGATGGGTACTCAAAGTTTGCAGGTTAACGGTAGTGTTTATACAATAACCCCCATGTCTCGCAATTTATTTACGCATGCATCGTATTCTAGACCCAGACGAATATTCATTTTCATTAGCTCGATAATTTCACGTGGATCAATATCAGATTCCCACTCTAACACTTCTTTCTTCGGAATTTGGCAAATACGACGAGTAGAACAGCCTGCATCCAAATTTTTAAATTTTTCATTTCTTCGAGTTTTATATTCATCGGTAAGTAACGCTAGATCAGACTTTCGTCCCTCATGATTTTCTTTAATCATTTCAGATGGCTGACAAATGTTTTTCGAGGCTATCTGGGAGGTATCGGACAACTCATCAGTATGCATTCTCTGCATGTGACATCTTAAATTATCTTTTCTTTTAAATGTTCTATTGCAAGAATCACATTGGAAAGAGAATATTTTATGAATATTATTGTGTCGACTTAGACCGCTAGGCCAAGAGAACGTTGCACCACAAATATTACATGCATACATGGTTATTTCTTTACTGTATGCCATCAAATGACTAACAATCAGTAGGGTACCCTTATTTATCCTTACTGTACCCCTACTTTACCCTTACTGTACCCCTACTTTACCCTTGTTGTACCCCTACTTTACCCTTATTGTACCCCTACTTTACCCTTACTCATTCTTGTTCCTCTGTTTTGTTCCTATTCCTATCCTTGTTTATCCCTTTAAAATACAGACCTGTTAAAAAGTTGTAATCACACCTGTAAAAGTAATATTCAGAGGTATTCAGAAATTATCTGGTAGATTTCCGTGTAAGTCATATAAACAGTGATCTTTACGCCGATCAGTAGTAAAGAATGCAAGGAGACAACCAGCAGGGTAACCTTATTTATCCTTACTGTACCCCTACATTACACTTGCTCATTCTTGTTCCTCTGTTTTGTTGCTAATTGTAGAAGTCGTGGAACTGTCTCATCAATACCATACCTTATTTTAAAGTACGCATGTAGGTGCCGCTGAAAGAAAAAAAGGAACACTCTGGATTTTGTCAATTAAATCATGCCTTGAGTCACTTTCATTTCCATCAGCACCACCGGAATATCCTTCTCTTGCCACTGCTAAAGGTGGTCCTCGGAAGGGTCGTATACTTTGCTGTTAATTTTATTCCAAAAATAAAGCTCCACTGTCTAATTGTTCATTGTTTACATCGTAAAATCTTTTAATTCTCTAATGAAGCAACACTGCAGTATCTTTCTATAGAATTTAGAGTATTTAATTTTGAGGAATCATTTCTATGTGTAATGGGGTGGGAGTGAGGAGGAACATATCTGTTCGTGTTTTACAATTACAGCAAGCAATTATTATTGAGGATAAATGCTTCAAACTACTTTCACTTCTATAAAGAGATCTCCCTCTACAACAACCCATTCAACATATTCCCATTTCATTCCTACTGAGGTAGTTTAGCTATAGCTATTCCACGACTCGACCAGAACACATACACATATACATAGGTACACATCAACTCAAGAAATATTCCCTTCGACATTGCCATCTGCCTCACGTATGACACAACCTCAATGTAAATAACAGCTACTAGGCATGTGCCACCCACCAGCAGTCTAGTCCATAACTACCACGAGTCTAGTCGTTATGGACTAGTCCATAACTACCATCTTGGTAGTTATGGACTAGACTGCTGGTGGGTGGCACATGCCTAGTAGCTGTTATTTACATTGAGGTTGTGTCATACGTGAGGCAGATGGCAATGTCGAAGGGAATATTTCTTGAGTTGATGTGTACCTATGTATATGTGTATGTGTTCTGGTCGAGTCGTGGAATAGCTATAGCTAAACTACCTCAGTAGGAATGAAATGGGAATATGTTGAATGGGTTGTTGTAGAGGGAGATCTCTTTATAGAAGTGAAAGTAGTTTGAAGCATTTATCCTCAATAATAATTGTTTGCTGTAATTGTAAAACACGAACAGATATGTTCCTCCTCACTCCCACCCCATTACACATAGAAATGATTCCTCAAAATTAAATACTCTAAATTCTATAGAAAGATACTGCAGTGTTGCTTCATTAGAGAATTAAAAGATTTTACGATGTAAACAATGAACAATTAGACAGTGGAGCTTTATTTTTGGAATAAAATTAACAGCAAAGTATACGACCCTTCCGAGGACCACCTTTAGCAGTGGCAAGAGAAGGATATTCCGGTGGTGCTGATGGAAATGAAAGTGACTCAAGGCATGATTTAATTGACAAAATCCAGAGTGTTCCTTTTTTTCTTTCAGCGGCACCTACATGCGTACTTTAAAATAAGGTATGGTATTGATGAGACAGTTCCACGACTTCTACAATTAGCAACAAAACAGAGGAACAAGAATGAGCAAGTGTAATGTAGGGGTACAGTAAGGATAAATAAGGTTACCCTGCTGGTTGTCTCCTTGCATTCTTTACTACTGATCGGCGTAAAGATCACTGTTTATATGACTTACACGGAAATCTACCAGATAATTTCTGAATACCTCTGAATATTACTTTTACAGGTGTGATTACAACTTTTTAACAGGTCTGTATTTTAAAGGGATAAACAAGGATAGGAATAGGAACAAAACAGAGGAACAAGAATGAGTAAGGGTAAAGTAGGGGTACAATAAGGGTAAAGTAGGGGTACAACAAGGGTAAAGTAGGGGTACAGTAAGGGTAAAGTAGGGGTACAGTAAGGATAAATAAGGGTACCCTACTGATTGTTAGTCATTTGATGGCATACAGTAAAGAAATAACCATGTATGCATGTAATATTTGTGGTGCAACGTTCTCTTGGCCTAGCGGTCTAAGTCGACACAATAATATTCATAAAATATTCTCTTTCCAATGTGATTCTTGCAATAGAACATTTAAAAGAAAAGATAATTTAAGATGTCACATGCAGAGAATGCATACTGATGAGTTGTCCGATACCTCCCAGATAGCCTCGAAAAACATTTGTCAGCCATCTGAAATGATTAAAGAAAATCATGAGGGACGAAAGTCTGATCTAGCGTTACTTACCGATGAATATAAAACTCGAAGAAATGAAAAATTTAAAAATTTGGATGCAGGCTGTTCTACTCGTCGTATTTGCCAAATTCCGAAGAAAGAAGTGTTAGAGTGGGAATCTGATATTGATCCACGTGAAATTATCGAGCTAATGAAAATGAATATTCGTCTGGGTCTAGAATACGATGCATGCGTAAATAAATTGCGAGACATGGGGGTTATTGTATAAACACTACCGTTAACCTGCAAACTTTGAGTACCCATCGTTGGAATATTGAATATATGCGACATAGGAATTTGGTACCAATTATCCCTCATCCAACCTTCTCTGCATCTCATGCGTTAAAATATATGTGTTAAGATGTAAAGTTCAAATAAACTATTTAGAAATATTGTTTTATTATTATTATTTAACCACATTACATATTATAGAAGTTATTCCCTAAAAATTAAATAATACAAATTATGGATAATTTGAACATTACTTTTCACCTTTACCAATGGGATTCCAGAAAAAAAAATACAGGCTTATAAGTATTGAAAACGCACTATAGATAAATGAAAACTAGCTTTTCTAAATACTTAACGGCAAAAGTGACGATATATGTATTGAACACCGCAGTCTGCCAAATTACAGAAAAATGGTTTATAAAACAATATTTATCCTCACTGTACTCCTCTGTTTCCTTTATTATACACATACTGTACTCCTATTCTTACTGTACCCCTATTCTATCCATATCTATTCTGGTTTATAATTTTAAAATGTTATATAAACTTTTTATAATTGATACCAATACAGAATAAACGGTTTAGAATAGAAATCACTCGCAAAGCTTACTGATTTTACGAACGCACTATCGGGGTCAACCACAAGCTAAGACTTATTGAGAAAAGCTTCATAAGTTGTGTGCATTTTTCATTAGAGACAATGCAATTTTAGATTTAGTGGTGGCATGTGAAGAATATTGTGATAGAATTATTATTTAACCAATCTAATCAGGCTTAGCTCGGCGCTATTAACAAATTTTTAAAAAAATGAGGACTGAAGAAGTAGTAGAAGTTATGTACAACATATATGTAAAACATTACGAAAGCTCCATTTGAGATTTCCAACAGAACACAAGTAAATTACATAATTTTTATGTAGGTATTTATTTAGTTTTAATTAAAAATAAAAAACGCTGCACGTGTACAAAATTTCAACTCAACATCTTAAACCGTTCGAAAATTTAAAATCTTGACGTCTCATGACATTTTAGACCTATTTCAACAAGAAAAATGTTTGAAATTTGTTTAACGATTATTATACTTACTTCCACTGCATTACGTGGTGTGGAAGTAAAATTACCATAAGTATTGTGCAGTGTCTTATGACTTCTTGTGTACTTATTTATAATCCTGCTTAAACTTAATAATAATAGCAATATATGTTTCTTTTGTGGTCAATTTTTTTCTATTTAGGTACCTGAATGCTATTTTAGAGGCCACAATAGTACTGCGGATGTTTCTCAGTTTCCACTATATCTCTCTCACAGGCTTACAATACAATGATATCTATAATAGAACCTTTTCATTACTAATCTATTGCCCTCTTGTCATATATGAACCTGTTTGGGTGCACATGTAACACTTGATTATCTTATATACATACCTACTTACCAGACCAAAGACTAGTACGTTCTGTAAAAAGTTAGGTACATATCTAAATTTCTAGTCTCCGCTTTGGACGCGGTAACCTGTAAATATAAATGTAAAGTTATTTTATATATGAATGTTACCCCTTTTTCGAGGATTCAATACGCATGTGAACCTCTACGAGGGTTCAACTGGTAGCGTTATAAGCTATACTTATATAGTATAGGTACGTAATCTCATATAGTATATCGAATTATATATCCACACAATTTATTAGTTTTTAAAGGAACAAATCCCTAGACCCTGTATGTCGTACATTCTTTGTTGTATAGATAATCTTTAAAGAGGCATAATCTGTTTTCTGTAAAGTACTGATACCTATTACTTCTATAAGTCTCGATCAGGGGTTGAATTCAGCAGTACGGTATATATGCCAAACTTGTGTGAAATAAGGATGAAACGATTATATTTCAAGGGTTTTGCATTCGGCACCATACTTAATCCGATCCTTGCATTACGTATATCGATAAATCTTTAAACAAATCAACATATTTTGACGCAAATCAAATTACCATTTTTATTTTTCTCACTTCTTGTGCATAAATATGCTAGAACCGTCCACGTGCCTTACTTAACTTCATTATATATATCATGGTATCCTATTGGAAGTTTGAAAGCCAGAACGATCTGATCATTTTGACATCGCTTACTACGCGCAAAGTTTGGAAAAAAGATGATCACATATTTAGAGTATAGCAGTCATTTTTGAGAAATTGCCATTATTTTGATATATCTCCGACTGTTTCTTGAAAGATTCTAACATATAATAGACTGTCGTACATTATTTGGCAAGTTCAAATTCATTAAAAATTTACCAAAAGCGGTGAAAGTGTACAGTTCATAAGGGCTCTTGAGAAACTAGTTACTATTATGTTTTTCTTAAGAAATCAAATGTAATTCAGCTAGATTACCCTGAAGAAGTTGAGTTTGACTTTATATGCGCGAAAAGTGTACATCAAACGCCTCTTCTGTAAAAAAAATATTTGGAGACAGCTTTGACCATTTAGAAGAAAGGAATTCTTAAGAGTCTTAGAATGCTATTTGCGCGTTGATATTCTCTTGTATGAGGAAGAAAAATAGTATAGTAAATAGTGTTATAAACTGAGAACAATTCGAGAGGACACAAGGTAATGTAACTCCCAACAATCCAAGTACACCACCGTTTCCTGTCAACGAGGACCTTCTATAGAGTTCAAGTCAGATTAAAATTTATTATTAACAATCATTCATTAACTGGGTTATAAATCGGAAAAACAACAAAAAAAACCTTTGAACTTGGTAGGAGGTCACAAACATAACCTAAAATTATGCATGAGATGAGTGAAAAAGCTCTGTAAGTAGCTTTATTGTGAATGTGACGATATATTCTGAAATCGACTGTTGAAATAGTCAGCTGAAATAAATTTATGGTTTATGTACTATGCCATTTTAAGGAAAGCTTTTAAACAGATGGCCATAAAGAACTGTGGATGATAAAAAATAAATGAGCATCTGTCCAATCCATGCGAAACGATGGAAAATAGACACGACGTTCATTTCAATAAATTTTGAGATATTGCCCCTCGTAATGAGAAATGTTGCCAAATGCTGAACTGTTTATTACTACGTCCTATTGATTCATCAAAAACAAACTGTGGTGGGGTACGATTTCAGCGGTACACTAAACCAAGACTATACATTGCAATGCTGTTTCACATAAAGCGTATATACCTACATATGATTAAATATGCTGAATGTAAACAAATATGTGAATCCACTACAACATGGTTAGACAGAAGAAGACGAAACTTTTGCATTGGATGGAACATTTAAGATCTTTGGCCTTTGTTCTTTCACCTAACAGAAATGTATGTAGAAGAGCTAATTGTACAGTTGAAAACGTACCCTACTGTCTATTTTGTAGATTTAAAGAGGCGAATCTATATTTAAATGTTTATACAAAAGTGAAAGTAAAAGAATTATTTATACCATACTGTTTTCTTTCTTCGTTGTAACTGGTTTATTTGAGAATTTTGTATAGAAAAAAGATTCCAAACATGATGTGGTATTTGCACATTTATTTGTATTTTTAGACTTACCTACCTAATAACAAATGAATTGATGTACAACAGTCCGATTACTATATATCCTGTGCATCAAGTATTTGTTTTAGTTCAGGCATTGTTCAAGATGGCGGTTATTTCTGAAATAGTGACCACTCTTCATAATATGTTTTTTTTTATTATTATTTACTATACACGGCAAACATATCCAACCTTCTTTCCGGCTTTAAATATTCCAATATAAATTTCCTAACTCTTAAATTTTAACACTAACCCACAGGCGAACAACTGGCAGACGCATTCATTAAATCGTTAGCATCCCCAAGAGTATCTGTATATGTTGTACTCATCCATATGCTCGTGTATTTTAAACATGAGAACTCTCTTCCTTTTAAAATGTTTTCCTGTACCTTATAGACATAAAGTTAGATATATTTATAAGAAAACCATAAAAGGTTGTAAAAACTAAGGTAATTGTATTTTGTGCACACTTTTCGTACACTTTATAATTATTGTCATCTATTGTAAAACTTGTGTAGTTACACAGGTCCCATATATGGCCATACAGGTCTTTGGGGACACTAAACCAAGCGCCTTATATAACCTGGAGTGACTTATTTTCCATATATTATAGAGTTCTAGGTTATATAATAATAATTACTAGTATTATTGTTATATGTCTGTAGGAAGAAGTACAATGAGCGTGACGCTGTCCGCTCCTCCACTAAATGGTGAATAAATTGGGATATATCTAATAGAATTGATTCAAAATCTTCAGTATTTGTCACTTAGTTAGAATTCTGACACACCCTGATTGTGATTTAATTTATTTCATTAACGTACAATATTTCTATACTGCAACTGTATACTAGTCTATTCTTTTTTACCAGTATATGTTCGAAAATATAGATTAATTTCAAAAATTCCGGTCTCAGTATTTTAGCCAAAATATAATTACTTACGGTTTCAATTGTAAAAATGTTTGTCTTCCAGCAGAAGTATTGATTATTTTGTGGCGACTTATCAATAGAAACATTTCCCCCATTGGAGTTTTATGGAGTTATTTTTACAGGTTTTAAGCAAAAAATATACAAAAACTGAAAATAAAAGCCTTTTAATTAATAGTTAGCTTCTTATTGAAATAGCATTTGTTAAATAGTTTTATGAGAATAATGCAGGACTATCGCAATTTCTTAAAAATCCATTTTGTATCATCCAGAATCAATACACTTGACGAAATTTAATATAAATAAGATGTAGAAATTTATTCGGGGTACCAGTGTCCTATACATTTATAAAAAATAAAAGGATATATTAAGAAAGAATTGATTTTTTGCATAATGCTTAAAATAAAGTACTGCAATCGATGCATTCTGGGTCCCGAGATTAACATTACATACTTGCATAATTTATCAAATAGACAGGGTACTCAGTAAATTCTATTTATTTTATATTAAAAGGCAAGAATATAGGTTATTAAATTAGTGAATTGGGTTAAATATTTTTACATCTAATTAAATATTTTAAGAATACCCATATGAGCTTAAGTTTAAAGTTTCGTATTTAGTATGCTTTTCTTTAAATCGCCTTATATAAATTAACGTCCTGGCCGAGCATAGCCGAAGCTATTCCACCACTTGTTTTAAAACAAAATATCAAATATTTCCATTCCCCTGGTGTCATTATCTGAATCAGAAAATATTTTACTTCTTCTATAGACAAAATGGTCATATATAAAAAGAAATCAGAAGAGAAAAATATAAGAGAAAGGTGATGTAGAAAAAGAACTCAACTACACAATATATTTCCCCGAGATCCGACTAAAGTATACAAAAAAAAAATGATAGAACTTCTCAATATGAGATAAGATTTTTAAAAAATTACTTTTTGCTGAAGAAATTAGAAATTAACTATCTAAAAGTTATAAATTATTAAAACAGGGTGAGAATAAGTAGATATTTACAAGCATACCTAGTCAGTGGAAATCCCTAAAAATATCACATAACTCATAAAATATAAATTGTGTCTATTTATATAAGTAGTGTTCTTCATTTAGAATAAGCACATTTAATTATTTGATAAAAACAAGGACATTTTTCCATTGTCAATACATATATCCACCTAGTACGTCGCTTTTGCGGCAATCACCTTTTATATTTTCTAAATACTTACCTACCGTCCTCATATCTTTTATTTTATCTTGAAGTGGTAAAAGGTATTTTACAAGTTATAGTTTTTATTGTGTTTTCACATATTTCTTGTCTGTAAAGGGCTTCTTGGCGTATACAAGATGAATGAGTAAATTATTCAGTGTCACTTGCAATTAATTGCGAAGTGTGTAAGTAGATCAAAATAATTATTAGAATTATAGGTAACATTGTTATAAAGTCTAATTTTGCATATTATTTTCTCTCTATTGTTACTTTGTTTACGTAGGTACCTATGCAATTACATTTTCAGGACATTAGTGTTTTTATTTCCACTCAGATCTCAGTCTCTTATAACTGACTAAATATATGTAGGCAATGCATAAGGACAAACAATTAGCCATAATCTATTTGAAATTTTGTTTCCTTATTTCTTACCATTTCAGATACCTAGATAACAATTGGACACTCAGATCACAGCCACAGGACGGCCGCGTTAGCAATTCATCCCTCCACTGGCCTCCACCCTTCGAGGGCCCTCTTTTTTAATAACATCACGTAACTGTTGGGCACTCGTTCATATCACGAACGCAATCGAGGCAGAGGCGCTAAATTTCTTTAGTTTGCAATACCTGGGTGTGGGTACCTGGCAAACGTCTCCGTTGAATAACGCTGCATATTGTCCTCTCACTTAAAGTACACGTATACATTCTTGCACCGGCCCGGGCCTACAGCGATGCATTGGGGTGTCGGTGTCAGTATCGTAGTATCATGCATTGGGGTAGGGAGCGTCAGCATCGCTATAATTAATATATACACCGCTTCCCGCTATCTCCAATCTCATTCATTAAATTATATATTAGCATACAGTAATTTTACAAGTCCACATATGCTGTTGTCTAGGTTGAGAATAGTTGAGTGATTTCCCAAAAGTTCAAATTCTCTAAAGTCCGAATCGATACCATTGCCATTGTCTCGAATCAAAATTCTGCAAAATGAACCTCCATAAGAAAATACATGGGATTTTGGCCCAGAAGCCCTGTAGCTTATCTACTAGTGGTACGGTACATCTTTTAAAAAACCTTTCAATTCTCTGCATAACTGTATTTTTTTTTTAGCTTTTATTGCTTTGTTCCTGAGTTATAACTGTTTGATTATTTTATGTTCAGCAAATAGAAATAAGACAATGACAGTTTCAGTCATGATATGTATTGTTTAAAATGACCCCGACCGAGTTCCATATATATAGTAGTACAATCTGCTTTCAAATTAAATAGGAAACCAATTAACATCTTGAAACATATTCTTTATAGGATTTTGCAAACAGCAGAAAAAAGTAACTATAACTAAAAGAAAAACTATATGTTTCTTGGAAATACTTAGCCTTTGAAACGTTTTTCGCCCTTATCTGGAGCTCATCAGAAAGACATAAAGCCACTCATAAAGATGTTCCATGCAAAACCAAGACAATTTCTATGAATAAGTGTGAAATAATTATATTTGACATTGACTGATAAAAACAACAGGTCTTCACCTATCTATTAGCTAACTAATATTGGAGGCTATATACTCTATGCGTGTTTAAAAATGAATTATTATTTGTTTGCTTATAATTGTATTGAGACATATTCTTTATAGGATTTTGCAAACAGCAGAAAAAAATAACTATCTATAACTAAAAGAAAATATGTAACAATATTAATGAAATTCTTGCATTCTTCGATAACCTGAATTCTGGTTATGCTAGCAAATTAAAATCCGAAAATGAATTTGTCTAATTTCTTATTTGACAATTCTCATTCTAACACTAGCATCCACACAGTCCCCTACGGTCATGCAGATTAAACTGGTATCTACATAACACCCTACGATCATGAAGATTCAGTTAAAAATGAGAACAAAGGCCTAAAATGAATTTATTGATGTACCTTGTCTTAAAAAAAAAATTCATTCTAATGGATTACATTTTCATGAAATCTATCATTCTGTTTCTTGGAAATGCTTAGCCTTTGAAGCGTTTTTCGCCCTTATTCTGGAGCTCATCAGAAAGACATAAAGCCACTCATGAAGGTGTATCATGCAAAACCAAGACAATTTCTATGAATAAGTATGAAATAATTATATTTGACACTGACTGATAAAAACAACAGATCTTCACCTATCTATTAGCTAACTAGTATTGGAGCCTATATACTCTATGCGTGTTTAAAAATGAATTATTATTTGTTTGCTTATAATTGTATTGAAACATATTCTTTATAGGATTTTGCAAACAGCAGAAAAAAATAACTATCTATAACTAAAAGAAAAACTATATACAATTAACATCTCTTGGTGAAATCTCAAAACCAAAGAAATTAAATGTTTGGGCTGCCATTTTCGGGGGCCATATTGTCGGACTGCTTTTTATCTCTGAACATTTGAATGGAGAGGATTACTTCGTTCCTTCGAAAAATTACACATATCAAATAATTACCCCATCCCTCGAAGAAGACAATCTTTTGGAGGATGAAGGGTTCCTCCAACAGAACGGTTCGCGTCCTCATTTTGCTATAATTTTTCGATAATCGGTTTCCTGGACAATGGATTGAAAGGGGAAGTCTCGTAGAGTGACCAGTCAGGTCACAAAATTTTAGTCCCTTACGTGTTGTTCTTGGGGGAGGTTTGAAATCAAAGGTTTTTCGTTTGGGAAACAGATTGTACTACTGTCTGGAACTTCTAGTGTTATTCAGGGTGGCTACTTTCGACTGGGCACCCTACATACAGAACTTGCTCCACATTAAAAAATATTTTATCAAAAGAGTTATACTAATAAATACCTTATTTTGAGGAATAATACTGTACATGTTTTACGAAAAAATGAGGAAGTGGATTTTTTGTTTGACTCAATGAAAACTAGTCATAGATGGTTACCCATACCGATTTTTTTAATTTGTTAGTAGAGCAGGGACATTTTTATATCGTGTCGAAATAAAATAACGATCAATTATATGATACAAATGATAAACAGATCGTTTCAATTGGCCAAATAAATGTTGTGTTAAATATAAAAAAATCTCGACGTGCCATACATGACACCTAAACCTGTTTCAAAAAATAAACAAATCGATTTTTTTTTCTATTACTAAACTTCCACTCCACCACGTGGATGTGAAAGTAATTGCGATTTGCAATATTCTTTTTTAGATATACATATATATATAAAACCATATTAGCTAAAGAGCCAGTGTGCAAAATCTATTTTGGATACCTGCTAACAATTGTGGTATACTGAGAAATATATTATACTAATCACCGTAGGTCGGAGGTCACAAGTCCCCAAAGTGGTCTGATTTTGGGTCCAAGGCCATGGAATAAAAGATATTTTTGCACCGAATGAATATCTGCTAACTACTGCGGTATACAATGGTCTGTACAATTCTAAGTTGATAATAAAAAATTACAATTTTTTGCTGGTACAGGAGAATTTAAAAATTGATCATGAGCCAACCGAATGGATACAACTTCTACTTTGCGGCAAAGCATTTGCTATAAGTATTTGAGACCATTTACAAAAAGTTACAATTTTCCCATGGTCAAAAAAAAGTTACAAGGCCATATTAGACTCAAAATTAAGTAAAAACTGAAGTTTTCACATAGCACCTATAAAATGGGAAGTTCTCGATGGAAAACGCTGAAAATTGGCATAGGCCTGAATAACATAAGAAATAACATACATAAAAGTTACATCTTTCTGCCCACCCCACACGCCTCCAGGGGGCCCATAAATAGGGATCCAAAAATGACTATTGTTGGACCCGTATGTATGGGTCCCTTGGAGGCGTGTGGGGGGCAGAAAGGTGTAACTTTTATGTATGTCATTTCTTATGATATCCCGAAGGCCTATGCCAATTTTTGTCGTTTTCCGTCGAGAACTTTCCATTTTATAGGTGCTTCGTGAAATTTTCATTTTTTTTTATTCTGAGTCTAAAGTGGTCTTGTAACTTTGTCTTGGACCATGGGAAAATTGTAACTTTTTGTACATGGTCTCAAATACAACAAATGTTTTGCCGTAAAGTAGAAGTGGTATTCAATTGTACAGACTATCGTATACCGCAATTGTTAGGTATTCATTCGGTTAAAAAATATTTACTATTTCATGGCCCCGGGCCCAAAATCAAACCACTTTGGGGACTTGTGACCTCCGACCTACGGTTATTAGTATAATGTATTCCTCAATATACCACAATTGTTAGCAGGTATTCAAAATTAGTCGATTTTGCACACTGGCTCTTAAGCTATTTCGAAAAGTTAACTTTACAATTATCATTTTAGTTTCAAAATGATGTACTTTTTCACACTAGTACAAAAATTAAATTATTTTTTGTCGCGCTGATGAGAAAAATACAATTACCAAACAGCCCACGTGTTTAATTGCTGTTTGCTTAATTTCATAAACACTGCTGTCCTCTTAGCAAACGGGCAAAAGATTATTAAACACGTCGATTTTGAAATATCAATTACTTCCACATCCACGTGATCTTATAACGAGATCTGGAACTAGATTATATTTCAAACTTACTACGGTAAAGGGTAAATATCGGAAAATAAATACCGGGTGAGTCACGAATTGCGCTCGCCCCGATATTTCCTAAAATATTTGGAATAGAAAATTGAAATTTGGAGGCCTTATTACACGACTAAAATGCCATGTTTTCAATAAAAAATCAAGTTTGGTGCACATCCGGTTTGACCGGAAATGCCCACAACTTTCGATTTTTAAATGGAACATCCTATGTATTTTTACATTTTTGGAATCTAGAGGAAATTTGGTCACTTTTTGATAAACATTAAAAATTTTATTAAAAAATCTATTTCTGAATCCAGAGTGCTGTGGTGCCCAAAATATATTTTAGTTTGTGTGCTACGTTACTATAAAAATAAAAAGAGCAATATGATTGCATTACTTAATTCTCTAGAGGCGTTTAAAATTTTTAAATGTGATTTTTACCCACTAACTCGTTTTTTTTAAATGGGAATTTAATCGTTCGCCAACATTTTTAAATACCTCATTTTCATACGAATCTAATGATACCAAAATTTTGAAAATCTGCTCATAAATATTTGAGATTTCAGCCAAAATACAATGCAACCAAGCTTTTAGAAACATGCGGCTAATAGATAATAGATTAGTGGGCTTTGGAAACTAAGATGGCACATTTCTGTGTAAATCTGGTAACCTAATAACATTGGAAAAATCATAGTAGCCATTGAATGTAATAAAACAATATCAGCTGTCAGACAGACTCGTGTAGTTATAGGCAATCTTGAGCTATCAAACATTTAATAATTGTGAGCGCAAAGAACGTTACAATTAAGTTTAGCATAGGTATGTGGAGGTAAACACAATTACATCCACAAGGACATTTGCAATAGAATGCGACATCAGTTCGGTTTTCAGAGTTTTATTTAAATGAACATAAATATCGGGCCCATAAATAAATAAAAATCAATTCCGTTTGAACAATTAAACTGAAACTAGGTAACAGTAGGTATCTTTAAAATAATTAATATAATTAAACCATAAACTGACATTTATAGATATTGTTCAAAAGGTCCACCATTTTTTTCTATACACAATTCGGCTCTGCGTACAGTTGCTTGAATGGCTCTACGCAATTCAGCCGGCGTTATTTCATTAAGAGCCCGTACAACTTTATTTTGCAGCTCTTCACGGGTATTTGAAGAAGTTTTATAAACTTTATTTTTGAGAGTGCCCCATACATAATAGTCGAGGGGTGTTAAGTCAGGTGACCTAGGAGGCCACCTGATATGACCTTGATTTGCGATAAGGCGTTCACCATGCAAGTTGTTTAAATATTCCATCACTCTTCTGGAATTATGAGGGGGAGCACCATCTTGTTGGAAAAACAGATTGTGTAAATAGGCAAGAGGAAGTAAGTCAAGAAATTCTGCTGTCTGGTTTTGTAAAAAGAATAAATATCGTTCGCCAGTAAGTGTTCCATAAAAAAATATGGGTCCAATTATTCGATCTCCAAGTACTCCAAGCCAACAGTTAAACCCAAATCTTTCCTGAATATTCCCCCACCGTACCAACCTCGGATTTTCTTGAGCCCAGTACCTAGTATTATTTCTGTTAAACATACCTTGGTTCGTAAATCTACTTTCATCTGAATATAAAATATCTAAAGAAAAACCTGGGTTTTGTTGTAGGTACTGCATTTAAGAACCAGTTACAATATACTAGCCTCCTGTCGTTATCATCTCCATGAATATGTTGGTGTATATGGTATTTATAAGACCGAAACTTATGTTTCTTTAAAATTCTGCAAACCGAAGACTGACTAATGTCGCATTCCATTGACAATTCCCTTGTTGATGTAGTTGGGTGTACCATCACAAATCCTAATACATCAATTTCTTTGTCCTCACTTACAATAAATGTTTGATGGTCATCTTGTTGATTGGGTTCGTTTCCACTCTGGCAAACAAGTGTCTGCTTGAATGACGTCTGTTGGGATATCGTTGCTGATACAGTTCTGCAGCTGCAGTTGAATTTTTCAGCCGCTCTCCATATATTAGTAACATATCGACCTTTTCATGTCTACTAAAATTATTCATTTTCTTTAATTTTTACTCAGAGATTTCCGCAACGCTTTATTTTGTATCTGTCTGACAGCTGATATTGTTTTATTACATTCAATGGCTACTATGATTTTTCCAATGTTATTAGGTTACCAGATTTACACAGAAATGTGCCATTTTAGTTTCCAAAGCCCACTAATCTATTATCTATTAGCCGCATGTTTCTAAAAGCTTGGTTGCATTGTATTTTGGCTGAAATCTCAAATATTTCTGAGCGGATTTTCAAAATTTTGGTATCATTAGATTCGTATGAAAATGAGGTATTTAAAAATGTTGGTGAACGATTAAATTCCCATTTAAAAAAACCAAGTTAGTGGGTAAAAATCACGTTTAAAAATTTTAAACGCCTCTAGAGAATTAAATAATGCAATCATATTGCTCTTTTTATTTTTATAGTAACGTAGTACACAAACTAAAATATATTTTGGGTACCACAGCACTCTGGATTCAGAAATAGATGTTTTAATAAAATTTTTAATGTTTATCAAAAAGTGACCAAAATAGATGTATTGTATTCAAAATTTCCTCTAGATTCCAAAAATGTAAAAATATATAGAGTGTTGCATTTAAAAATCGAAAGTTGTGGGCATTTCCGGTCAAACCGGATGTGCACCAAACTTGATTATTTATTGAAAAGATGGCATTTTAGTCGTGTAATAAGGCCTCCAAATTTAAATTTTCTATCCCAAATATTTTAGGAAATATCGAGGCGAGCGCAATTCGTGACTCACCCGGTATTGTAAGGTGGTAAGAGTGCAGAAACTTGGGATTGGGTGTATAATTGTATATACTAGAAACTAGCAACCAAGGCTTCAATTTTTATAACATTTGCCATCACCCACCACCACCACCCACCCCTAATCCATTATTAAAGGGGTTAATAAAATATAATTGATACATTCACTTGAAGTTTAGTACACATATGTATTAAACGACATCTGGAACTAGATTATATTTTGACATGATTCCGTTGAAGGTTGGAAGGTAAATAGGGGGAAATAAGTAAAGCTGTATGTACTAGAAGTCAAGGCCTCTATATTTTTTTAACCTCAGTCAACCCCTACCACCATTATTAAAGGGCTTAACAAAATAGAATTGACTTGAAATTTGGTAGACGTACATGTTATAACGACATCGAGAACTGAATTATATTTTGACCCTATTCCGTGGAAGAGTTGGGGGGGTAAATAGGCAAAAATAAATAAAATAAGCCAGTAAAATTCCAGAAACTTTGAATTCTAGAGGTCAAGGTCTCAAGTTATTTTATGATATAGAGCACCCCCATCACCAAACCCACGCTACATTATTAAAGAAGTTAACAAAATAAAATTAGTATATTGACTTTAGATTTGGTACACGTACGTATTGTAACGAGATCTGGAACTACATTATATTTTGAGCTTATTCCATTGAAGAGTTGAGGGGGGGGGGGAAATGGGGTGACAGAAGTTAAGTAAAAGTCCAAAACGTAAGATTTGGTGTATATATTAGGAATCGAGATTTCAATATTCTTTAAGACATCTTCATTATTAAAGAAGTTTTCAAAATAAAATTGTGTTTTAGTGTGTGTATGAGAACAAAAGTTTTAAAAAATCGTTTGGACATCATCCACCTCCATTACCATCTCGTGTCAGAGAATCTCAAATATTGTATTATTAAAATTCTATGAGCAATTATTTCCACTTATTAAAGTACAAATATAATATCAGGATGTTTCCGTTTAAAGATACTTGGATGGGACATCTGAGAAATGTGAAAGTATAGCGATTTTCATAATGCCTTTAACGGTTATAGAAGAAATATTGTATACAGCACGCAAGGACATAAATCATTATCTTCCCCATGTGATTGCAGGATGACGCGTGGTCGAGTTCTACAAATTTCACATTCACAAGAAAGTTGAAATCCTATCAAGTTCGTCAATTTTAATCACGCGTCCGAATACAAAAATAACAAATCAGAATAACATTAAGCTGATAACTATCCTAGGATAGCTATTACTTATGTCATGAGGCTTTAATAGTTCTTGGTAATTTAAAAGTGTAATGAGTTGACGTCATCTGCAATTATTTAATTTTACGAATTGCTCTTTCAATAATTGTGTTTTCCATCTTAATAGAAAGCACAATTAAATTTTGAATAAATAATTTAGAATTGCAAATAAAATTCTAACTTAATGTGCTTCGAGATTTGATAAATAACTCCTAATCTTATCACAACTTCTCAAGCAACGTGCTTTCGGAAGTTGTGATAAAATCATTTCGTAATTATCAATGCCCTTGGGACACTATACAGGGTCCGCCACTTTACACTCCCCAGAGTCGTAGCTTCCTTATTTTTTAAACTACGACCATGTTCGTCACATCAAATTGTAGATATTTTTAAGGCCTTTAAATATGCATACAGTGATTTTTTAAAAAATCGAAGAAATTATTACGAAATGAAATTTAAATTACTTGAATATTTTTTCCCTCACCCTGTACATGAACTGTGTTATCTAATGTTTTTTATAATGATTTAAATTAGCTTCAATTTTTGTTATTACGTCATATTCTCTTTCGTTTTAGAGAAAAAAATTAAAAACTCTCTTTTTGACTCCAAACTGAATTCTCTTAAAATAAAGAAAATAACGTAAATAGTAATTTTAAGCTTTATTTGTAAAAGGCAACAATAAATAAAAGGAAACAATTTTTTTTCTTCTTTGTATGTAATACACATTTCTTACTAATAAAATTTGGTTGCTCTTCTAGTACTCTACAGATATTTAAATAAAAATTTGTATAATCTTGATTCAGTTTCATGAACTTCCTTACTTTTATTTATTTTGTTTTATTCTTTCGACTTTTAAGTTGTTCAGATTTAATAAATCAACCATAGCTTTGTTATTAGTAATATTTCACATTTTCTAAGTTAGCCATGAAAGTTTTACGTCAAATTAAAATAAATCAGAAGAATTATTCTCTGTTGAACATTAATTCGCTCGTCAATCTACTAACAATTCGACATGGTTCAATTTTCAACTTTGGGAAGAACCAGAGTTTTTATTGATTTATGGAGAATATAAACGTAATGGTAGAAAAGCTTGCACAGTCTATTCTCAACGGTTTCCTGGTATACGCTGTCCTGACCATAAAACCATAAAATTATTAGTTGATAATTTTAAAAGATATGGTTCTTTTACCAAATCAAAGAGAAATATAAAAATAAAATGAATAAAATTAAGGAAGTTCATGAAACTGAATCATGATTATAAATTGTTTTATTTAAATATCTGTAGATCCACTAGAAGAGAAACTAAGTTGTATTAGTAAGAAATGTGTATTACGTGAAAACATGCACTTATTAGCAATGGGTTCATCAAGTAATTTCACAAAAGAGAAAAAAAATTGTTTCCTTTTATTTGTTGTTGCTGCTTTGTTACTTTAAATATTGTTCATCATATGCCTTTTACAAATAAAGCTTAAAATTATTATTTACCTTTTCAAATTTAAGAGAATTCAGTTTGGAGTCAAAAAGAGACTTTTTAATTTTTTTCTCTAAGACGAAGGAGAATATCGATTATGACGTAATAACATAAATTGAAGCTAATTAAAATCTTTATAAGAAAACATTAACACAGTTCATGTACAGGGTGAGGGAAAAAAATATTCAAGGAAAATAAGTTCCATTTCGTGATAATTTTCTCTTTTTTTTAATCACTCTGTATGCATATTTAAAGGCCTTAAAAATATCTACAATTTGATGTGCAGAACATGGTCGTAGCTTAAGAAATAAGTGGCGAACCCTGTATAGCTGCTAATGACGTTAATTTGCTTACTAGTTGCATACATAGCTAATTGTATTTCTTTTTTAACATTAAGGTGCTGCAAGACTACCACTCATCGTCTACGGCAGCAACGTTGTCCTTAATTGGGCATGGACACCAATTTTCTTTGGAGCTAAGGATTTAAAACTGGTAACTATTTTGACATTAACGATTATTATTGTCTAAATGTTATTTGCGGCATTATCTTAAATTTTTCTACTTCTTTGGGACTTCCTGCCACATGTATTTTTTTTTCACGGTATTAAGTTAGTAGATAGTTTTTTAAAACATTTAAATAATAAGGAACCTTCAATTAACTTTACTTTAGAAAAGGAAACTAGAAATGAATTGCCATTTTTAGGTGTTTTAATTAAATGAGTAAATGGTACAATTGAAACAACTGTTTATAGAAAACCAACACATACCAACAGATATTTAAATATCAACTCAAATCAGTCGATGCACGTTAAGAGGGATGTTATAAAATGTTTGTATGATAGGGCCAAAATCCGTTCTTTTAATGATGAAATACTAAACAATGAGAAGCAGTTTATAAAAGAAGTTCTTATAAATAACCAATAACCTGAGGGTTTTGTCGATAAAACCTTCATAAATATTGAAAATAACAATCGGGTACGACAAAAACCTGAAAATCGTTACACAGCGTTAATTCCTTGTGTATGCGGATTATCCGAAAAGTTGCGCCGTATCGGTGATAGATTTGATATTAGGACGGTATTTCAAACAAACAACACTTTACGATCTATTCTGACTAAGACGAAACCGAAGAACCACAAGCAAAATTCAAAAAACTGCATTTATAGTATTCCGTGTGAGTGCAACAAACATTACGTGGGTGAGTCATCCAGACCATTTAGTGTAAGATTGGGTGAACACAAAAATTATATGAGAAAAAATGAAATTCAGAGGTCCAAGATCTGCGAACACGCCTGGAAGAGCGGGCATAGAATGAACTGAGACTCGGCAAAAACTTTAACAAGGAGGTGGATAGCAAAAAAAGAGGAATTAAAGAATTAGCGATAATATTATTGAATGAGGATAGATGCGTGACGAATTTTACCATAGATGTCTACAACCTGCTTTTTAATGTTTAAATAAGAACTTCACAAACTTAACATTGTATAAAAATTAAAGAAATTTTTAGCTATATCAACAGTTCTATGTAAATAGTAAGTATCTGTGGATATTGAATATAACGAACATTCTTAGAGCTGGGTATTTATCATACACAGCAAAAGAGATTTTTCAAAAAAAAGCCTAGAAAGAGGAAACAGATTAGATTTCCGGAACGTTGGCGAACTATTTAATTTCAAGTTTTTATCCTTATTTGTTTAAAAAAGCAACCTCTAACTGATCCTTTGACGTAAAAGTCACAGGCGTTGAGGTTATTTACCAGTAACATACTGGTCAATTGTAATATTTTGTAGATTCCCCGAGCACGGGTTAAAAAGAAAAAAATACATGTGGCAGGAAGTCCCAAAGAATTAGAAAAATTAAAGATTATTGTTGGAACTTTTAGTGTCCCATCGACAACGAAATATTTTCCACATCAAACATAAAAAAACTTAAACACTACAGTCAAATATTATAAGTGACTCTTCTTAAGTTGTAACAGATTTCGTCGCTTGAAAGAAAAAATGATAAAGTTTGGAAACTTGACAGAGGCGTTCATGTGTTCATTCAGACACACTATTGAACATACTAAAAGTTCCCGTCTCTAACTATGGCGCGAGTCGTCATCTTGGAAAGATGGGTACTTCAGTTTTTAGCTTATGCCTCGCTAACTATTAGCAATATCGGAATTATGTTCCAGACAAAAAATAAACCTTATAAAATTCTCCAGAAAAATATAATAGTTATTTATGGTATAAGTGATAAAAGTGATATTTTATTTTATAAACGGGGAAGTTTGCGGAATGAACAAAGCGAATGAAGCAATCTCACGAACAAAATAAAATCACTTTTAACACGTATATTCATACACTATTTTTTGTAAGAAACTACTAAAAGCATCATTAAAAATCTGATTTTAAAAATATCTGCGTATTGTTACAAAATTTTAAAATGTTGTATTTGTCTGTCAAAAATGACATTTTGTGTTATGAAGTTACACAATCAAGGTATTCAGTGAATTTCACTGTAACTAAGATAATGAAAATTTTTTGTTTGTCTCTATGACTTTGTTATAAATAACGCTTAAATAAAATCACATCTGTTCACCTCGTTCAACTGTGGTTTATCTCAAGCAGTTTAAAGTGGTTAGAATTTGTTAAAAAATGTGTGATAATCGAGAAAATTCATTAGAAATTGAAAAAGCAGCTAATAGGCTTACTTTTAGCTTGTCAGCAAAATCAAGACAACAGTACGAGATTGCCTATAATTGTTTTATGGAATGGGGCAGAAGTAAAAGTGTATCAAGCAAAAATAATAAAAATATATTCTAGGCGTACTTTGAGGACAAATGTAAAACATGGAAATCTTCAACTCTTTGGTCGATTACTCTATGATCAAGGCGATGCTGAATATAGGGAACAACCAAGACATAAGCATGTATATTTCATTTCTGAAAAGGAAGGGCGAAGGATACGGACCGAACAGTCCAGAGTACTGACTAAGGAGCAGGTGGATAATTTTCTTAGGAAAGCACCAGACGAAAAGTATGTAATGGTAAAAGTGGCTACAAGAACGCTTGCCACTTGACTTTAGAAGACACCGACGATACGGAGACTGTAATAGTTGTAAATATATCCGACACAAAGATCAATGTAACACTAAGTTTCGCTATTATTGGTTCAATATATCTGCATTATTATAGAAACTATGTAGCTTTTCATCCAAATGAAATTAATCATCAACGACTGTTCATTAAATGTGGAAATAATAGGTGTACGAAGAATCCAGTTGGAATAAACACGTTCGAAAAAATACCTGCAGACATTGCTGAATTCCTTAAACGTCCAAATCCTCGCTTATATACAGGACACTTAGTAAATCCAAGAACTGCAAAAAAATACCGATTTCACCAAATTTTTGTAATCACGCTGAAACCTACCTACCCTCTCGTTTTCGAGGGCGGGGAATCAGAATCTGTCGAGCCTCATTCGATCGGACGGAATCACCCTTAAATAGGATAAAAATTACCTTTTGACATAGTTAGCAAACGTTAGAAAATCTACTTTTAATAGTGTTTATACAAAAACATGTTTTTCTCATCTATGCTAGATACATTCTTCGAAATTATAAAATCAAAGATTTGATCGTCACATTTTTAAAACATTAAATATCGCCGCAGAGAAAAAAAATTATATTGTATTAGTCATGCAATTCTAAACAACTTCCAAAATCTCTATGTCTGATCGTGCGTCTGTCGGTTTGTCAGTCTGTCTCTCCAATGATGTGAAATTTTCTTCTCTGTGAGCGATATTTACGAATTTGGAAATGTCGCGGTCAAATTTTTATTTTTGTATTTTTTTTTTTTATCGTCTTATTTATATTAACGTCCTGGCGGAGTTTAGCTAATGCTATTCCACCACTCAACCAGGACACGTACACATAGACATCAACACAACGACCATTCCCTGCGATATTGCCATCTACCGCAGCTGAGACTCGAACTCAGGAGAGATATCAGCGACTAGACATGTTGTGCCACCCAACAGCGGTCTAGTACACTGCTACCATCTCGGTAACACATGAAAAACGCCACTAAACATCCATACCCTGGCCAGGATTCGAACCCGGGACCCCGTGGTCGCAAGCCAAACGCCTTAGCATTGCGCCACCGAGCCGGTCATTTTCGAAGAGTAAGTATATCATTAAATACGGAAAAATGTCTAGGATTTTTTCTGTAGATTTTTTCTGATCTCGACTCTTTCATGTCGGCGGCCTTGGATAAAATTCGTAACTTTGGCCCCATATACGAACATTACCATTTAGAATGTTAAAAAGCATAGGAGTTTGAACACAAGACCTTTCGCACCGTAAGCGAGAACTTTACCTATGCTCCAACCGTACGGCTGATGATGAACACTAAGGCAAGGAATAAATAGTGAGACAAATGATATCACGCTTCTTTATTCATCCGCCGCAACAGCACTAATGCGTCCCGGCTCGATACTACAAGATTTGCTCTCTCCCTACCGCCTTTTGTTGAACAGGCGATACAATAACGATCGGAGCTGACCGACTACACCGCATCGCCCCACATAGTAACAGGCTCTCACTCTGTATTACGTCATCTGATCTTGATACTTCCATGTCGACGGCCTTAGAAAAAACGTGTAACGTTTGTCCTATGCGCTATACGCGAACATTAACATTTCCAAAGTTAAAACATAATTGGCACACCACTTTTTCAACTTGGCGGCTCGCGCGCCACAGGTAGAGATGGGAACTATTGTAATAACTGGGGTTTTATTCCCCTAATTACATAATTCAATCAGACATTACCATTGGCAGAGTACGAAGTGTCCCAATCACTTTGCAGACTCCGTCGATATTATAGTATATCCATCGAAAACAAAACTGTGCTTACCCTTTGCTTTCTAGGTGATTCTATCCTTTTTGGTGTCCATCAACCAGGTTACTTCACAGCCAAACTTTACTGAACATAAAATGAACTTAATTTCATTACAAGCAAATAAAACACGTGATTTCTCAAAACACTTAAACCACTATATTTACAGAAGAAATATGAAAACAAATGGAAATGACAATCACAAACGTTTACGATTAAATAAATTAACAAACAGTAATTACACTATATCAAGAAAAGAAATGGTCCGCGGCAACTTCAAATCTTTAGCTAAATCGCGGCCGAATACTCTTCGTTCAATTACAACACGTTAATTTATGCTTATTATAACCGGCAAAATACTGAATGAATGTACTTATACTCTAAAATTGAAAAAAAGGTTCGCAAAACGAGAATTTACTATACCCTGTAGGTAGATGACGACCGAACAGACGTTAAGCCAAGAGTGACGATATTCTCTCAATCGATATAATACGTTTCAAAAGTGGGCCGTAAACTTTAAACCCTCGACCAATTAGGATCTTCTTTACTTTAAACCGTACCCATTTGAAACTACCTAACGGACCATGGTATTTATCATATGGCCTATGTTAACATTTTTATTACCACTAAAACAGATGAAAAAAAAACCTTTTGTTCCTTACTTTGCTTTTGTATGGGGGAAAAATCTGCCCTATGTGATCTATCTATCTTATGGTCTATTACATATGTTCCTGGAATCCTCTATCAACTGCTTTAGTCTTGAAAATCTCACTAGACCTCCCGGTGAGGCCGTATTTAACAAGTGTCCATAACTTCAAGTAAGAAAAGCGAATTGGACATAAAATAATTTGGATGGTTATTTATTGTTTCCAAGTGGCTAACGTCGACTACCTATTAAAGAGTAAAGTTAACAAAGCATGTTTCCTGGGCTCTAAAGTAAATCAGTTTGCAAGATAAAACAGATGTTTCTATGACCAGTATTTTATTGTACTAAAATCTCGACCCTTAAAATTACCGAAATCAGAAGTAAGAGAATACGACACAGGACCGGACTTGGCTCCCTTAATTTGACTTTTGTTACACTATTAATATATTCAGTAGTACATCAGAATGAACATTTCAGGTTACAAAATTGTATTAGATTTACCCTCTAATTTTGCCTTCTTGACTAGAGTATTCGGTATTCGAGAAAATTGTTTCATTGTCATTAAAGATTGCCAAAGTCGTGTGAAGTCACTTTTTTAAATAAGGTCACGAATGTTACTAGTTTATTGGATACATCACTTTTATACTACATTAGTCTTAAAATTTTCAATCAATTGGAATAACAAACATGTTTAACGTTTTCAAAAACTCCTTTGTGCTCTAAAATTTAAATTTCATGCTTTGCTCCATCCAACATGAAACGATTGTTAATGATAGAGTGTACAGAGATTTGTCCTGCTGGAAGCGCTTCCGGAATGACTTTTGTATCGAGATCCCGGTCCTGCTAGTAGGACAATATTCCGCTCATAAAATTATCCTGCATACAGGACGTAACGTAATACTAGCAGCAAAATACGAATAAAATGTGTATTGTCATTAACCTTCGTAAATCTAAAACTTTTTTTATTATTATTTAGTGCTAGTAATGGCTAGGGAATGCACTCACTCCATTAGCTCAATGTTGCCAACATTTTATTTTTGTTATATACTAGTTACTTTGCGTTTTTCACATTTTTATCCTTACTATTTTATTTTTTGATTTTTCTCACTTAAAAGGACTCACTTTAATCGTAAATTGTGCTGCCAGAAGTACAACGCGTTAAACGGAAATATATTTTTAGTTGTGTAATAAATAAATTTTGGAGCATATTGTAAATGATTTAAATAAATAATAAGTTATAACCCGTCAACGTTCTCTCAATTCTGCATTGGTGCTTTGAACAATTAGGTCCACACCTTCGGATGGGAAAGAAGCTAGCCAAATATCCATCTCCATCATATTTTGGATATTATGGTCATGCAATTGGGGATTATGTTGAGCATCTTTGAAAACATTTATGGTAACTGTTTCCCCAAAAGTCCAAGTATAATCATGGACCGTCACCTTATTGACATTGGTAGTATTATTATCAAAAACAGATTCTTCATTTACTGGAGTTTCAGCAATTTCTGACTCGGAGAAATTTCGCCACCGAGGTCATCTGAATCGGAGTCCGACGAAGAAGAAGACGAAGTGGTTGGATATGGTCCATAAGAACAATCCTCTGTTGAAGCTTTATCCGTCAGTCTACGTTTATTGGTTACAGACAGATCTTTGACAACATCTATCTGCGAAAGGATATTGGTTTCTGGAGTGTCTGAACAAAAAATTTAAAAAGTTCGTGTTGAATAAAATATAAAAAGTCTTAAACCCAAGTATACAAAAAACGCATTTACTTACCGTCAATTTGAAGAAAACTACAACTAATCTTCGTGGTGCTTCCATCAATGTCCCACTCGACACTTGCCAAGTTTTTTAATTTGAAGATTTTTTTTTATTACTCCAAAACACCTGACGGTATTCCACTCTTCGCCGAATTACGATATACTCCTGGAATAGTTATTTTTCGGATCAAAAACCGTTACCGGCCGCGGCGTGGGAATGAGCGTGCCTGGTTTCATCATTTAAGAGTAACTAACAAGTTCAAGCACACATAACTTTGGAACTAATAAAGATAGCGCCCTCGGACAAAGATGCGCTTTCAGAGCATTTCATTGGCTTCTGGAAAATGTACAAATTTGTCCTGCACGTAGGTCTCATAGTCCTAATATTTAGCGTTTTCTAATGTACTCAAATGAGTTGTTTTCGTTCTGCAGGCAGGACTCTCTACGCTCTATCATTAAAAACGTGGAAGTATAAAAATATCTGCGCTGTAGTGAAGGATAATACACTTAAGGCCAAATTGTTTTTTAAATTACAAATGAGAAATTGTTTATGGCGTTCTTAAAGTAACTAACCTCTGATTCATCTGCTCTATATGATCGTTAAAAGATTTGCTAATACAGATTGTATATCTGTAGAAATACTTCTGTGCTGGAAAAATATTTGAAAAATAAGACTTGTTGGTTTTACCTTACAGATTAATATACAGGCAGCTGCTAAGCAATTTTTGCAAGAAAACTATTTTCCAAAAAAATATTTGATTTCTCAAAAATTCCAGTCATTTTATATCAAAAGTTCAAAACATTTAATCAAGAAGTCCTCTCTGTCCACTGAATGATTTTTACGTTATTGTCCGGAATTAAATCCTAAAATAGAGAAAACGCCACAAACAAGGCAAATGAAACATTTTTGTATTTTCTTTTTGGTATCTCCTGCCTCGTATGTCTTCACGCATTTATTTTTTGTTGAACAGAAAAATGTCACATTCGAGACATGACATTTTTAAAATTAGTGTAGAAGAAAACATTTTTTAATTGTTGGAGTTCGGTTTCGAGTGGCTTCGAATGCAGACGGGTTTATTGTCGCTCTTACGAAATTATAAACAAACTCGGTTAAAACGTTGAGAAATCGTGCGAAATTGTGTTGAATTAAATGGAAGTGAAACACGCTAAATCTTTTCCGATTTACTGCACTTTTTATATAATTGTTGCACATTCTATTCTATAGAATGCTCTTCGCAGTTTTTTGTAAATAATATTAGTTTTAGACAATTTTTGTTTAATTACAAAGCAAACAAAAATATATTTTTTTATTGAAATAGTTAATAACTTTTCCACTTATTGATTTGATTGTTCAAATATAACATAGTTCGCCCTCTAGCTAACGCTAACTTACTGTTCAAGTTCCAATTTAGTCGGACTTTTCGTTATTAAGTTATCGTGCTTAACTAGACACGTGAAGGGCGGATGGACGAAAGGATAGACGGACGGACAGGCGTACGGACGGACAGACGGACGGA
This sequence comes from Stenurella melanura, assembly GCA_963583905.1. Taxonomy (NCBI): domain Eukaryota; kingdom Metazoa; phylum Arthropoda; class Insecta; order Coleoptera; family Cerambycidae; genus Stenurella; species Stenurella melanura. Next base: position 70,379,539 of record OY757312.1, on the reverse strand, counting down.
CAGACATTTTGAAAGTTGTTCAAAATTCGATATGATATGAAAATTTTTTCTCCACGAACGATATTACCGGTTCTAGAAATGTGCCGATCAAATACAATATACTCTTCGTTTTGTATTTGCGGAACAACTTCAAAATAAAGAGATGGCTAAAATCCTATTGCGTCATGGAATTTATTTCGAAGATATGTGCATTGTGCACTAATGTGCTATAAGTTCTGTTGTAATTCCACATCCGTTAATACTGGAATGTCTATTTTCTTAATGCATTCACGATTACTTACTTCCTTTATCGAATAAGGAAGTAAAATTTAAATAAAGATTACAACAAAATATATGATTATAAACAAAATATATGATTATAAACTAATGTATATTTTATGTACGTACTTAACAAGTTATACTATCTAAAATTTCGGAAATGAGTAAAAGCATATTAAATTCTCACTATAAATATAATTCCAAAAATCCAAGCAATATTAAAAGCATAACTCATTGACCTCATTGTCCTTCGTTACTTTTAAAAACGTTTTTTATAAAGGCAACTAATTATTCAATTAAACCTACAAAGTGTACTGGAATCGTGATGAATATGTCGGGCCACGCAGATGTATCCGATGATAAGAAAAATGAAGCATGTGTATTTTGTAATGACAGTATTACAAATGGTGGTGTTAAGTGCCAAAATTGCAGCATTTGTTTGCATTCACTTTGCTTTGAAGCTGTGGCAAAGTGTTTCTCAGTTGAAAAACTAAATTGGTGTTGTAAGAACTGTGTTAAAGATAACAAATCTGATAAAACTAAAAGTAAATCGATAGATCTAAATACTGTTTCAAAAGAAAATGAATGCCTTAAAAAAGAATTGGAATTACTAGAAAAACTAGTAATAGAACAAGAATATGTAAATAGTCTTCAGAAAAAGAATGTCGGATATAAATCTGTAAGTACCTTATCTGATTAGTTCACTTTCGTCAGCAATCTCTTTTTGAAAAACGCATTTTAAATCAACACCTTACAAAATTATCTAATTATGTAGAGACATCTACCTTGTTCAGGAAAAATTAAGCAGACACCGAAAATATATTTATACTGTTAATTGTGACCAATAAACACACGAGGATAAGTCTTTTATGACTTATTTTTGCTAAAATTTAATTATGTGCATCCAACTTTAATATTTGTGGCATTGTCATTTATTTCTTAAAATATATTGCAAGTGTGTAAAAACCAATATGCCCCATATAAGTGATTCAGTTAAAGCTGGTGTTATTGCTAAAGTAAAAGATGGTTGGTCAATGAGACAAAATGCGTTATAACATTAACAAAAATTCGACATTTAACATTTTAAAAAGTGGAAAATGCACGGCACGATTAGTAGAAATCCTGGATCGGTCCGACGAAGGATATCAACTGAAGAAGATTTGCAATTGGTGAATACATTAAGAGAACGTCCATTGTACTCTGTCATTCAAGCTGGTGGAGAAATTAAGTTTCCTGAATCGAATCGTATTGGTCGCTGACAAGAGAATCGGAGCTGCACTATCATCCAGTAACTCAGAACTTAAGTACAGTTGGGGACAGTGAATAAGGGGCACCAAAATTTAGATAATTTGTGGGTTTTTATTTACTTAACCCCCAAAGAGCCATGGAAGGTCGTAAATAATTGTATTTAGATTCTGATAAAACTTTATTTTAATTTCAGTATTAGTAAGCTATCAGCATTTAAAGGGTAGTTAAATATAGAGAATATTTACATGTCGTGTTTGAAAAAAAGTTAAAAATTAATATTAAAAATTATTTCCTATAATATGTTTCCTATTTACAAATATGGCAACGGGGTTTCATCAGATGACATCGCTGTCAGCATTTTCATTGATGACACAGCCCCTCTTGCAACACTAAAATGTCACAGAAATCGGATTCAAGACCTGCCTCATATTTCAGATCATGTAGATTACGAAAATATAGATTTTTCAATTCCGTCAGTCCGTCGGTCTGTTGGTGCATTGACTAAAACTCTATTTGACGGAGAACACTCAAATTTGGTAGGTAGCTGACGCCACTGCCGCCGAAGAAATGGTTAGAGTTTTACTGGAAAATATACAGGGTGGACCGTCTAAATTGAACAGATAATGGAAACATATTTTTTTCGCTCAAATTTAAAATTTCCACGTTTCGTGACATTCTAAACCTATTACTAAAATTTTTTGAAAATTAAAAAAAATTAAATTTTAAAATTTTTATATAAAATGGATGATGGAAAGATTTTTTTTGCTCAAATTTAAAATTTCAACGTTTCGTGACAGTCTAAACATATTTCAAAAAAAATTTTTTTTTGAAAATTAGAAAGAAAAATAAAATGCATGACCGAAAAATTTTTTTTTTGCTCGAATTTAAAATTTCCTCGTTTCATAACATTCTAAACATTTGTTTTGAAAATTTTAAAAGAATAAATTTTTTTTACCACTACAATAGAATAGATGGAGAAAACATTTGTTTTCTTCAAATTCAAAAATTTACACGTTTCGTGACATTCTAAACATATTTCAAAAAACAATTTTTTTCATTCGATTTCTCTCGCCTTCCTATATACCTCTGATTTTTTTCAGATTTTTGCTGACACTTTCATTTTTTTGCAAAATTTCTAAAGTAAAGCATCTAGAAAATTCAGAGGTATGTAGGAAGGCGAGAGAAATCGAATAGAGTAAACCGCAGATCTGTATCTCGTTTCGTTTTCGAGATATAGCCTCGGGTAAAAAAATTCAATTTTCACCTTCCGGTGATTTCGAGCGGCCATATCTCGAAAACCAAGGCACACCTCAACCTCAGATTTGCGCCAAACGATTTCTTACATCTTTCTACGTACCCCTGATGTTTATTACTGTATGTTTTTGGGGTCGTTGAATCCGAGGTCTATTTAACTCCATCACTTCAGGATTTTGCCATAACCTCAGAAAACCCATAAATTGAGCCATTTCGACATCTCTTCGCATAAATCGCTGTGACATTTTCTAGAGAAAAATGACCGCCCCTCTTTTTTGTACTATATCGATTGGAAATTAAATTTCCAATCTGACGAGGAGCACGATATTTTCCAGGAGCTTTTTATGTGAGATATCAGCCGCCAAAATGAGAGGTCCGAGGATTTCTCTTCTCGAGCGACACGGCCCAGCTTCGAGGGCCATTTCTACCAAACGAAGGCTAGAAAAAATCTGGAAAAATTCAGGGGAACGCAGAGAGACGTAGTAAATCGTTTGACGTCAATCGAAGGTTGGTGCGCGCCTTGGTTTTCGAGATATGGCCGCTCGAAGTCGCCGGAAGGTAAAAAGTGAATTTCTTTACCGCTCTGATTTTTTTCAGATTTTTGCTGGCACTTTCATTTTTTGGAAAATTCAGAGATATGTAGGAAGACGAGAGAAATCGAATAGAGGAAACTGCAGCTTTGTATCTCGTTTCGTGTTCGAGATATAGCCTCGTGAAGCGGTAAAAAAAATTCGATTTTCACCTTCCGGTGATTTCGAGCGGCCATATCTCGAAAACCAAGGCACGCCTCGACCACAGATTTGCACCAAACGATTTCTTACGCCTTTCTACGTACCCCTGATTTATTTTAGATTTTTGTTAACTTTTGTTTGGCAGAAATGGCCCTCGAAGCTGGGCCGTATCGCTCGAAAAGCGAAATCCTCGGACCTCTCACTTTGACGGCCGATATCTCACTTAAAAACGCCGGAAGGATATCGTGCCACACATCATCGAATTGAAAATTTAATTTGCAATCGATCTAGTACAAGAAAGATGGGGTCATATTTTTATAGAAAAAGTTACCACGATTTATGTGAAGAGATGTCGAAACCGCTTAAATTATGAGTTTTTTGAGGTTATGGCAAAATCCTGATGTGATGGACATCAAAAACATAAAGTGATCATTGTCAGATCCCCAGGCCAGAAAGAATTATTTTTTTGTGTCTGTGTTGTTAAACACTCAGTGTAACGGACGTGTTCTAAGAAATGGCGAAGGATCCACAAGTTGAATTAATCAGTTTAAAAACTCCCGCCACAAAAAATAAATCTTTAAAAAGGAAGAAATTATTTATATTCACCGGCCCGAAACACTGGCTATTTCTTTTTCTGTTTTCTTGTTGGGCCGTGGATTAATAGATTTTAGTTAGGTAGGTAGGTAGATTATTTGCTTTACTACAGATATAGTCCATTGAATGTTACAAAATCTAGTCCGAACCTTGCATTTTGGACAGGACAAGACTTTATTTTTTTCATGTGTAGGGGTGTCCAATGTGAATATAAAATTCGGTTTTCGGAGTTGAAAATCCCCTCATTTAGTCGCCATCTTGAAAAAGGGGGCGTAAATAGTTTTCCGCGATATCTTGAGAACCAACCGTAAGTCTCACGAAAAAAGACTTTTTTTGTAGATACTTAATTGAATTCTCTACAATCTTGGTCTAGATACTTCTTACCGTAAAATTGAGAATGAAAAGGTTACAATTAACAATAGACTAATATTTTTAAGAAAAATATCATTTAAGGAGGTTGAGGCGTTAGACGAAAATAATGAAAAAAATCTGAAATCAAGTTTTTTTAATAGATTTTTATATGACACAATTTTCTGTAAAAAAATCCAAAGTCATTAGGAAACTCATAAAGTTAAAAATTGTAAAAAACCTCATCTAGTTTTATGGAAAATATGTGTCAACCCAGCATGCAAACGGTGCATTTTAACACAAATAACTATATAAAACACACTATGTTTTCTACCACATAGTGGTAGAAAACATAGTAGTGTGTTTTATTTAGATATTTGTGCAAAATGATTAACTACCACAGAGTAACGGCTCCTTCAATAAATGTTTTGGTACATTTTAATTTATAGCAAATAACCAAATAATGTCAGCAGTTCCGAAAACTAACTATGTAAAGCATTTATGTCTTACGCATATTTTAATATTATTTCTAACTTAATTAGTAGTACAGGCAAATTAAGAATTTAGGGTAACAAAAATTAATAAAAGGATCATCTCTGGGATTTAAGTAGGTAATAAGAGATGATGCATTCTTTGCACTTCCAAGTTCCGAGAAAATTCAAACAAATTTGGAAAATCTTTTTGATTTTCGTTTTTTTTGCTCTAGCGGCCAAAATAATGAAAATGGAAAAAGTAGTTCCTAACAAAAGTTGTAGCTCGTCTGTTTCTCCACAAAAAAGGTCTTTACAAATTTTTGTCTTACTTAAGCCGTTTAGAAGATAAATCGAGTTTTCCACATACTTTTAAGCCGCTTCGAAATGCGCGAAAAATGAGAATTCTCCAGGAGTTTCGTACGACCGGGCTCATCGATCGATAATTCTTACTATTCAGAGCCCCTAAAAAATGAAAATAGCAAAATGTAGAGAAAAGTCTCAGCTTTAATGTGGAACTAATCACAAAATTCATAAAAAATTTTATCAGGGAGAGAAAATGTCAGAAGATGGCTTAGTGAAGTTTGAACAGTTGATCCACAGATTTATTCACATCTTTGCCGGGAGTCGTTAGAATGATAATTCATTTTGCTTATATGTTCTTATATAATGATGTATTAATCCAATTAACATTTTATTGCAATTACTTTTGTTGGAAAAATATGCCTTGAGATCAAAGTAGAGGGTATATTTCTCATCGATCAATCTCCTCCAAATTTTGGAGTTCAATTCGCTATATCTTAAGTAATAATAATAGCACAGTCTTAATTTTTGGATTATAAGTAAAATAAAACATGTTCTTTCGAATGACTTTAGAGTTATTTAAATGCGCGCAGTACTTTTTGAATTTGTCTACATTATTCATACACGTTCAGAAAATGCACAATTATACAGTAAAACACATACAACTTATTTGTTTCTTAACATTCTTCAATGAAATTTTCACGAAATATAGATTAAAGTGCGTGGAATCGAATCCATGCAGCGAAAAAGCACCCATTGTTACAGGAGAAATAGGCAGGATACATAAAACTCAAAGATGTGAATAAATCAACTGTATAAAGTTTACTAATCCATCTTCTAACACTTTTTTCTGTATGATAAAAATTTGTATGAATTTTGTGATTAGTTCCACATTAAAGCTGAGACTTTTCTCTACATTTTACGTTGCTTTAATTTTTTTAGCGGCTCTGAATAGTACTAATTATCGATCGATATGTCCGGTCGTACGAAACTCCCAGAGAATTCTCATTTTCCGCGCATTTCGGAGCGGCTTAAAACTATAAGTGGAAAACTGGATTTATCTCCTAAACGGCTTAAGAAAGACAAAAATTAGTAAAGACCTATTTTGTAGAGAAAGAGACGAGCTACAAATTTTGTTGAAAACCTTTTTCTGTATTTTCATTATTTTAGTCGTTAGAGCAAAAAAAAACGAAAATCAAAAAGTTTTTCCAAATTTTTTTGAATTTTTCCGGAACTTGGAAGTGCAAAGAATGCTTCATTTCATTCTACAGGTTATTAACTACTTAAATCCCAGAAATGATTCTTTTATCAATTTTTGCGAGGTTTTTACAACATTCTGCCTTCATTGCCTGTACTATAGGAGAGTTTTAATAATTAAAAAAAATTATTAAACATTAGTATAGTGTTTACGAAGTCAATTGAAACTGGTCAGTGTTAAAGCACAGGACCGTGCGCACTTAACTTGATGTTTTGTCCTATGTATTTAACAATGGTATCGAGAATCGAATAGTAGTTGAAACTGTGCAGGCGAGTCCGAGACTGGCAATGTAATCAGCCTGAATGAACCATCTACGACTGCACTGGTTTAAAGATAATAAAACGGACAGGCCCACTAGCATAAAAAAAACTGGTAAATCGTTTCTCAGCAGTCAACGTGGCCATGGTTTGAGGACGGGTGGCGACGATTGGCTGGCATCCGGGTATTCCTCAATCAGATTGGTCGGTCGGTGTTTGAGTTATATCAGTCATTAGTCAACGTGGACTCGATATTTCTCCAGTGCAGTGCGAAAAATGGTTTTCAGAACAGCTTTGTATCAAATATTCCGCCTAATTCGGTAATAGTATTAGATAATGCTTCTTATCACTCGCGAATATTAAATAAAATACCAAACACCAGTACAAGGAAGACATTTTAAAATTCATGAGAGAAAAAATATGAAAATTCCTGTAAAGGTTCCAATAAAGCGCGAATTACTGAAATGAATAAAAGAACAGAATTTCAAAAGGGAATACGTTATTGATAACTTATCCAATATACACGGTCATACACTTTGGCGGTTACCTCCGTACTATGCATATTTATTCCTATCGAGACGGTTTGAGCAACTTTAAAAGATAGTTTGCAAAAATGTAATGACTCTCCAGCGTTAAGCGCGGTAGTAGTTGATCATATAAAAGAAGTAATAAATGACCTCGACAATACTGATTTATGAAAAAATTTCGTTAAGCATGTAATTAAAAAAGAAAATCAATATCCAACACTACCCCCCATTGCGCCGATTATAATTCAACCGGATAATGATTCCTCTTCAGAAAGTGAAGATTCGGACGCGTCAACTTTTAGCATTTAACTTTGTTACTATATATTTTCAGAGCAAAATATTTAGCTATTATATTAGGTATGAAGTTTACTGTTTTAATTACATTTCTTAGAATATATTTTATTTAGTTGACAAGAAATAATTTAAGTTACTTTATTCTAGAGACATATTTTAATTTTGTTTTTATTTATGTTTTATCTATATATGTATTTATTTTTGTTGTACTGATTCTTTGCTTTGGTTAAGAAACTGACATTTTTATTTTTATTTTAGAAGAAACTTAAATTTTATTTTTACTATTTAACATCCTTGCCCCTCGCCAATCTAACCTGTCCCATTCCCTCATCCCGGCAAGGATATGTTCATACCTTCTCGTTGTTCCTTGCTGAGCAATAACATATTTCAATATAGTATGGGATAACTTTAAAACTAAACCCAATAAATTTAAATATTTAGACATTATATCTAAAACTGACATAATACTTCAAAAATATGTTATTGGATAAATAAACAAAAATAGCCTATCTAATAAACAAAAGATAATAAAAATTAATACAATTTTCAAAAAATTATAACATTTTCTTGTGACAAGCATTTCTATTTACCTCCGCCCATGTACAATAAAGAGTTGCCGACTGTTTTTGCCGATTTTTAGTTTTTATACGATTTCAAATGTGCTCGTATACACTAAAAACTGTCAAATTTCTCTTTTCGTTAATTATTTTTAATTGATTCTTCAATTATTGATTATGATTTAATTTTAATTTTTACTGCTTCTCATTTTTTTTTAATTATTTGCTGAAACAAATTTGTAAAATACATAGATATTACCATAAATTTATGTATTTTTTAATAAGTTTGGACAATACATCCAAAAGTTAGTTCATTAAGTAAAATAATTAAATCTACTTAAATAAGTAATTAATAATAAAAAATGATTTATTTATGCCTTTATGACAATAATTATTGGTATCATCGACTTATAACCTTTTGAAATAATTTATTATGGAAAAGTTTCGATTTCGAATTCGACTTAGTTTTGGTCGGGACTGTAACGCCTCAACCTCCTTAAGGGTTATAACTTTGGTCTTTCATTTTATTGAAAAAACACGTCAGATATTTTTTGTAGATCATTTTATTGAGAACAATTTTCACTACTCGTATTTGAAATATTCAAATACTCCATTCAAAACGTACGAAAGGGTACACGAAAGAGCATCTATCTGAAACTACTTTGACTATACGTTTTTTGAGTGCCGATTAAGAAAATTGGGGTCACGCAATCCTATAATTTGGGGAATACCCCTAAAACCGCAAAAACACCCTTTTAGAGGGTTTTTCGCTATAATTTTAATTAAAATAAAAAATCTTATGAAATCCCCTTTTTTTAATATTAATTTGCAATAGTGGTTAATTTATACCAAATATAGCCAAATTTTATGATTAGGGATAATCAGAATTACTCATACACACACTCAGGCAACTGTTTTATTAGTATTCGGTATTCGAGTTCAGTATGTTATGATATGAAATTTCTGTACAAAAACATTGAATATTAAAAAAATGTATCCAGTTGTACTAACTATACCTATTTGATTAAATCAGATAGGGGCCATCCATTAATTACATCTCACTTTGAGGGGGGGAGGGGGTCCTTAAAGTGTGACAGAGTGTGACAAGAGGGGAGGAGGCGGGTCAAACTTTTGTGACATCACATTATTTACATCTACGTATACCATTGTTTTAATTGAATGGAATTCAAAAAAAAAACTAAAATCAGAAAATTCTACCTCAAAATTTAAAATGTGAGATGTCACAACAGGAGGAGAGGTGTTGACTCGAATGTGACAACCTGTGACATAGGAGGAGAGAGGGGTAGAAAAACCCTAAAATTTGCGTGGCAGAATTAATGAATGGTCCCATAGGTAATTCAATTTAATGTTGTTATATTAATTATTTCTTTTTATTTTAGGCACTTTATGAATTGCAGCTCATCAACATAACAGCCCTTGGAACTGGATATTTATTTTACAAAATCAATCCCATAGCTGGATTTCTGATAGTACCTTATTGTTTATGGTTAGGTTTGGCCACAGCATTAAACTATACTGTTTGGAGAGATAACAAAGATAGCAAACCAAAGATCACAGAGCTTAAAGATAATTAATATTTTAGTTGCAGCTTTTGTACCAAACAGAACAAGTTATTTATGACTAAATTGTACTGTTAATTGTTTTGTAGTTTTTTACAAATTAGTCAAATATAGTAATTTTTTTACAATATTGTTTTAATTACTCACATCATCATCAGGCGCGGGGGTTCACGGGGGGGTTCATATAAAAGAAACTGTCTGATAGCAAGTATATGTATTTGAAATAAACATACAATAAATTTCAAAATACTTCATCCTTAAGTTTAAAAAAATGTATACAGGGTGTCCCAGAACTTATAATCAAACAGGATTTCACTTATGCAAAAAAATTCGCTGATTAATATAATTATTATTATATAATATGTAAATCAAAATTTATTTAGAGCTGTTGTTTTCGAGATATTAGTTAACAAACATTTTCTTGGCTGCAAATTATGTTATTGTTTATTTTAAAAATTCGAATTTTGTAGAAAAAAACTATTGCATTAAAAAAGGTCATAACTTCTTTTTCTTAGTACGTATATTTAAAAATACTATGAAACCGCCTAAGTAGAGAACCATAATAACAAGACTTACTATGAATTTTCACTCAATAATTCCAGTCGTTTCCAAAAGAGTTAGATTTTAAACTACGAAATAGGAAGCGTAGCATAATCTTTAAATTTAAATCAAACTAATTGAGTGAAAATTCATAGTAATAGTCTTGCTATGGTTCTACTTAGGTAGTCTTATAGTTTTTTTTAATATTCGTACTAAGAAAAAAAAGTTATTGTCAAAAATAATAAATATTGTCCAATCGGATGTCTCTTTCTGGAAAATAGGCACTTTTAAGGCTGCGTTTGCACGCCACAGTAAATTGGTATATATATATATATATATATATATATATATATATATATATATATATATATATATATATATATATAGAAATTGAGAACTAATGGTTATGCCGATATAACAGGAACCATAAATTGGCTAGCTATAAGTAGTGATTTTATTATCAGTTGCTGGCAACAGATTTGTGCAGGGCCGTACGGACAGTATTGCGAAGGCTCGACTAGATTTACAGCAGTAAATTGAAAAATGATTCCTATTCTATGTATTAACTTTTGAAATAGGATTTGATGTTCGTAAATAATTAAACAATTAGTAGATACGTTAGGCCGCAGAACCCGCAACTATCTACAAAATCTAATAACGCAGTAATAGTTTCAATTGATGTTAGTTATTGTTTTTTGTGATTTTCTTTTTCAAATTTTATTTTTTAATGGTTATTCATCGGTTTTCGTGTGTAGGTGTTATTCGCGATATTTCACTTTCGGTATGAAAGTAGTCATCATCGGGCAACAAAATTTCGATGTTTTAGGAAAAATCTGAAAAATTCAGGGGTATGAAGTAAGGGGAGAAAAAACGAATGGCGCGCAATGTCGTTCTCAATCTGGGTTCTTTCTCCTCGGAAATTGGAACAGTTTCACTTTTTTCGTGTGTAGGTGTTTTTCGTGATATATCACTTTCGGTGTGAAAGTGGTCATCATTGGGTGACAAAATTTCGTTGTTTTAGGAAAAGTGTGAAAAAAATCGGAGGTAGGTATGAAGGCGAGAGAAATCTAACGGCGCAAACCTCAGCTATGTATCTCGTTTCGTTTTCGAGAGAAAGAGCTGTCAATTTTGTCTAGAGAAAATTACAGCGGTTTATATGAACAGATGTCGAAATCGTATACATTTGTTAGATACTTTACCTTTGAAATTTTGCGAAAAAATAATAGTGTCCGAGGTACGTGGGAAGGCGAGAGAAATCGAATGGCGCAAACCGCAGCTCTTTATCTCATTTCGTTTTCGCGGCTTGGCCTCGGGAAGCGGTGAAAACTATGATTTTTACCTTCCGATGACTTTAAGCGGTCATATCTAGGAAACGAAGAAGCGCTTCCCGGGGCCATATCTCGAAAACGAAATGAGATAAAGAGCTGCGGTTTGCGCCATTCGATTTCTCTCGCCTTCATACCTACCCTTGTATTTTTCACATTTTTCCTGAAGCGTCGAAATTTTTGTCGCCCAATGATGACCACTTTCACACCGAAAGTGAAATATCACGAAAAACACGTACACACTGAAAATTTGACATTTTCCCAGTTTCCGAAGTCCCCTGTTCGGAGAAAGAGCACAAATGGAAAACTCCGATGTCCACTATTCGATTTTTCTCCGCTTACTGCGTATCCCTGTTTCCTAAAACATCGAATTTTAGTCACCCATTGATGACAACTTTTACATCGAAAGGAAAGTTTCACGAATAAAACGTAAACATAAACAAATGTGACAAATTTCCGAGGACCTTATTCGGAAGAAGAAGGCAGATGGAAAACTCAGGTATTCGCCAATCGATTTCTCTCGCCTTCCTACGCACCCCTGATTTTTTTCAGATTTTTCCTTAAACATCGAATTTTTGCCACCCGATGATGACCACTTTCACACTGAAAGTAAAATATCACGAAAAACGCATAAACGACAACCAATGAATAATCATAAAATCATGTTTGAAAAGGGAAATTATAAAAAACCAGAAGAAAACAGTGGAATGACCTTTTGCGTGCTTGAGGAAATGTTGTACTGCTGGATTAGTTATCATTTTCATAGACTAAAATGTCACTTTTGCTCCCAAAAAGAATGTAAACTCTGAGCTCTCCTTCGGGGAAAATAATTGATTATCTACAATTTACACTATTAGAGTATGTGCAAACATAATTTGTCCATACCTATACCACAAGATCAAAGTTCTTTTGAATTCGTCGTGGCATTGATTTTTCACAATCTGGATTAAAAATAGGTACATTTAGTCCCTTGATATAACAAAAATTACTTTTTATAATATTGATATTTTATTGTTAGATATGCTCCTGATTAATATTACCAATATTGTCAAGAGCAGAAAATTCTTATTCATGCTTTAAATAACTTATATTAAAAATTCATATTCATTCATTCATATTTTAGAAATAATGTATATTAAAAGAAACTAAATTTCACCTTGTATGTATATTCAATTAGTATAAAATTATTTGCTTATTCTAAACATAAATTGAAATATAAAACATCAACTATTACAAATAACAAATAATTGCTGACTATCTAGAATAGTTCGAACAGTGAATAGGATTTTATAATTGAGGAAAGGCAATTCAGCAATATTGCAAAGACTGCACTATTGCTATGCCTATGAACTTTGGGTCATTCGATTTTTAGTCTTGGTGAGGTGCAGTGGTGACATATCTCCTTCACAAATGGGTTCAAAACAATTAGCTATAATGTAAGTACAACTTTGTTAAATTTCATTCACCACCTTTATATTGTTACTAGTTAAAAATAAATGTTTTATTTTTCTAAATAACTTCTACCCTCTGATGCTACACCCCTAGTTCGTATGTGGTTTTGGAAAACCATGTATGCAACAATATTACTAACAAAAAGTTATTGAAGATGTAGATTGAACAAGAAATGTAACAATTCAATTGGTAGGTAAATTAAAATTATTTTAAACTCTATTTCAAACGCTAAGTATTAATATCTTATAGGAGCAAATATTATACCGATATTTAACTTTTTTTCACATTTAATATATTTACTCTAGTACGTATCATATTTTATTTGTATTCAAATGGCACTCAAATATTTTTGATTCCCATTAAAGAATATACAAAATTAATGACGAATTACGGTCAATTGAGCAGTACATTCGCGTGTAATAATCCAAAGGAAAAACTTAGTTTCATTTAGTATTCAAATATAAAATATAAAACGTACTAGATTTAAGTTAACTAGTTCTAATAATTAAATCAAATCTGAATTTTGTTGGTTTGTTTTTGAGAACAATATGTTGAAAGATTTACAATTGTGAACGAGGTAGTTTGACATTGGTAACAGCCTAAGTTCTTGGACTTCCTCTGTATAAGAGCTTGCAGAATCTATTTGTTTTTGTGTAACGAAGGTAGTAGAGAGAAATGTGGTAACAATGAAGTCAAATTAATTTCCTGTAACTCGCATAAAATTATTATTTTAGCGATGTTCAAAATTCATTATATTAAAAATAGTATGTCCAATCTTCCTTTCTATGTGTTAAGCAGATAATTATCATAATATAAACATTTAATTCAAACGTTTTTGGAGTTGAAAATTTATTAATAAATAGTGATTTGAACTCGGTCAGTATTCATCTGACTATTTTAAATAACTAAGTTTCAGGTTTCCTCATAATATCCAATGTACCTCTTTAATTTTTGAAGGGAGTCATGGCGCCCCTGATCATCATTGGACATTTTACATTCTTGTTACTTTGGAAACTTGCGATTTAACAATTCTCTATTACCTAAAAAATTCATTCTTCATTAATTCTTTATCAAAATTTAAAAAAATGCTTTGTACATCGTTTCATTAATTTAAACCTTTAAGTGTTCCACTATTGTAAGTGTTCTCTTTCATTTATAAAACAAACAGTTTTCCTCCTTTTAAAGCATCTGCAATGGTATGTATACAAAACTTTCCTCTTTGTGTAGCACCTTTTTACTTCCTTCGTCACGTACCGAATAGAAGTATTGTAATGGCGAAAAATCACTCTCTGAGATTTCTTCGGATTTTCGTGTTTCAGTGTTTCATGTATATTGTTATGTATTACACCCCCTTGGAACTGGAGATTGATACGCCTTGGCCTACTAATAGTGACTGGAAACTTGTAGAAAGAGATAGTTTTCTAGACTGTGGAGAAGATTCTCGATTGTTTCTGGATGGATCTAGAAGCTATTTCAGAGTATATAAGGCGCGATTACCAGCGCAGAGAAGAAGTTCATTAAAAAGAAGTTTACTAAAGTGAAGTTAAAGCGAAAAAGTGAGGTTAAATATAAAGTAAACAAAGTGTAAAGGTTATTTAAGAAGTTTTGTATAATCAGTAAATTATTAAATAAAGTGTTTATCTCTTGTTGAAATTATTTTAGAACCCACGGATTCATACAGGGTGTTTCCTAAAAGGTGGAAAACACGCAACAATATTATGAAAATTAAGAGCTTTCCTTTCCGTCAATTTGCCTGTAGATCTCTTGTCTGTCTGTCTGACTGTCTGTTGGCGCTATATCTGCAAAAGAATTTGATGGAGAATAATAACATTTGGTAGATAGATAATGCTTCTCCAAACGTAGAAGTGGGATGTATTTTCAGTAAAAATATGATGATGGGCCCACTAATGAGAAAGTGTGGTGGATGACAATAATATTTAGCAGCTTAACACAATAATCAAGGAGGAGACCTGTTGTACGTTTAGTGAAAAATGTACAGGGTGGACACTCAAAAGTTATTTTCACAAAACCGAAATGAAAATAGAACATTAAAATAAAATTAAATAACTCGGAAACTAAAATCAAGTAATAATTATCAAGAAATAAATTATTCTTATTAAATTACAAAAATAGAACATTAAAATAAAATTAAATAACCGTCAGAAACTAAAATCAACTAATAATTATCAAACAATAAATTAATGAAGTAAGGATTCAAACAAACCACCTTCTTGTGCCAAACAATAGCCAAACCGATTACACAATGAACCTCTCATATCATTGAGTTGATTTGGAGTAATGCTTGCACAAAGTTGGATAAGTTTTTCCTGTAATTCAACTAAATTATTTGCTCGTTCAAACGCATGTTTGTACGCGGTTTCCTTTAAAAAGCCCCACAGAAAGAAATCATGGGGTGCCAGATCAGGTAACCTGGGGGGCCATTTTATCATTCTCCTCGTAGCTATTAAACGATTGGGAAATGTTCTTTCCAGAAATTTAATAACAGTTAAGGTATTGTGACTTGGGCAGCCGTCTTGTTGAAACCAAATGTCAAAGTTTACAGGAAGATTTTGAACTGCAGGAATTATTTGGTTTTGCAAAAGCTCTAAATATTTATTGCCATTTAAATTGCCATCGGTTGGCAGTGGGCCTATAATATAATTGTCTAAAATTCCCGTCCAAACGTTCAACTTTTGAGGATACTGAGTTCGGACAGCAACACTCAAATGTTTATTTTTTCGAGACCAATATCGTACTACCGATGGATTGTGTTTCCTATGTAATGAAACGGACTTTATTTATCATGATTTCACAAAATTCCATCCTTTTGAAATTATCCTCGGGAAATATTTCTTGCGTTGTTTGAACTTTAAAGCAACTGTACCCATTTCTTTTCAAAATATTTCTTGCAGTTCTTTCCTTCATGTCAACTTCATCAGTAATTTGTCTGCTAGAACAAGGTTCACTAGTTTCAAGAAGTGCACAGACATTAGTTCCGCGAATTTCACGTTCTTCGCTCATTTGTTGATGACGGGGTTTGGGTTGACAGCATTTTTTACAATAATTCACGACACACCCGAAATTCTCAAATTTTTTAATAATGTATGAAATTATGCTGGCTGAGGGGATTGATCTGTCTTGATGTGCCACAGTAAATAAATTTATTGTATCATCAGTGGAATGGCCCCCGAAGTACCACTTCACAATAATTTGCAGTTGTATAAACACACGACATTTTAATAACGAAATTGAGATTAATTTATTTTATTTCCGCACGTCTAAATAGCTACGCTATTAAAAGCAGAATGGGTGCGCTTGCGCTGTTCCGCTGTTCTCAACTCGTCGCGGTCAAGCAATGGCGCTATTGTTTTATACCAATGCCTGCATTGTTCTACGACAAAGCGTGGTTTATCTGCGCAGAAACAAGTTTACGTACCTAAAACTAAATTTGCTGAATCTGTATTCTAGAAGCGAAGGCCTCAGGTTTTTTATAATATTTTCGATCCCCCCACCCCTTACTCTTTTAGAGTTGATAAAATTAAATTTAGATTTTCACTTTAAATCTGGTACACGTATGTATTATAACGATATCTGAAACTAGATTATATTTTGTCATGATTGCGTTGAAGAAGTGGGAGGTAAGTAGAGGTAAATAGGGAAAAATAAGTAAAGCAAGCTGGTAAAGTACAGAAACTTGAAATTCGGTATATGTACTAGAAACTAAGGCCTCCGATTTTTTAATAATATTTTTCAACCCCCCATCACTCTTACTCCATTATTAAAGGGGTTGATAAAATAAAATTGAGATATTTACTTGACTATAACGACATCTGGAACTAGATTATATTTTGAGATGATTCCGTTGAAGGGTTGGGAGTTAAATAGAAGTAAATAGGGGAAAATAAACAAAACAAGCTGGTAAAAGTACAGAAATTTGGGATTTGGTGTATATGCTAGAAACCAAGGCCTCAGATTCCTGATCTTTTTCAAACCCCACCACCTCCACTCCATTATTAATGGGATTGATAACATAAAATTGGGATATTAATTTGAAAGTTAGTACACGTATATATTGTAACGACATCTGATTGAAAGGATTCCATTGAAGGGGTGGGAGTCGGTAGGTTGTGAATAGGGGAAAATAAGCAGGGTAAACTAGAAACTTCATTTTTAACGTATATGGTAGAAACCAACGCCTCAAACTTTTCTATGACATCTGTCCCAAATATTATTAAAATTCTATGACCAATAATTTCCACGTACTAGAGTGCAACATATGTATTATAACGACATCTGAAACCACATTGTATTTTGAGATGATTCCGTTGAAGGGTAGGGAGTTAAATAGGGGAAAATAAGTTAAGCAAGCTGGTATGAATACAGAAACTTGAAATTTGGTGTATGTACTAGAAGCCACGGCCTCAGATTTTTTTTTTACATTTTTCACGCATCGAATTAATAATAATAATCGAAAATTAATGAAACGCGTTTGCTAATGGTTCCTAAAAATAAAAGTAAACAGAAACAGTTCTGTATTAGCGCACTATAGCTGGAAGGTCGTAGAATTTATAGTACCTGCGACCCGTCCCTCGTTCAAGTGTATGGTGCATGGAGAGCAACATGGGCAATATAAACAGCCAGTAGGCCAGATGTGAATGAAGGGAGATAAGTTATTTTGTTTGTTTATTGTAGCATTAGCATTGGTTTATTCATCTATCTCTTTATTAAAATTTAAATAAGAAATGGAGATTAAAATTGAAAAGGTAGTAAACATAATATATAGGTGACGAAATAGAAAATCTGCCCGGAATTGGAAGGCGGAAATTGAAACCGGTTGTTTCAAAGAAACGACATACCTACAGGGTGAGCAAACTATCCATTCCGACCTTTTTTCTCATAACGCGCAAAAAATATTACCACGAGATAAGGCCCTTTCCAGCAACTCCACCGTACATGGATATTTACCTATAGAACGGGAAATAAATAAAAACAAAAAAAATAAAAAATAAAAGCTGCCAGATTCAGAAACAGAAGAAACAGAAAACGATGGATAGATGGAAACTTAAAAGAAGCATGGAAACTGAAAAGAAGCATCTCGCAAACACCTGCACACCCCAGCCGATGATGACAGATGGAAACTTAATAGAAGCATGGAAACTTAAAAGAAGCATCTCACAAACACCTACACTTTCCATGCTGTATTCCCACCTCATGCGTCATGCGGCTCTTGCTGCTGACAACAAGCCTGCCCAATGTCCAACTCGGCGTATGCAGCCGATCCGGCGGTATATAAAACATTCGAAATTTGGTTCCGGCACACGGTTTGGCAGTCCGTTGGGCGGGTTCGACAGACGACCAAGCTGCGTGTTGGAACGAACCTCCATGGATGCCCGGAATCGGCAGCAATGCCCACCTTACGCTGGCAAATCAATCAATCAATCAAATCAATCAAGTACACGTTATTATATTTAGTTTAGATTTATCTCCAGGTGATTCTGAGATGGTTAGCGAAATGCGTCTCGAGCCACTCTCAAAAACTCGAGAACCATTAAAATAATTTTATTGCAGTAAACGGAATTTTCTTAAATGTCAAGGGGGACGCATTTTAACGAGAAAAAGTGTGATCCAAAACTCACCCAATCACCCCCAGCCACCCCAAGTTTATAATTTCAAATGGCACACCTAATTTGTTTCATGATTTCTAATAGCAGATTTTTTTTGGAATGCAATCGCAAAAAATTGTGTGACCTTGAAGAGGGAAAATTTTGAAGAGAAATGCAAAATGAATTTTTATAAAAAAGTGATAATAGCCATAAAAAGCTAGGTAATGTGATATTACATTTGGAAGGCGCACACTGGCAATTGGCGGCATGTTAAAAAATCACCATTGCCCTACACTACCCCCACTTCAAAATTATTTATTGTGATACCTACCAACTTTATTGAACTTTTAGGTAATTATTATTGTAAACATGAAACGCAACATAATGTTCAGACTCATAAGTTGGTTTACTAACCTCATAATAAGTGTTCGAAATGTTCGCTATTTCTGTCCATACAGTGATATAGCGGGTTTTCGAATTCTTCTCGCGCTTTCTAAAATACGGGACTCGGAATTGATCTACATTCCTACGTAGCTCGTTGCCGAAAGTCTGCAATCTTTTCGGGCCGAATTTTGTATACTTAAGGTGATCCCATAGAAAAAAATCTGTGCTGATCAAGTCAGGGATCTAGCTAGCCACTCAATAGGTCATCATCGTCCGATCCATCTATTTGGGAACCTGTCGTTGAGCCATGGGCAAACCGTCTTGCGATAATGAGGTGGAGCCCCATCTTGCTAAAAGTAGAACAGTTCTTCACTTAAAATCAAATTCCTCTCTTCGTCACGCTGATTTTCCAACGCATCTACAATTAAAGGGTCAATAACGTTTTCCAATAAATCGAGGTAAATATCGCCATTCATATTTCCGTCAATGAAGACTGGGCCAATAATGGTATCCCCAAATATACCCGCCCATACATTCAGCTTCACGGATAATTGACCATGATCTTCTCTGAAAATGTGGGGGTTTTCATCACTCCAGTAGCGACACTTATGTTTATTCACAAATCCATTAAAAAAAATATGCACTCATCACTTAAACAAATATTTTTTATTAAGTTTCTATTATTGTTAATCATATTTGTCATCACTTCACAAAAGTCATTTATGTGGTTGTAATCGTCTTCACCAAGCTCTTGATGGATCTGACGTTTGTAGAGATGGAATTTGTGTAGTTTCCTTACCTTCCGAACTGAACTATACGAAAGTCCAGTAAAACGGAAACTTTCCGGAGTGAATTGGTAGGATCCATACTGAAGTGCCCTAACACTTCAATTTCAGCCTCATCCAAAACGTTGCGATTTGTTCTCTTTCTGTTTGCCACAATTAGTTTCCTTGAATTTTGCAACTAATTCTGTTACATAATTATGATGCACATTTTTACCTGCATTCCGCCGATTAAAAGTATTGGCCATTTTCCGAACGGGCTCTTTTTTAGTACCATAAATCAAAATCATTTATATTCTTTCAACGAGAGTGTAAACCATTTTGAAAATTATCTTAAACTTTTAAAACCACTACTGAGCGTTGCGATGCACAGTAAAACTTTGAAAATAAATTAGTGCGTGTACGATTCAGTGCAACAAAAACAAAACAGAATAGGCCTGCCACACGTGATATTAATCTAATCAATGTAAAAAAAAATAGCTAGGAGTGACTGGAGAAACGATTACAGAATTTTCTTACTTTATTAAAATAATTATTCCCACTTACATTCAGGAAGACAAATAATAATCAATGTGATAAAAAATAATTCAAAGAAATATTTGCCCCCCTTACCTTCAGTATGCATTTGTATATTGTCCAGCTAGTATTATCGGTAAACTACCTTGTAAAGAGACTTTTTTGTCAGATTTTTTATGTCTGCTACTTCGTTTTACACAAATAACAAGTGACGCTTTTAATTATTGTAATAAATCCTAGGTAGTCTAATAAATTGGCGCCAACGAAACCGTGTGTGTTTATTTACAGCAGTTTCTACTCTGTCCTCGTCTAGGGTGCATCAAAGCTCTCCTTGTCCTTCCCTCAATCTCATTGATCGCGGACGCCTCCTTTATAATTGGAACATTTCAGTAGGCGTCAATTTTCTTCATCTCGCCCAGCCGCCGCTAGAGGCCGTTAGGAGCATAAATTTGAACATAGAAATTATTAAACTTAATTAATTTATTTCTGATTTCGGGATATTTTTATTATGCGTGTCTCGGCCTAAATCGGCCAATGGCGCTTAAGTGCTCTTTTTAGAAAGATAAGAATAATTAGGTCACTAAATACATGAATTCCCTAAATTCTACAATTCAAATCAAATAATTTTATTGGTGCTTGCAATAATATTATCTATTTCGCTTGATAACTAAATTAATATTTGATATATATCATTTCTTTTTTCTGAAAATGCTTGGGTACATTTTGCATGATTAACTATTTTATCAAAAATTTTTTATATACATTGATATAACCGAATAAACATGAGGTCACGTTTTTGAGAATAACTGCAAAATTTTAGAATCAAAAATTATGAAAAAATTTGCTCGTACAAAAAATGCCGTGCTTTATTGGTATCTAAAATATTAGAATACATAATACATAATACATAAATTTTTCATTTTTTTCCACTCCGTTTCTGAGACATTCGTGGTTAAAGTGAGTGGTCGATACATTTGAATCGTATATTAGTTACGTTGAATGAGGAATTTCTTTCATATTTGACGTTAATGACAGATTAAGAATTAAGGTTTTATTCGTTACGTTATACATTTATTTTCACTACAATGCAATGTCACAAGTTAGTGACACCCATATAGTACAGGCAATGAAGGCAAAATGTTGTAAAAACCTAGCAAAAATTAATAAAAGGATCATCTCTGGGATTTAAGTAGTTAATAACCTGTAGAATGGAATGGTGCATTCTTTTTACTTCCAAGTTCCGGGAAAATTCAAAAAAATTTGGAAAAACTTTTTGATTTTCGGTTTTTTTGCTCTAATGGCTAAAATAATGAAAACACAGAAAAAAGTTTTCAACAAAATTTGTAGCTCGTCTCTTTCTCTACAAAATAGGTTTTTACCAATTCTTGTCTTACTTAAGCCGTTTAGGAGATAAATCCAGTTTTCCACTTATAGTTTTGGGCCGCTCCGAAATGCGCGGAAAATGAAAATTCTCTGGGAGTTTCGTACGCCCGGACATATCGATCGATAAGTATTACTATTCAGAGCCGCTAAAAAAATGAAAGCAACGTAAATTGTAGAGAAAAGTCTCAGCTTTAATGTGGAACTAATCACAAAATTCATACAAATTTTTATCATAGAGAAAAAGTGTTAGAAGATGGCTTAGTGAACTCTATACAGTTGATTTATTCACATCTTCGAGTTTTATGCATCCTGCCTATTTCTCCTGTAACAATGGGTGCTTTTTCACTGCGTGGATTGAATTCCACGCAATTTAATCTCTATTTCGTGAAAATTTCATTGAAGAATGTTAAGAAACAAATAAGTTGTGTATGTTTTACTGTATAATTGTGCATTTTCTGAACGTGTATGAATAATGTAGACAAATTCAAAAAGCACTGCGCGCATTTAAATAACTCTGAAGTCATTCGAAAGAATATGTTTTATTGTACTTATAATCCAAAAATTAAGACTGTGCTATTATTATTACTTAAGATATAGCGAATTGAACTCCAAAATTTGGAGGTGATTGATCGATGAGAAATATACCCTCTACTTTGATCGCAAGGCATATTTTTCCAACAAAAGTAATTGCAATAAAATGTTAATTGGATTTATCATTATATAAGAATATATAAGCAAAATGAATTATCATTCTAACAACTCCCTGCAAAGATATGAATAAATCTGTGGATCAACTGTACAAAGTTCACTAAGCCATCTTCTGACACTTTCTCTCCTTGATAACATTTTTTATGAATTTTGTGATTAGTTCCACATTAAAGCTGAGACTTTTCTCTACATTTCATGTTATTTAAATTTTTTTTAGGGGCTCTGAATAGTAAGAATTATCGATCGATGAGCCCGGTCGTACGAAACTCCTGGAAAATTCTCATTTTTCGCGCATTTCGAAGAGGCTTAAAACTATAAGTGGAAAACTCAATTTATCTTCTAAACGGCTTAAGTAAGATAAAAATTTGTAACGACCTTTTTTCTAGAGAAAAGGACGAGCTACAACTTTTGTTGGGAACTTCTTTCTCTATTTTCATTATTTTGGCCGCTAGTGCAAAAAAACCGAGAATCAAATAGTTTTTCCAAATTTTTTTGAATTTTCCCGGAACTTGGAAGTGCAAAGAATGCATCATCTCATTCTCCAGGTTATTACCTACTTAAATCCCAGAGATGATCCTTTTATTAATTTTTGTTACCCTAAATTGTTAATTTGCCTGTATTAATATTGAAATGTTACCGTCCACTTTATATCTACCAAACAAAATAATATAAGGGGAGTCGAAAAACCCACTAGAAAATTTATCTCAAATTATAATTATCTTGCTAAGTGTTGAACATCACATATTATAGACACAAAAATCATGGAAAACGGAATATATTAGCACATTAAATAATTTTGAAGTGAGGGTCGTTTAGGGTAATGGGGATGTTTTTAACATGCCTGCAATTGCCAGTGTGCGCCTTCCAAATGCAGTATCACATTACCTAAATTTTCATGGCTTTTATCACTTTTATATAAAAATTCAGTTTTTTGCATTTCTCTCAAAAATATTCCTCTTCAAGGTCGCACTATTTTTTACGATTGCATTCCAAAAAAAATTCTGCTATTAAAAATCGATGAAAAAAAATACATGTGCCATTTAAAATTATAAACTTGAGGTGGCTGGGGGTGAGTTTTAGATCACTCCTTTTCTCGTTAAAAGTGTCCTCCTTGACATTCTAGAAAATGCCGTTTACTGCAAAAAAATCTTTACGGTTCTTAACGGTGGCTCGTTTTCAAAAAATCACCCGGTATAAAACTGACTGAAGATACCCACTTTTATATAGTTGCCCACCTTATTTCTTACAGGGCAGTTTTATATTTTAGAGCGCATATGTACTGTCTTTTGTTAACAAATGCGTTGTTTATATTACCTAGACATCTAACAAAATGAAAATGGGTATGCATGCACTTACATAGGGAACGTGATTTACATCTCAATGAAAATTAATAAATATGTAACACCCAAGGTAAATTGTTTATAATTAACGAGGCAATAAATTAAAAGATAGTTACTTAATTTTATTCACATAAAATACAGCTGATGTTGACGTCATTTCAATCCTAAAAATGTGCAACTAGTTGCAAGTAAGTAGGTACTAGTAGTTTCGTATTATTTATCCTTCTCTTGATATAATAAAATGCAGAATTTCAAGATATATCCCATTTTTTAAACATGTCGTATAAACATATGTTTTTAATAAAATACTGAGTACTCGGCCATCAGTGACCGAACCAATAATATCTGAGGAATATTTATTGCAGAAAAATACTAAGATTTTCTTTCTTACTTATTTACTTGGAGGACACTGGAGACTTAAAATGAAAATACTGTTATACTGGAGATGATACGCCTATGCCTACTAATAGTGACTGGAAAGACTCTAGAAAGAGCCATGGACCTTTCTAAAGTGTGGTGGAAGAAGATTCTGGTTCAATCTAGAGGTAATTTCAGAGTATATAAGGCGCGATTACCGGCGCAGAGAAAGGAAGTTTATTAAGAAGGCAGTTTTTTTGGTATCAAGGAGTGTGTTGTCTCACTAGGCCCCTTAACTGGGTTTACCGTGGTGAGGTGACACACACCAGGGACGGCTGACGCGAATATAGTGCTTTGGCCCTAATAGCCTATCACCGTCCAAGACCGTCCACCAGCTTCACCAATGCCCCTTCGGAGGTGCTGGTAAGCATGTGGTGAAGAACCACACCCTGCACGAGGTGACACTGCTTAAACAAAAGGCGGCGGATCTAGACCGGTCAATAAATATCGTGCCGAGGGCTGAATGGTACCGGGGTGATGGTACCTCAAACGATGCCTATGGGAAACCGGGCGACCTCTCATAGTATTTAGCCTTGCCCCCGTAACAGGCTCTGCGGGGGTCGACCACATTTCCTGTTTACTCGTGGGTTCAAAAATGAATTACACACAAGTAATGAAGAATACAAGGCGAATAGAACATATTAAAAGAAAAGAATTGTTGGATGAACCATAAATTGAAGAGAAAAGAAAATAAGAAAGTTACAGGATCGTGGAGCGAATAGGGGTGCTGGGTGGGCGAAAACATGTAAAGAGAAGAATGCATAGAGGTAAATTTGTTCGTTTGAAATGTAATTTTGAAAAATAAAACAATGATTTATTTGCATTTATTTTGACGAAAGTCAAGGACGTCTGAAGAAATTCAGCAGGCCGTGTATACGAGAAGGGCAAAGAAAAATCATGCATTTTTTGTAAAAATAAACATTAAAATCGCTCTGGCACAGATCAATAGTGTAGAATGGAAACAAGAAAATAAAATTTAAAAAACGTATTTTTCTGAAATATGACCTATATTCCCTACGGACAAGTACAATTTATTCAATCATAGTAAACGATAATATCCGAAGTAATAAACGAACATTTCCGAACTAGTACAATCTATGTTACAATGTCAAATTTCAACATGGAAGTCATATTCAACATGTAAAAACATTGTGGAAATACATAAATATTTATCTTTCAACCATTAATTGTGATCCTCATCCTCACCTAAACTGACTCGCAAGTAAACTGGTACTTCATTGTTATAGAGCTCAAGTAAAAAAAACAAATTATCTTACAACGAACTAAAGTGCACCTGAGCTCATATTTGTAATATTGGTAATAAACAACATATATATGTAAAGTATAATAAAAATAATAATAATAAATAACCTCTTTCACATGCCTACTCAGATAGGTTGACTAGTAGCTCAAAGCTTATAATATCTTATCCGGCCTCAGGTGGTGAAATTATAGAAATTTAGAACTAAACCCATAAAACCACTAATAGTGATTAGTGAACATTACGCAAAGTTCGGCAGTCGGCGCAGATGGCGCCACTAGAACATACAGTAAACACACCGCCATGGTGCACCCCTTCGAGCATATATGCTCGAAGGTGCACCCTGTTCTGTGAAAACGTCACAAAACGTACATATTAAATTAGTTTTTTAATTAATATTCTTGCACCTGTACTGTACGTTTGTGATATTATGGCATCCTATTCCTTTTTTCAAAATACGCCTCTGGTGTTTTCTAGTGCTGAAAATAAGATTAAAGGTTATATGCTCAGAATAAAATCATATTTGGTTGTCTTCCGTGATAAAAGTGAAGGTTATTCGGTAATTGCAACTATCTTACCTGAAAACTTTTCAATGTTGATGAAATCTTCGGATATAAAATGTGCTGAACACATTTTAGAGTGTTTCTTTGCCCGAAAGTATTTGCAACCTGTTGCCGC
Organism: Stenurella melanura; assembly: GCA_963583905.1. Lineage (NCBI taxonomy): Eukaryota > Metazoa > Arthropoda > Insecta > Coleoptera > Cerambycidae > Stenurella > Stenurella melanura. Next base: position 70,353,471 of record OY757312.1, on the reverse strand, counting down.
TTCCCATAGTTTTCGAACGTTGGGCGGCAATATTATAGGTTTGTTCCAACAAGGTTTTATTGCACCGATTCCGTATCAGTTCATGAATTCACTAATACGCAGACGCTAATATAGGATTTGTTCGTAACTAGTTCAGAATGCAAATAGTAGGATGTTGGAACTTGGAACAATTGAACAATCTTCTTTTTAATCCGAGACGACGCAATGTGGTTGTCTCTGTCTCTGGCAACAACATACGAACGAACATAACCACAGAGTTTCAGAATTTAGGGGACACCTATAATGTTTACCGTGAGTTAACACTTTTACCGCTAGACGGAGCAGCACTACTTTTAAACAAAAATAACAGCATTAGTATAGTTTCCTAATTGCGATATACCTTGTTAATTCTGGCGACATCTATCGGAGAAGGGCTGAACTTGCCTAAAAGACTGTAGCAATTGTCTTTATAGTCATTTGATTGGGTTCGGTGCTATTCCGGTAGGTGTCACTTATAGGTTATTTGCTCAACTTATTATAGATGGCGATAAAATATAGCATTAGAACTGGGACTCAGAAATCTACTGAAATCTACTAAAATTATTAACTTATCTACTAAAATTCTACTGCCCACCCTCACTTTTCTTGAAAATCTACTAGTTTAGTAGGCAATCTACTTAAAACTGCAACACTGTGTGCTATAGTGCTGCGTGCTGCACTCTGGTGTCGAAACATTGCCGTAATGTTCACCATTCACTGTGTATAGTTGCCTTCATTCGTTTAGCGCAGGTAAAAAAAGCTGTAAAAAACCGACCATAAATTTGGCTCCTTAAGATAATTGATGTCTCACAGAGCCGTACCTAAAATTTTTGTGCACACTGATAGAAATTTAAATCTGTTGAGCAATGATGAATTTTGAGTCTAAATTAGAATTATCAAATATATTCTCTTATTGCTCAGTTTCAGCAATAACAATTTAATCTACTGAATTATTATTGTTGCCAAGCAAGGACCACGAGGAGATACGAGCAATTTCCTTGCCAAAAAATGTGGGTTTAGAGTTAAGGTTATTGCTATTTAAATCAATAATCCTAACTTGATCTAATTGGCCCAGATTAAATAAATATATAGGTTCCAATTCTAGAAATCAAATAAACAAATATTAAATAAATAAATTTAATTCTAGAAAACAAATAAACAATTATTAAATAAATAATTCAATTCTAGATGAGAACTTCGAGCAACTTCGACATTTTTTTGTACGTTGCAAATATTCATTCATTACGCCACAGTACAATTCTGTTGCTTTTCCACAATACTTACTCTTTTATGAATCACTTTAAAGTTAAATCCTGTCTTTAAAGCGCCGTTGCCTAAGTGTTTCGGTGTTTGTTCACTAAATCACACTACACCTGTTGTTTTCAGTTCCATATGTACTGATTGTATATATACTGTTGGTATCTCATTTTTCTTATACTTACTGTAAATTAAATCTCTTAACTTCACCACAGACGATTCTAATGCTCGTGATTTTCTTTTGTCCGATATTTTAGCTTTTCATCGATTATATGGTCTTTCCTTAATTAATTTATAAATAGCTTGTTCTGGAATTTCTGTTAAGTAGGTGGTCTTTTCCACAGCTCCGGTTTCTCCTTCACTTTCTTTTATATTTTTATAAACATTTTAAAACTACTTTTTGGGTATGTTCACATAAATGTTGTCTAGAAACTTTCTTTGTAATTTGCTAGCTGTTAACAATTCCCATACTTTCCTGTCATTATCTGCTAGTGCTAGGTAAAGAACCTTCCCAAGGCCTAAACATTTTCACGATATTATTTTACCACAGCCACTTATAAGCACAAAACACCCGAATAATTCACTACGTACCCGCCAAAATGTTTATAAAAAAACACAATTGCATAAAACACATGCAAAGGATGATGTACCTGTTATTAAAGTATATTACCCTTTTAAGCTCTTACAATCTAAATATAATGTAAACACAGATCACCAACTATATTTTATAAAGCACATACAAATATATATTCTTAACTAATATGGGGTTAATTTGAAATTCCGTGACACTGACAGTATTAAAAGTTCACTCTGTCGTTCCCGCTAGGTCGTAAAATATTTTCTGTAGGGGCGAGTTGGTATAAATATGAAGAAATAAATAAATAAATTAAATAATTGGAGCAGGTGTGTTTTCGTCAATTTGTTACTTTAATCGCATTCCAAAACATACTTTATGTGTGAATAATGATGTTTTATGTATTAAGTATATAGTGTAAAATATTTAATATTTAATATGTTATAGAGGAGTTAGCTCGAAAATCGGCATGCCCTGATCGATCTCCCCTCAGTGCTGTAGTATATAAGTATAAGCGGCACAGCTTTGAGGGTTTTATGTGCATTAAACGAATGAAGACAACTGATATGAGCCACTGTTTACACCCTGACCTGCTTACTCGTATAAGTCTAAAAATACTCTGTGATGGCTGACATAATTTTCTATGTTTTAGTGCATTTTAAATAGGCGTATTTTAAAGAGTTGTCTTGTATTTTCATATTTTCTATCTGTATACTGTATTTAATTCTGGATTATTTCCTGATTCGCGATATTATACTAAGTAATTAGTTTCAATAATTATGATCTACCTGTTTTAAATTCACATTCACTGAAATATATCTACTATCCATCGTAATTTCAAAATTTTATATTCGCAATCTCATCGCATATGCACCTTCTGTTAAGTAATATTAATAACCTCAGATACAGAATTTATTACAGTTTTTTTATGATATGAAACGTTACATTATATAAATATAGTGCCAACAGCAAAACTGCTGTTTAGTTCGACTCGTAGAGTGGAATTAAAATTAATTAATGCTAATTTAGGCTACTTATTACTATAGCTAAATTTATGGAAACACGACTTATTATACCCACATTTATATTTATGTATTACTTGATATTAATGCATCATTTGAAGTGAATTATTAATATTACCGATACTAATGATGAATGAAATAGTTCGGAAGCCAAACCAAAAAGAAATATAGTGTATTATTATATGAGCGATTATAATAGCCATTATTCACGAAGATAATGTTTGATCTCACGATCCCTAGGTGAGTGGCGCAAATCATCTGAGTGAATAATGGTCATAATCGTGAATGTAATACTGTGTTTTTTCTACACCTATTAGACAAATAAATTAGACTGAAATTTGATATAACATTACTCGTAAAAAGTGCATACGTTGGAAAATAACAATTTGGCTACACAGTTATTGGTTGTCACTCTGTCAGCGAGTTGATTGTCATCTGCAGCAAGAGTTGATCACAGTCGATTTACAGTATCATCGAATCGATGAAACAGTGATTTTTGACTTTGTATTTGTGATTGGCTCGATACACTGAATTATAAATCGATATTTCACTACAGTGAATTATACATAGGTACGATTTTGTACCAAAAAGTTCTGATAATTGTCATATGATTAAATAGGTGGAAAAAAGCATTGTTGTTCGGTCAATTTTACAGGGATTTCCAATTTATTGTCACCTAAGAAACCACTGATGTTGATTGGCACGCAATTATTCTATAGAATACCTTAATCTACACCACTGGTTAAATTATCATATGGTACAGACTGCCAACGATGAAGTAAACTTGTTTTACTGGTTGCCTATGATCGTATAATGTATTTTCAATATTTGTGAAGTAATTGCAATGTAACAATTTGCCCATGGAACTAAAAGATATCTTGATCACGATTACCAATCACAATGAAAATTCCCATCCAAACTATTTCACAATAATTTTAACCACAACAAAACCATCAATATTAAAATTATTCTAACGGCCTTCCAGTTTTTGAAATTGGCGCTGAACAGACGCAGACGCATCACAACAATGAAATTTGCGCAAGGAAGTCATCCATTTTCTTTTCACTTGCACCGGTCAGGAAGCACATGTGCTTTGTTAATAATCCATCAAAAAGACCGTATAAGATTTTAAAAGATTGATAGAGTTCGGTTGACAGTAGTGTTGTGAACTTTTAAAAGTGATTTAGAAAAATATTCACAAAATGAATACCGAAAAATTGAAAAAGTTGCAATCTCAAGTAAGGATTGGCGGTAAGGGTACCCCACGACGCAAGAAGAAGGTTGTTCATTCTACTCAAGCCACAGACGATAAGAAGTTGCAATCATCATTAAAAAAATTGTCGGTGAATACGATTCCAGGCATAGAAGAAGTAAATATGATTAAGGATGATGGTTCAGTAATCCATTTTAATAACCCCAAAACACAGGCTTCCTTAGCTGCTAACACATTTGCCATAACTGGTCACGGAGAAAATAAACAAATCACAGATATGTTGCCCGGAATTTTAAGTCAGTTGGGGCCAGAAGGCATTACTCAGCTTAAACGGTTAGCTAACACAGTGGCCAACTCTGGTGGAGTAGGTAAAATTGTCCCTGAAGACGAGGAAGACGTGCCAGATCTAGTAGAAAACTTCGATGAAGCCTCGAAATCAGAAGTTGCCAAGAAAGAAGGAGAAGAAATAATTAAAATCGTGTGTTAAGCTTTAGCCATGGGCCGAAAAGAGGTGCATAAGTTTACTCGCTCTCATAATTTTCTGTTCGGAGAATACATTTTGATATATTTATGATGTGTTAACTAATCTACCAAAACTTTTTGTTAAAAATTAGAACCTTGTGTATAGAATATTTCATAGGAAATATAAAAATATTCTAATACAATTTTGTATTATTTATATCAATTGTTATGATCAATTATTTTCTGAGGTCATATTTATTAGACCTTGAGGACACCATTGTGTGATAAGAACCGTTATCAAAATTAGTTTTCATTGGGAAAATACATAAAAACAGAGGTGACATTACATTTTTCTACAGGTAGGTAATTCATAGAAGTTAATTGAAATATTTGCTACTTGTACCAATATTTATGTTTATAATAATATAAAATAATCACTCTATTGTTTTTCAAGCATATTAATATATTGGAATATTATGAAGTACTTTTTAGTACGATTTTTCTAAAATAACATTAAAATATATCTTTGTAATTTACATCCATCAAAATATTAAAATTGTATCTTCTATTTCATAACGAAATTAAGAAACTTCAAATTGATTTGAAGTTCCTATTCCTATGATATATATTTATGCTTTATATTTTGAAAGATCTACACAAACGATGACTGGTGATAATATGGGTTAAAGTATTTCTATTGTAAATTTAATTCAGTCTAAAGTGTTGCTACCAGGACGAGTTATCACAAAGCCTGTTTGTGATAAAACCTGAGACCGTGTACTTGAATATTGCAAACAATATCTGTATATGAATATAGTTAATCAGATTTGTTACGAGCTTACCTCAAACGAAAGTAGTCGATTGTTTATCTTGCTCACCATTATGAGTCCCTTATAAGCTTTTGGTTCATTCTGAATATTGCCGTAGCACAGCTATAGGTTAATTGATATTTATTTTTATTGAATAATTTGTGGAGTTTTTTATTAAACTAACATTATTTATTATAAATAAATAATTTACATCATACCTATCAATTAATATAAAGTAGTAAGATAATAACTAAAAAGTGATTCTAAAAATTGTTGGTCGCTGTTCATGACACTGTTTGTTGTATGAACTATTCCTGTCAGTATTTTTTTATGATTTTCAAACTGACTGGATAAACTTTAACACCTAATCTATGGACACATATTGAGGCGCATAGTTAGTTAATGATGCCAGTTCATCAATCATCGATTTATCAGTGTTGTTCGGCAAAACTGTAACTTCACATCAGTGCTATTTTTCTTCCATAAAAACTCCAATATATGTATGGTGCTAAATTTACCCACAAAATTAGTGAACATAATCGTAAAACTTGATAAGTTCATAGACCATTTAAAAACTCAAGTAGCCATAGCTAAAAAAAGGTAGCCAGAAAATTATTAAATCTGCAAATTCATAAATAAATTACCTCTAACAATTAAAATTTTGTGGAACAATAAGCAATTACTAAATATTTTATGTATACAGTTGGATTAATAAATTTTGGCAAGTAATGCACTAGTACACTGTTTGTAAACAGGTTAACGCAATCTAGCATGTGTATTTTTAGATTTTGAAAATATTTTGGAATCTACATATATGAAGAAAGACTTAAACTAACTGCTGACTTTAATATTGACGTTGGTAAAAAATCATTTTGCAGTGCTAAAATATACGTATAACAAAAAGTCGCAAAAAAATTCAAATTGTGGACAAATCCTCTCGTAGACCTACTATCATAGATTATGTTACAGCTAACAGGGATCATAATTTAAGAGTTAAAATCTTAAACATGCCTAAAATAAGTGATCACGAAATTATGGAAAATGGTGCACCGATAACGAGTACAATTACCATAAAGCCACATAAAAGACTGGTACAGAAAAATTGATAGCAAAATGTATGAAATTCATTTCTTATTAAATGTCGTGGAATTTGAATGCAACAAACACAGATTTTTTGTATGATAGTTTTATTGATACTGTGACCAACATTGTGGATAAAGTTGCACTATTGATAGAAATTAATTGTAATAAAAATTTAAAAAATTTGTGACGAAGTGAAAATTGTCTTACTTTTTGTTGTGTATTTCGCCACTGAAAAATATTTAATAATTTTAATGAAAAAACCTCTGTGCCAAACGGATCAGACAGAGGTTGGTTCTTGAATACTTGACTGCTTCAAAAAGTCCCACACCTAAAAACATATAAACTAGAACAATGTTATAAACTAAAAAATGAAAGCTATAGGCAGTTAACGTTTCGGAAGACAATCTACTTCCGTTCTCAAAATTTTTTGGCCGTCAACCATGACAGTTCTTTGTTTATGTATTTCTGAAGTCACGTGAGTAATTAAATTATATTTATCTTATTTTTACTTATTTTGACGGCCGAAAAGTTTTGAGAACAGAAGTAGATTGTCTTCCGAAAAGTTAACTGCCTATGGCTTTCATTTTCATTTTTTACTTTATAACATTGTTCTAGTTTATATATTTTTAGGTGTGAGACTTTTTGAAACAGTCAAGTATTCAAGAACCAACTGATCTGATCCGTTTGGCGCAGAGGTTTTTTCATTATTTATTTATTTATATATAATCACTTAGGCTGTTACAATACAAATGTGAACGTCAATAAAAAGAAAAAATATATATAATTCAGCATACAAGGTGGGACAATACGTAGTAAATATATAAAACACAATAAACAACAAATATGACACAAATACAGATTAAAACTAATTGTACAAGTATAAACATTTTTCAAGTAAAAGTTGTTTGAGGCTAGATTTGATTTTGTTAAAATTTTGACCTCCTTAATCACACTAGGCAACTAGTAAAAACTGATGCCAGAGAAATGAGGTGATTTTTCAAAATGAGAGAGAGGTATGATGAGGCAGAGTTAATAAGTCATCATGATAAATATTATAATTATGGTAACTTGCAACAGTTTTGAATTGATCAATGTTACTCTTAATATACTTCTACAAAGAAAAAAGATATATGGATGGTACCGTTAATATTCTGCGACTTTTAAAAGAGTTTTTACATGATGTGGTGAAAACAAGATTAAAAGTTAATTTAATTATGCACTTTTGGCAGACAAAAACCCGCTGCAAATTTTTTGCACATCCCCACATTATAATATTGTAGGATATATGGCAATAAGCCATTGTATAATACAGTTGCAATAAAGCCTCAGGGAGTTTTTGAGCTTACGTATACAGTAATATGCTTTGTTAAGTTTTTTGCGTACTTCATCAATTTGATTATCCCAGCTTAGTTTTGTATCTATTGAAAAACCTAAAAATCTTGTATCCGGGCTAAATGGCGGGGTCATGTTGTTAAAATTTAACCGAGTGTTGGAAGGTAAAGATTTTCTTTGTGAGAAATACATGCACATAGTTTTCTCAAGGTTTAATATAAGATTATTTCTGCAGCAATAGTCATCAAATTCTGTCATAACAGCCATACTATCATCGAGGAGCTCCGTGAGGCTCGGTGCAGATATGCCAAAGGAGTCATCATCGGCAAACATGGTGATGTTTCCTTTTGATATGAATGATGGTAAGTGGTTTACAAAAATCAAAGGGCCCAGCACCGAGCCCTGTGATCCTCCAAGATTAACGTCATGTTCCTTTGAGATCGTTTGGTTGATTTTTACATGAAGAGATCTGTCTGTTAAATATGACATGATCCACTGTAAAAAAAACTCCTCGAATGCCTACCTTAAATAATTTCTCTTTCATAATCGACAGATTAAGAGAGTCAAACTCGTGATAGATCAAAAAACAATTCCATGACGAGGTCCATTTCATTGTAAACAAACTGCAAAAGCTGAATTGTAGCAGTATCCGTAGAATGATTTTTGCGAAACCCATGTTGGCGATCTGTCAGTATTTTGAAATAAATAAAAAATCCCATTATTCGATTAAATGCAATTTTTTCTATTATTTTAGAAATAACACTTAAGATGGATATTGGTCTATAATTTTCTGGTTCCAAAGAGTCATTTTTTTTTAATATTGGGATAATAGTAGCCGTTTTTAAGATGCATGGAAAAACACCAGATTGAAAAGATGCGTTGATCAAAATGCACAATGGTTCATTGATGAAATCACATGCATACTTGATAAACTTAGTGGAGAGTTCATCGGGACCGAGAGCTTATTTATTTTTTAATTCAAATATTATTTGCCTTATTTCATCTAGTGTAACTGGATAAATAAAGATGTATTGATCATTGAGTTGACAGGAAGTGCAAACATGTGATAAATTAGCACCAATGTGATTTTTTACTTTGTCTACAGCGACTGAAGCGAAATAGTTTGCAAAATGTTCTGCAATATCATTAGGATTGTCAGTGACTTTACCATTTATGTTTAACTTAACATCAGAGGGAGAAGAATTGTTGGTACGTAATTCAGATCTGATGAGCCTCCAGATTTCCTTTGTGGGATTTGGTCCATTTAAAATTCTATTGGAGAAATACTCATGCTTGGCATTTCTTATATGGTTGTTGTATTCACGTTTCGTACACTTATATAGGTTAACAAGGTCAGGGGAGCTGTAGTGTTGGATAAGCCAATGCAAATTTTTAAGGTACCTATTCATTTTCACGTTTGATGTTCGGCGTAACTCAGTTTTTTGTGTTTGTAATATTATTGTAATTGTTATTATTCTGCTTAGTTTCAAGAGGAAATTAATCATCTAATTTATTCATTATAATTTCCAGAAAATTTGTAAAGGCTTCATCAACATTTATTGGGTCCATACTGTTAATAAAATCCCAATTTGTATTAAGTATATAAAAGATATTGAAATTTGGCTATGTTATCCTATTAATAGGTAGTAATACTTTGTTTAATAATTTGATAGGAATATGGCAAAAAATCTTTAACACACATAATTAAAATTATTAAATATTTTTCAGTGGCAAAATACCCAACAAAAAGTAAGAAAGTCTGAATATGCCACAAATAAACAATTATAGACACTATCTAGATGACGTAAAAGAATAGGATGGTTGTTATATAACAATCAAACAGTCAAGAAACTGATTTCTTTAAAAAAAATAAGAATATGGGAAAATGATGAGGTGATAAAAAATGTTGCAAAAACATTATAGTTAATCAAAAAGAAAATAATTATGTCTCAAATGAAAGTAGATTTTCACCATACCTTTCAGTGAAACAGAAAATATAGTGAATGACTCAAATATGTATATATTATGAAACAAGCTAATCAATAATATATATACCGCCGATTTACTGCACTTTCTATATAATTGTTGTACATTCTATAGAATAGTCTTCGCAGTTTTTTTTTTTTTTTGTTTAATTACAAAACATGAAAAAACTATTTTATTAAAAATGTAAATAATAACTTTTTTATTTACTGTTAAAAAGAAAATAAGGTTCTTCCTTTAGCTAACGCTAATTTACTTTCCAAATTTCAATACAATTGGACTTTTCATTCTTAACGTTATCGTCCTTCAAGAAACGTGATGGACAAACGGACAGACATTTTGAGAGTTGTTTAGAATTTGATCACCAACATAGTGAAATGAAAAATTTTTCTTTACGAGCGATAGTACAAGTTTTAGAAACATGTCGATCAAATTCAATATACTCTTCATTTTGTGTTTGTGAAGATTACCTATAATAATCCCAACTATATACTGAATGTAATTCTTCAGTTAACCGGGTATATCAGAGAACATTGATTATCTATAGCTTGAGACATTTGAAAGAGTAGCATTTAGTAATTTGAAAGCTAGGTACTGTAAACACTAAAATATGTACAGGTTGTTCTGATAACATATTAAATATCAAACTATTAGAAGCTATTTTTAAAGTGTGCGAGCATGTTATTAAGTATTATCATTAATGGTTCTTTAAATACATAAGGTGCCAAGTAATCGGAAAATAAGTATTCTTACTCCTATACAAAAAAAGAAAGTTACCGTAGAAGTCTGTAAGTTTAGACCTTAAGTTTACCTTCCATAATGGGTAAACTTTTAAAATGTATAGTTCTCAATTAATTAAAACAACGCCTAGATAAGAAAACTCTTTTATGGAAACTAGTCTTCTATTGTAAAACTGCTGTGCAATCCATAATCATATATTATGAAGTGTCTTAGTCAGAAGCAAGACAATTGTCTTATTTAAAATAGTAGGTACAAACATTTAGTTGCAAAAACTGATATATATCGTGTAGAAGGTGTTGTATCGATCAACTGCCACTGGTTTAATGAATCTTCCAATTTCTATGTATGACCTTTCAACGTAAGGCTTGGTGAACATAGAAATTACGCTAGAAGGGGAGAATTTGAAAAATCCAAAATTTGTGAACACGCGTGGGATAATAATCATAGAATTAAATGGGACTCGGCGAAGATTTTGGAAAAAGAGAGCAACGGAACTAAAAGAAAACTTAAAGAATCCGCGATTATTTTATTCAACGAGGATAGATGCGTTTCTAATTATTCAATAGATTTTTGTACTAGTTGGTTGCCCATCCTTAGAGACGAAGTAAGTAAAAATAAGATAAATATAATTTAATGTCTCACATGACTATGGTAATACATAAACAAAGAACTGTCAAGGTTGACGGCCAAAAAAGTTTTGAGAACGGAAGTAGATTCTCTTCCGAAACGTTAACTACCTATAGCTTTGATTTTCAGTTTTTAGTTTATAACATTGTTCTAGTTTATATATTTTCAGGTGTGAGACTTTTTGAAACAGTCAAGTACTCATAAGAACCAACCTCTGTCTGATCCGTTTGGCGCAGAGGTTTTTTCGTTAAAATTTTTAAATATTTTTTAGTGGCAAAATACCCAATAAAAAGTAAGAAAATCTGAATATGCCACAAATAAACAATTACAGACAATAGGTGGAAACCTAATTTATGAATGAAATTAATTATTTAAAAAATAACAGCTTGACATTTACTACCTCCACTAAACGGGATGAGTGTATACCTCTGGATGACCTTCACTAACCGGGATGCATGCCGATCATATTTTTGAAATAACTAAGTGAAAATTAATCGATAACAAAGAAATCAGTTTGATACTTCTTTGTCATGCCCAGTGGCATAGCCTACAGGTTTAGAAGGCCTGTTCCTGGACTTTCACTAATTGGAATGTATGTAATTTTGTAGTCACTAAGTAACAAGTAATTAATAAAAAACATTTGCTTGATGCAAGTATTTGTAACAATTGGAAAAGACATTTTGAGTTATTTTAATGAAGTTTCCACCACTAAGAAAATTTATCATATCATGTTCTTTATCTGCCATGCTCTAAGGAACAGGATTAAGCTGTCACAAGTATGTCAGGTAATTACACACTGGTTCCTGTGCCAATTTCCATGAATATTAAAATTAGATGTAGATACATAGCGTAGAATAAAGGTGCAATTAATAAAAATCGTTTTATGCCAAAACTGGTATCTTAGTTGTTAAATGTAACAAGGGATGAACTGGATCCCAGATAGCACCAAAACATCCACAAAACGTCCAGAAGATGTCCCTTGATGACATTCAGGACGGACGAAGGATGTCCATTTTAGGTCGTCAGACGAATGGTGGATGTTCAGAGGAGGTACCGTGTTACAAATTTGGACTTCCTCAGAACTTCCGATTTAGGGTCATTAGAGGTCCAGATGAGGACCTTCAGTGGACACACACAGGCTTTTCAATTCAGACTTTCATAGTCTTAAGAGATGGTTTTTTTTAGGGTGTCTAGCCTACAAATTTTTCGTAATTTCTTCGTTGGCACTATATAATATCAACTAAATATTACGTTAGTATGTCAAATGGTTTTGTAGCTGTAGCGCCAACATGCAGACAGACTGACGGAATTAAACTGCTTTCTTTTTCATTATCTACTTGTGTTCTGAAACGTGATCCACAAAAATCTCCGAGGGTGATTTTTCCACAAGTACAATACTTCCCTTCCTTAATAGTTGGTCAAAGTCAGTGAATGTAGAAAATAATAAATTTCATCAATTATTAAAATGTGGGGCCAGCCTGCATAATATCTTGATTAAAAATATGTTTTCACATTTCTCCCCCCAAAGTGTGGGGTCCTGCCAGTAGATTTGGTAACCAGAGCCAATGATTTGATGTGGGGGCAGGGGCCTCTGCAACGGAAGCATAAGAATGTGACTTATTCTTTACATTTGAGACACACTGATAAATCGATGATCAATCACATAGATAAAATCCCAATTAATGAATTAATGTCGATATTTCAAATGAGAAAATTTGTTTTACCATTTTACCGATCACTACCGGGCGAATAGCGACAGAGCTGTTGATCCGGGAGGTATCAGACGATTAGGTGCCGAACTATTCATCCGTGACTCCCGGATAATTAGTCACTTCCTTACTTTAATTCATTAAAGTACAAAAACAAATTTAACAGCAAATTAAATTTGGCGAGATCTAGTTCAAAAACCGAAACTGAATATAGTTTAGATAACTGTGTTCTGTTCTTTGAGATTACTTTGTGTAATGAGTATCAAGTATTGTGCCCCAAAAAAATTAAGGGAAAAATGCAGACACTTTTTAATTATGTTTACACATAAAGTAATCTCGAATTGGATAAATTAGAGTTTGACCTCGATGATGTCATTTTATGGTATAATCATATCTGTATTTGCAGTTGTTCAAAACTACTTAAATAATTTAAACAGGAATGGACAATTTTACTTTTGCACATACGAAGATATTCAATACAACCAAACATAGGTGCTTCTATAGTTAGCTTAGTAATAAAGATTTCAAAGTTTTGTTCCTTTAATTATTAGGAAACAAAAATAATGTGTCTACACACAAATACAGAAATAGCAAAAGCAGTAGGTACCTACTTCTAAATTAGGTTCAGTTTGGCAATTGATCCTCATCGGCCTTTCATTCACATTTCTGTACATTTTGACTAATTCTCCATGCATTTTCAGTGTTTTGATATACATTTAAATTTTTGATGGTCATGTTTAACTAAATTTATTATTTTTAGTGGTGTGCAGTTCTGCTTTTGCTTTATTTTTGTTACAATGCAAGATATTTTGAACAGTTCTCTTATCAACATTGACTTCAAAGGATGAGTTCAGATAAGGGTTGCTTTTCACCCCTCACTGAATGGAAGTGATTATATTTTTTATACTTTCTGGAAGCCTTACCATATAATAAAACGGCAAACTAAAAAATCATGAATTGCAAAGTACAGAGTTATTCATTATATTTTGATTCCCTTTTCAAGTCTTTTGCTTTCAACATTCTAAAAAAAAGTTAAACAAAAAAGCTGTAGAGTTACCAACTAAAAAACAATAGTCTGCAATAGTAGCCATAATAACAAATTGTAGGGGATGCTCACTGGATATCGGGAGTATTCAAGGTATGCCTACATACGTGATACAAAAATAATAATAATAATAACAATAATAGCGTCTTTATTTTCCATATGATAAAGAATGTACTCAGTTACAGAACTATTTAATAAGTAAATGAAAAAATAGGCGAAGTTCAGCTATATTTTAACCAATATTAAAAGCAGTAATAAAAATATAAAAACTTCCAAAATTAAGCTGCTCTTCCACTTAACCTAATTCGCGCATTACTAATTTTAATATTTTCTACACCTTTTCAGAAGGGGTGAAAACCATCCCTAATAGTTTAAATAAACAATTCGTGGCAATTTTTAAACCTATAAAAGTTTTAATATTTTTTATTTAAAAAAGACCGGTTGCCCAATAAAAGCAAAAAATGCCTCCACTATTTTATTTAAACCTTGTTATATACTATATCTTTCTCAACTTGTTTCAATTCCCGATCGAGGATGCAAGAACAGACGAATTTTCGGAAAATTTTGCGGTCATTCTTTCCAGAGAAATACTTATTAAAACTTGCTCGCTTTAGTAACTGTGAAAGAATAACTCATGTTTTAAATACAACTCATTCAATACAGCATTATCAGCAGTACTAAGCTGGTGTTCATTGTACTAGCAAGTGTTGACTCTGGAGACTGTGCAGATTTGCTGAATCACGAGCTCGTCATACCTTTCACACCTGACTATCACGGTCATATGTCAAATTGGGCCAGCAACCGTACATTGGGTACGCAATAAAACAGAACGGCTCATTTTAGTACGCCATACAAAATGTGCTAACTCAATCAAAATATCAATCAGAGACCAATCTGAAATTAGTAGGGGATTCACAGACCGTTTACTTTCAGTCCTATGCATCTCGTGGGCATGCTTTTTAATGTTGGAGTTATATTATGTAAAATTGTCTGCCGAATCCATTTCCGGAGGGAGATTTGTAATATAGGTTTGCGTTCATGTATTAATTTTACACCTCTTTCCTTCAACACACGATATTTAAAATTTTTCGAATATACCTCGTGCTATTACAGAAATTATAAAAGCTGTAAGGATCAAATTTTAGACGGAGGTTAAATAATGTATTTCGATTATGATAGCAGCACTGAATTAGTATTTTAGTTATTTATCGTCCAAGAAAAATAAAGAACGTGAGCGTGCTGAAATATTGTAGAGAAGAATGTAGTATCTAGGTACTTTTTCTATTTCTAGAAATATTATATCGATTGTATAAGTGTTATTGTAGTAAAAGATCCGAATTTAATTTCAGTGAAAGAATTTTTACAATCGAGTTATTCTAGAGACAGATGTCGATTTATTTCGGAGAACTATAGGCAATGTGGGTTGAATATGAGTCACTTCCTGCAAATCCGGCAACGTTCAAAAATGTATATTAATTTATTTCATGCACTATGTCGAAAAATATCAAAACCATAATGGCAAGATGTTTGAAGACATATTTCCAGTATACAGTACGTCTCACTTTTCATGACTCCGATATCACAGCACTCTTATTAACAATGTGATTTTTTTTAAATTTGGGTGGAAAGTACTTACCCATCAGAAGATTGTGTCACGGTAAAATATTTTAAAATCCACCAGTGGTGTCCGTTGTTATTTATTTATTTATTTATTGCATACACTGTTCAACAGGTAAGATACCCAATTACAGAACAGGAATAAAGGCATACAAAGCATTAATTACATAATATACAACAACATAGAAAGAAAGTAAAATGAAGAAAAAAATTACTTAAATGTACGAACTATGAATAACTAATGATACGAAGAAAGAGAAAAAAATAACATGGGAAATGTTTAAATATAAAATTATATATACATATATACACACATGTGATTCAAAGCAAATTAAGAAAAACAAAGACACTCACTGGTTATTTAATTTAGAACATTTTGTTTTATGTCACTAAGGCTGCAATTAAAAATATCGAAGTCGTTACATAATTTGTTAGAAGTACTGCAAATCGTATATAAAGGTGAATTATTTAGTACGTTGGTACGCGGCGTGGGTAAATAGAACACTTGGTGATTACGAGAGGTTAATCTGGGAACGTGAAAATTAAGCTTACTAATTATTTCGGGTGCGTCAAAATCATTGTGTAGTAATTTAAACAAAAATACTTGAGAAAAGTATGTACGCCTATCCTCAAGAGTAGTCGTAGAATATCCTTCAAGCAAGTTACTGTGCGGAAAACCAATCACTGGATAGGTACCGTCGGATTTGAACCACAGTAATTTAAGAAATCTACGTTGAACTGCCTCCGTTATTCTTGTGAACATCATAACTGGAACTCCAAATTAGCGATGCGTACTCAAGTTTCGATCTGAAGAATGATTGATAAAGAATTTTCAGAGTATCAGTATTAGTGAACTCTCGACTAGTACGAACGATGAATCCAAGGGCTTTGGAGGCTTCGGACACAATGGTATCGATATGATCAGTGAAGGATAATTTACTATCAAAAATTACGCCGAGGTCGCGAAATGTTATAGGTCTTTGAAGTATGACATTATCTAACCTGTAATCAAAAATAAAAGGTGATGTTTTTAAAGAAAAGGACATTACGTTACATTTACTAGGATTCATGAATAATTTATTTACTATACACCAGGTGTTTATTTTGTCAAGAGAAGTCTGAAGTTGAAAACAGTCATCGATTTCATCAATTACTGTGAAAATTTTTAGATCGTCGGCATATAAAAGGTGAGGCAAATTAATTTCGTTCACTATGTCATTAATAAATATGTTAAAAACAAGGGCCCCAGAATAGATCCCTGGGGAACTCCAGATGTGGCAGCAAATTCGATCGATTTGAACCCATTTAATGCAACGTACTGACTCCTATTCATTAAATAAGATTTAAACAAAAGGAGCAAAGAATATGAGAAGTCGATTTTTTCTAATTTATTAAGTAACAACTGGTGATCAAGTCTATCAAACGCTTTGGAGAAATCGGTATATATGACATCTACCTGCCCACGTTCATCTAGGGATTCAGAAATATATTGAGTTACACAGAATAAATTTGTTGTTGTTGAACGCCCTTTCATAAATCCATGTTGATTAATAGAGATTTTGGTGTTAATCGAATGATATATTCTATCATGAAGTAATATTTCTAAGACTTTACAGAAGTTACAAATTACAGAGATTGGTCTGAAGTTCTCAATATCTAGTTTGTTTCCCTTTTTGAAGATGGGACATACTTTGGAATATTTCCATAGGTCAGGAAATAGGCAGTTTTTTAAGATTAAGTTAAAAATTAGAGTTAGAGGATATGCAAAGATGATAGCGCAATCCTTTAATAAAAAAGCTGGAATGGAATCAGGACCGGTCGTCATTTTGGGTTTAATTCGTTTTAGAGCCCGAATAACCTCATCTTCACTGAAAGAGTTTATGCTAACAATAGGGTTATTGTTACGTATATCGGTCTCAAAGTGATGTTCCTCGATATCTAATGAAGACTCATTATAAGATTGACCGAAATAATTGGCAAATGCATTTAGTATATCAGAGGGATTGTTTAGCGAAGATCCCTCGAAGAACATCTCTTCAGATACACTGGCCGACCCTTTCCTACTTTTGATGAAAGCCCAAAATTTATTGGGATCATTTTTTATATTGTCTTCAGAGTTCTGCACGAAATTTCTGTAGGCTAAATTGGTATCATATTTTATTTCCCTTCTGATGTTTTTGAGGTTATTGTGTATAAGTGGATCACTGGTTCTTGCATACTGTCTCCTAAGACGTTCTTTAAGGCTAATTTTTTTTATGATACTGCCATTAAACCACGGAGGATATCTGCCGCTACGAGAAGTCGATTTCTTAGGTACCCAAGATTCAAATACAGAGTCAAGTTTGTTGTAAAAATGAGTGCATGCATCATTGACGTCATTAATAGAAGAGAGGGAGGACCAGTCTATGTTGAGAAGGTTTTCATACAATTTGGAGAAATCACATTTGCGGAAATTATAACTAACGTCATGATTGGTTGGAAAATTATTAATAAGGTTCTTAACAGTACTTATTTCAGTTGATATGATCAGAGCAGGGTGATGGAAATCTTCATTAGTTAACGGATCAGGAGATTGAGATACATCACAGTTTTTGTTGTGTAATACTAGATCAAGAATATTGTCATTGCCATTAAATATTGAGTTGTATTGAGATAAATTATTAGTGTCTAGAAAATTATTCAAGGCTCTAATTTGGGTGTTAGATTTTGAGTCTTTTAGGTAAGATGCATATTTGGGGATATTAAAATCGCCCAAAATGACTATATCATTATCGCTATTTTGTAAATACTTCAGGGTACCTAGTGTCTCAAAAAAATATTCAAAATCGGCAACAGGTATACTCGGTGGTATGTAGATAACAAATATGTAAAGAGACTGATAATTATTTGAAATTTTTATGAAGAAAATGTACCTAATTTTAAAAAGAGATGTTAGGCACTGTAAAGTAATCTCATAATCTTATTCTTTGTTATCAAGAACTCACTAAAACCTAATTTTAATAAGATAGTGTTCTTGGTGTTCACGGAGGAGAATAAAAATTCCCTTTAAGTAATAATAATTGTTACAGTCGTAACTTTATTTTCGGACATAATTAAGAGTTAATTAAGCTGGACGAATACAGGCTTTCCATTCAGAATTAATCACGTGACATCAGTCAGTTTACTTAACAGGCAAATTCAAACAATAATTCAGTTGGAAGTTGCCTAATATTTTTTTTTGGAAAGTTAGGTTCATTTTTCTTCATAACGACGAACGCCGCTGGTGGATTTTTCAATATTTTACCGTGACACAATCTCCTAATGGGTACCTTCCACCCACATTTTAAAAATATCGCGTTGTTAATAAGGGAGCTGTGGTATGGGAGTCATGAAAAGTGAGACATACTGTATAAAAAATATTATCCACCTTCACAAATATGCCAATTGCATAATATTAGTTGGTGATAGATATTTATTTAATTCACGGGTTAGCCCAATTACCCATTACAATTGCATGGAGATTTGCTTAAATGACTATTAATAAATAAATTACAAAAATAGAACAAAACAACAAATAAAAATATATATACTTTAAATACGACTATGAGAGTATATAGAACAACACAAATAACGGGACAGATCATGAAGGTATATATCCTTAATTATAAGCGAACAAGTTATCCGTAAGCTATCCATAATAATTTCATCTCAAGTGCCTTTTTAAATTATCGACTGAGATATTGAAGAAGTCTACTTGAGTATTGTTAGCATTTTTTACAATTCTACTTATGCCTAGATTGGTACCATATAAGGTTCAGTGATTCTGTATGGAGAACATATACGTTTCTCTTAAATGTCTCTGTGGAACATAGAAGTCTATTGTAGAAAGTAATTCTGGAGAGTCAATAATGCCACTACTAATCTTGAATGTCAAGATAATATCTGCGTTGATTCTTCGTTGCTTCAAGGTACAAAGATATAAGTTATGTAAGATTTGTTTATAATCAATATCTTCAGTAGCAATGCAGTATATGCAGCATAGCGTAAGAATCTTTTTTGCAGTCTTTCTATTTTATCTATATGTGTTTGAAAATATGGAGACCATATAACTGAACAGTTTTCTAAATGAGTTCTTACCACTGAAATATATAATGATTTTATTGCAGCTATGTTTCTAAAGTCTTTAGTATGTCTTTTAATAAAACCTAGAATTTTTAGAGATTTATTGCATATTAAGTCAATGTGATACACAAATGTCAGTTTAGAGTCAAAATATATGCCTAAATCACGTATTACATCTACATTTTTAATTGATGTATCCTTAATTACGTATTTATTTATAGATGGGGATATCTCTTTACTGAACTGGATATATTTGCATTTTGAAATATTCAATGTTAGCTTTCTCCGCTCACACCAATTCTGAAGTCTGTTAATATCTTGTTGCAGTTCAACCATGGAGTTGGGATCTTTAATTTCTTTAAATATTTTAAGGTCATCTGCATACATTAGTACTTGACTATGTCATTCTACAATATCATTAATAAACAGATTGAACAACAAAGGTGTGCTAAGTGTGCTCCTTGGGGAACACCTGACCTAACTTGAATTTCATGAGAATACTAGTTATTAACTTTTACAACTTAAACTCGATAACTTAAATATGATTTTAACCACTTCAAAAGACTGCCGTGAATATATCGTGATAATTTATTTAGAAGCAATGTATGATCTACTTTATCGAATGCCTTGGAGAAGTCCGTGTAAACTGAATCCACAGAATATCCCATATGAACATGGATTAAAAGAAGCTTATTATGCAATCAACTCCTAGCTTCTTAAAACAACACCTATTACTGTGCGGTGTGCCATTACGCTTATTGGAATCATACTTGCACAATAGAAAACAACGTACGGTAGAGTTCAATGAAACTGTCCCACAAGGATCCATACTAGGACCTCTTCTATAAATATTATATACAAATGAGCTACCAAAGATAGTTGAGCAAAGCATGATCCTTTATGCGGATGACACATCTCTGATGTTTAGTGAGCCAGCGTTAGAATCATTTATGCATCGGATGAGGGACTCTGAGTAAACTTGACAACTGGTTCTCTAACAACAATCTAATACTAAACATTGAAAAGACACAACTAATTAAATTTGACAGAAGATCAAAATCTCACTGTAACATACAAAAATACTTAGATACACTCAGAATCAACCGTGTCGTTCCTAGGAGTAACGCTAGATCATGAACTGAACTGGAACTGCCATATCGAGGAACTTTCACAAGCTATGGCAAGATATACCTACGCTCTGAGAATATTATCTGGAAGCGTAGACATTAAAACAGCTCTAACAGCATACTATACATATGTTAACTCCAAGATCAGTTATGGGATTATTTTCTGGAGCAATTCCAGACATGTAGAAAGAAATCTGATATTACAGAAAAAGTGCCTGTGAAATATATTTAATTTAAAACAAAGGGATAGTTTCAAGAACATTTTTATTGAGAAAAAAATACTTACTGTAGTTAGTTTATACATCCTTGAGGCTACAATCTTTATAAAAAATAACTATGAACTGTTCAACAGGCATGATCAAGAGCCATACGAGGAACAAAAACAATTTAACTTTAGACCAGACAAAATATAGTTTTATACAAAAAAATGTTCAACATTCTATAAAAAAAATATGGAACAAACTTCCACTATCCTTGAGGAACTTGTCAATTAATAAATTAAAATATAAACTAAAAATCTTTTTTCTCGATAAAGCATACTACAAACCATTTTTTGATGACTCAATATCTGTGATATAAATAGAACTATAGTAATTATATAAATTGTACATGAAAAATGTATACTTTTTAATTTAAGTTTTATACTCATAATGTTTAATTAATTAAAACCTACTGTGATACTTAGTATATGGTAACTTTTATACTTGCATGTTCACACATAACTATGCTATAATTCACTGTGAAATGTAATATTGTATTCTTTAAATTGTAATCACATTCTTTTATTTTGACATGTTCTATACCCATGTGGGTCACTTATGAGAAGTAATAAAGAATATCTATTTATCTATTATACTTTTTGCAAATACAAAACAAAGAGTATATTGTATTTGATCGGCACATTTCTAAAACCGGTAATATTGCTCATAGAGAAAAAATTTTATTTCATATCACTGTGTTGGTGATCGAATTCTGAACAACTTCTAAAATGTCCGTCCGACACGTTTCTTGTAAGTATGATAACTTAAGAAAGTCCGATTGTATTGAAATTTCGATAGTACGTTAGTGTTAGCTAGAGGAAGAACCCTATTGTTTTTGAACAAAATCGATTAATAAATAAAAAAGTTATTAATTTTTAAAATGAAGAAATTTTGTTTTGTTTTGTAATTAAACAAAAAATGTTTGAAACTAATATCATTTACAAAAAAAACTGCAAAGAGTATCCTATAGAATGTGCAACAATTATATAACAAGTGTAGTAAATCGGCGAAGACTATAATGGTTAGCTTGTTATTTTTATACTTACAAGTTGTTACCTTTATTCGTGTATCGCTGAAACGAGGTGTAAAATTAACATAGGGGATGAACGCAAGCCTATACCACAAATCGCCCTCTAGAAATGGATTCAGCAGACAATTTTACATAATTTAGATCTAATTTTAAAAGTATGTCCAACAGTTGCATAGCAATGAAGAAATAAGTGGAGTTTCGATTACTAGATCCCTGGCTAAATGGTGTATCTCTGCGACAACAACCACACGGTTCAACGCACATATTAATACTATGAAGCATCACTTTACATTGTGATTTCTTACATCAAAATGTTCATTTTGATATTCTGTATATTTTGAACCTAATTTAAACAAATTTACACTAAGATAATGGTACAGACGCCAGAGTGTAATTGCCTGACATATTTATAACTGCTAGAGGCATTATTAGACCTGTTTCTTAGGGCATGGCAGACAAAAAAAGTGGTATGAGAAATTCTGTCGATGGTGGAAACTTCACTAAATAACTCAAAATGTCTTTTACAATTGTTACAAGTATTTGTATCAAGAGAGTATTTTTCTGTTAATTACTTGCTACTTAGTGAATACCAAAATACAATTGGCATATGCCCTGGTTAGTTGAGGTCCAACGACAGACATCCTACACCTGCAAGCTGTCACTGGGCATGACAAAGATTTATTAAGCAAATTTCTTTGTTATCGGTTAATTACCACTTAGTTATTACCAATATAAATGATCAGCATATGTTCTAGTTAGTGGAGGTCCAGACAAGCATACATCCTGGTTGTCGGAGGTGCAGTGGCAGATATTTTAAACCTGCAAGGCGTCTACTTTTAAGCCATGATTAGTAATTGTGAAGCTTATAAATATTAATCGTAGGGCTTGTGAGTTTCCCAAATGAAACACTGGTGTTTAACAGTTGTAAGATAATATATATTTTATAACGCCAATAAACTCAACAATACATTACATCTTAACATGACTTGCTTCGTTCAACTATGTCAACTGAACTGCTGGTACTTGATTACCAACATAAAGTAAGTAACTAAAGAAATGTCCTAAACACAGAAGTGTTCTCTAACACCCCCCTGCAATTCTGTGTTATTTGCAACTCAGAATGTACTTCTTATTTCTAAAATAATGGACAAACAATAAAACTATTACACTTATTCAACATTCATCATTTTTCTAAAGAGTTTAAATTTTGTGCTCGCCAATGGTTTAGTTAGAATATCTGCTTGTTGCTGATCTGTACTGAGATATTTTAAAACAATTTTTTTATCTTTTACACAGTCTCTTACGAAATAATGTTTAATATCGATATGCTTTGATCTTTTTGTTTCTAATGTCGATGCCATTTTTATACATGATTGATTGTCCTCGTATATTATTATAGGATATACGTCAATTTTTAATATTTCAGATAACATTTGAGCAAGAAACAGATTTTCGGTTATGCAGGCAGACAAAGCTAAATATTCGGATTCTGCACTAGAGAGTGACACCACATTTTGTTTTTTTGTTTTCCAGTAAATTACATTTTTATTTATTTTAACTAAGTAACCTGTCATACTTTTCCTATCTACAGGGTCATTAGCGAAATCTGCATCTACGTATGATGTTATATTAATTTTGGTGTCTTCAATTTTGGTAAATTTAAGTTTGTAATTTTGTGTCTCTTTCAAGTATCTCAAAACATTTTTAAGGTAAGTAAAATGAGTATCAGTGTAATTATTCTGAAACTGACTAAAGTATGATATACTAAAACTTAAATCAGGTCTACTACCTAACATGACATACATCAGGCAGCCAATCAGCTCCTTATAAGGTAGTTTTTCGTTCTTGATTTCATTTACATTGCTTAAAACAGCTTGTATTTTAGGTTGTAATGGAATTTCTGATGTCCTACAATTATCCATGTCAAATTTATTCAAAATTTTCTTAATTAAACCTATTTGACTTATAAAGAGCTCATTGCCAATCTTTTCAATTTCTAAGCCTAAAAATGTCAACTTTTTGTTCGTGTACTCTTTAATTTTAAATCTTTCAGACAGGTTAACCTTTACTTTGTCCAAATCATGTAAGTCTTTTGAAAATAAAATTAAGTCATCTACGTACATTAACAGGTAAGTAGTATTTGCCTTGAAATACAAACAAGGATCTTTTATGGAACGTTGAAATCCAAGAGAAATCAAAACATCGTGGAGTAACGAGTTCCAACATTTCGGGGCTTGTTTTAAGCCATATAGTGATTTTAAAAGTTTACATATCATATTTGATTGATTATTTTCTAACCCTTGAGGTTGGTACATATAAACGGGTTGTTCCAATGTTCCATACAAGAATGCTGACTTAATATCTAGTTGTTGTACATATAAATCTTCTTGCACATACAAGGATAACAAAATTCGAATTGTGACCATACGAGCCACAGGCGCATATACGTCCTCACTTAACACACACTGTCGAAACCCGCGAGCCACCAATCGAGCCTTTTTCACTAACACACCGTCAATTTCCTTTTCTTTGAACACCCATTTCGAATCTATCACTTCTACATCTCTTGGAGCGTCCACCAATACCCAAACCTTGTTTTCTTTCATCGAATCTAGTTCATCCTCGATTGCTTTCCTCCATCCGTCGTCTTTAAGTGCTTCTTCATAATTTTGAGGTATTTCCATTGGTAAATTTCCAGCTGACAGTGCTGTCATCATATTTACTTCAGAGTCATAATAATCACTATCTCTTAAGTCATATTCCTCTAAACGCTTTGGTATTTTCTTTACTCTTTCGCTTCTTCTTAAATTTATATTTTCTGTTTTACTTTCCTTGTTCTGTTCTTTATTTTTCTGTATTTCTTTCTTATTTTCTGATTCTTCCGTTTCCTCTGTTTCTATGTTCCCTTGCTCATCTTCATTTTCAACAATCACTGTATTTTCTTTAATTTTTACCTCATTAAAAATCACATTCCTTGCACGGACTACATTTCTATCAATTGGATTCCATAGTCTGTAGCCATTATCAGTATAACCGATCATTATCATTTTCTGGCTTTTTCTGTCTAATTTTGAATTTCTATCTTCCCTGGGTATCAGATTGTATGCTATACAGCCAAATACTTTTATTTTGTCTAAGTTGGGTTTATGTCCATACCATATTTCTGCTGGCATTTTCTTATTTGGTAGGGTCGAGGTCTCCGTTCTGTTCATCAAATACACAGCTACTCTAACCGCCTCTCCCCAAAACTCTTTATCCAGCTTTGAATCAAATATGAGGCACCTCGCTCTTTCCATTATGCTTCTATTAAGCCTTTCGGCCACCCCATTTTGTTCTGGGTTTCTGGGTACAGTGTACTGTATTTTTATGCCTCGCTTTCTGCAGAAATCTTGAAATTCTTTGGAAGAATATTCCCCTCCATTGTCACAACGAATTCTTCCTATTTTGCTATTAAACTTTGCTTCTACTTCCTTCACATATTGTACAAATTTTTCATAGACTTGGTTCTTATTTGTAATCAAGTAACATGCACAGAAGTGAGAGAAATGGTCCAAGAAGGTCACAAAATATTTGTTACCATCATATGTAGAAGGTTTTATCGGCCCACACACATCGGTTGAGATTACTTCCAACACTCTTTTTGCTTTTCTTTCTTCATCTAGCATTTTAAATGGCAACCGTGTCTGTTTCCCTTCTAAGCAAGTCTCACATATGCCTGGTGCTGGGTATTTACTTGAATGTCCCATTTTTCTATGTAAAAGCATTTGATTTTCTACGTTAGTTAGGTTTACACTTTCTGATGGTGGGATTTTAAGACTAACTGTGTACAAGTTTCCTAGCCTCTTACCTTTCAAAAATAAGTCATTTCCTTTCTTAATAAACACTTCTTTATTTTTAAAAGTTACCTCACATCCTGCTTCTTCTAACTTTCGAACCGACAAAAGGTTATGTGATAATTCTTGGCATACCCACACATTTTTTATCGTTATTTTCCTACCACTCTCACTATTTAAGATTAGGTTACCTTCTTTTATTACTCTTAAATTTTGCCCTTTCTTTGCTACATTAATCTGATAGTTTACCTGCTTCTCATTTATTACTTTTTCTTGATAATCAATTTTTAACAGGTGATGTGTTGCTCCGCTGTCAACCACAAATTGTATTTCTGATTCTGATCCGACACTCACTAAACTTTCCATGGTACAATCGATTGTTTCACATGTCAAAAATGATATCTCGTCTTCTTCTCTATTATTCTGTTCTGTTATATTTGCTTGTCTTCTATTCTTTGTCGAGTTATCACCAAATCTGTATTTATTCTTCGGGCAATTTCTACGCATATGCCCTATTTCACCACAGAAGTGACACTTAAATGGAAAGTTTTCTGTATTTTTACTCGTATTTCCTGCCTTTTTGTACCAATTTTTATTTTTGTATCCTGCAAATGCCACATCTTTGTTGTCAATTCCACTACCTTTATGTTGCCTTGATTCTTCTAATAGTAACTTATTTCTAACAAAGTCTAATGTTATCTTTGACTCGTCCTGTGTGAAAAGAACATCTATGGCGGTAGTAACTGCCTGGTAAGTTTCCGGCATGGCGGATAACAACTGACACACCAATTCACTTTCTTTAATCTTGCTTCCAGCAGCATTTAATTCACATACTGTCTGATCAAATTCTGTCAAAAATGCAGTAAGTGTGGTTTGTTCATTGAACTTCAAAGAACGTAACTTTCTCTGTAATGTCACCTGTACCGAAATTCCCTTTTTCTGATATGTATCTTCTAATGATTTCATTATTTCTTTAGCTGTCCTTTTAGTCTTTATTGTTTCCAACATGTTGTCAGCCAAACACTGTACAATAATGTTTCGCGCCTTGACATCTTTTCTATTATACTCTGCAAGTCCTTCTGCTGATGTAGGGGGTTCTTTGCTGATAACCTCTAGCACATTTGCCTGTTCCAACAGTAAATCAACTCTAAACTTCCAGTTCGAATAATTATTTCCATCGAACGGTTTTACGCTATTGATCGGCTGATTTCCGCCTGTCGCCATGTTTTCTCTTTTTACTCACAAGTAGCTTTCCACAAATTTCTGTGTAATATTCCGACTATTCCGTTTCTGGGCCCATAACCTATTAATCGTAGGGCTTGTGAGTTTCCCAAATGAAACACTGGTGTTTAACAGTTGTAAGATAATATATATTTTATAACGCCAATAAACTCAACAATACATTACATCTTAACATGACTTGCTTCGTTCAACTATGTCAACTGAACTGCTGGTACTTGATTACCAACATAAAGTAAGTAACTAAAGAAATGTCCTAAACACAGAAGTGTTCTCTAACAATAAATAATTAATTTCATTTATAAATTGTTTCCACCACTAAGAAAAATTCTCATTACTTTTTTGTCTACCAGGAAAGGAATTAATCGTTTCTCTAGCTGTGATAAATGTGTCAGATAATTGCTGGCTCCTCTACCATAAATAATTAGTGTAAGTAAAAAAGAAAATTTTGATATTACAAATTCATATTTATTGGCCATATCAAGCATGTGTACATCTTTTCCATACATTATTTTTAATTGCTTTAAGTTTCATATCCTTATGCAGCGCTTTGTCCATGATTCTCTTTAACTTGTTCATTTTAATAATTCTCTCATTAAATGAAGATTTCTTCTCTTCACGAATACCTTCATCCTCTTTTTTTAAACTGATGTCAAGTGAAATATCATGAATCTAAAACAAATTTATAAAATTATAATTATTTGGTTATGACTAAAATTATTTAATATATCAAGATTTTTTAACCAGACTAATTTATTAATGGAAGTCAGAATTATCAAGACTTTAAAGTTAAAATACAAGATGAAGCATTTTACTGGAAATACTAAACTGAAACATTAAACCATTAGTTTTCCCATAATAGCCTGTATCTCAATACTGAAAAAACTCAAGTTATCAGATTTCACGGTAAGCGAAAGGAATGTGATATCTTAAAGTACACAATAAAAATATTTCTAATACTGAGGACAATGTTAAGTTTTTAGGGGTATATTTGGATGAATGCCTAAATTGGAAGCATCATTGCGAAATT
Source organism: Stenurella melanura (assembly GCA_963583905.1). Classification (NCBI taxonomy): domain Eukaryota; kingdom Metazoa; phylum Arthropoda; class Insecta; order Coleoptera; family Cerambycidae; genus Stenurella; species Stenurella melanura. The sequence goes on along the minus strand of OY757312.1, from coordinate 70,325,359 downwards.
TTGATATACAAAATCTCCTGTATAGTTGATTCACTTTTAAGATATAGCATCTGTTTTTGGGGAAACTCCACCAAGTCTTCAAATATATTTATTGCTCAAAAACGTGTCTTGCGATGCATATTTGGTATACCAAATACTCACACGTGCAATGATATATTTATAGAAAATAAAATTCTTACCTAGTCTAAGTGTCCCAAAACAGGAGTGATTGGTTTTCAATGGCCCACCCTCTATATACTATCGAATTGATGAGGAATATTTTTTGCTAAGATGGACTTATTATAGGAATTGGTGCGTTACTCCTTGTTCCCCCCCCCTGATCTTGCCACCTTGCTCATTCATAAAATGCAATGTTTCAAGATTCCTGGAATCGAAAAATTTCTTTGCATTTCCGCACCACCTATAATTCTATACCTCAATTTGTAGAAAGATCATTTCTACTCAACGAGGCCCAACTTCCAGAAATCCCAGAATAACGGTTCTAGGGCTGAACCTGGCGATGGAAAATGCTGGCAGGGGTATTTTTGGATTGTTCTTAATGTTTGGAAATTTATGTCACACTGCAAGCAAAAAGTCTCAACAAAACAACGATGTCAAATGTCACATGACCACTTCCACCGTCCGGCCACAGTAAGCCTGGTTTGTCCCCTTCCCCTGCACAGACTGACAAGAAGCAAGCAAAAAGTCCAAGCCGGTCATTTTTTTGCAGCGAACGGAGCAGCTATAACCACGTATGCAGTAAAATACACACTTTTACACATAGTTATTAAATATAAATTATTATTTTAAAACTAGTCTTTTATAATATTGTCACGCAGGAAATAATAAAATCCGGGAAAGTAGCAAATGTTTGTATAAATAAAACATATTCGACCCTAGTCTAGTTAGGAATTAAACAAAACAAAACAAATTCAATGTCGATATTGAAATTATTTAATAATAAAACATAAATATATATAAACATGACATTGACCGGTATCGCTGAACAAGCAATTACAAAATATATAAAACGAATAACCAAAACAAACGGGACACTTGGTTCTTTTAATTGATTGAGTTTCGACGTTTTAGTGCCGACAGTCAGTCTTAGTTTTGGGGCTTCATCTTAGGACGTCGGGCCCAGGCCCTTCAGGCAGTTTTAGCGATCTCCACCCTGGGGATCACAAGTTCCGTTATATAGTGTGAAGTGACACCTCTTCCTCCCCACTGTGTATGTTGGTAAGATCGTTTAAATTGTTATGTGTTCTATTTTTATTATGTTGTTGATTAGTTGTATCTGTTGTTTGTTTGTTATCCCTTAAATTAGTGTTTTAATAAAAACATGTAAAACCTCAAAGTCGCCCTTCTTAACACACACCTCTCCAGAAAACCCAAAGTCACGTAGGGCGTAAGATCTGGTTTCCAGACCCACGACTTTCCTATCGAGACAATATTATTATAGAAATAAGTTATTGTATGTTAATATTACAGAAATACGAAAAAACATCTTAACTTGTAATACAAAATTATTTTAATTTCAAGATGTTTTCTATCTTATATTTTAAGTTGTAATTGTGCATGAAGTGCAGCTATACATAGGAGATTTTGTAAACTAAACACCTGCCGGGACTGAGCTTTTGTTACTCCCTACAAATTTTAGTTTAACAACACTGTAAATCAGTCTAAGCTATGTAACTTTGACTGCGTAATAGAGCGCAATATATTTGATCATTCATATTCACATACACTAGATCTGCCACATCATCGCACTACTGGTTTTTGCTCTAGCTTCTCCTACTTAGCACCACATGTATACAATTCACTCCCAGTTGATCTTTTTCAAATGTCATATACAGTGTTCAAAAAAACAATAAATAAATCAGTTGAATCAGTTTTTGTGGTATTTGTGGCATGATGTGGAATTTCTATGTGGTTATCCTCAGAAGCATCAAATCCTCCATATAATTAAAAACAACGAACTTAGGACCAATTTGAACCTCTTTTGATATTTTTATTTTTATTTATCTGACATCACTTTGTTGTAGTATTGAATATTTTAATTATTATTTTAAGGTATTAATTAATTTTATGTGTACATGTATTGTTGCTGTTAGGTTTAGGTTTAAATATCAGTTTCTACTGTACCGTCTGTACCTATATAATACCATTTGTGTTTTTGTATGAATTTTTAAGACATAATAAACTTTTTCTATTCTATTCTATATTAGAGCATTTTCCAATTTCATGTAATCAAATTTCCTAGGGAAAAAGTGGGCATAATATTTTTACCTACTAAAACTACATGATTCTTTATTGAATATAAAAATATACTTACAGTCTCTTCTGATGCCTCTTTGTGTAATATAGGTATGGAGACGCGATATTTCTCTTTGCAATAAATTTCGAAATTATCATTTAATAAATTTTTCAGTTCTCTTCTGTTATTCAAACATATTTTTAATTCAGACTGCCATCTTAAAACGATTTCTTGTTGTTCCATTAAATTATTTTTAGCAGTATTTAAATTTTCTTCACACAATTTCTCGATACAGCCAGGTAGTAATTCCACATCAGAAACCATAGAACGGGTTGTCCCATTGAATGAACATATCATCTGAGCCTTTAAGAGACCATTCATAGATTATTAAATATAACATTTAGATTGCTACAAATTTATGTTACCCCTACAAGCAATGTCAACAATAAAAAATATTTGAATTTCTGAAACTACACATACAATAATGTTATTGTGTTTATATATGCCCAGGCCTGACGAGAGGGGGGGATTCCTCCCTATGGGCCCGGATTCTTTTGAGGGGCCCGTCTACAAGCAAAATTATAAAATTTTTGAAAATTAAAAATTGTATGTAATAATAATCATAAGTAACATGAACAACTTAACTTCACCTCTAGATTTTATAATAATAATAATAATAATAATACATTTATTAACCCAAGAAATCATAGTACACAATATAGGGTAAGTCTAATGAACACTTGTTCAGTTGACTTAAAATTAAAAGGAAAAAGATTACAGTAAAATAATTAGTTAAAAAACATGAAAAAGATATTCGTTGACAGAGTAAAAAGCTTTGGATAATAGTAGTTTTCTGACATAAGAAGTAAATTTGTTTAAACTAACATTTTTAACACTCGTTGGTAGTTTGTTATATAATTTGGCACCAATATAGTATGGACTTGACTTATATAGTTGTAATCTGTGTATATCATATTGCAAATTTTCACCATGTCTGGTATTATAATTGTGATAGTTATTTTGTAAGTTAAAACTCGATATATTCTGTTTCACAAATTTTAAAATTTCAAATATATATATACAAGGGAAAGTGAGTATTTGTTCTCTTGTTATAAATGATTTCTGCTCTACTAATTTTTGTTTTGAATGAGTTTACGCTGCATACATAGATTCCAATGATGCGAGGAAAATCATAACATAGAGGAATCAACTAAGTATACCTTTGGAAATGCTGGACCTCGAGACGTTTCCGGCCATATGAAATTTATGCGAAGTTATTTGATGTAAAAGTAAGTTGGTTGCAAGAGAAGTAAAGATTTCATCATCTTTGCCGTCCAGTTACAAAAGGACATGTACAAGAGTGTTTTCGACAATGAAGATGAAGATTTTGCACGCTCTACCGATAAAGAAGCTGAATTTAAAAGATATACTACTCTTTTGTTTATTGTGCATTGGCTCATTACAGAAATCGCCAACCAATTCGACGTGGTGAGAAACTTGAAGGACACTTTTCATTTCTGAGCGTGGAAATTTGCAATATTGGAGAAAAAGGAAATTGAAGACTCTGCTGCACAAGTTTTGGAAAAGATTTGGCAACGCTGCATATAATTTCTGACGCGAGCTTATCAACTCGTCCCTACTGTCAATATATTTTTACCTCTTTTAATAAATTAATGGCAAAATATATTATACATACAATAAATAAGATCAGAATGAAAATTTGTAAATCTTCTACTTTCTTATATGATACTGCATTTAAAATAAATGCAAAGTATTTTCAAATATCCCCGCCAAGTATTAGAAATAGTGCGATGTTGCCACGTCTACTATTCATGTCCTCCATTCAATAATTTTAGTAATTTTCGGGTAGCTGCCATTACGTTATGTTACAGTGAATCATCTCGATATTTATACATGTGCTTCGTCAGGAATTGATTTAAATTTGCTTGGTTTTTGAGATCCTTCTTAAATAAGGGTCATCGTAAGAGGAAAAATAGTGTCACGACATCAATTTATTTCGCATGGCGTCCATAGATAGATAGATAGATTTATTCCATTTCATTAGACATACTACAAATAATATAATGTGTATAAAACAGGTCATTTAAAATACCATAAACTAAGATAAAAAACAGTAACTGCACAATTCAACACTTATTGTTTAAAAAAAATAACAATAACATTAAAGTATACTCTTACATTACAACCTACTCAACAATGATTGCAACCTAAGACCATCATTGTTAAAAGCCAAGAATTCTTGAACAGAATATGGTTCCATATTGCAAATGTATTGAAAACCTTGTTTATTGAAGACCTTTGGAGAAGTAATGTCTTTAAGAGAATTAGGAAGTTGGCTGAAAAATTTTATTGCTGAGTAAAAGGAGCCTTTCTCGGTTATGGCTAGACGATGTATGGGAAACGCATAACTATTCTTATGTCTTGTATTATGAGTGTGATCAAAGTTTGAGATATTGAACTCAGCCTGATGATTTTTCAAATATGTTAAACATGAGTATATACAGACTGTCTATTTTATGAGGGCCACACCAAATATCTCGCTTAATATCTATTGTAGAAGAATAAAGTTTTAGAAACAGTTATCCCATTTTTTGTGAGCTATATTTCAGTAAAAAGAAATTTGAAATCCATAGCCTACTTTATGAGATATATTACAAAAACCTGAAAAATAGGAAAACCACAAACGGTTATAGCTTCCTTATTTGAGGAGATACGAAAAAAGTTAAAGGAATGAAAGTTGACGGCAAAGACAATAAGAATAATAACGTGTAACAAAAAAATCGAAAAATGCAGTTGGCTTTGATATACGCTATTGTGCAAAAATGAAAAATACATATCTCAAAGTAGGGCATGACGCCATTAATTCCGTTATTTTTTTCTCATTCCAACGATATAAAACATGTCACAGAAATTTTAACCGATAGTGTCAATATTTAATATTTTACGAATACCACAATTCATATAATTGAATCGTAACAATCAGCTGTGCCATAATAGTAAAAATTCACTTTATAATAATTATAATTCCGTAATTATTTATTACAATTTAATACAAACCAATAAATATCTCATAAATAAAAATACAAGTACAAAACGAACATCCAAAGAAAAAAACGAAAAACTATGTATAACAGTACTACCTACTACTATATTGAAAAGAAATTGTGTGTATTTATTTTTCTAACTACAAATGCTCAAATTGTGCACCATGCATTCTGACACATAAACGTGCTATACGAGACACGTCACGCATTACATTTTGGGGCATTTCAGGAGTAATTGCCTCACATGCGTTTCGAATTCTGGTTTTGATGTCCTCAATATTTTCAGGGGCAGTTTGAAATACCTTGTCTTTAATGTAACCCCAGATGAAATAATCCAAGGGAGTAATATCTGGTGATCGAGCTGGCCATAGAATGGGTCCATAGGTGCCTATCCAGCTATCTGGCATAACTTGATTTAAATAATTTGTACATATTACAGCAGTGTGAGGTGGAGCCCCATCTTGTTGAAAATATGAATAATTTAATCTTTCTGCCACTGTTAATTCATAAAGAAAATCTTGAAATTCGTTTAGCAGGAAATTAAGGTATCTACGAGCGGTTAATTTGCCATCATAAAAATAAGGTCCAATTACTTTAGTCCCTAAAAGACCCAACCAAACATTCGTAGAAAATCTTTCTTGGAAAGCAGTCTCTCTGCACCAATGTGTATTTTCTCGTGTCCACTTATAATGCATATTTCTATTGAAAAATCCATTATTAGAAAAATTTGATTCGTCCAACCAAAGAATTTTGCTACATATCAGCGCGTCATTCCTTTTCTTATTTAATAACCATCTACAAAATCTTACTCTCCTTGGCTTATCTCCCTCATTTAAATGTTGAACTTTCCTCATTTTGTAGCATCGAAATCCGTTTTTTTTCAATATTTTTCTTGCACTTTCTTGTCTTTTTTTATGCGACAGTTTCTCTGAATTTGTCTCAAAGAGGTTTCCTCATTTTGGTTAACATAATTCATTACTCTATTCACTTTTCTTACATTATCCGCAACATGCGCTCGCCTCACTACTTTTTTTGAAAATGAACCGTGCGTTTTTAGATTTTGAACTAACTTCCTAAACATAGTTCGATTTGGCTGCGGAGCATCTGGAAATCTATCTCCGTAAACCGTGACTGCCATCTCAGCGTCAAAACTGCACTGACAATAAATGCTAATCATATCGAATTTGTTATTATTGGTGTACACCATAATTACTGATATAAAATTTGTCTTAGAACTCGACAACGCAACATACAACATACAACAGTGACAATCTGTCAAATTTATTAATAACTGTATACATTGTTTTTCACTAATTATGGCACAGCTGATTGTTACGATTCAATTATATGAATTGTGGTATTCGTAAAATATTAAATATTGACACTATCGGTTAAAATTTCTGTGACATGTTTTATATCGTTGGAATGAGAAAAAAATAACGGAATTAATGGCGTCATGGCCTACTTTGAGATATGCATTTTTCATTTTTGCACAATAGCGTATGTCAAAGCCAACTGCATTTTTCGATTTTTTTGTTACACGTTATTATTCTTATTGTCTTTGCCGTCAACTTTCATTCCTTTAACTTTTTTCGTATCTCCTCAAATAAGGAAGCTATAACCGTTTGTGGTTTTCCTATTTTTCAGGTTTTTGTAATATATCTCATAAAGTAGGCTATGGATTTCAAATTTCTTTTTACTGAAATATAGCTCACAAAAAATGGGATAACTGTTTCTAAAACTTTATTCTTCTACAATAGATATTAAGCGAGATATTTGGTGTGGCCCTCGTAAAATAGACAGTCTGTATACAATCCTGGTATTGTAAGCAATTCATTTTGCCTAAAATAATTCTTGCATGAACCATTGGCCTTTATTTTGTAAATTATTCTTAATGCTCTTTTTTGTATTTTGAATATTTTCTAAAGATCAGAGGAACCACCCCAAATTTCAACTGCATATTTAGCGATAGAGTAAAAATTTGCATAGTGCGGCATTGAATATTTCTCAAGTGGTGCAGCTATATGGTCCGTACATTTTCTTAATAAACTAAGTGAAATACCATCAAATCCACTGGAAGTTTTTGGTTTAAATTTTTTTGCTATTTTGCATATTTCTTCTGACGATGTGGGGTATATGAACATAGACTCGATTGTTTTAATGGTTCTGTTGTAATCTGTGCTCACATTTTGACAGTTTGAATTTGCTATTAGCTCGGGAATAGCCTAAACAAAGAAAGAATTAAATTTATTTGCTAAAACAAGGGGATATCTCCTGATGGTAATTTGTTATTTTTCTCTTTACCAACTGTAGAGTTAACTAGGCTCTACATACATTTAGATTCATTATTAGCATTATTGATAATATTCTTCTAGTATTCACTTTTTGCTTTTTTCAGTTGTTCACAGTAAGTATTTTTAAAATGACTGTATACTTGTTTATACTGAGGATCAATATTGCTAATGTCCTCCAGAAGCTTTAATTTATTTTGAAGATCAGTTAGCTCAGAATTAAACCAGTCCGATTTCCGGGGGCGGCGAATTTTTTAAAGGGAAGTGTTTGGCAAAAGCATGTTTTATTATCTTTAGAAGCGCAATGTTACATCTCGATAAAAACTGAGAACATCGAGAGAATTAATTTCAATTTGCCTCATTTTTGAGATCATTCTCGAATAAGTATCAGTCATAAGAGGGAAAATAGTGTCACGACATCAGTTTATTTCGCATGGTGTCCATTAGCGCAGTGTTAAATGTCGATAAAAACTGCGAACTTTGAGCGAATGAATTTCGGAAACAAAACTAAATGGAGTTCAAATTTTATCAGAATGTTAATTGATATGTGAATTAAATTTGCAGCAAGTTTCATGACTTTCTTGAATAACGTGAATTGCGATATAACTACTTTAAGAATATTTTACAATTCACCCGACTCTTTGTTTTGTTAATCTTGTTGCAGTAATAAATAAATAATCTGAAACTAATCTAGAACTATGTGCAGCATGGCTATGCTATAAGCAGTTTAATATAATATATATTGCAACCCATAGATCTCCAACAGGCAATTTTGATATATTCCTAAACAATTTATTATATATTTTACAATTTGTTAGTAAGCAAGACTCGGCAATCTTTGCACAATTTTGTCAAGAAAATCTGAAGCATCTTTGCGTTAAGAAACTGGCCTCAGTAGTGACTGAGGCCAGTTTCTTAATGTCGCAGTCTGGCTGTTGAATTCTATTGCACCTCTAGGGGGTAGGCGTTGTAATTTTCTGTAAAACAAGTACGATAAACATGGCAAACCTAATTATTTTCTTAATGTAATGCTTGTAAATATTAATGATATTGTAATAATATTGCCTGACCATTTTAATGTTGCTATGACTGTGGCAGATTGATGTAAAATTGTGGGCTGATTTTTTGGTATGTTATTATACAACCAAAAATTGTATGATGAAGTGATGATAAAATAAATATGAATAATTAGTTAGCATGGGCGAAGCTACAAGAACATTATTATATCAAATAAATAATTATTCGTTTCAATATAAAATTTGTAACGAGGTGAATTTCCCGTTGCCAAAAATGCAATTTAAATTAATAACATACTTTGCTATTTGTCCCGTTTACGTTCGGACATATGTTAAAATCATTGTTACAGATTTCTCCTAATTTACCTAGTTGAAACCACGAAACAGATTTCTACTTCATATAGAAAATATGATAAACCTGGCCGTGAGAGGACTACTCGCGATGATTATAAAATTTGACATTGAGGGCATTGGTGAATCAGCCAACGCAAATGAGTTTCATTAAAGCACATTTGAATATCACTTTTGCCTGGTCTGTTGAATAGTCAAGTTGACTATTATATCCTGATCTTCGCATGCAAATACACCTATTTTTAGTATCCCCGCTGGTTCTCGTAGCTGTTTTTATATTAACACCGATAAGACTAATACACAAAAATGTGTATATTACAGCAATAATTTTAAAATAATTTCCAAAAAAAGGTATCAGAATATAATTACCATGTTCCAACTTGGCCAAGTAAATTTCAATTTAAAGTTAAATTATTATCAAAGTAGGTGTGTCCAATTTAGGACCTGTTAAATTCTCGCGATTTTATCCAAATAGCTATGATTCCAAAGAATTTTCCGAGGGAAAAAGAACATCGATGATATACCCTTTACCATTTATATTATTTTAACTTAGACCGTTTTTCATTGCATTAAGTTAAAATAATATCTCTTCTACCAAGTCGATACAAATTGTAATTACCACATATTTTATTTTAACTATTTCGTACTTATACGAATTAAAATAAAATCTGTCATTGTAAAATAATTTTTGTGAAATTTGTTATAGTGCTGTTGTTCCACCGAGTGGGTAGAGATTTTAGTTTACCGTTTATTTTGTTTTAAATATTTCGTTCTGATACGAACTGAAACAAAATTCATTATTTTGAAATAATATTTTCATAAATTTATTATAGTCCGGGAATTGAGCACAAAATCTAGGCTACCACAATTAAATTAACTATCTTTATATTCTGATACATAGAAATTTTCCGCATCAACTCCTACAAGATACCACAAGGCCGAACCGACTTAATAAAGGCACTCAGCTGTGGGGCTTGAGGAGCTTGACAAACACCGCATGTAGTGTTGGGCGATATCGTGATTTTTCAATCACAACGTGAATCGTGACTGTGAATTTCTGATATCAGTGAATTTAAACCGTGATGTGATCACGACTTTTCATAATACGGCGAATAGGAAAAATTGTTAATTTTGGTGAATTGGTGAATTCGCTACTTTGGTAATCTGTGCAGCCGTAGATATATAATACGTATATGATATTTACATATATACATGCATATTGATATTATGATTTGCTTATCCAACTAACCTGACATGGATTGGTGATAAAGCCAATTAAAACACTAAAGTTTTAAATGGGACGCCTATTATTTGAACTTCGTAATAGCATATTTTTGTAAAGTTATACAAATATGTAAACATTTCGGAAGCATCAATAAAACTATTTAGGTTTTAGGTTGCTATAGTTATCAATCAAGGATTTTAATTTTTGCTGGGTTATTGTTTATAATAGTGCTGCAACCTTTTTAATATATAACCCTCGAATTTTAATAAAAATGTACAAATTAAATAATGAATATAATGATTATTTATATAGTTATTCTTATTTGCTATTATTTAATGGGAAACATTTTATTTAATAAAGTCCAAGTATTTCACCCATTCAGATATTTATCAAAAATTTGTTACCTACTTCTTCCTTACAATTTTGGTCAGCGGCATAAGGCAGCACTTCTAACGTATATACTCTTCGCCAACTTACTGTACTTTTTTATTAATTGTTGCAAATTCTATATATACCTATAGGATACTCATCTTCGCAGTTATTATAAAATTGCAAACCCTTTGAGAAAAGATGATTTCTACTATGGTTAGTCGATGTGTTTTCGATGTAGAAGTTGTGGTTATTTCTCTCCAACAAAAACACAATTATCTAAAACATGTTTTGAAGCTAAGCATTTCACAATTTTAAAAATTAAAAAGAATACAAAGTTGTCGAGACGTGGATGTTCAATATTTGCAATAAAATTGCTAGTATATTTATCATCAAAAAAATATTTTAACGCATGATTTTAGTACGTGTTCTTGTAACGAAATGTTCCGCCACGACCCTGCCTTTAATTGCCAGTGAATAAAAGATGTAAAAAGACAAGTATATAAATATCTATATAGTATGAGACGCGCAAGATCAGCCTATCTCGTGAAACGCGTACCTACCTAATATCGTTAAGTCACGGAATCGCTTTTACGTGTTATACATAAGGTCGCAAACAAGATATTTATATCGTCAAAAATATATTGATATATGGAAAGTCGTGATCACGTCACGCTTTTCTTCCAACTTTATTCACAGTCGTTACTTGTGATTTTTTAATATCAGTGATTAAATCACAGTTCGTGATATATCGCCCATCACTAACCGCATGCAGTGTTTATGTAATTTTAACATTTCTGAACCGAACCGAAATACCACTGTTCTGATTATTTCTGTTTCTCCGTCTAGACAAAATAATCTCCGCCGTAAGCTGATATCGATTTGATTTTCCGATCCGAGCGTAACTTATGTTACACCAAATCCGAAAATCGTCTTATATATTTGGTATCAGTTTTATTTAGTTTTGCCAAGTTCTTCATACCTACACTCTGACCGTTCATTTAGGCATGATTATTGTTGTAGATAACCCCTTGCTTTTGCCTGGTACTTGCATACTGCCTGGTTTTATTACTTACTGTGGTGTTGTTTTTTTTCGCTTACGATTTTTTTTTAATCTTTTACTTTTCTACTACCGATTATATTTTTTTTACCGCTCTCACCATTTCCTTGCTTACCACCATTTGTTTCCAAATTAATATGAGTAATTAGTAGTTCATTAGCTTCTCACGCCTGGTTCCTCATACTCTGATCTTTGTGTGAAATGACATATCTTAAGTTAATTTTTTTAATTTATAATGAACTCCGTAATTTTGGTACCTGATCGTTTTTTTAATTATTTTTGTAAATTTTATTATGATAATAAACTTTATTTACCGACCTGTGCCTTTTATTGTTGAATGCGAGTTATACGTCTAATTTGCCTTCCAGGATCCCTGGACATAACTGTTTCTCCACTGTAGCCATCCCAGCCCTACTGCAACAGGCTGCATTAGGAGGCTAATGTGGGACCTTTGCCCCACGTAAAAATAGCAATGGTGTTGCTAGAATAACCGAAATTAAGCTCAATGCTAAAGTGACGCTTCCACTTGCCTATGCGTTAGACAACTGGAAGAAAGCATGTCACAAATTAAAATTTTGAAATTCTATTTTGTACGTAAGTACTACTTGTACAAAGTTTGCTTAGCTGGGTAGAGCCAATAGAAAATGAACTAAATAGGTCTATTTAGTCCATTTTCTGTGGGTTTTGTCCAGCTAACTAAGCAAACCATATACAACCAAATAGTATATTTTAGATAGAAAATGAAATTTTAAAAAAGTTTGTAATGACAGGGTTGTCGCTTTGTCCTGAAAGTCACTATAAAATGAAGTAATTCATGTACCTGACGAAATTTTTAGAATTACAAAATAAGTGTTTTAATAAATCATTTTAGAATTATATCTCAGAAAGAATAAATAATAATAATAAATAGTTTATTGTCCAAAATGTCAAAGACATTTGTACAAAAGGATTAGATACACATAAAGTGATATTAACCTAACCCTAAAATAAAAGGTAATGGGACAAAACGAATAAGATTAAATTACTACAAAACACATGGAATAAGATTAAAATAGAGCGCAGCACACATAGTGGGTTTGCAATCATTAAAATAATCAGTGATTTAGGAATGAAAGTTCTTTATTTAGGAGTAAGGACTTCAGAATAGGTTTTAATTTAGCGGGATTATTACTGCGAAGTTGAACTGGTAGGTTATTATAGCAGAAAGAGGCTAGAAAAGTAAATGAATTGCAGAATGCAGCACTGTTGTGTCAAGGAATTGACAGAGATATGCCAGTTTGTCTTAATTCTCTGTCATAAACATCACTTCTTCTTTCTATTTTAGCAAATAGGTATTTAGGGGATTTATAAAGTATAACATTGTTGATAAATATGACAGTGTGAAGTAAACGGCGATCTTCAAGTTTAAGTATTTGTAAATCTTTTAAAAAGGGAGTTATATGATAAAATCTTGGGACATCAGTTATTTATTTATTTATTTATTGCATACACTGTTTAACAGGTAAGATACCCAATTTAATTCAAAATTGTCTTTACAATATTAATGAGTTTGTTTAAATGTCTATTGTTTATGATGTTATATATCTATTGTTTGTGTTTTACTATTAATTGTGTATTTTACATGTAATTTTACTTTTTCTTTGACTTTCACATCTGTTTCTATGTATCAGCTTACATGACAAATAAAATTATTATTATTATTATTATTATTACAGAACAGGAATAAAGGCATACAAAGCCTTAATTACGAGATATACAACAACATAGAAAGAAAGTAAAATGAAGAAAAAATTTACTTAAATGTACGAACTCTATGAATAACTAATGATACGAAGAGAGAGAAAAAAATAACATGGAAAATGTTTAAATATAAAAAATATATATACATATATACATATACTTATACACATATGTGATTCAAAATAAATTAAGAAAAACAAAGACAATCTCTGGTTATTTAATTTAGAACATTTTGTTTTATGTCACTAAGGCTGTAATTAAAAATATCGAAGTCGCTACATAATTTGTTAGAAGTACTGCAAATCGTATATAAAGGTGAATTATTTAGTACGTTGGTACATGGCGTAGGTAAATAGAAAACTTGGTGATTACGAGAGGTTAATCTGGGAACGTGAAAATTAAGCTTGCTAATTATTTCGGGTGCATCAAGAGTAGTCATAGAATATCTTTCAAGCAAGTTACTTTGCGGAAAACCAATCACTGGATAGGTACCGTCGGATTTGAAGCACAGTAATTTAAGAAATCTATATTGAACTGCCTCCAGGTTATTCTTGTGAACATCATAACTGGAACTCCAAATTAGCGATGCGTACTCAAGTTTCGATCTGACGAAGGATTGATAAAGAATTTTCAGAGTATCAGTATTAGTAAACCATTTGCAAAATAAACTAATTTATTATTATTATTATTATTATTATTAAACTCTCGACTAGTACGAACAATGAATCCAAGGGCTTTGAAGGCTTCAGACACAATGGTATCGATATGATCAGTGAAGGATAATTTACTATCCAAAGTTACGCCGAGGTCGCGAAATGTTATAGGTCTTTGAAGTACGACATTATCTAACCTGCAATCAAAAATAAAAGGTGGTGTTTTTAAAGAAAAGGACATTACGTTACATTTACTAGGATTCATGAATAATTTATTTACTATACACCAGGTGTTTGTTTTGTCAAGGCAAGTTTGAAGTTGAAAACAGTCATCGATTTCATCAATTACTGTGAAAATTTTTAAATCGTCGGCATATAAAAGGTGAGGCAAATTAATTTCGTTCACTATGTCGTTAATAAATATGTTAAAAAACAAGGAACCCAGAATAGATCCCTGGGGAACTCCAGATGTGGCAGCAAATTCGATCGATTTGAACCCATTTAATGCAACGTACTGACTCCTATTCATTAAATACGATTTAAACAAAAGGAGCAAAGAATATGAGAAACCGATTTTTTCTAATTTATTAAGTAACAACTGGTGATAAAGTCTATCAAACGCTTTGGAGAAATCGGTATATGACATCTGTCTGCCCACGTTCATCTAAGTATTCAGAAATATATTGAGTTACACAGAATAAATTTGTTTTTGTTGAACGCCCTTTCATAAATCCATGTTGATTAATAGAGATTTTGGTGTTAATTGAATGATATATTCTATCATGCAGTAATATTTCTAAGACTTTACAGAAGTTACAAATTACAGAGATTGGTCTAAAGTTCTCAATATCTAGTTTGTTTCCCTTTTTGAAGATGGGACATACTTTGGAATATTTCCATAGGTCAGGAAATAGGCAGTTTTTTAAGATTAAGTTAAAAATTATAGTTAGAGGATATGCAAAGATGATAGCGCAATCCTTTAATAAAAAAGTTGGAATGGAATCAGGACCGGTCGTCATTTTGGGTTTAATTCAGAGCCCGAATAACCTCATCTTCACTGAAAGAGTTTATGCTAACAATAGGGTTATTGTTAGGTATATCGGCCTCAATGTGATGTTCCTCGATATCTAATCAGGACTCATTATAAGATTGACCGGAATAATTGGCAAATGCATTTAGTATATCAGAGGAATTGTTTAGCGAAAATCCCTCTTCAGATACACTGGCCGACCCTTTTCTACTTTTGATGAAAGCCCAAAATTGATTGGGGTCATTTTTTATATTATCTTCAGAGTTCTGCACGAAATTTCTGTAGGCTAAATTGGTTATGAATCTGACAGTATGATTTTACATTTTTTGAAGGCGATATTTATCTTCCTGGCTAAGACATGGCCCATATACTACGTTGGCATAGTTAAAGTGGGATAGGACCAATGCATCTGTTAACATTACTTTAGTTTTTTGATCTATAGTGGCTCAGGCTTTGAGGATTTTTGCATTTAGGTAATGGCTTCACAAGGCTTATTCCATTACTCTAGAATTGCTCTAGAACACTACCAGGTTCAAAGGAATAGTTAATAATATGAGTTAATGGTTCTCTGACCCACTCGAGAGACAGTTGCAACATTTTGCCTGAGATTCCGTCGGAGCCAGTAGTACAGGGCTTCTGTTTTAGAATTAGGTTTTTAACAATGTCGGTACCAATAAAGTTAAACTCAAAATGAGAATTTTCCCCGAATGCGGATCATTTAAAATGCCAGGTATAATCAGGGTCGCTAGTAGTATTTGGGGCAGAATCAAGCAAAAAGTCAGTAACAGCATTGGCGTCGAGATTAAAAATTAGGGTAGTTAGAGAATGTAGTTTTACCTTTATTGACAATATCCCAATATTTCAAGTTATCCCATAGCTGTTTATTATTTTTCGATATGTGATCGTGAGACGAATGGTTTCACTAAGGAATTGTTGGTTGCATCATAGAGAATCAATCTATATTTAAAGGTTCAAATATTATAAAACTTCATAAAATTACATAATACAGCTTAATAATTTCAATACATATACCAACCATTCAATGAGGTCTTTTTTTTTCTTGCGAGAGATGTACCGCGTTTTCGAAGTAGATTTCTTGATTCTGGTGTTTCAAATGTCAGTAATTATTGTTCATAGTTTCTTTCATACTTCAGCGGCGGCAACTATGCTTTCCTTTGCGTAAGATTCCTTATTCTGTTATTCAATATACATGACACAAATTTAATGAATGAAAACGATGGCAACGGTATTTCGATTGTAGAAGAAAACCATGAAAACAGCAGTTCAGGTGAGAGAGATAGCTGGACATTGGTAGGTCAATAACCTGAAGTCCCGGAGGAATACCTTGGCGAAATACAGATTCAGAAAGTGTTGATTTTGGTATTGCACTAAAACGTAAAGAAAGACGGAAACAAGCTGCCCATGCAAATGTGGTGGGGAAAGCAGGTGATGTGTTATACAATAAATAAGAATAGCCTAGTTGCTCTCTCTCATTTGATCCTATTGCCATATCTAAACGAACATTTTCCAAATCTGTATATACTTACTACACAATGTAGAATTTCGTCTTGCTTCGATTGCCGCTGGTCCGGAAGAGCAGACTCAAGCGTCACTAAAAATTCGGCAATTCGCAAAGAATAAGGGATACAGTCTTATAAACTGTATATTGAATAATGTGAATAAAGAGTGCCTGTCAGGGCCGAGCAACCCGGGTGGTCGCCGGGGCGCTTAGTGGCGCCACACGACAAAAATTATAATACTTAAAAATACCAATCTGAACAGAACTCTTATTGACAAATAATAATAACCAATATCCACCAAATTTGCTAAAGAAGAACACAACATAGAAATTATTCAACCCTCTGCAAAACAAGACAACCAGGAATACACAACCGAAGAATATATCCAGACCTAACTCTTTAGGAACACATTGTTGCACTAAACAATTGGGAATGAAAAATGAAACATGAATATATATAAATATATATTAACTTTCTGTAATTTTTTTTTTCACAGAAGATAAATATGCTGTAAAAATTAACATGTGTAAACAAAGCATTGTAAATATTTGTAACAGGCTGAAGGACTTCGGTCAACGGCCATTTGGTGAAACCAATAAAACACAATAAATAATAATAATCAATAACCACATCAATAATTACTATTAATTCCCGTATCAAATTACCAGACCACATCAAAATAAGATGCACTAAAATCTGCATAAACAGATATTTTCATCCTACTTATATCAGGCTGACAACCGTAAAACCTTTGAGCCAAACCCCTTGGAAGAGTTATATTGGCGCAGTCACTCCATTTCATTATCAAATTGGACAAATATATGATGCTCTATATGAGGCCTCTAATGGCAATAGGATTGATGCTTTTGATAAAAATACTGTCACTTTGACCAAAAGAATTAAGAGCTATTGTCACTTGATATTAGATATTGTACAGAATGAACCTAGTTAGTAATGTTATTGAACCCAGTAAAACGATCCCTTTGAAAAATATCCAATTTACTAAGAAATTAAATTCAGACCAAAAAATCTCATGAAAATCAGCTTTGAAACATTAAAAAAGGTTTATAACCACCTTTGGTACCATCTTTCATCGAAATCTGTGTAAAAAATTATTTCACTAAAAATTACCAAAAAATTGACTTAGAAATTTTTTTTATCTCGAGAACGACGGTCAATCACCTTTGGGCTCCGTCGTTCAAATTTTCAAAAGTACTCAAAAAATTTCAAGTTGTACAGGGCGGAAAACCGTTCCCCCCGACAAACTTTTCGAAAGTATATATCACGAATATCATTTACAGCTTTACAGAAGCTTACAGTATTGTCTTCACTAGTCGTCTCTAGCCCTGTGTTATTACCATTATCGCAAGTTGAGTATACTACACTTTATGATTATAACAATAAATATTAATATAATAGTTTGACATCAAACTATTCAAACATATCAAATTCCCTTCCTGTCCTCAATAATAATGGACCATTCTATTTTATTTTGTGCGTTACATCCATTGGACAGGCAGCATGAAGTCAAAGGTGGTTTGTGTAAAAATAAATCACTACGGAGTTATAATAAATCATGCTATTTATCTATAGACACTATTACATATTCAAAGGCAATTGATTAATTAATATATATTCTAATAAGAGTAGATTAAAACTATTTAATGGAGAATTTTCACACATTTGTGGCGTTGCAATAGAAGAAAGAAATTTCTCTAAACTAACATTAGTAAAGAATTATTTGCTGTCTTCAATGTCACAAGATTGCTTAGTTGCACTGGGGATGATGTCGATCGGGTACAATATATTAAGCGAAATTGATTATGAATCCACCATTAAGACTTTTCCAATGCGAAGGCGCGGAAGGCAGTTTTTTTTTTAAATGTATATTATATAAGTATAATATATATTTAGATAGTTCATTTTGAAAAGTAAACGTAAATAGCTTATAACCTGCGTGTATTTTTTACCCAATTAGTAATTAGGTAAAAAGGTACTTGCCCGGTCTAAATATTTCCCTTCCAGCCCTGGTGCCCGTCCTTACAACTTTATATCGTTCAGGTACAGTCAAAGCAACATTAAAATACAAAAAAAATAGCTTTGACATGTTCATGTTTGTCATGTTTGCTTTACGGAGAATTACAACACCTACCCTTTAGACGTGCAACAAGGTTGGCCAGCCAGACTGCGAGATAAGCAACTAAGGCCAGTTTCTTAATGCTTCAATTTTTCATGACATAACTCTATAGGTTTTCACATTGCCTAGCTCCCAGTCCATTAAAGGAATCTATAGAAAAAGATAGTTTATGGGATATATTGGATTGATTTAATCTTGCTACAACTTTAAATGAATTTAATCTCATTGTAACAAATATAAATAAAATAACATTAAAAACGGGTGTTGATTTACCAAAGGATAGGTTATGTATCTAATCCCTGCATAGCTGTCCATAATATGCTGCAAATGAATTAAGGAAAGAATAAAACTTTTTATCACGTTAGATACTTTTCAGATGAAAATATTGGAAAATTTAATTGTATGTTCTTAACAACTGCATGTGATAGTATTTCCTTTGAAAATATTGATGAAACTTTCAATAATTCTATTGTGCTGTGTCTAAAATAACATGATGACTTATGCCCACTCTAACAAAGAATAAAATACAATAAGTTACAAGAATTGGCATAATTTTGATTTAATTAAACAGGGCCAGGAATCCAAAAATCTATATTGGTTAGCAACCAAATTAAACGATTTTAATCTAATCAAATTATATAAAGACAAGAAAAAACAAGACAACAACATTGAAAAAACCAAAGTAGATAGACTATTTTTCACAAATGAATAAAGCAACAATAAGTGTTCCAAAAGAAATCTGGAGTTTAGTTGGGATGTTGAAAGTAAAAAAATAACAATAAATATTATCACGTGTTTCTGCCCCTAGGAAACACCCTTAAAAATCCATGGGTTCCAAAAATTATAGCAAGAGATAGTAGTATAGCTATGGGGATTCGGCGACAAAATCGCATATTATGTCTTATGAAGGTTCATCCTGGTCATTTTTGTCTGATTTTCCTAAGACTCCGCCCTCGGGGCAGGGGTGGAACGTAAGATCCTATTGGCTGAGGGGTCCTACTGGTCGATGAGTGTGAGATTCTATGTTAGAAGTTAACTATCTAAAACAAATACTAGCAGAAAAAGATATTACTGAATTAAGAAATATAATTAAATATGAAGAACAAATTATTAATTTGCTTAATTATAAGAATTCCAGTAAAAAAACTACAAACTAAGAGACCACCAATCATGCAAAAAAATACTGAAGTAGAAGTAAAGATATATAAGAACTTTTTACCTACTGACGAAAAAGTGACTAGACGCAATGAAAGTCAGATAAACAAAAACACTACTCTGTTAGAAAAAGTACAAAATTTAGGAAATGATGTACGAGTACATAATACGCTGAAGTTGCACCGAAAAATATCCGTAATGATATGCAGAAAGATGACAGTTTTGATGAGGTGACCTATAAGCAAAATAAAAAAGCAATTAAGAAAAATATTCTCAAAACCAAATTTGCTGTAGTGGAAATTGAGTGGAAATCTAGCAAAATAACAGATACAGCAATATGCAGGAAATGGATCTAGAAAGAATAACTGGTAAAAACGTAACGGAGGACGACATAAAAGAATATTTAAACGATCTAAACAAGCCATTATGATAAAATTATAGTAAATAAGTTAAACACACAAGCCATAATTCAGGCTTTTGTATAGGTCTTCTAATGGAAGAATTATATCAGAAAATTTTCAATGTAGAATATTGGACCGAGGGCGTCTCATCAAGGGAATATGATTTAGGGAAAACTTTTTTAGCTGAGAGACTACAGAGGAGAAACCCACTCTTAACCTTAGGCCAAAATAAAAAAGTGTTGTTGAATCTTAACTTATCATGTAATAATAAGACCAGTTACTTAATATAACATATCACTGTAAATTTTAATAATACTGTAGTTGTAGTTGTTTATTTATTTTTGAATGTCATTATTATATATTATCCACTTAAGAGGTTAGTGTACTGTTCTTTCACTGTCTGTTATGTATGTATGCTGTATATTTTGTATGTATATACTTCAATTTCTATGTTTTTTGTTTTTGTAATTTAATTTTGTTAATTAATTTTAGGGAGGCGATGGTAGATAGGTAATCCTAATCGTCCTCCTTTTGTGTCATATCATTGTTGGCACAATAAAACTTATTCAGTAAAGCTTTAATAAAGGTGATGAGTTTGATTTTGAAAATAATCGACCAATTGTCATCTTATATGCAGTCTCAAAAATTATAAAAAGATTAATATTTAAGAGGATATCAGCATTCCTAATTAAATATAAAATTATAACCACAAATCAGCATGGCTTTCAGCAAAATAAATCAGTAGAAACTACCACCATCCAGCTTCTGCAGTTTGTATATGGCAAAATTGATAACATTCATAACGTTGGCTTATTCTTCAACCTAATAAGTAAAGCATTTCATACTTTCTTCATTTTATTGCATATACGTTACAAAACTTGAGAATTAAAAGTCTACCATTAAATTGTATTTAAATCATTCTATACTGACAGAATACTACATGTAAAATCATATGACGATGTCAGAAAATAATGATGTTACTCAAAGACTTCCTCAAGATTCTGTGCTGGGACCATTACTACTCTTGTTATTTGTCAATGATCATTCTGCAATTATGCAGGTGGAATTCATTGTCATGTTTGCTGACGACATTTCTATGTTGCTCTTAGTACGGAATTCTGTAAAATAAATAGAACTCTATGTTCGCATCAAAACTGGTGTCACAGCAGCACACTAATCTTGTATATTGATAACACTCAATGTGTATTTTATGTAATTAGAGCTAGTAAATATAAAGCTAATTGTTTATTACTTTTACTTGAATTTATGGACGAGATCCATGTGTTTTAGTGCCAGTTTAGGAAATTGCGGCTCTGTAGCAAAGTCAAACAATATATTAAATCAATAATCTTACCTCTAAAACCTCATTTTTTCGTTTCTCAACAACTTGTTTACACTGTTGCAATAATTTCATTTGTGTCATATAAGTTTCATAAATATGCTGTATGTCATTTGTATTTGCTATAAAATATTCAAGCATCATTTTGTAAGATGATTCAGGGTCGATAATGTAAGTATTCCAAGCCTCTTTGTATTCAGGAATAATTTCTGGCATCAAATTAATTTCATTTATAAAAGATTTGGATTCTCTTCTGTCAGTAAGTGAAGTGCTGGTAGCAGATTTTTTTTTGCCAAGTGAGCTTCGTCTAACAACGCCAAAGGAACTGGTTCTTTTCTTTACCCCTTGAGAACTGTTACTAGCCAAGGCTACAAAGATATTTATGGTTAATACGCTTATTAGAAATCAGTATTAACTTTTCCATCATACACTACGTCAGAGACATCTTAAATAAGACTATCAAAATTTTGACAGATAGGTACATCTGTTCTTCGCATGAATCTCAAAGTTTGCAATTTCGTAGAATTTTAAGAATATTGTTATATTTATTGCAGATGGCATGTGTTAAATTCTTGGGCAATTTCTCTACTATGGTAATGTTTTAAACGTTCACCAAGCATTTTTAATTTTAAAGCTAAAATGCGAACTATTGAAAACTGCCTTTGAGTGAGTTTATTAATTAATCGTTTATTTAGAATGCAATTGTTTTGTATATCCATGGCACACTAATAAAAATAATAGTACAGTACAGTTTCAATTACCTGACGAACTTCATAAATAAAAATGGACTCCACTTTGGCTAGTATTATTGACCCCCCCCTCCCCCCCCAAACTGATCACCTGTGCCAAGGCTATGTTAAGTGAACAGTCGAATCAGTCGAAATGTATAATTATAAGGTCTGACCAATTGCCTGATCGGGCGAAACAGTTGCATTTTACTGTTTGACTTCCAGGGTCAAATGAGTTATTTTCAATTATTGCAATTCACGTAGCAAGTCAAAACAAAGTAGAAATTGGGTGTTGTCAGATTTCATCTAATATTATTCAATTGCTGTTGATAGACAAATTATTGTTTGGTTTTGGAAACAATGTAATTAAAACTAAAACATGATGATCAATGAGTACTCCTTACGATAACTTATATTACTATAAATGTTTTAGTAATCTCACACTTCATAATGAATTTCGTGTATAAAGGCATTGGGGGAGAGAAGTGTTAAAGTTTAACAACTATTTAAGACATTGGGTAATATGCCGCAAAATAATGACTATATCCAGATTACCAACATTGTTGTAGTTGACATTCCTATTGGATCTGGCCAACCTCAAATATTATTATATTAAGTGCGACACCCTGCATATACAGAAAACAAAACAATATTTTTATTTCTCAAAATATCCTATGTCAATATGGAAAGTTTCATATAATAATAATAATAATAATAATATTACCGGCTCGGTGGCGCAATGCTAAGGCGTTTGGCTTACGACCACGGGGGTCCCGGGTTCGAATCCTGGCCAGGGTATGGATGTTTAGTGGCGTTTTTCACGTGTTACCGAGATGGTAGCAGTGTACTAGACCACTGTTGGGTGGCACAACATGTCTAGTCGCTGATATCTATCCTGAGTTCGAGTCTCAGCTGCGGTAGATGGCAATATCGCAGGGAATGGTCGTTGTGTTGATGTCTATGTGTACGTGTCCTGGTTGAGTGGTGGAATAGCATTAGCTAAACTCCGCCAGGACGTTAATATAAATAAGACAATTAAATAAATAAAAAAAAAATAATAATAACAAAGCACTCTATTTATAATCAAATATTCAATAGGGTAATGACCAAGGTCCTTTCTGCATGTTTTTACATTTTTATGTAGTGGTAAATTTGTATAATATAATAGACCGAGAGCTAGAGTCACAAAACAGTTCAGGATTTATGTACGAACTAAAAGTAGTAATTCAAATATGGCAAACAGATTCTTTTATAAAGATGAATACCTTGAAAATGATCAAGATATTTTCAACATATCCGCAGAATTTTTTAAGTCTACCTTTAGCAACAATAATCCACAAATATATTTTAGCTGTTACACTTTGTATCTATGTATTGTACTTCTTTACATACGTAAAGGTGACAAATCAAATGTGCTGTCACCTATGGTTACTGTGTATATGTAATTGGAAATTGTTCTGTATATATGCAGTACAGATCAAATACATGCAAAATGTGCATTATTTGTAAATGGATAGAATGAGCCTTAATAGGTGGTCGGCGATCCATTTAATACCCGCCCATCAGTCTATTGGGCTGGGAGCGGTGCGTTGAGCAGCGAGCGGCGGTATATAGTCAATAACTTACGAGCGGTACCTGTCACAAATGTCAAAAAAGCCGTTTTTGATTCTCTCGTGCCGAACCGAATTTCTGATTTTGCCGTCGCAATTTACGACACCGACAAAATGCCAATCTTTCTTTTTCTATAGAGACATCACGCAATCCTCCACTTGACATATTTATTTAGATAATAATGTTTGAAGATTCCATGTTTTCAGCTCTTCGTCGCTAAAAGACAAACTACTTATAGCCTTTGAACCAAAGTCTAGAAAGCTCTCAATTGGTGTGGAAGGGAAAGAAATACCTCGCATGCGCATGGTCTGAAATTCAAATTCTACCAGAAAAAAAAAATTAATTTGATATTACCTATAGAACTTTATTCATCAATTTATCACGTCTATAAATAGTTTTCGTTTTTAATGTTTCTAAATATTTTTAAATATGTTTGCTTAATCAAATAAAAAATTTGTATTTTCAGCTCTTCGTCGCTAAAGGACAAATTACTTATAGCGTTTTAATGAAAGTTTAGACACGCATTATATATTTGATATCAATATTTAAGTAACATCTAAGCAACAGATTAAGGCCGAAAATATAAAAAAGAGTTATTTTTTTTCGGGTGGGATTGGAACTCCGGACCTTGCGCATGAGAAGTATTTCTTTCCCTGCCACAACAATAAGAACTGAAAATATGGAATTTTTAAACATTAATATCGAAATAAATACGTAGAGTGGAAGATCGTGAGATGTCTCTATGGAAAAAGAAAGATTGGCATTTTGTCTGTGTCATAAATTGCGACGGCAAAATCAGAAATTCAGCTCAACACAAGAAAATCAAAAATGGCTTTTTTGACATTATTAAAGTACAAATTTCTGTGACGCCAGCTCTTGGGATATAATGGCTATTTTAATAACAATAATAATAATTTATTCGACATAAAAAGTTAATACACTACAGGCATTCCAACTTAGCTGACTAGTCAAAGTTACAAACAGTTTACAAATAGTTGAGAAAACAAATAATTCAAGGAAAAAAGAAACATTAAAGCTTAATACAAACACATTATTAAAAATGGTTAAAAAACATTACTGATATTCCAAGAATTCATCCACCGAATAAAAACAATTTGATACAAGAAATTCATTTAATTTATTTTTGCAGACATTCATACTGTCAGTAGTTTAAAAAAAAAAAAATTTATTGTAGCATTTTATTCCAATATATTTAGGAGATTTTTGTCCTATATCGAGCCTTGAAGAGGGTTGGCGCATTAGTTGATTAATTCTAGTGTTATGAGAGTGTATCTCATGATTTCTCACAAAATTATTTTCGTTTGCTCTAATGTGCAGGACAAGCTGTGAAATATATAGGCATGGCAACGTTAATATGCTGAGTTTCTTGAAAATTGCCTTACAACAAAAAATCAAAGAATACTGCAGGGTTGACTGTACTAAACCATAATACAAGGGTTTTAAAATAGCAATGGAGACCATTTCTCTTAGAGGGTTCTGATAATGTAACAGATATTGCTAAGCTTAGAGCAGACATTATTTATATGAACTTCCCATGTAAGTTTATGGACAATAGTTAAGTCAAGAAATTTTATGTTATCAGCACTAGGTATGGATTTGTCACATAATTTAATTAACATGTTATAATCTGGAGTAATATTTTTCGTATAAAATTTCATATGAAATGTTTTGTTTACGTTAAGCACAAGTCTATTTTTATTTCACCAATCATCAAGTTGTGTAGATGCTGTATTACAATTCTGTGCAAGGGTTTTGATGTTATTATGACACATTAGGAAGTTTGTATCATCGGCATAAAGAATGGTTTTGTCAGAGGCAATGCAATAATCAGTAAGGTCATTAATAAATATTATAAAAAACAAAGGGCCTAAAATTGAGCCTTGAGGTACACCTAGCTCAATGTTTGTTGAAACTGACTTTATTCCTTCCACAACAACATTTTTAAATCTATTTGACAGGTAAGAGACGGTCTAGTTGTGCACTACACCACAAATTCCAATACCGTATAATTTATTTAGGAGGAGTTTATGGTCCACAGTATCAAAGGCACGACTCAAGTCATAAGATAAAGCTACTGAATGTCTTTTGTTATTAAGTGCTTCGTAGATCATTTCAACAACTTCATGAATGGCTTTAGTTGTAATTTATTTTTTCTAAAACCATTGTGTGCAGCATTAAGTAGGTTAGTCATTTCTACAAAATTTGTAAGTCTGTTACAGTATGCCAGTTCAAAGATTTTAGCTAACTGACTTTGAAGTTGAATTAACCTGTAATTGGCCACATCTTGTTTTGACCCTTTATTTTTATATATAGGTATGCACTTTGATATTTTTAGTGCATCTGGATATACGCCTTCACTAAATGATTCATTTATTAAATAAGATAAAACTGTAGATATCAACTGACCTACCGATTTCAATACCTTACCATTAATACTGTCAATCCCCGCTGCTGATTTAGCAGTTGTTTTATTAATAATTCTTTCAATTTCTTCAGCATTTTGGGTAGCAGATAAAACTATGCAGGTGGTTTTTTATTTTTATATTATCAGGATTGGGTTTGGGACAAGATTTGTTCTGATTGGTAAAATAATCATTAAAAAGGTTAGCAACATCTAGAGGGTTTGTAATTAGTTGATTATTTTTTGATAAGCTAAAACTTCTTGTCTCGCCATGACCTTTGTTATGCTCACTTATTATTTTCCAGCTTTCTTTCATAACATTATCAGTGCAAGCTATCCTGTCATCATTGATTTTTGTTTTATAATCATTTACTTAACTTGTATAATATTTTAAACT
This sequence comes from Stenurella melanura, assembly GCA_963583905.1. Lineage (NCBI taxonomy): Eukaryota > Metazoa > Arthropoda > Insecta > Coleoptera > Cerambycidae > Stenurella > Stenurella melanura. The sequence goes on along the minus strand of OY757312.1, from coordinate 70,298,613 downwards.
CTTTACATCTAGCTGTGTATATAGGGTTTTGCAGTTGTTTTTCAAGTTTTTCCATTTCACACAATTGATCATGTAAACTTTTTATATGAGGTGTAAACCACTTTTTATTTGTGTTTTTCGTTTTAACCTTCGTTATTGGAAATGCGCAATCGAAATAATAAGTGAATGTGGAGTTAAACATTTCAAATTTTGCGTTAAAACTGTTGGCATCATATACCTCTTGCCAGTTTTCTCTAGCAATCAAATTTTGAAAAGTTTGTAAATTGCCATCATTAAAATTTCTTCTATAAACACAACTAGAATTAATTTGTTCATTAAGAGTTATTAAAAATTCACAAACCTTGTATGTATGGTCTGATAAATATGAATTAAGTACATTTACATTATTCATTTGACAATTTGAGAAAATGTTGTCTATACATGTATTACCTACTATATCTCGTTATTCTAGTGGCACAGTCTATGTGATGTTTCATATTATACGATGAAAATTTTTTCATGAGACTACATTTTCAGAGCAGTTTTCAAGAAAATTCACATTTACATCGCCAGCCAAAATATAGCTATGATAGTGTATTCTGATACATGTCTAAGTTCTGACCATATGGTTCCTTTCCTTATGCAGATACAAATAATCTTATTTGCTAAGGCAATGTTAACACATTGTAGCAGGGTTAATAAAAATCATGATTTAAAAAAATTAATAAAAAATGACTATTTTTTTTTAAATAAAAAAATCATTATTTTTTGATTTTTATTTATTTTTTTACATAAACATCCTAATAATTGACATTAACAATGTATTTAGTACTTATATTAACAAAGATAGTTTTTGTTTAAACTTAGAAATGGAATAAATTGTGTACCTTGTATCTATAATTGCAAAATAAGCTAGAATGTATATACATGAAAATTCCTGTCAGAACTCGAAAACTCGCCTGTCTTTATAATGCGGAGACGATGTGAGTTGCCATTATTTGTTAATCTGCCGCATAACAAGTGAGAAAGCAAGTCTGAGTGATTATATTTATAGCACTTAAATATTAAATGATTTCTTAACATGTCCTCTAATAGAAGTGGAAGGAAAAAAGATCCTATTTGCCAATATTTTATTGAAAAATCAAGTAAGCTTGATGGTATAGTCTGTATGATGAATGTTTGCGCGAGTATGAAATTAGGTAGGACCTATGTGCGGTTGCTGAACGCATTGAGATGAACAAATATATAGTTACGTATGTCTTCCAACCGCTCGAGCATGCTAAAACAGCCAAACGATAAATTCAAGCGGAATTAAAAAGGGCTATAATATCTATCATTTTAGATCAGTGGCATTCTTGCGTTTTTGATTTTTTTCTTTTCATTCTCTTTGGATTTATTTCTGGTGTTATTAGAGAAATACTAGGTGTAATCGTTCTCTTTTATTGTTTTTCTATTTTATAGACTTGCAAATAATAAAGTAAACACAAAATCAGTTCTTAAAAGAACTAACCTAACTAACAAATTTATCATTTTTTTTATGCACGTCACTGCTGAAGAGAAGCAGTGAACCTTCAACAGATTACTCCATACGGTTCTTGTTTTTATGACGCACACGCAAACATTCATCGTACAAAGTATAGTAGAGCTACATGTAAAAAGTGTAAAGTAAAAATGCTTGTGGACCAACTGAAAATTCACTCAGGCTCTATACTGGGGCCACTGCTTTTCACCCTATACGTAAATGATTTGCCAGTACACATAAGAGACGGTCTCACCATAATGTATGCGGATGATACAACAGTAACCGTAGCAGCCATATCACTTAAAGAATTAGAGCATAAAATAAACTCTGTGATTGATGACATGAAGGCATGGTGTGATCATAATAAACTTATCTTAAATGATACGAAGACAGTGTTCATAAACTTTAATATGAGAAGACCCATAAAATTAGAAACTCATCCACTCTCTGATATCACTAAATTCCTAGGGACCTATGTCGATAATAAGTTAACCTGGAATTCCCAGGTTGAACATATATATAAGCAGTTGAATAAATCTTATCAATCAATATTATAAATGAAAGATACTCTCAATGAATCTGGTCTGTTAAGACTTTGCTATTTGTTAAACACAATCCACAAATTTTCACTAGCCTAAACAACAGACATTTACATAATACCAGGCAAGGCGGTAAACTGTTGATACCTGCTCATAAAACAACAACTTCTAAAGATTCACCTTATTATGATTGTGTTACATTATTTAACAGTCTACCACATAACATAAGAGATCTTCCGCCGAACACATTTAAAAAAGAAATAAAAACAAATCTGCTAAGAAATGGCTATTATACAATTACTGATTTTCTGAACAAACAAGATAATCATTAAGGATTGTTTCTATTAACTGGTTGTCTGATTAAAAAACTAAATCTTTATTTACTATTTGTTATATTTTCAATGACTTTGCCCCTATAGGACCACTGACATATGTTGTTATTTATTTGTTATGTATTTATTTATTATGTTGCATAATATATATTTCCATTATTTGTATGTGTATATATATGTGGATATGTGTGTATATATATGTGTGTATATATGCGTGTATACATATGTAAGTTTCGATTGTTGAGTATACATTTTTATCTATACATGTGTTGACTTGCCAAATGTACCAAATGTGTATCTATTATTGGTGAATAAATTTATATTCTATTTCTATTCTATTCACTGGAAAAAATGTGCTTCGCGTAATGTAGAAAGTGCAGAAACAAATAATGAAGGTCCCTCTACTTCAGAAGCAGTGTCCAATGTAAGTATAGTGTTATTTTATTTACATTTATAACTTTTTAGTAAGACAAAATATTAAGAGAACATTTTTTTTAATTTACATACTTAACGTCGGTCTATTTCTGCAAATAAGGCCAATTATGCCAGGAGACGAGCTAGATTCAAATTTTTTAAATTATCTAGTGTATTTTCTAGATTTCTAGTAAACTAGTAACTTTCCATGGACAAATGTGATTTTTCATTCACTCCTAGTTTTAAGAATAAAGTATAGTATCTATGCCCGTCCATGTGTAGCTGGATTTAGAAATGAACAACATAACAATCTTGTTTTTTATCACAAGTACAACTGAACACGTTACAACAAGATGCAGAGGAAGATAGTGCCCCACAGCCGCTGTTATCTTCTATGACATTAAGTAAAAAAAGAAAAGTAGTGCCTTACTCCAGTTCTGGATCTTAATCATCTTTTGGTGTACGTACGACCAAGTCTGATAAAGTAGAAATGGATAAACAAAGTGCTAGAGCTCTTTATGCGACAAACAACAGTTTCATGTGTATTGAATAACCTGAAGTAAAAGCTGTTATGACCTGGACATGTACCACCATCTCGACATGATGTGTTCAACAGACTGCCCGAGGAAGTGTATAATAACGAGGAAAAAAGTAAATGATTTAGTGACTTATCAGGAAGTTTAGTTTGTCTGTCATTGGATGGATGGTCCAACATATACAATGAACCAATAATATGTGCAACTGTAACTACAGAAAATGGGTCTTCCTTTTTAGTAGACACAACAGACACATCTGGAAATCCAAATACGTCTGTATATTTAACAGAACTTGCAACAAACTTAATTAAAAGTCTAAAGACTGACTATACCTGTACAGTAAGCAATTTTGTGACGGACAATGCTGCCAATATGAATGCTATGAGAAATCAAATTAAGGAGTCAACAGAACTAAATTTTATTACTTACGGTTGTGCTCCACACATTTTAAACTTGTTATGTAATGATTTGGAAATTAGTGAAATTAAGGAACACGTTCATTGTGAAATACTTCAGAAACCATCATTTTGCCTCTGCGACACACGCAAAGGGAGGAAAAAACTTACTTTACCTTCTGACGTAAGATGGAACTCACTTATATATACTATTTATATACTCTATATTTACGAACCAAATGTGATAATGTTCTGATCAAGTATAAACAGGAAAAAAAGGCTTACAAAGAGTATTTATCTGAGTACAAAAAAACAATAAATGATAGCAAAATAATTTCATCAAATAACAGATCAAAGACAGTTTGGAGCATTTTTAATAACATGAACAATAGGAAAACATGTGACAAAAATATAACACTATCCGGAGTAGATAATATAACTATATCCAATCCAGAAGAGGTCGCAAAAAAGTTTATTAGCCACTTTACATTAACATCAAATAATGACAATATTTATTACCATTCAATAGATGACAATATTAATTCAATTTTCTTGCAACCTGTAACACGTAATGAAGTGTTAAATGTTATTACTCAATTACCCACCAAATATTTCTGCGGTATTGATGGTATTCCACCATATATACTCAAGAAAATAGCTAAATATATATATGTGATCCTCTAACGGATATGATTAATGAATGCTTCACATCAGGTACAATTCCAGATGATTTAAAATTAGCAAATGTCATTCCAATATATAAAAACGGATCAAAATTAGATATTAACAATTATAAACCAGTATCAGTTCTACCATCACCATCAAAGGTCTTTGAAAGGATAATTTACAACAGGTTGGTACTATTTCTTAATCATAATAATATATTGACGAAACAACAGTATGGTTTCAGACAAGGGATGAGTACTGAACTTGCAATCTTTAATAAGACTAATAAGAAAATCGGTAGCAGGACTGTACTTTGACCTTTCAAAGGCATTTGATACAATTGATCACCAGTTTCTTTTAAGTAAGTTGGAGAGCTATGGAATCAGAGGAGTCTGCCTCAATCTCATAAAATCATATCTATCAGGGCGTCAACAAACAGTGTGCATTAACAATTATGGTTCTCAGTATTATTCTGAGTTAAATAGAACTACACAGGGTGCTCCCCAGGGTTCCATACTGGGACCGATACTTTTTCTATTGTATGTGAATGATCTTTCAGACAAACTAAATATAAAACAGTTTACCAATTTGCTGATGACACATCTATGATACTTGCGAATCAAAATTTACAAGATTTATCATTAGACTTAACAAATGTTTCAGAAAGAATGGCAAATTGGTGCAACGAAAATATATTAAAACTAAACACTACAAAAACTGGTTTAATAGTTTTTGGTAACCCCAGAAATCAAATCACAACCGAATCTTTATACGTCAGATTACTGACCAAATCTGTAGAAAATTTAAATAGTACTAAATTCTTGGGAGTTTTTATCGACACCTGCTTATGCTGGGATCTACATATTCAGAAACTTAACTCGAAACTAAGTTCCATCTGTGGGGTTATACGTTGCCTGAGAGATCAGGTCACAATAGATAGTTTAAGAATATATTACTTTTCCTGCGTGCAATCTACTATACTATATGGTATCATATTTTGGGGCTCCTTACTTAACGCAAAAAAAATACTTATCACCCAAAAAAGAATAATAAGATGTATGTTAAAGGTTTGTCCGAGAACATCTTGAAAGCCCTTTTTTGCTGAACTTGAATGTCTAACTGTTCCTTCATTATATTTTTTATCTCTAGTAAAATTTTCATTTATTTCCAGCAAACATAGAATTTTATTCATATATGACATATCTGTATCTACTAGGCAGGGTAATGAAATTAGAATTCCAAACCACACTTTTACTTTTTTCGAAAAAGGACCATACTATTCCGCTATCAAAGCATACAAGTCACTTCCATCTGATATCAAAGAGATTTCTGATTCAAGCAGGTTTGCAAATTCAGTTATCGAATACTTAAAAACTAAATGCTACTACTCATTTGGCTGTTGGCGGTAGTAAATTGTAAACCAGAAATATTTTTGTAGGCCATTTCTTGTCATGTCAAATGTTTGTTTTTTTTTTATTATAAATATTCGTTTGTTATGTATTACTGTTGTTATTATGTGTGCGTATAATTATTATGTAGTTATTGCAAATTGTTTTCTAATTTCTTGTATTCTTGACATTGCTGTATCCATGATGATCTTCTAGCAATAAAGAATTATCTTATCTTAGTTGCCAACTGCTTAGAGAGTTTCATTAAATCATGGCCCACACATTTTAAAATTAGCGAGGAATATAAAAATGAAATTGACAGCATAGTAAGAGAGAAAATTTCAAACATTTATTTAAAAAGAACTGCTGAAGATTACTTATCACTACTAAAACCTATATCTGTTGCACTTGATATGCTTTAAAGAAACAATGCAATTTTATCAGACGTCGTAGAACAATTTAAAATGATTGAGTCGCATTTTGACGAAACTGAAATTATCTTAATGCAAATATTTAGATACCAATACGACCAGTGTGTATCACCTCATACCATTTGCTAGCCTTCATTCTAGACCCTACGAAAAGAATAAAGCATAAATTAACAGAGAGCGAAATGAATTGTGAAATTTAGAAGCCACTAATGAATTATATCCCGAAAGTGGTTTACTACCACCGATTATTAAATTTCTGGCAAAATTTGAGCCTTTCGCCGATATTATATTTCACGAAGAAATTCTTAAAAACACAAAAACCTTGGACTGGTGGAAATCCCAAAGAAATATTGATATTATTGACAAATTATTCCCAATTATCAAGCAATTATTTTCTGCTGCAACTAGTTCAGCCTCGGTTGAGAGAATATTTTCAACATTTGGTTTGATTCATTCTAAGATTTGAAATCGTTTAGGGACCGAAAAAGCAGCTAAATCAGTTTTTTTGTACAAATTTTACAACAATTAACCTAATTTAAAATTTTTGTTTTGAAGTAAATCATGTTTTATTTTCTTTTAGAGTTGGTTCTGTTTAATTTGTTTACTTTATGTTTCTGTTTTTAGGTGGGCACCTAATTTATAATGACATTTAAGAACGTAACTTCTGTTTTATATGTGTTAACTTAACTGTTCTTTTCTTCTTTTTGTTTGAGTTTTTTAAAATTTGTATCTAGCTTTTAAATAAACTGTACTTTCTATTTGAATTTTTTGAACTTTGATTTACTTAGATTAAATTGGCTTTACACAACTTGATTTAAATCATGATTTAAATTTTAAAAATCAGATGATTTAAGTCACGATTTAAATCAAATTGATTTAAATCGTTGCAACCCTGCATTGTGGAAATACAGCCTCTAGCAATGGTGTAGTAATCAAAGAGTTTAACAAATAGAGGCAACAAGCTCCATAAGCGTAATGTATAAGAAGCGGTAGGCTTCTTATCGTTCTCACACAGTTCCTTCTCTCTTTGTCGCACAGTACGTGAAGGGAGGTGACGATTGCAATACAATGACAGTATGACAGATGACAATAGGTGTAACCAACCTGGCACTTATGGGTGACTTAGTTTTTCTACAAACTTTACAAGTATAAACCATTGTCACAAAAAAATAATTAATTAATATACAAATTAAGGGTTATAAACAGATTAAACGTTATAAACAGAAGAAAAATTTGAGAAAACACGTGTAATTGTAAATAAAGCAGAACGCTATTCAAAACAAAGATTCAAAATTGACGGTATTTGTAAAATCAAAGTGCGCCGGGTAAGGCTGTGTTGCTTTGTAAAACAGAGTGGAGAGAGAGAGAGTACGAGGTCTGCGACAAGGACGAAGAGCCTACCATCCCCAAGGCAACCAAACCGCGACTCCCGGCAAATCGGCAGCTTGTCTTCTCTATTTATTAAACTCTTTGGTAGTAATGGTCTTCTATTAAACTTAACAAAATGAATGCTAATCCAGACTTTAGCCTACTGTTTAGACCATGCAATGAATTTATATAAGTTCTTGGAAAAACAATTGATCAGAAGCTTATTTGGGAAGAACATACTGCTTCCACTATCTGTTCAAAACTTAGCAAAGTGATTTATATTATAATTCACCTCAGGAAAACAATGCATGAGTAACTTTCAAAAATGCAATATTAAGGACTGGTTTAATTTACTATGCAATATAGTTTACTTCTCTGGTGTTCTTCGCCACATGTAAACAAACCATTTATTGTTGAGAAAAAGATATTAAGGCATATGAGGCTGGTGTACCTACCACCCTTAAACAAATCCTCTCATTGTTTCAAAGTTTTAAAATATTGACATTACCATGTTTATATCTTCCAGCTTATCATGTACATAAGAATAAACATAAAAAATTATTACAGCAAAAAGCGTGATGTCCACAACTATAATACAAGAAACTGTCATATGATACACCAATCTTTTGTGAACTAGATATGACTCAGAATATCCCTGTATATATAAACATTAAATACTACAACAAAACAAATATCTTTAAAAGTACCAACACTGTACCTATTTGGAGAACTAAATGAATCATATTTTTTATTTCATCCTGTCCGGTAGATTTCCCAGACTCATTTGCGGGCGGTAAATCGAACATTACAGTTTACAGTATCTGATACCATAATGTAAAACATTACGGTATCAGATATTGTAATGTGTTACCTTGTAACACTATCATATTACTGTTATTAATAAACACTTATTTTTTAGTTTTGACTTTTGACTTTTCACTTAAAAATATAAGAACTAAAACGTTTAAATATGCAGTTTTAGCAATAATTTGATACACGAAAAGTTTATTTTCCTCCGAAATTTGTCTAATACCAAACAATTCAAAAATTATGGTTTTATTTATTTGACAGCGGCAAGTTAAAGACTATCATAATTAACTATGAAAAACTATAACATTGTTAAGGTGATGCGATTGTTAGACTTACGCACTAATATTTTTTAAATCACAATTATTATAACGTTTTATTCATTTTAAAAAGAATTATAAAGACAGTATGAAATAAAATATTAAACGATACACGTCCAGTAGGTCTCATTACAGTACTGGTTCATATTCCGGACTTGGCTTCTGTGGCGCCTTGTCGGTATAATAACTCGTACTGACTAATGTCACCTACAGGACTTATAACATAACTTACTATAACAGAATAAGCTTTTCATTCAGTGGATGAATTGTTAAACTCTCAGTTTTAAACTGTCGTTTTTAAACTGAGAGCCTGTAACACTTATTTTCAATTTAGTTTATAAGTCCTGAAATTTATTTAAACAGATGCATAATCTGGCAGCGCCATCACAGGGCAAATCCATCCCACAATTTTTTTCTCCACTCTTGAAAAGAAAACATTCAACTTTGTTTATAAGCCTTCAAATTTGCACAGATATTTCTTTATTATTAGCAAAGCCTAGAAAAAAAAGACAGATTTACTGGACTTGGCAGACCTCGTGGCAGACGATTTTTATATTTATTTTTTTTTTTCATTTCTCAGTCTAAGCCGGTAGCGATTATATCGTGAAATATAAAAATCGTCTACCACGGGGTTTGCCAGATCGAAAGTGTCTGTAATTAAATAAAAAGGACACCGCACACTTCTATAGGTGAAATTGGTTTCCGCTCAAACTGTATGAATTTTTTATATGTTGTAGCCCGAGTGATTCTGACCCAAAATCATTAAAAATTTACTCTACAAGCTAATTTCGGCGCTAGAGGGCGCCGAAGAAAAAAAATTATTTTTGAGGAAAAATACAACTTTTTCATATTCTATTAGTAAATATGTTTAGGTTTAGATTAAGGTTCAATATGTAATCTACATGATAGTTATATAGGGTCAGCCAACGAAATTATGCCACAATATGTATCCCTGGACTAGTCTCATAAGTTTTATACCTGTAGTGTGTTAAACTTAAATTGATGAATAAAGTTCTATTCTGTTCTATTCTATTCCATTCCTACTTCCAGATTTGTTAGTACAGTAGTAAGAGAGATTATTGGTTCGTCTTCACCACTGCCTTTGTAGTGAATCCAAAGCTGATATTTAACAGCGTTGCGATGCCTTGATTTTATTCTGATTCTTAAGAGTCCTGGTTCATTTATGCAATCGTCAAATTGAAATAAAATGTTCCCTATATCTTGTCTGTTGTCTTGTACACAGGATGGGTAAGTTTTATCTGAAAAATCCCGAATCTTAGATCTCTCAGATATTCCAATGTAAGACGTGAAAAATCGAGCACCTGATATTCCTCTATAGGGGGCCATCTACCCCGTCTTCCACTCTAACTTGAAGAGTATTAATTTCATTTGCCCAGTCTAACATTCTACGAGCCAGCACTGCATTTGCTCCCTCCATATTAATTGGCTCATGATAATTATTAATGTCTGTATTATGTTTTTTACTCATATGTATGTCTGCAATTTCTTTTGACTAGTCCAATAAGTATACATTCTTGTATAAACTTTATGTGATGAATAAAGATGTATTGTATTGTATTGTAATTATCGCACATGTTATTCTGATGTAATCTCTAACATGAGGGACTTGTGGCATTGGTACTGCATCTCTGAAGAATTTAAAAATACTCTTAATATGGTTGTTTCTTGCTTGAATGATCCATCTGGTCTTTGTGACCAGCCAGGATGAATTCGCCTCTTCAGTGGTAAACTGATGCTGCCAGCGAGCAAGGACTACTGGTATTTTGACTTCTATGCCTAGATTATCCAAAAAGTCTTGGGCGTCGCGGTATCCCCTATCGAGCACAAAAATATCACCTTCTTCAAACCAGTTTCGTAAGCCAATCAGCCCTTTCATATTCGTGCCTCGATATTATTATTTCTAGAGTTCGAAAAATAGGGAGCAACAATTAATGCTGGTTTTAGAAGATGACATCCCTTGTGTGCAATATGACTGATGTAACACTTGGGAAGCTCTGCTTTTGGAGATTTTTATGTAAATCCCTTCAATATGCGTTATTGCTTTTCGATTTCCTGGTTCAGGATTGTACAGAGTGTTTGAAAAATCTGTTACATGTTGAGCAATGTATTGGTCCCTGGTTATGTCCTGTAAACCCAGATTATTTGGCACAAATTGTTCTACTAATGAAACACAGACTTTTGAAATTGCCAAGCTTACAGCTTGGCGACTGGAATTTTTGAAAAAAAGTGTAATTTTAGTGGTTTTTTTAACACTTTTTTTCATATAAATTAAATTTTTTTTTTAAATGGGAAGGAAAACCGTTTTTCGCGACATTTTGCAATTTTTTTTGCAAATTCCAGCAAAGATTCTTTTTCCAGAATAATATCATCTTCTTCCAGACATAGCAAACTACATGTGAGTATTTTTTTGCTGAGGTTGCAGTTTGTCAGGATCTGGGTCCCTGAAGAGCTAGGCTTGCCTACACTAATGCTTAGTAAATATTTTGAATTGCTTGAATCATGGAAGATGAACGTAAGTTTTTCAAATAACTAATCTTATTGTATTACTTATTATTTGATTTTAATAAATATTTGCAGAGTCAAAAATAGATTACCTATGTGTCAAAAGACAGTGCCGAGACATTACAAAATGATTAATTAAAAGAAGCAGCAAATACAAAAACGGACTTGTATTCCATGCATTGGGCAGAATTGCAACAACTTATTATTAAGAAGAAAGCTGTGCTTCACACATAATGTAGGAGGTCCTACATAAGGAAATTTTATTAAAAACAGAAAAAGAGAGACTGTATTAAAGAACTAAAGGAAAAATATTTACATTATTAATATAAAGGTGTGCTTTCTGTGTGACAAAAAGAAGGATTCAAGGAAACTCATCACAGTTATCACTTTTAATAGAAAAATGCAAATTTTTATTACTAGATAAAATTCAAGGACATGGTGATACCTATATAGATATGATAGCTCATGAACTGAAATATAACTATTGCATTAAAAATTTTTTTAAATTAAAATCAAGAGATTCTACGCATTATTTTTTTAATTTACACTTAAATGCATTAGATTTTCTCTCCAATAATTGATTATAATTGCCGCCTTCCTGTAAATACATCCAGTGCATTAATATATTTTTTACATTATACATGCCAATAGTTTGTGCTTTTTATTAACCCATTAGTGCCCAGTGATCTATTTATAGATCACAAGAAACAATTTTTTTTTAACATGACAATAGCATATTTAATTTCGTAAAAACTGATTTAAATTAATAAAGTTGTGTGCAAAATATAATACTCAAAGCGGCATCCCTTAAGAATTACATCACAAAGAGAGCCGCCTCGAGAGCCACGCGCTTGCAAACGAACACCTATTTAAAAAAAAGAATAAAGGAAGCCGCAAATGCTGCTTATATTTTGGATTTGAGTTTACCTATAATTACTACAACATTAGAAGACCATTTTCTAATAATTTATCAAATTGGAAGTATTTTTTTTAATTCTTTAAAATCTTGAAAAAAGTTATCGTTTACACTAACAAATTTATTTATTTATAAACAAAAACCTAATGAATATGAAAATATGATATATGTCATAATAAATCCCTGAAATATAAAAGCTTAATATTCCATAACTCATTTTACAATATATTCTTTATCAGCATAATTGTAAACAACTTTATTTAGCTGATCTATATTTATACCACTGGGCACATAGGTATAATATCTAACTGGAACTTTGAGAGTTTATCCACGTCAGATGTGTTAGGTCATTGTTATTATTATCGGTCAATCTTAGTCAGTGTGAGATAAAATCTGTTAGTGCTATTTTCACTAAAATATCACCTGTTTCCGTGGTATTAGTGAAAAATATAATTGGTAAGTAAAGCTTTTTTTCTTTTGCGTTGATACAGTCAAACATTTGTAAGTAGATATGATAAAATTATAATATAAATAATTAAAACATGGTGATGGTTTGAATAATAATAATAATAATTTACTATTAGAGGACATGGATTCCAAAAAGGGTGCTTGTCTATGATAGAAGATAGAAGAAATTATTGCCGATCGCAATTTTTATATTGACGATGATAGTGCTACCCTAGACATTGCTGTTTTACCTCCAGAACCAGATTATCTGAGAGACGAGGACGAAGTGAATGATGACGAATTGGGCATAGCGGAGGTACAATATGTTCCTGGTTAGTTGGAGGTACGATACAGTCATGAAGATTAAGAGTCAGAAGACACTGTTGAATACCAGAGTACCAGTGTCATCCTTGAGCAAAAAGGTTCGAAAAAGCAGATACTTTCTAATTCTCTACCGAAATGGAAAAAGGGTGATCCCAAGTATACCTTTACCGATACAGACTCTGCTACTATTGAAAAAAAGAAAATAGAAGCACTGATAAAAAAACATGGAGCCCTCACCCCGTTGAAGATTCTTGAGATATTTCTTTCAGATGATATAGTAGATTATATAAATGAAGAAACTTTGATTGGGCCATTAGTAAATATGGAATCTAGATTCGTGGAAAAAAATTATCCTGACCAATGTTCATTCTTATTCTGCAACATCGTCATGGTCAGAGATGCCAAAGAAAAGATTGCAAGAGTAGATCTAAAACCTATTGCATCAAATGTTACTCTTTATGCCAATCGTTTCCTACCTTACCACCAAATATAGCTGTTAAATTTTGCCATTATTATTATTATTTAATGATATTTACTGAGGTTCTAATGGTGATATTATTACATATATAATTAAAGTAAAATAATTATTATATATTAAAATATATATTACATCTGCCCAGTGATCTATTTTTAAGATCACCACTTTTTTGATAAACCACATGATGAATATTTTTTTTGCTATTTTTTACGGTCATTTGGAAGCATTTTGAACATACATACCGAATATTTTTGCAAAATACAAAAAAAAATTGTCTTGGGCGTTAATGGGTTAAGGATGTTAAATTTCACCTACACTTACTCAAATTATTGTTTTAGGTACCTTCTTCCAATAAAAAATGTCTTCTCAGATCATGCAAAAAGAACTTTCCTCCAGATTACAATTTATAAAACTTTCCATATTTTTATTTTTTGTTTTCTTAGCAATGAATTTGTTATGTATGTACTAGTCCATATTATTATTACTTTTAGGCATTATGATTTTTTTTCTGATATAAAATTGAAATTACTTTCAATTTTGTTACTTAAAAAAAATTGCCTATTCCTTCTTATGACTCTTTAAATCTTACTGTGTTTGTATATAAATATATCGGATCTAAATGAAATATTTGAATTTATAATTTTTATTTATTTTTAATTGAAATTAAACAAAATAATTTGTGTTTCTTTTCGATGAATTAATTCTTTGAGAAGCAAAAGTTATTCCGTACCAATACAACGAAATCTGCCTCGAGCATACAGGCATAGGTAGTTAAGTCACTAATATCTGAAGCAGAACTCCGTGTTACGGGCACGCAGCATTTTAACAATTCATTTGAGACTAAACTAAACAGTAACAAAAATAAATATAGAATCCAAAACTTCCTTGACCTTTAAACTTCACTTTCTGTCATTATACTACCTTTCTATCTTTAATAATAAAAAAGTTTCTAGCTTACTATATTGTATAATGCGTTCTCGTATTTTTGTAGAACATGTAATAGTTTATATACAGGGTGATTCACGTAGGCCATTCATTAGAACTTTTTCAACTTGCAGTGGGATTAGAAACTTGAAATTTGGTATGCAGCCATAATCGATTATGCCCGTTCTATCTAAAATATTGTCAGTCCTCCAACTATACAGGGTGTGCCAAAAATTGGTACCAACTTTCTTATTTTAAATAGAAACCTATATTTTTCTTTACATGGTTCGATTGGTCTTCTAATTTTGAGTTTAGAGAACCTAAGTTATGTTAACTTATCTATTACAATTTTTGACATATGTCCAATTTTTTGAGAAAAATTGCCGCTGTAGTAGTTTACGAACAAATTTGTATCTCGCAAACCTTTCAAAATTATGAAACCAAATTTGTGAAGCAGTTAGCTGGAAGTCCAGGCTAACTTTTGATGTCCCATCGGTGGTCCCATTTTGTACCATATGGGCGCAGTCGATTTTCAAATGTCGCAATCAAAAATTGTCAAAAAGTCAATTTTTTCAAACGGCACCCACTATTTTTTTTCACATCATTCGAAAGAAAATTGAATTTTAGGGTGAGTTACTTAAGCATTCCCTATACCTAACTTCACCCCATATCGAGTTATTCAATAAAAATCAAGAAATACCTTATCTTGCCGAGAGATTCCTTACTTCATCAAGTATGCCATGGAAACAAAAGACAGTTGTAATAATTTTTAAAGAAAAATATGGATTCTTATTTAATTACACACAACACCAACAAATTATTATTAACGAACAAGAACAATGTTGACGAAAGTCTGACGTAAATGTTCAATGTGACCACCATATTTTTGTTCAAATATTCTATTATTCTACTTTCAACAGATTGCGTAGCACATCTTTGCGCCTACCATTTCTGACGCCAGAAATCAATGCAAAATTGAATTTTAGGGTCACTTTTATTAACATTGTGTATGTCTATCTACAGTCGTTTTTGAGTTATTGGCATTTTTTGAAAAAAATATTGTTTTTTTTCTCAAGGGTAGTAGGCTTTGGAAACAATCATTTCATTTTAATTTTTATTCAAAAATCGCATTGCAATAATAAATAATAACAACAAATAAACAGATTAACAAAATAAATATTTCAATACAAATGCTTGTTTTCACTGACAGAATTTCGTCAACATTGTTCTTGTTCGTTAATAATAATTTGTTGGTATTGTGTGTAATTAAATAAGAATCCATATTTTTCTTTAAAAATTATTACAACTGTCTTTTGTTTCCATGGCATACTTGATGAAGTAATTGAAAAGTTAACATAACTTAGGTTCTCTAAACTCAGAATTAGAAGACCAATCGAACCATGTAAAGAAAAATATAGGTTTCCATTTAAAATAATTAAGTTGGTACCAATTTTTGGCAGACCCTGTATAGTTGGAGGACTGAAAATAGTTTAGATAGAACGAGCATGATCGATTATGGCTGCATACCAAATTTCAAGTTTCTAATCCAACTGCAAGTTGAAAAACTTCTAATGAATGGCCTACGTGAATCACCCTGTATATATTTAAAAAAAAAGATATCATGGTAAAACAATTTTGCTACAAACATCAATCAAGAACAATATCAGAGGAATACGTTTACAAAATTTGAGATCAATATTACTAACGGAGCTCGAGATACTGAGTGAGAAATAAGAAAGTACACATTTTAATGATTTTCTGAGTTTTCACAGAAATTAGTATTTTCTCCAATTTCGCAATTCCTAATTAATTGGCGAACTCAAAATTCGAATTCAACAGAAAATTTTACATAAGAATCTGTTTTTCAATTTTGTATACCCTTTCTTAGTCGACTCCCCCCCCTTTAAAATGCATCGTAGAGGGCACTAGATTCTTTACTAAAAAAATGGTTATTATTATTATATTATTCATATTAAACACACATAGTGAGAAAAGTTTAGATTCATATTTCACTTCCATGTCATTGTCATATCATTTTCCTGGGAGTTCACTATTTACATATTCAGACAAATTATAGTAATAGTATATTATACCACTAACTGTCACTTCATAATAAAACTAGTATTAAAAAATTGTAGTTATTACGTACATCCTCTTTTTGGCGTTCCTACTTTAAGGCCCGATACATTCCTTTTTGTTCCAGGGGGCAATTGTGACACAGAAAGAGCTTCTTCTCTTTTTCTTTTTTCTTCCAAACTTATAAAACTATCTTTTGATCTCTTAGACATCTTTCTACTTCCCTGTCTGGAACCCTAATAAAATTTACCAAAAATCGTTATATTATCAATTAGTAAATACATATTTGAATTTACCACCATATTATTTTTTATTTTCTGTACACTCTAATATACTCAAAAAATGTAGCCTGGTTTGTATGTAGAAAGAAATCTCTAATAAACAAATTTTAATTAAACCTGACTGACAACAATGAGCTTGTTCCATGATATTCTTTTTATATGGTTTTATACTTTTTCATATAGTACTCGATATTCTCATTATACAGTTAAAATTTCGTATTATTAACTTTTTCCGTTCTCGAGATATAAGGAGTTGAAATTAGTAATAGTTGCAAAAACCGAGCGCTCATTTGTGACGTCACTATACGCAAGTGACGTAAAAAAATGGCTTTCTGGGACCTTTCAAATTTAACCTGAAAATTCGAAAAACATGGGATTTTTAAACGCTGGGAACTAAATAAATACGTCGAGTGGAAGTACGTTCTATCTGTCTACGGAAAGGAGAAGGTCGGCGATGAATTCTAATCGTAAATTGCATGGTCGAAATCGAAAATTCGTTCCGGCAGGAGCGAGAGAATATTGTAATTTTTTGACATTTCACCAAATTGTACTCCCCTACTGTCAAGTAGTAAGCAAAACAAACAATACTTCGAAAACACTTATAATTATAACCAATAAGGAGCATCAAGTCTATTGAGATCGCCGAGTCTATGCGTATAGTGACGTAGCGCCTGGCCACGCCCCATTTTCGCGAGATGGAAATTTGTAATAGTTTTTAAGATACTAAACGTGCGAATAAGATTCTGATTTTTTGCAGATCCATTAATTTATACTTGTACTTTCGAATTATGAAATAAAAAAAAAATGCTGAACAAGCCCATTCAAGCAATCGACAGATTCTTTGATTGTGCTAATTTTTAATCAAAATAAAATTTTGTTTTATTTCGTTATAATAAACCAAAAGTCAGAAAATATTCTATTTGCATTTTGTGGCTTTTAGTTTATTAATGAAAATAAAACTTCAGTTTTTTGTAAGAGATTTCTAACATATAAATAAGATATCTATAATAAAATCCTTATCACTCTCAATATTCAATATAGGTACAGTCAGTAATGAAATCGAAGGGTTGGGTCTCATGCACTAACTTAAGAAATTAAGGGTGGGTTGTATCAACCGAATTTAAACAAAAATAAGCTTGTTTGAAGATCAAGATCTATGGTTAGCATTATTACAACAATCATTGCCTTCGATATTGATCTCTGATCAAGCTGATTTTGGGTCAATACAGTACGCCTTAAATCTACCTAAACTTTCTGAGGATTAACTGTTTGAATAAGCAACATAATACTATTTAACTCCTTGACTAATTCAACCATAGCATCACTTTATCACATTCACTCTATGAGTACTCTTACTCTGAATATCTTTTAGGTTAACCCATGCTGAACCCAATTTAATACAAACGTTTTTAGGTAGATAGGTAAATAAGCCTTTATTTGTTATTTACATTTACCCAAAAAGTTGTAGAATGTGTCACAGAAAAACTAACTTGATACAATATTACAATAATGTATGAATAAATAATAGTTTTAAAAAACTAAAAAAACACGCTTTAATAGCAAACCAAACTAAAAAGTAAAAAATAATACAATACAATACAAAAAAGCATGGGGTGCTTATTACTATGAAATATTTATACTATTGTATTGTATTATTCTATTGTATTATTTTTTACTTTTTACTTCGGTTTGCTATTAAAGCATGTTTTTTGAGTTTTTTTAAACTATTATTTATTTTTTAGTCTTAAAAATTTGGACCAGATAATTTTAACCTGGGACCTCGATAACCCACAGATACTGATTTTCAATCCAATCCGACGATAACTGATAAAGCCTAGCCCCTATGTTGAATTTTTAAGTTTTGATGACATTTGTTTTCTACTTGTCAAGTCCTTTCCTTTGATACCCATATCAAGGTGGTTGTAAAGAAAATGATAATCCGCCATCTTGGGACGCCGGCCATTTTGAATATATTATAAAATTGAGTATACTATATTGTATTGTCATCGGAGCTACATACAACTGCCAAGTTTCATGATGATACAATAATTAGAAGTGGGTGAAAATTACTTTGAAAGATTCCGTTACTTTGATAGATTGATAGATACAGGTGAAGTTAATAAAAGCGTGTTAATAATGCAGAAAAGATAAAGGGCAAAAGAGTTAAAACTTAAGACTAACACCTTGCACTAAATCTAAAAACAAACACATATCAACATAGTAACATAAATTAAAATCTTTAAAAATTCTACAAACTTGTCCAGAGAGTATATGATACAATTTATCTCCCCTTGTACTTTCTTTAGGGGATTCCGTAATATCTAAAGTTAATATGGTCAGTTTATTATAAACACTCACTCGAGGAGGAGGTATTGGGGGATGTAACATTGAACTAAAACACACACAATATGTACTTTTCACTACCTTAAAGTAACATACACATATGTAACTTTTCACGACCTATAATGGATATAAAAGTATATTATTAATATTTGTTTTAAATGTTCCAAAGTTAACCTTTGCCGTCTGTCATTAAAAATCCATTTATAATGAGAAAAGGACTGCTCAACGTCAACAAATGTCATCGGAGAGTACTTAAAATATGTGAAATTTCTTAAAGTCGCCCTGGTGTAGAAAAGTCTACTTCTTTACCATTTAAAACGTCTATTACAGATGACATTGTTACAAGTCTGGGTTTGGTTTTTAAAACTCTTTGGAATTTTGTTTGAGCCCTCTCAGCGATTTCTCTAGGTAATTGAAAAATATATTACCGGAGATCGAACACGATGTTTATCGCATCACCTGCAGTAAATTTTGATGTTGTTGACATATGTTGAAGGTCCCGTATGGCTAGAGGAATTAGCAAGAAACTTCCGTGTATGGTCTTCAGATCTTCCTGAACAATTGGATCCATAAATGCCTGTTGAGCCTGTGAAATAACAACTGCGTCATTTGGATTCAATTGCAGTACTACTAGTTTGACAAAATTGCAAAAATAGTATGTGGTGCTTTCAGGTAAACTTTCTTTACATTGGATATTAAGATATCAACATTAGCATAGCACCCTCTAATAGTTTCAGCAATTCTATGGGGTCCATGTGCTAGACACGTTACATGCAGCATATTACGATATGTTTCCTTCATAATTCATCCTGCGGCTTTCATATAATTCACTCCATCAGTCAGAAATAATAAGACCTTGTCCTTATTTTCTATGTATTTGTCACCTCATAACTCTTGTAGACTTGAATTCACTGCCTTCACTATAATGCGACAATTTGTCGTTTTTACAACTTTAGAGGCGATCAAGTATTCACGCAATTTTCCTCCAATGCACCTACTAAAACATTCGCTACCTTCTGACCACAAGCATTGGTAGCTTCATCCACACTATCCCAGATGTATTTCCCAGTAAGCTCAGAAGAAATTGTTTGTCTCACATTATCACACTCAGTTGATAAATAATTTATTCTGAGTGTCGTTTCCGACGGCACCTGACCATTGCTATATTTGCCATTAACACACTTTTCCAAAAATTGTCTAAAGAATGGACTATCTAGTTTTGATCACGGTATTTTACATCCCACCATCACTTCCACTAAATCTAAATTAAAATTATGTTGACTGTCACTCTCACCAGAGCCACTAATACGCTTGTGAGGTTATATGTCTATTAACATTTGTTTTAGATGTCCAAGAAATTATTTTGTTGCAACTACTACAATAAAGATCTGTTCCATCAAATTGCAGTTTTCGGAAATCGCGAATCCAGAAGTCTATTGCAGCCTGAGAAGCACTAGACATTTTTGTATACCGTCGACTCTGTATAATTTCACACTAGGTTTGTAGATACATATGTGCATTCATATGGCTAGATTTATACTGCGGTTTGCAAAACTGCAAACTGGGATAGCCTACCCTTTCCCTTTATTAAATGTTCATGTAAATGCCAATAACTGCCACAATGTAGGTAAAAAGTGATTTTGAAACGTTTCACAATTTCGGCGGCGCCGTATAATTAAAGGAGATAAAACATAAAAGTACACTGGAATTTAATGTTGACACTTGGTCGAGGTCGAATGCCTTTTACACTGCAAGTATAAAAAATCAACTATATCATTAGGAATTGTCAGTACGTTTCACAAATGTAGTACATTTCCGATAGAAGTAGGTTATACGTATTAACATTAAAATGAAACAAAATTCACTTTATCACGTGATGCAGACGGTACATGGCAGTTTTATGCCATTAATCTTTAACTTAATTTGTTATGCATGATTTAATATTATAAAGAAACGGTTTATTTTATTGGGCAAAATGTTTTATGTTGTCAGTATTTAATTGGGTTTTCATATTTAATTATTATGGAAATAAGGAAAATGAACACGCTACACATTAAACAAAACAGGAAAGTGTATGTTTGATTCAAAATGCAGTACCAAAAATACAATGTAGCTGGCAAAAATAAATATTTCACCACTTCGTTGTATTTCTGATCGTTTCAGTAAATGTTTGCAATATAATATTACGTTTATATGAAAGTGTTTATCCTGCCTTCAGTCAACTGGCATTTTGAAAGCCGTCAGCTATATGAAATGTAAATTTGGCAGCGGGGTTCTATAGTCAGGTGGTATGTACACAGTGTTGCCGGAATTACTAATTTGTAGTATATTCAAAAAGTAAGTACCTGTTTCTGTTCATGTATTTTTCAAAGAAAATTATTTTAAAGCCAACACAATATTCTGGATGAAGAAATGGCGAACTATACCAAATCCAAATAAATCTCATCTGATTATATTTAACCATAAAATTTCCAACAATTCTCCATCAATCAACCTACTTCAGCAAACACTCCATCCTTCATCATCATGCAAATACCTAGGAGTCAATATTGATAGCAAATTAAATTTTAAATTGCACACCAGACTTTGCAAACAAAATATCATAACAAGAACCAAACACTTTCGATCGTTAACTTATAAAAATGAAGGAATAGATACACAAACAGCTTGCAAAATTTATAAAATGATTTGTCGACCAATACTAGAGTATGGTTTTATATTATTTGGAAATTGTTGGAAGCCAGCTTTAAACAACATCGAAGTAGGAGAGAGAAGCAGTCTGAGGAAAATCACGAAGATTAGACACCCCAACAACCCCTTGCATAATCCCTCTAACAACTTTCTTTATCAAAAAACCCACATTGAACCTATCCTCTCCCGATTTAAAAGACTATCACAAAAATTTACCAATAATTCACTTAACATCGAAATTATAAATCCTTTAATACACCAAACCAATCCCAACATCCCACCTAAAAGAATATTCCCTACACAATCAATTTACGAATCCCTTATATTGCTACGTAGTGACTAATATTATTAATTTAATTTTGTCATACACATAAACAACTACTTATATATAATATGTAATTTTTTTTTTTTTTGTAAGATTATATTGTACAAAATCAATGTGACTGTAAAATAATGTATTTGTTACCTACTAATCGGTAGCAATAAACAGCTGTCAGTTGTTGACAGTTGGGCATTCGCCGGCCACACTACAGTGGAGACGGGCTGGGTAAGAAAAAAAGATGTTGGGTTGAGCGCCAAGTAGATTTTAATCTTTTGTCAAATGCCTCAACAATTCAGAATTTTGCCCCCCTTAAATCTACTAAACAGGGACACACACACGTACAAAAAAATGACAAATCTGTTAAAATCACTAAAGGTGTTTATTACTATGAAACGTTAAACTGATATATAAAACAAATTATGTATTTTAGACACTAGTAAAAGTTACGTCTTCAGCCAATGTGTGATTAAAAAAAATTATATATTTACCCATATACAAAAGGTAAAAAAAAAAGGGTCAAAAGAATATTATATATATACCCCAAACTATTATGTTTCGTAAATGAGCAGAAATTAGCTACCTATATAAATTATTAAACCAGAAATTTAATGGTTTCAGTGTTTAGCTCAAGCTTAAGCGCAACTACTTAAAACGCACCAATATAAGAAATGCTGTTAGTTACGAAAACTAACTTCCGCTGTACATATAATAATTATATCTATCAATGTAAAGTAAAATTTACCTAATAACTATAAACTTAAATTAAGTACAGTATACAATTTCCCCCCAAATATATTGACAAAAAAACGTATGATATATGACTTAGCTGTCGGTATGCCCCAGTCCAGGTGGTTGATGTGGGAATAGAAACAGTCCTGTTTTACTGGATTGTCTTCCCCAGAGAGTGAATGGGAGATGGCACCTCAAAATGTGTCAACGCAGGAGCTGCCGAGCCAAAGAAAATGAAAGCGGGTTGATGGAGTAGTCTCCCCGTACAAAGACCCTTAATAATTGAGAAAATTTCAAGTTAAGAAACTATTACAAAATTGTCCTATTACATACCTTCAACGAAGGGTCTGGTATTCCTGTTTTCCCAAGAAAGAAAATAAATATCCACCGTAATCAGTAACAATGGGTAGGATAATTACTGTATTCAATGATTACACTACAAAAATAAAGAGAAAATGTACAATTAAAATCTACCAAACCATGTGCTACCAGGTGTACTTACAAAATTGCCAAAATGATCCCTCTAAAAGGTGTGATTTGCAAAAATGCCTCCAAAATCGAAAACTACGAAGCAACAACTTGAAATCACAATTAATTATAATACGAAAAATAATCCCTTAAAAAGGATGACTCTAGGTCAGAATGCTTTCGTATCAATAGCTGAAGCAAAAATGAGCACGATGGTAGCAGTTATCAGCGGAAATTTAAAAAAAAATTCGAAACAAAAAAGGAAAATTAAATCTTCTAAAAACTATCCAGTAGTTATGCAACCAGAAATACATGACTGAAGTGATAAGTGTCACTTAATGCCCAGAGATGTCTCTACTCAACATTAAATTCCAATGAGTGCTTTAGAAATAACACAACAATCAATCACTAGACCCATTCATACAAGTTAATCAAAGAAAAGCCATTTGCATAATAAAATTGATTTGTTAAGTTAATCCTCTTATGATCTTTAACAATCAATAGGGAAAATCGCGATATAACTAGTAACTGGTTGGTAGCACTGTCAGAATATTGAGATTCTGACGTCAGTCCGTCAAAAGTCAAAGCTAGAAATTCAAAACAGTAAACAGTTAAGGAAATAATTTAAATAAGTTGAAAATAGTATGTAAAACTTAACACTAGGCTAATGCAAAATGGTAGGTGGAGTCTCTTTGCTTTTACTGCTAATCCTTTGCTTCCTAAACCGTTCTATTAATAATTATTAATGATCTCATCCCTTATTTATTTTTCTAGACTTCCCTTATGAATCTTATTAGCTCTTCTTGCAGCACTTATACAGAATAATGCGGCCCGTGACCATTACAAGGTTACACTCAATTTAGAACCCTTGTATGCAACTTATTCGGACTTTTATCTCAATGAAAATAAACAACGGTGAACTGGAATCGTACACCAGATCTAGTTCTAGGGCTTCCATGCGTAACTACCTTTTCCAAAACATACAGACAGACAGGTAACCTTATGCTACTTACTATACCTATAAACAACAAACTAAGGATTATTTTAGGGTCATTACATACTAGGAAGAAAAACCATGGGGGCATTAAAGAATTATACTCGGTATTTATTTATGTACCCACGTATCGCTTGGTATATCTATGGAAATAGAGTAATACATATGATTCCAAAAATACTATTTGCGTAACGAGGGAAATACACCGTTACATATTGTACATAGGCTGGAAGACCTCGGTCGTTAGCCAATTGGAATTTCCAATAAAGCTGTATACTATTTTAAAGGGTTAAAGACAATAATTATAATAAGTTATTTTTTGAGTAGAAATACATTTTTAAGTTCCGTAACTAAAAATAAATTTAAATGTAGACGTGATAAACCACCTAAGGAAATTTTGTGAATAGGCAATAACATAAATTTATAATTTCTAATCTAACATTTTCGGTTTTTTGACTGTATATGACGTCTGTGGGTACTCTGTTTGTCATAATGGAAAACAGCGATTAAACACTAAAAAGATCGGCAGATTTCAGTTTTTCCGGACGAAGTTGTTGTAAAACATAAAGTCGTGATTGAGAATAATAAAACATATGTCGTAACTTGTTGCCAAAAAGAAGCATGGAATCAAATTGAAAAAGAATTCAATTCGTATTCCAGTGGTGAGGTAAGTGTCCATTTCAAACAGCAGGAGGAGTGGTGTTCATGACAAATTTTTCAGCATTAAGGTAAACATCTACCTGAAGGATAGGAAAATCTGAATTAAAAAACTGTACAAGTGCCAAGAAGACCATATTAACAGAAGAACAGAGGCAAGCCCGCATTCTGTTTTGTTTAAATTATGACTAACGCCCATTGGAGTTTTGCATAACTGTTTATTTAAATACAATAATGTTGTAGAAATTCTAACATTTTCTGAAAGTTTAATTTCATTTGACAATTTCAGCGCCTCCACTAAACAGATTTCTTAAGTAAATTTAAATTATATCTCAATTTCTATAATATTATAATTGACCGTTTTTTGGAGACATGTTTCTTTTTGAATTTCTATTATTAATATTAGGTCTCTTACATTTAAAAACAATAAATAAATAAATAAAAATTAAAAACAATTTTATTTTCAGTAAATTAGTTTTAGATTTTCATAACACGCACGAGCATAGGTTTATATAACCTTACTTTATATATGTCAACATTAACAACATTGTAACTTCCAGCTATTTCTTTAACAGGCAAAAAAAGCGTCTGTTAAAATAGCCGTGACCTTATATTGCGGTTTGGGTTAACCGAAACATGAATAAACAGTTTGACGTTAATATGACTGGCAGCTAATACGTGAGCAACGGCTAAAGGACATAACCGTGTACTGATAAACTGGGACTTAATGGGTTTTGTGACTGAATGTTATTGTTTTGAATACATTTTTTTAACGAAAAAAAAAAAAAAATGGGCTAATAAAAATTTATGAAACTTGATGAAAGTTTTATCTAGTTTCAACAATATATTCCAATACCTACTTTAACTGAATTTAGTGTAAATGTTAAGTACACCAAAAAAAGAGATAAAAAACAGTTCATTTGCTTAATAACAAATTCAATTTAAGTGTTTTAGAATAAACTGTTGATTGACTTGCCAGCGTAAGGTGGGTGTAGAGTACTGACCTACCCATATTCAGCGCTACATGTTATCTAGCGATATAAAAATTATTGATTATTAATTTTTATTTTGATTGATTCAATAATAAACGATTTGCAAAAAAGTCAAATTTTTATTATCTGAAAACATCCATAAATGGTGACCCCGATTTGAACATGGCAGCCAAGTCCCCGCTCCTCATCCGCTCGCCTCCACTACAGGTGGTTTACCAGTTTCCAGCACCCTCGCCAGCATCCTGTCCCTATCCCAGTTCCGTTTCCGGCCTGCCGCTGCCCAGATTTTGCCCTGCCGTTTTGACTCTCCACCCTTGTTCCGGCTTTGTTCGGATAGGTGAGTGCGGTGTGTATATTCCTCCCTGTAGCATTTCATTGTCAGTTTATCGATATAATTTATAGCTTACTTACCTTCACATTTTTTCTTATTATGATCCAACAAGTACCAACCACTGGTAATACAGACCCTTTGGTTGATAATCAGCCACAGCAATATGCTACTACTTTGAAATTGCCAAATTTTTGGATCGCTAGGCCAGATATCTGGTTCATACAAGTTGAGGCTCAGTTTGCTGCGGCACGTATAACTAATGACCGCCGTAAATATGATTTTGCCTTGGCAGCCTTGCCTGGTGAGATTATCACTACGATATGTGATATTATTCAAAATCCACCAGAACGAGACTTGTATTCGCATTTGCGAGATACAATTTTGTCACGTCTTTCTTCGAGCGAAGAAAAACGTTTAGAGGAATTGCTAACAAGCTCTCAGATGGGCGATCTTAAGCCATTTGAGTTTTGCCGCCATATGTTAGGCATTGTTGGTGGATCTCATATGGTCAGCGCAGATTTGCTTGTGCGTTTGTGGAAGAGGCATTTGCCAAAGACGGTACATGTGGCCATTACAGCATCAGGTAAAACTGATATAACAGAATTGTTAGATATCGCTGACAAAATTTGGGAAACATTGCAAAACCCCCTTATATCCCAAGTCAATCATCCTACTGATTTCCCTCATCCACAATCTTTTAATGACTGCTCACAACTACCGATTACCATAAATTCGCCGCCACAAAATGCTGATTCCCCAATGTTATCCCGTGTTTTATCAGAAATCAGTGATTTGAAATTAACAAATGATAAGCTTTTGCAAAGAGTCCAGTTTCTTGAGACACAGTTATATGGGTATTTCTACAAAACTCGGGTAACTTCATGTGTTCATGTGTAATTTAGACAACCATCGAATATTTTTAATATATCTAACTGATAATTAGTACACAAAAACAAGTACTATAATTTCATAATAACAAATATTGCAAATGAAATTGAAATTATTTAAAAAATCGTCCTTACTTGTCTAAAATGTCAGTCCCTTGTCGTGTCATCATTACATATTTTCACATTAGGATGATCATATTTTTAGAACTATTAGGTTAACACAGTTACTTTTAGTTTCATATATTTTAGGATATTCAACGAAGTCTAAAGAATCAACAAAATTTAAATTTAAATAAATAAATAACAATATTTTTCTAGTTAAAGTAGCGTACTCAACATCGGGTATCAGTCCCTTGTCAAATATGCAATTTTAAAATGCCCAGTTTTTTACCAGGCTCAAAACCTAAGGTATCTGTTCAATTGAAACCAATCACTTGAAGTTAGCAGCAAACGTCGTTCTTTGCGTATCAGTCATTTTGAAATTATTGCTAGCGGCGTGCTTGTGTTGAGAACACGTGTTGTGACGGTCAACATCTCAGTCCCTTGTTGAGTAGTTTTGTTGTAATCTATTGAAAGTTGTTTTTGATGAGCTTTTATTTCAATGTCTCTTGTATGACTAAATTGTATGAACACCAAATAAACCAGTGCCTCATTTTCATCCAAAGATATTCTTTGTTTTCCTCGAAATTCATCAGTCCCTTGTCGTCAGTCCCTTGGTGATAAAAGTGACAAGGGACTGACGCAATGGCAAGGGACTGATGAACACACTGAGGAACTAATTTAAAGCAAATGTTTCATCACGGCAACCAATTTAATTGTTTTACTACAATATATTTATTGCTATAGGACAAGATACCATCTAGAAAAAAAGGAGAAGAAACTTTGCAAAAGAATTGATTCCCTTCAAAGGAACACTTATGGTTCACCAAGTCATCGGTAATATGTATCGTTCAAATCGATTTATTGTGAAAGAACTAAGCTGCTTCTGTGATTCTAATGCATGTGACCATTACAAGTTTAATATTATAGAATACAAAAAAAATGCGAATCGCCATAACGTTGCTTCTATTTATAATATTGATTCTGAGAATGAGACACCAGAAGAAAGTGTAAGTGAGGTTTTGAGACTGCTGCAATATGTTCAAACTTTGACGAGGATGAAGGAGAATTGACAGTAACGTTTCTAAAAGTATGCAATGATTGGACGAAAATAGCCGATATATCTTATGAACAGCTGATAGAAAAACTGCTAGTTCCTAACATAAATAAAGGGAAATCGAGTGTCAATCAATTCAAGAAAGCTGTTAATGTCTGAAAAGTATTTTGCAATTCTTTTGTTGGTAATGTCGCGTAAAAGAAGTCTTATTATTTAATATTATTATAAAATTGACTGATTGTTTTAAGACTGCAAACTTTTTAATTTATGTCAAATAGTTTTATAGGACAGTTTCTTGTTAGTTACTAGAGGAGATTTATTTTCGTTTTGATTTTTAGGATTGAAGAAATTTAAGTTTGTTGGTGTTGTCTGCGTTTTTTCAAATGTGTAGCCCCCTTCCGAACAGCCAATGAGAGGCTCTGGATTTGGGGGTTGTCTACTATGTGTGGTGTTTATGTTTATGTTTTTGTTATTTTTATTTTTTATAAAAGTACTGCTTTGTAAGACTGCAAAGATTATAATATATAGCATGGAAGGCTGTTTTTGGTCTTCGAAGATAGTTATTTTAATTTATATTCGTCTAAAAGTACTCTATTGGGGCAGGTAAAGATAAATGTAAGGAAAGACACTGATTACAATAAAAAAGAACAAACTGAAATAATAATTACATTTAGATTTAGGTGCAATTTCGTTTAATTACTTAAAATTGATGATAAAACAATCCAGTTAGTAATAAAAGAACTCACTTTTTAATAAAATTGTTGTGTTTGGTCAGTCCCTTTGTATACTTGCCAGTCCCTTGGAGTCAAATTTAACAAAAACCTCAATTTCTCCTAAAATATTTTATAAAATGACTGTTCCTTTCACACACAGTATAAACAACCCATGGTCCATCAAAAGTGTTATGAACGAACTTACTTTAAGAAAAACAAATTTACCTGCTAAGTTACCCGAGTTTCATAGAAGTACCCATATACACTACAAGTTGCTCTCTCTTTTTTCATCAATTAAACATTTTAGACACTTTTTGGAAGGCCGTATCTTTACCTGTTATACTGATCATAAACCGTTGGTACGGGCACTTTTCACACGTGCAGAAAAAACTCCATGGCAAACTCGTCATTTAGAGTACATCGCCCAATTTACCAATGACATTCGGCATATAAGTGGTAAAGACAATATTATTGCGGATACCTTATCACGTATAAATGATTTTTTTTCAATAAAGTCACATTATACTACATCAATTGCTTCTGTAACTTCAGACCATTTTACTTTAAAACTTTTACAAAAAGCTCAATCGACTGATTGCGAACTGCCTTTCTTAATTGCTAACCAATCTGATACTAATTCTAGAGTCAACCATACTTTACAAAAACTTTTAATTCCTAATTCAAATGAAACAATTTATTGGTGCGATGTATCTCATGGTAGGTGCCGACCTTTCGTTCCGAAGACTCTGCGACATGATGTATTTAATGTCTATCACAATTTGACACATACGGGTATTCGGGCATCTAAGAAGCTAGTTTCTATTAATTATTTCTGGCCTAAAATGAATTCAGACTGCAGTTTGTGGGCAAAAACTTGTCTGCCGTTTCGAACATATTCATATCGATCTTGTGGGCCCTCTACCACCTTCGCGCGGATGCTGCTACATCCTCACCGTTGTTGAACGATTTACTCGTTGGCCAGAGGCTTACCCATTAACTGACATGTCAGCTGAAACTGTTGCCAAGACCTTATTTAATAACTTTGTTTGTCGTTACATATCACTACCGATCAAGGTGTGCAATTTGAATCGACTTTGTTTAAAGAATTTTATAAAATTCTCGGTTTTCATCAGATTCACTCAACCATCATCCGCAAAGCAATGGTATGGTTGAACGTTTCCATCGGACTTTTAAAACTGCTTTATTAGCAAGAGCTAATTCAGTCCACTGGTATGATAAATTGCCGATTATTTTATTAGGTTTGCTCGCCATGCCAAAAGATGACTTACTTTGCTCATCTGCGGAGCTTGTTTACGGGCAGACCTTACGTCTGCCTGGCGATTATTTTATTAAATCACATTCTGATCCTCCCATCTCGTCTTTTATTTCTAAATTGCATACTTATTTTGACAACTTAATATTTACTAAGCCTATTCAAAATTCACTCAAAAAACTTTTGTCAATCCTGACATCAAATCCTCGATATATGTTTTTATACGCCAAGACAGATTGAAGCCAACTTTTTCTCCTTTATATGAAAGTCCTTTTGCTGTTATTTCACGAACCAACAAAATTATTACTGTTCTTAAGAATAACAAACATTTTACTGTCAGTTTGGACCAAGTGAAACCTGCATACTTGTTGGATCATATTGAAAATTCTCCTGTTGAACATGATTTTAAACGTGTTCGTTTCAATATCAATCAGTTGACATTTTGATTTTTTTCTACAGGGGGAAAATATGTAGCGTACTGACCTACCTGTATTCAGCGCTACATGTTATCTAGCGATATAAAAATTATTGATTATTAATTTTGATATTGATTGATTAATAAACAATTTGCAAAAAAGTCAAATTTTTATTATCTGAAAACATCCATAGTGGGCATTGCTGCCAATTCCGGGCATCCATGGAGGTTCGTTCCAACACGCAGCTTGGTTGTCCGTCGAACACGCCCAATGGACAGCCAAACCACATGCCGGAACCAAATCTCGGATGTTTTATATACCGCCGGACCGGCTGCATACTCCAGGTTGGACATTGGACATGCTTGTTGTCAGCAGCGAGAGCCGCATGACGCATGAGGTGGGAATATAGGATGGGAAGTGTAGGTGTGTAGAGATACTTCCATGCTTCTATTAAGTTTCCATTTGTCATCATCGGCTGGGGTGTGATGCAGTTGTTTGCGAGATGCTTCTTTTAAGTTTCTATGCTTCTTTTAAGTTTCCATCTATCGTCATCAACTTATTTTCCTTCTTCTAAGTTTTCTGCTTCTTGTATCTCTGTCTCTCACTTTTATTTTTTATCTTATTTTTGTATTTTTTCCTTTTTTCCCTTTCTTTTTTTTATTTATTAACCGCTCCACAAGTAAATAATTATCTACGGTGGAGTTCCTGGGAAGGGCCCTAACTCGCGGTAACATTTTTTTTTCATGTTATGAGAAAGGAGTTCCGTAGTGATAGTTTGCTCACCCTATATGTCATTTCCTTGAACCAATCCGTTTCAATTTTGGGCAGTTTTTCCATTTCATCACCTATATATTATGTTTAATATCTCTTCAATTTTGTACTCCAATTCTCGTTTAAAAATTTAATAAAGACATAAATAACCCAATGCTAATGCTACATAAACAATAACTTATCTGTTTCATTCACACATCTGGCTGGGCTGTTGAGCTTATTTTATATCACCCACTTCAAGAAGGGACAAATCCAGGTATATATTTTACAGTCAAGCACTCAAGCAGTACACTTTTCTCGCGTTGTTTATACACACTATTTTGTGTTGCTTTATTTAACCAACATAATTTAATCAAATATCAACTATATGAAATAGCCATACCCGCGCAAATTTACAACGCTTTATCCGAATTTATTTCGAT
The DNA here is from genome assembly GCA_963583905.1 of Stenurella melanura. Classification (NCBI taxonomy): domain Eukaryota; kingdom Metazoa; phylum Arthropoda; class Insecta; order Coleoptera; family Cerambycidae; genus Stenurella; species Stenurella melanura. Next base: position 70,266,782 of record OY757312.1, on the reverse strand, counting down.
ATCCCGTAGGAGGCCACGAAACACGAGTCTTTCACCGAACTCGACACACTTTGAACCCCCAAGTGGAATAAACTGTTAAAACAAAACAAACTTAGCATCAAGTTAGATAAACTTTTGTTTAACGATTTATGTTTTTTTGGAAAGAGAAAATATATTAATCAAAACGTCATTTCTCTTTTAGTCATAAAACGTGTTATTTAAAAAAAATTTGCTTGACGTTTACTAATCATGGTTTGAAAGTAGACACTTGCAGGTTCAAAATATCTGTCTCTGTATCTCCATTAACTGGAAAGAATGCCTGCCTCTAGACCTCCACTAACAGATATTTATGTCGATCGTATTTTTGTAATAACTAGGTTAAGTTAGATCTATTGTGGCTCTCTCCTAGTTATAGTTCACCCAACAGATTCAGCTTTTTAATAAAGCTGATAATTTTATTAGGTGAGAAACCGTCTAGGTCCTCTGGCTCCAGACGCTCTTTACCAAACAGTGAGAACTTGGTTCTTTCTGCAGCAGGACAGGTACACCAAACGTGCTCTGCCGTTTTATCATCCTCCAGACACAGAAGGCATTCGGCATTTTGCACCAGTCCAATTCTGTGTAGGCGATGATTTAACGTGCAGTGCCTAGTGTATAGGTCAATTATAGTTCTTAGGTGTAGCCTATTTAACTCTAATAGTTTTTTAGTTCTTGACTTCAAGGAGTATGTAATAAACTCCTTTGAGTGAATTAATCCTGGTAGTTCCTGTCAGTGCTGTATTGTTTTCAGTTCTACCCAAGCTAAGATAGCAGCCCTGGCAGAGTTTGCAGGTATGCCAAGTGCAGGTTCTGGTTGTATAAATTTGGCTGCCGCAGCTTCTCTGGCCAAGGAATCAGCAACTTCATTGCCTTCCATGCCAGAGTGGTCAGATATCCAGATCAGAGTCGGTTTGTTGTTTCGGCCCAGTCGGGCTAGAGCTTCCTGGAAATTCCAAACCATTTTAGAGTTGCAACAGTAGAATCCAAGAGCCGCTTGACTATTTGAAAATATTTTTATTGATCTGTGTTTAGGCTGCGTCTCTTCTAGTTTCCGTACACACAGCTCAATGGCATGGATTTCTGCCTGAAATATAGTCGCATTAACGCCAAGGCACGAAATTATCCTTTCCTTGGGTTTGCGACTATATACACCAGCTCCAGTTCCTTCAGGAGTTTTGGAGCCGCCTGTGAACCAACGGTCTGCCCTTTGCAGGTCGGTTTTGTTCTGATCCCATTTGTCTCTTCCGGGAAACAGAACATTAAAGGGCAGTTCATGGTTGATCAAGGTAGGCATCACATTTAACGGCATTTCCAGGATGCTGTAACAGTTTGGTTATCCAACAACCTGTTGTGCTCCATGATGCTAGCCTGCTGCATGTTAGTTACTGCTTGATGGATTCTGTATGTTGCCCACCTGGCCTCCCTCTCCAGGTAAATGTGGAGAGCAGGTAGTTCCAGGAGGACTTCCAGAGCAGCTGATGATGTGGTGCTTATTGCACCAGTTATTGCCAGGCATGTTTGTCTCTGCAATCCAGAGAGTTTGGCTTTGGTAGTTCATTGCAGCCCTTTAGACCGCGAAACTATTGATCCATATGCTACCATTACTTTAATGACCATAACGTATATCCAGTATATTTGTTAGCGACCAATGCCTCAAGATTTTCCACAAATCGACATGTCCACAGGGGCAGTCTCGCTTTGTGGGTTACCTTTTCCAAGTGGGAACTCCAGTTGAGTGACTTATCTAGGGTTACATCTAGGTATTTCACTTCTTCCGCAAATGGAATCATTTCACCTGATATGGAAGGTGGTTCCAGGTTGTCTAGCTTCCTTTTCTGGTGAATATAATTACCATTTTGTGGGGGTTGACCAGAATGACTAGGTTGTCAGTATATGCTTGAATCTCGACTTCCCACACGGAGATAATGTCAAGCAGGTCGTCCACAAGGAGTGACCACAAGAGTGGGGAGAGAACTCTGCCCTGTGGGCATCCCATTGAGGCCCTGAAATTCACCACCAACTATTTTTCTGGGGATGTTATAGTCGCTCTCAATGGTGGCGGTAGTCGTTTATCTATCAGAATTGAACTAAGTGATAATTAATCGATAACAAATAAATCAGCTTGGTACTATCCAGTGGCATAGCTTGCAGGTTTAGAATGTCTGCTGCCGAACCTCCTTTAATTGGGATATATGCCAATTGTATTTTTGTATTCACCAAGTGGTGAGTAATCGATGCAAAAAATATAACAAACTTGATACAAATACTTACTTGTAACAATTATAAAAGGGATTTTGAGTTTTTTAGTGAAGTTTTTACAACTAAGAGAATTTCTCTTATCACTGTTGTTGTCTGCCATGCTAAGGAGCAGGATTAATAATGTCTGCAGCTGTTACAAATGTGTCAGGCCATTGCACGCTGGCTACCACTATGTATATGACTTTAACATGGAATAATTTGACTATTATGCAACTACTAATATGTCTAGTCATACCTACTACAGATCAGATGAAAAAACAGGTTAAACCTATTAAAAATGAATAGCTATATATTAGATGTGCCCTAACAAAGATGAAAAATAATGTTGCATGTTTCAAGTGATTGGGCTGGTTAGATGCAAGGCTTGATCAATTACCATATCGGTATATCAGTATATTAGCCATTTAAGGCCAATACGAATATTTGCAAAACAAACATAAATGGCCATAATCATCGCCTATCAGTTAACCGTACTAACAAAGCGTTAATTGATTGTAAGTTCAAATATAAGTATTGCAATATAATGATAATACAATACAATTTGACACAAACCTGAGAATGAATAGCCTAGTACTTTAATGTTTAAGTGTTTATTCGTATTAAACCGACTTTAATTCATAATTTTTTTTAAGGACGACATTCACAATTCGATTGTTATATATACATATTTCAAATTGTTTGTTCGATCATTACTTTTTCCACATTTCTCCATACAGTCCTAGGGAATTATCAATAAATCTCAATTATGATATGCAATTCGTAATCAGAGACCTCAAAAAATCACTTAGATCTAATTCCCCCAGGAAAAATATTATTACTCAAAATTTTATAATTTCAGTCAAAATTTTGAAAAATGTTTCTATAATTCAACTGTGTGATAATGTAATCCAAATAACATCTCTGATGATATTTACTTCAAAAATTTTGATAAATATACAAATACTCTTAAGACACCTGTATAATTCACAAAAGTCTTCGGAAAATCCTTTTTTTGACAATTTATTCATAATCAGTGACTCCGAAAACCCCCAAGCCATTTTATTTCTCCGAAAACTGGACTTAATACATAAAAACCTTAAATTTCACAAATTTCTCCAGAAAATTTAAATTTGGGATTCAAAAAATTATTTGCCCCATCACTTACATTTCTAATTTTGAATAATTGAATATAACAAACTTTTCTTTTTTAAATCATCAAAATCGGATCTGTTTTTGAGGGTTTAGAGGATTTAATGATTTTTTCCATTTCATTGACTCGGCAGTTTGATTCACTCCTGACTATTTTTGTATAATATTCAAAAACCACTTTCTGCCCAGAGACTCTTAGAGACCTTTCATTGCTTTTTATCTTTCATACACTCAGATGTAACAAACTAATATCCCGAAATACCAAAAATAATTTAAATTTTTAATATTTATACCTTTAATGAACTCTTTGAACTGCTTTTTGAAACACGTTTATGTCTCATTTCTTGTTGTAATTCTTCATTTAACCTAAACCTGTCCGCTTCACACTGTCGGCAAACCTCCTTAAATTCTTTGAACACTGCAGATGCTTCTGCTACATTTAGGATATTAATCTCAGTGATCTGATCTTTTAGGTATCCCCTAATAGTTCTTTGAATATGGGCGATCCTATCCTGATTCAAATTATTGGTTAAATCTTGATTGAGTAAAATAGAGTATTGTACTTGTTCTCTTTTTAACTGGTCCAGTTCAATCTAAAATTGATAATAATAATAAAATAACAGAGTATTAGGTAAAATTAGAAAAAACTTCTAGTAGCGGAGCAAATTTAATTTCGTGCCAGTTTGGAAGATGATTTGAGGGGATAGAATTTGTTTTATCAGTTTCTACCTCTGGATCATATTATGAAACAGAGATGCACTTTTGTGTATAATTCCCGCACCTCACTCTTTGCTGGTAACAGAGTTGAGTGTAATCGATTACTTTTGTAATCGATTACTCGTATGACTATTATGTTTGAGATTACAAAGTAATCAGAGTATTATTATTATAATCATGATTACTGGTAGTCATCGACCAGGGTTGATAAAAACCATGATTTAAAAAAAAAATCAAAAATCACGATTTTTCTTTTAAATAAAGAAAATCATGATTTTTTTAATTTTTATTTATTTTTATACATAAACATACTAATAATTGATATTAACAATGTATTTAGTACTTATATTAACCAAGATAATTTTGTTTAAACTTATAAATGGAATAATTTGTGTACCTTGTATCTATAATTGTAAAATAAGCTGGAGCATGAAAATTCCTGTCAGAACTTGAAAACTCGCCTGTCTTTATAATGCAGGGATGATGCGAATTGCTATTATTTGTTAACCTGCCGCGTAACAAGTAAGAAAGCGAGTCTGAATTATTATATTTATATCATTTAAATATTAAATAATTTCTTAACATGTCCTCTAATAGAAGTGGAAGGAAAAAAGATTGGCAATATTTTATTGAAAAATCAAGTAAGCTTGATAGAAAAAGTGGTAGTAGAGCTACATGTAAAAAATGTAAAGTAGAAATGCAAGGGCTTGTGGAACGACTGAAAGTCCACTGGAAAAAATGTGCTTCGTGTAATGTAGAAAGTGTAGAAACAATTAATGAATGTCCCTCTAACTTCAGGAACAGCGTCCAATGTAAGTATAACGTTATTTTATTTATATTTATAACTTCTTAGTAAGACAAAATATTAAGAAAACTTTTTTTTTTTTTTTAATTAAAATATTTAATGTCTGCGACTAAGGTCAATTATGCCAGGACACAGGCTAGATTCAAATTTTTAAAATAATCTAGTGCATTTTCTAGATTTCTAGTAACTTTCCATGGACAAATGTGACTTTTTCATTCACTCCTAGTTTTAAAAATAAAGTATAGTATCTATGCCTGTCTGTATGTAGCTGGATTTAAAAATGAACAACATAAGAATCTTGTTTTTTATTACAGGTACAACTGAACATGCTACAACAAGATGCAGAGGAAGATAGTGCCCCACAGCCGCTCTTATCTTCTACGCCATTAGGTAAAAAAAGAAAAGTAGTGCCTAACTCCAGTTCTGGATCCTTGTCATCTTTTGGTGTACGTACGACCAAGTCTAATAAAGAAGAAATAGAATAACAAATTGCTAGAGCTCTTTATGCGACAAACAGCAGTTTCATGAGTATTGAACAACCCAAAGTAAAAAAGGCAATAACGCTTTTACGACCTGGATATGTACCACCATCTCGACATGATGTGTCCAACAGACTGCTCGATAATAATAATAATAATAATAATAATAATGTTTATTCATCATTGAAGCATTACAGTTGTTACATTGTAACACTTATCAGACTAGTCAAGTTATGCACATTCATCCTTACATACCAGCAACAACAGTCATTCACCTACACTTACAACATCACTAATATATATTTAAAATAGCCTCTTTTTATATAAAATAATACAATACAATTAAAAGTTATGTATAAAACCATATGAAACAATAAAACATATAAATCATATAATACACAAGATGGTGGATATGTTAGAAACACTAGAATTAAATTAATTATGAGGATTTAGGAATTCTTCCATTGAATAGAAAGCATTATCCAGCAAATATTTAAACAATGTGCATTTAAACTTGTTAAAATTTTCAATAATACCAAACATGCCCACAAAGTGATTGTAACAGATGATACCCCGGTATACATGAGAATCTTGTCCTAGTCTCAAACGAGAAAAGGGTAAGCGCAAGTTATGTTTTTGCCTGGTGTTATAATTATGAAACGTATCATTCCTGACATGGTTCCATTCTTTTTTTTTAACGCTTAATATTATAAGGTATATATATAAACATGGTAAGGTTAGAATCTCCAAATTCATAAATATTTCTTTACATGAGGTTCGCGGGTGTGCTTTTACCATGCATCTGAGTATCTTCTTTTGAGCGACAAATGCTTTCTCACTATGTGATGAGTTTCCCCAAAATAGAAGACCATAGCTCAAAATGGAATATACTAGACCGTGATAGGCCAATCTTAGTACCTTGAGAGACACCGTTTCTCGCAGCTGTCTAATTACAAAACACACACTGCACAATCTACTCACAACATATTCGATGTGTTTTTCCCATGTTAATTTTTGGTCAACAATAATACCAAGAAACTTGATACTATCGACTTGTTCAATAGATTTATGGTTAATTTTTATGAGTGGAGTAACATCGTATTTAATATTTTTTTGTTGAAATAACATAAAGAATGTTTTCTTTTCATTTACAGATAATCCATTATTTATACACCAACGATAGAATTCATTTGAGCAAATATTAGATGTAATTATAGACTTTTGCAGTGTATCCTCTGCAATTAGTTGATTGGTGTCATCAGCATAAATAATGGTCTTTTTAGGATTGCTACATGAGTATTCTATGTCACTCATAAAAATTATAAAAAATAACGGTCCGAGAATTGATCCCTGGGGTACTCCTGTTAATATTGTTTTTGGCTGTGATTGATTATTTTCAACTGTTACTATTTGAGACCTGTTCTGCAAATAAGAGGCTGCCCAGTCATTAGTAATACCTCTAACTCCAATGCGGTAAAGTTTATCCAAAAGTAATTCGTGATCTATTGTATCAAATGCTCTACTGAGATCGAAATATAAAGCAATTGAGTATTCTTTATTATTTAAATATTCATAGATATTTTCGCTCAGTTCTTTAACGGCAGTTTCAGTAGATTTTTTATGCCTAAAGCCATGCTGACAGTTGGGTAAAAGATTGTTTTGTTCTAGAAAACTATTTAATCTATTGTTGAAGGCACAATCTATGACTTTTGCAAATTGTGATTGTAAACAAATATTTCTGTAATTACTTACGTCATTCGCCAATCCTTTATTTTTAAATATTGGTATCGATTTAGATATCTTTAAAGCATCGGGGTATTTACCATTACCGAAGCTAATGTTTATTATGTAAGACAGTGGAGCACATATCAAATCACTGACCATTCTTAAGGATAATCCATGAATGCCATCGATACCAGCGGCAGGTTTTTTTGTGGTTTTATCGATAATTTCCCTTACCTCGTTAGGGGCAGATGGGTTTAGAAAAAAAGTTATATCTACAAAAGGTGTTAATTTTAGCTCGTCCTTATTTGGTTTAACGGTTTCTACATTCATAAAAAATTCTATAAAGTGCTCACATATCTTAACATTATCCGAAATAGTTATGTTATCAACTTTTAATTCTATTGATGCTCTATTCCCTAAAGTGTTCTTTTCATTTATTATTTTCCAGCTCTCTTTGCTGATATTGGTGGCATTGGCTATCCTATTGTTGTTGTAATTTGACTTGCTCCTGTTTACCATATTTTTATATAGGGTTTTGAGTTGACTCAATCTTTCTGTCACAATGTTGTTGTTGTGAGATTTCTCTATTTTGGTCATGTTACATACACTTTGGTGTAGTTCTTTTATCTCATCATTAAACCATGGTTTTCTATTTTTTTTAGTTCTGACTTTTCTAAGCGGGAACGCATTACAGAAATGAAATTTAAAGGTGGAGTAGAATGAATTAAAGGCACTGTCTATATCATTGCATTGATAAGTATCTAGCCAATTCTCAGATGCTATTAGATTTCTGAATGTCATCAAGTTATCATCTGTATAATCACGTTTGTAAAAATATATGTCTTTTCCTACTCTATTTTTTGTCAAGTCGAAGGTGCATAGTTGAAATGTGTGATCTGACATGTGCGTATCCTCAACATGGACTTTATCTGCTACAATATTTGAAAACATTACATCTATACCAGTTTTTGATGTCTTAGTAATCCGTGTAGGTTCGCTTATGTGATTTTTCATCCCAAATTCATTGAATAGATTCAATAGTTTTTTGAGATCCCTGGTATCAGTTAAATAATCTATGTTTGTGTCCCCACAAACAATATAAAAATAGCCATTTTTGTAGATATCATACATCAGATCACTCATTTTTTCAATAAAAATGTTTACACTACTATTGGGCGATCGATATATTGTCACTATAAATAACTTAGTACTATATTTTAAAATTTCATATGTCACTACAGTTACTTCGAATTGCTTCTCAACGCACTGGTTAAAATTCAATGGTTTAACATTCATTTCAGATTTTGCAAAAATGCAGACCCCTCCGTGAGTGTGATTAATACGACAAAAGCTATTTACCAGCGTATAATCAGTTAGTGTCAGATATTTGATTTCAGATGATGTAAGCCAATGTTCTGTGAAACATACGATGTCCGCTGAATGTAATTTAAGTAGCACTTCTAACTGCAATGTTTTCCCCTCGATGCCTTGAATGTTGAAATGCATGATCTGCAGTGCACCTTTCATCTTCTGCGTGGTACTTCTTGTATTGGAAGTTATGTTTTCCTTTCTTCTGTTAGATTCTCCTATTCTGCAATCTCTAAAAAAGAACTGGGTCTCTGTTCAATTTCCCCCTTACAGACATCTCTAATTTGAAACTTTTCATAATAATGTTTAAAGTTAAATCGCTTAAAGCCAACTCCACGAGGCCAGAATTTGGGGTCGTAGAATGCATTCTTGTGTTTGAAGTCTGCAGCTACCATGAATTCCTTAAATTTACTACCCTCTAATGTTTTTAATTCCTTTACTATAAACTCCCCTTCAGTACTAGTTTTCTCTTTCAGGTATTTTACTATGTCTTCTTCAGAGACGTCATCTTTTATCTTGTTTAAAAACATCCATACTCTTGGAGTTTCTCCTCTAAAGTTCCCTGTGTTTTCTTCGTCTTCTCCTTTTCGTGGAATATTATATTTCCTTTTACGATTGGCTTCCTTCCGTTGTTCGTTTGGCCTTTCGACTTCTTTTTCGACCATATTTTCCTTATCTGCACCCCTATCTGTATACTGGTCAATAGTACTATCGTATTTACTTTCATCATTTTTAGTGTTGATTCTCCTCGTGTCTACAATTGAGGAGCTAGGTCCCCTTAATGCACCAGGACCAGATCCTCTTAATGCCTCATTATATTGTTTTATTATGGGTTGGTTTTTATTTTGTACTAATACAGTAGGTATGTCTTCTTTGTTTGATTCTTTTTTTTTTTCAGCCTTGTCACTTAAGTTTATGTTTTTTTGAATATTCGTCTGTGTATTATTTTTACTATTTACAACAGTTTTTTCAAGGGAATCTATATTTTCCATAATTATACGAAGTTTATGATCAAAAGATTGTTGTACATATTCAAGTTTCTTCATTAAATCTTGGTCTGAATGTATATCTTGTTTCTGGCTTAGATGAAGTTTTTTTTTTAGACTGGCCACTTCATTTTCCAAATTTCCAATTTTTTCCTTTAGGAGAATATTGTTTTCTTTTAATTCTGCGTTCAATTCTTTCAGAATTCTATTTTCCCAAGTTATGGATTCTCCATTTACGGAATTATTTTTATCTTCTTGATTTTCTAGGTTATCTTCACTATTTTTCTGATTTTCTTCTACAATAGTCTGGTTTTCACAGCAATTTTTGTTTTTCTTTGCATAACAACTTGGATGGAACATTGCATTACATTTGTTGCACTTCATTCTTTTATTTACCACTGATTTTTTACAGTAGTTACAGAGCTCACTTATACACATGTTTTCATTACCCTCCATCTTTACATGTACGATGAAGTGTATAACAAGGAAAAAAGTAACTCGGAGTATACAGTGTGTCCACGGATGGACTCGATGCTTCAAAAAGTTTGATTTTAAAATTTTTTATTTTGAAAATCCATATTTTTATAATATTTGCGAGCCCTGTACAACAAAATCAAATTTTCTCACCATGAATCGTATTTGTAACAAGCAAAAGAAATTATGAAGAATAAGTTTTTTTCGAAAAATTGAAGATAACCATTTTTATAAATATGGTTAAGTCCATCCGTGGACATACTGTAGATTTTAGATGTTTTAATTATAACTGAACGCGCTAACAAATCAAGAACTCAAAAGGACATTTGTGAAATGTTTAATAATAAATACCATGGCCACCAGGTATCTAGAAAACAAAATTGAAACTGGACATGTAAAAACTATTCAACATAGGTATAATTCCTCGATTTGATGAGGAAAAACAATCAGATGTACTGGTAGAGATTAAGGAAGTCCGCATAAACCAACTAGAGAACTTGCTGCTGACAATGATGTAAGTAAATTATTTATGTGTTATATAGTTGTCATTTATACTTAATTTAATTATCTTTTGAGCACATACAGCTGTTTAATCAACTAGGTGCTATATAAGAAAAAATCCCTAAAATTAATGACAGTATTGTACATTAAGAAATCTCTACCTATAATTAAATGAATTTTGAATTGAATATAAATTGAATTGAATTGAATGGCCGCCTCAGCCTCTCGATTTGATCCCTCTTGATTACTTTTTATGGGGCTATCAAAAGTGTATGTTAATCGATCAGACAATATTGCATATTTAAAAAATAGGAGAGGTCATCAAGCTACATCGGGCGGTCATTGTGAACATTTAATTTAATTATAAAATAAATATTAGAAATACATTTAAATATATTAGGTGGAGAACCGGCTGTATAGATTTCCTATGAATAAGATACATGAAAATCTTTATGTAAGTGAGTAAGCATTACCACAGATATACAGGGAGCCACTTTTCATTATTGCTAATTTTACCCGCGTCATGGAATTTTGACGTCACTTCCGGTCACGATTTTTTGTGTCATCGAATACATGAATAAAACTTACGTCAAAATGTAGGTTTTGAGGTATACAATGAGATTGTAGTGGGGTGCCAGGCTTAATTTGCCCGCAACCCTGAGACACCCTCAATTAAAGTATTTTTTTTGTGTTTTCTTTAGTCATCGAATACATGAATTTTTTTTTTTTAAGTTAAAGTACAAAGCCTTCTAGTTATTAAAAAAAAATAGGCTGCCTCTTCTTATTTGAACGCATCCTCCCATTTTGACGTCACTTCCGGTAAAATTCCATGACGCGGGCAAAATTTGCTTATATGAAAACTGGCTCCCTGTAGGTCTGTGGTAGTACTTACTCACTCATACAAAGTTTTTCATGTATCTTATTCATAGGAAATCTATACAGCCGGCTCTCTACCTATATCGGAAATACATTCTTAATATATCTATCTATGACTCTCTGAAGCGTTGAGGTGGGTAAAATTTTGCATTAAAAACTTTAAGAGCAATAATTGGTCAGTTTCAACTCTTCTTCAAAAGCAATAACTTAGCAAGAAATACCTTAACTGAGTTTACAAGACACAAACAGAATTTTACATTTTCAAAATTAATTTTCTCAGTAATTAACGCACAAAATTTAAAAAACTGTATACAGCTAAAAGAAAACCAGAGGATTAAACGTAGAAAATATGATGAAATAAAGATGAATGATGGAAGTGACCAAAATCGTATGCCACACATCATGATAGTACAGGCAATGAAGGCAAAATTTTGTAAAAACCTCGCAAAAATTACTAAAAGGATCATCTCCGGGATTTAAGTAGGTAATAACCTGTAGAATGGAATGATGCATTCTTTGCACTTCCAAGTTCGGGGAAAATTCAAAAAAATTTGGAAAAACTTTTTGATTTTCGGTTTTATTACTCTAGCGGCTAAAATAATTAAAATACAGAAAAAACTTTTTAACAAAATTTGTAGCTCGTCTCTTTATTTACAAAAAAGGTCTTTACAAATTTTTGCCTTACTTGAGCCGTTTAGGAGATAAATCCAGTTTTCCACTTATAGTTTTGAGCCGCTCCGATATGCACGGAAAATGAGAATTCTCTGGGAGTTTCGTACGACCGGACACATAGATTGATAATTCTTACTATTCAGAGCCGCTAAAAATATGAAAACAACATAAAATGTAGAGGAAAGTCTCAGCTTTGAGTGGAACTAATCACAAAATTCATACAAATTTTTATCATAGAAAAAAAAGTGTTAGAAGATGGCTCAGTAAACTTTATCAGTTGATTTATTTATATCTTTGAGTTTTATGCATCCTGCCTATTTCTCCCGTAACAATGGGTGCTTCTTCACTACATGGATACGATCCCACCCACTTTAATCTATATTTTGTGAAAATTTCATTGAAGAATGTTAGAAAACAAATAAGTTGTATATGTTTTACTATATAATTGTGCATTTCCTGAACGTGTATGAATAATGTAGACAAATTCAAAAAGTACTGCACGCATTTAAAAAACCTCCAAAGTCATTTGAAAGAATATGTTTTATTGTACTTATAATCCAAAAATTAAGACTGTGCTATTGTTATTCATTAAGATATAGGGAATTGAACTTCAAAATTTGGAGGTGATTGATCGATGAGAAATATAATCTCTACTTTGATCGCAAGGCATATTTTTCCAACAAAAGTAATTGCAATAAAATATTAATTGGATTAATATATCATTATATAAGAATATATAAGCAAAATGAAATATCATTCTAACGACTCCCGGCAAAGATATTAATAATTCTGTGGATCAACTGTACAAAGTTTACTAAGCCATCTTCTGACACTTTTTCTCTATGATAATTTTTTTTATGAATTTTGTGATTAGTTCCACATTAAAGCTGAGACTTTTCTCTACATTTTATGTTATTTTAATTTTTTTTAGGGGCTCTGAATAGTAAGAATTATCGATCGATAAGCCCAGTCGTACGAAACTCCCAGAGAATTCTCATTTTTCACGCATTTCGAAGTGGTTTAAAACTATAAGTGGAAAACTCGATTTATCTTCTAAAAGGCTTAAGTAAGACAAAAATGTGTAAAGACTTTTTTTAAAGAGAAAGAGACGAGCTACTACTTTCGTTGGGAACGTTTTTCTCTATTTTCATTATTTTGACCGCTAGAGTAAAAAAACCGAAAATCAAAGAGTTTTTCCAAATTTTTTCCCGGAACTCGGAAGTGCAAAGAATGCATCATCTCATTCTCCAGGTTATTACCTACTTAAGTCCTTTTATTAATTTTTGTTACACTAAATGGCTAATTTGCCTGTACTAATGAGGTAGCACCATGGAAATAATTTATCCATAGGTAGAAATTGTCCATAAAATCATTAACAAATATGCCATGAAACCATGCCATTTTACATTTGCTCTTTTACCATTTGCATCATAGATACCTGCAAACATTGCAGTTGGGTTTCTTCATTTATTTCATAAGTTATTTCTTTCAGTTTTGGCTTTAAGCCTCTCACCAATTGTCCAAATCGCAATAATGATATTGTAATCATCTTATCTGGTTCTAATACTCTAATGTGTCCAATAAACCTGTGAAAATAAACCAAGGATTACAAAGAAAGGAAGATAATATGGTAAGTATGTTTAAAAAAACATATATATTAAAAATATACCGCAAAATGCTTTCAGAACTCAAATCACTTCCTAAGAAGTAAATTAATGGATTCGTTCTTTCTTTAAGTTTAATTTGTGTGGGAATATTTTTTTCTAAGCATAAAAGAAATTGCTCCAAATCAGTTTTTATAATATTTGCTTTACCAATATCGTAAGGGTTTTTGAATAAACTTGATATATTTCCCACCGTGTCCACACCAACCATATCAATAACATGCAACTAAAAGTGAAGATTTAGACTTATTTTCATTAAAAAAATGTACATGTTACTCTTGAAGTTATTCTCTTTGGAGTCGTATAATCCATATTTTTTGTTGTGATATGAAAAGTAACAACACTGGTACAGAGATTTGATAGATAGGTATGATTATAATTAAATGTCTTTCTTCCTTCTCCTACAAATTAAACTAGATATTGGATATATATAAGAGTTATTGTCGAGCCAGTTAGATTTTACTGAAGAAACTTATACTGTGATATCCAAAATTATCTTGTCAAAGACTGTTATGGGATTAAAAACTGCTCTTAGCTTATATAGACTAGCCAACAGACCATTTAACCTCTTATTTCTCGAGTTCTCGACGTTGCAATGGACTGTCCTTGTTCTGTTATTCACCTTTGAGGTCCAGGGGACAGGTAATAACAAATAAAGTATCACAGTACTAACTAATATGTATTTTAAGGTTTTACTTGGTTACACTCACATGTACATGTTTCTTACATCTACCCACGCTCTCTAGTCCCCCCAGAGGGCGCCAGTTCCTCGGTACATCGAATCATCGTACATCGATATTGGATTACATATAAATTCTTACAATAGCCAACGGAACATCCCCCTTTTCTTATTTATTTATTTATTATTTGTTTTGAGAGAGAGGGAGAAATAGTAACAGTAGTATATATTTTGAACAAATTGAAATTAAGAACAAACATAATCAGATAAGTAGGCTGGCTTACATTTAGGTCTACTTGGTCTTACATTAAAAGTAGAATTTTCACTTGAAATAGGAGCACTGTGACTTGGTGGAATTTCCACGTCACTTTCAGTCTTGGTCTCACTTTGCACTTCACTGTGAACCCCACTATTATCTATAGAGTCCGTCATTAACTTAGAACTAGGTACATTATTTACAATATCATTATTAGACATGTGGAAATGTGCAGGCACAGTGGGAGTTATATTATTAAGCTCATCAAAATAATATGGCGCTTCGATGAGATGCCATCGGTTACGTCTAAATATTCCGTAATCAGTCTGTACCATATAAGAACGTGGCTCATTACACTTCTTAATAACGCGACCATATTTTCGTATATCTATAACCCACACTGAGTCTCCAACATTGAGTTCTGACAAATCTTTAGAATTATGCCGTACATTAAATTTAGAACCTAATTTGCCTTTTGCCTGTTCCTCTCTTTCCCTAAAAGATGAGGTATCTACCAATGTATTTAATTTGCTAGGCAAAACCGGCAAGTGAGTCCTCAGTTTTCTAGCCATGAGCAATTCTCCTGGACTAAACCCATTTTCTAGTGGAGTTGATCGGTAAGCTAGAAGAGCTAAATGAATATCTTGGTTCTTTTTAAGTAAATTCTTTGCAACTTTTACAGCTGCCTCTACGCATCCATTTGAGCGAGAAAAATAAGGACTACTCGTAATATGAGTAAAATTATACTCTTGAGCAAAATTTTTAAAAGCTGATTGGAATTGGGGTCCGTTATCGGATCTTACAATTTCAGCTATACCATATCTTGAAAATAGTTCTTTCAGTTTCCCAATGATAGAATATTCAGTTAAACGGTTCAATTTAAATATTTCAAAAAATCTGGAATAATAATAATAATAATAATAATAATAATTTATTCATCCGAGGAACTTGTACAGTTATAGGATATGTCACAGTATATGATGCACTGAAGGTGCATCTCAGAATTATAAAATACAATTTTAAAAACAATACATTACTAAAAAAAATATTTAAAATACTTCACAACAAATTATGGTAATACATATTGCTATCACAATATACGTCAACACATTAAAATTTGTAAATTAAAATATTTAGAAAATATGCTTTCATGGAAAATCATGCAGTAAAAACTCTCCCTCACTATAGAAGCAGTGAGTTAATAGCAGTTTCTTTACTTTTTGTTTAAATTTTTTGATGGACAGATTTTTATACTCTTCAGATAATTTATTATACAATATGATCCCTTTATATTTTGGACACTTCTCAAATTTAGATGTTCTGTGTCCTGGAGTTTCAAGTATATTTACATTCCTTGTATCATAATGGTGGTTATCACCCAGTCTTTTATGGTTATTGATGTTTTTGTACGTATGTATTAATATTTGATAAATATATATGCATGGGAGTGGAAGTATGCTATAATGCTTAAATAAAGGTCTACATGATGTTCTGCTATCGACATTGGCAAGAATTCTTACTGCACGCTTCTGCATTATGAACACTCTCTGGGTTGCGGATTCTGAGCCCCAACATATCAAACAATATGAAATTTTCGAGTGTATCTGGGCGAAATAGAAATTTTTTAATATAAAATGATTGACAAATGTCTTTAAATGCCTCAAAGTAAAACATAATTTGGAGATTTTATTACAAACATTGTCTATGTGGCGATTCCAAGTTAGAGTATTATCGATTTCAACTCCCAGAAATGTATGTGTTAATTTTTGTTCTAAACTTTTACCGTTACATTTTATTAGAATACTTTGATCACTTGCTGCATGATTTATTGAAAATTTTATGAAAATTGTTTTTTCATGATTTAAAAGTAGTTTGTTACCCGACATCCACATGCTGGCGCTGTCAACCGTGGCACCCATTTTAATTCTTAGATCTTCCTCATTTGAGGATCTACCTAGGAGATTGGCATCATCTGCAAACATTACAAGTTCAGTGGATTTGACAATATTTGGAAAATCATTTATGTAAATATTAAAAAGCAATGGTCCTAATACCGAACCTTGTGGGACACCTATTTTACAGTTAAGTGTTGCAGATTTTACATTATTAAGTTCCACATGATGTGTTCTACCTGTTAGATAACTTTCAAACCACTCATGAGGCACACCCCGTACACCATAACACTCCAATTTATATAACAGAATGTCATGGTCCACGAGGTCAAATGCCTTGCTGAGGTCTAGGAACAGACCAATCGCCTTATCACCAGCATCCAAGCAATCATACAAATGATTTACAAAAGATGTGACTGCATCGGCAGTTGAGAGTCCTTGTCGAAAGCCAAACTGTTGAGGTGTGAAAATTCTATGCTTTGTGAAAAATATCGTTATTCTTGTTGCGACTAGTTTCTCAAGTATTTTTGAAAAACTCGATAAAAGTGAGATAGGTCGATAGTTTTCAAGAAGAAGCTCTGAGCCTTTTTTAAATACAGGTATAATTTTGGAGTGTTTAAGCTGATTAGGAAAAATGCCGGTTGCTATTGATTGATTATAGAGATATGCAAGAGGTTCTGCTATTTGGGTTGCTACCTTTTTTAGTAAGTTTGAACTGATTTCATCGACGCCCGCTGAGTACGATGGCTTTAAAGATTTTATTGTTTCCTTTATCTCAGAGACAGTTATAGGAGCCATATAAAAGCTTTTATTATTGTTAAAGTTAAGAGGAGGTAAGTCACTTTTTCAATTTTATTTTGAAGGTTAAGTGGTGTGTTGTTAAAATATTCATTAAAGTTGTTGCATATTGATAGTGGACATTTTACAAGTTCACCATTTAAATTCATTTCATTTATGTGGGTTTTGTTTAATTTTTGTTTGCCTTTTTTTATGATATTCCAAGCGGTTTTTGTTTTATTAGTTGATTTACTTACTAGTTCACTATTATACTGCATTTTTGCATACTTAATGACTTTTTTATAGATAGCTTTATATTTTTTATAAAAGTTTATGTCATCTATATTACCAGTTAAGCTGATAAAATACAGATTTTTTAAATTACGTGAAGATATAGTTAATCCTCGCGTAATCCATTGGTTATTTTTATTTTTTGCTGCCATTTTTTTAACTGGGAAACAAATCTCAAAATAATAAGTAATAACTTGCATGAAAGATTCAAAATTGCTATTTATGTCATTTCCTTTAATAGTATCCCACTTTTCCCTAGTTAGATAATACCTAAATGTATTTATGTTTTCGTTGCTTATCTGTCTAATCATTTTGCTCTCCTTCTCTGTGTATTTTCCTTCAACAGAATAGACTCTCAACTGCTGCGCTGTATGATCACTGATTGCGGAGAAAGTTACCGAACTCTCATATTCATATTCTTCCGTTAAGTATAGACCAATGTTATCGATACAGCTAGCTGTTGTGCTGGTGTATCGTGTAGGTTCCTTTATAGTAAGTGTAATGTTGAAGGAGCCTAAAATTTCTCGGAAACTATCTACATTATTATTTTTTTGTAAAATATCGATGTTGAAATCGCCACATATGACAATGTTTTGTTTTTTACCAGGCCTTTGTAAGTATTCTAAACAACTGTACAAACAATTTAAAAATTCCTTAGTGTGTCCTGGTTTTGGGCTACTATAGATACAAAGTATTATGCAACCTGATGAATCGTTTAATTTATATTTACATGCACAACACTCAAAGACTTATTCTACATTGAATTTTTTGACATCAGGTATATCTACACATATCACATTATCTTTAACTAAAATCATTACCCCACCGTGAATTTTGTTGGTTCTTCCATAGAAGCTGCACATTTTATAATCTTGAATTTGTACTGTGTCTGCATACCCAGTGGCAAGCCAGTGTTCACTAATGCATAATATTTCAGGTTTTTCTTCGTGTACTAACAATTCAATTTCCGCTATTTTATTGGTTATGCATTGCACATTCTGATGCATCACATGTAAGATTTTCTTAATTTTTTTATTTTTATGGAGTTTAGTCTCGTTTCTTATGTTGGGATTATAATCGTCAGATGTTCTTGAAAACAAATTCACATTGGCATTGTTCAAATTAGTTACCGCTTCATTTGGTAATTCTAGTTTTTTGCTGATATTTAAAAATCCTTGTCCTTTCCATCATCAGCAATAGTTCTTGCTTTGAAATCGAACCTTCTGTAAGCAACTTTCTTTGGCCAGAAGTTTTCCTCATAGACTATATCTTTTTTGTCAAAATTTATTCCAACTTTAAAGCATTTACAGTCTCTTCTAATATTATCATATTTGGTTTTTATATGTTCAACCAGTATATCATTGTCCTCTTGAAGATCTGTTTTGTTCTTTATGTATTTTTTTATCTTTTCTTCTGTGACGTGATCCTTTACTCGAGATATGAAGAGCCATACTTTTTTATTGCCTTCTTTGCCTATAAACTCGTTCTCTGCATCTTCAGCTTCTGCCGTTCCAATGTTGATCTCCCTTCTCCTGGGCCTTTTGATGTTCCCTGTGACTTGTTCAACATTATTATTTTGTTTTTTTCCATCGATGAGGGCTTGTTTATAGGTGCAGTTACCTCGCATGTTATTTGAAGCGGATTTTTCACTAGCTTCAGATATATCTGTCTCGGTCTGAATAGAAGAGACTTTTCGATTTTCAAAATATTGACTGTTTGTAGTAGATGGTTCTAAATTTATAATTTCATTCATTAGTTCCATTTGTTTGTTTTGCATTATGTTTAAATTATTTTTTTGCATTTGTTGCACTGGTTTTTTGTTGATAAAGGTTTTATTTGGATTTGTGTCTTCAGATAATTTTTTACGATTTAGTTCATTAGATGGTGTTTTTGTTTGAACATCTTTTTTTACTGTATTTTTTGTTTCCACTACACTGTTTGTATTTATATTTGCTATTTCTTTATTCAAGTATGCAATTTTATCTTTTAATAACATATTATTTTCCTTTAGAATAGTGATCTTTCCTTCCATCTCTTCCAACAATTTTTTTAAATAATTAATTTCGAGGTCCATTTTTTCTTCATGTGATGATTCGAATATGTATTGATCTACAATTTTTTCAGTTTCGCCTTTTTCACAGCAGATAACCCTATTTACGTCTATTTCTTTTAAAGTGAATCTGTCTGCACAACTTTTGTGATAAATTGAGAGACATTTTACACATACTTTCACTGAGCACTCTTTTGTCACACAACATTTAAATTTTCCTTGAGTTATAGTATTATTTTTGCTCTGACTTTCAGCACCAACCACATCGGCGGCCATCTTTTTATAGTCAGTTACTATCAAGTACCAATCATTGTTTTTGAACAAGTCTAAAGCAATTTTTTGCCAAGGTCTATCTGGTATAGGTTCTTTGTGAAAAGTTTCATGAATATTTGTACGAGCTTCTACACATTTTGGGCAAGTACGGACCATTGTTTCTATCTGTGAGGATAAACCTAACCACCAAATAGAGGTTTTCGCACGTTCACGACATTTAACTATACCTTGATGTCCGGTGTGAATATATTCCAAGCATTTTAGTTGTAAACAAGAGGGAATTATAATTCTAGAACTTTTCAAAAGTAAATTTTCAGTATAAGTGATATCAAAACGAAATTGGTAATATGGTATTAATTCAATAGGTAATTTTGATTTCAATGGCCATTCTGTACAAGAGTACAGAATTAGTTTACTTAATACCGGGTCTTTTCTCTGTTCCTCTATTATTAACTGCATAAAATTATCTTTCACTGGTATATGCTTTACTACGAAATTGACGTGAGCTTGAATGTCGGAGTCCAACAACTCATCATCTTTTGGAACAGAATTTACAATAGGTCCACGTGATAAAGCATCGGCTACGACTAGATCCTTGCCTGGGGTATATATAACCTCATAACAAAACCTCATTAGTCGTAATCTAAAGCGCTGTAACCTTGGAGTCAGTTCATCCACAGGCTTACTTTGTAATACTTGGACTAATGGCTTATGATCAGTTTCGAATATTACTTTTGGTAACCCAGTTATGAAGTTTGAAAATTTTTCTGACGTCCAGGTTAATCCTAATGCCTCTTTTTCAATTTGGGCGTACCGACTTTCAGTAGGACTTAGCAATCTGCTTGCAAAAGCTATGATTTCCCTAGTATTGTCTGCATTTATTTGCATGAGTGCCCCACCCAACCCATATGACGACGAGTCGGCGCTAACAACAGTCTGTTTACTCGCATCAAAAAAAGCTAATGATGGAGCCTGTTGTAGAATCATCTTAATTTTTTCCAATGCTTGGACCTGCGCAATATCCCATTTATATTCAACGTCCTTTTTCAGTAAAGCTGTCAAAGGTTCCAATATAATAGATTTATTTTTAATAAATTTACCAGCAAAATTGATCATTCCTAACAACCTGAGAAGTTCAGTTTTGTTAGTCGGTTCAGGAAACTTAACTATTGCTTCTACACGAGAAGGATCAATAGATATTGAATTTTCAGAAATAATATGGCCTAGGTAGCAAACAGATTTTACACCAAACACGCATTTACTCTTGTTAAGTGTTATGCCCTCTTTAGTTAATCTCGACAAAACTTCCCGCAATATAGAGTCGTGCTCTTCAATTGAATCTGCATGAATCAGTACATCGTCAATGTGCACTACGACTCCTTTTAAACCTGCTAATAGTTTAGAAAACTGTATCGAGAAGTACTCAGGAGCACACGAAATTCCGAAGGGTAATCTTTTAAAGAAAAACCTACCAAACGGTGTAATAAACGTAGTTAACTTTTGGCAATTTTCAGTTAATTTAATTTGGTAAAATCCCGATGTAGTATCTAATTTGGAAAATATTTTAGATTTATTTAACTGACCTAGGATCATTTCGATATTAGATATAGGAAAATAGGAACGTAATACACTTTTATTTAATTGTGTAAAATCACAGCAGAGACGAACGCCACTGCCTTTTCCTACGACAACAATCGGGGCCACCCATTCAGTGTACTCATCGATCGATTCTATTATTTGTAATTTAATGAGGCGGTCTAATTCATTTTTTAGTTTATCCATAAGCGGTAATGGTACTTTACGTGGAATGGATTGAACGAACGGTTTTGCCTCTTTTTGTAACTTAATTTCCATTTCGGATTTAAATTTACCTAACTCATTAAATATCTTGGGAAATTCTTTACCTACATCGACTTGAGATTTAGAATCATTAGAGACCTGATTTATCTGAATACCCTCACAAGGAAACTCAATAATTTTTAGTTTTAACAAAACATCTCTACTCAAGATAGGTATTTTAAATCGTCTACAATGTACATATCAGAGTATATAACCTTGCTTTTATACTTTAATTTAACATTTATTTTACCTAGTAGCTTTAAGTTTTTGCCATTAGGACCGGAGAGTGTTACATTACATTTTTCTATTCTACTTAACATTTCTTGGTTTAACATACTACTAGGGACACAAACAACATCTGCTCCAGTATCAACTAGAAAATCTAATGAGAAATAGTCATTAATGTGAATATTAACTAACCATTTTTTACCAGGAGAAGAATCTATCTGTCCTACAAAATAATTGTTGTTTACATTGGTTACCTGCTCCTCTCCATCTTCGGTTACGTTGACCGCTTGTACATTTTTCCGTAGCTTCGAAGAACGGCACACTTTGGACCAATGACCACGTTTTGAACAGGTTCTGCATGATGAATTATTGGCCGGACATTTCTCCCGGGAATGTGATGATAATCCACAATATTTACAAGTACCTTTGGAACTTTCCTCTGCTTGAGGCCTTCGACAATTTCTATCCGTCTGGTTTGACTGAGAAGGTTGAAACGTTCGAGACTGTCCAGATTTGCTGCTTCGAGGTGTATTCTTATAGTTCTGGTGACTTGACACCTGATTTATTCGAATTCTATTTTCCTGACGTAAGATTTGATTTTGCTTTGATTGCAACTCCGATTGTTTAGCCGCGGCTATTGCTTCTGCTAATGTAAGTGTGCTTTGCAGCTGGAGACGCTCACTTGTCTTATTGTCTGCCATGCCCACCACGATGCGGTCCCTGATTAAATCTTCCCTCAGATTCCCATAGTCACAGTACTCTGCTAAGCTGTGCAGGGATGTGATGAAATTATCAATACTTTCCCCTGGGTTCTGAACTCGGGAGTTAAACTTAAATCTTTCAAATATGATATTTTTCCTCGGTATAAAATGTTGATCAAAATGTTTTATAGCATCATCTAAGGTTTTTGGAGCACTTTTTGCCTGGAGTAACACCTCCTCTGCTTCCTCTCCCATTATGTAAATAAAGAGATTTACCTTTTCATCTTCCTCCTTGTACTGGAGTCCCGACACATTCATATACCTTACAAATCGCTTTTTCCATTGCAACCATGTTTGCGGAGATGAAAAATCGAACTTTTTCGGATGTTCTATATTAGAGAACGTATTTAACTTTTGCTGATCTGACATGATGAGATCTTGTGCGACAAGTCAAGTATTTTCTTATGATCAATTTGTTGGTTTTCGCGCCAATTCCTGGAATCTAGGATCGTGAGGACGCCTACCCGCGTGTTTTTATTTCTATGCCTAATTAATCTGGCTTCCTTTTACCGCTGCCACCATGTTCTGTTATTCACCTTTGAGGTCCAGGGGACAGGTAATAACAAATAAAGTATCACAGTACTAACTAATATGTATTTTAAGGTTTTACTTGGTAGCACTCACATGTACATGTTTCTTACATCTACCCACGCTCTCTAGTCCCCCCAGAGGGCGCCAGTTCCTCGGTACATCGAATCATCGTACATCGATATTGGATTACATATAAATTCTTACAATATAATAGCCAACGGAACAGTCCTAATCACGTTTGCAATGTAATATTTAAAAACAAACCATACTATACGGTCTTTAATTAATTTTCTAAACTAACTTCAGTGACCCAATTCTTGAAATCATAGGAATTGATTCTTTTGAGAATTTTACGTCATTTTCTGACGATTTTGTGTTACTTTGTACTTGAAAAATATGGTAGGAAATATTTCTCTCGACATCATAGGAAAAAATTCCAAATATATAGTTTATGATGGGGATTCCAAAATTCTTCTATACCCCATTCGCCCAAGAAATTCAGCTAAGCCACTCCTCACAAATGTGCGCTTTTGAATATAATATTTCCATTGGTTGAATTTTTAAAACCCATATACAACCAACTATGTCGAAAACGCTATTAATGTATGAGGTATTTGTTCTCCGAGACAAATCGTTTTCAGCCTCAAATCTGATGTATGGTTTTTAAAAATAACTGTTGTTATTGCTGTTATTCCTATTCATCTAATAAAATAGCGTATTTCAATACTGTGGTGCATACTATGTATATCAAGGTACGCAATAAAAACGATTTATAATATTGATTAAATGTCAGAACCACTTTTTCTTTTTTAGGTTAAAATTCGTTGTTGTCAAATTAATTATGAATCAAGCTCAAGCCCTTTCTCCGCCGAAAAAATGGAAAAGCAAACATTTTTCGGTGAAAGAGAAGGAAAATATTGTGAATATCTTTAAGGCTTCTGCTGCAGACAACCCAGACAACCCTAAGATACAAAACGTCGAGTTTACTGCAAAGGCAGCAGGTAGGTAATTTTCTTTTTTGTATTATACAGGTATGCTCAAAGTACTTTCTCTCGAGGCATTCTTTGATTAGCAATGTATATTTATTATAGTTTATACTTGAGTTTATTATTATTATCTAACCTGCCATCTATCCAGGATCTACAAAGTCCCTACGTTCAACGGACCCTCACAGAGGAGCAGAGCAACCTGACGCCGCCGGTCCAGGCCAGGAATATCACTGCTGCCCCCCTCCAGAACCAATCCAGTGCTGACAAACTAACAAAGTGTGCCGTAAACATCAAAATTAGTGATTTTTTTTTTTTTTGTGTGTGATTTTATTTATTAGAATACAATTATTAAATTTTCCATTCCATTAAATAAGTTTCACTTGTAAATACGTAACTCTTAAGTTTATTAATTAATAACAATATATGTATATGTAATATTTATTTTTACACATTATTGTTATAGCGTTAGCACTTAGTTTTCGTAGATATTTATACAGATAGGTACCTCTCGTAAGTTTCTTCTGGGTTCTTCTTACGAGTAGTAATCGAACCTTGTGATTATAAAAAGTATATGTAGTAGGTAACATTTTGTTTTATTTATTTACACTTAATTTACACAATCAGTCTTGTTAAAAAGTGTATTTGTTGAATAACAACTGCTCCTCGCTGGTTCTCACTTGTTATAATATAAAAGAATATATACAATCTATTATACCATTCAGTAATTTTTGAATTTTGCTGCTTATATAAATTTGTAGAGTGTGAAGCTGGTTGTTGCCCTCAATGGTTTAAGCAAAATGGGGAGTGGCCTTACTGCATCTCTTGGGCGAACGGAGTATAGGAATATTACTTGTAGGTTATGTTCACGGTTTCCGGCATTAATTGTGACTGAATAGCTGAACATCAAATTTAGTTTTAATAAGTGTTATTTGGTTTGTTTCATACAGTGGATATAATTTGTTAAGCACTGATGGATAATTTTCATCTACCCGCCTAATTTACCCAAATTTGGAAGATGCTGAATCTGCCATGGTACATGGAAGTTAGCATTTTATTAGGGATGGAAATTCGTTTAAACAACATTTTAGATCATATATCATTTAATTTCATCAATTTCATAATTATTTAACTTTCTTTCTGATTTAAGGAATAAACTTCTGCATGTGCAAAGAGGGTAGGCAATAAAATAATAAACTAATCTATATTCCGGATAAATAATTTTGCAATAAGGAAAAGAGTCAGTTGAAAATATAACAGAATTCAGAAAGTGTTCGTTTTGGTATGGCAATAATTGGCAATAAGAGCAAGCGAGAGCTTAGCAACTAAGTTATTTTTTTCGAATAAGGATTAAAAACACTTGGTATTACTGTTTCACAATTATTATTCAGATTTCTCTGACACATGTTTCGGCCTTTCGACCGTTATTAAAGAGTTATAACAACTCCTAAAAGTGACCATTACAAGATATCTATAGGATTTGAGAGGTATAGATAACCTAATTAACATTTTATTACTTATTTCTAATATAGCTACTATACTAGGAATTTAATTTAAATTTTAATTACTATTTCTGGGTATGTTTAATTTTAATATGGTGTCTATTATGGGAGTATTATGAAATTTAGTTTGTGTATTAGTAACGTTTTTCTGTTTATTTAAGGCTTTCTTGATTTCCAAAATTTCATGCATGTCTAACCTATTTCCCTTATTGACATTGTGCAAAAGTTTAATACTACTACTGATGAAAAAATAGTTATTGTCTATACAAGAGAGAAACCAGTTGATTTTTTATTCTCTAAAATTGACTTTTTGTGTTCGTTTATCCGTACATCTAAGCTTCGACCAGTCTGATCTATATATATAGCATCGCAATGTTCACAATTTATTTCATTTACGCCCGCTTTTTGTGAGTCTTCAGTTTTTTCTTTGCGACCTAATTTGTTTGTATTCGAGGAAATGGTATTAATGCCAATTACAAATTGAGTTGCTTTTTGTAAACAATGTTTTTTTTGCCATTATTAATTACATTTAAAATAGAAATGCAGCATTTATGTATTTTTTGCATTGAAATATTTCAAATGAACCCAACTGTAAACAAAAAATTTTGTAAAAAATTAAATGTTACTTATATATTTTTGGAAAAAACTAAAACATTGAAATTTTCAAACCAAACTTCTCATTTAGATTTTTAACATAATTACAACCATTTTTTCCTTACGATATTTTTCCATATTTTGATAAATAAGGGCATTTCAGGGCATTTTAATGACATTTTGGAGGTCATAGTTGTGACATGTCAAATATTTTTGGCAATTTTGTGGTTATTAATCATGCTGAAACTAATGCTGAAACCCGTTTAAGAAAAACAATTGAATAAAAAATTTTTCCATATGGTATAGACTTTTGGGCGGGCACTGCATTATTACAGAAATATTATTTGGAAAATATTCAGTTATTAATTTTAGAAAAATTGGACACATCTAGAATCATTCTACAATATTTTAAATTTTGTTCAAAAGATATTTTCTAAGGAGTATTTACTATCATTCTTAGAATATCTTGTGTTATCTGGGTTATTACTTTGCATTTGTGCCCTACAACATAAAAGTAAATTATATCCTTTTTTGTCCTTGGGCTATGTAGCATGAAGAAGTGTTTTATTAAATAGTAACTTTTTATTGGGAAGAAGTTATACGAAATAAAGCAATTTAATTTTCCTATTAGGGATCAAAAATCAACACTGAAAAACAGTATGTAGGTAACATTCACATAATATTAATAATAATGTAATATAAGTAAAAAAGTTAAATAAAAAGTTTAATAACACGTGATATTTAAAACATAGGACTGTTATCTGTCATCAATGTCATCCAGGTACGATATTGTCAAAAATCGAAATAAGATTATTAAATATCTAACCTACTCATTTGCTGTTGCAAGCATATTTGCATAAAACTTAATACTATTTAAGATACAGGAGTTTGAAAGTTCTAATGTTTGTTGAAGTAAGGAGGTATTTTTAGACAGTTACAAAAACCATGTAGGTAGATCAAAAATGAAAAAGGCATAAAAAAAGCATAAAAGGCTGAATAATTTGCATTGTCTTACGCTTTTCTACGATAAATGGTTCCCAAAATATTGAACATTAAATATGGCGCTCGCACAGTTTGCAGCTGAAAAGCGAAATATGAAAACGATAACTTTCTTGTGAAACATACATAGCACTTAAAGTTCTTGAAACTCCCTTTCGATTGTTGTTTTTTTAAAAATTTTTTTTAGAAATTGAAAATTACGTAGGTTTAATCAATAGTTAAGTCAATATTAAAAGAAGATAACCATTTTTTAAGATATTAAATATTGTTCTGAATGCACTTAATTTTTTTAAACTATTTTTTATATGAATATGAAAATTTTAATTAAGAGTATAGTAAAACGCATTTCGGAGATGCCATACTTACATTTGGCACTTAACTGCCTACAAGTACTTGGTATATTTTTGTATTTTGTGCAAAACTGAAGGAAACTGTGCAGTACACATAGGGCTGTACTGATGTACTGATTGCTCTCATTAATGCCACACATTGTGGCACATGGGGTAAGAAAGTATAGTCAGAGTACTGTGTACTTTCCTACCTTTGCTGGTCTTGTTTCTCATTAAACAACATTATTTATGCTATGCTACGCTGATGAGGAGCAATAACTCTGAAACGAGTGTCCGTAGCTACACTCTTGTCTCTTATTGGGAGGTATAGCACTATTTTTATTTTTGTGATTATGATTACTGTTATCCTTTACTTGAAAAATAGAATTTTCATAATTACTATTCATAGTTTGCAAGAACTGGAACAAAGAATCGTTGAAGAATGTGCAACCATGTAGCCGTTAATGCTGCAGAATACTTTTCGTAGCATGAGTCATGTAACTTGTGTATTGAACATGGTGGAGGACAATTTGACTTTAAAATCTTTTTTTTTTTTGTTAATCCTCTTTTATTTACTTTATTATAATTTCTTATCTACAATTAAAAACACATGCATATTATTGCAGATGATGTCAATGTGGAACGTAACATGAAAAATTCTGATATAATCATTACAAAAGGATGACACAAACTAAAATAGAAGTTTTTAACTTCATGACAATCTTTGGCAAAGACTTTTTTTTATATCACGGCATTTTGTGGCAAGTAGACAATTTATTCCAGTACAATGTTTAAATTCAAGCTCTATGCATCAATAATGAAAAATATCAACATAGTCCAAATAGTTTTTCAAAGATGTCCACTAAAGAAACATTTGAATTTTACCTTTATATATAAGTTTTAATGCTTCATACTCGGATGTTACTTTTATTTTAGTAGCTTCTCTAGATTTGTATACATCTATTAAATTGGGATATTCCTTTAACAAGTCAACAGCTGTAGATGTAGAAAACTCCATGTATGATATTTGGATGCACATTTTAATGTTCTTGGGAAGATCCTGTTTCATTTTAAGTAAATCATATATTATTCTCGGTGTTATGCCAAGATCCTAAACAAAAGAGAAAATATTTACACTCTGGATCAATGAAGAATTTTGCATACATCTGAACATGTTTAAGCCAAACTATATCTCTGCCCATCGAGATTAAGAAACGCAATTAATATACATGCTTATCAATAAATGAAATTAATAACCCAGATTCTGTTAAGTTTCTCGTTCACTTGGACTACAAATTATTATTGGAATCATACAGACCATGTTTGTAGCAAAATTTCTAAAAATATACATTTACTTCGCAGTTTGACACATCAAGTATACACAAAAACTCTTAGCATAGTATATCAGTATTATATCCACTCCATGATACCTTATGCTATCCTTGTATGGGGACACGACAACTTGACTGCTGGCTAAATCTAAATTTATGGAACTAGATACATTTTGCAATGTCTACTGCACATTAAATGAATTTGGAAACATACACTTTACAGATATTGTCTATAATTCTTTATTTGTGGCATATTCAGATTTTCTTTCTTTTTGTTGGGTATTTTGCCACTGAAAAATATTTAAAAATTTTAATGAAAAAACCTCTGCGCCAAACGGATCAGACAGAGGTTGGTTCTTGAATACTTGATTGTTTCAAAAAGTCTCACATCTAAAAACATATAGACTAGAACAAAGATATAAACTTAAAAATGACAAGGAAAGCTATAGGCAGTTAACGTTTCGGAATAATATCTACTTCCGTTCTCAAAAACTTTTTGGCCATCAACCATGACAGTTCGTTGTTTATGTATTTCCATAGTCATGTGAGACATTATATTATATTTATCTTATTTTTACTTACTTCGTCTCCAAGGATGAACATCCAACTAGTAAATAAATAAATAAAAAATCTTTATTAATAGCAAAATGCTAATAAAGTGGCAATAAATATTTGTTTACCTATAAGCTAGTTTAAAAATCATAAGTAGTTAAATTACCTAAGTTACCTATTTTTTATGGGGTTACTTAAAATCGAAAGTATAAAAATTTATTGAATAATTTGAAACGCATCTATCCTCGTTTAATAAAATAATCACGGATTCTTTAAGTTTATATATTTTTAGGTGTGAGACTTTTTGAAACAATCAAGTATTCAAGAACCAACCTCGGTCTGATCCTTTTGCGCAGAGGTTTTTTCATTAAAATTTTTAAATATTTTTCAGTGGCAAGATACCCAACAAAAAGTAAGAAAATACAATATACATAATGAAATACATTTCGGGGCATTAAACTCTATCATGCTTTACCTCTTCAGATAAAACTTCCCTCACAAATACATTTTAAACATAGAGGGCCAAACAATACCAACTATACAATGCTTTTTATAGCATATCAATTTCTAAATAGTGATTTAACTGCAATTTAATTCGAATGTATTGTGTATAAATATATTATATATTATATGTGGTAGTATATATGAAGTACTCCGGTCGTCTTCTTTTACCAGAATTTTTAAAATGTCAAAAGAATACCCCAGTTAAATTTTCAGCCATTTTTATGCAGGTTTAAAGGGAAGCTCAAACTTCTTTTGCACTTTTATTACAGTTTCCTTCATCTGGCTTATCATGATGACATAATAACAAAAATCATCCCATCAAAATCATTTTCTGTTTTTTTCCCCAAAGAAGAAGACAATCGGAGGACTTTTTGTTTTTTGGACCACCCTAATACGTCTAGGTGTGTAACTAAATAAGTCAGGAATTGAGGAATTTCATGTTGCTTTTATTCATAATTTTTGTATTACTGTAGAATGCATTACTAATGTAAAAAATAACGGGTCGCTATATAATAGAAATAAGGATTTTCACAATCACCTAACTAGAGGCAATAATGACCTCAGAATTAATAATATCAGGCTTACTAGAGGTCAAACCGTCATCAACTCTTATGGAATCAAGTTATTTAATACACTACCCAATACAATAAAAATCCCACTTCCATCTAAATTCAGATCGACTATTAAACAACATCTCATCAAATATGCATTCTTCACACTTGAAGATATTGAACATGGTCATAAAAATTATCCTGTGATGTAAAATGTCAGTTTTCCTTTTTAATTGTCCTCTTGGACCATACCTAACTGAATTTAATAACTATCGTCTACAAAAAATACAGAATTCGTGTATTCGTTTTGTGCACAACCTGCAAAGAAGAGATCATGTTAGTCGGCATCTGCAAGTTACTAAATGGCTGAATATGGGCCAAAGGCGTTTTTTTACATTTGAGCTGTATAATATATAAGGTTGTAAACACAGAATCTCCTCAGTATTTAAGAGTACTAATTGTTAGAGGTAAAGATTTGCACAATGTTAATATCAGAAATAAAGATGCTTTGTCAATCCCGGTCCATAGAACCGAATTTTACAAATGCTGCTTTAGTTACCAGGCAGCCCATATTTTTAACTTGTTATCAGGACCAAACCACATCAGTTTTGCGAAATTTAAATACTCAACCAAAGATCTCATTATTAGGGATAACTTGTTACTGCGATAATGTGATATTTTTCTTTTACTTGTATATTTTATGCCAATTTTGTGATTATATTATAATGTTTATTTTGTTGTATACTTTAAGGCTAATTTCGTAATTTTATTTACTGTTACTTTCTATTAATAAGTTTAAATTAGTACAGGTAGAGGTTAAAATACACTCTGTGGTACCTCTCACCTTTTATATGTATGTTTTCCCTTCATGCAATAAACTTAAATTTATTTATTTATAATAATAATAATAAATATGTTCTTTATTTGAAAGATCCAAAGGGCTATCGACCGAAATCCTTCTGCCCGTCTTTTATAATTTTTCTAGAGATTTTAGTACTTGTATTTTTAATATTTTTATAATTTCTATACACATACATACGTACGTTACTTGTGGATAGAGGGCACTTTGACGGTTCCAAATCACCCGGCATTAATGCATCCATCGTTCTGCTTTACTGAGATACACGATGCTTAATTGATTTTGGCCAAATCTTTTTTTTTTTATCATAACTATTGAACCACCCTGTATAATCGGTTCATACTTAGAACATATGTTTCACTTATTTTTCTTGATAGAACTTCATAATAAACCAAAAAGAAATCCAGGTCCGGCTTAATAAAAAATTGACAATATGTTGTATGTCAAAATCAACACCCTGTATGACAAAATTTTGGAGACCTGTTTCGACATTCGAAAAGGGCGGAAAAAATTGAATACCGTGGCTTACTTAATTTGTTTTCGCATTTCATTCATCAACCTTGATTACTTGCCATAAATCCAATTTCATTAAAATGGTCCAGACGGTTGAATCTTGAATATTTATTTCAGGGTTTAATTAACAAAAAAATTTAACTTGCAGCAGTGACAATTCTTACACTTCTAGACTAGGTAAGTGAACTATTGTAAAATAATTTTAAGAACAATGTAGTTTACCTGATAATCTATCAAGAAGGATATGCGGCCCAATCAAACGATTCTTGAAAACACCTCACCAAATACATACATATTAACAGCAAATCGATGTTGGGATTTATTCTGTCTTATAGCATGTGGATTCTTTTCTGTTCAAACATGTGAATTTATGTGAATTTGAAATGTATTCAACGAAATGGAGGCCACTTTGAATAGGTAGTTATTGTAGTTATGTATTTATTTCATGTATTTATTGTTATTGTACATACATGCATTAAAAATATTATTTTTAAATGTAGACTCACAAAATGAAGTATTTTGATTTATGTGCGCAGATCTACATTGTTTTCAAAATTATATTACAATAGTATACTTACCTAGTCTAAAAGTGAAAGAATTGTCACTGCTGCAGGTTAAATTTTTTTGTTAATAAATTAGGTACTTCATTGAAATATTTGTTTAGATGATTACCTACCATATAATTATCATATGTGAGATTATTATTTATGTCTAAAACAAGTTCATTTTTATATTTATTGTTGTTTGGCTTGATTATATTCCATGCCATTTTTTATTTATTTTTTGTATCAGTAATTAAATTATTGTTATACATTTTTTTAGCTCTTTTTAGAAGTTGTCTATAAATTGACTTGTATTTTTTATAATAAAGTTTCATATTCCCATCTCCATCTAAGGTTAATGTGTATAAATCTTTTAGTTTTTTTTATGAAGTCTTTAAACCCTTTGTTATCCATTTTCTGGAGGAATTTTTATTGCTCATTATAATTTTAGTTTTTTCTGGAAATGCTATGTTGAAGTAATACACAAAAATATCAAAAAACATTGCAAATCTGGTATTTGCATCATATGTTCTTGAATTTAAATTATCATTCCAGTTTTCATTCTTAAGTAATTCAGAAAAGTGACGAACATTATCTTGATTATTTAGTTCCCTGTATTTAATATGTTTTTTAGTATCCATCTCACATTTTATTGTCACTGATATACTTTGAGCATTATGATCACTGAAACCATTATTTATTACTGAACTCTTGTATGATTTTTCATTTAAATTCACACAAATGTTATCAATGCAGGAATTGACTCTAGTACATTCCGCTATGGTAGGTCTAATACAATATGAATAAAAAATATCCAAAAGAGCTGTACGATTTTTAGAAGGTATGAGAAAATTAAAGTTAAAGTCACCACACATTATAATTTTATGTTGTTTATGGTTGCTTATCAGTAATTCTAGTGCTGTATTTAACTTGTCCAAAAAAACGGTAATATTTCCATGAGGGCTTCTGTACAGTGTCAAAATTTAAAATGATTCATTTTCTTTTACCGTGCACTTTATAGCTGAACACTCAAAATCTTTTTCTATAGAAATATTACTTACATAATCTAAATTTATATATTCCAAATCATTCTTTACATATATGGCTACACCACCATTTTTTAAATTTTCTTCACAAAAATAACAGCCTATACAATTTCCATCAATATGTAAAGATGATCCTTTTTTGCCCAAAACTCCGATACACAAAAAAGATCACAATTTATATTTTTTTAGAATAATTCTAACTCTAATGGTTTGTTACCAATGCACTGCACATTTTGATGCACTATGTTAATGTTATTTTCTCTAATTGTACATCTAAAAAATTAATTTTTACTTTTCTTGTCACTTGTAATTGCACCATCCATTGAGGTTGACTTCAGTACAGTACTAGATTCTGCTGGATTGTTTTTTGCGCCTTGTTCCCTTATAATATTCATGTTGCCTAGATTCTATATTAGTTTGGACAGTATTTCTTTTTATAAAAATTAACGATTTCTTCAAATCACATGTCTTGCGATGTTTGCATTTCGCAAAAAATCCTAGTGCTGGTGAGACTGTAACTGATCGATTATATAAAATAATATCGGTTTTGGACTTTTTCAATCAAAAGATGAACGAAATTTATTACCCCGGAAAACAACTGTCAAAAATAAATGGCACAAAAAATATGGCATAAAGCTCTATATGCATACTGAACCAAATGGCATTATTTTGAATACGTCTGTCTACACCGAAGTACTAAATAGTAAAGGAGGAAAGGGACATGCAGCAAACGTAGTATTACATTTGATGGAAGTTAAACTCAGTCGTGGTCATTCTTTATTTATGGACAACTTTTATAACAGTTGTTGCTTGGCAAAAATTTTACTAGAAAAGAAGACTTATTGCATTGGGACACTTCGTGTTGATAGAAAGTATAATCCACAGGCCGTTGTTGCAACAAAATTAAAAAAAGGAGAAACTGTAGCCCAATATTAAAAAAAAATAATGGTGGGGAAGTGGAAAGATAGACGTGATGTTCTTTACATCTCTACGGAGTTTGAAAATAAAATGGTTGAATATACAGATAAAAGAAACAGAGCACGGGTGAAGCCTTTGCCAGTGCTTGAATATAATAAGTACATGGGGGGAGTTGACAGACAGGACCAGACTGAATGTCGTTATATGACTTCCGGTTAGCAGTTATAGAAGAAATTTTGCAAGTAAAAAAGGACTCTACTGCACAATTCAATCGAACAGCAATCATTTCCCACCACCCAACCAAAATTCCTGATGTTTCAATCAAAAATGAGACCAAGAGAAAAAGGTGTAGGGTATGTTCCCAAAATAAAATTAGAAAGAGCACTATATGTCATTGCGACAAATGTACTGATAAGCCTGGTTTATGTCCAGGAGAGTATTTTGCAGCATACCATGCCAAGTAGTTTTCTCTACAAATATATTTCATATTTCTTTTACATTGTAGAAGTGTATTTTATATCATATTTTAGGTAGCTTCTTTTATATTATGTGCAATAAATAGTGATATCTATATATATATATATATATATATATATAATTTTTATTCTATCGCCTTTGAAAGAAAAACAAAAAATTCCGTGACACGGACCTGGGTCAGTCAGCATATACCAACAAAATAGTGACTATATGCGCATGGCACGGATCCGTGTCACCTCACTCAAAATTAACCAACACCCAGTATATGTCATTTAAGTAGTAAATTTTTATATAAAAAGGGTTAATAAGTGGGAATCTAATAAAAAACAAAGTAGCATATAGGGTCGGAATAGTGAAAAAAGTCAGCAGTTAAAGTATTAAAAAGGGTCGAAATATAATGGGGCACCTTGTTATTTAACAAAAACATAAACGCAACACCGATATTAGACAAACCAAGTGTAACTGGCATTTGATTCGATACATGATAGAATGTGATCAATCGGGTTCAGTGCACAACGTACTCTAGCTCATTGTGCCACCATGCCAGTTATAATAAACAATAGTATATCACAAACGAATATTCATATTATGAATATCCAGTGATAAAACAAATACCTACTACACTTACAAAGTAAGTAACTGTACTGGTCTGATAAAAGAAACGTCATTAAAATTAATATATTTATGCGATCATGATACTTTTCAACTCAGCATTGATAGCGAATGCAATGTTATATGTAGGACCTTAAATATTACATCCTAAAACGATTAGTTTTCGTTTTATTAAAATATTAAATATGTATTTTTTAATTAAAACAATGAAGATTAACCAGGAATGGGGTTATTTAGTCAAATTTCACATTGCACTTTTTATTACAATTATAGGTAATCATCAAATAGTTATTATACTGAAAATTTGAGGTCGATCCGATAAGTAGTTCCAGAAATACACTGATTTAAAATTAAATTCTTCATAAACTGATGCGGTCGAATCGCTGACGTCAAAGATTTCAAGTCCTGTCCCCAGTGGGAAACGGAACGATCTTTTGCTATGTGCGAATCCAGCTATTTAAAAGCAGAATCGTCTAATCTGCCAGAGGTGTATATAAATATGGTGATGGAGTATTTTAACACAAATCACCAGTATATAAGTGGAGTATTTACACACGAAAGAAAAATACAATTTGGAAAAATATTGTTGTTTGTTGGGGTACGTTTCCTTTAATTTTTCTCCCTCTGGAACGGCTAATAAACAGAATTACTTTAAGGCGACGTGCTCACTATAGATGGTCTGGGAGGCGATGGTGGTCATCCTGAGGGATTTGGAGCCCTTCCAGGGACGAATTTTACCAATTTTAGAAAATTCACTTCTGTGTTCCTGATACTTATTTTATTAAAATGCACCTATAAAACTTGCTTAGTTTTGCTCCTGGGTTGAAATTTTGGGAGACGATGATTGACCTGAGGGATGATTTGAGCAAGGGTGAACGACCGTAAGTTGAACTGGATGTCTGCTTGTTGACCCCGAGTCGGCTTAGCTAGTGTCGAACCAACTTTCTTTCGTAGTCAGGCAAATGTAGTTGTTTTGCGGAAATTTCAGAAATAAAACACACTGTTTTATTATTATAACGACGCCGGTTTTACAAAAATTGTATTTACATACTTTTTACAAGTTTTTCAAGTTACGAGAGTTTTGTATGACAGCCTTACGTAAGTTTAAGTTTTCACAGGTACAATTATTGTTAAATACACAATGAAGTCCAGTGTGACTTTTCTTATTAATAATTTTTGCCGTTTAATGCAGTTTTGTAGAATTTTAACTAGTTATGCTGCCGAAAAAATGTTCACGGACACGAAGTACTGCCCTCTCCGATTGTCTGGTCGCCCGCCACTCACTCTCTAGGGGGTCGCGACCTAGGGTTTTTATATCGGATTCTGAATAAGGGAGCATTGAGTTTTCTTTGTTCCCTTTGACGGCAGATGGTCCTTTCAAAATATTTTTTTCGAATATCATATAGCTAGATATTTATTATAATTTAATTATAATACTTAAAAACAGAATGTTTGACTTCGATATTTGCACTATTCACGATACAAACAGTAAGTACTTTATTCTAGAAAACATAAGCAATACAAATGCAGAATACAGACCTGCACTCTCTAATGCTAAAAAAATTTACGAGGAACGTTTAAGGTCAGCTAAGAGTCAGTATTATGAAAAAGTTATTAATAATTCGGTCAATAAATTCAAATGTATTTGGAACCTCGTAAACTCAACCATTAGTAACAAGACTAATAATAAACTACCAGAAGGCGACCCACTTACACTAACAAATAAATTTAGCTCATTTTTTAATGAGACGATTAGAAATCTTTTAAAAAATTTGGAAGAACACAAAAGCACAATAAATTATAGCAACCTGATAAAAACAAATACAGAATCCATGTTTGTATATCCTACCACATCCGAAGAAATTTGCAGCTCAGTAAAAAACTTTAAACCTAAAAACTCCAGTGGGTTTGATGGCATATCACCCAATTTGCTAAAAAAATGTATACAAGCTCTAGCCACACCACTCGTGAATATCTTCAATACATCACTATCACAAGGAACATTCCCTGATGTATTAAAACTGGCGATTGTGGTGCCCTTGCACAAGGCGATTGTGGTGCCCTTGCACAAGAAAGGAGATACAAACGATCTGGGAAACTACCATCCTGTGAGCTTGTTGTCTGTTTCCTCAAAAATTCTTGAAACACTCATGTACAATAGGCTGCTCATGTTTCTTAACAGGTGTAACTTTTTTAATAACTTTCAGCATGGATTCAGAAGAGGCAGATCAACAACGACAGCACTATTGAGGTAGTACTAAAGGCTTTGGATGGCCAGGAAATTGCCTGTGGGCTCTTTCTTGACCTATCCAAGGCATTCGATAGCCTAGATCATAATAAGCTCCTAAGCAAACTGGAAAAAATTGGTGTTAGGGGAATTGGCCTTTAATGGTTCAGATCATATCTGCAAAACAGAACGCACAAGACCTCTATAATACACAACGGGAAAAATATGAATCCAACACTATATGTTGCAACTACAGCGTGCCCCAAGGCAGTGTTCTTGGACCACTTCTATTTATAATATTTGTCAACGATTTAGTCAGTGTAATAGAAAACAATGCTAAGGTAAATATTGTAAGCTATGCCGATAACACCAATTTAATGATAACGGGCAAAACTCTCAGCGAAATCGCTGCCAGTTTTGAAAAGCTCTGGTTCAACGCAAGAGACTGGTTTGCCAATAATAATCTTTTTCTAAACGAGTTAAAAACAAATTGTGTAATTTTTAAAACAGATAGGTCAAATATCGAAGTACCTGAGCGCCTAGCTGACACGGTGCCAATTACGACAACAGATTCAACTAAACTGCTAGGCATAACACTAGACAACAACATTAAATGGTCTGCACATATCAACCTCACAGTGAATAAATTGAACAAATCATGCTATGCGCTCAGGGTCCTATCACGTTCCTTTAACAGCATTAATCTTATCATGGTGTACCACGCAAACTTTCTCTCCATTGCTAAGTACGGAATCGAAATCTGGGGTGGCTCGCCAAGCCTCTCCAAAATGTTTAAACTGCAAAAGAAAGCAATCAGGGTGACATTCAAAATGAAATTTGACGAATCTTGGTCTTGTAGGGGCCGATTCAGGGAAAACAAACTACTCACAATCCCAGGTCTATACATTTATTCCTGCTTGATGTTCTTAAAAAGCAACAACTCTGAATTTATAAATATAAACACAGACCATGCGCACGATACTAGGCACAAAATGAATTATGCTTACCCAGTGTACATAGGCTAACACTTACAGAGAAAGGACTACATTATGCTGCACTAAAATTTTTTAATGCACTCCCTAACAATATAAAAAACAATGTTTCAATAAACAAGTCTTCCAGTACATATGCTGTATTGAGCCATACTCAACTCAAGAATATTATGTGTGATGATAATAATGTGTGAATTATCTATTTTATATTTATCAACTCATTTGTCTGCCTCATATGTCTCATATCTTTTATTTTGTAAACTGTGACCTGTTTTATACATATAAATGTGAGCTAAAACGGAATAAAACTTATTTACTTATTTACTATTAGGCATCTAGGCAAGTGACTTCATCTCTCGCCGCGATGGAATCCTTGACTTCACGAAAGTGCCACATGTTGACATTCTTGATTAATTTCAAGGCCTATAGAGACATTAGAAAATTGTTTTCTTTTACAATTCGCTCTAGAATTAAAAGATTTTCAGAAAATGTAATAAAAAAAATGCTAAGTGAGCCCATTACAGGTTCATTTATACTGTGTATAAATATTCATAACTTACCTCTAATGATAATTGTAAACCCCCAACAGTTACAGTTTTTCCAGTTCCTGTTTGTCCATATGCTGCTATAATTCCATTATAACCCATAATTACTCTAAAAGTATATCGATTGACAGTTAAAGCATAATTAAATCATCACCACAATATTGTATAGTTTCCGATACAATATACCTGTCAAGTACATCATCCATAACTGTAGTATACACATATTCTTGATTGTTGTTGAAGAAAATTCCATCAGTTTTAAACTCCCAAAATTTTGGTGGGCCCTTACTACCCCTAGCTAAGTCCTGTAAATGTTTCATGTATATTATTTTCTCTTTTACTTTTAAAAATTCCCACTTAATTTTTTCCAGTGGAAAAATTTTAAAAAACACTTTTGCATTTCTGTTTTCTGATTTGGGCATACTTATTAGTAAAATAGACGTATTGTAAATAAACTGTCAATATGACAATATAAATGTATATTTGATTAATAATCAAAATCTATATATCATTTTTGTTGTATTTCAAAATATATATACATAGGGTGTTTTAATCAATATGACAATGTATGGAGGAAAGCTCATTGGCGTAGAGACGAAGGCTTATCTGCATATATGCAAATTCAAAGACGGAAATGATGATATTAATGATCTTAAGCAACACATAAAGGATGATGTAGATGTGAATAAAGTTGAGTGTGAAAAGTTTAAAACTTACTTTGGAGACCATACTTATTTTATACTAGGAATTTCCCACGATTCTCTCGATATTTTATTTAGAGCTGATTATTGGCCACTTGGAGTTGAAGTTAGCAAGTTTCTTTGTTGCTCCAAACGCGGCACAAAACCAGACGAACAAGAACTTAGAAACACTACAGGAAATGAATAAATTAGAAAATATTGCAAACAAAAATTCTTCCCAATTCTCTACTACGAAAAGCAAAAAATCAACACCCGATAAAAATACCTAGATGAAGAGTGAAATTTTTGTAAGCGGTCTTCACTTAAACACTGGAATAAAATTGAAAAACTGGAAATTCTGCTAAAGGAAGAAAATCCTCTTTTTTTACTAACAACCGAACATCGGATGAGTCAACAACAAGCAGAGGTTACTAGTCTACCTGGATATACACTTTTATCTCATTATTGCAAAACTACAACAATTCACGGAGGTGCAGCTATTTTTGGGCGAAATGATATTAGTAAAAACTGCAAATCCATTGATAACTATACAAGGTGGTTCACGTTTCATTTTAGGTCCCATGACAGACTGATTAAAAAAATTAATAAATACAAAAATATGCATATAGTTAAGTATCAAATTCGGTACGTCATATTTTTAGAAGCAAGAGCAGAATACAGAAAATTGTGTTCATAGTAAAATAAAAATGGTTATTTACACCTATAATATCGCTTTTCTATGGACAAACTGTATAATAATAATACTAAAAATTATTTGCAATTGAATAAATTGTTTGATCGATTTACAGCCTCCACGTTTTATTGAAACATTTGTATTCCCCAAATTTTTTTTATACATCTTACCAATTACGAGTAAAAATTAGGAAATCATTGGAATATCATGAACACCATTAGCAACGGATCTAGGATTATTTCTTAGCAACTGCAGTAAATATATAAAAGTAAAAGGCATGTTACAAAGGGATTTAATATGATAAATAAATCCATTAATTCAGGAAGAAAAATGTATTGTCTTATTACTACAAATCACAAGTCAAGTGAAAATAAAAACTTTCGATCAATTACGAAAGGTATTCATGATATAACTATAAAGAGTAATGTTTACAAAGACAACTCAAATTGCTCATATCTTACTGTTAAAAATACTTTCAAAGTTGTCTTTCTTTGTCAAGGCCAGCAATGGAAGATACAGACAAGTTTATTGTATAGTACACGCAATCTCAATACTGATCGAGGGTGAGATGCAAGACGAGGTAAAAGGCAGAAACAACATCTTCCATCTTAACGTCACTCTTACATTATAAGCAAGGGCGAAAATGGCGGCTCGAGGTCGCATGCCACAGATGGGCGTGTCGAAGTAAACAATAACTCAAGACCGCACAGTTCACTCGTTTAGGTGTTCTTACGTGTGTGTTATAAATTTAACTCAATAATTATTTTAATTTGCTAATATGTTTTTGAAAATAGTTTTAGTAAGTTTTGTTACCAATTCATAGCAGTGCTTTGAGGGACATTGTAAGTATAATATTATAAGTTATAATTATTATTATTATTTTAATGGCCTTATTTATATGAACGTCCTGGTGGAGTTAACTAATGCTATTCTACCATTCAACCAGGACATGTACACAAAGACATCAACACAACAACCATTCCCTGCGATATTGCAGCTTAGACTTGAACTCAGGAGAGGTAACAGCGACTAGACATGTTGTGACACTCAACAGCGGTCTAGCCTACTGCTACCATCTCGGTATGAAAAACACCACTAAATATCCATACCCTGGCCAGGATTCGAACCCAGGACTTAGTGATCGCAAGCCAAATCAAAAACATATTTATTTAAAATTGAAAACTACAATCTTTCTGGTATGGTAATTTGTGTTTAAGAGTGAGCTATACCTAAAAGCAGTGGGGAAGGGGGATAATGCAACAAATGAAGAGATATCTCCCTAATAAGCAAATTTTATAGCCAAAAATATTGTTCAACAACCTTGTAGTATTTATTTATGCACAACTTACACTTATTTTCAGTCAGAGTTGAGGTACTCAGTACATTTTTATTCTAAGTATTTTACTCTAAGTAATTTTAAAATTCATGTACTCCTACTTGTACTCTGAGTACTATGCTTAAAAAGTACTGGATACTTGTACTTATTTCGAAATAAGTAATACTTTGTTACTTACCAAAATAATCTAAGTACTTTTTTTATATAAAAAGTACTCTAAGTACTTTTTTAAGTACTGTAAGTACTTTTTTTATATAAAAAGTACTCTAAGGACTTCACAATCAATATTTTTCATAAAATATAAAAAAATTACCTACTTGTAACTTTATCCTACTTACCTAGCTGCTTTTAATAATTGTGTAAAATAAATTCATCAAACATGCAGTTTCTCAGGCATTGAGGGTTTTATACCAATTATTTATACATGTTAGTATTCAGATAGGAAGTAGAAAGTGGAAACCGTTTTCCTGCAGCAAACCGTTTTCCTATTATGTTTGGTCAAAGGTCAAAGTGTAAAAAAGTGCCAAAATATTCTGCAAGCTGTCCCTGCCATTATTTATAGGGTTTGAATTATGCTACATAAAGTGGCCCTAGAATTTTGTAAGTAATCCAAAAATGCACATTATTGTGCATAATGCGCTGTTTTAAAAAATCAACCTGGGTTTAGTGTACCCCACTTTTTTGCTGCATCATATATTCATGTATATCTAGGAACAATTTTGGATTATAGATATATCACCTAATCATATATATGTCATCTATCATTGAAGTGCTCTGTGCAGAAATATATCCTAATTTCTAATAAAATTTGTACCCGTCTTTTAGCTGATAATTGAAAAGTCAAGAGGTGCATCTTTTTTCAGCACACTAGAACAAAACAAGCAACAAAAAATAAATAATTACATAGATACATTGATATAAGGGATGCACCATTATTATTTCTCTCTTATAATTCTGTTCTGTAAAACATATATATTTGACAGGCTACAGTGTAACTTGCAAAATCTTGCAAAAAGCATGATAAAACTTGTCGCCGTGGCGCGGATATATAAAGGAGTTAATAGTCGCACAACTCAAATGAGCTTGTTATTTAATTTCTGCCTGTGTGTTGTATGAATAGATCTAATATTTAATACTAGTGAAAGTAAAAAAGTGTAACGAAGAATAAAAGAGGTAAGTGCAATAGTCAATTACAATTATTAAATATATCATATTTGGAGTTAGGACTAGGAAGAGTTACATAAAACTGGTGCATTTTCACTTGAATATAAACTATTGAAAATATTTAAATATTTGTTAGAATTTTTAAATAGTTGCAATTCGTGAGATATTTTCGGTGAAAATTTGAATTTGTTGGTTTTATATAACTTTAATTACGTAGGTAATAAAACATTTATTATATTTACACTTTTTTAAAGTTAATTTTTAAGATGAATTAAGAAAATCTCTGCAAATTTTTACATAGTAAAGAGTCATGTTATGACCAAGAATTTTTTCATATTTTTTGCTTCATTTTCTTCACTTGATTTTACGATAATTAGTCAGGCAATATTATATACAGGGAGATTTACGACATGCGGAAAATTTACCAGTAGGTTGTCCCCACCGAAAAGAGTTAAAAAAGTGAAAAATTAAAAAAATAGGGCCAAAAAAATTATCTTATTTTTTTTGTAGAAATGCGCCGCCTATGACTTTAACCAATCTGATGTAACACGGTACAACCATATCACTTTCCATCCCTCTTTAGTAGGCTTGGGATTGATAGCAAAGATGGAGAGGGTAGAAGCGACTTTTTGGTTTTAATCAAATCACACTACAAAAATAGCAAAGTAACTCGAAAAGACATCGACCCTATGCTAGTGAACTCTGCAACAAGTAGATATAACAAATATTTGGATCACACAAAAACACTAAACTTCAGCGGTGCTTTGTAGCTGCAGGTGTCCTGATTGTTCGAACGAAGGCAAAAAATGCGGCACTTTGACCGCACGCCACCAGTTTAACTTTTTATGCCAATTACGGAAATGTAAACATCTTCGATATGTTCTTTCCCAAGTAAGTTCATTGCCCTATCACTGACCATAGACAACTATCAAAAGCGTATCTTTGCAAGTTTTAATGCAACAGAAATTACTAAATTAGCTCGGATCACTCTAAAATTTTGCAGGGACTTTCCCACATGGAAGTCTAGTACACCATTTTATTTTCCGCATGTTGTGGTAAATCACCCTGTATATTATTTAATAGTTAAAAAAACAGTATTTTGTAGAAAAAATTTTGATAAAAATGAACTTTATCGTCCATATTTCCAATAGTTTGAGTATATTTTGAGAATAGTTGAGATATTTGGATACAAATTTGCACATATGGGGGTTTCACATACAGGGT
Organism: Stenurella melanura; assembly: GCA_963583905.1. NCBI lineage: Eukaryota > Metazoa > Arthropoda > Insecta > Coleoptera > Cerambycidae > Stenurella > Stenurella melanura. The sequence goes on along the minus strand of OY757312.1, from coordinate 70,222,356 downwards.
GTTATTAAAAATGTACCAAGAAAATTTATGGATAGTTTAAGTTTTCAGCTGTACACATATGACAAAAGTTCCTGATAAAATAAATGTCCGGAAAGGCTTTGTTCAGGAGTTGCGGAGTGTGTCAAATTTATGAAAAAAACTGTTTTTTTTATATCTCAAAAACCGTTAAGTTAAAATTTGAATATTTGGGACAAATTTGCATAATTTAAAAGAACTTGTAGTGGAATGTTACCTCCAGTGACGTAGTTACAGGGTACAAAAGGTTTTCAAAGCTGTAGTGGCACCGGTAAAGTGTAGTAATTTTATTGCTTTTAATTTTTAGAACTAAAAATATTCTAAAATTACTTTCACTTTTTACAAGTTAACCTTATGCTATTCTTCTTATTCTCTTAATATTTGCCATTTATTTAGATTGTTTTAATATAACAAATAATTATTTAATTCAAGAATACAAATGGCCAATCCAGAAGATAACAGCAATTTAAACAATTTAAACATCGATAGTGACGATTATCCATACCATACGTCAAATGATGAGGATCCTGATTATGACCCAAAACAACTTAATTAAAAACAGAAATTGTTGACCAATTACTTTGACTTCGGGCAAGAGGAAACAAGTGGAAAAACATCTAAAAAAGGTATCTTTTCCGAGGGTGTGGTGCAAATTCAATCTAAAGTAAACAGCAAAAATGACCGAACCTTAAATATCCAAGATGAATCGATATTACTTAAAATCGTCCTATTTTGGATGGAAATTTTTTTGAAATAATAGGAAAGGTAAGTTTGTTAGGATAAATTGGACCGTAACTATTACTGTTGTTATAATTGTCGATTTGAAGTGTTGTATTTTTTGTTACCTTTAATATATTTTCATTTTCACAGTCGTTTTTTCTAACAATTCGTATGTACAAGGTATTCCATCGAAATGTTGCACCCCAATTTGTTAAAAAATAACAACAAAGGTGTGTCAATGAAAAGTGGAACGCATTGTAATGTGTATATTTCTATTTTTTCTGGTTACTGATGTTAGTCACATTCAAGCACAGTGTAAGATGTGTGAGCCCAAGAAAACATCAATTAAAGGCTCTGTGGATATAACGACCAATTTTATTAAACATATTAGGATTTCGAGGGCCAACATTAAAACTCCTTAAATCATACTTAAGTAATAGACAACAATATTTAGTCACAGAAGATAATCATACTGGTAAACGAATAACATCAAACGGATATATAATAAAAAGAGGAGTACCTCAAGGTTCGGTTTTGGGACCAATCTTATACCTTCTCTATGTAAACGAGCTGCCAAAATTGTTAAACTACATAACAACATCATTTGCTGACGACACATCGATCGTAATACGGTCGACAGGTGTTACTGTTGATAAAATAAAATTAGTATTGGAATCTCTTAATTAATGGTACCAACAAAATAATCTGAAGCTGAATATAAGCAAGACCAACATTATGGAATTTAAAAAGAACCAAAATGTAGCAATCAACTTCAAAAATGGAAAACTTAACCCCACCAGCGATACAATGTTTCTAGGAGTCAACATTGATTCCGAATTAAATTGGAAGGAACATATACACTATATTTCATCCAAGTTAAGTAGTTTCAATTACACCTTAAAAATTTTGGCTTATGTACATTCTCGTCTAAAATATGGCATTATGTTTTGGGGTAATTCAGCAGAAGCCGAAAGATTATTTAAAATCCAGAAAGCCTGTATTAGAAGTATATTCCAACTAGATTATAATGCAACATGTAAAAACACATTCAAGAAGGAAATGATACTTACTGTACCCTCCATCTACATTTATGAATGTGCATGTTTTGTCTAGCTCAATTATGAACTATTTAGCAATAAAGAACTTATTCATACATATAACACGAGGCACAGTGAATTCATACTTAAATCCAGCACAAACAACCAAAACTAAAGTTCAAAAAAGTGCACCGCACCAAATAATACGTATATATAATGCATTACCTAATCATGTAAAACAGATGCCAATTAAAAACTATAAGAAGTGTTTAAAATATTTTTTGTGTAATAATGTGTTCTATAAAATAGAAGACTTTTTTAAGACAGATTTTAATTAGCGTAACTATATATTTTAATGTGTTCAAATGTGCAGTATTTAATTTTAATTTTATTTACGTAATTATATGGTTTTGACGTATTCTATACTTTTGTATGACTATTGAATAAATGTGTATTCTATTCTATTCTCTTCTATGATAAACACAAGAAAAGCTATGAATTTTATCTCGAATACAAAAAGGAAAAAAAGGCAAACAAGCGCATTCCTGTACCAGATGCATCTGATACTGAAATTGGTGAGTTAAGCGACACTACTGCTTCATCCTCAAGATCATCTTTACCACTTACGAAGACTACTAAGACATGGACTAAGCAGTCAGATTTCTTTTTCACAATGGTCCCAGGCGAACCTAAACCAAAAAATTTTTGATAAAAGAATAATTCGGTTTATTGTAGAGACTATGTCCCCAATCTCCATAATATCTCAACCCCGTTTTATTCGTATTTTTGAAAGCCTGAATGTAAAAGTTATTAACCGTTTCCCTGCCATACAGAAAATTGATAATATGTATGAAAAAGTGTTTAAACAAATTAAACAGGAATTATCAATATGCAATTTTGTGTGTACAACAGCAGATATATGGTGTAGTCAACTAGGGGTGGGGGTAGAAAAGGGGTACTTTTCTTATTGTCCCTCCCTAGCCACCATTGTAATAAACTAGGGGTGGGGGTAAATTTGTATTCCTCTTTTAATCAATCCCACCGTGTCGCCATTGTAACGAACCGAGGGGTGGTTATTAACCCCACAACACACCACACAAAAATTAGAAATGTAAGTTATAATAAAGACTAATAATAAAGAAATTACCCAAATAGTTGGTAGTTTCGCTGCCACCACTCTGATTTAACAGAGAAATAAATAGTTAATAGGTAGTGCTCTTCGGGGCTGTGAATTCGTGAGCCCTGAATATTAAAGGTAAGTGGACAGAACTCCCTTAGAGAGAGAATAATACTAATTCTCTGAATTTAGTTACTTTTAATGACATATCGAAATTTTACAGCAATTTGTTTACAAAAGTTAATTAACTTCTTCCGGAAATGACAACGGAAATTTACCAATATCGAAACAATTTACGTTAATAAAATAAAATATATTTATATATAAAACACTATTCCATGTAATGGCAATAAAAGGTACTCTTAATCGTGGAGAGCATTTCAACACCCCCACATATTATTACCCCATGTAATACGACATATCAAACAATAAAACAATATTTATATAGCGGACAGTATCTCTTACTCATATCATCATGTCCCTCGACGAACGATCACTTTATTTTAACGTAATTAGGAAAATTAAACTCGCGTATTTTACTCTACATCCAAAAATAAGTTCTTCCAAGTGAAGGTTGAAAAATTGACAATTATTTAGGATTATATATATATTAAACTTCACTTGGGTAAATTTTGACAAACTATTACAATTTTCGGGTTCCCCAACTTCACCGAACGAAAGCTGGCTTGGGAACTCTCCTGACTTTCAACCGCGCATAGGCTGTTGATATAAATATGCAAGCTCTGCATCTTTTCAGACCAACCATCGTATGATACCTATATACGGGGCGTACAGTATGACATATATATATACGGGGTGGTACAATGGTCTTCTGAGACAAGAAGTTTTTTGGGAGTTACTTGTCACTATATAGATGAAAATTTAGGAATGCATTGTTGTATTATCTTGTCGAAGATTTGACGGGACACATTCATATGATAGGATTGCATAACTTCTGGATGAAATTCATAGAGCATATGATTTAAATGACACGAAATTTCTGGCAACCATTACGGATAATGGATCAAATTTTGTGAAATGTTTTAAAGAATTTGGAATTACAATGAATGATTATGAATTGGTTTCCGAAACAACAATCGCCGATTTTGATGGGAATGACGAGATAGATAATTTGGATGAAGAAGTTGAAATTCCATTAGATTTAGAATTTGTCAGTGTTGCTGACTCTCTGGAAATACCAAGTAATTCTACGTCTGCAATGTCTGCACCACAAAAACCAGATAAATTTTTATCAGAACATCTTCGATGCGCATCACATACATTAAATTTAATAGCTACAACAGACTACAGCAATTCGTTAAAGAGTTCTTACCAAATAAGAAGCACAAACACTTCTGTTTTTAATAAAAGTGGAAATTTGTGGAAAAAGGCTGAGACCAAAATCCGCTGAAATAATCCAACAAGTTTTAGGTCATACCCTGAGTTACCCTGGTGTCACCAGATGGAATTCAACGTATGACGCCATGAAAAAAATTGCATCGTGCAAGGAAAAACTAAAGGATCTATGTGATAAACTATTAGTACCTTCTTTTACAGAAAACGATATTTTGTTTTTGGAGGAATATAGAATTATGAAGCCTTTAGCTGAAACTTTTTATGGTTACCTCCTTCCTAGTATCATATCCGTGTATGCGAAACTAGAAAAAATTAAGCTCTCTGGAGAAATAAGGCAACTGTCCAAGCCCTTAGAATATATTTTAGATTCTATGTACCAAAAATGTTTCAATGTTTCAAAGATTTGTTTACACTTAAATCAAAATTGGAAGTAATAGCAGCGGTCACGAATCCAAGATTTAAAATGTGCTGGTTCGGCGGGTTGAGAGACGAAAAGATTACAATTACTTGCAAAGATATTCAATCAAGGGTACTAGAGGCAGCTCTTGAGTTGGACCAGGTGAAACAGTCTGAGGTGGCAGTCGGTGAAAATATTGAAGACGATGCATTCTTCGATTTCAAAGAGAAAGAGGATTTTAACTCTTCAGTCTCTTCGATATTCTCCTCAAACCAGAACCAATATGAATGTGAATTATTGCGATATTTAAATGACTTAAGATCCAATATTCAAATTTTAACAGACCATCCAATGATGAAGAAATTATTTATTAAATATAATTCAGTTTTGCCTTCGTCGGTCCCTGTTGAACGCTTGTTTTCTTTTGCCCAAATTATTAATGCACCCAGACGACATGCTTTAAGTGACGTTAATTTTGATAAACTGTGTTGCTTAAGAGTAACAGCACATTGCATATTTAGTTTTTTTTGTAGGTACATTCATTGTTTTATTTACCCATTAATTATATACATTGTATTTATTTTTGTTACTATTTGTGTGAGTTTTTAAATAAAAATATATTAGTAAAAGTTAGTTTTCTTTTGACTAACATCACTTTTTTTGTATTGTAATTTATTAATTCACATATATAACTTTATAACTTTTGGGTTTAAGTTTCACAAAAGATTACCTCTGTAACGAAGCATTTCTCTGTTAAGAAATGTTTCGAGTGCCCTGTATAAAAGCTTAGGAGTTTTGACATGTACGAATCAGTATATTTACGAATGTGTGTGTTATGCTAAAAAAAAATATTACTCACTACCAAATTGTAAATAAATATGACACGAAACACAAACCTTTAATTGCTCCATATTTTAGAGTATCAAAGAACATTTCCTCCTTTAGACATCTCTCTGTAAAATTTTACAACTTACTACCCCATGAATGGAAGGATCTAGCTGAATATCAATTTAAAAAACAAGTCAAATGTTTTCTGAGGGAACATGTGTTTCATGAATTTTATAATCATTTTAAATAAAAAACTTTTTTAACTTAAGATGTAATAAGTGTGTATTGTAATGTTTCAGTGTTTTTTTGTTTTTTAAGGTCTTAAATTTTAGCTTAAATTTTATTAATGAAATAACTTTGCCATTTGTTTTATCGTAGTTCTTTCTTAGTTATTTTTATATAAATCAGAGTAAATCTATGTACTATGTACTAAATATTGACGAGTGTACACAATTCCTTGTCTCACATGAATAAATATCTCTCTCTCTCTCTCTCTCACTCTATACAGTTGGTTAAAATCAGATGATTCCTCCTCTATATGCTGCGTCTGTAGCTAAATGAACAGAAAATTGTTTTTTTTTTTAATGTAGTAAAGCAATACGCATATTGCAGAGGTTGCGGGCTTCTAAAGCAGCCAAATTTTGAAATTTGCATTGAAACGAAAAACATGATTATTACTAACGACTAAATATTTTGGGTGTAAAGTGTACGTATTTCAGCGTAGGACACCCCTTAATTTAAAAATTAGTGGTACCTAAAAAAGTCTCTACAGTACATTCAAAATACTCCCATTAACAGAAATTACTTTTACTTGCACTTAAAAAAATACTGGGAGTATTTTAAAGCACTCTAAGTATTTTAATTACTTAGAGTACTTTACGCAGTTATTACTTTGTACTGGTTACTTAAATTTTGAATTTCAAGTACCTACTTAAAACTCCAAGTACTTTTTCGAAGAACTTGTACTTAATACCGGGAGTAAAAAATAAAAATTTAGACTACTTGTACTTAGTACTGGGAGTACTTTTTAAAAGTACTTGTCACAGCTCTATTTTCAGTTAAACAACATAACCCAATTTGCAAAAAACAGCTTATTGTTAACCATTACAATTATGATTAACAATAAGCTGTTTTTTGCAAATTAGGTGATTTTATTTAACTGAAAATAAGTGTATGTTATACATAAATAGATACTACAGGGAGCCGATTATATTTATATGTTTATTTGCTGTATGTTTTTGAAAATAATTTAAGGTTATATTTAATACAAAAATGTTTCGATTGTTGGGAGGCCTTTACGTCTACATCTGATCGTGTTTGTGAAAATGAAATTGATAGTGATTGCAGTGATCAAGAAAATCAAAGTTCACTCTAGTTTAACAAATAAAACACTGAAATGTTTTTCAATTTTTCACTGTTTTGTAACATATTTTGATACCTAAATATTAAAACATGTTATTCCGGTGCGGACGGCAGCCGATTTTTGTTGGAGAGCATAGGCCATGGGTTAGGATTGTGTGTGGACACTCAAAAGGGCGCCACCGGCTGTATGTTACGTAATGTGACTTAAATAATTTTGCCAGCACGGAACAAAATTAAGTTACTAGCAACCATGCGATGGAATTCTCAAAATATCTCTATGATCTCAAAACTCTTACTTTACTCTATGAAATCTCAAAATTTAAACAAATATCAGGAGCACAGTGCAAATAATAAGAACATGTAGACATTAGACATTTATTACAACACACGTGAGATATACAACAATAAAAAGAATAAAAAAACTTCACCTAATTGTGGTTTATGCGTATCAAAAATATTCTGTGCCGTTGATAAAAAACTTGATTTGAGTTCAAGCTCAGATCTTTGACTGTGACTTTCTTGCAACTACGAGTTTACCAATATACAACAACTGTGAGTTATACTTACAACCACGGATTAAAGATTTACCATGAATTAAATATTATATGTGTGACATAATAGTAGGTGAATTAACATCTCACGGTACCATGGGTGTTTTACAGTAAAACTCTTAAATATATTATCATTCTATACACATAACTTAGAGCTTGATTTATAGTTGCAAGATTGTGTTATTACTTGCTTCAACATATGAACTAAACCACTGAATTAAACTATACTATTTTCTTTAAAATATTTAACTAAAATGAACAAAAAACCTGGTTAAGGCCTTGGCATTTCCTGTGACGACTGCAGTGTGACTTGTCACCATTTCTCTCGACGTTGGCTGCAACTGCAGTTCCGTGTTGCATCAAATTGCTACCTGAATCTCCGGGAGACTGCCACGAACGACTCTGCCAGTCCTAAACTTCTCAAAGTGTCAGTGGAACCCAAAACCAAATATCTAAGCAATAGACTTCCTCCTATTACTCCTCCAACTACTGGGCCCCCTTACATAACCAAAATGACAGCACCAAACACGTGCTTATACCAAGTACAAGCCTCTCCAAAACATAACTTATTTTCAAGGGCCAGTCCCTCCAAACATATACTAGTACCAAACATATGCTTATACCAAACATAAGCCTCTCCAAAACACTCTGTAATAATTACAATAAATAAGAACTAAATAAAACACCAAACTAAGTAAAATAAAAGCTTACCTCCTATAGAGAGTATTACATAACCTTCACGAAACACGTGGCGATCGGATTACGACAAGCAACAGAATTCCTTCCTGGAACTTACAAAATGCTTCTGGCAGGACGGTAAAGAAACACTGGGTACATCAAATCAAATCCCTTTTCAGTGTCAGCGATGTAAAACCCAAATTCTTCACTACAAAACCGGGACCGCCGCCATTCCGCTATCTCGTCGCTGTCGAAGAACGAAAGTCAGACCAAAATCTCCTACCGTTCTCAGTGTTGCCAACTTGAACATTTAGAGAACACTTTCTCTAGCCAATAAAAATGCGCCAACAAAGGGCTTTGCATTTAAAAGACTAAATTACACAATTATGTAATATCTCAACTACAAGAACACATGACTAACACCTCTAACTTAAAATATAATACATAAAAGAAAACACGCTTCCTTTCCTTGTTGAGAATTTCAGATATGCAACCTGCTATGCCCTTTGAAGTACGAGTGGTTGCCTATCAAACAAATGAATTAATGGGTTGATTTACTGTATTCAAACTGAAATTATTAATGTAGATTTTTCAAATGCTACACCACCCCCTTCCAAAAATAAAAAAGAAAAAATCTTAACCAAAAAAATTTAAAACTCAAAAAAATATTCTTTTCTTTTTAACGTTACATCTACCAGTGACCACAAGTGTTACAAGAGAAAGCTCACATGACAAGAATTTCTTGAATATTTGGTAACTGCGTGTACCACACGTCCATAAGGAGTCAAAATCAGTGAAAGTCATAATCGGTAAGGTCATAATCGGGAAAGTCTTATCCAAAGGAAACTCAAAATCACGGAACTGTAACAAACTGATCAGATGAACACTACACAACAATACAAATCAAAATGATTTCATAATCAAAAGATCTATCTACAAAACACAAATCAAAATTCAAACTCCCAATTTGAAGCCTGATGTAAGCCATCTTAGCCCACCGAAATTTCAGAATTCGAACCAAAGTGAGCCTTTAGGTCCTTAACGTGCCATTCACCAGCGTCGGTTCCATCAACATTGGTGAGGGCATACACTACTCGTGAAACTTTCTTACGTACTGTACACAGCACATACCTAGGAGCTAACTTCCTAGAAAACCCAATCGCCGCGTCCGAGAGAACTTTATTTTTGCGCCAAACAAGGTCGCCTTCCTTAAACGAAACATCTCTCTTCCGGAGATTGTAAACTCTACTATTGCGCTGATACGCAACATGAAGTCTTTTACGAACTTCCTTGAAAACATCCACAAGGCACTTCAACTCTGAAGCATAGCCTTGCCTATCACCTGGCGATATCTCAACATCGTCAGTGGAGACTACTTCTCCATAATAATTTCCCGAAATAGGAACATGTCTACCAAAATTCAAAAAAGACGGGGTGAACCCTGTCACCTCATGCTTTGCAGTGTTAATAGCCTGCCTAATCTTATGAATTTCTTTGTCCCAATTCTTGTGCTCTTTTATGTAGCACCTAATGGCAGTACCAACTGTCTTATTGTTACGCTCAACAAAATTGCACTGCGGAGAATAACGTGCACTGAACCAAATCTTTTGCACCTGATACTCTTTTGCCAGTTTCTTAAACTCAGAGCCTGCAAACTGTTTTCCATTATCACACAAAATGAACTGAGGTACACCAAAGACAAGAAAAACTTCATTCTCCATAAACTTAACCACGTTTTGAGCGGTAGCCTTACGCATAGGACAAACTAATGTGTACTTCGTGAACCAGTCACCTACCACAAGCAAATGAGTGTTTCCCTTCGAAGATCGTGGGAATGGACCCATAATATCAACAGACACTATCTGCCAAGGATAACTTGCAGATTTTTCGCCACCCATAAGTCCCATTCTAGCCGTGTTTGCTATCTTCTGAGAAGCACAAACTTGACACTTTCGAACATACTTCATGACGTCCTGGCGCATTTTTGGCCAGTAATAATGTTCTTGCAGACGAGCCAATGTCTTGAAGAACCCAAAATGTGCACAAACTGCAGGATCATGGCATGAACTCATGATTTGCTGCCTTTGTCCCTTCGGAACAAGTAACTTCCACTCCGTAAGATTTGTCTGCACCGATACACGAGATGGAATGAGCTTATAGACTAAACCATTTACTACTTTCCATTGAGGATAACGTTTTGGAAAAGAAGAAATATTTTCACGCATAGATCGATACCAATCATCCAAATTTTCCAAGGAAATTTCTAACAAAAGAACTTCCGGTTCGGCCGGAGGAATGCGAGACAGTGCATCTGGAACTACATTGCAAGAACCTTTTCGATGAACCATATCAAAAGTATGTTGGCGCAGTCGAACTGCCCAACGTGCCAATTTTCCCGTCGGATTCTTTAAGTTGTTCAACCATAGCAGCGAATGATGATCAGTGACCACTGTGAATCGAGTTCCTTCGACATAAGGCCTGAATTTTTCGGTACAAAACAAAACACTCAAACATTCTCGCTGTGTCACTGAATAGTTTCTCTCCGCTCGAGACAACGATCTGCTTGCATAAGCAATAACTCTTTCCTCACCATCCAAAAATTGTGTCAGAACACCACCTATCCCCGTATCACTCGCATCACTCTGAATCGTGAAAGGCTTAGAGAAATCAGGTTGCGACAATATAGGGGCGGAAACCAATGCTTCCTTGATTTTTAGAAAAGATGTTTCTGCTTCTGCAGACCACGAGATAGGCTGTTTCTTCTTCTTTCCCTTCGTGAGATCACTCAAGGGAGCTACCAAGGTAGAAAAGTTGCTTATGAATCTCCTGTACCATGAACAAAGACCAAGAAATCTTTTGACTTCTGTTACATTCGTAGGACGAGGGTAGTTCACCATAGAAGAAACCTTATCAGGATCTGTACTTAGACCATTTGAACCCACGACAAAACCTAGAAATTTCAAGGACGTCTTGAAAAATTCGCACTTTTTCAGATTAATAGTGAGATTGGCCTCTTTCAAAAGGTCTCTCACCTCTGAAAGCAACTGAACATGTTCCTCAAAGGTGGAACTCGTAATGATCACATCATCCAAGTATGCAAAGATCTTAGGCTCATACTTGGGACCGAAGATTGCGTCAACCAATCTTTGCTGTGTTTGACTAGCATTACACAAACCAAATGGCATGACCGTAAAATGAAATAGACCTCTACCAGCTACACTAAATGCTGTCTTTTCCTTGGATGACTCATCCAATGGAATTTGCCAAAAAGCTTTCCTCAAGTCTATTGACGAGATGTACTTAGCATCACGCAGCAGATTAAGTATTCTGTCGATATTCGGCAGAGGGTAGGAATCATGCTTGGTTATCTCGTTGAGAGGACGACCATCAAAACAAAAACGATACTCTCCACAACTCTTTTTGACCAGGAGCACAGGAGAGCTCCAAGGGCTGTGAGAAGGTTCCACAACACCTAACTTAAGCATGTCATCTAACTCAGAATTTAATATTTTCATCATGTACGGAGACATGTGATACTGTTTCTTCTTAAACGGCTTAGCATCTCCAGTGTCAATTGTTAAAGTTATTTTGTTAGTGCGCCCCAATGTGGTCTCACTACTAACTTCCTCAAAAGATTTAATAACTTCATCAGCTTTTCTCCGCTGATGAACACTAAGCTCCTCAAGTGTCATCAAATCATAAACCTTGTCAACATTTCCCGAACTTTGAGTCAACTCAACATTAGCATGACCCAATGTGCTTTGCACATACCAGTGGTCTGCTTTGAAATCTACCATAATTTCAAACTGCTTCGCAAAGTCGCTACCAAAAATAAAAGACTGAGGCAAAGAAGGCACTACTAAAGCTTTCACAATTTGACAGACATTTCCTATACATATGGGCAAATCAACTAAACCTGTTACTGTTTGCTGACTCCCATTCGCAACAAACACACTTTGAGTATGAGACGGATTGATCTCTAAGTTCAATTGTCTCAACAACTCAAGGCCACCTGAACCAATAATAGAAGCATTTGCTCCTGAATCAAGCAGAGCCACTATGTCCCTACCATACAATTTTACAGAAACGTAAGGCCTGTTATCAGTACCTTTCCTAACAAACAATGGTGCAGCTTGCCCATGCAAGTCTGTCTTACCCGAAAACTTATAAAAATTCCTAACATATGAGAGCCAGGACTGCCACTCTCTCTTACTAAAATACGAAAATTTTCGTTTGGCCAACTTACTGGGAACAGTGTGGCGGCCAGAACACACCTCCTTTACTGGTTTTTTGAACAATTCTTGCAATTAGCTAACCTAACATTAGGCATACCACAACGAAAACAAAATATTTTCCTCTTAGCCTTGCAAGACGAAAAAGTGTGGTTCGACTTACCACAATTCCAACAAATTTTTCTACTCTGAGCCTGTGCTGAAGTATTGGGATTACTGGCGCTATTTCCGTTTCCTGAAGTACTTGCGACTACCTGCTCTACTTTGGCAACACCCTGTTCAACCTTAGGAGTCGTACTCCCTACATGACTAAAACTGCCACTACTCTTTGCATTTTGTCTACTATTACACGAACAACAACATCGACTAACTGAAGGTGAGTCTTCAACTGACAAGTTAGAAATCTGCGGTACATAACTATGCCTAGACTTTAAGTAAGCAGCTTCCTCTAATTTTTTGCATAAACTAAACAATTTAGCAACCGTATCTGCCTCACATAAAGCTAATTGACCTAAATATTCCGGTAGTAAATTATTCCGAATGTGCTTAACTTTCGTGACTTCACTAGGAGCATGACTAAGTCGACTATACAAATTTTCCATTTGCGCAAAGAATATGGTTACCTTTTCATGCTTCTTTTGCTTACGACTTTTAATTTGTTCCCAAATTTCATCTTCCGCGTTGGGTGGTAAAAAGTCTTTCTTTATTAAAGAAACTAAAGAGGCCCAACTATCTACACTAGTCTTAATGCTGCGATACCAAACAAAAGCATCTCCCACAAAAAGTTCTACCGCGGCATTGAATAGTTCTTGTTCATCAACCTTACGCGCCTGCGCTAACTCATTAACACGCTCAATGAAAGAATAAACACTCTTAGGATCCCCATTAAATTTTACTCCCCACTGAGAAATTGGAATAGTTTTGCTCGCACACGTCACTACAGGAGTGGGCACGTGAACAACCTGACTGTGCACAGTTTGATTCAAGTCATCATTCGGAACCATAGCTGTTACTCGTTCATGTAAATCGGCCTCTAATTCTATACACGTCGCATAGGATTCATTTCTAAAAGTGTTTGCAGCTTCCGCGTTATCACCTTCTACAATAATGCGTTGAACACGACCGGTAACATGAGCAATACGAGACTTTATTCTCTTAAACAAAGAATCAGAGGAAGTGCCTTCGAAATCAGCAATTAAACTTTTGATCGAATCTAATGTAGCATTTACGGCTAGCTGCTCAGCATTAAAATCAAGTTTATAAGTATCTAAATTGATAAGCCGACCCGGTCTATCACGTTCTTTTTCCAACAATCTATTTAAAATCTTCCTTTTATCTTGTTGATTTCTATTGGAATAAACATTTCTGATGTTCAACTCATATTCCAACTCTTCAAGCAATAAATGATTAGATTTAAAAGTATCTTCCATGATCAAAAAAATTTTAAAAGTGCAAATTTCTAACTAAATTAAACGTTAATGTAAAGAGCAATAACAATCACAAATGCAGGTAGTAAACAAACACACAAGTCCGCTGCTTAAAATAGCAAAATGTTCCCAAAAACTCTAAGTCCCAACACTTACTTACTTACTTACTACACCCTGTATAGTAAAATATACAATTGCTATTAAATGCAGCAAACACAAAATTTAAAACTGCAGTGAGAATTATCATCAATAAATTCAATTCAAATTTTGGAAATATTCTTTTCCACCCTGTATATTGATTTAATAATTCCCCTCAAAATCTGAAGTTTTTTCTAACACTATGCAGTTTTAATTTTTCAACCAGTACTTCTCCGGAAAATGTAGTCTATTTTTTAAAAGTGGCAACGTCGCAAATCAATCGCTGGAGTCTAAAGAAATGCCAGTGTTTTATTGTACATCTCACAAAAACTTTATAAATAGGAACTGTATTCCTGCATGAAATAAAATAGAAATGCTAATGTCTACACACGTCCCTGATATTTGATTAAAATTAAATTAATTACTACTAAATTACTTAAACAAAACCAAAAATTATTGTGTCCACACTCGGCTCTTATTAAAATATGAAACTTTATTACTCTAAGTGTACTTTTGGTGTAACAATCGAACTTTTGGTGTAACATATTTTGATACCTAAATATTAAAACATGTTATTCCGGTGCGGACGGCAGCCGATTTTTGTTGGAGAGCATAGGCCATGGGTTAGGATTGTGTGTGGACACTCAAAAGGGCGCCACCGGCTGTATGTTACGTAATGTGACTTAAATAATTTTGCCAGCACGGAACAAAATTAAGTTACTAGCAACCATGCGATGGAATTCTCAAAATATCTCTATGATCTCAAAACTCTTACTTTACTCTATGAAATCTCAAAATTTAAACAAATATCAGGAGCACAGTGCAAATAATAAGAACATGTAGACATTAGACATTTATTACAACACACGTGAGATATACAACAATAAAAAGAATAAAAAAACTTCACCTAATTGTGGTTTATGCGTATCAAAAATATTCTGTGCCGTTGATAAAAAACTTGATTTGAGTTCAAGCTCAGATCTTTGACTGTGACTTTCTTGCAACTACGAGTTTACCAATATACAACAACTGTGAGTTATACTTACAACCACGGATTAAAGATTTACCATGAATTAAATATTATATGTGTGACATAATAGTAGGTGAATTAACATGAAGGTTATGTAATACTCTCCTATAGAGAGTATTACATAACCTTCACGAAACACGTGGCGATCGGATTACGACAAGCAACAGAATTCCTTCCTGGAACTTACAAAATGCTTCTGGCAGGACGGTAAAGAAACACTGGGTACATCAAATCAAATCCCTTTTCAGTGTCAGCGATGTAAAACCCAAATTCTTCACTACAAAACCGGGACCGCCGCCATTCCGCTATCTCGTCGCTGTCGAAGAACGAAAGTCAGACCAAAATCTCCTACCGTTCTCAGTGTTGCCAACTTGAACATTTAGAGAACACTTTCTCTAGCCAATAAAAATGCGCCAACAAAGGGCTTTGCATTTAAAAGACTAAATTACACAATTATGTAATATCTCAACTACAAGAACACATGACTAACACCTCTAACTTAAAATATAATACATAAAAGAAAACACGCTTCCTTTCCTTGTTGAGAATTTCAGATATGCAACCTGCTATGCCCTTTGAAGTACGAGTGGTTGCCTATCAAACAAATGAATTAATGGGTTGATTTACTGTATTCAAACTGAAATTATTAATGTAGATTTTTCAAATGCTACAGTTTAACAAATTAAATTATAGTGACACGAATTTTCATCAAGTAAAGATCGAATCTTTCAACTATTTAAATAAGTTTTTTACAAAATCGAACTCATTCTTAAAACTTTATTTTCGTAAATTTTTATGGAAATTTTTGTTTTCCACTAAACTGCTTTATTTTATCTTGGTAGTCATGTCATAAAATATGGCTTGTGTCCCATGGCTCAATACTAATATATGACCAATCTAAATTTCAGAAGCCGCCACTGACAAATACCTACATTGAAAAAGTAAACGAGCAAACAATAAAACGATTGTTAATTCTATTTTCGTTGAGGAATTAACAGTTGATGAGTTATCCCTGGCTATGTCACAATTGAAAAACAAATCTGCGTGTAGTGGTCTGGATGATATGCCGATTTATGCCCTCGAGTTCATCTGGGATTATATCAAATTTCCCTTGTGCTTTATTTATAACATTTCATTGAAAACAGGAATTTTTCCAAACAACTTAAAAAATGGGCGAAATCATTCCAGTTTATAAAAAAGGAGATCCTGAATTACTAGAAAACTATAGATCTATAACTGGCTTAATGACGTTCTCAAAAATTCTTGAAAAAATTAATGCCAACCGACTTGAATCCTTTTTAACTAAAAATAAAATATTATCAATAAACCAACATGGTTTTAGGAGAAATCATTCAACAAACACAGCAGCCTTCCAACTTGTTGAATTTGTCTATAAGTCATTAGACAAACTTAATTACACTTTAGCCCTGTTCTTTGATCTCACACGTGCTTTTGAATGTGTGGATACTGAATATCTGGTGAAAAAATTATACTCGATGGGCATTAGGGGCTGCACGAATGACTGGATTAAGTCTTTTCTAAGTAACCATAAAGTAAGAGTTAGAATTGACCAAGATTTATCAGATTGGAGAGAGCTGAAATATGGTGTACCTCAGGGCAGCACTCTATCTCCACTTCTATTTACGCTATTTGTCAATGATCTGGAAAAACATATAGGTATTACAGTTAATATGCAATTGGTTTTGTATGCGGATGACACCACAATTGCATTATCAGCCTCGTCAGAAAATGAACTCGCCAACGACGCACAGATATTGCTTTCTGAATTTGCAACCTGGTGCAACAAAACCAAGCTTATTCTTAATCCATCAAAAACGCATTATATGATTTTCTCTAAAAGACGCAAAATTCCAGAACTTACATTAAAACTCAATGACACTTTGCTAAACAGAGTAGACAATTGCAAATTCTTGGGTCTCTACATCGACTCTCAATTATCTTGGGAGGAACATGTTGGCTTTGTGGTCAGTAAATTAAATAGTGCATACTTTGCTATTGTTAATCTTAAAAACATCTTAGATATTAAAAACCTAATGAATGTCTATTATGCCTTGGCTTATTCACACCTAAACTATATGGTACTTTACTGGGGCCAGACAACTGAACTTAATCGCATTTTTGTGATACAAAAAAGAATAATACGCCAGATTTTCTCTGTTGGTCCACTTGAATCCTGT
The DNA here is from genome assembly GCA_963583905.1 of Stenurella melanura. Classification (NCBI taxonomy): domain Eukaryota; kingdom Metazoa; phylum Arthropoda; class Insecta; order Coleoptera; family Cerambycidae; genus Stenurella; species Stenurella melanura. The sequence continues at coordinate 70,205,270 of OY757312.1, read as the reverse complement.
AAGCCCATTTTCAAAATGCACCATATTTTGCCACTCCCTTGCATAGTCATTTACCAAGCGCTAATTTTTGTAAAAATGAACGAAGGAAAGTTTCCACAAAATAACTCAGTACATCATCATGACACTAGGTCAAACACTAACATTTATGTTTCAAACATAAATTTGTCTATGTATAAAAAAAGTCCCTATTACTTTTGTAGTGATATATACAATCACCTACCTAACTCTTTTAAACACATTGATTCAGTAAGCAAATTTAAAAAATATGTAAGGGGCTACCTTCTCGACAACTGTTTTTACTCTATTCAAGAATACTACAATAAGTAATTTAAACTGCATTATTGCATTATGATTTTACACTTTTGGATACGTACTGTGAATTTCTTACCTCTCTGTTTTATTTATTTATTTTAATCGTTTAATTCATAAGATTTTACATCTAGTGTTTATTATTGATAGGTTTATCTATTAATTATTGCTATCTATCTTTTATTCCTAATTAATGACGTTGTCAATATCTTTGTAAGATGATACGGCAATAAAGTTATTATTATTATTAATACAGTTAAATTCGACTCTACCTTTTACCGTGTCTTGCATACTATTGGGATTGCAGGAATCGAAATATTATCTGCAGTTATTATTAGAGAAGATATACATCTTTTTGTTAAATATCACTATATTTCTTTCTATTTGCGACTGCAGTTTCAAGTCAACATTTTCAAGCACAGTGAATTACAAATTAAATTGTGGGGTATTTATACATTACAAAGGGTGCTGATTAATTATGATTAAACAGTGCAGGTATGCCCATGTTACAACAGGACGGAAAACAAAGTGGGATCTCCTATATCTAACCAGTCATTATTTGGGTTATTTCTATGTTTGTAAATTTCAATTTCTTCTAATTATTTAATTATCTATCTCTATCTTGCTCAAAAATTTAAAACCTCTATAGTATGTTTTTAAACCAGGAGGAGTAAACACGAAAGTTCCATTCACACCATAAAAGTAACTAGAAAATACACAAAAACCTTTTTGGCGTTTTGGGAAACACACAGTACACCTCACCTTGTGTAAAACTGGTAAGGGCATATCCAATCACAGATGTAAGATTTAGTGCACTAAATTTAATACGCTCTTCCTAGTTTAAAAACAGACTACAGTTTATCTAGGGACAGAAAATTATGGCTGGTTTTTCAAAAACTATTTGAAAATTTGAATTACTTTTGTTTGAAATACTTTTGAAATGATTTTAAATGTTCAAAGTTTCTTATCATTTTCTATAAATTTTTCTACACTTTTGCTTATATTTTTCCAATTGGAAATAAGGCAGTACACATATGGCTCTATATACTGACTGCTCTCATTTGAAGACCTATAGGTGGCAAATGAAATATGAAAACGTAAAATATAGTACTGTATACTGTACTTTCCTACCTTTATTAGTTTTGCTCCTGATCTATAACACAATAACTCTGAAACTCATGTCCGTAGCAGCATTCTTGTTTCTACTGGGGTATGACAATTACACAGGTTTACAAAAAAAGAAAAATGTCCGACCAATGAGTTGCCGTAGTCCGTTTTGCGCCATCACGTCGGGATTTCGAGAAAACTTAACCTGAAAGTGCCAAAAATTCCTTCTGCCTTTCATGCACAAATTAATCAAAAATAAAACGAGATACAGAGCTGCTACTTGCGCCAAGATTTTTGCTGGCACTTTCATTTTTTTCCAAAATTTTGAGGGCATCTATAACGCAATAACTCTGAAACACATGTCCGTAGCAGCATTCTTGTTTCTACTGGAGTATGACAATTACACAGGTTTACAAAAAAAGAAAAATGTCCGACCAATGGGATGCCGTAGTCCGTTTTGCGCCATCACATCGGGATTTCGAGAAAACTTAACCTAAAAGTGCCAAAAATACCTTTCTGCCTTTCATGCACAAATTAATCAAAATAAAACGAGATACAGAGCTGCTGTTTGCGCCAAGATTTTTGCTGGCACTTTCATTTTTTTCCAAAATTTTGAGGGCATCTAAAAAATGTATGTGAATTCGACACCTTTTCACATTTAACGCTCTATTTATATAGATTTATATAAATATTTCCATATTCTACATAAATATACAGTGTATACATAATAAAATCTTGGACTTATTATATTAGAAGAAATCACATTCATGGAGGTGTAGCAATTTATGTGAGAAATTATTTAGAATTTAAGTCTTGTTCTTTTGTAGAGAAATTCTGCCGTAGACATACATATCGAAATATGCGCAATTGAATTACGCAAACATAAATCAATAATCGGTTGTTGTTATAGATCACCGGTTGGAGATAGGCAAATATTTAATAATAACTTAACTGCGTTTTTGGATATTATATCAACTGATAAAAAAATAACACTTTGTGGTGATTATAACATTGACTTTTCAAAAAATACTGAAAGCAAAAGTGTGTTAAATCTCTTTGTCTCTTTTGGTTTGCAGGAATGCGTTAAACAGTTTACCAGGGTCACCAATAAATCTAAGACGAGAATCGATAATTTACTAGTATAGAAAGCACACGCTGGAATGCGCAAGTTACAGATCCTTGTTTATCAGATCACAAAAGTATAAATTTTTCATATAGCCTAGATGGACAAATAAAAAATGAGCCGAAAATGCATAGAAGTATTAACAACTTTACTATTCAAACGTATAAAATTGCCTTATCAAATTGTAACTGGTCAGATTTATTTAAAAGTATTGATACAAATGACATCTCCAATATTTTACTTAATAACATTCTAAATTGTTACGAAGCATCTTTTCCTTTGAAGAAAATCAATGAAAAAAATAGAAAATTTATGAAATATAGTGACAAAATTAAAATTATGAAAAACAGACTAATAATCCTACATGCTATCAGTAAAGCATATGAAAATTTTAAAGAAAATTTTAAAAAATACAAGCAAGAGTACAGAATGGCATTAAAATCAGAAACAATAAACTACAATACTAATTTAATTCGAAACTCAACTAATAAGCAAAAAACAGCTTGGTCAATCATAAATAAGTATAAGTCTGAAAATAACTGTGATTCAAAGATTTCAGCAGAAGACTTAAATGAATTTTTTATAAAAATTGCCGACAAAATTGTAAATAATTTTAATCATAACAACATGGAATATCTTGAATCGTTACATAAAAACCAGGTGTCTTTTTCCTTTTACTTATCACCAGTTACAGAGACCGAAATTGAAAAATTAATTGACTCGCTTAGCTCATCAAAATCCAGAGACTATTACGACTTAAACAGTGACTCGCTTAAATTAGCTAAAGAAGAACTATTATCTCAAATCACTTATTTTATAAATAGTTGTTTTGAAAATGGTATATATCCTGAAAATCTCAAGGTATCTAAGGTTACTCCCATCTTCAAGAAAGGACAGAAAGATTCGTTCGAAAACTACAGGCCAATATCCATTATCCTTGTATTAGCCAAAATATTAGAATTAGTCTATAAAATCCGACTAATGGAGTATTTTGAAAAGAAAAATCTAATTAATCCATGTCAATATGGTTATAGAGCAGGTAATTCAACAGTGGATGCATTAACAAATATAATAATATCGATAACCGATGAACTTGAAAAGGGAAACATGCCTGTAGCGTCTTTCATAGATTTGTCTAAGGCCTTTGATTGTGTTTCACATGACCTACTCCTATTGAAATTAGAAATGTACGGTATTGGGGGGCCGGCTTTGTCTTTTATAAAAAGTTACATATCAAATAGATATCAGTGTGTACATACAAATGGTGAGACTTCGTCCCTTAAATCTCTTAGGTATGGAGTTCCTCAAGGATCCATTTTAGGTCTAATATTATTCATTATATATATAAACGATATCTCAAATTTCCTTGAATTTAAATCTATTTGCTATGCCGACGATACAACCCTACTGTCAACAAGTAAAGATATTAGCTCTCTCACTAACATATCTAATGAAATGCAATCAAAGGCCAATGTATATTTTAATAACATTAAATTATCCTTAAATGCAGAAAAAACAAACATTGATTTTTAATCTAAACACGCATATAAATTGCACCACTTGTCCTGTAAAATGTCTTGGCATTTTTCTTGACAGCAGATTAACTTGGGAAACACATTCTGAATACCTTGAAAAAAAATTATCAAGTAACGTTTATCTGTTAAAGAATCTAACCAATATGATAAATGAAGACACACTTCTGCAAGCTTACCATGCCATATTTCATAGTGTTATGTCATATGGTCTTTTACTTTGGGGAGGCTCAGCACACGCATCTAAAATATTATATATCCAGAAACGAGCAGTAAGAGTTATTACAAATTCTAAATACAATGAAAGTTGTCGGCCGTTATTCAGAAAGCTAGGAATACTTACTTTAACTAATCAATAGATATATGTATGCCTAAATTATGCTAAAAAATATTCAGCTAATCAAAATTCAAACAGAAATGGAGCCAGACTTAATCTCATAATTGCTCCACATTTTCGCCTCTCCAAAAATCTAAACTCATTTAGATATATTTCTATAAAATTATATAATTTATTACCCATCGAGTGGAAAAATTTAACACACCTTAAATTTGAAAAAACTGTTAAGACATTTCTAAAAGATAATGTATTTTACGAGATCCAAGAGTTTATTAACCATTTTAGATTTTCATTTTAATGTTTTGTTTGTATTTTTAACTTGTATTGTATTTAGTATGTAATTGTATTTAGTGATGTAATTTCATTGTTTTGATAATATTTTATTCAGTTAAACATAAGTAAAATTGACGTATGTATACAACGTAATATTGTCCAACATGAATAAAAATCTATCTATCTATCTATCTTATTACATCACCGTGCATATCAGTTATTTGTAAATGGCGGATAACTATTGAAACGTCTATGCATTATTGTGCAAAACACTGTCATAATATTTGATGGCACGTTTATGGCTACTTCCTAGCAAATTTTAGTACTGGGAGTACTTTTTAAAAGTACTTGTCACAGCTCTATTTTCAATTAAATAACATAACCCAATTTGAAAAAACAGCCTATTGTTAACCATTACAATTATGATTAACAATAAGCTGTTTTTTGCAAATTAGGTGATTTTATTTAACTGAAAATAAGTGTACGTTATACATAAATAGATACTACAGGGTTGCTGAAGAATATTTCCGGCTAAAATTTGATTAACAGGGAGATATATCTTCATTTGTTGTGGTGCATTATGTTCTCTGATTTGTGTGGTGTCGTTTGTAAGCAGACTACCACCAAACTTTAATTGATAAAATTTCGCAATCCAAATACCTTAGCACTGCACCGCTGCGCCGATTATTTAAATGTTTATTTGCTGTATGTTTTTGAAAATAGTTTAAGAAGGTTATCATATTTAATATAAAAATGTTTCGACTGTGGGAGGCCTTTACGTCTATATCTGATCGTGTTTGTGAAAATGAAATTGATAATGATTGCAGTGATCAAGAAAATCAAAGTTCACTCTAACAAATAAAACACTGAAATGTTTTTAAATTTTTCACTGTTTAACAAATTAAATTATAGTGACATGAATTTTCATTAAGTAAAGATCGAATCTTTCAACTATTTAAATAAGTTTTTTACAAAACCCAACTCATTCTTAAAACTTTTTTTTCGTAAATTTTTATGGAAATTTTTGTTTTCCACTAAACTGCTTTATTTTATCTTGGTAGTCATGTCATAAAATATGGCTTGTGTCCCATGGCTCAATACTAATATATGACCAATCTAAATTTCAGAAGCCGCCACTGACAAATACCTACATTGGAAAAGTAAACGAGCGAACAATATAGTTAAATTAGACTCTACCTTTTACCTTGCTCTTGCGTACTATTGGGATTGCAGGAATCGAAATATTATCTGCAGTTATTATTAGAGAAGATATACATCTTTTTGTTAAATATCACTATATTTCTTTCTATTTGCGACTGCAGTTTCAAATCAACATTTTCAAACACAGTGAATTACAAATTAAATTGTGGTGTATTTATACATTACAAAGGGTGCTGATTAGTTATGATTAAACAAAGTGGGATCTCCTATATCTAACCAGTCATTAAGGTAGTATTTGGGTTATTTCTATGTTTGTAAATTTCAATTTCTTCTAATTATTTAATTATCTAGAAATTTAAAAAATCTATAGTATGTTCTTAAACCAGGAGGAGTACACATGAAAGTTCCATTCACACCATAAAAGTAACTAGAAAATACACAAAAACCTTTTTGGTGTTGTGGGAAACACACAGTACACCTCACCTTGTGTAAAACTGGCAAGGGCATATCCAATCACAGATGTAAGATTTAGTGCACTAAATTTAAGACGTTCTTCCTAATTTAAAAACAGACTATAGTTTATCTAGGGACAGAAAAATATGGTTGGTTTCTCAAAAACTATTTGAAAATTTGAATTACTTTTGCTTGAAATACTTTTGAAATGATTTTAAATGTTCAGAGTTTCTTATCATTTTTTATAAATTTTTCTACACTTTTGCTTATATTTTTCCAATTGGAAATAAGGCAGTACACATATGGCTCTATGTACTGACTGCTCTCATTTGAGGACCTATATGTAGCAAATGAAGTATAAAAATGTAAAATATAGTACTGTATACTATACTTTCCTACCTTATTAGTTTTGCTCCTGATCTATAACACAATAGCTCTGAAACTCATGTCCGTAGCAGCATTCTTGTTTCTACTGGGGTATGACAATTACACAGGTTTACAAAAACAGAAAAATGTCCGACCAATGAGTTGCCGTAGTCCGTTTTACGCCATCACGTCGGGATTTCGAGAAAACTTAACCTGAAAGTGCTGTTTGCGTCAAGATTTTTGCTGGCACTTTCATTTTTTTCCAAAATTTTGAGGGCATCTAAAAAATGTACGTGAATTCGACACCTTTTCACATTTAACGCTGTATTTTTACATAGTTTAAATGTACTGTTGCTGGTTATACACCATGTAATTGTAATATCATGTTCTTTTGACTTGTTCTGCACCGTTTGATGGAATTATTGAATAAAGGTTATTATTATTATTTCTAGGAAAAAATGACCCTTCGTTTGATAGATCCTTTCCGATGATTTTTAAGCGAGATATCGGCCGCCAAAGTGAGAGATCCGAGGATTTTGCCCCTTGAGCAACACGGCCAAGCTTCGACAAACAAAAGTTCTTACGGGCTCGACGGCAATTTCCATAATAGAAAATTGAACGAGAAATCGAATGGTGCAAAGCAGAAGTACATGCGTTCCTTCGTTTCGGAGATACAGCTGCTCAAAGTCACCAATAGGTATTTTTAACACTTTTTGGTTAAATACTGACATGATGGCGCAAAACGGGCAATGGCATCGTGTTCAGCACGTCAAAAACCTTCAGGGTACAGTAATGAAATTCCATTGGTCGAACACTTTTTTTTTGTAAGCCTATGTTATTTTTGTTTCTCATTTTTTACCATACACCTTTCTATTTTTTTATTTAAAAATAGTATATTCAAAGTTATTAGTATTAAAATGTAAAACAAAAGCAGTTCAGTTAATTGCCTGTTATGCAAACATTTTTAAAAATTCTGTATTATAACAATGAAAAAGCAACATGAACCATTGAAAAAAATTCAAGAACCTCTTTTTAATGTTAGTTTATTGTGGCTTAAATATTAATATAACTTTTCATACTGTATGTAATGTATACCTAGCTTAACAAGTAACAAAAATCAAAGACAGATATTATTAACTTATCTAAACTGATGGACGCTAATCCTAAGACCGATTGTATCTTTCCCAATTTCAGCAACCCCACATATGTTACATAAACAACCCTTATATTTGGGTAAATATGAGGTTCCACATAGAGGACACTTTTCTTCAGCCTTTCCTCTATAAATAGGAGTGTATGAATGTCCACAAAGTGTAAATGGATTATGTTCATCATAATGTAACTGTAATTCATCATTTAAGTTAGAATCGCAAGCTTGCAGTATTTTTCTAGCTTGTTGTGCCACTTCAGGTCTAGGGCCTAATTCTAATAATCTTTTAGCAAATGAGGCTGCAGTTTTATAATTTTTCAACTTAAAAAACATATTTAAGGCTGTACGCAGAGTTAATATTTGATGTATCGGCTGTAATTTGCAATGTGTGAAATATGCAGCCATTTCACACTGTCGCTTCTGTTCCTCGTTGCTAGTTTTAGGGAGAGTCTTTCTTAGGGTTTCCATTTGTAAACCACAAATGTATTCGCTACATATCCGTAGCAGCTGTTGAGCTTCAGTGATTTCCTGCTTATTATCCACTACAAGTAGGGTCACGGAGAGTAGCAGGTTTTGGAATTTTTCAATAGCTTCTGTAAATTTTCCGCCAGTCGTTAATTGATAGCATACCTGTAATATTATAAATAATTTATTGGTGCTACGGTTAAAATAGTCCACACAGTTAACCCAGATACGTTGGTCATAGTTGGCATTTTGTGAAGGAAGCACGAATTTTGGCATAATAATTTAAAGGAAAATTATTTTGAGGTACTATGCCACATAACTGCAATTGTTTTGAGTATCTCTCGATAAAGTAGAGCTGTTCTCATTCAAATCAGTTGTTATCTGTGCTGTGGACACTCATGTAAAGCTTCTGCTCCTTTTTTGTTTTTTTCACAAACTATAAAGGCTTGGTCTACAAGAATTATGGGTACTTTTTTATGCAGGGAAAAAGGATCAGAAAGCTTTCATGGAATTTAATGGCGTTGCTTATGTCATTCAGTATATATTACTTCCAAACAGATCAGTTTTTGAAAGAATTTACTTCCAATTACCGTAATGCCAACAAATTGTGAAAGCAGGTTTTTTGCAACGGTAACAGATCAATGCATTTAATACCCCTTACTTCTACTGCCTTATTCCAGCATTCTGTGTGTGCAACCCTTCAAGCAAGTCAGATATGTTGTAGTGCTTCTATCACGTCAAATAATTATCCCCACTGTTCACCAAGCCTTTGGGATCAATGCAACAAAATAACATTGGCAATCAATATGGTCACAGTTATTACAAATTTGGAAAGCCTGTCGCAAACCAGAAAAATGCCGTTGTAAAACTGGTTGCAACTTGCAGTGATGTTCTTGTGCAATTCTAATATCTTCATTTTCAAGAATGTGTGCCGTATTGGAACAAATCGACATCCTATCATATCGCCAATATTTTTATCTTATTGTACATCTTTATGCGAGTTAAAAATTATTTTATTGAAAAGCTGAACTTGGGTGAACTATAACTAGGAATGAGCCACAATAGACCTGATGTTGCAGTAGTGGGTCTGACAAGAACCCACTTATATATTAACCTAACCTAGTTAAAAAGACACCAAAATCAGTATATAATTTATATATTTAAATTTTGTCTGCTATTTTCAAAAATTGCTGCAAGTCAAATCGCTTAGAACCCTCTAAAAAAACAACTGACTAATTTCATGCTTCTTTCACAAAATGAAGATTGATTTTGTTTAACCGGGCAGACTTCAAAAATATTGTTTTAGAACATAACTTTGATATAATAGGTATAAGTGAAACATGGTTAAGTATTTCCGATGTTTTAATTAAAATTCCTGGATACAATCTCATACGTTTGGATAGGGATGGTAGGGGCGGTGGAGTGGGGTTATACCTTAAATCATTTTTGAATTTTAAAATTATACAATGTGGTAGAGATATTGAGTAATTACGGGTTGAAATTCTCATACAGGATATAAATATAATGTTTGGGGTTGCATATAGGCCTCCAAATTATAATTCTTAATTTTTTCAATTTCTTTGAAACAACTCCCTCGAGTATTGTACCTAAACCTGATATAATATTTTTTGTTGGTGATTTTAATATTGATTTACTTTAATTCGATTCTACTGAGGCTAACTTTGTAACTAATATTTTGGATAGTTTTGATATTAAACCAACCGACTAGACTCACGAGCACTACAGCCACACTGATCGATTATATATTAATTACTACTGTAGAGATGGTTAGGGAGGTTGGAACTCAACCTATGCCTGACATTAGTGATCATGAGCTAATCCATTGTTTAGTCAATATAAAAATTAATGCACCTAAAACTATTTATAAAACCTACCAGAATTTTAAAATTATTAACTATGATCAATTTAACTCTAATCCTAGATCTATACTGTGGCATAGTATTTACGATTTTGATGACATTAACATTAAAGTAAATTCCTTAATGATTATCATTACTTTGTTAAATATTCACTGAAGGTGCATCTAAATTAATAGAGAATTATTTAAAAAATAGATCTGAATTGGCAATGTACGGAGGAGAATCTTCAGATATGTTAACCGTTAGCACAGGTGTGCCCCAGGGGTCTATTTTGGGTCCTCTACTTTTTATGATCTACTCATCTAACTTTTCATCCGTTTTTCTCTCATGTAAACAACATTATTATGCAGATGATACACAGTTATATTTGTCTTTTGATGCAAGTGAAAGTAAGCAGGCAATCGCTGCCATAAACTATGATCTTAGCTCTCTATTTGACTTCTCAAATGAAATGCGTCTTCAACTTTAGCAAATCAGCTGTGATTGCGTTCGGCAGAAAATCAAAAAGAAATAAATTCGCTTTAGAGTTTAAGAACAGTATCAAAATCAAAGATGAGCTTATTTTATTTCAAAATACTGTGAAAAATTTGAGACTTATTATGGACCAAGAATTGAGATTTACACCACATGTTAATAAATGTCTACACAAGGCATACTTTAATTTAAAACTAATATATCAAAATAGATTTGTATTGACCAAAACCTCGAAATCTGTACTCTGTGATTCTCTAGTGTTATCACAGTTGATTTACTGTGACACAATATATGGACCTTGTTTAAATGCTACTGATAGTAATCGAATTAAAAAAACTTCAGAACTCCTGTTTGCGGTTAATTTTTGGTATAAGGAAGCCACACATTAAACCTAAATAACTGGCTTAACATGAAAAATAGACGATATTTGTCAATATTTTAATATACTGATTAACAGAATCCCGCCATACTTGTATTCTAAAATACTTTTTCGGACCAATGTCCATAATTTAAATATTAGATTTAAGGGTACCCTTACTCCTCCCGTTCATCATACCCAATATTTTAAGAGGTCATATTCGGTACAATATTACAAAGTGTATTAATGAATTACCCCAGGAATTAAAAACTAAAAGTACATCTGGTTTTAAAAAAGCGAGAATATTATAATATTAAAATTGTATGAAGTAACAACTGTTATTTTACAGAAAACTCCTTTCAAATGGTACGACCATGCGTGCCATGCTATGTGACCTTGAGTCGATTTGATTTGGAAATTAAAAGATAACGACGTGAACGACAACATTCGCGATTTAAACTGTAGTTCTCCCATTTTTTTTTTAAACTTGTGATATTATTGTATCTTATTATATTTAGACTTTTCCCAAGAAATCCAAATTTCGTCAAAAAAATATGAAAATGAATATTTGTAAGTTGCAAATCCACACAGACATTTTATTCAAAATAGTAAACTGTCTTTCCGTGGTTTATAAAAATTTAAAGATATAATTGTAAAAATTTGTTTAGAATATCTTATTCATTAAAATAGTATTACTATGAGAAGTGCGCAGAAACGAGTTTGTGTACATCCAATATTCTAAGCCAATGAGAGCGAATTGTGTCACATTTGACGTCGAATCCCAGTGGCACCGGCAGCCTGCAGTATGGTGGTGTTCACTGTCTGTGATTGAATTAAGTGATCTAATCTTACTTTCACTACGAAATGTCTACATCAGAACAGTCCGGCCCTTCGAAGAAACCGTGCATTGGAGTAAAGGGAAAAATACTGCATAGCAATATTGCAAATGTAATTATACTTTCAATAAAAATAAGGCAGAGGATGATGGACCCACAATTCCATTAGCAAATATACAGCAATGTGTGTTGGCTGCTATGAAAACTTCGCCTCTTTAACCACCCTGTCGGGGAGCTGTGTAACCTATGTAAACACCAGAGAATCTACTGTATTACATAGCTCCTCGATCCCGAAAATTTGATTGCAATTATATATAAGCTTAATAACTCTACCATAGAAAAGGTCACTAATACTAAATTTTTAGGGCTCCACATAGATGAAAACCTGTCTTGGAGAATACACATTAACCATGTAATAGCCAAATTAAATTCTGCGTATTACGTAATTCGCAATCTTAAGTCTATAATGGATGTTGAATATCTCTTAAATATTTATTACTCACTAGCACACTCACATATTAAATATCTTATTTTGTATTGGGGTCAAGCAACAGACTTAAACAGGGTTTTTGTTCAACAAAAAAGAATATTAAGACTTATATACTCATATGCTCCGCTAGAATCTTGCAGAACGATATTCAAAACAAATAATATTCTAACAGTCACTTCCATCCTTATTTATGAAGCAAGCTTGTTTGTGAAAAACAATTTGGAATTATTTCACCAGCACAATAGTATTCATAATCACGACACAAGATTCGCCAACAATATATATATAAATAATTTTCGATTATCCCAATATAAGAAGAGTGCGCTATACACTTGCAGTACAATATACAACAAACTGCCAGAATCCCTAAAAGTTACGAATAATGTAATGAAATTCAAAAAGAAATTACATTCTTTCCTGAGCACACAATGTTTTTACTCCCTAAAAGAATTTTATGAACATAATATCACTTAAGATCTGTAGAAGAATTCACTTTTGTTGTTTTTAAATATTCGTAGTCCTCTATATGTAATTGTCTCTTTTATACAAATATACAATTATGTGTTTTTTTTCGTTTATATACAATTTTAAATAGTTATAGGTATTTCTATACAAAATAATTAAGAATTTTTGTAACTGCTGTGACGTTTCATACCCTTGTGTAAGGCATATATGAAATAAAGTTATTATTATTATTATTATTATTATTATTATTATTATTATATCCTTACACCTCAGATAACCACTGATAAAAATATTTGTGCAAGTTAGCTCTGCTCCAAGCATCTTCTCATAATAATACTGTACTATTATAGAATGATGTAAGCAATTCATAATAATGTGGATCACTTATTATCGTGCATGAAAATGGTCATAATGTTACTTAGACCTTTTGACACCATGATGATAAACGGATATCAGTTATCTAATTGTCAGAGTTAGGGCCGGTTTATTACTGTTCAGTCAACTGAATTAACTGTCAGTTAATTGTTTCTCGATGAATTTAATTCTTTTTTTTTCACCCCTAGCCACATAACATAAAATGGCGTGAAACTTAAAAAAAAATTCGTATTGGAAATAACTTTTAAAAAATGCAAAATACAAAAAAACACGTAAAAGCTCTTCAATTTTCATCTTTATGATAGTTTCGTATTTTTCGTATTTTTAATGTTATTTTTAAAAAAAGTGAAGTCTGCGATGCCATTTAATTTTATGTTCCTGACTGTGTTGCATTTGAGAACTTTTCTACCACTAAAAACCTACCAAAAAATCTCATAAGGATTATTTTTCTCAGCTTTCTCGCTATTTTTTCCCTCCAAACTGGGCTACCTAGTTGAAAACTAATTTAGCTAACTAAAAGTTCATAAACCCGGTCTTAACAAAAGAAAAACTGAAAGAAAAACATAACATAAAAATTTTATAGAAATCATATAAGTTTGGCAACATATACCAGACATTTTGTGAAACCAATCTTTACTGACCTGCAACCTAGTAACTAAATCGTTAAGTTTCATTCCAGCTGCGGGTAAACTTCCCTTTGGACTCGCATCCTTCCAATTTCTTAGTGGATAACTAAATGAAGGTGGAATATTTTGCTGCCATGTTGCTACAGTTCTGGAACTACTGTACAAGTTCAAAAAGAGAGTTTCATAGTGCTTAAACTGCACAACACCCAATTGATCATGAAGCAATCTACAAGCTGATTCAAATGAACCTGCGGCAACATGATCTGCAGCCAACTGAGAGTTTTTCGTCCATGTTAATGGAGCAGACGGCCCTTGAGTAGGAAGATGAATATAGCTATCTGTAGTTTCGGTAGTTTGAGTTGGGCCCAGGTCTGGTATCTCCAAATCAGCATCTTCAACATCCCACCCACCTTCACCATCAGCTGAGGTTTCTGCTCGTTTCTCTTCCGGATCAACTTCCAAGTCGTCATCGTCTCCCCAACCAACAGCTTCCTCCATGCCTATGTCGGGAGTTGGCTCAACCATGAGTGACTTTATATTAGAAGAGGCACTGGCAGCAGCAGTATTTTCGAAAAAGCTCTGAAATAAAAAAATCAAAATTATGCATCCTAAACACAAATTGTGCTAAATGGAGGTAACAGATTTAAATTTTAAACGTTAATAGAGCGCAGACAAACTTTCAATATCAAGCATATCAGCATAGGAGTCAGCGTGCATTTACTCGACACATTTGTAACAGCTAAGTATTACTTGTTACTTAAAAAACTACTGTAAGATCATAATCTACTTCAAGTACTTTACGTAAGTACTCCCAGTATTAGAAAGTGCTCCCGGTATTACAAAACACTCTCAGTCATAATACTAATAAAAACTGTAAAAATTTAAACTAGTCCAAGTACTTAAGAAAAAATGAACAAGTATTTTATTTTAACAAATCAAGTAATTTTCGCAAAATCCTGTTGTGACATGTTTGGCCACTGCACTGGGGGCATATTTGTAAATAGCAGACGGATCGTTCATGACGGTGGACCCGAACTGTCCTAAGTATGTAGCAGACGAGTCCGCCCTAAGTAGTCTGCTTTTACTAATATTCTACCAGGATTGTACCCAACGGTAGCAAAAAATGACCACCTTAATTGAAGTAAATAATAGTTCGTAGTAAAATTTATTATTCAAATGGTTTGTCTATAAACTATAAAATTACATAATAATAAGAAGACAAGAAAATATAAATCAAATTAAGGCCGTCTGAAGATCACTTAAAAATAAGTTTTTGAAAGTGCAAACTTTTCCATATTTTCTACATATGCTTCAATTGCCAGAAATAAAATTTCAGGATATTCGTCAATTGAATTAAGAATGAAACCAGAGCTTTTAAATCGTGAGGGTTATGGTCACTATTCTGCTTACCTCAACATCTTGTTTACAAGTTAAGTTGGCTACAATAACATTGCCTGTTATCTGCTTGTAAAGATACCCCTCTGGTAAGTTTAATTGCTAAGTAATAACTGAATATTAAGGTAAATAACAGACGTGTTGGGGATGATGCGTCTCCTGATTACAAGATTAACTTCGGCGGATGCCGAAATTTACCGAACCGACCACGCGTCTGCTGTTTACAAATATGCGTACTGGGGTGGACAATGGTAAAATACAGAGTAATCAAATCATTTGAATCAGCAAGTTTATCTTCTGAATTATAAGTGAAAATAGTAGATTCATTCATTTATTTTGACTGATAATTTAGAAAATGAACACGATGAACAATTTTGAAAATTGGTGTTACTTGTTACTGAAAAGCAATAAAGATTTTTATAAATGCTCATAGTCTAAGTGCTGACGAGATGACGTATTTTTCTGCCCTATTTAAATAGGCAGGCTTATGAAAAACGTTTATTTAGGTGTTCTGCATCATGGAAAAAATAGTCTCCACCTCGTTCCCCAGGAATAAAAGGGTCTAATCTCTTGATGAAACGTTTGAGCGCATTTGTCCACCCTCGATGAAACGTTTGAGCGCATCTGTCCACCCTCTATTTCCAACCTACGCATCTGTTCATTTTTACGGCCATCTGCAAATCAGAAACTAGCATTCCTCAAAATTTCACCAATGTTCTAACTGGGAAATCATAATTTTTTTTTTGGACAATTTAAAAAAAATTACATTGAAACTTTGGGGGATGGTAGTTCTTGACCTCTCTGTAGATGACCGTAAAATAGTGATATATGCCTAAGGTGTATTATATAATACATACAATATTATATTAATAGTTATTATCATTACCAATCAATAATAATTAAAATGGGCTCGAAACATGAATTTTTTTAATGAAAATTATACTTCCAAACACTTCACCGTTATTATTGATATTAATATGTTACTGTTGTATTACTAACTCTTGTTGGCGATCTTAAAATACTAAAAATGATTTTAATAATAAGTATCTGATATTAGTACTGTACTTGAAAGTACCGCAAGTATTTATAAAATACTCTAAGTATTTAAAATACTGAAAATACTTAAAAGAGTACTTTACTTATTACTTTTACTGCAAATTTTTTATTTTAAGTATATTACTGAATATTTCAAGTATTTCTGAAAAGTACTGGTATTTAATACTGCAAGTAAAACAAAAATTGTTTGATTTTTTTTTTTTTTTTTTTTGGGCAGGAGAAAATCTTTCAAAGACACCGCTCTTTGCGGCGAATGGGATTTTCACCCACTAAAAACTCCTGCCTCTCACCAAACCCCAGAGGCTCCCGGAAGCGTCACTATGTGACATAACATCAGTGCCCTAGGTAGTCATTTCCTTCTTCCTACTTAATCGCCTTTAGTCGCCAGCTTGCTCTCTTTCTCTTTCTTCGGCTTTTTTCTTCTGTAACACCTTTTTAACAAAACGGCTTACTTTTGTCCAGTTTCTCCCATTTTTAAGCATCACGTTGATTACATTCTCCCTACTTATTTCGACATCCAGGTCTTCTTCTAGCTCTTGCCTCCACTGGGACCATCTGTCACATATCAGTACTGTGTGCTCCGCTGTATCTGTGTCACCACAGTACATACATGTATCCTCCTGCGTAATTCCCATTCTTTTGGTATAATGTCTAAAATACCCGTGGCCCGTCAGAAACTGTGTCACAAAGAAATCCAGCCTCTTATGTTCGCATCTCACCCAGGGGAGGATGTCTGGGATGAGTGTCTTCGTCCAGGCTGCCGTGTCCGTATGGTTGTTCCATATTTCTTGCCATTTGTTTAAAGTTGTCTCTCTCTCCCTTTTTTTAATCATTGGTAAATGGGCATTTTCTTTATGGTACAGTCGGTGTCTCTCTTCAACGAGCAAATCAATCGGCGGAATTCCTGTGACAACCTGTATGGCCCTTGAGGATATTGTGCGATACCCACTGGCTATTCTCAGTAGGGCTTTCCTTTGGATGCTCAAGAGCATGTTCTTATATTTTTGTATCTCGATGGCCCGTCGCCATACCGGCGCGCCATATAGGACTATCGATTGAATGACTCCACATAAGACCGCTCTCTTTGGTCCGCTCGGTCCCCCTATATTTGGTAGGATTCTTGTCAAAGCCCCCATTTTCCCTTGGGTTTTCTCGACAGTCCATTCGATATGCTTGCCGAATGTCAGCCGGTCATCCAGGATCACTCCCAAGTATTTAAGTTGTCTGATTGGTACTATTCTTGTGCCTACAATGTCAAAATGGATATGGTCTCTCTTTCGTGGTCCCTTCAGAATAATCGCTTTTGTTTTCTGAGGAGCGAGGGTCAGATCTGTTCTATCCATCCATGTATTTATCCTTGCTAAGGACTCGTTTACTCGAAACTCGAGTTCTCGGTCATCCGTCGCTTCCACCATAATAGCCAAATCATCGGCATAGGCTATGCTTGTTGATCCCTCCGTAAGAGGCAGCGCTAACACCTGATCATAGAGGATATTCCAGAGAAGTGGGCCCAGCACCGATCCCTGAGGAACACCCGCCGACATATCGATCGATTTTGTGTTAGATACCTTAATCTTCCTGTTATGAAAATAGCTTTCCACGACGTTTATGAGGTACTGAGATATCTCTCTATTATAAAGTTCCCCAACTATCTTACTCCAAGTTGCTGAATTAAAGGCATTTTGAACATCCACAGCTATTACTGCAAACCATCTGCTGTTGGTATTTTTTGCGGAATCTACTACCACGTTTATTGCTTGTATAGCAGAGTGCCCCTTTCTGAAACCGAACTGCCTCTCGGAGAGTCCACCGTTTTCTTCTATTTCCAGCTCAATCCTGTCTTTTATTAGCCTTTCATAAAATTTTCCTATCATACTCAGCATACAGATTGGCCTAAAAGAAGAAGGGGATTCGATTATCCCCCCCTTCCAAATCAGCGATACTGTGGCTATTTTCCATATTTCAGGAAACTCTTGCCTTTCTAACAGGTTATTCAGTATTTCTAAGAGGATATGGGGGATTATCTTTACTACTAATTTGACTGCCTCTGGGGGAATACGATCCGGACCAGGGGATTTTCCGTGTTTTATTTGTTCTGCTGCCTTATGGAGTTCGTCCACAGAAAAGGGTGGGACGCCTTCCTGGATTGTTTCCCCTCTTATCCACTGGTCCTCCTTTTTCGGGAAGAGATGTTTAATAATCTCCGTTTTTTGATCTAGGGAAAGATTGTAAGGCAAACTCTGGTTGCCCAGGCGTTTCATGACTATCTTGTAGCCCGAACCCCACACGTCATTTTCCAGTTCACTACATAGGTTTTTCCAGTGTTCCCTTTTGGAGTAGAAGATGAGTCTCTTCAATTCTTTATAGGAATCCTTATACTGTGTTTGTAGTCTGATTTGTCCATCGTTTCCGGGGGCACTTCTAGCGTTTGCCCTGGTAACTGCTCTTCTCAATCTGTGGCATTTTGCACGCTGATTTTCAATATCTATGTTCCACCAATATGGCTTTTCCCTTTCCCTTTCTCCGTTTCGTATGGTAGTCACACTTTCTCTTGTTGCCGCTCCGATCACTGTTACTAGATCTTCCAAGCTATTCACTTCTTTTTCGCTGATTTTCTTTCTGATTGCTTCCTCGAATTTGTTGTTATCGAAGAGAGTTCGGGCGTATTTCGGCTTTTTTCTATTGTTTCCCTGGTGGTCTATCTCGAAGGCTATGTGGTGGTGGAAGGTTAACACCTCCCCTGGGAGTACTTCCCAACCACAAACTTTCCTTGACATGTTAGCGGTGTAGCTCCAGTGACGTCGATATAAGATCTACTATTTCCCCTTTCGAATGTTGGCATCGTTCCCATGTTAATAATAACCAGGCCCAGCTCAGCCGCCCATTCAGCCACGTAATCTCCTCTCCCGTCCGTATGCGGAGAACCCCAGAGAGCGGACTTTGCATTTAAGTCTCCTGCAAATATCGCTTCTTCCTCGCCATCTCTGATCTGTATCATAATGCTGTCTATGTATTCCTTGAAGGCTTGCAGGGGAATATTAGGTGAGACATAACAGCAATAAAGTTGCCAGTTATCAAATATGAGCTTTATAAAACCTGCGCCCTTCTGCACCTTTGTGATGCCAATGTCCTTATTCCTTAGTTGTATAGCAACGTCTCTTTTGTTATCTAACAGGTAGCCTCGGCTACTTGCCAGGTTAATATTTGGTATTTAATACTGCAAGTAAAACAAAAATTGTTTGATACTGCTTACTAGTTACTGGCAGTACTTTCACTGAGTACTAGTCACAGCTCAGGATGTATGCCGATCATATTTTTATAATAAGTGGTAATTAATCGTTAACAAAGACATCAGCTTGATACTTCTTTATCATGTCCTTTAACATAGTCTGCAGGTTTAGAATGTCTGTTGCTAGACCTCCACTAACTGGGACGCAAGCCAATTGTATTGTTGTATTCACTAAGTTGTAAATAACAGAGGCACGCAAAAAAGTGATGTATTTCTTAGCAAAGCATACCCACCTGTATTTTGAGCTGCTGAACAGGATGATGGTGGCGTCAGAATAGGGTGTGTGCACTATATAACGATTCACTTCAAATGTTGTATTAATATAAAGTAATACATAAATATGGAAGCCTAAACGCATTCATATTAATCATATAATCAGATTAAAATAAATATTTAATAAACAAATCGACCTAAAATTCAAATATTTGAATGATTTCGAAAACAATATGTGAAGTCATTTTCCAATAGTGTGAAGTTGGCAGCGCGTTGCTAACTTCACACACATTGATATAGAATATGACGACTCGTGGCGTCAACGGAAATAAGTTTTGAGCCAATGTTAAAAACAATATGTGTCAAATATTATTAATGTCATTATTATAAGTCAGAAATATGAGTAGAGTAGCAAATAAATGGTGTTTTGTGCCAACATGCAGAAATACTTCTGTAAATGCCCCAAATAAAAACTTTATAAGTGTCCTAAAACCAATTATATTCCACGCCTTGTTCTCAAGATCATATGGTAGTACCCCCATTTCTCGCCAGATGTAACGGATTTCAAAGCTATTAAAAACACCATCCATCTACCACCACCTGCCACAATAGACCTGATGGTCGCAGTGGAGGGTCTGACAAGAGCCCACTCACATGTCAACCACCACCCGATCCCTGCTCTGTGTGGTTGGCAGCTCTAATACTCATTCTTTCGTTTCGTGCGCTAGATGTAACACGCTTTCGTATTAAATTAAAACTAGAAATGAGAAAATAAAATGGGAAAACGAAAACACAAGAAAAGACATTCATCATCAAGTTCCAGTAACTCTAGCTTTGATATAGTGGCGATTTTAAGACGAGAAGTAAAACGATTGAAGTAAAAAGCCAAACATATTCGTCAGGACTCCGGCAAGGAAAATGGGCGATCTGTTTAAACAAACGTGACCAATATGTCCATTCTCCGGAGATTCATTGTTCATCGATTTGTCGTCTGAAAATGATGACGATGAAAGTAAGTTAATAGTCAAATAACTTGGTATTTTTTAGGTTAAATGATCAAAAGGCGGATACAACTTTAAACCCAAAAGGGCAAATATATTTCCTAGGTGACTTGTGTAAGTCATCTGGAAGGTCATGTATATGACAAGTAACTTATTAACCTAGTTGATTTGGGTAAATCTTCTAGAAGGTCATGTGTATGACAAGCTGGTGCAGAAGGTAGTATTACCAAGAATTAAAATGGAAGCTAATTTTGATATCATTCACCTTCAATTGCTTTGAGAGAAGCTTTGTATGAGATGTAACTTATCCTAATTGATTCGGGCGAATCATCTAGAAGGTCATGTGGGTGACAGGCTTGATGCAGAACATAGTATCACTAAAAATTGAAATGGAAATTAATTTTGATATCATGCACCTTGATGACTTCGGGTGAAGTTTTTACTGAAAGGTTTGCATTATTTTCAGCTAAGAGAAAAGTAGAACAAGTTGGCGATGCAGAAGTGGAAGAAGATGAACAACGAAATATTGAACATATTGGTCTCCGAAAGTACAACAAATATGACAGCAGGAGAATCTGTGCATGATGATATTGCCTTACACTGACAAAATATTTTAAAGAGAGGGCTGGAGGAAGAAGCAAGGACTGAATTGATGAAAAAATACCCAATGATGATAAACTCTGGCTATGCAATCTCCAAAGTTGAATCTCGAAGTCAGAGCCGCCGCTAATGGCATGGCCTTGAAAAGAGACGCTCAACTCTCAAAAATTCAAACTCAAATTGGTGCCAGCATGGCTGCTCTTGGCAAAGCGTTTAACTCTCTTGTTGAGGCAATGGTCGAGACTCAAGTCGAGAATCCAGACAGAATTTTATAGGTTTGAATTTAGACAAAAGTCTTAAAGACATGTTAGACCGCACAAGCTTAAACATATGGTTATTTGGAGATAACCTTTCAGATAGATTAAAGGCCGCTAAAACTATTGAGAAATCTGGCAAAGAATTGAAAACAAAAAGGGAAGAAGTAGGAAAACTGGTAAGAAACTGGAGATACCCACACAGAAAAATCCCTGGTCTGGGGTGGGGAAAAAATTACAAACAGTACAAAAGTTCCAGGGACGTCGCAGTGCAGCCTTACCAACAGGGACCCTCGCAGGGTCATTATCGTCGACGCCTCTACAACGGGTTGTCAAAAGAAAGAGAGAAGAGGAGGAGCCATTTATTAGTATTATTTATAAGAATGTAACTTTTAAAAGCTGGCCGACTCGCTGGTTTTGAATGAAAATGGTCGACAATTATTAATGACCCTGTAATTTTAAAAATGAATTATTATTTGTTTGCTTATAATTGTATTGAAACATTCTTTATAGGATTTTGCAAACAGCAGAAAAATTAACTATCTATAAAAGAAAAACTTTGTGTAGAAATATTAATGAAATCTTTGCATTCTTTCGATAACCTGAATTCTGGTTATGCTAGCAAATTAAAATCCTAAAATGAATTTGTCTAATTTCTTATTTGACAATTCTCATTCTAACACTAGCATCCACACAGTCCCCTACGGCCATGCAGATTAAACTAGTATCCACATAACCCCCTACGATTATGAAGATTCAGTTAAAAATGAGAACAAAGACCTAAAATGAATTTATTTATCTACCTTGTCTTAAAAAATTTTTCATTCCAATGGATTACATTTTCATGAAATCTATCATTCTGTTTCCTGGAAATGCTTAGCCCTTGAAACGTTTATATAATCATTTCACACTTATTCATAGAAATTGTCTTGGTTTTGCATGAAACATCTTTATGAATGGCTTTATGTCTTTCTGATGAGCTCCAGAATAAGGGCAAAAAACGTTTCAAGGGCTAAGCATTTCCAGGAAACAGAATGATAGATTTCATGAAAATGTAATCCATTGGAATGAAAAATTTTTTAAGACAAGGTAGATAAATAAATTCATTTTAGGTCTTTGTTCTCATTTTTAACTGAATCTTCATAATCGTAGGGGGTTATGTGGATACTAGTTTAATCTGCATGGCCGTAGGGGACTGTGTGGATGCTAGTGTTAGAATGAGAATTGTCAAATAAGAAATTAGACAAATTCATTTTAGGATTTTAATTTGCTAGCATAACCAGAATTCAGGTTATCGAAAGAATGCAAAGATTTCATTAATATTTCTACACAAAGTTTTTCTTTTATAGATAGTTAATTTTTCTGCTGTTTGCAAAATCCTATAAAGAATGTTTCAATACCCTGTAATTTTGTCTTGGATCATATTCCTTTTGTTAGAAAGGCCTATCAGAGATACCCGCCTTTTGAAAGACTTTGGTCCAAGACAGAAAAGCAAGACATACAAGGTGAAATATTTCATTTGTTACATATAGGAGCCATCCAAACATGTATTCCTTGTGAGGGACACTTCATTTCAAAAATATTTTTGATACAGAAACCAAATGGGAAAAAAATGGGTGATTTCAATGTATAAGAATTAAATATATTTATGGTAATTAACAACTTCAAAGTGGAAGACAAGAAAATACCTTCCAAACTCAGAACTGCTATCTGACAACCATCGATTTGAAAGAAGCTTATTTTTAATAAGAATTCACAAAAAATACTAAAAGTTTCAGATTCATATTTCAGGGGATTTATTATGAATTCGCTAGTGTACCCTTCGGAGTATACTCTGCCCCATTTGTCTTCACTAAACTATTAAAGCCAGTTATTCACTATTTGAGAAAAATTAAATTTTTGCCTGTTATACCTATATCTTGATGACTTCTGTTTTATCGGAGAAGTTACCGTTGCCTTATTAACCTCAAAGCCTCCGTATCGTTCTTACAGGACTTAGGGTTTATTATAGATGTAGAGAAGAGCCAATTGAATCCAAGAAAACAATGTAAATTTTTGGGCATTCTTTTCATTTCTGAAAATATGACAGTAGAACTTATCAGTGAAAAAATGAAGAAATTATATGCCATGGTGCATAAATTATCAGGTATGGAAAAATGCACTATTCGTTTCTTTGCTCAATTTGTGGGTAAATTAGTGGCCGCATTCCCAGGTTTAAAATATGCTTGGGTGTACATTAAAAATGTTTAGAGAGCCAAATATTTAGCTCTAAAAAGAGCTGGTCAAGATTACAATAAACAAATATGGACATTTAAAAAATGATTTTTGTTGGTGGATATCTAACATCCCAATTAGTTCTAATTCAATAAAGGTAAATAATTATTCACTGGAAGTTTTCCACGATGCCTCATTATATTAGGTTGGGGAATTTTCTGTCGTGGACAAAAAACAAATGGGTACTGGAAAAAGGCGGCACTCGACTTGAAGAACTAAATAAGTTAACAAAAGATATTTGGCAGTGGTGTGAATCCCGGAAGATTCACATTTTTGCATCAAATATTAAATCGGAGCAAAATGTAAGAGCAAATGCTGAGTCCAGAAAATTACCACCGTAACCTTAATACGAACTTCAGTTCTGGTTTACGTGGAAATCATCCAAGCATTTAGGACCCCTACTATAGACCTGTTTGTTGGCAGAAATAACAAGAAATGTACTACATTTATTTCTTGGCATAGAAACCCAGAAGCATTGGCTTTAGACACGTTCACTATTTCTTGGTCTAAGGGTCTAGGTTATGCATTTCCTCACTTTTCAGTCATATTGAAAATCGTTCAGAAAATAGTTCTAGTTAAAGCCACAATAATTCTTGTTGCTCCTTGCTGGCCTACTCAGGCATGGTACCCTCTTTTATGCAATTATGTGTTACTGACAAAAATCTCTTATTATCTGTTGATAAGGAAATCCATACCCATAGATTTAAAATTTCTAGGGACCAGTATGAAAAGGGTGCTTCTTACGGAACACTCAACTGTATAAGATCTGCGTTATCCTTGATTTTACCACCAGATCTGGGTATGTATCACCAGATTAAGAGATTTTTCAAGGGGGTTCAGCACCTCAGACTTAATTACCGTTGATATAACTACATTTCGGATCCCACCACAGTTCTGAAATACCTGCATGCACACCCTACCTTAATGAAAATATTTCATTACAGCTTATAGAAACTAGTTACCTTACTAGCATTGATAACCGCCCATAGAGTTCAGACATTGTCCCTTTTTTGAAATCGATATTTAAAAAAAAAAACATGAAGGATTCGACATTTTAATTTCTCAAAGAATCAAAACTTCAGGAATAGGTAGATTACAATCTGTATTACATTTCCCTTTCCTTATAGAAAAACCTAGTCTGTGTCGTCAAATACATTGCAGACTAATTTAACAAACACAGCACGGCTGAGAGATCAAAGAAGTAGATAGATAGATAGATAATTTATTGGTGCTAATATACATATTAAAATGCTTACACAAGTCAAAACAAATTGGAGTAAATGAAGTGCATAAAATAAGAAAACAAAATACAGACAATAGTATAACTCGGTACATAAAATATACGAACAGAAAACATACAATAGTATAAAATATAAGAATATTAGTAAAATGTAAGTATTGCATATAAGTAGTACACCTTTGTACATGTATACAGTGCCTAGGCAGTATTAAGTTAAATCAGAGAAGTTATTCTCCAGAAATTCATTAAACGTGTAGAAGGCTTTGACTTTTAGGTAGTGTTTGATTTTGATTTTGAAATTCAAAAAATTCAAGTTTTTGACTGAATTAGGTAGAACATTATAGAATCTGGTAGAATAGTAGCCTGTTCCGTTTCTTGCTTTGGTGAGCCGAAGAAAATTTATATGTATTTTATCACAGTTTCTCGTATTATGTTCATGAATATGACTGTGTGTAACGTATAGGTGTTCGTGTTGTTTAAGGTATAATAGACACTCTAAGATATAAACACAGGGGAATGTTAGAATTTTAAGTTTAATGAATTGATCTTTACAATCATCTCTATACCTTAAATGCGAGAGTATCCGAATGCATCTGCGTTGCAAACCAAATATTTTAGTGGTATGAGTTGAGTGCCCCCAGTTTAGGATACCATATGACATATTTGCATGAAATGAGCCGTAGTAAGCCATAATTAAGAAGTTTTGAGATAAAGTGTTAGCTAGATTCCGTAAAAAATAAATATTTTTGGAGAGTTTAGTTGATAGTTTTAAAATGTGTTGCTCCCAGGATAATGCAGAGTCCAGATATACACCTAAAAATTTTACCACTTTATCTCTTTGAACAAATTGGTCTGCTGGATCAAGTTTTCGTAAAGTGAAGTTTAGAGTTTGTGTTTTGTCTTCGTTTAGTTTTAATCGATTGGATAAAAACCATTCGTTAATACTCTCGTTTGTCGAGATAACATTCAGTTTCAGTTCCCGAAGCACAGTATTCGTGTTAAGTGTCGTTGTGTCATCAGCGAACAATGTGAAATCAGTATCATCACTGGTGTTGGCAAGGTCATTTATATAAATGGTAAAGAGTAACGGACCTAGTACAGATCCCTGGGGTACACCATGGGAAATTCTCCTGGTTATAGAAGTGGAAAAATTATAGTTAACATACTGCAACCTGTTGGTTAAGTAGGTTTTCACGAGTGTTACACTACCGTTATTGAAGTTATATGCCACTAATTTGTCTAGGAGAATTTCATGGGATACACAATCGAAAGCTTTTGTTAGGTCGTAAAAGCTAGCAGTTGTGAATTTCTTGCTTTCGAAAGTATCAAGGATGGTTTGTACGACATTGTTTATTGCCATTGTTGTCGATCGTTTGTTCCTAAATCCATATTGGCAAGGGTGAAATAAGTTGTTAAGCTCAAAGTATTCATTGATTTGGTTTTTCAGTGCCGATTCAAATATTTTGCCTAATATTGGTACCAATGAAATAGGACGGTAGTTATTTAGATCTTCATATGAGCCCTTCTTGTGTATTGGAATAACCTTTGACAGTTTTAGTGCATCAGGAAAGACATTGTTTACGATACACAAATTAATTAGTTTAACAAGGGGGTCAATAATTAAGTTTACTATGCACTTGATAAGTTTTACATTAATAGCGTAAGCATCATTGCTTTTACTATTTTTGAGATTAGTTATTATAGTGCGGACATCATCATGGGTTATCTCCCTGAAACTAAAATTTATTGTATTATTGACAGGTGTTAAATGATTAATGTGATTAGTATTGCTTTTGGGCAAGTTACTAATTATATTTAAAGGGATGTCAGTAAAATAATTATTGAAATCGTTGGCAGATAGTGATTCGCTACTATGATTAGTTTGGTTGGGGTTGTTATTTTTAATAATATCCCAGAAGGCTGCTTGGGAGTTTGGGGAGTTTCTAATATGATCGTCATAGGCTTTTCTTTTTGCTTTGGATATTTCTGAGCGGTATTGCGCTTTGAATAATTTTATGGATTCATTGGTTATTAAGTTAGGGTCAGTCTTGTGTAGGCTTTTGAGAAGGTGTAGATGTTCACGCATGCCACGTAAATGTTCATTATACCAGTGTATTTTAGCGCTGCTGCGAGAGGGATCAACAAGTTTAGATTTTAATGGGAAAGACAGTTCAATAGCGTTGTTTAGGTGTTGCAGGAACATTTCGGACTTACTTTCGACTGTTAAATTGGGATCATTAATGAAATTCCAGTTTATGCGTTCTACTAGTTTATGGAATTGTGACAGCCCATAGTCATTTATAGGCCTGTAATTAATTCTAGTTTTATGACCTAGTTTATTATTTTTTGTTATTATAATGTCCATGGATATTCCAAGGTGGTCAGAGAGATTGGGATCACATGTTCTGACAGAAATAGTGTTTAGATCGCAATTAGTGAATATATTGTCTAGGCAGGCGGTTTCTCTAGTACTGTTAAAAACAGTTTGTTTGAGCCCGTATGACTGAAAAATATTGCAGAGATGAAGTGCCTGTGGATCTCTAGTGTTAAATTTTGTGTTGAAGTCACCTGTAATTATGATTTTTTTATTTGAGAGAGAAAGTTTATCTAGAAGTAAAGTTATTTTTTCAGTGAAAATATCAAAGTTCCCTAAGGGGGACCTATATATTGTGATAATTTGATAGTTCTCAAATATCAAGCCAGCCATCTCACAGTGCACTTCAATGCATAGGTTACTTATGTCAAATGGTAATGGTAAGCACTTAAGGTGATTTTGAGCCAGAATGCTTGCTCCTCCATGAATTTTATTCGACCTACAGAAAGCAGAGACAGGCCTATAGCCCTCAATATTTATTGCGTTATGTTCTAGTTCATTCAGCCAATGTTCGTTTAAGCAAAGGAAATTGTGAGGAGTAGTATCATTTAAATATGCTTCTAACTCTATAGTTTTACTGCGCAGGCACTGTATATTAAGGTGTAAGATATTTATCTTTTGTTTAAGGTGATTAGGTTTGACCTTGTTAATATTAGATAAAATGGCATGTTTATTACTATTAATGTTTATATGAATTGGATCTTGATCGAAAAAATTCAAATTTATGGGCGACCAAGTCAGGCCACAGGTCTGGATTTAGTAGTTCGTCTTCGAGGTCTTTCTTGGCATCTATGCGAAAGCTAGTGTATTCCCCGGATCTTGCAGGTAGTTCTTTCACAACAAAGGTTTCATCTTTAAAGTTGTCCTGTAGGTATTCATGTATATCATTTACGGAGACATCACGTGATACTTTTCCAACGAAAATGGCGGTTTTCTGGGTAATAACAGCAGCAGCGATCTTCGGTTTTCCTGGCCTCGTCATTCCATTGATAGTAGCATTTTTTGTATTAGTTATCTTGGCCTGGGTATTGAGAATCGGAAGATGCTTTGGACCGGTGTTGGTACTTCGGTTCGTGTTTACTTTTTTTATTTGCACACCATGTCTCTGGGTAGATTCGGCAGTCAGGGATATGTTTGGAGAGTTTGGTGTTTTAGTAGTTTTTGTAGTCTCTAGTGGCCTTGGGAGCTTGGCACGGATCTCACCAAGAGAGATCTTTAAGTTCTTAACTTCCTTTTCCAGAATCCTAATTTGTTGTTCCAAGTCTTTATGGGAAGTTTTATTAGGTTCGTTGAATGCGGCATGATCAGAAAAGAGATTATCGGTGGTTTGAATCTTTTCAGCTTGTTGGCATGGCTTTTCTGTCAGTAGTTTGACTAGGTCAACATTGGATTCCTTGATGACGTTCATGAAAGTTTCAAGCGTGTTTGAGATTTCTGCATAGTGTACTTTAAGTTGATTGTCAATTAAGTTAGAGATTTCGTTTCTCAGATCTAATACCAGTGCAGTATTTGATGAGGAATTGGCAGTGGAGTCCAAAGTAGGATTGCAGTCGATACACCAATAACGTATCATTCTTTTTTTTAGAGTAACAGCTCTCATTTCCGTAGAAGTTATTTTTGCAGATTGTTGGCACAAGCCGGTGTTGCAGTTGTCACATACAGCAAGGGTGTCTGTGTCAAATATGTCGCTACATTTCTTACAATGAGTATTATTAGGCATTTTTAGTTGGTGTCAGTGGTTATTTGAGAGATAGAATTAATTTCCTTTAAATAGTAAGTATATAAATCTTCTAAGTAAAAAATTTATTATAACCACCAAATAACCATATCAGGAGGGTACTTCACAAAGTATCAGCCGATGGATAAAGACAACTCTCGAGAAAAGTAGCATAGACACTAGTAAATTTTCAGCACATAGTACAGGACACGCTTCAGCTTCAGCTGCAAACAGGAAAGGGGTTAGTATCGATGCAATTCAAAGCACTGCGGGCTGGAGTAACAGTTCAAAATGTCTGCTAAATTTTATAATAGACCTGTTTATGATAAAAGTGCATTTGTAAAGGCAGTCGTTCAATCTTAGTTAAGAACTTAAAGTGTCAGCAAATGTAAATTATTAGTATATAGTTCATATTCGTGTTCTTTGTCTTATCTTGTTAGTAACGAATAAATATTTTCTTACATAATTATCTAAGTGTTGCTTAGTTGAGATTAATATTTCTAAGATCTCAAATAACTTTAAACATCTACCATATGATCTTGAGAACAAGGCGTGGAATATAATTATAAGATTAAACGAACTTACCTTAAGTGAAGTTCAATCTTAATTATATGTAAAGCCTTGTTCGAAGTGATCATACCCACCCTACCACTTATTCCTTGAACCCCATGATCACAATATTTGAGATCTATTTGCTTTAAAGAAATGAGTATTAGAGCTGCCAACTGTGCAGAGCAGGGATCGGGTGGTGGTAGATGGATGGTGTTTTTAACAGCTTTGAAATCCGTGACATCTGGCAAGAAACGGTGGTACTACCATATGATCACTTCGAACAAGGCGTTACATATAATTAAGATTGAACTTCACTTAAGGTAAGTTCTTTTATTCTTATAATTATTAAAGAAAAATGAAATGGTTTGTAATATTTGGGGCAGATACGATAAAAATGACGTTTCTACCCAACTAGCACCAAAGTGGCAGTAACTGAGATAGGAACTTCGTATGAGTAACCATTACATAATTGCCACTAAATTTACGACTTTGGTGTAAAAACAACTTCATTTGACAAGTCTACAGTCCCTGCCTCGTAGTTTCTGCCACTAATGATTACTTTATAGTTATGCAAATTCTACGTAGCTTTCGTGGTACATGGGAACGTGGTAGTTACTAGTGTGACGACTTTTGGGTTTTCAGAACTTGAAGGTGGTAAACTATAGTAGCAGCGACTAACTCGCATCACTAAAATGTGACTTCAAAGTTGCAATCACCTTCAAGTAGCTTTAATAGTTGCCGCGACGTTCTGGGGACCTTCACTATTTCTTTAAAGTAGTGGAACTTGTAAGTAATATTCATAGGTGTTTATGACGTTACTGCTACCTACAGAACTGTGTACGGCTACTACAAAGTGCACATCACCTCTGAAATTTACCATGAAGTTCCCATCTAGTTCCCAATGTTGACCATAGATAAAGTTAATGCAACAAACCTAACCTATATAATATGTTTGCCTAACCTAGACTAGAATTATATGCTGCTATATTCATGCTACGCAACATTTTATGTTCAAAATAAGACAACAAAATTATTTCATATTTCAACACAGTTTCATTACACCTACCTTTTCTTCTATGTTATCTATCATTGTAATAGTATATTATACCAACAAGGTTTATGTTTAAGTCGTTGATATATGGCTGCATACAAGTAAATTGCGACAGCTGATAGGTTTTCAATGTGAAGTTAGGTAAATGATAAACAGCAAAAGCTAGGAACGCGTTCAGTCTAGACCTCGACGTACGGCTAACACGTATGTTCCGAATCAATAGCGGGAGAAATGTAACCATAAGGTAGCAGCGGCAACTTTGAAGAGATAATTTGTGGTAGTCACAGCTTTGCTACCCCTTTAATAATGGAGTAGAGGTGGTGGGGGGTTTGAAAAATATTATAAATAATTTGAGATCTTGGCTTCTAGTACATACATCGAATTTCTAGTTTCGGTACTCTTACCAGCTCGCTTTAGTTATTTTGCCCTATTTACCCCTATATAAGCCCCAATAACTCTTCAACGGAATCATCTCAAAATATAATCTAGTTCCAGATGTCGTTATAAAACACGTGTACCATATTTCAACTGAATATCTCAATTTTATTTTATCAACCCCTTTAATAATGGAGTAGGGGGGGGGGGGGTTGAAAAATGTTATTAAAAAATCTGAGGCTTTGGGTTCTAGTACATACACCAACCCTTCAACGGAATCATCTCAAAATATAATCTAGTTCCAGATGTCGTTATAATACATACGTGTACCAAATTTCAAGTGAATTTCTCAATTTTATTTTACCAACCCCTTCAATAATGGAGCGGGGGGGGGGGATGAAAAATATTATAAAAAATTTTGAGGCCTTGGCTTGTAGTAGATACATCGAATTTCAAGTTTCTGTACTCTTAACCAGCTTGCCTTCCCCCTATT
This sequence comes from Stenurella melanura, assembly GCA_963583905.1. Classification (NCBI taxonomy): domain Eukaryota; kingdom Metazoa; phylum Arthropoda; class Insecta; order Coleoptera; family Cerambycidae; genus Stenurella; species Stenurella melanura. The sequence goes on along the minus strand of OY757312.1, from coordinate 70,173,606 downwards.
TACCCCCCAACCCTTCACCCGATATCTTCAAAAGACAATCCAGTTCCAGATCTCATTATAATATATACGTGTACAAACTTTTAAGTTAATATGTTAAACCATTCCGGAGAAAACGTGCGAACAAAAAAAGTTACAGACAGACAGACAGACCGACAGACAGACAGAATTTTTTTTCGCTCAAATTTAAAATCTCGACGTTTCATGACATTCTAAACCTATTTTAAGAAAAAAAAAATTTTTACATTTTTTTACGATTACTATACTTCCAATCCACTATGTGGATGTGGAAGTAATTACTTAAAAACATCTTGTTTGCCGAAAAATTGTTTCAGCTACATTATATATCACGAGTACTTTATATTTTTCGATTAAAAATAAATAATGCACACATCCTATTTCTCGATCACGTCAAGATTTTTCCCAATCTCCTCCTAATTAGAAGTTTCCCAGATTTTTAGCAATTTATTGAGGTTAGGCAAAAATAAGGGGGGGTATGTTCAGCTAAAAAATACATGACTTTTTTTTTGGTACATCAAGCTGGATTAAAGCTCTGCCCACTACACTAATATAGAATTGGATAGAACCATATAAAAATTATTTCAATATGTGCGGATACATAGCGAATACGGTATAATGCCTCCCGCAAAGAATAAATATTTCTACTGGGGCTGGTTGCAATCTAATAGTTTTGTATTACACATTTTGAAATTGTTCAATATATTTTGCAATAATGTATCTTTCTTTAAATGTACCTTTAAAAACCACCAGCAGCAGTTATTTGACATATTCTGATCTTTATCCTATAACCCGAGGGTCTAGACAAGAATGTCTTGTATACTAACATTAACAAAAATGGAAATATAGTATCACTTACTCGGCTAACGGTTAATAGCGGCCAATTAGATTCAGCTTGTTGTATAGGGGCAGGTGGTTTTAAGAATTTTGCATTAGGATCAACATCAGGTAATTTCTTTTCATCTCCAATTTGTTCTTTCAACTGTTCAGCCTCTTCTGCCATACCATGTGTAGCAGCAGTCAAATAAGCTAACGACAACTGATTCGACGATTTCAAAACCTTAACACGTTCCTGTAGATCTCCTATGAAAATGAAAATTGACATGAGTTTTATCATATTTAAATGTGGTAAAAATAATAACTTACCAAGCAGAAGTGCTCCATGATATTGTGAGGATCTAGCTTTACGAATCTCTGCAATCTTAGTCATTTTCCTAAGCTTCTCCAAATTCCCAGTGATTAGATACAAGAAAGATAACTTTTCGAAACTTTTGGTGCGTTGGTAACACATTTCAACAACTTGGTGATTCCCCTGCCAAAGCGCAGCTTGTGCAAGTTGATCCCAACAGGCTTTATCGTTCAGTGATTTAGCCGCTTCAAGGGCTATTTCGATGTTACCGCATTCTAAAGCCAAAGTGAAACGAGTTTTGTCATCTTTTACGAAATGCAACGCTACTTCAGGATAACCTTTTTGTTGCAAGTATGAGATTATCGACTGACCAACTAATCTAGAATTTCTGACCATGTACAATACTTCTTCATATTTATGATTAATCAGAGCAAGTTTAAACTTGTATTCGGTAGGGTCAACGGTCAATATTCGAGGTTTGCATTCACGATCTAAGCAGAATACTTGACTACCTTTGACTCTTGTAATGTAAATAGGAAGATCAAGAGTACGGATGATACCATGATCACTAAAAGAAGTTAATAAAATATCACACTGTACTAGTATTTTAATGGTATTTACCCATTTGACAATGTATATTTGATGTGGTTACTAGTCGTATAAATAAATACACCAGAGTCATCCCAGGCCCCTGACTTTACCCTAGTGTTTTCGTGTAATGAACATAATACATCCAATTTCCTGTTGCAGATGGTAACATTGTGTTTTGATAGAAGAGCAATGTAAGCCATATCAGTTGACCAAACGACATATCTGCATTTATTAATTTTCACTAAAAAATAAATAAATTGAATTTATATATTTCTCTACTTTTAGTATAGTATATACGATCAGAGTTGAGACGGCATAAATACGAAAACTCAGGATAAAATCGACATCTCCTTTATGTTGTCTACAGTCCACGTGGACTTGATCCGCCTTTCACATAGAAATGTGGGCGAAATTAGATGCCTAGCAAGTCTGATTCATCAACATAATGGAGAAGCCCACTTCACTCCGAGTTTTCGTTTTTATGCTGCCTCAACTGTGATCGTATATACTATACCAAACGTTTTAACCTCCGAAGGAAAAAAGGGTGGCTAAAGTATATTGTTTAAAAAACAAAAATATCTACATAAATAGATGCTTCATTGAAAAAATTGAGACTAAATTTGTTTTTACAGAAACGATATTTATAAAACTAAATAAAGGTTATAATTTTTTCCCTAGGATGAATAGTTTCTGTGTCAAAGTGAAAATGTGCTCTGATTTTATGAATCTACTCTTCTGCGGAAAGCTAAAAATTTCGTATACCCAACTTCATAAAAAATATCATACGTCCAAGTAAAACAAGCTTTTCTTAAAACGTACTGAAACAAAGAGAATAAATATTATGTGATTTGATTGGAGAAATGCGGATGACCCAATATTAAAATTAAAAATGAGTGAATCAAATAAATAACATTTTATCAATATTGATGGCCTAACCTAAAAGCTTGTCGCGAAATATACCTTAAAACATTCCTATTAAATATCTATGAATTTGTCAGTAGAAGGTAGGCATATATATATTCTTGTAAAGGAGAGTTTAAACTTTAAATTGAAAATAAAACAAAAGGTTAATGACGAAGGTGACATATTGAGAAATTTTTTTTTGGAAGTGGTGTGCCAAGTATGCCCCAAAAAAGGTAAACGAAACTAAGTTAATTATAAATAATTGATATTTCTATATAAATTGTATGAAGTAGAATTGAGCTATATAGAACACACTGGCATTTTCCTACTAACTGATTTAATTAAAAATAATTTTAAAAAAATCGAATTATATAGTATTTCTATAGTCAATTTGGAATATTATAAATTCAGCGTCTCTACCAGGGATGTCCATTGCTATGACTCTCTACAATGGTATAAAAGCAGGGAGCGCTGCGTTATCGACATAATTTATCCTTCGTATAAGACGTTGTCAAGCAGACATACAATTGCGTCGATGCGGACTGCTGGTAAACGATTCAAGGTGATATTCGGAATGGCCAGTTAATTCTAAAACAATAAAGTTTGTGAGGGACTACTTTCGTGGAACCGGGCAGTACCGTATGTTTTAAGTTGTTTGTGTTGTCTTTACTTCAAATAATTAGTATTAACTGTAATATTTGTTTCAAAAAATATTTTCAAAATGACTTTTTGGAGACCATTTGATACAGAAGAAAATTTACATAATGAACATGTTGAGGACGAGGCAACGCAGTTGATCGAATCGGGTTGGGAGTTTAAGAACCAAGATTTACATGTGCAAATGCAGCATCTATTTTTAAATATTTATAACTACTTAAAAAGAGAAAATAATGAAGTGACAGTTACTAATATTATAAAAAGAATGTTTGAATTAAGATTTCGATTTCTACTGTTGATCTTGTTATTAAAAAGGGGGTTGTTGTAGATCACACTGTTGAAAGAAAACTAAAAAATCAAAAATTTAGACTAATTTACGATGCTTCAAAAGATGTTATCCGAAGAACAGTTTATAATTTTAATCAAGAAAATCAAGTCCTACTTTAGAAATGATTTCGGATAAATTGCGCAAATACCCTGATTATAATTATCAATCTTTGGAAACCTTAAGAGGCATTTTATTAGTGTGCGGATTTAAATATAAAAAAAATAATAACTGTTTAATAATAATGGAATCACACCATATTGTGTAAATTCGAGAGGAAAACTTGCGTAAAATAAAAGAGTACCGCGAATCAAATAGGACAATATATCTTGACGAGATGTGATTTGATACACATGAAACTGTAAATTACAGCTCGGTAGACACGATTCAAAATTGCACCTTAAATGCCATGTTCAAGGGGAAAACGTGTTCTACATGCCGGAACTGAAAATAGGAACGTACTGCTCTTGTCAGCCAAAAATATAAGACAATCTTCTGCGGACTATCATGCAAACATGACCGCAGATTTGTTTGAAAAATGGTTCACTGAATAGCTGTTACCTAATATTCCCCAAAATTTCGTTATCATTATGGATAACGCTTCTTATCATTTGAGATTAAATAAAATACCAAATAATAATATGAAAAAGGAATATATAATAAAGCTTGAGATCTAAAAATATAAATATTCCTAGAAAAATTCCATTAAAAAAAGATTTATTGAAAATTATAGTCTGTCACCTCCATATTACTATATGTTTATTCTGATAGAATTGATTTGGGGCAGTGTAAAACACGAGTTGAGAAAATGCTATCAAAATCCGACTTTAAGCACTGTAATTCTAGATTAGATCATATACCATCAGAACCATGATATCCGATTTAGACAAAACCGACATATGGAAAAAATCCGTGAGTCACGTTATAAACAGTATCCTATTTTGCCGCCAGTGGAGCCTATTATTATTTAGCTAGAGAATGAATCTAGTAATGAGCTTACAGATGACTCCGTTACCATCTGATTTTTTTTTCAACGCTATGAGAATTGCTATTATTATTATTTTAACTTAGTTTAATAGAAGTTTTATTTTAATTGAGGTAAAATAACATAACTAATTCTCTTTTGTTTGAGATATGACGGCATTTTAATGAGAATCGTTTCATTTTATTTTTAAGGTTTTTAACAAGACTTAGATATCATAAGTATGTTATTAATGTTATCACTGTTATCAGGTTTGTTAAGTTTATTCTAACTTATTAACATTATATACCTTTCCCATTCCCATTCTGGCAAAAACTACTCCGTTGGTTTTTACTGGACGGTGACATTTTCTATATCAAGTTTTTCTAGTTCCCTACATAAAGTCAATGCAATTTTTACGTTCTGTAGAAAATGTCATTGACCAAGTGAATAAAATTTGTTAGTTTATGTAACAATATATAGGTATTACTAGATTATATCCCTTTATACAAACGAACAAAAATATACATATACCTACCTACCATTTTACCCTTTTCACTCATAATTTATTAGTAATTGCTAACGATTTTTAAAATATTGCAGGGCATGTATTGCACAGTGGGACAGAAAGTAGGTAAATAGCGACAAAAAGGCGGAAACTGAAATCCCTTTTGCGGATTATGTATTTTTATTTTCTAACTCTTAAAATGTGAATGCATTTGTATTTACAACAGTTTGTAGGAAAGGGACCTTCGTTTGCCTGGTAGGTTGACAGAAATTAGTGTGTAGTTCAGCGCGTGTGAGAACATATTATTTAGAAGATTTTAAAGTAAAAGTTAGGTGTATATTTGGACATTGAAAAGTGCAATATTTAACTGTTACAAATGGAGCATGGTATTACCAGTAAGTAAGCTTTTTTTTACTTGGATTGATAATTTAATCAGTGTGCTCAAAATACAATATATCGTTGATATAAAGTAAATGAAACAATCGTTGTTTGATTGTACCTAAGATGAACTTTGTGATGAAATATTTCAAAAAGTACATTTAGTAGCAATGTGTTTCTTTGCATAAATAAATTACAAAATCTTTTAGATTTCAAGCATAGGAGCGATATTTGCCAGAAATTGCCTAAACTTTTTTAATTCGAGTTTCAAATGCAACCTACTGTATGTACTTATGGAATATTTAACCAGACATAATTGGATCTCTATGGCTTAAATATCTGTTTTTTTTTCCAACAAATGGGCTACTAATTTCTATTTTTCTTAATCATTAAAAATTAGAAATATTGATTTAAATGCACATTTTTGAATTTTTCTTTATGCTCCACTTATACCGGGTGAGGCATTTAAGTTGACAAATGCGAATAACTTGAAAACGAAGAATTTTGGAGAAAATGTTTCAGACAAAAGTAACCATTTAAAAAGTGGGATCATTGGCTATATTTTTTAAGGTTCGGTGGAGGAATTCAAGGTTATCTGAAGGCCAACTTTGGTTTTTTAAATACAAACCCCCATTTTCTTTACAGATTCATATTCTGCTCACAAAAAATAAACAACTTCTAGAAAAAATGAGTTTTTAGTAGATGTACCCAAGGCAGGAGGAAGTGGTTCCTTACACAATGGAAATGCTGCGAGGCGTATCTTCAGAAATCCTTCTCTGACTTCTTAAATAACAGGAATAAGCACAGGGTTAATAGAAAGATTTTCCATCATTCTGCATACAATTTCAATGAAATTAACTCAGAATCCTTTGATGCTTATACACTTGACACTGCAAAATTAGTTATAAGTCTGTATAAGTGGTTTTACATGCCAATATCAGACCATAAAATTCTTATTCACGGCCACCAGATAATATCACATGCTCTCATTGCTATAGGACAATTATCTAATGAAGCTCTAGAAGAGAGGTTTAAGGATATTAAAAGATACAGAGCACATCATTCTATAAAAGTATCTCGTATGACCAATGCTCTCCTAATAACTTCAGATCTTCTGGTAGCAGGTTTAAGGAAACTTTCCGTAAAAACATCAAAATCATTACCAAAGGAGGTCCTGTCACTTTTACTTTCAGCCACTGCAGCTACACCTGGTATATCCCGAACAGAAAGAATATCATAGAGAAATTGAATCAGAAACTGAACCAGAAATTGAACAAGAAACAAGTTCTAGTGAGGAAGATTTTTAATAGTAAAAATTAATTTTTAATAAGTAAGTTATATCTCTGCGTTATTAAATCATTAATGATGTCTAAATAAAATATTACTATTATCCTGTTATTTTATTTAATGATAAACCCGACACTACTTTAGTACGATATCTCTGATTTTCTTTCATTATACCACTCTATTGTATTTGAAACTTAACTGTATTTAAAAAATATAATGATCCAAATATTAAAATAAAGGAAAAAAAAGTAAGTATCAATTATTTCTGCAATGCGGTTGGCCTCAGCCAATTCTATATTATAATTGGGTATCCAAGGATAATTTTGAGCTTATTTTGTTATAATACTTTAAGAAATATAATTTCTAAACAAAAGAAGCAAATCTAGAGCTTTACAATAATGCCTACATATTTTGTCGCACATTTTGGGTATTTGGTCCCACTGTGTATTGCCTTGAAAAGTAAGTTATGCACCTATGAATGGCTTGCGTTTGAGGTTATTTTATAAAGAAATCCATGCTCTTGTTTTTTATATCATTTTAAACTGATAGTGAATATGCTTTACTGCCATTTATTTGACCTTTTTTCTATATCTTCTGTTGAAATTCACAATAAAAATTTTAATAGTGTTGTTCAGTAGACTTTTGTGTCGTGGGAGCTTGGACTATAAACCATAGCATTTTAAAGTCAATTTAAAAAACTTCAGACCTACCTTGGGCCAGTGTTCGTTTCTGCTGAACATCAAACAAAGTAACATGTTCGGAATCACGTAACAACAGCATTCCCGTACCAGCATAGAAAACTTCATCACATGTAGGAGTTTGCACTTTCTTTGTTACTTCATTTTTCAAATTCTTTATAACCAACTGATGAGTTCTATCAAGAACTGCAAATCTATTTCGAGCTACCCAAAGTGCTGTAAGCCCAGAAGACCTTTTGCTTTCTGCCTCGGGAACATGGTCATCACGCTCTTGCTCTTTGGGGATCGTATACAAATCATACGTACTGTTGTCTAGATTTGAGGTTCGAGTAGAAAGTAATACTGCATTTTCGGCAGGATTGAAAGACATTCTGAATACAGGTACTTTTCCTCCACCTCTAATTTGAATTACGGGTACATCCTTTGACGTTGTGAAGTCTAATTTTCTTAGGAAACGTTCCTTAACGTAGTATAATAAATTTCCATGTACAGTGTATGCAGGACGTTCACGTTCTAATTTAAAAATTACCATTCCGGTATCATGACCTGCCGCGAATAAATTAAGACTTGGATGAGAGGTCATTACCCAAAACCTCTCATGCTCCCTTCGGAAAGTATGCAAACAGGTACGTTTTGTCATATCCCATACCCTTATACTTTTATCTTCACTATTCGAGAGTAACAATTCCTGCCTTGGATGGAAAAGAACACAAGATACGTTATTGTAATGACCTCTACAAGTATCAACTTCCCATGCTTTAGAATCATTCATTCTCCATAGCTTGATTTGTCGGTCATCAGCACCAGACACTATAAGCGGCAATGTAGGGTGGAATGTTGCCCAGTTTACTCCTCGATCATGACCTTCTAATACATGTTTTACCACCGCATCTGCTTGACCAAACAAGTCTGTTGCACCAGGATTCTTTAAATGTTCCTCTAATCCTGCAGGGCCAGGAGCAACATTTTTCTTCCTCAAACCTAAGGACATAAACTTATTAAAATTAATATTATTGATGCTGAATATAAAATGTAGACACTGAAAACAATTGATTGTCCAAAATCGCTAGATATGTAAAGTTTAACTTCGTAATGAGGAGGTCAACAATTTTAACTAATTCAAATCTAGTCTCAAACAACTTTTACTTGAGAAATGTTTATACTCGTACAATGAGTTTTAATCTGTATTTGTGTCATATTTGTTGTTTATTGTGTTTTATATTTACTACGTATTGTCCCACCTTGTATACTGAATTATACACATTTATTGACGTTCACATCTATATTGTAACAGCCTAAATGATTATATATAAATAAATAAATAAATAAATAAATAAATGGTTGCATCTGCTAGAATTAAATTAGTTATGTTTATAATCAGATATAATCACTGGCATGTTATGGTTAATGAAAACTAATGGGAACTGAAAAAAAATATTAAACAAAAAATTCCTAACTTTTGATTTCAAATATACATAAATAAGAACAAAAATTAATATGTAGGTTTGTGATGAAATATGCTAGGCATAGTGTTATCTTTCTTGTACAAAAATGCACCATGTCGTCGCTTATGTGACATAGTGCTGGAATCTCAATTTGATAATACTAAAGTCCTAGAACACTATGAACGTGAGATCAAAAGAAATCCAACTTCAATGTGTCTTTAGAGTTCTATGACTTAGTGTATGTTGAAAAAATTGTGATTCACTAATCTTCAGTTTGAAGTATGCCACTGTCAGATAAACGATAGTGTGGAGTAAAAATATGTTGAAAATTGGCATAAAATGACAGTTATTCGTGAAAACGTTGAAAGAAATCACATGTCTGAGTGTTAACGAGGTTGTTACCCTGGTAATTTTCCTACATTCTGGTTTTTGAATCATTTCCATGCAATAAATATATAATGACAGAGTTAGAGCCAAGAAAATATCATTCTAGAAAAGTATTAGTTTTTGTATTAATAAAATGACGTTTAAAACCGATCTTTATCAAATTTTAAGAAAAATACTTTTATAATCTATGAGCTAGGTGACTCTTCCAGTATGTCATAGTTTTATGCTCTATGAGATATTTTTACCATCAGATGGATGATAATGATTCACAAAATAGATTTCTAGTAGGGCACCTTCTCTCAAGTGTCACACAATCACTGTTTAAACATAAATGGAATTGTGTCATCTTTACAAGGCTCATTTTTTATACACATATACTTTTTTTTTCTCACTTATTAAACGTCGGCCTATTTCCACTACTGAGGCCTATAACCGATGCCAAGAGACGAGCTACCCCCAAACTGAAAATTATGCCGAACCTTTTCTCTATCGAAGTGTAGAGATATTTTAATTGCCTGACATTTAATAGACAAGCGACGGACTGCTGTACATCCTCTCCGAAGGATGATATATCTGCTATGTAACCTCCACCTAAAGTTACATACCTTCTACGCATGCTCTGATATACAAGTCCTTAGAAGATGGAGCGAGAACGCTGTGTTTCCCTGGACTGGTTCACCCATCCAGTATAGGGCAGACGTATCTATGCTCGCTCCACATATAGTTTTATTGCCTAATATACATAGAAAATAATATCGCCAGAAAGTATACATCATTAGGAAACGCAACTAGAAACCTCAAAGTTTTTTTCAGGTGGAGATATTTATATGAACATCCTAAAAACAGAAATGTATCCCCGGAATAAAAATTCTGTTAGTTTAACTATTCTGAAAAAAGAATGTTTCCAAATTTTGAATACATTTTCATTATCATCGTATATTTTTTAAAAATATAGTCATAAAATTGTAGTAAAGCAGATAACTCTAGACGAAACCATAGTATAGTAAACAGAATACAGAACAATAAATAAGGACGAGAATTGCTAATGTAACTAAGTATGCTCCTGAAAACTAATACAACTTAAATATTCATTTATGGAATAAAAGCTGTGACTGATTAAAGTGGCTCGAACTGTGCTCTTAAAGAGGTGATCGCTATTTATACTTTTTATGTTTTTAGGGAGTTTATTATATAGCTTGATGGACATGATATAGGGGCCATTTGCTACTACTGACAGTTTGTGTTGAGGAATCGTCACATTTTGACTGATCATTAAATCATGATCAGTAAAATGATCCCTGGGAGTAAAGTTGTCATAATGAGACTTTTACATAGGACACACATCTGAGCAGGGTGGCCACTTAAAATTGCTCCTCAAGTTCCCTGACTTTTCCCTGATTTCCCTGACTAATACACTTCAGTTTTCCCTGACTAATTTTTATAACCAGGGCCGTGGAACATTATCTGATAAGCGAGGGGGAGAAATAGCTTGAGGAGTGGAGGGCGCAAAATGGGTTAAAAGAAAATTTATACACCGGATCTCCTCAAACGAGCCCTGGAGGAATCACCCTCTTATTCCCCCTTTCGCCGGTTCTGCCAAAAATTAATTTCAACTGATTTTTACATTTTATTAATAAAGATTGTGATTGAACATAAAAATTAACAAAGCAAATTAGGTACTTTGAAAAAAAAAACAAATGAGATAAATATAAATTCTATAAACATTAGAGTGGTCCTTAGATGTAGAGATTTTTTTTTAATTCGGTTCCCCCATCTGCTCATTGTATTATTATAAAGTAAGAAAACAAAATCACTAAAATTTTTAAGTGGCTAGCTCAACCCCTCCCAGTGCCTCTAAAGGGGAAAATTTTGACGAAATTCAGAATTCTAAAAAAAGCAAAAAATGTGTAGAATAATATTTACTCCCCAATTAATGATCAATAAAAATGGTTTAATGCATTTTTGTTGTAAAATATATCAATTCGTAAAATATTGCATAAAGATCCAATTTTTTCATTAAAGGAATTTTCACTTCATTTATAAAAATACACAAAAATGCATCTTGGATAATTTTTAGGGATTAAAATGAATAAAGAAACTGAATATTAGGGATTTTATGAAAACTTACCCCTTTACAGGCACGGTAAGGGGTCTAGCTAGACACCCTAAACTTGGTGTAATTTTTTATGTTACAATAAACTGAACGGATGGGACAATCAGATTTTAGGTTAAAAAAATGAAAACCCCCCTAATAAACATATACAGGCTGTCCATTTTATCAGGGAGCTCGAAAATATCTCAGTTAATAGGTATGTGCAAAAAAATTGTGCCGATTTTTATAAGCTACAAAATGATTTAAAGACATTTGAAATCCATGGCCTACTTTAAGAGTTATGGCGGGAAATATCGAAAAAGTGTTTTGTTTTATCTTAATTTTTTGCAAAACCGCTGCATTTTGAGATTTACCCTTTAGGGTGTCAAAACAGCTTTTGGAAGGGGCGGGAGATGACGGTATCAAATAAAGTATTTTCCTCCCTTTCTATAAATATAAAAACATTTTTAAACCAATTTTTTTTTTTTTAACTAGCATCATACTCGCCGTGGAGGAGTATGATTAAACAAAATGGTTAAAAAATTCAGTAAGTTCTTATGGGAAGTGGCCCTCGGTGAAATTCACTGGAATCAATGTATGTTATTCCTCTTAACCACCTGATCAAAAGTTCTCATGATCGGAAAATGTACAGTTTTTCAGATATCGGGGGTACAAAATCGACTTTGCAACCCCCGATATCTAGGAAACTGTGTATATTCTGACCTTGAAATTAATTGGTTTAAAAAATGTTTTTATAATTACTTGCTTAGTTGCAATGAATAACTATGAATGGCATGTGACATATCGCTGAAAAGAGAGGAAAATACTCTATTTAATGCCGCCATTTCCCGCCCATTTAAAAAAAAATTATAATTAGAAAAAGAAAAAATTTCAAAAGGCGATTTTCAAAAAATTTAAATATAATCTCGTTGAAATACTCTGTTTTGCAAAAATATGTCGCCTTAGAATTTTCATCGTATTTCCTCAAATAACGGAGATATTTTGCTTAGACATATTACTTATTTTCGATATTTTCCGCCATAATTCTTAAAGTAAGTGACGGATTTCAAATGTCTTTTAACTATTTTGTGGCTTCTAAAAATCGGCATGATTTTCGTAGAAAAAAATTTCTTTGCACGACCGATATTAAGTGAGATATTCTCGAGAGGCTGTATGTTACCTAGTTGTGTAACTTTTCAGAGAAAACAACTTTTGCCGACTTGCATAAAATTCACAATGAATAAAACATTTTTAGCTGCAAGCAAGAATAAAAATATATTAAAATAAATGCGTTTTTCCTTGACTATTTCTTAAAATTCTTAAAATTCCATGACTTTCCCCTGATTTCCCTGACCAACATGAAAATCCCTGACTTTTCCCGGTTTTCCAGAAAAGTGGTCCTATGTAAAGGGATGGTATTGTTAAAATATCGAGTTCTTTAAATAGAGTTCTGTAGGAAAGACGTAGATTTTTAAATGTCATAGTACGTAGAATCTCTTACTAACAAGTTGATGTCAAGCTGCTTTGTAGAGAATACCATTAGGTTGGTTTTTAAATTATTTAAAGCTAAGTCGTTAGTCGAGCAATAATTCTCCATCAGGGAAACTGTGGTATTTGTTTTTGTAGATAATATATTGATGTTACTGTCACTGTCAGCAGTAACTGCATCATCTGCAAATAGGAAAATAAATGCGTCGTGCAAAGAGGGGACAACATCATTGAAAAATACAATAAATAATAAGAGGCCCAACACACTCCCTTGGGGAACCCCGTAGCCACCTGGTGTCTGAGTCTAGAAACATAGTTTTTTCCATTTTGGCCCAAAATTTATTTTTGTTGCCGATCTACTAAATAAGTTTTTAACCAAGTTAGAGCAGGCCCTCTAACACCGTTAAAGAAGGTACCACATATTAAATGTACGGGAATGTTGTTCGCTTGGTTGAGTTTCTATCTCATCTCCGATGTTTTGTATTATTGTCATTTTTAGTTTTAATAACTTGTCATAAATGAAGAAATTATGCTTCCCAAGACTACATTGCCATTAGAGCAATTTGCACATCCATATAAAAATAAAAAAATATGCTTTCTGAGCGTAATTAATTTTACTGTCATATTTCAAAGGTTATAATTCGTTAAAAGTTCTATCTCCTTTTTGTTGCCTTAATATGCCCCCTTAAAATGAAAATATGCTTCCCAAAACAAAATGATCGTTATAAGAGATTCAGTACCTACTAAGTACGAGAGTAAATTTTGTTTAATGATCACTGCGGGAAGCATATTGATTTGTTAATGGAATATTTGTTAACGTAATAAAAAAGAGACAGAACATTTTTACCATTGAGATACTAGTACTCAGAAATCGCATTACTTTTGTGGGATGTGGTACTTTCTTCCACAAATAAAATATTTTAAGTCATTTTGTTGTTAAGGGGACTTATATTACTGTGTAAACACTCTTGTGTATCTGACATTAATAAATGATTTTATTCTATTCTATTAGGGTAAGAGACGGACCTTTAACCTGCGAGATACCTATGAATAATATTACTATGCATAAAATCATAAATTTGTTTGCTTTTTTCATGTAAAAATTTTTATGTCGGGGTTAGATTATTGGTTACAATGTTTTGTTCAAGAGACTCAGAACCAGAGCTCGGGAATTTTATCTTAGTGGCATGAAAGTCAGAGTTGGCTCTGCCAGTGCAGAAAGATTTTTATGCAAGTATTTATTTATTTATTTATTTATTTCATCATCACATATTTGATATACATTGCATATATATATGAACGTCACAACATACAAAAATTTTAAAAAATTGTTAAAACATACAAAATTCGGATAAAATAGTTAAAAATTACAACTAATTAAAATCCTAACCTAACACTAATGTCACTGATTGTGCTGTGAGGCAATTTAGCATCACCGCGGCTCGTGATTCATGTACTCTTCAACTGAGTAGAAACAATTTACAGCTAGAAAATTTTTCAAACAAGAAGTAAATTTATTTATAGAATTTATAGTTTTGATATGTGGTGGCAATTTGTTGTACATTTTAATACCAGCATGATATGGAGATCTTTTATATAAAGTAGTGTTGTAATTGGTTATTTTTAATAAATGCCCTTGCCTTGTGTTATATGGGTGAGTATCTGAGTTTGTTTCAAAGTTTCTTAAGTTCTTCTTTACAAATTTAATAGTGCTTAAGATATATATACTATGGATGGTCAAAATGTTATTTTTTTTAAAATAAGGTTTACACGATTCTCTGGGCGCTATGTCAAATAATAATCTGATGAGTCTCTTCTGCAGGATGAACACACGGTTTATGTTTGAGGCAACACCCCACGACACGATATTGTATGACAAATGTGAGTAAGCAAATGCATAATAAACATTTGTCAGAGATTTAATGTTAAGAACACTCTTCAACTGCCTTAGCGCATAGTACGCATAATTTATTTTTTTACAAATGTGTTTAATTTGGTGATCCCAACATAGCTTACTGTCTATCATTGTCCCCAGAAATTTAACTGATTCTGAGAAGTTCTCAGTAGGTAGTATTTTAATTAAGTCCTCCGAAGGCAATCTTCGTTGTGAAAAATATATACATTCCATTTTACCAATATTCAAGATAAGGGTATTGTCATGACACCATTTTTGATAAACTTGTAATATTCTGTTTGTCTTATTTTGGAGTTCTATAGGATCACGTGCTGAAAGCAGCATGGAAGTATCGTCTGCAAACATTACAACTAATCCTTCTTGCAGAATTGCAGGAAGATCGTTGACAAATAATAGGAATATTAATGGTCCTAGCACCGAGCCCTGGGGAACCCCTTGGTTAATATCGTAACTTTCAGACGTATAGCCATATATTTTTACATGCAATTTTCTAAAATTATTTCACAAGCAAATTTCAGGGCTGTAGCTGATATACCATCTACACCTGTAGCAGGTTTATTTTTTAGTTTTCTTATGATGTCAATAACTTCTTCCGGTGTTGTAGGTTGTAAGAATAATGTGTGCTCAATAGAAGGGCAGCCAATGCAGTATGACACAATATATCTTACCTTGTACTTTTTTTAGGGAATTTCGTAATATCCAAAGTTAATATATGATCAGTTTATTATAATGACTCAAGCGAAGAGGAGGTATTGGGGATGTAACACTGAACTAACATTATCTAATTTCGACCATGTATGTTACATCCCCCTATCACTTCCACTAAATGTAAATTAAAATTATGTTGACTGTCACTATCAGTAGAGCCATTAGCACCCATATGCTTTTGTGAGGAAATATGCCTATTAACAATTGTTTTAGATGTTTGTTGAAACTACTACAATAAAGATCTGTTCCATCAAACTCCAGTTCTGGAAAATTTCGAATCCACTTACTGCAGCCTGAGAAGCACTAGACATGTATGCATACCGCCTACTCTGTATAATTTCACTACAGGTTACAGATACATATGTACATACATATGGCTAGAATTTCACTACGAAACTGCGTAACTGCGATGTCGGATGGCCTACCCTTTCCCTTTATTAAATGTTGATGTAAATGCCAAGGATTGCCACAGTATATCTAGGTAAAAAGAGATTTTGTCAAAGCAATGTTTCACAATTCTGCGGCGTCTTCCAATTAAAGGAGATAATAAAACCACATTAGTAAAAAACATATAATAAAACTACCGCTATATACTGTAATCTAATGTTGACACTCGGTCAGGATCGAATGCAACATTTTAAAATGAAATGAAATTCACTTTATCACGATACATGGCAGTTTTATGCCATTAATCCTTATGAAAAATGTTTTATGTTGCCAGCAATTAATTGGGTCTTTATATTTAATTATTATGAAAATAAACAAAACAAACATTTCACACATATTAAAGAGAATAGGAAAATATGTGTTTGATTCAGAATTGTCTTTTTATTTTCTAGATATGTATTACATGTTTTTGTAAGAATCATTACTGTTTTTAGGTTAAATTTATCAAAAATACATTGTATTTGGCAATAATGAATATTTCACCACTTCGTCGTTTTTCTGATTGTTTCGGAGTGTTTGCAATATAACATTTTGTCCATATGAGAGCCATCTCTGGCGCCGAAATAAAATTCTCGAGCCTTGGTGATGTAGCAATACTTTTCTAACCCATCTAGTGACTATGGTACACTTTTGTATGAGATACACTATAATATTCTTATTGTAATAAATGCAGTATGCTAAATACCCAAACTAACATTTTCCAGTAACTATGAAAGCAGAAATAAAATACATTGGTATTAAATAAATGAAGTAAGTACTTTTTTGTATTTCAATATTAGTGTAGGCGAATTAGACGAAACACGACCTAAACTTGAAAAAGTTTACCGAATGAATGGATTTTCACGAAACTTTCTGAATTCTGTACATATTGATGCCTAGATCAAACTCCGCAAAAAAAATTTGCCGCTATGGCCCCGCAATTTTTTTAAACAATGATTTTATTGCTAATTTGTGAACTACCAAAATTGAGGTAAATTTAAAAAACAAAATGTAATTTTAGATAATCTGATGAAAAATAACAACTTTTTACTCTTGTAAAAATTTCGAGAAAATGCGTATTTTCCGAGATATGACGGTTCGAATTTTTCCAGAAGGGGGAAGGGGGAATAAAAAGTTACGAGAATAAATCCACAAAAATTCTAGTGAATGTATTATTAAAATGCAAAACTTTTTTTCTTTTATGACTTTTTCCTTAAGGAGGTTGAGGTGTTAGACGAAAATAATGATATCTGTTCAATCCATCTTGCAAACATTTAATCTTTATTATTGAGCTCGTTCGTTAAGTAAAACTA
Source organism: Stenurella melanura (assembly GCA_963583905.1). NCBI lineage: Eukaryota > Metazoa > Arthropoda > Insecta > Coleoptera > Cerambycidae > Stenurella > Stenurella melanura. Next base: position 70,156,380 of record OY757312.1, on the reverse strand, counting down.
CGTTAACACATGTGACACAATCTATGCGTCCACCCCTACGATGTTGGGGTAGGCTCGCACCACTTATGCTTAAGTTAAGTAGTTTTAGTAAGAGAAGAGTCTAGCCACAGCAATCATACAGTTCAGTCGTTAATATTTTTGTAAGCTTTTGTTAATTGTTAAATAAATCATTATAAAATACAGTCCACTAATTTTATCATAAATTAAATATTCCTCACAAGGAGAAATTCATAGACACACTAAACATTGGTCCATGATTCGAGTCGGATTAAAATCACGTGAAGTACATAGTGTATAAACAAAAGTGTCGAGTGAAAAGTGATTATTGTTTGTGGTTAGAACAGTTAAAAAACAAAAGTGGTAGTTGTATACAGCACACAAGTAACAACAAAGACAAGCCAGGTTGTTTTTTAACCAAACATTTTATGTTATCAAGTGAAAAACATTTTACGTGAAAGTGCACACAGCATACATTCACACAGAAAATAACAAAGAACGCTTTGGAAACTATCTCGTGCATCGAGATATACAGCGATCCTCTGGGGCACACATCGCAGTAACGGCAACAAGCAGGTAGTTGTGGTTAGAAGCGAACACGGAGCATCGTAGTGGCTCGCAGCAGAAGACAGCGGTTTCGAGGAGCTGGAGATTGGTAAGCGTTGAGGCGTGAGAGGCAAGGCGGGCGGAGTTTCACATAGCACACGCGGCAGCTCCAGTGCTGGCCAGGTAAACATCACATAATACAGAAAGCATTGCACAGGGACGGCTCGAGGTAACTAAATACGTATCTTGGATTATCTAGTAAGTGAATCTCATTCCTTTATTTTTCCTTTCTTCCTATTTGAAAATTGAGATGGAAGCACTAAAGTATAAACGTAGTGCGATCAAATCAAAGTTAACACGATTTACAAATTATTTATCACAATATAATGAACAATCAAGTCTTAATGATTTAAAATTGAGAAGGTCTAAATTGGAAAATTTGCTTGAAGAATATGATGACATAAGAATGAATTTAGAAATAGATCACGGTGAAATTGACGAAGAAGACGTAGGAGTTTTTGAAGTAAATTATTATGATGTAATGGGGAAAGCCGATGCATTAATAGAAAAATATTCACAAAAGGTTATGTCTTGTAGTCAGCCAACAAGCGAAACGGCATTCGATTTTAAATCACAAGTAAAACTTCCACCAATCAATATTCCAACCTTTGATGGGTCATATGATAAATGGAGTAGTTATTATGATTTATTTCAGTCGGCAATTGATAAAAATATTACACTTGATGCTATGCAAAAGCTTCATTACCTCAAATTGGGACTAAAGGGAGAGGCATTAGAAATCATTCAGGATATGGAAACATCAGACAACAATTATCCAGTAGCATTACAGCTTCTGAAAGATAGATTTGAGGATAAAAGATCCATAACATTAAATCACATAAAGGCATTATTTGAACTTCCACAAATTCCGAAAGAAAATTATTCAAATATGAGACAATTTTTGGATTCATTTCAAAAGCATGTTAGGTCACTAAAGGCTATGAAACACACGGATGAAATTTTATTGGAGCTCTTCTTGCTTGTATTACTGTCATCCAAGCTTGATAAAACATCATCAAGAGAGTGGGAAGTTAAGGTTTTTGCAAAAAAGGAGTTGTCAACATATTCGGAATTTTGTCAGTTTCTACAACAAAAATGCAGTTTTTTAAATTCGTTAGAAAGAAATATAAATCAGCATTCACAATCACAGCATACTTATAAAAACTCAAATTTTAATAAACCCAGCTCAGGGTACAATTCACAAAAATCACAACCATTGACATATGTTGCGACACAAAATTCACAAAATGGTTGTTCCATATGTAAACAAAAGCATAGATTTTATACATGTGAAAAATTTTTAGGTTTGTCCACACAGGACCGTATTAAAGAGGCAAAGCGATTAAAACTCTGTTTAAATTGTCTGACGGCGGATCATGTTGTAACTCAGTGCAAATCAGGGCCTTGTAAGAAATGCTCCAGAAAGCACAATACATTGTTACATTTAGATACTATCGAATCACATTCATCCACAACACAATTTAATGCCGAGCAACCAAGCAGTTCGAACTTGGATTCGACTGCCCATTCTTCAAATGTACACACTTCATGTCTGCCAAACAACACATATTCACACATTTTGTTGGCAACTGCCGTTGTACATGTTTTCAATAACAAAGGAGAACGATTCACATGTCGGGTACTCCTAGATTCGGGTTCACAATCTCATTTTAGTACATCAGAAACGTGTAGGGTATTGGGTTTGAAACCAAAACAAGAGCAAATTATCAAAGGCATTAGCAACAGTCCAACACGTGTTACTGAATCGGTGGAACTCACAATTCATTCACGATTCAACAATTATCACACAAACTTAAAATTTCTTGTCATTTCAAAAGTAACAGATAATTTACCTGTTGTTAATGTAAATATCGCACAATTACAGATTCCACAAAATCTTAATTTGGCCGATCCAGAATTTAATATATCTCATAAAATTGATATGTTGATTGGGGCAGAAGTTTATTTAAATTTACTTTGCATAGGCCAGATACAGTTGGATAAAGGTGGACCTACTATGCAAAAAACTTTGTTAGGTTGGATGATAGCAGGTAAATTTCATAATCAATACAACATAAATTCACAAATGTCAAATGTTGCAATATGTAACTTAAGCATTGATGAGAAGTTAAGCAACCAAATTAAGAGTTTTTGGGAACTAGAAAATATCTGTCCCAAATCAGTCATGTCAAAAGAAGAAAATGAGTGCGAGAATCATTTTATAAACACTTTTTCTCGAAAGATTGATGGTAGATTTTGTGTAAAATTGCCATTCAAGGAAAATAAACATCTTTTAACACATTCCAAAGATACTGCGCTAAAACGGTTTCATTCGTTAGAGCGACGATTTCACAAGGACGCTCAGCTAAGAAACCAATATATGCATTTCATGAATGAGTATTTAACACTAAATCATATGCAAGAAGTACTTGTGGACGACGATTCTGGTTACTATTTACCACATCATGCGGTTTGCAAGAAAGAAAGTTTGACGACCAAACTCCGTGTTGTTTTTGATGCTTCGGCGCGCACAGCTTCTGGAGTATCTCTGAACGATACCCTGATGAAAGGTCCTCTCATTCAAAAGGAATTATTTGAAATAATAATTTGTTTTAGATTTCATAATGTTGCTATCACAGCGGACATACAAAAAATGTACCGTCAGGTGCAAGTCCACCAAAATGATATTAAATTTCACAAACTTTTATGGCGTAACAGCCCTGATGACAAAATTAAAACTTACACACTTTCTACCGTTACTTATGGAACTACATCGGCTCCTTTCTTGGCAGTACGGTGCTTAAAGCAATTAGCGTTAGAAAACATGTCAAATTATCCTTATGCTGCCGAAACTATTTTGAACAATTTTTATGTTGACGACCTCCTTACGGGCGCACAAACCGAAGAGGAGGCTGTTAAGCTTCACAAAGAAATTACCCAAATTTTAAAGAGTGGTTGTTTCGAGCTACATAAATGGCGCACAAATTCTCAAAATGTTTTTTCCCTCCCACAGCCTGACATTGAAAATTACCTGATGCCACACGATAAATCGGAAACTGCGAAAACTCTTGGTCTGATATGGAACTCTAATGAAGACGTTTTTAAATTTTATATAAATATTTCACAACAATCGAGGTACACTAAACGAACAGTACTATCAAGCATTGCCCAAATCTTCGACCCATTGGGTCTCTTGGGGCCAGTGATCACATTAGCCAAATTAGTCATGCAACGACTTTGGCAGCTCTCATTAGGCTGGGATGAATCACTACCGGCTTCAGAACACATTAAATGGTCACATTTGCAAACTCAGTTGCCGATATTAAATTCTCTCGCTATACCTCGAAGAGTAACTTTCTTTAACACATTCACAGAGCTTCAACTGCACGGCTTCTGCGACGCCAGCGAGAAGGCCTATGGGGCCTGTGTATATATTAGAACCACTGACCAGTCAGGCAACCATGGCATACATCTTCTCTGCTCCAAAGGAAGAGTTGCCCCATTAAAATCAATCTCACTGCCCAGACTAGAGCTATGCGCAGCTCTGTTGCTATCACAACTGATTGCTAAATTAAAATCATGCTTGAATAAACCCGTTGATGCCTGTCATTTATGGACCGATTCGACCATCGTCTTGTGGTGGCTGTCATCAGCACCAAACACATGGAAGACATTCGTTGCAAACAGGGTGGCAGAAATTCAGACCAATACAAATCAGTCTGAATGGCACCATGTAAGAACCACCGATAATCCGGCAGATGCCATCTCAAGAGGACTGTTACCGGAGGAACTACTCACACATGAATTATGGTGGAACGGACCTAAGTGGCTTAGGCAAGAGTCCAGAATTTGGCCATCAACTCACATAGAACCAGTAGACGTTGAGACAGGTGCAACAGAGAAAAGAAAAACTGAAGAAAGTAGCTGCTTCACACAAATAAAAATCACAAATATCAATGAAATCATTGACCGATTCTCCACATATGGCAAATTAATACGCACAATAGCATATTGCATTCGACTTAAAAATAAATGTCAAAGAAAAACCCTCGGGAAATCTTACAGCTACAGAAATTCGCGATGCAACAATCAGTATACTAAGATTAGTACAAGCACAAGAGTTCTCAGAAGAGATAGAGTCATTGAAACAAAATGGAGTTGTCAACAGTAAAAGCAAGCTTCTAACACTATCTGCATTTCTAGACGAGCAGGAATTAATTAGAGTTGGTGGGAGAATACAAAGGGCTAAAGTTACATTCGACCAGAAGCACCCTATAGTTCTGCCACACTCTCATAATTTAACTGTACTGATCATTCGTAATGAACACATAACACTGTTGCACGCTGGACCCCAATTAGTTCTTGCATCCTTACGAACTAAGTACTGGCCACTGTCAGGTCGGGATGCTGTCAGAAAGGTAACTCGAAAATGCATCACATGCTTCAAACATAAACCTATTGGAAGGTATCCGTTAATGGGAAATTTGCCCGATCACAGAGTTAACCATTACAGACCATTTTTAAATGTTGGAGTTGTAATGAAGCATCCTAAAGTCATACCTCATTACTAAGAAGTTTCAGTGTAGTGCCGTGTGCACATTTGCCACACGACGGCGATTCATACTCGATATACTAAATTTGCACACCGCCCGACTCCGACCGTCTCAAAAAGGAGGGATAGTTTCGTGTATAAAAGCCCAGCCGCGGATCGAGAAGAGCACTGGGTACATCTCTCCGTAAACTGCCGATGGCGCGCTGAGCCGAAGACACTTTGCTGATTTATGCACCAAGTGACGTGACTCTCCGGAGCGAATATATCTTGACCTAGAAAAGTTCTACGGCGCGTTGAACCGAAGAACGGACCTTGTGCCAAATGTTATTTAGTCCAGCGATGTCCCGTCGTCCCGACGAAACCGACACGGAGCAAATATAAATTAACAGAGGAGTGACCCGGCGAGTTGAGCCGATAGCTTGCTCGGGTTGACGGTTATTAGCCCGCCGCCGTTTCCGCCGCCAAAACCCCTACTCGTCGCATCACTGCATTACACTCTCGTCGTCTCTCTCATTCATACGATTTAAATGTCACCTGATTACCAATAACCGTAAAAGATACGGACCTGAAAACCGATAACCTGTAACTATTGTATATTATGTAAACCTGCATATTTTACCTGTTGGAGATAATAAAATTGTTAATTTTGATTGGGTTGTCTTATTAAACTAATCTGGATCCTGAACTAATCTCCGACTCCAGCTACCCAGAGCAAAACACCGTTACATAATTTGGCGCCCGAGCAGATTTTAAGACATTAGTTCATTCCGGATAACCCAAAAGGTGACATTTACAAACGAGAGATAGACAAATAGAAAGAGTGTAACATAATTTAACACCCGAAACAGATTTTAAAAGGTAGATTTACTCCAGACAACCCAAAAGGATACATTTATACTAAGAGAGAGATATTAAAATATTTAGAGGGAGACACAAAATATTCCAAGCCATAGAAATGAGTTTGTCAGACACAGATGGTGCTTACGGACTAGAAGTCGCAGATACCACAGTAGGATGGATATATAAATTAAAGAAAGATGAACTGCAAGTAGAATTATCCAAGTAAATATCAAAATAAATTTCACTACTGAACAGAAGTTATACCGAATATACTCAAATTTAAAACCAGGATACCAGAATACCAGAATACCAGAATACCAGAATACCAGAATACCATCGTCGCCGCCGAGGTTAGACATGCCATCCCTGCTGCCGTCCCCGAGGTGTCCCTCAACCTCCAGAGCTGAGCCGTCCCCCTCACCGCCAGTCAAATATGTGCCGTCCCCGATACCGTCCCCTGGGCTACAAATGATGTCTCCACTGTCCAGGTCAATGGAAGTGAAGTTCAGGGAGTTATTTGGAGAAAGCCCCAGCCCTCCAAAACCACCGACCCCAGGTAGGTCAATTCCCTGCCTTAGGGCCTTGTTTCAGGTAGAGGACTCTAAAATACCAAAACGGAGACGGAAGTTCAGACACCGCAGCAGCGACGGAACAACCACCCGCATTCCGGGAATCACCGCCCTGACCGTCATCAACCCCTGTACGCCAACACCCATGCCGCAGACGTCCGCTAACGCAACCCCACGAGTGCGCGGGAACGTCTAAGTGCGCGGCAAACGAGTGAGCGAAAAACTTATTAAACGGAATTTGTTATGTTATGTTATTTTCCGATGTGTAAATTTTGTTAATTATGCTTTAGAATCCATTTGTTTTACCTTTTATACCAATGTTTTCTTACGATTTATTTCGATTTATGCCATACCTAGTTTAGTTATTTTTTTTGCATAGTACATTTTATTTTCCCTGTTATCTCTACCGTTGTTTTACTGATAGATTGCTGTTGACAAAACTTCAAATTTTATATTCACATGTTTATACAGGGTGTCTACGGAAATTTTTACCATGTTTTCGTTAGTAGGATAAAAATGTATAATAGGTTAGGATTTGTTTTAAAATGTTTAAAAATTGTATATTCACATGTTTATACAGGGTGTTTACGAAATCTTACCATGTTTTCGTTAGTTGGATAAAAATGTTTAATAGGTTAGAGTTGTTTTGAAATGTTTAAAAATTGTTCCTGATGTCAATTTTTTTCACCCGACGAACGAGGGGAGTGTAATGAAGCATCCTAAAGTCATACCTCATTACTAAGAAGTTTCAGTGTAGTGCCGTGTGCACATTTGCCACACGACGGCGATTCATACTCGATATACTAAATTTGCACACCGCCCGACTCCGACCGTCTCAAAAAGGAGGGATAGTTTCGTGTATAAAAGCCCAGCCGCGGATCGAGAAGAGCACTGGGTACATCTCTCCGTAAACTGCCGATGGCGCGCTGAGCCGAAGACACTTTGCTGATTTATGCACCAAGTGACGTGACTCTCCGGAGCGAATATATCTTGACCTAGAAAAGTTCTACGGCGCGTTGAACCGAAGAACGGACCTTGTGCCAAATGTTATTTAGTCCAGCGATGTCCCGTCGTCCCGACGAAACCGACACGGAGCAAATATAAATTAACAGAGGAGTGACCCGGCGAGTTGAGCCGATAGCTTGCTCGGGTTGACGGTTATTAGCCCGCCGCCGTTTCCGCCGCCAAAACCCCTACTCGTCGCATCACTGCATTACACTCTCGTCGTCTCTCTCATTCATACGATTTAAATGTCACCTGATTACCAATAACCGTAAAAGATACGGACCTGAAAACCGATAACCTGTAACTATTGTATATTATGTAAACCTGCATATTTTACCTGTTGGAGATAATAAAATTGTTAATTTTGATTGGGTTGTCTTATTAAACTAATCTGGATCCTGAACTAATCTCCGACTCCAGCTACCCAGAGCAAAACACCGTTACAGAGTAGACTATGCAGGTCCTGTTGTGATAAAAGAAGGTCATCGACGTGGGCGTGTAAGAACATATCATTGTTATATTGCAGTTTTTGTATGTCTGTCAACAAAGGCCACACATCTAGAATTAGTATCAACTCTCACTACAGAATCATTTTTATCAGCTTTAAAACGTTTTACAGCCCGAAGAGGTAGATGCGTTAATATCTATTCAGACAACGCCTCAAATTTTGTCAGAGCCAATAAAATGTTAAAGGAAATGACTACCCTTTTATCGTCAACAGCACATTGGGATCAAGTTGAAACTTACGCTGCAAATGAACACATCACTTGGCATTTCATACCTCCTCGTTCACCAACATTTGGCGGGTTATGGGAAGCTTCAGTCAAATCTTTAAAACACCACATTAAGCGAATTACAGGAACATCAGTTTTCACATATGAAGAATATTATACATTTCTCGTACAAACCGAGTCATGCCTAAATTCACGCCCTTTGACCCCAATGTCACATGACCCTAACGATTTGTCTGTCCTAACCCCCTCTCACTTCCTGATAGGAGATTCATTCCATAGCACACCTGAGCCAAATTTCTCAGATGTTACCATAAATCGATTAACACGTTGGAACCATATTCAACAACTCACACAGCACTTCTGGAAAAGGTGGTCAATGGAATATTTGGGTTTCCTTCAGAATCGCAGTAAATGGACCACGACGTCAAAAAATATTCAACCAGGAACCCTAGTATTGTTAAAGGACGAACGTCTGCCGCCTTTACGATGGAGAATTGGAAGAATTGTGGAAGTCTTTCCCGGCAGTGACAACAAAGTGCGCGTTGTGTTGGTGAAAACCGTGAATGGTAATGTAAAGCGGGCAGTGAACAAACTTTGTCCCTTACCTATGGATAATACAAACTGATAATGTTTATCATATATTTTTATTGTTACACACAATTTCATGGTTTATTTATGTTTTTTAGTTAGTTAGTTGAAAAATAGTTTTTCAAGGCGGGCGGTATGTTCAATCCATCTTGCAAACATTTAATCTTTATTATTGAGCTCGTTCGTTAAGTAAAACTACGTTAACACATGTGACACAATCTATGCGTCCACCCCTACGATGTTGGGGTAGGCTCGCACCACTTATGCTTAAGTTAAGTAGTTTTAGTAAGAGAAGAGTCTAGCCACAGCAATCATACAGTTCAGTCGTTAATATTTTTGTAAGCTTTTGTTAATTGTTAAATAAATCGTTATAAAATACAGTCCACTAATTTTATCATAAATTAAATATTCCTCACAAGGAGAAATTCATAGACACACTAAACAATATCTAAAATAAAGTTTTTTTAATAGATTTTTGTATGACACAATTTTCTGTAAAAAATTCAGTCATTAGGAAACTCATAAAGTTAAAAAATTTTAAAAACTTTTAAATCTAGTCTTATGGAAAATATGTCAACCCAGCATGCAAACGGTACATTTTAACGCAAATAATTAAATAAAACACACTACTATGTTTTCTACCACTCTTTGTGCAAAATGATTAACTACCACAGAGTAACGGTGTTAACGTAACGTGCGTGTTTTCTATTCATCACACACCCCATACATAAACTAAGTTAAAATAGTGAAATATAGACATATGTTCTTTACAAACAGCCATATGATAAAAACGCTTCAGTATTCTTAAGCCAATGTACCTACTTAAGTACCTGACTTAGACGAAAAAGGCATTAGCAAAGGGCAATTGCTAAACTGCTGATAACTGAGGCCACCCAAGTAAAGCACACATGGCATAGTCATTGAATACCAGCTCATATGGAAATTGGCGCCAGAGAGTCATCTAACAAAAAACAATCAAGGGTGGTCAACAAGCCCACGATTTTTTAAAAGTAGATGTTTTCTAGGGGCAGTGTAAATTTGCGTCTTGTCTAAAAAAGATGTAATAATTTTCTGAGAGGAAAGCGTCTCAATGTCGACTCGCACAAAGAAATGGATTCCGCAAACAGTGTCCTTAGCTTCCATTTTTTTTTTGCAGTGCCACTTTCAATATAGCATAATTTTTATTTTTTTTTAAATTCCTATACAGAGTGCTTTTTATTATATGACTGAAACGGGACGAGCTTCCCACATCAAAATAAAAAACATTTATAAAAGTGTACAGGGTGTGTAGTGATGGGATAACAGTCAGGACTTGGTGGGATAATTCCAATTTTATTTAATTTTTTTTCTTTTCGACAGTCACGGACTACACGCTGACTACGTTTTACTTTTTTTTTAAATAGTTAAATTATCCGTTTCACTAAATTCCTTTTACGCCACGCTTATGGTTAATTTTTTTGATTGTTTTATTTTAATTTTTTTTTCTCTCTCTAAGTTCGTTTAGTTACTTTGCGTCGATCCATTTATTAACTACCTAGTATCATTCCCAGTTACAATGTTACTTCAAAAAATTGTTTCTTATCTAAACTCTCTCATTAAAATTTTTTGTTTTTTGAATAAATACATTTTGTTAATAATTTTTGTCTTTGGCACTTTAAATTAATTAATTATTCAGTGTAGAAAGGATTCGTAACTTCATCAGTTACGATGATCAATTAAACAACTGATTCTTTTGAATTTTATTTTATCGGGTTGTTATAATAATTTCGCAAAGTTATAACTATTGGATGGGTGCATTAAATAATTAATTATTCACGATATCCAAATTTAGGGATTCGATAACATTTTACAGTTAAGGCTTGTGTCAATGTATTTGATTTAAATTGTTATAATTTTCTTTTTGATTTGGGAAATGTAAATACTCCCAGAGCTATTATTACAATACAGTTTTATTAATTCAATTAATAAATAATTAAGTTAAGGCCAAATGCCCAATTAACTTTTGTTTTTTTATTTTTATTATTTTTTGTTGTTGTTTTGGGGAAATTTAGATCATCTCAAAACCACGGCTAGTTCATTTTGGTCCTTGTTACGACGCCCAATTGTTTATTCATAGGTTTTCTTTTCTTTTTTTTTTTTTTTTTGTTCACCATTGATTGCCAACTTTTGGTCTCTGTTAATGTTTCCATTTGTTTCACATTACGCCCGCCAAATTATTTTATTTTACTGTTTGTTTGTGTTTCCTAAAATGTTTTTATTTTGTTTTGTTGTACATAGCCGAGGACAGGCAATAAATCTCGTAATAGTAAAATTGATCTTTTACTTTTACCCGAAAATAGTACAAGTTTTTTTTTTTTTTGTTTTGATTAGTTTGCGGGGGACGGTCCTCGACTGCAATTTAAGATCACAGTGCCTATCCGTAAAGAACTCACCCTGAGAGTCGACCCGATCGCTTCCAGCCAAGCGTGGTGCTACTGGCGCCCATACGAAATAAATTTGTAGCATTCACGCTAATTATTTCGTGCTGGGAATTGTCACAATCGAAACGCGATCTATGTCGACAACGGCTCCTTCAATCAATTTTTTGGTATATTTTAATTGTTAGCAAATAACCAAATAATGTCAGCAATTCCGAAAACTAACTATGTAGAGCAATAATGTCTTACCCATATTTTAATATTGTTTCCAATTTAATCATGAGACTTTTAATAAATAAAAATAATTATTAAACCTTTGTTAACTGTCAAATTTCTCTTTTCGTTAATGATTTTTAACTGATTTTTGAATTATTTAATGATTTAATTTGAATTTTTACTGCTTCTCATTTTTTTAAATTATTTACAGACACAAATTTGTAAAATACACAGATATTTACATACATTTATTTATTTTTTTTAAATAAGTTTGGACAAAACATCCAAAAGTTAGTTCATTAATAAAATAATTAAATTTACTTAAATAATTAATTAATAATAATAAAACTATTTATTTATGCCTTTATGACAATAATTATTGGTATCATCGACTTATAACTTTTTGTAATAATTTATTATGGAAAAGTTCCGATTTAGAATTTGACTTACTTTTCGTTGGGACTGTAACGCCTCAACCTCCTTAAGTGCACTTTGCCCAAATTTTTCCAGAAAAACGCGAAAAAAATACCCTTATCGGAAAATGAAAAATGTTGTAAACAATGAAATTTAAAAATCTGGAAAAATTCAGATGTATACAGTGTGTCCCAGGATAGATGTAACACGAGGTGTAATGAACCAAAAATATTGGAATTTTGGAATGGTATTTGGGGATTGAGTCCTGCTTATTGTAAAACTAAAGTATACCAAAATTGACTTGATTTGGTGTTCTACAGGGTGTTTTATAAGCAAAGTTGTAAAAATCACCACTAATAAAGTAAGTACCTTTATTTTTCAAAATATGAAAAAATTCCACCAAGAAAAGTTATTTGGAATGCAATTTTATACCTCTATACCAAATTTCAGGAATATAAAATTATTTTTTTGGAACTTCCCATTTTTTCAATAATTAGTATTTTATTTTGAACCATTCAATTAAAACCGCATAGAAATTATTTTTTCTGAATTAATACTTAAAGTTATGTATGTAGAAGCTAAAATTTTTTATTTACCAATAGCCTACTTTTTTAGATGATTAACATTTGCTCCTACACAACTTTAAATATGAATTCAACTCTTAATTCGCAAAAATGGGAAGTTTCAAAAAAATAATTTTATATTTGGTACAGAGGTATAAAATTGCATTCTAAATAACTTTTCTTAGTGGAATTTTTTCATATTTTGAAAAATAAAGGTACTTTATTAGTGGTGATTTTTTCAACTTTGCTTATAAAACACCCTGTAGCAGTAGCACACCAAATCAAGTCATTTTTGGTATACTTTAGTTTTACAACAAGCAGGACTCAATTCCCAAATACCATTCCAAAATTCCAAAAATGTTGGTCCATTACACCTTTTGTTACATCTATCCTGGGACACACTGTAGGTTAAGGCATTTTGATCTCTTGTAATTTTTTTGTAACGTGCATATTTTCCGAGTTTACAACAGTTTTTCACGATCAAAACCGTGCTTTTGATCATGAAGAACTCTTGAAAACTCGGAAAATATGCAAGTTACAAAAAAAATTATAAAAGATCAACATTTTAAGAAATATCTTAGCCTATACGTCTGAATTTTTTCAGATTTTTAAATTTCATAGTTTAGGAAATTTTCTAGTTTCCAATAAGTCTTTTTTCCATATTTTTCCGGAAAAACTTGAACATAGTGCACTTTAGAAAAAAAGCCATACAGGAAAAGAATCTTGTATGTTAATAATACACTCGGTAGAATTTTTGTGGATTTTTTCTCGTCACTTTTTATTCCCCCTCCCCCTTTTTGGGAAAATTCGAACCGCCCTACCTCGGAAAATACGCATTTTTTTGAAAATTTTACAAGAGCAAAAAGTTATTTGTCGTCAAATTATCTAAAAATACATTTTGTTTTTTAAATTTACCTCAATTTTAGAGTTTAGTTAATAAATTAGCTACAAAATCGTTGCTTTAAAAAATTGCAGGGCAATAGCGGCAATTTTTTTTTGCGGAGTTTGATCTGGACAACAATACAAACAGAATCCAGAGAATTTCGTGAAGATCCATTCATTTGGTAAACTTTTTAGTCAGAAATGCTAGTTCACCTAAATTTTCAAAAAAATTGCTCAGAAATTCGTAGTTTCTAAAGTACTAGATAATTATGCATTACAATTTTATATTTATGTACAATGCCAACAGTATTAAATATCGAGTTCAAAATCGATTATTACCTGAAATATCCCAAACTCGAACAGTTGAATCTAGTGATGCAGAAACCAGTAAATCTTCAGAAGGATGGAAAATAGCACACATTACATAATGATTGTGCCCTGTAAGTACGCATATACAAGTTCGACTTTGCCAATTCCAGATTCGAATAGTTTGATCATCGGAAGCCGATACAATCCAAGGATATTCATGATGAAACATTGTAGTACGTATGTAATCCAAATGGCCCAATAAAGTAAAGATACATCTCTTTTGTTTGTAGTTCCAAACCTTTATTTTATAGTCATCTCCTCCTGATACGAACAAGGGCTGCTGATTATGAAAACATATTCCACGTACTGGGCCATCGTGTTCATCAAATTTTTCGAGTAATGTACACATTCGATAGTCCCAAAGCTGGATACATCCATTGTGCAAACTTGCTAATATCCAGGGCCTTTTGGGGTGAAAAGAAAGCCCTTTAACTCGAGCAGATTTAGTCTCAAATTTCGTTAACATCTTTTCAGCTGACGTGTATCGTTTGCCGATTATAATAGATAAAACGTTTTAACAATAAAGAATGGACCATCAATATAATTAATTTGTTATACAACAATTCACATATAACCGATTTATCCTTATACCATTATTTTAAAAATTATTTTAGATTTCAAAATAAAGCACTCACAACTCACTTGACGTCTACGTGGATGACAGATTGTTACCATAGAATTGTTAATTGTTACTCCATAGATAAACTACCCAATAGATAGCCCACTCAATGTTAAAATTTTGAATCACAAACATGGTACAAATACAGTTTGTTCATTTGTGTTGATTTATAGCAACTTTGAAGCACGTTATCTCTCTCACACTCACGTTACTTGTGATAACACTATCTTTATTTAACTGCTTGAAGCTGTTTAAAAGTGAATTATTTATTATTTGTTTGCTTATAGTAATGAAACATTTTCTTTATAGGATTTTGCAAACAGTGGAAAGAAAAGCTATCTATGAGAACTAAAGGAAAAACTATATATAAAAATATTAATGAAATCTTTGCATTCTTTCGATAACCTGACTTCTGGTTATGCTAACAAGTAAAAATTCTGGCAATTCAGAATTTTTACTTGTTAGCATAACCAGAAGTCAGGTTATCGAAAGAATGCAAAGATTTCATTAATATTTTTATATACAGTTTTTCCTTTAGTTCTCATAGATAGCTTTTCTTTCCACTGTTTGCAAAATCCTATAAAGAAAATGTTTCATTGCTTGAAGCTGCTTTAAATCAACACAAATGAACAAACCTATATAAGCTGCTTTCGTTTGCAGTGAACATAATAAACAGGATTTCAATGAACAATAATCATATGATGTGAAATTGCATGGTAGGGACAGAGACATCCAGACAACACATGAAACATGATTACGAATCACTGCCGAACGAAAGCAGCTAGAGTGATTCGTCTAATCATAATAAACCCACTGAACTCTACATAATAAATGGAAGACCAATACAGATATATGCGCGTGAACAAAATACGGCCTACATGCGATTGAAGGTCGGCGGCATATGCGTCGCCGCAGTGGAAATCTAATATTAAAAGTATGTTGGTGCTTGAGTCAGAATGCTTCTTGAAGACATTATGCGCCGACGCCATTATTCTTTGATTTGTCTCCCATAGCGGGAGGTCTTGAGATTGTTTTATTTAGCAGGTATTTACAGTTCGTTGAGTTAATCAAACAATATGGTCCGGAATTGTATTGTAGATACTGTTTTGCAAGAATCGGGGCAAAGGTTTGTTATATTTTAAGTAAGCACCTTGTTCTTGCCTATTCTATAAAATATACTACTATCTAAATATAGGCGACAATTCCGAGTTTTGGAATCTTTTCTTTTAACGTGGGTAATTTTGTCTGAAAATTTTTCGATAGGCTATACTTTCCGAGATATCTACTTACCTCTACATGATAAATATATAGAATTCAGTGGAAATTTAGGATACAAAATTCTCTAACCTCATGCACCTATTTTCCATAATTTCCGTTGCAAATTTTAAAGTTCATTGCTATTTGTGAATCTACCTAAATAATTTTAAACAATCCAACATTATTTGCATTACTGATATTGACTTGATCTATTCTAATTTCAATTTCAAAACAAAATAAAAGAGGTTATGTTTAATATATGCAATTATACCTATACTGTGTCTTTGTTGCTTTGTGTTTATACCTATAAGTGACCTTAACTCCCAGTAATTCTTATTGCATTATTAGTATTATTTTCATTACCGAATCTTATTTTTTGTACTTATGTGTATTTTGTATTTATATTATCATCATATGTTAATAATTATTTTGTATATTAATATTATTTATGTTACAATAAATTACTTATTATTTCATAATAATAATTAGAAAAAGCATTTATCATCATAATAGCTTTTATGTAATCTTTTATTACTTGCGGGTAGGGTTGAAAATCAACTAAGCATGTTGAACCCTCATATCTTTTGTGTAACTTTGTAACACAATACATTTTTATTCTATTCTATTCCAAATTATATTTCGATCTCTGAGGTAGAAAATATGACTTCATTTTTTGGTGGACTCTATTCAACTCTCATCAATATGATCGTGCATTATCAAGAACATTTACTAGAAAGAATTAAATAATTATGTTTTGGGAATGACAACTTGTTTTTTGTTCTTTAATAAAAATTAAGACAAAGGTTAACTATATAAGAAATGTCAATCTATACACGCGTATTTTTTTATGATTTCTGAAAAAAAAGACATTAAAAACACTTGCAATAGAAATAGAGCCGGCCCTGGCGTGTTACACAATGCGATTGCGCCGAGACCTCCCGTCGCCATACTTGCGCGAGATTCAATTTTACATACAAGTAGGTATAGACATTGGCATTCCATTTATATGGTACAGTTCAGTGAATAAACCTTAGACTAGGAAAGATAGATGGTGAGGACTCGTAACAGCGCATAATCGCCACGCTAACAAGTTGTGCCTAAGACGCCATTGCGGTGGTGGCACACAAACGGTAGAGAGTAAAATGAAATTTTCCAATAGAAGTGATTTATAAGTGATTTAGTGCTAATTTATGTAATGTACCTACATGATGGTATCATATTCTATAAACTACTGTAAAAATCACAGCGGGAAAAAATTGAAAGGAGTGACGCTTTGCAGGTTAAAGTATATGCAGTTTTCACTTTACCTAGTTAAATTAACTGTAGGCCTATTATTTACTTAATTATGTCCGTGTGCATGCAATGATAATGAGAAGCATAGTATATCATTTTCTGGTATGCAATTTGCACGTTATTTGATTGAAATTTTCATTCATCTTTTCTTCATTGAATATAGAACGGTGCATCCGAAATGACACTTTTTCCATGGGCGTAGGTATATCGATTATGGTGTTATATTATATAGAATGTAGAATAAATTCTGGTATATGTAAGATATGAGTAAATATATTTATGATAGTGAATATTAATTGCATTATTATGAAGCTGTTTTTGGGAAAATACCAGTTTTGTATCGTTTTATTCCTTTGATGTGATAAACTTGACACCTACATATTGTACATATGTTCCGCCACTCGCGCTTGCTCTCTGGTGGCAGGCGGCTTCACCACTGGCAGTAGCGTTACGACTCCTTACAATATATATCTTTCCTACTCTAAGTAATAAACAGGATTTCAATGAACATATAGTAATCATATGATACAAAATTACATGTCAAAAGAGGTGTAACCACAGCAGAGGAAAGTTTTTTCTCTACTTTCATTAGCATATTCAAAAAGTTTGAGTATATTAATTAGCAAACAGCTGGTTTATAAGCTTGTGCATTTTACCTATTCTGTTTGGTTGTAGTGTTGTAGAACTTTATAATTTATGTGCTTAGTGTATATTTTGTGAATTTAGACTGTCTTAATCCTTATTCGTACATATATAACGTTGGACGGAAAAATATTTTTAAATGTCATTTTCACTCGCGCTTTGTCTTGATTGGCTCTTGTCATTTTGAGCACTCTTTGTTTATCCTTCTTGGGCAATGGGAACGTCAAGAACGTCATTGTCATTACTTTTTGGTCAAATCAAACTAAGCGAACATTTGGCTATTCCCTAAATTTACTAAAAGCAGGCAGCGGGAGATTTGAAACTGAAATATCACTGTCAAATTAATAAAAATTCAAGACACAGTTCAAGACCTACTCTCAATACTTATAAAAATTCAAACACTAAAATTCGAATTTTCAGAAAATTTTAAATAATATGCCATAATTGATTAATGCTGGTTTCATTCTTATATTATATGCTAAAAAAATTCAAAAGTTACTGTCATTGACAGGCGTCAAAAATTTTTATAAAATGGATCTGATCTAAAATAAAAATCCTAACCATGCCCTTCATATAAAGTATCATAGATCCATATTACATTACAAAAATTATATAATATAAAAGCCTAAAGGTAATCTCTGAAAATAAATTTACGACACTCGTCGACATTCCCAATAAAAATGGCGTCGCCAGTATATGTTGAAGAGGAATTAGGGCGAAAATGGGACAAATGTGTATCAGATGGTATTTTAAAATTTGGTGAGATATTTACATTATATGTTTTTATGTAAATTAGACATAAAATTATTTGATTCCTGCTATTTAAGATTAATTCGATTATGTCATCATGTTAACCTAAAAGTGTTATATACTTTTAACATTTTAGGTGGAGGTACCGTGCTAGGAGCAGTATTTTCAATTTTATTTTTTAAGAAAAGGTGGCCAATCCTACTGGGTGCCGGATTTGGTACTGGAATGGCGTATGCTAACTGTGAAAGAGACCTTAACCAAACTCTACAAACCTGCAGTATTTGTGGAGATAAAAAGGATTCAAAGTAGCCTCGTTAAGTTAGCTAATTTTAGAATACTGCCTTGTAAGTGAACGTGGGTTTATTTTCAATCAAATTATTTAGTAGTTTGTAAATATGGACATTAAACATTTGGTTATGCATTTTTTGTTTTATCATTTAATTTATATATACACCGTTTTATTTGTCTGCATATTATAACTTAATAAAGCTAGTAACGTTACATTATTTGATATTGTGTATATTCCTATCGTTTTTTTAAATAAATTATGTTATGTAATTATTATAGTCTTATATACATGAAATAAATATTTATTGAATCGTAAATGTGTACAGTGTATGTATAATATTAATTCAAGAAAACAAGTATGTAAGTGTAGTTGTGTACGAGGGTTTCATAAAACATTGTGTAAACCATTTATTGATAAATTCACTGAATTTTCCAAGGAAGGGCAAATTGTATAAATGCAAAATATTGTAAATTGTTAAATAATAGTAAGCTAAACATGTTGAATGCTCACTTTATGTAGGTAGGTATTAGAAATATAATTTGAAAAGATTTTCGTGCTGAATATTAAATGGTAAAGTCGATTACAAAAAAATTACGTAGTGTTGCTGTTTTACAATCATGTATGAAATCACAGTTTTTCATAGGGATAATAATCCTAGAATTATGCATACTGTTTGGAGATAAATCGACAATATTAATAGGTAACTACCTATGAGAAGCTGGCACAGGTTAATAGGAAATAAACATAATTCGGGACATGATGTATTTTTGAATTATCTACTTAAATAATCTTTTTTTAAATTAGCACAGATAAAAATACAGGCTAAAAGTTAAAATTATACACCAAATTATGCGACGAAAGATAGATAGCCATTAATCTAGATATCTTATAATTACTATAAATGTATACAAATGTGTTAAACAAACGAAACCAAGTCAGTAAGTGCCAAAAAGTCCTATAACAAAAAAATAATAAAATGTGAAATAGAGAAAAGAAAAAGTTCTTTTGAAATATCGGACAACAAATAATAATAATAATACTCCTTATTCCACAACAATATAGTCAGAAAATGTTTGCAGGTTCTTACTGAGTTTCAACACGTTCCTGTTTTTGTAGAAGGACTTCAGTTCACCGCAATATAACACCTATTTGGATATAGAGGACTTTACACCAAGACCATCAACATTTTGATTTTCTTTGATAAGCACAAATTGGCCAAAGTGCTAGTTTTAAAATTTTCATGGTTGAATTTGGTGGTCAACCATACAGGCTATTGAATGTCTTTTAGTGAAGAACAATTGTGTTAAGGGTTTTTGTTGTTTAATATGTTAGTTTAACACCTAGACACGATAAGATTATGTGCCACTAAATTCCGTGCTTCGTTTTTGAGAGCTATCCGAAGAAGCCCATTTTTTAGTTTCTTCAAAATAACTCAAAAAGAATGCAAATTTGGAGATTTTTACAAGAATACTTTTTTGTAGAAAATTAAATTTCCCATCTAAGTACATTGTTGAAATTTTTTTTGTCCTATTTTTAATTTCACTTTTTTTTCTTTTTCCAGTAATTCGTCCATAACTTTATTTACAGTATTCTAGGTATATATCAGTGTTCAGAGAAATAGAAAATTATTGAAAAAACAAATAAGGAATTCCTTTTTTTTATCTGCTCCGTACTACCAACGGTGACTGAGATATCGTCATTCAAATTTGACCATTCTTTGCCATATTTTACCATCCATTTGCTCTCATATTATAAAGCTCAACCACAAACATTAATTATTTGTAATATTACTTTTTCGTAAAAGCGTAATATTTATTTTAGAACGTTAAAGAAACATTTGTATTATTATTATCTTAAAATTGTTCTTTTATTTTACAAAAATAAATTGATTTACTGAAAATTAAAAGAAAAAATGTATTCTTTTAATTTTCAGTAAATCAGTTTATTATTGTGCAATAAAACAACAATTTTAAGATAAAAATAATACAAATGTCTCTTTAATGTTCTAAAATAAATATTACGCTTTTACGAAAAAGTAATATTACAAATAATTAATGTTTGTGGTTGAGCTTTATAATATTAAAATTAAATTTTATTCATTATTTAAAATAAACTGATTTTTAAATAAATAAATATTGTAGGAAACATGAACAATAAACGTATTTCAAAAAATAACATTTTTATTCGTGAAGGTAAAAAAGTATTGTACATTATTAATTTTAAGAAGTCCATTCTTCAATATTAATCCTTTTGATGGCAATATCAACTTCGTTGTCAATATCATTATCGACATCTTGTGATATTTCTGGCACATTTGCATTTTCGCAATTAATTCCTTCACGTTCCTTGCAAAATATGGAGTATTTGTTGCCAAACTTTCTGCAACCACAATTTCCATGACAGCCTTTTAAACAGCCACACGATATTTCTTCAAGTAAAAGTTTCAGCGCAGGAGACAGAGTCATGGCAATTCGCATCGATCTATTGTTTGTTTTCTTGCAACCCCATTGGAGGGGATTTAACATATTTTCCTTCCATTATTAGATCTGCAAATATGTTCTCTGCCAATGCAATCTAGCATGAGCTGCTGGAGGTAACTGTGATAGTGTAAACGTCGTATTCTTTGATAATCGTTTGAATAATTGTAAGCGACATTTAACTAGGCACTTTTTGAATCATATAGTAAAGCTGAAATGGATTCACTTGCAGCACTGATTTTTTTCGAAAACTTTCGCATGTATGAGAGCAAATGCGGTAATATGGCAAAGAATGGTCAAATTTGAATGGCGATAGAATTTTCCTAAATTTTTAACTTTAATTGTTTTCATGAAAAAATTTTTCAGCAACGTATTTGGATGGGAAGTTTACTTTTCTACAGAAAAGTATTCTCGCAAAAATATCCATATTTGCATTGTTTTTTAATTATTTTGAAGAAACTAAAAAATGGACTTCTTCGGATGGCTGCCAAAAACGCACTACGGAATCTAGTAGCACTTTGTGATTTTATGGTTTATAGGTGTTGAACTAACATATTAAACAATAAAAACCCCTTAATTTTGGACACATTCAATAGCCTAATATATACATTTACAACTAGTTTAGGGATCAATGCTAAGTGATTATGGTCATAATTTAATGTCAGTAATTGTTTAATGACTTCAGAAGAGATGTTAATCCTTTGTTGAAAATTGTATGGATAGTAAAATAAATGTTTACCTGGCAAGGAATGTAGTAATTTTTCATGTCATGTTTGGGCTCTTATATCCCCTTGCGTAATATGACCCAGGCAATTTTGACAAAAATTAAGCATAAATGCATGAAAAGTTTCCGCATATAACACCTGTGGTCCTTGCATTTATCTCCCAGAGGAAATCTTGTGCCAATATTTACCTTACACTTATGGGTGGAAAGCCGGCTGTATAGATTTCCTATGGATAAGATACATGAAAATCTTTATGTGAGTGAGTAAGTACTACCACAGATGTGCAGGGAGCCACTTTTCGTTTTTGCAAATTATTGCCCACGTCATGGAATTCTGACGTCACTTCCGGTCGCAAGTGAAACAGAAAGAGGTTTGGAAGCTCATCAAAACAATAAAAAAGAAACTGAAATATTAGGTTTCCATCTGAATAAAATGTGAAATCAAATCATTTATTCGTGCCATATACAAAAATTAAATGTGACAATAAGTCTAAAGCTATCATATAAAGTTCAAGTACCTACAAAACATTGCGCACATTAACACAATAAACAGTAGAAAAAATTATTAAGTTTGTTAAAGTTGCAAGAGACCTAACGATAATAGTGTTCATAATGTACCAGTGGGAACTAAATTGGTATTTTTACTTCTCTCGAGAAAAAAATACTTTTTTCCTCGCTTCACTGGATACCTTTATTAAAAAGTTTCGCCAACAATGTTGGAATTACCTGATTATTAAAATTGGCTATAGATTATATTTATCGTAATTGTTCATGAAAGCCCAGTATATAATGAATGAATTTTTATTATAGTAAGGCCAATAAGTCTAGTCAGTAGAGCCAGGGGCGTGCGGATTTACGAATTTCGTAAATTGGCACTTACATAATTCGAAGAAATGAAAGCACTTGGATTATGTTAATTATGGATGAGCTACCATATGTCTTAAATTGAAAATATTATGCTTAAATCTGGCAACATCATCTCCACGTATTATAGGAGTGTAGCTGCAAATATTTGTCCGTTGCATTAAAACCGTTACTATTGTAAATATATATGTGGCGCCACTGAATGCAATAGGATTAGCTCGTCAAGTTCGTTTATGAGTTATTCTGCCAATTTTACAGTAGTTAAACAAATTATTAGGTATAAAGGCACCACATTCAAATATTTATTCTATTTGGTCGATTGTACCAATTACACATGACGTTTTTCATCTCTAGTAGGCGGATAAAATTTAATATATTTACAGTAGAGCGAGGTGCCGCTTAAGTATTACATAATAGCTACTATCCTTTGATCAGAATGCCGCTGATTTTTTGCTCTATTCCCTACACTTCTTGACCCTACTATAGATACCTCTTTGTACTACTTCTGCAAGAATGATTTTTGAACATTTTTCTATCGTTGACTTGCAGTTTTGATAATGTGAAATATTTATTAAATAAAACAATATTAAAAGAAGTCATGTATATTATATAAATCATATAAACAAACATTTTAAAGCAAAAATAAGTTGCAATACAATGCTTTTAAAAATCCAATAAATTTACTATTAATGTATTACTACGATTGATAAATGTGTATACAGATTCGGAAAATACACTTCATGATATAGGGAATATACTTCGATGTAATTAGGGTATTGAAAGCAGAATGCGTGGAGTCGACGAGGACAAGCGGTGTTGGTATGAACGAATACCAATGCCCTGCGTTGATGTACGGACAAGGCATGGTTTACCTGCGCAGATACATGTTTATATATCACGAATTTCAATTTCCGAATCTGTATGGCACAATTAAATAACTTAACGAAGTTTTATGCTATTAATATAAGACCATTTTGTACTAAATTTGTAATATAATTATTTACAAAACTTTAACCAACAAATTTTTGTACATAACAATCTTATACGAAAATATCTACTATACTGAAGTATAAGTAAATTACTCTAAAAGGTAGGTATACAAAAAGATTAATAACATTTATTTAGAATTGCGTATTACTTTGATTTTTTAATTGAAATCTATTATGAATACTGTCCTAACTCTATTTTCATTAGCCTTCAAAGCAATTCAAAAGCTAGTCTAGCTAACAATCCATTTGATCAAAAATTTCAATATGAAAGTGTACCTATTTAAATTTTTATAAACTGCTATTCTATTTGGTATATTTTATGAAATATTAAACTAGTAGTATATGACTAGAAAAAATTGAACATACTTTGATAATAACAACTTCATGAAGTATAGAGTATGAATACCACCCTATAAATTGTATATCATGCCGAGTCAAATCTTAACACTGCTAGGTATCTAAATTATTAAAAATAAATTAATAAAAATATATGTACACGTTCTATTTTATTTTTTGGATATTTCGTCACAAATTTCTTGAGAACACTGCTAATGATATGATTTAATTTGCAATTACTCTAATATTACAATTAAGGAGGCCAGAATTCATAGTTAAATTTGCCTTAACAGATAGCCCCCTATTTTGTCGATTTCTCCTACGTCCATAAACCAATTCAAGCAATTTTTTTACGATGCTTTAAAAATTGGATTTTTCTAAAAGCTCATAATAAAGTTATTTGAATTAATTTTATGATCTAGGAGAAATTGTTAAACTGCCTCGTTTTTCGACAATTTCTCCTATACCCGAAAACAATTAAAACAAATTTCTTACGGGCTTTTAGAAAAATCTCTCCTATCTAACCGTGAATTCCTGCACCTTTAAATTCGATATTAGATGTAAGCCAACATTAAATGGAAATTGATTAAAGATGTGAACTGATTCAATGCTCAAATAAATTACAGAAATTTTATGATTCAAAAATCACCTCAACAATACTTTTTCATCATATCATATCCTGAACATATTTTTTATTTTTTTTTAAACTGTTTTTAGAATGCAAAATTATGCCAAACGCAGTTGTTTTTTGTAACGTTTAATTTGATGAGAAAGTTCAAGAGACCGATACAATTCTCTATACTAAGTGATTTTAACCTTCTTTGTTACTCCTACAAGGAATTTTTAATACAATTTTCCATATTAATTAATTTTTATTTGACATGTTTTTAGATAGTAGTTATATGCTAACGATACCACAATCTGCATTACTGCTCCATTCCATGAGGAACTGCAAAGCAAGATGAACTACACCCTACATCAATTTTACTACTGGTGTTTTAATAACAAACTTATAGTTAATGCTACAAAAACAAATACATCATGTTTCACAACAAATGAAGGGAAAATCCACATATGATGGTTACACTAAACAACACAGCAATAGATAAAGTCCAAAGTGTGAAATTCTTGGAGCTGTATTTAGATGAACAACTCACCTGTTTACCCCATATTGAACACGTAAAAAAACTAAACTCTGCTTATTTTGCCATCAGAAACTTAAAGAGTGTCATGGATAAAAAATATCTACTGAATATCTATTTTGCTTTGGCCTACTCGCATATGAAATATTTAATAATATATTGGGGAACTAGATGTGAGTTCCGCGTCTTTATTCTTAAAAAAAAAAGAAATCATTCGGATAATATTCTCACTAAATCCTGTAGTCTTGTCGTCAAATCTTTATACAAAACAAAATGTTTTCCTTGCCATGTCTGTTAATCTATTAGGCAGCTCTTTTTGTTAAGCTTAATGCACCACACTTTCCTCTACACAATAGTGTGCATGGCCACGACACAAGAGGCTGCAATCTAATTTACATCAATAAATTTAATCCATGCACTTTCAAAAAAGATCCTTTCTATCTGTGTGGAACAATTTTCAACAAACTGCGAACTGAGATAAAACAGGAAGCGAACATAAATAAATTTAAAAAAACTTCGTTTATTTCTTTGCGACAATTGCTTTTATTCTTTACAGGAATTCTATAATTTCGACTTAGCCGGTTAACTTCACTATTTAAAGTGAAGTGTCTATAATATTTTATTGTAGTTTCATGTAACTTTATTTGTAAAATTGTATGCTTGTACGTATTCTGTATTTTTAAAATGTCCTTCACAGGAATTCTATAATTTCGACATAGCCAGTTAACTTCACTATTTAAAGTGAAGTATTTATAATATCGTATCGTAGTTTTATGCATCTTTTAGTTTGTAAAATGTTTGTATGTATTCTGTATTTTTTAAATGTTTTCTTTAGTACTGACTATTCATATCCTGTAAAATGGCTTACATGAATAAACATATTATTATTGTTCAAAGGAAAATTGTTTTCGAGCCCTTCCTGGAGCCGCTGCCGATGCATCAATTTGTTCAAGAAAGTAACTTATTTATAGGAATAGGATAAAACTGAATTAATCTGGAATTTGACCTATGCTGATAAATCCTCTATAATATATCGAAACTTACACATGAATATCGATTAAGTAGTTGCCAATATATAACCTAAAGATTTGTGCCCACCTTATTTATACTGCATGTAAGTAAAAATTTATTGACATTTAGGTTAGTCAGAAGAATAAGAGAATAAAGAAAAGAAAATGCAAATTGAAAAATCTCCTTTTTCCAAGTAGGTTAAAATAGCATAGAGCATATCTAATACTATTCTACAATTTCTCATAATAATGCAAATGTAATCAGTATTTATATAATTGTAGCATTTACATATTTCTTCAACTTTTGTGACGAACTACCCATATAAGGGATTCCGATTTTTTCATATATAATTTCAAAATATATGAAAATTCTCACACCCTTCTTATTACTAACAAAATAAATAACAAGTTTTCCACAAAACATGGCAATAAAATGCAGAAAAACTATATGACGTGGAATTCTAACAACAAATTTACAGATATGTGTTAATAACACAATATTTACTTAAATGATTAAAAATTACCAGATTTGTTAACTTATATTTCCACATCTGTATCAAATCACACACACTGGGCATGATTTATATTTGGTTGTGGCCACTGGTGAAACATAAAACAGTTAATTTCAGTGACGTATTTATGCTTCATTATTTAGGAGTCGAGATTTAGTTCAACTAAAGGCAATAATAGATAATATACAACTTACAAAACATGCAGACTAAAATGGCAATTTTTATCAAATCAGTTATGATCCGACTTACATACAGGTTGGTCCTTCTTAAAGTGAATATTGTGAACATCTAATATGTGAAAAAATTATACCAATTAACAATTACCTGTTAAAGTCATCACTATGCGCTGATTGTAAGTCAAAGTAGAGTGCATGAACATAAGCAGATGATTGTCGCATGTTGGAAATCCTCATTTCTCGAATCGATCTGCTACTGGACGAAAGTCAACTGATGCAGTTGACCTTTAGTTTATTTGATTAAACCATTCATAACATGGTTATTACTAATTGTGAAGAAATTCGAACAACAAACTACGTATTTATGACTGTTATTGAGCACTTCACCAGTCTATTCTGTTTAAGAATGAAGTAATCCTGTCAAACAAACCTTTATTGATGCTATGCGAATTTACACCTTACTGCATGGTTTATACAGCCTGTTTGTATGATTCAAGTATTTTTTTTAAAGATATGTCTCCAAAATTAAGAGCCTAGACTCCCATATATACCCCATTGATTAATACCTACTTTAAAAAAAAAATCTAAGCTACATTTGAGTTAAAATGATTAAATTTTACAGATGTGGAAAACTTATAATTTAACAAAATACTACACAAAAATGATACATTTTACAATTTTTATTTATCAGAAATAAACACTAACCCTAATCAATTAACCATAAAACCTTTGCTTAAACGAACCATGTACGTACCTTAGTAGTCGAGTCAAGGTTATTACTGCGAAACCCACAATGACAGAAACAATTTTGATTTAACTTTTTTTAAAATGATTGAAATTATTTGAAATCAGAAAAAAAAGCAACAAACTTTTCATTGAAAAATGTTAATTTTCAATTAATGATGGAAAAGGTAATTAATTATACAGTGTGTGTGCAATGGCAAGATGGGCATAGGAAGTAAAAATTGCAACATCGCATGTGCCAGTCGGCAATGAATAACTACAGCTGGGATACTTCAGTGGCTGGCGTGGCCTTGTGCCGCTGCATCAGGCGAGTTTGCTGCTGCTGGGTTGTCATATCTCTCGCACTATATGAATGTACATGCCCAATTCTCCACTACACACACTGTATGCGACTTATAATTAGCATCTGTTAAAAATAATTAATTTATGTTTTTAAGTCTTTATTAATTTAAAATAAATATCATTATGATAAATTCATATGGTGTAAAATAACATTTTTTCGTAATTTAGAGTAAGCTACTTGTTTCTCCAGGGCTGGGTAGGATTCGAATCCAGGATAAGTGTTTAGGTTTCACTTTTGGTAGTAAGTTAACCTGGGATGTTCACATAGATAGCCTAGCCAAAAAGTTGTCAAGTTGCATCTATTTATTGAAAATTATAACTAATGTTCCAGAGCGTAATATACTATGGTATCTTACTTTGGGGAGGATCTTCACATGCCACTAAAATTTTAAAATTGCAAAAACGAGCAGTAAGAATCATTACAAATTCTAAATTTAATGACGCCTGTAGACCTTCATTTAAAAATTTAGGTATACTTACTTCCACCAATCAGTACATATTTGAATGTATTATCTATGCACATAACCATGTTAGAGAATACCCAATGACTTCAGAAAACTAGGATAGACAAAGCATCCTCGTAGTTTGTTATGTATCATTTTATTTGTTTACATTGCTTTAAAAATAAATATTGGTACGCAACAGTCTATTGGCTAAAGGCAGGTGGGTATATGCGCACGCAGTCCCTCTCCAAACGTTTTGTTTACGATTCAGTTGTAACGTTGGCCGCCATTAAAGTGTTTGTGATAAACCGAGGTTAAACGTTGTAATTACAGTGATTTTGTAGTGTCTTTGAAGACTGAATTTGTTATTGTGAATAAACAATGGGAAAATATTGTGTTATATGTAGATGTCCCTTTAAAATTGGAGTTAATCGATCTTTTCACAGGTAGGTGAAATTATCTCATAAGCGTAACCTCGGGTTGAAACGACAAATAAGTAAAATTGTAAATATTCAGTACAATAATATTGGAAGTATAGAAAATGTTTTTTTATGTTTTAAAATTGAGTAATATAGTTAAATGAAAATAAAGTTGAAGTGCAAATGGTATTATTTTAAAATATTATATTATTTGTAGAATTACTTATTTATCAAATTTGAAACATTTCACATTTTCTAATTCACAGTAAGTTTTTCTTATGACATTCTTTAATATCCTGCACAGAAATGTCAGTTTATTTGAAAACATTTTTATTTTTAAACTATTATCAGCGTCCTCTATAAATTTTAAAGTCCTAACGTATTGAAAATAGATTTTGTGCCCAACAAGATTACAATACAGAAAATTGTGTGCATAATAATAAAAAAAGTCAATAACACCACTTGCCTTTTATATGCTCTTATATTTTCTGTAATTTACAGGCATTATTACCTGGGCTACCTGGTGAAATTGCAAGAAGAATAATTGATTCGAAATCGAAAGAGAAGTTCACCTGAGCCAAGAGCTTTTGCATTAACGTTACACTTTTATTGTGCTAAAGCATACAATTATGTAAGGGAAAAATTGTGTCGTGCTCTTCCTCATCCTGCCACCATCACAAAATGGTTTATGTCAGTCGACGGAAGTTCTGGATTAAGTGAAGCTTCCCGCAGAGCAATACAGACTAAAGTATCAGAACTGGCAGTACGTCATCAAAAAGTATTATGCAATTTAGTTTTTGATGAAATAGCAATAATGAAGCGAGTCGAATGGACGGGAAAAAAATTTATTTCCATTGGTATCATTATTTGACGACAAATCATAACTTGTATAACTCTCTAGTTATCCCGGTAATGTAGCTGAAATATGTATCCATTTATCTGTCCTTAGAATATAATTGTTTCGAGTTTTATTTCTGTATTATTTATTTAGTTCTTTTTTTAAAAAGATATATTCACGAATATTGTTTATGTATATTGTATAATAGGATACCAACCTAGTTAATAAATATCCATGTCACACCTGTTTTTTTTTTTCTGAAAGCATTTGGCAAATTGATTTTATTGTTTTTTTCAACTACTTTTATCCATTTCATTATTCTTAATTTATATAATAAAAGTATGCCTTTTATGTTGAATTAATTTAAATATATTATGCTAGAAGAAGTTTATATGAGAATATCTAAAAAATAATTAACCTTTTTGAAATATTTTGTATCACACAAGTTGTGTGTACTATCACTAAAGTTAATAATTATGTATTATTAAACATACCATTATTCTTGACACATGTACTGTTTTCTGTTCTTGTGTTTTTAATATTTAAATAAATAATTTTGAATTTAATACAAAATAACAATGTTATTCATATTACTTTGAAGTCGAACTAGAAGAGAAATTTATATATTAATTATACAAAATTATCACCCTCTCTAACATATACGCCACTGGCAACGAGTTCCAAAACATAAACGAAACTATCTCCATCCTTTTTTAAGAATAGAATGTATCATATTATAGGGAAACACAACAACACCTGCATTAATGTATAGGGAATGCTTTGTCTATCCTATCTGAAGTCATTGAGAATACCACATTCAAACTAGCTATGATAACAGACATAGATCTATAAATGGCTCCATTTTTCCATATATCGAAGAATATTAATAGTTACTAAATTAGTACAACTATATAATCAGTTACCAAATGAATGGAAAATCTAAATGATGCAAGGTTTATTAAAAAAATTAAAAGTTTTCTAAAAGAGGAGGTTTTTATGAAGTCCAAGAATTTATTTACTATTTTCAACACATCACTTGATATTGTTAGATCTGTAAGCAGTTTTTTAATAATTATTTACTAGTAATGCTTTTTGTAAGTAAGTATATAATGTATTTTTAAATCTTTAATATTTTAACATTACATTTAATCTGTTGACAAGTCTATACACTATTATGTCTCACATGAATAAACTGTCTGCCTGTCTGTATATTGCTAGAAACAATTACAATAAAAGTAGCATGAAATTTTAATTAGGAGATATGTTATACTGGGTGTAAACGAATCTGTGATCACCACTATAACTTTTTTATTTTTTTCTGAATTGCAATTACAAGTAAATTTGAATTAATACATATTAACGATTCTGGCATTCAATTTTAAGTGCAATAAAGTGCAATTTATTCAAATTGTTTTCTTTAATCAATCAATCACTTACATATTACATAGGTAATTAAGCAAAGGACAAATCTAATCACTGTAATATTAAAACAGAAAATAATAACTGGAACTGTAACAATAATTCTGAAATTAACGTAAGGATTCGGATCCGTGATTCGGAAAAAAGGATTCGAATCCTGCAATTCGAATTTCTTTTTTATACCAAAAGGATCCGAATTTGGTATCAGTGATTCAAATCATTTTCGATTATTCAGATTTGTGATTCGAATCCATTTCAGAGGATTCGTCCCAGCTCTGGTAATTTCTAAGGAGCTCACGTAATTTTATTATTCACAATTTCCTTTCAGGAAAAATTTAGGAAAATTTCTATTAAAACTATTATATTATGAAACCTAAATTTAAAAAAATATATCAAAATTAGGGTCGAAAAATTTTATTCCACCGCTGAAATGTTTTTGATGTCAATATAACAACTGTCTTAAAAAAAGTTTCATTGAAATTATTTCTATGCTTGTGGTTCTGAAGTTTTGGCGATTTTCTAGCTTCATTAACTAGGCTAAAGGCTGTACATGACATAACAATTGGACAAATTAATTTAATTTCTTAGATTATGCTGGCAATTTCTAACCTAAACTAAATTATTAAATTAAACAAATACTACAAGTATAACAAGTTCACATGCATTAGTTTTGGAAATACAGGATCAATGTTAATTAAATGTTACTACTTAGATCACAACATTTTTTAATCCAATGGAATGGAACTCGTTTAAAATTATGGTCAAATTCGAGATATCAACATATTCCCAGACCCTTAATCATCTCAATCAAGTCTTTCCCAAGCCAATGCACTGCTGGTGATGTGATACAAATTCAGTATTGAAAAGTACACAACATACAATATGTCAATAAAGTACTCAAATATATTGATATTCAAGCATAAAACAAAATTTCCATGTTGTTTTAGATGACGTGACAATGTCACAAACGAAAACCTAAAAACTGTTTTCGGTTAAATTTACTTAATTGGAAATTCTGGCCAATAATTAATATGATAACGTTGTGTAGATCCTTCAAATAAGCGATCTAACCAATTTGGCAAACCATCTAATAACGATCCTTGAAGCAGTACTTCTTCTCCACCATCTGAGCTATCAGAATCAAAACCAATAAAGGCTCCACTTTCACAATCTTTTTCAACAACTTTTTTTGCTTTTTTAGGACCCTTAAAATGAGTTGTTTATTAGTGTTTTTTATACGATATAATCTATGATCTGGCGATAATAAAATAACACTCAATTAAAAAAAATAACAAATTATTATAGTATCTATGATCTCAATTGGGACAGCATAAGAACGAAAACTCGGAGTAAAGTCGGCATTTCCTTTATGGGACATAGGCGGCGGCGGTAGAAATGTAAAGATGCATTAAATACTAAATAATTATTTTTTAATTGTTAAAGAAAGGGATTTCTATAATACCTATATTCAATAGACGTGGTTAATGAAAAATAGTATATTATTCAACGAGCATATAACGATGGCTATTATTCACGAGGGTGAAGTTTAAGACACAAGACGCAGGCGAGTGTCGTAAATCACCAGAGTGAATAATAGACATTATATGCGAGTAGAATACTATGCTTTGTCCACGACTATTAAATATTTATATAATTCATCTTCATTCAATTTCTCCTATTTAAAAAAATTCATATGTCATCATATATAATTTTCTCGATTTTTTGGACAGCAAGTTTAATGAGGCGATTTCTGAAACTTCATTTATCTCTGGCAACTGGTGGTATCTCTGAAATCTCGTTTTCACTGTCAGTATCGATTTATTTAATTATATTATTCTTTTTGAGTACTTACCTAATATGTAAAATTATTGTAAATAACGTTGACTTTGAAATCGCACAAATTTTGAAGTTTCAAATCAATTTACGCTTTGACACATTGTCATGGCTCACTAATAAAATATTATAGTTTCTAGACATGTAGGTAAATGGTTTCAAAAACAATGTTGGGGATTCCCCCGTGTTGCTAATAGATGATGCTTTGAAAAGAACTTACTAATGTAGTTTTTGAGTGTTCATTAAAGTACCTCTTCGACATTTGAGTGTTTTCTAGTAAACTTAGGGAGACAACACTTGTCTTTTGGTTGCTACAATTTTGACACTTTAAATTTTTAGTAAAAAGCCACTAATGTCATTTCTTTTAAACAACTGACTATCCTCATTATTCACTGCAGACAATAATGGATAGCATTATCCTTGAGGAAACACATACATAATGAGTACGTTATCTAATAGTCGTGGACAACAGTATATTATTCAACGAGCATATAATAGCCATTATATGCGAGTAGAATACTATACTTTGTCCACGACTATTAAATATTTAATATTTATTTAATTCATCTTCTATTCATTTCATTTCTCCTATTTAAGAAAAATTCATATGTCATATTCATTATTTAGATTTTTCGGGCAACAAGTTTAATGAGGCGATTTCTGCAGCTTTCTTTATCTCTGGCGGTGTCAAAGAAATCGCGTTTCCATTGTCAGTATATCCATTTATTTAACTATATTACTCTTCTTGAATACCTAATATGTAAAATTATTGTAAATAACGTTGGCGTTGAAATCGCACAAATTTTGACGTTTCAAATAAATTACAGAATTACGCTTTGACACATTGTCATGGCTTACTAATAAAATAACACAGTTTGCAGGCACGTAGGTAAATGGTTTCAAAAACAACATAGGGGATTACCGCGTGTTGCTAATAGATGATGCTTTGAAAAGAAACTTACTAATGTACTTTTTGAATGTTCATTATAAGGTACATCCATTTGAGTGCTTTCTTGAAAACTTGTCTTTTGGTTGCTGCAAATTTGACTTTTGATACTTTTAGTAAAAAGTCACTAATGTCATTTCTTATAAACAAGTGACTGTCCTCATTATTCACTGCAATCAGTGAATAATGAAATTATTATTCACTGCAGGTAATAATGCATTATCCTTGAGGAAACACATAAATAATGAGTATATTATTTAATAGTCGTGGACAAATATGTTTATCACATTTAATAAGTCACATAAATGATATATTAAGGCTACGCCTACTGTCTAGTGACCTACCTCTCGTTCTATCTTCTATCATCAAAATTATGTAATCTTAGGCGAGAGTTGCATAGATGGTATATAATCAGCGACTGTCTTGTATATTAAATGTTTGGCCATGATACTATGAACTTTGCAGTATCATGATGTTAGGCAGGTAGAAAATTTCTACTATTCTAAAAGGAAAAATTTTAAAGGGGTAACTCGTTTCCTGGCATCGGTAATTGGCTTCAGAGGCGGAAATAGGTTGGCGTTAAATAAACAAATTTCAAAAAAGCTTTGTGTATGAACTTTAAATGAACAATATTTCATTTGTTACTATCCGAGTTTTCAAAACTTGAATCGGTATTAACATTAATAATAATTGGATTAATAGATGGTAATATAGAATATTAATTTTCCTTTTTTATCACATGAGATACACACTTCCTCCATATATCGCTTTTGCCTATTTCGTCTACTATTATCTTTATATTCTTTAAGAAACACTCACTTAATTGTGGGGATTGATTATATTGACGTAGTCTTGTTTTTACATCAGCCCACACCATTTCAATGGGGTTGAAAACGCAATAATATGGAGGCAGACGTAAAATAGTATAATCGTGTGTTTGAAACATTTTTTCAACGGCATATTCCTTTTTAAAATTTTGCTTCCCAATCAGTTCTAATAAAGTCTTTTTTGTGTTTTTTTCTAGTATTTCCAAGCCTGCACCTTTCATAAATTCAATGATATCACCTTTTCTTGAGTTGGTGTTCGGAATTTTTTTACTTCCAGTATGTAGAATTATAATTCTTTTTCCCCTAGAACATGGAGCATTTAAATTACACTTTTTGGTGTTATCTACCCAACCGTATTGAACTACATCATGGGTGTCAAACCATGTTTCGTCAAGATAAACTATGTCTCTATTTGCATCTAGGTGTTCTTTTATTTTACGCAGGTACTCGTGTCGATGATAAACGATGCATGCTGATTCCATAACTACCATGCGTTTGTCCAAATTTTTTGTACCTAAAACCGGAATCGAGCAAAACGTTTCGCAAAGTATCTAATGATTTATAGTTATAATCTGGATAGTCGCGTAACTTATCCCTAATCATTTCTAATGTGGGCACCTTCTGCTCATTGTAAAAGTTTTTAAGTTTTTGTCCAACTCTTTTCCGCTTAATAGAATTATCAACTACATCCCCGGCTCTAATAACCCTATAAATTGTAGTACAGCTAAATTTGGTTCATTCACAAATCCTATTCAGAATATCTTTATATGAAGAATCAATATTTTCGCCTTTTAAACACAAGTAAATATTAAAAATAACCCTTTGAGTTTGAACGTGTAAGTCTTTATTTTCAAATTCTGCTTGTATAGGCTCTGTATCAAAATCGTCCGTTTCATTGTCACTACTATCGAAAGGCCCCCAAAATGCAATTTCAAACAAAAAATTGCAAAAAATCACTCAAACACTAATAAAACTAATAATTTATTCAAATATTCACAATTAAGTAATGTATAATGCTGCCTGGGAGTACTGCACTGCCTTGTACAGATTCAATTCAATTCAATTTATTCAATTCAAAATTCAATCAATTACAATTACAGATTTCTTAATGTACAACACTGGCATTAATTTTAAGGATTTTTTTGTGATATAGCACCTAGCTGATTAAACAGCTGTATGTGCTTAAAGATAATTAACTAAGTATAAATGATAACTATATAACATATTTTGTAAAACCATAAACAGTAATTTATTTACATAAATAACTTAACTAACTAATAACCTAAAATTAAAATTAAACTAATACTGGTAAATTATTTACCTATAAATATATTTATAGAATATTTATGAAGTCATCGTATCTCTCAGTAATATAAGTTCTGCATTTTTTGTTAAACTTTTTGTAATTTTTTATATGTCTAATGTTAACTGGCAGCAAATTGTAAAACTTAGGTGCAAGATAAATAAAAAATCGTTGGTTTATATCTTTATGGCTCATAGGAATTTGAAGATTATTTTGTGTTTTGTTCCTAGTTTCATGCTGATGATTTACATAGTTCTTAATTCTTTTTTTATGAACAAATAGACATGTCGTTAGAATATATAATGATCTTACATTAAATATATCTTCATTGTATAATAAAGCTGTTGAATAACGCTTTCCTTTATTGTATATTACCTTTAAAATAAAATTTTGTATAACATTTAACTGTCTTAATGCGTTGTTGTACAGACCGCCCCATACCTCTATACCGTACCTAATTAAGGATTCCACCAATGTTCTATATACCATTATTAATAGATTTTTCGACATCATACCGCGTAACAAGTAAAATTTGTGAATTAATTTTCTAATATTATTTTTTAACCTAAAAGTATGATCTTCCCATTTTAAGTGCTTATCAATTATTATACCTAAGTATTTTATATTTGAAACTTCTTTAATGGTATTATCAAAATTTTTTATAGAGATGCTGGAAAAACTAGGACGGTTAGCAGATGTAATTGAAAATGCAATGTAGTTAGTTTTAGTTAAATTTAGTGTTAGTTTGTGATGATCCAACCAATTTTTTATTGTAAGCAAGCCTGATTTTACCCGTTCCCTTACTTCATCCCAGCTTTTACCCGAAAAGAGCAGTGCTGTATCGTCTGCATACGAAACTATTGTGCCGTTAATATCAAGATTCGTTAGTGAATTTATGTACGCAATGAATAGAATGGGTCCGAGGACTGTTCCTTGGGGGACACCTATTTCGACATTAATAGAATCACTATACGAGTTACGAATTTTTACCATTTGTTTCCTATCAGTTAAATATGATTTAACCCTTTCCGGTCTGAGCATATTGACTGCATGTACACTCACGAGCCTAAGGCTATTTTTACGCTTGTATGCCTACTGTCGCTTAAAGTCGACATTTTATTTTGTATCTATAGCATTTTTTAAGTAACTTATAGATCCATTTACATCTTTTTATTAATGTTTTAAAGTAAATATACAGCGTGGTACTAATAAAACTACTTTAAAAACAATATATTTAAATATTAATAACAACGAAAAAGTATACACTTATATTCTAAAATCTTTCTTTCGTGTGATATAACTCCAAACATGGAACGGCGCATAATCCTACATCGCATATCTTGCACATAGTCCTTGATTCCCTAGGTTTTTTTACTCCCAATGTTGTTTGAGTGCAAACAATACATTTTCTCATGGCACTTGCTTTTTTCTCAGTAGAAGGAACCTTGGATGGGAAGTGTCTTTCAACTAATCTTTTTTCGCCCTGATGGGCAGGACGCCCCCCACCTCTTTTAGGAGACTTTTTCCAATATCTAAAAAAAATGCAAATTAGACGTACAGGTACCTGGACATTTTAATATGATGTTCATACCTTCTAAGCAGTTGACGAATGACATTTAACTGAAATTTTCCGATAGGCACCTTTTTTTCTGTTTGTTTTGTTAAATATAATGCATGGGCATTCAGAAGACACAGGTCAATTGTGTGAAAGAATATCTTCTTATACCACTTCAATGACTTTCGTAAACATTCGATCGAGCTTATCATCATATCGCTACGATCCACCGCACCCATATTTTCATTATAGTCTGCGACACATAAAGGCTTCTGTATGTATTCTCCAGTGGTTCTATCCTTCTTATTTAAGGTTTTCCAGGTGTCCGTGTGAAAAGACGTGAGCATACTGTGGCGTGTGACGTTTCCCTTATATCTCACCGCCACATCATTTGACCCACTAAGTATATATACGAGCGGCCATGTTGAGTTCGTTGGAAAAGCGTATAAGGCAGTGGCTACTCCAGCCTTACTGACGAGTTCACGGAGTAGCCACGGAACGAAACGCTAATATTATTTTCAAACTCCACATTGGTGACCCCGACGTGATTTAAATACGCAACACAATTTACGATGTACTCTACACCTACTCTACACCCTACGGAGACACGCGCACAAGCATGTTCGAGTATATGAGTTATTTTCTCCTCGAGCATTGCATTGCTTAGCCCCTCTCCTAGGATTGTGCTGATACGGGTAGAGTGCGTCAAATAAAGAGTGGGGTACACGCTTCGTTCCTGTCCAGTTTATCCATCGTTCTTCTTCTACCATCAGGTTTCTCGTGCCTTTGTCACTGGTGGGGGAATATTGTGGCGTGTGACGTTTCCCTTATATCTCACCGCCACATCATTTGACCCACTAAGTATATATACGAGCGGCCATGTTGAGTTCGTTGGAAAAGCGTATAAGGCAGTGGCTACTCCAGCCTTACTGACGAGTTCACGGAGTAGCCACGGAACGAAACGCTAATATTATTTTCAAATTCCACACATACCAACATCTCTCCGGTCTTTCCACTTTACCGCTAATAAGTTTCTACTAGCTTTGGAAATTTTTTCTCCCTTTTTGAGAGGCTGTTTCAGATTTGGCATCTGTTTCCGTTGCATGCGAACAGTACCACATGAATTTGTTTTATGATCAAAAAGGTAGGTGGATAGTGTTGGGCTGGTATAATAGTTATCGGTATACAGTGTGTAACCTTTATTGAGAAACGGTTCCATAAGGGTTGCAACAACATTTCCAGATACACCAAGTCCCTTTATGTCTTTTCTTTCCGTTTTTTTTCCAGTATAAACCATAAAATCTAACACGTATCCCGTTTCACAATCGCACAATATGAACAATTTAACTCCAAATCTATGCCTTTTTGTCTTTATATACTGTTTAAAAAGTAATCTTCCCTTAAACAGTACCATACTTTCATCAATAACTAGGTTCTGAAAAGGTTGAAACTGCTTTGCAAATTGCGCCTTTGTCTTACCTAGTACTTCTCTAATCTTATGGTACGAGTCTCCTTTTTCCTGGTCCTTGTTGTTTGCAAAATGAATTGTGCTCAAGATATCTCTTCCCATGATATCACCGAAAATTGGTGAATGAAGCAGAGGATCTTTGGACCAGTGGTCTTTTAAGTCCGTTTTTCTATTTCTGGCACAAAGCATCATCACCGTAATAAAAACATAAAATTCATTCACATCAATATCCTTCCACATACGTAAATAGTTTGAGAGAATTTCATTCTTCTCCACAGCAAGAGCGCGTTTCTGAGAAGCATATCTATTTGTTTCAGCTACGATATATTCAGCTATTGTTGGTGACAAAAGGGAAGTAAAAAAACTTGCCTCATCGAATTCATCTGAATAATCTTCAATATGTACACCAGGCTCACCAATAAATTGATGCATCTCAGGAATAAAATCTGGCACAGTCTAAGAAATCTCAAGCTCACTGTAGCACGTTTTATCATCACCATTAGGAATTTCATTTTCAATATTATCATATTCTTCATTTTGAATCTGTTCACCGTCATTTTCAGCAAAGTCTTCTTCATCGTCATCTTGCCCAAAATCCTCTTCTTCACTGCTATCATCCGGTTCATATTCACTGCCACTATCAATAAAAGGTTCTTCTTCTGACTCATCACTATAGTCATAGTATTTGACTTTTTGTTGTCCTCTATTACTTTTATTAAAAGATTGACTAATAGTTTCGTTCTCCGAGCTACTAAAATATGGATCTTCACTACTTAAGATTTCACTTAAATGGCGCACTTCCTCTTCGTCTAAACCACAGTGGTTATTAAATCGCACTTTCTTAGATTTAGAACAGCACGGATCTGCCATTCTAAGACTTACTGATAATAGTTTAAATAATAAAACAGCAACTATTTCGTGATTTAACACCGGTTTGAACAAACTAACCTATAAACAACCTCAACTAACATGTGTTTACTGAATTATGAAACTACCCGACTACTGTCGATTAAACTCGACGCAGCGCATAAAATCGACAGTAGGCATAGTAGTGTGAAAAGCTGTGTCGCAAATTATCGACAATAGTCTGTCAAGACTAAAAAATAAAAATAGTGCCGAATTTACACGACAGTAGTCTGCAGAGCTTATTTAGCAGCTGACGCATATAAGCGACAGTAGAGCACAGGCCCATTTTTTTATTGTCGATTAAAAGCGACAGTAGAGCTGAAAGGGTTAAAGACATTCAACACGACACCT
This sequence comes from Stenurella melanura, assembly GCA_963583905.1. NCBI lineage: Eukaryota > Metazoa > Arthropoda > Insecta > Coleoptera > Cerambycidae > Stenurella > Stenurella melanura. The sequence continues at coordinate 70,116,154 of OY757312.1, read as the reverse complement.
CTAACCCCATAGTTTTCAAGTATACTAAGGAGTTTGTCATGAGGTACGGTGTCAAATGCCTTTGCCAGGTCTAAGAACACAGCAATGCTCGTACGATACAAATAGTACATACATACTTTTTTTTTTATATGTTATGGCATGCACAAACTCTGAACAAGGTTGGTGTTAACAAATCAAATTCACTAAGCATCTAATCCCACCTATATTTCTATGTGACAGGCGGATCAAGTCCACGTGGACTTACAATAAAAAATGAGGAGTGGTGGATATAAATCTGTAAAATTCTGTGCTCTCATTCAATGTGAAGCGATACATAGACAATCCCCGTAAGATCCTCTAGTTCCGTGCTGTTCCAATTGAGTTCGTAAATACTATACCTTCTAAATTAATTTCAAACCCGATAATTAAAAGTGAACCATTACGGGTGAGCGATATTTAAATGTAAATGGCAACCCAACCAGCAAATTTTTTTTATAATTTCAATCCTCTATGATTATTTTGTTTTATTATTATTTTATTAATGCCTCTAAATGCTAATTGATCATACAGTGCGATCGAGAAAGAATGAAGGTCACGTGACACAGAAAAGTCACCAAAATTATTAAAATTGATTTCTATTTTATGTACATTATTAAAACTTTTCCTATGTTAGTAGGTTAGGGAATACTGAAATGCAAATAGCCCGAACTTTGTGACCAGCTGATCGAATGTATTGTTTTAACAGAGTATTTTGGGGATTTTGTGACGTTTTAAAACTTTAAAATTATCCTTAATCAATTCATGTGATGAATTTTGTTCGTTAAGATGGAGACGAGTTTATATTTTACGAAATTGTCTTGTGATGTACAGGATAGGTATATGGAAAAAAGTTGGTGCTATCAGTTTAAACATATTAAATAAAGACTTTAGCACAGATGCCCATGTATGTCTGAATATTACACACACATGTATTGTAATTAGATGATTGTTGAAAGTAGTGCATAATTAAAAGAATAAGGTCCGAGGTATTCAAAAGTTGAAGCATACGAAGCAGTAATTTAATAGAAACTGGCATCGTTTCATATTGCCACACTTCCACAATTAATAACACAGCTAAAACTTGACATGTTGTATGATACAATGTCCACAAAAGAACTAATATAACGAAAAGTTCAATTAGTTTCCATTTAACATCTTGGGAATTTGGGTTTGATGTCCCTAAACTGAAAAATGTCTAAATTTTGACGTCGCTCGCACACAACCTACATAAATCACTAATAATTCTTTTTTTGTGCTGAGATGAGTGGGTCAGAAGGAAACTACAGGGTGTATATATATATTTGTAATTATATCGAGGACAAGCGAAGGAAAATTTGTATAATGCAAGCAGTGCTGTAGAATAAAGTTAAAATTAAGTTAAAAACACCACATATTAAACACACCACACACCAGACATAGTAGAGACAACCCCCAAATTCATAACCTAGGCTGTATAGTTTTTATTTATACAATTGATAGTTTTTTTATTTTTGCTAGGAGATTGAAAGCCAATAAATGTAAAAAATTATTAATTGTATAAATAAAAACCTCCAAAATCATTTAAACTTTTTCCTTATATGTGAGTATTGTAAAATACAGGGATAGTTTACCGTTATTATAGAAAGAACAAAGTTAATAGTGTCAAATAGGGAGATAGATAACGAAAATTTTAGGACCTTTTGCATTCAATTTGGTCAATTTTATGCAAAAGCTGTACAGGTTGCAAAAAAGAAGCGAAAAAACAGCTTATTTTGTGGTCACTCTTTCAAAAGAGTTCTGTGGGAATAAGAATTTCAATGAATAATTTTTGTCTTTATATGAAGACTCCTTCATTATTCTTATGGGAAATTGGGTGGAATAGTCTAAATTTTGTTGAATAGACTTGTGTTAACCTCCTAACCGAAAATCAATGGCTCGACCTCCAAAACTGAACAGCTCTTAACATGCAGCTTGTCAAAAATAGACAATTTACATCATATTGTATAATTAAGAATTTTTAGTCTTAAACCATTAACTTAAGGGAAAAAGTGGAAAAGTAAAAAAAAATTATTTAAATTTCCATCTTGGAAACATAGTGTTACACATTAGCGCCTCCTAGGTGTGGGTGGCATAATTAATAAGCAGGGATTATAATCATTAGCGTGTCTTCTTCACGCCCAATCCATAGTCATTAAGAAAACGTGTGATAGTTTCAACTGTCACCACGGAGATGGCCAGGGAATAAATAGTTTTATATAATTAAATTATGGGTATATAAGAAACCGGATCAAGACTTTGCTACATTATTCCAGCTACCTGTATGAGCATGTTATAGAAAAGGGTAGTAGACCTTTCCGGAATTGTGTGATGTATATAAGACAACTGATTCCAGCGAGAAGGTAGTTTTTAAACGAATTCAGTTCAGTTCAGTAAAGTTCAGATAAATCCAAAGTAAGCCAAAGTGAACAGTAAAGTGAGATAGCCTTCTAGTAAATTCGATTCCATCAGTTGATGAAACCTCAGAGATCGGGAAATTGAATGGCCTCAAATACAGAAGTAAAATGTCAGACGCTTTTACCACATATTAATAAAGGTAATAAGCTCCAAAATTGGGAAATTTAACATGGTGAGCATAGGGCAAACGAAAAAATCGAGCGTAATATTGCTGCCAAAATTCGTAAAACCCATAAGATTCTTACAAAAAACTGACCACATATGGCTGAAAGCCTGATAAAGAATATGATTCCTTAAGAAAGGCATTTGTCTATCTAATTCAAGATTTATTTAATAATAAAGAGCAAAAACAGATGGAAGTTGGTTGAATACTGATGAAATTAAAAAGGTGTATATAGTTTTTCATGTCAAATAATCTTTTTATTAATAATTTCTTGAAATATAAACTTTAAATGATTATGATTTGGCATTCTGTATAAAATGTTTACAAAGTGAGTCATGAAATGCGAGTGGAAACCTGTGACAATAGCATATACCTATTTTCAGTTGTATTTATTAGTATTTGTTTTAACCTCTTAAAAATGCGCACCCGTAGAGTTCTTAATTTGACTTTTTAGAAAATTGAATATACTCATCCTACCTTTCTTGCACCTTCTGTATGCTTGGCATGAAACACGCAGAAATATTTTCTATGACCATTAAGAGCTAAGACAGTACCAACACAGTTTCGAGGGTTAATATTTAACTCTCTTTCTTCTGGTAAGGAAATCTGTAAAAGTTCCTTATACCAAGTAAGGCCCCGTTCAATATACATAAAGGAAAACATTAACGTTTTATTCCTACAAAAGAGAAGTGTTTTGAATTCGAGTAAATCAGAATTAGAGACAATAAAATATATGTTTACTTACTTCCGATATGGCCAAACAGCTTTATGAAATGGTGGAATTAACTGCTGTCTTGAGTCCATATCAAGAACTAAAAGAACTGTGCGGCAACCCGGTTTAAGTAACCTTACTAAGGCATTATACGTTTCAGACCGCATTTCATGTAAACGCAGTTCTGGTTGATAGTTTGACTTCGCACTATCATTATTATTGTTTCCTGATTTAGCTTTGGCTTTTTGTTTTTGAATATTTTCTTCTTCTAAGCGACTAAAACAGAATATTTCTTCAAATTGCATTTACAGACTTACAAGCAGAAATTAATTCAATGGAGAACTTTGGAAAATTCTTAGTATTATTGAATGTTGTCTGTCTTTAAAGAATTAATACTCACACTAAATAACTCATAAAATAACCAATTGCTAATATAAAAACTATTGTTCCCAATACAGATAAAGCAGGCAATATCTGTTCTTTATCTAATCCCTCATATGTTGATTCAGCAAAATTCATCACTTTAGTGAATACGCGACCCAATATTCCTCTGGCGTGTTCGTCAAACAAATCCTAAAATTAAATCACCTAATAGTCATTTATAATAATCAGAAACAACGATCTAGGCGCAGATGGTAGAAGAAGGGTAAATAAAAAGTAATGTTGATATAGTCTGTACGATGAATGTTTGCGCGTGTATGAAATTAGGTAGGACATATGTGCGGTTGCTGAACGCATTGAAACGAGCAAATATTTAGTTACGTATGTCTTCTAACCGCTCGAGCATGCTAAGACAGCCGAACGATAAATTCAAGTGGAATTAAAAAGAGACGTCGATATGAACAGTTGTCGTAGTGAAGTGCTGTCAACGGCTATAATATCTGTCATTTTAGATCAGTGGCGTTCTTGCGTTTTTGATGAAAATACATTTTTATGTTGGGACTGTCTACAAGGACGCCGCGGCGGACATGTAAGATTTCTTAGCTGTCCGCCGCGGCAATTGGTTTGGTTAGATACTATTTATTCCGTGCTATAGCGATGTTTTCCACGTGGATCGCTGGCCTATGCGTAACGTTGTCGCGTTGTGGAGCGACAGGTCCCGGGTTCAAATACTGCCCACTGCACTTTTTTTTTTTTAATATTTTGTAACGATTAATATCCTTTTTCACAAATTCTGGTTGGATTTGACGACAGAAATGTTCTTTTTTTTCATATAATAATTTATCTCTTTCATGTGATGGTAGTTTGGTTAGTTAGGTTGATTTTTATTTTGCTAAATAATTGTTAATAAATTATCAGCGCCGCAGGCAACATTAGCGTCGCAGACAAAAACGGGGGGTGCGGGGGGTGTCCCCCCGCCTTCTTTTCCAGAAAATTGCATAAAAACATTCCAATTTCTCTGTGCGGCGGTTCAATAAGTCGTGCAAAAGCGAATGCGCATGCGCGGCGGACAGCTAAGAAATGATATATGTCCGCCGCGGCGTCCATGTAGCAACTCCCTTTTATGTTTCATTGTTATAACCATAATTAGTGGTAAATAATATATCTGTTATTATTCTACAAAATTAATTGTCATTTCATGAGTATTTACGAAAAAAATATGGCTTCTAATTTGTCGGATGCTGACTGAGAGTAAAAACAATTTTCTCATTTTTTCTATGCACGTCACTGCTGAAGAGAAGCAATGACCTTCAACAGATTACTTCATACAGTTCTTGTTTATGACGCACACGCAAAGATTCATCGTACAAACTATATATGAATTTTTTTCTAGATGGCTCAGTATACCTACATGTATTTCCTCTGCATGGAGACAGCAGTATTGGATAGCTATTCTGTATCGGCGTGATGTGATGTGACCACGTTTTCATGAGAAAGCGAGTGGAGTTTTCTTGAAAACCAAAAGCATGTTGGTTCTGTAACTGTGGGAGCGATCACATCACACTAAAAATCAGGGAACTTGCTTCTCTTGGTAAATTGTGAGGGAACGGGACGGGACCATTCATGCATGAAAGGATGAAAGTATAACCTCACTATTGGCAAGCTGTCATTTTATTTGGATGTTGGTGGCAGAGGCGCGTTTAGGCCTAGGCGCACTAGGCGCACGCCTAGGGCCCCACTTTTCCAGGGGGCCCCCATTTCCCGATTTATTGAGGTAAAAAAGCGATGTAAAAATTTTATTTCTTTGTTATGTCGTTATTTATTTTCGCTTTTCCGATAGCAATAATGATAATTACACCTATCATGAAATACATTTCTTCCCTTTTCCATATCATCCACATCAGATCTCTATTGCAACAAAAATAACAAAATAAGAATGGTTCATGCGAGTATGTGTTCACGAACACTTATCGTTTATTTACATTTTATATCATTTGAATTTGAAATCATTTTATAGTTCTTCCTTTCGATTTCAATTTTTTTCATATTTCAATGTAAAAGTCTATAGGAGTTTATTGTTTGTGTTATCGTGTTTGAATATTCTTGAATATTCATTTTTTTTTATCTTTGTTCACTGTATCACACTGAAAAAAATATGTTCGTAATATTAATGAATCGGTTCATCGACTGAAAAGTGATGAATCCGTTTATTAATATAATGTACGTTTACATAGTAACAATAAATGTGTACATTGTCTTAATGAACATATACATTATATCAATAAACAGATTCATAAATTCTCAATGAACTTTTATTCATTGATTTCTCGAACATATTTTTTTCAGTGTATTAAAAAACGATGCAATCAATTAACAGACCAATTTGGCAATTCCTCAGACGTTACTATTTAAGTTTCGGCAGTCGGCACGTGCCAGATGACGAATCAGCTTTTGGGTATATTTCACATTAATGAAAATAAATCTACTGATAATGATGATGCGAAAATTCAAGAACCTGAGACAGAACAATCTAGAAAACCCGAGAAAATAACTGAGAAAATTTTAATTTTGAAACCAGTGATGAGGACTGCGAAAAGGAAGAACCATTACGAAACGATTCTAGTGAATCTGGCGATGATGAACAAATAGAAAAAGAATCTGAAAATAGAGAAAATTTGGAAAAAGAGTATGACGATGCAAAACAAACTAGTAATCAGTCCACTACAATAATCAATGCATTAGTATCAACCTATAGAGGCGACAGATTCCGAGCCATCTCCAGATAAATTGCACCAATTTTTGATATATGCAGGACAACATTTAAAGTGGTTGTTACTCGTTCCCACATTTCTTGGTATCTTTTTGTGAACTGTTTTGTAAATGTTCCATAGAAGTTGCCGTTGTTTTTCCGCTCACTTAATCAAAATATATTTTAAGGCACTATGCATCAGGTTGAAACGGACTTTTGATACTATTCCTATCCTAACAGAAATTATGTCACTTTTACAAAATAATGGATATTGCTTCATTTTCAATGTTATAGAAACTCGCATTTTGACAAGAAGCATTTCCCATCATACGACACACGACCTTCTATCATGGCATTGGGGCAATTCTATTTGTTGAAATGTGGAAGCAATGCTGGAAAGATCACATCACATTACCCCGTAGTCACTGTAGTTACAGAATAGTGTTTTTGTTCCCCCTGGGAAGGGACTGTGATGTGAGCTGTCTCCTCTCATGATAAATGCTCACGTTCACTGAAATTACAGAATAGCCACCCAGGAGTTCTCATGTAGTCTTTGTCTTTGTTCTGTTCATCAAAATTAAAATTTCATAAGCAATAATCTGCACGGTAAAACTTACCTTTACAAATGCTTCATACGTTAATGCTTCACTTGACCTCAACAATCTACTAATGGTATTCTCCAATAATGAGGTAGTATCATTTAGATTCTTTTCAATTTCCCATTTCTCTGTCAACCACTCGTATTTCACATGGGAGGTATCTTTTCTCCACAATATAACAACCCTCAATAGTGGCTCTACTAATTCTCCTTCTAAAAAATATAACACCATTAAATCTAAATTAATTTTTACTTCTTTTTTTTTTGGCATAGGACCTAATCCATTAGCCAGTTGCATATATTGAAAGCTAACCTAAACAACGTAGTGGAATAATTGAAGACTAACAACAAGGACGTAAACAGGGACACCCTCTTCTCGCCCAGGGGTCCATCAGGGCATTTATAAAGACAGACAGGATTAAGACCACGGATAGTAGGTAAAATAAGCACAGGGTTAAACACATAAATGACCAAATCTAAACCTATAGTGCTAATTTTTACTTAATAGACACAAACTGTAAACTGTCTAAAATTCATGTAATCTATTAAACTTCAATATTTTCTGCATTTTAACGAATTTTATTTTAAAATGTGAAATATAGTATTTCTATTCTCAATTTAAAATATTATGAATTCAGCATCTCTACCAGGGATGTCCGTTGCTATGCCTCTCTACAATGGTATAAAAGCAGGGAGTGCCGCGTTATCGATATAATTTATCCACTCGTATATGATATGTAGTCGAACAGACGTACAATTGCACCGTTGAGAATGGCCGGTAAACAATTCAAGGTGACATTCGAATTGGCCAATTCTAAAACAATGAAGTGCTGTGCGAGACTATATTCGTAGAACCGGGCAGTACCGTAAGTTTATTTTACATTGCGTGGTGGTTTTCTACTAATAAAAAAAAGTTGTTCGTGTTACATTTACCTCAAATAATTAGTGTTACCTGTAATAATTATTTAAAAAAATATTTTTAAAATGGCTTTCTAGAGCCATCTGATACAGAAGTAAATTCACATAATGAATATTTTGAAGATGAGTAGTAGTAACGTAGTTGATAGAATCAAGTTAGGAGTTTAAGAACCAAGATTTACACATACAAATCCAGCGTCTTCTTTTAAATATTTATAACTGCTTTAGGAGAGAAAATAATCAAATGGTGGATACAGATATTATAAAAAGAATGTTTGAATTAACTAAGATTCCGATTTCTACTATTAATCTTGTTATTAAAAATGAGGATGTTGTATATCACTCTGTTAAAAGAAAACCGAAAAATCAAAAATTTGTGAAAATTGACAATGCTTCAAAAGACGTTATCCAAAGAACAGTTTATATTTTTTTTATCAAGGAAATCAAGTAGGGATACTTTAAAAATTATTTAAAATAAATTGCGCGAATACCCTGATTATAATGATCGATCTTTGGAAACTTTAAGAGGTATTTTAGTAGGCAGCGGATTTAAATATAAAAAAATTAATAACTGCTTGATCTGAATGGAATCACATCATAGTGTGAAAATTCCAAAGGAATATTTGCATAAAATAAAACAGTACCGCAAATCAAACAGGACAGTAATATAGCTTGACGAGGCGTGGTTTGATACACATGATACTGTTAATTACGGTTGGGTAGACACGACTCAAAATTGTACTTTAAATATGCCATATTCAAGGGGAAAACATATTATAATTCTGCATGCCGGAAGTGAAAATGGGTTCATACCCAATGCACTGCCTTTGTCAGCCAAAAATATAAGACTTCTGCTGACTATCATGAAGACATGACCACGGATTTGTTTCAAAAATGGTTCGCTGAACAACTGTTACCTAATATTCCCCCAAATTCAGTTATCGTTATGGATAATCCTTACTATACGCAAATGTTAAATAAAATACCAAATAATAATCGTCTAGGTACACGAAGCCTCGAGCTTCGATCATGCACAAAACGTAATATCATTTTGTTCATTATTTGTCTAACTATTTATTCCTTGCCCTTAGCTTTCGTTGGTAGCATAGGCAATGTTCTCCGCTTCTGATGCGAAAGGTCCCGGGTTCAAACTGCTGCACCCGATGAATTCTTTTTCTTTAATTTTGCAAGGATTTAATATATTTTTTCACAAATTCTTTTTTATGATTTCTTTAAGTTAGATTAGTAGGTTTTTATTCTGCTTAAAATTCTTTCGTGTGATTTCTTCACGTTAGGTTAGTAGGTTTTTATTATATCTAATTGATAATAATTATTAGTGACGCAGGCAGTATTAGCGTCGCACAAAATAACACAAAATATTTCAGTTTCAATTTCTTGACTCGCTGTTACTGAGTCAGCTGGTTAGCAGGCGCGTAAACCACACATGCTCGAAGCTCGGGGCCTCGTGTACCTAGACGCCTGTAATAATAATATAAAACAAGTTAACCATTATACTCTTCGCAGATTTACTACACTTGTTATATAATTGTTGCGCATTCTATAGGATACTCCTCTCAGTATTTTTGTAAATGACATTAGTTTCAAACATTTTTTGTTTAATTACAAGAAATAAAAAATTCATTTAAAAAATTAATAACTTTTTTAATTACTGATCAATTTTGTTAAAAAAATAGGGTTCTTCCTCTAACTAACAATAACTTACTGTCCAAATTTCAATACAATCGGACTTTTCGTTTTTTAGTTATCGTGCTTAAAAGAAACGTGACGCACGGACGGACGGACAGACGGAGGACGGACGGACAGATGGATGGACGGACATTTTGAACGTGATATAAATTTTTTTTTCTCTACAAGCAATATTACCGGTTTTAGAAATGTGCTGATCGAATGCAATATATTCTTCGTTTTGTATTTACGACGAGTATAATAAAGAGGATGCTATGTTTACTGCATATTTAATCCGATAGAATTGATTTGGGGCAGTGTAAAACACGAGTTGAGAAAATGCAATCGAAATCCGACTTTAAAAGCAGTAATTCTAGATAATTATGTTATTAATGCTATCACGGTTATCAGGTTTGTTAGGTTTATTCTAACGTCCTACTTTATTAACATTATATATCTTCCTTATTCCTATCCTGGTAAAAACTACTCACACTGCCCGGATGGTTTTTGCTGGACGTTGACATTTTCTATAGGATCAAGTTTTTTTTAGTTCCCTACATTAGAGTCAATACAATTTTTATGTTCTGTAGAAAATGTCGTTGACTAAGTGAGTAAAGTTTGTGGTTAGTTTATATAAAAGTATATAGGTATTATTATATTATATTCCTTTATACAAACGAACATACAGTTTACCTATTACCTACTATCATTTTACCACTTTCAGTGATAATTTGTTAGTAATTGCTAATACATAAACGATTTTTAAAATATTGTAGGGCATGTATTGCCTTGACAAGTAAGTTACACGCGCCTATGGATGGCATATGTTCGAAGTCTGATTTTTATATCGTTTTAAACTGACATTGGATAAACCATACCAATTAGGTGTCAACAAACTTAATTAACTTACTCGATATTTACTTTTTGTTCAATTACTTTTGTATTTTTCATAAAATAAAAGCAATATGGTATCGTTAAAGATTCCATTGGTTCATCATGAATCGTGAGCCATTAATAGCTAAACATCTCAAATACAAAAAATAATTTACCTGGAATTAGGGAATTAACAAACTCAGTCTGTTTATCATGATAAATATATGCAAAACGAACTTTTTCAGCACTGTAAGGAGAATTCTGAGCATATAATCTAAATGATTGTCGATGAAAATCATGATTATGAGAGGCTTCAGTAATTAAAACAACACATAGTCTTTTTCTTGGCTTATTCCATTCACAAGGGCATAAAGCTTCTAATACTCCCTGAAATATTACAGACATATAAATACGAATTGGTTATTTTAGTATTAATATCAACCTACCTGAGATGAGAGTCGAGGAAGTGCAAGATACTGATTGGATGATATTACATGGTGTAGTGTGGATGTGGGTATATCTTTCATTGTAACACTGGCCATGGGATAAGAAGTATTTTCATTGAATAACAAAACTGTATCCATGTCATGTGGTACTTGATATCTATCACGAACTTCTTGAGAGTCTACAAAACTGGAATAACAAGTTAGAATTTTCTTTAAAAAGTATTATTTCTTAAAATTACCCAAATGCCACTCGGTGGCGAAAGTGATAGGCAGTGACTAAATAGCGTAACCTCATATTAAATCTGGGCTCAAAAATTAAACTTCTTACTCTATTGTCTTCCCATCCATTTAAAAAGTTGTCTACGTTATCTGTTTTAATTTTCGACACCATTTTGTACGGCATTTTATTTCTAATGAATTCTGAAAATAATACAATTAAAACAAATTAACATATTGAATATGTAAATAGTTATATTTTAAAAATGGTGAAACATTATGATTCCATTATATCTGCTGAACAATAATTTACATTCTCTTTTATCTATTATTTGTATTAACAAGTTAATATCAAGTCCTTACTAGACTGTTTAATTTATTTTAATAAGGTTATATGAACTAAAAACATGCATTTGAAGGCCACAGGCGAAAAAGATACATTGTCAAAAATGCGATTTTGAGAAAAACCATTTTAAAGGTTTCACTCCAGTATTATTTTGCCAATATTTTTGAATGAATATTTGTAGTCATTTCAAGATTTAGATACAGCATTTGTAGTACAGTTTATAATTTGCGAAATTTCTTTTCAAAAAGTGCAGTGCCCCCCCTTGGAATCTGGAAAAGTACTTGTAAAATATCTATAGTGTATTTTTTTCTCGAAGAATGAAGAAAATATAAGGACAGGTTTTTAATATTATCAAAAAATCATTTTGAAATTTTATTTTACACTGATATTTAATTTATAAAATTTCAAAATGATGTAACTTTATAAAAGATGAAGATTTTTTGATAAAATTAAAAACCTATCCTTATATTTTCTTCCTTGTTCGAGAAAAAAATACACTATAGATATTTTACAAGTACTTTTCCAGATTCCAAGGGGGAGGGGGGCGGGTCACTGCACTTTTTTAAAAGAAATTTCGCAAATTCCAATCAAATATTTTTTTCCCAATTTCTTCAGGCAAAGGAGATTGTGGTGGCAGCATTTCTCAACATCGAAGGAGCATTCAACAACGGATTGTCAGATTCCTTATACACAGCAGTAGCTGCCAGAGGAATTGAGCCAACCCTAATTGACTTGGTTCGAGCTATGCTGGAAAACAGAATCATCACGACATCTTTAAAGGAGGAAGAAGTGAGTTTTAGGGCGGCAAGGGGGTGCCCACAGGGAGGGGTTCTCCCCGTTCTTGTAGTCACTCCTTGTGGACGACCTGCTTGCCATTATCTCCCTGTGGGAAGTCTAGATTCAGGCATAGGCTGATGATCTAGTCATTCTGGTTATATTCTAGGAGCTAGTGTCAAGAAGTGGAAAATGTGTCAAACTTCTAACTGAAGTGGTTTGATGATAATATGCGTCCAAACAAGTAAACTTGTCTCTTGTGAATATGGGCCTAAAGGGCCGGCAATTTATAGTGCGGGCCTGTGAAAAATTGAACGTATTTCATCGTAATCAAACCACTAGATTCTTCGGTTTGACTGTAGTTGTAGGTGAAAGGATTGCTTCATCTCATGTGGCACACTCAATTATATTCTACACCCATGGACGAACTCAATTTTTGACAAAGGAGGAGGAGGGTCAATAAGGCCTGATTTCATAATTTAAAAAAAAATTATTGGAAACTTAATTGTAAACATAAATATACCTTTTTAAAACGATTCCAGCCTAAACGGAGACATCCCACCCTCATCAAGTAATTTTTGCCCTTCCCACCCATTTTCATATTTCAAAGCCTCTATGTTAGATTAGGTTAATATGTGAGTGGGCTCTTGTCAAACCCTCCACCGCAATCATCAGATCTATTGTGGCTCACTCCTAGTTATGGTTCATCCAAGAGATTCAGCTTTTAAATAAATCTGATAATCTTGTTGGGTGAGGAACTGTCCAGGTAGTCTGGCTTCAGTCGCTCTTTGCCAAACAGTGAAAACCTGATTCTTTATGCAGCAGAATAGGTACACAAAACGTGCTTTGCGTTTCGTCATCCATCAGACATATAACGACAGCTCGGGATAAAGTGTAAACCATAAATCAGATGTATAAAGAAAGTTGTGTAATTTGAGCCGATGGCCAGAATTATGTATCTGCGCATACGAAGGTCAAAGCTCATGAGATTTTGAAATTACTCTAACAACCACTTACTAAGAAGTCAAACATCTGCTAAATATCTTAGAATTACCTTGGACCAAAAATTACATTTTAAAAGTTACACAAAATTGATTTAAAAAAATGCATTCCAAGAGTCTTTTTAAAATAAAGGAATCAGTAAAAAACCACTGCAAGTATATATAAAACTACATGTAGACCCATATATAATATTAATCACAAATGTTGTGGCTTACGTCATCATCTTTTAATTTCCGAATTCCGTATTATTCATCTCTAAAATGCATTGTTACGCTTGGAACTTCTGTCGTAGCCCCATCAGACATTACTTTCCATATGACTTTGATAAAAATATAAATTGATGATGTGAACGACAACATTCATAATAATAATAATAATAATAATATTTATTAATTTCAGAAAATGTACAAGTACAGTTAAGAAACATTGTCGGTAGAAATACAAAGAAAATATCACAAATAACATTGTAAAAACATATACACACAAAAGAAAAAAACATGTGAACAGTGAGCGATTAAACAAATATTATAACTAGAACTATACAAAAGTAGTCTCACATTTTGTATAAAATTCGTCAACACTGTAGCTGTTCATGTCCAACAAAAATGACTTTAAAGCCTTTTTAAACTTAAAAAATGTCATAGATTTAATATGCCCCGGCAAACAGTTAAAAAATTTACAGCCCATGAAACAGAGACTTTCTAGGTACAAAGCCGTTCTGTGTTCTTTTGGTAAAAGGAGATGTTTATTCCTAGTGCTATATGGATGATCAGTTCTAATCTCGTTAAATTTACTTCTATTATTGTAAACAAAACATGACAGCTCCTAAATGTAAATAGAGTTCAAAGTAAGAATGTTTAAGCTTTTAAAGGCTTCCCTGCAGGAAGTATTATATCCCAGATTGGCTATTATACGTATTACCCTTTTTTGTAGTAAAAAAACTCAATGCACTATACCGTACTTTATGCAAGAATGAACAGTAGCAAAATACAACTGTCTTACTATTGATAGGCTGCATTGTTTGGATGTTATAGCCAAAGCATAACAGGCCTTTGACAGTTTAACATACATATCATGAATGTGATTAGACCATTTAAGGCTACAGTCGATTTTCAAACCGAGCATTTTTTATTCATTGGCATACTCCACACTTGTAGTAGGAGATAGAAGGATATTAGTGTTGAAGACAATATTAGACTGCAAAGTTTTAAAGAGAATACAGGTTGTTTTACTTTGGTTAATACATAGTTTATTATTTTCAGTCCACGATATTACTTTGGCATATATAGTTTTTGCAGTTTTCAGCATCAGCAAGAGTATTAGATTTTATTAAAATGTTCGTATCACCGGCATACGAAACTGTCAAACGTGATGGATATTGAATATAATTCAGCATGTCATTAATATAAATAATAAAAAGTGTGGGCCCCAATATAGATCCCTGAGGTACTCCAACTCTGACAGTCTGCGAGTCTGATATAACATCCTCAATACAGACCTGCTGATTTCTATTTGCAAGATATGACGCAAACCAATCGTGAACAACACCTCTAACTCCATATTTCTCAAGTTTTGTCAATAATATAGAGTGATCTACACAGTCAAAAGCCCTTGAGAAATCTATAAAGAGTCCCAGAGTTATTTGTTCTTTGTCCATGGACGTTACAATACCGTCCACAAAGTCGCTTAAAGCAGTGTCTATGCTTCTTTCTTTTGTAAAACCATGTTGACTGGGAGAAAGCTTATTGTGCATCATTAAGAAGCTTATTAGCTGAGAGTTTACTGCAGACTCAAAAACTTTTGACATACTAGGAGAAAGGCTAATGCCCCTATAATTCTCAAACAAGTTTGGGTCGCCTTTTTTAAACAGCGGAATAACTTTTGACAATTTTAAATCCGATGGATACATTCCCTGCTCAAGAGACAGATTTATCAGATAGGTTAAAGGTTCAACGATATATGTAGCTATACGTTTTAATAATATATTTGATATTTCGTCATGTCCCGAAGAGTTGGAATTTTTCAATTTTCTGATTAAAACTAAAGTGTCCTCCTTAGAAAGAGGCCTAAGAAATAGAGAATGATTCGAGACTTCCAAAGATCTATCTATAAAGTGGTAGTCAATATATGGAGGTAAGTTAGAGGTAACAACTTTGGGAGCGTTAATAAAGAAGGTATTGAATTTTTCTGTTTAGTTCACTATTATTTAAAAGCTTGTCATTTTCTTTTATTTGTATACAGGTATTATTATTTTTTTATTTTCCCAGAGTATTATTTAGTATGCTCCACATAGCCTTGCTCTTATTATTAGAGGACATAACCAATTTATCGTTACGGTCTTTAAAAAAATCTGATAAAATATGTTTATATTCGTTATTTGCTGCCTTGAAACTGTCTTTAAACTGAGGGTATTTTCTACTTAGGTCTGCAAAGAGTGATACTTGTTTTTTAGCATCAATTATTTTCTGATTAGAAATTGGTACTGAAATGGCTTTTTTTGGTTTATTTATAATTTTATTTCTAATTTTTCTCGGTGGAAAGCATGTTTCAAAGTGAAAAGAAATAGTTTCCATAAAAGTCTTAAAAGCTACATTGCAATTAGGGATTGCATAAACCTCCGCCTAGCAAGTATTCTCTAATAGATGACAGAAATTGTTGATATTGTTTTCACTAAAAAAACGTTTAAATTTAATGCTCTCATCAAAATTTGACACTGCTCCAGCTATAATGGCATATTGTGCATAGTGATCTGATAGGTTACTCTTTATAATATCCGCTTCAGACATTTTATCCATGTCATTCACTATTATGTTATCAATGCATTTACTGGAGAGAGGTGTCACCCTGGTGGACTCGTGAATTGTTGTGTACATATTGTTACAATTCAAAATAAGTGTTAGATCATGAAGTAGTTCATAATTAATATAGTTGTTAAGGAGGTTGAGGCGTTAGACGAAAATAATGAAAAAAATCTGAAATAAGGTTTTTTTAATAGATTTTTATATGACACAATTTTCTGTAAAAATATCCAGTCATTAGGAAACTCATAAAGTTAAAAATTTTAAAAAACTTTTACATGTAGTCTTATGGAAAATATGTCAACCCAGCATGCAAACGGTACATTTTAACCCAAGTAACTAAATAAAATACACTACTATGTTTACTACCATATAGTAGTGTGTTTTATTTAGTTATTTGTGCAAAATGGTTAACTACCACAGAGTAACGGCTCCTTCAATCAATTTTTTGGTACATTTTAATTTATAGCAAATAACCAAATGTCAGCAGTTCCGAAAACTAACTATGTAAAGCATTGATGTCTTACACATATTTTAATATTGTTTCCAATTTAATTAGGACACTTTTAATAAATAAAAAAAATTATTAAACATTTGTAAACTGTCAAATTTCTCTTTTCGTTAATGATTTTTAACTGATTTTTCAATTATTTAATGATTTAATTTTAATTTTTACTGCTTCCTATTTTTTTTTTTTTTATTATTTACTGAAACAAATTTGTAAAATATACATATATTGAAATAATTTCTTTTTTTTTTAATAAGTTTGGATAAAACATCCAAAAGTTAGTTCATTAAGTAAAACAATTAAATCTACTTAAATAATTAGTTAATAATAAAAAATGATTTATTTATACCTTTATGACAATAATTATTTATATCATCGACTTATACTTAACCTTTTGTAATAATTTATTATGGAAAAGTTCCGATTTAGAATTCGACTTACTTTTGGTTGTGACTGTAACTCAACCTCCTTAAAGGCAGAGACTTCCACCATCAGATCCATTACAAAATTCGACGTCCAGACCAGAAATCCCCCCCCCCCCCCCCCCATAACCCCTCTAAACAACTCCTCTATAAAATTAGAAATATTGAACCCACCCACTGAAGAATTTCTAAATCGCCTTCAAACTTCTCCCACTAAAACCACAATGTAGAAATAGTTCAGGAACTCTGTGAAACACGAAACAAGAAACACTTCCACAGAAAATGCCCAGAACATACTATTTGGGAATGTATCCCTAAGAGAAGTCTGAAACTAAAATAATTCCTACATAATGAATTTTGTTATATTTATAAAAATACATCGTTTTTTTTTAATATACATATAATAAGTAAGCTGTTACTCTATTATTTAATTAAGACAATGCATAAAGACATTTTTTTGAAATACTGGTTGAAGAACTTCGGTCAATGGCCATTTGGTTTGTTTATGTAATAGAATACTTATATTATTAATATCGATGTGGAATACAAAACAAACTATTCCTAAAATGAAAGTTAAATATGTGTGTTTAAAATTAACAAAGAAGCTTATTAGCCTATAGCGTTTTTTAATCTGTACGTTGATAGTCAATGATTTCTATCTCCTGATAACAAGTTTATAAAACAGCATGAAACACTGCAAAATGTCTGATAATTTTACAGAAAATTTACACAGCTCATTTTTTGCCTGTGGTCTCCATTTGTACCGTTCAAAGTTTCGGAAAAAAATTTCTGATTATATTAATCGATAAAAAATATAGACTAATTACATACCTATTATTTTTTGAACACTTGTAATAGTTTCTTTATAAACAAAAATATTTCCATCCAACAAAAGTATAAGACATGGTAATGTATGAATACTAAGTCTTCTACCCAAATTCGGCTCTCTCCCCGAATGTACAGTTGCAAAATTTACCCCCAGAGGTTCTAGATAATCCACTAACTTACGGCAGTAAGGGGCAGTTTGCAAACATGGAAAACACCAATCAGTATAAAAAAATATCAAATAAGGCGTCTTTTCACTTTTTGGTACAACAAGTTTATCATATTGCCTAAAAACATAAAATAAATATAGTAAGGAATATTTTATCTGACAGCATTTATTATAAACGTTAACTAATAGGGCAAACCATCTCAATTAAGGAGACTTTTGCTACAGTAGATAATATTTTATTTAACCGTGAGTCAACGATGTCAGTTCACACATGTTATGTTCAGAACTAACTTTTCCCCATTTTTTCGTCAACTTAGACCGCCTCTGCCGATCTTGGTTGCTCGTAAGAGACTTTGATTGCACGCTAACATTTGTAATCTGTGTCGATACTAATAGCTCTAAGTGTTAACTTGAATTTAATTTTTGTAATTCAAAATACAAATGAGTCATTTTTGATTCACTGCTTGACAATGATTTGTAAGTCGAAACTGCAGCCACAATTTTTATAAATATATAGTGGTAGAAAACATAGTAGTGTGTTCTATTTAGTTATTTGTTAAATACAATGACTGAATCTGAAGTCATTGGTTAAATAATATATTATCTTCTTCATTGTAGAACTTAGGTTGATGACTATTATTATTATTATATCTTCACTCACATTGATAGGTTTTATCTTTTCAATGTATTTTCAACAGTTTATATCATGAAATTGAAAAAAAAGTTTAGTTCGACATTTTATCATTCCTAAAGGGTTGTAAACAATTATTGAATGTGTAGAAAAAATATGACATATTAGTCACCATGTCTCGTCAGTTTCCTGTTTTTCAATTTTTCCATTCGAAGTAAATGAGTTGGTGCTGAAAAAAATAACTGACATTTTCCAGAAAGTGCGGGTTGTTGATGGAGGGAAAACTGAGTGTATGTCAATTCCCATGTCACTGAAAGGTGACTTATCCAGAAAATTACTGAGAGTACTCGAAAAACTGTAGAAAAAAACAGAAACTGACAAATTTAACATTGCGGTTTCGAGAAAGCCCGTTTTTGATAGCATTATCAAGGCACGGGGACTTAAAAAAAGCTCTGTGGTCGTATTTTCGTCTCTCATTTTGATTATTTTACCTTCGTGGCTTGTTGTGATATGCACGCTTGGAGGCTCAAGCGTACAGCGAATATGCCGTGACTCCATTTCATTTCCCAAAGCTGCGCAGCACGAAAAATGTCAGTTATCATTTTTAGCGCTGTTTTTAAACCCTAATTCACGATTTGAACAAAGTTTCAGCCCTGTCGCTATGACCAGATTGGGTTGTTTTTTTGGCAACTGATAAGATTGTTATCAACCATTTGTAACGAGTAATATGTCAGTTCTTGACGAATTGGTGATTTATTTTACATTTTTTAAATATAGCATGTACATATAATTTATATAAGTATCTATTATTAAATAATTATATAAATTAAAAATTATTATACCGTAAATATATACTTAAATACCTTGTGGTGATAGATAGTTTGTGGAAAAATGTTATATCATTTTCTTGGAAATTAAATCGCGCTCCATGTTGAGCAAAAAGTTCATCAAATGGGTTACTAGTATGAAAGGAAGGATGTTCAGGTTTATTGTAAAAATCATCTTCAGTAATTCCTTTATCATCATATCTTTTCCTTCTATCAGGGTCGGAAAGCAATTCATATGCTTGTTTAATTTCCACAAAACGTTCTTCAGCATTGCTTTCACTTGATTTATCAGGATGCCTACAAAATTATCCAAATGTAGTTGTATTTAAAAGATGCTCAGTTTCTAAATCAATAAAAAAAAACAGATCTTTTCTAAAATACGAGGTAAAAATGTCCCTCAATTAAAACATTTTTATAAAAGAAATATTACCATTCTTTGGCAAGTTGTTTATATGCTTTCCTAATATCTTGCTGAGAAGCCCTTCGGTGCACCCCAAGAATTTTGTAGGGGTTACCTAACTCCCCTAGCACACCCCAGAGTAAACAAATTAAAATGTAACCTTGACAAAGCCAAAGTTGAGGCATCCATTTCATCTTCACTCACCACATACACAGTTTTTAACTAAAACTATAATTATTAATCAAAATATATCTGAAAAAACCATTGGGAAATATTGATTTCACAGGAAAATATGTGTCATCTGTCAAACGTTATTTTTATCCCAGCTCACAACCCTGTAAAAAGCAGGATAGCAGGAAAACCTTCGACCCGACCAAAACACCAATTTTGTTGGTCGTAGGGAAAATCGGAATATAATTTCCCTTATTTTCATCATACTATAAATATTTAATAACATATTTTATAAAAACCGCAATGTATGTATTTAAATGTGTATTTTTAAAGAAGGAAAATGTTTCCGCCTTTATTTCAAAATATACTTATTATATACACCTACTATAGGTATACATTTTTAATTTATTTAAAATAACGAAAATGTAAGAACAGAATTTCTCATATAGGTATCTACCAGAGTCTGATGCGTATTTATTTAAAATATCCTACGTAAATAAATGAATCAAGCAGAACTAATTAGATAAATATCGCCTATATTATTATGACTAACTCGGTATAATATCTGATATTGTTTAACCTTTTACAGGAATATTTAAACATATTTTTATTCTTTTAAAATGACTACTTGTACTTATTGGTGTTTTTGGGAAATTTTAGTTAGCTAGATTTTCATATTTCGCAATTTGAACTTGCATTTTCAGTTAAGTATGTAATTGTAATAGGTGTAAACTTAGTAGAGTAGAGATAAAATTGTAATTGGAGTATGTGAACTACTCAACGATTTTGAAAATGAAAATGAACTACTGTCAAAAGTGATATTGATCGTCTGTGAATGCTTGTATGTGGCTTGTATCATAATCATTTATAAAAGCGAATAACAAAACTTAAAACAATGAACGCAGCAATTAATATTGGTGTGGAAGACATGACGGCTACAATTGTCAGATATGGTTTATATTTGGGAGCATTTTTCCAAATTGTTTGTCTTGCAGCTTGTATTTTTATGCCCGATTCTCCTGATGATAATTCTTGGGGTTCAAGGGTACGTTCTTATTTGTATTACATTTAACTTAAACGTAAATATGTAAATTATAGGTAGACAGTGATGACGAAAGTTCCGAACAGAGTACACCTCAGAATACACCACGTAGGCCACATCATCGAACTAGAAAACAAGAAAAGAAGAAGAGACGTTAAAATTTATTGAAGATCTTGTAAGTCCCTGTATTATGGAGTGTTTATTTATTATAGCCTGTGGGCAAATCTTAAGTCGCTACAGATACCAAATTACTATAGTACTTAGTTAGTATGGTAATATGATATAGATGACCCATGAAAGCGGTCAAGAATGAGCATAAGTACTTGTAACTAAAATTATCTAGAATTTGAAAAATTCATGAAACATTTGAGTAAATCAAATAATGGTTCAGAAATTATTGTTAACACATACAAAGGGAGATAAATCATTTACACAGGCCTTGATAATAAATTGGCACATTCATTTCTACCTATCTCTCATTGATGAAGTTGTGTTACACTTGTGACACAATTACAAATCAGTTAATGACTTGATGCTCTTGTTTATTGATAATTGTTATTGCTTTTGACATAGTCGTTTTCTTGGTCCCTACACCATAAAATGCATGCGACTTAAGATTCGACGTAAGGTCTATTTAATTTGAAATGTATCTGCTCTAAGATGTGTTAATAAATGTGAACAAGCATAGGGTAAATTCACTGAACTCTTTGTAGTAAGTGGATGACCAGTGTCCATACTTATTTATATATGTTAAATTGTATCTTGCATAAAAATAATTACACATCATATGGTGGCCACACAACCGTGCTATGAAATATGCAAGTTGGCCTTATTTTTATTAAAAGTTTTTTCAAGAAATCAAATAATGGAGCAATTTAAGAGTAATATCTTTTATTTTTGATAAAGAATCACTATAATATTCAATGTGAAATAACAAGAAATTACCTATTACCTATAATATCATTCTGAAGATGTAATAATATATCATCTGGAGAAGATTGTAGGGAAGACGTTTCTTAATAATCTTTTCTAGTATTTTAGTGTGTCCATGAACATTTTTTAGCATGCATACCTTTCCTATATTACATATTTATTTCTTATGTTAAATAATTCTTCAGACAGACATACCAACAGAATAAACCCAGAGGGTTTGTCCTGATTTTGCAAAATGATATTATACCTACTAAACTGCACATATTGTTTACATTTATATATATTCACACACAGTTTATTATAAGTCACAAAATACTATGCAGAATAACCAGTTGATATCACAACTTTATTATGAAAAGAGACGCAAACAGGAATATAAACAAGGAATAGAATCGCAGTGAAGCTTGGATCTAATCTAAAACTTACACTACAGGAGACAAAACAAAACACAGAATTGTATCAGGACACTAATTTCAATAACGGCCCTTTGAAAACATAGATATGCTCCTTTTTTATTAGATATTTTACTGTAAACACAAGACGATGCGCCTTCGAAACATATTTTGTTTACGATACTGGCTTTCCTGTAATATAATAGAGTTCAGTGAGTTAATTAAGAATACAATTGTATTAGATTATACTCTTATATAAATATACAGGGTGGCAACTTTTCTGGAAAACCCGGAAAAGTCAGGGAATTTCATGTTGGTCAGGGAAATCAGGGGAATGTCATGGAATTTTAAGAAGTAATCAGGGAAAAACGCATTTATTTTAATATATTTTTATTCTTGCTTGCAGCTAAAAATGTTTTATTCATTGCGAATTTTATGCAAGTCGGTAAAAGTTGTTTTCTCTGAAAAATTACACAACTAGGCGACATACAGCCTCTCCATTGTATCAGGGTGCTCGAAAATATGTCACTTAATATCGGTTGTGCAAAGGAATTTTTTTTTACGAAAATTGTGCCGATTTTTATAAGCCACAAAATAGTTAAAAGACATTTGAAATCCGTGGCTTACTTTAAGAATTATAGCGGAAAATATCGAAAATAAGTAACATGTCTAAGCAAAATATCTCCGGTATTTGAGGAAATACGATGAAAATTCTAAGACGACATATTTTTGCATAACAGAGTATTTCAACGATATTATATCTAAATTTTTTGAAAACCGCCTTTTGAGATTTTTCTCTTTTTCTAATTCTAATTTTTTTAGAATGGGCGGGAAATGGCGGCATTAAATAGAGTATTTATTCATTGCAACTAAGCAAGTAATTATAAAAACATTTTTTGAACCAATTAATTTCAAGGTCAGAATATACACAGTTTCCTAGATATCGGGGGTTGCAAAGTCGATTTTGCACCCCCGATATCTGAAGAGCTGTACATTTTACGACGTTGTGCTCATGAGAACTTTTGATCAGGGGCCCTATTCTTGACGGCACGAGAAAGGAGCGTTCTCCGGGGAACAATCCCTCATCTCCTTCTCTTGGGAAAATTTGTTAGTATTCTTGAACACGAGTGAACATGGCGAAACGATAGGACACAGTAGTAAACGTTGCCAAGTGCACCATGAAAACAACAGTCAATAAAATTATAGTAAATTTTGACAACTTAAATTCAACAACAATTGTCATTGATAATTCGTATTTGTTCTTTGTATTTATTTTTAACAAGTTGAGCGATAATAAAATAATTTCTAATAATTTTCCATTTCTTGTATATTTTCTGGAAAATGTACCCATCTATTTAAAATCTCTGGGGAGGAAAGTGCAGGACATACTTCACTTACATTGCGGCTCACACTTGACTGACTTAAACCAACAAGACTATTCGATCCTGTAATTTCTTGGTAACTATCAAAACCCAAGAATCTAATGGTGGTGAAAACCTTAAATAAGTCTATTAAAAGAAAAATATTTAGGATACCTACTACTACGTAGTTTTATTTGAACAGTTAAAGCCAATCTACGGGGGTGGTTGTAAATGTGGAGTAGCATTTCAATTAATTCTCGAACTAATGGTTTAGAAAGTCTAAATAAATGTATAAATTTGTCATCTGATAAACTAAATGGGTTCATTTTATTTAAATTTACGTGTATTCTCTGAGCTTCTTGCTCTGCATCCTCTATATCTTGCAGAATTTGGTCTGCTAACAAAATTTCATGCACGTCCATTTAAAAATAAAACTTTTAATAATTTATTAGGCAACGAATTTAACAATAAACCGCCTACACAAAAATTAAACATCTCATCTCAAAACGCATGCGACAGATAAAAGAGTCTAATTCAGTCAGGCAGTTACTGTTCCCTTGCAAATTTGTAAGAGATGGAACCGGGGAGCGCGTTCTCCTATACCTACCGAGAGAAGCAATATTTAGGAATAGATTCTCTATTCCCCAAGAGAACCACGCCCACTTTCTCTCGGCTATTCTACTCCCCGGGATTCAAGAATAGGGTCCCTGAATATGATTTCCTATTCCCCAATAGAGCAACGCTCACTTTTTCTCGATTCCAGCGAATTTCACCGAGGGCCACTTCCCATAAGAACTTACTGAATTTTTTAATCATTTTATTTAATCATACTCCTCCACGGCGAGTATGATGCTAGTTAAAAAAATATATATTGGTTTAAAAATGTTTTTATATTTATAGAAGGAGAGGAAAATACTTTATTTGATGCCGTCATTTCCCGTCCCTTTCAAAAAATGTTTTGACACCCTAAAGAGTAAATCTCAAAATGCAGAGGTTTTGAAATAAAATTAGATAAAACAAACCACTCTGTTTTGTAAAAAAATGTCGCCTTAGAATTTTCGCCGCATCTCTTCAAACAGCGGAGATAATTTGCTTAGACATGTTACGCATTTTCGATATTTCCCGCAGTAACTCTTAAAGTAGGCCATTGATTTCAAATGTCTTTAGAGGTGTTTCAGAATCTCATGAGCCGCGAAATGCGCAAAAGGCAAAGTTTAATCTGAGTTATAAGTATGTTTTTGAAGACACTGGAGGCTGCCTTGCTGTATACATAAACAAGAGCTCGGGATAAATTGTAAACAATAAATATAATATTTTTAAGAAGTGTAACTGAATCAACAGGACGGATTATGTCTCTGCTCATATGGAGGTCACAGCTCATGAGGTTTTAAAACACCTCTAAACCATTTTGTAGCTTATAAAAAACGGCACAATATTTCTGCACGATATTAGGTGAGATATTCTCGAGCGCCCTGATAAAATGGACAGCCTGTATATGTTTATTAGGGTGGTTTTCATTTTTTTAACTTAAAATCTGATTGTCCCATCCGCTCAATTTATTATAATTTTGATATTTTTTACAACAAAAATGCATTAAACCATTTTTATTGATCATTAATTGGGAGTAAATATTATTCTACACATTTTTTACTTTTTTTAGAATTCTGAATTTCGTCAAAATTTGCCCCTTTAGAGGCACTGGGAGGGGTTGAGCTATCCACTTAAAAATTTTAGTGATTTTGTTTTCTTACATTATGATACAATGAGCGGGTGGGGGAACCGAATTAAAAAAAAATCTCTACATCTAAGGACCACCCTAATGTTTATAGAATTTATATTTATTTCATTTGGTTTTTTTTTTTTCAAAGTACCTAATTTACTTTGTTAATTTTTATGTTCAGTCACAATCTTTATTAATAAAATGTAAAAATCAGTTGAAATTGACTTTTGGCAGGCCCGGCGAAAGGGGGGGATAAGAGAGTGATTCCTCCAGGGCTCGTTTCAGGAGGTCCAGTGTATACATTTTTTTCTAGCCCACTTTGCACCTTCCACTCCTCAAGCTATTTCTCCCTCTCGCTTATCAGAAAATGTTCCACGACCCTGGTTATAAAAATTAGTCAAGGAAAACTGAAGTGTATTAGTCAGGAAAATAAGGGAAAAGTCAGGGAATTTGAGGAGCAATTTTAAGTGGCCACCCTGATATATGTCAAATAATATAATGTGCTCTGTACAAAAAATAGGTATTTTAATATTCTGCCAAGTATAATGTAAGAATATATATACTTTTAAAAGGCTGGTTTTTAGTTTTTTTACTGTGATTCTCTTTTATTAATGCAACAAACTTTTTAAAATAGTTCTTTCTCATTTATTGATTGATAAGGAATATAAAAGTAATATAACATTTGTAGCATCCCATTGATATTTTTTATTGAATTTGTAGGAAATTAAAAATCTAGAGAAAGTATTTCGGACCAAGGCTCGGGAATTTAGAGAGACGGCTCTCATAGAGACAGAATATTATATTGCAAACACTCTAAATCAATCAGAAAGACGAAGTGGTGAAATATTCATTATTGCCAGCTACAATGTATTTTTGGGAAATTTAACCTAAAAACGGTAATGGTTCTTACAAAAACATGTATTACATATCTAGCAAATAAAAAGACAATTTTGAATCAAACACATACTTCCCTGTTGTGTTTATATAACTCTACCTCTACATATAGATCATTTGATAATTTTTTTAATACATTTATGTATCACTTTGATATAAATTTTCCTTTGCGAAAATTCTATGTTGCTCATAATGATGATATTAATCATGACCATTGGATAAATGATGAAATAGTAACGCTTAAACATCAACTACTAATATGCACTGATTTCTTAAACAAGTATCCTCAATTCATTGGGCTACGGAATGAAACCCATCAACTTTATAATAGCAAACTAAAAATTGCAAGTAGGCTATACTATGATAGACAAATCAAGCAAGCTGAAAACAAACAAAAGCAGATGTGGCAAATAATATCTAATTTGCAAAATAAAAAAAAATCCCTATCACAACATAGAAATTATTGATAACAACATTAGGTTAACTGGCACAAATCTGGCAAATAGATTCCATCAACATTTTCCTACTGGTCCATTACCAAGTACTAATAACGATCTGGCATTTCTGGAATCCAATGTGCCAATAAAAAACAACTCCCTGTTCCTAGCCCCCCATTAGTAGACTCCGATATCATTGAAATAATTAATAAATTAAGATGCTCTAATTCTAGTGGTTTTGACAAAATATATCCAACAATCTTCTAAAAAAGTGTAAGTATATTATTTGCAAACCCCTAGCAGTTATTATCAATTTAATGTTTCAAGAAGGTATTTTTCCATCGAAACTTAAGCTTGCAATTCTCTCATATAAGAAAGACAACCCAAACAGTATTGCTCATTACAGACCTATAAGCCTTCTCTCCAGTTTCTCAAAAGTCCTCTAAATTGCAATAAATGATCAATTAACTATATATATCTTTATACACATAAAATAACTTCCCCAAACCAACATGGTTATACTAAAAACAAAAATACGGGTACAGCCCTCACCAATTTTGGCTTGGAAATCTCTAAAGCAAGTGACAATAAGATTCCGGCCGACTCTAGTGCTCTTTATAGATTTCAGTAAGGCATTTGATAATGTAAACCATGAACTAATACTAGCAAAACTCTTTAGGTATGGCATTAGGGGCGTAAATCTACAGTTGTTTAAAACATACCTTCAGGAACGCACTCAGAAAGTTTGCCTGCCGAATGGCAAAACAAGTTCAAGTCTAAATATTTTAATGCCTTATTTATATTATATTAACGTCCTGGCGGAGTTCAGCTATTGCTGCTCTACCACTCAACCAGGACACGTACACATAGACATCAACACAACAACCATTCCCTGCGATATTGCCATCTACCGCAGCTGAGACTCGAACCCAGGAGAGATAACAGCGACTAGACATGTTGTGCCACCCAACAGTGGTCTAGGTCACTGCTACCGTCTCGGTAACACATGAAAAAACGCCACTAACATCCATACCCCAGCCAGGATTCGAACCCGGGACTCCGTGGTCGCAAGCCAAACACCTTCAGCATTGCGCCACCGAGCTGGTTATATATATTAACTGGTGTCCCTCAGGAATCAATCCTAGGCCCTACGTTTTTTTTTCTAATTTTTTCCTAATGATATAAATTTTTACCTACAGAATGTAAAATCTATTACAATTGCCGATGATACCAATGTATTGATAACAACTAAAAACATAAACAACCTTATGACACTTGTAAGTAGTTTACTCTATGATTACGGAGTGGGCTAAGCATAATCATCTGTGCTTAAATCATGATAAAACTAAGTAAGTCCTGGCATGCATTAAGATTTCTGAAAAATTACTGCAGTAGTAATATTCTTAAAACCCTCAATTATTCATGTTTTCACTCCCACCTAAGAAATGAAATTGTAAATTGGGGGAGCAGTGGGTAAAATCAATGTATTTTTATTTTACAGAAAGTTGTAATAAGAATCTTAGCAAATCTAGGTTATCGGGAATCCTGTAGAAATGCTTTTCGCCAATTTGGCATACTAACACCCAGCCAGCACACTGACGTCAATTTGCCGTCATCAGACGTCAGTTTAAGGTCAGTATCGGTCTACGACGTCATTTGCCAAATAAATGACGTCAAAATTACGTAATATTTTAGTACGTCGCAGAGACGTCGTTGACAGAACGTTGTTATGACGTCATTTCTGAGTAATTTTCTGACGTCATACATGGGATTTATAAATGACGCCAAAGTTACGTCACATTTTAGAACGCCGCAGAGACGTCGTCGACAGAACGTTGTTATGACGTCATTTTGAGTCATTTGCTGACATCATACACTGGATTAAAAAATGACGTCAGAGTTACGTCACATTTTAGAATGTCGCAGAGACGTCGTAGACAGAACGTTGTTGAGTCGTCATTTTTGAGTCACGTTTATGTTTTGGGTATTGTATAAATACATATAAACGGTCAAATACCTCTTTTTATATTTTCGTCTTTAATAACAGTTACTGATTTTATATACTAGTTGTATTGATTAGTATTGAATCACAATAACTCCTATGTTCTTACTCTATTACGTATGTAGGTACCCACACCTACATGTGTGAAATATTTACCGCATATATGCCATGTAATTTTGTTCTACTTTTATTAGAGGTATTTATGACATTGAAATTCAAACTATACTGCGTCTCTATCACAACTGCAGTATACATCTTTATCTCTACCTTATTGGAAATAGGTCTAACAACCGGTAGTTGACCGCTGACCTACATTTCCCTCAACTTTAACGTACCTATTACATATGTATATATGTATTTCAAAGCGCAGAGCGAATTAAACAAAAACGATTATTAAAATGGCACTCTACCACCACTATAACAAACATTAGAAAATTAACTCTTGTCTTTGACCATAATGCAAAATAGGAGTGGTGCCATCTACATTAAATGAAAACTCACTTTTGTCTTTTAATTTTAAAACATTCAACTCTCTTTCATGAATAAAGAACATTTTAAAGTAATTTTTAACACCCAAATGAACATAATATCCATTGATTAATTGAACAACATTCACTATTCGCACAACGTATAAGTAATTATTTTATAGAAATTTGCCATTACACTTGATTTCATTAATGCACAACTTGTACACGGTTAAGGCTGACAGGGAATATTATGTTTAAACCGGGTACTCAACTGCAAGTAAAAAATAGACTCTAAAGTGAATTTTACTTGAAGGACAATAGCTCAGAGGAAGCGTACTAGACTACCAAGCCAGAGGCCGGCGGTTCAAATCCCACAGCCGGACAATTTTAAGCTAAGTGTTAAAATTCTGTTACAGTGTTATTTATAATAATATATGTAATATGTATATTCAAACCATTCCTAATTAATAAAAACGTAAAATGAATAAAATTTGAAAGATTAAATAATATTCTCAAGTGAAAAAAGATTTTTATTTGGGCCCGTATTCGTCAAATCAAGGTCATACTGAACGTTATATTGACGTCAGCATTGAACCTTGATCGTACGTCAAAATGACGTATGGAAAGGGTTCTTATTTGGGGCCATATTCGTCAAATTAATGTCATATTGAACGTGATTGAGTCGTCAGGACATGACGTCATTAGGATGTGACATTAGACCGTCATTTAGACGTACATTGAACGTTGTTATATTGGGACTTATGGCGTATATCATGACAAATAAATGACGGCAAATTGTCGTCAGTGTGCTAGCTGGGCAGTTATTGGTACCTACATCTATGAAGTCTGCTGCTTTGTTTTCAAAAACAGAGCTATGTTCACTCAAAATATAACTCCCCATGACCATTATACTCATTATGAGTTTGAACATTGAACTTCCTTATATCAAAGGAGCATTATATACAATGGCTTCAGACTGTTCAACTTTCTACCTCCAGAAATTAAGGAATCTGCAAATTAATATGTTTTCAAAAGATCTCTCAAAAAACACTTAATACAAAAAAATTGTTACACACTTTTTCTCCACATAGTCCTCCTTTACATTGTATCTACATATATATTTATATTGTTAGTTGCTTCGCTTATTACTGTTCTACTTTTCTTGTGCAGTATATTTTAAAGCTTCTTGTGACGTGTCTCTTCAAGTATGTTATAAATCTCTGTTGTATATATGTATCTAATGAAATAAATCCATTTCTATTGTATTCTATTTCTATGGCATGCTTATTTTGTTTATTTTCATAATAATTAAATATAAAAACCCAAATAACTGCTGGTAACATAAAACATTTTTCCCAATAAAATAAACCATTTCTATATAATATTAAATTATACGTAAACCAAAGTTAAGGATTTGGTCACAATTTGTTGAATCATGTATCACATATTTTTAAATGAAACTAGGAAAATAGAGTATTAGTATCGATTAATAAGTGTACCAAATTTTGTTTGAAAATATTAAGAGGAATGGTCCAGATGGCGCTAGTGTGAAAATTGTTGGTAACATAAAACATTTTTCCCAATAAAATAAACCATTTCTATATAATATTAAATTATACGTAAAACAAAGTTAAGGATTTGGTCACAGTTCGTTGAATCATGTCATAATTTTAGGTAGGGAT
This sequence comes from Stenurella melanura, assembly GCA_963583905.1. Classification (NCBI taxonomy): domain Eukaryota; kingdom Metazoa; phylum Arthropoda; class Insecta; order Coleoptera; family Cerambycidae; genus Stenurella; species Stenurella melanura. The sequence continues at coordinate 70,085,158 of OY757312.1, read as the reverse complement.
GACAGAATTGGTTGAATTCATTCACCCATGACAATATTTTAGTATAAAAGTAGACATGTTCTTACTTTAGTTTTCATCGTCTCCTGATGATGCCAACGTGGTTGGCGAGAAGTGGATCAAGTGTTGATACTCGAGTGTTGTGCTCAAGAGTTTTGGTGTTTGTGGAAACCACATCTTAAGAGGCAAAAACCTAGAACTACCCAAAGTTAAATAAGACGATGTATATTTTCTATAAATTTCCAAGAAAGCTCATTCACAATATAGTGGCGTCATACCTATGAGCAGAAATTTTAATGACCTAGGGAAAATTGTTGGAATAGCAATTTTTTTTTAAATTGTTTCTCTAAACATTAAGGCTCACTTCTCCAACTAACTTTCCAACACACAGCTTGTATTGGCCATGTTATGGCCATTTTTATGTTTATTTTCAACTTTCCTTACATCAGATCGAAATTTAAAAAAAAAACAAATTTTTCGCAATTAAATTCTCTACAACCCTGTTCCATATTTTTTTCCTAGCTTATAGATATCCTCAAAAAAATTCAAGATGGCAGTAATTAAAATGTTGGTATTTTCTTGATATATTTTGTTTCTATATATATTTTTAAATGAAACTAGGAAAATAGAGTACTAATATCGATTAATAAGTGTGCCAAATTTTGTTTGAAAATATTAAGAGGAACGGTCACAGATGGCGTTAGTGTGAAAATTATAAAATCATAAATTGTCGTAAAAGTAAACTTAAGAGAATTTTAAAAGAAAATTGCTTGTGTAATATACAGAAATTTTACCAGTGGATTGCTCAAAACATTTTCTAGCTAGTAATTTGATGTTAAGTTTGTCACTATTGGTACTGCCTTGTACAGTCGGTCCTTTGTAACTGTATGGTGTATTGTATTGTATATATTTTAACTTTATATAAGTTAAGTATTTCTATTCTTCGACCTGTCTGTAAAATGTAATCTTTTCTGAAGGGTAATAACATTATTATTATTATTTATTTATTAATTTTTTAACATAAGCCTGACTGGCTTCTCTCTGTCTCCGATGCTGCCAGAGAGGGTACGCTGATAGTACCAGAGATTGCTCCCTACGCCGTAGAGTCAGTGATTACTGGGTTCGTGAATTATGTGCTCTGAGTAGGCATAACAAACCAAGAATAACGACGGCCTTCTGCATGTTTCCGGCCAAGATTTTTGCGGAATTGTGGCACGCCGGTATTTCTTTTAATTCCGAAAGCAGTGTTTGTCTCACTCCGCCGAGAGATCCTATAATCAGCACCGCTAACTTAACAGTGTGGTCTGGATAGAGTCTGTGGAGCTCGAAGAAAAGGTCTCGATATTTATAATAGTCCGCTTTTCCTCCTCTGGAGCAGAGAATTCAATAACAAACATTGTCTTGAGTTGGTGGTAAAGGAGGACTACGTCAGGCTTGTTTGCCTATATTTGTCTGATGGTAGGGAAATAGTAGTTCCAATAAATTAGGCACTGCTCATTCCCCACAATGGACTCAATATCCCCTGGAGCATATGGCGGCACTGATATCTCGTTTATCCCATACGAGTGCCGTGGATGATAATACAGCACCCGTAATGCTCCATCATATCTATGAATATAGGCTAAGACTGCGTATGCAGGAAAAGCTGGCAACAAATGCATTAGTGTCTCCGGCGCCCTTGGCAGGCCCTGCAGTTTACATCAGGGACCTTCATACCAAAGACATTAGTTCGATAGACTAGTGTGTTAATGATACCATCTTGGCAATTGGCATTACAAACCCTTCGGCCTCAGACTTCAGTCCAGCTGACCTTAGAAAACCAAAGGTCAACTTTTCCGATGAGCCTCAGTCTTCAACGTTCTCATAAAAGACACCATGTAAAGGCTTATCTTTGTGCAGCTGCTTATTATTATTTTTATTATTATTAAAACTCTATATTGTTTATTTGTTGAAATTTTAATTTGATGGGCAATAGAATGCTATTTAAGTATCAAGAAGTGCTTTAGTACAATAAGAACTTCATTTTAATATAATACTAATAATTGTCTAAATGGTCTTTGTGGCATTATCTTAATTTTTTTCTTTCTTCAATTCTTTGGGACTTCCTGCCACATGTACGTTTTCTTTTTAAGCGGTGCTCGGGGAATCTACAAAATATCACAATTAACCAGTATGTTACTGGTAAATAACCTCTACTCCTGTGACTTTTACGTCAAAGGATCAGTTAGAGGTTGCTTTTTTTAAATAAACACAAATAAGTATAAAAACTTGAAATTAAATATTTCGCCGACGTTTCGGAAATCTAATCTGTTTTCTTTTTTCAAGGCTTTTTTTGAAAAATCTTTTTTTGCTGTGTACACAGCAAAAAAACAATAAGTACTTTATTGAGTAAAAACCTAAATGGCCATTGACCGAAGTCCTTCTGCCTTTTTTTTTTACAATAATATAATCAATTTTATAATATGAAGTATGGATAATAGACAGATAGTAAAATTTAGATATGTAAAAAAAAAAAATTCAGATAAATATATTCTGCAAGGTTGCAATCCCTATTGGTTGTTTATCATGTCGTCCTTATTTCACGAATGTGTTCCCACAGGGTTTTTTCAGGAAACTTCCTATTATTGGGTCTTTCATGGTTTCTTGTTTTGCATAGAGGTCGAAGTATTTCTATGTTGTGATCATTCTTGGCGAACTTAGTGGATAGTTTAGATAGTCTCTGTGGAATTGGCTCTGTATGGCAACAATAGAAACCTATCATCATCAACTCCAGATACAATTAATGCAACCACATTTAATTCATTTTTTATAAACATTGCTGAAAATATCGTAAAAAACTTACCCAGATCTGACATCAAACCTGAACAATACCTCAGAAATATTAATATACAAAAGGTTTTCAAATTTAGAGAAGTATCGTATAATGAAGTGAGAACAGCAATTACAAACCTAAAAAATAGTAAAAGTAAAGATGCATATGAGATCAATGTCAAACTAATAAAATCAGTGGTAAATCAAATAGTCTACCCCCTTACAAAATTAATAAACCACTGCATAAACACTAATACTTTTCCCGATCTGCTGAAACTATCAAAAGTTATTCCAATTTACAAAAAAGGTTTAAATTATGATCCAACCAATTACCGCCCAATATCACTGGTGCCTATTTTTGCGAAAATTTTTGAAGTCCTAAAAAATCAGATAACTGAATATTTCGAGGCAAATAACCTGTTTCACCATGGCCAATATGGATTCAGGAACAAGCGCTCAACTACACTCGCCATAAAGAATTTCACTGAAATTGTTCTGAATCATTTTGAAAATAAAAACTACACTAAAGCCACATTTTATGACTTAACAAAGGCGTTTGATTGTGTGTCACATGATATCCTCCTTCTTAAACTTAAACATTACAAATTTGACAAGAACAGTTTAGAGCTCTTACAATCATATCTTTCAAACAGATATCAGTATGTATACTATAACCTGGAAAGATCACAAAAAGAAAAAATTAATCATGGTGTCCCCCAAGGATCGGTCCTAGGACCGATCCTTTTTCTTATTTATATAAACGATTTATCTTACAGTGATTTAGATGCGAACTTTATACTTTTTGCTGATGATGCGACAATCCTTGAACACCACCATTCACTAGACACGCTAAATCAAAATTATCCTAACACACAATCAAACATCAAAACGTGGTTTTTAACCAACTCCCTGAATCTGAATGAAACTAAAACTCAAACGTTGACTCTCGCTTTAAGAAATCTTGTAAACATTAATACTTGTGAATCAGTAAAGTTCCTGGGAATCCACTTGGATCCACTGTTGAATTGGGAAGAACATGTTACTTCCCTCTCCATAAATCTTTCAAAAAAAATTTATCTTATCAGAAATCTAGCTAACTCACTATCCCAAAGAGTATTACTAACAGCCTACCACAGTTTTTTCCATTCGACTATGACTTATGCCATACTTAACGGGGGACATTCCCCTCATGCCTCAAAAATCTTTAGCCTACAACGAAAGTGTTTGAGAACAGTCACAGGATTAAAATACCAAGATGACTGTCGTGAACAGTTTAAAAAAACACACATTCTCACTGAACCATGTGTCTACATTCTTGAATGTCTTCTGTATATAAAAAAAAATCAAGACAGGTACAGGGTGCGAAGCGATACACATAATTACCCTACAAGAAATAACAATCTAATTGCGCAAAACTTCCTACGTCTCACAAGGAGCAGAAATGGCACAGGATATTACTGCATAAAATTCTTTAACTGTCTCCCCAATACCATTAAAGATCTAAACATAACACGCTTTAAATCCAAAATTAAGACATATTTGCAGACAAAATCCTTTTACACTATACAGGAATATCTTGCCAATGATTTTTCAGACATGAATTAAGCATAAGGTGAAGAAAAGTGATAGGTGCCATCCAATCAGCGATATATATCTTGAATTGTTAAATTATCATATAAACTATTCTTATCTTAATGAACTCTCTTTGCTGTTTGACTTGTATAAATACTCTGTATAATTAATACCAATAAAATTTGTATTGTATTGTATTGTATTGTATTGTATTTGGTAAAGAAGAGCATTTGGTGGATTGGGCAAGGGATTTCTTCTTCCGATTTTTACTAGCTGGCCACTTTGACAGCCCTTAACTTGGAAACGGGAGCTCGCACGAACGTGTGCATAGAGCTGTGCGATTGTCTACAATATGAGGATTTCTCGAGCCTCCGCGGTAGCTCATTTTCGAGCAACGGGTCCCGAAGCAAGCCCGTGGCGCTCGAGAAGCAAAATCCTCAGACCTCTCAATTTGACGGCTCATACCTCCCGTACCCGGGTCCATAAAAAAATCGTGGCCGACATCATCGGATGGTAAATTTAATTTGAAATTGATTCAGCCAAAAAAGGGGGTCAATTTTGTCTGGAAAAAGTTAGGACGCTTTAAGCGAGGAAGTGTCAAAATCGCGTTCATTTTTTAAATGCAGAAATTTGTGAAAAAGTCAATGTGCTGGCATAAATCTAAAAAATTCAGGAGTGCGCACAAAGGTGAGGGAACTCAAGTGGCGCAAACCACAGCTTGATATCTGCTTCCGTTCTCGAGATAAGGCCTCCGGATGCGCGAAAGATATTTACCTTCCAGTGACTATGAGGGGTCATATCTCGGAAACCATGGCAAGTAGCGACCCGTGGTTTGCGTCATTCGATTTCTCGTTCAATTTTCCATAACAGGAAATATTATCGAGCCTCTGTGAGCCTTAGTGCGAGCTAAAATTACTGATGATTTACAAGTTATATCAGAAGTCATCAGCTCATAATGTTATTTTAAATGAGTCGACAACTGAATTGTTAGTATTTGGAAGTAAAATAGAAAGCATTTTAAATTATCCTGATATTAAAATTAAATTAAATTTTTTACCTGCTAGTAGCGATTGTAAGAACCTATAAGAACATAGACAAATATTAACCTTAACATTATGAAAACGTCAACGTATCCAAATTACAGCTAGCTGTGCTACTTGAGTATACTCTATAAAAATCTGTACTGTGGTGTGGGAGTTCAGCATGGCTATCAGATATGACGCTAGGAGTGGTCTCTAGAGAAAGCAGAATCGAAATTTTCTAGAGAAGTTTGGATTATTCGAGATAAGCCACCTGTTGGGTACATAAGACCCCATTCAAATGTAGAAGACGTGGCGCAGATGCAACGCGTACTTCAAAGTGTAAAGAACATAGATAGATAGATTTTATTGGTCATAAAATGCACCATGGTGCTTTGACACGTCAAATAATACAATAAATACAATAACAAATAATTTGTATACAGAAAGGTGTATATAGCAAACACTGAACATAGATAACAAATAACATTAAAAATTTAACCAAGTCAAGGCGTAATTAATTTAGTATAATTACAAATCTGTATAATTAAATTCATTGATGTTATAATAAGCCTTGGCTATAAGATGGATTCTCAGTTTTTGTTTGAATAATGTCGATGGTGCATGTTTTAATGATATCAGAAGAGAATTAAATAGTGCAATTCCAAAATTGTTTCTTTTTGTATATTATGTTAATCTTTGCTGTGGTATCTATATATCATTTCTATTGCGGGTGAGGTAACTGTGGTTGTCACAATTTCTAGAGTAGTCATCAAGGTGATCATTATTGATGTATATTAAATTGTAATAAATTATGCAAGATGGCAGTCATTATTTTATACTCTATAAACCACTGTTTACAGCTGTCTAACTGACTTATTCGTGATAAGGTTCTAATTGTTCTCTTTTGAACAGTAAAGACTTGCTGGACATGATTAGAGGTGCCCCTGTTAGTTAGACCATCAGTCGTATGGCGTATGATATATTCACCTGTCTTCTTCAGTGAAGATGGCTCTGATACTACTGGCTAATATTTGGAGGTAGAGAAGATATTGTGTGCACCCTTTGTTTTTGAAAAAGGAAAAAAATATAACTGTCGTAATGAAAAAATTAAATGTGTAGCCTCACTGTTTCCACAACTTTTTAGAATGTCTAATCAATTGATATCAATGGATATTTTTCCACTAATTCACAAAATTTTATATTAAATTCAATATCGTCATGTATTTTTGTACCAGCTCCGATGACACAAGTTACTTCGATACGCCACAAGAAACCGCCAAAGGATCTGAGTATTTGTTAACATGGAGGAGCTTTGAAAACGCGCCCGACATCTGCATCGCGTCTTCTCTGTCTGAATTGGACCTAAGGCGAACAAGTCAACAGCGGCGGAGAAAATCCGTTAATGTCAGATAAGTTCAGTGAGAACAAGAGAACTATAACAAAGTGATCTGAGAAGTAAAGTATCAAGTAATAAATAATGTAGTAGTTATAATAAGTTAATAACAAAGATGTAATAAACAACTATAGGCCCATTGCACTATTAAATAATGTTAGCAAAATTGTTGAAAAGATTATATACAACAGATTGATGTGTTTCATCAAAAATCAAAATATACTCTCAGACTACCAAAATGGCTTACGAAAACATAAAACAACAACCAGAGCCATATATCAAGCCTTGTGTGAAATACTTGATTCTCTAAATAAGGGAAAAGAAACACTCGCTATGTGTCTTGACCTATCAAAGGCCTTTGATAGTGTTGACCATAGAATACTCATTGATAAATTAGAGTCATATGGCATAAGAGGCATCGCTTTAACTTTAATAAAATCTTACGTACATGAAAGAACTCAATGTGTCATTGAGAGAAATAACGTTGGCCAACTGATAAAATCAGAGCCACAAATAGTAAAAAAAAGACGCTCCACAAGGATCCATCTTAGGACCTTTACTCTATATTATATACACAAACGAGGTGCCATCACTAACTACTCATAAAACGATACTATTTGCAGATGATACGTCAATCAAAATTACTAAACCAAATTTCCCAGCTTTGGAAAATGTGTTCCACACATTAGACACATTGAATGAGTGGTTTGAAGCAAATAAGCTGAGGTTAAACATAGAGAAAACACAAGTAATGAAATCCTATCGAAATGCCAATGAATACCTTGCTTTTACAAATGGTAACCAGGAGATACACGAGGTAAAGAAACTAACTTTTCTAGGAGTCAACATAGAATCAAGACTGGATTGGAGGCACCATATTGATGTCTTAGCTAAAAGTATGGTTAAATATTGCTATGTATTAAAAGTAATCATGTAAATACTGAAACTGCAATTATGACATATCATGCACACGTACTTTCAAGAATAAGGTATGGAATAATCTTCTAGGGAAACTCTACTCATGCTAATAGAGTTTTTATCCTTCAAAAGTGATGCCTTAGAAATATTCTAAATTGAAAACAGATATCTGCAAACACATCTTCAAACGAAGAAATATACTTACTCTCTCTGCTCTTTTCATATATGAATCAATTATATTTGTAAAAGAAAATGACACTCTCTTTGAAAAAATATCTCATAATTACAGCACCAGAAACAACCAGTCTTTCACAAGTACTATAAGCAGGTTTTCTTATATTCAGAAAAATGCACCACATACTATAATACAGATCTTTAATAAACTGCCTGAACAACTAAAAAATCTTCCAACTAAATCATTAAAGCCACCCAGACTAAAGCAAATACTTACTCAAAAACTTATTATGCTGTAGACGAGTATCTCTACAATGGAAACATAATATAACCGGCAAATGACTGCAAGTATCATCATAAATCCTTTGACTTCCTTTTTTCTTTTTAATGTATTTTAAAAGCATTTTAACTACTGTATCCTGTTAGGTATTGCAACCGGATTTTATTTTTGTATTGTTATTATACGTTCTGTATCTCATTGTTTCAATGTTATGTATTTTGACATGTTCAACACCCCCTGGGTATTTGTAAAATTATGTTTTGTATGATTTTACGTGAACAAATCAAGACATATCTTATCTATCTATCTAATAAATGGCGTTAGGTATCTCGTTTGATATTTCTGCACCCACGGTTTTGGGGGTTACTAGGCGATGTAAACATGTAACAGGATGATATATAAATACCCCCATCCTACTCTAATTTGTATTTTACAATGCAATAGACATTATTATTACAAATGTTTATTAATACAATATTGGCACGATTCCAATTTACAATGTTGCCAATAACACAGTACTTCAGTATTAGTAATTATGAATCAAAATTAAATAATTGGTAATAAGTGATCTTCATTCGGTATGTTATAATGTTCATTTCTCAATTTCTAAAAAATATACAGATGATCTCATTTTTCACTTTTCACTCTACTTATATCATTTCAACTTCACTTTGATTCAATTAAAACTTATGGTAATATGCAAGTTGTAAATTACTTCTCAATGTGTATGCCACAATGTAGTTTGGTATTGTCTAAATGTTATTTGTGGCATTATCTTAATTTTTTTTCTTTCTTCAATTCTTTGGGACTTCCTGCCACATGTATGTTTTCTTTCTAAGCGGTGCTAAGGAATCTACAAAATATATCACAATTAACCAGTATTTTACTGGTAAAAAACCTCTACGCCTGTGACGTTTACGTCAAAGGATCAGTTAAAGGTTGGTTTTTATAAATAAACAACACAAATAAAAGATTTTTTTAAAAAAGCCTTGAAAAAGGAAACAGAATAGATTTCCGAAACGTCGGCGAAATATTTAATTTCAAGTTTTTATACTTATTTGTGTTGTTTATTTATAAAAACCAACCTTTAACTGATCCTTTGACGTAAACGTCACAGGCGTAGAGGTTTTTTACCAGTAAAATACTGGTTAATTGTGATATATTTTGTAGATTCCCTTAGCACTGCTTAGAAAGAAAACATACATGTGGCAGGAAGTCCCAAAGAATTGAAGAAAGAAAAAAAATGTAGTTTGGTGTAGTGAAAGAAATTAAATTCAAGTACGTAGGTATTTTTTAACAATTTTATTTGCATATCAAGCAATGTTGCGTGTAATTATATAAATATATTGATGTCAAAGCATCTCATAACAGCCATTATTAAAATTCTATATGCTATTAACTAGGTACAATGTTTTTCTTTTTCGTAACTTTATACAAAAATATTTTTATACACTAAACTGTAATATACATATAGATTGCGTAAAATTAATACATTTTAAATTGCACTTACAAATATATATATATTTAGCGCTAGTGTAAGTGAAACTTATACTAATTAATATTAATAAATTAATAGGAAAGTGTTAAGTAGTATTACAATGAAATAAATAAACATTGGTAGTGACCGTATTTGAAGGGGAATGAAAAAGCATTCTAATATGAAAACAATAAATATATAAAAAATATTTTTATAAATTCTTATAGTGTTTTAGTGTTAAACGAAAATATCGACATATAACTATACAGACAAAATTTAGAACAAAATAAAAATACAACTATTTAATGCCCTTCTTAGCTATAACGTTAGGTAATCATTATGAAAGTTTAACTTGAGTTAAAATTTGTAATTTGCAATAAGTATTTGTGAGGTATCACTTATTAAGATTTTAATGCGGCTAACCTACTTTGCATTTCTTCAATTTCTTCTTCGTCTTCCACCTCTGGTTCTTTTGCAGCAGGTTCTTTTGATGCAGGTTCTGTTGGAGGCAAAGGAGCTTCACCAATTTTTCCTTCGGTTATTTCGAATAGGACTTTGTCAATTTCTGTTTGCGCCGCCTCCTCCATTTCTTCAGTATCCTCGAGATCTTCCATTGTTTCATCTAACATTTCCTCGATTATACCTGCCTTCATCATTTCTTTTGACATTTCCTGCATAGTATGGGCTACTTCTGGTATCCTAATTAGTCTTTGCATCGCTGTCATAACTTCAGTCGACTTTTGTAATGAACCAGCTACACGAAGAGTGGCTGTAACAAGTTTTTAAAATGATATACCCTGGATGAATAAAAACAATATGAAAGACTTTTTTATTTACTCTTTAGTTAATATGAAAAAGTTACTTTTTCAAAGGTTTTTACTTATCATAAACTATCTAAATACTCATGTCTTGGTTATATTATCTTTAAATAATTATTGATATTATAATAATAATAAGCTTTATTCAGAATACAAAACACTTTAAAAATCTAAGTCTAATAAAATAGAAGAAAAAAAGCTGACAATTACGCATTATTACACATTAAAATTCGGGATGAGAAAAATTCCATCCACCATGTAATAGCATTTTCTAATTAAAATACATTTAAGTAGCCTTTTTTGCAACCATAAAAAACAGAATTGTCTTGGAGTACCTATCATACTCATTGTGAAGCAGGGGCGGCTCGTGGGTTTTAGGTGTGGGAGGACATTACAGGGAAAAATTTAATGCATGCAACCTCTTAAAATAAAACGTTTTTAAAATGTAATACAACAGTACAGTACTTGCCTTTAATTTAAACTGTTTTTAACTTTAGGTCTATTCTTCTCTCTTTAGCATTGGCAAAGTGGTCAATTACGAGTTCGTTAAAATTTGGAATATTTTTAATAAACGACCTCTCTATGGTTAGCATAGCCAACGCGGACAGTCTTTCTTGCCCCATGGTATTTCGTAAAAATGTTTTTATTCTCTTTAATGTAGAGAAGCATCGCTCACTCTCTACTGTCGTCATGGGCAATGTGCACAATACATTCAGTAATTTGACACTTTCCGAAAATGTGTTACAAAGGTTATTGTTTATAAATAGTTGGAGAATTGCTATAGCTCCAGCACTCTGACGAAAATCATCTCGCCCGTAAATTACTTCTAATTCAGTTTTTAATTTTAAACTATTAATGAACGGAAAGTCTGTTTTGATCAATTTTAAAACATCTTCCGGAAAACTTGTTTTATACTCTTCAAACTTATCACTATAAAATAATTGCGCTATTATTAAATGGTCACTGAAGCTGAAACGGTCATTAACTTCCGAAATTATTATATCACACACTTCCAGAGAAATACGACGTTTAGAATCTTCATTTCTTGCCATTCTTGGTCTTTTTCTGTTGTCACTGGCAGTGGAAGATGTAGGTGTCTGCAAGGAACCTTCTACCATTTCGTTTAGAATATCATTTCTTAATTTTTGAATCGAGGTTTTAAAAGCAGCTATAGAATTTTTAACTGATATAACATCAATGTTACGATTTTGAAGTTTATTAAACAGAAGTTCACAACTGGGCATTATCAGATGAAAAAAGTTCAACCAGTACAAAAAATTATCGTTTTGTAAGAAATTTTTTAAACCAATGGCCTGATTAATGGTATTAGAATCATCATCAGTGTCTATTATTTTCTCTAGTGAAGCTAGGATATCGGACTGATATAAAAATACTACTTCTACACAACGCGTGTTAAAATTCCATCTTGTCGGCGCAGCTCTAGGTAATCGAACTTTAACGAATTGATCAAGAACTGCTGTGCGCTTCGCAGATCGGCTAAAAAATGTTGAGAAACCATGTAAATTGGCGAAAAAAATTTTTATGTTTTTATCTTGGCTCGCTGCTTTTTGCAAAATTAAATTAAATTGATGAGCATAACAGTGAATAAAATTAGCTGCCGGATATTTCTCTTTAATTTTGATTTGCACGCCTCCTAACCTTCCACTCATAGTGGAGGCTCCATCGTAACTTTGTGCAATTAATTTTTCCGGTGTTTTATTTATTTCTAAAATTTCTAATTCTCTAAATATAACATTTGCCAATTGTTCAGCTGTGGTGCCTGTAGGAATTATAAACTTTAGAAACCTTTCATGAACAATGCCGCTTAAAACATAACGTATTACAAAAACCATTTGAGTTTTTGTTGAGCTATCGGTAGTTTCATCTACTTGCACGGCGATAAAATCAGCTGATTGAATTTCCAATTTAATTTTTTCTTGGGCGACTGCTAGCATCGACTCGAGTAAATCATTTTGTATGATTTTAGATGTACCCTTGAAAACAGTACTCTTCTCTAAATATTCTTTAAAGATTGAGTCTAACTCTGAAACAAAGTCTATCAGTCCACGAAATACTCCTGGATTTTCAGATGACTGTTTCTCGTCGTGTCCTCTTAATGCTAATTCAAATGCACCGCAGAATTTAACACAGTCTATTACTTTATTCAAAACGTACCTATTTTTTATTACATTTTCGTTAAAATTTTCTATCGATTTCCTATAAGCATTGTCTAACTGTGATCGAATATCTACACGCCCGATTGTAGCATAATTCATTGAATTTTTCATGTGGTCTGCTGATAGGGAATGTTTTTTAATTTTTTCTTTTAAATGTTTTAAATCTGTAACACCGTTTTTACACCACAATGAATCATTTGAAAAAAGTACACATACAAAACAGTAAAACGCATTAGTCACTTCACATCCACAAATCCACTCTGATAAATTGTACATGGATGTACGAAAATTACGATGCACTTCTTTATTTTTGTCCTTGCTGGTTTGTCTAATTTGAAGTTCTGGCATTGGACGACCATTTCCTTTAATCTCTAAACGTTTCTCAAAATTTAAACCATTACTAGTTTTTAGTTCTTTAATTATTTGCACTATCCCGGACATAGTTAATTAAAGATATATAAAACACCCTCGAAAACACCTGTTGTAAATAACTTTATGTAGGTTAAGCATCAACTGTCAATTGCAATATTGCAAAATTTAAAACTGAAACTGTACGAATTAAATCATGCACGGCGCGGCGCCTGACTTCCCATCATCTCTATCCTTAACTATGTATATATTGTGATAGTAAAAGATAGGTATAATGCGACGCTCAGATTGTTCTGGGTCGAAATGCTGGCCGGCTGTTGACCGCAAATACCGACATAGGACGTGATGCTTCCTTGTTTAACATGAGCAAAGTTCCAATATATTTTTCTCTCTCTGGCTCGTTGGTATTTGCCTTTACCACTCGGGCGTATTTAAAAGCATGAGGGCATGGGCTAATGTTGACCCGGCCGAACTCGACTTTCTTCGTGGAATCGTCGCTGTGTACATATAATTTAAAATAATGTTCATGGCGCGCGCCGCGGATTGCATATGATATACGTGAATACAGAATACGAGAGGATAATCAAGATTAACGCACTGAATTATGGAACGAAAATATGAAATTACGATTGAATTAAGTAATATATTACATAATTTTGACATATTGTAAAGATTGTCTCGGGAGGTCATTGACCAAATGACCTAATGGAGAAACCGCCCCTGTTGTGAAGTATGTACCCTTCCTTTTTTCTGGGTTTTTATTAACACTAATAGCAACGTAATAAGGGGACTTTTTATGCTTTTACATCTATATCTCGAAAACTCGGCGAGATAAGGCAAAACACTACATATCTTTTTGATAATAGCATATAATTTTCTGAAATAATGGTTGTAACAAAAGAAATGTTACAGTTGGCAGTTAAGTTTGTGCTGGCCACCAAAATCTCAAAAATGGGGTTCTGAAGTGCTTGTTTCTCATCAGCATTTGATAGTAACCTTACGACTTATTTCAGTCATTTAAAATGTAATTATAAATCATGATAGACAGTGAGACCAAGTGTAAGCTTAAACGTCAGAACGATTCATCCACATCAAAGCTTTATCATCAAGTTTAGGTAAGTACGTCATTTTAATTTCGATGAAATAACTGTAGTAAGTAAAGAAAATAGCAACACACATTTTTTTACATTTTAAGTAAAATTCTATTACAAATTGCATAATCTTTGTTTTTGTAAAAAAGGGCTTGTTCTGTAAATAAATAAATAAAGGCTTACCTAATTGGTTTTTCATTTGTAGCATAACTGAATTTATATGAGCTTTGGATGTATATATTTTGTTTATAGCTTTCCTTGCTCTAATGACTTCTTTGGCCAATATAAGACATGTATCTTTATCATTCTTCTTTGCGGCTTCTTTTAAAGACCTTTTAACTTTCTCCTCTTCCCTTTGTATGGCTATAATTTACATTTGGTTATATTAAAGCTTTAGATTTAATACTAGGTACCTACATTTTATTTGTCTTTCTAGCTGGTAACCTTCTTTTCGTAATTTGTGATTCCATTCCGTTACCTTAAATAATTACCTAATTATTAAAATATCCCGCTACGTATTGTATAAATATTACCATATCTTTAGGGTTTCTTTCAGGCGACTTTCCAAACAGTCCCATTTTCTATTTTAAAATTAATGCCTGTAGATTATTTATAAAAATTACACATTTACGTTTCCAGCTTTGACAGTGACAGCAATAAAGTGACGTAATATGTGTCACACCTACTCAAAAAACAAAACGTACGTGAAGTTAGTTGCGCTGCTTATGTCTGGCGCATATTAGCGTTTCTTGGAACTGCTGCAAAATGTGTTATCGACTAACTTACTCATAATAATCACTGAACTCTACACGTAGATTTCAGTGTACTTAATAGACACGCGAATATATTTGTTGAATATTTTATAAAATTATGAAAATGTTCCCATAATTTAAAAATATTGCGTCTTATAACAGGTTGCGTATTATTTTTATTTATAAATTAATTTGTACGTTGAAAGATGTTTGCGCAGCATGTTTATGCCACTTTGGGATTCTTTTGAAACTTTGTGTAGTTTATCTATGGACTGCAAGCAAATCTTTTACAATATATTCTTAGCATGATGAAACAAGCACTTGTTATTTACGTTTAACAGCAATGATCCATGTGTTGCGTAGATCAAGTATCCATTCCAGGCAACATAACACTTTTCCCAACTTACCTATCGTTTCATTGGATTTGCATTAACGTTTTACAGGTTTATTAACAATTTTTACTAATGAACGTTGATGTAAACAAACGCATGAGTACATACTAGTAGTTCCGGATTCCACCGAGCTCATGGCGTTGCAGTCTGTTCGCATAGGTAACATTGTGCACTGAACTCTTGGACTAGGAAAGATATCTTTCGTACTCTAAGACTGAACTCTACATAATAAACAGTTCCGTGATACATGCAAGCCTACAAGAAGTTTAAGTTTAGGCTACTTGACATACAAACAGGTATCGCATGCATAGGTATGTGGTGGAGCGGTAGCTTTATGAGTATTTATTTCTGGATGCTATCCGACAGATTGCGCTGTTACCCATGTACAGGCAAATTTTCAACTTTCACTCTCTAAATCTTCCTTAGACTAGGAAAGATAGATGGTGAGGACTCGTAACAGCGCATAATCGCCACGCTAACAAGTTGTGCCTAAGACGCCATTGCGGTGGTGGCACACAAACGGTAGAGAGCAAAATGAAATTTTCCAATAGAAGTGATTTATAAGTGATTTAGTGCTAATTTATGTAATGTACCTACATGATGGTATCATATTCTATAAACTACTGTAAAAATCACAGCGGGAAAAAATTGAAAGGAGTGACGCTTTGCAGGTTAAAGTATATGCAGTTTTCACTTTAACTAGTTAAATTAACTGTAGGCCTATTATTTACTTAATTATGTCCGTGTGTATGCAATGATAATGAGAAGCATAGTATATCATTTTCTGGTATGCAATTTTCACGTTATTTGATTGAAATTTTCATTCATCTTTTCTTCATTGAATATAGAACAGTGCATCCGGAATGACACTTTTTCCATGGGTGTAGGTATATCTATTATGGTGTTATATTATATAGAATGTAGAATAGATTCTGGTATGTAAGATATGAATAAATATATTTATGATAGTGAATATTAATTGTATTATTATGAAGCTGTTTTTGGAAAAATACCAGTTTTGTATCGTTTTATTCCTTTGATGTGATAAACTTGACACCTACATATTGTACATATGTTCCGCCAATGGCGCTTGCTCTCTGGTGGCAGGTGGCTTCACCATTGGCAGTAGCGTTACGACTCCTTACAATATATATCTTTCCTACTCTAAGAAATCTTCTTTGTTCACTTCTAGACTGTGAAAGTTTGAAAGTTATCTGTCGTAGTCTTGGTAACCGCGTACTAACCTGCGTCCGTGTCGTGCTAATTTTGTGTCACTGTGTCGCGTTTTTGTGGTGTAACCAAAAACTAAATTTACGTTGCACGTTGTATGGTCGGTTGCATAAAGTAAACCAAGTCCAAAAATTATTTACAATTGCGTAATGATAAGATCAACATGTTACGAAAAGGCAATGGCATTTTGCATTGTAGTTAGGTTTAGTTCCGACGAGCAAAACTTTATTCGAGTTTTAAAATGTCTGTAATTTGTTGATATAAAAATAACGTGAGTGGTGAATGTACTAAATAATCAAGTGCAAAGGCATTTACCTACCCATTTAAATACTGGTGAGTTGATGTTTATACTGAATTTTGGGGTTATCTGTCATATCGATAGAATATGCATCATATTTTCCTGTTTATTTTATCTCGATCGTTGTAAAACTTGTTTCTGTTTTACTTGGTAGTTTCTCAGATTGTACTGTTACATTTTTCTCTTAAAATACCTGCTGAATAATGATGCTGCATGGATGTGGGAAAGTGCATTATCATTTTCTTGGAACCAGATACCCACTGTGTTTCTTTTTTAAACTGTAATTTTATTTTATTTTAAAATTATATTTCCTATTATGATTACAGTACTTATTTCCATCATGTGTAATTTTCAGTAGAAGTTGAGACGGGTTTTGAAAGGATGTTAAAATAGTCTTAACATTTTAAATCTTAATTATCTTGTGGCAAACTAAATAAATTAGATAGATACCTAAGTATTGTTCAGGTTAAATTAATAGACATGTTAAATATTCTATTCAAATTTTAAAAAGGACGCAAACAACAGCTATTCAGTTAAAGAGATAAATTTTTGTTATTTTATATTTTAATTAATTTCGATACCAAAAATAGTAATACCTACTGTCTCTATTATACCTATTACTAAGAACTCTCGTCTTTAAATATAGAATACAAAGCTGGTTTTATTTGCCAGGGAGCAACTTATATTGACCATTTTAGTGAAATTTTGGAAAACCTAGAGAACTTTAGGGTATTAGGTATATCATGTTATATGGGAATGCAGGTGACAGTCTTTTTTATTCATTTCATTATACTGATGAAGTTGTATTTGACTAGTACTGTAAAACTAGATTTGATCATGAAATGAATCACATATTATTCAACTACGTGGAGCAAGTTAGTTTATAGATATCTGTTTAATACCCTGTCTTGGTTTATGGACACATTATCTCTAATATGTCTTTGGCGACAAAATAAGTAGTGTTTCATATTTTATCAAGACGGAAATTATATCTGCCAATTGCTTACCGTTCTAAATTTTATCGGAAGAATCACTACAGACCACACAAGTTGAAGGCATCATAACATTTTCGAGGAATAATGCATACCTATAATAAGCAGGCAGATACATTGGTAGCGCCGTTTGGCAAAGCATTCTAAAAAGGAAATCTTGTATCTGCTATTTGATGCCATTAAAATACATATCGGACACAGATATTTATATTTTTGTGAACCTTCACCTTGATCTCAAGATCTTGACTTTTATCTGAAGATATTGATTTATTTTAAAATTAGTCTTGAGATCAGTTAATGAAAATGCAATAGTGTCAGTCTTACGAAACAATATCCTGCGGTAAAAGCCAAGGTCTTAAAATAAAGGTAAAAACCTTAAGATTAAAATCATAGTTTATATAGGTAAGATGTAAACAAATTCATATACTTAGGTACTTTCGAAGGATTAAGAAATAAGCAAATTTTCCAAAATTGTACCTACCTTACAAACAATTGATCAGAAAAAAATTGTTGCATGAATCAATGGCTCTTTAACTTCTTCGTGGAAGTATAGATCAAGGGGTCAACCACTCAAAGAAATCAATGTATATTTTTTCAAAGTATTGTCAGTATAATAATAGAAGAAATACCCAGAACCATGTAGTAATAATGAGTGCGGTAATACATGGCAATAAATGTCTAGTAAGAATAACCTGGTAAAACATTGATATTTGATAATACTTAGAAATATACAGCGTTAGTGATAATTCAATGTATTCCTTTAAACAGGTGATAGTAAGGGTAATTTACAATACCTACCTATTATGAATCCAAATATGCATTATCCAAGTCATTAGTTTTAGAGATGTTACAATTTCTTTGCAATGATATTGTCGTGAACAATTTCTTCGTTTGAATAAAAGCTTGCTTAGAAAAAATTGCTCATAAATGTAAATTATTAAGTCCGTTTTATTTACTGTATGTCTACCATCGACTGTTGAGGAGTTGCGTAATGAGCTGACTATTCTGGCTGCAGCATCAGGTCACGATCATCAGATAATTGTATTGTCATTGGTTCTACATAGGTATGCAAAATTTCAAGACAATACATCAAGTGGAAGTGTTTCAAAATCGACTTGCAAGATTTCACCTAAACTGACTGACAAACGCGAAGTTGAATAAAAGCTTGTAACAAAAAAAAGGAAGTAGCAAATTAAGATACTTATAGACATTTTAAAACCCTAACATTTCATGTAAAATTTACCTAATTCCGCTATCACTTGACTTCCATTTTTGCCGGAGTCGACGCTGATGCAAACATGACATTTTTTCTTCTTTTGACTTATACAGCTCATTTTTTGTGGATTTTATCCGAAAGAAAGTATTTTCGTAGGTGCTACTTACGAATGCAAAGTTTCAAGGTAATAGATCAAGTGAAAGTGTTTCAAAATTGATTTGCAAGATTTAACCCAAACACGTGAAGTTGAGAACTTTTCCTGATGTCTCTGTATTTACCAGTTCTTTTACCTACTGGCAAAGGAGAGGATAATCATTGAGTAAATTATTAAAGTAATAATTAATATGTTAATCATCCTGTGACACCTTTTTAGTTGGTTTGTTGTATTAAATATACCCTACTACATTGTAATATCTGTTCATTGCATTCATATGGCATCAATTAAACGTTTGATTCTCATTATTATTACTATTCTCTATACTCGTGTGGTACAGATTACTATTATCTAAAAATAACCACATAAGGAGGTTAATGTACGGAAAATATTATCAAGTAAAAAAATCCGCAATAGTAATATTATTGGAAACGCAAGTAAATTGAGAATCCATTTTTTAAACCAAGGAGAAATGAGTCTTCTTTGCACATATTTAGTTTTTTTATCTTATTATTTCAGATTATTCTAAAATAGAAACCAGTTTCTTGCAGTAGTATCTTATTTAGACGATATACCGGGTGAGTCACGAATTGCGCTCGCCCCGATATTTCCTAAAATATTTGGAATAGAAAATTGAAATTTGGAGGCCTTATTACACGACTAAAATGCCATCATTTCAATAAAAAATCAAATTTGGTGCACATTCGGTTTGACTGGAAATGCCTACAACTTTCGATGTTTAAATAAAACACCCTATATATTTTTATATTTTTGGAATCTAGAGGAAATTTTGAATACAATACATCCATTTTGGTCACTTTTTGATAACATTAAAAATTTTATTAAAAAATCTACCTATTTCTGAATCCAGAGTGCTGTGGTGCCCAAAATATATTTTAGTTTGTGTGCTACGTTACTATAAAAATAAAAAGAGCAATATGATTGCATTACATAATTCTCTAAAGGCGTTTAAAATTTTTAAATGTGATTTTTGCCAACTAACTCGGGTTTTTTAAATGGGAATTTAATCGTTCACCAACATTTTTAAATACCTCATTTTCATACGAATCTAATGATACCAAAATTTTGAAAATCCGCTCAGAAATATTTGAGATTTCAGCCAAAATACAATGCAACCAAGCTTTTAGAAACATGTGGCTAATAGATAATAGATTAGTGGGCTTTGGAAACTAAAATGGCACATTTCTGTGTAAATCTGGTAACCTAATACCATTGAAAAAATCATAGTAGCCATTGAATGTAATAAAACAATATCAGCTGTCAGACAGAATCGTGTAGTTATAGGCAATCTTGAGCTATCAAACATTTAATAATTGTGAGCGCAAAGAACGTTACAATTAAGTTTAGCATAGATATGTGGAGGTAAACACAATTACATCCACAAGGACATTTGCAATAGAATGCGACATCAGTTCGGTTTTCAGAGTTTTATTTAAATGAACATAAATATTGTAACGTACCCCCCCCACCCCTATTATTTTCTTGTTAAATTCTGGTTTGATTAATTACTATTTACCCTCCCCTCTCCCCTGAATGTCTAATTATTAAAACAATTAAACTAATTTGGCTGTGTGATCGTCTAGTTTAGTGGTAGGACTCAAATTTACGTTTGTGATTTGTAGTTTATTGTTACCATAGTTCTTTTTCTAGGTTTGATATTACTGTTTCTATTTATTTATTGAATTGATAATTAACTATTTATTTCGACATTTAATGATTCGTTCTTGACTCTAAATATTGCTATTAATTTATTTGGCAAAGTTCTAATTATAGTTCTTTATTTAATTGTTCAAATTAAGCACTGAATATTGTGCTGGCACTTGTTTATTTAATTGATAAAATAATTAAGTATTTTTATAATACCCTGTATAAAGTTCAAACTCTAAATTATTCGTTTTATTTAATTTACTGAATTATTTATTTTATCTTTTATGTTAACTTTTGTTTAAGTGTTTATCATATTTTAGATTTCATTTTTTATTCACTATTGTAATGCTCAAGTAAACCTTATGTTTACTTATTTTATTTTAAATATTCGTTTTATTTAAGCCCAAGTAAATCTTATATTTACTTGTTCACTTTTCCTTGTTATAATGCACTTTATTTTCAATTTCTGGTAAAGGTAAAATAATTAAAAACAAGTAACGTTTTTATACGTATAATCAGACAATTGTCAGAAAGGATCAGTTATAAAAATATTGATGTGGCAATGGCCAGAAAATAGTTGCTTACATATAAATCAAAATGTGAGTAATTTAACCACAAATTTATATTACAGCAACAGATTTCGTTGGGACAACAGTCACGTGTAAGTTTGTCGGATGGTCAAATAAACAACTCCAATAATCACTAAAAATAATAATGACTATAACGAGAATCCTCGTTCAAAACTGAAGTAAAAAATATTGAATTCGGAACATGTAAAGTTCATACTTGGGTGGCGAAAACTCGCAATAGTTTATTTAATTGAATGCACGGCAAGTTGAAATCTCAAGTAATTGCCTATTCAAACATAGTTTGATTTCGAAGCGTAGAATTATGTGATCTGATCAATAAACTTGATTCAGAACCAGCCAATTGGCTACCAATAGGTTTTTGTATTGCGAAGATTGTAATGGTCCAAACAATTGAATGAACAAGCAATTTATATCAATTTCAACTCGCCCATGACATAAATATGTCATCGTGAATGAATAAAAGGTAAAACACCCAGTACAAAGTTTAACATGTGATAATATTTAAAAGGATAATTATGTTAAACTAGCAGGGGGCAAATCACAGGCCTTATCAGCGGATGACCCGCAAAAGTCCAGTGACAGCATCCCTTCAAGTAGGACATAAATAAACCGGCAGGTCCGAACAGCTGTAAAACCATTCGTACCATCAAATATTGTAGAAGTTCATTGACCACACGACAAAACAAACCGCAACAGAAATTGTTTACAACAAAAATCTGCCGCTGTTGAAAAGTAAATATTTTACAAGTTATTGTTTTAAATAGGACATGATGAACGTAGTCTGAAATTCAGCAAACAGCTAAATTAGGCTACAAAATAAAAAATTAACATTATAGAAATTTTCTAAACAATAAAATTCTAACCAGTCTAAGTGCCACAATGCCAAAACCGCGATACCGTGAATTTAAGTTCCGAAATACAGAGCCGAAATGTAACAAATTTAATTAAAGTTTTTCCCGGTCCCGTTTCATTTGAATTTTGTAATTATTTAACGAAGTTACATTTAAAAAAACAATACTTCTCTCTTTCAGCGACATTAATTATTTATACCTTGCGTATAAATCGCTAGGTGACCCGGGTCACTGTTATTTGTCTCGTCATCCTGCATTTCCAGCATTTTCGTTAACCTGACACTTTCGTGTGTCGGTTACAATGCATAAACTGACCAATGTCCCTGTAGCGTTGTGCGGGTACAAAAGAGATCGCGAGTTTTGGGGTCGCTTCGTAAAAATCTCTTTTTCTGTCTCGTTCCCAGTACAGCTTGGTTTTAACAAGTATCTGGTGGACAATGGAAAATACAGCGGATGCTGTGGTCAGTTGGTTCGCAGCTCCCAGTCTTATTTCAACGAGCACTATGGCGAATACTAAAGTCCAGTGTATAATCTTAGCTAATAGCTAATTATATCCAATAATTGGTCAGCGGATTAGTGGTCAGTTGGTTCGCAGCTCCCAGTCTTATTTCAACGAGCACTATGGCGAACAATTGGATTCGGTCAATGATAGATAGCGTCTGACCCCGATATAAAATTCCCTCGCGTATTTATACTTGAAAATACCCCCAAAAGTCGTGACGTTACACACCAAATGTCTCTTACTAGCCCGTTTCCCGTGAGACCGTACACCTTTGTTTATGTTATCGTCGAATGTTGACGTTAACTCTATTAACTGGAGTGTCTTATCGGTGTGAAACATTCTTGCTTCGCCCGGGATGTACGTTTCTAGAGATTTTAAAACTACACGAATCGACTGTATTTTAAAACTTTAAATTTTACTATCAGAATATACGTGAAATATTTTTATGCGAATACTGGGTGATATTTGGTTTCTTACCGAATCGTGTACAATTTTCAGAAATATGTAAATTTTGATTAATAGACGCGGGAATAAGTTTCCGATTTATATAGGTGGGTACGGTCCGTTTCACTATCGGGCCTATAAATAAATAAAAATCAATTCCGTTTGAACAATTAAACTTAAACTAGGTAACAGTAGGTATCTTTAAAATA
This sequence comes from Stenurella melanura, assembly GCA_963583905.1. NCBI lineage: Eukaryota > Metazoa > Arthropoda > Insecta > Coleoptera > Cerambycidae > Stenurella > Stenurella melanura. Next base: position 70,061,761 of record OY757312.1, on the reverse strand, counting down.
ATTAATATAATTAAACCATAAATTGACATTTATAGATATTGTTCAAAATGTCCACCATTTTTTTCTATACACAATTCGGCTCTGCGTACAGTTGCTTGAATGGCTCTACGCAATTCAGCCGGCGTTATTTCATTAAGAGCCCGTACAACTTTATTTTGCAGCTCTTCACGGGTATTTGAAGAAGTTTTATAAACTTTATTTTTGAGAGTGCCCCATACATAATAGTCGAGGGGTGTTAAGTCAGATGACCTAGGAGGTCACCTGATATGACCTTGATTTGCGATAAGTCGTTCACCATGCAAGTTGTTTAAATATTCCATCACTCTTCTGGAATTATGTGGGGGAGCACCATCTTGTTGGAAAAACAGATTTTGTAAATAGGCAAGAGGAAGTAAGTCAAGAAATTCTGGTTTTGTAAAAAGAATAAATATCGTTCGCCAGTAAGTGTTCCATCAAAAAATATGGGTCCAATTATTTGATCTCCAAGTACCTACTCCAAGCCAACAGTTAAACCCAAATCTTTCCTGAATATTCCCCCGCCCTACCAACCTCGGATTTTCTTGAGCCCAGTACCTAGTACCTATTATTTCTGTTAAATATACCTTGGTTCGTAAATCTGCTTTCATCTGAATATAAAATATGAAAAGGAAAACCTGGGTTTTGTTGTACTGCATTTAAGAACCAGTTGCAATATACTAGCCTCCTGTCGTTATCATCTCCATAAAGATGTTGGTGTATTTGGTATTTATAAGACCGAAACTTATGTTTCTTTAAAATTCTGCAAACCGAAGACTGACTAATGTCGCATTCCATTGACAATTCCCTTGTTGATGTTGGGTGTACCATCACAAATCCTAATACATCAATTTCTTTGTCCTCACTTACAATAAATGTTTGATGGTCATCTTGTTGATTGGATTCGTTTCTTAATTCTTGTTCCACTCTGGCAAACAAGTGTCTGCTTGGATGACGTCTGTTGGGGTATCGTTGCTGATACAGTTCTGCAGCTGCAGTTGAATTTTTGAGACGCTCTCCATATATCAGTAACATATCGACCTTTTCATTTCTACTAAAATTATTCATTTTCTTTAATTTTTACTCAAAGAGATTTCCGCAACGCTTTATTTTGTATCTGTCTGATAGCTGATATTGTTTTATTATATTCAATGGCTACTATGATTTTTCCAATGTTATTAGGTTACCAGATATAGACAGAAATGTGCCATTTTAGTTTCCAAAACCCACTAATCTATTATCTATTAGCCGCATGTTTCTAAAAGCTTGGTTGCATTGTATTTTGGCTGAGATCTCAAATATTTCTGAGTGGATTTTCAAAATTTTGGTATCATTAGATTCGTATGAAAATGAGGTATTTAAAAATGTTGGTGGACGATTAAATTCCCATTTAAAAAAACCGAGTTAGTGGGTAAAAATCACATTTAAAAATTTTAAACGCCTCTAGAGAATTAAGTAATCATATTGCTCTTTTTATTTTTATAGTAACGTAGCACACAAACTAAAATATATTTTGGGCACCACAGCACTCTGGATTCAGAAATAGATTTTTTAATAAAATTTTTGATGTTCATCAAAAAGTGACTAAAATGGATGTGTTGTATTCAAAATTTCCTAGATTCCAAAAATGTAAAAATATATAGGGTGTTCCATTCAAAGACCGAAAGTTGTGGGCATTTCCGGTCAAACCGGATGTGCACCAAACTTGATTTTTTATTGAAAAGATGGCATTTTAGTCGTGTAATAAGGCCTCCAAATTTAAATTTTCTATTCCAAATATTTTAGGAAATATCGGGGCGAGCGCAATTCGTGACTCACCCGGTATGGCCAATGGCAGCAGGAAAATCCTAAATTTTCTCTTTAAAAGAAATTACAAAGCAGTCATTGTTTTGCGCTTAACGTTGTTATCTTTCAAGCTGTACGGATATATTAAAAATTCTATAAAAGAGTACTTGAAGCCCTTTCATTTCTTTTATATCTATTTTTAACATCATGCTGATTGTTTCTGACTTATTTGAGATTTAAACATTATATCTCGACTGATACACGTTGGAGCACCATTTTTAAACTATCGAATTTTAGAACTATTGATCATACAGAAATAACAAAAAATAAAACTATTGTAATTTCATAATCTCATTTTTTGTACCATACCACTTTCTCCATTAATGTAAAACTTTTGAGTTCAGGGCCGTCGAGAGAAAATCGGGGCCCGAGGGTAGTAACATTCGACTCCCGCCAATCTTCAATAGAATTTCGAAGAGCGATGGGTGGTATTCATATTGATAAACTATGTATGTTCTATAAAAATATCGAAGAGCTGGGGGAAGTATTTCTCAGGATTGAATATTTATCCAGCGGGTGGGGGGGGATGGGTTGATATTTCTCACATGGATACAAAATTTTGACAAGCGGTTAAGGTGATATTATCTCGGTCGAAATTTTAAAAAGCGAGGGGTGATATTCCTTAATTAAATATTTATCGCGGTAAGGCGGGGTGGATATTCCTTTACCTAACAATTTCATGTTTACCTCATTATAAACAATACAAGTCATTCGAAACTTGTTATTTACATCAGACTCATCATTTAAAAGTATACCTCTCCCGTTTTGCCTAATGCAAATGCAGATCTCCGACTTTGGGTGGAACCCGGGCCCTCCCAAAGCCACCGGCCCCGTCAAAAATCAACGGTCCCGTTGGGAACCCCCCCCCTCCCCCTCGACGGGCCTGTTTAAGTTATTTACCAAAAACAGCCTGAAGGTACCAATTTTCTAACGCTAAAATGATGTATCTTCAAATCGTTATAACTTGGAAAATATATATTTATATGAAATATTATACACCATCTTTTTCTCTTACAATATGATTCTATATCAGATTTGATGGTTACTATTTTACTTTTTTGTCCACCCCTCAGAGTAAAGTAAAAAGCGGCAATTTTTAAAAGGTAAACTTTTTTGTACTCAGTATTAGAAACTGAACGAAAAAATAGTATATTATAATACACGTGTATAAGTAAGCCTTTAAAGCACACACGGGTTTAGGCCACGATGAGCGTAGTAGTGGAGTAGATCTGGCAGAAAAAAGGGGGTGAAAAACAAGTGCCTTTTTAAAAAAAAAAAATTTTTCCCATCTTATAGAGGACGACTTCCCCCACTTCCCTGACACTTTCACATCCGAGATCTAGGTGGTGGCGGGGGAGGGGGGGCTGTTAAACATATGGAAAATCGGTTTTTCTCAGTTTGTGCGCGATCGAGGAGATGGACAAAAAAGTGTTTCGAATAGAAAAGAAAGGTCTCCCCGAGGCACATAAAAAGGTTTTCGGGTTTTTTAAATCGGTCAATTAGAGCTGGAGATATGACCGTTTGAAGGGATTGAGTTTCAGGGTAGGAAAAGGGATCAGACAGAAGATATGACGGGTGTTTAAGAGACAAGGGATGATGTGGGTGGTTATAGGAAGAGGTCGAGGCCGCGGGGGGAGCTCTCTAAGGCAATTAGGGAAGGAGGGTGGGGGGGGGGGGGGGGACGTGCAAAAAGGGAAAACGGCCATATCTCCGGTTCTAATAGGGCGATTTAAAAAAATCAAAATGGAATTTCTTCCTTTTTTGAGCAGCTATAATGTTGGATAGGTAGGAAATAATTTACGTAAAAAATGTAAAAATGGGGGGCAAAAGAGAAAAATGTACTTTTTTTTTCAAAACAATTTTTTTATGGAGGGAGTTAGGGGGATAAAATGCTCCTCAAAAGACGGGAAGTTTCATCCCTTTTAAAATGAAGACAGAATTTTTTAAATTCCTTCATAGGGACAGGCAGGCCTCGTCATATACCTATATTCCATGTCGGCAACTGGGTAGAGGCTCTGTAGAGTGGAATATGCCGGCTGGTTGCCTGGTTGTGCGTGATAATGTTAATGTCCGCGCATCCGACTTCATCGACGCGCGCCGTATACAGGAATTCAATGCACACCGTTCAATTTGTTTCCTCTTGTTCTCAATTTTTCTTCCATTACCTGCTCTTCATTTCTCTCTCTTTCTATTATTATTTCACCGCCGCCTAAGACGAGGAGACAATGCTAATGAGAGACTGTCGCGGCAGCGAGCTGCATCTCCGCAGGTCAAAAGTTCCTGCGGACCTCTCGTCTGATAGAGTGAGAGGAAAGTAGAGAAGAGGAACACGCGATGGGGGTGGGGCTAGGGAAATCGGAGGTCAGAAAGGTAAGTCTGACATTTTCCCTTAATAAAAAAAAAATCGTTATGAAAAAAAATGCATTTTTTCTTTTGCCCCCCATTTTTACATTTTCGACGAAAATTATTTCCTACCTATCCAACATTAAAGCTGATCAAAAAAGGAAGAAACCCTATTTTGATTTTTTAAAATCGCCCTATTAGAACCGGAGATATGGCCGTTTTTCTCATTTGCACGTTCCCAACTCCCTCTCCTTCCCTAATTGCAGTAGAGGGCTCCCCCCACGGCCTCGACCTCTTCCTATAACCACCCACAACAAAAAGAAAATGCCATCCTAACTCCATCCCTTACCTCTTAAACACCCCTCATACCTCCTGTCCGATCCCTTTTCCTACCCTGAAACTCAATCCCTTCAAACGGCCATATCTCCGGCCCTAATTGGCCGATTTTAAAAAACCAGAAACCAGTTTACGCGGCTCGGGGAGGCCTTTCTTCTTGTTCGAAACATTTTTTTTGTCCGTCTCCCCGATCGCGCGCAAACTGAGAAAAACCGATATTCCATATGTTTAACAGCCCCCCCTCCCCCGCTCCCACCTAGATCTCGGATGTGAAAGTGTCAGGGAAGTGGGGGAAGTCGTCCTCTATAAGACAGGAAAAAAATTTTATTGAAAAAAAAAACACTTGTTTTTCATATGCCAGATCTACTCCACTATAGCGAGGAGGGTCCTAAAGGAGTAACTCCTTTAAAGGCTGCTTATACACATGTAATATACGCTATTTTTTATTATACCTGCACTGCAAAGTAAAAATTAGAAAAATTATTTAATGTTGATTCATTTTACAAGGTAATCTTTGAGTTTTATTTTTAATCGGTAACATAGAGAAGGTAGGATTTTTTTATTTGGTTGCTAAATACTTGTGTACAATGATGATTGTTTAAAATTGGTTGTTAACCTAAGTGACTTTAAAGCACTAGTACTTTAAAGGCCAGATTTTGCACGCGTTTTAGTTTCAAAAACAGATTATAATTCAGGTATAATAAAAAATCATGAAAATCCATTCATTATAACTGGGTTCCGAGGTAAAAACCTAATTGCACTCGACTAAGGTCCAACGACTAAAATACAGCGAGTGCGAAATATGAATTGCAGTTTCCAAAGATTGAGGCTTTGTTAACATCTCTAAAAAATGTCGATTCTTAAGCGGACCACGAATTATATTTAAGATGTGAATACAATGAGTAGGTATGTATTTAACATAATATATCAGCAAATAATAAATTACACATAACATAATAAATTCGACTTTTATTAGACGTTTATGTTTACATAAACAACATTGAAATGCCTTTACAACTGCCTAATTATTAAAATCAGTGAAATGATAATTCTAAATGTTAAAAGACCCATAGTTTAGTGACAGATGTTCGAAAGAAGTTTGTCTTGCAGTCGGCAACGCGTGTTCCACATTGACAGTACAGGATGATTGGTCATAAATGTCCCCCATAACTTGGTTATTTCTGCACCGATTCGAGAATGTCAAAAACCAAGTTAAATAATTTTGTAGCAAGTTTTTATGCGTCATGTTGAGAAAATAATGACGTCCAAATCTAACAGTATACAGTGTTACTTGATTTTTTTAAATGGAACACCCTGTATCTAACTCGGGAATCGTAATTCTAATTTTTCTTCGATTTCAAAAATATAATATTTCACCTGGCTATCTTCTACAGTTTTTCTAATATTTACAAGAACGTCGATAATTTATAAATTACAAACTGACCAGAAAATTTTCACTATGTTAATTGCTCTTCCTACATCTATGGCGCTTAGCGTCGCAGATAAATGGCCGAGTCCAGAGAGGAATGCCAGAAATGTACTTTTTGTAATTATTGGGGTATAATAAATTTCATTTTATGAAACTACACAAAAAATTAAATTATTTTGAACACAAAACAAGTAAGGACCCCGCACAAACCTCATGGGAAATGGGTTTCGGTAGAATCGTCTGAATTTTTGGTATATAGTAGCTTTTGTCATCTTGAACAAAATTCTCCATGGCCACGATGCTTCATATTTACTATTTTGGCTCCTATGGACAGTGCCGGATTTCCCAATAGGCAATGTAGGCAGCTGCCTAGAGCGGAAAGTCTTTAGGGCGGCATGCAGGCCTGGCGAGGGGGGGCGGTGATGATTTCCCCCGGACCCGGAGGTTTCAGAGGGGGCCCGGTGGTTTTGAGGTGGCCCGGGTTTCACCCGAAGTTGAAGATTAGCATTTGCATTAGGTAAAACGGGAGGGGTATACTTTTAAATGTTTAATAACAGCAGTTCCGAATAATTCGTATCAATAATATATAAAGAGATAAATAAGAAATATAATTCTAAGGAATATTGCGTCCCGCTTTTTAAAATTTCTATCGAGATAGATATTCAATTTTGAGGAGTATTACTCGCTGCTTGCCAAAAATGGTTATCGAGGTAAATATTTAATTTTAAGGAATGTCACTCCTCGCTCTTCACTTCGACTGAGAAAAATATACTCCCCCGCTCTTCGAAATTTATATTGAGGATTGGTGGGAGTCGTATCACTGGGCCCCGATTTTCTCTCGACGGCCCTGGCGGCATGCCGCCAAAAGATTTGATGACTTTTAAAGAATAATGACAAAATAATTATTATCCATTTTATGATTTATAATGAAAAATACACACATGCACGTTTAAATACCCACTTAGGTTTTTGTCTGAAATCTTATGGAAATTGGGTCGCTGTCAATTAGCAAGGAACTATAAAAAAAATAAATGTCAATGTAGAACTTTATGTTTTTGACGTTGCTAAATTCAAATCTGATGTTAAATATAAATTGACAGCTGCCAACTGTCAATATCGTGTATTTGACATCAGATTTGAATTCAACAACCTCAAAAACATGAAGTTAGGTAATTCAGTAATCAAAATATGCGTTATAAAAATGTTATAAAACTACAGTCTGTTTTTAAACCAGAAAGAGTAAATATGAAGTCCCATTCACACCATAAAAGTCACCAGAAAATACACTAGAACCTTTTTGGCGTTTTGGACAACCAACAATACATGACTACAGTGAAATTGTGTGTATGTTATTACATTAGGTATACGATGCACCGACCTCTATTTGCCTCTATGTATTTTATGCAGCATCCATACCATTTACGCAATGTAAAGACACCAAGTAATTAGCCACTTTTACCTTCAGATTTATATAAAAGGGATTAAAACTGATACATCATGTGCAAACGATAAAATAGAAACTATAACCAAATCATGTATGACATGAAATTAAAATGTTTACAATATATCAAAATTTACGACTCTTGCCTTGTGTAAAACTGGCGAGGGCGTATCCAATCACAGATGTATGATTTAGCGCGTTAAATTTAAAACACTCCTCCTGGTTTAAAAACAGACTATACTCAAAGTAATAACTTAGGAAGAAGCTATGGAGCTTTGGTGCTCCATAGGCGCCAAAATACTAAATATGAAGTATCGTGGCCATGGAGACTTGTTCATGATGACAAAAGCTGCAATATACCAAAAATTCAAACGATTCCGGAGAAACTCAATTTGCATAAGATTTGTGCGGATAGGAGCCAAAATATTCAAAATGAGCATCGTGGCCGTGGAGACTTTTGTTCAGGATGACAAAAGCTACAATATACCAAAAATTCAAACGATTCTACCGAAACCCATTTCCCATAAGGTTTGTACGGGGTCCTTTATTGAACGATGCTCCTTTATTGAAGGAAAACAACAGAAAAATAACAATAATTGTTCTATGTGGGAACCGTTGTTTACACACAAGTTCATTCTTTAAATAAAATTTCTGGTCTTTTCCAAAATATTGCTCGTATTGATGTGATCAATTAAGTACTTCCATGATTTGTTCCTTCAACTCAGCGATATTATTAGAACTTGTTTTATAAACTTCATTTTTCATATAGCCCCTAACAAAAAATCAAGCCGCGTGAGATCGGGACTTCTAGATGGCCACGCTATATGTCCATGTTTACTCATCCGTTCGTTGAAATTCTGATTGAACAATGTTACAGTAACCTTATTGTGATAACGGGCTCCATCGTGCTGCCAGATGGTTCTAATCATTTGATTCAGAGAAAAATGATCTACGTTATTTTCGATAATTTTTCTTAATATATCCAAATATTTAACGCCATTCATATTGCCCTCAAAAAATTTATAAATTATCGAATATGCCAGCCCAAAAATTTAAAGTTCTGCGGCTTTGAAACTGGATTTCTTCCACTATATGGAGATTTACCGGTGCCTAGTAATAGTAGAGTGCTCGCGTTGACAAAAGTCGCTTAGTTTTCGATCCCGTTGGCACTTTTAGAGTAAAATATATGACCTTGTCAGATATGTTACTTATGCCCTGTGTATTACGAATCCACTTGTCGTCAAAGAATCGTCATGAATATAAGTGCGCAAATCAAAATTTTCTAATTAACTACACCACGCGATAGAGTCAATCATGAAGCGTATTTTATCCAAAAATCATTAAATTCTCTGTAGAATTTCTATTTTAAAATAAATAAGGAAACGAACTTTTGCATAGGCTTATATGGCAGTAATAATCAAAAATCCTCATTTTCTCTGTTCGACTACGGCTGAAAATTAATTATTTTTCGTCTACTTTTCCATTCCCACGACGATATCTCGCAAACTATTATATTTATCAAAAAAATATATTCTTTATAAAATATTTGCCATATATTCCAGATTACAATGGTTTTTAAATCAGAATTTTTTGAGAATTTAATAACCAAAATATTCAATAATGTGTAGCGTGATATCAATTTTCGAAGCTTATCAGCGGCATACGTTCGTTGCAAATTCTCGCTCTCCCACTCTTTAAAACTGTTTCAACACACCCCACTTCGCACCCGCTCTGGCCTACCGTTGGATAGATTGGCGCATAGTCGCTCTCGTGGTTCATAATATTTTGAAATTTTTATCTTGAAAATGATTATTACTACGAAATAAATGTAAGTATATTTGTAGAATATTAATTCAGTGTTACTTACATGGACTTACATAAAAATTATGGCATGCCTAAAATTATTGTGTAATAGATTAACACATTATAAAAAAACTCCCTATAGTTCACTGTTTGCAAGATACTTTCAGCTGGTATGTATTTTAAATTTTCTACCATATAGGTAAGTGATGTATATGCTTTTTAGAAGAAATTAAAATGAAAAGTACTACTGATAGCACAAGTTCTGAAAGTGAGATTGAGAAAAATATAATTGAATGTAAAACAGATTCGTAACATATTAGCTTAATTTGTATGAAGCCGGGCCCTGTAATCAAAGGTTTTAAGAAATCGTTTGCAACATTTACTGATTGTTTAAAAATCTATGAAAAAAATAAGTAACCAAGGAGAAGATGATCTATATCCTAGCATTACGTCATTCAAAAAAACAAACAATTTTGACTGGTTTGGCACCGAAATTGCTATTCTAGTTTTACTAGCCAAAGAAATATAGAACATTTAAGAACATTGAAAAGGGTTCAGATGGATCCAATGCCTGTCCATCAACTTTTTCCTATGTGTATTTTCGTAAAATAATTTTTTTAAATAGAGAAATGTACTTTTGTCAGAAGTACAACAACAAAGTTCTCTCAAGTAATGACCACGGAACCAGAAGGAAAAGTAAGACTACTAGCCCACCAGAATCCCATACTTTTCGAAAAAAATTTGTGCTAACGATTTAATACCTATGGAAATTGAATATCATATTTCATGTTTCTAAAATCGCTATATAAAATGCAGAGGTCTATCTAAGAATAAAAATAAAAATGAAAAACGGACAGACAACGAACGGAGGGAGTTCTACTAAAATATGTAAAATTCTTGAGAAACGGTTTTTAAAGCAAAAAGGGTATGGTATGTCGTCAATTTATAATGAGAAGTATCTAGAATGGATAGATATAGGTCTAAAAGAGAGATCAGTAGACTACTTATAAATACATTTACCGGCAAAGGAGTCAAAATTGTTAAATCTACAAAGAGAAACGAAAAATATGTTAATTCAGAAAACGAGGCAGGAAACTTTGCATTTTCTATTGTGACTTTGGAAATATTAAACATGATATTTAGTTTCTATAGCATTTAAATCGTTAGCAAAAATTCTTTAGAAAATTATGGGATTTTGGTGGGCTAATAGTCTTATTTTTCTTTCTGTGTTCCTGGTCATTACTTGAGAAAGCGATTTTATTGAAAAAAAATTCATTTTACGCAAGGACACGCCTGAAGAAGTTATTGGACATGCACTCCATCCATCTCAACTGTTTTTAATTTTTTTTCTCTTTCTCCATTTTTCTCCTTCAATGTTCCATATTTCTTTTGCCAGTAAAACTAGAACAGCAATTTCGGTGCCAAACCAAACACCCAAAATGATTTGTTTTTCGAAATCGCATAGTTTTAGAATATACATAATCTTCTCTTTGGTTACTTATTTTTTCACGGAGTTTTAAACAATCAATAAATATTGCAAACAATTTATCAAAACCTTTGTTTACAGGGCCCGGTTTCATACAATTTAAGCATAATATTTTACGAATCTATTTTTCTTTAAATTTTATTTTTGTCTCAATCTCACTTTCCTGACTTGCGCTATCAGTAGTACTTTCCATTTTCATTTCTTCTTCAGTTACCTATATGGTAGAAAATTTAAAATACATACCAGCTGAAAGTATCTTGCAAACAGTGAACAGGAGTTTTTTATAATGTGTTAATCTATTACACAATAATTTTAGGCAGGCCATAATTTTTATGTAAGTCCATGTAACACTGAATTAATATTCTACAAATATACTTACATTTATTTCGTAGTAATAATCATTTTCAAGATATAAATTTTAAAATATTTTGAACCACGAGAGCTACTATGCGCCAATCTATCTAACGGTAGGCTAGAGCGGGTGCGAAGTGGGGTGTGTTGAAACAGTTTTAAAGAGTGGGAGAGCGAGAATATTTAACGAACGCATGCCGCTGATAAGCTTCGAAAATTGATATCACGCTACACATTATTAAATATCATGGTTATTAAATTCTCAAAAAATCTGATTTAAAAACCATTGTAATCTGGAATATATGGCAAATATTTTATAAAGAATATATTTTTTTGATAAAAATAATAGTTTGGGAGATATCGTCGTGGGAATGGAAAAGTAGACGAAAATTAATTAATTTTCAGCCGTAGTCGAACAGAGAAAATGAGGATTTTTGATTTTTACTGCCATATAAGCCTATGTAAAAGTTCGTTTCTTTATTTATTTTAAAAATAGAAATTCTACAGAGAATTTTATGATTTTTGGATAAAATACGCTTCATGATTGACTCTATCGCGTGGTGTGGTTAGTTAGAAAATTTTGATTTGTGCCCTTATATTCGTGACGATTTTTTGACGACAAGTGGATTCATAATCTACAGGGCATAAGTAACATATCTGGTAAGGTCATATATTTTACTCTAAAAGTGCCAACGGGGGGAAAAATAGAAATTAATTTGCACTCTACTATAATGATTGTTACAGATGTGCGAAATTTTGCCTAATCGGTTCAAAAAGTACGATTGAAAATGAGTCTTGGATGGATCTTCTCTGTGGTTTTCCAGCATAATTTGACAAAAATTGTTCCCCATTGGGATATAATTTCTGTAATACATTTGGTTTTCGAGCCTTATATTTATATTTGTAAAGAGTTCTTGATGTCATCGAATAAGAGATATCTAAATCTCTTAAACAATCTCTGGGGGATTTCTTTCGGTCCTCGTCAAAATATAACAAAATATTCAACTCACGGTTTTCAGTATTATTCCTAATTTTTTTTCTTGTTTTCCAGTGTCTTTCTATCACGCATCTTGGCCAACAGGCGTTAGAAAGTTTACCAATTTGGAACATGATGACTCGGATATTGTTTCGTATACTCTTTTACTGAAGATCTAGCTAGCATTTTTATTGTTACTGAGATATACCGTTAATATATCTAATCTGACATCATCTCTATAATGTATGGGCATTTTTTATCGATTACAGTAAATTTTCTCTTTTGATAATGTAAAATTACTGTCATAGTTCAGATTGACATTTGGGTGTTTTGTTTTCAATGCCTACTTAAAATTTTCTGGTTTGTAATTTGTAAATTATCGGCGTTCTTATAAATATTAGAAAAACTATAGAAGATAGCCATGTGAAATATAATATTTTTGAAATCAGAAAAAAATGAGGATTGTGATTCTCGAGTTAGTTGTGGTGTTCCATTTTAGAAAAAATGAAATAACACCCTGTATACGGTTAGAATTGGACGTCAGAAATAATCAAGTTAGAGGGGGAGGGCATTTATGATGAATCACTCTGTACAACACTATTGAATTGTCACTTGTTAATACCTATGCAACTAGAACTTAATAAATTAGTGATTTTAATAAGAGTAAACAGTGTCTCGTGACATATGAATTATGTTCTCATTATAACATATTTACAGAGTCCCGTGGCCATGATTGTAAGTTATGTTAGTCAACGTAAACAATATGCAAAATTAGAAGATAATATATCGGGACAGTTAGGTACAGAGTCTTGGAGGGAATTGGAAAATTTAAAAACATGAGGCCAGTGAGGAGTTTTATTTCAAGAGTCACATATTCTTATCTTACACTATTTTAGTTATTTGGTTTTTTGTCTCTTTGCACGCAGTCGAAATTTTTGAACAAGTCTGCGACCCAAGGACTTTCCATAACGAGATGTAACATATCATCTGAAATTTTTGAAACGTCTGGAATTTTTAATTTATCTAAAGAAAGAAAAAAAAAATAAGAATTATAAAATCATGTAGTTTGAAGGAAAGTTGATAATTCAACTCTATGAATATTATTGTTTCTTTCATGTAAATTCGTATATTTTTAATCCTAGGCGTGTTCGCGTGTAACATTGTTGTTAAAAAGCAACCACACGGCTTGAGCAGGTTTTCCAAACAAAACTGAGGGTGCTAAAACTTATATCAAGATAGACGTTGTGTGTAAATTGTCAAACTACTTCATTTTTTATCGTATGTTGAAAGTCTCATTCAGAATTCATGTGACAGATTCATTTCAAGTGAGGATATCCTATCAAGGGAAATACTACAGGGACTGCCTTAATTTCTTATGCATCTAGATGCTTCGCCAGGCCTTGCCTATTTATATTGGTGAAATAACTATAGTGGAAGGAAATGAGTCAAAGAAATTGATGAAAAGTGATCTAATCGGGAAGTTGATTTAAAACATTTTTTCATACATGCAAGTAAGTCAAAGATCGAAAAGATTAGCAAAACAAAATCGGGCGGCCAATTCGCCAGAATACCGCATAAAAGTGCATTTTTGATGCATTTCGAGAGCATCGGCGCGCCATTTTTTAATTATCTCCGGCTCTATTAGTCGTAGAAAAATTGAAATACTCGTAAATGAATAGACTATCGAAGTATTGGGGAATAGTTACATTAAAAGTACATCCTAACCTCAAAAAATCCAAATTTCTCGATTTATATTTTTTTTTACTACTATAATGCAGTACATGTGGTAAAAATCATTAGATCTTTACGAAAATTGGAAAAAAATATGTATTATGATGCTAAATTTTCAAAAAAAAGTCATTTTTAAGGCCACAATTGATCGAAAAACATTAAAACGCTTGCCATTTAATGAGAGATGGTCATGAAGAGAATCAATATTAGAATTTTTTTAAAAATACGAAAAAATACTTTCTGTAGAAATACTAACTTTTTACAAACCAGATGCTACAAGGACAGCATTACGAAGTGCAGGGGAAGCATGTGTTAGGGTAGATTATGGATTTGACCCATGAACATATTGAATTTTATGGAGGTCATGTTGTTTCAAAGAACGGTTTCAAGTGAACTGTTGCATGTAATTTGTTTGCTTCCATCAACATCTAATGCTCTATACCAACACTCGTTAAGAGATTATCTGCAAATTCAAGCTTAGTTTGGAAGGGACGCTAAAAATTCATTGGATTTTGATTGGAAAAAATCTGAAAATGGCTCAATCCCAATCAGTAGTATGTAGAGAGTGTTATAGAAACAGCGTACGCATAAAAAAATAAACTCTTCATATAAAACAATAATTTTATGTCAAGAAAATGATAAGTTTGTAATATGTAAATTTATTTTTATATGTCTTGCCTCAAAAGTATTTGTTTTATATGATGAGTTTACACATATATGAAATAAATATTCTTCAGTCAAAATATTATTTTTATCTGTGTGGAACAATATTATATTAGAAGAAATGTAATATATACCTCATTTGTGTTAATTAGCACGAAATAATGCATCAAGGTTTTCCTCGCAGTCAATTGAATCGCTGTCATTGCCTACATTTATTATTAATTTTTCAGTGAATATATCAATAATTATGTTACGTTGCAAATATTGATTTTTTATCTTTTTTCACATGCTCGTAATGTGTTTTCCAATCTTCAGCAGTTATTGATTGATTGATTGATTGATTTGCCAGCGTAAGGTGGGCATTGCTGCCAATTCCGGTGCATGGAGATTTGTTCTACCACGCAGCCCGATCGCCCATCGATCATCCCACCGTGTGCCGGAACAAACCCCCGGTGCTTTTTTATACCGCCGGACCAGCTGCATACGCTGGATTGGACATTGGACATGCTTGTTGTCAGCATCGAGAGCCGCATGACGCATGGGGTAGGAGTATAGGATGGAGCGTGTAGGTGTTTGTGAGATGTTTCTTCTTGTTTTCCTTCTGTCTTCATCGGATGGAAAGTGTAGGCGTTTGCGAGATGCTTCTTTTAGGTTTTCGTGCTTCTTTTTACTTTCAGGTTTTTGTGATATGCTTCTTCTTAGTTTCTGTCTGTGATCATCTTCTCTCCTATTCTACTTCTGAGTTTTCTGTTTTTTCTGTTTCTGAGTCTGGCAGTGTGTATATCCTTGATATTTCTTTATTGTATTCCATTTTTTGTTGTGCCAGCTTTTCCCAGTGTGTATAATCCTTTCCTAGCTTATTCATAATCATCTCGATTGTTGTTATCCATGTGTAGCATGGCCTCCCTATTTTCAGTTTGTTGCTGTTCATTCGCAGCGCTTTCTTTAGTAGGTGTGTCGAGTCCCGTCTTTGGACGTGTCCCCAGTATTTCATTGCGTATGATTCTATTCTTTTGATTATTGTTCTTCCCTCTAGTAATGTTGATGTTTTCAGTCGTTTTTGTGGTTTTCCTGTTTTTGCTAGCAGTTGGATAATGTCCCTTTCAGCTCTTCTCAGGCTTCTTCTGTTGGCCTTGGTCGTTACTGCGTTTTTGACTCCATATATCATCGTAGGCATTATGATGGTCGTGTATATCTTTTTGGTTAGGCACCATGGTGGTTTGTTGTCCTCAATGAAGGGTAGTAGAGCTCTTGTGACTCTGTAGGCTGTTTTGATTCTTTCCCTTACTGTTTCCCTCCTTTTTAGTTGATTCGTTAGGTATGTTCCTAGGTATTTCATTCTATTCGTGGTTCTCAGGGTGTAGTCTCCTATTTTGTATTCTTTCCCACTTGTTGGACTTGTTTTTGTCAATGAGTCTCGGACCATTATTAGGCTCTTCTTGAAGTTTATTTTCATTCCAGAGGAATCCAGATGTGGTGTCATGTTTCTTAGAAATTCAACGATGTCTTGTTCTTCCTCGGTGATGATGAGTACATCGTCGGCGTATGCAAGTACGATGGGGGGCTTTATCGTTCCATCGTTTCCATTGAAATTCTGATTCTCCTTTATTGTGCTTTCTATCACTTGGTCCAGGACTGTGGTGAATAGTCGGGGGTATAGGGGACATCCTTGTTTGACTCCTATATTCTTCATTTTTGATTCCGTCGTCTGTCCAAACCATTGTATTGCAATGTTTTCGTGTAGGCATGCTTTTATTATTCTGTTTATTAAGTAGTGCGGTACTCCCCTGTTGAGCAAAGTGTTGACTATAGCCTCATGCCTTATGGTATCAAATGCCTGTTGGAGGTCAATTGAGACTATATATAGTTTTGTTCCTTCTTTCCACTTTTCTTCCAGGATCCGTCTGGTGGTGTACATATGGTCGTCTACCCTTGATAAATGCCGTTTGATAATCTGGTAGTTCGCCGATGTATTTTTCCATTTCTCTGAGGAGGAATTGTGCGTAGTATTTGTACCCTACACTGCAGAGTGTTATTCTTCTGTAATCGTCCACGTTTTGTGGTGATTTGGTTTTAGGGAGCGGTATCTGTATGGTTGTGTTCCACTCCTCAGGCAGGGGTGTGGTTTCCGTCCATGCGTTGGTGATGATTTTTAGGGTTAGCTGTTTTATGTTGTCCGGTCCATAGTATACTAGTTCGTTATTTATTTTATCTATTCCCGGCGCCGTGTTTCTTTTAGCTCTGGCCATTATTTCTAGTAGTTCGTCTTTTGACGGTGGCTTTCCCAGTGGCCAGTGGTCCATTTCTTGTATTGGTTCTATTTGACTTTATTAAATTCATTTGGTGCAATTTCTTTTGTATCGTTAAGTTTAAAAGTTATAATTTTTTTGCAACATTATATTTTACTGTCGCCCAAATCAATTCTCTCGGATTCAAATCAGGATGGTAAGGAGGTAGTCTTCGTACCTACCATGAATCAGTGGTCACGCAATAGAGTGTCGAATTTACATTATTATTATTTTTAATGAGTTGATAAAGTTGTAGTTTACGCATATTAATATCAAATATATATATTTTTTCCATCAACCATTTAATCATGTCACACTTTTTAGTATTATCCGTAACAGTAACAGCGTTTGGAGGTAAATTATTATTAGCATTTCTTCTATCCACTTTCCATAATAATTCTGAGAATTCATATCATCGTGATAATCACCACTTATCGCACCAGATTTTAATATCAATACTTAAAGCGTTTGGAATAAATTCTACTTCACCGCCAGAATATACTATTATTAGCCTATTGCTGTGTATGTAAGTTTCATCCAAATATACAATAGGATATTCTTTGCTACGATAGTGCTGAATTTTTAAAAAATAATCTATCGTTGAAGACCTTATATGTCCATTTTTCAATTATTATTTTCCCATTATTCAGGGTCTTTCGCCACCTGAATCCCATATCATGGAAAATTCTTCGTAGAGAAGTATTAGAACCATTTCACCCCAACTGCTCTTTAATTTTTTGTCGCAGATTCTCTATGGTTACTTGAGTTCCCTCTATTTCATGTGTGTAAATAATATTGCGAATATCCCAACTAAATATTCTGGTAGATTAGTAACAGCTCGATCTCGGGCGCATCTTTCTTGAACTTTTAAACTACTTTTCTGGAGTATTTAAAACATCTTCCGTGCCTTCTTTTACAATTCTTTCTATTGTTCTTGTTCTTACCGACATACAAGTAACTTCTGATACGCGATTTTTAACGTCCAATAATATGTCCGTTTCACTTTTTATAAAAATAAAATAATTATACACATTAAATATTACTTCACTCGTATGGCTGTGAATAACTTGGTGTCATATCGTTGAAAATTAATTAATAGAACCTCCTGATAATATGTATATTTCACTAAGCAATAAGCACATCACACAATAATTTCTCGAACCCATGTTCTCAGTGGACGCTACTGTCATTGGTAGATAAATTATTATATGGCGTGATCGTGCTGTTCTCCTATAGGTCAACTATGTTCCCCTATAGTTCCCGCCACTCATCGATACTCGTGGCGGATACAGTAGGTAAAGTACAATTTTTCTAAGATGAGACTAACGGCAACAAAACGCCAGATGAAAAGAAATGCATATCTCACCTTTTCTCGCGCCTATTCAAGCAGAGAACGATCGCAGCCCCACCCCTAAGTTTGTAGATACACGTGGTTTCATTTCTTGGCTTGCTCTTGCTCAAGAATTAAATAAGAATAACATCTGAAAGTGTAAATATAAAATTGGTGCAAGTACAGGTCGGGATTTAAGGCGTTTTGTATTTATTGGAGAAAAAGTACATTCAAGTACCATGACCAAATATAGTGAAGGAGTATAATATGTATATGGGCGGTATCGATCTTCACGATATGCTGGTATCACTGTATAGAATAAACATTGGTGTAAGAAGGTTTTACTTGCGCATCTTCTGGAATATGATAGACATGTGTATTGTAAATTCATGGCTACTGTACCGAAGACATATGAGTCAAAGGAAACAAAAGTACAAGCCATTGATTGCTTTTCGTTCAGAAATAGCTCACGGTCTTATGAGTGCGGGAAAAATTGATCCCCGTAAGAGGGGCCGACCTCTTTCAGATGTAAGTAACACTCCATCACCCCCACCTAAAAGAAATGTTACTGCAGTTCCTGTAGATGATGTACGTTATGACGCTGTAAACCACTGGCCTGTGCATATCTCAACAAAGCAAAGATGCAGGTTTTGCATTTATGCATATTCCCGTTTAATGTGTGAAAAATGTAAGATGCCATTATGTTTAACAAAGGATAAAAACTGCTTTAAATTATTCCATTGTAAACAACTATTATTCATGATAATTCAATAAATAATTTATTATCAAATCATTTTCTATTTTAGCATACATTTGCCCAGTGACTCCATATGGCGTCAATTTGGTACTAAGAATGTAAATATTTTAGTTTTTCTTTGCAAATGCATGTTTAGTAATATCATTGTAAATTGAAAAAAAGGATTTTTTTTTTAACCTGGATAATATTTCGGGCTGGAGAGGGTTAAAAATCGTTAATTCCATTTTTTGGAAGCTCATATGCAAGGTCTATTAGTCGAGGTGGCATACCTCATGAAATTTATACTCCGTGGGACATGAATCCTATGAATATTTTGTATTCAACCCCTCATGCAAAAAAATTCTCTGTAAAAAAGGAATTTATTGATATTTTTTACCGTTTAAGTATTTTGTATAAAAATACTTTGTTATCACTCGTATCATTTTTTTTGTTTAGATAAAAACGAATTGATAATCGTAGGCCGAGCAGTTCAATACTTTCAATAGTTTAAAATTAACTTTGGATACAATGTTTACTCCACCACAAATTCCTCTACAAGTATCCCTGCCTCTATCTGCAAAAAAGGCAAAGCTGCAGACTAGTTACGAGCTGTGTATTTTATGTGAAAATAAGAAGTCACCATTGGTAAACCTATTAACTATGATAGTGTTAGAAAGTTAGAAAGAGTGCGGAATGGAATATTATGAGTGAATACGTGTTAATTAATAACACACACAAAAAAGAAGTTTCGGATCTGGATGACTGACCATGGTATTCCTATGTATTTTTGAACGCTGAATCCGAATCCGAGGTCAAAAAATTCCTATACCCTTCAATTTTTGTGTAGGGGCAAAAACATCCCTTCATTGAGGTAAAATTATGAATAAGTATCATTATGGAAAGAAGTATGAATGAGGACTTTTTATCTCTTCTTCTTTAATGCCAATGTCTTCAGCAAAGGGCTAACATTTCTCCCGAGACGGTTAATACACCCTCTGCACCCCTTCTACACCCTTCTGGACATAGAACTGTGTCAAAAAAGCTTCTAGCTTACAAGCTCTTAAGAATGCAAAAAAATGTAGTAGAGGGTGAATGCCTCTCTGGAACCAAGCCTTCAGAAGGGTATTAACTACCCCCTGCTGGATGAGGAATACAGGGGTGAAGGGAGATCTGGGAGAGCGAGTGTTTCTTGTTTTTACTGCAGTGCAATAACGAGAATCTCCTTCAGTTGCCTTGACCGCATCCTGCAAGGGGCGAAAACTAACCCCCAAAGAGGGTTTAGTCCACTCAGTAAAGACAAATAAAGTGCAAAACCTCGAACTTCGGTTAGATTAGGTTAGGAAAGGTCGATTTTCATGAAGTAAACGGCATTCAATTCGTAATTGTCTATGTGATCCGAAGGTGTTTTTACGCGGGGGGGTGGATGTCACGACGATTTTTTTGGAGGGAAACTTGTCAGACTTTTTTTTAAAAGTACTTGGAGGCCGTTCATAAAATACGTTTGCAAATAAGGGGGAGGGGGTATTGCTTACCGTGACGAGATATGACGAGGGGGAGGCGGGAGGTCTAAGGAAATGTGACGTTCACAGTTTATCAATTTTTTTTTCTTAACTTTGCAGTATTTAAAATTTTTTCATTACGATAGAAAGTCATTCTCAAGTGCTTAAAAGCCTGTAAATATGCTATTTTTAATCACAAGGAATCGTTTATAGGGCGGTGGGCTAGGTTTTGTGACGTAATATTTGTAGGGAGGTCGCTGAATGTGTGACTTAGCGTGATGAAGGGGAAGGGTGGGGTCCAAAAAGGTGAAATGCCAAGTGACATATTTTATGGACAGCCCCTTGAAAAGACCTTTAAAATGAGATTTAATAAAAGTCGTTAGCGTAAAAACTTAAGGAGTTATGATGAAAATAAAATGGTTGTCTCGTTTTTTCAGAGAAAATATCAACAATGAAACCAGTGGCTTCACCACATGAATTAAAATTAAATGTAATCCATTTACAATTCACTTTATTTGGGTACTAACAATACGTTCTAGAAGTTGTAATGGTTTAGAATGCCTGAATTTAAAAAAAGTTTGATTCAATTTTGAAATGGTTTTTAAAATTTTTGATAAAATTTTCTTTTCACAATAACTCAAAAACTAAAGGCATGTAAAAATGCATGAGTATGGGAATTTAGGGTATTTTTTGCAAAAAATTTTGTTTTTTCTTCTATTTCGCTAGGATGAAAATTAATTGAGATATCACCGTCTTAAGTTCGCATTTGAGTGAGAGGACTACCTTCCCCGAGCCCTTTAAAGCCAAAAATTTCAAAAACGAAGGGTTTAAGGAAGTTGAACTTTACAAGTTTTATAGCCCTTGAAATTCCCTGCAAAATGATTTTTGGAGCGATCAGATTTCTTAAAAATTAAGGAAGTTGGTTCATTGCTGATATTTTCTCCGAAAGAACGAAACAACCATTTGATTTTCATCATAACTCCATAAGTTTTTACTCTAACGACTTTTGTTAAAGCTCATATTAAAGGTTTTTTCAAATACTTTAAAAAAGGTTTTCCTTAAAAAAATTCGTCGTTTTTCCGTTATTGAACCTTGATTCGGTTTGTATTGTTTGTATCTACAGAAATAAAAAGAAAAACAACCCATTTGTTATTTTATAAGCTTCATTTTTGCTCCTAATGATTTTTTTAATAAAACGTAGGTTTTTCGAGTTATTCGTAAAAATTCGGTCTAAAACATGCATTTTTTAGATGAAAAATCAACATTTTCATCGCGAATAACTCGGAAAACATTGATTTATCGAAAAAACTTCATAGAGTATTTTTTGCTTAGAATTCATCTCTAAATCGATCTTTCCTAACCGAAGTTCGAAATTTTGCACTTTTTTTGTCAGTTCTGATTGGAATAAACCCTTTTTGGGGGTTTAAGGGTTAGTTTCCGCCTCTTGCAGGATGCGGCCAAGGGAATTGAAGGAGGTTCTCGTTAATGCACTGCGACCATTCTGCAGTAAAAACAAGAAACACTTGCTCTCGCAGATCTCCCTTCACTCCTGTGTTCCTCATCCAGCAGAGGGTAGTTTATATCCTTCTGAAGGCTTGGCTCCAAGGCGGCATTCACCCTCTACCATATTTTCTTACATTCTCAAGGGCTTGTAAGCTAGAAGCTTTTATGACACAGTTCTATCTCCAGAAGGGTATAGAAGGGGTGCAGAGGGTGTAACAACCCTCTTGGGAGAATTGTTACCCCTTTGCTGAAGCCCTTGGCATTAAAGAAGAAGAGTACGACAGATAAAAGTCCCCATTCATACTTCTCTCCATAATGATACTTATTCATAAATTTACCTTACTGAAGGGATGTTTTTGCCCCTATGCAAAAATCGAAGGTTATAGGAATTTTTTTGACCTTGGATTCGGATTCAGCGTCCAAAAATACATAGATACCATGGTCAATCATCCAGATCCGAAATTTTTTTGTGTGGGGCGGTGTAACCGATTAATGTGACTGTTGAAAAGGAAACGCATCATGGCATACCGATTACTACAGGAAGTGTACTCATAAAATCAAAATGGAGCGAAGCGAGAGATGACTTGAACAGGAGAAAAATAAGCCTCCTAGTTCTAGTAAAAAATTCCTGCGTGTGACAGAAATAAACGTTTTTTCTGCCTGAAAGAAGGAAAGAGAAGACATCTATTAAACAAACTCTGTTGGCTTGAAATTATAAAAACTAAATGAAATTTCAAAAGAGAATCCATAAAAACTCGATTTAATGACTGTACAGATCCAGGAGATCCTCATGCAAAAGACGTTCTATATCACAAACCTTGCTGGGTAAATCATCTAGGTATTTAATGTGTTGCGGAAAAATCTACCCATGCCCCAGATAGAGATCCCCACTGGGGAAATGTTACAATGACTGATCTTGAAATAAATTACAAATCTATTTCAAATAAAAATGCTGGAAAAATAAGAACGGAAAAAGAGATTGAAAGTTTCATAGAGAATGAATGATGTTATCTTTAGCAATCCAAAAGGAGTGAATGGCCCACAACGAGTATCTAAAAGCAACTGTAGATACAGGGTGCGGCATAAAGGATCGGTGTTTTTGGGACGGGCGGTGTACGCAAACGAAGAGGAGTAGAGCGTTGTGGATAACTCGGGAAGATATGTCATTTGTTAATTTAAATGGTTATCTGGACGAGAGAACATTGTGCTTTCGCAGTCGAGGAGTATTTGAAATCGGGCAAATCTGTGATTATTTTGTTGTGCAACGGCGTTTCTGCCGACATTTCAATATCCGTCACCATAGTCCGGTCCCAGAACGTGACACAATCGTCGTCACATGGGTTCAGAATTTCAGAACGACTGCATCAGTGATAAAACTCTGAGCACTGCGGCTTATTTTCACGCAGAGTGCTCTGGGCTGTGACGAATCTCTTGCCTCACACTTTCAACGATAGGCCGTGTTCTTACACTTCGACTACGATCCCGAGGTTTCGGATTCATTGCCGATGCAGTAGTTCTGAAATTCTGAACCCATCTGACGATTATGTTACGTTTTGAGATCGGACCATGGTGACGGATATTGAAATGTCGGCGGAGACGCCGTTGCACAACAAGACAATCACAAATTCGCTCGATTTCAAATACTCTTCGACTGCGAACGCACAATGTTCTCTCGTCCAGATAACCGTTGTGACTTACAAATGGCATATCTTCCCGAGTCTAACGACATTATCCACAACGCTCTACTTCTCTCCGTTCGCATATAGCGCCCGTCCCAAAAACACCGATTCTTTCTGTAGCACCCTGTATTACCCTAGCTAATGCGGAGAATAATTTCACAGATATTGATAAAGCATGAGAACTCTGTTTAAAGCCGCAAATATTATACGAAAAGCGGTGCTATCTCATCAGAAATGGTTCTCTTGAAAAACAAAAAGTAGATGGTGTAGTTCCAATCGAAGTTAGTCTTTTTTTTAAATGGTGCTGTCACGGAAAGATCAATATGAACCCTAGTTTGTGTAGAAACTCAATAATAAATTCGCTCCTAGTTGCCATATGCACAGCCAGGCCAACAGCAACTTGCAAGGGCATATCACGGTTGTAACGGTGGGCAATTTCATTAGACGCTTGATACGGTGATAGCATCTCATATATAAATGTTTGAGACAATCCCTATTCAAATTCTTAGTTACTTGTTTTTCATAAATATGTTTCATATCGGCCTTTCCGTGACATTTAAAAAGAGACTAACTGCGGCTTGAACTACGCCACCAACTTTTTCAAGAGAACTTGTAAACATCCATTTCTCATGAAATAGCACCACTTTTCGCATATTTGGGCTTCAAACAGAGTTCTCATGTGTTTTTTTTTAATGGCCGTCTGTCATGCTGACTCTGAGGACACTGCAGCCATATAGGCTTATTGTACCACTCCCCAGTCTTATTTGTGTTCGTGCCGGTCATTCCCTATAGACCTACGAGTGTTAACTATAGTTCTATGACCGGCCCGTGCGAGTCTGTAGTGATGTGTCCTCGCATTCAGGCCAGGGGCCCAATTCTCGAAACTAGACGAACCCGATTCGCGCACGAATGTCGCTGAAATTCACACACGAACGTACTTTTTCTATTCTCGAACTGTCGACTAACACATGAACGAACAGATTCGTGCACGGAAAGTACTCGATCGGTGTTTCGGTGGCGAGAAGCGTATTCGCATGTCAACATAACCTTTAAGTTAACGTCAACCTTCAGTCAAATGGCTTTATTTTGGTTGGAAATTATGTTAGTGTTCTAATAATGGCTGCTTTGGATGAGCTTAATGTTTTAATAGCAATTAATAACTTGGAAGAAATGGAGCCAGCTGCAGAAGTCAGAAGGGTTTTTTAATAATCGCGTTTACGATGCCTTTGATATGTCCAATATATAATTCGTAAGAATGTTTCGACTAAGTAAGGACCTAGCACGGGATCTCCTCCAGACTGCTATAAAACACAAGAATGAAATCCCAAAACCGCCTACAACCAAGCAATCATCCTTGTGCAAACCGCAAAACAACAACAAATGATAACACCACGATGACATATTTTAAACTTCTTGACTTTGACACTTATCAACTGTTGCACCACGACCGCAACGAAAAGTTCCCAAACTTACACGGTCTGCTATTGGTCGACATAGATCTACATATGAATGTATATACGATGTACGTTATACGGTCGACGAATGTGTTCGCCTCGTGTACCGCTTTTCGACTATCACTGGAGAATTTGATTTTTATAAAAACTGCCTTAGGCATGCGAACCAGACTGCACGAGTTGGTTCGTGCACGATCAATTCGTTCGGGATTCCAGAATTGGGCCCCAGCAACGGTTTCGGCACGCGGTGTATCTCGATGGTCCGCTCACCCATCGAAACGGTATCCGCTCCGGCCGTTGCTTAACTTCAGCGAGTCAGTCTAGGTCGGACTTAATACCGATCTGACTCTTCGCCTTCTCATGTTTTTTTCCAATATCTATGAAATTATTATCGTCATTGGCTCAGTAGGGTTTGTGATACAGAATATCTTTTACATGAGAAGCTCCTGGATCTGTACGATTACTAAATCGAATTTTTATGGCTTCTTTTAATTTCAGGTCGCGACAGAGTTTGTTTTCATGGCAATTAATAGATTTCTTCTCTTTCCATCTTCTAGACCGAAAAAACATTTCTTTTTGTCATTCGCAGGGATTTTTCATCTTATTCTGTATCCTACATTACTAACTTCAGCGGCGAAACTAGAACAAGAAGGCTTATTCTTTTCCTGTTCAAATAATCTCTCACTTTGCTCCATTTTGATTTTATGAGTACTTGTAGCAATCTTTATGCCATGATGCCTTTATCAACTCAATGTGCCGCATTTCTTAATCGATTATCAATTAACACGTATTCACTATCATTCCATTCTGCTCTTTCTAACACACTCTAACATTTTGTCATAGTTAATGGGTTTAATCAGTGGTGAATTTATATTTTGTAATAAAATACACATCTGGTAAAAGCCAGACGAATTTGTAGTGGAATATAGTAGTGCCAAAAATATTGGCAGTAGAGCAAAAAATCGGCGGCATTCTGGTCAAAAGATAGTAACTGTTGTGTAATACTTAAGCGGCACTTCGTTCTACTATATAATCCCACATAATCGAGAAAAATATTTTAAGTTTTATCCGCTTACCAGAGATGAAAACCACGACGAGGTCATTATGTGTAATTGGTACAATCGACCAAATAGAATAAACGTTTCAATGTGGTGCCTTTATACCTAATAATTTGTTCAATTACTTGTGAAATTCTGATAGACAAACTTCACGAAGCTAACCTAAGGATTCAGTGGCGCTACATACATATTTACAACAGTGGCAGTTTCAATGGGACGGCAAATATTTGCGGCTGCGCTGCTATGATACGTGGAGATAATGTTGCCAGATTTAAGCATAATGTTTTAAATTTAAGAAGACGTGGTAGCTCATGCATAAATAACACAATCCGAGTGCTTTAATTTCTTCGAATTACGTACGTGCGAATTTACGAAATCGGCACGCCCCTGGCTCTGCTGCCTACATTTAATGGCCCTGGTATAGACTTTGCATCTAAAATTAATTTTATGCGATTGAAAGTATTTAAAAAAACTTATGATTACACAGGCCTACAAAAAAATCTTGTGTTTTTAGACGAGACCCTACCTGTCTTTAGTAAAATTTTCCGCTGAATTCGAAAATAAAAATTTTTGTTACGTGTGGATTCCCCCCATACACCATCAATTCCCCCAAAAATTCCAAACTGGCCATCCAACCCACCCATCTTTAGTAAATGTTTCCGCTGAATCCGAAAATGATCAAATAAAAATATTCTGACTCATGAACTTCCCCCCCATACACCCTCAATTCCCCCCAAAATTTCAAAAAATCCAAACTGGCTATCCAACCCACCTATATTTAGTAAAATTTTCCGCTGAATCTGAAAACGATAAAAAATGAATTCTGACGTATGGATTCCCTCCATACACCCTTAATTCCCCTCAAAATTTAAAAAATCCAAACTGGCCGTCCAACCCACCCATCATTATCATTTTCGGATTCAGCGGAAAATTTTACCAAAGATGGGTGGATTGGATGGCCAATATGGATTTTTTTATTTTTGGGGTGAATTCAGGGTGTATGGGGGTCCATACGTCAGAAAATTTTTATTTTATCATTTTTGGATTCAAGGGAAACTTACTAAAGATAGACAGGTTGGATGGTCAGTTTCGATTTTTTGATTTTTTGGGGAAATTTAAGGTGTATGGGAGGGAATGCACACGTCAGATTTTTTTTATCATTTTCGGATTCAGCGGAAAATTTTTTAGGCCTGTGTTATCAATGTTATCTGAAAAATACCAAAATTAAAAGTGTTTTTATATAAAACACCTAAACGGTAAAATGTTTCAATAAATTCCTAAAGGCCTTTTTATAGAGAACTTCCTTGCAAATAAAAAAAGTTCAATACAAAATATTGATAGGATGGCGCTATCAAGAGTTTTAATCGATAACTTCTGATGATGTCTGGGGTAGTCCATCTTGGATGTATGAAGTCGTATAAGCCGCCTGTCACGAAATCAAACAAAGCACCTGGTCATGCATGATTATGGAAGGCATAATGGATGTGTTAAAATTGGTCCCACCAATTCATCATCAAACCCACGGAATGTGTTATGCCCCCCGACTATAAAGATATTGTAGATATTTTTTTATTAACTATACGTTTAGAGTGTCAAAATACGAGAAATTGGTTATTTTTCAATTTAAAAAATTAATAGCATTGAAAATATCAACTTTATGAAAAAAGTTATCGAACATTTCTTGTTGGAAATCTCTTAAAAAATATAACAAAAATTAGTTTGATTGAAAACATGTAATATTTTCTTTTGTTATAAACAAAATAAATAGTTTTAAACAATATCAGACCAGGTGATCATCTGGGAATATGGTTTTTCATAATCAGTACTGTCTTCTGGAATGATTCCAGCAAAAAAACTGCCCTCGAAATGTATTCGAAACGCATGCCCCCTTACCACTTGGTCTATAAGAGAAATAGATCTATTTATTAGATTCTTATTGTACACAAAATACGTTTCTGGATTTGCAACCCGAGATACTAGCTCTGCAAATATCACTATGTATTGTTAAAAAGTAAGACGGACAAGGTGATCATTGTGATGAAATTTTACTAATATTTCGTCATTCGGTCGTTTTTATATTCTTAAGGAGTGTTTCGTTAGGTGTTTACAATGTATTATTTTGATGAGAATTATGTTTTAATATCAGATGTTTACATTATATTATTGCTAGGTCAAAGCCGTCTCTGAAATTTATCGCCCCGTGGCCTGGGTACAACAAGTTCAATATTGAGCAGTCCACGCCAATCAAGGAAAACGTAAAAATGCAAATTAAGTTGATTTCTCAAATTTTGGATACGTTATACAGGGTGTCTCAACTGAATCGATCGATATAGGGAAAAGTATGTAACAAAAAATGTTATTAAAGTCAGTGTGGCCAATCGAACCAAAATAATTACAAGCACGTGGTACTTCCGGTACCGGAAGTCGAAACCAACTTGCTTATTTTAAACGGAGCACCCTGTATATTTTCGACTTTTAGAAATAACTATAAAATTCTGAGTCGAAACATGTAGCATACCATATACCTAAACCCGACAGTTTCCGAGATATTTGACGCTTTATAAATAATTTGACAGGTGCAACGGTTTGCAAGAATCGCTATAATTTTCTTCATGTAGGAGATCCTCATTTGCTCTTTGGCATGTAGAAAGAACACAAGATGAGCTACTATCTACAATAAAAATAAATTCTATAATACTGTTATGTATTACACCCCCTTGAAACTGGAAATTGATACGCCTATGCCTAATAGTGACTGGAAACTTGTAGAAAGAGAGTTTTCTAGACTGTGGAGAAGATTCTTGATTGCTTCTGGACGGATCTAGAGGTAATTTCAGAGTATATAAGGCGCGATTACCGGCGCAGAAGGAAGTTCTATAAAAGTGACGTTCGGTAAAGAAAGTGAGGTTAGAAGTATTGTTATTGTGTGATCAGTAAATTATTAAATAAAGTGTTAGTGTTTATCTCTTGTTAAAATTATTTAGAACCCATAGATTCATACAGGGTGTTTCCTAAAAGGTGGAAATACGCAACAATGCTATACCAAGTGTTCCATTTCTCACGTTACATTTTGTCAAATTAAAACATCAATCTGTTTTTAGTTCAAATGGAACATATGTGACTTACAGTATAGTACAGTACAGTAGCATCCACACAGTTCCCTACGGCCATGTACGTTACACTAGTATCTACATAACCCCCTACGGCCAAGAAGATTCAGTTAAAAATGAGAACAAAGGCCTAAATTGAATTTAAATATGCTAGTATATAGGCTCCAATACTAGTTAGCTAATAGATAGGTGAAGATCAGTCAATGTCAAATATAATTATTTCATACTTATTCATAGAAATTGTCTTGGTTTTGAATGAAACATCTTTATGGGTGGCTTTATGGAAATTTGGAAATTTTCCCCCACTAGAGACACGGACGAGGCAGGAAATGTCAGTTATTATTTTTCCTACATTGTCTAACATTACCTTTAAAAGAAAAACAAGAAAACTGGTGCCGTGATAAGAAAATGGATCATTTACTTTTACATGTTCGATAAACGAATTCACCCCTTTGGCAACGCCAGACATGTCAATAGTAATGGAACTTTTTATAAATATGATCGTAACTCGAAAATTCAAAATGGGTGCTGGGTAGGGAATTTTATCAAATACACACTAATCTAATTGGAACAAAACTAAGAAAAGGAAAATTAATAAATAAGTTTAAAAAAAAGACTTTTAAAAACCAACCGAAACTGGTAAAAAATGCACTAACAAGAAGAAAATAAAAATAATGTTAATAAAAGTAAAAGCGTTGGGGCGCTCAAAATACTCCGAAATAGAGAGAATTTTACTCATCGAGAGCCCCAACCTTTAACGTTTATTAAGATAATTATTAATATTATTGACATTAGTTTCTTATTCTTCTTAGTGCATTTTTTAAACAGTTTCAGTGTTTTTAAATTTTTTTAAATTATTTGTTTTCAAATCTGTTAAAAAGCGGTCGCAGTCGACATGGTTCGAGTACAATCTTGACGTCTAAAGCATTTATAAAATGGGAATTTTGAACGCCAAGATTAACCAATTGATTCTCTTTGTCTGATAAATGATAAGGTACAAAAAAATTTAGTGCGTATTTAAAATATTTAAATGTTTATGTTGATCAATGTGAGGTTCGTTGTACATTTACCGATTAATATGCATTAACACAAGAAGCAGAAGTAGACGAATTGAAGGAATACATTACACAAACTGTTGGTAAGTTATTTGGCAGGTAGACAAATATAATTGATTTTGAAATATCTCTCTAAAACTTGCTGATCATGGTTGGCTGTGAAGGTTACCCATGTTATGCCGAGTCACGGTGAACAAACACTGCGATAATAGAATTACGAACGCGTATAAAATGTGTTATACTAGGTGAGAAAATATTATTCATGTATTTAAATGCAACGCATCCTTGTCGAATAAATTAACGAAATAGACAAAATAGATGCTGGCAAGATTGAAAAACAATCCTAAAAGTAAGTTTACTATTGTCGCGTAGTTTTTACATTTACATACCAAACTAACTAAAGTGATATCGGAAATAAACAATTTGTATATTATTCTACACTATTGGCGTTTATGAATGAGAGTTCGCACCGCCATCTATATAAAGCGGCACCTAATATTTATCCATAAAGCAGGTATCTATTAGACATTTTGCCGAAAGTTTATAGATGATACCACCAGCTGTTGGCATTTTTCGGCGTAGAAAGTACCACAGAACCTAAATTACATTACGATAACTAGGTACCTATAATTTCAAATAATAGTTATTGTAATGTACTTTAGGTTCGTCGCCCTGGCCTCGTGCTGAATGATCGTTTGTGATGAGACATTAATCCTCTGATAAATTTAACATCCGTAATTTATCTGGGCTTATTACGAACCCAAATAGTTCCCGCAATCGCTGCACTTTTTCCGGGTGATGATTTACCAGTACTCAATGGCGTAGGGTTCCAGCAAGATGGTGCTCCTTCACACTAGAGTTGATGTAAGACTTGAGTGAGGTGTTTCCAGGCCGATGTATAGGCAAAATAGGGTCAATCGAATAACCGCCAGCTAGATCTCCTGACCTTACACCCCTAGATTTTTATGGGGTCATTTAAAGGGTGCGTCTATAATAACAGGCCAAATAAGTTGAAGAATCTGAAAGATAGAATACGGGTGGAGATTGATCGAGTACCTCAAACGGCATTCAATAACTCGGCTGTCCTAAGTATAAACACAGTAATTGTAGTCTGGCTAAATATCGGGAAAATTGTTTGTAATTAATTATATTAGCCTCACAACATTTGAATTGTCATTCTCCGTTATCAGAGTAAAAATGTATTAAATTTTTTTTTAATTAGCAGCCTATACTTTGTCTTTAAGTAACTTCGCAATCTGTACATACATACTTATTTATATGCAAAACACATTAACTGCATTTACTGTATTTGTAAGTGGTAGATACTCAAAAGTAAACATTAGATATACAGTAAGTTTGTTTGGGTGTAGGAAATTGACAATTGAGGCACACATTAAATAGAAATGAAGGTCTCTTAAACAATTGAATCGAATGCTGCCCATCATTGCACTTGACACAGTAAGTGGTGGTAATTATGGAAGGGGTGATTCGACCGCTATTTTCAAAACAAAGTAACTACTCAGACCATGCAAAAACACAGTAATGTCAAAGTACTTACTGTGTTTTCCAATGGTATTTGGCTAATACTGTGTTTTGTTCCGGTACAGCTACTCATTCAGAGCAGCTTACTGTGTTTTGTGCATATAATAACTTAAATGTTGATTATTTAGTCAATCATAAATGTTCCATAAGACGCGTTGGGACACAGTAAGTGTAATACTTTAGAAAACTTAGAAAACTCAATTTTTATTTTGTCAGTTACTGTGTTTCTGCTTGGGACAGTCGAACTGTTTACGACACTTTCAACAGCGACTTGTATAATTATTGCATAGCTGTTAACGGAGCTGGGTTTGAACATATCCTATTAGATAATTTGTTATTATTTTTTTTTAATAAAGTTCATTAACCTTTTTTTCTTAAAAAAAAAAAATATATATATTACATGCGTTCGGTAAGCAAATCGCATTGACGGATTTAGATTTTCCTTACGCCGTTGAATAGCTCTTTTAAAGTATCATAAAGGGTAGGTTGCTATTGAAATAAAAAGTTGGGGTGGTTGGGGTTGGAGGTGTGTAAAACTAAAAATTACAAATTGCACCAAAAATTACCCAATTGAAAATAAAAATCGACCTGTCCAAGGCTTTTTCAATGGTTTTCTTTAGCTCGAAATATTGTATGTATGTATACTGGATGTAACAGGATCATGGTATACCCCCCTTTTCTCCTTTAGTTTTACAGACCATTGATTGAAATTGAAATAGGATATACTACATACATAATAAGCGGCACTTTTTGACATACAATTTATTTTTTTTCTCTTCCGGTTTCGCCGGAAGTGACACTAAATTTCGATTTTTAAATGGAACACCCTATATATTATTGCATTTTTGAATTCTGCGTAATTTTCTGAATCCAACGATGCCATATAAGTGACATTTCAAACATCAATTTTTTTATAATATAATTTTTAGTTTTCCATTTAAGTCTGCCATGACGGTTCCGATTTATTCTAAATGACCCGTGTAGTGCTACAAAAATCGAAATTAATTTTTTCAAATGGAACCATATCGGTACCGTGGTACCATTTATTAGTACTATTAATAAGAAATTTATTCATATGTCGTATTAAAATGTGCGATAAATACAAACATAAGGTGATTTTGGAATACAAAAAATTAACACAAAACATTACAAAATGCTGTCCATTAACGTTAATGCACTTCTGACCTCGCATTGCTGTTTCTCGAAGAACGTTTTCAATTGCTGGGCCGTTATGCTATTAATTGCTCGTCTTACTCGTAGCTTCAGGTCTTCATGAGTGGCAACGGCGCGGCGGTTGCATAGCCAATATTTTTCAAATAAAGAAGTCAGGGGGCGTTAAATCAGGTGACCTTGGAGGCCACCACACAGGACTATTCGTCGAAATTACGTTTTCTCCGAATCTCCGTTGAAGGTAATCAATTAATATTCTTGAATTATGGGGAGGATCACCATTTTGTTGGAAATACATTCCCTGTCCTAAATCTAAAGGTAACTCATCTAAAATGTCCTCAATCTCATTTTCCAGGAATCGCAAGTATCTGGTACCAGTCAGAGGTCCTTCAAATATTATTGGATCAAGGATTCTACTACCGGTTATTCCAAGCCAAACATTGAAACCGAACCGCACTTGAAAGTTACCTTCCCGTAATAAATTTCGATTTTCTTGTAACCAATATTTTGTATTTTGTCGGTTAAATA
Source organism: Stenurella melanura (assembly GCA_963583905.1). Classification (NCBI taxonomy): domain Eukaryota; kingdom Metazoa; phylum Arthropoda; class Insecta; order Coleoptera; family Cerambycidae; genus Stenurella; species Stenurella melanura. Next base: position 70,028,390 of record OY757312.1, on the reverse strand, counting down.
ATCCCAAATTTGTAAACCTTGACTCGTCCGAAAATAAAATCAGTCCCAAAAAATCATTGTTTGGCTGAACGTTCTTATACAAATTCCAACTGCAATATTCCATCCTACGTTCGTAATCACTTTCGTACAAATGCTGGTGGTATTTTAAAGATGTATGTATAGTGGTATTTGTGCAAAATTCGGCTTACTGTTTGGTGACTGATGTTCAATTCAAACCCAACTTGCCTTAAAGAAACAGTCTTATTCTATTCGAGCCAAAACATTAATTTCCGTTCCTTCGTCAATAATGAAGTTTTCTTCGGGATCATTGTTGGGCTCTCTTCGGAATTGGTTTTCAACATGTTTAAAATAAATTTTCGCTTTACATTGTCTATAGGATATCGTCGGGCATTTTTTTACTTTCCCCATAAACAATTAATATGTCCACTTTTTCATCTCTTGTATAAATTTGAGATATTTTGAACACAATTAACTAGAATTTTAACCAATTTTTAAAGACACAATAAAAAAAACCGTTATACCAACAAATGTTTGACATGCTAAATATTTCATTGTTTTCAAAGCCACCTTAGTTACTTAACATTTTTTTTTTAATCACTTATTTAACGTCGGTCTATTTCCGCTACTAAGGCCAATCACCGACGCCAGGAGACGAGCTACCCCCAACCTGAAAATTTTGCAGAACCTCTTCTCTATCGAAGAGTAGGGATCTTTTACTTGCCTAACATTTAATAGACAAGGGACCGACTGCTTTACATCCCCTCCGAAGGATAGTATATCCGCTATGTAACCCCCGCCTAAAGTTACATACCTTCTACGCATACGCTGATATACAAGCCGTTAGAAGATGGAGCGAGAACGCTGTGTTTCCCTGGAGAGGCTTACCCATCCAAGTACTAACCGCGCCCGACGTTGCTGCATTTGCGTATCGAAATACGAGTATATGCAGACGTCTGTGTGCTCGCTCCCTTCTTAACATTTAATTAGAACCAAATTGAATTTTCTTATTTTCTTTTAGCTGTAATTTTGTTTGTATTTATCGCAAATTTTAATGCGACATATGAATAAATTCCTTATTAATAGTACTAATAAAAGGTACCACGGTACCGATATGGTTCCATTTGAGAAAATTTTGCCCCAAAAACAATTTTGGTGAATTTTATTTGCTCATAAATCACGTAATTTAGTGTTTTGGATTTCAATTTTTGTAGCATTACACGGGTCATTTAGAATAAATTGGAACCGTCATGGCACACTTAAGTGAAAAACTAAAAATTATATTATAAAAAAAATTGATGTTTGAAATGTCACTTATATGGCATCGTTGGATTCAGAAAATTATGCAGGATTCAAAAATGCAATAATCGTTCGATTTCAAATATTGAAAGTTAGTGTCACTTCCGGCGAAACCGGAAATGAAAAAAAATCAATTGTATGTCAAAAAGTGCCGCTTATTATGTATGTAGTATATCATAAATTTCCATCGTTTATCTTTAAAACTAAAGGAGAAAAGGGATACCATGGTCCTGTTACACCCTGTATATGTATGTACGTTCAAATCTGGTGATCGAATTTTTGACCACTTTCCGATATCCAATCATGCTGAAGTTTTGCACACAACTTTGGTTCTGAAGACAATGCTATATATTATATTCAATATATCCAATATGGCGGATTATCTTTTTCTTGATAACCCCCATGACATGGATATCAAGTGAAAGGGTATAAAAGTAGAATACAATAAGCTGTGTGAAGTCATTCTAAATCCAATATGGCAGCTGGCACAAAATGGCGAATTACCTACTTGTATATATGTATGTACTTTTTTATAATGAATTTACTTTTGCACACGAAGGAGGGCTGCAAAAAAGATATGACGGCTTCTCTCTCGAAAAAAAGATTTTTTTTGGGTTGGGAAAAAATGTAATGTTCAGATAGTTGCCAAAAGTTTGTTTGTTGTCAGATTGACTTGCAATTTTTATACAAGGTAAAGTGTAAGAAGATTTAGAGTAAATTTTCTTACACTAGTATTTCACCGTTTTTTTTTAAATAAACGGGAATTCATAACTGTTCTTTTAATGAGTAACATTGAGGGAATGGAGTGTCGCCCATAATTTTTGACTGACGTTTGTACTATTTAATGTAAGCTTTTTCTTCCCCAATAGAAAATGTTATATTTCTGTCAGTAAACGTTCACAAAATTCTTATGCACCATAATTATATTTAGTATCATTCTCGTGATCTGTAATGTATTTAAAATTTTCTTGACATTAAGTAAATCTGTCAGTAGTACACAGGACATTGTTAAAGAAACAACATTTTTTTATTCTTATACATTTATATTGTTACCGAGATCGTTACTGACTGTTGAATAATTTGTTAAAGAAACTTTACTCTCACATTGCATTTCTATCTTAAAATAACCCGGAAATCACTGATGGCCTTCGATGATGTTTTAGATTTTCTTTATGTTTCTCTTTAATGACTGCATTAGAATTAGTGGCGCCATTATGTATGAGGTTACGCAAGCATTTTATTATTCTAAAGAAATTTTCATCTGCTATTTATAAGAAATATGACACAGCGATATTTTTATATTGAAAGAGAAAATATGATGTTTCTGCTTTAGAACTAGGTTTACATGTGAATTATAGATCAACACTTTGTGTTCTACTTTTCTATGTGTTTGACGTTCCACCAACTCGATCAAAAATGGCCGGGCACACGCAGCATCTTAGGGAAGTTCTGGGGCGTTCACACCAAGGAATCACAGTGGGGCAAATTTTAAAAAACATTTTGAAATTTGGCAACTCGTAATTATCTTAAATGAAACACCATGGTGCAAAAAGTGTTAAAATAGTAATGGTTAAGGTAGAGTGGCCACCAAAATGTTAATAGTATTATCAAAAGTTCATATTTCAGAAATATTTGCGTTCAGTTTACAGCTGTGTAATAAAGAGGCATTTATATAAAATTAAGTATGTAATAACGAATTTTACGTGCTATACGGGGTAAATTACAAAGTAAAAAAATGTTTCATTCAAAATCATACAGTAATAATAAAATTGTCAATGTCAAAAGATAGAAAGTATGACATTTCTAATTTGATTTGACAATTGAACTGAAATATGACATTTCGGGCTGGAAAGTCATATGGGTTGGAAAGTGGCCACTTTCTAACCTGAATATTAAAAACGACGCGACGTCACTTTGACATTTGTCCGTTGACATAATAATTTTAAACGGTTTATTTGCCTTTTTCTTCATTAAGGAGGATGATTGTGAATAAAATAGTATACAAACCTTGGTGAAAAGTTTCATTGTTATCTCGAGAATTAGTTGACCTCGGCGCTTCGCGCCTCATTCAACTATCTCATCTCTCGACAACAATGAAACACTTTCCACCTCGGTATGTAATATACAGTGTGAACCTAAAGAAACGCACAAAATTCATATCTTTGGTATGTGTCATTTTTCAAAAAAATTCTCGAAAGGCTGATTTTAGTTTTGTAAATGCTAGATTTTGTCACTATACCAAAATTTATGACGTCATTGGTTTTTGAGTTGACGCCATCATAATTTTTTTTAATGGAAACAGACATTTTTGTTTGCTGTTTTTGGTGGTATATTCCTTTAGCTTTCTGGTGATATAAAAAAATGATATTATCTGAGCCACTCTTTTGGAAAAATTACATTTTATCTAAAAATAGCTTACCTTTCGCAAATTCACGATTCCACTTTCTTATGGACTGATAAATCTTGTTGCCTACATTTTTGTTTTAACTAGCATGAAAACATTTGATTGATTGATCGATTGATTGATTGATTTGCCAGCGTAAGGTGGGCATTGCTGCCAATTCCGGTGCAGGGAGATTTGTTCCACCACGCAGCCCGATCGCCCACCGATCATCTCACCGTGTGCCAGAACAAACCCCCAGTGCTTTTATATACCGCCGGACCAGCTGCATACGCTGGATTGGCATTGGACATGCTTGTTGTCAGCAGCGAGAGCCGCATGACGCATGGGGTAGGAGTATAGGATGGAGCGTGTAGGTGTTTGTGAGATGTTTCTTCTTGTTTTCCTTCTGTCTTCATCGGATGGAAAGTGTAAGCGTTTGTGAGATGCTCTTTTTAGGTTTTCGTGCTTCTTTTTACTTTCAGGTTTTTGTGATATGCTTCTTCTTAGTTTCTGTCTGTGATCATCTTCTCTCCTATTCTACTTCTGAGTTTTCTGTTTCTTCTGTTTCTGAGTCTGGCAGTGTGTATATCCTTGATATTTCTTTATTGTATTCCATTTTTTGTTGTGCCAACTTTTCCCAGTGTGTATAATCCTTTCCTAGCTTATTCATAATCCTCTCGATTGTTGTAATCCATGTGTAGCATGGCCTCCCTATTTTCAGTTTGTTGCTGTTCATTCGCAGCGCTTTCTTCAGTAGGTGTGTCGTGTCCCGTCTTTGGGCATGTCCCCAGTACTTCATTGCGTATGATTCTATTCTTTTGATTATTGTTCTTCCCTCTAGTAATGTTGACGTTTACTGTCGTTTTTGTGGTTTTCCTGTTTTTGCTAGCAGTTGGATAATGTCCCTTTCAGCTCTTCTCAGGCTTCTTCGGTTGGCCTTTATCGTTGCTGCGTTTTTGACTCCATATATCATCGTAGGCATTATGATGGTCGTGTATACCTTTTTGGTTAGGCACCATGGTTGTTTGTTGTCCTCAATAAAGGGTAGTAGAGCTCTTGTGACTCTGTAGGCTGTTTTGACTTGGTCCAGAACTGTGGTGAATAGTCGGGGGGATAGGGGACATCCTTGTTTGACTCCTATATTCTTCATTTTTGATTCCGTCGTCTGTCCAAACCATTGTATTGCAGTGTTTTCTGTATATTGTTTTCCTGTGGCCTTTATTTTCTTTAGTTTTTCGTAATTTCTTTTCGTGTCTTTTCTTGTTGGGCTCATAAGGGATTTGTTCCTTTTCAACGTTTTCCTCGCCGCTATTTTGATTTTTAAACCCATTGCTGACCAATTTAGTTCCTTTCCTGTTAACTGTTTTTCTATCTCCTCCTGGTATTTCTTTTTTATTCCTTTGTTCTGTAGCAGTGAGATGTTCCATGTGTCATTTGCTGTTTTGTTGTATCTTTTTTTTTTCTTTTTTTCTTCTTGTTTCTTTATTAGTAGTGTTCCATATAATATTTTGTGATCTATTTTGACGTTTGTTGCTTGTTTTGCCTCAATATTTTTGACCCTGTCCCTTATTTTTCTATCCACTAGGATATGATATGATCCACTAGGATTTGAGAGTTGATGTTTCCTTTACTCCAGGTATTAAGGCAGGTTAGGTTCTTGCTCCATGTGTTTCTAACTGTTAGATCTAACAGATGTGCCAAGTTTTTTAGCAAGCTTCCATTATCGTTTGTCCATGTGTGAAGTAAGGTTGTTCCTATGATATTCTTGTCTTCATGTGTTTGGTCGTCTTTTCCTATATGCGCGTTGAAGTCTCCTAGTATTATTGTGTTCATTTTTCTATTCCTATTTCTTCTAGTCTCTTGGGTAATCTGTCTGAATACTCGTCCTGCCCGTTTGTCGGAGGGCACATGTACTCCTAGTATGCATATGTTTTCCTTTCCAATTTGTAAGTCTGCCATGGTTATGTTTTCGTTTACTTTTCTTGTCTTTATCTGGATAGGGGTGTTCCGTCTTATTGCCCATGCGACTCCTCTGCTGTTTTTTCTTTGTCCCTCCACTTAGATGCCATTTGTAGTTTTGAGTAACTGCAGTTCCGTCTATCGTGTGTGTCTCTTGTATGCATGCAACGTGTATGTGTTCCATCATAAGAACCTCATCGATTTTTTCTCTTTTCTCTCTCGTTATGCATCCTCTGACATAAAAACAAAACAAACAAAATAATAAAAAAAACAATCACCTTAACAACAGAGAGATACAGGCCTTTTTGTGTAAAGTATCGATAACTTTTTTATTCCTGGCATGTGTGGAATCTCTTCTGAGACAGTGTAAAACTAGTGAATGCAATGCTACGTTTAAGTGAAAGAGAACGCGTAGAAATTTTGATGATGGTTGAATATGGTGATAGGCTGAAAACTCATCAGGAAACTTCTGATGTTTTCAATGCCAAATATCCCGAAAAGCAAATTTCTAGATCCACTGTAAGTAGATTCGTGGCTAGATATGATGAATCTGGCAGTGTAGCTGACCTCCCTTGATCTGGTCGCCCTAGCACAAGCAACGAAACCAAATTAAATATTCTTCTAGAAAGTGAGGAAAACCACCATCTTTCGACAAGGCAGCTGGCTTTAAATCATAACGTGAGTCAAACTTCTGTTGTACGTCTATTGAAAAAATAAAAATACCATCCATACAAAGTGCAATTAATCCATGAATTGAATGAGGACGATCCAGATCGGCGCTTACAGTTTTGTGAACAGGTGATGTCCTTGTGCGATGAAAACCCAAATTTTTTAAAGAACATTGTTTTTTCTGATGAAGCTACATTTTCTTTAAAGGAGACTGTACATCGGCATAACTGTAGGTATCGGTGACGTGAAGATCCTCATCAGATTCAAGAAGCCCATACACAGCGACGAGGCAAAGTAAATGTGTGGGCAGGTATGATTGGTGATCGTTTATTGGGACCTTTTTTTTTAAAGAAAATTTTACGGCCCTAAGATATTTACAGTTTTTGCAAGTTGAGTTAGTGCCAGCCTTAGCAGTTATGTTTCCGAACAATGAAGATGAAGATATTTCTGCTGAAAACGTCTGGTTTCAGCAAGACGGGGCCCCACCTCATTTTGGGATAGCATTATGTCAGTTTTTAGATGACACTTTTACTGAAAGGTGGATAGGTCGTCGAGGTCCGATTGAGTGGCCCCGCGTTCACCGGATTTAACCCCCTTAGACTTTTTTCTTTGGGGTTACTTAAAGTCAAGGGTGTATTTTAACAGACCGGATACCATAAAAGAATTGAAAGACAGAATTGGCTTGGAGATGAGACGAATTGCCCATGAGATGATTCAGAACAGCGTGCAAAGTGTCTACACCCGTCTTGGTCAATGCCAAATGGTTGTAGGGTCGCAATTTGAGCAATGGAGATGATTTTTTTCTCACAATTACTTATGTAAGGTATCAATCAATAAAAATATGTTTTCCAAAAGAACGGCTTAGGTAATATCATTTTTTTTCATACCACCAGAAAGCTAAAGGAATATACCACCAAAAACCGTAAACAAAAAGTCTGTTTCCATAAAAAAAAAAGTATGAAGACGTCATAACTCAAAAACCAATGACGTCATAAATTTTGGTATAGTGACAAAATGTAGCATTTACAAAACTAAAATCGACCTGTTCGAGGATTTTTTTGACAAATGACACATACTAAAGATATGAATTTGGTGCGTTTCTTTAGGTTCACGCTATAGTATTTAATCAGCGACGACTTCTCAGAACATAACTATTATCTGAGGTGTCTTCTTCCGAATTATATGAATTTGTGGATCATGCATCGATTTTAGAAATTTTTTTTTTGCCACATGCAATAAACAATTGAAGAAACGGATCCATGCATGTGTGGAGAGAGATCAAAAATGAGTGTGATCAATTCCTTGTCATAACATTTATATTATTAAATAATTTTGAGGTAGTACCACAAATATGACATTTTTCGTGGATGTTATAGTAATCGTCGCATTTTCTTTAATCATAGTGAACACTAAACTGACTATATTGTAAACATCAAGAATCGTTTCTATGTAGTTTTTTTAAAATTCGTTTCATGAACAAACTGGAGCTTAATCAGGCAAAACTACTCGTATTTGATTTGAAGGTACCCTTCAATAGAGTCATTTTGATCTTCGTTGTTACAGTCTTCATCATTATAAACCCTCTATTTAAGCCATAATTGGTGCCTTGTCGCGTTTCGAGATTGGGAATATAATCGAAGTCTGATACTTGCTCGTCCCTAGGCGTATCCAGATGTCAAACTTCAGAATCATTTCTATGTAAAGTATCTTGATTGTAAGATGGTACTAATTTTACCTAATATGCTCTGACTTTGAGGTTGTATACCTATTCAGTTGAGAGGTGTGGAAAACACCTAACTGAATATTTTGTAGGTTGGTCCACGGACTACCTCTTATGTGGAGATTTGGTTTTCTACAAGAGCTTGTAGTGAGATTGGTTCTTAGCCTTATTAAGTATTTCTTGAGCTAGCTGAGCATTTGTCCTTAGAAGAGAGTGGATGGAAATTTAATAGTAGTCGAACTATACGGGAAGGGTGACGGCCAGGCAAGTTTGGGGCAACTCTTAATGGTGGATTCTACCCTCCTTCAGTTTACACATTTACCCCCCACCCGTTTCCGAGGATGCTGATGACGAAAAACATACTTAAGATGAGTTTGATTCTTCCTACCCCCGTAAACGGATAAAAGCCACCCCTTTCAAGTGCATCCTTTCAGTAATGCCCGATAATGCTCATTGGAAGTGGGGTGGCTCGATATATTATACAAGTGGAATCAGAACGAAGCTTTGGGAATTTTAAGACAATCCGTGGGGGTTGATTCGTTCCTGTTAGGGGGTGGGGTAATCTTTTTATCTCCTTCTGAAAGTAGTAGATAATAAAGAATATGCATAAACTTCACACTTCCCGTATAAGTTCGACTACTATTACATTTCCAACTACTATTACATTTCCAATCCATCTATTTCCCTCTAAGTATTGCCGAGCACTAATAAATGATCAAAACCCACTCCTTTCGCATATATAACGCGAATGGGGTGGGTTTTGGTCATTTGAGGGGGTAGATCGAAGTCGCCTAAAAGTATTTTGTTTCGCCGGGAAGGGATATATTTTATCTCATCACCCCCTCGGAAACGGGGGCGGGGGTCTGGTTGCGTTCCTAATTTATAATATATTCGTGTGGCTCCTTGACTCCACAATGTGTCAGCACCTATTAAATAACTTGCTACATATATATCTTTTTGTTTGTTAACATGTTAGGCATCAAATCGTATATTATATAATGTCGCTACGATGGGGGTGAAGAATCGATTTTTAAGGCCTCGTACAGCAAAAATGGTATATTGAATCGAATTTTGCCCATGACAGTTTTTGATAAGCATAATATGAAGGACTAAATTACAAAGTTGCAGACAATTTGACAGAAAGCCAATTTACCTGAGAAATGTGCGGAGTCCTCTGTAACTCATTGGCAAAAAATGACGTAACCAAAGAAGTCGTATTAAGCGTATTAGAAGGGAACTAACACTGTGGAAATTCTTGCAAAAGTGTCTACGTGGGAAATATAAAAACGTTGGCGTTCTTGTGGAATCGAGGGTAAGGATAAATTATGTGGATGCATGCAATGTTGAATGTTGTATTCGACGTTTACTAACTCTTATTAGGGAGTTGCTACGTGGACGCCGCGGCGGACATATATTATCTGTCCGCCGCGCATGCGCATTCGCTTTTGCACGATTTATTGAACCGTCGCACAGAGTAATTTCAATATTTTATGCAATTTTCTGAAAAATAAGGCGGGGGGACACCCCCCACACCCCCCGTTTATGTCTACGACGCTAATGCTGCCTGCGGCGCAGATAATTTATTAACAATTATTTAGCAAAATAAAAATCAACCTAACTAACCCAACTACCATCACATGAAAGAGATAAATTATTATATGAAAAAAAAAAGAACATTTATGTCGTCAAATCCAACCAGAATTTGTGAAAAAGGATATTAATCGTTACAAAATATTTTAAAAAACGCGATAACGTTACGCATAGGCCAGCGATCCACGTCATCTCACCAAAACTTCTTTCTATCACATACTATTCACCACCATATTTTATTCTGTATCTATCCTCTTTCTCTTTCTTATTGTTTGTCACCTGTTTGTATTTTTGTAAATTTTTATTTTGTCCTTTTATTGTAAAATTCCGTTTTGGCCAAGAAACTTTATGAAAAATTCAAACTACTTTTAAAACTCAATTTTCCTTTCTACTAATCACAACTTCCCAACGGCGAATAGACTGTTGGGGCACAATTACCTCGAACGGGCCTCCCCATTGAGTTTATTCCCGTCTCAGCAACCAAAATTAAATCAGTGTTTTTATCCAATTTTTTCAGTGTTTTCTTAGTTTCAGTGCTCTTAAATTTAAGTTTTAAATATGTAAAATTTTAATGACGATTTTAAGCTGTCACAGGCGGCAGGAGTTTTGTCTATTTTACCTAATTTTATTGAGCCGAACCGGTCGCAATCCGCTCAACCGCACTAACACCACGGCGCTGTGCGACGTGGTTGTACGGTTGACTCCGGATCACGATCCGGGGAGGCAATGTTTTATACGATTTTAATATTGAATAAATTTGTTATGTATTTATGTATGATCCACGTCGAGAACACCGCTATAGCACAGAATAAATAGTATCTATCCAAACCAGTTGCCACGGCGGACAGCTAAGAAATGATAGATGTCCGCCGCGGCGTCCACGTAGCCACTCCCCTCTTATTATTATGCTACCACAGATATGGATAGTTTTGGTGTACTAAATATTCTGCATATTTCACCAAGTTTTAATATCATTACATTGACAATATATAATTTTGAGATTGCTTGTTGATATACGGACTTCAGTAATAATGCGAGCATAATTCTTTTTATAGAAATTTAAATAAGTACAATAATTAATCGCATCATTGATAGCCTCTGAAATTTTGTACTATAAGTCAAGTGCCTTGCTCGTCTAATGGGGAGTACGGCTCTGTGCTCCTAGGATATTACTACATGCCATTGCCAGTCCTGCCCTGCCTGTTGATTTTTATTCGTAGATGAAGATCAGTGTTATATAAATATGAAAGGTTATATAGCTGATAAAAACCGATATGGAACCTGTTTGCAAATGTAAGGTTATTCACCCTATTTGAAAATAATTATTATATCATATAAAATACCGGTTATATTTTTTTGTGTCAAATTTTTCGGAATTGAAGGACAGTTATCAACTATAGTCGAGCAGATATTGCATTCCACTGTCAAAAAATGTGCAGTAAGTCGGATCAAAATGAGGTGTTTTGCATTCGATTCCTTGATGCATTTATTCAATTTGTTACCTATTTTAATCTTATACAAAAGGGAAATTCCTTCGAAAAAATGCATTTTTTCGCATGCAATTTTTGAAGGAATTTAAAAAAATCATTATTCGGTACCATGGTGAAAATTAGCCCAATTTTGTTACTCGAGGATTCAAGTCCAATTTGGGAGATTCAAAATGGCGGATCGGAAATCGGGTAATTTTCAGAAAAAAATGATAATGGATATCTCGGCCTTGAACATCTGTACTCGGGAGTTTTCGACGTCGCTGATTACGAATCCAAGGTTTAACTTAGTAAATTCAAAAAGGTGGACCGGAAGCACAGTCAATTTCTCAGAAATAACTCGTATTTTTTTCGTTTCTGGGCTGAAAATGGGAACTCGGGGGTTTTCGTGGTCGCTGATAACGAATGCGATGTCCATTTAGAGAAAATTCAAAATGACGAACCGGAAGTAGAGCCAGATCTTCGGGAAAACCTCGTATTTTTCTCTTTTCTGGGCTAAAAGTATGAAAAATACTATTTTTTTCTGAAAAATATACTATTTCCGGTCCGCCGTTTTGAATTTTCCCTAATTGGATGTGAGATTCATTATCAGCGATAACGAAAACCCCCGTTCCCACTTTCGGCACAAAAAAGAAAAGTATACGAGGTTTTCCGGAGAAACTGACTGTTCTTTCGGTCAGCCTTTTTGAATTGCGTAAATTGGACCTCTGATTCGTGATCAGCGACCACAGGAACCCCCGATTTTCAGTCCAAAAATGAAAAAAATACGAGTTTTCCCTGAGAAATTGACTCTACTTCCGGTCCGCCATTTTGAATTTACCTCGAAAACCCCCGAGTACAGATTTTCAAGGCCCAGATATCCATTCTCATTTTTTCTAGAAAGTGGCCCGATTTCCGGTCCGCCATTTTGGATTTCCCAAATTGGATTCGTGATCAGCGACCCCAAAAACACTCGAATAACAAAATTGGGCTAATTTCCACCATGGATTACCAAATAATTATTTTTTTTAATTACCTTAAAAACTGCCCGCGAAAAAATGCATTTTTTCGAAGCACAAGTGCAATTTCCCATTTTATAAGATTAAAATAGGTAACAAATTGAATAAATGCATCAAGGAATCGAATGCAAAAAACCGCATTTTGATCCGTCTTACTTTCGATAGTTTCGTCTGTTTTTGTGCTTTTCCTCGACTACTAAAGCAATTTAATGTTTCGATGTTGAAATGTGAAACTAACAAACACGCGAAATTCATTATTATTAATATTACACCATAATGATTTTATGTTTGTTTTCGTTGCCTGACCTAACACAATGTATAAATGAGTGTCCCATAAAGGAACTGTTTCTGTTGCAAAATTATATAACATACTAGCAGATATACCTGTTCTACTTTTCACCGAAGAAAGTAACGGTTAGGTTTTGATAAAAAATTATTATTCATGTTTACGTGTCTAACATGTCTAGCGTTACTTCTTCCGTTTAGTGTTATTTCTGAAACCATATTATATTATAATTGATCGATATTGGAGGAACTGTCGCCTTTCTTGCAGTTCCAGATGTTCCACGTACAATCTTCGTTTGTATCTATTAATTATTATTAGTCCCTTTTTTGAAATTTCGTAATTCTTACTCAGGGCTTTTATAAATGTTCACAAGGCACGTGACCACAAAATATAGGCAACCAATTATAAACATATGGTATTGCACAAAACAGAAATCCCTGAAATCATTGGAGTTTTGATTGAGGGTTACAATTATTTAAGTATTCTAGTATTCATCAACTTAAAAAAGAGCAATGGGATGATATTGTTGCTAAAAACAGATTTATATTCTCTCATTTAAATCTGTTTTTTATATGATAAAAAATATTTGCCGGTAATAAATTGTTACACCTAATAGAAAACAGGTAAATAGATAATCTTTTTTCCATACACATAATATAGCTTATCCAGCGCCAGTTTGAAAATCATAAGAATAGACAATATTTAGAATCACTTATTAATTATTGTAAATATTGTTTTACTACTTTATGTTAATTGATAGGCAAATTATTTATTTAAAATAAATAATGTTAGTATAATGAACAACTCCATAAATGATTCAATAAAAGTAATAGATATCATTTAACCTACGGCTATGCTGCCGGCAATATTAAGATTGAACCAAAAGCAGATAACGGACTTGTAATGGTGAGCCAGGTAAACTATCGACTACGTTCGTTTGAGATCTATTCGTATACGGACATCGTTTGCTATATTCAAGTACGCGATCTCGGGTGTTTTCTATCACATCAGGCTTTGTAATGATTTATCCTGTTAGCAACGCTTTAGACTGAATTTCCAAATTAATAGAAATACTCGATATGTGTCCACCTTTGTGAAAATGCTCAAACCAATTCACAGCAATTTCTGTTCTTGTTAATTTGATAGAGAAAATAAAATGTTCATTAAATGTTGGGAAGTGCTTCTGATATCAGTTATTGTGTAACAATATCAAAAAAGCAGAGTTGCATATATTTAGGACCAATTATGACATATTATAGCGCCCCCCCCCCCCCCACTACAAAACTTTTAAAAGGTTATTAAAGTATTTATTTACAATATATAAAATAATATAATATAAAAAACAATATATAATCAGCACAAACGAAAAAGAAACAAAATAAATAGAAACAGTTAAAAAAAATTTGTATACTGTTATTTATGATTAAGTATTAAAAATAATGTTTTATTTTGTGAGTGGGGACAGAACAATAAAAAGAAATATATTGTATATAAAACATCATTTTTACCACTTGTATCATAAATATATATTTGTATGGATTTCTTACTGGCGAAATTATTTACAATATCAGTAAAATTAAGCGCACTAGTCATGATTTGTTGATATACATATAAATTATTAAGTTCCTTCTTTACTAATGGCATTTCGTAAATATGTTTTTGTTATTTTCAAAGTATAAAATGATCTTTCTCCTAACACATTTGTTATTGCTATAATAAGAAAAATTCTTAATGCAATTTCCACGTATGGAAACATGGTTATAACATGTTTTTCCCCGATAAATACTAACAAGTCCCTAACATTAACGATATTTTCTATGTTTTCAACAAAATACTTGAATTTAATACATTCCTCAGCAAAACATTCTTCCAAATCGTTTGAATATTCAGGTGGCGTACAATGTTGCTATTAGAAATTTTTTAAACCAATTATTTGGGTTGCAGATAAATCAAAACCAGAAAAATGTCACTCTCAAAATCATTGAAAATCAGTCGTTTTTGTTTACATAAATTGCCATTACTCAGCCGGATGTCAACAAAAACGATTGATTTTGGGACTCTAGCGCTAACTGTGGCTAAGAAAAGAAGGTTTTATTCGATGTTAAAATATTGCCCAAGTGTTCAAGTGTGGGCCACCCCACGAGCGACGTGGTTAGCGTCACTGGTTTCACCTGGCTAGCACAGTAAAGATACGGAGAGCAAAAGGGCGTGGAGTTCAAGGCTTGGGCGCCATTGGAGGAAGGAAAAAAAAATTCAAGGAAAATTAAAGATAAAGATAAACAAAAGACAAATGTTACATATGTACAATAGAACTATATTACAAAACATTATATTACAAAAAAATATGAGCTATCACAGCATCAGCGATACTGTATAGCAAAATATTAAACCGAAATATGTACAAGATAAACTATATTACAAGATACTCTATATTACAAGTTGCACTATATTACAGATTGCTCAACAGCAAAATAAATTTGAGGAGAGATTTGTCTACGAGACAAAAAAATATATTACAAAAGATACGTCTCGTAACGTTACCTCAATACTAAAAATCATATATTACAACAAGATATGAACATTTACGAGATTTAAACCGAACTATATTACAAAGGTATCTTGCAAACGATCCAACAAACAAACTATTGACAGCACTAGATATACTAAAATGCAACACAAAATATATTACAAAGTAAGGCCTGGGGCTACTTGAGAATATTACGAGACAAAATAACTATATTACAAAAAAATGTCTCGTAACGGTTTCTCAATACTCACAAAACATATATTACAACGAAATGCCCCATGGCTTTACCACATCAACTCTATATACACTCGTTACACAAAATGCCGTTACCATATATAATCAAACAAAAGTGCATATACAATACTATGATGAAATCTTACAAAAGACGTTTTATTCTAAGATTTAAAATTAAGATACTTGGCTTTATGAACCAAAACTAAGTACATTGCTTTCATGAAGCGAGAACTACTATAAGTGAAAATAATCCCTTTTATGTGAGATAATAATCAAAAGTACTTATCTTTTGTTTTAAAAGTCCTGGTGAGAGAAATTCCTAAGTGCGCTCCTGTTCTGGGATGAATACGGATTTAAATGTTATGTAGGCTGATGTTTGGTACCTCCATTTTGCTGACTTGGAATGATTTGCTTAGTAGTAAAATCTTAAAGATGCGTCATACGAGAAATTCCATAATAAAGAGAAACGTAGTATTGTAGAATTCATTTACTAATTATTAAGAAAAGCTGAATATAGGTAATTGTTCACGAAGCAAAGGTGTAATATTGAGATCACTTCGACGTTAAAATGAAATTTGTAATTGTATAGAAAAAAAAAACCTAAAACAATATTTTTATACGTTAGATGGTATTTAACGATATATAATTATTTAACTATTACCTTATACGTCTATAAGGTTCCTTCCTATTAATAATATTAATATCCCCTTTAGGGTATTACAAAATTTCTATTACGTCCACCTCGAAGGACGGCTCGAGTGAAAGAGAAGGAATTTAGTCTAACGCGGCGTATTGTGACATATGTCCCGGACCGACAGTAACGTGGCTCCGCCCAAAAAGTAGTTCTCTTATCTTAATGAAATATTAAATTACCTAAAGGATCTATATTGTTACTGATAGTTCTACGTTTCATGTGACTATCCGACTTTATTATAAATACTCGACTCAACTTCATTTTTCAGTTAGTTTGATTTATTTATTTAACTTAATATTGAATATTATCGAGCGTGCGCTGTTTAATATACTGATGCGTAAGCATAAGATACTACCAATTTCTCATCTGTTTAGGAAAGTTCGATATAGTACCAGAGCATAGGAGAATAAAATGTTTGATTATTAAAATTTTTCTAATAAATGTTAGAAAATGTAACGAAGGATGCTTTTGCGCATTCCGCACGTTACATAACATATGTTTGCAGGAAATGCAGAAAAACATTCATTGTTTACAGTTATTTTAATGCATACAAATAGCCAAATAATTTCACATTTGGTGCTTCTCAGGAAAAAAATATTGAGGTAGTTTCAAGTTTCGACAAATAATATCAATCTACAGAATTGTTCTATTGTGTTTAAGGATCATTTCTACAAAGTTTCACACCGATTGATGAAAAACTGTGATATAGAGCGAGTCAAAAAAAAGTTGCGCGACACCGATTCAAACAAACGCCGGGCTACGCTTCTATTTAAGGTGGTCCAGTATTCGACTCGCAATATACCAGAAGAAAAGAAATGACAATAGCTTTTAAGAACATTTTTGTTTCTTGTTGATAATTTTCATGTATGAAAATTTGTTGTTTTGTTTAGTTCGTCGTCGGCGCCCCCCAAGCCGTCTTGTGCCCCTAGGCAGCTGCCTACATTGCCTTATGGATGATCCGGCTGTTTAAGACACAAAATTCGTTAAAGTAGTGTCGACAGGTGTTAATATAAATCGCATAATCATTATTACGTCTCATTATTTTTGCGTATAACCCGTTTTACCTGTTGCAAGCTTTTATTAAACACTTCACTTGTTAGTTATGATGAAATCTATTTTTTTTACTTCCACATATACGATCAACTTTATACTTTGCACACATACTACGTTCCGATGATAATACAATAATCAATGATTACTTTTAATAATTAATCAATTAATATATTAATACTATAATTCATTTTCAAGTCGCCCCTTGAATATACTGCTCCTTAACAGGTGGCGCTGTCATCTAATATTCCGGATTTAAAATTTGAATGTTATGATGGATAGGTAATGTATTTTAGTAAATATGATTTTGTAATAGATAAATAATTGGAAAGATACACTGTTAATTGTCAAAAATTTGCGAGAAAAATCATAAAATAAAAAAAATTAAAAGCAAACTTTTATCAAAAACGCACTAAACAATATTTTTTCAGCTATCATGATATTTTGAATAAAAATAGAAACGCGAGCGCTCAGCATAAAGTGTAATTTTTTTCTTACGTAACTTTTTCGATAGATAGCCAAAATTTTAGTAACGTCAATTTTTAGTCATATTAATAATATGTCTTTATTTATTTAATTCTATACAGAATACATTAAAAAATGGTTGACAAGGGTGGCGAGATCTAGCATAGCTACTTAGCTAACCACTCACTAAAAAACTAAAAGTTAACATTAATGCTATGGAATAACATATACAAAGTTGAACAAGTACACAAAATTATAAAGTGTTAGAACTAATTATGAATCCTTTTAGATAATTTTTAAAGGTCGCAACGGTTGAGCATGATTTTGTGACAGGAGGCAGAGAATTGAAGGCCTTGACGGCGTTGGACAAACAAGGCGGTGTTGTGCCTAGGAACATTATATAGGCTCTTGTGACGTGTGCTTCTTGGATGAATGTCGGATCCTTTGACGAGTTTATTATAGAGATAATTCGGTTGCTTTGACTGATTTATTTTATATACTAATGTGCATAAGTGCATAAAAAACCACTGCTCCAATTTAAACCACTTAGCTGCACGGTAATAGGATGAAACATGATCAAAGTATCTAAGTGCATAGCAAAATCTAATACAACTATTCTGAAGCTTCTGTAGACTCTCTTTATCCTTACAGAGTAAAGCTGGCCAATAAACAACATCACAATATGCAGGCAATGACAAGATGAGGGAATCACACAATTTCAGTTTTACGTTCACAGAAAGAAATTCCTTGAATATATAAAGAGTACGTAGTTTCGCATAACTTCTTTGAAGAACGTTCCATACATGATATTCAAAGCGCAGATTATTGTCAAAAATTACTCCTAAATTTTTGCAAACACTGGTAAAATTTAAATTGACGTTATTTATACATGTATATTAAAGTTATCACTACGCATGATATCATACTTATTTTTACCAAAAATAATCATTTGAGTTTTAGATTAATTTAGTTTTTTAGAAATCTGATCCAAATCCTCGTTAATATATTTTTTGGCTGACCCTACATTTTCAAATTTAAAAGAATGGTAGATTTGCATGTCATCTGCATACTGGTGTGCAACTGAATATTTTAAATAATTACTAAAATCTGCAGTGTAAACTGAGAACAACAATGGACCCAGTACATCTCCTTGTGGCACCTTTGGTTAAAATAGTAAAATTTGAAGTTGTTTCATTGCCCAGTATTACTCTTTGTTGTCTGTTCATTAAATAGTTATTAATGAAATTCAAAGAAGAGTTGCTTAGTCCAAAATACTTAAGCTTAGCACATAGAATAACATGGTCAAGAGTATCGAAGGCCTTACTATAATCAAGCAGAACAAGACATGTATTCTTACCTTCATCGCAAGCCCTCACTATGTCATCACTAACCTGCAACAATGCAGTAGCAGTACTATGTTGAGCCCGAAAACCTGATTGAGTAACTGGTATAATATTATTTTTAGAGAAATATAAGCTTAACTGTTCATACATAATTTTTTCTAAGATTTTTGAAAGGACGGATAAAATACTTATAGGCCTAAAATGAGACAATTGACTTGGATTATTAGTTTTAGCAATAGGAATGATATTAGCACATTTCCACCGTGATGGAAATTCATTACATGCATTTAAAATAAGTGTAATATGAGGGGTAAGATATGGAATAAGAAAAGAAATCATTTTAGTATCAATTCCATCAACTCCTTTTGAGTTAGACCGAATTTCGGAAATTATTTTTTCCACCTTTCCTTCATTAAGAGGGAACAACACGTACGGCTAGTGGGGAGGGGGATAAAGCACCAAATTAGGAGATATCTCTCTTATAATCCAGTTTTATCCAAAAATAGTCTTCAACAATCCTGTAGTATTTATTTATGTACAACTGTCACATATTTTCAGTTAAATAACATCACCCAATTTGCAAAAAACAGCTTATTGTTAATCATTAAAATTATGATTAACAATAAGCTGTTTTCTGCAAATTGGGTGATGTTATTTAACTGAAAATATGTGTAAGTTGTACATAAATAAATACTACAGGATTGTTGAAGACTATTTTTGGATAAAATTTTATTATAAGGGAGATATCTCCTAATTTGGTGCTTTCTCCCCCTCCCCACTAGCCTTACGTGTTGTTCCCTCTTAACTACAGAAAAACTAAATTCATTAGTAAAATTAGGAAATATATTTTTATTGTAATATTCAAAGAACTCATTGTTGTTATATTGGAGGTCAGTAGATGGAATACTATCAGAAAAATAATTCTTGAATTCGTCCGGATTACCCGGTGACTTATAGGTGTAGAATTAATATTTAGCCACTTTAGAGTACGCCAGAAACCTTTAGGATTGACTTTAAATTGATGATTTATATAAGCTCTTTTTTCATTCCTCACTGACATTGTAACAAAATTTCTGAGTTGTTTATACTCATCCCAAGATGCCTCAGTTTTATTTTTTTTATATTTAGAAAGTGCTTTATCTTTAAGACGCATCATAAATTTAATATTGTCGGTAATCCAAGGAGCAGGAGGTTTCGAGAAGCGGGCTGTTCTATAAGGTGCATGTTTATCAAAAAGTGCAGTTACATTGTTGTTAAAAAATATACCATGTCCTCTACATTGTTTAATGTATATAACACATCCCAGTCTAGCCTACAAAGATCGGTTAAAAAATTATCATAGTTAAAGTTTCTGTATTCCTGATATGTTCTATATTTTAATGTTACAATCGGCTTTTTGAGATTTAAATTACATTTCACAAAACAATGGTCCGACACACCATCCATTTTAATAACTTTATGATTTTCGATAAGATCTGAAGATGAGGTAACCAAAATGTCAATAAGAGTTTGAGTGTTATCAGTGATACGAGTGGGCTCCTTAATAATTTGGTACAGACTGTATTTATTTAGAAAATTTTGTAAAACAGTTTGTCCATTATTGTTACAAAGTAAATTTACATTGAAGTCACTTAATAGCACATAATCAAAGTTTGGTATACGTGTACTTAGAGCGTTCTTCAGATCATTGATACAATAGTTTAAGTTAATATTAGCCGTATAATTCAAGAAGTGCTATTGTGTCATAGCTGAAAGGAAAAGTTTTATTTTTAGTGTACTTTTGGTAAAAATATTACTACTGGTTTAAAAATAATATCGTCAACTTTATGTAGTATAGGCGAGCTAGGTCTTACCCCCAGACTAACTGCAACCTCAGCAAAAAAATTCTCACATATAGTTTGCGATGTCTGGAAGAAGATGATATTAATTTAGAAAAAGAATCTTCGGTGGAATTTGCAAAAAAAAAAAATGCGAAATGTCGCGAGAAACGGCTTTCGCGTTTTAAAGGAAAAGTTGCATTTATGCGAAAAAAAGTATTCAGGTAAAAAATGTGCGCATTGAAAAAAACGGAAATGAGCCCCGGTCAAACTCAATTGGACTAGCCCAGTGATTCCCTCGCAAATTACAGAAAACCAATAAATTTGCACTCTTTTTCTAAAATTCATAACTCCGATTCAATACATATTAAGGGCTGAAACTTGCACACGTTGGGGTTTTAGTAGTCCTTAACCTACCCCCATATTTTAAATGAAAATACCCTGTAGTATTTGCAAATTGTTGCTTTTTGCAAAAAAATGATCTCACAGCGCCGCTAAAACTCTGTAGCGGTCGGACTGATATTTTACCAACGCGGTTGTGTTCTTCCAGACTTACCCACCGACGTGTTTTTTTGTTTGTTTCGCCAAGAGTCGATTGAAAGCATGCGAAAAACGCGATCGAAAACAGTTTATTTCAACGCTGCGAATTCAAGCGGCGAAGAGTAGGGGTTGCCGAGTTCCCCTTCGCTCTCGCTTGTTTGCTGATTTGCTGAGGCACAATTTCTTATAAGCGTCTTTGTGGTACACTCAAATGCCGTTTGCCGTTAGCCTGAAGGTTGGCGCATAGGAAATGATCTCGTTTACCATGCTTTTCCTGCGTCCAACGAGCGTCACTCACATCGCTTCTATAAAACTCAAAATAAATCGTATTAATACGATCGTAGTTTATTTCTCTGGAAAATGGCGAAAAAATAATAGGCAATAGGCAAGTGTTTTGTTGTAGCTAAAGCTAAACTGTTTGTAACAGGCTGTGTGGGTACCCCGTCATACCACCGGCGAATCGGTCTAAATCCCCCGATTGTTTTAAATGTCTATTTATACGCTGTACAATATACCTACCTTTTAAAGCCTGATGTGTTATATATATAAATATATTAAATATTTTTTTAAATTGAAAAATCGTTTACCAAGCGAAAGGTTTCTGGTTCAAACTCTTACACCCGCTGATTGTTTCTCCTTTAATCTTGTAATGATTAATATATTTTTTCACAAATTCTTTTCTTCTAGGTTTTCCTTCTTTTTCCTATAATAATTTCATTCTTTCGTGTGATTTAAGTGTTAAGTTAATAGGTTTTTATTCTAATATCTAATTGTTAATAACTAATTATTAGCGTCGCAGACAAAGAAAAGGGGGGGGGGTACGGAGGTATTCCCCCTCCTTTATTTCACAAAATAACAAGAAATATTTCAATTTCTCGACTTGCGGAATTTATTACACATTTACAAAGTAATGCGCATGCCCGAAGCTTTCGCATTTCTGTGTACCCAGACGCTTGTCAATTTCTGACTGCTACGCTTCAAACTTGGGCCACGGGTAAAAATGTTAATATCTCGCTAACCGTAAGTCGTATATGGAAATTGACTAGAGTCTAGACCCAAAGCCGCAAGAAATAATTCCGCATGAGATTGAAATATTTTGTTATTTTGTGGAAAACATAGCGTGGGGGACCTCGCACCCCCTTTCTTTGTCTCCGACGCTAATACTGCCTGCGACGCTGATAATTATTAATAATTAGATAGCAAAATAAAAATCAACCTAACTAACCTTACTTAAAGAAATCACATAAAAGAATGAAATCGTTATAGAAAAAAGAAGGAAAATATTATTTCTGTCGTCAAATCAAACCTGAATTTGTGAAAAAATACATTCATCGTTACAAAATATTTAAAAAAAAGTTCGGTGTGTGCAAAAATTGAACCTGGGACCTCTCGCATCCTAAGCGAGAACATTACCCGTATGCCAACCATACACCGGAAGGGTACAATAACCAACCAGCACTAATGCGCATGCAGGATTATTTGTTTCCGATGGGGGTGTAGACGCTAGTTTGAAATTGTGCCTCAGCAGGAAAGCGAGAACGAAGTGGAACTCGGCTACCCCCACTCTTCGCCGCTTGAATTCACAGCACTGAAAGTAACGGCTTTCAATCGTGTTTTTTGTATGCTTCCAATCGAATTTTGGCATTACAAAAAAAAACACGCTGTAGAGTAAATTTCGAAGAATACAACCGCGTTGGTTAAATATCAGTCCGAAAGTTCCTTTTTTGCAAAAAGCAACGGTTTGCAAAGACTACACGTATTTTTGATTGAAATTGAGCGTAGGTTAAGGACTACTAAAACTTCAACGTCTGCAAATTTCAGCCTTAAATACGTGCTGAACCGGGGTCATGAATTTTTTGAGAAACGATGGAACTGGGCCAATTGAGTTCCACCAAGGCTCATTTTGTTCTTTTTTTATAGCGCACAATTTTTATCTGAACACTTTTTTTCGTATAAATGCAACTTTTCCAATCTGAAAATAGGTAGAGCATTTCCTTCTTTGGCGGCTGGCGTTGCAAACATAAAGGGTCGTTGACATATTCAGTAATAGTGCATTTAAAACAACCGCGTAAACTTTCGTTTTCTTTATAGGATTTTGCAAACAGTGGAAAGAAAAGCTATCTATGAGAACTAAAGGAAAAACTATATATATATAAAAATATTAATGAAATCTTTGCATTCTTTCGATAACCTGACTTCTGGTTATGCTAGCAAGTAAAATTCTGATTTGCCATTCTCATTTTAACACTAGCATCCAACCTAGTCCCCTACTTTCGTTTGTGCAAATGGTTTACTTAATTACTTCGTAACAAATAGACAAATCTTAAAAAAAAATTATTTCAAGACCGGAAATTAGAAATGAAACAAGTTTTAATTGTTTGGCTATAGCAGTTGTATTTTTTTAATGTTCCTGTTTTAAATAAAATTTGTACCGTGCGCCTTATCTTGTTTGAAGCCACTTAATTAAAATTTTCAAGATCAAGGGAGCGGGAACATTAATGAATTTTTTATCTTGATCATTTATTTCTATAAATAAACTTATTCATTATACTTAAAATGCCGTATTGTTTTGTCTACATCGGTTGATTCTATCAAATCTGACAGAGAACAACGAGTGTAGAACTTCTGAGGAACAATTTTAAAAACAGTAAAATATTAACACAAACTAGATGCGACTAATAAATAATATGTGTTGCAAATAAATGGCAAATAAACAATAATAAAGGTAAAAAATACGCAATACACAATATTTCAATACTAATAAAACTAGACCTCTCGCGATGTTTCAAACATTGTGCTCGTTGAAAACCAAAACGTGAAGCATTTTTTTTCATTCAATTTTTTCAAATCGGCCATAACTTTTCAGCATCTTCGTCGAGGATTGACAGAACGAGCCACGGCATACCAATTAGAAAGATCAAGACACACGAAACTTTGAATTTTGAAGCTTCTAAGCTGAGAAATATATTTTTAAAGATGGCCACTTTTGGCCATTTTTCGATTTTTAATGGCCCGTAGTTAAAAAATGGTGCATTTTGGAAAAAATGTAATCAGAGAAAAAGTGTTTATTTTGGTCCAATTAACCTAAAGAATTTGTTTCATTTTGCAACTTTTTTGTTAATACCGAATTACCTGCGATCGGTATCAAAAAGTTTAATAAGTTTTTTTGTTGCCAATAAAATAATAAACGGTTTTAACCCGTCCAAACTTCGAGGCTGCTTTTCCGAGCGTCTTTTTGAAGGTATACCGCTCACCTAAAAAGAACAGCACCTCACTGAAGTCACAATTAACCTATTAAAATAGGACTACAAGTCATAATGCAAGAGAGTTATCAAATAAGGTCAAAAAGAATCTCCAGCTCTTTTATTTTCTGATCCTTTAACTAGAAAGTAAAACTTAACTCGCTACTTTCCTGTCCGAGTTATAAATAACTAAGTAATAGATATAAATATAAAATTTATACTAGAGAGCATTGCCATGCAGATTTTGTCGGTCGTAAATGTAGTAGCTTCTCGTAAACTCTATTTGTGGAAAAGGGGTATTACTTCCGCATCCACGTAATGGTGGAGTGGTAGTATAGTAATCGTAAAAAATGTGATTTCTTTTTGTTGAAATAGGTTTGGAATGCCATGAAACGTGCAGATTTTAAATTTAAGTGAAAAAAAAATTCAGTCGGTCTGTCGTGTCTATCTGTCTGACCGTCCGTTCGTCTGTCTGTCCTCACATCTGCTTGTATGTGTGTATACAGGGTGGACCATTAATAATAGGCCATAGTGCAGGGGTAGATTCTTTGGGCCAAAATATGAGGATATAACCGAATATGCTTTAGTAAAATGTTGTGGAAAAGACACAGGATGTCAACATTCAAATTATTTCTTCGTTTTTTTGCAATAGCTCAACAGCCTCTTGACTGATTTTCGCCAAATTTCCTAAAGGAACTTTTTTCATTCTAAGAAACAATAATTTCTGTATTGCATCACGTTAGATCATAGAGGGCGCCGCAAGACTTGTATCTGATGATGAATTTTTTTCATAGTTTTTTTTTTACGAAACGTTGTGATACTTCTGACCTGAAAATCTTATGACGGCGTCATTTCCACGTATGAAAAGTACACTTGGTAGAACTTGATAACTCCAACCGTTTTCGAGGAAATTGGAAACATTTGAACAATTTTTTGAAAGAAAAATTCAAATTTAACGAAACAAAGTGTATTTCTTGAAAAAAGTAGAAAACGTAAGGGAAAACAAAATCGTAATAACAGCGTCAACTCGTTTTCACTTTCTTATGAACTAATGGAGTATTTCCGTGGTATTGAGATAAATACATAAATCAAAAGATTGTGGAAAATAAGGATCTAATCTTATTAGTAGACCAAAAAATAACATAAAAGTTGACTTAAGGACATTAGTGTTTATTGTATAAACTTTCCCCCCATGCAAAACCCCATTGCTGCAACTTAGAGTAAATTTTCATTATGGTTTCCATCTACTTCTAGGCCTTTTCTAATTCTTTTCATAAAAGAGTTTCGTACACGAAAAATACATTTTCCTGCCCTCTAATAAAATTGGTATTTTGTCCCACAGTTCTTCTCTTGAAATGATAGTATTTGCATAGACTAAGGACTTCATATGTCCCCCACACATAATTATCCAAAGGATTATAATCAGGACTCCTCGGTGGCCAAGCAAACTCACTTCCTCGACCGATCCATCTGCGTGGGAAAGTCTCATCAAGATAATTCCTGACTTCAGTGGAGAAATTAGGGGGAGCTCCATCTTGCATAAACCATATTTTGTTCCGTATGTCCAGCATGAAAGCATGTAATATATCAGCAAGAGTATTTTGAAGAAAAAACAGATAAGACTGTCTATTTAAATTTGGAGGAACGACAAATGGTCCCAATAACTGATCGCCGATAATACCACACCAAACGTTAATCTTAAATTCGTGCTGAGAATGCCTTTCTTTAACGGCAAGAGGATTTTCTACTTACCAGTAATGGGTATTTCTCCATTTAAAAACGCATCGGCGAGTAAAAGTTGCTTCCTCGGTAAATAAAATGTTCTTAACAAAAATTTCGATCCCTGTTGTATTTATTTAGAACAAATTGACAAAATTGTAGCCTTTGTGGAAAATCCCTTCGAAGTAAGCTTTATACAAAAGTGAAGTGATATGGGTAGAAGCGTTCTTTGCGTAAGACTCTTAGAACAGATTGTTTACTCACCCCTGTTGCCGCTGATAAACGTCTTGAGCTGACTTGCGGATCTTCATCCACAAGAACTAATATTTGTAGTTTTCGATCTGGAGTAATTTCGGTCGCCCTGCATTATTTTTATGGCGAAATGAACCCGTTTCTCCCAAATGACAAAACAGATCTTTGAAAATCTTGTGGTCTGGCTGTATTCTGTTTGGATATTGAAATGAGTATCTCCTCGCTGCAGCATGTCTGCTGAAATTTTTTTGTACGTAAACACATCATATCCCCATTTCCCTATTTGAAAAATTATTATGTCGAGGCATTTTAAATAAAGATGTTAAAGAAATTTGCTCGAGGAACACAAGAACAAAATAGAATGATTAAATGACGTACATGACGTAACTAAAACGTAACCAAAGCACACTTTTCAATAAATACACTTTGTTTCATTAAATTTGAATTTGTCTTTCAAATAATTATTCAAATATTTAACGGCAATTTCCTCGAAAACTGTTGGAGTTATCAAATTCTACCAAATGTACCTTTTATATGTGGAAATGACGCCCTCATCAGATTTTCTGGTCAGAAGTACCACGTTTCGTCCAAAAAAAAAAATGAAAAAAAATCATCATCAGATCAGGTCCTGCGGCGCCCTCTAACGTGATGTAATACATAAATTATTATTTGTTAGAATAGAAAAAGCTCTTTTAGCAAATTTGGCGAAGATCAGTCAGGGCTGTTGATTGCAAAAAAAAACGAAAAAATATTTTGAATTTTGACACCCTGTATCTTTTCCACAGGAACATTTTACTAAAGCATATTAATTGTTAGTAAATTAAACACTGCTTTTAGATGAATCAAAAGCAGTGTTTAATTTATTAACAATTTTCAAGATGTTTCACAAGGTACCTACCACAAGTTCAGTTCAGTGTATTAAAGCATATTTGGTTAATATCCTCATATTTTGGCCCAAAGAATTTACGCCTGCACTATGGCCTATTATTAATCGTCCACCCTGTATATGTCTGTAATTTTTTTTGTGCGCGTGTTCACCGGAACGGTTAAGATGACTTGAAATTTTAAATACATGTATTATAACGGGATTTGCCAACATATTGTATTTTGAGCTTATTTCGGTAAATAGTCGGAGGGTAAATAAGTAGAGGAAGCTAGTAAGAGTCCAGAGACTTGGAATTTGGAATACTAGAAACTGCCACCCCCCACTCCATTATTAAAGGGCTCAACAAAATAAAATCAAGATACTGACTTGAAATATGGTACACGTGCGTATTATAACGAGATATGGAACTAGATTATTTTTTGAGCTTATTCTATTGAAGGATTGGGGTAAATAGGAGTAAATTAAGTAAAGCAAGCTAGTAAGAGTCCAGATATTTGGGAATTAGTGTATGTTCTAGACGCCAAGGTAAAAAAATATTTTATGTACACTGCCACACCCGTTCCATTATTAAAGGAATGAGCAAGATAAAATAAAGATATTGACTTTAAATGTCATACACGTATGTAATATAACGAGATTTGGAACTTGATTATACAGGGTGATTCGTGAGGAGAGGGTCGTACTTTACCAAAGATAGAAAACATTGAGGTGATCTTAAATCCCCAAGCAGTAATGGCTAAAGCGGCCCCGTTTTTGAAATACAGGGTGTTTTATTATTTTTTGGAAGAATATTCTTTTCGCCATATATCTATAATGCGTAAGTGGAATACAATGAAACTTGGCATTTTGATTACAGTAGTCATTCACCATCTAATGCCTGGGATATTAATAAAATGTCAGGGCCGGACCCAGAATAAAAATAGTTTAAGTTATTGCCAGAAAATAACACTCTGTATACTATTTATAAAATATTTGACATTAAAATATTAATTTACACCTAGAGAGATACAACATCTCATAAAAAAATCTGTTGGCACCATTTCATTGTTTAAATAAAAAAATTAAATTGTTGAGGGTTCAATTTTTTTTCTTTAAATGAAAAATTGAGAGAAAAGTCACTCTAGGGATTAACTACATATTATTTTTTTTGTTCCCTATCTGCACTAGCAAAAGGTAGTGCAAATAGGGAGAATAAAAATTTATCACATATACCTGGTGAAATAAAAAAAATGTTTTGTAATGAATGTGTAATTAATAAACTTAACAAAATAATAAATAATAAAAATTAACAATTTAACTAGAACATAAGAAATCAGTCAAACTTATTAAATCCAATTAAATAATTTTGAATCACAGTCTATTTTCAAAGTGACCACCGCCAAATTCAATACATTTTCTTGATAGGTTTGTTATTTCATTTGCGTTTTTTCTAACAATCTCTAAATTGTTTTTAATTTCATTGCAAAAATGCTCAATTCTTGCAATCAGCTGCTCTCTGGTAATTATTTCTTCTTTATATACTTCAGTTTTTAAATAGCCCCACAAAAAATAGTCAAGGGGTGTGAGATCTGGTGCTCTCGGTGGCCATGCAACGGGACCACCCCGACCAATCCACCTATTTGGATATTGTTCATTCAGATAGTTTCTGACTCGTACCGAAAAACGCGGCGTAACCCCATCATGTTCAACCACATTCCTCTTGTGTTTACATTATTTAATAAATTTGGCAGGGTATATTGTAAAAAATCTAAGTAATTGTCACCATTTAATCGACCTTCAAAATATGAGGTTATTATTGAACATCCCACACCACACATTTACAGAAAATCTATGTTGGGAATTTTTTTTTTGGATTATTGCACGGGGATTCTCGTGACTCCAAATATGAAAACTTCGAGTATTATTTATACCACCACGGGTAAATTGAGATTCATCGGTAAACAATACTCTTAACATAGTTCGTCTATGGGATAAAACCCAGCGGCAAAAAGTTAACCGAAATACTTCATTACCTGGCACCAATCGTTGGACAATTTGGATATGATAAGGATGCATTTGTTCGCCTTTAATAGTTCTCCAAACTCTGGTTTGAGGAATATTTAATTGTTGACCAATTCTTCTTGTGCTGATTTTTGGATTCTGGTCAACCATATTTAAAATCAAATCTTTTTCCTGTCTGGTCTGCCTAACAGAACGTTCTATTTTCATGATTGTGGGAACGGTTCCAGTTTCAGAAAGATGTCTAAACACTCTATAAAATGTTTTATAATCTGGTACACGTTAATTTCCAAACCGGCGTCTGTATTCCCTTTCAGCAGTTTTTGCATTGCTATTGCAATATCCATAGACAAAAACCATATTTGCGTATTCTCTACTCGTGTATGTAAACGGCATGATTTAGAATTATTACAAGACAATATTGTAACCAGTAAAAGCAACAGTGGTGACGTGACACTTCTTAATTACAATATGACTGATTTTTTACAGGTACCCACTTGATTATTAAAAAGTACGTAGCCATAACTTTTAAAACAAATGTAATGGCAAGACTAGATGATTGTAACAATTAATTACTCTTGCAATGAATTAAATATTGTTGAAACCAGACCTTGGAGAACTACCTTTTGGTAGTGCAGATAGGGAACAAAAAAAATAAATATGTAGTTAATCCCTAGAGTGACTTTTTTCTCTCAATTTCTCATTTAAAGAAAAAAAATTGAAACCTCAAAAATTTAATTTTTTTATTTAAACAATGAAATGGTGCCAACAGATTTTTTTATGGGATGTTGTAACTTTCTAGGTGTAAATTAATATTTTAATGTCAAATATTTTATTGAACAGTATACAGAATGTTATTTTCTAGGAATAACTTAAACATATTTTTATTCTGGGTCCGGCCCTGATATTTTATTAAGATTTCAGGCATTAGATGGTGAATGACTACTGTAATCAAAATACAAAATTTCATTGGATTCCGCTTACGCATCTCAGATATATGGCGAAAAGAATATTCTTCCAAAAAATATAAAACACCCTGTATTTCGAAAACGGAGCCGCTTTAGCCATTACTGCTTGGGGATTTAAGATCACCTCAATTTTTTCTATCTTTTGGTAAAGTACAACCCTCTCCTCACTAATCACCCTGTGTTTTGAGCTTTTTCCGTTTTTTATGACATCTGCATCCCCCACTCTATTATTAAATGGGTTAGCAAAATAGAATTAGGATACTGATTTGAAATTCGGTACACGTATGCATTATAAAATGAGATTTAAAACTAAATTTATTTTGAAGTAAAAAGATACAGCGTGTTCCATTTGAAAAACTTGAGTTATAACTTATAACTATTAGAAATGGAAAAATATGAATCATCGTGAAGTACATCTTGTAGAATACGGTTTGACTTAAGAGACGCCTGAAAATTAGTACATAACCTTGACCAACATTCACAGTGAAACGACGGTCAAAATGAAAGTATGTTTTTTACAAATTTTACTCTATCGAAAAAGTGAAATAACGCAGTGTAGGTTTAAAAATAATTAAAGGCCAAATATAAATATATCTTTAAAATGTTGGATGTTTCATTAAAAAACTCAAATGTTATAGTTTGTCTAGTGTTAATTTGAAAATCATAAAAAAACACCGACAAAGGATTAGTTCATAATACCAGCGATGTTATGAACGCCGACCGATAATTTTTAGAATAGCTTTTTAATTATTATAATAAATTGAATATTGTGTTACTACTTTATATTAATTGATAGGCATGATGTAAATTATTTATTTAAAATACATTATCTATTTATAATATAAGGATAGTTGAATGAACAACTCCACAAATGATTCAATAAAAGTAAATAAACATAATTTAACCTACGGCTATGCTACCAGCAATATTAAAAATGAACCAGGGGCAGGTAAACAATCGACTACTTTCGTTTGAGGTAAGCGCGTAACACATCTGGTTAACTCTATTCGTATACGAGTATCGTTTGTAATATTCATGCACGGTCTCGGCGTTATTCTATCACAAGCAGGTTTTGTAATAATTTATTCTGGTAACAACTGGTAGCAGCCTATAGACTGAATTTCTCAATTGAGAATAGAAATACTATAACTTGTCACCATTATAGGATTTTAAAATAATTTAAAAATATCCTCTCTTTATTTCCTATCGCCCTATATCTATATGTGTATAGTGTATACTGGGTGTCAAAAAAAGTATTTTCCTGCCGCCGTTTATTGATTGTTTAATGGATCGAGATGAATGTCAAATCTTTACGACTTCTGTTATTATTCATTTGTTTTAATTTAGTCAGCTAAGGCATACTTGATACATTTTCAAATTTTAAATCTAATAGTAATTGGAAAGGAAAACGCGGATAAATATTATGTTGTATTACATCGTTAAATTCGAATCGAGAAATTACATACATATAGCTAAGTATGAAAGTGATACTACCATGAGAAAATTCTGAGCATATTCGAAATAATAATATTTACTAAACAGCGCGCAAGATCGCATTGCCACCTCTGTTTTTCCACCCCGTATGCCCTTAAGTAGCCTACCTTTATTATCCTAATGATGCCTATTTTTCAGCCCGTATATTTATAGTTGGTATAGGTTTAGGACCGTTACATCATTATTTTTATGTGTGGTTAGCAAGAGTTATGCCAGCTAGAAACGTATCAACGATAACAAAGAAAATTTTACTGGATCAATTTATAATGTCTCCTTTATGTATCGCAGCTTGTTTTTATAGTATGGGTGCTTTAGAGATGAAATCGCTTAGATCATGTACCGAAGAACTTAACCTAGTCATGCAAGGGTATGATTCGCTTAAACATTTTTTTTTTTTTTTTTTTCTTAAAGTGTATATTATTACCTTTACGACCGCAAAGTTTTTATCGACCAAATATTAATATATTGTTACACCAAATGTGTTAGACTGTCTCAGCCTTTATGGCGTGTGTACGAATCGAGCTACATATTACTTTAAGATTTGTTCTCACTCATACACATATCAAGCGGTAAGCTATTCTAAACCTACGAGTTTCCACTCATAACTTCTACAATTATACGTTCATCTTTTTCATTCTTCCATGCTGTTAACGCCGATAATGTGCCAACGTTTGTGCTCACTCAATTACCATAGGTGTGCAACGCGTTTTGACTGGTTGATCCGACACCGTTTGTCTCTCACTTCTAATTATCTTAAATCGTACGCTTCTCGTGACGCACACGCCATAAACGCCGAGACAGACTTTATTCTCTACACTAATATTCGATTGGCTTAAATTTCAATGAATTGTTACAGAATATTTTACCAAACATTTCAATTACATCCTGTACAATTTTGAATGTTAACTGTATGCCAAATATAAAACCACACATACTGGAAACATTTAAAATATCTTATAAATGATTCTTAATCGAGATCATGATGATAAACGATGGTCTGTGACATCATTATAGTAATGTAATATCACTAATGCCAGTTCGAAATATAATATTCTCAAGGAACAAGTTTCTCATTTCAACTTTTTGTCTCTATATGTATGTAGGTGTGTATGTGATAGCGCGATAAACAGTAATATCCTATGATTTATTTTTTCTTACATCAGAAATGATTAGATATTATAAAGCGTAGGTGTCAAAATGTAGTAAATGTTGAGATAGTTCGGTAATCAATTCAAATAGTTTAAATGCAAAACTGTATTTTTTGTCGTGCGGTAAAAGCCTGTAGTACGTTGTTAATTAATAACTTTTTAAGTTTTACCGATTCACAATTTAAATTTAGCCCAACCTGATAAAGTAAATTTATTTAAATAGCCGCTGGTGGAACCGACTACGACTGTTCGCATGTTCTCAAGGTAATATATTTTTGTTTTAGTGGAGTAGTCAAAGCCTGCTATTTCGTTTATAAGTAGAAATATTTTTTTGAGTAGAAAGATATGGGACCTTAGTTATCTCATTAAGGTACTGTAGGTACTGTCGTGGACAATAAATAATAGTACAACTTTTTTTCTAGTGTAAATCTATTTTTATTTGAATATGTAATTAGTAGTCGAAATAAAATTGATATTAAGTATCACTATTTAATTTCTTATCCCCATACTTCTTCCACAGGGTTAAGGTCTGGACTATGACAAGACCAGTTAAGAACATTAATGTTGTTGGTGTTTCGAAATCGGTCAGTTACGGTATGAGCAGTATGAACGGTACAATTATCTTGTTGAAATATGAACTCATTATTAAGAAACAATTGTGACACAAAAGTGAGCATAATATTATCTAAAATCCTAATATACGTTACATGCCGATAT
Source organism: Stenurella melanura (assembly GCA_963583905.1). Lineage (NCBI taxonomy): Eukaryota > Metazoa > Arthropoda > Insecta > Coleoptera > Cerambycidae > Stenurella > Stenurella melanura. The sequence continues at coordinate 69,994,908 of OY757312.1, read as the reverse complement.
CCAGACCCACGTATTAACGGAAAATCTGTCACATTGTTGGATATATATTTCTCATCGAATCGAGTATTGGCGGGTCGGTAAACACGAATGCGGTCGATATGTAATGACTGGAAACATTTTTGGTCTGTTAACACTACGTTATTCCAAAAATCTACAACAAATCCTATATATTTTGGAGCAAATCCTTTTTTTTTTTTTTTTCTAAGAGGAGGGGGAAACCTTCATAGGCGCCCCCGCCTGGGATGTGGTTTGACGGGGGATGTGTGGGATTCCCTCCCTGATGGGGAGGACGTACCCACTAAAACCCCTCCTCTTCTTCTCGCTTCTCCCACCGGAATCCGCTTTCGCATTACTTCAGTGGGGAGCCGTCCTTTTACTTTCTTTATCGACTCTCTCTTTCTTTTGTCTATATTATTTTACGAATTACTGCGTATGCCTGTTGCCATGATTCCTTAGATGCGCATAAGCTTTCCATCATATTTGGCCAGTTGAAGGTTGACCCAGTTTGTAGGGTATAGTTCCTCCTGGTTCCTTCCCACCTAATACATATAAAGAGGGTGTGCTCTACGCCATCCACCTCGTCGCAGTAGTTGCATCGGTCTGATTCTGCCCTTCTACGTTCGTAGAGATACTTCTTAAAGCATCCGTGTCCTGAGAGAGCTTGAGTTATGTAGTAATCCACCTCTCCGTAAGGGCGATTTATCCATGTCTGAATGATGGGTATCAATTTATAGGTCCATCGTCCATACGTTGCGGTTTCCCATTTTTGTTGCCATCTTGTAACAGCGTTCTCTCTTGCTACTCTGGCCTCCTCTCCATTGTATTTTTCCGTTCTTTCTTGTATAAGTATATCTATGGGTGGCACTCCCACTATGACCCCCACTGCCTCAGTTGAAATGGTTCGATATGCACTGCCGATTCTGATTGACATCAGCCTTTGTAGTCTAGCCAGTTTTGCCGTTAGTTTTTTGTTTCTGGTTATAGTATGCCAGACCGGCGTGGCATACAGTATTTGGGAGTGAACCACACTTGCCATTACTCTTCTTTTCGAAGCTTTTGGCCCTCCTATGTTGGGCATAAGGCATGTCAGTGCTGCGACGGTTTTTCCACTTTCTCGGTAGTTCTCTTGATATGTTCCGCGAAGGTAAGTTTAGTATCAAGCCACACTCCTAGGTACTTTATTGCCTTGCTAAGCCTGATAGGGGTGTCCAGGATAGTGAAGCAGATCGGAGCTATTTTTCTTTTGGTGGTAAGAAAGACTGCCTCCGATTTATCTGGTGCAAGCTTCAGTTTTCTTGCTTCGAGCCATTCTGCAACTCGCTGGAGGGCAGTGTCTGCTTTGTTTATGAGTATGTGCTCGGTTTCTGCAACTACCGTCATGGCTGCATCATCAGCAAATCCGATTAATGTAACACCCTTTGGCTGTTCCATTTTTAGCAGGCCATCATAGAGGATGTTCCACAAGGTTGGACCAAGTATTGATCCCTGAGGAACGCCACTGCTTATTTCTACGGTCTTTGTCTCATCTTCTGCTTCCAGGATTATTTTCCTCTGTGATAGGTAGGATGCTATTATCCTTACGAGGCTCTCGTCTTTTCCTCTTTTTCGTAGGTCATTCAGAATGATTTGCCATGATGTACTGTTGAAAGCATTTTGCACGTCTAAGGTTATTACGACACATAGTCTTCGATGTCGATGTGCATAATCTGCAGCTTCTCTGGCGATTTGGATCACATTGTTTACAGCGTCTACCGTTTGCCGACCTTCCCTAAAGCCATACTGTTTCTCTGCCAGGCCACCAGTGCGAACTAGTTCTCTTTTAAGCCTTATTAGGATGAGCTGCTCGTATAGTTTCCCTTTTACGTCTAAAAGGCATATTGGCCTATATGATGTTGAATGGTCTAGAGGTTTATTTCCCTCCCTGAGTAGTACCAGCTTAGCCTGCTTCCAGTCTTCTGGGAATACTCCTCTGCGCGCTAGTTCATTGTAGACCCTTAGTACGTATTCAGGCTTCTTATGCACTACTTCCTTGAGGATTTCCACTGGGATGTACGCTGGTCCTGGTGCTTTATTTGATTTCAGTTTATTACATGCTGAATTTAATTCCCCTAGCGTAAATTCTAAAAATACCACAGTTCTATCACAGTCGAAGTTTACTGAGTCATGTACCGGGAAGAGGTGGTTAACTACCTCTTCTGTCATTTGCATGGACATTTGGAGTTTTGGGGGAAAACCTAGCATTTGCTTCATTACAATCTTATAGCCGTCCCCCCAGATGTCACAGTCTAGTTTGTCACACAAACTTTTCCAGCATGTTTTTTTTGCTGCCTTGATGCTATTTCGCAGCCTTTTTTTGCTGCTTTTGTACTCTTCCCTGAGATGTTGCATTTCTTCCGGTTGGTTCCTTCTTGCATTTCTTGTGCATTTCCTTTTTTTCCTCAAACATTCCCTGCGAAGTTCGGCAATTTCTTCTGATCCAATATAAAGGTGGTCTTCTCGGAGCAAATCCTACTCGAGCTTTTGTATGCTCTGCTTTAGTATTTCTGTGGTTTTGGATGACAGCGCTGCTCCGATTCTGTTACACGCCGGCATGGCAGCGGCGACCAGTACAGCTAGATTCAGAAAAAATAGTTTCTTCACTAGCTTGAATAACAGTACAATGCAGTCTCTTAATGCATTCACCAATTGCAAATCTTGTTCAGTTGATATCCTTCGTCGGCCTGATCCTGGATTTCTATTAATCCTGCGATTTATTCGCAACTTGTTTATAATGTTAAATACCTAATTGTCTCATTTCTCATTTACCAACCATCTTCTACTGTATCAATAAGACCAGCTTTAACTAATTCACTTATGTGGGGCATATTGGTTTTTACATACTTGCAATATATTTTGACAAACTACAACGTCTACACAACCAAATTTTAGCAAAAATACGTTATGAGACTTATCGTATTAGCCCAGTCGTCAGGGGTTTTAAGGTAGTACTAAATGTTATATGGCTGAATTTTTCAGGATATGTATTTCTTTTAGTGTAGAATACGAAAAAAAAAAGTTTACAGCTGTAAGGTGCCGGCGATCCCAAAAAAAATCGAAAATATTGGCCGATATTCGGTTCTTGGCCAATAACTCGAAAAATAAAAAAAAACATCAAAAACTCTTGGCGATAGAGGGGGAAATTTCGCATCAAAAACGTACATAAAGTTTTTTTCTACGATCAAAAATGTAGAGTCCAGATTTTTTTGTTTAACTCACGAAACTGGAACGTGGCGATACATAAGTAGGTACGGGGCGCGAAGCGTAATCCGGTATCGAAAACTAAAAATCGAGTCTTTGGTCTCTATGAAAACCGATGTAAACATTAATAAACAGATCAAAATAAGACAGCGAATAATAATAATAATAATAATCATACCTTTAATGTCCAATAGGTAACACCCAATAACTGAACAATTCTTTTGAATTTTTCACAAGAATTGTTGGAAATGACCTCCATCTCCACATATACACATTTCGGCACGTCGAACTAAGGACATACGCACTCCGTTCAATACATTTGGTAAATTAGGATCATTTTTTATGGTTTCTGTGATATTAAAATACGTTGTTGCAATAGTTCTAAAGTGTCAATTGGATCACGGTAAACCAGAGATTTAAAATGCCCCCAAAAATAAAAGTCGATCGGATTTAAGTCGGGCAATCTAGCAGGCCATGGTACTGGTCCGCCACGTCTAATCCATCGTTGAGGAAACTTTCTGCTCAAAAAATTTCGGACAGCCAAACTAAAATGGACTGGCGCGCCATCGTGCAAATACCACATTCTTCTGCGCGTAGCCAAGGGTACATCTTCCAACAAATTTGGCAATGTTTGTTGCAAAAAATATAAGTAGGTATACATCACCATTTATTTTGATCTAGCGGGTAATTCTATAGGTCCAATTATTTCATTACCGCAAATTCCTGCCCACAAATTAACACTGAACCGTCGTTGAAAATGCGCCCTTCTTATTACACGTGGATTTTAGTCTGCCCAGTAGTGCATGTTTCTAAAATTAAACACTTCGTTTCTGGTAAAACACGACTCATTGGAGAAACACAGAACGTTTAAAAAATCCTCATTTGCCGCGTGTTTTCTTAAAATCCACCTACAAAATTGCATTCGCTCTGCAAAGTCTTGAGGTTCTAGTGCTTGGACACGTTGATAGTGATAGGGGGATGTAAGTTCATATCGCGGGTGCTTAAAGTTGGATCCTCTTCTACAAGTTCCAAAATTTGAACCTCTGCGACAATTACTCTTTCTTTACGTTGTGGACCTCGTTCTCCTCCATGTCCATCGAGACGACCTGTTTCTCGAAGACGCTGGTCAATACCAACAAATGTACGTACGAGCACAAGGATGACGTCGATTGGGGAACCTTAAACGATAAAGCTCTTTCGCACCAGCTGCATTTCCACCACTTTCTCCATACACCAAGTCCATATCCGCGAGCTCTGGATAAGTGTAATCTCCCATAATGTCCGAAATCTGCGTTTTAAAACATCACACTAAACTGTGATTTAACATTATCAATAAAGAAAACAAAAAGAAAAACTTGGTCCAAAATCCAAAAAGTAACACAAAAAGCACGAACGAGAAGTAGTGTCTTATGTAACTAAGTACTAACGACTTGAACGATAAGTCAATAAAATAAATCTTAGCATAAGTGGCACAAAGCCAAGGAACGGCTAGGTCGCGCGCCGTATGTGCGTTATTTACCAAGTAAGGACACAAACTGAAATTATTACTTGAGAATATTACAAGGGGGAGTATAGCACTCCCAATAAGATAATTTGGCCGCGAAGAAGCAAAAAACATGGCGGTGTCCTCTGTCGGTCGCTTTTAACCGCTTCGTCGGCATGCTTTTTGATGATCTCTTAGACGCACCATACTTATTTGCAGGAGTATGCCAGCAGTTCTCAAACTATGTTATTAATTATTTTGTCAATTTTTGTTTATTTTTTTTCTCCAAAACTATGAGCTTTAGACCCCATGTTATATAAGGTTTTTTTTGTTTGTCTTTTCGTTCCCTACCACCAGTTTTTTTTTAATGACATGAAACTAATTACACCGGGTGTATTTCGGTGTCAGACGTTTTCATAAATAAAGCATTTTTATCAGTTTCGAAACATTTTTAAACGCATGATAGAGTCAAAAACTTGTGACTTTAGGACTTGCAGAAATGGAGTAAAAATAAATGAAAACGTCTGACATCGAAATATATCATTTTTGAACCCCTTGAGAACTTATAATGAGCTAGTCAGACGTTTTCATCAATTCCAACCCCATTTTAGCAACATTTCAAAATCAAAAAGTTTTTTCAAAATTTCGCAACTTTCAACCCTTATATTTAAAAAACTTCTCATGGAAAATTCCTGACAATTACCCACAGTTTGGTTCGTAATTCCAATTTTTTTTTAATTAAAAAACAAAATTTCCCCAAAAATTACCAGTATCTCTCATCTGACATTTTGGTAAGGTGATGTGGAGTTGATGTACTTTTATAATACCGCAGTTTCGTTCGTAACTACAGTTTTTTTCTTTCGATTTTAAAAGCTTTCATTTAACTTGTGCTTGGTTGCCTGTCTGTCTGTTACAAATCTTGCAATCAACATTTTAAATTTTTATTATATTATGTGACGTAGGTATATCGGCACGAAAATAATCGGACATAACGACTGGCGCAATCTGCAACCCAGGGATGTGGTGTTTCTTTTTCATTGTACTTATCCCACAGTAACAATTTTTACTCGTACTCGTTGACATAAATCACTTGCATTAATTTCCCGCTACTCGAACAAATTATTTTTGGTGGCATTTAATTGCGCTCGATGGGAATGATATTTGTGAGTAATTTTAGGGCTGCGCAATCTGTTTAAACAATTAGAATAATAATGTTAAAATTTCAATAGTGGTGTTTTTCAACCTTTCACTGCTTGCGTAGCGAGAACGGTAAGAGATGACACAAAACTGCACTGGACCTTTTTTTGTAAAGCGTCAAATTTTCTAAAGTCCCCGAGAGCGTATTTTTATGTTATTTTCTTGCTTTTTGTTGGGCATTTTGCCACTTCTATAAAAATTCAATAAAATAGATCTCTTGGTCGAATGGATCAGACAGAGGTTGATTTTGAATACTTCTATTACAAAATGACTCCCACCCAAAGTATATAAAGGTATAAAATGAAAATTAAAAATGAAAAGTAAAAACTGTTAACATTTCGGAAAATGATCTGTCTCCGTTGGAAGTAATTTTAAAAATCGATGGATTACATTTTCCTACAGTCAGTTATAAACACTGAACGAATATCTAAATAAACGAAAAAACTATTATGTAGTTTTCAGATTCTTCTAAAGGTTTTGCCAGGAAACAAATCCTGTCTGTAAATATTAATGTTAGTGATAATATGTGTAGACGTTTATTTCCTCCAAAAACCATAGAACATAGAGAAATTATTAAGCGGTTGCGTGAGAAAGATTGTTTTTATTTAAAGCTGATAAAGGTAATGAGGTGTTATTTCAGATAAAGGGGACTATCGTAAAAGGGTACACAACCTTTCCTAATATTGTTTTTTCGTTATCTGGCGCCTGTGCGTCTGTATTTTACAGACTTTTCATTCATAATTTTTTACATCTTTTATCAATCTCCCAGAATATTTCCATGAAATAAATTTAAAATTGTACTATTCTTAGCCAACAAGAATGAACGTGCTACAAGTATATACATCTACAGCTACTGCAGAAGAATCGGAGATGTTGACATTCCATTCTACGAAGATTTGGGAATCTTGCTGTGTACTATTCCATCAGAGAAATTATCACTTTTGTGGATGATTTCAACGTCAAAGTTGGTTCCATGTTGGAAGATGCTTACTTGCGCATTGTTGATTGATTGATTTGAGTGATTTGCCAGCGTAAGGTGAGCGTTGTGAGCAGCCGCCCAGCCACAATTACAACCTTCACTCGCTGTGGCCTATTCATTTATTCATGTCACGATCGGGCGGCCCCACCCGACCGTCCAACGGACGACCAAACGGCAAGCCGGAACAAACCTTGCATACCGCCGGACCGGCTGCATACGCCGGTTTGGACATGGGACTTGCTTGTTGTTAGCAGAGAGAGCCACACGGCGCACGGGGTAGGAATATAGGATGGGAAGTGTATGCGTTTGCGAGATGCTTTTTTAAGTTTTCATCTATCATCATCTCATTATTTATGCTTCTTCTAAGTTTTCTGTTTCTTCTGTTTCTGGATCTATCAGTGTCCACCACCTCCTGCCCGCTTGCGTCCATAGGTATATGGTTTCATATTTCCCAGAAACCTGCGTTTTAGCTCGCCGCAATGAGCTTTTATATATATTAACCGTTCCACAGGTAAATATCCATTTACGGGGAAGTGCATGAAAGGACTCTGTCTCGCGGTAAAAAGAACTTTTTTCAGCGGGTTATGAGAAAGAGGCTCGAGAGAATATTTTGTACATCCTGTATATTGGTTTGTTTTTGAAGTAATCGGTTTTAGTTTCCGTCTTCAGTTCCGGGAATTTTACCATTTCATTACCCATGTTTAATACCTTTTCAATTTTAATTTTTAATTTTTTCAATTCAAATAAAGAAATAAACTACATTAATAAGCTAAACTACCAGTTAAACAAAACTTATCTGTTTCATGCACAGCTGGCCGTCTGTCCTGCCTTATAAACACATGTTGCTTATTATATCATCCACTTGAAAAGGTGACCCAGGTATAGATTTTACGACCAGGCACTGCACTTTCTCGGGTTGTTTATATACGCTTTTGTGATGCTATGTACAACTAATATAATTTAATAAAGTGTCAGCTATATAGAATTATTCATGCTTTAATTCAACATAATTTCCCACGATTTGTTGCCGTTTTAACCGACTTAATTTCGAGATTTTGTAGGAGCTTCCAAATGCGCATCTGTCACCGAACTCGACCCACTTTGAACCAAGATGATCACTTGCGAGCTGTTGTCGTCAAATTTGGTATCACAGAATAAAATTAAAGGGGCAAAAGGTTAATTCAGTGATGTCTTGACAATGCCTTTACGATGGTTAATACTGTATTCCAACAATATCCACGGCGCCTTTACACTTGACTGTCACCCGGCGGTAAATTTCAAAACTAGATTGACTATATTATATATAGGGTTTCAGTGGTGGAGATCATTAATAAAACTTTGTAAAACTCTACCTGGCGCTGACTGGTTCAGACCATCAGCTACTCGTGTGCACTTTCTTGCCGAAGCTGAAAACCTGCCAAAGGAAAATACAAAAACCTATTATAACTGATGACAACCAGATTATGTTCTTCTACATGACGTTCTGTTAATACAACGTCAAAAAATGTTTTCCAACAGGACAAACCACTTGCCATTCTTCATCATGGAATGGGAGTTTATTAAACAAAATGTTTTCAAATAAATGAAATGGACACGGTGAACCAATATCTTAACCACGTGGCGTGTCGGTCACCAGACCTTTATCCATTTTTTGCTCTGGGAGTACGTGAAGGTAAGGTTTATTTTACAAAAGTTAAAGAAGAGTGTGTTAATTGTCACTATTTATGGAGCATTACAAGAAACTGAAGATACCCGACCTCTAATTCAATAGAAAATAATTTTAAATCTGTCGGTATTCAACCCCTCCACCACCCATAAAATAAAATTGCGATATTCAATTGAAATTTGGTACACATTATAACGAGATCTGGAATTAAATTATACAGGGTGTAATTAGTTTCATGTCATTAAAAAAAAACTGTTAATAGGGACCGACTAGACAAACAGAAAACCTATCCTATATGACCTTTTTCTCTAGGGGCACTTTGAAAAAACTGTCCCGGGTTTACATTTTTAATGTTATGGTAGGAAAGATTTGAGAACCACTGTTTTTCAGGGTCAATGGATGTTATAGTTCCGAATATTAGAAATAATAAAAAACTGTAATACCCGACTTGTGTTCCCGTCGGTAAAAGTGCGGCACTTTGATGGGATTATTTGTATTGAACTTTTTATACCACTAATTATGAAAATGTAAATAATTCCTTTTCTTTCGGCACAACGCAAGCATAGCATGCCGCAGGGGTTTAAATAGGATTTGTTTACATGTGTTTTTTAATTTGGAACAAAGCTATTGTAGCTTTTATTGTCGTTTATAAGAATTTATAAAATTTAAAAGTGGTTTATTAACATTTGTAACATTGTGTTAAAAGCTTAAAAAATTAGTAATTGTTTTATGAAATTGGAAAACGAACAGTTGGACGTCCGAGATGCGATAACAGAAAATAGTTGTGTATTTTAAGTTAGGAAAAAATCTGATTTTTTTAACGAATTGAGCGCATAATTTTTCTCAGTCAGGTATCGAAAACTAAAAATCAAGTCTTTGATCTCTATGAAAATCAATGTAAACAGTAATAAAGAGATAGAAACAAGACAACGAATACTAATAATAAGAATTATACCTTTAATGCCCAATAGGTAACACCCAATAACTGAACAATTCTTTTGAATTTTTTACAAAAATTGTTCGAAATGACCTCCATCTCCACGTATACAGATTTCGGTGCGTCGAACTAATAACATACTTACTCCGTTCAACACATTTGGTAAATTACGATCATTTTTTATGGTTTCTATGCAAATTAAAATACGTCGTTGCAATTGGTCTAAAGCTCTTCCGCACCAGCGGCATTTCCACCACTTTCTGCATGTACCAAGTCCATATCCGCGAGCTCTGGATAAGTGTAATCTCCCATAATGTCCAAAATCTGCGTTTTAAAACACCACACTAAACTGTGAATTAACGTTATCAATAAAGAAAACAAAAAGAAAAACTTGGTCCAAAATCCAAAAAGTGATACAAAAAGCACGAACGAGAAGTAGTGTCTTACGTAACCAAGCACTAACGACTTGAACTTGAACGAAGTCAATGAAATAAATCTTAAGATAAGTGGCACAAAATTCAAAAAGAAAACAGACAAAACCAAGGAACGGGTACGTCGCGTCATGCGTGCGTTCTTTACCAAGTAAGGACAAAACTGAAATTATTACTTGAGAATATTACAAGAGAGAGATAGCACGCCTAATAGAATAATTGGCCGCGAAGAAGCAAAAAACATGACGATGTCCTCTGTCGGTCGCTTTTAACTGCTTTGTCGGCATACTTATTTGCAGGAATGTCAGAGTATCTCGTGCGACAAAACGCGAGGCAATAAAACCTACCCCAATATGCCAGCAGTTCTCAAACTAGGTATTAAGTATTTTGGATATTTTTGTTTATTTTTTTTCTCCAAAACTATGAGCTTTAGACCCCATGTTATATAAGGTTTTTTTTGTTTATCTTGTCGTTCTCTACCACCAGTTTTTTTAATGACATGAAACTAATTACACCCTGTATTTTGAGATGATTTCGTTGAAGGTTTGGGGTTAAATAGGGGTAAATAGGAGAAGATAAGTGAAGCAAGTTAGGAAGAGTACAGAAACTTGGAATTTGGTGTATATACTAGCAGCCAAGGTCTCAGATTTTTTATAACATTTTTCAACACCTACACCACCCCACCCCATCATTAAAGGGGTTGAAATAAAATTGAGATGTTCACTTGAAATTTGGTACACGTATGTGTTATAACGACATCTGGAACTAGATTATATTTTAAGATGATTCCGTTGAAGGGGTGGGGGTAAATAGGGGAAAATAAGTAAAGCAAGCTGATGAGATTACAGAAACTTAAGATTTGGTGTATATACTCGAGACCAAGGCCTCAGATTTTTTTATAATATTTTTCAATCCACTGTACGACGCAGGTAGGCGAATTTTCTGACATCATGTTAACCGTTCTAAAAAATATCGCATTTACGGGACTGGTTGTACCGAATATACTCGTAAGTTAATAATTATTAAATTATGTTATCAACTTATAGTTACTATGTTGCATTTAATTTTGGATCACTCTGTATATGTACGTATTTTTATGCTCGCGTTTTTTGTGAAATAATATTTTAACTGTTGTAAAATGAAGGTGAAATACCTAATATAGAAAATGTACTTACCAGCGTCTCCTTGGATGTTGAAAACGTCAGTATCTTATAGACGTATATCTCATTCTTATAACACTCGAGCACCAGCCAATCAGATAATAGACATCCTATTATATCGTAAAAGTCATACATATTCGAATAAAATATAAATGATTAAATAAATATTTATACTTTGTACTCTTATCTACTCAAATTTTAATATAGTTTATAAGTATGTTGTTTTTTAACAATTACTATTTTATTTATATTTGTACATATTAACATTATCTGCTTACATTGTCAGATACCACTGCCATTACATGACTTGCCGTTTGTGCCTTTGTGTGTTATTTTTGGCCAGTAAAGGTGATTTGGTGATTATGATTATATATCGATAAAAGGTCCTAATATCAGATTTATTATTATTGGTATCAATAGCAATTTCATCAATATTCAAAAACTGCAATTCATGCAGCTACAGGGTTAATTTTATAGGACGGTTTCAATGACAATGTAACCTGTTCAACCTTCTCAGCATTTTGACTTTGAATTGAGAAATCCAGAAAATATTTACTCACGTGCGTTTTGCGAATTATATTGGGTGCAGCAACTTTTTGTGACACTCGCGATGTGTTCCTCATAAAGTTCGATAAAAGCCATATAACAATATTTGGCAACAGATGGAATTGAGTGATAATAATTGAAATTTTAACAAAATATAAATTTTTAAACACTTAGTATTACTGAAAATATTTGTTTATCGTTCTATCTTCGATGATCATGATGACTTGAGAACTGTGCAAGATATATAGATGAGATTACCACGTCAAAGCAATAATTGTGATTTCAGTAATATGTAGTGGTGAAAATTCTGGTGAGAAATTCCCAGCTTATACCAGTGCATTTAATTTTCGTAAAGCCAACTTTCCCCTATTATATCGGCAACTGCTCGAGGTAGACTGGTCTTTTCTAAATGAATATGAAGATGTTCATGTAGATGAACGCATGTGTGCGCGTCTGAGGGACACGACAAAAATTTACAATGGACAGGCGCCAGACGTGCCTTCGCAACGATATCTAACAATCTCCTCAAGGAGGATTCTAGTAACTCTTAAGGCTCCCCAAAGACAGAGCTAGGCAAAGTACTCATTTAAACTATTTCAAGTATTAACTACCAAATAGTTAGTTGGGGTACTTGTTGCATCAAGTATCAAGTACTTCGAGGTAGAACTTGCAATTTTGGGTGCAAGAACTACTTGTACTACTTCAATTAGTCATTTAATTCTAACAAGTACATGTAAATACTTCAAGTATTTTCTTGTATCAAGTATCAAGTACTGTTTAAATAAAAGTAAAACACTTACAAGTACATTTCACTACTTCAAGTACTTTAAATCTTTTATTTTTGTCTAAACCAATCTTTATCTGTTAATGTTTCTGTACATTTACATATATTTTTTTATATTTAGGGTATATTTAAATAATGATACAGTTTTTTGAATATGCTTTATTTATTTACTTAATGAGAAAATTTTGCTCCTAAAAAATACATAATATTTCATTTCAATAACATATTCTAAAATAACTAAGAAAACTTCTTGAATATTATAGTCTAGTAGATAGCCCGATATAATGGGCCTGGGATATAACATGTTTATCATTGCTGTTATGTTTTAGCAAATATTTTTCTGAGTATTTTATCTTATGTGAGTCAGACCTGCCCCCCTGCCCGTTTTGGGGTTAGCCGCCCCAGAAAATATTCAATTGTGGAACAGAGTATAACACTTTGGGGCTTGGTGCTAGTAAGGAGGGAACGTAGTAATAGTATAACTTTCTGACCAGGCGGAAAATTTTCGTTGTCAATGCTCATTGCTGGAAAACCATATACCAACATTTTCTACTTGCCTGTTTTCCAGATTTTTGGTAATAAATTGGACTTTTGGCCAAAAACGGGCCAAAACTGGTGCTTTTCAAAAAAAAAAAATGTTCACATTCTCAAACTTGTAATTTCTGCACCAAAGAATAGTCTGTGAGTGCCAACATTTCTTTCTCAATGTAAAACACATTCAAATGCTTTGTTATGTTAAAAAGGATAATTTCTCGGTTATTACTCGCTAAATGTGTCATTTTGTATCCTTTTTGGCATAATAATCGGTATTTGACGGTATTTGAATGTTTTTGGGGGGGTTACATTGAGAAAAAATGTTGGCACTCACAGAGCCTATTCTTTGGTAAAGAAACTACAAGTTTGAGAAGGTGCCAACATTCTTTTTTGGAAAGCACCAGTTTTGGCCCGTTTTTTGGACAAAAGTCCAATTTTTTACCAAGAATCTGGAAAATAGGCAAGCAGAAAATGTTGGCATATGGTTTTCCAGCAATGAACATTGACAACGAAAATGTTCCGCCTGGTCAGAAAGTGTTATACTATACTATGCTGTCTAATACAAACTAAAGGCAAATGCAATAACAAATATCACTCCTGAAGGTTTCAACTGGATTGTAAATTTACTTGCAGTACCTAAGGTACTTGAAGTAGTAATCAAGTGTTTTAAATATTTGAATTAAATTGTAAAGTACTTCAAGTATTGTCATTTTGTTTAACAAGTACTAAGTAGGTACTATTCTAAAATATCTGCAAGTATCAAGTACCAAGTACTCATTTCTTCGTATATTTGAAGTAAAATACTTCAAGTTAAAAAAGTGATTGAAGTACTTGAAGTAGTGCCCAGCTCTGCCCAAAGACGAAAATAAATAAAATTGCATTTCTGATTAGATATTATAAACTTGCACTTTTTAGAAACACTTCTGTGACTATTAAGGGCGTCGATAGATTCTGTGAGTATTCGGATCGCTACACAAACATGATGGAATCAAAGTTGACCCGTGGTAAGTAGTTATCCGATTCACGCCACAGAATCACACGCATGTCGTCAATCTTAGATCTAGTGGATCAATAAAGAATCGAATTAAAAATATATTTTCATTTATTGAAATAGAATTCAACAAATACAAAAAATTGAAATATTCAATACTTAGCCAATTTGTATATAAGATAATTTAATTGAACTGAGTCTGCGGTAGGTTCTTGGTGAAACATACTAAATAGAATAAGGATTAAAAACACTTGGTATTACTGTTTCACAATTATTATTCAGATTTCTCTGACATATGTTTAGGCCTTTCGACCATTATCAAAGAGTTATAACAACTAGTTGTTAGTTGTTATAACTCTTTGATAATGGTTGAAAGGCCGAAACATATGTCAGCGAAATCTGAATAATAATTGTGAAACAGTAATAACAAGTGAAAAAAACTACATTTTGATATGCTTTTTGTATAATTTGTTGGGATGATTCATAACATTTTCAGCAGAGGGTCGCAAGATGACTCAGTGCTTTGACATGTTTTATTTTTCTTTTTCTTTTTGCATTGACTAAAGTAAAAGCTAACTACATTTTGAAACACGGAAAGGGCATCGGTTCTATTTTTATTTAGTAAATGAAAATAAGGAAATGAATGAGGATATTTAAATATAACATTATCACTTATCAATTTGTAATTTTTTTTAAATAATTCTATGGAATGCATTTTCGTAAATAACTCGTTTATTTTAAGTTTTTGGAAAAACTCTATTTCAGATTTTTTGTCCAAAAAGGTCCATGCCTTATACTGGTTATAGAGATCGGTCGAAGGAATAGTTAATTTTCGATTTCTATTAGGAAACTGTTCGGAATTTGTAGAATTTATCAAAAAAATCAAGTTTTCCAGGATTTGTAGATTCGCTTTTGTTTTCTCAAATTTCTCACAAACATGAACTAATAGACCTAATCGAGCCCTACAATTGCCATTTTTGAAAATCAAAATTGGACCTTCGGTTCGGGAGTTATTAATTTCTTTGAAAAATCATACTCGGCCCTGGAAAACATACTTGCGGTAAACGGATTCGGGCCGCCAGCAATAGGCTTGATTTGTGGCCGGGTACCTTTGATCCCACCAAGTCTCATCGAAATCGATCAATATTCTGGACAGTTATCGTGCTTCCTAGCCCGATTTCGAGAAAACCAGTTTTTTGCAAAAAAAATCAATTTTCATTTGTTTTTCGACATAGCCTCCGGTATACTTATTTGTAGAGCTTTGCCAGCGGCACCATTTCTTTTTTGAAATGTCTCGATCCGACTACCCGTTATCGAGTTATTCAATTTCTCCCGAAAAACTCGAAACGTCTATATCGGGTACTTCCGGTTTCCGAACGGAGCCGAGCTTCCGGCGTTAAGGTTTTCTAAAGACCTCCTATGAACCACCCAAGTTTCATCGCAATCCGAAAACGGATTAGGGGGGCTGGGCGTGACAGACAGACAGACAGACCGACAGACCGACTGACCGACGGACGGAATTTTTTAAATTCGCTCTCGAATCGATAGATACGACTTTCACATCGATCCGACGTTTTTTTCGGGTTTCGACGGTCCACCGGAAAAATGCTAAACGTATACTACATTTTTTTTCAAAATGTAGTAACAAGCGTTTTTAATCCTTATTCTAAAATTTGTCAGAGAGCACCGTCCGTGGCAGGACGTTACGTCCCGAAGGACCGCACCTCATTCAGCGGCGAGAGAACTATAAAAATCGACTAAAAAAAGATTCAGACTCCCAGTCAATTATGATAGTATGTCGAACTTTTTGAAGAATTATTCACTTTCAATTTTGCACTGAAATTTTCAAATTGCTTGTAATCTCTGTCAGGGTGCTTCGACAAGGTTTTTATATGAGCTCAATGATTTTCCAACTTGAAAAAATGTATTAACGGCATTGAACCCAAAGATAACTTTTTTCCGTCGAATCGTATCCGAGAGACCCAAATGACGATACCAGCCTATCTATAGTTCATCTCAGTTTAAAATGCAGTGGTTTTAAAGATAGGGAACGCGTGTCCTTGTCTCTGACTTGTACATTTGCAAGCCAAGTTTACGCAGGGAAAATTAGTAAATCAGAACAGATTTGGTATATTTTATTCTTACTGCAAGAAAATAAGAACATTTATACTGTAGTTTAAATTAAATAAATTCAACGTATTTATAAGATCGCCAAATGCCAAATGAAAGTGAATTTAAATCTTTAATTTTTATTTTGTGTACCAATGGCCTTGAGACCGGCTCGATGGGGATTCCACTTACTTGAGAAACCCGATATGCCTTTGTAAACTGTTCTCCGCTCATAACGTAAACAACTGCATTCTAATCTGAGATATACTTTGGGCCATTTTATGAGGTAGGTACTTTGGATCCGTCGGAATCGATTCATCGACTTTTGAGACTATTTTTAATGGACGTTCTTGTGGTTCGGACTCGAAGTATTCTCCACCACGTTCAGAATAATTACATGTGAATTTTTCAACCCCAAATATTGTATAATGTAAACGTTACTTACTTTACCAATATTGTTTCCATATTAACAAAGATACATTTGTCATAATAAATACTTGCTAATTTACTTACGTCGAAATGCCGCGTCATTTAGATGATTACATATAAAATTGAATAATATGCCGAATAGAAGATGGTTGGTCTATAAGAGAAATTCCAGTGCATATGAATATTAGTAAAAATACGGTTTCGAGAACAAAGAAACGCTGGCAACAAGAAGGAAGTATTAGTAGAAAGGCAGGATCTTCTCGTCCCAGAGTCTCTAGTAATGAAGAGGATGCGGCTCTGGTGGAACATTTAAGATAAAACCCTTTTGATTGCGCAAGGCTTGCTAAAGTTGCTGCAAATTTTCCTAACTCTCGGTCAACAGCGTGCCGAATAATTAAATCGTCAGATTTGCTAAATCAAGTAGGGGCTAAACAACAGCTAATAACTGAATAAAATAAGTAGTCTCGTGTCGTATTTGCATTAAATTATATTTACAGAGATATGGCATTTTGGAAAAAAGTAATATTTACAGATGAAAAGGTATTTCAGTTAACCTATGATGGGCACATTCATGTTTATAGACCTCGAAATACAAGGTTCGAAGAAACATATGTGAGCGGAGCCCGAAGATTTGGACGATTCAGTGTGAATGTATGGGCATGGATTAGTATATATAACGGAATGGGAACTTGTTGGAAAATTGATGGAAGATTTGTTTCAGAAAATTATATACAAATACTGGAAACTATAATTATGTGGTTCAAGTGTGATGGCGAATACCCATCAATTGGTTTTTCACACCTTGAACTTTTGAATAAATTCTGTATCGACACTCTTGGGAACAGGCAGGTTTGCTATTCTCAGATATTTTTACATAATCCAAATACAGAACAAGATCGACTGCCTAAAATTTTTGAATAAACTAGTTTTATGTCCCATTAAATACTCGGATAATGCAAACTTTTTACCTTCCCATTCCACGCTCTAATAGACTTAAATTTTCTCCTCTATTCTCAATGTGTCATTACAACAAACATTGTGACAAATTTGATATTTTCAGCTGCACTGTTAATTCCATAAGACTTTTATATAAGACTTTTATATAAGACTTTTATAGCCATTGACTCTGTGTTTTTCTTTGGATTCTGCTTTTATATAGTTTTATTATTATGCTTATATGTATATTTTTATATTTCTTGTCTTTGAACTATGCTTTTATTTAGTTATAATATTATGTTATTTACTGAAAATGGAACAAAATTAGCGGATAAATGATTAACCTTCTCAAAAAAAGTGATTGGAGAATAACTATATTTACCAATTTATATTCGTTTTTTAAATGCGAAAGGGATCTCACAACTGTTACGTTGGGGGGGGGGTCCATTTTTGCGAATATATTTATTGAATTGGTTGTTCTTAATAGAAACTGTACGTATGAAGATGTTTGCATCTTTGGATAAGATTCTACAAAATGAGAAATAGTACATATTCTACTGACGAGTATTTCGCTAACATCGTCGGAAAACGGTTAAAATTAAAAGTGTAACAAAAAATTGACTTTGACTTTGTTTGCTTATACTTGTGATGAAACATATTCTTTATAGGATTTTGCAAACAGCAGGAAAAAACTATCTATGAGAACTAAAATAAAAACTATTTGTAAAATTATTGATTTACAATCTTTGCATTCTTTCGATAACCTGAATTCTGGTTAGGATTTTATTTACTCAAATCCTAAAATCAATTTGTCTTTCTTATTAGACAATTCTCATTCCAACACTAGTTTCTACACAGTCTCCTACGGCTATGCAAAATAAACCAGTATCCACATAACCCCCTACGGCAATGAAGATTCAGTTAAAATGAGAACAAAGGCCCAGGTGAGTGGCTTTGTGCCTTTCTGATGAGCTCAAAATAAGGGCGAAAAACGTTTAAAAAAAAACAGAGTGATGGATTTCATGAAAATGTAATCCATTTGAATGAAAAATTTTTCAAAAGACGAGGTATGTAAATAAATTCATTTTGGGCCTTTGTTCTCATTTTAACTGATCTTCATAGCCGTAGGGGATTATGTGGATACTGGTTTATTCTGCATAGCCGTAGGGGACTGTGTAGAAACAAGTGTTAGAATGAGAATTGTCCAATAAGAAAGACAAATTGATTTTAGGATTTTAATTGATAGGATAACCAGAATTCAGGTTACCGAAAGAAGGCAAAGGTTGTAAATCAATAATTTTACAAATAGTTTTTATTTTAGTTCTCATAGATAGTTTTTTCTGCTGTTTGCAAAATCCTATAAAGAATATGTTTCATTACGATTACATGAAAATTTCAATAAGTCGGCGGAGTATAATATTTATATCTAATTTGAGGAATAAAGTTGCTATTTATATACATATAAATAGCAACTTTATTTGAACATATAATTACAAGTCACCATAATTATAAGGCTGTGACTTAGTCCAATAATTGTAAAGATTTCCATAACAAAAAATGTTATCAGAGATTTTCCTTCAGTCACTGTTAGTGGAGGGGTTATACATCACAAAATCATAAAAATCAGTTCTGGGGGTGCCGCGCAACCCCCCCCCCCCCAAAACCAACCCTTCGGTGAAAGAAGTCTTATTTTACTGATAACTCGTTAACCTTTGAAAATATTTAAAAAAATGCTCATTATAAACAAGAAGGCTGAACTAATTTCCTAAAAAAAGTCCTGTTGTAATTTTCTTGTATATACCATGATTTTCGAGAAAATCGATATCGAAAAAAATTGCAACATTTGTGTTTTTAATGCGTACGAATGATCCTTTATTTGAAATTTTTTCCGCGCGGTCTATAGAAAATGTTGAGTTGCTGGAAAATCAAACAAGCTGGGAAGACAAATCAAAATGGGTTTTAAAGGGGATATAAAATACTCTCTTGTGTTTCCATATCTATTAGTATATAAAAATTACAATATAATATAGTTACCTGCGCTTTTAACTATTCACAGGCCCATAAAAAATAACTGCCTTTAATATAAGTTATAAATGCATTCTCTTTTAGTAATTCAAGGTAGTACTTCAAAAGGTTAGAAATAAAATTATTCACATTTACAAATTTACCAGCATGTTGAAATTAGCCAAATTTTGGCCATTTTTTATTGTTTCCTAAAAATAAAAAAGATCCAAACATCTTGAAAATTTAGTTCAAATATATTTTTTTAAATATATCATATAACTATTGTTTCTATCCATTTAATAGTTAAGAAATTGCATAAAAAATATCAAAAAAATTGAATATGCAGCCCATTTTGGATTTATTTTGCCTAACTACGAAATGGTCGTAAATTTGTAAATGTGAATATTTTTATTCCTAACTTTTTCTGCGTTGAAGTACTACCTTGAATTTAAAGATATTTATAACTTATATTAAAGTCAGTTATTTTTTATGGGCCTGTGAATAGTTAGATCTACAAAAAATCAAGAGATAACTATATTATATTGTTATTTTTATATACTAATAAATATCAATAGCCATCAAAAATGGCAACACAAGAGAGTATTTTATATCCCCTTTAAAACCCATTTTGATTTTTCTTCCTCGCTTGTTTGGTTTTCAAACAATTCCATTTTTTCTATAGGTTGCGCGCAAAAAATTTCAAATAAACGAAAATTCGCGCGGATTAAAAATCCAAGTTTTGCAATTTTTGTGAATATCGTTTTTCTCGAAAATCATGGCATATACAAGAAAATTACAAGAAGACTTTTTTTAAGCAATTAGTCAAGCTTTCTTTTTTATGTTGAGCATTTTTTTACATCTTCAACGGCTTACGAGTTATCAGTAAAATAAGGCTTTTTTCACCGAAGGGGTGGTTTTTTGGGGGGGTTGCGCGGCATCCACAGAACTGATTTTTGTGGTTTTGTGATGTTTAATCCTCCCACTAACAGTTACTGAAGAAAAATCTCAGATAACATTTTTTGCGAGCTTCTGATGTATATTTTACTTTACCGACTGGACTAACTCATATGTAAAACATTTTTTCATAAATTTATAATTATAGAAAATTATATTCATTTGCCATTGCCTAAACACAATAAAGAAATAAAATATTAAAAAAATATATAATTATACTAAAGAAAAAAAATTATTCAAGAAACTAGAGTATCATAATTTTTAATGAAATAAGTTAACATGGCCAGTTCCAACAAAGGGACATCCGACAAAGAAATATTTATTAATTTTGGCCATAACTTTTTTTCTTACGTATATTTAAAAAAACTACCTCCTAAGTAGAATCATAACAAGACTTTTTTCAACATAGATTTAAGAGTACGAAATAGGAAAATTAGCATAATCTCTAAATTTAAATAGTAAAATTTAAACTATTTTGCAAACCACTGAAATTATTGCTTGAAAATTCATAGTAATAGTCTTGTTATGGTTCTACTTAGGTACTCTTAAAGTTTTTTAAATATACTTTCTAAGAAAAAAAGGTTATGGCTAAAAATAATAAATATTTTCTTATCCGATGTCTCTTTCTTGGAAACGGCCACCTAGTAATTTATATTACCCCCTCTGGCTTTAATATATGTATCTTTATCTGATTACGCGTATCGTTTATTAAAATAAGTGATAAAATTTTGTTTAATAGAAATGTTTTAATATCATGCAAAACATAATACTAGGAATCAATATATCTTTGTAATCGACTTTAATACAAACGACTTTAAAATAAATTCATCTTTGCTTATTACAAATGAAATATGTCTTTCTAATATCAAATGTGTCATTTGATATTAGAAAGTGCCCTAGTGCCCACATTTTTTAAACGCATCTTATATGTAAAGCAAAATGAAATTTTGGAATCATTAGTAACTTCCTTGGCTATTAAAAAATAAAAAGTTTGGGTACCAAACAGCAGGAAAGACTTGGTCTAAGGATTTTCGAAGGCAGCCGCGGACGCTGGTAACAGTTTGATGCCAAATTTTGGAGCGATGAGCAATCATTCAAATCATTATTTCTGATGTATTTTTAAGCAAAAATAAATAAGTGAGGTGTCCCAGGAAAAACCCAGAGGACCACAAGAAACTCCTTGGACTCGAAGCATAAGTTTTTTCAGGCCCAAAGAACGATTTGCCACAGACTTTACGTCATTTGATTAATTTTACTTGTTGGAAGTATGTAATTCTTATCTCTGCGCAAGTATAACTATTAGTTATCTTTCAACGCTCTTGAAGTCCTTTTATGGCTGCTACTAGTAACATGAGATTTGTAAAAAGATATAGCTCAAATACAAATTCGTAATTAAGATTTTTAAGTGAAAATCTTGAGCAAAATTTGTAAATGAGACCAAACCAATGAGAAGAATAGATACAGCCCTTCTATCGCCCCTGAAAAAACAGAGTACTGCTGTTCACAAAAAGGAGAAAATAGTCGATTATTAGCTTTTCTCTCTTGTGGATGCTAGTTTATATCATTTCCTTACAGTGAGGTATCTGGAGTTAGCTCTAGACTTCAAACTGTCGTGAGGGAACCACGTGGGAGTTCAAATGAGGAAAGTCTCCTTGTTTCTATGAATGTGCAAACGCATCTACTCTTCTAAGTGGTGAATAAATCCAAAGACTACTTTCAGGACGTATATTGTTATGCTAAAACATAGCAAACGCGGCACTGATTTAGAGATGCTTCACAGTTAGGGCCCATGTCAAGTTTAAAGGATGTCTAGACATGAAAGGAGTAATCTAAACCACTACGTTGCGCATTGGTTTCAATAGAGGCTATTTTTGGACTCACTCTATTGCACGTTGAAATGGAACTGGCAGCCAGGCCAAGGAAGCTGCAAATAGACTCATCAAATATGGAATGTGAAATACCACGAGCCAAGGGCTAGGGCACACTAAGGCTTTAGCTCTACCAGTTACGGACCAAGTTATCATTCAAGGGATGACCGGTGTCTCTATGCTCACGAGTTATTTGCAAAGATAGATACTGCTGAAACCTGAATTAAAGAATATACCTATAGCATTATTTTACAGGAGTATGATATTAATGCTAGGCCATATGTAGTTTCTCTAAACATCTGTGGTTTTCTTCTTATGTAGTGGAAAGAAAATTGAGGTTCACCAATCATCGGGCCAGATTCCTATCTTCCATATTTTTACATCTTTTGGTATGGAAATTGGTTTGAAGTTTTTAATTTCCGTTAATCAAAATTTTATATTTTTCGGCTAATAACATTCTGCGACCCTCAGGGTTGCAATCAAAACTATCGTTTTGAGGTATTATGTAAGTGTTATTCTTAACGTGCCAGACTTGAAACTGTCTGATTTCGTCCTTATATGCAAATAAGGAAGTGATAGAGGTTTTAGACGAAAATATTACATTTGTAAATATTGTCGTCCTCGATAAATAGAAATATATTTCTAAATATAAATCTTTCGTACACTTTTACATATGTTTGTCAGAACATGAAACCTGAGAAGTACGATTTTGGTGCTAGAGATGTTCAAAAAATAGTTCCCTTTGGTAAGCAAGGGAAGTAAGTCGCGAAGACGTATTTTGAAAACTACAAAATAATATTCTAATCTTGTTATAGAATATTATTTTACAGTTTTACGCAGAATGTCCTCTTTCGTTATAATTTCACTTGTTATACTCTTCGCAAATACAAAACGAAGAGTATATTGCATTCGATCGGCACATTTCTAAAACCTGTAATGTTGCTCGTAGAGAAAAAAACTTCATATAATTGTGTTGGTAATCGAATTTTGAACAACTTCCAGAATGTTCGTTCGTCTGTCTGTCTGTCCGTCCGTCACGTTTCTTATAAGCACGATAACTTTAGAACGAAAAATCCGATTGTATTGAAAGTTGGACAGTAAGTTAGCTAGAGGAATAACCCTAGTGTTTTTGAACCAATCGATCAATAAATAAAAACGTTATTAATTATTTAATACAAACTAACATAATTTTTTATTTACGATAAGAGAGCGGAGAGTATTCTATAGAGTGTGCAACAATAATATAAAAAGTGCAGTAAATTGGCGAAGAGTATAATAGTTAGCTTGTTGTTAGTTACATTGGATACTCTTACAGACAGTTATTTTCATAAAACCGCGAAACACTCGAAAACCGGCCGAATATGTTCTGTTTTGAAAAGTTATAGCTCGCAAAATATTTCGCTCAGAGAATCGTTTTTCTTTCGTAGTAAATTGAGTGTACTTTTAACACACTTTTACGTGTGAGTAATAGCCAGTACGGACAACAGTACGGACCGTTGCTTAAATTAACAACGTTAAATGTACATGTTACCTGTCACATTCTGATCTTACAAGAATTACTAAATCTATATTTTCAAGTACCTACTTAATCTTGTCTTTGTTTTTGAACTTTGCCTAATCTCTGTGACGTTTTATGACTAGTAATTTATTGTGCAAATTAGATATAATAAATGAACTAGGTAGGTACAAAATTTTAAAATATATACCTATATGTTTTAAAGATTCCTTAAATAATCTAAGATAGAGTAGTTATTTTAAACTGAATTGTATGCTTCAATATATAGAAATTAGATTTATAAATGATGGTTTGTTACTCGGCATTGTGCGTTTTTCCATGCAGTATGGCATATCAGCGGCATTATTCAGCAAGTTTGTTGTCAATAGTTTTCGCAACATTCAAGGGTGTTCCGACTACGCCCATTCCAATATAACCAATGAGTTTGATTGTTTAAAACTAACATAACCATTTGTTGCCGACCTAGTCTAATTTCTATTAACATAAATGTACGCACGGTACCGCGTTTTATGAAAGTCATCATTTAACGAGTTTTAAGTTTGATTAGATAAATGAACACAAGTTCAGTATACTCATTTGACGGTTACTTACACCGGTTGCGATGCGACAAATGGCGAATTTTTAGATATTTCTGCATTGTTTAATTCGGAAATTTGCTTCCCGTGATATTATAATACTGTGATATATGTGGCATTCAAATTTTGAAATGGGATACTATTATGATAAGTCTGATTTGGAGTAAGTATCTAGCTATAATTGTATCAAACATCGCGTGTCAATAAATCTTAATTTGCATATATTTTTTTAATAGGGACAGTTTGTTTAATGTTTGATAAAAGTTTTGACTTAACGAGGACTATGATAACATTCTAATCTAACAGTAATACCTCTGCGTTCATTGAAACAACACCCCGAAGAAGCATAAAAAACTCACAGATTACCTATTTGCAGGAAAAAATCCCCTATTGAATTTTTCCGGCTTGCAAAAATTAACAGTTGATTTAAACAATCTGCCACTTGCTTACATTGAGTTGCCTTGTCCAATAGACTCTTGTAGTGAGTTCTGTTATAATATAATAGTTAAACTAAAACGATGTTTTGAGACAAATATTTTGAGCACATCATGGATATATAATTAAAAAGTCTAATAAAATATGTATCGTTTGTTATGTTACCACGAGGGTCTAATTTGTAGTGGTGGGTTAAAGTTCAAGTTAAATAATTCTTACTTACACCCTAACTTTACATTATGTTTAATTTTAGTTAGTTAACTCCAGGTGCGTGAAATATTTTATTAGGTTGGTATGAGAAGTATGAATTTAATTAATATTTGTCGTATCTTGTGCTACAAATCATCTTTTATAGTTCTGTGGTAGTAAAATACAAATCCTAATCACCTGACAACAATATCCTCTATTTTCAAAGCCTCTGCAATTATCTGAACATTTAGAGAAAGAACTTCTTGCGGTTACCAAGTAATTTATCATTTAAATAGCACAGTATAATCTGTAGTTTTCACATCTAAATATTGGCTGCAAAAACGCTGAGATGCCCTCAGATCGGCTGTAATTTGACTCTCAAGATCCCAAAATCGTTTATTCCAGATGCTACAACGTTACTGCAACAGGCTTGAACAACCAAATACAATTACTTACTGTTTGAATTTCTGAATCAGCTGCAAAATGTTTTCCGCATCTATTCCAAACGCTCGGTATCAGCTGTAACAAACAGTTGGTTGCACTATAGGTACTTTTACGATGAAAAAATGCGATTTGGAAGCCTACCACATGGGTAGCTGAGGATTGGTTCTTACTGCTATAGATAACAGCAATAAATAATTCATGACCAGTTTGCTTGTCAATTAGTACTTGAAATGGTAAATAAAATCAATTTATTAATTTTAAGTACTCTTTATTATTACAATACAGATAGCCTGCAATAAGACGAAGTAAAGAATTTGTTTTTTTTTTGTTGCTATTTTCATAGGCAAACATTAAACATAATGAAATCGTAAACAAAACACAGCGACCGTAGAAATAGTGCTGATCTGTCTGACTATCTGTCTGTAGTTTTCATTTAGTAGTTTCAATGAAAATTGTAATAGACACTGTAGGTGAAATAGCTCTTAATATGTAGGTCTATTACCTACATATTAAGAGCTAGTGTATATAGCATAAAGTTGAAGAGAATGTTAGTGAGTATGGCTACCGAAGCCCATTATGTGCGTGCCTAACACGCTGTTGGCCGATTTTTAAAAGGAATTATGTATGTCAAGCAGAAAAACGTTTATTATTCTGATACACATAAAAAAATTTACGATTACTATACGTCCACTCTATGTGAAAGTGGAAATAATTGGGGTGAGGAAGGAAAATGTCACTAAACATATTCAAGTTAAACAACTTGTGGTAGAACGGAAACACATAGCTAGGAACTCCAGACAAAGGGAATGATAGTAATAGCAAACATAGCATATATTTCGTTAAATCATGATTTATGAATCACGATTTGATTGCTACTGATTCATAAACACTATTGAAGTCA
Organism: Stenurella melanura; assembly: GCA_963583905.1. Lineage (NCBI taxonomy): Eukaryota > Metazoa > Arthropoda > Insecta > Coleoptera > Cerambycidae > Stenurella > Stenurella melanura. The sequence goes on along the minus strand of OY757312.1, from coordinate 69,968,603 downwards.
CAAAATAACAATTAGTTTTTTGTTGTTTAAGTGTATTTGTTGGTAAATATCTGGTAATTAATTATACTCAGAAAACTAAACCTTCGCAAAAAATATGCAATGCAGATTTAATTTCTACTTTGTTCATTCTTAGTGTCAGAATATATACAGGTATTATGGCTTCCAGAATACAACCTACACTTATTTAGTTATTTTTAGGATAGCAAATGTCGGGTTTCATCGATTGGGTCTAAACCAAAATCAGCTTGATCACAGATAAAGATCTATGCATGACTATATACGATTGTTGTGACAATCGTAGCCATGGGTTTTGATATTTGGTCAAGCTTCCTTATAGCTCTTAATGGGTAGTTGTGCCTACTTGGCTGTTTTTCCCCATATTGGCCATTTTTATTATTCGTTGTGATAAATAAAAAGGCATCCATCTAGACTTGACTGTAATTTATCAAGTGCATATTTTTATATAAAACTTCGTAATTATGGAAATGAGAATGATTTATTTACTTCTTCTTGCGTAAAATATGTCATGCATAAGGGATAACATATTTTAAGTATATTTTATTTTAAAATAAGTATCTCATTCATATTTGCTTTGAAATTGCCGTTACTAGAATTTAAGCTTTTACTAATGCTTAAATAATGAAAGACTTACGTATATTAACTTTATGATTTTGGATATTATTGTACTCAACAACAACTACTGTTGGGTATTTTTATAAGATACCCCACTTATCATTTATATTATTTAGAAATGCTGATATTAGTGAAATACAATATCATATCTAAGGATTTTTTTTTAGATATCTATGATTATAAAATGACCAATACAATTAATTGTAATTGGGAAATGTTTTAATCATAACCAGTGATTTACTGAACTATAATTATAAAAATATAGCTGTAATATAATCACCATGGCTCTATCATAGTCATCCCAGTTTATTAGTTACTTTGTTCATATATGCCGACTCTTTAACTATGATGACGTTTTTATTACCTAAGCATTATTTCCCATGCTGGTACTGACAATGTTTTTAACAGGTCTTTAACGCTAAATTATCGAAGATCATCGTAGCGAAAGTACTTGTTTATGGTTTTCATTTAGTATCTATAGTAACTTTACTATTCGTTGGCTTACATCTCGTACACATTACACACAAAGAATACAACCGGCCACGTTGAGAAAAAACCCAGAAGTTAAAAGTCTTAAAGTTAATACAATTGGTTTTATGACGGAAGGCAGTCATTTCTAGAAAACACAAAAATAAACATTACACGTAAAAATTTATAAACCACAAGATATTAATTAGGAAATTCCTGTCCTGTTCATAGGATGCGATATTAATATTTTTCTACTCTTCGCAATTACAAAATGAAGAGCATTTTTGCATTTGATCGGTACATTACTAAAACCTGTATTATCGGTTGTAGAGAAAAAACATTCGTATCACTGTGATCGAATTCCGAACAACTTTCAAAATGTCCGTCCGTTTGACTGTATCTCCGTCTGCCCATCCGTCACGTTTCTTGTAAGCACGATAACTTAAGAATGAATAGTCGATTGTATTGAAATTTGGATAGTAAGTTCATGTTAGCTAGAGGAAGAACCCCATTAAAAACAATCGATAAATAACCAAAAAAGTTATTAATTATTTAAAGGACCCTGCACAAAATACACGGTAAAAGTTATACAGCCGTCTGAGCTAAAACCAGCTGATATGTATTCGTTGGACCGTTCCGAACAAGAATTAATATGTGCAGTAGGTCCAAAAGGTCCATAGATTTCAAGTTGCGGACACAATATAGATCAAATAATGATTATTCATGTAATTGCAGGTTTTTAACTTTTCAAGCGCTATGGTAATTCAGAGTTGAGATTTCAGAGGAATTTACCAGAACAAAAGTTGCAGGAATATGAGTAAGCTACCCTGTGATAGCCTTGACTTTGATCTCTAGCAATATTTTCAAAGTCATTTGATCGTAAACTCTTTTCTTTTTTCAATAAAACCGATATTTTGCACGTTGGGCTCATAATCTCACTTTAAGATATAAATATTTCAAGACTAAGTTATATAGAAGGGGAGGATATTTATCAATGAAAGCCAGAAAAGGTGTTGTTACAAAATAGCTTGGAAATTCTGATTTAGTAAGAACCCAGATAAAAGTTCTAGGAAGTCAAATAAACTAACGTACAGTTTTAAGATTATACATTGTGGCATGAAGTATTTCATTTTGTTAAATATAACCCGTTCTTAGCGTTAACCAGAGTCGGAGTAACAATGCCAGATGCAAATGAATGTTTATCCGGAAAGATGTTGAACAGGTATCAAGACGTTAATGTAGTTCAAACTAGACCAAACAACGGCGAGCACGATGGGTTCAATTGACTGCCATTCATTTGCCATTGTTTCCTGTATTAACATTGGAATATTTGTAAGCATTAACTATAGGAATTTGCCATTGTTTCCTGTATTAACATTGGAATATTTGTAAGCATTAACTATAGTAACTTACTAAGTTTATCTTTCTTCGTCATATATCCAAGACTGCTCTTTAAGAGCTGGTCATGAAAATGACGACGAAGAAGATCAACTTATTGAAATCGACCAAAGGAATGGCGAACCCGGATTTATGAGGTTAAGGATTTTAATTAGATTCAGAAACGCTACTCAGTACATACCAAGTAAAATAATAAATAAATAAATAAATAATTTTATTTCCCAGTCAGATTCTGTACAGAATATTGGTATGTCAGATAATTGTATAAATTAGGTAGATAAGACAAAGTAGACAAAAAAGAAAAAGATGCATATACCTACATCGTGTACATATTAGAAAAGATAACTCTAGAAAACAGAGGACAGACAATGTATGAATTTCCTTTAATGAAGAGTACATTCATGATGGAGATGGAGAGGAACCCATTTTTTGTTATTATTGCACTTGTAGATCAGGGACACGAAATCTTGGAACTTGTGCTCACGTAACATCTGTACTTTGGTATCTAGGATATGCTAAAAATCAAGAAAATATATCTTATCCCTCAAAAAATTGATTGAAGGAGCCGTTACTCTGTGGTAGTTAATCATTTTGCACAAATAACTAAATAAAACACACTACTATGTTTTCTACCACTATGTATTTATAAAAATTGCGACTGCAGTTTCGACTTACAAAGCCATTGTCAAGCAGTGAATCAAAAATGACATGTCATTTTTGATTCACTGCTTGACAATGGCTTTGTAAGTCGAAACTGCAGTCGCCATTTTTATAAATACATAGTGGTAGAAAACATAGTAGTGTGTTTTATTTTCTTATCTCTCACTTCAAGTCCTACAATCAGTTCAAAATGTAGCTGTGGAAATAAATCAAATTGAAATAATAGATTCTTTACAAAATAATTAAAAAATATTTGAACCCAATTATACTCTAAAAATGGAGAAAAACACGGGCCACGTCCTCGCCGTTGCAGTGGCGTAGCGGACGGGCCCGCGGTGCGGGGGGGCCCCCAGCTCTTGAGGGCCCCCGAGTCTAGAAATTTATGACGCGAAAATATCATCGAAATTAAAAATTCCATTCATCTTAAACATCAATATTCAATAGTCAATATTACATATAAATATTTTAATATAATAATGGTTGATAAAAAAGTTATTTCGTACATAATTAATTTTAGTGGAGGCCTCGGATTTGTCAGATAAATGCGGTATAGAACAAGAATTTCAAAAAAGAGAAAAATTAGTTTAAAAAGTTTTTTGATGAATTAGCAGAAGATGAACGACTTACAGATTCCGAGACATCTTTTAAAGTATAGGTATTTTATGCAACCTTGTTATTGTCATTCAACAGATTGTTGGCCGATTTTCTGGGATGAGCGAAGTGGTAAAGAGATTTTCCTGTTTAAATCCCAAAACATTATCAAAGTTGAATGACGATCAGCTTTATTTGGAAGCTAGCAATCTTGCTGAAACTTATTCTGAAGATTTATCGGCAGATTTTCCCCGCGAACTTCTGTTACTAAGAATTGTTTTGAGCACACAAATAATAGAAATTGCGGATTCTTCGGTCTTTTATTTTGCTATATTCCCTATAAAAAATCATAAAACTTTACTGTTAAGTGTTCCAAATGTTTTCATTGCCACAAAATTATTCTTAACACTACCAGTTACTGTTGCTACAGCTGAAAGGTCATTTTCAAAATTAAAGCTTATTAAGACGTTTGTACGAAATTCAATGACTCAAGAAAGACTGTCAGCATTATGTGTATTAAGTATTGAGAAAGAGAGAGAGCAAGGAAGTTAGATACTGATCACATCATCGAAGACTTTGCTAAAGAGAATGTAGGCCGAAAAACTTTATAATTTAAGTGAGTTTTCTGTGGGGGCCCCGACCATACATTTTGCGGGGGGGGGGGGGGGGCGAGATTTTCAGCTACGCCACTGCGCCGTTGACTCTGGGTAATGCTAAGAATTGGTTATATTGAGCAAAATTGAATACTTCATGCCACAATGTATAATCTTAAAATCTTGACCCTGAGTAACGTTAGGAACTGGTTATATTCAGCAAAATTAAATACTTCGTGCCACAATATATAATCTTAAAACTGTACGTTAGTTTATTTGACTTCTTACAATTTTTATCTGAGTAGGTTCCTACTAAATCAGAATTTCCAAGCTATTTTGTAACAATAACTCTAAGCCTGACTTTCAGATGACTTTCATCGGTAACTATCCTCCTCTTCTATATAACTTTTTCTTGAAAGATTCATATCTTAAAGTGAGAATATGGGTTTTTTCTGAGTCCAATGTACAAAATATGGGATTTATTGAAAAAAAAAAGAGTTTAAGATCAAATAACTTTGAAGATATTGCTAGAGGTTAAAGTCAAGACTATCACAAGGTAGCTTAGTCATATTCCTACAACTCTTGCTTTGGTCAATTTCTCTGAAATCTCAACACTGAGTTAACATAGCACTTGGAAAGTTAAATACCTGCAAGTATATGAATAATCATTATTTGGCCTTCAAGTGTCCGTAACTTGAAATCTTTGGACTTTTTGGACTTACTGCACACAAGTACTTTTGTTCGGAATGGTCCAATGAATATATATCAGCTGGTTTTAGCTTAAACGAGTGTATAACTTTTACCGTGTATTTTATGCGGAGTCCTTAAAAAATAACATTTTTTTATGTTTTGTAAGTAAACAAACTGTCTAAAACTAATATATTTACAAAAACTGCGAAGAGTATTCTATAGAATGTCCAACAATTATATAAAAAGTGCTGTAAATCGGCGTAGAGTATAATAGTTAGTTTGTTAGTTTCAACTGTTCTAGGATGTAAAACTAAAACGTGTATTTTATCTGCTGCATCACTGCTGTAAGCGTTTACGTCATAATCCGTTGTGTTTTAATTATTTTAAAATTGTTACAACAAATTTAATTACCCAATACAAATAATTTTAGATTTGACCCGAAATTTATAGCTAATTCATACTTCATTCTAGTTATCTTAATCTCGATTTAAGTCAACTTGAATTTAAAATACACTACTTAAGTTGACTCTTATCATGAAATTAACTGGCAATTGAAAAACTAATCAATCTAAGGTTTTTGTGCAACGTTGCCAGTATATAGAGTGGAGCATTAATTCTTTGGACCAAAATATGAGAATACAACTAAACATGCTTTAGTTAATTGTTGCTGTTGTTTCCAAGGCACTCCCTTACTCTTTTCCACACCTTCCGGGAGGTGAAAGTGCGTTTGATAATTGCGCACTAGTATTTCTTTTTCAAAAATGTTACTCAACCACTTAATCACTTCAGCCCCTCCCGGGGGTGAAAGTGATCATCAAAATTGCGCGTCTGGGTAAAACGATCGATGATAGGTGCAGAATTTATTCCAAGGCACCCCCTTATCCTTTCTCCCCACTCCTAGGGGGTGAAAAGGACTTTGACCAATCCACACCGGTATTTCTCTTTGAAAAATATATGTACCTAATGTAGCCGTTATGGTAACGAAGATATAAATCGAAACGTGCATGAATTATTCCGAGACACTCTATTACCCCTATACATTCTTTGGGGGGCGCCAAATCGACAGTGACCAGTGCAAACCTGTATTTCTTCTTCAGAAATATTATGGAGCCACTAAGATTAGAATCGTACCTCAGGCGGGGCAATTACTTTAAAGGATTTTCACCATTTCACACCTCTTCCGAGGGGTGAACAATACTCTCGTGCCTGCGTAACGGTAATTCTTCCGAAATAATATAGCGTTATTAAGATGATTGGCATAATTCGAGAGATGTAATGGCAATTCTTTATGCCACCCTTATACCCTTATTGACCCCTTCCAATGATTGAAAATGGCTTTAACAGCTGATCATCTGTATTTCTTTTGCGAAAATACTATTGAATCAGTCAATTGATGATTATACTCAAAAGTGGATGCAGACATTATTTTGACAGAGAACCCCTTACCCTTCCAAATCCCTTTTTGGGTTATAAATATGACTTTGACAGCTGCGTACCTGTATTTCTTTTACGAACACGTTATTAATTCAATGAAATGAAGAGAATATTCATTAATAGGTACGGGAATTACTCCAAAAGAACCCCTTTAAACCCCTTCTAGGTCGTCACTAACGTTAAAATATAGCAGGACCCTAATGAATCAGTCCTTTTTACCCCCCAGAAAGAGTGGGAAAGGGGATGCCTAGGAATAAGTTCTGCACCTATCGTCGATTGTTTTACCCACTTAAATTATTCAATAACATTTTCGTAAAATAAACGCAGACACGCAATTTCTACCCCCGGAAGGGGTGGAGAATGGTGAGGTGGTGTCTCGGAATAATTCCTTCATCGATTATTGAATGTTGAAAAAGAAATACTAGTGCGCAATTGTCAAATGCACTTTCACCTCCCGGAAGGGATGGAAAAGGGTAAGAGGGTGCCTTGGAATAATCCTGCATCTGTCATTGGTTGTTTTCCCCAATTGAATTACTCCACTTTTATCCGAAATATGCTTATCATCTTAACTATTTAACATTTTCGAAAAAAGTATAGAAATGCATCCGCAAAGGTATTCCTCCGTAAGGGGGTGGAAAAGGGTAGGAAGGTTGAAGGGTGACAAAATATAAATCAAATTCTTTGTGTATGTATGTGTTTCCTCAATGATAATGTTCTCCATTATTCCCTGCGGTGAATAATGATTTCATTATTCATTAATGAATAATGAGCATAGTCAGTTGTTTATGAGAAATCACGTTAGTGACTTTACTATAAATTTAAAATATCAAAATTGTAACAACCAAAAGACAAGTGTTGTCTCTCTAAGTTTTCTAGGAAGCACTGAATCACTTGTATGGTACATGCCGAAGAGGTACTTTAGCGAACACTCAAAAACTGCATTAGTAAGTTTTTTTCAAAGCATCATATGTGAGCAACACGCGGCAATCTCCAACCATCTACTTACGTGCCTACAAACTGTATTATTTTATTAGTAAGCCATGACAATGTGTTAAAGCGTAATTTTGTTATTGATTTGAAACGTCAAAATTTGTGCGTCATATTTATCTCGTTCATTTAAATTTGTCAGTTGTTTAAAATTAAAAAAGTGAAAGTATGGATCCAGTAGTGAAATTGAATAATAATAAAAATAGTGACTTTATTAGGCGGAGTTCAGTCCAAAGACTGCTCTTACACTCTCATGTCCTGTACACTGCCAGACAATATTTATGTCAATCACCCCTGTGAATCTTTATGAAAATAAGGATTCACAGAGGTGATTGACAGAAATATTTTATTTTAATATATTCTGCCCTCTGGAAGCACGCTGTTTTCTATTACGTGCCCCATGTCAGGATATTATTGTTTTGATTGCAACAGGTAGCTGCCGCTAGATGGAGCTTCCCCCATTTCGTCGTTTTACAACGTCGATCTGGCCACTTGGTTAACCCAAGCTCTTATGCTAGTCGTCTCGGTCTCGGGCTCGCCTTGCACTGATGAGCACCAGGAAGTGCGAAACTGCAGTATGCAAGTTAGTCTGAGACGGCTGGCACGACAGTTTCCTTTAATTAGGAATCATTCTTTCGGCTGGTGCTTGTTTCAATCAAAACCAAGCGTTTTGTTGTAGAATGTGATTTCTACACTTAATGCGGCCAGGCCCGCAATTATTTGCAGTTTGGTTTACTATCCTTATGAAAATAAGGATTCACAGAGGTGATTGGCAGAAATATTTTATTTTATGTAAGCACGATAACTTAAGAACGAAAAGTACGATTGAATTGAAATTTGGACAGTAAGTTACTGTTAGCTAGAGGAAGAACCCTATTGTTTTTTTAACAAAATCGATCAATAAAAAAAAACTATTTTTTTTACGTTTTGTAATTAAACAAAAAATGCCTAAAACTAATATCATTTACAAAAAAAAATGTTGTTGTTGTTGCCAGAACTCTTTTATTGAACGACTTAAAAGTAGCAGATTTAAAAAACAGTAATAGATTTTCTTTATGTCATTCTGGTGCATTTTTAAAAACTTAATTGTTTTTATTTCTTGCAAAGAAAACAATTTTCAACATTCTCTTGTTGTAACAAATGCCTTTCGGGACTCGAATTTATTCCAAAGTCTTACTAAGCTTATTGTACTGTTTACAACATTTTCGAGCAAAAAATTACTATTGTAAGACTTTCGTAACAAGAAACAGAAGACCGAGACAACATCGGTCGCAAATTACGCCAGATCAAGCAATCACCGTTTGCTGAAGATTGACGGGATATTTACGATATTACTAGAAGGAGAAAAACATATTTTGATAAAAAATGTGAAAGAACATCAATGTGTGAAAAAAAACTGTCAATATCATATTAAAAACATGAAGATATGTAAAACATTGCAGGTTAAATAAACAACAATTTTAATTAAGTTTTAACTTTAATTGAGAAAGAAATGGAGCGAAAAGGAACTGAAACAGTAATTTCAAATGAGGAACACCTCTTTAATTCACTAATCCATCTTGAGAAGAAAAGAACTCGACTTTGATTGGTATGAAGTCACTTTTAGGCTTTTCGCTGACGAAACTCTTGTTTGTCGAACAGAACGCGATGTTAACCACATGGTGACAACAACACTACTGCTCCAGGACCAGGAATCAGAATCAGAACGGAAGCAGACGCGAGACAGCTAGGTGAGACAACCACTGAGTCTGCGTATCGCTGTCGCACGCTTCAAACAAAATCATATAGTGATGGGTCGCTCACCTATCTTTACAGAGCCAGCTCACTGAGATGAGTCGTTCATAATTTGAACGGCGTACCCGATGTGCGGTACTTCGTGCATGTATATACAAATGTCGCTAGCTCACCGTTTCATATCGTGAATTGTTAGGGGTACGGTGAGTTCGAGCTCGGCACAATTGCCCGGGCTCAGAGTTACTTGTTAGTAGGGTTTTAAGACTCAGGAAGTAAAAAAATGGAAATGGTATCGGGACCATTCCGGGATTTTACAAAAAAATTCAATCCCGGAACCTTAAAATGATAATGTAATACATAACCATGTTTAGTATCTAATTTAGTGATGGCCAGTTTGAAATATTAGCCTATCCAATGCATTCAACATGTAGGCTAGAGAAAAAAAGCAACCATATTTCATCATAAAAGCATTTCGTATAAAATTTGGGCAACGAGCATTTTTTATATCAATTTCGCCATACTACATCTGACAATATTTTAATGATATGCAACTAGTTAAAAACGATTCAATGGAAGGTTTTTTCCTCGAAAGTTCGTTCGAATTATTTAAAGCAATAGCACGTAGCGGGATCATCGATTGTATTTATGTCTGACATTTGGTATTTGGTTTACGGAGTTGATTTCGAAACTCTTTTTCTTCTACGAAAAGCAGGCCCGGATTAACCCCGAGGCAGTGAGGCATTGCCTCGGGGCCCCCACCACCTTGTCCTGAATTTTTTTTTGAGAATTATAAAATGAAAATAATATCTAGATCTCATGCAAAATGTAAAAATCTACCTACGTTATCCTGCGATAACAGAAAATCATAAACATAAAACTGTTTCAAAATTATTAATAAATATAAATGTGTTACGTTATAATAGAAGAATTCGATAATTTGCACCCTACAGGCCTGCCGAGAGGGGCGGCAGGGGTGTTCCCCTATCATCAGGCGAAATGAGAGAGGTATATTTTTGTATGATTAGTGTGATGTAAATAACAATGAGTTCCGAATGACATTGTTTAGAATGAGATAAATATGAAATTGGTCCCCCGGTCTTTAGAATTTCGTACGAGATAAATATTGAGTTTTAAGGAATATAATATCACCCCCCCGCTCTTCAAAATTTCGTTTGAGGAAAATATTCAGTTGTAAGGAGTATCACCCCCCCCCTGCTCTTCAATTGAAGATTGCCGGTAGTTGTATGTTACTACCCCCCGAGCCCCGATTTCCTCTCGACGGCCCTGGCGCCCCAGTTTTAAAAAGCTGGATGTTGGACCCTCGAAGTTTGGAGGAGTTTGGGTGGTGTTGACTAGTCGGAAGCCCAGGTTGCTAATTGGCATCATGTGTTCCGATTTCGTCGGAAAGAAATGTAAACTGTGTAGCTCAAGGATTGTGTTCGGCCAAAGATGCTTATTTTAGTGTCAGAGGTCGGCACGGGCTACAGTAAAGGTACCGAGCTCGTTGTTTGCTTGATACCTCCGGTATCGGGTGATTTGGGTGTTTTTGGTCATTGTCCCCTTGCAGCGTGGCGTGAAGGTCGGGCTGAAACAGAAAAACTGTAAAGTTATACTTACCCGTTATCCATGATCTGGGGCTCAATTCTGGAATCCCGAACGAATTGATCGTGCACGAACCAACTCGTGCAGTCTGGTTCGCATGCGATCGCAGTTTTTATAAAAATCAAATTCTCCAGTGATAGTCGAAAAGCGATACACGAGGCGAACACATTCGTCGACCGTATAACGTACATCGTATATACATTCATATGTAGATATATGTCGACCAATAGCAGACCGTGTAAGTCTGGGAACTTTTCGTTGCGGTCGTGGTGCAACAGTTGAGAAGTGTCAAAGTCAAAAAGTTTAAAATGTGTCATCGTGGTGTTATCGTTTGTTGTTGTTTTGCGGTTTACACAAGGATGATTGCTTGGTTGTAGACGGTTTTGGGATCTCATTTTTGTGTTTTGGAGGAGCTTGGAGTCGATCCCGTGCTAGGTCCTTACTTAGCCGAAACATTCTTACGAATTTTATATCGGACATATCAAAGGCACCGTAGACGCGATTATTATGTTCCCTTCTGACTTCTGCAGCTGGCTCCATTTCTTCCAAGTTATTAATTGCTATTAAAAGATTACATTGATCCAAAGCAGCCATTAGAACACTAACACAATTTCCAACCAAAATAAAGCCGTTTGAATGAAGGTTGACGTTAACTTAAAGGTAATGTTGACATGCGAATACGCTTTTCGCCACCGAAACACCGATCGAGTACTTTCCGTGCACGAATCTGTTCATTCATGTGTTAGTCGACAGTTCGAGAATAGAAAAAGTACGTTCGTGTGCGAATTTCAGCGCCACTCGTGCTCGAATCGGGTTCGTCTAGTTTCGAGAATTGGGCCCCTGGAGCTTCGGCCTCTTGTGCCTCGGAGCGTCGTTGAGGTCGTAGTCAGTCGCCTGTCTGACCAGCGGAATCTCATGCTCTGTTGCACGGGCGTATAGATTCTTTGCTCTGTCTTGGATGACTTCAGTTACCGGGGTATATTCGAGGTCTCTGAAGATATCGGCCTTTCTGACAAACCATGGTGCATCCACGGCGTACCTAAGCGCGACGTTTTACGACTTGTATCCTCTTCAGGTGGGTATCCCCAGGCAACAGAGGCGTACGTCAGAATAGGTGCAATGAGGAACCTGATAAGCGTGAGCTTGTTCCTCGGGTTGAGTTGGCTCTGTCTACCTATCATAGGGTATAGTAGAGTCCTCCTCACCCTCGTTTTCTGTATTATCGCTTCCGTGTTCTGTCTCCACGTCAGGCTTCGATCCATGATAACGCCAAAGGTATCGGTGCCATTGGATGTTCTCGCCGTTCATGCAGACGTGTCCTGTGGACGTTGTTTAAGCAATATTACTTACATGTTTAATTTTATGTATTTATTGCATATCCATAATTAATAATTATTTTTTTGTGGCATGTTGAAGTTTTCTTGCTTTTTGTTGGGTATTCTGCCACTTGCCTGCGCAGAGGTTTCTTGTATTAAATATTTAAATATTTTTAAGGAAGTGGCAAAATACCCGACAAAAGCAAGGAAGCTTATAATTTTGTTATAATATTTATATATGTCTACCCTGCTATTAGTATTCTCTGACTCGGTAATAAATACATACCTTTGAAACATATACTAGATAATTATTCCTCAACGCCTTTAGTTAATATTGGGATGATAATAATAGATTAACTATTATATTCTTCGACCCTGTACTTTCTGCCCGAAATAAAATGTATTGTTACATCATTTTTTACGACTTTGTTAACCATTATTTATGTTAAATAATATTCTAACGTTAAATTTCTCAGGTTCACGTTTATCCTATCAGTAAAAAAGTATGAAACTTAAAAATAGTAGATAATTTACTCACTTAAAACATATTGCTAACAAATTATTTAAATTAAAAAATATTATTTTTTTATGTTTTGTAATTAAACAAAAAATGTGTAAAACTAACATTATTTACAAAAAAAAAACTGCGAAGGAATGTGGAAAATTACATGAAAAGTGCAGTAAATCGGCGAAGAGTATAGGTTAAGTTGTTTTCTCTGTACTGCTGCTTCCTAACTTGAATTTTTATTATAAGGTATTGAATATGAATACTTATGTTAATATTCTTGCTTAATTTTCAGATTAATTATGGATGGAGAAGAAGACTGCTACGCCAACAGTTACTGTTCTAAGAGCAGCCAGAAACAACAAAATGGAGGAGTCGGAAGTGATTTCGGGGACATGAGTTTTATGATGATAGATTATATTAAAGAAGCCATGAAGGTGAGATCTTTCAGTGTTTTAATACTTTTCAAAATTGGTGATTTGCGCCATTTTTAACCGACTTCAATTCGACCCCTATGTATGTTATTTTTTGAACATTTGTTCAATAGTTACTCCGAAATGGCTACGCTTTCTGTAAACTGTAGAGCATTAATAGACCGAGCTCCCTTGACAAAAAAGGTACCCCATTGAACAACTCAAATTTAAAAGGTGAAAATGGTTGCAAAGCATGTAAATATCATGTTACGCCCGCCAGACCATTAAAAAGTTGTTAATTGTAATTTTTTTATGAGTTTTTGAATTTACCTAAAAAAAAAAAATAATGATTTTACATTTCAAAACGCCTGCTTGAAATTTTCTCAATTTGTGGTAAATAATGGATTATTTCTTAAAAAATTGGTCTGTCTGACAATTTTTGTTAACTGATTTAATTACTTATAAAGCATTTTTTTTATGACAGTACACTTTTTAACACCTTGATTTTTGTTTTAAAATGAAGTTTAAGATTTCTCCTATCTATTTACAACTGGTCTGTCTGATAATTTTTGTTAATTAATGTGACAGATTTAATTTTTGATAAAGCATTTTTTTATGAAAGTACGCTTCATAACACCTCCTTGATTTTTGTTTTAAAATGAAGCTTAAGGTCTCTACTCTATTACGACTAGTCTGTCTGACTTAATATTTAATAAATATGTTTTTTTTATGAAAGTACACTTCATAACACATCCTTGATTTTTATTTTAAAATTAAGTTTAAGACCTCTCCTACCTATTATTACAACTTGTCTGCCTGGAAAATTTTATTAAAAATTAAAAAAAGGTTACCGCGGCGTTTAGAAATTAAGTCTGACGTAGTAAAAAACATTTTTTCGATAAAAAACGGATTTGAATATATGAAAGGAATCTACAATATTAATTTAGAATTGAAAACATATTTTTAATTAGCAACGATCACAATACATTTTTTAATTAAAATATGTGGTGGCGGCAATTTAAAAATTAAGCCTGCCATAGTGAATAACTGTTTTTCGCTGACAGACAACTTTTTAAGCATAGAGGAGGTCTTAAACTTCAGTTTTTTTTTTTAAGAAGGTGTTATGAGGTGCCAGTGATAAATCCTGATGCGTTGATGCTGCACATTAAAAATTAAGTCTGTCACATTAATTAACATTTAATTAACAATTCTCAGACAGACCAGTTGTAATAGATAGGAGAGATCTTAGACCTCTCGTTCTATCTTCTAACGGCAAAGTTATGTAATCTTAGGCGGGAGTTGCATAGATGGTATCCTTCCGAAGGGGTGTAAAGCAGCGACTGTCTTGTTTATTAAATGCTAGATCATGATACTATTAACTTTGCAGTATCATGATGTTGGGCAGGTAGAAAATTTCTACTATTCTATAAAGGAAAGACTCGGCAAAATTTTAAAGGGGAACTCGTTCCCTGGCATCGGTAATTGGTCTCAGTAGCGAAAATAGGTCGACGTTAAATAAACAAATTTCAAAAAGCTCTGTCTATGAACTTTAAATAAACAATATTTCATTCGTCACTATCCGAGTTTTCAGAACTTGAATCGGTATTTACATTAATAATAATTGGATTGATAGATGGTAATATAGAATATTCATTTTCCTTTTTTATCGCATGAGATGCACACTTCCTCCATATATCGCTTTTGCCTATTTCGTCTACTATTATCTTTATATTCTTTAAGACAGGCTCACTTAATTGTGGGATTGATTATATTGACGTAGTCTTGTTTTTCCATCATTTCAATTGGGTTGAAAACGCAATAACATGGAAGCAGACATAAAATAGTATGATCGTGTGCTTCAAAAATTTTTCAACGGCTTATTCCTTTTTAAAATTTTGCTTTCCAATCAGTTCTAATAAAGTCGTTTTTGTGTTTTTTTCTGATATTTCCAAGCCTTTACTCTTCATAAATTCAATGATATCGCATTTTCTTGTGTTGGTGTTCGGAATTTTTGTGTGTTGCCGCGAATGGTATGACGCATTGTCCACAACAATTACAGAATCAGGTGGGATATTTGATAACAGCTGTTCCTTTGCCCACTTCTCAAATAATTCGGCTGTAATATCCTCGTGGTAGTCGGCAGAGGATTTCTTGATATTATTAGCAGACAACAACAACGCATTTGGAATAAAACCGTTTTTGCTTCCAGCATGTAGAATTATAATTCTTTTTCCCCTAGAACATGGAGCACTTAAATTACACTTTTTGGTGTTATCTACAAAAACCGTATTGAACTACATCATGGGTGTCAAATCATATTTCGTCAAGATAAATTCTGTCTCTATTTGTATCTCGGTATTCTTTTATTTTACGCAGGTACTCGTGTCGATGATCAACGATGCCTGCTGATTCCATAACTACCATTCGTTTGTCCAATTTTTTGTACTTAAAACCGCAATCGAGCAAATCGTTTCGTAAAGTATCTAATGATTTATAGTTATAATCTGGATAGTCTAATGTAGGCACCTTCTGTTCATTGCAAAAGCCATACACAAATCGACGAATGACATCTTTGGACGCGTTATCAAATTTTTTAAGTTTTTGTCCAACTCTTTTCCGTTTAATAGAATGATTTAATACAATAATTAACTACATCCCCGGCTCTAATAACCTTATAAATTGTAGTACGGCTAAATTTGATTAAGTCACGCATCCTCTTCACAATTTGATTATATGAAGAATCGATATTTTCGCCTTTAAATATTCAAAATAACCCTTTGAGTTTGAACGTGTAAGTCTTTATTTTCAAATTCCGTTTGTATAGGGTCTATATTAAAATCGTCCGTTTCGTTGTCACTACTATCGAAACACCTCCAAAATTCCAGTTTAAACAATTAATTGCAAAAAATCCCTCAAACACAGTAATGAAACTAATAATTTGTTCAAATATTCACTAGAATTAAGTAATTTATAACACTGCCTGGCTGTACTTCACTTCCTCGTACAGATCATACGATACAAATAGTTCATACGTATTTTTTGTTTTATATATTATGGCATGGCATGCAAAAACTCTGAACAAGGTTGGTGTTGACAAATCAAATTCGCTAATCTAATCCCACCTATATTTCTATGTGACAGGCGGATCAAGTCCACGTGGACTGTAGACGAGGAGTGGTGAATATAGCAATAGTCCTTTAGTTGATAAAATATTTCAGAATTGTAACAATTCCACATAAACCCCGTTGAAAACTGCAACAACTTTTAGAAAATCCAAAGGACAAAATTGAACTAAACGAAAAGTCCGAAATTTGAGGTATGTAGGACAAACAGAATGTCCCATTATGATTAGATTTAAGGGCATTTGACCCACCTCAGATATGAAAGAACTGAATGATTTAATGTTGTCAAGCATACTTTTCATAACAATTATAGAATAGATTCACTAAATGAAGGTCAATTAGAAATGTAGCAAATAAGAGACACCTGGATCTATTTCAAATAGTTTGCCTTATTGGCTAGTAGGCTATACTGTTCAGGTAGAGATAGCCTGATTGGTGTAAGACAGATCAAGTTTAATATTGATCCTAAGAAAATTTTACATTTTAGACGGGCCGTGAAAAAGTGCACGTTACAAGAGATAAAAAATTTATAGAATATACGAACCTATACGCCTGAATTTTTCCAGTTTTTTAAATTTCATAGTTACGACAATTTCCTGTTTCCGATAAGGGTCTTTTTTCGTGTTTTTCCGGAGAAATTTAGACAGACTGCACTTTAGGAAAAAATCATTAATTTTAATAATACATTCATCAGCATTTTTCTGGATTTTTTCTCCTCACTTGTTATTCCCCCTCCCCTTTTTTGGAAAAATTCGAACCGCTATATCTCGGAAAATACTCATTTTTTTTCTAAAATTAGAGTAAGAAGTTGTTATTTTTCGGCAAATTATTTAAAAATACATTTTGTTTTTTTAATATATCTTAATTTTGCTATTTAACAAATTAGCAACAAAATCATTGTTTATAACAATTGCGGGGCAATAGCAGCAATTTTTTTTTAGTTGATCTAGACATCAAAACGGACAGAATCCCCAAAATTTCGTGAAAATCCATTCAGTCGGTAAACTGTTTAGTCAAAAATGCCAATTTGCCTACACTATTAGCAGCATCTGAATCTAGAAAGAATTGGTATGAAAATTTTTTTTAAATGTTAAAAAATTGATCAGTAAATGCGGTGGAAACATAAATTAATCAATCTTCAGTAACGCAAACATTTTCGGAAAAAATGTTTCACGCTTTCTTGCAATTGCGGACAGTCTGGCGTCAGGCCCAACGCGAGGGGGGAGTCGGGGGTGTTTTCCCCTGAGCCCGGAGTTTTTGAGGGGGCCCGAATTTCACCCCATTTTCTGGAATCCGGGAAAAGTTGGAGGTACGTAAGCAAATTTTGATTGCAAACCATCAATCGTGGAAACATCTTATGAAGGCGGGCCCGGGCCCTACATCTCAAAGGTATTTTAAACGGAGAACTGGAAAGAACCCAGTTCGGTTCTTCTTAAGTTAAAGGGGACCTTAAATTTGTTAATTCGAAAGCATGGGGGGGGGGGCGTATATTCCTACCCCGGGCCCCGATTTTGTTTCGACGGCCCTGTCTGGCACCCTCCACATTTAGATCCACACGGTCATTTCAAATGATGTATATATTTATTCAAAAGTATGCATCATCGAGTGCATCCCATACGATCGAATTTGTGACTCCTGATTCCTGACTAATCAATCATTAACTATATCGACTGACTAAACGCTGATTGAACAATTTAATTATTCTGCTGCCTTGTTATTAATGTTATTATACTCTTTTAAGATTTGTCCTTGGTCTATCATTTCTTGGCGTGGTCCAAAAAATTCCAGTTGTATTTGTTTCTTAGCAATTTTAGAAAAACTAGAAAAGTTATATGTATGTATGTATGTACCATTCAATTTGTAAACTAATAGCTCTTGTTAAAAATGAATACGTCTACCCATTTCTAAAGATACCCAAGTAATTTATTTATATTAATCTTCATTTTTAATAGACGTAATTAGTCAGTCATTTTGACCTTTTGTGAGAGCACGTTTTCTATCGCTGTAATTAATTAACTATGAATATAAAATAAACCATTGTTCATCAAGTCAGAATAATTTATTTGTTTTAAAAAAAATGATGTACGTAGTCTAATATTAATAATATAATAATACCTACGTATCCTCGGCCGAGACCGCGACCGACGACCAGTGGATAAGAAGGTATCTTCAAAGTGGTTCAATGACTCGGGCTTGAAGGGATAAACGGAAAATTTAATAATAGCAGCGCAGGACCAAACGCTAATAGGTAGAGAGCGGGTTGCACAAATATTCTATGAATAAGATATATGAAAAACTGTGTGAGTGAGGAAATACTACCACAGACTTAGAGGGAGCCGTCCTCCATTTAAGCTAATTTTGCCCGCTTCATGGAATTCTAGCGTCACTTCCGGTCACAATTTTTAATGTTTCCTTAAGGGCTAGTTGTGTAAAAGGGGATCGGCCAGAGTTCAGTTCAACTTGATTTAAAATCCAAGGATGCCACTATTGTAACAATTTAACCCTAGATTTTAAACCAAGTTCAGCTGAATTTTCGTTAATCTACTTTTATACAACTGGCCCTAAGTCATAGAACACATGAATGAAACTTACGTCAAAACATAGGTTTTGAGGTATGCAATGAGATTATAACGGGGTACCAGGATGAATTTACCAGCAACCCTGAAGCACCCTCGATTAAAGGTTGTTTTTTTTTTTTGTTTTCATGTCATCGGATATATCGATTTTTTAAAAATTTAAAGTACATGCCTTCTACTTATTACAAAAATGATGGTGCTTCTTCTTAATTGCCCGCATCCTCCTCCCTGCTTCGATGGGATAAGTAAAATCCCTCCACAGAGAGGAGTAAATACTATTACTCGCATTCAGCTAATTCAAGTGCTAAGCATTAAGTACTGTAATATAAGAAATTATAGCCAACGATGGTCATCCATTTAAAAACTGCTGTCCTAATTTGTGGCATCCTTTCGTTATGATTATGTCAAAGTTTAACAAATTACGTCCCATACTGACATCATCTGCAATATTGTGTATATATGTTTTTATTTCTTGAAATAAAGTAATAATAAACGGAATAAAAGACCATTAACGTTTTTATTAACAAAAAGACATTTATTGAAATTGTCTCCCACCATATTCAATATTAGGACAGTTTAAGCTTCTCTTCATGCTACTGACAGCATTCTTCAATAGTTCTTTGTTCTAGTGCTTGTAAATTAGACACAGAAATTGTTAAAACTCATCTTGTATAATTATGTAAACTTATGCCGGTTATGTAAACTTATGCCGGTTATCAAGAAACTCGTGAAGAAAAGCCATATTTTCTCTTACCATTGCTCCGTCTTGAAACGAGAAACAAGAAAATAACCGTGCTGAAGTTCATAATCGTGTAATTATTCAATAAGTACAAACAAAATATTGTTTCTGTACCTCATCTACAATCCCTACATAAGTAAATACGAAAATTTAAATTGAGAAAAAGATAATTTTTGATATCCTGGTACATTGATTTAGTCAAATCAATCTATACACAAAAACCGGCCCGATAAATGCAAATTGATAGAAATTTTCAAATCCTGAGTATGTTAGTAGATGGGCTCTCTAAAACAGAGTCCATGTTTTTCTAACAAAGATGGCCACCGCTAACGCCGCCGTATTGGTTATTATGTGCAAGAAGTCGATTTTTCCTACATATCTTGTTTCCGGTGAATCCTGCTACGAAAATAGTTATTGTCAATTTTATACAATATAAAATTCTCTACAACTTTGTCTAATGCATGTTGAGTACAGCCCGCCATATCGGTTTTTATGTGCAAAAAAATTGTAACTCAATTTTCACCCACTTGCAGACGTCGTATTAACTTGAAATTTTACATATGTATACAATAGTCCACGTGACAGTACAAGTCGACATTTTATAATAATAATACAATATGGTGGACAGATTATTGTCATTGAATATGCGATTCCAATAAGAAATTGATACCTGGGGATTTTTTAAAAGTCGTCTCAGTTTCCATTTTTACATGGTTTCGTTGATTGGTCTAATTTTTTACTTTAAGTGTTTAAAATTTTTTCGGAAATTTTGGAGTCACCCTGTATATGCTGTTATTATAAAATTGGTTATGGAACGTGGCTTATATTCAACAATTTTTTGTTTTTTAATTTTCGCTTATAAACTTTATTAAATAGAAAAAATTATAATTGAAATATGCATAGTGTGTCACCCTTTACATAATAAAATGCACGAAAAGTCGATTAGTTGTTAATTTTAAAACCCTCTATGCATTATGTACAAAAACATTAATAGATAATCACTAAAATAATTTTTGCCAATTTTTCATAGCATTGGCTCTTCTGTGGCGTCGTCCAAGAAACTCTGTCGCACGCCAAATCTGACCGAGCCAGCGGCGCGGAGTAACAAAAGTAATTTATGTTCAATACGTATAAAATGTACCCAAAGGTGTACTTGGCCTGGTAAGATGTTTTGAGTCGAATGCCTTCGGTCTGGTGGTAAACGTAAAAAAAATACACGTCGCAGTAAACGTATTAAAAGAAATCTAGTATAGTTGAATGTTCAACAAAAAAATCGCTAACCAAATTTAGTTATTTTTGACATTCCCGAAAAGGGAAGACTGGAGACAACTCGAGGACATACTAAGGCCTGCAGATATTGTCTGGTTCACAGACGGATCGAGGCTAGAGGAAAGTACCGGAGCTGGTATATTTGGGGAGAGGCCCAGGGCTGAGCTTTCCTATGCCCTGGGCAAATTCGCCACGGTATTCCAGACCGAGATCTTCGCTATTTTGGTCTGCGCGCGCAAGCAATTTCTGCGTCTAAGCAGAAAGCAAATTAGAGCCGTAACAGGCCTCCTGACCGGACATGGCTCTTTTAGAAAACACCTACACACAATGGGGGTGGTTGACCACCCCGATTGCAGGTTCTGTGAGGACGAGGAGGAGACTTCCATCCACGTTCTCACTTCTTGCCCAGGACTGATGAACCTGAGGTACAAGCACTTCGGCACTGGCTTTCCAGTGCTGGAGGAAATAAGGAGTTCTCCCGTGGGAAGGATTTCAGCCTTTGGGCTGGAATCCGGTCTGTGCGGGGGAGCTCCTTAATTTGTTAGCGGTAGCACAATGGGCCACAAGGCCTGAGTGCGGCGACCTCCAGGCGCCCCGCTAAAAGAAGAAGAAGAAGAAGAAGACATTGAGAAAAATCACAGCTAGGTAAACATACTAGAATGAGATTAGAATGGAAAAAAAATAGTTTTTGCTATAATTTCGCTATTGTTCCTATTGTATCAAAGACCAGTGTTAAGAAATAAATAAATTAGATATAATACGATTATTATTTTGTTTAAATTTGATGATTTCTAAAGAAATTATTACATCTTTCTTTTTCTGAGAGCGCGCGCCTCCGATCAAAGAGATAAGTTCTTTGATCGAAGGTGCGATTCAACGGCTGAATATAAAAGCCATACATCCCCTATTACACAGTGATGAACTCACAATATTATTTAATTATATACTCGGAACATCGTGGCACCTACAAAGAAATGCTTTTTTCATCAAATTTCCTCATCTCTCATTTTCTCCTATACATTAAATTGATAATTTTTATATTTACTCAGATATGTATAATTAAAAAATGGCGTCGGGTGCATAAATTACCCCATTATTTTGTGAATTTTAGGACCAAGCAGCTATCCTATACTGGCAAACTTTTTTGTTTCATTACATATACCCTTCATACTAGTTGAAAATAAAACAAATATTTTGGGTAGCTACTTAATTCAGGTTTTGATGAATTTTATTCTTTGGAAAGAAGTGTACCATTTGCCATTTTGAATTTTTAACTTTTGACATTAGAATTGGATGGTAGAATAGTATATTATTCAACGAGCATATAATGATGGCTATTATTCACGAGGTAAATCACCAGAGTGAATAATAGTCATCATATGCGAGTAGAATATTATACTTTGTCCACGACTATTAAATATATAACATATATTTAATTCATCCTCATTTCATTTTTCCAATTTAAGAAAGTTTCATATTTTATCATATATAATTTTTTCGCTTTTTCGAGCAACGAATTTAATGAGACGATTTCTGCAGCTTTCCTTATCTCTGGCGGTGTCAAAAAAAATCTCGTTTTCACTGTGAGTATCCATTTATTTAATTATATTACTATTTTTGAGTAATACGTAAAATTATTGTAAGTAACGTTGACTTTCAAATCGCGCAAATATTGACGTTTCAAATCATTACCATAATTATTATGCTTTGACACATTGTCATGGTTTCAAAAACACTGTTGGATATTGCCGCGTGTTGCTAGTAGATGATGCTTTGAAGAAAACTTACCAATGTAATTTTTGAGTTTTCATTAAAGTACCTCTTCGGCATGTACCATTTGAGTGCTTCCTGGAAAACTTAGAGAGACAAAAGTTGACTTGATTGCTGCAATTTTAACATTTTAAATTTTTAGTAAAAAGTCACTATTGTCATTGTTGGAGACAACACTCCAACAAAGTTATGTATGTGGCATAAAAAATGTTTATCTACGCGCACCCTGGGCTAAGTAGGTCATAAGGGGTGCGGGTGGAAACAGACGCCACCATAAGCCAGTATAAGTTAAGCAGGCGCCATAAGTGGTTGTTTGCCACACAGGCAATCTATTGTAAATTATTATTAGTTCATCTGTGTATCGTGTATATAATAAAAGCATGTTAAAGCAGATGTAAGTTTTAATATCATAATATACATCCAAGATGAAGCAGAATTACAGTCCACAAAATAAATAAGAATCGAAGAGTTCTTATGTACTTAACATAAATTGGTCCTTCGAGCCGGATAATGCCAGTGCAGCCCTAAATATAAGTAGTGCTTCGATAATAATATTTGGATAAGAAAATATGGTATTTAATTGAAGGTAACCTGATGTAATATGTGTTTAAAAAATGTTGTGTTTCCTGAAGCTACAATAGACTCAATAGTAAAAAGCAGTGCTATAAAAAATATTGTGTATTGTGCGTGAAATGCGAAATGAAGGGAGAAAACATCCAGTAAGTAGGTACCTAAAGACCACTTCAAGAGCATCAACATATGACGCCACTTCCAGCAACCCCCGCTATGACGGTAAGGCAAGCTATCCTTCTTCCTCTTATGCAAAATATATGCCAAGAGAACTGCGGTTCGCTAGTGCAGTTGACACTAAGTGTACAAAAACTAAGATAATGGTAGAAAATAGTTCATATAAACAAATTTTACACCGATGTGAGTGTGTATATGTACAGAAAACTATGATAACATAATTTATATAATTACTTATTTAAGCATTTATTTATTACGTTTTATTTGATATTTACATAGGTATTTTAAAAATTCTATTCTATTTTGAAATGTTGTGTTTATGTTTTCTTTCACAATAATGACTTTTTGTACACAATTACTTTGTCTAGCTAAATCAAGAAATGTTTAGTATTTAAATAGGTTATGAAATGTTTTCTATTATTTAATATTAAGCTGAAATATATCTCATTTAAATATCCAAATATTGTAAGTTTGGATAAAATTGAGAATCAAGTTTTGCATTAGGTTTTAAAAAGACAGCTTTCAAAATGTCTAACCTTAAGAAATTAAAGGAAAAAAGAAAACAATGCAAGGGTAGCATTACTAGAATAGAAACATTTGTCATGGACAAAATTAATGAGACTGGCCCAGTCGATCAACAAGTAATTGATCAATTAATAATAAGACAAAGTAGCTTAACAAAGAACTTTGAAGAGTATAATAAATAAAGTAATAAATAAAAACACAACTCCTCCTAGTAATAGTGCAAGTTCTGAGGGGAAAGTTGAGAAAGGTCTTGGATCCACAACAAAATTGCCAGATGTAGATCTGCCATATTTTGATGGAAAGAACTTAAATGATTATAAACCTTTTTGTGAAATGTTTGCAGCAGTAGTTGAAGCTGATAAAAATTTATCAAATATCCAAAAATTATTTTATCTAAGAAAGTACTTAAAGGGAGAGGCCCTTGAATTAATTATTAACTTACCTTTTATTAACGATTCATATCCTGAAGCTCTAAAGTTGTTAAATAAGAGATTCTACAACGAAACAATGCTCATTAATTCCCACATTTATTCTTTATTAGACGTTCCGAATTTACAAAAAGGAACTGCAGCTGGTATACGAGATTTTGTATCCAAAATTAGACAACAGGTAAGTGCTTTAAAAAACTTAAAGCAAGATGTTGATAAGTGGGACATGATATTAATTTGCATTTTGTCTAAAAAACTAGATTCCTACACTAATCGTTCTTATCAATTAGACAGAGATTCCTCATGTTTACCTACTTTAAATGATTTTTTGCATTATTTAGAAAGTAGAGCTACTGCTTTGGAGGCAGTAACATTGCCTGATCATAATAAACAAGAACGAGTATGCCATATTGCCACAAAAAGTAACAAATCAAAAGAGCATAAGTGCCAATATTGCAATATTCCAGGGCACAAAATATATAATTGTTCTAAGTTTAAGGCAGCAGCAGTAAACGATAGAATAGCTTTTATCGAAACTAACAGACATTGCAAAGTTTGTTTAAATAATCATGCAGGGAAATGTAAATTTTCTTATAAGTGTTCAGTGTGTAAAAGTGATCACAATAGTCTTTTGCACAAAAATAATCAAGAAACAAGTAATGTTGTGTCTACTCATCATTGTTTATCAAAAACCACTTCCACTAATGTGCTATTGCCTACAGTAAGGGTTAAGGTGAAGGCGCAAGATGGTAGAGAATATTTTGTAAGAGGACTTCTAGATAGTGGTTCTCAAACTTCATTTATTTCTTCGGAGTTGGCGAGAAAATTGAAATGTAAAACTTTTACCAATAATCTAAATATTATAGGTATTGCAAAAAATATTACGAATATTCAAAAGTCAACAAATCTGCATGTTCATTCGTGTATATACAATTACGCAATAAACGTAGAATGTGCGATCGTGGACAACATTACCATAAATTTACCTCAATATCAGTTTGATACGTCAAATATTAGTATACCTAATAATATTACATTATCTGATAATGAATATAATATCCCAAATAATATTTCGCTTCTATTAGGGGCAAATATTTTCTTTCAAATATTAGTAACGGGAACTATAAAATTGGGGATAAATAATTTAGTTTTACAAAATACCCTATTCGGATTCGTAGTTAGTGGAGAAATACCTGAAATGTCACAAGAATTGTGCCATACCTCAGTAGTTTCATTGCACGCCACTGCCTCAAGCGAAAATTTAGAACAATTGATATCAAATTTTTGGGAAACTGAAAAAGTTCCAGAAACATATCAAGAAGTTGAAAGTGAAGAGGAGGCCTGTGAGTCAAGTTTTCAAAATTCAATTGAAAAAATTGAGAACAGATTTCAGGTAAAATTGCCGTTAAAAAAGTCTTTGTATGATTTGCAACTGGGAGACTCGTTCTCTATAGCATACAAAAGATTTTTGAATTTGGAAAAAAGATTTCAGCGTGATCCCTCATTGTTTGGTCAATATAATAATTTCATAAAGGAATATCTAGCCTTAAATCATGCAAGGCAAGTTGATTTAAATATTTATCATGAACAAAGGCAAGAAGCATATTTTCTTGCACATCACCCTGTTATTAGAGAGGACAACAAAAGTACAAAGTTAAGAGTCGTTTTTGATGGAAGTATGAAAACTAAAAATCAGATTTCTCTGAATGATTTGATGTATAATGGGGCAGTTGTACAAAAAGAACTTTTTGATATTTTAGTGTTATTTAGAACATATAAATTTGTACTTTTAACCGATATCAAACAGATGTATCGGCAAATTTTAATACATCCCAATCACAGACATTTGCAAAATATATTATGGAGAGAAAGCCCCAATGAACGTATTGAATGTTTGCAACTTCAAACTATCACATATGGGCTAAAAAGTTCACCATTTTTAGCAACGCGATGTTTAGTAGAATTGGCTCAGATTGAAGAAAACAATTTTCCATTGGCATCTAAGGCATTGTTAAATAACACGTACGTTGATGACATTATATCAGGAGGGGATTCAATTTCGGAAGTAAGTCAATTAAAAAATGAGCTAATATGCATTCTTCAAAAAGGTTCATTTGAATTACATAAATGGTGTTCTAACTATCCCGAAATTTTACAAGATATTCCCATTGAAAAACAACTGTTTGATGAAATTGACATGAGTCAAAATAATACTATAATAAAAACCTTAGGATTATCTTACAATATTCAATCGGACATGTTAAAAGTCAATTGCCCTTTAACCGTAGATAATTGTGTCACGAAAAGGCAGGTACTCAGCTTTATATGCAAGTTTTATGACCCATTGGGGTTAATAGGGCCTATATTTGTAACAGCTAAAGTCATAATGCAGAAGCTGTGGGTACGCAAATTAAATTGGGATGATATTTTACCTGATGATTTGTTAGATGTTTGGAAAACTTTCGCTTCAAGCTTAATTAATATGCCTGCTATTAATATTCCAAGAAATCTAAATTTTGTTGATGCTCATTGCGTTGAATTGGTAGGATTTTGTGACTCGTCATCATTCCCTTTCGGTTGTTGTATTTACATTAGATCTGTTTATACGAATAAAGTAAATGTTAACCTGCTCTGTTCTAAATCTAGAGTTGCACCAATAAATAAAAAATTGACTATTCCAAAATTAGAGTTAAATAGTGCATTACTCTTGTCAAAACTAGTTAACAGAATTCATTATTTGCTTAGTTCAAAAATAAACAAAGTTCATTTATATTCTGATTCGAAGATTGCGTTAGCATGGATGAAACAAAATCCTCTTAAGTTAAATGCTTATGTTGCAAACCGAGTTATTCAAATTCAGACTTTGACATCAAATTTTAGCTGGTCATATATTAATACAAAAGAAAACCCATCAGATTGTCTGTCAAGGGGGGTGGAGCCTCATACGTTGATATCAAATAATTTATGGTGGCATGGCCCTGCATTTTTATCTAACATAAAGTTCGTTCATAAGCAGCTAGATATTCAATTGCCAGATCAGTTACCTGAAATGAAAGTTCATGTGTGTACGCAGGTAATAGAAAAATTACCAGTTTTTAGTAAATGTTCTAGTATTTCAAAAATGCAAAGAATTTATCTGTTCGTGAACTAAATAATGCTTTATATGTAATAATTAAATATGAACAAAAATTTCATTTTCAACAAGAAATAAAAAATTTGAAGTCAGAAGCAAATATTAAATCGAATTTAAAATTACTACATCCATTCTTAGATAGCGAGGGACTCTTGCGTGTAGGTGGTAGGCTGCAGAATGCAAGCATTGGTTACGACCAGAAGCATCCCATAATCTTACCAAAAAATAGTCACATCACAAATTTAATCATAGTTAAAGAACACAAAAACTTGTTACATGCCGGTCAAAAACAGGTTCTTAGTAGTTTAAATTTAAAATATTGGTTAATAAATGGCAACCGCGAGGTAAAAAGGAACATTCATAAATGTGTTATGTGTTTTAGATTAAAAGCTCAGTGCTCGGAACAGCTGATGGGGTCATTACCGACAGCTAGGGTAAATTGTGCTAGGCCATTTGAGAACGTCGGTATAGATTTTTGTGGACCGTTTCTGACAAAACAATCCAGATTAAGGAAAAGTGTAGTGTCAAAGTCGTACATTGCATTATTTGTGTGTTTCTCTGTAAAGGCCATCCACATTCAACTAATATCAGATATGACCACAGACAACTTCTTAGCGGCACTCAAAAGGTTTATTTCTCGTAGGGGAAAACCTACACAAATATTTTGCGACAATGGCGCCACTTTTAAAGGTGCGAATAACCAATTGAAGGAATTTTACAAAGTTCAAAATTCTGAAGCCAACAAAAATAATGTTGAAAATTTTAGCGCCAGTGAAGGAATTCAATTTAATTTTATTCCAAGTTATTCGCCAGTTTTTGGAGGATTATGGGAAGCAGGGGTCAAAAGCGCTAAACACCACCTTAAAAGAGTAGTCGGTAATAATGTGTTAACGTATGAACAATTCAACACAGTCATAATCCAAATTGAAGGTATATTAAATTCAAGGCCAATTACTCCTATGTCCCAAGATCCTACAGATTTAACTTATTTAACGCCAGGGCACTTCTTAATAGGTGCTCCCATGACAAGTTTTCCTGAACCTGATATTACCACTGTGCCAGTAAATAGGTTAAAGTTCTGGAAACTTTGTACGCAAATGCAGCAGCATTTTTGGCAGAAATGGCACAAAGACTATTTAGTCCAACTGCAAAATAGGCCCAAGTGGCAAAAAGATATTCCAAATGTGCAGGAAAATATGCTCGTGCTTGTCAAAGAGAAAAATGTATCACCATTAAACTGGCCTATGGCAAGGATCATAAAAATAATTCCAGGCAAGGATGACAAGGTTCGAGTAGTAGAACTCAAAACAAAAGATGGAACCTATTTACGGTCCATTACGAAGATTGCAATCTTGCCAATCTATTAAATTAGATAATTATAAACGATTATTTAAACATTTTTGCATACTAATTCGTAATTTCATATGAATATTTTCAACATACCTGTATATTGTAAGTGCAGTCATAAATTTTGCTATGGCAAATGTTTTTATTTTCGTCGATCATCACAATGGTTTTAATACTTATACCTAGTTAAGTTGTTTTGTTTGTTTTAGCAAATGTTTTCATTTTAGTTAACTAAATTTTATTATACTTATACCTAGTTAAGTTTTCTTGTTTTTTTTTTGTCTCTTTTTTATTGATTTTATATATTATTATATAACCAGCTCGGTGGCGCAATGCTGAAGGTGTTTGGCTTGCGACCACGGAGTCCCGGGTTCGAATCCTGGCCAGGGTATGGATGTTGGTGGCGTTTTTTCATGTGTTACCGAGACGGTAGCAGTGACCTAGACCGCTGTTGGGTGGCACAACATGTCTAGTCGCTGTTATCTCTCCTGAGTTCGAGTCTCAGCTGCGGTAGATGGCAATATCGCAGGGAATGGTTGTTGTGTCGATGTCTATGTGTACGTGTCCTGGTTGAGTGGTAGAGCAGCAATTAGCTGAACTCCGCCAGGACGTTAATATAAATAAGGCATTAAAATAAAATAAATAAAATAAAATAAATAAATAAAATATGTATTTCTTCTTACAAATTATCTAGCGGGACTGTCATATACATGGTTGGTTTTTCCAATCTGAGGCCCCAGCATGTTGGAGACAACACTCCAACAAAGTTATGTATGTGGCATAAAAAATGTTTATCTACGCGCACCCTGGGCTAAGTAGGTCATAAGGGGTGCGGGTGGAAACAGACGCCACCATAAGCCAGTATAAGTTAAGCAGGCGCCATAAGTGGTTGTTTGCCACACAGGCAATCTATTGTAAATTATTATTAGTTCATCTGTGTATCGTGTATATAATAAAAGCATGTTAAAGCAGATGTAAGTTTTAATATCATAATATACATCCAAGATGAAGCAGAATTACAGTCCACAAAATAAATAAGAATCGAAGAGTTCTTATGTACTTAACAGTCATCTGTTATAAACAACTGACTGCCCTGATTATTCACTGCAATCAGTGAATAACGAAATCATTTTTCACTGCAGGGAATAATGGATAGCATTATCCTTGAGGAAACACATACATAATGAGTACATTATTTAACAGTCGTAGACAAATGCTTTTCAAGCTTCTGCTTTCTTCCAATTTAATTGTCTTCTGAGATAAATTTTCAAGCAAGCTGTCACTGTAAAACTAAATATTCTAATTTCCCATAATTTTGCCGACAGTTACAGAAAACAAAATATTTATCTATACATATACATGTGCACTTAAAAGTATTGTTTAATTCACATATCACTTAAAAATAGTTTTTTACATTTTGCAGTCAATGGATATGATGAGAGGTCATCATATGTTAACAGATGTAGTATTAGAAGTAGGGACTGAACTTTTTCATGCTCACCGAGTTGTCTTAGCGGCTGCTAGTCCATATTTTAAGGCCATGTTTACTGGAGGACTCAAGGAATGTGACATGAATAGAGTAAAACTGCAGGGAGTTTCTGCTACTGCTATGGCTAGGTTAATACATTTTATGTACACAGGAAGAATACGAGTGACTGAAAATACCGTTTGCCAATTACTACCAGCTGCTACTATGCTTCAAGTAAGTGAAAAAATTAATAAGTGCTTTCGGGAAATTGTGGAATGTGTGAATGTGTAATGAAATTTAGATTTGTTAAAAAACACAGGAAACAGCATGGGCGAATTTTGATTCATACAATGTAGAAAATTGGTTATTATGTTCTTTTTAATGTGTTTTTTTTTGTTTTTTACAAAAAATTTTGGGTCCTATTTTCATAGACTAAAAAGAGTATGATTTAATATGTGCTCTTCTAAGCTTCAGTTTTAGTCCGAAATACGATAGTACAAAAGTTAAGTTCATTTATTAAAGGACAGAACTTTTAGGAAAGATAGTATTTATCGGGACACTAGTGTCTCGCCATGGTTACCTTACAGAGACTTGATCCGACGGCGCGGCGGGGGAACCTCATTTCCGGTACTAATTTACATCATCTCATCGAATTAAAACAAAATTAGCACCATATTAAAGCTGACACCCTCCACTAACAGAAAGTAATAAGTTGCCATATCTTACATTGAATGCAATACCTGGCAACCTACTTATAATATTTGAAACACATGGAAGGTGTATGTCGTACAAAATTAGACCCTAAGTTATATGAAACTGTGTACCCATTACTCATAATACCAAACTGTTTAGTAAAACAAGCTAACTATTATACTCTTCTTACTGCACTTTTTTACATAATTGTTGCACATTCTATAGGATACTCTTCACAGTTTTTTTTGCAAGTAATATTAGTTTTAGTCATTTTTTTGTTTACTTACAAAACAAAATATTTTTTAAAGGACTCCACGCAAACCTTATGGGAATTGGGTTTCGGTAGAATCGTCTGAATTTTTGGTGTATTATAGCTTTTGAAATCCTGAACAAAAGTCTCCATGACCACGCTCCATATTCAGTATTTTGACCACCAAAACTCCACCATAAGTTACCACTTTGAGTAGTTTTTTAACATTTTAAACGCATATTTTGATTTTTTTTAACATGATACTTTCAAATATCTCGAGTAATAAGCACTCTACGAAAAAATGTTTCAAACAAAAGTTATTAGTATAATTTGTTGGGGGAAGTTCGGAGGTATGTCACTTTGACTTTGGCTGGAAGGGTGAAGGCCATTCAAGGTCAAATTCGTCTTTTATAAATGGAAACTCCTATCTCTTGTTGCAAATTGGATTGTCTGACTAAAAATAAACTACTTCTGTTTGATACATTTTTTCTGAAATTGTCATTTTTTTAGTTATCCGGCGAGGAAAAATAAAATTTTTAGAACTTTGTGATTTTTTACTCTGAAAAGATGTTTGGACAAAAATTGCAAGAGGCAAAAAGAGTTTGGAATCATCCCAGGAACATTTTCAAATTTTTTCGGAATTGTCCACTGCCCTCTTCGATGCACTTGAAAACTCCACAATGCTCTTTTCTGCAAAGTGCATTGGACAATTCCGAAAAATTGAAGGGTATCCTGGGATGATTTCAAACTCTTTTTGCCTCTTGCAATTTTTGTCCAAACTTTTCTTTTTCGAGCAAAGAAATCGCAAAGTTCTAAAATTTGTATGTTTCCTCGCCGGATAACTAAAAAAGTGACAATTTCAAAAAAAAAAAAATTCGAACAAAAGTAGTATATTTTTAGACAATCCGAACTTGCAATAAAAAATAGGGATTCCCATTAAAAAATCGAATTTGATCTGGAATGACCTTAACCCATCCACTCAAAGTCAAAGTGGCATATACCGCCGAACTGCCCCCATCCAATTTTTCAACTTTTGTTTGAAACATTTTTTCGTAGTGCTTATCACCCAGTAGTTCCTTGCTAATTGACAGCTGATTGACAGCTGCCAATTGTCAAGATCGTCTATTTGACATTAGACTTGAATTGAGCAACCTCAAAAACATAATTTTAGGTATTTTGATAATAGAAATATGCGTTATAAAAATGTTATAAAACTACTCAAAGTAGTAACTTATGATGGAGCTATAATATACCAAAAAAACGCTGCGTAAGGAATCACTACTTCCACATCCAGATTCTTCATCCAAATCACTTTAAAGGAAACATCTTGACTATATTTGCACTCTAGTATGTAGAAATTATTGGTCATAGAATTTTAATATTTGGGGCAGATGTCATAGAAAAGTTTGAGGAGTTGGTTTCTATCATGTACGTTAATAATGAAGTTTCTAGTTTACCGTACTTATTTTCCACTATTTACAACCTACCAACTCCCACCCCTTCAATGCACTCATCTCAATCAGATGTCACTACAATACATACGTGTACTAACTTTCAAGTGAATATCTCAATTTGATGTTATCAATCCCACTAATAATGAAGCGGAGGTGGTTTAGTTTGAAAAATATTAGAAAGAAATCTGAGGCCTTGGTTTCTAGTATATACACCGAATCCCACATTTCTGTACTCTTACCAGCTTCATTTACTTATTGTTAACCCCAACCCTTCTACGGAATTATCCCAAAATATAATCTAGTTCCAGATGTCGTTATAATACATACGTCTACCAAATTACAAGTGAATATCTCAATTTTATTTTATCAACCCCTCTAATAATGTAGTAAGGGTAGTGGAAGAGTTGAAAAATATTATTAAAAAATCTGAGGCCTTAGCTTCTAGGACATACACCAAATTTCAAGTAGCAGTACTCTTACCAGTTTGCTTTACTTATTTTTCCCTATTTACCTCTACTTACCCCCATTCCTTCAATGCAATCATGTCAAAATATAATCCAGTTTTAGATATAGTTATAATACATAAATGTACCAAATTTCAAGTGCAAATTTAAATTTAATTTTATCAACTCTTTTAATAAGGGAGTGGGGGTGGTGGGGAGATGGAAAATACTAATAAATAAATAAACTTGCTTTACTTATTTTCCCCTATTTAACCCCCAACCCTTCAACGGAATCATCTCAAAGTATAATCTAGTTCCAGATGTCGTTATAATACATACGTGTACCAAATTTCAAGTGAATATCTCAATTTTATTTTATCAACCCTTTTAATAAGGGAGTGGGGGTGGTGGGGGTTGAAAAATATTATAAAAAAATCTGACGCTTTGGCTTCTAGTACATACACCGAATTTCAAGTTTCTGTAGTATTACCAGCTTGCTTTACTTATTTTCCCCTATTTAACCCCCAACCCTTCAACGGAATCATCTCAAAATATAATCTAGTTCCAGATGTCGTTATAATACATATGCGTACTAAATTTCATGTGAATATCTCAATTTCATTTTATCAACCCCTTGAATAATGGAGTAGGGGTGGTGGGGGGCTGAAATATATTATTAAAAAACTTGAGGCCTTGGCTTCTAGTACATACACCGAATTTCAAGTTTCTGTACTCATACCAGCTTGTTTTACTTATTTCCCCCTATCTATCACTAAATAACCCCCAACCCTTCAACGGAATCATCTCAAAGTATAATCTAGTTCCAGATGTCGTTTTAATTCATACGTGTACCAAATTTCAAATGAATATCTCAATTTTATTTTATCAATCCTTTTAATAATGAAGTAGGGGTGGGGTGGGGGTTGAAAAATATTATAAATATTCTGAGACCTTGGCTTCTAGTACATACACCGAATTTCAAGTTTCTGTAGTCTTACCAGCTTGCTTTACTTATTTTCCCCTATTTAACCCCCAACCCTTCAACGGAATCATCTCAAAATACAATCTAGTTCCAGATGTCGTTATAATACATACTTGTACCAAATTTCAAATGAATATCTCAATTTTATTTTATCAACCCTTTTCATATTGGAGTAGGGGTGGTGGGGGTTGAAAAATATTATTAAAAAAATCTGACGCTTTGGCTTCTAGTATATACACCGAATTTCAAGTTTCTGTACTCTTACCAACTTGTTTTACTTATGTTCCCATATTTACCCCAAATTAACCCCCAACCCTTCAACGGAATCATCTCAAAATATAATCTAATTCCAGACGTCGTTATAATACATACGTGTACGAAATTTCAAATGAATATCTCAACTTTAATTTATCAACCCCATTAATGGGGTTGGGGGGTGGGGGGTTGAAAAATATTATAAAAAAATATGAGTCCTTAACTTCTAGTACATACACCGAATTTCAAGTTTCTGTATTCTTACAAGCTTGCTTTACTTATTTTCCCCTATTTACCCCTATTTAACCCCCAACCCTTCACCGGATATCCTCAAAAAACAATCCAGTTCCAGATCTCGTTATAATATATACGTGTACAAAATTTCAAGTCAATATCTTAAACCGTTCCGGAGAAAACGTGCGGACAAAAAAAGTTACAGACAGACAGACCGACAGACAGAACATTTTTTTTCGCTCAAATTTAAAATCTCGACGTTTCATGACATTCTAAACCTATTTCACGAATAAAAATTTTTGAAAATTTTTTTGCGATTACTATACTTCCAATCCACTACGTGGATGTGGAAGCAATTCAGACGATTCTACCGAAATTCAATTCCCATAAGATTTGTCCGGGGTCCTTTAAATAATGAATAACTTCTTTATTTATTGATTGATTTTGTTAAAAGAACAATAAGGTTCTTCCTCTAGCTAACACTAACTTACTGTCCAAATTTCAATACAATCGTACTTTTCGTTCTTAAATTATCGTGGTTAAAAGAAACGTGACGGACTGACGGACATTTTGAAAGTTGTTCAGAATTAGATCACCAGCACAGTATCACTGACACGATATGATAATTTTTTCTTTACGAGCGATATGACTGATTTTAGAAATGTGCCGATCGAATGCAATATACTCTTCGTTTTGTATTTGCGAAGAGTATACTAACGTGACAACGTGTTAAGGAAATTATAGCCTACCATCGGAAAGAAATGAAGAGAAACCCATCTCCCCTTCCGTCCGTTTCAATATCTAAACTCCAAAATCCTACTCGCCACTAGAATATGGTATTGTGTGTTAGAGGGATATAGAAGAGACAGTGCATCCTCTAAAATTTGACTTGCAGCTGCATTATTATTTTTTGTGTTGGTGCAAAAATTATAAAAAGTAAAAAAAGTACATATATACTTCGAACTCTGCCTTATATTTTTCCTTCAGCACAAGTCTGCATGATAACCAATTTCACTAATATTGCGAATTTTCGAGCTCAAATGTTTAAAGTTTTTTTTTTATCGAAAATTCTTCATTCGAAGACACTTCTCAGAGAAACATAACGTATTTTCGTGAAAGCTACAATAATAATTCCTAAAATAACTGGAAAGGGAGACATGTCTCTTTCTAACAGTCGGCCTTTTTTCCGAAACCCCTTATTTTACTAAACAGTTTGATGAGAGTATATACCAGTTTTATATAACTTGGAGTCAAATTGTACCAAACGCATACAAGGTGTTCCAAATCTTTCTTCGATTTTATAATATAACAAGCTAACCACTCTTCGCTGATTTACTACACTTTATATAATTGTTGCACATTCCATAGGATACTCTTCGCTGTTATTTTTTTTATATATATTTTAGACATTTTTTGTTTCATTATAAAACATTAAAAAAATGTTTTTAATTTACATAATTAATAACTTTTTTATTTATTGATCAATTTTGTTAAAAAACAATAGAGTTCTTCCTTTAGCTAACACTAACCTACTGTCTAAATTTCAATACAATCGGTCTTTCCGTTCTTAAGTTATCGTGCTTACAAGAAACGTGGCAGACGGACAGGCAGACTGACAGACATCACCAACGCAATGATATGAAAATTTTTTCTCTACGAGCGATATCACCGGTCTTAGAAAGGTACCAATCGAATGCAATATACTCTTCGTTTTGTAATTGCGAAGAGTATAATAAGTAGGTTGCCTGGTATTGCGATCAATGTAAGAGACAGCAACTTATTTGTTGGTTGGTTGGCGTTGGCGTTGCGATCTACAATTTAGTAACCATCTGAGGTTAGTAAATATATCAACATGGTAGATGGGTGCTTCGTTGGCACCCTTTGGGACATTTTTCTCTTCACGTGTAAAGAGACATTGAAATTAATTCTTAAACAGTATTTTGCTACTACGAGATGATCGCATAATCGTAATAACAGTACTAATAACACATATATTATTTACCTAAATACAGGAATTTTATAAATGTACAAAAAAAAGTTATCATGATAAATGAATGAGAAAAAAAATTAGAAATTTAGAAACAGATATAACAACAAGCGAACCATTATACTCCACCGATTTATCGCACTCTTAATATATCTAATTGTTGCACATTCTATAGAATACTCTTCGCAGTTTTTTTTGTTAATAGTAAATTATTAACTTTTTTATTTATTGATCAATTTTGTTCAAGCTAACAGTAACTTACTGTCCGAATTTCAACAGAATCGGACTTTTCATTCTTAAGTTAGGTATCATGCTTACAAGAAACGCGACGAACGGACGGACAGACGGACGGACATTTTGAAGATGGTTCGGAATTCGATCACCAACACAGTGATATCAATTTTTTTCTTCTACGAGCGGTATTGTCG
The DNA here is from genome assembly GCA_963583905.1 of Stenurella melanura. NCBI lineage: Eukaryota > Metazoa > Arthropoda > Insecta > Coleoptera > Cerambycidae > Stenurella > Stenurella melanura. Next base: position 69,931,729 of record OY757312.1, on the reverse strand, counting down.
GTTTTAGAAATGTGCCGATCAATACACTCTTCGTTTTGTATTTGCGAAGAGTATAATGTCATGATAAATTTGATTGTGTGTTCAGAGCAATCAGTCAATCAAAACTACTTTCAACAACCATACCTGGGGCCTGTCACACATCCACGGCAAGACGCGCTGCGGCAGTGAAGGGGTAGGACACGGTGAGTTCGGAACAACTTAAAGTAAAATGCAAACATAAAAATCTTACTTTCGTCACTGTGGATGCATGATAAAAGATATTAAAAATAAAATGTATGCTGTTACGGGGAAAATGACCACACGAAAAAACCCGCTTCAGATAATTGACACAGGATGATACCATTCTAAAACATGAATATTTGTTTGTGGCAGTCCATTTAGATCGGACAGCTTTCCACAACAATCTGCATAATATGTGCTCTAAGAAAATATTTGGCGTATTTTTGTTTCCAGAATAAATATACCTCGTATTTTTTAGACTACTGTCTGGATTATTAGAACCATTCAGCAATCAGAAAATGTGATGACCAGCAGGAATTATTTCATCTGTTGATTCTGTTGTAGAAATTGGCTTACCAAAACAATGTAGAAATTGCAGATCATGTTTGCGTAATAAAATCTATCATCTTACCTTTACAAAAACGGTCGAGTCACAACCCGTTAATGCATGTGTTTTTAGTTCTGTTAAACAGTCACGTATTTCATATTATCGATTTTTTACATTCATTAATTGTTAAATTATACAGTATACAAAGTTTACTACGAGCCAGGTATTTAATTTTAACGATTACTAAGGATTATCGATTACTATTATTACAGCATGCAATGACATCTAAATATTATTCATTTAAGTGTAAACTTTAAAATTTATTAGATGCCACCTTGGCACCCTTGAGGAAAATTGTTTAATAACATTTTTAATTGTCTTCATTTGAGCTGTCACCATTTTCGTGTTCCTGATTATTATTTTATAAAGCCGTATGTTTCGTGTGAGGGTTATTGCATTGTGATTTTCCTCGACATTTAGGATGTACAAGACAGACAATTAGAAGAATAGGTACAGTTTATGCAAACATACGACGGCGACGTCTGCAGAACATTCACACGCCACAGTCTTCATTAATTCAGAAGGGGTCATGAGAATAACACCAAAAACACAGGATCTGTTTTTCAAATTCTGAACCTTTTTGCCAGTATTTTACCATGATAACTTTTAATACACTGAACTGAACTTGTGGTAGGTACCTTGTGAAACATCTTGAAAATAATTGTTAATTATAAATTAAACACTGCTTTTAGATGAATCAATCAATATATTATAAATAGTATTCACTATGTAATACTCTTGATAAAGGCCTAATAAGCCGAAACATATGTAGAGTATTTATAATATATTGATTGATTCATCTAAACGCAGTGTTTAATTTATAATTAACAATTATGATAACTTTTGTTGTAAATTTATAAAATCCTGTAGTTTGTTGGTAAATAATAAATGTGTTATAAGTGGTTTAAGATTTCATGTCACTATATCTATTTACAAGTGAATAAGGTAGTCCCCATCAAAACTGAAAATAGTACACGCTAATGCTCAATAATCTGCAGAAGAATAATAGACATACCTGCAAGGTTACACATCTGATCTCAACTATTACTACAGAATGACCTGGAGACGGCTGGAACCTTCGATATGGCACAGCCTCTGAAGACGTAGTTTCTACAAACACCAGAACTCTTGAGCACAACAGTCGACGCGCGTTTCGCTAACCGCCTTAGCATCAGGAGATGATTTAAACTATAGAGATGCACCGGGTAGTTGTTTTTGTAAATGCCGAGAGTACTGGATACGACCTTAAATTTACGTACTGAGTATCAATAAATAATAAATCTGCAGTGGTCAAGACTTAAATCTTCAGAAACCATATTTTCATAATATAGAGGAGCGAATTCGAGACTCTATCGTGCCGTTTTTTTTTTCTGGCGTAGAACCAGGTCAAACATGGTAGGTTTTGTTAAGCATGTCACGGGGCATATGAAATCGTATTTCACGACATTTTTTCATGGTCTGGACCTTTTTAATAAAAAAAAAAGGGAAAATATTGTATTTTAAATAAAATGTGTTTTTTTTTGTTCCCACCGTCATATCTTCAAAACTAATGTTGCTATCGACGTTGTTTTTTTTTTCAATTAAAGTACACACAATAGCGCTTTTAACTGTACTAATGGTTTTTACACAGTTCGCATTTTCATTTCCTTAAAAATTAGGAAAACTAGATATTTGAATTTTACGTATTACAATTTTCACCAATCGATGAACTTTTTTATTTTTGAAAATTTTTATATACATACAGTGAAGCAAATGTAGACCAAACATTGGAAAAGTTTTTGATATAATTATTTTTTCCCCAATGTGTATCGTTTGGCAACAGCGATTTTTTTTAAAGCGCACTAAATTAGTCATATGTATTATTGCGGCTCACAATCTAGGTACGTACACCGCGTATGGAAGGTAGGATAAGATACGTCTAACTAATATACTATTCTAATGTATTGCCCCCTCACCTTAACCGCGAATATCTCAAAAACGGAGGAACGGTAAAAATTGAAAAAATTATGTGTCTATTGTAAATCATTCACTGAAATTTGTATAATGTACATTGGACAGTTTTGAAGTGCTGCTAAGTTATATTGAAAAATGTCCTACTTTTTAAGGATATTTTGACAATACCAGTTTTAAATCCATTGTATATTTGAAAATGTGCCTACTATATAAATAATATTTTAGATGCCGATAAGGCATAGTATTTTTTGTACGAGGAATTTTTTTCATAATTTTTTTGTTCTAAAATTTTGCAAGTATTTTTCAATATAACTTAATAGAACCTAAAAACCGTCCAATGTACATTATTCAAACTTCAGTGAATAATTTACAATGAACACATATTTTTTTCAAATTTTCTCTGGTCCGCCATTTTTGAGATATTCGCGGTCAAAATGAGGGGTCAATACATTTGAATCGTATATTAGTAGTTTGCGGGATTTAGAGTATACGTATAAATACTGTTAAATAAATGCGATGCTGTAGAATATTCGCAATTTAGTTTTCTAAAATAATGGAGTGCATTATTTGTACGAAAATTGCGCGGGATGATGACAAATCTGTGGTACCAAGACCTAGGATACAAGGTTTGTTCTCACTAATATCTAGTGCTGAAAAAAGACGATATCGCGGAAATATTGTGTCAGAAAAGATAATATTTTAAATGACGAAATTTAATTAAAATATCATATAGACTGTCGTATAGGTAGACATGTTTTGAAAACATGAACGTTTTTTGCAATTATACAGTGCCGCCGCGCCGCGCCGATTTGCAACAGATTCTGCACAGTAGGTACTTAATCGAATACGAAATATTAATAATAGATGGAGGATTTAAATTAACAGAAAAAGTAGTTTCACTACATAAACGTCATTCAGAAATGACCAAATATCTATTTAGCAAACAGGAAGATACCAGGATAGTTTTGCATGCAATGTACGAAACTAAATTTAGCAAACAAATATTGGTGAAGTCAGTTGATATAGATGTATTAATTTTACTTACTTTGACTTAAATGGAATTAATTTATTTATGCAACTTGGACACGGCACTAGCAGACAATACAATATTTGTCAATATAGAAGGTAGTGCAAAGTTTATGAAGGACAGTTTGTTCTTGTCTTCATTGTTTTACTGGTTGCGACACCACTAATAGTTTTTTAAAAATATTTAAAAAATATGCGTTTGATGTTCTTAAAGAATATTGTTGTTTTTCAAAATTATCGGAACTGCCATTGCTGTCTAAAGACGAAGCTTTAAAATTCTTTACAAAATTGATTCTTGTACTGTACAAAAACAAAAATAAACAAATTCAGATATTAAACGACCTAAGGATCAAATTAGCAACAACAACAAACGGAGCTTCCTTCAACTGAAAGTACCTTTTACCACCCAGGTAAACATATATATTTAAATAATAGATTTCCTATCTTATACATTTAGTTAACTATTGCAGGTTTATGTATCAACTTAGAATATCGTACTGAAGCAATATGCCAACTACACTTATAAATGAACATGGTTCAGGACGGAATTTAAGTGACGATGTTTGGACAATATTTTCATTAAGTATTTATTGTTCAGATAAAAATTGTGAAAATCGAAAATATGATTGTGTTAAAGAAGGCCTAAAATGTTGTAACGAGTGTAAATGTCGTACTTGAAATAGTTATTTAAAGGTTTCGATTAATGTACAGACGAACTAGAATACTTTTAACGCAGGGCCTACGTAATTAAATACTCATTTGTCAATAGAAAAATAGTTGCAAAAAAATAAAGTTGTTTTATTCCTGCGTCTTGGTTTAATTCAATCAAAAATGTGTAATAACCTACTTATTAGGTAGGTACTTACTTTATAACAATGATTTATATTTACCTGCTTTTAAATATTTTTTCCTTAAAACAACAAAAGGTAGGTTTATACCTTAGGTTCGTACCTATTTTGGAGCTGTTAATAAAAGCCCGATTAGTACACATTAACCCAACAACCGCAGTCCGCAGGCGGTAAGCAGTATAATGAGAGCCGGGCGCGCAAGAATATGTTTTAGCCCGTTTTAAAAAAATCGCTGACTACATACTATAACCTGCACATAAAAAATTATGATTCTAAAAACTTTTTTCATATATTGGCTTCAATTTGTTCACAGCATGTATATACATATTTTCATAAATAAAAATTTTTATCGATTGCTGAAAAATACATTCACGAAAATAACAACTTTAAGTTTGCTATTATTTTAACGATTAAAAAATATATATTTTATAATCACATTGTACATAGTTAGAAGCGTTATTGTGTCCATTTCAATTAAAAAAAAAAATCAGTTCTATAGCACAATTATTTTTAAAGATATAACGGTGGGGACGTTAAAAAACATGTTTCATGGAAAAATCATTTTTTTACAGTTTTTTCGAAATAAAAAAGTTCCTGACCACCAGAAAATGTCGTGAAAAGTGGTTTCACGTACACGATCACCTAATTAAAGAATCGAACCAAGTCTGGTTTGGTTCTACGCCAGTTTTTTTTTTCTCGGAAACTAAGCGTCTTTGTTTCCCAATTTTACTCGTCTATAAATTTGGTCGTTGTTTCACTTTGAATGTTAGTTACGATCAAGTACTAATTTCCAAGCTTTTCAAAGTCGAACTTAATTATACATAGTGTACCCAAGATAATTCAGAGTTTTGCATTTTTAAACTAACAACTCCAATTTTTTAAAATGTTTTTATTTAAAATATTTCGAAAGAAGGTGGTTACTACGGGGTATCAACATGTCGCTAATTGATTGCTGAAACATTTTAAGTCAAAACATGTAGGAAATTCCATTTGGGAAATAATTGAGTCATAAGTTTAAAAATGTTAAAATTTGAATCATCATGGAGAACACCCTGTAGCCTGTAAAATTAGGTTCGGCTTTAAGAGGTCTAGTACATGGCCTTGACTAACATTAAAAGCGAAATGACAGTCAAATTCATGAAAATACATTTTTTGTGGATTTTGCTCTTGACCTCTGCAAATGCAATTTTCATCAAAAAAAGCCAAAGAATGTGGCAACGCCGCAGTGTAAAAACAAAATTCTTATATTCCTGGATAGAGAATTAGGAATCAAACTTAAACATTTGTTGGGTGTTCCAATTAAAACCTCCAAATATTAGCTTGCCACCACTACACGAAACATCCTGTAATATATTTATTACATAAGTAAGAATTTTTCAATTTATTTTAAAAAATTTATCATTATTACTTCCCTCGCATACCGAAGGGAAGTATTGTATTCGAGAAAAAATCATCACCCTCCGAGATTTTCACGTTTCAGATCATGTAGATTACGAAAATATAGGTTTTTCAATTCCATCAGTCTGTCGGTCTGTCTGTCTGTCTGTCGGTGCGTTAACTTAAAAAAACTACTTAACGGAGAACAGTCAAATTTGGTAGGTAGCTGATGCCACAGCCACCGAAGAAATGGTTAGACGTTCACTGGAAAATATACAGGGTGGACCGTCTAAAGGGAATAGATAATGGAAAAAAAAATGTTTCGCTCAAATTTAAAATTTCCACGTTTCGTGACATTCTAAACCTACTTAAAAAAAAAATAAAAAATTTTGAAAATTTTGTATAAAATGGATGATGGAAAAAAATGTTTTACTCAAATTTAAAATTTCTACATTTCAAGACATTCTAATCATATTTAGAGAAAGAACATTGTTTTAAAAATACAGTGTGTCCCAGGATAGATGTAACAATGGACCAAAAATTTTGGAATTTTGGAATGGTATTTGGGAATTAAGTCCTGCTTGTTGTAAAACTAAAGTATACCAAAAATGACTTGATTTCGTGTTCTACAGGGTGTTTAATAAGCAGAGTTGTAAAAATCACCACTAATAAAGTACCTTTATTTTTCAAAATATGAAAAAATTCCGCTAAGAAAAGTTATTTAGAATGCAATTTTATACCTCTGTACCAAATTTCAGGATATAAAATTATTTTTTTGAAACTTTTTTCAATAAATTAGTATTTTATTTTGATATTTTGAACCATTCAATTAAAACTGCATAGAAATTATTTTTTGTGAATTTATATTTAAACTTATGTAGAAGCTAAAAGTAGGCTATGAGAAAAGCAGTGGATACACATTTATCATTTATGATTGACATATCTGCCAAACGTAGTAAATATTATCCTTAATTTTTGTTTCAAATTAACGAACCAAGCATAAAAAACTAAGTGGAAATGGTACTCACAGTGCGTGAAAAAATTTATATTGTGCAATATTACGGAATTGGCGGTGAAAACTCGCTAAGAGAAGTGGTAGCCAATTTAATTTGAAATTTCCAAACACTGCTTTGTCACGTTCTTATATAGGCTATGAGAATAATTAGTAAGTTTCTGGCTACTGGTAGTGTTCTTAACATGAAAAGAAAAATAAAAGTATATGATGAAGACAATGTTGGGGCTATTATAGCTCATGCCTCTGTTATAGAAAATCCTAGGATGCCACTAAGAGAGAAGTCAGCTCTTGTTAATATTAGCAAGAATTTACAAGGCAAAGAAAATTAGGGCATATAAAGCAAATTATAAACATACGCTTGAAGAGGGGGATGACGGTTGGATTTTTGTTTGACCATTGGAGAAAAAATCATGGAAGAGAGATTTTTTCATAATTTCATAAGATGAATCCACATTCACAACCAATGGTGTTGTTTCATCTCAGAATTGTCGATTTTGGCTTCTGAAAATCCAAATTTTAGAATTCTTTGTAGAAGACAATATTATAAAAAAGTGAATGTGTGATGTGCCGTTTCTTATCACGTTGGAGTTATTGGACCTTATTTCATTGAGGGACGGTTAAACCAGCACACTTATTTACAGCTTCTTGAAAGATTTTCTGAAGAACATTTAAATATTTTAAGAGATATGCCTTTAGTTCATTTTCAACATGATGGCTGCCCTGGCCACTCCACAGAAATGGTTAATCGGTGCTTGAATTTAAATTTTGGAGAAAATTGGATTGCCAGGAATGGACCGATCAAGTGGCCGGCGAGGTCCCCAGACCTATCAATATTGGATTTCTTTTTATGGGGTCGCCTCAAGCAGTTGGTTTATGCTGAACCACTTCCTAACGATGTAGCAGTATTGAAGCAGAGAATTACAAATGCCGTGAACTCCATACCGTTAGATCATATTCGAAACAGTTTTAAGGACTTCAGGCGAAGGATCGAAATGTGTGTGGATGTGGGTGGTAGCTACGTCGAATAATAAAAAAATTGTAAACATTGTTTTGTATTGGTCAATAATTAATTTATTTGTGAATCTGTTATGTTTTTGAACCAATAGCCTACTTTTTTAAATGATTAACATTTGCTCTACACAACTTTAAATATGAATTCAACTCTTAATTCGCAAAAAATGGGAAGTTTCAAAAAAATAATTATATATTCCTGAAATTTGGTATAGAGGTATAAAATTGCATTCTAAATAACTTTCCTTAGTGGAATTTTTTCATATTTTGAAAAATAAAGGTACTTTATTAGTGGTGATTTTTACAATTTTGCTTATAACACCCTGTAGAACACCGAATCAAGTCCTTTTTGGTATACTTTAGTTTTAGAACAAGCAGGACTCAATCTCCAAATCCCATTCCAAAATTTTTGGTCCATTACACCTCTTGTTACATCTATCCTGGGACACACCATATACATTTTTTTTTAAAATTTTTACCACTACAATAGAATAGATGATGGAAAATGTTTTTTAAATTTCCACGTTTCATTATATTCTAAACCTATTAAAAAAAAAAAAATTTTAAACAAAAAAAAGTTGAAATTTTTTTACCCCACCGCTATACAGTAGATGGTGGAAAAAAGTTATCTGGTTTTCTCTGTAATAATAGGACTAACTACATGGCGATTATAATTCTCATATGTCAAATCTTAATTAATAATTTTTTAGAGTGACCGTCTTGTATGAATAAAGAGGGAAGATCTTCTGTGTAAATACCTTTACCGATTTTTTTTTGTAATGTTTATTGATTACTGGTTTATACATTGTAGTGTAAAAAGTACTTAATATACAGGACGATTCACATTAGGCCGTTCATTAGAAGTTTTTCAACTTGCAGTTGGATTTCAAACAAAGAGTGTACATTCTAAAACGTCTAAGTGCTAGCCATTAGGATAATAGCTTTTTCACTTTAAAATGATCTATATGCCGTGGCCAATATTTCTGGGAGAGCTCTAAGTGTCATCTATTAAACGTAATTGGAGCAGTAAATATGCAGATGGCACTTAGCGCCCTCCTAGAAACATTGGCCACGGCACATACACTTTAAAGTGAAAAATCCATTATCCCAATAACTGGAACTTAGACCTTTTAGAATTTACACTCTTCAAACTTGAAACTTGGCATAGTTGTCTCCATATATTTACTACACATAAAAATCTCAAAGCTGTGCCACTTATATGTATAAATGAAAGAGCGGGGCATGTTCAAATTTGGTAGAAAATGGTAAATCATAAATATAATGTATACTACTTAATACATAGAACAACATTGTTCTTTTTCTTACTTTTTATTGGGTATTTTGCCACTGAAAAATATTTAAAAATTTTAATGAAAAAACCTCTGCGCCAAACGGATCAGACAGAGGTTGGTTCTTGAGTACTTGACTGTTTCAAAAACTCTCACACCTAAAAATATATAAACTAGAACAATGTTATAAACTAAAAACTGAAAATCAAAGCTATAGGTAGTTAACGTTTCGGAAGAGAATCTACTTCCGTTCTCAAAACTTTTTTGGCCGTCAACCATGACAATTCTTTGTTTATGTATTTCCATAGTCACGTGAGACATTAAGTTATATTTATCTTATTTTTACTTACTTCGTCTCTAAGGATGGGCAACCAACTAGTACAAAAATCTATTGAATAATTAGAAACGCATCTATCCTCGTTTAATAAAATAATCGCGGATTCTTTAAGTTTTCTTTTAGTTCCGTTGCTCTCTTTTTCCAAAATTTTCGCCGAGTCCCATTTAATTCTATGATTATTATCCCACGCGTGTTCACAAATTTTGGATTTTTCAAATTCTCCCCTTCTGGCGTAATTTCTATGTTCACCAAGCCTTACGTTGAAAGGTCTAGATGATTCACCTACGTAATGTTTTCCGCACTCACACGGAACACTATAAATACAATTTTTTGAATTTTGAACAATATTTGGAGGTTTGGTTCTTGATAAAACCGATTTTAGCGTGGAGCCCGTTTGAAAAACCGTTCGTACGGAAAACCTATTCCCAATTTTTCGTAATTTATCCGATAAACCATGTATATATGGAATTACTGCCATTGACCTAAATACCTCAGGTTGTGATAGTATATTCTCTCTACTACCAATGTTCAGTAACTGACTATCAACAAAACTCTCAGGATATTGATGATTTAATAAGACAGTTTTTATAAATTGTTTTTCGTTCCTTAATATTACATCATTTGAAGAAATAATTTTGGCCCTGTCATACAAACACTTAACAACACCTTTCTTAACACTAATATGTTGATTTGAATTGAAATTTAAGTATCTGTTTGTGTGTGTTTGTTTTCTATACACACTGGTTTGGTATGTGTTATCTAATTTTTTAATTAAAATATCTAAGAAAGGTAATTCATTATTATTCTCTATTTCTATTGTAAATTTAATTGAAGGTTCTTTTTCGTTAATCTGATTCAAAAAATTACTTAAACATTCTTTACTATAAGGCCATATAGCAAAAATGTCATCTACATATCTCCACCATACAATGGGTTTATAAGCTAGATTATTAATATTACTTTCCTCGAAATTTTCCATGAAAATGTTACTTAATATTGGAGATAATGAAGAACCCATGGCCATCCCAAAGTCTTGTTGATAGTCATTATTTAATTGAAAGTATGTTGTTTTAATGCAAAGTGTAAGTAATTCCATTATAGTTTCAATGCTTAACTTAGTTCTATTCGCCAAATTCCCATCTTGTTGCAATTTGTTTTTAATTATTATTAATGTTTTATCTACAGGAACATTTGTAAATAGGCTTACTACATCAAAACTGACCATTAGATGATTATTGTTAAAATGATTTTCTGACAGCTTTTCCAAAAAATGTTTGCTGTTTTTAATATAAGACTTGGAGGAACCTGATAAAGGATTTAGGATTTTTAATAAATGTTTTGAGAGTTTACTACATGGAGAATTAATTGAACTCACAATTGGTCTTAAGGGGATGTCAGGTTTATGAATTTTTGGCAAACCATAGAAATGAGGAGGCTTGCTGTGATGTGGAGTTAACATCTTTCGTTCAATATCTGTATATTCGTTTTTGTGTTTTAATAAGACTCTATATATTTGTCTTTCTAAAGAATTTGTAGGATCTTTATTTAATTTGGAATAATTTCCATCATTTATCAAGTTCGTAATTTTTGTATCATATGTAGCTGTATCTAAGATTGCCGTGGCATTGCCTTTATCAGCTGGTAAAATTTTAATGCTATGATCATTTTTTAGAGATGAAGTGGAACGTTTTTCATTTCTTATATTGTTTCTCTAATTCAATTTTACGTAGGTGAATCATCTAGACCTTTCAACGTAAGGCTTGGTGAACATAGAAATTACGCTAGAAGGGGAGAATTTGAAAAATCCAAAATTTGTGAACACGCGTGGGATAATAATCATAGAATTAAATGGGACTCGGCGAAGATTTTGGAAAAAGAGAGCAACGGAACTAAAAGAAAACTTAAAGAATCCGCGATTATTTTATTAAACGAGGATAGATGCGTTTCTAATTATTCAATAGATTTTTGTACTAGTTGGTTGCCCATCCTTAGAGACGAAGTAAGTAAAAATAAGATAAATATAATTTAATGTTTCACGTGACCATGGAAATACATAAACAAAGAACTGTCATGGTTGACGGCCAAAAAATTTTGAGAGCGGAAGTAGATTCTCTTCCGAAACGTTAACTACCTATAGCTTTGATTTTCAGTTTTTAGTTTATAACATTGTTCTAGTTTATATATTTTTAGGTGTGAGACTTTTTGAAACAGTCAAGTACTCAAGAACCAACCTCTGTTTGATCCGTTTGGCGCAGAGGTTTTTTCATTAAAATTTTTAAATTTTTTTCAGTGGCAAAATACCCAATAAAAAGTAAGAAAATCTGAATATGCCACAAATAAATAATTACAGACAACATTGTTCTCATGTATAGTACGTTCTGGCATAATTAAAATAAGAAATAATCATAAACAGGCCTCTTTCAATTAAAATTTCTTAACTCCTGAAATTTAGTTGCGCAAATAACCCCTAACCAAAACGTCATACCCAGGGAACAGATAAGCAAAGCCGTACTTTGAATTTATGTATCAGTATCTCGAAGGACGGGCAATATGTCCACCAATGCGTAAGATATCCTATCTTGACACAAAACAAAGCAAGATTTTTTAATTTACCAGAAACGTCATTAAGTTTCTACCAAAAATAGGATTTTAAAACCTGTATATTTTATTCACTTTAATTTGGAAAAATTTGAAATACGGCTCTGTGGCACCTCGTTGGCTTATAATAGCGCTGCCTTTGATATTTGGATGGCTGGTTTTTATTGCCGGTTCTACCTAAAATATTTTCAGTCCTCCAGCTATACAGGGTGTGCCAAAAGTCGGTACCAACTTTCATATTTTAAATTCTGAGTTTAGACAATCCAAGTTAACATAACAACTTATCTGTTGCAGGCTTTGGTACATGTCAATTTTTTTTGTAATTGCCGCTGTAGTAGTTTACGAACAAATCTATTTATCACAAACCGTTCAAAATTATGAAACCAAATTGATCAAGCAGTTAGCTGGAAGTTCACGCTAGCATCAGATATCCCATTGGTGGTCCCATGTTTTACCATATGGGCGCAGGCGATTCTCAAATGTAGCAATGAAAAATCATCAAAAAGTCGATTTTTTCAAATGGCATCTACTGTTTTTTTGACATAATTCAAAAGAAAATTAAATTTTAGGGTAAGTTACTTAAGCATTCCCTATACCTAACTTCACCCCCAAACGAATTCAATAAAAATAAACCTTATCTTTCCGAAATATAAGAGTTATTTTGTTAATCCCTTCATTTGTTGTTATTTTGTTACTATTAGTTATTGCAATATGACTTTTAAATAAAAATTCAAATGTAACGATTATTTCCAAAGCCTACTACTCTTGAGGAAAAAATAAATAATATCTCTTTCAAGGAACGCCAATAACTCAAATACGACTGAAGACATGCATCATGTACATTTGTAAATAAATTGTTAGAATTGGATAGCATACTTGAAAAACCAAGCCATATCTCGGCAAGATAAGGTATTTCTTGATTTTTATTGATTAACTTGATTGGAGAGGAAGTTAAGTATAGGAAATGCTTAAGTAACTCACCCTAAAATTAAATTTTCTTTCGAATGTTGTCAAAAAAACAGTAGGTGTCATTTGAAAGAATCGACATTTTGACGATTTTTCATTGCTACATTTGAAAATCGCCTGCGTCCATATAGTACAAGATGGTACCACCGATGGTACATCGGGTGTTAGTCTGGACTTCCAGCTAACTGCTTAAAAAAAATTGGCATGTATCAAAACCTGTAACAGATAAGTCAACATTAACTTAGGTTGTCTAAACTCAGATTGGAAAGCCAACTGAACCATCTGAAAAAAAAATGTAGGTTTCTATTTAAAATTAGAAAATTGGTACCGACTTTTGGCACACCCTGTATAGCCGGAGGACTGGAAGTAGAACTTTTAAGTAGAACGGGTATGATCGATTATATGGCTGCATACCAAGTTTCAAGTTTGTAATCCAACTGTAAGTTGAAAAACTTCTAACGAACGGCCCACATGAATCACCCTGTATGTTAAAAGTAAAAATAAAGAGAAAATCTCTTTTGTTTTAAATTTATAAATAAAATCTTATAAAAGATTACTAGCTTTATTTCTTTACTGCTAGGTACCTGGCCGGGTGCTAGTTTGTTACCCGGTGAAAGCAGATTTTCCTTAAAATGAGCCGGGTTCCCGGCATACCAAGTATATACCAGGTACCTGGTGCATCCCTAATTAAAACTAAAGTACAGCTAAAAACATGCCTATTTAGTCCCTTCAAATTGGAAGAAAAATCACTGATTTTGGGAAATTTTTCCTACAGCTAAGCCACCCATATAGGAAGTTGTCTTGAGGTTGTGTTAACATATTTTTCACCAAGCGCATGAAAGAAAAAGGGTTGTTTTTTAGATATAGATACATATATTTGTTTTTTTGGCCATTTTGGCGGTTTCTTGCGTTTTGCTGCAAAACTATGCATTTTTAAGAAAATATGACCTGATTTGATATTGCAGATCTAGCGATTCTCTACAATTTTTGTTCTCTTCATTTTTTTTAAATTCCACTTAGTTACGCTGCTAGAGCGTGCTGAAGTCTATGTAAATGTATACATTTTTTTGGTGTTTGATTTTAAGCCAAAATTATGCATTTTATTAAAAAATATCAAGATATCAAAGTTGTAGATAAAAAAATTTTCGACAAATTTTGTTCTTTGTTTTTTTTTCAAAATCGCGCTGTTTTGCCGCTAGAGCGCGAAAAACATTTCTTCAATACTCTTAAGCGGAAAAAAAATATTGTTACGAATTTTCACCCTTTTAGGAAACACCCTGTATGAATCCGTGGGTTCTAAATAATTTTAACAAGGGGTAAACCACTAACACTTTATTTAATAATTTACTGATTACACAAACTAACTTTTACAATGTTTATATTTACACTTCTAATTTTATAACCTCACTTTCGCTATGAACTTCCCTTTAGTAAAACTTCTCCTCTTCCGCCGATAATCGCGCCTAATATACTCTGAACTTGCCTCCAGAGTCATCCAGAATACAATCGAGAATCTTCTCCTACCACACTCTAGAAAACCCTATCTCTTTCTACAAGTTTCCACTCACTATTAGGCATAGGCGTATCATAGGGGGGTGTAATGCATAACAATATAGCGCATGTATTTTTGATATACAGGCAAAACTATGCATTTTTTAGAGTACTCGTCAATTATATAAAAATTTGGAGAGCAAAAATTTTTTTTGAAACCCATCGTTTATTTCTTACACAGCTGCGCATAGAACGGTGCATCTAATATTATCAACTACGCGCATTCAGCTGTAGTGGTCGTGATGGGCCTTTTTATATATGTCATCCTTAATGTCATCTATATTAGCTTAGTCTGTTAAAAATATTGAGTAGAGGGAGGTGGAGGGGCAAAACAGTACAGCTGTTCACGATGCCTATATTTTTTATCCGCTCAAGAGTATTGAAAAAATGTTTTTCGCCCTTTAGCGACAAAACCTCGCGACTGAAAATAAAACAGAGAACAAAATTTGTCGAAAATTTTTGTATCTACAACTTTGATATCTTGATATTACTTCCCTCGCATACCGAAGGGAAGTATTGTATTCGAGAAAAAATCACCCTCCGAGATTTTTTCGGATTCTGACGTTTCAGAACACGTAGATTACGAAAATATAGGTTTTTCAATTCCGTCAGTCCGTCTGTCTGTCTGTCTGCCTGTTGGTGCATTTACTAAAAAACTACTTGACGGAGAGCAGTCAAATTTGGTAGGTAGTTGACGCTACTGTCAGCGAAGAAATGGTAGAAATTTCACTGGAAAATATACAGGGTGGACCGTCTAAACGGAATAAATAGTGAAAAAAATTGTTTTTTGCTCAAATTTAAAATTTCCACGTTTCATGACGCGCTAAACCTATTTCTGAAAAAAAAAATTTTTGAAAATTTTTTTCACCATTTTTGAAAAAATTTTTACCAAGACGAGAAAAATTTTTTTTGCTCAAATTTAAAATTTCTACGTTTCATGACACGCTTAACCTATTTCAGGAAAAAAAAATTTTCAGCAATATTTTTGAAAAATTTTTTACTACTAAAATGAAATAATTTTTTTTTCTTTCTTCAAATTTAAAATTTCCACGTTTCAGAGCATTCTAAGCCTGATTAAAAAAAAAAAATTGAATTTTTTTTTTACCATTTTTGAAAATTTGTTTACCACTAAAATAGATGGAATTTTTTTTTATTTCTTCAAATTTAAAATTTCTAGGTTTCATGATATTCCAAACCAATTTCGGAAAAAAATTGCAACATTTTGTTACCAGTTTGGAAAAAAAAAGTAACACTAGAATGCTAAAATTTAAAAGTTTCACGTTTCATGACATTTTACCTAGGTATTTCAGAAAAAATAATTTTCAAAATTTTTTTCACCAACATTTTTCAAAAAGTTTTTACCACTAAAATAGATCGAATTTTTTTTTATTTGCTCAAATTTAAAATTTTCACGTTTCATAGCATTCTAAACCTATTTTAAAAAATATGTAATTTTTAATTTTTAAACTTTTTTAGCACTACTATAGAATAGAAGGAACCTTTCCTTTTTGCTCAAATTTAAAATTTCTACGTTTGACATTTTAAACCTATTTCAGAAGAAAAAATTTTAAAAATTATTTAACCACCACTATACTTCCACTCCATTACGTGAATGTTGGATTGAAGCATTCTAAACCTATTTTAAAAAATATGTAATTTTTAATTTTTAAACTTTTTTAGCACTACTATAGAATAGAAGGAACCTTTCCTTTTTGCTCAAATTTAAAATTTCTACGTTTGTCATTTTAAACCTATTTCAGAAGAAAAAATTTTGAAAATTATTTAACCACCACTATACTTCCACTCCATTACGTGAATGTTGGATTGAAAATGTGACAGATGGCAATAATATCTGGCATATGCATCTATTATACTTTTATTGAAAAATGTAGAGGGTGGTCATCCCAAAAAATAATTCAGTCATGGTGGACATTTGTAAAGGTATTTGCGCAAGCCTGCCATATGTGGCACCTGCTTTTTAGTATTTAACTTTTGCTGTTGGATGAGCAATCTGTATATTTTTTTGACCAAAACTTATCAAGTTTTCTTTGTAATAATAGCAATAGCTATATTCCGATTATTATTTTCAATGTCATTTCGTAATTATTAATTTTTTAGAGTGACTGCCATGCACAAATAACGAGGGAAGTTCTGTGTAAATACCTTTACCGATTTTTTTTATATAAGATGCATAGTTTTGGCTCAAAATCAAACACCAAAAAAATTTATACATTTACATAAATTTCAGCGCGCTCTAGCGGCGTAACTAAGCAGAATTTCAAAAAAAATGAAAAGAACAAAAATTGTAGATCTACAATATCAAATCAGGTCATATTTTCTCAAAAATGCATAGTTTTGCAGCAAAACGCAAAATACCGCCAAAATAGCCCAAAAAAACATATATAATATGTATCTATATCTAAGAAACAACTCTTTATTTTTCATGCGCTTGGTGAAAAATATGTTAACACAACCCCAAGACAACTTTCTATATGGGTGGCTTAGCTGTAGGAAAAATTTCCCTCAATTTTCCTAATTTGAAGGGACTAATTGTTGTACTAAAATATTATCATGTTTGAACGAATTCAACCAATCTTGTCGTCCCTACCTAAAACTCTGACACGGTTCAATGAATAGTGACCTAATAACCAATAAATTGAGATCAGTCCTTAGTCACTATCATATTATTTTTACATTTCTCAATTTCTAAAATCTTTCAAAACTATTATCTGTTGACTGTTACATGTCTAATTAGCCTTGAGCTACTGATATCCTATGATTGTTATCAGAAGCATGTTGGGTAACACTAGACTTTTCAGTTCTTCCATATTTTGAGATGGGCCATATATTCTTTGAATCTTGTTATAATTTGACGTTTTGTTTGTCCAACATACTCCAAATTATAATATTTACTATTTATTTCGTAAATCCTTGGCCTTTGGTTTGATACAGTTTTGTCCTTTGGGCTGCCTAATAACGTAGAAATTGAGAAATGTAAAAATAATATGAATAGTGACAAAGGACCGATTCCAAATAGTCTACTTTATTTGTTGTTAGGACATGGTTCGTTGAACTGAGGCCGAATTTTCGGTAGTGATTACAGATTTAGTTGAATTCTTTCAACTATGACAATATCTTAGTATAGATACAGGTATATTTTTAGTTTTACTTTAATTTCGACCATCTCCTGATGATACTAACTTGGTTATCGAAATGCACATCGAGTGTTGGTATTTGACTGTTGTGTTTAAGAGCTTTGGAGTTTGTGGCAACTACATCTCCAGATGTCACACCAAATGTCAGTTCCCTCTAGAACTAGATATTTTCCTCATTTGTATGAATCAACTTGATATTGTTAAGTTCACACTACTCACAAAACATTGTCTGATTCACTTATTATGATTGGAGCACTTTACACTGTGCTTTCTGAATAATTATTTTCGTATCATATATGTATAAAAATATACCTACACTATGCTTATACGGAGTAAAATATGCTTTGTTTTAAAACATTTTAGGTTCCAAATGTAATACAAGCGTGCTGTGATTTTTTAGAAAGACAGTTGGACCCCAGCAATGCAATAGGCATAGCTAGCTTTGCGGAGCAACATGGATGTATTGAATTATGTAAGAAAGCTAATCAGTATATTGAGCGTCATTTTTGTCAGGTTCTTAGTTATTTTATAATACTAAGGTTATTATTATTTATTCACAGTTTCCGTAG
This sequence comes from Stenurella melanura, assembly GCA_963583905.1. Lineage (NCBI taxonomy): Eukaryota > Metazoa > Arthropoda > Insecta > Coleoptera > Cerambycidae > Stenurella > Stenurella melanura. The sequence goes on along the minus strand of OY757312.1, from coordinate 69,913,427 downwards.
ATATGCCATGAGGAAGAGTTTCTACAATTAAGCAGTTTACAGCTTATTAATTTAATTAAGAAAGATGAACTCAATGTCCAAGACGAAAAGGAAGTGTACAACGCTGTTCTAAAGTGGGTTAAATATGATGAAGATAGCAGGCACAAGAAAATGGAAGATATTTTAAGTGCCGTAAGATGTCAGTTTTTGCCCCCTAAATTTCTCAATGACCAAATGACAAATTGTGACGTTATTAAAAAGACACCAGCGTGTAAGGAATATCTAGCTAGAATATTTAAGGCATGTTGGCAAAAATTGCAAAATTAATGTCAAAATAAATGTAAATGTTTATATTTCAGGATTTGACTCTTCACATAAGAACTGCTGTTAAAGAAAGATGTCCGAACATCCCTCGAGTGATTTATATAGCTGGAGGATATTTTAGGCAGTCGCTTGATATTTTAGAAGGTTACAATGTTGATGAAAAATCTTGGTCCAAGCTAGATAGACTTACGGTGCCCAGATCAGGTTTAGGAGGAGCATTTTTAAAAGTATGTTACTCTTTGTTTGTTATTAAGAGCAAAATTTAAATCTATGGTACATTTTCTGAAATCATTTTGTTATCAAAAAATTAAAAAAATGTATATGATTATACCGGGTTAGTCACGAATTGCGCTCGCCCCGATATTTCCTAAAATATTTGGAATAGAAAATTGAAATTTGGAGACCTTATTACACGACTAAAATGCCATCTTTTCAATAAAAAATCAAGTTTGGTGCACATCCGGTTTGTCCGGAAATGCCCACAACTTTCGATTTTTAAATGGAACACCCTATATATTTTTACATTTTTGGAATCTAGAGGAAATTTTGAATACAATACATCCATTTTGGTCACTTTTTGATAAACATTAAAAATTTTATTAAAAAATCTATTTCTGAATCCAGAGTGCTGTGGTGCCCAAAATATATTTTAGTTTGTGTGCTGCGTTACTATAAAAATAAAAAGAGCAATATGATTGCATTACTTAATTCTCTAGAGGCGTTTAAAATTTTTAAATGTGATTTTTACCCACTAACTCGGTTTTTTTAAATGGGAATTTAATCGTTCACCAACATTTTTAAATACCCCATTTTCATACGAATCTAATGATACCAAAATTTTGAAAATCCGCTCAGAAATATTTGAGATTTCAGCCAAAATACAATGCAACCAAGCTTTTAGAAACATGCGGCTAATAGATAATAGATTAGTGGGCTTTGGAAACTAAAATGGCACATTTCTGTGTAAATCTGGTAACCTAATAACATAGGAAAAATCATAGTAGCCATTGAATGTAATAAAACAATATCAGCTGTCAGACAGACTCGTGTAGTTATAGACAATTTTGAGCTATCAAACATTTAATAATTGTGAGCGCAAAGAACGTTACAATTAAGTTTAGCATAGGTATGTGGAGGTAAACACAATTACATCCACAAGGACATTTGCAATAGAATGCGACATCAGTTCGGTTTTCAGAGTTATTTAAATGAACATAAATATCGGGCCTATAAATAAATAAAAATCAATTCCGTTTGAACAATTAAACTTAAACTAGGTAACAGTAGGTATCTTTAAAATAATTAATATAATTAAACCATAAATTGACATTTATAGATATTGTTCAAAATGTCCACCATTTTTTTCTATACACAATTCGGCTCTGCGTACAGTTGCTTGAATGGGTCTACGCAATTATTTTGTATCTGTCTGACAGCTGATATTGTTTTATTACATTCAATGGCTACTATGATTTTTCCAATGTTATTAGGTTACCAGATTTACACAGAAATGTGCCATTTTAGTTTCCAAAGCCCACTAATTTATTATCTATTAGCCGCATGTTTCTAAAAGCTTGGTTGCATTGTATTTTGGCTGAAATCTCAAATATTTCTGAGCGGATTTTCAAAATTTTGGTATCATTAGATTCGTATGAAAATGAGGTATTTAAAAATGTTGGTGAACGATTAAATTCCCATTTAAAAAAACCGAGTTAGTGGGTAAAAATCACATTTAAAAATTTTAAGCGCCTCTAGAGAATTAAGTAATGCAATCATATTGCTCTTTTTATTTTTATAGTAACGTAGCACACAAACTAAAATATATTTTGGGCACCACAGCACTCTGGATTCAGAAATAGATTTTTTAATAAAATTTTTAATGTTTATCAAAAAGTGATTAAAATGGATGTATTGTATTCAAAATTTCCTCTAGATTCAAAAAATGTAAAAATATATGGGGTGTTCCATTTAAAAATCGAAAGTTGTGGCCATTTCCGGTCAAACCGGATGTGCACCAAACTTGATTTTTTATTGAAAAGATGGTATTTTAGTCGTGTAATAAGGCCTCCAAATTTCAATTTTCTATTCCAAATATTTTAGGAAATATCGGGGCGAGCGCAATTCGTGACTCACCCGGTATAGAGATACGAATTTAATTAGTCACATTTTTTTTATCTTGAAACTTTCTTATTGAAATAATTTAAGACTTACTATATCAGTAAAATGATGAAACTAATAAGCATTTGGACATTTTTTATAATACTGAAGAGAAGAGAAATATACAGTTTACATAGACATTTTGGAAGTGTGAAGATTTTCAAGTCATTAAACCTTTATACATACAAGGCTAGGAGGCCTTAAACACAGGAATGCAATCCGTTACCAGGCGCATGCGCCAGTTTAACGTTCTCTGCTACGCAATAAAGCCCATGGCGCGGCATTTGAATTCATCCAATTTAAACTTCACAAGCTGGTTGTAAAAGGAGCTTTGATTTTGTATTATAAAATTATTTAATTTATACTAGTAGGTTCAGGCAAGCAATGATTCCTATATTTTGCAACAATATATCAACCTTTTTGTCTCAGTGATATTTATCTATATACATAGCAGGAAGACTTCCCACAAACTTTATTCTGGATTCGCGAGGGAAAATTTGATGAATGAAATAAAAGCAAAATAAAAACCACAATTCGCTTCATAATATTTATTTCTTAATTGACATTAAGTACAATTTAAAAACTGTTAATTGGTTCTAGTTAGCAATAAGTGTATGCACTGCATAAATGTATTAAATACTTGTAATATTTACTATACAAGTATAAAATATATTATTATACTTATAATTAAAATTATTTACTTTGTAAATATGTAATAAAACACTATACAGTTAATTACAAGCCTAAAAAAACTAGGTATATTGATGATCATGTTCCCAATTTTTTTAAATATACTTCGATCCTAGAAGAGTATCTTTTATAATTTTATCTTCTTCTGCATTTGGTTTCCTAACACCTTTCTTATATTTAGATTTCTTCTTAGTAGAAAAAAATGACTGCGTTGTGATATTTTTATTGGCAGGTATATTTTGTCTTTCTCACTAATATTAAACTGCTCAATTGTGGGCGCCAGATTCTTAATTAGAGCAGCAGTTTTCATATGTTTTAAAATGAGTAACAGTTGATCATTTGAATAATTTTCATTGTCTACATTATTTATTACCTCTAATGCCGTTTTCTTAATTTCTGATTTTAAGTCCTTTTCTTTTGTTGACGACAATTTTTACAGATATTTATTTTTAGTCTTGTGTCAATTGTCAATTCTATGGGCAGCACAAGACAGGATAGAGACAGAGAGAGGAAATTAAACTAGTGCATGCGCGTCGTAATGGATTGCATTCCTTGGTTTAAGGCCTCCTACAAGGCTTTCATAAATAATCATAATACATGTGCCCACAAAATGTATGCAGCCAACTACACACTATTGATAAATAAAAGGACTCCACACAAAGTAAATGGTCAGTGGGTGTCTGTGGATTTTGTTTAAATTTTAGTATGTTATAGTTTTGACCTTTCTGAACAAAAGTCTCCATGGGCACAACTCAATCCTATACTTAGTTTCCATGCTACATAATTTTATAGCTATAGGTATATTTAATGCACCAAATATAGGAATTGTTTAAAGTTTTTTAAATATATCTTAACCTTTAATAATAAGTTTAATTGATGAGTCCCTAGTTTTAGATGCAAATGGGAGTGAATATAAACACCTAAACATGTGTAATGTTAGATTAATTGTTAATATATCTGCTCTGAGAATTACCCAAGATCAATGACAGGGACGTGTTAGGAATAAGACCTCATTTGTGTACATGTTTATTAATAATTTGCAAGTATCATAGTTATATTTGAGGATTAATCTAACGATACACATTTTTGGAAGTCTATATTCACTCCTAGGGTTTCATCATTTAAAATTATAAGGTATATTTAACATACTTTGACGGTTCCCTATATTTAGTGCATTAAATACAGATTCACAGTTCTGTAGCATGAAAACTAAGCATAGAATTGAGTTGTGCCATGGAGACTTTTGTTCGGAATGGTCAAAACTACAACATATTACAATTTCAACAATATCCGCAGAAACCCATTGACCATTTACTTTAAATTTATATAAAATTTTATGAATTTATTGTTCGAAATTTTCACAGATATTCTTCACAATGATCAAATTGTGTGTATCATTAGTGTATCATTGGTAATTTATAGATTCAATTTAAAAAATAATAGCAACAGAAAGATACATTTTTGATACTAAAAAGAAAATTGCATGGGAGATACTTTTTATATAGGGAATACAGTTCCGTGACTAAAATCCAATCCTGAGATTTTGGGAATTTTTTGCATATAGGCCAAAGAAAATATATAGGATATGAAAAGTTTAACTATTTTATGTAGCTAACAAGAAAGTTTCAAGTCGGTCAAAATCGCTTCTAAATGTCTAGTAATGATTCAATTTTTTTAAAAATGGTTACTAAAGTTTATCTCAGATTAAAATGCGATGCTTGAAAAGATAGGGAACACGTATCCTTGCTGCTGATTGGTACATTTGCAAGCCAAGTTTATGCAGGGGAAATTAGTAAATCGGAACAGATGTCTTATTTTATTCTTACTTCAATGGACTAAGAACATTTATGCTCTAATTTAAATCAAATAAATTCAATGTATTTATAAGATAGCCAAATGCCAAATGAAAGTGAATTTAAATCGTTAATTTTTATTTTGTGTACCAATGACCTTCAGACGGCCTCGATGGGGATTCCACTTACCTGGGAATTCCCATGTGCCTGAGTAAACTCTAACCAAAATAAATGAAAACCCTTGGTAATTGACAACAGTGATGAAAAAATTACATAATGAATATTTAAATATTATTTTTAATCTTATATGATATAAAACCTTGCAGGGTACTTTTTACGCGGTAGGAGGAAGAAATAATAGTCCTGGCAACAGTTATGATTCCGATTGGGTAGACAAGTACAATCCTGTAAAAGATCACTGGAGACCATGCAATCCTATGTCTGTGCCAAGAAATAGAGTTGGTGTTGCAGTTATGGACGGACTACTGTACGCTGTAGGAGGTAGCGAGGGATCAAAGTACCATAGCAGTGTCGAAAGGTAATAAATAATCAAAATAGACATATAAAGTTGCCTTCATATTTCCTAGTCACATAAAAAATTTCCGTCAAAAGAGTTCGCGCGGCGGTATCGTTGAATAGGTAAAGATGCCGCCTGCCCGCTTTGTACCTACCGCATTTTTTACATGCCTTTAAATTATGAAAACGACTTTATTTTAGAGATGAATATCTTATTCTCTATAGAAATCTGTACAATATGAAGTTTTTAGGAATGATAATTTTTACAGTGACAAAGTGCCACCTACAGTGAGATTTTTGAGTACTTACTTAGCTTATGACCTAAAAGCTTAAAATTATCACCAAAGGGGCTTGTTACAGATAATTTTTTTTCCGTTATTTTTTTATGGTATTCAATAGTATTCGAACAATTAGAAAGCTGTTAAAATTTCAGCTTCATAAGTATATCCAATCCTTAGATATTCAATGTTAAAGAGTAGGTTCGCCGACTCTAGACGTCATTCTGCATAAACACTATGGCGAAAGAGTTTGAGTTTGCTACAGTGGTCAGTAGTCCATTATAATCCGTCAAACTTTAATATAATGAAATGAGTTAATCTGACGTTTGGACAAAATATGTAAAAAGGTGTTAACCTCAAAGTCAAAAATTTGCCTGTCACCCGATCAGCATATGCGAAGTGAGGTAACACGAAGCTCCGCCCTGTTTTCGCATAATCTAACTTTGGAAATTTATTTAAGAGTTTAAACGTTCGAATAAAAACCTAAAAATTTTAAAATTATCTTAAAAAGCGTTCCACTTTCGATTTTTAAGATTAAACGGGCCTCTTGTAGGGCTTAAAGAATTGTATGAAAGTATATTGGGTTACCTAATTAAATTTTGGTAGAACTCGTTGACAGCCCATATTTAATATATTTTTTTTGACACTTACCATGCTCATTGAATGAAAATATTAAAAAAATAATGAAGGCTTAAAACCTCCCCTATCTGAATAAAATGGGTTGCTACCTGTTAAATGGATAGCAATGTTGGGCAATCTGTTTCTTTGCACATCCTGCTCTGCGTCACTGCGATGCATAGACTGTAGTCATCGTAACTCAGTTAACCCATCTCGACCCAGAACGCCAAAAACTGACTGACGGATTTTTAAGGCAGGTTTCCTAAAGGTGGAAACACTTAACAATATTTAGAGAGTAAAGGTGTTTTTAGGGGTAATAATATATGAACTTTGCGATTTTAAAGTTATTTTGCACCTACAACCACCCGTTAAGGCTATACAAGAGTTTGAAGTTGTAAGAATGAGTAAAATATGCTGTTTTTAACGCCAAAGAGTGACAAAAAATCGTCAAAAATTTGGTTTTCATTTTTTGACCTTAAAATTTGACTTTCTAACTCAAATTTTCCATTCTTTACAGTCGTCATATCTGACAAAGAATCATCCTAAGAATTGTAAAACGAGTTCCAAAGGAATTGAAAAGGGTAAAAAAAAAACGAAATTCTACAAAACATATTTGTTCTTTAAATTTTGTAAAAATTGAAACCATAGTATAATTTTGTCAGTTTGTGGCGTTCTGGGCAAAATAGGTCAAGTTTTTTTAAAACTGTTCAAATTATAGCTTTTTAAAAGGATGAAATTATGCTCTATACATTTTAAATTGATTTGAATCGATATTAAGTTCTAAAATAGCAAATAAATATAGCCAATATCATTGGCCTGTGGGTCTACATTTGTGTGATAACTCTGTATAGGGTTCTATTTTTAATGGCTCGACTTGGTTCATTTACAATCACAATAGACGCCTATTGAGAATCATTAAAACAGATCAAGTAGGTATAGTAAATAATATGATATAATATTTATCTAAAAGTCCCTTCTTAAGCATCACTCAAAATTCAGTTCTTTTTGTGGAATTTATTCGTGGTTGTGTTCAAAATTTGAAAATTTATGTTCTCTATTTTATGACGATTTTTTCTTTTCAATTCCACTGGTGTTCATAGCTTGCCCTCCTAGACATCATATTTCAAATATTTCATAGAACAAACGGAGACAGTTATCAGGAGATCTCAGTGGTCATGGCAAATAATATTGCAATTTACTGGACATTTGATTTACTAATGTTTTTTTTTCTGATGTTGCTATGTTTAAAATAGTTCAATATTTTCAGAATAGGAAACTTATTTTTATTATTTCAGTACTTTATAGTATATTATTCAACGAGCATATAATGATGGCTATTATTCACGATGGTGAAGTTTACGACACGAGCCGTAGGCGAGTGTCGTAAATCACCAGAGTGAATAATAGCCATTATATGCGAGTAGAATACTATACTTTGTCCACGACTGTTAAATATTTAATATTTATTTCATTCATCTTCACTTCATTTCTCCTATTTAAGAAAGATTCATATGTCATAATATATAATCTTCTCGATATTTCGGGCAACAAGTTTAATGAGGCGATTTCTGCAGCTTCCTTTATCTCTGGCGGTGTCAAAGAAATCTCGTTTTCACTGTCAGTATCCATTTATTTAATTATATTACTCTTTTTGAGTACCTAACATGCAAATAAATTATTGTGAATAACGTTATTGGCGTTGAAATGGCATACATTTTGACGTTTCAAATCAATTACAGAATTACGCTTTGATACATTGTCATGGCTTACTAATAAAATAATACAGTTTCTAGGCACGTAGCTAAATGGTTTCAAAAACAATGTTGGGGATTGCCGCGTGTTTTGCTAATAGATGATGCTTTGAAAAAAAATTACTGATATAGTTTTTGAGTGTTCATTAAAGTACCTCTTCGGCATGTACCATTTGAGTGCTTCCCAGAAACCTTAGAGAGACAACACTTGTCTTTTGGTTGCTGCAATTTTGACATTTTAAATTTTTAGTAAAAAGTCGCTAATGTCATTTCTTATAAACAACTGACTGTCCTCATTATCCACTGCAATCAGTGAATAATGAAATCATTATTCACTGTAGGGAATAATAGCATTATCATCGAGGAAACACGTACATAATGAGTACATTATTTAACAGTCGTGGACAAAATTATTTAAAAGATGTATCATTAAAATAAACACTAACAAAAAAACCACTGTTTGGTAAAAAAATAATAGCAACATAGATAGTTATTCTAAAAATAAAAAGTTTTTTAAAATAGCCCCCTAAATAGGTTACTTTCTTTAATGTTAGGTCAGATTGTCTGGATCTTATTTGTATGCAAAGTAGGCCAGCAACTAAAAATGTCTTCTCAGAATCCATACTGGCAGGCAACATGTAAATCAAACTTCTAAGTATTACTCATTTATCTCCTGCACTAAAGTATGTCATTTCTTGATGCAAAGTGTGGTTCATGCATTCCTTTTCACTTTTCTTGCAATTCTCAGTAGTTGGGTTTTTCTTTTTATTATATATTCAGGTTACATTTATTACCTGTTTTTTTAAAATATTTGTTGATGATTTTGTTGTTAGGAGACTGATAGATTAACGTTTGCCCATGATTTAAAAATTTATTTTTCAGTTTGAACTTGAAAATTAACTTTAAATACTAAACTAAAATTAGTTATTGATATAACTTGAACAAACTGAATTAAAATTTTTCAAAATATAAAGTAGTAGATTTTACTCTAAAAATTATGCTGATATTATATAGCTATAAAATTAATAACGATCCTCTTATAAGATATATAGTGATTAAGAACCTAGGCATATACTTTGAATCATCATCATTTTGTACTCATATTAATCAGATATGTAAATCCGCATCGAAAATGTTTGAATACATAATACACAATTTTCAAACTTAATAATGTTAGGTTGCCTAAAGGCAGTGTATTTTGCATATATTAGATCTAGATTGGCATATGACTCACTAATCTGGCATTCAGTTTGTGAGTGTTATATGATTAGAACCAAATATTGATTCAACGTAGTATTTGTTGTATAGTTTTTTCCTACAGAGTCAATCGGACAGATCCGCATCATAATGCTGGCTACAAGTCGTTATTGAATAGATTTAACTTACTATGTATTAATAATATCTCTAACATTCTTATATAAGTTTACTTATTATTATATTGATTACCCCAAATATAACTGTAATGTTTGGGGTTTGGAGTAGGTGGCCCAAAAAAAAAAGATAATGATGTTGTAAGCTGCAAATTGTGCCTGTTTGCGGCTTACAATTTTTTTCTTATTAATGCTACATGAATAAGCTATTAACAGAGTTGTAGAGAATATCATTATCTATATAATTGCTCTTTACAAATTTTGTGTGATACGGTTATAGAGATATATCAAAAAAACTGATAACAGACTTATTTGGGACTGAGTTTCATGTTGGAAACCAAGTTTTAGAAACAATCATTGTCTACCCAAAATGCACAGATGGGTGCCGGATTGACTAGAGTGCACAGTGCTTATGCTAGTACTCCCAAGAATGTATTCTTTTTTTCACGAGAAGCGCACAATTCAATTTCACATTGGGCTTATTTAAAAACATATTAATTAATGTCAACATATTTTAAAATCAAAGTGGTTCATAAAAAGACGCTGTATTTTTCATTGTAACAATGATGTTTTAGTGGAAAAATTATAGAAAACAGAAAATTGAACAAATAAACTATATTTCTAATGCAAAAAAAATATATTTAATGGTATGATATGTAATAAATATTATATCACGATAGGGTATATATCCTCAATTAGGAAAAGAAGTAAATCAAACCTTTGGAATTTGAATCCTTTATCCAAACTCGTATTTTAATAAATAAAATAAAACATTACTTTACCGTGAATATCATCCATCCATGCCGGTGTTTGAAGGTGGTTATTAAAAATTTTTAATATAATATTCTCAAATTCCAACATATAAAATTATCTTCTTTTAGTTATGATCCTGATGCGGACAGGTGGACTACGGTAAAACCGATGCATTACAAAAGGCTAGCAGTAGGAGTGGCAGTAGTGAATAGATTGCTCTATGCTATAGGAGGTTATGACGGAACTGACAGACATAACAGCGCAGAATGTTACCATCCAGAAAATAATGAATGGACTATGATTGCACCAATGCACACCCCAAGAAGTGGAGCAGGTAATTTATATCATCTTTGGTAATAAAATTTTTTTTATGCTGAAAAGAATACCTTGTGTTAAATTAGCTCTTTTCAAAGTTCTCACCACAACTGGTTTTAATTATTTTGTGATGTTATGTGAAATTATGATGAAAGGATTTTTTAAATGCTGTAAAATAAATCTTTGCACAATTGATGCTAAAAAGATATCCAAAAATATATATTTATTAGATTTTTGCACTTTCATGTATTAGATCAATTTCTGTGCAGAAGGAAGTAATACATTTAAAGAGATATTAAATAATGAAATCACAGATTTCTTCGCTGGAATCAGGTGTGCTCGGTTTTTTATTAATTATTAATTACATTTAAATTTTATCTTGGATTTGGCATTTTTTAAATCCGGGCCACAAATAAACTGGAATATAAACATTTTTTTAAGAGACACTGAAACCCGTTGATTTTTGCTTCTTTAGAGAATACTTTTGAAGCACAATTTGGCTTCAACCCCCTTCTACCTTTATTGTCCACTCATTTAAAGCCACTCATTTAAAAACTTTGAGGCTGATAATACCTCATTTTGCAGGTATTTTTATTTAATTTTCTGATCAGTTTTCTCTATTTGTGTTTGAGAAATTGACATCAAAGTTTTACAGTAGTCGAAACTGATTATTTTTAAACATCATAAATATTATTAAAAAAAAATTAAATGTTTTATTCTGACACATTTTCTTTGAGATCAACAAAGTTGTTAAGTTTCATTTAGTGATTCCTTCATTCCCAGTATGATCTTTTAAGAAGTAGGATAAAGGACCCAGCACTAATCTTATGGGAATTGAGTTTCGGTCAAATTTGCTCATATTGCAGGATTTTGTAGATCATCTTAATCAAAAGTCCTCATGGGCACAAGGTAGGAAAATGGACAGTTTTCCAGATATTGGGGCCCCCGCCCCGGTGAAATTCGCTGGAATCGATATGTATTATTCCTCTCGCCCTCCTGATCAAAAGTTCTCATGGTTACAAGGTCTGAAAACGCAGTTTTTCAGATATCGGGGCTGCAAAGTCGACCCAACACCAGCGATTAGCCTGTAACTGTAGTTGGAGAGAGCCTTTTTCTGGGAATAAGTTGGTGCTGAACATACCAGTTTTAATCTTCTACTTTTATTTCAACCAAGAGTTAAAACCTCGCTTCAGATGGATTTATACTGTCTTTGGTGTTAACAAGCGCCTGTTGGACTTCCTCCATGCTAATTGCCAGGCACATTTTCTTTGGCTCTTCAATATTTCTGGATCAGAGAGCCGCAAAGTACCATTGCAGTAGTCTCGCTTTCAAGAGACGGGTCATTTCATAGATTTCTTTCTAGAAAATTTTGATCTGCTATAGTTGATAGATCATTAACAACATGCTGTGTATCTTGAAATAGGCAGGATGGATTCGTACGGAACAATGTGTTTTGTCCATACTCCATACTTGTCATTTCAGCTGCTTGATAATTTCCATATGAACTAAAACTATCTTATTATTATTTTTATTATTCAGAATAATCTATTTTTAGGAGTAGCAGCAATAAATCAATTCATATACGTAGTTGGAGGCTATGATGGTAAAAAACAATTGAACACTGTAGAAAGATACGATACAGAAAAGGATATTTGGGAATTCATAACTTCTATGCGAGTTTCTAGAAGTGCCCTAAGTGTAACTGTACTAGATTGTAAATTATATGCAATGGGTAAGTTTTTACTTTATGTGCTTAAGCTACCAATGGAATTTATTTAGTAAGATTTAAAATATATTTAGTGGGAGTTATGTGTTTAAAGTACAGAGCCTTCATTAATGACCGTAAGACACGTGACCAGTTAATTTGAATTTTATCTGTCATGTTTATGTCAGGTTTTCTAGGGATTTATCATGAATTTGTTGAATCCTACGTAGATCGCTCATTGCATCTTTACGGAGCCTAAGAAGCAAGCAGCGTCGCCCGATTTGACAATTCTCGCGCAGTCTCTAAAATATTAATCTGTGACATGACATCTAGTTATTTTCTAGGGCATAGACGTACGCACGGAAAGTGTTTATTTCGTTATTTCCAGTCCTTTTTCATTTCCAAGTGTCTTTAATTATTTTTACTATTGTAATTTGCGTATTTATCAGTTCTTTTCAGAACTACCTGATATACATTTGCTATTTTTGGTGGTAAGTAATAATAAAGAGAATGATAATTGATAATTTTAGGTTAAGTGTATTTCTAATGTTTCAGACGTGTGCAATTTGCAATGGCTTTTACGCCGGAACAAGATGCCTTTATTTTAATGGCCCATTTTCGAAGTGGATCTCGCAACGCAGATGGATCGTGGATATATTCATTTCAATCGTGCATTGATCAATTTAGGGAAGAATTTCCTAATGCAAATATTCTATGACACATTCGCCCATCGTAAGCACATAGTCCTTAAACGTTTTGCAGAAAAACACTGCATTTGCAAGGAAAAGCCAACTGTTAGGAAAACTATTTTAACTGAGGTGGTTATGAATGACGTTCAGGAAAGAATGGATGAAAGCCCAACAAAGTCTGTATCAAAGTTATCTGCTCAAACAGGTAATTTATCTCTGACTTCTTTATCAATTTGATTACCTACATTAAGTTACTGATAGCTAAAACTTTTGCTTTACACATGAAATCATAGTTTGAATAAAAATAAATTAGTGGGATTCTCTCAATAGTCGAAGAGCTCACAATATTTTCCCAATGTCATTTCAGCATAGGTAAGGACAATTCGAAATTTTTACTGTTACATTAAAGTTGGCGATTGCATTTCACAGTTTGCCGATGAGGAATACGAAACTTGCACATCTTTTTTATTGCATAAAAATATTCAAATATGTAAGAAAATTAAATATGTAAAATATGTGGCTTTAAATGTGAGTAAATAATTAAAGTGTTAAACTTCAGCAGGTCATTTGAAACAGTTCAGATGTGTGTGACGTTACACTGTACGTAGAACGCAACGATATGAGGCCTATGCTGCAGTGTTAGTAATGCGATCTGACGTCATGGCCGTAGGTAGTGAGTAATTTTTTTATACAAATTCTTTATAGGGTACTGTATAATAAGGCCGCATTAAATAAATTTATTTTTATATAGGTCGTAAAAGGATTAAAATGTTCTAGGAACCCATAAGAAACCAGAAAATAAATTAGTTTATTGCACAAATTTACGGAGTGCTCAACGTTTGAGGCTGGGGGCGGGGGATTATTTGTATGTACTGTAAACGACAACCCCATTGCATATATTTATTGTGTATAAAAGTGTACACTAGCTCTATACATATCGTATTAATGAGGTATCTATAGATATGTTTTTTCGTTTTTTTTTTATTACATATTTTTCAATATTTAACAAAAGTTGCAGTTTTGTGAAAATTCGGTCTTTCAAAGTGCTGCCACACTTGCCCAAAACCACTTGCGTCTATGCCAAACGTATTTTCCCATCGCTCTCATGAGCCCCACGATAGCTAACAAGGTTTTGAGCAGTTACCGGGACCTGTCGCCTCAATTCATGTAACAGTATCCGGCAAAATTCCAAAATGATGGTTTTTCGGACATATCTCTGAATCGCAACCACTTGCGAGCATCAGACTTTGCAGGAGGTATGTTCAGAATCATATCTACTGAAATATCAAAACGGCAGACAGTTACCGGACCTGTCATAAACCGACTGTACTTCAAAGCCCCCCACCACCCCGGTAAGGTGCCACGTAGAAATTTGAAAATCTTGACTAGGTGACTTGGGGCACTACCAACAATTATATTTTATGGGCAGCATTACCTGTCGCAAAAACATATAGGCAGCTCTCTGACTATCATACTCACACATAATCTTGCCTTATGTAATGATTTATTTTTGTATTAATCGTTTAATAAATAGAAATAGCTTCAAAAAGTTTAACAATTATTTTGTGCTGATGGCTTTAGGGATGAGCTGTTGTACCCTCTAATAAATAGTAAGTCGGCGGAAAAATTATAAATTATTTTTGCTCAATTGACATTGAAAAAAATATCGCTGGCTTTTCGACTATAAAATGACCTACTGCAAACAACAAATCCATGAATTTGAACTTTTTCAGGTCCTTCAGTTGGTACAGCCCATAAAGCATTAAAAAAGCTACATTTACATCCCTACAAGGTAACAGTTGTGCAAGAACTACTACCCCTTGACTTTGGTAAACGAGAAAGATACTGTCGTTGGTTTAACGAAAATTTAAATAATGATGATGTGCTGGATTTGACCTTTTTCACTGACGAAGCATGGTTCCACCTAAGTGGTTATATCAATAGCCAAAATTATAGGACATGGGCTACAGAAAACCCTCACTGTTATGTGGAAACAAGTTTACATCCGTTAAAAATAGGTGTATGGGTCGCAATATCCAGGAGAAGAATAATAGGCCCAATATTTTTTCAAGAGACCATAAATGGAGAAAGGTATCGAAATCTAATTTTGGAACCCTTTCTGAATCAGCTACATGATGATGAATTGCAACTTGGTTCCTTCCAACAGGATGGTGCTACTGCCCATACAGCAAGAGCTACTATGCAATTTTTAGAGGAATTCTATGATGATAGATTAATCAGCCAGGGACTTTGGCCTGCACGTTCTCCAGATTTGACACCCCTTGATTATTTTTTATTTGGACACTTAGAGCAACGTTTTTAAAAATCGATTGCATGATCTTGACGAACTACAACAAGCAGTGGAAAAAGAAATTCGCAGTATAACAGTTGACCAGTTGAAAAATGTATTTGATAATATGAAGCGAAGAGTGCATATATGTCTAAATGCTCAAGGCCATCATTTTGAACAATTATTGTAATTTTTTCATAATCGATCTATATTAAAATTTGTTTATCGTCTTCTAAATTAGTACTTTTTGTACCGTACACTATAAAAAGGCAATAGAATTATCATGAAATATTTTTTTATCAAGTAACTGTTTTTACCTACTATCCGAGTTGTGTGATTCATATATTAAACCCATTGGTTGTTAACGTAGATTCAATACTTGTAATTTTATGTAGTTTATTATTGTTTTTGAACATGTTTTATTATTTCATAGTATTGATTAATCTTATTAAATATTAACTTGATAAAATACACTTATAGAAGTTTGTGGAATTAAAGGTTATTAATTTATTCTGAATTCTATATAATAAATTCATTCTTACGAGTAAATTTTTGTTGACATTTATACAGGTCTTGAAAGCCATTTGTTGACAAATCTGCAAATAATTTACTGTATCTTTTGTAGACTATGGCAAGTTTCAAAAAGTTGCATATTAATAGAATTATGAAACATACGACATAAGACTTATTCCCCTCTTTACGTTGTTTTTTTTTTCACTGACATAAAAGGCATCTACCATTCTACTTTATTATTAATGTCAAAAAGATATCATTTGGTACAGAAGCCAACATGCAATTACCCGACCATTTGTAACAGCTAGAAACATGGTAATTCCTTAAAGCATCGCGGACAAGAAAAGCGATATAAGAATGTTTCTTATATTGTCTATAATTGTTTATTTGTGGAATATTCAGATTTTCTTACTTTTTGTTGGGTATTTTGCCACTGAAAATATTTGAAAATTTTAATGAAAAAACCTCCGCCAAACGGATCAGATAGAAGTTGTTTCTTGAGTACTTGTTTATCACAAAATGTCTCGCACCTAAAAATATATAAACTAGAACAATGTTATAAAATAAAAAAAAATGAATATGAAAGCTAAAGTCAGTTAACGTTTCGGAAGATTGTCTACATCCGTTCTCAAAACTTTTGGCTTAAAGGTTTGGTTTTTGATAAAACCGATCTTAGCATGGACCCCGCTTGAAAAACCATTCGTACGGACAGCCTCTTCCCAACTTTTCGTAATTTATCCGATGAACCATGTATATATGGAATTGCTGCCATAGGCCTAAAGATCTCAGGTAAGTAAGATAAAAGAAAAGAATGTTTCTTAGTGGTGCAAACTTAATTTATAAATAAAATTAATTATTTAACGAAAAATCAGCTTGACATTTACTAATTATGCATAAAAAGTAGACCCCTTGCTGGTTCAACATATCTCAGAACTCTACTAACTGCGTAAGTCAATCGTATGTTTGTAATTATTAAGTGGTAATTAATAGACCACAAAGAAATTAGATCATATTTCTTTGTCACGCCTAGTGACATAGCTTGTAGGTTTAGAACGTCTGTCGCTGGACCTGCAGTAACCGGGATGTATGCCAGTTGTATTTTGTGTTCACTAAGTGGCAAGTAATCGATAAAAAAATATTTGCTTAAAACAAATACTTGCACCAATTGGAAAAGACATTTCGAGTTATTTACTGAAGTTTCTACCATTAAGAAAATGCATCGTATCACTTTTGTTGTCTGATAAACTCTAACGAACAAGATTAATGTCTTTAGCAGTTACAAATGTGTCAGGTAATTGCATGCGGTTTCTGCACCAGTGATGTTACTTCTTTTCCTAAATTCGGTAGATAAATTAGTGACACATGAAAAACTGAAAATTTCGAAACCAAAAACACAAAAAGCATATCCCATAACCTCAAATTATACGTGTTCGTTTATTCTCATATTTTTAATGTTTTTATTCACATTTTTAGATTAGAACCAGTGTAACATTAACAAACTCTTTCAGTTAAAATTCATATCATTTTTCAATATTGTTGAATATTGATTCTAACTCAATGTTGAAAACAGACCGCTAATTATAGGTTAGATTTCCAACTTGTAAATATGAGTACTTACATCTTTAAAATTCAATAAGATTAATAAATTATATGTATTTATCTAAGAGAGTTTAATAATGTTACACTGGTTCCAATTTAGCAATGAGAATAAACTTACAAAAACGTAAATATTGGGTTTAATTAAATTTATCCAACAGTAAACTTTCAATTCGACGCCACTGGATTTAGGGATTTTTGTTAAACAGGCGCGCCAACAGTGTTTAGTGGGTTGCATACATTTTGCGGTCACGTGTCTTACGGTCATTAATGAAGGCCCTGTATATGAGTATATGAATAGTTTTTCTAGGACCCAGTGGTAGTGGGTTGGTAGAGATTTAGCTTGAATGGAATATTTTCTCTGTTCCTAGGTTTTAAGGAGTTTAATTCCATTTTTAATTTAGTGTTTTACTTAGAATATCCCTTTTAGGACTTTTGTAAATGATAAAGTATCGTGAGACTAGTGTTGTTAATGGACTTATATATTAAAGAAACAAATGTTCATTTAAATTTAATTTAGATCACATAAATAAAACTTAAAACTCCCATTCAAATTTACTTCAAAACCCTTAAAAGTTAATAATACGGATTCATTTAATAGCTTTCTCTGGATACCTTATTAATGTCTACTATAATAGTAGAGCGGATCTGGCAAGAAAAAGGAGCGCAAGCCAATAATGGAATTTGAATTTGAGTTTGTGTCATTTCTCCAAAAATCACAAGTCTCTTACTCAAACGGGGGGGATTGGTTGATACTTGCACACAAAATTTGCAAAAACTACTTTTTCGGCGATAACTCGGAAAATAAAATGCCTATATGAGAAAAAAGTCTAATTCAAAGTTAAAGAGAATTTGAAAATATGTGATCTGAGCCAAGGTTTTTCCAAAAATATTAATTAGATCTCGAGATAGATATGGGCAATTGAAGAATGCGCCGAAAAAGTTTCTTTTCTGGTGGTTTCAAATGTTAAACCGATGATTTCTCCAGGAAAGAAGGATGATAGGGACCTGAAATTTTTGGTGGATGTAGCGAAAGTGTAAAGCTTAATTCTGGCCAAGGTAGAAAGTTGGTGGGGGAATTAGGGAGTAAAATTTTTTGGAGCTATGTAACTTCGCTCAAAATCTCGACAAACTGATGGGTCTTAGCTCATTGTATGTATAATCTCATCAACTTCCATAGGTGAAAACAGTTTTTGATTTTTGAAAAAAATTGCGAAGCTACACCCGAAAAACAATGTTGCATTTTTTTCAAACTGCGTTTCTTGCCCAAAAGAATGGTTATATTTAAATAATGTCTTGTGTATGAAGGGACTTTTTTTCTTTAATTTGAAAAAAATCGAGACAATGGGATGTTCAGGGCGGGAGTTAGAGCTGATAACACTCTTGCCTCTGTGGAGGGGGAACAAAAAGGGTTGTCGACTTCGGACTAGGCTTATTTTCAAGTTCAACTCTGTATTCAACTTATGTTAAAAGGGAGATCAAATCAAAGAATATTTTGGGGCTGAAACGTCGAGTTATACAGGGTGTTCCTTAATGACATGTTAATATTTCAAAATGTGATTCCATAGGTAATTTTATGAAGAAAAGCTCATATGAACATATATCCGCAAAGGCATCATTTGTTTGCTGATTGATTTTTTTTAGCCGTTATTTTTTAATATCTCAGATAGTACTTTAGATATTATTTTCAATTTTGGTTTATGCTAATAAGGCATAAAGCCACATATTTTTGTTAGAAGAGTTATTTATAGCTCCACCAGCGGCGTCCCTGCAAACATGCCCTCTGATATTTTTTACCGAAAAAATGGTACGCCACTGACATTTTTCCATGTGGATACTTTTTCTGATTAGTCTGGTGGATTCTGCACAGAGCTGGCCAAAGTACTCATTTAAACTACTTCAGGTACCAAGTACCAAATAGTTGGGGTACTTGATGCATCAAGTATCAATTACTTTTCAAAAAGCAGAATACTTCAAGTATCAAGTAGTTCGAGGTAGTACTTGCAATTTTGGCTGTAAGTACTACTTGTACTACTTCAATTAGTCATTTAATTAATAAAGTACTTACATGTAAATTTTTCAAGTACTTTAAATTTTTTATTTTTAACTAAACCAATCTTTATGTGAAACATATTCTTTATAGGATTTTGCAAACAGCGGAAAGAATAACTATCTATGAGAACTAAAAGAAAAACTATATGTAAAAATATTAATGAAATCTTTGCATTCTTTCGATAACCTCACTTCTGGTTATGCTAACAAGTAAAAATTCTTATTTGCCATTCTCATTATAACACTAGCATCCAACATAGTCCCCTACGACTAGGCAGATAAAACTAGTATCTACATGATCCCCTACAATATGTAAATTCAGTTTCAAAAGCTAAGCATTTCCAAGAAACTGAATGAGATTTTATGAAAATTTAATTCATTAGAATGAAAAAAATTTTAAAGACAAGGTAGGTAAATAAATTAATTTCAGGCCTTTGTTCTCATTTTTAACTGAATTTACATATCCTAGGGGATCATGTAGATGCTAGTTTAACCTGCCTAGTCGTAGGGCACTATGTTGGAGGCTAGTGTTATAATGAGAATGGCAAATAAGAATTTTTACTTGTTAGCATAACCCGAAGTCAGGTTATCGAAAGAATGCAAAAATTTCATTAATATTTTTACATATAGTTTTTCTTTTAGTTCTCATTAGTCCAGTCAATGAACTGGTTGTAGAAGACATGGTCGGGAACAGAATTTTTGACTTCAGGGCTGTGTTTGGAATACTTAGGAGGTAAACACACTAAGAGTCCCCGAATCTACGAGGTGAGCGGAGTGCAGGGGGGGCCATTGAAGGTCATTTTTTTGGATTTTCGCTGATATCTCGAAAACACTGCATTATAGCTAAAATATTAATCTATTCGAAATTAAAGCTGACAAAATTTCCTACAAGATTGTTATTATTCATTATTCTTCTATTCCTAATGGCTTTTGAGATATCCGCTGGCGAAAATCACCAATTTTCGAAATACGCATTTTTGCCTCACGCTTTTTGATAAACTTTGCCTTCTAGCGCCTCAGCCTTTAGTTTCACGGTAATATCTTCACAGTAGAGCATTAGTTGTAGAGCATTCAATTTTTTTAAAAGTGAGTTGTTATTAATACTCCTCCATTAGCTTGACCTGTAACATTCTAAGCAAATCTTACAACTCATTTTTCACACACTTCCAGATGTAGGATTGACTTGAAATTTGGGACGTGTATATGGTTCCCGTAACAATACAATTTGACAACTTTTATAAAAAAATCCAAGATGGCGTTTCGAAAAATTCAAAATGGCGGCGTCAATATGGCGGATAGGTTTTATCATTTATCGTCTGATTCGACTGTAAATCGATATCTGAGCATTATCGAGGTTGCAGAGTACAATTATCTTATCTAAATTTAATAATTCAAAATGGTGGCGTCAAAATGGCGGATGAGTTTTGTAATTTACAGTTTGATTCGTCGGTATCTGCGAATTTTCAAGGTCGCAGATTATAAATATTTAGTCGAAATTAAAAAATTCAAAATGGCGGCTTTAGAATGACGAATAGGTTTTGTCATTTATAGAGAAAGAATTATATCGAATAGATACACTATTCCAATTGGAACAGAAGTAAAAAGAAGATAATAAATAAATAATTTAAAAAAAAAACAAAAACACGTTTTTAAACAGAAACTGTTGAAAAATGCACCAAAAAGAAGAAACTAATGCCAATTATAATAATAATTATGTTAATAAACGTAAAGGCGTGGGGAGCTCAAAGCATCTGGATGAACAGAGAATTTTAGCCAACAGGCGTCCTACGCATTTGCATTTATTAGCATAGTTATTTTTATTATTAACATTATTTTCTTCCTTTTATGGCATTTTTTAACAGTTTCAGGGGGTTTAAATACGTGTTTTTGAAATTATTAATTTATTTTTTCCTTCTTCAATTCTTTGGGACTTCCTGCCACATGTATGTTTTCTTTTTAAGCGGTGCTCGGGGAATCTACAAAATATGACAATTAACCAGTATGTTACTGGTAAATAACCTCTACGTCTGTGACTTTTACGTCAAAGGATCAGTTAAAGGTTGCTTTTTTTAAATAAACAACACAAATAAGTATAAAAACTTGAAATTAAATATTTCGCCGACGTTTCGGAAATCTATTCTGTTTCCTTTTTCAAGGCTTTTTTTGAAAAATCTTTTTTGCTGTGTATGATAAATACACAGCTCTAAGAATGTTTGTTATATTCAATATCCATAGATACTTACTATTTACATAGAACTGTTGATATAGTTAGCAGTTTTTTTAGTTTTTATACAATGTTAAATTTGTGAAGTTCTTTAACATTGGCAACCAAGTTGTACAGACATCCACGGAACAATTCGACAATTTAATGCTCTACAACTAATGCTCTACTGTGAGGACATTGATGTAAAACTAAAGGCTGTGGCGCTAGTAGGCAAAGCTGGTCGAGAAGCGTGAGGCAAAAAAACCGTTTTTCGAAGACTTTTCGATTTTCGCTAGCTGATCTCGAAAGCTATTGGGAATAGACGAATATTGAATATTGTAGGAAATTTTGTCATCTTTAATTTTGAATAGAATAACCTGTTCACGATGATGCACTGTTTTCAAGATATAACAGAACCTATTCGTTATCCTAAAGCCGCCATTTTGAATTTTTGAATTTCGACTAAATATTTATAATCTACGACCTTGAAAATCCGCAGACATCGGTTTTCATGCGAATCAAACTATAAATTACAATATTTAACCGCCATCTTGATTCCGCCATTTTGAATTATTAAATTCAGAATATATGATTGTCCTCTGCAACCTCGATAATGCTCAGATATCGATGTTTAATCGAATCAGATAATAAATGACAAAACCCATCCGCCATATTGACGCCTGGTGCTGATGGTAACTACATTGGTACTGGCTGCATTCTTCCTAATCCTGCCCCACTTCTCAGGATCAATGTCTTTTCCCAACCATGTTTAAACTTGATAATACACTCTACACAAATGCTGTTGAGCTGCTGAATATGTTGGAGGAAGTGATGATAATTTTACAGCTGCTGAAAGTTTTGTACTTTTTTTTTTTTCCCAGGGCTCGTCTGTTAATAGAAAACTCCGAGGGCACTGCAGCCTCCTGGGCTTATTGTGCTCTCCCTGCCATGCTTCACTCCGCCCACTCCAGTACCCCTGTACCTCTAATCAGATGATACAGGTCTATGGTCGGACGGGTGCTGATAAGTTCCGGGTCTGTTCGTGTTTGCCCGTAGATGCCATATCTTCTGCGAGCCAATGCCTCGCAGTAAAAAATGATGTGGTCGACCGTTTCCGGCTCCTTGCTGCATAGCCTGCAGTCTAGGTTGCCGTCGAATTTGCCGATTGTATTCAGGTACTTCTTTACAGGAAAGTGTCCCGTCAGAAGTCCTGTTATTAGTCTTAACTGCGTCCTGTTCATTGTGAGCAGTTCCTCAGTCTGTTTTGCACATGGACCTTTAATAAGTGTTTTTCCATGTCGATTTCCTGGAATGTTCCTCCAGTGATTCTTGTGTTTACTCTTGACCCAGTCTTTAATCACCCCTCTGGCTGAGCTTTTAGAAATGCCCAGCACGGGTTCTGGGCCATAGAATATGTTAGCTGCCCCTTGTTTAGCAAGTTCATCAGCTTTTTCATTGCCGTCAATTCTGGAGTGTCCTGGCACCCAGAGTAGTTTGACTCTGTTCTGCTCGCCCAGAATTTTCAGCTCTTCATGGCAGTCCCATACCAGTCGGGATGACACTCTGTTAGAGGCTAGTGCTCTAAGTGCTGCCTGACTGTCTGATGCAATGGAGATCTGCTGATTCACATATTGTCGGTTTGCATTCTCGCGTACACATTCGAGTATAGCCAGAATTTCTGACTGGAATACAGTGGCGTGTTGCCCAAGGGAAAGACTTATACTTGCCCTGGGTCTTTCACCATGTATTCCAGCTCCAGCTCCTGTGTTTGTCCTAGACCCGTCAGTATACCAGGTTAGGCCCTTTCGTAGTATGTCAGGAGCTTCTGTTGACCAGTCCTTCCTATCTCCAATGGTGATATTGAAGGGCTTGTTAAAGGTGATTTTTGGTACCATGTAGTCTGACCTCATATTCAATAGAGGGTCTTCTACAGTGTTTATTATCCTCAAATGTCCTCCCGATCTTAGATTCAGGGTATTTGAGTTTTGCAGCCTATATGCCCCCATTCTGGCCTCTCCCTGGATCACTATGCTAAGTGGGGGGAGGTTTAATAGGGTCTCCAAGGCTGCCGTGGGGGTGCTCTTCATAGCACCTGTGATTCCTAAGCAGGCCAGTCTTTGTACCCGGCTCAGCTTATTCGCCGCAGTAGTCTGAGTTGTCTTTGACCACCAGACTAGAGCAGAGTACGTAATGGTGGGTCTTACAACACTAGTGTAAAGCCAATGCAATACACTAGGCCTGAGCCCCCATGTTTTACCATATGATCGCCTGCAGGTTGCCAATGTGGCTACCGACCTATGTATTATCCTGTCTAGGTGTTGGTTCCAGGTAAGCTTGGAGTCTATAGTGACTCCAAGGTATTTAACCTCTCCCGACATCTGCAGTTGTGTGTTTTGAAGAACTAAAGGACCTAGGCCCTCCAGACTTCTCCTTCTGGTAAATGGAACGATGTGGGTTTTTGAAGGACTGACTTTCAGCCCTTCATCATCGGTCCATTTTTTAACCATATTCAGTGCCATCTGTAATCGATCCCTGACTGTGGTGTTAAACTTTCCCCTAACTATGATGACTATGTCGTCAGCATATCCTTGAGCTTCGAATCCCTCAACTGTGAGCTTCTGTAGTAGGCCGTCAACTACAAGATTCCATAGCAGAGGGGACAGAACACCCCCCTGCGGGCAGCCTCCTGCAACTGACGCGCCTAGGTTTTCACCCATCATAGTGGTGAATACCATCCTGCCTCTGAGCATGCCATCGATCCACCTGCAGCAGGTGTCCTCGATGCCACGCTCTCTTGCAGTTCTAATGATGGAGTTAAAGGAGGTGTTATCAAATGCTCCCTCTATATCGAGGAAAGCACCCAGTGCCACCTCCTTATATTCCAGAACCTTCTCCACCTTCTGAATTAGGTGGTGAAGTGCTGTTTCTGTAGACATGCCTGCTCTGTATGCAAATTGGCTCTGATGTAATGGACTTCTAACCAGAACATCATCCCTAATATGCCTGTCGAGCATTTTTTCCATCGTCTTAAGTTGAAATGACATAAGACTGATGGGTCTTAGGGACTTGGCTAGGGTGTACGAGTTCCGCCCTGCCTTTGGTATAAATACCACCCTAACTGGTTTCCACCTCATTGGTATGTATCCCAGCGCTAGGCTGGCTCTGTACAGTGTGCAGAGCTTAGATGCCAACAGGTCTATACCCTGTTGAAGCATTATTGGCAGAATTCCGTCCGGACCCGGAGATTTGTAGGGCTCAAATGAGTTTATTGCCCATTTGATTTTGGATTGATCTATCACTTTTTTGGTTACTGACCAGTCTGTCCTGGTGGCCCTGATTCCAGTTGTCACCAGTCCTGTTCTTAGCCACTCCTCAAGTGATTGTTCAATAATGTTAGATCCAGGAAAGTGCACACGGAGCAGTTCCTCCATGGTTTCTTTTCCTGTCTTGGTGTATTCTCCTGTCTCCGTTAGGAGGGAGTTTATTGAGCAATGATTGTCCTTCGAGAGAATTTTCTGGAGTCTGGCACTTTCCGGGATACTGTCAATACTCTCGCAGTGTCTCCTCCAGGATTCTCTCTTGGCCCTTCTCAGTGCTTGGTTGTACTCAGTCAAAGAGGTCCTGTATTCATCCCAGTTGGCTGATCTTTTTGCGATATTGAATTTTCTTCTCACTTCTTTCCTCATGTTGCTAAGTTCATTGTTCCACCAGGGCACATTCCTGGTGGATTTCCTTACCACTAGAGGGCAGTTGTCCTCATATGCAGAGATAATTGCGTTCTGTATTTGTTCCGCAGCCATCTCTACATCCTCTTCTTTGCTAATGTTCGTCTTTATCCTCTCAAGTTCCCGGGCGAGGTCTGTTTTATATCCTTCCCAGTCCGTCTTGCGGGGATTACGATACATTTCAGTTACACGGTCCAGTCCCGTTATGTTAAATCGAATGTGTCTGTGGTCTGAGCAGCTCTCTTCCTCAGACACATGCCAGTTGTTGACTAGGTTACACGCGTGCGTTGTTCCTATTGTTATATCTATCACTTCTTGCCTTTGTCTAGTTACAAAGGTCGGAGTATTGCCTACATTTGCTATGTCTAAATTGTATTCCATAATAAATTCAAAAAGTGACTCACCTCTTAAGTTGGTGTTGGTGCTCCCCCAGACTGTGTGATGCGCGTTTGCATCACACCCGATGATGACCTGAGATCCTCTTCCTCTGCAGCTCCTCACCAGTTCCTCCACGGCCTTGGTTGGTGGTGGCTCAGGGTCGTCATATGGAAGGTACGCAGAGCCCAGAATTAACTCTCTCGGCATACCTCCACATGATCCTCTGATTTTGACTGCCACTAAATCCCTGGAACAGAAATTGGTTAGTGACATTACTGCTTGCTTACCTTTAACAAGAATACACGCTCTGGGAGTCTCAGTGGATCTACTGTAGATGAGTTCTCCACCGACCTCCTCTTACCTGACCCTTGTAGACCCAGGGTTCCTGGATCAGTGCAACATCACACCCCTGCATGACCTTAGCAAGGACCGACGTTGCCGCCTTGCTATGGTGCAGGTTTACTTGCACCACCTTCATCCGGGGTGTTGGTTTTCTCTTTTAGTTTTTTAAAAGAGACTCTTCCTAAGGAGTAGTAGGCCTTGAAGTCCATTCCTTCAAGTGCCTTCAACGAGCTTTCGTCGATGGAGTAGGCCAGCGTTTGCCCCTTCTCCTCGACTTTGCGGCTCATCAAGGACCATTGTTCCGTGCTCAGGTCTTCGTTTTGTTTCCTGAGCCGGTCTCTGACCCTTGGTTCGTCTACTGTCTCGGGGATGTAGACGAGGACCTTCGGTCGCCAGGGAAGGTCTTTGGTGTCCACCACAGTGATGGACACCCCCTCCCCAAGCTCCTTCATCCCTCGTACTGCCTCCACGAGCCAGTTTTCGGTGGGGGGGTCTGCACAAACTACATTGAGGATCCCCCCCTCATATTTTGGAAACCGCTGGAACTTCGGGCCCGCCACCCCGCGAGGGATGGCGTCCAATGCTTCCACCAGTTTGGACTGAATCAGGTCTGCTTGTTCCTGATTCAGCAGGATGTCAGGATGGTTGACATTAATGACAGACATCCTGATACCTGTCATGGCATCCCTAAAAGAGACAGACGGCGCCGTGGCGCTCCTGACTCTCTTAGGATGAGGTTTGGTAGGGGAGTTGGAGTCCGGTCTAGGCCTCTTGGATGTGCCTGCCAGTTCGACCTCCCTGCCTTTTTTTGGCTGCGGTTGGTTGCGTCGTCGTGGTCTCTCGACCGTCCACGTACCTGCAGCCATCTTTGCCGCCTTCGCGAGCTTCCGTCTTTGGGCTCCCGAAGGACGCTTTGTTTTTAAGCCACCCGCCATTGTCAAGTCTGCCTGGGCTACTTGATTGGTGCTGGCTTTGTTGTTACCAGTGCAGTCCATTACTTCCTGCACTGTTGTTTGTTTCGAGGGGCCGCTCCTTGGGGAGACCACCTCCTGCTTGGAAGGACCACTCCCTAGAGAGATCCCTTCCTGTACGGAAGGGCCACTCTCCAGGGAGATCCCTTCCCTTGCAGAAGGACCGCTCCCCAAGGAGATCCCCTCTGTTTTTTTTTGTTTTTGATTTTTGATGGTCCATAATTGATCCCACGAGTAAGGGGGAAAGGGTGGTCGCCACGCACGGAGCCCCCTGCGTACGTGGAAGGCATTTATACAACGGGGTGCGCCCTGTGCCCCGAGGTTTGTCGCTAGTGGCCGAACATCCCTCCGACCATGCATCCCTTCGGCGCGCACAATACCTTGGGATTGGGTAAGTTTTTATAGTGGTACTTCATCCACATGGTCCGGGCAATGAAGCCAAGGCCCCCGTGCCCCCTGGAGACACGTACCCCTGACCTTGGCCAGAGGGTCGTTGCACCTCCAGACGGTTTACGGTGTGAGTCGTGAGCTGGTCCGCGGCGTGGCTTTAGTCAGGATGGACTGGGTTATTAGCCCTGTCTCCCGACGGTATGGCCAGCGCTAGCCCTACTCCTTGCGAAGTCTGGCTGTTCTCCTATCCGCCACCTGGAGACGCGCCTGGTCAGGTAGCTCAACCCCCAACCAAGAAGGTTGGTGCCAGGAAGTTTTGTACTTAGTCCGCGTCTTATCTCCAAAACGGTTAGGCGTACGAAAAAAAAAAATGTATAGGACCTTTAAGATAGATAATTTACAGATGTACAACTTTTGTAATAGGTGTTGTTCCCGTTTGGGCCATAAAAACTGAATTACTCGCGAATCCGCGGTTTCTGTAACCTTCCGACGTGGCTTTCACGAAATCCTCCAGGTGTACCATGGCGTAACTACCAAGTGTTATCCATGACGTCCAAATAAACACAATAAAAAAAATGTTTTTTCATAAGGCACGATTTTAACACAAAGGTCAATTTTACAGCTAAAACACCTGCAGTATTGTCCCAAAATTGCAGGTGGTGGGATGACGAAAACTCCGGATTTGTGATTGAATGTAAAGACCAGTACTCTTTTAAAACCAATGTTTGGTGAAGCATTTTTAATGGCAGACTAATTGACCCTTACTTTTTTCGGCATAATCTCAATTCGGAGAGATATTTAAACTTTCTTGTGAATGAAACTACTGAAGAAATTGACAACATATCATTGGAGGAAAGAGGCGTCTTGTGGTTTCAACAAGATGGCGCTTCAATTCACAGTACTATTAATGTAAGAAATTATCTGGACAATTTGTTTGGAGGCAAATGGATTGGCAGATATTCACAATACCTATGGCCAGCAAGATCCCTGCACGTGACGTCTCCAGAGTCCTTTTTATGGGCGGGTTACTTGAAAAATAAAGCTTACCATAAAAGACCCTTCCAAAATATCAATCATTTAGAAAACACCATCAGGAATATCTGTCATGAAATACCTCCAATAATTTTGGGAAATATAACCAAAGAATTTTGCAATAGGTATTGAAAGAGAAGGGAAACATATAGAAATGTAGTATTTAATTTAAGAGAATGTAGTTGGCAAACATGGTATAAAGCTATTAAATGAATCTATATTATTCACTTTTAAGGTTTTTGAAGTAAATTTTAATAGGAGTTTTGAGTTTTATTTATGTGATCTAAAGAACCCCGCAGTTTTTTATAGTAAAAATGGGTTTCAGTAGATTGTTCTGAGACATGGCGATAATGTTCTCCTGGACCCCCTGATTAAAATTCTCTGTGACCACCAGTCCGACCGAATTCGATTTTTTGACCTAGAGGCGATTGAAACTGTGAACATCTGCGAAGGTCTGCTTAAATGTTCCATAAAAATTCTGAAAATATTCAGGCTCATTTTTTGGAGAAAAATAAGCATCTTTTGTCTCTTGGTGTTTTTTTTCAAAGTGCTTCCTTCTCCCGGAAAAAAATAACAAAGCACTTTGAAGAAAAAGTTGAGGAGGGGGAGATAAGCTGATTATTTTTACCTAAGGAATATGCCTCAATATTTTGGGATCTTTCTGAAGTAGAAAAAAATAAAAATCTAGGGAAATTCTTGGTCGAAATTATTTTTGTCTAACAAATTCTGAAAACCGGCAGGCGTGTCCTTTGAACAAAAATAATCAACTTATGCCGTGAAAACTGTGAAAGTTTCAATCGCCTCTAGATAAAAAAATCGAATTTGGTCCGACTGGTGGTGAAACAGAATTTTAATGAGGGGGCCCAAATTTCAGAACAATCGACTGAAACTCATTTTTACTATAAAGAAACTGCGAGATCCTTTAATTTAAATTAACAATTGTTTCTTTAATATTTATTTAAGCTGATTATCATTCAAAATTCCACACTAAGGGTTCGAAATAAGCCATGATTGTTGTTTTTTGCGATTATTAATTACATTTAAAAAAGAAATGCAACATTTATGTATTTTTTGCATTGAAATATTTCAAATTATCTCAACTGTAAACACAATTTTAAAAAAATGTTTTTGGAAAAAAATGAAAAAACTAAAACAATGAAATTTTCAAACCAAACTTCACGCTTAGCTTATTAATGTAATTTACAAACAACTTCTCCTTATGGTACTTTTCCTTATTTTGATAAATAAGGGTATTTCAGGCAGTTTTAAAATTTCTCATGACATTTTAGAGGTGTCATAGTTGACATGACAAATATTTTTAGTCATTTTCTGGTTACCCATTTAAAAAAGACAATTGAATAAAAAAAAATTCCATATGGTGCAGACTTTTTGGTGGACACTGTATTATTGCATTTTTGAATCCTGCTTAATTTTGTGAATTCAATGATATCACATAAGTGACATTTCAAATGTTAATTATTTATTTTAATTTAATTTTTAGCTTTCCATATAAGTTTATTTAATTAATCGTTATTCTGATTTATTCTAATTGACCGTATAATGCTAGAAAAATCGAAATCCCGCTAAAAATACTAAATTATGTGATTTATGAGCAAATACAGTTAATCTAAATTGTAATTTCGACAAAACACAATTTTTTCATATGGAACGATATTGGTACCATAGTACAATTAATAATATTTTATTATAATTGTTATCATACTTTGATTATTTCATAAAACGCTGAACTTAGAGTTGCACAAAATTTAATGAAGACTGTTGTTAATTTATTTTTATACAAACCTATGAATTTAATTTTTAAAATGTCTATATAGTATAATGGTATTTTAGGAGGATACGATGGACAAAACTTTCTAACAGATGTAGAAATATATGACCCCTCTGCAGATACTTGGGAAGATGGTGTACCGTTATTATCAGGACGTTCGGGTCATGCCAGCGCAGTATGTTATCAGCCTCCTTTGTCGGAAAAATGTCCACTATTAGCCAAACTAAGTCCTCCTAGTTGTTCAATGTCTAAGTAGATGAATGTATGTATCCGTCAATGAGATTATATTTTTATATTCTGCTAGATTTTCAAAAGAAGATACTGTTAACACAATGTTAGTCAACTAAAAGAAAGTTGTTGCACGCTTACGTTGTGATTGTCTTATGACATGTTAATGATGTTACCTAAATCAGTATCATTCGGGAGACACTGTCTTGTTATGAAATTCGTTGGTATTGAAACTTTAAACTTACGATTGAATAATACTCAAGTAAGAATTTGTGTGTAACGATGATTAAAAACAATACACTACAAAACAGAAACGTACATATAA
Organism: Stenurella melanura; assembly: GCA_963583905.1. Classification (NCBI taxonomy): domain Eukaryota; kingdom Metazoa; phylum Arthropoda; class Insecta; order Coleoptera; family Cerambycidae; genus Stenurella; species Stenurella melanura. Next base: position 69,882,655 of record OY757312.1, on the reverse strand, counting down.
CCAGATAACGCCGTTTGATACCTTACTGTAACAATTTTATTTGTTAGCTGGTATTAACGAATTGTTTCGACTCAAATAATGAGTGCATTTGTGAAAGCTCAACCAACTCAGTTTGAATTACTACTTGATTTCCCTGAAGTTTTAGGCAGCATTGAGGTGTCTTAGCATCATCAATTGAGGTTATACCTATACCAAGACTGACATTTAACTGCTATGCCAATTTGCTGACTAGAGGGCATAAATGTATGTCTTTGACTAGATTAAGCTACCCCTAGTAGCACAAATATTGCACCAATATATAATCCATATAGGAATATGAATATTGGTCCTATATCGAACCAATATATGAATATTGGTTCAATATTGGTCCAATATTTTGTGCTACTGGGGACTGGTGGTAACCAATGCATACTCAGTGTTGTGATTCAGAGAATTGCTGCCTATCAACACTCGCAAAGGTTGTGTTCACAAAATGTACTCACTGTAAAAACTCTGCCACAACTTTCTTCATGTTGGGTGGTCTTGTTGTTAAACCTGATGCATTAGATTAGTAATAGATATATCTAGAAATATATCTAACATAAAACTGGTATTGAATAACCACATAAAGTGAAATCAGGTTAATAACTGTAATGTAAAGAAAATAGCAGTTAATATTCGTAGATCATATATATTTCCGGAAAGTAGATTTAATTTAAAATTATCCATCTTGATTTGCCTATCTCATTTCCTATTAATTACATCTTTCTATGTACATTGTCTGACACAAATAAACTCTCTCTCTCTCATTCATCAACATTGTTATGACGAAACCTCTTATATACAAAATAAAACTTCCCATGTAACGTCAATTTGTAGTTGAGATGTAGCGATGAGACTTTAGTATATTTCAGTTTAGATGAATGACAGATTTCATCAAATAACGTTGAGTACTTGAGAAAGTTGGTGCTGCACGTAACTAACTTATACAAGTGGGTATTAGGGTGGGCCGAAAAACATTTTCATTTTCATTTTGATTCTCTATGCCACGGAAAACTTGCCCCTCGGCTAGATAAGTAAAATAAAACAAAGAAATGAAAAATCGTTTCAGATCTTCCGGTCGCGCATCGTCTTCCAGGTTCGTAAAAATTAATCAAAATCAACTAATCTTCGTGTTTTTGGAAAACTTGCCCGTCAGATAGATAAGTAAAATAAAACAAAGAGGAGAAGTATGGGTTGATTCTAGTCACGCATCGCCTTTAAGATTAGTAAAGATTAGTGAAATTAACTGATCTTCATGTGTTTTTAAAATGTGTCAAACTGATTAAGGTTGAATTGCTATACAGTGGAAAACTTACCACTTGGACAGATAGGTAAAATAAAACAAGAAATCGGTTAATATCTTCTGATCGAGCTTCCTGGGATCCAAGGACGAACTTGGTTCACCCTTCTACTTTCATGTACCGTCATGCGTGGCATTGGCTTCTCTTACGTAGATCTCTTATGAACCATTAATGGCATTAGTGTGATGGAAGAAAATTACTCGACAGGCGTTTGAATGCCTCTTATTCGATAATCCAAGGGACTTAGTTGTGAATATTCTTCCAACTCATGAACGTCCTGAAATGTTGTTTCCAGGAACGTTACAACTTGGCCCTGGAGACTATCAAGAAGTGTGTCAGTTTTTCTAAAGTTTTAGTGACAGTGGCGCAGAAAGTAAAATTAGGGTTTGATATCGCATTGATACCAACTGTTTCGGAATACAGAATTGTGCAGTTAATTAATGCCTACCTTGATAGATACTATAAACTGTCGTGACAAGGATAAGGCAACATTGAGAGTAAACAGTGAAGGTTTCAAACTAAAATGACTGAAGACGATTTTAGTTTCAACTAACTGCACAATTCTGTATTCCAAATAAGTTGGTATCGATGGTTTGTCAAACACCGATTTTTTCTTTCTGCTCTACTGTCGCTGAAATTTTAGAAAAACAGATACAGTTCTTGTTAATCTTCAGAGCCAAGTTGTAACGTTCCTGAAAATAACATTTGAGCACGTCCTGATGAGTTAGAAGTTTATTCACAACCAAGTCTCTTGGATGATCGAATAAGGGGCATTCTAACGCCTGCCGAGTAATTTTCTTGGATGCTTCCATCACACTAATGTCATGTCAATAACTCATAACAACACAGGTTAAAGGAACATTGATTATTGCGAACAGATATATGTAAGACAAGCTAACACCGCGCATGGCGGTACATAGCAGAAGGGTGAGCCAAGTTTATCCTTGGGTCGCAATATGCGCAACCAGAAGATATTGACCGATTTCTTGTTTTATTTTACCTATCTGTCCGAGGGGCAAGTTTTCAGAGGTATAGCACAATTCAACCTTAATCAGTGTGACACATTTTGAAATAACACGAAGATTTGTTGAATTTCAGTAAGTTTTACGAAACTGGAAGACGATGCGCGACCAGAAGATCTTACCCGATTTCTCATTTTTTTGCTTGATTTTACTTATCTGGCCGAGGGGCCATTCTCGCAGTATAGTAAATCAAAAAAATAATAAAAATGTTTTTTAGCCCACCCTAGTAGGTATGTCAAGACAAATGGTTGTAGTTTTTCCACCGACATTTAGAGTTTATTTAGAAGTTGTTCAGTTTCATAGTGTTTTTGTATATCTTGTATTTACAGGTTTGTGCATGTATGTAAATATTTAAATTATTAGATATAAGTTGAGATCTCTGAATCATTGAATGCCATTCTCAACTATCGCTAACATTGATGTAGGTATATTATTATAATAATAGTACATTGATCAGTACTAGAATATTTGAAATGGTAACTGTGTGGGCATAAGGGGGGGAAAATAATAACAGAAGTTGAAGTAAGATTGTGTATAGTTTCAGTTTGCGTTATTAAGCTTTATTAATAACGTTTAACTTAATTTTATTTAGTTCGGAGGTTTCCTAATGATTCTAATCTCTACATAAAATCCTGTTTTATTATACGTATGATAATTAGAATGCTAATTATTTATAAATTTATTTGTAGAGGTAAAATGTACAATCCTGTATAGAGTACAAGCAAATAAGCACAATCTAACAATATTTTCAAATGAAATTGAAAAATGACATTGAAAACAAATTATTTAAGGGGTATTGGTCTGATCTGTGAAGCTAATGTAAAATAAATCAAGCTTACCATTATACTCTTTGCCGATTTACTGCACTTTTTATATAATTGTTACACATTCTATAGAATACTCCTTGCAGTTTTGTAAATAATATTAGTTTAAGACATTTTTTGTTTAAATACAAAACATAAAAAAATGATTTTTTCTTAAATTCAAATAATTAATAAATTTTGGTTTATTAATCAATTTTGTGCAATAACAGTAGGGTTCTTTGTCTAGCTAACACAAACTCACTGTCCAAATTTTAATACAATCGGACTTTTTATTCTTATCGTGCTTACAAAAAACGTGACGGACGGACATACATTTTGAAAGTTTTTCAAAATTCAATCAGAAACACAGTGATATAAAAATGTTTTCTCTACGAGATATATTACCGGTTTTAGAAATCTACTGATCAATATACTCTTCGTTTTCGTAGTTGCAAGGAATATAATGAGATGTCTTAATTTAATATCATAAGGGCAAGTTTTATAAAATATGGCTTAACAAGATTCGGTTATGTAAAAGTGGAATAGGAACAAGATAGCTCAAAATTTTAAAAATGTTATATGAAGTCTTACTCTATTGATCCTGGGATTATAAGTAGATTGGGAATGCTGAATGCCTTCTAATTGCTTGCGCCATGAAAACTGCCATTAATAGATTGAATTCATTCATTTTTATTAACAGTTGTAATAATTTCACAGAAACAATTGATCACTAGTCTTGTATAATGCGACTCTATATTGCCACGTGTTTCCACCCCTTAGGAGAGCTGCCTTAAGAATCCGTGGGTTCAAAAATGATAACAAGAGAAACACTAACACACTATTGAATATTTTACTGAAAACTTCACAATGCTTTTATTAACTAAAATACACTTTTACTGACTAAAATAACCTTTAACAATGTTTATTATTTCATATTTATGGTCCACTGTTCACTTTGTATCCCTTTGAATTTTCTAACTTTCAATTTATTAGAAATTTCCTTCCCCGTCGTGAATCTTGCCTTATATATCTCACAAATTGCATCTAGAAATCTTCCATATTTTCAGTTGTTTGGCTTGCTAAAACTTACTTTTAAATGGTTTTACTTAAAAGAATTAATAATGCCAAAACTCATATTTCTAGATTTAATAATTTTATGGTTCATGATCTTATGTATTATTTATGCCTACATATTTATGCTACAAGCAACTCATAGTTATGTGATCATGCGAGATCATATGCCATTATTATTATACTAAACTAGCATGTATTCTTGGCTCTGCTTCACATTTCTAAGCTAAAAATATTGTCTTTATTATACTAATTTGCTTTTAAAGAAAATATTGTAAAGATTTAATATATACCTACGCTACAAATTATATCCCTGTGGATGGGTGGTGCCCATTGAAATCAATATGAAACTGGAGCGGAACATTTACTGGAATAGAGAAAACGTTATAGAAACAGATAGGACCATACCCTTCCTTTTCTTCATTTATTGGTCAAACTGGACATATCAGCTTCATTTAAGCATACACATTACAACTTTTACCATGTGGTGAGGCAGGGTCGACCCCAGGATGTAATGAGTTGTACGTAGCCACATTAGGCAATAAAGTAACGAAATCTAATTAATTAATTAATTATATTTTTTAATTTCAGAAATTAATCAACATACTAAAAACACACTAATGTACTAGAAATTTTTTATACAATTAATTGATGATACAATGATATTGTATTAATGTTGCCAATATCTCCATCCACGGTGAATTGTTTTATCATTTATCAACATTTATTACTATGAATTTTGTCCATTTACATTATACAGGACGTTTTAGTTGCTCTCTCTCTGTTAAAATATTTCTCGATTATTGCTTACAATGTTGTAATCGATCACAGTACTCATAATATTTGCGATAATATGGAATATTTTCAAAATGCTTGTGCAATTTAAATTTACTAAAATTAATTAAGCTCTACTGAAATGATTATTTATTATGATCTTTTTATAAGAAAATTATTTCATGAAGTAGTAGTACTTCGGGGTTCGTAGGAATATCGGAAAAAGTCAGGGATTTTAAAATTACTATTAAAAATCGGGAAAATGTCAAGGAATTATAAATATAATTCATAAGAGTCAGAGATTTTCATTGATTATCTGAAAATTTCAATAAAAAATGTTGCACATGCCAACTATTGTCTGTTACTGGGTGCAACGTTATATGTGTAAATATTTAATGGTAATAGTTGGTTCCGGTTACTTCATTTATAACTGAAAGTATCTCTGGCGAAACACGTCACCAAGAAAAACTATTACAGTCACTTGTTAAAAACATTTCATTGACGATATGAACAAATTTATTATATTATATAGTATTATAAGTATAAATTAAATAAGGGTCACGATCTACTCATTTTTAAATTAGTATTAAGTCTAATTAGCATGTGTATTTACTAAAATGTTAAATTGAAATTTTCCGGTAACGTATTACAGTCAGTTTTTCAATCGCGAGTTGACTGATACTAAGGAGTCAGCTTTGGGTTAAGAATCATGGAGCAAATTTTAAATGAGAGTTAACTTCAAACTCTGACTTACATTGAGATTAAGATAATTCTAGGATAAAGTATGATTGCCTGGCTCTGATTAGAGGATATGATATTGCCTACAAATATATTTTTGGGTATACAGTCAGGTGACGTTTCCTTTAACTGAAAGATCTTATCAGACAAGTATAGATAAGGTCTGTAAATAACCTATGCACTTCTAGAAACATAATGACATTATTTCTGTATGCATAAAGCATTGAATGAAAATTGTAGTTTGGTATTTAGTTTGATAGTGATGACAGGGTGCTTTAGTTGCTTTTTTTGTGAAGAAAATGCTTTATAATCACTTTAAAAGTATAAATTTAAATGAAATATTTGCCGCCAAAAAAAGTAATGTGATGCGACATCAGCATGTCTTTATTTGCTTTTTGTTTGTAGCTTTAATCTCAGAATTATTTAAAATGTCAAAATAGGCAACTAAATCTTATTTTTAGGCTAGGAATAAATAATTTCAAATACCATGTCAATGACTTCAACACAATGTGTTATAATATATATGAGATAATACATCAAAAACAATAGGGTGGCATTTGTAACATTTCGATTTTAAATAATTTCGTTTATTAAATTAAATTGTTGAATATGGTGTTATAGTTAATATGAACGTATTTATGTTTATTTTGTACTGTGTTAATCCATCATGATTAGGCCAGCTTAGAGATCTAATTAGAGACTATTTCAACATGCTAAATAATTACTAAAATGTTAAGTTAAAATAAGTCGAAAACTTACAACATTGTTCCAGTGATGTTCTTAGTGTAACCTAAGATGAATATGAATTATAGAAGGAAATAGTTCTCGACAATAAGTATTATAATTCTAAATTTTAAGCAAATGCGAGAGCAACTGCTATCTAGCGCGATGTAACTAATCTAACTGATTTCTGTCTATGATGTACATAAGAAACAGACTTTTTGCTTCTCTTTTTATATGCACAATTTAATTTTAAATTAAACTACTATTTTCAAAAATAGAATATACATTTTCTAAAGGCACGTCACCACATCATTTGATGTGAATTTTTATGTATGAAAAACATCTATTATCGGATTTATATTTACATTATTAAAACTCCTATGGAGGTGCATATATTTATTGGGGGATGCTTTGATAAGAAATCCTACTCTGAATTCATAGTTAATTTTTTCACGATATTGTGTAAAAATAGACCCCTAGCTTATATATCCATGATATAGCGACTAATAATGTTTAACAACTACAATCAAACTCATTTTGATGACAGAAGAGTCGTGTCAACTGAATGGAAAAAACTTCCTACTCGAACTATTTGTTGATAGTACGAAATTTTGTGAGTGTGGTGATGGTATGTAATGGGTTTACGCTGCTTCCTATTTATAAGTAAATGTCCCTATAGTCATTTACAAATTGTTTTATGTAAAAAAAATAAGACTGAATAAATATATAATCTTGTGGTATACAATATCTGTGCTTTAATTAGCTGTTTGTCTTCCTAAAAAATATGTCTTACATAAGAGGTTTCGTCAGACAATAAGAGGTTTCGTCAGACAATCGCTCGCCATTACACAAACTGAATTTAATATAAAGTTGAACTGTAAATATTTCATTATCAAAGCTTTAATTAGGTTTTTTGTGTAATTTATTTAATAAGTGTTGTTTTGTGCTTAACGGAGTATGGATTAATATATCAATATTATCTGCATTAGGATGGTTAAAAAAAATCAAGACTTATTCCAAATCCCAAATCCAAATTTGAGCAAAATCAGTTAATATTAATTAACACATGCCTCCGAGACCAATGTATTTCTTATGGGCAAAAGACATTTTTTCGTAAATTGGCGATAGAATCATAAATTATCGTGAAATTAAAATCTCACACAAGTCCCCTATGGAGAATTATTCAGATAATAGGAATTAATAATTCCTCTTTAAATCAACCTCTCATGAAATCCACGGTTCCTAAGGGGTGGAACAACGTGACAATTTGGTGTCAGGTAGCGGAATTTTATAACAAAAGGAATTAGGAAGTGTTTGAGAAGTTTGTACAGAATTCTTTTTGGCATTAGTGCTAACACGGAGGACTAATTTACTTGGCATTGTTCGAGGGTTATTTTCGAACAGGAAAATAGAGTTAAGTGCATTTTTGACATTTCTAGAATTCTATATTTGGACAGTACTGTAGATTATTAAACTGGATAGTGACAAAGACTATACTCATACTTTTTTCGTGCTGTTTCAAGATTTTTCTGGAAAGTTTGTTAAATTTAGTTGATTTTAACATAATCATACTCCTATAACAACCAGAAGTATGGCAACCGAAAAGCAAATACGGGACTTATTTGCACAGTTCCAGAAAGTGTTAGAAAAACAAGAAAACATTGAGAAAAAGTAAGCAAAGTCAAAAGAGAAGTGAGTCAAATCAAAGGAGAAATAGACCAGCTAAAACTAGGGATAGAGAAGGCCAGCAAGTGGTATTATTAGGCCAACGGTTCAAACCTCCCTCCTTTGACGGCCAAAGTTCATGGACCATTTATAAGAGACAGTTTGAGGCAGCTGCTTGTGCAAACAAATGAAGAAATGAAGACAAGCTTATGGCGTTAGTCCTGGCATTAAGGGGCCAAGCATCGGAGTTACTCTATACAATCCCGGTAGAGCAACAGCAGGATTTTAGAGTTTTAGAAGCTGCTCTAGACTTACGATATAGTGAACAACACCTTGCCTAAGTGTACCAGTCCCAGCTAAAATCACGTGTCTAAGATGCTGGGGAAAACTTATGAAAGTTCAAAGCTGCCATGTGGAGATTGGCACACCTGACTTACCCGAATGCACCGAAACAATTCCAAGACCAATTAGCTGTAGAAGCTTCTGGATGGTATACAGGACGATGTTATTAGGCGAGTCCTCACGATATCTCGATACCAGAACAGCAGCAAAGCATTGGTGCGTGCACTCGAGGTGAAAGTTGTTTTTAAGGATACCCCGAGTACAAGAGTGCGAACTGTGACTTTCGAAGAACCGCAGCCAGAAAAGAAGAACCAGGACCAGGCATTTCAATTGACATATAATTGAAATGCAGGAAATGATCAGCCAATTACTGGCTGAATCAAATCGTCCTACCAGACTGGAAAAACAAAAAAACCATAGGAAGCCAAGTGGAGGTATTAAATGATACAACTGCGGCAGAATAGGGCATATCAAACGTGACTATCAACAGCGGAACTCGAGAAGAGTGAATGCTGGAAATGTGGAAGAGACTCAAAATAAACAAAGTAGTAGACGACATATGAAGTGTTATAAGTGCAGAGAACAAGGACATATCCAACTAGAATGTCCATAGAGGAACTTGGAGAGTAAAGGACGGAGATGCTGTGAAGCCGAAGGGAAAACCAAAGAAAGCCAGTACCAGCGAGGCTGTGCTAGAGAGGGGATGCGGTGCCCCTGGAGAAATATAGATTTCCCACCTTCGAAGCATTCCGAGAAATCTATCACTACATAGTGTATAAACCAGAACCTCAGAAATGTACAGACATTTTATTTGGAAGGGGGTGCAAGAAAGATTGCAAGTGACCGAATAAAGGCTTGTTATGACCGTAAGGGTAATTCAGGAGGGTTCAAGGTGGGAGATCAGGTTTGGCTGTACAACCCACAGCAAAAATACGGAAAGTCACCGAAACTTCAACCACCTTGGGAAGGACCATATACTGTTAGTACCCGAATCAATGATGTCGTCTATCGGACTCAACAATGCATGGTTTTCCGACCTTATGTCCATGAGAACGTTTAATCATGAGCTCGAGAAGAATAACATATATTGATTCCCGTTAATTTCACTGGAAGCCACTTCCCATAAGAAATGAGCACCCCCGATTTCGGGAAAACTGTCCATTTTCTGACCTTGTGCCCATGAGAGCTTTTGTTCGGTACTGATTGAGCTTCAATATGCATTTGGTTTTATCCAATTTGACCGAAAGTAATTTCCCATCTAAACTGTGCCAGGTCCTTTACTTTCGAGATTCATAATTTGAAAAATGAAAAATAAGAATGAACTTTTAATAATGAGGCAATACAACTGAGATGCGGTAGAAATTCAACTTATGACAGATGTTAAATTCCTCTACAGTTAAGGGCATGTAGTACTTTTGTTTACAACCATTACTTTCTGGGAAGATTATTTTGTTCTTAAGGGATCATATATTTAGGTTTTAAAAAACAGAAAGAACTTATAATGATGATTAGAATTTTGAGATAGAACATACAAAGTTTTGAAACATTTTTCTTTCTGGATAATTATCCAACAGTTAACAGTTTCTTTTTGGGAATAATTTTCTGTATTTAAAATGTTTAAATAAATATTCTCAATTAAAAAAAAATTGTATCAATCACGTACTCTACATTTCATCTTACAACTTTGACGAACTTGTGATGTACTTGATGTGAGGTGAATCGTTATCATTGATAATTAAGAAGAAATTCAGATGTATATTGTAAATTTTATCTCAGAGCTCTAAACTCATTACAAGTTCTTTCTCTTTTTAAAACGTAAATATAAGCTCCCTTAACAACAAAGTAACCTTCCCAGAAAGTTATCGCTGTAAAAAAAAAGTATTGTAGAGAAATTTAACATTTTCCACTTGAGTTTCCACCACATTTAAGATGTATTATTATTAATAGGTCATTCTCAATTTTAATAATTTGTTTTAAGTTTCTTAAAAAAAATATGCATCTCGAGATTCAATATTCATTGATAATTTCTATACATTTAAAAACAAGAAAATGTATGATTTTGCATGAAAAGACAAATATCTTGAACTAGCGGAGTGACATGCCAGAAGTCTATTTTGTTGTAATTTATATTCGATAGAATTAATTCACACAAAGCTCATACAATGATGATTTTCCAAAAAAAGCACCTATCTGCTGGACCAGACTTATGAAATTAAAATAGGTGGAATTTTTACAAAGGACCCCGCACCAAATGCATGGGTAATTTTGTTGTCGACGGATTCGTTGCAGCAATTTCAAAGCATAGAATCCTTAGGTCATTCTCAATGAAAACTGTTATGGATAAAGTTCCGAAATGTCTTTATTTTAAAAATACCGCAGGTCGAAGCTCCAAAATTCAAAACTTTAAAAACGCGATTTTACGTATTTTTTATCGAAATGGTAAGTACATTTAATATTTAATTTGCGTTGAGAATATTATAGTAATGAACAGTGTAACACAGGAAAATACATTATTCTAATATTCATATAAACAAATAAAAGATTCTTACGCAAATAAGAAGAATCCAATTTTTATTCCAATGGAAATCAGCAAAACAAACAACGTACAAACAAAATCGTATGATTCTCTTTCCTGATAATACATTTATAAAAATTACTAAAAATTAAAGGAGTTTGCGTGCATAATCGAAAAAAGTGTATTTTTGTTGGACCTCAGAAAATAAATATAGAGTGTATCAGCATTTATGGCGTGTGCGTCACGAGAAGCGTACGCACACGAAGCCAGAGACGAACACTGTTGGATCAACCAGTCAAAACGCGTCGCACGACTATGCTAATTAAGTCGGCACTAACGTTGGCCCATTATCAAGTTTAACCGCATGAAAGAGATAAACATATAATTGTAGAAGTTTTATAAGTGGAAAGTCGCAGGTTTAGAATAGCGTCCCACTTGATATGTGTATGAGTGAGAGCAAATCTTAAAGCAAGGCATAGCTCGAGCCATACACACGCCATAAAGGCTGAGACAGGCTCTAACTTTTTCCTTCTGTTTTAATGACTATAGGCCACAAAAGTTCTTTACCTTAAAAAATGTGATCCTTTTTATATCCTTCTTATAAGAATATTATAATAATGTTTTTTTCTGTATTGCACTGAATATCAGTAAGTATTTTTATTCTTAATTCAAACTAAATAATAAAAGTAAAAGTAATGAATCCCCCCTATCCCCCTCTATTGTTTTCTTATTAAATTCTGGTTTATTAATTACCTGTTACCCTTCTCTCTCCCCTGAAGGTCTAATTATTAAAACAATTAAACTAATTTGGCTGTGTGATCGTCTAGTTTAGTGGTAGGATAGTACTTGTTACCATAGTTCTTTTTCAGGTTTGATATTACTGTTTCTATTTATTGATATAAAGATATGTTTTATTGGTTTAATTTGGGATTATTCATTACTACATTTATGCATCAAATTAAACACTGACTGTTTTTGGCACTGGTTTATTTCTTTTATGAAATTACACTTTGTTTCATAGTTTATTTTAGTAATTTCATAATAAGCTGTATAATAGTACATACTCAAATTTAGATATTTTCTTTTGTTGCTCTTTGTTTGTTTTATACTCTGTTTCATTTAATTCACTTTAGTACACATCAAAACAAGCCTTATGTTTGTTTTATTCATTTTTAGAAGTTTATTTTATTTACTGCAAGAGGTAAAATAATTAAAAGCAAGAAACGGTTTAATACGTATATTGCGACAACTGTCATTTTATAAACAGGAAATAAAGCAAATGTGGCAACAACTACAAAAGAAATATAAATGTGTGGTGAACAATTATCACAAATTTATATTTACAGCAACAGATTTCGTTGGGAAGTTGAAGTAAAAGAATGCTGAACTTGGAACACGTAAAGTTCATACTTGGGTGGTGAAAATCTCGCAATTTAGTTTAATTGAATGCGTAGAGTGGTGGGATCTGGCCAATAAACTTGACTCAGAACCTGCCTATTGGCTGCCGATTGGCTAATTTGAGGTAGATTTGTAATCGTTACCCTACATTTCCAGCATGATTAACCTGACACTTTTGGAAGTCGGTTAAAACCATGAACTGACCACTGGTCCTTTTATATGGGTGATGGAACGAGAGAGATAGCGAATTTTAGGTCACTTCGTAAAAATCTCTTTTTGTATGTTTGCTAACAGCTCAACTACTGAGTAAACCCCTGGTCAGCGAAGTAGTGATCAGTTTAGTTCACAACTCAGCCATTTTTCAGCGAGCACCTGGTGAACCGTGTAAAGTCCAGTGGAGTAATTCTAGCTAACAGCTCAACTACAGGGGCAAGCACCTGGTTAGCGTTCGAATTTGGTCAATGATAGAATAACCCCGATATAAAGTTCTCTCGAATTTTTATACTTGAAAGATGCTGTAAAAGTTGTGACGTTACAAACAAAAACGCGTCACTCTGGCCTTTGCTCCCACGAAAATCCGTACACCTGTGTTTACATTATCGCCAAATGTTTATGTTGACATATAAACGGGTCTTATCGCTGGGAAACATCCTCCCTCCGCCCAAGATGTGCATTTTCAGAGACTTTTAAAACTATACGAATTGACTAATTTAAAACTTTACCTTTTACTACAAGAATATACATAAGAATATTATTAGTTAGTTACCGGGCGATGTTTATTTACCTACCGAATTATGCAGAATTTCGGAAATATATAAATTTGGATTAATAGACACGGGAATAAGTTTTAAATTAATACAGGTAGGCCTGTTTTGTCTCAGTAAGCTTGTGCATACTAATGACTTTTGCGCCTATTGTGTCCTACTGGTATATAAATAAGGGCAAAAGTAATAGGGATGTTCACAAAAAAATTAAATCCTGTTTAAACATCATAAAATGGTTAAAAATAGTCTTATAATAGTATCCACAAAGTTTTACAAAAATCAACAAATCCGTTCTATGGGAAAACCCCTAAATAAATACTAATATTCATTTGAATGCGCAAAACGCTCCTTAATTGGTGTGACGTCATGTTGCTCATAGTAAAACTCTCGCGAATATAGTGGCTAGGCCTTCATGCACGTTTCATATGAGAATTGGGGATGGCAAAAAAATGTAATATATCGATATATGAATCATTTGATACATCACAAGACTGATCAATATATTCGATATATCAACAAAAAATTATTGATATTTCTATGTATCGATATATTTTATAGATTAACATTTAATGGGAGAGCGGGGGGTGGCATTCTTTACAGTTTTACAGTACAATATTTATCTCGATTAAAATTTCGAAGAATGGAGGTAACATGCAAGTTGACCCTTTTCGATATACTTAGAAAAATATCGGTATTTCAACACAATACATTACAACAAAAAAACGATATGAATATATTGATGGTTTACGATTCATATATCGATATTTAATGCGTTTAAGGTAACAAAAGTTCTTAAAAAATATCATTGGTTTAAAAAAGGACCAAAGCTTCTTTCTTTTTACGTTTTGTGGCACAGACATAAAAACCTTTTCTGGGTTATTTACTGATGTATTTGTACATCCAGGAACAAAACAACACGTGTTTCTATTAACTTTCACACTTTTTGAGTCTCCCATCATTACAAAAACAGAGATAAAACAATACTGAAACAAACAATCCATATCACGTTGGTATACGAATTCCGCTATGAGCATTATGTGCTACTCTCACTGCAGCGATCGTTTACTAGCCTCGTTAATTTCGGAGTTTTTATTTTTAGTTTATTTTCAAGAAAAAAAGTTTTTAGGCGTTTTAATGGTTATTACGTGTTTCTGTAGCCTTAGAACTATCATTTTTTATTACAATTAAAAAATAGAAAACATTCCTATTATATATTTATTTACATAAGTACACAATATATTATTCATATAACTGCTTCACATAAATCAATACATAAGTCCGTTTCCATAAAAAATAGGTAAAATTGGGTTTCTAATATTTTGAATTTTGGAGCTTCGACCTGCTGTATTTTTAAAATATAGATATTTTGGAATTTTATCCAGAACAGTTTTTATTGAGAATGACCTAAGGATTCTATGCCTTGAATTTGCAAAGATTCCGTCGACGACAAAATTACCCATGCATTTGGTGCGGGGTACTTTATGGTGAAATGTAGTTGATTGAATAACTCTTAATTGCTTAAATAATTTGAAAAACATTAAAATATTAACTACAATGGGAATAATAAAAATAAGAAATTGTGCAAGAAATCGCAAATATACAATAATAAATATTATATTATGTGATACTCTACTTTGGCTCTTATGGGTGCCATTTTAGGACCCTAAGAGTCATATGAGGGTTTTAATTTAAAAGAGTTTGAGTTATTAATTCGTTTTATAGGAACAATTGCCTTTTTATTTTACTTCATTTTAACAATTCTATGGCTAATTTACGAAAAAATGTTTTTTTATCCATAAGAAATAAATGGGAAACTTTATGGTCTTCGAGGCGCGTTTAAGAGTGAACACTACCTAAGGTCAGTGGGGAGGGGGATAAAGCGCCAATTGAAGAGATATCTCCCTAATAATCAAATTTTAGACAAAAATATTCTTTAACAATCCAGTAGTATTTATTTATGTACAACTTACACTTATTTTCAGTTAAATAACATCACCCAATTTGCAAAAAAATAGCTTATTGTTAATCATTAAAATTATGATTAACAATAAGCTGTTTTTTGCAAATTGTGTGATGTTATTTAACTGAAAATAAATACTACATTGCTGAAGACTATTTTTGGCTAAAATTTGATTATTAGGGAGATATCTCATTTCGTGATTTATCCCCCTCCGCACTAACCTTAGGTAGTGTTCACTCTTAATAATACTCGATTTTGCTGAAATTTATAGGTGATCATTTTTATAGGATTTCCAATAAGTCTAAAGGAGAGAGATAAATAATTAAACTTGATTTTTTGAGCAATCTAGTGAATATGCTGTTTTTTCCAGAGCTTCATTGTATTTTTAAAAAAGTAAATACAGTGGAAGTTGAAAATTTTTCGTCTCATTCTGCAAGAAAAAATATGTAGCTGTGTATTTAACTGTGAAGCAACTGTTGAGATGTATATGTTACCTTGGGCAAAAGCTCCTAGATATAGATGTATACTTTATCCCAAATTTATTGCGGGTATAAAAAATGTCGGGATCTTCGTTCTTTACAGCACAATCAAAGGCGCCGACATTTTTTATACCCAGAATATGTCTGAGATAAACCATACAGCAATGCATCTACTATGTTCTTACATTTTTTCATATTGACAAATATTTTATAAATATTATAAATTAACCAAATTCGGCTTGAGAATGTGAGCAAGTTTTACATATTTTTCGAAAATTATTTGGTTTGTGTATAGTTAAGAAACATAAGACATTACCCCATCTTTTCATCACAGAGTTTGATGAAGTTTGTACCAAGTTATTGGAAACTAAAATTATCACAGAAGTCATCATGTTGGTTTGTGTTTGTTTAAATTCGTTATAGATGATTTTGAGTTTTTTTAAAGATTTCAGATGAAAGAATTTAGTTTGAAAATAAGATAATTGCATATATCTACTATGTCAATCTAATACAAATGAATGTGAACAAGGAACATTACATATTTGGTCAGTTAAATTTTTAGTCATTAAGGAAGGATAATTGATAGATAACAGAACATTTCATTGATTTGTTACATAAACATGACGAATATATATGATCTATGATAATACCTCACAGACATCTCAATAATGTGATAAAGTGTATATGAACCTAAGAAATTGTGTAAATATTTGTAAATTATACATATTTAATTTATTTATAAAAAGTATTTTATATAATTTTATACAATCCAAACTGTTTTATGTTTTAGAACATGAAAAAATAATATTGCTGTTAAACAGTACCTATTTCAGTATGTAAATAAAACATTCCTTTTACGTCACTAGTCTTTTATTTAAAAACTAACACCTCCATCACAAATCTTAATAGTAGCAGAAACATAATAATAATAATGATTATTATTATTTTTTGGCCAAAATTAGATACAAATATGTACATATATGGCAAGTCAAATATAAGGTCACAAACAAAAATAATAAAATCTTATAATACATGTCGGAGAGGCCAGAAGCAAGGGGTGCTTGTGGGCGGATCTATTAGATTTAGGCCACACATTGGTACACACAATATAATCGCTTAAATAACAGTCACATAAATAACATAGTAACATCAGTTATGATTTGTCTAAACAGGTAAACATCAAATAATAATGTTTTATTGTTGAAAATGCAAACAATACCACAAAATACTGGAGCTAGCAGTACCTCACCGCCAGTCCCGCGATATCACACTATTTACCTAAGTTATCTCTACCATACTTATCTCCGGAACTCTCAACGGATTCGTTCCGCACACCAGGGAGAGGGATATCTCCAAGGCGTCATTTGTCATTGCCAATACTAAGGTACCTACAACTAGTAAATACTAACTTTTATGATAACCCTCAATTTTACAGAGTAATAAGTTGTTGCAGACATAATATGTTTTCTTTTATTTAGGCCCGTGTCAAATTTATTTGACTTAGGATTTGTGGTTGTTTTTTAAAAGGTTGTTGTCCTGTTTTTGTTCAATTTAGTGCCGCACTGTGTATAGTCCTATAATCTGTACAGATGCGGAACTTACATCTTTGTTTACTTCAACCGTTTCAAATGGTAGAAAATCCGAATGTTTTTTGTCTAGCCGATGAATTAGGTTAAAGTCAAATACATTTTCAAACCTCACAGAGCGGGATGTGACAATATGCACCACATTCTACTCTGATCACACGTCTCAAATATGTTCATTTGATGTTCCATATAAAAAACTAAATAGTATCGAATACACTTATAGAAGGAACTTCAACAACAGTAATATAGAAATATTTCAAAGTATTCTATCTCAAGAAAACTGGTCTGAAATGTATAATGCAGACACGTTTGATACAAAATTCCATGCGTTCTATAACACGCTAATTTATCATTACAACTGTGCATTTCCAGTAGCTAGAGTAAAAACAAGTAATACAAATAAAACATGGTACAATTCACAAATAAAGGCAATGCATGACCAACTCTGTGAAATGGAAAAACTTCATAAAAAATTAAATAATCCACAGTATACGGCTAGATACAAAGAGTTTAAAAAATTATATAAAAATACTATTGACAATTTTAAAAAACAAAGAAATGATCATAGGATTGGAAATGCACAGAGTATGACACGTGAAAGTTGGAAAATCATAAACGAACAAAGAAATACTGACACAAATCACACTATAACTGTATTCGATAGTGATGGAAACCCAATAAATAATTCTGAAAAAAAATGTAACTTGTTCAATGAATATTTTATAAGCCTTTCTCAGAATTGCCCTAAACCAAATTTAAATAGAACAAATAAATATAATTCACCTGTAAGTTTATACCTAAAGCCAACAATTGCTACTGAAGTTGAAAATCTGTTAAACAAAACAACTCGAAAAGCTGCTGCAGGCATTGATGAACTTCACGGCAAAGTCGTTAGATCTGTAAGTAACCAAATTGCTCAACCACTTTCATACTTAATAAATCAATCTTTTATCTCTGGAAAATTCCCTGAACCGTTAAAGGAGTCAAAATGTATTCCAGTTTATAAAAACAAAGGTCCAAGAACTGACATTATTAATTATCGGTCAATCTGTGTTCAAAGTCAAATAGCAAAACTTTTTGAGGCATCTTATAGTGTAAGACTAACAAACTTCCTAGAAACCCACAATTTGCTTAACAAAAATCAAAATGGATTTAGGGAAAAAAAGTCCACGAATACAGCCATCCGACAATGTCTTGAGTTTATCCACGCAGCACTAAATGATCATAGTAAAGTTTTGGGTCTTTTCTATGATTTTAGCCGTGCTTTTGATACTATTGACCACAATCTATTAACCCAAAAGCTATATAACATTGGTGTTCGAGGAGTCGCACATGAATGGGCTGTGTCATATTTACAAGACAGAACACAAACAGTGACATTGGATGGTAGAAAGTCTGTCACCATGAAAAATGAACTGGGGGTACCACAGGGCTCTATTTTAGGTCCGTTATTTTTCATTATATTCATAAATGACATAACTGAGATATGTGACGCGTCAAGTAACATCGTGCTCTATGCAGACGATACAAATATACTGTTAAAAGACAAAAATATACAAGATCTTGTAAAAAAAAGTAATGATGCATCAAACGAAATTTTAAATTACACATTAAACAATGGTCTCATATTAAATGCAAACAAAACCTTTTACATGCAATTTCTACCAAAAAATATCACTCCAAATTACAATCTACCTTTAAAAGTCCAAAACAAGTATACAAAGAACAAGTACTATAAAATTTTTAGGGTTAAACATAGACCAAAAGCTAACATGGGAACCGCATATAAATGAACTTTGCTCAAAGATAAGTACAACATGCTATATAATAAAGCAATTAAGAGACACTATAACGCGTAATGTAATAAAACTTCTTTATTATGGACTGGTAAACTCAGTATTACAATATGGTTTAATATTTTGGGGCTCATCATCTCATGGGAAAAGCATTCACAGCACAAAAAAAGATTTTACGTTGTATGAATAAATCTCATCCACTTTCAAGTTGTAAATCGTTATTCAAAATGTATGGCATTCTAACATTACCAAGTTTGTACATTTATCTATTACTGTTATATATAATTGAGAATAAAAATTTGTGTATAAGAAATAATGAAGTGCACTCATACCACACCCGTAGAGGCGAAGATATATATCAACCCTACTCGAGACTGTCAATTGGCCAACACTCTCCAGAGTATATGGGTATAAAATGTATGAATAAAATCAATCTTGTGATAGAAGTAAAGACTGTTAAAGATATCAAGACTAAGGCACATAACACGTTATTAAGTAACACATTCTACACTGTGAATGAGTTCTTTCAATACTGTGATAATAATAAAGCAAATCTGAATATTATATAAATGTAATATGTCATTATATTTTGTTTATTTGTCTGTATACATTTTTTTTAATATGTTTTTTCATGTAACTTTTAAAGCTCAGATTTTTATCGTAATGTAAAGCTCTGACAGAAATATTATATTTTCATGACTAGTCTGATAAGTTAATACCTTTGTACTGTATAAACTTTTATGATGAATAAAATACTTTACTTTACTTTACTTTACTAATTGAAAAATGCTATTCTACTGTAAACTCGCAGTGTAGAACCGTTTCTCTTACTTTGAAGAGATTTTCGGAATTGCAATCTGTATGGTAACTGTAAATTATTTTGCAAATTAAAAGTGATTAAATTATGTTGGCATTTATTAAATCTTTATCTTGATTTTTAAATATTTCGCATTCAGTAAGTGCTAAGAGAGAGGTCTATGTTGAAAGAATTATTAGGATATTTTAAAGATATTCTCAAACATCCCATAGTCACGTCCAGAAGGGATAAAATTAAAGAAATTATTGCTGCATTTTACTAACAGATTGGACAGATTTTGTTTTCGTTTAATAATTAATTACTTAAAAATTTACTGCTGTTTGCTAACAAAGTAGTACAATTTTCTTTTTAATGTTAAACCAAATGAACCAAAATGTACGCCCATATTTTGGGTATAAGGTACAATGCTATAAAAGCATATGAAACTACCTATGTGAAATAACATTTCACCATACGAATTCTAAACTTTAACTGTGGTTAAAATTTGTGCGAAACAAAAAAAATCCACTCGCGATGTCCTTTAAAGAAATTGAGTTATTAGATTTTTACCACTAAAATGTCTTGAAATACTTTCACGGATCTGAGAACAAAGAACAGAGAACAGGCTGTGTGTCAAATAAATATGGAATAAGTTTTATTCCGTTTTAGCTCACATTTACATGTATAAAACAGGTCACAGTTTACAAAATAAAAGATATGAGACATATGAGGCAGACAAACGAGTTGATAAATATAAAATAGATAATTCACACATTATTATCATCACACATAATATTCTTGAGTTGAGTATGGCTCAATACTGCATATGTGTACTGGAAGACTTGTTTACTGAAGCATTTGTGGTTAACATTGTTTTTTATATTGTTAGGGAGTGCATTAAAAAATTTTAGTGCAGCATAATGTAGTCCTTTCTCTGTAAGTGTTAGCCTATGTACTGGGTAAGCATAATTCATTTTGTGCCTATAGTCTGTTTTTAAACCAGGAGGAGTGTTTTCAATTTAATGCGCTAAATCATACATCTGCGATTGGACAGGCCCTCGCCAGTTTTACACAAGGTAATAGTCGTACATTTTGACATATTACAAAAATTTTAATTTCATGTCATAAATTATTTGGTTATAATTTCTATTTCATCGTTTGCACATTATATATCAGTTTTAATCCCTTGTATAAACATGAAGGTAAAAGTGGCTAATTATTTGATGCCTTTATATTGCGTAAATAGTATGGATGCTATATAAAATATCTATAGGTCAAATAGAGGTCGATGCATTATATAATGTAATAAAATACACAACAAAAACACTGTAGTCGTGTATTGTTGGTTGCCAAAAAGGTTTTAGTGTAATTTCGAGTTACTTTTATGGTGTGAATGGAACTTTCATGTTTACTCCTCCTGGTTTAAAAACAGACTATAGTATCGTGCGCATGGTCTGTGTTTATATTTATAAATTCAGAGTTGTTGCTTTTTAAGAACATCAAGCAGGAATAAATGTATAGACCTGGGATTGTGAGTAGTTTGTTTTCCCTGAATCGGCCCCTACAAGACTCGTCAAATTTCATTTTGAATATCACCCTGATTGCTGGCGAGCCACCCGAGATTTCGATTCCATACTTAGCAATGGAGAGAAAGTTTGCGTGGTACACCATGATAAGATTAGTGCTGTTAAATGGATGGAAAGATCTCACTAGATTATAAATGTAGCATTCCTTCGGAAAAAGCAGACATCACGCTGATGTCCTGGCTCGGCTTTCGACCACGATTTTTGGGGCCGCTTGGTGAAATGCCCAGTTTTTCCAACTGATGAATTTTGTCTCCCTGTCCTGAAGGAATTGATTCACGTCTGTTGGTGTAGTCCTAGGGTGACAGCAGGTTAAAGTCGTTGCCGTTGTGTTCATGTTGGTTGCAGATAAAACATCCAGAAAAAGATACTGAGCTTCTTACTAAGTTGGAAGATGCTTCGGACCAGTAGGAGACAGCGTTGGACGTTTCATGAATTTCTTCATCATTGCATAAAATTTTCAAACGTTTTTAGAGTTTGACAACTTCGTCGAACTTGGGCAAATCGACTGAAAGCAAATTAACACAGCAAAACACAGAACAGCTTCGCCTTCTCGAATTAGAGTTAAATACTGTGTAACAGGTTCTCTATTGTCAAATATTCAAGTGGGAGGTCGTCGTCTAAGTACGGTTTCAGCTAATTAATTGTTCAATTATTGTTCAGTGGCTTACCCAAGTACAACTAAAATTTTGGCATGAAGCACTTCTTGATTCTTCTTGGTTGGTTTACTCAATATAGGCGATTTTCTTATTACTGAGACGACAACTTTCTACACAAGAGACGACAAATTCGCACCCAGATTCTACGTCAATGATTCTCGGCAAACGATTAAACATTGACAGCTTTATTTGGCCCATGTTATTTGATGTGCAGTCTCACTAAAGGTTTCTGTTGTTCACTCATTTTTGGTCACAGTTACTAGATTTCCATAACTTTGCAAAGCCGTTTTCTCTTACTGTTTATTATTATTTGTCGATTACACTAATAGCACAGAATAATAAAATAACATCTGATCCCACGTTTTGCTGTCAGAGAGGGCAGGGGCAAGGGGCGTTTTAGTGCGGATCTATTAGATTTAGGCCACACATTGGTAAACACAATATAATCGCTTAAATAACATTCACATAAATAACAAAGTAACATGAGTTATGATTTATCTAAACAGGTAAATGTCAAATAATGTCTTATTGTTGAAAATGCAAACAATACCACAAAATACTGGAGCTAGCAGTCCTTCACCGCCAGTTCCGCGATCTCACACTATCTACCCAAGTTATCTCTACCATACTTATCTCCGGGACTCTCAACGGCTTCGTTTCACATACCAGGGAAGGGGATGATATCTGCAAGAGGTGATTACTCTCCGCATTCTTCAATGAAATCGGTACTTATTGATGTTCTTTTGACTTCAATGAATTATGAGTTTACAGGCGTCTGCAAGACTATCAGAACGCGTCTATGAAATAATCTGAGGGCGTCAGCAAGGGGAATGTCTCCGACATACATATGGATATAATAATAAAATAATTTATTGTATGGAATAACAAACAAGCTACAAACATACAAATGGATAAGATACAGAGAACTGATATATTAACCTTATCCTAAAAGATAAAATAGTTTTGTAAATAATCTATTACCTATATAAAATATAAAATCATATAACGTTACTAATTTAAAATAGTTACATAAGTACAAACAAGACATATAAAAATGTGCATATACAAAGCTAAAATTTGTTTAAACTAATGGAGGTCACGTCATTACATAGTAATTTATTTTTTAGATTAGTTTTAAATGATGTAGTACTTGTCTGAAACATGGCTGGTATTAATTGATTGTACACGTATGACACTAAGTAGAAGAATGACAATTGAAATGCAGCAGTACTGTGCTTAGGTATAGTGATATTATTGTTTCGTATTGTTCTATCATGAGCGCTTTGTCGGAATTCTATCTTATCATGCGAGTAGCTGGGCATTTGAGTCTCAATCATTTTCCTAACTAGACAGTCATAGTGGAGAAACCGACGTTCATCTAATCGTAACATTTTAATCTCCTTGTAATGTGGAGATACATGATTTCTGAGAGAGACGCTACATATAAACCTTACACAACAGTTTTGCATTTGGAGTCTTCTTCTATTAGTTGCATTGAGACAGCTAGGGTCCATATATACAGTCCCCATAGTTAAATATTGACAATATTAATGACTCAATAAGCATTGTTTTAGTTGATATAGGCAATAAGTGCTTGAACTCATACATGTGTCTCGGCCTCGAGTAGGATGACCTACATATTTTTGACACCTGACTGCTAAAAGATAATTGTGAATCAAATAGGATACCCAAATTTTTTACTATCTCTTGCATTTCCAGCTGCGATTCACCAAGATAGAACCTTGGATTAAGCTGTCTTATTGTATTTATTCTGATTTGAGAACCTAATAATATCACTTTACTTTTGTTGGGGTTCATAAGGAGACCATTATTTTAAGACTATTTGAGAATGCTATTGAGATCTAAGTTCAAGTTTTCAACTTGTTGCCAGATGTTGTTAGTGGAAAGTGTAGTAAATAATTGCATATCATCAGCATATAAATGTAATTTTGCATGGAGTGTGGTAAATTGTAGGTCAGCTGTAAATATATTAAAAAGAAGGGGACCCAAGACCGAGCCTTGTGGTACACCAGCATGCAATTCCAGATTTTGCGATAGATTAACATCGCTTAATTTTGTTATTTGGTACCTTTGATAGAGATAATTTCTGAACCACTGAAGTAGGACATCATTGACTCCGTATATCTTTAATTTTTTAAGGAGAACCTCAAAATTGACACTGTCAAATGCTTTTGACATATCTAACAGTGTCAAGACTAACTTCATTGGAATCTCGAGCTCGAAGAAATTCATCTGTGACTGCTAATAATGAAGTAGTGGTGCTAAAGTTTTTGCGAAAATCTGACTGAAGAGAAGGCAGTATTTCATGCGTATTCTATTAGCTGCTTATAGAGAGCTCCCTCGGCTAACTTTAGCGGTATGCAAAGCAGACTTATGTTTCTATAATCAGCCACTTCTTTGGGGGAGGGAACTTTAGGCACAGGTCTACTTATAGAGATTTTCCACAGCTCTGGAAACATATCGGTTTCATAGGAATAATTAATTATATGCGTGAGTGGTTTCAATGAAACATTGCTAGAGATTTGTGACATTTTTGCCGAGATATTATCAATACCCATGCAATTTTTCTTTTGCCTAAATAATAATGATTGTATGTCTTCGACACTAACAGGCTGAAAGTGAAAACTTGAATTGGAGGTATTTATATGTTCTATGGTTTGGTTGGTATCATCTATATGACTGGCGAGACCTTGGCTAATAACAAAATACTCATTAAATATATTGGCATTGTTCAGGTGTTTTGGTATTTCTGAATAGTTAGGCTTACCTCCTATACCCCCGCTCTTTAGGTTAGCCCAAAGTTTTTTTTGATTTTGCACATTATACACATATATACTACCATGATTTGCAGCACCCAAGGCAGTGTTCTTGGACCACTTCTCTTTATAATATTTGTCAATGATTTAGTCAGCATAATAGAAAACAATGCTAAAGTAAATATTGTAAGCTATGCCGATGACACCAATTTAATAACGTAAAAATCTCTCAGCGAAATTGCTGCCAGTTTTGAAGAGCTCTGGTTCAACGCAAGAGACTGGTTTGCCAAAAATAGTCTTTTTCTAAATGAGTTAAAATAAAGTGTATAATTTTTAAAACGGATAGTATAGGTCAAATATCGAAGTACCTGAGCGCCTAGCTGACACGGTGCCAATTATGACAACAGATTCAAGTAAACTACTATAGACATAACACTAGACAACAACATTAAATGGTCTGCACACATCGACTTCACATTGAATAAATTGAACAAATCTTGCTATGCACTCAGGGTCCTATCACGTTACTTTAACAGCACTAATCTTATCAAGGTGTACCACGCAAACTTTCTCTCGATCGGTAAATATGGAATTGAAATCTGGGGTGGCTCGTCATTCCTCTCCAAAATTTTTAAACTGCAAAAGAAACCAATCAGGGTGATATTCAAAATGAAATTTGACGAGTCTTGTAGGGGCCGATTCAGGGAGAACAAACTACTCACAATCCCAGGCCTACACATTTATTCCTGCTTGATGTTCTTAAAAAGCAACAACTCAGCATTTATAAATGTAAACACAGACTATGCGCATGATACTAGGCACAAAATGAATTATGTTTACCCAGTACATAGGCTAATACTCACAGAGAAATGACTACATTATGGTGCACTAAAATTGTTTAATGCACTCCCTAACAATATAAAAAATAACGTTAACCACAAATGCTGCAGTAAACAAGCCTTCCAGTACATATCTAGTATTGAGCTATACTCAACTCAGGAATATTATGTGTGATGATAATAATAAGTATGAATTATCTATTTTATATTTACCAACTCGTTGATCTATCTCATATGTCCATATATTTTATTTTGTAAACTGTGACCTGTTTTATATATGTAAATGTGAGCTAAAATGGAATAAAACTTACTTACTTACTTAAGTGTAGAATGTTCGAAAACATAAATAAAATTCACAAATTAGTATAAGTATAAAGGAACCCACACCGTTAGTATTGGATAAATAATTTCTGCGGAATTTTCTTCAAAGTTTGGGTTTCCGAACAAGAAAAGTCATGAAAAAATGTATTTAATGCCTTCCCTGCAGAATTACACTGACTGGAAGTTAAGAATCTTTGAAAATTCAGAGTGACTGGAAGTTAAAAATCTGAATTTTCAAAGATTTTTAACTTCCAGTCACTGGAATTCTGCAGGGAAGGCATTTAAATCAATTCTTTCATTTGACATTTTTTGTTTGGAAGCCCTTGAACTACCTATATTCCTACAGTTTGAAGAAAATTCCAAATAAATGCTTTTTCCAACGCTAATGGTGTGGGGTCATTTGATTAGTTGATAATTTGTGGACAATGCATCATAGAGCAGTGTGAGCCTTGCATTAAAATGTAGGTCTTTAAAAAAAAATGGCAGTAGTACATTTTTCATTTTTTTTGCAAATTTTCGCAATTTTTTTCTGCAAAATCTCCGATGCTCCAATGCTAACATATGGCTATGGCTTAATTTCACAAGCGGCCACATACATCGGTTTAAATATCACTCCATATAGCATCAGAAAAAGAAACATTTCTTTTTTAAAGTTGGCCTATTTTTGTTACTAATGCCAAATACCCACATCAGGAGACAAGGTACCCCCAACCTGGAAATTTAGCCGAACCTCTTCTCATAAGAGTAGAGATTTTTTACATCCTCTCCAAAGGATGGTGTATGCACTATACAATCCTCGCCTAAAATTGGATAACTTCTATACGTATATGCTGATATACATACAAGCCAAGGCGAGATCACTATATTTTTCTAGAAGGCCATCCATCCAAATACTAACTGCAAATGGCATTGCTTAACTTTTCATATTGAAATACAAGTATAGTCAAGACGCACCTACGCTTGTACCTACAGAAATAAATAATAAATCATAAAGGTAACTATAACAGCATCTTTATTATAACAGAAGCATTGTTACAAGGATACCTATACCTGTATAAGAACACACTAAAACATATAAAATCATACCTACTTCCTAGAATTAAAAATATGTCACCAATATTAAAATACATATATATTGGTTGGTTAACTAAAACATCTTTATTATAATAAAAACATTGTAAGAGTAGGTATATAAGAAAATATTATATAGGTATCTTAAATCATACTATAGAATAAGAAATATATCAAAGTATATTTTATTATTTATTGGTTAGTTAACTAAAACCATATCTTAGCAGAAACAAGGTGATAAGGATACATAAAAAAACATAGCTAAAATCATATATATTCACTCCCTAGAATAAGAAATATATCGCCAACTTCATATATCAACAGAAATCTCAATATAATACCATTGCCAGTATACTTCGTCATAAGAAATAATATCCCTGGGTACAGTGGAATAAACACAATGTGTTTAAGATCTCCTCTGGTTGGTCACAACAATGGCTGTTTACAAACTTGGCATTGAATTAAATAGGTTAATAGTTTTTAGCCCAACTTATTGATCCATAAAAAAATTGTTCCAGTAAAAGTGTAATA
Source organism: Stenurella melanura (assembly GCA_963583905.1). Lineage (NCBI taxonomy): Eukaryota > Metazoa > Arthropoda > Insecta > Coleoptera > Cerambycidae > Stenurella > Stenurella melanura. The sequence goes on along the minus strand of OY757312.1, from coordinate 69,855,120 downwards.
TTTACTGGGACATTATTTATAATACTTTATACTAATAAACTGTTTGTGCAGTAAGTACTAGCTTAAACGTTAATGCTTTGGTATTTTTCTTGGCTACCAGTAGGCTATTATTTTTCATAAGCGATTTAAATTCTTCTTAACTTTTTCAGTTTAGACACAACATTCTACACTTGTTCCTCTGCCAGTTCCCCTACTAATTTGGAGGAACTAATGAATAATCTATTTGGTTATAGAGCCGCCACAGCGTACTTGCAGTTTTAGTGCACACAATTTTAATGACGAAGTGCAGTTTCTAGTTCAACAGTTTGAAGTTTTATAAAAATACATGTAAATAATAATCATGTTCTACATATAATGTGCATGAATCGTGAACTTGTGTACATGATTTTAATTTATATGGGCGCTTTGCAAAACTGTCAAACCTTTAGGCTACAGATTGAAACATTGAAAGCTAATCAACAAATATAATTATGATACGATCCAGCAATGGGGTGCTTTTCATTATGCCAACAATTCTACAATTCGGAGAGCGAAATTATGTTTATAAGTGAAAGAATACAATTTCAGAAAAATTTTTTAAGCCATTAGTGCCATACATCGGCAAGAGCATAATTGTATATTTTTAAGGTTGGCCTACTTAAATTCCTGAGACCATTTTCTTGATAACTAAAAGAGATATTTGAGTTTTGTAAAAAGTATTCACTAGAACAGATAAATGGCTTCAGTTTTTAGTAAAAACGATCTTCTAACGGTGTTGCGATACAAGAAAATTTTTCTATCACAGGAACCTTGAAAAGTGGTGCACGTGATGTAACATTACATTCTAAGCAACTTTTCGAAAAATTAAGTGAAGTTTAATTATCTACATAATTATTAAATATATTGTTATCAATTGTTGATATTTGGAAAAATTCTGAAAATGTTTTCTCAAATTTTTCATGAAAATGTATAGGGTGCCCCATTAAAAAACAAACAATAATGTTGAAATAAATTTACCTCATCACTATCTATGCCAGTCTTTTTTTTTACTACAAAAATTGTCCCAAATGACTTATTATCTGCTAAAATGTATTTAAAAAAGTTACTTTGTTACTAAAAGAAATTATATTGAAGTTCAAATATCTCGAACACCAGTGTTTTTTTCGAAAATTGATTGCATCATCAAAAGTTGATTAGAATGCAAGTTTCATCATATGCATTCCGCTGCAAGATTCCTGGGATCGAAAAATTTCCTTGCATCGTAATTCCATCTATACCTTAATGTAGAAAGATGATTTTTACTAAAACCTAAAATCATTATATAGTCTAGTAACTACCTTGTACAGAACTCAAACATATCTTTCCTGTAGATATGTATATTTATTTTATTAACCATATTTAATTACCATAAATTTCATGAACACCAGGTGTAATTTAACCGATAAAAAGATTATAATATGTTTGATATAATACTCCCTTTTGGGAATGAAACCAGTAAAGATGAATACCATGTGTAACAACTGAAAAAAATATTATATTTTATCTAATACATCCCTTTTGGGAATGAAACCAAAATTGTTTGCATTTTCTTAATGACTGTGATCAATCAACGTCATTAATTCCATGTGTACTTCCATCCTTTCTGGGATCAGGTGAATATGAAAACATAAAACCCATTTTTAGTTTTTTAAACAGTTTTGTTATTAGTTTGTTAAATGCTCACATTAGAAAAAAATTAATGTCTCAAATTTTCACACAGATCTTTTATTAGAATTAATTAATACAGGAATACAGGGATTTTTCTCAGTAAGTGTAGCACCTCATATACCTACTTTTATGTAGTGAAACATGCCATATCTCCTTGCACTGTTTATCTCTCTTTTTTACTGAGAGAAAAATATATAGCATCAGTTTACCTGATATTCAAGTATTTTAAAAGTAGGACACAATTTCTTTTATAAAGTTTGATATTACTATTTTTTGTTTACTGAATTACTGTATTTGCTTCTATTTTAAAAAATAATCACTTAACAATTATTATTTTGGTAATTTACTTCAAAATCTGATATTTTATTTGTCTGCCTGTTATTTACTAATGTTCTTACTCTCAATATTTGTACTTTCAATAAATAGATAGGACATCCAAGAGCATAATGTTTTCATGAAAGAACATTTAGGGGTGGAAGTTCTCTCATGGAGCAAGTTTTAAGGGGATTAGTTTTAAATTTAATTTAATTAAACATAATAAAATCGTATTTAAAAAACGATATTTTTAAGTTTTCAGCTTGGAATATAGCTCTTGAAGGTTAGCCATAACGTATTCCCAAATAGATTGTTAGACTGAAAATTAGGGTTTTTTTCCAAATCATGTTTCTGTCAATGTCAATGTAATTTTTAGACATGCATTAATTGATACAGTTATTGTTCACTGACGAGGCAAACATTCACTACCAATGGGACAGTGTCTTCCAATATTCCCAATAGATCAATGTGTGGTATGCAATTCTTGAGAAGCGACTAATTGGCCCCTTCTTTTACCACACAACTTTAAACACAGTTCGATTGGTAAATTTTCTTAATAATGACTTGTGAGAAGCAATTGAAAATCTACCAATAGAAGTAAGACAGGAAATGTATTTCCAATTACATCGAGCATCGATTCATAATTCTAGGATTGTTCGGCACTGGTTAGACATACATTTTCCACAGCACTGCATGCATACGGAGAAACAGCCCTTTTGAGCTCTGGCCATCACAGTTGCCAGATATTACTCCTTTGGATTTTTATTTTTGAGGACAAATAAAGAATAAAGTTTATAAAATGAGACCCGAAAATCATGACGAACTTTGACAGAATAACAGAGGTCTGGGATCAAATCAGCGCAGTAAAATTTAGAAGAGTTGCCAAAAACAACCGAAAGCTCATTGACAAGTGCATTCAAATCTGATGGTGGGTTAGTGGCAAAACATTATACCGGAAAGAATATAATTTGTTAGTTTTATTTTTAAATTATTCTTTGCTTAAATAGGCCTATTGCTTTACTCTCAAATATAAGCAAAATTTTTGAAAAAATAATGTACTCAAGATTAATAAACTATCTAGAGAGTCAAAGTTTATTAAGCAATACACAAAACGGTTTTAGGAAAAACAAATCCACAATGTTATCAAGCTCTGTATGAAGTAATTAATTCCCTGAACAACAAGGAACATACAGCTGTCATCGGTTTAGATCTATCAAAAGCATTTGATAGTGTAGACCATCGCATTTTAATTATGAAACTGGAGAAATGCGGAATTAGAGGCATTGCTTTAAAACTATTAGTATCATATCTAAGTAATAGATTACAATGTGTAGTTGAAATAGACAGTAATGGACAATTACAAAAATCAGAAAAACTAAAAATTAAAAGAGGTGTCCCGCAAGGCTCAATCTTAGGACCGTTACTGTATATTTTATACACTAATGATTTAACTATGGTACTTGATGAGTATGCAGTTCAATATGCTGATGACTGCACATTAGTTATCCACTCATCTGACTCTTTAGCTCTAGAAGAAAAGGTCTTTTCATCATTACATGTTTTAGAAAAATACTTCACTTCTATAAATCTCAAATTAAATACAGATAAAACCCAAGCTTTATTATTTACATGTAACTCATCTAATATTGAGAAAGCGTTCGACAGCGGTGTTAGTACTTTGACAAGTATCCCAGCAATGACTTTCTTGGGATTTAAAATTGATGCTAGACTTGACTGGAAAGCCCATACTGATGACCTTGCAAGTAATATAGCCAAGTATTGTTATGCCCTGAAAGTGATATCGCAAAATATTAGTGTTGAAGCAGCCCTTATAGCTTTTTATGCCTATGTAGAATCTAGGCTCAGATATGGTATTATCTTTTGGGGTGGAACAAGTCATATGTATGGAATATTTGTACTACAAAAAAGATGCTTGAGAAATATATTCAACATTAAACATACCAGACCGTTAGTTGCAAACCACTATTTATAGAAAAAAAAATACTCACCTTAGTCAGTCACTACATATATGAGTCCGTTATTTTTGTTGTGCGGAATACTTGTCTGTTTGCAAATCATGACAGAAACCATGTACACAACACGAGGAACAAAGATGATCTTTTAAATATTAAAACAAGCTTTACTTTTATCCAAAAAAACATGCCATATACCATGATCAAAATTTGTATTAAGCTTCCACATACTCTTAGAAATGGTACAATTAAAGAACTACAAACTAATTTAAAGGCCATACTTGCAAAAAAAGCCTATTACACTCCGGACGAGTATTTTAAGGATAATCTGTAGAATGTTTAAAGAGTTTTTAATTTGTATGTTGATATGTGTATGTTTGTAAATTTAAGATTTTAATCTTAAGTTTTACCTTTTACCTTGTTTATATTATACATGCATTATTGCAATATTTTATACATTGTGTTAGTTTTTTTTGTGACATGTTCCACACCCTTTTGGGTACTTGTAAAGAACAAATAAAGGCTTATCTATCTAAGTTTCTTTTGTTGTCTATATCATTTTCTATAACTATTGATTGCGTGGTATTGACCCATAATTGTTATAAACAATGTTTTTGTTGCTAATTTGTAGTCCATGGTTAAAAAAAAAGTTTTTTACGTTATTTGATTGCAAATATAGCTTTTTACACGTTAATTTAAAAAAATGCTTATTTTCCGAGATTTTCCAAAAAGAAGGAGGGAAAATCAAAATTATTAACAAAAAATCTGGAAAGATTCAGGTAGGTAAGTTTATTTTTTTAATACAAACTTTTGTCTCATCGACTTTTCCATGAAATGCAAATCTGCAAAGTTTTCTCGGAAAAACCTATAAAAATAGGAAAAACTTTGAAGGGGGAAAATCGTTGATAAAAAAAGATTTTTAAAAATCTGAAAAATCAGACAGAGAACAAAATTTTATTAACATTTTAATATTCTTAACTATGAGGGTTTAATTTTCAAATAAACTGTTATTTTTTTCTTGTCTTGTGCTCTCATCTGAAAAAGCTAATGTTTAGCGAAACAATTGTCAAGTTGACATAATACATAGGTAGGTACATCGGTGAAAATAAAAAAAAAACATGTCAGTGTTTTATTTGATAAACTAGTGTTCACATGAATTTTCACCAAGTATTGATCGAATCTTTTATATAAATGTCTTTTTACAAAAACTCAACTAATTTAAAAAAAAAATTTTCGCAAATATGTCTGAAAGTGTGATATTGGCATATTTTGAAAATAAAATTAATAGAGTGTGCAGCCGACAACATTATGGTCTATAGATTCAGTGTTGCATGAAGAGAACACTAAACTTCATACAATATATAGATATAGAGAAATATTCCAAGTTCGTGCTATCTTTGAAAAATAAATCTGTAGGATATCGTCCAAAAAAAGTCAAAAGTTTTAACAAAAGCGGAGATTGAGAAATTCTTACATGAGGCACCAGATGAACGCTTCTTATTAAAGAAGGTGAGTCATATATTAATTCATTAGTACATATTTTAATAGATTTGTTGATAAAGTACTTATATTGTTTCAGGTTATCTGTTTTCCATCCCTTCATTGAAGTCTGTTATTATTGGATATATACGATAAGTTTCTAGGGATCCAGCGATCCAAAGTGTGCGATACGCTGTCAAATGCCTTTTTGTAGTCCATCCTCGCCATCCTGAGATTTCTGCTCCTCTTCTTTGCAGTCGCTGTGATCTTCCTGCTCACTAGTAGCTAGTACTTGTAGCCCCTGGAGGCCTTTCAACAACCTTTCTGTTCCTCTGAGAGTAACTGGTACCTTAACTGGTGGTAATAGATTGTATTTACTAATTTAGCAGTGATGACTTTGTACATCGTCAGCTAGGTTATTGAATGCTTCTTGTCCTTACTCTTGTAGAGGAGGAAAGTGTTTCCAGCATCACTACTTCAGTTTGTTGACTGTCCGTTTGGCGATACGACTTCTTGGCGTCCTCTTCAAGGAGCTCGTTGTGTTGGTAGCGGCTGCATTTTTTAGTGTATCTCTTCAATGTGTTGCAATTTCATTTTTAGGTTTTACTCCACAAAGTTCATACTCCATTGAACTTTTATTTTTGTGGTACACTTTCGGCTTTTTGAGGACCTCGTGCATGGATACTCATTTTCTAGATTCCCCCAGAATAGCTATTTCTTTCCTGTATGATTGGTGTCATAAATCCTCTTTTTCCATTAAGGTTTTCCATGAGATTTTTGTATATTAGATGATTCTTTAATTTCTCCTGCAATCACCGTTGCAGTGGCATACATAATGCAGTTGATGTCTGATGTAATGGATAGGTTCGAGTAGTAGTTGGGGACCATTCTAGAAAGGACTGTATTGACTTCGCTGAATTGATTTCCTGCTCCTATTTTAAATTTTATTTTCTTAGGATTTTTGCACCCTTAATATGTTGTTCACCTCCTTTAACTGATTTGTGTCTCTAAATCTTCATTTAGTGATGCTTCTTGTCTCCTTAGTTCCCAAGGGGCTGTTTTCTCGGGGATGACATTCAACACGTCTCCGTTTAAACCTTCTCTGCCTTTTGGTACTGGGGGGGTCATCTTCCTGAAGGTCTAGGGAGAACTAGGGCATCCAAAGAATTATATAAATTCTTTGAGGGCATCAGCAAGTCTGATTTTTGCCTTTCATGATACTTATTTCTATTTTCACTCAATTGGTAAGTTAGGTACCTTGCCATCTGTATTCTTCAGTGAATCTCATATTTGCCGTTTGTCAGTATTGTATACAAGGGCTTTAAAGTATACTACTTTGTTTACTACCTCCCAGTCGCCTATCCTTAACGTGTCTGGGTGGCTATCATTTATTCGGTCTCCAATCATAATTTTCGATTTATTGTAATTTACAATTAAATAATTATTAGAGCTTTTCCAGCAGGTTGAGCTCATTCTCGCATATTTGATAACAGACTGTTTCTTAACCTATATAATGATATATTGAACAAATCTAGCTGTATAGTGTTGGCATTTTTCATAATCCTGGTGATACCTAAATTTGCACCGTATAAAGAACGGTGATTTGAAATATAAAATGTATATGAATCCCTTAGCTGTCTTAGGGGTACATAGAAGTCTAACATAGATAGCAGTTCTGGACTGTCTATAATTCCGTTACAGAGTTTAAATGCCAAGACAATGTCTGAGTTAAATCTCCGTTGCTGTAAAGTCTGAATGTTGAGAAGAGTTAGTATTTCATTATAGCAGATTTGCTCACTGGGAATGTGGAGTTTAAACGCTATATAGCGCAGAAATCTTTTTTGCACTCGTTCAATTTTGTCTATATGTATCTGATAGTATGGAAACCAAATAACTGAACAATTTTCGAGTTGAGATCTAACTATTGAGTTATATAAAGTTTTTATGGCATAAATGTTGCTAAATTCTGTACATTGTCTTTTAATATATCCAAGGGTTTTTAGAGCTTTATTACAGATTGATTCGATGTGATGTACAAAGGTTAATTTAGAGTCAAAGTAAATTCCTAGATCACGTATTACATCAACATTATCAATAGGTGTATCATTTATGAAGTACGTGTTTAGTGACTGGAAAATCCCTTTATCAAACTGAATATATTTACATTTTGTGATGTTAAGAGTCATTTTTTTGTACCTACACCATTTCTGAAATCTTTCAATGTCTTCTTGTAGTTCTATAATGGAGGTGGGATCAGTAATTTCTTTAAATATTTTTAAATCATCAGCATATAACAGTACTTGAGTATGCAAGAAACATTCAGTAACATCATTGATAAAAAGATTAAATAATAATGGAGCCAAATGAGATCCTTGAGGAACACCTGATATAACCTTGATTTCATCTGAATAGTAGTTATTAATTTTAACAGTTTGGACTCGATCTTTTAGGTATGATTCTAACCATTGAAGGAGCATACCATGAACATATTGAGATAATTCTTTGAGTAACAAAGAATGATCGACCTTGTCGAATGCCTTGGAGAAGTCTGTGTAAATTGAATCTACACAGTTACCCCTCTCCAAGGCACTGACAATGTAATTTTCATATATTAATAGATTAGTTGTTATAGATCGACCTTGACAAAATCCATGTTGTTTAGAACTTATAAGGTTCTTTAGTTCTCCTGTCAAATAGTCATTAACAATTGATTCAAATATTTTAGGTATATGAGAGATTTTTGTTATGGGTCTATAATTAGTCACCATTTCTTTGTCACCAGTTTTTTTGTATATAGGAACGATATATGATTTTTTCCAAAGGGTTGGAAAAATTCCTTCCGACAGAGATTTATTAAATAATAGCCACAGAGGTCTGGATATGGCAAATGCACAAGATTTTAGGAAATATGAAGATATCTCATCGGGTCCAGGCCCCTTTTTACAATCAAGGTTATTCAGTTTGTTTAGAACCTCAGATATATTTATAGAAAAGCTACTGATATTGGCAGAGTTAACCTTATAATGTGACTGATTATAATTCAGTGGGGCAGTGTAAGTGTTGGTGTCTGAGTAGAAAGAAGAAAAGTACTTCCCAAATAGATTAGCTATTGCAGGCCCTTTATCAGCAATTTCATCGCTTGCATCATATTGCAAAAGAGGTAATACCCAATCCACCCTGCCAGTCTTCCAGCACACGTCACATCACGTATGTATATCTATGATTGTATTAAATCTCTACTGTCTAACTCTTGAAATGTAATAAAATTTAAAACAATTTCCCACCTTCTATAAAAAAAAAGTGGTGGTTCTTTAATTAAATATATTTGTCCACGACTATTAAATAATGTACTCATTATGTATGTGTTTCTTCAAGGATAATGCTGTCGATTATTCCCTACAGTGAATAATGAGGACAGTCAGTTGTTTATAAGAAATGACATTTTACTAAAAATTTAAAATGTCAAAATTGCAGCAATCAAAAGACAAGTGTTGTCTGTCTAAGTTTTCTAGGAAGCACTCAAATGGTACATGCCGAAGAGGTACTTTAATGAACACTCAAAACTACATTAGTAAGTTTTTTCAAACCATCATCTATTAGCAACACGCGACAATCCCCAACATTGTTTTTGAAGCCATTTATTCTAAGTATTGTACTGTATTATTTTATTAGTAAGCCATGACAATGTGTCAAAGCGAAATTCTGTAACTGATTTGAAACGTCAAAATTTGTACGATTTCAACGCCAACGTTATTTACAACAATTTTACATATTAGGTATTCAAGAAGAGTAATATAATTAGATAAATGGATACTGAAGTGAAGACGAGATTTCTTTGGCACCGCCAGATAATAAACGAATAATAATTTGATATAGCGCACATGTTACTTAACGTCGGACGAGGGCGCATTGTTTTAGTTGGAAACGGGCCGGGTTATTTATTACGTTGGCGCTCTCAGCGATTAGCGAATGATCAAAGATAGTTACTTGTTTAAATCGAAATATGAAGAAAGAAAGAATGAAAATAAATGTAAATATATGAATATCGATATTCATATTTTTGCGCGCGTGCCGGCGGCGCCCCCTTTTAGATCGTAATGGGGGGTGTGGCTCCCCCCCCTCCCCCCCCGTTCGCTCCGGCCCTGTCAATCAGTATACTGTGTAAATAAAATTGAGTACTTAATCATTATCATATGTTATTAACTATATTTACCTTTTACTTATTCATAAGGTGATTATTTCCAAGAGAGAAAGAGAGAGACATCCGATAGGGAAATATTCATTATTTTTGGTCGCATAAGCTTTTATCTTGTTACATAAATTTCAAAAAAACCATAAGACTTCTTAAGTTAGAACCATAGGTATGAATTATCTTTCAATAATTTCTGTGGTTTGCAAAATAGTTAGATTTAAACTTAAGGATTATGCTAATCTTCCTATTTCATAGTTTTAAATCCAATCATTTCGGAAACGACTGGAATTACTGAGTAAAAATTCATACCAATATTCTTGTTATGGTTCTCCTTAGGTACAGTCTTATATATTTTTTTAAATATACGTACTGAGAAAAAAGTTATGGCCAAAAATAATGAATATTTCTATCCGATGTCTCTCTCTCTCTCTCTCTTGGAAATAGCCACCTTAAGGTGGCCATTCCCTAGGAAGACACATCAGATAGGGAAATATTTATAATTTTTGCCCATAATTTTTTTTTCTTGGTACGTACATTTAAAAAAACTATAAGAGTACCTAAGTAGAACCATAACAAGACTATTACTATGAATTTTCACTCAATAATTTCAGTGGTTTGCAAAATAGCTAGATTTACTACCTACTACGAAATAGGAAGATTAACATAATTTTTAAATTTAAATCTAGCTATTTTGCGAACCACTGAAATTATTGAGTGAAAATTCATAACAATAGTCTTGTTATGGTTCTACTTAGGTACTCTTATAGTTTTTTAAAATATACGTACTAAGAAAAAAAAGTTATGGCCAAAAATAATAAATATTTCCCTATCGGATGTCTCTTTCTAGGGAATGGCCACCTTAACTAAATTACACTTTTACTGACCAAAATAGGTAACCTTTAACATTGTTTAAATTTTATGGTCTTTGTTAGTTTGCCTGTACACCGTGCAAAAAATAATTGAAAAGCAAATAGTACGTTTTCTCTTTATTATGTGTTAATGTAGGTACTTTTGTGGTAGAACTTTTGGCAACAACAGTACAGCTTCAGTGAAATAAACCTACTACTTAGATAAAAAATGCCCTCGAAAAAGCCCGCTCATTGCCGACGCAATAGAGTAGGCGTATATTCTAGTAGGCACAGGTAGCATGTTAGATTCCGTTAGAAATAGATGGCGTTTTAAGAATTTACATGATGTTTCAAAATTAATATGTATTAATCACTTATTTACAGTATAAGAATCAAATTGACAAAATTATTTTAAAAGAAATGACACATGTTTAAAAAAATATATATTATATTTACCATTTGGTATATTTTGTGAGGTTATTTTTAAACGCGATATATTCCCTACCGAAAATGATGAAAATTTCTTAAAGAGGAACGTCAGATACCTACATTAATGATATGATCTACTTCATATGAACTGATATTTTCAGTTTCTACTTATTTTCTAGTCTAGTCATCTGATCGGGTAAGCACCAATATTATTTTCTAACATTTACAAAGTTGTAAAGACTTGAGACTTGATCGACCATAAAAAGAGGTTTTAATTTGACATTATCAGTTCCCGCATCGAATAAAAAGGTATAAAAAGTAAGTATTGTGTTTTTTTCCGTAATTATTACTGACTATTGTTGAAAATATCTAGTAAGCATGCGTGGGTGATAAAATTCCATTTTGAAAACGACGAATTTGATTTGTGAAGGAGTTTGTGTCGTAGTTTTGTGTGCGTTATAAATTTTCAGATGTATTTTACATGCATTTAGGTACATATGTATTCTTACGAAATACGTAATTACTTTTATTCTATGTCGTGTATAGAGTTGAATTTGTAGTTTTCATTTTATGTGCGTCAATTTTAGAAATTTTGATATAATAGGTATAAGAAACTTAGAACATGATGGCTACATCTATAAATGAAGGTACGTTTTTATACCAAACGGTAGTTTTATACAATTGGTTAAGTTTTGACACATCTAGCAATATGTTATAGCATAATAACAATGCATAACATGGTCTGAAGTTTGGATAACCTTTTGTCATTAATCTCTTAGTTACTTATCTATATATTAGCAATGTACACATTATAAGACCGATCATGTACCTACTACTATTGCACTAAAATGGTTTTTCTGAATTCCTGGTGTCTTAAATTAAGATACACCAGTTTGACCCACCTATATAGGCATATAAATTTAAAGAGACTGAAATTCACAATCTGCAATTACCAATCTACAAAAGAGGATTACTATAATTTTACCGATATGATAGGCTTATATACTCACCATATCAATATTTAAAACAGTTTGCAATTATAATAGCTTTTAACTAATGGCAAATTTATATTTCAGACTCTACAATGGAGATTGTTATGAAAAATATCTATACTTCGTGTGACCCTGACAATACAAATCTAGTCCCTGTATCAAAGTTAATTGATTTTATTACGCCGTATATGGTAGAGGATCTGTAAGTAAAGTTGTATAGTTATCCTATTTACTGTCATTTCTTTTTTATTCGCTACGGAAACATATTGAAAGAATAATAAGCTAAAATTTCAACTTAAATCGAAATATCAATATAACAAGTCGAAGTTTCAATTTAAGCTGTATGTACATTGAGAAGGTTGTTCAAAATGCCAAATCCAAATTTTGGTTGAAAAAGAAATTTTATCTCAAAAAATTTAAATTTTCAAGGAATCAAAATCTACTTGCATTTATATATTAATATTTGTTACAGTGACATGAAACGACTTAAAATGCGAAAAATAAATGAAATTCGGTGTTTTCACAAATTTTAAAATCTCTTTGACTGTGAAGATAATATTTAATTATGGTTAAAAAAATTGAATTTTCCCAAGCAATCGATTTATTCCTTAAAATAAGCCCTTTTAAATTTGAATTTAAATTTTACCGCGAAAAACTATGTCACCGTATCCCGCACTGATGACGTCAGAGGTTACATTGTTAGTAAACAAACATGGGTTGTGTATTATAAATACACGTTATTTTGCAAACCCTTAACGTTTTATAATGGAGAATAAGTAGTGTTTTGTGCCAGGATGCAAAAATACATCCAAGAACGTACCTGAAAAGGTTTTCGTGACAGTATCAAAATAAATACAACGCAAAATAAGGTGACTTAAAACCGCTAGACGTGATCCACCTACAACAGCATAAGTATTTTTTTGCTATGAGGATCATTTCAAAGTAAGTTGAGTATGCAAAGCAAGTTTAAAACTTCATTACCATGCACAAGTATTAGTCTAAAATAATGAATAACTCGCTACCTAACACTGTTTACATTACATATATTGTATTGAGCAACTATATACAACAAGACTACGTTAAAGTCTTTAAAATGCTATGTTTATATACTATGTACATGAGATATGACTGTTTGATGTAATCGTTGACGTCACCAATGTCACCACCAATAATGGCGTGTTTCGCATAGCTGTTCAAATATTCAAATTTTATGTTATTTGTTTGTTGAAATATTAGTTTAATAGATGACAAATTGCTTTTTAAATATAGGGAAATGCTTTAATCCATTAAGTATTTCATAGTGAAAACACCTAATTATTTAATTTGAAATTATTTAAGAAAGTTTCAAATCAAATTAGGTGTTTTCTCTATGTGCAAATTTGCTTTTTTAATATTATTAAGATGAAGTAAGTACTTATTGTTATAAAGCACTTCTTGATATTTAAATAGCATTCTATCGTCCATCAAATTAAAATTTTAACAAATAGATAACATAAAGTTTTAATAATTTGAGTATGCAAAACACGTTATGATTGGCGGTGATGTTATTGCTTTTATTAATAGCTTAAATCGCATTTAAATAGTGGTAAACACAACATTTTATTCGCTTTATTTACGTTTTACATGTGATTAAATAAGTAATGCCTAATACGGGATTTGTAAAAGCTACATCTGGAAATTTATTACCTGCTGTAAAAGTGTATTGGTACTGTCACTAAAACTCTTTCAGGTACATTTTTGAGTGTATTCTTGCATCTTGGAACAAAACACCGCTTAATTTTCATTATAAAAATAGTAGGACTTTGCAAAATAACATGATTTATAATACACAATGACGTTTGTTTACTGATAATGCAACTTATGACATCATGAGTGTGCAGTGAAATGATGTAGTGTTTTTAGCAGTAAAATTTTGATTCAAAATTTTTTTTTTCATTTCCTCGGATTATTGGCCTTACAAGCAAAGTGTTTTGGCCACGAACATGTAATTACCTACGATAAGACAAAAATAAACTGCATTTTTAAATATAAAAAATTACATGTATACGTAAATATAGAAAAACCAAGGTACCCATTACAGAGACCTAATTATGCATTATAACTTTAATACAAATAGTAAATTACTTAAAACTGTCCTAGCAAAATTTGTAAGAAAAAAAAACAAAAAAATACGGACATAAGCAAATACAGACTCACTTGCCCTACTCATCTACATGAAAGGAAGGTTGGTAAGGAATTTAAACGAGGACTCACTTTTCGCCCAGGGGCCTTCAGGGCATTTAATAAGACAAACACAGGTGGGCCACGGTTGATAGGACTAGGAAATAAAGCAAGGGTTTTGGATAATATACCTAAATGAAACATATTCTTTATAGGATTTTGCAAACAGCGGAGAGAAAAACTCTATGGGAACTAAAAGAAAAACTGTATGTAAAAATATTAATGAAATATTTGAATTCTTTTGATAACCTGACTTCTGGTTAAAATTCTGAAATAAATTTGTCCATTTTCTTATTTGACATTGTCATTATAACACTAGCATCCAACATGGCCCCCTATTGTCATTATAACACTAGCATCCAACATAGTCCCCTATGGCTAAGCAGATTAAACTAGTATCTAAAATGACCCCCTATGGTATGTAAATTCAGTTAAAAATGAGAACAAAGGCCTGAAATTAATTTATTTACTTACCGTGTCTTTAAATATTTTTTCATTCTAATGGATTACATCTCTCATTCAGTGCCTTGGAAATGCTTAGCCTTTGAAACGTTTTTCGCCCTTATTCTGATCTCATCAGAAAGGCACAAAGTCACTCAACAATGTTCCATGCAAAATCAAGGCAATATCCATGAATAAGTATGAAATATTTATATTTGACATTGACTGCAAGTGCTGGATTGTTTTCAATTCAGCCCAGGCTAGGATAGCAGCCTTGGCAGAGCATGCTTGTCTCTGCAATCCAGAGAGTTTGGTTTTGGTCGTTTGTTGCAGCCCTTTTGACCACCAAACTATTGAAGCATACGCTATCATTGGTCTGATGACCGTAACGTATATCCAGTACAATTGTTGGGGACCAATGCCCCAAGATTTACCACAAATTCTTCGACATGTCCACAGGGACAGTCTCGCTTTGTGGATTACCTTTTCCAAGTGGGAATTCCAGTTGAGTGACTTATCTAGGGTGACACCTAGGTATTTCACTTCTTCCGCAATTGGAATAATTTCACCCGATATGGAAGGTGATTCTAGGTTGTCCAGCTTCCTTTTTCTGGTGAAGGGTATAATTACCATTTTGTGGGGGTTAACAGACATCTGCTCTCTCTCACACCAGATGTGAATAGCATCTAGTACCTCTTGAAGGGTATTTGAGAGTACCTCTTCAGATTTTCGTTTAACCAGAACGCCTAGGTCGTCAGCATATGCCTGAATCTCGACTTCCCACAAGGAGATAATGGCCAGCAGGTCGTCCACAAGGAGTGACCACAAGAGCGGGGAGAGAACCCCGCCCTGTGGGCATCCCCTTGCGGCCCTAAAGCTCACCGTTTCCCCCTTTAGAGATGTCGTGATTGTAGTGAATGGAGGGGCGGGGGTGAATTTATTCCCCTTTATATCTAATCCCCCCGTTTCGCCATTGTATTTAATGAAAGAAAGAAAAGAAATAGTAGCTGCCACCACCCTGTTATTAAACAGGGAAAATTTTGAGATAGGTAGTGTGCCCTTCTTCGGCACGGGCTATCGTAGCCCTAACTGGGAGGGTTGTTTAAAATGAAAAAAAAAAACTTTGAATAAAGTTTATACAAGAATAATTTGGATCGGTCTCACCCATATCTAATTCCTATCCTCGAATGGTTCCTCTCATCCACTCTAATTTAATTCCATCACCCCGACGCTTTGATTTTCCCCATTTAGTCACCACACATCACTTGCAAAGTAAAGTACAATTTTTAACACATTTCCCGACTTAATACACCAAAATTCTATTCTAAATCAAACTTTATTGTAACAATTTTAACAAGACCATATCTTTCTAATTCAAACCGTACCATTTCATGGTCGCGGACCGAGTCTCTCTCCCTCTCTTAATATCTTTTTGGCGTGCTTCCTCGCCTCTCGAATTCTCGCCTTGTCAGCGTTTTTGCCCCAACGGCCGAGTATGACATATATATATACAGGGTGTTACAATGCTCTCCCCAAAAGAAAAGAGTGCTTACTTCCACAAGTAGCAGTCTTTTTTACTTAACTCTATCTCATTCATCCATCATCCATCCTTATATATTTGGACAGTACATATTTCCAAAACAGAATCACGCACTACTAATATAATGATAGTTTCATTCATTTCATTCTTTCATTCCCTTATGTAGTATAACAGTTCCGTATTTTACTTGTATATTTATATGTGTATCCTATATTCTGGTATACACCTAACTTTGTTCCTCCAGGTATACCCAATTTAAAAAAAAAATAAAGTAATAATAAAATAAAATAATTGTTTCAATTATATAGCATATATAATAATAAAATTAGTCTCTCAAATAAAGTCTTTTAATTTTCGTTCCGTTGCACTATCTTGTTTTCGAGTAAAAGCCTATACCCGCACTCGACATTTGCGAATGGTTTAAACGCGTTATGCACGCACTTACGACGTCATTTTCTCTTTCTCTGTCCAGTGTACATCAGGGTAAAGTCCTGCTGGGCTAGTAGGTTTATCTGGTACCTGTAGACATTGTTCCTTATCTGTGGTTGATGTGCTGGGTTGCTCTGGTGTATTGGATTGCTTAGTTCTATGGTGGACTACCCACATTGTCAAAGTACTCCATAAGCTAGCCAACAGGGTAAAACTAAATCCAACTAATTGATATAAATGGAATCCATTGATTATAACTTCTACTACATATTTTATTCCTCTACAAACAACATAGATCCCCATGATTCCGCTAAAAAATATTCCAATATCCGTGAACCATCCCCATATTTTTTCTAGGGTTGTTCGTGCTAACTTTTCTAAGTCCGCTTTCTCAAAAATATTTAAAGTTGAAAATCCTTGGTTATTCACCTCAAAACCGGCTACTCTTCTAGCAATAATATTTTCCACTGCAGATCTTTCACTTCCGAAAGCAAGGCTTCTTTGGGCTTTATTTATTTCCTCCACGGTGTATACGCCGCTGGAACTAATTGGCTGTATCGGGGTAAATTTTAAGCGTTTTTCAGGTTCGACTTCAATTTTTCTTGGGGGATCTTTTATAACTGGTTGTGGAGTTAAACCTATCCACTGGCCATCAATTTGGTAAAGAGGGGGTGTTAGAAAATTGCACTCAATTTCTTCTGCATGCGCCTGGATTATATGAGTTACAGCTGACATAAAATATGACTGGTTATTAATAGAAATTGGTAATTCATTATAGCAATGGTCGGTTCTTCTTATCTCTACTGTCTTGGGAACACATTTCATGATATATAGTACCTCTCCTAAAACTCTGCCTGTGTATCCTACGTTTTTCTTTATTAACATCCCTATAGCTGAAGGGGTTAGTGGCGCCATGGTTAAACGGTTAATAAGAATTTCTCTGTGTGCCAAACATCTACGATACACGGTATCACTATACAAATTTTGGATTGATCGTTTATAAGCCTGTTCTACATATAAGAATTTACTATTAACATACATCATCAAATTAATATTTTGTACTGGGTGTCCCAATTTAAATTTTCTGTCAATATTTTCTTTACTTTCTTCTATAACTATAATTTGTGGATGTTCCGTAGTCCAAACGTTTAAACTGCAGATATGATTTTTCCTTATTACGGTTAACGTAAACACTTTGGCATCCTGTTCAACAACTAAATATTTCCCTGAATTTTTCTCGGTAATTAGTTGAGCTTCTCCCCTATACAGTATCGTTAAGTCTTCTTCGCACGTCTTTCCTATGTCTAAATTCCATGTAGTCTCTCCAAAGGTTGAGTCGAAACAGTATCCTTGAATATATGGACATGTGACTCCGCCCACTAGACTAACTTCGTTTTCGATTAATTTTACTGGTGCCCTATAATTCTTTGTAGTAATTTTGATGGTAGCTAGGACAATGACATTATTCCATTCATTTCCATTTTCAACAAAATTTCCTCCGTAGCATTTCCCTTCTGAGTCAACTGAACCGACTATGGTAATAGATTCACTCGTCGTTCCATTCATTAATATTTGACTTATAAGACGGTTATAGATTAAAAATGTTTTATATCTATGAATATCCCTGCATGATTCGCTTTCCACTTGATGAATATAATTATAAAGTCCGTTTTTTTACCACTGAGCTGTGACTATGCATTCCACAATAGGTTATTATTCGAGTTACTTCGATAAGGCACGATTTTACCGCAACTTGTTTAACTTCGTCCTTTTGTAGCACGGCAACTTTAATAGTTTTTTTGGTTATAGTCCGTCACTGGATTTGGACACGAGGCAACGTCTTTTATAGAAATTACGGAAATGTTTATCCTTGGGTCCATGCAATCGTATGCCACTAACGCGACACTTTTGTTTAAGCACAACAATAACATTACGAAGAGCAAAAACATCATGACAATTATTATATAAGAATCAAAGTTAAATACAATATTAAAACTTAGTAATTAGATTGTGTATACCTGTGGTTTATAAGGACCGCGAACATATGAGAGAGTGGACTATCAATAATATTCGTACACAAAGACTATTCCACTGTCAGCAAAATTCAAATCAGTTTCGAATAAAGCATAAGGATTAATCTTCCTCGTTAAACATCCGGTTTTACTGTGAGAAACCTTATCACATAAAAGTTTATAATTAAGTTGTTTTTCCTACAATAAAACAGAACTTATGTTGTGTTATTTTACAATTATAACATCTGGTAAACCTATTGGTTTTTGAATTTAAATTGGTCTCATCCTATCATATGTATATTTCGAGTGAAAGACAACATTGTTTGTCTAAAAATAAAAAAAAATCTAATTATAAATTTAATCTATCCGGTGGTTTACGTATGCGAGTGGAGCGTCGCAACGGTTGCGGCACTTCCTCGTCCCTAACCTCTTCTATAATAGTCTCTAACGGATTGTTACAAAAAGGTAATATTTCTAATGTGTTTTGATAAGTATCGTCCTCACTTTCTTGAGGTTCTAAATTATTTATATTTTCTTCCGCAATACCAATTAATGTATTCTGGTTTTCCTCGTCTACGCTTATACTTTCCATATCATTTAGTTCAATATCAGTTAAATTATACAGTTTAAGTTTATTCGCATGTACTATACGATCTTTTCTAGTATGCAATTTTCTAATTTTGTACGTAACTGGTCCCTTTTTCTCTATTATTCTAAATGGTCCTATCCATGGTTTGCGTAATTTTTGCGATAATCCTAGTTTAGCGTTCATGTCTAACATGTATACTAAATCTCCTAACTCAAACTTCTTTTCTCGCGCTTTCTTATTAAATTGTTCCCTCCTATCTTTCGCGGATTGTTCTAAGTTAATTTTTACCTGTGTATAAACATTATTTAACCTAGCTAACATTTCAGAAGCATAGTTTTGATCGTAATCGTATTTAATAACTTGTGATTTAATAATATCATCGTACGGTAATACAGGATCTCGTCCGTGTAACAAGAAAAATGGACTATATCCAGTTGATGAATGTTTACTAGATCTATAGGCAAGTAAGATATATGGGATCCATTCGTCCCAGTCCGTTTGATCGGCTGCAATATAATGCGATAAAATGTCTTTAAATACTCTATGTACTCTTTCAATACTATTTGAACTTGGATTAAATGGTGTGGTTTGTAATTTTTCTATTTGTAATAAACGACATACTTCTTTAAATAATCTCGATAAAAAATTTGAACCTTGGTCAGTTATCAATTGTTTTGGTGTTCCGTGACGTGTTATGATATGAGTAACTAACAAACATTTTTGCGACAGTTTCTGCTTTTTGGTCTGATATTGGGATTGCTTCTACATATTTAGTAAAATAATCTTGAAAAGTTAAAATATATTTATTATTATTTCGAGTCTGCACTAATGGTCCGACAATATCCATATTACTACGTTCAAATGGTTCACTTACGTCTGGAAATTTTTGCAGTAGCGCTTTACGCATATGTGGCGATGTTTTTCTCTGACAACAAGAATGACATTCTGAACAAAATTTTATGATATCTTTACGCATGTTTAACCAAAAAAATCGAGTTTTTATGAAATCCATAATTTTTTGTTGACCTTGGTGTCCTGCGAAAGGCAAGCAATGAAAATCATGTAGAGCCTTCTTAATATAACTTTTAGGCAATACCAATCTATCCCCATTTCCGTCATTTCCTATCTTATACAAAATTTTATCATTATCTAAAAAGTAATATAAACATATTTCGTTTTCTGGGCCGTTTAAGTACTCAATTATTTCCTTACAAAAATTATCTTTATATTGTTCTTCTTTAATATTATCCCTGTTCCAAACTGGTATACAGAGTGGTTCATTTACTATGTCCACCCTTAAAATATTTAAGTTAGAATCATTTTGATTCTGTTCTTTGACGTATATGTACACTTTAATATTTGTATCTTTAAAAACATAGTGAATTAACTTAAGTATTATATTCCAATTTAATTTATCCAAACCGCAAGCAATCCGTGGCATTGCTAAATGAGTAACATAATCTGTTTTACAAACTTCCCTTAAATTTTGCAAAGCTAAAAATACATTTGGATATGAAGGTTTATTATAATATCTGGTTTTAGTTACCATGTAGTAAATATTTCTTTCTGGTAATATAATTTCAGCAACTTCTCCTAAATTTTTATTCTGCGCTACTAGCTCGTCAACACTACCAAAATATTGTTTAAACATTTTTGCTATCCCTTTACTCATATGAAAGTCTTGTGAGACACAGTGAACCAACGAAAAATACTCCGGACAACTAAATAAATCACCTTTTACCTCTAGTACGTCTGGATTTTCATAACTAGCTTTATTAATTTGTTCTATAATAGAATTAATATCATTAAGATTATTTTCAGTTTCAATATTACAAATTCTACTAAGCGCGTCGACGTTTCCGTGTTTTCTTCCCGGTCTATGTACTATATCAAAATCGTATTCGCTTAAAAGTAACGCCCACCTGGCTAAACGTGAAGTAAGGTCTTTGAGATTAAGTAGCCATTTTAAAGGTCGGTGATCAGTAACAATTGTGAACTTTTTCGCATAAAGCATCCATTTGTGGGCCCTAATCCCGGCTATTATGCCAAGGCATTCTTTCTCAGTCACTGTATAGTTTTTCTCAGCTTTATTAAACTTTCTGCTCGCAAAAGCAATCGGTCTTTCAAACCCGTTCCTTAATTGAGATAAAATACTTCCGGTTCCAAAATCACTAGAATCCGTGGCTAGAATAAATGGTTGATCAAAATCTGGATATATTAATATGGAATCTGATGTGATAGCCCTTTTTAATTTATCAATAGAATCTAACACTTCAGGTGTAATTTTTGCCCTTTTTTCGTAAGTTCAGTTAGTGGTAAAGCCACCTCTGAAAAGTTCTTAATAAATTTTCTGTACCATCCTGCTAAGCCTAAAAATGCTCGTACGTCTTTTACATTTTTCGGTATCGGGTATGAATTTATACGCTCTATTTTTTGTGGATCTGGTTTAATACCTTCATCAGAAATAACATGACCCAAATATTTGACTTCTTTTAATAAAAATTTACATTTACTAGGTTTAAGCATTATATTAGCATCGATTAGTCGTTGAAAAACTAAAGCTAACTGCCTTATATGATCAGCTACTCCCTTTGAATTAAAAACAATAATGTCATCTAAATAAACCATACACATTTCTGTGGTCAAACCGGCTAGCATAGCGTTAGCAAATCTTTGAAATGTTGAGGGTGCGTTTACCAACCCAAAAGGCATCCTAGTATACTCGTAGTGTCCATCCGGTGTACTAAAAGCTGATATTTCTATGGCATCTTTAGATAAGGGAATTTGATGATAGGCATTATTAACATCAAACGTGCTAAATAGATTAGATTTACCAAAAAGTTCTAATGTTTCGTTTAAATTTGGCAAAGGATAAAAATCTCGTTTAGTTACAGCGTTTAAGGCTCTATAATCGATACACATTCGAATTTTATTAGTTCCATCTTCATTCTTTTTATTCACGATAACTACTGGCGCACTCCAAGCGGATTGAGAATGTCTAATTACCCCTGTCTCTAATAGTCTATCAATTTCTTTTCTTAAAATTTCCCTCTGATAATACGGAACTCGATATGGCTTCTTGGCAATAGGCAAAACGTCTTCGGTTATTATTTGATGCTCTACGTCATAAGTATTTGATAAAATTTTTTCCCCTTGACTAAATACTTGCCTATATTGGCTAATAAATTCACATAATAAATTTCTACTATCCTCGTCTAAATGTGTTAGATCGAATTCATCATATATCCAGTCATAATCAGAAATATCTACTTTATTTATTTTAGAATTAGAACATGGTAAATTTATTTTTTCCAAATATGGTTCGGCAGTTCCGACAATGCAATTTTCTCTTAAAGTTACAGGAAATTTATTCATATTTATTATCCGAATATTTAAATTTTGTGGCCCCATTAAAGTACATGCTGCGTAAACGCCCTGTATATCTAAACTTTTTGGTTCGACTAATATCGTGTCACCATTCAAATTTTTCCTTAATTTTATAGCGCAATTAGTTTCACAATTAGGTGGTATTAAAATATCCTCACATAAAATAGCATTACACGAAGTAATTGGTCTTTTATTATTTGTTGAATTTATTTCAGGCGTAATATTCGTTTCGTTAAAACTGTCGATTAAGCCATTTTGGTTAAAATCGTTTCCCACAGCTCTGGAATTGACTTTATTTAGGCTATACTTTCTTATCGCGGCGCGCCTATATCCGGTCTCATTGCGATTTGGTTCATTCCGATACGCACAAAAGTTATTTTCGTTTTCGATAATATCATGCGTCGCTATACTTGAAATTATTTCAGATGTACCTATACCAGTACGGTCAAAAGTTTCATGCTTTATTTCAGAATTAATTATATCAGTACGCTTAGAAATTTCATGATGCCCTATTTTTTGTTTATTTTTCTCACTTTTACCTATTTCTCTGGGGTTTACAGTTCGACCTATTATTTTTATAATATGCTCAGTTTTATTTAATTCCCTATTATTTACGTCACGAGAAAAATTATCGTTGCTATCAAATTCATTCTCACCTATTTTGCTTTTAATCTCATTATACGTAATATCACTTACCGACTCCCTTGTATTTATTACTTGATTTTTACCTTCATTTTGACTTACATATTTCACCTCCCATTTATTTATATTATCTTCAAATTTTCCCTTAATACTACTAGTGTTATTTTTCTCAACATTGTTATCATTTTCATTACAACTATGACTCACCTCAAATTTCTCTGGTTTACTATTTATTACCTCAGTACTTACATCATTATAACAAATATCTCCTATTTCCTCTTTATTTTTATCGCTATAGGCATCTCCAATTACAACATCATTATCACCTTTATTCATAAAACTTATTTCTCCACTTATTTCGTCGTTACATAACGCACCTCTTAACTCTTTATTCATATCATCATTATTATTATCTCCCTTGACATCATTACTCGTAAACCTATTATTATTTTCCCCTGTATATCTGCCATAATTTCCTAGAAAATTATCGGCAATTATTTGTTCGTTCCCGTACCTTTTCGATCGAATCCGTACCGCAGTAAGACAAAAATCACCTTTTTCCGAGTTTTCTGGATTAATAATCTGTTCTACCTCGCAATCTGTCGAAAGACTCTTTGCCGCAAGTGGAAAAGAATTATTTTCCCTCGTATTTTCCCTATTTTCCGTAACACTAATAAAATTCTTATGTTCTCTCCCAACATCTACACAAAAAGGTCTTTATTCATTGGTATATCTTCCGTATCAATTATGTCATTATTTAATTCATCTTTATGTACTGGTAAATTATCGTTTACGCCTCTTAAATTACTTATTGATAAAAGCGGTATTTTAATATTACCTACGCTCAACATATTTCTACCATAGCAAATGTTTACCTTATTTTTTACAAAAAAATCTCTACCTAAAATTCCTGCAATGCCTAGTGGTACTTGGTCATTACAAACAATTAATTCAACATCCCCTATATAAAAATTATTATAATTAATTTTGGCAAAAGTAGTACCTAAAATTGGAATAACATGGCCTGTGACACCAGTTAATTTGATATCGGGTCGCTCTAAAATTTTATATTCATTACTCAAATAATTATTTTTAATCATCGAAACAACTAATCCCGTATCCACTAAAAATTCCATTAAAATATTATTTATAAAAAGTTGAACATAACCTGGCGAATTAATTACATCAAAATGAATTTGCGGGATTCGTAAAGCGTATGCATTATTATTTAAGTTTATATCATAACCACTTTCGCAATTTAATTCTTCGCTCCCCCTCAAGGCAATGAAGGAACGACCTCCGAGTTTAAATGTTGATTGTTATAACTTGTCGCAGAACCTGTAGCGGAATTTAATAATGGCCTCCTTGGTATAGCCCCTGTACTTCTTTGATTCGTCTCGTCCTGCGTATCTGACCTAATATTATTTCTATAATTTCCCCTAAAATTATTTTGATAGCTACCCCTATCTGTCTGATAGTTATTTTCCCTCTGATTCCTATTTACCTCATTTTGTCTAAAATTGTCTGGTCTATTTGGTCCATCATAAGTCAAATTTCGATTATTTCTATCGTATTGATTTCCGTAAAAATTTCCACCACTATTTCCCCGAAAATTAGGATTGTTCGGATTCCTGTTGTTTCCCCTAAAATTACTATTCCCCGAAAAACAATTTTTTGCCAAATGTCCCAGTCTATTGCATCGGTAACACTGCATATCATTAACATTCATTACTTGAGTTACTTGACGCGGTTTTAACATGATGTCGTTAAGTTCCTCCATTTTGGCGAGTTCTTGGGCTCTGTCAATTGTCAAGTTATTTTCACGCATAAAAACTGTTCCACAATATTTTAATAAGTTTTTGTTCAACCCCGTAGTAAATTGGTTTAACACTAATTGATCAATTTTCTTAACTAAACCCGGTTTCTCCTCAGCTGTAGCGACGGTCATATCTTCTTCAAGTATTTCTACCCCTAGCAATTTAATTCTCGTTGCGTATTGGTCAATGGTCTCGTCATGTCTTTGAAAGCATTTATTCAATTTTATAAGTGCCTGCCCCGGTATTTTTACTGGCGAAAATCTTTTAATAAATTTGGCTTTGAAATCAGCATATGTTGTCGTGTCTAAATTTGGGTCGGTTTTAAAGAAATTGTAAGCGTCTCC
Source organism: Stenurella melanura (assembly GCA_963583905.1). NCBI lineage: Eukaryota > Metazoa > Arthropoda > Insecta > Coleoptera > Cerambycidae > Stenurella > Stenurella melanura. The sequence continues at coordinate 69,829,785 of OY757312.1, read as the reverse complement.
TATTAATCTGAATTTTACAATATTTAGAGTCGTCTGTTCTGGCCATTCGTCTAGTTTAGATCGCTGTTCAATCTTTTCAAAATATCTTTTTACATCTTGTCTACCAGAAAATTGTTCGACAGTATTCGCTATCATACCCCAAGTTACTCTATGTCCCAAGACTGGGGGTTGTACCACATCATTTGCATTTGCTACTGGATCCGCCATGTTCTACACCTATTTATTATAACTAATTCTACGAAACTTTATTTATTTATTTTTTTTCGGGAGCTCCCTACCATTAGATCATAAAATAAAATTGAAATTAATAAAGTAATCAATGATTATTGTGATTTTATACCACTTTAAAATATTAAATACTCCTACATTTAAGAAAAATGTTATTAAGAAAACAAAATAAAATCGTAAATAAATTTTAGGCAAGAATAAAATAAAATGTTTCAAGTTAATTCTATCTCTAGACACTGTTAAATGATTATAACTCTTTTTATTAATTTAATTTCTAACCCTTAATTGATTTTTAACCCTTTTAATCCATTTTTAACCCCTTTTTTTTAATCCCACTTTAGCTGCCAACATTGTAGTGAACGGAGGGGCGGGGGTGAATTTATTCCCCTTTATATCTAATCCCCCCGTATCGCCATTGTATTTAATGAAAGAAAGAAAGAAAGAAAAGAAATAGTAGCTGCCACCACCCTGTTATTAAACAGGGAAAATTTTGAGATAGGTAGTGTGCCCTTCTTCGGCGCGGGCTATCGTAGCCCTAACTGGGAGGGTTGTTTAAAATGAAAAAAAAAAAACTTGCATTTCTATAATCACTGAATTTTAATACGGTTAACGAGTATAAGTTACACCCTCATTACACTATATACCAAGATCTCGGGAGAGCACCCTAATACCTTTGAATAAAGTTTATACAAGAATAATTTGGATCGGTCTCACCCATATCTAATTCCTATCCTCGAATGGTTCCTCTCATCCACTCTAATTTAATTCCATCACCCCGACGCTTTGATTTTCCCCATTTAGTCACCACACATCACTTGCAAAGTAAAGTACAATTTTTAACACATTTCCCGACTTAATACACCAAAATTCTATTCTAAATCAAACTTTATTGTAACAATTTTAACAAGACCATATCTTTCTAATTCAAACCGTACCATTTCATGGTCGCGGACCGAGTCTCTCTCCCTCTCTTAATATCTTTTTGGCGTGCTTCCTCGCCTCTCGAATTCTCGCCTTAGCGTTTTTGCCCCAACGGCCGAGTATGACATATATATATACAGGGTGTTACATGATGACTCTGTTTTCTAGCATAGCTCGAATCCAGTCACTTATGGTTGGCTCGACTCCTCTGGCAGCTGCTGCTGTCTATAAGGAGTCGGGCAATGCATTATTAAATGCTCCTTCAAATGATCCAAAAATAATATTGGCCCGAGAATGCTACCCTGTGGTACCCCCTTATTAATAGGACCTAATTGTGATTGATTCATTGTTATCCTCCAGTACAACTTTTTGAGTTCGGTTTTTCAAATAGCTGCAAAACCACTGTAGTGCAGTAACATCGAAGCCCATATATTTTAATTTTGCTAGTAACAAATCAAAGTCTACTAAGTCAAACGCCTTTCTTTACTCTAATAGGCTTAATATAGATGGAGTAGATTTATCCAACTCCAGGGATATGTCATTTATCACTTTTAAAAGAGCTGTAAATAAGGAACTATATTTTTCTCCGAATACTGATTGAACAACAGGTAAAATATTATAAGAGTTTAAATAACTTTTCAGATCTATAGAAATGGTTTTTTCGAATATTTTAGAAAATGATGGTAATATTGAAACGGGGTGCAAATCATTTAGGGTTACAGGAATGGAGATTCTGAGGATTGGTAGGACATTAGCAGATTTCCACGTGTCTAGAAAGATCCCAGTTTCCAAAGATTCATTGTATATATCTGCAGCACATCAATGCAATGAATTATCAAATTAATCAGATTTATATTAATGTTGTCGCTGCCTGCAGCTTCAGATTTAATCTTATTTATAGCTGAATAAATATCGTTATGATTTATTATTGAAAAAGTAAATTTAATTTGACGATTCAAAAAATTATTATTAAAATAAGCCAGAGTACGTACCTCTGTTTTATTCTATTCTATTCTATTTATTTACTACAAGATGATACAATTTTTGTGCATATGGTAAGTCAGTTCAATGGTGTTTATAAATATAACAAGCGAACGTATGTGTCAATAGACAAACAGATAGATATAATACTTATAATAACATTAAATAAATAGTCACTAATCACATAAAAGTTAAAAGGACCACATCCACAATTGATCCCAGATTTTATATTGTTAAGAATTTTATTTGGTAGTGCGTTGTAGCAAACTGTGCAGTTATAGTAAAAACAACGTTTAAAATTATTAGTTTTGTGGTTAGGAGTAGAAATAAGATCACCATTGTCATGAACCACACTGTGGTCCACGTATTTAATTACTTTCAAATATACACAAAAGTATTTTATATAGCTTTATTACAAAACACGTTACAACAATCTTGACTAACATAACTGTCATCAACTATCTGCACTGCTGCCAACTTAACAATACTTAAATATCTAAAATCAAATCTCTGACATCCCCCTTTCTCTCACATTTTTTTTTTTTTTTAATTAACATGTATAATCAGATAAATAGTAAGGTTGCCTCACTATTCTTCCAGATCTAGTGACAGAGGTTTTACTGTCATTGGCTTCTATTTGTAAACTGTTACGATTGTCACTACATCCAGATCTACTTTCATTGGACACATTTGTTGAGTTATCAGAACTCTTTAGCGACAAATTTAAATTATGATTAGTAGACTCAGGTAAATAATCAGCCTCCTTTACAAACTCTTCACTAGGAGAAGCTTTATATATATTAAACCTATTTCTTTCTGTTACTTTACCACTAGGCATAGACAATCTATAAGCTCTAGGCTTATCACTTTCACCTAAACCCCTAGCTGGTGTCATATTATTAACAGAATCTTTTACAAAAACTACTTCACCTGACTGATAGTTTTTTAAATTTGCATGATTTTTAAGGTCGTGATAATATTTATCTTTTAACTTTCTGAATTCTAATTTATTCTTTGTATCATTATCTCTCATTTTTATAAAATTTTCACTAGTTGGTAAGAATGCATTCACATTTCTCCCAAACATAAGTTGACTAGGAGATTTTTGAAGATTTGAGTCAAGCGGGGTATTCCTATATTCAAGCAAGGTTATATAGGGATCTTTTTTGGAATATTCTGCCTTTTTCAGCATTTGTTTGCATGTTTGAACATATCTCTCTACGAGTCCATTAGACCTGGGATAATACGGGCTAGAAGTAATATGTTCAAATTTCCACAGCTTAGAAAACTCACTAAATTTGTAATTTTTGTATTGTGGACCATTGTCACTAAAAACTTTGTATGGTATTCCATATCTAGCAAATGTTGACTTAAGGGCTGCAATAATGTGATCAGCTGTTTGACCCTTTAACTCGTTTAGCTCTATAAATTTACTAAAATGGTCTACAATTATCAAATAAGGTTTCTGCTTAAAATAAAAAATGTCTGTACCAATTTCTTGCCATGGGCCATCTGGGGCATTTCTTATTAACAAAGGTTCGTGAGTGTGACTCTTTTGAAATTTAAGACATGTTCTACAGCTTGTAACAAAATCAGAAATATCTTTAGATATGTGTGGCCAAAATAAAACTTGTATCGCTCTATTCTTACACTTTTCTACACCAAGGTGACTATAATGAATAAGCTCTAACATTTCTTTTCTCAAAGTTTTGGGCACTACTACACAGTTATTTTTAAATAATAAATCATTGACAATGAACAACTCATCTTTAATAGAATAATAAAAAACTACGTTAGTAGGAATCAAGTCTTTTTTGGGCCAACCATTTTTTACATAGTCAATAACTAACTGTAAATCTGAATCTTTCAATGTTTCCTTTCTAAATAGTTCCAGTTTCGAATTTGATATTGGCAAGTTTTCCGTAACAAAACAAACATGGAAATCAACTTGTTTTTCTAAATCAATGATACTATCATCATTTTTTAAATATTGCCTAGATAAAGCATCCGCGACCAAAAGTTCTTTTCCAGGTTTATATTTTACAATAATGTCATACATTTGTAGTCTAAGTCGTAATCTTTGTAATCTTAAAGGAGTTTCATTCAATGGTTTTTTAAAAATATGCTCCAGTGGCTTATGATCAGACTCAACAATAGTTGTTTTTCCAAAAATGAATTGGTGAAATTTTTCACACCCAAAACATATGGCTAAGAGCTCTTTTTCTATTTGTGCCCATGATTTTTGACAATCAGTAAGGGCTTTCTAAGCATAGGCCACTGGCAACCCATCCTGCAACATTACCGCACCTAGTCCTGAACTACTACTATCAACTGATAACACAACAGATTTATTAACATCGTAGTACTTCAAAACTGGTGTATGTGTTAAGACTCTTTTTATTTTATTAAAATCATTTTCTTGTAAATCAGTCCAAATAAATTCTACGTTATTTCTTAACAAGGCTCTTAAATTTTTTGTTATGTCTGACAGATGGGGTACAAATTTACTAACATATGTCACAATTCCCAAGAAAGTTTGAAGTTCTTTCTTGTTTTTCGGGGTATCCATACCTAGGATGGCTTTCACTTTCTGTTCATCGGGTTTCAAACCATCGCTGCTAAACACATGTCCCACATATTTCACTTCCGGAACACTAAATTTGCACTTCTGTTTGTTGAACTTCACATTTGCACTTTTCGCCTTTTCTAGTAATGCTTCTAACCTCTCCAAATGTTGCTGTTCATTTTCACCCCACACTATGATGTCATCAATATATATTTCCACTCCGGGTAAGCTTCCAAATATGTCTTCGAATGTCCTGTGAAACACCTCAGGAGCTGAACATAATCCATAAGGTACACGTAAGTAGCAATAACGACCATATTTTCCAGCATTAAATGTTGTTAACAATTCACTTTCACGAGCGAGTTTAATTTGATAGAAACCCTTATTGGCATCCAAAATAGAAAATACTTTGGCCTTCGGCATTCTCGCAGCTATCTCTTCAAAGGTGGGCAGTTGATATCGTTCTCTGACGATGCCTTTGTTTAGGTTTTGAGGATCCAAACATATTCTTAGTGTATTATCTGGTTTTTTAACCACAACCATTGAACTCACCCATTCTGTAGGCTCTGTAACTTTTTTTATTATTCCAGAATGTTCCATTCTGTCTAATTCTTTCTTTACATCATCCACAATACCAATAGGAATTTTTCTGGCATGTTCAGCTACTGGACAACAGTTTTCTTTAAGTTTAATTTTATAATCACTGCTTAATTCCCCTATTCCGCTGAATAAATTTGAATATTTCTCTAAGAGTTGCTCTAATGCTCCTTTGCTAACTGCATCTACTCTCTGTAATAAATTAAACTTCTCAATAAACGGTAATCCTATTATACAAGGAGCTTCAAAATTAATAACCTCAAACTTCATGTCGTACTTAAGGTTATTTACGATACAAGGCAGTGTTGTTTTTCCGCTAGTCTCAATTGGTGAACCATTGTAATTTTTCAATTTTATTTTAGAATACTCAATTTTGGCTCCCACTTCTTTGGCAGTTTTCATGTTTAATATATTCACCTCTGCGCCTGTATCCATTTTACAATCAATTTCTTTTCCATTTACTATAACCTTTTTGTACCATTCCGATATGCTATTTACTTCATATTGCTTTTCCTTATTTATTATTTCTATGAAAAAAATCCTGTGATTCTTGTTCACCACCAGCATCATTTTGTTGTATCATATTCATCTTTTTATAACGACACTTCTTCGCAAAGTGATTATATTTTTTACAATTATTACAAATTTTATTATAGGCTGGACATTTTCTATACTCGTGTATCATGCCACACGATCCACATTCCTTGGGTTTTTCTTTTCTAGGATCTCCATTTTTATGTTGTCCTTTATTCTGATGGTTTTTTGTTTCGTCTACTTTCCATCTATCTCTGGTATCCTTTCCCATTTTTTGATTTTTATACACTACTTGCACGCTACTATCATCTGACAACTGTTTCGATTGTAAATCTGATATCTCAGCAGCTTTGCAAATATTTATACACTGTGTTAAGTCCAACTTAGCTTCTCTTAATAATCTGTCTCTGACTTTTTTATCTTTTATTCCACATACTATCCTATCTCTTATTAAGCTATCCCGTAAAGTTCCATAATTGCAATTTTTACTAAGTTTCCTAAGATCGGTTACAAACATGTCGACAGTTTCACCCTCTTTTTGATTTCTTGTGTTAAACAAATGTCTGTTAACAGTCTCATTCGATGCCGGAATAAAATAATTTTCAAACCTTTCGAGTACTTTCTTCCAATCTTTTTTCTCAGCCTCGGGAATTTCTAGCGTGTCATAAATTTCCAATGTTTCAGGACCTATACTATGAAGCAAAATAGCAACTTTCCTTTCTTCCGATATGGTTTCAGCTGCCATACCTGATGCATCCATGAAAATTTGGAAACGTTGTTTCCATTTTCTGAAGTTGCTCCCTACGTCTCCAACTAACGATAATTCTTCTATCTGTTTAATATTCTCCATTTTCTATTTTGTGCTTGGCTTCAGGACCTTCAGGTTCTATGAACACAATAGTTCTATACTGTTTTTTGTCCTCAAGATTGTATTTTTTTTGCAAAAACCGCAGCGCCATGTCATGAACCACACTGTGGTCCACGTATTTAATTACTTTCAAATATACACAAAAGTATTTTATATAGCTTTATTACAAAACACGTTACAACAATCTTGACTAACATAACTGTCATCAACTATCTGCACTGCTGCCAACTTAACAATACTTAAATATCTAATGTACCACCAACTTCTGCCCCCAGCAGGTTAGGAAGTTGAGGTTGCCCGGTTCTCGTTTAGATAGTGGAGACTGGGTCGTGGTTCGGAAATTATTCAAGAAAAACTTTTATTTTTTTGTTAGGCGCCAGTAGTCATATTAAAAAAAGCATCTATAACGTACTTGTCTAATTGTACGACTGTGACTACTCAGAGATAATTAATGTTATAGATACTCATGAAATTATCAACACTCAGTTAAAAATATCTGGTTTATTGACTCTATTATAAAACTTGAAATGGTTTAATTTAGATTACTTGAAATGTTACACCTTATGGTTGGATGTAGCTACTTCCTTACAGAAAGTTATATATTTAATTAATAAGTTTAACTAGGTTGAAGACCAAAAAATTTACTGAATATGACAAATTATTGCTAAGCGGTGATTAAGTAATTAAATGAAGAAAATTAATGATTAGCTGAAGGCAATATATAACATAAAACAATTTAGAAATGTATAAAAGTTGTCGAAGGTTGAATAATGTCGTTGAAAGTTGAACGTTGAAAAGAAATGTTGAAAAGCAAATTTAGTTGATACATTTACCACCGGCTGGGTTCTGCAGTAACCAACCCTGGTCCTCGTCTTACTGAATCCTCGTGTTGCCACCACTCGATTATTGACTCTGTAGAGATCCCAAGAATTTAGACGCCGGAACTGTTACCAAACCAAACAACTTGGTGCTCTCATCCAGCGAGGACTATTTCATACCAGGCCACTCCAACCTTGGATTCAAAACTCCTTGGCAAATAGTCTGGTTCTCCTGGATTATAGCAGCTACCCAATTTTCCTGGCACACCGTTAAGCCAAATGTATGGTAAAATTCCCAATTTAAGGATTAACTTCAAATCTGAAGGGTCAGCTTAAACACCTCATTCCACACTAGATGAGGTGTTAATCGGACAGCGCGTCTGTATCGCTCGAAGTCAAAAGGAAAAATGGCTATCACGAGCTGTTCGGATACCGTGTTTGATTTCTAACCAACTAGTTACACTTCTATACGCGAGATGTCGCAGGTAGTGGGAACATAAATCATTCTTTAAATATAATACAAATCTACACAATTACTGTACTGTATCATTCTTATGCATTCATGAGTTCCAATTTAATCAGAATTATCGATTTATAATTTTGTTTATTGATTTTTGGGATTTATTCACTTATACAGATTTCTTCTTTTAAATATTTGTTGTACCAGATGACTTGTAGGTGTTTATCAAGAGAAGTAACAGATGGCGCTTGCATACTAATTTATAATTTAAAGTTGGATTGACGAACACAATTCTTCCAGATTCAGTAAGACTAGGGCTTTGGGATTGGACTGAAAATTAAATAATAAGTTTACAGAATTGTGGTTTAAGACTACAAAAATTCATTGCTATTAGAATAAAAATTAACAAGTGGCATTCAGGTAATTTTGAATGTCACACTGTCTACCACCCTGTCAAAAAAATATGTGTACATAGTTACATGTATTTTTTTTTATTTATAAATTGAGACTTCAATTTCCAAAGTTAAACAGATATTACTGTTGGCTATATTCTTGGTCTTTGGCCTAAAATAAAGGAACAGGGGGTCAGGATCCCTGAGCGACTAGCGGTCGGTTGAGGGCAATCACAACGGCACCTATACTTATGAACTACTTTTAATCAAAAACAGGGTAAAACACTACAATACGAATAAACAGTTTAATGACTACTGATAGTTTTCCTTTTGTTCACTTCACTTTTCACAACACTACGACACGACGTCTCTTCTCTCGTCTCTACCTCTCTCCCCTCTCTGCAGGGTAGGTAACCTTCCACCAGTTTGTTATGAAAAGGGAGGGAAATTCAAATAAATTTCTCTCAGCCGGTCATTCCTGGCCTTTGGTTTGTCCCCAAACCAAGTCGTCATATCTCAAAGGTTTCTTTTGAGCTCGTTTCGGCCGTCCTCCACTTGTCGCAATAATTTCTCCTTCTTCACATTGGTCAGGCTTCCATTCCTTATCATCATCATCACTCTCAGGTTCTGTTTCTATCTCCGACTCATCTGATTCTATTCCTTCCTCTACAGTCACATGTTCCACTTCGTCATTAGTATGATCGGAATCATAATCAGTGCAGTTGTCGTCTTCGTGGTTCTTGTATATTTTCATTTGAGATACATGTGAGATCGTAGTAAAAATCTTTCCTCCGTCCTCGTTATTCAACTGCTCTAGACGATAGCAATCGCTTGGCAGTATTTCTATCACCACCAAGGGTCCTCTGTATTTTAGCTGTGTCTTGGTTGGTTCTCCTGTATGAGTGGGTTTTCTTTTAATTACTACTATGTCCCCGACGCCATACTTAACACCCTCGAAATGTGTTTTATTGTAGTAAGCCGTAGATTTCGCTTGGGACTTGACTACATTTCTTTGAACTTTCTTCCTTATTTTTTCGACTGATTGGACTTCTACCTCTCGGTTGGCATGGTTTACCATACTGGCATCCTCGTACGTAGGTGTATAACCATAAAGGCATTCAAATGGGCTACAACCTAGTGTCTTATTCATGGCAGTGTTCATTTTTCGTTCTACTCGGTAAATCGTCTTGTCCCATTGCTCGTCATCGAAATCAAAAGAGGTCACTATCACTGGTATGATAGATTTCATTCGATTTTCAGCCATTCCATTTGCTTGCGGATAATGACTCGCTACGGTTTTGTGCTCAATATCATACTTCACGCAAAAGTCGGTAAAACTCTTGCCAGTAAATGCAGTACCTTGATCACTTACTATAATTCTTGGAGCTCCATACTGACAAATAAACTCTTCCATCTTACGAGTAGTCTCATTGCTTTTTGTGGATCTTACAGGATACAATCTCACAAAACGGGTATAGGCATCAACGACCACTAATATGTGCTGGTTTCCTTTGGTACTCTTTTGAAAAGGGCCTAGATGATCTACATGTAGTTTAATCATTGGTCTCTCGGGGAGACATGGTGAATGCAATTTACCTGATTTTCTTCCCCCTGGGACCTTCGCTAGTAGGCACTCAAAACAGCCTCGAATATGTTGTCTTATATATCGTCGTAATCCTCGGAACCAAAATTTCTTTAAAATATGAGCAACCGTTCTGTCTAACGACCAGTGACCCATTTGGTCATGATACTTAATAACCGTTGCTTTCCTCATAGAGTCTGGGATAACGTACAACCATCGTTCTTCATCGTTCACCTTAACTTTCTTGTATAATCTTCCTCGGTCTATCTCGTAATTCTGCACTAGGCTTTTCTCTTCCTTATTCCTCTCATATTCCTCTTTCTTTAAAATATCCATTAGGTTGCTTAATTTTTTGTCACTCCTTTGAATCATCATAATTCTTTCATCTTCTGGTATGATTACTAATACATTAAGTCTTTTCTCATAAATCTCATCAATGATTTCACTTTTACTCGGTTCTTCAATTGCTGCTCTGCTTAGACAGTCTACGTGTGACATCCTTTCTCCTGGTCGGTATCTAATTTCCATATCATACTCCGCTAATATCGAATACCATCGGGCTATTTGGGGCTGAACTGTCTTCTTAGCATTCAAATATACTAGTGCTTGACAATCGCTTACTACAGTAAATTTTATACCAAGTAGCAGATGCCTTAGGCGTTCCACACTCCACAAAATGGCTAATAGCTCGAGCTTCGATGAATGATATTTTTGTTCGGCATCGTTCGTCTTTTTGGAAACACAATAAACTAAATGGAGTTTTTGATCTTCTCCTTTCTGAAGTAACATTCCGGCTATTCCATATATCGAAGCATCGCAGTGCAATTCTGTCTTTGCTTTTGGATTATACAGCTGCAAGGTAGGGCTCTCCTGAAGCATTGATTTTAACTTTTGAAAGGCACCTTCTTGGTCCCGCGTCCATTGATACTCCCGTCCAGCTTTGGTAAGGTCCGTCAAAGGTCTGGCAATTAAAGAATATTTTTCCACAAATCGCCTAAAAAAACCGGTTAGTCCAAGGAATCGCTTCAACTCATGCTTGTTCTTCGGAATAGCAAATTTCTCTATAGCTGCCAACTTATGGTCACTCGGCTGCAGTCCTTCTCCGCTCAGTAAGTAAGTAAGTAAGTAAGTAAGTAAGTTTTATTCCGTTTCATTGGACAGATGTATAAAACAGGTCAGTTAAACAAACTTAGCTCATAACTAATAAAATGTAAATATAAAAAAACACATAAAATGTAAGTGTAAAAACATATAAAACACAAAATTTCGGACAAGCAGAGAAACACATAAATAAGTATATAAAAAAATACACAACCTATAAGTAAAGAACATTACATTACAATTTAAAATTAAAAAATTCTTGAATGGAGTAAGGCTCAATATCACATATATACTTGAAAGCTTGCTTCTTGAAACTGTTGAGATGAAAATTATCTTTGAGGCTTGTAGGGAGTCTATTAAAAAATTTTATTGCTGCGTAGTAGGGTCCCTTCTCAGTCAGAGTTAGACGGTGTTTAGGATATGTATACATATTTTCTTTATTTCTGGTTTCATAAAAATGACTAAATTGAGATGGTTTAAAGTCGGGTTTGTTTGTTTTTAAATACATTAAGCAGGAATAAATATATATGCCTGGAACTGTGAGCATGGCATTTTCTTTGAAACACCCCCTACAGGACTCATTAAACTTTTTCTTGAAAATTATTCGTATAGCTCTTTTTTGCACTATATGAATTTTGTACACATCGGTGGAGCCGCCCCAAATTTCGATTCCATACTTGACAGTTGAGTAAAAGTTGGCATAATACACTGTTTTGAGAGTATCTGCATTAAATGTACGTGACAGGATTCTGAGGGCATAGCAGCTTTTATTTAACTTCCGTAAAACATTCTCAATGTGATCGGCCCATTTACATTTGCTATCCATTACGACGCCTAACAGTCTCGTAGTGTTTGAAGTGGGAATGGGTATCTCATTAGAAAAACAGTCAGGAGTTTCAATTGTTGATTTGTGAGTATTAAAAATGACACATGTTGATTTAGATTCATTTAAGATTAATTGATTAAAAGTGAACCAGTCTTTTAAGTTTTCCCATGTCTGAATAGCAGTTTGCTGGCATTCTGCGAAGGTTTTACCCCTTATTATTAAATTGGTATCGTCAGCATAATTTACAATGTTTATTTTTGATTCATCACTTATAACATTTACTAGGTCATTTAAAAATATTATAAAAAGAAGTGGACCCAAGACGCTTCCTTGCGGTACACCATAGTTGAAGTTTAGCACTTCTGATTCGTATTTATTCATGTCTATATATATACGGGTTTTTTGTTTTCTGTTTTCCAAGTAAGAGGCAAACCAGTTTAAGCTAGCTCCTCGAATTCCTATTCTTTCCAATTTATTTAGAAGACAAGTATGGTTTAGAGTGTCGAATGCTTTGGACAAATCGAGAAACAGGCCGCAAACGGTCTCTCGACTATCCAAAGCATCCAACACACCATTGACATAATTAACAAGGGCCGTAGTTGTTGATTTACTTTTTCTGAAGCCGTGTTGAAAATTGTGAAAGAACTTAGATTTGTTTAGAAAAGCAAGAAGTCTGTTGTACATAAGAGTTTCTAATATTTTTGAGAAAACCGACAGCATACTTACTGGTCGATAATTTCCCAGTTGATCCTGATCTCCTTTTTTAAATAAGGGGATTACTACTGCTAGTTTTAATGAATCAGGAAAAATCCCTTGAGAGAAAGATGCATTGTAGATGTCTGCAAGTGGGGCAGCTAGTGCATTTATGCATTGTTTCAATAATTTTAATGATATACCATCAAAACCACTTGAAGTTTTAGGTTTGAATTTGTTTACCACATTGCATATTTCCTCGGCAGAAGTAGGGTATATAAACATAGATTCCTGATTTATGTTAATCAGCTCATTAAAATTATTTGTTGGGAGATGTTGGCTCATATGTTTTACTAGATTGGGAACATTTTCAACAAAGAATGTATTGAATTTATTGGCCTGATCGGTATAGTCCTTGTTTAGGGGTAATTTGTTGGATTTGAAGTAGCCTACAGTTGAATTAACTAAATTCCAAGTACACTTCGATTTGTTAGATGCATTATCGATCATTCTGCTATAATATTGATTTTTAACTTCTTTCATTTTATTGCTGTATTTGGTTTTTAGATATTTAAGAACTGGTTTGTATTCAGGATTAAAATTTGAAATATTTTCCAACAGAGCTACTTGATTTTTTAAGTCGTGCAGTTCAGGCGTAAACCAATCTAGTTTACTTGTTTTATGAATTTTCCTTTTAATTAGGGGAAAGTGTTTATTAAAGCTAATATTAATAATCCTCAAGAAAATATCAGATTTTTCTTCAGCACAGGCCGAGTTATATACAGCGGACCAATTTAAGGAATTTAATTCGACTATGAAATTGTTAATATTTTCTCTTGAGTACAACCTGGTGTGAATATATGGTGTCCTCTTAGATGGAATTGACAAAATAAATACTTGAGCTTTGTGATCAGAGATTAGCGACTGTAAAACTTGCGTATGGTGGTTATGGGCTATATTAGTTATGATATAATCATAGATTTTCTTACTTGTTGAGGTGACCCGAGTATAATCTCTAACAGTCATATATAAACCATAGGATTCAATCATACTTGTGAGTTTAAATTTATCTGAGTTTTCAGTGGCAAAATCTATATTAAGATCACCCGAAATTATTATTGCCTTATTTTCAAGGAACAAGCTTTCCAGTATTGAATTCAACTTAAACAACAGCATTTCGGAAGGCACCTTTGGTGTACGATAAATGCACAATACAATACAGTCGAAGTTACCAAGATTACACTCAATAGCACTACACTCAAAGTGAAATTTTTCGGACATTTTACATATGTCCTCACGTGGTTTCCAGTCTAAACCCTTAGCTACGTAAATAGCTGACCCTCCATGTTCTCCATGGTTCCTACAAAAACATGATGCGAGGTGTAGATTTCTTAAGGCAAAAAGTGATAATTCATCTTCAGTTTGCCAATGTTCAGTCACACAAGCAATTTGACAGTTGCCTATACTTTCTAAAAAAATTTCAAAATTTTCAGCACTTGTACTGAGACACTGTAAATTTTGATGCACTAATTTAAAGTCTGAGGATGACATAAATTTGTCACGTCCTTTGATGTTTTTTTGTTGATTTATCCTTTTTTCTTTTAATTTTGGGCTAAGGTTGGGTTCTCCCTCAGTTGCCTCTGAGCTAAAAAAGTCCTCCTTAAGTCATACTCCCTTAGCGAGACGCCTTCAGTCCAATATTCAACGTTAAAGACCTTCTGATATAATTCTTCGGTTGGAAGACCTATACAGAAGGCTAAAACCGAGGTAATTTACACAACTCTGGCCAAAAATACATTTCGATAGATTTAGGGTTAGATTAGCTTCCTTTAGGGCTTCAAATACTAAAATTAGTCTCTTCAACATGTCCCGGAAGTCTCTCGCAGGTACTAAAATATCATCAAGGTACCAAATTATTGTTTCGTCACGTAAATGTCCGAACACTAACGACATCAACTTAGAGAACTCATACGGTGCATTCACTAAGCCAAAACTAAGTCTCTCAAACTCTGCAGTTTCATCTGGGGTAATGAAAGCGGTTTTCCCCTTTGACTCCTCACTTAATGGCACTTGTAAATAACCTGACATTAAATCAAGAGTACAAAACAATTTACACCCCGATAAAGTTTCAAAACAATCGTCTATGTTTGGTATCGGAAAGTTATTCTTAACCGTTTGATTATTCAACCTTCTGAAATCGACCACTAATCTTTTCTCACCCGAACTTTTTGGTACGAGTAGCACTGGCGAAGCATAAGGAGATTTAGTGTCTCTAACAATTCCGCATTCACGCCACTCTCGTACGATATCCCGTATTGTCTCTCTGAGTGGTTCGGTATGGCTTGGCACGAACTGGAACACCGGTATCTTTAATCTCGACTTCCATCAAACTCGTACATCCTATTTCTCTAATATTAGTCGCAAGCACGTCCCGGTAATTGTTCAATAACTGTAACAGTTCACTACATTCGGCAGACGTTAGGTTTTTATCTAAATTAACTTTGTCTAGGGTAATTGGAACGGACTCACCAGGTTTTGGTTCAGTTTCTTTCTCATTCCCAGTTCCTCTAAATTCCCCTAATTTCTCCCCTTTTCTTAAGTTGACTTCTTCCTTGGAGATGTTCATCACTGGTAGCCATTGTTCGTGATCTTCACCCTGTAGTTGAATAAAGTTGATCTGGTTTTTCAACAGCGTGACAGGATTTTCAACTGTAATAGATTTCTTGTTAGGTACGTTGCTCCACTCTAGGTTACAAAATGGGGGTTCATCTTCTTGTCCAAAGTATAATAAATTTCCTATCTTCATATAGGCAACAGTAGGAATATCAGTAAAAGTTCTTCCTAACAGGACGTCAATTGGTTGGACTAGGTCGGGTACCACTAAAGCAATCACATCGGCCTCTACATTGTCAATCTTAATCTTTAATTTTGTCTGCCATAGGCAAATTGTTGAACCCTCTCCAAACCCATGCAGTGTTTCATTGGTTGGTTCACACATTAACTTAGCTTCTCTGACTATGCTTTCCTTTATTGTGCAGACCGCACTTCCTGGGTCTATTAAAGTTTTTACCATCTTCCCATTTATGTCTATGTCTCTTAGGTACTTATCTGCCGGGTCCCCACATTTATCTTCATTTCCTACTACTAACTGAGACAATGGCCTTACCGTATTAGGTTCTTCACTTGTTTTGTTCACAGGACAGTCTCTGGCCAAATGTCCCTCGTTATTGCAAGTAAAACATTTTGGCTTTGTCTTAAGTCGGCAATGCTTGGACACATGTCCATATTTTTTGCATACAAAACACAATGGTCTATTCGTTTCATCACGTGCTGGTAATCGGGTTGATTCACTGGTAGGTTCTTCTTTCACCTTTTCAGTTTTTCCTAAATCCATTGGTCCGTTTCTCACAGGGTTGGTTTTATTAACAAATCTTTGTGTATATCCTTGTTGGTTATTTTGGGCCTTTCCGGTTATCCTATCAAATTCTATAATTTCATGGAGTAAATCGTCGAAATTGTTAGCTTTAGCAGCTACTAAACCTGGAACAATCTGCTTATTGTAGAGCCCTATGAGTACCTGTTCTTTAGTTTCTACAAAATCATAGCCTAATGACTTGCACAGACTAACTTTATCATGATAATACGAAAATATACTCTCATTTTTTGTTTGGTGTCTCTTTCGCATTTTTTCCCATAACTCGTCCCGATTTGGCTTCATATAAAATGTCTTCTTGAAAGCTGTTTTAAAATCATCAAATCTTTTAATTTCACTAGATTTCTCGTTTAACCATTTTTTTGCCGCTCCTACTAAATGTACTTTTGCTGTCTCTAGAAGAATTTCTGGTGGCCAACTATGGAGTGTAGCAGTGCTTTCTAAGCTTTCTAGCCAGTCCATAGCCTTTTTCCCTAAAATTTCTCCATCAAAATCCTCAATAGTTTTACTGAAGTCGGGCATCACCCTGTATAATGTTTCATTCCTTTGCGGTTGTGTACCCAAAAATGTCAACAACCTATCTTCACTTGCTTTTCTGTTTTCCTCCATTATCTTCATCATTTCCATGAACTGCGTTAACATTTGTGACTCACCATTCTTTTCCGCTGTTGTATTTTGCTTTTGTCTTCTGGTACCACTACTTTCACCATCTAAATCGATTAAAGATTCCCTTTGATTGTTTGTATTCGATGCCATCATTCTTTGTTGAAATTCGTCAAAGTCGGTACACGAAAATGCCATCTAAATGTTCACTTAATTTGTTCAACGCGGTTTCGTCGATAGTTCCACGTTCGCGTGATACTAGATTCTCTGAATATGGGTCTTTCCGTTCTTATGTTGGCTACACTGTTCACACACTTTTTCGCGGCTTTTCTGGCATCAGCGGCGACTTTCCCGCGTTTTTCTCTCCTTTTAGGTTATCTACTTTTCCTGGACATCACTCACTACCCTGAATTTGCTTCGATTGCCCTTAAATATCCCACTTCTGAAATTCTGTTGGCTATATTCTTGGTCTTTGGCCTAAAATAAAGGAACAGGGGGTCAGGATCCCTGAGCGACTAGCGGTCGGTTGAGGGCAATCACAACGGCACCTATACTTATGAACTACTTTTAATCAAAAACAGGGTAAAACACTACAATACGAATAAACAGTTTAATGACTACTGATAGTTTTCCTTTTGTTCACTTCACTTTTCACAACACTACGACACGACGTCTCTTCTCTCGTCTCTACCTCTCTCCCCTCTCTGCAGGGTAGGTAACCTTCCAACTAAATTAAGCAAAAAGAAGGTAATGGGCTTAAAAACGATATTTTTTATATATTTTTATAAAAATGTGCACGTTGTAACTTAAACATTGCAATTTAATTTATTTCTCTAGCATTTAAAATGGCTTTACAATTAATTGTTGAAGTTCGAGCAATTAGTCCACGCCCCCATCTTTCCTAGTAGCAGCTCGACTGAGTGCACTACGTCATCGACGCCCATTTACCCCGTAGTGATCATAGTACCGATGCTTTGCTGCGATGTTATAGAGATGGCTACACAAAATATTCGTTACAAATACTGTGTTGTGCCTCGATGTACCAATACAACAATCACTACGCCAAACAAATTATTTATAAGTATGCCAAAAGGTGAAAAAACACGAAAACAATGGTGTGATGCAATAAAGAGAGATAAAAAGAATAATATCACCTTTTCGAGTACAAGTAATCGGTTTTGTTGTGAAGACCATTTCGAAGTTAACTTAAAATTGCAATAGTTATCTCTACCTACATAATGCAATACTTACATTATCCAGCACTCACATACAGGGTGTCCCAACAGTGTATCAGTCATATATCCCAGCCAGCTCGGTGGCGCAATGCTGAAGGTGTTTGGCTTGCTAACCCGACAAGACACACTACCCGACAAAACAACAACCCCCCCCCCCTTCTCCAAATCCCACACCCCACCACACACCCCTGCCCCATACCCGTCGATACCTTATAATTTTATTTTTTTATAAGTAAATGCTCACACATAATCATCATTTTTATATCTTGACAATATTATCTGAAGCAGGTTTTTAATTCTACATTTTTTCCTGCATTTGTTAATTGAGCTATTTTCGTTCCGCCAAGAAACTCTCGAACTAATGAGCTTTAAGCTCGATTAAAGCCAAGGCAACACACTGATTATAATTGATATACATTGATAAAGAAATATCAAGATAAAACATAAAAATAAAAAGAGCCGTGTTTTTCTAAAGTCTCCAGCCATACCATCGGCTGTGTCATGTTCTATATTATACTTTTTGTGTAGTTTTAAGACGTGACAAATAATGTACTGTACGTACCTACTTTTATATGTGATATTCATATATATACCTTTAGAAATAAGCTTCATACAATGTAATATTTTAATTAATAAAATTATATTTAAATGGAAGAAAATGTTTGGCTTGCGACCACGGAGTTCCGGGTTCGAATCCTGGCCAGGGTATGCATGTTGGTGGCGTTTTTTCATGTGTTACCGAGACGGTAGCAGTGATTTAGACCGCTGTTGGGTGGCACAACATGTCTAGTCGCTGTTATCTCTCCTGAGTACGAGTCTCAGCTGCGGTAGATGGCAATATCGCAGGGAATGGTTGTTGTGTTGATGTCTATGTGTACGTGTCCTGGTTGAGTGGTAGAGCAGCAATAGCTGAACTCCGCCAGGACGTTAATAAAAATAAGGCATTAAAATAATAAATAAAATATTGCTCTTATTAAAATATTTCAAATTTTTTTGTAAGTAACTGGTGTAGTGTCGAAGAGTGCACACTTAAAAATTATTTTTAAATATATAGGGTGATTTAGTACATCGGTGCATATATCTTTACATTTTTTTAATGAGGTTAAAATTTTCTTACCAAGTTTTTAAGTTTTTGATGCCGCATTACCGAGCTTTATTAAATATTGTAAATATTTTTTCCAGATAGGTTTAAAAAGTGAATTCGCTGTGTGAGAATTAAGAAAACATATTTTGCTGTTATGTAGCCCCAGGACGAAAATTGATTATATTTTGTATATCAAGCTGGGTAACCAATGGGAATAATAATTAAACGTAAAACGTATTAATGTTCTTTATTTCAGTCAATTTTTGGCAAGTTATCCGACTGTCCACGAACAAATCCCTGCTTCATTATTGTCACAACTACTTAGGAACTCAAAATAAGACTGTTTCACTTATACAAATTCATTCAAATAAGGCGAACGGCGTGCGACATCGGCGCCGATTACGTCACAGCCGGCCAGCTCGAGTTTCGGGCATTGCAGCAAGCCGTATCGTTATTTGCAGATTTTAAAAGCTTATATCTCTGTAATTAATAATCGTATTGACTTGATTTAAACGCTACTGTAATTATAATAATGATTCGTATTGATTGTTAAAAAAAAAATGAGACTTTTTAAAAAATTTCCAAGCCCATTCTGGTACCCACTCTCTAACTTTTTAATAATTATTCTATATGTAAATATCAGTATTTACTACTATATACTGCTAAAAGGAAAGATTTAATACTCAATAGTAGCTTCGCGTACTACACGCCTAATAATTAGGGACAAAATCGGTAAGAACACTATCGGGAAAGTCAAAATCGGTAAGTCATCGGAGTACTAATCCAACCCAAATAGCATATAATAATAATAATAATAATAATAATAATCTTTATTTCCATTAGACTGTTAATACAGTATTGGCATTGTCAAAGTTTAATTACCTAATAATAAGATATTGAAGGAGGACAGTTAACAACATAGTCAATAAATAACATTTATAAAATACAATAATTATAGTGATACGACGACAAACTTAGACATATCTAAAATTAAAATACTCGCTAAGAGAGTAAGGACTTGGTTTTTTTAGTAAGTCCTTAACTTTACTTTTAAATTGTTCGAAGCTGCTTGTGTCTTTAATTCTCTGGGGGAGATGATTATATAGCCTAATTGACGTTATATAAGGACCCTTGCTAACCTGCACCAGCCTACTTGGCGGAACATACAATTCGTTGGCTGCTCGTGTGTGGTACATATTTATCTCACTGCATTTTGGAAACAATCCGATATTTTTCCTAACGTAGCACACACACTGCAAAATATAAAGTGCATAAACTGTGAGAACTCCATTCTGCTCGAAATATGGCCTACACGAAGTTAAGGTGTTGAGATGGAATATACTTCTTATTATTCGTTTCTGAAGTAAAAACACTTTTCCTATCCCAGAACAGTTACCCCAGCAGAGAATTCCGTAGGAGAGTAAGGAGTTTATATGACCATAGTAAAATGTTTTAATTGTTTCTGTATCAACTAAGCCCCTTAACTGTAAGACAGCATAATTATTACTAGCAAGTTTACTGGTTAAGCTTTTTATATGTTGTTCCCAGGAACAGTTATTATCCATTTCAATTCCCAAAAATGTAACATGATCATTTTGTTTTATGGGTTGGTGTTCAGCCCTAACCAGTAAACTTATATCAGTAGTTACTCCAATAGGGGAAAATAATAAAAGATTCGTTTTTTGCGTGTTGAGTACTAGACCATTTCTTTGACACCATTGGGTCATCTGCTTAACACAACTTGTGGCTTTAGTGCTGAGACTTTCAATGTTATTGGCAGAGATTATAGATGACGTGTCATCAGCAAAGAGTGTTAAGAACGTACTATCAACGTTTCCGACTAGATCATTAATAAATATCAAAAATAGTAACGGACCTAGTACACTCCCTTGCGGGACCCCTGTGCTAACAGTTAAGGCACTTGAGATATATTTTTTGCCATCCTGGACAATTTTTACGGATTGGGTTCTTTCTCCCAGATAAGACCTTAACCACGACCATGCTAAATCACGTATACCGTACGATTCGAGTTTTTTTAATAGTAGCTGATGATTGATTGTATCGAATGCTCGTGACAGGTCAAAAAATATACCGGCTTGCTTGGCATTTTTATTGAAATTGTCCAGAATTTTTTCATAAAATGAGAAAACTGCATCTTGAGTGGACTTGCTTTTACAGAATCCAAATTGTCTTTCTGTTAGTATATTGTTTTCCTCAAGGAAAGGTAGTAACTTTAGCTGAAAAGCTTTTTCAAAAATTTTTGAGAATACTGACAGAAGGGCTATTGGTCTATAGTTTTCCACATTTGATGGGTCATTTTTCTTAAATATAGGAACTACCCAAGCTGTTTTTAACTGCTCTGGGAAGTGTCCAGTTTCAAAGGATATATTAATCACGTGAGTGAGTGGGTACACTATATATTCGGCTACATCTTTCACTAGATGGCATGGGATTTCATCAGGCCCCGATGATTTTTTTGTACAGCTTGTTAACAAGATTTTAAAGACTTCTTCCGTAGTAACGGGAGAAAGATAGAAGGAGTTTTCATTATAGGCTATATGGTTTCCTTCATTGTTTACATTTACAGAAGTACTTGATGCTAATTGGTGAACTGACTCGGAAAAGAAATTGTTAAACCCATTTGCAATGACCTGCGGATCATCATAAACTTGATCATTATGTATTATTTTATTAGGCAGTTGATATCTTTTACTTTTATGATTATTTGTATTTTGGTTGATGACTTGCCAGGTGGCTTGCGATTTATTTTCTGCATTATTAATTAAGCGATCAAAGTAAATTTTTTTTGCATTTTTTATATTAACTTCATGTCTTCTCTTAAGAATATTGTATCGTTTTCTCAGTTCAGGGTCGTTTGTGGATTTAACAATTTTATTCAGATCCCTAATGAAAACACCCTCTTGGATTATATCTGGCGTGATCCATGGACTGGTTTTTCTACACCTACTCACTTTAACTGATTTTAGTGGAAAAGCTATATTGAATAGAAAAATAAAGGTTGAGAGAAATATATCAAATTTTACGTGAGACTTTTTTTCAGAGTAAACTTCTTCCCAAGTTTCTTTGGCTAATAGATATTTAAAGTAATTTATATTTTCTTCAGAGAAGTATCTCTTTTTACATACTACAGGATTATTCTGTAACAGTTTTGTATGGTAGGATAAGAGCTGTAAGTTATGATCAGATAGTACATTATTAAGAGTAATAGGATTTAAACGGTTTGAGTCAACATTCGAAAAAATATTGTCTATTACCGTTTTGCTCTCACCCTGTATACGCGAGAACTCAGTAAAGCACCTACTTAGCCCGAAAGAAGCAAACATATCAGTTACAGCTTGGGATTTACTGCTATTGTCTATCAGGTTGTAATTAAAATCTGCACAAACAAAACATGGTGTTTTTACACTGAATATTTCTGACAGTAAGTTCTCTAAGGATTGAGCAAATGGTTCATGGTTAGCACCGGGAGACCTATATATACAACTTATACTGATACCTTCATTCGTATTGAGAATGTTGACAGAAGCAGCTTCGAACATCTGTTCCACAATATTAATGTTTTTTAGGCTTCTCTCTGTAAACTGTACATCTTCTCTTACAAAAATGGCTACTCCCCCACCTTTCATTGTGTTCCTACAGAAGTAACTTGCCAAGATATATTTATTTAATTTTACACTGCAGGATTCATCTTTTTGGAGCCATGTTTCAGTAAAGCAAAGCACTTCAGGGTAGCATAATTCATGAAGGGTGACTTCAACAAGATCTATCTTGTTGCGGATACTGCGGATGTTTAAATTTAGAATACGTATGTCTCCGCACGTGCTTATGGAATCCATACTTGTTCCTCCGAAAAAGATACGGAGATACCTCTATGCCAGTTGGCCAAACATCCGGATTTGTAACTAGGGCGAGTGATTCTTCATCGACCCCTAGTTTGAAAGAGTTGCATGCTCCTTGCCCAACTTGTTCAATTATAAAATTATTCTCAGGGAATTCCGTATCTAGATAAGCCTTCAGGTTTTCTGTTGTATAAGTTGTTTTATATTTGTTTATAAACAGCCATTTTTTATTTTTTGCTGCCAGGTCTCCCTCCTCCAGAGCTTTTGAGCCCACTATTATGTCGCTTCTTGTGCCTGGCGTTATAGAATTAGTATTTTTGACGTAAGGGTTTGCTTGCGCCTCTTCGATATTCTGCCGGGTTTTCGCTTTCATATTTGCTTGGTTTACTTTTGTATTCGCATTAAGGCAACCAGAAGTAGTATTAGCGTTACTGCATGGCGGCGTGTTGGCGGCGCCATGCGATCGGGTCGGTCTACTCGGCTGCTTACTTACAGTGGCAGCATATGATTTTTTAGATTCATGTATTACTTGTTGTTGTGGTAATGTATTTGTTAACCCTGTATAGTCTACTAATTCCAGTATTTCACTAAGTTTATTTCTGGTGCTGGTTTCCAATTCCTTGTACATTGAAGATTCTTTACTGCAACAGCTGACTTCTGTTGTGGTATTTTTTGTGCTTTCTTGTTTTGGAACAATTTTCTTATCAGTTACTTTTTTGTTTGTATTTATATTGGATTTTTTGTTGTCTTCAATAAATTGCGTTTTTTCTTGGAACCCTTTTTTTGTTTCAATGATTTGATTTAATAGAGTAATTTTATCATACAGTAAACTTGTTTTTTCCCTTAATTCATTTATGATGACGTCCTTTTGTTGTATTATGCAATTTAAATAATATATGTCATTGTTTTTTCCACTGTTTGGTAAAGCTTCACTCGGTGATAGATCACTTATTTTCTCATCCAAATTCTTGTTTTGGGTGTCACAACACAATAGGTCCATATCAGAGATTATCACATTTTTTTTTTTTTTAGCACAACTCATATGAAACATAGAATTACATTTCCTACATTGCAATCCATTTATCACTTTACTTTTGCAGTAGTTACAATTTTTACTAGGAGCTACTGAATCTGCACATTCACTTTCAGCCATCTTTAATATATAAACTAAACATACTTAACCTAACTTAACCTACGGAAGAAGCAAGAGGACTAAACTAACTGTTCATACAAGAACCCACATGAAAATCATTTTATCACTGGACAGCACTCGGAAACTCCTGGAGAGCTCCACTCAGAAAGGATAATGCTTCCTCCAGTGTAAAATAGAAATAAAGGAGTGATAGAAAAGAAAAGATGAAATGTTTTAGGAGAGGACCTCGAAGAATCAGTCTCCACAGACACTGTGGTGGAATGCCTGAGCAGCGCTGTAGTGGTTGCCAGTACTAAAATTGGTATTAGGCATAAGCACACCTAAACCATGATACAGAAGGATAACCAACTGCCTATCCTTAACAGTGGGAATAAGTATCCAGACTGTTAATAAATCAAAAAATTGTTTGGATATAGCTCCAAGGGGCTGACATTAGACGTACGTATCAACTAAAAATTCTTTGGATATAGCTCCAAGGGGCTGAACTTGAAGTACGTGACGACTAAACAACAAAAAGGACCATTGTTCTGGAAAGCTCTTGCTTCAGGTGCGATGAACAGTGTTTCGATCGAGCGATAGGCCAAGGGCTGAGGTGAAGCGGGGAGGAAGATATGTCTCTCGAAGAACGTTCAGACGACCTAGGTCACTCCTGACTGACAAGCTCCCTTACCTATGTTTACGCTCGACCCTCCTTGACCACCTGTCATTCAAGACAGCCGACCGAAACTAGTCCATCCCCATCCCGGAACAAGTTCCTTTAATGGCCGTTAAATATCCTACGAACTAGGATAATGATAAAATGTTTACTTACATACAGTAACCATTAAAAAAAGACAATACGAAAAGTAACTAATTATACAATAACACAAGTACGAACGATATTCGATACTGTGACTACTAAACGGTAACTAAAGTTTTCAAAAAGAACTACAACTAGCTCTGATAGCCTAGATCAGTTAGTTAGAACACTCAAACAAAATTAAGATACTAGAGGATTACAAGTAGGATGTTATCCAGAAACGACAGAAATACAAAAGAATTATACAAGCAAAGAATAATGTTTCTGAGTCAGGTTTGGTAAAGACTAAACCTCTGAACAAACGAAAGGAAGACTAACTCACTGTTTATCAAAGGACAAATTGACCATCCAGGAAAAAACATTCCCTCCAAACAATTTTCCCTGCCTCGCTTGGACTTCTAAGCCACAACTAAACAATTATATTTATTTACCAGACCACGAGAATGCCTTAGCAAGACTGGCAAATAGAATACAAAAAATATAATAAAAACTAACAGGTGGAAAGTTTCCATAACGAAAATTCAAAGTCTGCCCTAACCCTTCCTCAAACATAAACCTAAGTAGAGTAACACAAAAGAATTATTGAAGTGAAAAATAGAAAGTATAGATGAAAATAAGGACAACACAAAGAAGAATGACGTTGTTATGTCAATTATTGATATTTTCCAAGCGCATAAACCTCACCAAAATGTCGTATAATCACAAAAGGCTAAACCGTTACTACATCGGATTCTATATTCCTGAGACAAATCTTGCTGAGTTTCACTTGCTTGGTTCACATCAACTGCGTGGCGTGCAGACGCTGAAGACGCTACACCCACTAAACGTGGCCCACCCTTCAACCCTTGGATGAAAGATATCCAGCCGGAAAAATATTTCCGAAGTTTACTGTCAACATACCACACTACTAGAAAATTACTACAAATGCGAGACATGAACCCTCCAGGTATCTTAACTAAAATTTGTGCTCCCATCTAAACTTATGGAGTTATTAAAATTGCTTACCCGACTGAAACGTCGGAGTTTGATCCATAATAACTTTTTAAATCTGAAACGTGCCAATGGCCTGCGTCGGACCCATCTGCATAATCTAACGCGTAAACCAATTTTGAAATTTTCTGGCGAACTGTGCAAAGTACAAATTTGGGTGCTAACTTGGCTGAAAAATGTTTTGCAGCATCTGATAAAACCTTATTTTTCTTCCAAACTTTATCGCCTACAGCATACTCAACTTCTCGTCTACGCAAGTTGTAGGTTTTCTGGTTTTTCTTGTATGCATCATTTAACCGCTGTACTACATCTTTATATGTATCCGAAAGATTAGATATATCATCACAATATTTATTCCTATCACCAGGTGCTAGTTGAATTCCCGAAGTTGACTGTACTTGCCCGTAAAAGTCTCCTGAAATGGGAACTTTACGACCAAAATTTAAAAACGTAGGAGGAAAACCTGTTACCTCATGAGTAGCCGTTCTGATTGCATGAGCAACTCTGAAAATTTCTACATCCCAATCCTGATGATTATCCTGAATATAACTGCGTATAGCTCTACCTACAGTAGCGTTTGATCGTTCTACTGGGTTAACTTGTGGGTGATATAATGCATTAAACCAAATTTTTTGTACTTTGTACCGTTCGGCCAGTTTTTTAAAAGCTGTAGAAGCAAACTGCTTCCCATTGTCTACCATAATGAACTGTGGCACACCGTAAATCAAAAATACTTCATTCTCCATAAATTTAGTGATAGTCTGTGCAGTGGCATTTCGCATGGGGTGTAGGAGTACATACTTAGTGAACCAATCCAAAACTACCAATAGAAATGAAAAGCCCCTTTTGCTCCGTGTTACCGGACCAAAAATATCTACGCTCACTACCTGCCATGGAAATTCTACTTTCTTTTCCTTCCCCATTAAACCGTAACGTGAAAATGAAACTTTTTGAGAACCGCAAATCTCGCATGACTTGACATACTTCAATACATCTCTTCGCAACTTAGGCCAATAATAGTCTTCGCAAATTCTCTTTAGTGTTTTAAAATACCCAAAGTGAGCTGACGTACTCTCATCGTGACATTGTTTTAGAATTTCATTTCTTTGTGCAATTGGTACCAAAAGTTTCCATTCAGTTAAATTAGTTCTTACTGGTAATTTATTAGCGGCATGTTTAAAAATTAAATTATTCTCCACTCTAAATAATGGATATAAATTTGGATTTGCTAAAATTTTTCTACGTAAGTTAATATACCATTCATCTAAACTTTCTTGATTAATTGACAACAAATCAACTGAGAAATTTTGCTCGTCATGATGCACTACTCTAGATAAAGCGTCAGGAACTACATTTAAATTACCCTTCCGGTGTACTAAGTTAAAGTCATATTGCTGTAACTTAACCATCCAGCGAGCCAATCTGCCCGTTGGTGATTTCAACTTATGCAACCAACTAACCGCTAAATTATCCGTAATAACTGTAAACTTTTGTCCTTCAACGAATGGACGAAATCTTTCCAAACTGAATAATAAAGCCATTATCTCTTGCTCATAAACACTGTAATTTCTTTCTGCCTTATTTAGAGAGCGACTGGCAAAAGCAATCACCTTCTCTTCTCCTCCCTGAAGTTGTGTCAAACAACAACCTAGTCCTGTACTACTCGCATCACACTGTATAACAAAATTATTCAGTTTAAAATCAGGGCTAGTTAAGATTGGAGTAGAGACAAGTGCTTGTTTAAGTGCCAGAAATGCTTGCTCTGCCTTTTCGTTCCAATTAATCGGTTGTCTTTTACCACGTCTCCCTTTAAGCAAATCATTTAGTGGAGCAACTAAAGTAGAAAAATGAGGTAAAAATCTTCGGTACCAAGAACACATGCCAATAAATCTTTTAATTTGAGTTGTATTTGTTGGACGAGGATAATTGATCATCGCTTCCACCTTTTCTGGGTTTGTACGTAATCCCCCTTCAGTATCGATTACATAACCTAAATATTTTAGAGACTTCCTAAAAAATTGACATTTTTCGAAATTTACTGTAAGGTGAGCATCTTTCAACCTATCAAACACTTCTCTTAAGATGTTTACATGTTCCTCAAAACTAGAAGCGGTGACAATTATATCGTCTAGATAAACAAAAACTTTGTTTTCTAGCCTTGGGGTTATAACAATGTCCATTAAACGTTGCATAGCCTGTGCGGCGTTTGCAAGACCAAACGGTAATACTTTAAAACAAAATAAGCCTCTTCCCGGTACTGCGAATGCGGTTTTGGGTTTTGAAGTTTCCGAAAGTGGAATTTGCCAAAAAGCACTTTTCAAATCTATTGAACTGATATACTTTGCATCCCGCAACATACTCAAAATACCATCTACAAAAGGTAAAGGATAGGAATCCTTAACAGTTACTGAATTTAAAGACCTGCCATCAAAACAAAATCTATAATCTCCATTATCCTTCTTAACCAGCAAGACCGGTGACCTCCATTCACTAAAAGTAGGCTCAACTACATCGTCTTCTAACATTTTGTCTAGCTCTTTATTTAATATAGTCATCATGTGTGGTGATAAAAGATATTGGCGTTGCCTGATAGGCTGTGCACTACCAGTGTCTATAGTATACGTCATCTTATCGGTAAGACCTAATCTCCCACTACTTAAACCTTTAAATAACTGCTTGACTCCTTCAACTTGCTGAAGTTGACCTTCAGTTAAGTCAGCCAAACCTCCATCATTGGTGTCAGTTGTGTTCACCTGACAGAGAGCAGAAACTTTAATGCTACCAACTTTATTTACCCACTTATTTGATTCAAAATCTAAATGAATGCCAAATAATCTGCAAAAATCTATTCCAAAAATAAAAGAAATAGGCAAAGATGGAACTATATAGACCTTAAGTATTTGAACAATGTTGTTGATCTTGAGCGGTAGGTGAGCTATACCTATTACAGTCTGAGGAGTACCGTCTGCTGTAGTTACATATCTTAACTCTGAAGTTACAATTTTACATTTAAATCGTTCTAAAATTTTCATACCATCCCTTCCAACTACTGAACGATTACAACCAGTATCTACTAAAGCTAATATTTTTTTATCGTATAAAAAGACTGAAATGTATGGTCTATCGTCACCATTTTTAGACAAAAATAGAGGTGTTACTCGTACCTTATCACTAACTCTACGATAAGTTTTGTAAAAATTCCCTACTTTACTTAACCAAAGATTCCAATCCGATTTGTTAGTCTTAACATTTCTAAACTTACTAGAACTACAAGGGGATGAACGACGACTAACATTACGTGTTCCCCTGGTTAGTTTTTTGAACATTTTTTACAATTGTTAAATGTGACATTCGATTCACCACATTTAAAACAAAACTTATTTCTTTTAGCCCTACATTGCCTAAAAACATGATTTCCTCCCTTACAGTTGAAACAAATTACTGGTGCTTTGGTCGTTTTTATTTCATTAACATTAGACTGTGTTGGTTTATCTTCACGAGTAGGCTTAAAATATGATTTTGAAGTTACTGGTTTATCTGACTTTTCATGCGACTCATTTATATTAACTGAAGAAACTCCTACATACAAAAGATCTTTTTCTACCAAATTACTCCTCATTGGAGGTGGAACATATTTTTTAGTACTCTCTTCGGCATATTCTACTTTTTTACAATAAGAAATTAATTCAGAAACTGAATTTATAGTAAGCAAAGCTAAAGGTTTAGCAAAATATGGCAACAAATTTTTCCTAATCTGCTTAATACGATCCTCTAAATTTGGTTTCGATTTAATTCTATTATATAAGGCTTCCATAATCCTAATATAAATGTGCACTGGTTCATCCATGTGTTGGGTTCGTTTTTCTATGTAATCCAACATACTCTTGTTGAAATCTTCATGCAAAAAATCATTTTTTAATTGTTCAATTAAAGTTTCCCAACTATTAACCTCATTACTACTTCGTACTGATCGGTACCATTGTAAAGCTGGACCAGAAAAAAGATCTAAACCTGATTGAAATAATTCACCCCTTGTTACATTTCTAGCTACCGCTAACTCTTCGACTCTCTCTATAAATGAAATAACATTATTAGGTTGGCCATCAAATGTGACACCCCACTTATAAATAGGTACAAATTTAGCACTTGAACTTGGCATATTTACAGCTACTGGTAAATTAGGTTGGTCATCCGTTCCTAGTTTTTCAAAAAGGTCAGCCTCTAATAGATAAATTGTTGCCCTACTTTCATTTTGAAAAGTGCGTGACTCCTCAGGATCTCGTTCTGGGATAGGCATTCTATTTACTCTTACCATAATATGTACCAATTGTGACTTTAATTGTTTAACCGGTAAATCATTCTCAGATGGATGGTTCAAATTATTAATTATATTTCTAAGCGAGTCTAAAGTATTGTTAACTTGAAGTTTTTCAGTATTAAAATTAAAAAGTGGATCAGTAAGCGTTAGATCATTGCATGGTCTAATCTTTAAAGCTCTAGCCAGTACTCTGCACCGTGACTCTACTTCTCTAACTGTAACACAACCTCTTATACGTAGTTCGTAATCTACTTGGTCTGCCTGCAATAACTGTGGTATGAAAATTTCAGACATCTTGTATATCTTTTCTTAATACTATTATCCTAAACTGTTCAAAATGCAAGGTAACACAAAAAATTAACCGAATGGTTCAGCAAATACTCTACTCTTATGCACTCTGACTAAAATTTCCTTATTTTTCGAAGATATTCTAAAATCCTACGATAAGTCGTTTTTTCCTAACGATTACCCTAATCGAACAATACAGACTCTCAAAACTTTCCTTTCTGTCTACCGCTATGATTTAACCCTTCTTTTAACCCTTCTCTCACGACTAATTCTTATCAAAGCTTGAGGTCTCAATTATAAACACAATACATAGATATCAATAATGCACACAAAATTATAAAACAGCATAAAATTCAACAAAGAAAGAATATTATATGTTTCAAATAGCAACACAGCTCAAATATTTTCAAAAAAATGAATATTACTCAACTTTCGTTTTCTATCTTGTACAAATTACAAGGATAGAGCCCCACGTTGGGCGCCACTTGTGTACCACCAACTTCTGCCCCCAGCAGGTTAGGAAGTTGAGGTTGCCCGGTTCTCGTTTAGATAGTGGAGACTGGGTCGTGGTTCGGAAATTATTCAAGAAAAACTTTTATTTTTTTGTTAGGCGCCAGTAGTCATATTAAAAAAAGCATCTATAACGTACTTGTCTAATTGTACGACTGTGACTACTCAGAGATAATTAATGTTATAGATACTCATGAAATTATCAACACTCAGTTAAAAATATCTGGTTTATTGACTCTATTATAAAACTTGAAATGGTTTAATTTAGATTACTTGAAATGTTACACCTTATGGTTGGATGTAGCTACTTCCTTACAGAAAGTTATATATTTAATTAATAAGTTTAACTAGGTTGAAGACCAAAAAATTTACTGAATATGACAAATTATTGCTAAGCGGTGATTAAGTAATTAAA
Organism: Stenurella melanura; assembly: GCA_963583905.1. Taxonomy (NCBI): domain Eukaryota; kingdom Metazoa; phylum Arthropoda; class Insecta; order Coleoptera; family Cerambycidae; genus Stenurella; species Stenurella melanura. Next base: position 69,798,530 of record OY757312.1, on the reverse strand, counting down.
TGAAGAAAATTAATGATTAGCTGAAGGCAATATATAACATAAAACAATTTAGAAATGTATAAAAGTTGTCGAAGGTTGAATAATGTCGTTGAAAGTTGAACGTTGAAAAGAAATGTTGAAAAGCAAATTCAGTTGATACATTTACCACCGGCTGGGTTCTGCAGTAACCAACCCTGGTCCTCGTCTTACTGAATCCTCGTGTTGCCACCACTCGATTATTGACTCTGTAGAGATCCCAAGAATTTAGACGCCGGAACTGTTACCAAACCAAACAACTTGGTGCTCTCATCCAGCGAGGACTATTTCATACCAGGCCACTCCAACCTTGGATTCAAAACTCCTTGGCAAATAGTCTGGTTCTCCTGGATTATAGCAGCTACCCAATTTTCCTGGCACACCGTTAAGCCAAATGTATGGTAAAATTCCCAATTTAAGGATTAACTTCAAATCTGAAGGGTCAGCTTAAACACCTCATTCCACACTAGATGAGGTGTTAATCGGACAGCGCGTCTGTATCGCTCGAAGTCAAAAGGAAAAATGGCTATCACGAGCTGTTCGGATACCGTGTTTGATTTCTAACCAACTAGTTACACTTCTATACGCGAGATGTCGCAGGTAGTGGGAACATAAATCATTCTTTAAATATAATACAAATCTACACAATTACTGTACTGTATCATTCTTATGCATTCATGAGTTCCAATTTAATCAGAATTATCGATTTATAATTTTGTTTATTGATTTTTGGGATTTATTCACTTATACAGATTTCTTCTTTTAAATATTTGTTGTACCAGATGACTTGTAGGTGTTTATCAAGAGAAGTAACAGATGGCGCTTGCATACTAATTTATAATTTAAAGTTGGATTGACGAACACAATTCTTCCAGATTCAGTAAGACTAGGGCTTTGGGATTGGACTGAAAATTAAATAATAAGTTTACAGAATTGTGGTTTAAGACTACAAAAATTCATTGCTATTAGAATAAAAATTAACAAGTGGCATTCAGGTAATTTTGAATGTCACACTAAAATCAAATCTCTGACAACCATGTCTCGTGTTGTAATTATGACTTGAAGACAGCATCGTAAATTTGTCTTTCAGTTTAGTAAAAAGTGTGATGCATTTCAAAATAAATATGCTGGGAACAGTTAGATTTTTTTGTTTTTTTTTGTTTAAACATGTCTGTACAGCTTTCTCTATATTTCAGTTCAAATATAAGTCTCACAATTCTTGTTTGAATTATGAATACTCTATTTACTTCACTTGCACTACCCCAAGAAGTAATATTATATGATATATGTGAATAGCAGAGAGAGTAATAAACGTCCAGGAGTACTTGCTCATTCATCACATTTTTCAGTTGAAGGATAGCAAAGAATCCCTTGTTGAGTTGCTTGCAAGCATGCTCAATTTGGGTATTCCATGTCAATTCTTTATCCAAAGAAGTACCTAGAAATTTGAATTCATCTGAAAACTTTATATTTATCATAGATAGCAAGTCCACTCGGAGATTTTTTCGTAGGTTAAAGTTCAAGCAAGTGGTTTTTTTTATTGTTTAATATTAGCTTATTTCTATCACACCAAGTATTTAATTCTTCTATAACTAAATTAATAACAACCTGAAATTTTTCAGGGCTATTTGCCGATACAGTTATTGTCATTATCTTAGACTGCCCTGCCACATTTAGAAAATAATTGTTTAATTGATTAGGATCTGAGAACTCAACCGGTAAACTATTAGATTTATTTTTTGATTTAGTACACATGCCCCAATGGGAAAGATTTTTCCATAATAGCTTAGCGTTGTTTTTATTTTTGTTAAGAGGGAACAACGCAAGTAGATCAGTTACAAATTCTATGCGGGTGTGACAAATGATTACCGCAGCCGGCTCTAGTTTGTCTGTCCCTACTAAGTCCGTACTTTCTTTGCAATTGAAGAATACGTACACATATTATGAAAGGTCAAGCATAATCGAGACCCGAGAGATGGGTGCAATCCAATTGATACCTTTAATAACTGATTTTCATTGTATATGTGTAGTTTTGAAAATTTCTAAGGATTTTACTATTTTATGTGCTTATATTCTATTTTTTATATTATCTTTAAATGTCTATTATACTTGGATTATTTGCATTTTGTATGTATTTATATTGCCTAAATACCTACCTATATAATTACTCCTTCAGATTCTTGTATCTAACTACTTTCTTTTATATTTTAGAAAATGGTCCACCTAATGTTACACAAATAATAAAAAAATATATACAGACTGTTTTGAATTTGTTTTTGAATTTACTGTAAGCGGTTTGGATAAAATAAACACATTATTTAATTTTAAGATATTGACTTGAAATTTTATACACATGTATTAGGTTTAAAAATGAATTATTATTTGTTTGCTTATAATTGTATTGAAACATTCTTTATAGGATTTTGCAAACAGCAGAAAAAATAACTATCTATAACTAAAAGAAAAACTTTGTGTAGAAATATTAATGAAATCTTTGCATTCTTTCGATAACCTGAATTCTGGTCATGCTAGCAAATTAAAATCCTAAAATGAATTTGTCTAATTTCTTATTTGACAATTCTCATTCTAACACTAGCATCCACACAGTCCCCTACGGCCATGCAGATTAAACTAGTATCCACATAACCCCCTACGATTATGAAGATTCAGTTAAAAATGAGAACAAAGACCTAAAATGAATTTATTTATCTACCTTGTCTTAAAAAATTGTTCATTCCAATGGATTACATTTTCATGAAATCTATCATTCTGTTTCCTTTGAAACGTTTTTCGCCCTTATTCTGGAGCTCATCAGAAAGACATAAAGCCATTCATAAAGATGTTTCATGCAAAACCAAGACAATTTCTATGAATAATAATAATCATTTCACACTTATTCATACCTATACGTACGTATTTTTATTTGGGATGACTGCACTGAAAGAAATTTCTATTATCCATAAAGAGAAATTGACTAACCCCTAATAAATATCTGCATTAAATAGGCTCCAGCAACACTGCTCTGTAACCGCAACAAAAACGATCTTGCTAAGATGCACTTATTTACCGTTAATAAAAGTTTTTCTTATTATTTATTTGTTACTGTAGGTTGATAGCTTTGCTATCAGGAGTCACCACCTATTTTAATCTTAATAAGTTTTTTGTTATAGTTAGTAAGTTCCTATTCCTTACACCATTACTACCTTGTAACCGGAAAAGAACTTTCCTGCTGCTAATAGGTGACTTTTTAACCACTATGCAGCTTACATTATAATGGCAACAAATAATCTCTCTTGACCTAGTAATGTCATTTTGCAAGTACGTTTACTTGTACATTCAATGTTTTAATTTTATATTTTTTAGACTTCACACTTCATATTAAAACACGTTTTTAATACATTTCTATGTTGACTCAGACGAAGAATTATTGTTGGTAAAATTAAAATAAATGATTCATTTAAGGAAACAAACGACTAATAAACAATTCAGGGTGCCTATTAAAAAAGGGGAACTTTGACTTGTAAGAAGACACAATCACAGTTTACTATATAATAGCTGCTTTCGTTCAGCAGAGTGAATAGAGTGATTCGTAATGATAAGGCACCTACCTGTTTCATGTGTTGTCTCTGTCCCTATACCATGCAATTTTGCATCCTATGATTACTGTCCATTGAAATCCTGTTTATTATGATTATGAATCACTCTGTTGAACGAAAGCAACTAATATACAATAACATAAATCACAAGTTTTTTTATAAAAATTCTTTGCATAAAACCTTTCCTACAACTGTCTCATCGAATGCCGAATTGCTTACTAGTTACTGCATGCGTCGCTGCATGGATAAAATGGCGTGCTATGATAAAAACTCAATTGCGCTTGCGCCACGTGCAAAAATAAATAAGTAAGACTTTAGGATTAGTAAGCCCGTCTTTACAGTTAACAGGTGACTTACCAACCATAGGTCTATTTGAGTTTTAACCATTAAATAGTTAACTTTAACTTAAGGCACTTATTTATCGTAAGAAATTATTTAGTTACGCCTAATAAAAAGAAAACTTATAACAATATTTTACCTAGTTTAAGTAAGTGCTGCTATTGGGACAAATAGTCAAAGATTTACCGTTGCAAAATCTCATTAGCAAAACAGCTTTTCTTATGGTTAGATAATGATAATGTAGTCTTAACAAAAAAAATACTTATGATAATGCAGATCATCTTAGCAAAACATTCTATTTGGTCGGTTTCTTTCAGTGTGGAATGTTATGTGACAGTTTTAACTCAAAAAATTTAATCATGGTCATGACCTTGTTATTACAATGTAAACTAAGATTTTCCAAAGCTCTCTAAGAATATGTTTTAGAAATCTATTCTTTGTTATAAGTTGTGGTGTTATATTAAAATACAGCAATCGTTGGAAGTAATGTTGTTTAGATTATGGATCGGTGATGGGCGCCATTGAAATATAAACATGGGCTGTTACTAATTCATAGAAAGGATCTAAGCAACATTATCTTAAATTATTACACACAAGTATTGTACCTACATATTATAAATATAGTTTATTGCCTTAAATTTAGTTTTTGTTTATCAGCTTGGAATTGTTTCGCCCTGACCTGGTACAATAATAATAATAAATGAATTTATTGAACCAAAAATGATTCAACAGGCTATTGACCGAGGTCCTTCTGCCTATTGTTACAATATTAATATAATTTTTATTCTATTCTAGTGATTATATATATTTACATACAAAAAAAAAAAAAAAATGCATATTATGTACCTATATACATATATATATAAAAAAATGCAGTGAATGATTTAACTATCTTTAATTTAAGTAGAGTAGAGAGTAGAAGTTTATAAATTTTCAAGTTTTTCTAGAGTGGTTTGTTGGGGATGTTTGTGCCTGGGTCTAATTCCTGGAGTTCTTCTTATGCAATATTTTCCTATTATTTCTGTGTTCTGGGGGTTCTGGGCAAACCTTGTAGATAATTCAATGAGACGTTCTTCAATAGGCACTACATTAGTCAGTTGGTAAAGAAGGGGATTGGGCGGATTGTGAAGAGGATTGTTGGGATGTCGGATCTTTGTTATTTTTCTGATTGCCGATGTTTCAGCTATTTTTAGTTTTTTTAATGCTTGGTTTTTGCAATTTAAAAATAAGGTGTGACCATATTCAATCATGGGACGGCATATTAGCTTGTATATTTTGCTTGCAGTTGGTATGTTTATTCCATTCTTCCTGTATGTCAAGCTTTGAAAGTGTTTAGCTCTTGAAATCATGTTCTTTTTTTTGAGTTCTGTATGTGCATTAAAGTTAATTTTATTATCAAAGAGTATGCCAAGATAGGTGGTAGAAGATTCAGGAGTAATGGTATGTTGATACATGTTGATAGTTGGAGAATCTGGTGTTATTAGATGGTTGAATATAATAAAGTGTGATTTTAAAGGATTGGGTTTAAGCCTCCAAGTATTAAACCAAGTGCATGTCGAGTTAATTAAGTTCTGTAGGTTTCGAATTGCCTTGTTTATGGTGACCTCATGTGAAATTAGGGCCGTGTCATCGGCAAATTGCAGTACATATCCCATGTGAGAGAAAAACTCATGATCTTCATGTTGATAATTATATATGTCCGCACAATATAGATTGTATAATAGGGGTGACAATGGAGAACCTTGTGGGAGTCCCTGTTCTGGAGTGAATTCGTATGAATTGGCATTTAAGATTTTAACTTTAATCTTTCTATCGCTTAGCATGTCTTTGAGGAGAAATAGAATATATTTAGGGCATCCCAGCTTATTAAGTTTAAATAATAGACCCTTGTGCCATACGCTATCGAAAGCTTTGCTAATGTCGAGGAATACGGCGGCAGAATACCTCATATTGAGTTTGCTAGTTTCTATATTGTTACAAAGTATTGTTAGTGGATGAAGTGTTGAATGTCCAGTTTTGAAACCAAATTGATATCCAGGAATTTTGTTTCCTATAGTTTGCTGCAGTCTGTTTTTAATAATCTTTTCAAAATTTTTTCCTAGGACTGATAGCATTGTAATCGGCCTGTAGTTCGTCGTTTTAGTGTGGTCTAAATTGGGTTTAGGGATGGTGACTATTGTCCCAGTTTTCGATTCGATTGGTATGAAGTGCGTTCTGAAACAGAATTCATATAACTTAATAATATATAGATGAATTCTGACGTCTAATTTTCTCAATATATTTTTTGTAATATAGTCATGTCCCGGACTTGTGCTTTTACCTTGTTTGAGTATCTCAAAATATTCTTCTTCTTCTATGTGATGTTGTTCATCTGGTAATATTTCTTCAAAAAATGTGTCGTACCATTGTATTACATGTTCATGATGATCTTCGTCAAAATTATTATCTCTGCTTTCTTTATAAGTTTTATCATAATATTGGGCAAAAATATTTGCCTTTTCTGAAGCCGTTTCATATTTTAAGCCGTTTTCCTCGATAACTTTATTATTGACAAATTTATTTTTATATTTGGATAATTTTTTAATTTCTTGCCAGTAGGTTTTACCTTTTTTTTCATTTATGTTTTCACAGACCTGTATCCATTTGTGGGTTTTAAATTCCTGAATTAGCTGTTGAATGTTTTTGTTAAATTGATTGATATTGGATTTCATTGCAGGATCCTCCATAGCTCGATATTCTCGGTACATTTGCCTTTTCTTTTTAATCAGTCGAATGATAAACGGTGGTAGTTCATATGTACAATACTGATATTTGGTTTTGGGCGTATTTTCTAAAATTTGTGATGTTAATTCGGTATTAAAGTCGGATATGCATTGCCTATCGATTTCTTTAGATTCAACACTTTGCAAATATGCTAACATGTTTTCGCTTACTTTCGTTATGTTAGTTTTGTGGAAGTTATACCTTAGAATATCTTTATGTTGGGTGTCATTTTGTAAATCAATTGATATTTTGAATGCTAAGTGATCGGAACCTAAATCTGGAGTTTCCTCTACGTTCAAAATATTGTTGGTTATGTTGGATGTGTATAAGATTATATCAGGAGTGGTGTCATTATTGTGTGGCATAATAAATGTTGGAGCAGTATCCCATTTTTTAAAATTACTATTATGTAAAAAGTTATTTAATTGTCTTTTTTTGCCTCTGTTGTTGATATTGAAATCTCCAATTATCAACGAATATTTATAAAGACTCGCCTTAGTGAATATATTCTCCTCAATTCTTGCATTCGGGTGGATATATACTACAAAAATGTGCAGTTTGTCATCTGTAAATGGGACCGTATAATGTATACATTCATTCAAATAGTGATTCAGAGAGGGAGGATTAGCTTTTCCAATTTTCAGATGGGGGTGTGCTTGTACAAGGGCGCCTCCCCTTGTCTTATTATGAATTTGGTTACCATCGTGTTGTATAACTGACTAGTCTCTATAGGAAGTGTTAGTGTTATTGTTTGTTTTAGATTCAACGAACATGGTACAATCAATTTGATGTTTTTCTATAAAATTGTTTGTTATAAGTTTTCTCTGTGGGTAACTATTGATGTTACAGTATAAAAAATTAACTATTTGACGATTCTGGTACAATATTAATATAAGCCTCTTATTCTTTTGTTTATAATAAATTCACGTTCTTGGAGAGGCTCCATTTAGGGAGAATACCTACGAATCGGGCACTGTTAGCAAAGTATTTTAAAATATGTATTTTGTTTTAAAATAGGAATGGCCTAATCAAAGTATTCATACAAACAAATCAAGTAGTCAGCTACAATGGAGAGGCCCTAAATGTTATTAGTATTACAGTTGAGGTCATATACGGAGAAATTGTCCCGCGAATATCAACAAACAAATCGTTTCATCTCCAGCCCATGTACATTACATCAGTATAATAAATATTATGAAATATGAGAATCAAAAGTTTTCTTAAGTTGTATTTCTTGTTAAGCATTTGACATTATTTTTAATGATGTATGTGTTTACCAAATATTTTTACCCGATGGTATTATAAATTGCATTAACTTGTCTTTATAAATTTCATTTTTATTTTCATTAACATGACACGGGCCAGGAAGAGGCCGAATTTTTGCAGCACTGTTTCTGCAAGCAGGGCAGTGACTTTGATAGTCTAGTTGCTGAGTGTGCACGTTCCTGGAAACTAGAAGTATAAAAATGTGAAATTAATTTAGGGAATAATAATAATAATAATAATAATAATAATAATAATAATAATAAACGTCTTTATTGATCAATGTATAATAAATTATACAAAGTTCAGGGCGAAGTTTAGCCTAGGCTATTCTTACACTTAACCCCAAGAGCGAAAAGAATAATTTTCTTTTCTCAGTATAATAATTGATAATAATCTGACAACATTGGTACTTACTAACTAAAATTAAATACTAACAAAACCCCTAATTATCATTCACTAAGCTATTAACACACCTACATTTTATATATACATATATATTTATGGACATAAATAAGCAGTCATAAAACATACACAACCCATACATACAAGAAATGCTATATGAAAAACATTACTTTTACATTGCACATACATTACACGTGCACATACCCACACCCACACATACAAAAAATTCTATATTAAGATAAAAACATTACATATTACATTGCTCATTTAAAAGTAAAGTTCTTAACTGTTTTTTAAAGGTTGATTCAGACCGCAATTTTAAATCGGTTGGTAATTTATTATAGTAATACGCGGAACAGTAGGTAAAACTATTTTTATACATTTCTGTGGTGTGAGATGGTATATTATACATATGAGATGTTCTGGTATTTCTAGAATGAACAAAGGATCGTTGAACTAGTCTATTAAAAAGATAACTTGGAACTGTTGAACTAATTATTCTTTTGACGAAAACTAAAAAATGTAATTTCCTACGATTTTTCATGTTTAACCAGTGTAAATCTCCGTAAGTATGTGAGATATGGTCATATTTTCTTAGGTTAAAAATAAATCTAATGCAAGTGTTTTGAACTTTTTGGATTCTATTTTTGTCAGTAGAGTCTAGGCAAAACCCATAAACAACATCACAGTAATTAAAATGTGATAAGACTAATGTTTCACATAATATCTTCTTTAGTTTAGGTTCCAAAATATGTCTACTGGCATATAGAAGTTTTAGAGCACAATAGGCCTTACTCAATAAAGAGTTTACATGCTCCGTATACTTAAGGCGATTATCAAATATAATTCCAAGGTTTTTTGTACTATTTACGACTGATAGAGGTGCATTATTAATGGAAACATTAAGATCGGCTGGCATGTTCTGTAGTTGCTTTCTAGACCCGAAAATTATTAGTTTACACTTTGATGGATTAAGATGTAAATTATGGTCAAGGGACAATTTCCTAACAATTTCTAAGTCTGAGTTTATACAATTTTGTACTCGTTGCACTTGACAGGGAGGAAAACTGATATATATTTGGGTATCATCTGCGTAGGCTTGTACCTTACAATATTTAGTTGATTTTAGTATATCTGTTGTATATATAGAAAATAGTAGAGGCCCAATTACCGATCCTTGTGGTACACCTGACAATACCGGAAGTAAATTAGAGCATTCATTATTAAATAAAACCATTTGCTGCCTATTAGTTAAATATGATGTAATTAAAGACACTGCATTATCGGAAAGACCATAATATTTTAATTTAAGACAAATGAGGTCATGGTTAATAGTATCGAATGCCTTAGAAAAGTCAAGCAACGCCACAGCTGTCATTTCTTTGTTATCGATTCCCCTAAGTATATCATCAGTAATTCTAGTTAGAGCTGTGGCGGTACTATGTCCCTTTCTAAAACCTGATTGATACTGGTCAATTATATAATTATTATTGGCATAGTCGAATAATTGTTTACACATAACCTTCTCAAATATCTTCGATAATGTAGACAAGATACTAATAGGTCTTAGGTCTTTTACAGAAGATACATCCGCGCCTTTTGGAAGAGGTATTATCAGTGCATTTTTCCAATTACTAGGAAAAACACCAATTTCTAAGCAGCAATTAATTATATGTGTAATGAATGGAATAATCTTAGGACAACAATACTTTACCATAGTTAATGAGATACCATCATGACCACTGGCATTTGTTTTTATACCATCAATAATATCTTTTACCTCATCTATTGTTGCAAGCTTAAAATTAAACGACTTATTGCTAAATTTGTTGTTTTTATAATAATTAGTTAGTACACTATTATTGTTAACAGTATTAGTAAATGAGGACACGAAATGATTATTAATTTCAATACAATTGCCTACAGTAAGAGGTATATCTATGTTATTTGTCTTTTTGACATTTAACGTTTGTAGAGTTTTCCATGTATTGCTTATATTACCTTGATTAGAGGTTCTAGATATAAATGCTTTTTTTTCTGATCTTAATGTACTCAAAGTAATGTTTCTTAATTCTTTATAGAAAATATGGTCGTTAGGATTTTTTGTACTATTATATTTTGCTAAAGCCTGGTCTCGAATTTTCATTAGTCTTTTTAGATTCTCAGTAAGCCAAGGAGCCTTTGGCTTGCTAACTCTAACTTTTTTCATTGGGGCATGTATCTCAAATAATTTTGTCATAAGGAAAGTGAGCATATCAACTTTGGAATCGATATTATGACACCGTAGAATTTGATCAAAAGGGACATTGTCTAAATCGTTTAAGAATAAATTATAATCGAAATTTTTGAAGTCTCTGAATTGCACAAACTTCTGTTTAAATTTTGGTGCATTAACCTTTAGTTCACAAAAAACCATTTTATGATCTGATATTTGATCAACATTTTGTGTACCACAAGAGATGACAATGTCTCTGTTACTGACAAAAATAGGATCCAATAGTGTACTGCTTGTGTTAGTAACTCTTGTTGGTTCATTTAAAGATTGTGTAAAACCATAGGAATCAAAGCAGCGTGATAGGGCGTTATCTAAGTTAAACAGATTGACATTAATATCTCCAATACAGATCACTTCATCGACGGTAGGAATAATCAACGATAATGCTTGATCTAAATGTTCTATACAATCCAAAAGATTATAATTTGGTGGACGATAGAGGATTCCAATGGCGTATGTCTTACATTTAATTTTAATTTTAATCCATAATTGTTCTAAAGAATCCTCACATGGGATGTCTAAATTTATCACTTGTGCGTTAAGTTGAGTGGTAACGTATACACCTACACCTCCACCCCTCCTACTGGCTCTGTCACATCTATAGAATTTAAAGTTTGGTATTTTAACAGTGCTAGAATCGACATTCTGAGAAAGCCACGTCTCTGTAACTGCAAAAATATCAACCTTTTCAGTTGCTATTAGGGCATTGAAATCATTAAAACTACTAATAAGTGACCTTACATTTAAATGAGCAATCTTTAACTTGTTTAACATTATTTAATAAAGTCTAACTAATATTATAATGGGTATAATGTTATATGGTATTTACTGGGTATAGAGAATTACAAAAAAGTATATACAAATAAGTGGCGAGTAACAAAAAGATTAATAGAAAAAGCTGTAGTTGTTATCTGCAAGGTGCGGTGTGTATGATATGATATATTTATAAACTAACAATATTCAAATACGACATAAATAAATACAAAATTTAACACAAGTCAACATAAAGAAATATAAAAAGAACGTATTTATAAATAAGCAAAATATGTATTATAATACTATTATTTTTTATTTAGAATTAATATATTGTATTAAGTGACGTTTTCCTTCCTGAAGATGAATAACTATTGGCTATTTCGTACTATTCTGCGCAATTTTCGTGTTTCCTTTGTTGGGCCCTAGTCTTTATTTTCGGTTTAGCTCCACTTGGTTTTGAAGGAGTTTCTTCAAATTTTCGCTTTTTTTCTTCTGTTAGTGGTAAAGGGAAATCAAAAGTATTTGCGAAGTTGTGGAATGAGTGCTTATTGAGAACGTCTTGAACCATCAAAGCTCTCGATTTACAGTTTGTAATATTCCAAACAATTCATTAAATTTCAAAACAGTCCAGGGAACCCAGGACGAGTTAGTGTGTAATGCGTACGTGCCCGCATTATTGTGGTTAGAGTTGAAGGGAAGATTTGTTTATATGTTTTGCAGAATTGGATAATCATAAATAAATGTGTTAAGTCAGGTCGTTAAAAATTATTAAATTAGATTTCTCCTAAGCACCCAGTTGTTTGAACTTGATCTAATAATATACTATTATAGACTATGTAAAATGTAAGGTATTCAAACGTATTTATAATTTTGTTTCAGGGCATGCATAATAATGATAATAATAATAATAAACGACTTTATTAAATAAACAGAGAGTTGTACATAGGCGAAGTTCAGGTGACATACCATCTGCTCTTCCACTTAACCGTGACATATCTAATTCAGTATTAAATGTTTTTATTCTAAGGTTGCAATTTGTCTGAAGTTTTTGAGAAAAACGCAAATATGTGTGTATCCTTGACAAGAATATATTTGTTATATTTTTAAATTTAACAATTCAAAAAGTAATGAAATTAACTATACTATTACCCAGTAGCCGGTACCAAAATCAGCATGTTTCAAAATTTTCTGCACTTGCATGATGGCAGGATAATTCGCAGTTTTGAAAACATGATCTGCTAGCTAGAAAATATTGATTCGCTGATATGAGATGATTTGGACCAAAATATATAAAGAAAAGCCTGGTTATTTAAATCTAATTTTTAAGTTTTCAAAGCCATTCCATTAGCAAACATGTGTAAATAAACACATAGCGGTAAATACTCAAATAATTTATATTTCTAATAACAAATGCAGTGCGAGTGAGGGCACTCTAGAAGTCAGGAAAGGCCGTGCCAGAAATGTGCTGATTCGGCTATTGATAGGGATGGTATACAAATTGGAGCTGTTAATATATTAATTCGTTCTGTTAAAGAATCGGCAGCACTCGAACAATGCCAGGCACCATTAGATATGTTTATGGAAAAGGCACGTTCGATGATGTCAACGGAGCCGAGGGGATTTGACGGAGGGAATGAGTACACTTGGTTCCAAACTATCAATAGATACGCATGTATTAATATTTTCTATTCAAATTGTATTATTCCTTCACTTCGCGGAATATATTGTTATTTTTCTAAAGTACTAGTTTTATTATAATTTCTAACATTTGCAAAAAGAACTATCTGAGGAAGCAAGCTCAAGCGATGCCATTAATGCTAATGATATACTACATCAAGGTGGCACGAGTTGCCTAGAATTCATATTGAAAATTGTGCTAATTGCAAATTAGAACTAAATATTGTTAAAAATTAATAATGAATAAAATACTGTTGTCCTTACTGATAAATTTTTTAGAAATCGTGAAAAGCGTGCAATGAAAATTTTTATTGCACAGTTTCTTATAAAAGGCCACTTTTTACACTGGAAATGATGTAAAAAGACTTACTTTTTACACGATCGTAGATAAATAACTATTACAAAATTTCACTGGTTGAGATAGTTGACTTGTTGAAATTAAAGAAAAAGGAGTAAAATTATGATTTTTATTATTTTCTAACCAAATAAAAAAAAAACAAAACAGGAGTGTGGCATAGCCACAAAAAATCTAAGATAAAAAAAAACAACGATAAAATGAAATTCTGATGGTGGCATTGAATTCACAAGGTCAAAATACATAAAGTTGGTAGGTCCTAGCTTTTTCTGGATCTGAACTTTTTTTTGTGTAGCGCAGCCACACAAAATGTAAGGTAAAAGAAACCCGAACGATAAAATGAAATTCTGATGGTGGCGTTCAATTCAGGAGGTCAAAATACATAAAGATTGGTTAGGTTTAGTTTCTGGGTCTGAACTTTTTTTTTGTGTGGCACAGCCACACACACAAAGATACAAAACACCACACAAAAAATGTTTTAGATTAAAATTTGGATTAGTATTTTAAGTATTAAAATGACTATTCCATTTTTAAGTGGGAGTATTGTATATTTAAGTAAAAATGTATTTCTCATTTAATAAACATCTTAATAAGCATAAATAAACACATAAATTGTGCTGACTGAAACACATAAAATATATTGAAATATGACTTTGTTTAATATATACCCATAATGTAATCTAAAACCAAAATGTGGACCTATTGTAATTTGAGAATAAAAACTGCAAAGACCAGCACTTGTTATACCTCCCTGCTATCAAAAGGTTGTGTTTAATAAAAGAGCAAATATAATTACTTGTTAATATTTTAATAACCACCTACACTTAACCTCTGTTAATATAGGAGTGTAGAATTTCCTGATTTTATTTGCTTATATTTATTTTCTTTTAGATTAGCTTTGGAAAACTTAAGGGATACATTAGATCCTCAAAAAACTAATGTCTGTGTGAGCAGTGAACAATTTTATGAAGTAATGAATGAATGGACGAAACAGATGAGAAATGTTTCAGAAGAAGATGATTTTAACAGAACTCCCAGGTATTTATAAACGATTTATTTTCTTACATAAAAGCTATTGAATGATGTTGTAATTAGAGCAGTATGAAAATAAAAAATAATATATCGTCAGTATGCGTGAAATCGACTAGTCCATTATTAGAATTAGAGTGTATTAGTATTATAGTATTCATTATTTATTAATAATTGAGTGCATGCAGCAAATGTGGTTTTACAATAGATTACACTTTTATTGAAACACATTACAAACATAATTTTACACTCAATTACAAAATTTAAAAGATGTAATTCAGCATAGCTAATGGACTTGTTCGGCATTTTTTTTATTTCATAAATCGAAAGTTAAAGTATAAAATAATGGATCTGCAAAAAATCAGAATTTTATTCGCACGTTTAGTGTCTTAAAAACAATTACAATCATCCACCTCGCGAAAATGGGGCGTGGCCAGGCGATACGTCACTATACGCATAGACTCGGCGACCTCAGTCGACTCGAAGCTGTTTAGTTGTTATTATCTATATACTTATCGTGTTGATCTACGCCCCTCTAAAATTGTGGATCAGATTTATTAAAGGCTTTTCGTGGGGGCAGTTTTTTGGGAAGCGGCCGGTGTCATTCAATTCGGGAATTAATTCTACATTGTTTAGGATACATTCGGAGGCGTTCCTTTTAATGGTTTTTGAGTAATTAACTCGCAAAAGTTGGCTATCTCTCTCGCCTCTTAAATTTAGGAACAGGCAGTCGAGGGATTGTAGGGGAATATATGATTTGGCGAAATGTTACCAAATGTCGAAATATGACGGCCGAATTTTCGATTTTTAAGAAAATAGCCATTTTTCTTTCCCACAGACCTAGCCGAAATTCCGATTTCCACTGTGACACTTACGATGTTAATAAAATGCTAGTCTTCTTTTTTAAATAGAGACCAATATCGATCCTCCACTACAAGTATTAACTTACATATGAGCGTTTAAAGATTTGCTGTTTTTTATTTTCTTTGGTTACGTTTTAATACTTCTAAAAAAAGGCATTATTTGCTCGCTCTTGCAGAGCCGAATTTCCGAATTTTCCTGTACAATTTGGTATCAGGAGAAAGGGCCAACCTTGTTCTTTCCATAGAGATCTACAACGGACTTCCATTCCACGTATTTACTTAGTTATGAATTTTTGAAAATTCAATGTTTTCCAATTTTGAACAGAAAAGCCATGTTTAGTTCGCCCGTGCCAAGCCGTATTTCCGGTTTTGCCCCTTCACTTTGGTATAAGAACAAAGCGCTACTCTTTCTCTTTCCATAGAGATCTAAAACGGCATTCAAGTCCACGTATTTACTTACTACTGAACGGCTGTTAGTGGTCGCGGTAGATTACCGAGTTCAAAGTTGCGTATAGTGACGTCATAAACAGGCGCACTTTTTTGCAACTATTACTAATTTCAACGTCATATATCTCGAGAACGGAAAAAGTTAATAATACGAAATTTTACATGCATAATGAGAATGCCGAGTACTATATAAAAATGTTTTAAAACCATATAAAATTAATATCGTGGAACAAGCCCATTTTCAATTACATCTGGGCATTATTCCCGTGTAATACATTTCATTGCATTTAAGGAAATGTTAAGGAACCATCTTGCCCGCAACTGCTATTACACAGTCACTGAATATCTAAGTGATATTGTCGAATGATAAAATTTTTGTACTTATGTTGTCAAATGTGATAACTATTTATGTATGTGTACATACATGTATGTGGGGCAATAGTGCATCGGACCTCGATATTTCGAGTTCTACATTATCAAAAACTCTATAACTGGAAATTATTTTCGAACATACAGGGCGAGCCAAGACGAAATTACAGGACCAAGTGCCTTTTTTTTTAAAAGGAATGCTATGTATATCAGTACATTTTTTGAAGCCTCTTTCTAGGCTCTGTTCATTCCTATATTAGCATTGAATATCTCCCAACCACTTAGATGTAATTAATTTTTTTGTTGAAATAATGCAAACTGCAGATGGATATTAAAAAAGTCACCAGTCACAATTATGGGTTTTAAGAAAAACTTATGTGTATACCAGTTACGAGACATCTAATTAATGTTTTTGAATCATTTTCATTTCCTAAAACTGTGCAGGGTGGCCAAAAATTATTTTTCGATTAAGAACTTTTTAAATTGAATTTTCTCAATTTTTTCAAATGGAACACCCTGTATATTTTTCAACGATATGATGTAGAAATTAAAAACGAAAAGTCCTATGGCTAATTGCAACCATTTTCGTTTTATAAATAAATAAGTGTCAAATTCAAGAATAAACTTAAAAAAAGAGGTTCCCTCAAATAATTCATTAGAAAAATTTATAATGGGTGTTCGACGTGTTGCCCATTTTGATTGACACACGTCTTTATGCAGTTCTGAAATGAGCCCATTTAGTGGGACCATTTCTTCCAATCCATTGAAATGAGTAAATAGTATTTAACAGGTCCTTTACTGTAATGTTTTTTTGTACATTTTTTTGCCGTTTTCGTTATTCGACAAGCAATAAAACCCCAGTTTGGTATAAATTGTCGCGTGCAACGGAGCATTTATCACACTTATTGGTCATTAGTTACAATTTGTATTGAATTTAAAATATTTGGAATTGTACAATATGAATTTTAATAAAGCGGAACTTGTAGACATGCCTTTTGTTTTGGGCGAGTCAGACAGAAATTGTTTACTTGCTCATAGAATTTATCACCAACGTTATACTGAAAGAAGGATTCCTGATGTTAGCAGTTTCCAAAACCTTCTTAATAGATTTGTGGAAACTGGAAATGTCGAATATAAAAAAAGTGAAAGAATAAAACGTGTTGTGAACGATGAAAATGAGTTTTCTGTGGTGCCGGCAACGGTTGAGAATCCCCATGTTAGTCAAAGAGAAGTGAGCTCATTAGAGGGAATAATAATAATAATAATAATAATAATATTTATTGTGTTAATAAAAAAGATAAACACAAAAGGATCAAGTACATATTAATGATTCAAACCTAACCCTAAGAATTTTACAGTAAAAACATGAAATACGGCCAAATACTGGTCACAGTTAAAATAAATAAATATAGTTTAAAATACATTTTTAAAATGTTCTAAAGTCAATATTGTTTAATGTACCGTCAAGAATAGATCGTTTCAGTTTGGACTTATCAGCGGATAAGTAGACGGTTTGTGGGTCGAATCTTAAAAACAAATAAGTTGCATGCATATCATATTCAAATGCACCAGGAATTATCTGATGACGATTTTCAAAAGCGTCTACAATTTTGTAATTGGGCCAGAGATAAAATGCAAAATGATGTCAACTTCTTCAATAATGTTTTATTAACTGATGAGGCAACTTTTCATAAAAATGGATGTGTCAGTAGGCACTATTTCCACATAGGGCCACATTTCTTTGATGGTACGTTGACTGGAGCTATGTATCTTCATTTTTTGGAAAACTATCTGCCACAATTATTGGTAAATTTCCCTGAAAGAATTCGAAATAGGATGTGGTTTCAGCAAGATGGTGCTCCACCACATTATTTAAATGCACTTAGAAATAGTACCTACCCTCATCAATGGATTGGAAGAAATGGACCCATTAAATGGCCGGCAAGATCCCCAGATCTTACAGAAATGGATTTCTTTTTATGGGGATACGTGAAGCAGCGGTGGCCCGTGAAACTTTGGTAAGCTATAACTTACTAATGGAGCATGAGACCCATGCCAAATTTAAATGGATCACTACCAATGACAAACGGAGACGTTTTGTGGAAAAAATATTTTATTGGAATTTGCGAAATTTGTTTTCAAAAAATGCACTGCCCACTCTGGGATCTGGAAAAGTACTTGTAAAAGTAGAAAATATAAGGATAGATTTTTAATTTTATAAAAAAATATTCATTCTGTATAAAGTTACATCATTATGAAATTTTATTTTACACTAATATTTTATTTATAAAATTTCAAAATGATGTAACTTTATAAAGAGTGAAAATTTTTTGATAAAATTAAAAATCTATCCTTATATTTTCTTCCTTGTTCGAAAAAAAAATACACTATAGATATTTTACAAGTACTTTTCCAGAGCCCAGGGTGGGCAGTGCACTTTTTGAAAAAAAAAATTCGCAAATTCCAATCAAATATTTTTTTCCACAAAACACCAACAACAATACACAATATAAAGGAAAGAATAATAACTGCCTTTAGATCTATCACACCGGCAGTTTAACAGTTTGAACCTCATTTCAAAAGTGCATAGAGATGTGTGTCAATCAAAATGAGCAACATGTGGAACATTTATTATAATTTTTTCTAATGAGTTATTTGAAGAAACCTCTTTTTAAGTTTATTTTTGAATTTTGTAATTATTGCTCAATAAAACGAAATGGTTGCAATTAGCCATAGGGAAATACTTACAAAAAACGTTTGTTTTTCGTTTCTACATCACATCGTTGAAAAATATACAGGGTGTTGCATTTGAAAAAAATTGAGAAAATTCAATTTAAAAAGTTCTTAATTGAAAAAGAATTTTTGGCCACCCTGTACAGTTTTAGGAAATGAAAATGATTCAAAAACATTAATTATATGTCTCGTCACTGGTATTCACATAAGTTTTTCTTAAAACACATAATTGTGACTGTGGTGATTTTTTTAATATCTATCTGCAGATTGCATTATTTCAACAAAAAAATTCATTACATCCAAGTAGTTGGGAGATATTCAATGCTAATATAGGAATGAATAGAGCCTAGAGAGAGACTTCAAAAAATGTACTGATATACATAGCATTCCATTGAAAAAAAAGGCACTTGGTCCTGTAATTTCATCTTGGCTCGCCCTGTATGTTTGAAAATAATTTCCAGTTATAGACTTTTTTTTATCTAGTTTACTTGCAATTTTTTTAAATATTTTTAGCTATCGTAGAACTCGAAATATCGAGGTCCGACACACTATTGCCCCACCCTGTATATGTATTTCTTTGCATTTGCCTATTAATTTGTTATTTACATATATGTTTTTATTTATGGCCCAGTTTAGTTCTGATAGCTCAGCTAAACGAATATGTTTTATTATTTAATATTGTATTTGACATATATATATACATCCATTGACTGATCCATCCATCTTGACTGAGTAGCCTGGGTGCACTTGGAGCTTGTACCGGAGATCACAGTATTTAGTCCGTTTTCCCTCCTCTTTCAAACAGATGCTTGGCTCATCAGGTGCTGAGAACTTAATCACAAATGTAACCTTGTTTTGATGACTAAGGAGGACTATGTCAGACTAGGCTTGAATTAGAAAACAAGTAGTTCCAATAAATTCGGCACCTCTCGTTTTCGTCGACAGACTCCATGTCTCTGGGAATGTAAGGCAGCAATGGTGTCTGATCTGCCTCGTACGAATGCCGTTGATGATAGTACAGCACCCGTAATGCCGCGTTATGGAGGTGGATGCAGGCCAAATTCACATACGCCGGATATGCAGAAAGTAAATTAAATGTATGAGTGATTCCACCACCTATTGGCAGGTCCTGCAATTTTTATCAGGAACCTTTACATCCATTATACGACTTTGGTAGACCAACATGTTAATTACACCTTGATAGGCCACAATGAATCCCTCAGTCTCCAACTTTAGCCCAGCTCTTAAAAAGGCAAATGTCAGCATAGTTGGTAAACCTAGTGTTTCTACGTTCTTATGATGCACACCGTGCATCGGTTTATCGATTTGCTGCCTAAGCAGATGTTCCTACTTGGCAACTTTTATTTGGGCTTCAGACGAGTTGGCTGTAGTTCAGTGACAGACTTTATTTCAGCACCGCGCCGCACTCCTCGTCTGCCATCAAATATGAGACCAATTTCATCTGCCTTAAACAATCCTGCACCTACTTCTACATTTTCATGATCTCTCACTAATTGCAGAAGCAGATCCGAGCTTCTAAGAACCACGCTCAGTGCTACTCTGCCATGCATACTTTCCAACCTCAAAAGTCCTCGGCTCCCCTGATTATGTGGGAGGTACATACAAGGAATGTACGAACTAGGATGAACACTTCTGTGGATATTCATCATCTTGCGGGTACCTCTGTCTAATTGGCGCAGCACATCTACAGTCCATTTAACTAATCAAAAGGAGTAGAGCACAACGGGAATGGCAAGCATATTAGTCATAGACACCTTGTTTTTCCCCGAAAGTTCAGACAAAGCCTCGAGTTGCTGGAGTGTCGAACGGAGTTGTTTCGTAGATTTCTTTCCAGAAGCTTTCGTCACCGGCCACAACTGACAGGTGGAAAGGATTCATACGGAACAATGTATTTTGGTCCATAATAATAATAATAAAAATAGTAAGCATTACTGCTAGATTTAGAGTGTGGGGTTGGCATCTTAGTCCGACAGCTATTCGCAGGATTTTTGGCATAAAAGCCTCACCAGTTATTACGTGTTCCACAACACTCTGGAGTTGAGAAGCGTATTGTCTTCCCGACTGTATCTTACCTTCAATTTTTTGTACACACCACTTAGCTTTCTCGATTTGAAATTATAATATGAATATTGGAATTAGCGACCTCAAAAACTTCTGTTGGACTTTTTTTATTTTTCACACTTTTTTAACGTGTAAACTTGTGTACCGTGTAAATTGGTCATTTTTAGAGTACATTGTAAAAGGTTTCGTTTAAATCCATAAAATTCAAAATGGAAAGGATTCATACGGAACAATATATTTTGCTCCATAATAATAATAATAAAAATTGTAAGCATTATTGCTAGATTTAGAGTGTGGTGTTGGCATCTTAGTCCGACAGCTATTCACCGGTTTTTTGGCATGAATGCCTCGCCAGTTATTACGTGTTCCACCACACTCTGGAGTCGAGAAGCGTGTTGTCTTCCCGGTTTCCTTTAAATCCATAAAATTCAAAATGTTTCTGTATTAACACTCTTTTTTCAGCTAAATGCACTGGACTACACTAAATAATTTTATTTCACAATTAAATGTGTCAAACATTTTCATAGTACCTAAATCAGCTAATGAATAATTTTTTCATTTTAAGGAGGTACAAAGTGCATATGCTAAATTTGAGTTTTTCTTCTCGAAGCATAGTTTCAACCTCAATCTCATTAACGACTTGCGAGCCGTTTGTTTGATACTAGCAAGAGAATTCAAATTTTACTTGGTTCTCCGCTGTCCGTTTTCTTGTTTTTTTTTGTTTCATATTTAATACACAAGAATATATTTCTTGAAATATTTTTTAGTCAGTTGGATAATATAGATGATAACCAATTACCTTATACTCAGTCAACACCTAGAGGCAGTTTTAGACAAAGACTTGTATGTTGTGAGGGGCTACTAAATTTATCAAATGTATCTTCATATAGTCTGACAACTAGTATACTAGCCGTAGATTCTAATACAGGTAAATAATGTTTATGAAAAATATAAAAATATTATAATGTATAAGTATTGTGTTCAGTTGGAGCCGAAAAAACTATGTTAGAAGAGGAGGTAAAGCGACTGGAACATCATATAAATAGAATGTCGAACGAGATGATGATGGTCAAACTTCATCTTACTGCCACAGAAGAACAAAATGAACTTTTGCAAGCTGATCTAGATAGGTGCAAAACGAGATTACATTCGTAAGTATTCAGAATATTGGGTCATTCTTTCCTTCCAAGGGGTTATAGAATTAAAAAGGTAGAGTATACTTAGGGGAGTTCAAAATAGCCTCAAGCAACTTTTAATGTTAATTATTTTAAGGTTTTAACTAAAACTATAGTTCGCCAAATTTTTGGAATGGCTATGCATATTTGGATAAAATTTGATAGAAATATTATTCTCCTTTATAGTCCAAGAGACGTGATGCCAGGTTATGATCAGATTAATAATAGCAATGATAACAAAATGCCGAGAATGAAGCAAATCGTGTTCTCAAAATGTCAAAAATTGCTGTTTTCTGTTCACTCCTCTTGGCTCGAATTTTCGATTTCCACGAAATTCATCATGCCATAAAAATGACAATTTAAAAATTTATCATTTGCCGTCTGGGATAAGGTTAATTAAAGTTTTAAATCCATTACGGCCATAGCACATCTTGTTAAGCAACGACTTACAAAATGAACTTCTCACTTCGAATTCTATACGGGTGTACTTTTAAACTCCGCCCCCGTGACACTTACAACCCCTATTTTTTAAATTGGAAGGGGGTGCTTGTAATACCTCATTTGAAAGATACAGGGTGTAATTAGTTTCATGTGATTAAAAAAAACTGGTAGTAGGGAACGACAAGGCAAACAAAAAAATCTTATATAACATTGGGTCTAAAGCTCATAGTTTTGGAGAAAAAACTAAACAAAAATTTCCAAAATACTTAATAACATAATTTGAGAACTGCTGGCATATTGGGGTAGGCTTTATTGCCTGGCGTCTTGTCGCACGTGATACTCTGACATTCGTGTAAATAAGTAGGTTATGGTGAGCCTAAGAGATAATTAAGCCGTGATGGGGGTCATCGAAAAGCATGTCGACAAAGCAGTTAAAAGCGACAGACAGAGGACACTGCCATGTTTTTTGCTTCTTCGTGGCCAAATTACTCTCCCTTGTAATATTCTCAAGTAATAATTTCAGTTTGTGTCCTTACTTTGTAAACAACGTACACACGACGCGACCTACCCATTCCTTGGTTTTGTCTGTTGCTTTTGTTCTATTTGAATCTTGTGCCACTTATGTTAAGATTTATTTTATCGACTTATCGTTCAAGTCGTTAGTACTTGGTTATGTAAGAATCCAAGTGCACGATCTTCATCCTGGACTTTCTGCTTTGCTGAATCCGATAGACGACATGATTAATTCGGGTAATAACAGTGTACGGTCCATCCCAAGGTGATTTCGGTGACTTTCCTTTCCTTCGCTGCGGGTTGTACAGCCAAACCAGCTCTCCCACCTTAATGAATCCTTTTGAAGTACCCTTCTGGTCGTATCGAGCATTCGTTCGGTCGCTGGCTGGTGATGGCTCCTCTATATCGTTAGCCAACCTATTGAAAGGAGCTCCGGCGTTGAACTCTTCACCCTTACTTCCAGTCTGTGGTCCCTTACTAGCTGCACAAATCTTGCATTTGCGACACCAAGCCTCCACATCCTGACAACTTTTTATCCAATAAAATCGTTCTCGTATTTTCTTCAGGGTCTTGTTAACAACTTAGTGTCCATCGGATGTTCCATTGTGCACTTCCTGAAGCACCTTCGCTACTCAACACCTGGGAATCACTAGACGCATAACCACCTGTTTCCATCTGGGCTTTCTTTGGCTCTCAATATAGGCCCAATTTCCTCATCGTTCAGTTGCTCTTGTCTGAGCGCTTCGTCTATCCTGTCATCCGGTACCTCCACCTTGACAGTGTTGACTGCTCCCGCGACCTGCAGTTTCTCCTGGTGGTAGTACTTGCAATCTTCCTTGCACCTTTTTCCGGATGAAATATCTGCATTTTTCTGGGTTTTCATTTCATTCTCATATCCTTGTAGTGGTGGACTTCTCGTAGTGCTCCGAAGCTGGGAAATCTTCACTTCTCTAGGGGCACCACATTCCCTATTTAACACAATATCACTGATACCGGCTTCCTCTGGTTTTCCCCTCGGCTTCACAGCGTCAGCCTCTACTCTCTCCAAGCTCTTCCATGGACATTCTAGCTGGATATGTCCTAGTTCTCCGCATCTATGACATTTCATACGCCATCCACTTGGCCTTTCACTACTTCTATTCTGAGTCTCTTCAACCTTTTCAGCATTCACATTCCTCCACATTCGATGTCGACAGTCTCGTTTGATATGTCCTGCTTTGCCGCGCAGTTGTAGCATTTAATACCCCCGCTTGGCTTTCCTTGTCTTCCTGCAGTATCCAATTTAGCCAGTAACTGTTTGCACATTTTATACATCTTCATTAACCTGGGGTCCTGGTTCTTCTTTTCTGGTTGCGATTCTTCGATACTCACAGCTTGTACTCTTGGACTCGGGTATCCTGAAAGACAGCTTCCACCTCAAGTGCACGTACCAACACTTCGCTGCTGTTCTGGTATCGAGATAACCTGAGGACTCGCCTGATCTCATCATCCTGTATACCATCCAGAAAAGCCTCTACTGCCAGTTGGTCTTGGAATTTCTTTGGTACTTCCGGGTAAGTCAGGTGAGCCAGTCTCCACACGGCAGCTTCGAACTCTTGCAGCCCCTTGAACACGTGATTTCAGCTGGGTCTGGTACACTCGGGCAAGGTGTTGATCGCCATATCGTAGATCTAAGGCAGCTTCTAAAACTCTGAAGTTCTGTTGGTCTACCGGAATTGTCTGGAGCAACTCCAATGCTTGGCCTCTTAAAGCCACGACTAATGCCTTAGCCTTCTCTTCGTCATTCCAGTTGTTTGCACTCGCTGCTGCTTCAAACTGTCTCTTGTAAGTCATCCAGGAACTTTGACTATCAAAGAAGGGAAGTTTTGATGGTCAACCACTTGCTGGTTTCCTCTATCCCTCAACTGTTGTTTAAGTTGGTCTATTTCCCCCTCTACCTGGTGCATTTTTTCTTTGACTTCATTTACTTCTCCTTTGACGTTTACCTCTTCCTCGACCTTGTCCATTTTTACTTTGATCTTATTTTTGAGCTCTTCAGTGGCTGTAATAAAGGCATCATAATTCATCATTGTCCTTTTGACGTCGTTTCTACTCTTCTTGTTTTTCCTCCTGACGTCGTTTCTCCTCTTCTTGTTTTTCCTGTTGACGTCTTCGTTCTTGATCCTCAAAAATTTTTCTTAATTCTTCTTGACGTTTCTGTTCTTTTCTTTCCTGTTCCTCTTTCTCTTCCTGGCGCTTTCTTTCCTGTTCTTCTTTCTCTTCCTGGCGCTTCCTTTCCATGCCATGCTTCTGGTCGTTACCGGCATATAATTACGATAAAATCAACAAAATTTCACAATCACGTCAATATCGGTACTGTAACTGTCCAAAAATCTCGAGACATCACGAAAAAAAGTCTTATCTAGAGTCTTTGTCAGTTAACCTCTAATGTCCAAATAAAATGTTCCAAAAATGTCTCAAAAAATGCACTTAACACTGTTTTCCTGTTCGAAAATAACCCTCGAACAACGTCCAGTAAATTAGTCCTCTGTGTTAGCACTACTTCCCAAGAATACACTGTTCAAAGTTTTTCGAACACGAAAATCCTCCTTAAAATTCCGCTTCTGACATCAGTTGTTACGTGTTTTCCACCCTTTAGAAACACCATGTATGAATCCGTGGGTTCTAAATAATTTTATCAAGGGGTAAACTACTAACACTTTATTTAATAATTTACTGACTATACAATGCTTCAAAATATTCTTTACACTTTGTTTACTTGATATTTAACCTCACCTTTTTCGCTGCTAAACTTCACTTTAATAAACTTCTCCATCTGTGCCAGTAATCGCGCCTTATATACTCTGAAATTGCCTCTAGATCCATCCAGAACACAATCAAGAATCTTCTCTCACCACACTCTAGAAAACTCTATCTCTTTCTACAAGTTTCCAGTCACTCATCACTATTAGGCATAGGCGTATCAATCTCCAGTTTCAAGGGAGTGTAATTCATAACAATATCAACATCTGTGGATTCTATTGTCCAGTTAGTGTCAATTAAATCCAATTGAAAAGCAGTTTCATTAAAAATTTTAAAGTTCCTTACAAGTTTATCTTGATCTGTAATAATTCCTGTTTGTTCCAAGTCGATGGTAATAATTGAATGGTTGGTAATTCGCGGAGTTAGATGAATCTCGTACCTTAAGTTCTTATTATTAGTAACAATCAAGTCAGTAATTGACTTGCTCCTGTCATTCGTGTAAAATGCTTGTTAATTTGACATAAACCAGTTTGATTAATATTTTGTAGTAATTTTTCGTTATAGTAGGAATTTTTAGAAACGTCTGTATTAAAATCTCGAATCACTACTATGGTATACTGTTTTGAAAATTGTAATTATCTAGTACATGTTCTACTCTGCTAATAAAATCAACCTCACTGGCATTTGGAGAATGGCATAATGTTATGACAACATAAAGTGGCTACACTTGTTTGATTGATCTCTTAAAAGATGAAGATCCAAAAAGTTCTACATTATTTTGAATTGTATTAGCAGTCCTTAAAATTCTAGTTATCGCCTAATTTTGTCCATAATTGGTATAATAAAGCATTGATTAGATGTCACTAAGCACCAAAATTTCGAAGTCCTATCGACGTAGAAATGACGACGATATGTCACAGCGTTTTAACGTCGATAGGCGAAGTCAAATATACGTCACTAAGAGACATCAGTTATTCATCGCAAAGCGACATAAAGTGGATGTTGTCTGGATTATACAAATGTTTTTAAAAATTTCAAGAAATAATGAAATAAAAGACTCATTTTACTAAATTAAAAACATAAAACATGATTTTTTTTTTATTACTTTATTTCTATTATTACTTTACGTATTGTAATAATTACGCATCCTAAATTATAAAGTAGGAGCAGCATATATTATATTATATTAGAGGAATATAAATAAAACAGTTGTGTTACTTTAAATATATTTTTATTTTTTATTACAAAACCAATTTAATTAATAAAAAACAATTAGGCTAAAAATTTAAATTGATATTTTTTTAACTAAACATTTTTTTGCCTATAAATTGTCATATTTTATTATTACCAATTTGTTGCCAATAAGTAAAAATTGGAGTGTCTGTGAGCGTTGCCGATGCTGATACTTGTAATTGCGAAATTCCACTGGATTTTCTCAGCACATCATCTGCGAGTGTTGCTATTGGCCGAATACTTTCTTTTGCAATTTTTGGAAAAGGGTATTTTCCTCCAGTTTAGAGGAGGTTTGGCTATACATGCTAGTTTCAACTATGAAAGAAACAACGATTATACTTGGGCAGTTATTTCACTTTCGAAATTGGCCGTGATAAAGTTAAACAATACAAAAAAATCCGAAAAAAATATCTTATAGGAAAAAATCAAAATAATGAAAAACGAAGTAATTTTCTCATGGTCCAAAAAAAGTTACAAGGCCATTTTAGACTCGCAAAAATTGAAAATATCACAAGGCACCTATAAAATGGAAAGTTCTCGATGAAAAATGCTAAAAATTGGCATATGCTTTCGGGATATCATAAGAAATGACATACATAAAAGTTACACCTTTCTGCCCCCCACTCGCCTCCAGGGGGCCCCATAAATATGGGTCCAAAAATAATCATTTCATTTCAACGAGCCAATTTTCCACATCAATAATTTATATATTACCTCTTACAATTTACAAAGAGTCATACCTTCGCTTCCCGTAACTAATACAAATGCACTAAAAATTTGCATATACATCTCCATCTCCTAGAAACACACAAATTTAATTCAAATCTACTCGCCACACACATGTGTTGCCTTTATATGCAATAATTGTGCAAGTACTTAACTGTTTTGCATTAAAACGATTACGTCATATCACCAGTTTAGACACTCTTAAGACTACTTTTTAATTTCAAATCTCTAATTCGATATGGAATAATTTTTTGGAGGTATATTTAACATCTGCGAGCAGAGTATTTGTATTACAAAAAAGAGCCATACGTTCCATGTTTGGAATGAATATGAGGGAATTTTGTAGAACATCATTTGTCCAAAATAAAATTTTCTGTATATTTTTAAAATATTAAAATGTGTGAAGAAAAATATAGATAAATTTAATCCATAGAATATGTTTCACAATTATTCCACATATCATGGCTCTGTATTGCCATACTATATGGGATCAGTATTATAATAGTAGTATAAAGCTTTATTGGAAATTCCAATTAGCTAACGACCGAGGTGTTCCAGCCTATGTACAATACATTTTTTTACATCAATCATTTTGATGAATCACTTGTGTTTATAGTCTTACAAAAAAAAGAAAAAAATTACATATTATATATAAGTAGATGATTATGTGTATTAACAAATTAAATTAATAATATTAGTCACTACATAGCAATATAAGGGATTTGTAGATTGATTGTGTAGGGAATATTCTTTTAGGAGGGATGTTGCGATTGGTTTGGTGAATTAACGGATTTATAATTTCGATGATAAGTGAATTATTGGCAAATTTTTGTGATAGTCTTTTGAATCAGGAGAGGATGATAGGTTCAATATGAGTTTTTTGATATAGAAGGTTGTTAGAGGGATTATGCAAGGGGTTGTTGGGGTGTCTAATCTTCGTAATTTTCCTCAGACTGCTTGTCTCTCCTACTTCGATGTTGTTTAAAGCTGGCTTCCGACAATTTTCAAATAATGTAAAAGCATACTCTAGTATTGGCCGACAAACCATTTTATAAATTTTGCAAGCTGTTCGTATATCTATTCCTTCATTTTTATAAGTTAACGATCGAAAGTGTTTGGTTCTTGTTATTATATTTTGTTTGCAAAGTCTGGTGTGCAATTGAAAATTTAATTTGCTATCAATATTGACTCCTAGGTATTTGCATGATAATGAAGGATAGAGTGTTTGCTGAAGTAGGTTGATCGATGGAGAATTGTTGGAAATTTTATGGTTATAAATATGATCAGGTGAGATTTATTTGGATTTGGTATAGTTCGCCATTTCTTCATCCAGAATATTATGTTGTCCGAGAGGAAGTATTATAATAAATTAAGTGTAAATATAAAGAACATTGTAAATGTAAAAAAAAAAAAATTGTCAGCTATAAAAACATTTCTTGTGGCTAGTGGTTTTATTCGGTGGAAGATTTTATAAATCATGATTGCTAAAATTAAGAAATGTGTTCTATACTATTCATTTTATACGTAAATTGAATGTCTACTGTTTAATTTAACAAATGACCTGTTCCACTCAACTAATTTCCTAATACATTTTTTAAGAGAACAACAAATGGTGGAACACTTACAAAATGATAAAAGATACAATGATGAATTAAGAGAAGAGGTCAATTTCAATAAGAAACAAATAGAAGAACTTAACAAAAAAGTTATTCAGTATGAAAAAGACAACACATTTTTAAAGGGTGTTGTTGAAAAAACCGATAAAGAGGTATATATATATGTATATATATATTTTCTATTTATCCAAATTTTAAAATTATTTAGAATTCAGAATTGGAGCAAAGATGTGAGGAATTGTCAAGAAGAGAGCAAGAAGCAAAAAAAAGAATAATTGACATTGTAACAGAACTTGATTTAAAAGACCAAGAAATATCCACGATTTTAAAAATTAATGACGAATTAAAAGCTAAATTAAATAAACAGAAGGATACTATCGACGATCTCACAAACGAAAATGAGGTAAACTATTTTCTGTAATTTTAGAAATATAATATGAAAATATCTTATTACAATTTGTTGATAGCCCAGACCTCAGGCGGATTTGAGCTAGGATTAAATAATCCTTATGAGAACATTTGATTTTTTGTAGCAGAAAAGTATTTTAAAAAGTTATTAAGACCACATAAAATAAAATGGCATCAAACTCTAATAGTATATTAAAGTATAAGTGGATATTAAGGTCTTCAAAACACGCGCGATATTACTCGAAATAGAGCAAGTGTTTTAAAGACCAGTTATCCACGAATACTTTACGCCATTTATTTTTTTATTGGTACACTTTGAAATCATAAATACCGGTATTATTAATTACTACAAAAAATGGAAATAAGAATGCAAAATGGTTGAATTCGTGATGTAACATCAGGATACCTGTCAGTGTCAAATGAGGAATGCACAAACTAATTTACAATCTGTCACATAGGATTAATTATTGTCACTACAGTTGTTACTGATTGTATATTGCTTTAAAATGAGTTCTAACATTGATTACTTAAATAGAAATGCAGATTCGCGGTTAATATACCGCAAAGATTCCTGCCAGATTAATAATTAAAAAATTGACATTTTGACTAAGGTTTAAAACACGCGCGTTTTTAAAAGTTGGATTTAAGCACTCTGCGGCGTACTTTAAATAAGCAAAATAGGGTGCCAATAAAAAAAATATGTTTTTTTTTTAAATAATTTTTAAAATACGAAATATACAAGAATTATCGTACATTCAAATATAAATTCAAAACAGACTTTATTTGTGACATCGTCATCGATAAATCGTGTTTTTTAGTAATTTTTATTGAGAAAACTATTAGACAAATCAGTTTCAAACTTTGAAGATATATTAATTATACATTAAAGCAACTACAGTGAAATTTGTATATATTGTTATAATGAGAATTGTGGCTTTGGTGCCCCTTGAAGTGAGACACCTCCTAAAATTTCTCGGTTGCTAGCTGATACAACTCCTTTACTTACTTTATGTAGAATTGGTAACATGTATTTAGTAAACGCAGTTGGTAGTTTGTTAGTTTCGAAAGTGAGGTTATGTACCCGACAGTGGGTTATCCTACATCGGGAAGAATCAGGTCCGGGGCAGACTTGGACATTTTCAATAGACGAAATGTCTAAGGCTGCACTGGAGGGGCTGGAATACAGGCCTTTCTTTGGATACGGGCAGGTGCAATTCCGCCTGAAATCCAGAGGAGGGAATGTATCCGCCCCGCAACTGACTCCGGCGGCTAAACCACCCTCTAAAGGGAGCAAGCCCGTCTTGCCCCCCAAAGAGGGAAAATCCCAAAAACCCGGGAAAGGAAAATCCTTCCCAAACAAACCTTCTCTGAAGAAGCGGGGTGCAATACCACCTTCTAAGGAGAAGGACAACAAATCGCCCCTCCTAAAACACCCACCCACCCACACCCCTAAAAACAAGTAAACAAAACTCCCCTCCTTCTTCCCTCTCTCGCAGCCTTCCGAACTCCTTACCTTCCCATCCTAACACCAATCCTAACCTGATGACTACCCACATCAGGTGCCTCCAAGCGAACATACAACATGCCAAGGCTGCCACATACGTCCTTGGCAAGCGATTCAAGGAAGAGCAATTTGATGTTGCTCTTATCCAGGAACCTTGGACAACCAACACAGGCCGAATAAACGGACTAGGCAACACTTCTGGTAAGGTAATATCCACTGGCTCCGGCGAAAGACCAAGAGCCTGTATCCTAATCAGAAACAATATAGAATACTCTGTACTTTCAGGTTACTGCACCCAGGATGTTGCAGCCATTCATCTAACGGTACCGGCGAAAGAGGGCAGGATGGACATAATAGCCTGCTCTGCTTACTTCCCGGGAGACAGGGATGCAGGTCAACCTCCTCCTGCTGCAGTTAGGTCGCTAATCGCCTACAGCAAGAGGAACAACATTCACCTGGTCATTGGATGTGACGCAAACTCCCATCATACTGCATGGGGGAGCACAGACATCAACCAAAGAGGTGAGTCACTTTTTGATTATTTATTAGGTGAAGGACTAATTGTGAATAACATTGGAACGGAACCAACCTTTATCACTAGAAATAGGAGAGAGGTACTAGATTTGACAATCAGCTCAACCTTTATGAGCAATAAGATATCCAATTGGAGGGTATCCTCTGAACCCTCATGTTCAGATCATAGACATATCCAATTCAATATAGAAGTTGGACCAAGACCAGTGGTGAGTTATCGGGATCCCAGATGTACAGACTGGAAGGGATACAAACAGTCCCTCGAGTCCCACCTTGGATCCGCTCTCACCACAATCAGGAATCGTGATGAAGTAGAAATTGCGGCAGAACAGATCCGGAATGCAGCTGTTTCAGCTTATCACGAAAATTCTCCACTAAAATCCAAAAAGGACAACAGAGGGGCACCATGGTGGAACAAAAAACTAGATAAAATGAGAAAAGAAGTTCGACGCCTCTTTAATCGAGCTAAAGATTCGGGCAACTGGGAGCAATATAGATCTACACTAACAGATTATAATAAAGAAATCAGAAAAGCAAAAAGGGAATCTTGGAGGAAGTTCTGCGAGGGTATTACTGACTTACCTGGCAGCACTAGGATCCACAAGATCATCTCCAGAGAACCGGCTCGAGTCTTTGGTATGGTAAAACGACCGGATGGCTCGTTTGCCGAATCTGGAAAAGAAACCCTAGAAATTCTTGCTCTGAACCACTTCCCAGGAAGTTCGATTCTGATGGATAATCAATTGCCGCCACCATCGGGGGGACGACTAAAACGTCCACACAAAAACGACTGGCAGGTGGCAAAAAAGGTTATCACAGCCTCAGCGGTAGAATGGGCTATTGGATCGTTCCAACCATTCAAATCGCCTGGTGAGGATGGCATATTTCCAGCGCTACTACAAAATGGACTGGAGATACTGCTACCTTTCCTCATCAGACTATACAGAGCTAGTCTGGTATGGAATTATATTCCATCCAGTTGGGCGGCGATTAAAGTGGTATATATACCAAAAATGGGTCGGACAGAACCTGACCCAAAATCGCTTAGGCCCATTAGCCTGACATCATTTCTGTTGAAAGGTCTGGAGAAGGTACTGGATGGGCACATCAGAGGAAACATCCTGAGTATACGTCCTCTCAGCGTCCATCAATATGCCTATCAACCGGGCAAATCAACAGAACTAGCATTAAATAACCTGGTTGGGAAAATCACCCAATCTCTACAGGCAAAGGAGATTGCGGTGGCAGCATTTCTCGACATTGAAGGAGCATTTAATAATGCACTGCCCGACTCCTTATACACAGCAGCAGCTGCCAGAGGAGTCGAGCCAACCATAAGTGACTGGATTCGAGCTATGCTAGAAAACAGAATCATCACGACGTCTCTAAAGGGGGAAACGGTGAGCTTTAGGGCCGCGAGGGGATGCCCACAGGGCGGGGTTCTCTCCCCGCTCCTGTGGTCACTCCTTGTGGACGACCTGCTTGCCATTATCTCCCTGTGGGAAGTCGAGATTCAGGCATATGCTGACGACCTAGTCATTCTGGTTAGAGGAAAATCTGAAGAGGTACTCTCAAATACCCTTCAAGAGGTACTAGATGCTATTCACATCTGGTGTGAGAGAGAGCAGATGTCTGTTAACCCCCACAAAATGGTAATTATACCCTTCACCAGAAAAAGGAAGCTGGACAACCTGGAACCACCTTCCATATCGGGTGAAATTATTCCATTTGCGGAAGAAGTGAAATACCTAGGTGTCACCCTAGATAAGTCACTCAACTGGAATTCCCACTTGGAAAAGATAATCCACAAAGCGAGACTGTCCCTGTGGACATGTCGAAGAATTTGCGGAAAATCTTGGGGCATTGGTCCCCAACAATTGTATTGGATATACGTTACGGTCATCAGACCAATGATAGCGTATGCTTCAATAGTTTGGTGGTCGAAAGGGCTGCAACAAACGACCAAAACCAAACTCTCTGGATTGCAGAGACAAGCAGGCTTGGCAATAACTGGTGCAATAAGCACCACACCGTCAGCTGCTCTGGAAGTCCTCCTGGAACTACCTCCTCTCCATATTTACCTGGAGAGAGAGGCCAGGTGGGCAACATACAGAATCTATCAAGCGGTAACTAATATGCCGCAGGCTAGCATCATGGAGCACAACAGGCTGTTGGATGACTTACACTGTCACAACATCCTGGGAATGCCTTCAGATGTGATGCCTACCTTTATCAACCATGAACTGCCCTTTAAAGTCCTGTTTCCTGGAAGAGAGGAATGGGATCGGAACAAAACCGACCTACAAAGGGCAGATAGTTGTTGGTTTACAGACGGCTCCAAAACCCCTGAGGGAACTGGAGCCGGTGTATATAGTCGCAAGCCAAAGGTAAGGATAATTTCGAGCCTTGGTGACAATGCGACTATATTTCAGGCAGAAATTCATGCCATTGAACTGTGTGTACGGAGGCTCGAACAGACGCAACCTAGACACAGATCAATAAAAATATTTTCAGACAGCCAAGCGGCTCTTAAAGCCCTTGGATCCTACCGTTGTAACTCTAAAACGGTTAGGAATTGCCAGGAAGCTCTTGCCCGACTGGGCAAAAACAACAAACTGACTCTGATTTGGATACCTGGCCACTCTGGTATGGAGGGCAACGAAGTTGCCGATTCCTTGGCCAGAGAAGGTGCGGCAACCAAATTTATAGGTCCAGAACCGGCACTTGGCATATCCGCAAATTCTGCCAAGGCTGCTATCCTAGCCTGGGCTGAATTGAAAACAATCCAGCACTGGCAGGAACTACCAGGATTAGTTCACTCAAAGGAGTATATTACATACCCCTTGAAGTCAAGAACTAAAAAACTATTAGAGTTGAATAGGCTACACCTAAGAACTCTAATTGGCCTATACACTGGGCACTGCAGATTAAATCATCACCTGCACAGAATTGGACTGGTGGAAAGCGCCGAATGCCGTCTGTGTTTGGAGGATGATGAAACGGCAGAGCACATTTTATGTACCTGTCCTGCTGCAGAAAGAACCAGGTTCTCACTGTTTGGCAAAGGGCGACTGAAGCCAGAGGACCTGGACAGTTTCTCACCCAACAAGATTATCAGCTTTATTAAAAAGCTGAATCTGTTGGGTGAACTATAACTAGGAGTGAGCCACAATAGACCTGATGGTCGCAGTGGAGGGTCTGACAGGAGCCCACTCACATATGAACCTAACCTAACCTAACCTATGTAGACGGCGATGTTGGAGAACCGAAGGAATGAATAAATAACCATTTCATCACTAAAAAACGTGTTTATTCTACATGGTGTTAGGTGTAAATGAACAAACAAGAAAATGAGCTCAACAGAGGAATTAACAGAACAAAACCGTAAACTGAGCGAGGACGTAAATGAACTTCGCGGCCTGATCGCTCAAATGCAGATACTGGGAGGTCATAAAAATGAGATCACGAGTTTTATATCAAATGTTCCATTACCAGAAAAGTTTAGTTTCAATACAGAAGGCTGGGCCAGTTGGTTAAGCCAGTATGAGAGATACAGAACTGCAACAAAATTAAGTCAATCTACTGAAGAAATACAAATTAATAATTTTCTTCTGTACATGGGAGCTGATGTTAACAAATTGCTAGACACTCTGGGCCTCAAGGAAAACAGTTTTAAAACTTACAACGAATTTAAAGAAGCATTCAATAACTTTTACATCAAGAAAACAAACATAATTTATACACGCGGCGTGCTCGATTCAATTTGCGAAATCAAAAAGAGGGAGAAACTGCAGCTGAATATATTGCAGAAATCATTGCCCTATCAAAAACATGTAAATACGGAACAATTGCTGATGAATTAGTAGTTAGTAGTAGTTGGAACGTGCAATAAATAAAATATTACAGTCTGAAAGTTTTAAAACCCAGACAAATGAGATTCGACAACAAGCTAGTGGAAGTAACATAAACAGGGTCACACAAAAGTATAGAAAAGATTACAAAAAAGAAGACATAGGAGATAAAACAGAGGTATCGAAGCAGTATAAGAGACATGAAGATTGTTCCAGACGCGGCGGAAAGCCACCTCATGGGTTCAACGACTGCCCAGCGGCCAGAGTTAGATGCAAGAAATACAGTATAAAGGGTCACTATAGTAAAAAGTGTAGAACGAAATTTCTGAAAACAATCCAGGATCGAGATGCCACAGAGTCGGAGCCAGAGGAAGTCGACAATCATGATTCCGGATCGGAAAGTTACAACAATCATGTTTTTATGGGGGAAGTTGTAATCGGAGAAATAAGAACGCAGTCTCCTCCATTGGTAATGAAGTTACAAGTCGGTGAGCAATTTATAAACTTTAAAGTCGACACAGGAGCCGATGTAAGTATCATTACGAAAGAAGAATTTGATACACTGGGACAGTTGGAGTTGAGGAAACGTCATATGTTCATTATTTGGCCCAGGCAAAGGCAAGACCAGACAACTATATGTGAAAGGCCATACAAATATTCCAGTTTTATTTAATGGAAAACTAAAAAATTTAGATATGTTCGTTGTTAATACCAATGAAAACCTTTTAGGTAGACCAGCATGTGAAAAGTTAAATTTAATATCAACAGAAGGCAACAAATGTTGTGCTTAAAATACCCTGTGACAATATTAGACAGTTTACAAGCAATAGTGAACTCAAAATTAACCAAATAGACAGTGACAAGTACAGAAATTCAGTGAAAGAAAGATTTCTGGAACTCTTCGTGACAATACAAGTTATGATAGGTGTCGAACACAATATTAAAATCAATAAAAACGCTGCACCATACTCTCTACCCACAGCAAGGAGAGTGCCAATCAATTTAATGTCTAAGGTACGTACAGAACTTGGCAAAATGTTAGAAAACGATATAATCACACCTGTGAACGAACCAACAGAATGGTGTGCCCCCATGGTGGTAGTTCTGCGGCCAAATGGCAAGGTGAGAATCTGTACAGATTTTACTGAATTAAATAAACATGTCCAAAGAGAAAGATATCTGTTGCAGCTATAGAACACACATTAGCACCACAATTACAGGGAGGAACGCTATTTTCAAAGTTCGACTATTCTTCCGGATTTTGGCAAGTCAAACTTTCTGAAAAATCCCGCAACTTAACAACATTTATTACACCGTTCGGACGATTTTTCTACAACAGGTTACCTTTTGGTATTACAAGTGCGCGAGAGGTTTACCAGAAAATAATGTCCGAAATTATTACCAGTTTGAATTTGCCGGGCGTCTATGTACATGCAGACGATATTTTAATAGTTGGCAACAACCGTAGTGAACATGATAACCGTCTTTACACTGTGTTAAACACATAAACGAAAAGAACATAACCTTGAATTTGGACAAGTGTGAATTTGCAAAAACAAAAATCAAATACTTGGGCAATATTATAAGCAGCAGTGGCATTAGCCCAGATCCGGATCGTGTTGAAGCAATTAAGCAATATCCAGCACCTACAAATGAAGCTGAATTGAGAAGATTTCTAGGATTTCTTAGACAATGCTGCGGAGAACTCTTATCCATTGTGAGAATTATT
The DNA here is from genome assembly GCA_963583905.1 of Stenurella melanura. NCBI lineage: Eukaryota > Metazoa > Arthropoda > Insecta > Coleoptera > Cerambycidae > Stenurella > Stenurella melanura. The sequence goes on along the minus strand of OY757312.1, from coordinate 69,761,091 downwards.
ACATAAAAGAAAACAATTTCTGTGGACAAATGAACATCAAAAGTGTTTTAATGCCCTAAAAGAAAGTGTCTAAAGCACCAGTTTTAGCAATGTATAATACCAATTTTAAAACTAGAATTTTAGCAGGTTCCTCCTTGTATACTATCGGAGGCTTGCTCGAACAACTACAAGAAAATGGAGAATGGAAAGCTGTGTGTTATTGTTCCAAAACATTGAGTAAGGCCCAGAGAAGATACGCTCAAATTGAGAAGGAAACACTAGCAATTACTGTCACTTGTGAGCCACTTCAACAACTTCTAATCGGAAAGCAGTTTTCAATACTCACAGACCATATACCATTGATTTCTATTCTAGGAAATAAACCAGTTGGCGAATTATCAGTGAGACTACAAAGATTTCGGATGAGATTAATGATGTTTGATTATACTGTAGAAGAATATGTCCCAGGCAAACAATTTTATGCTCCGGACGCATTATCTCGAGCTCCAGTGAAGTACAGTGTTCAAGATCAAGACGTTTTATTAGAAGAAAGTTCACTTAAATATATTAGTGCTATAATAAGTGAGACGATATCCAGTTTTCTGTCAAAAACTACTGATGAGATGATTTCATTTCAAGAAGATAGTGCTATTATGATAATGAAACAATACATAGAACATAGAACAAGGGTGGCCTGAAAAACATATGTGCGATCGATCGGTGTTGCCATATTATAAATATCGCAATGACATATCATTATGTGACAATTTGCTCTTGTATAAAGACAGAATTATTATTCCACCCAAGTCACGTCGTGAGTATTTAAATACTTTGCATAACGGACATATGGGCTTAACAAAGTGCAAAGCAAGGGCAAAAGAGACAATTTGGTGGCCCAACATTTACAAACACATTGAGGACTTCACAAACAATTGCGAAAAATGCCTAAAAAATAAAAAGATGTTAACCGAACCCCTATTATCATCCCAGATACCACAGATTCCATGGTATGCTGTGGCAACAGATATTTATGAAATAAAGGGAAAGTCATTTCGTGTGGTGATTGTTATAGTCATTACCCTGAAATTGCATATTTACCAAATATGAGAAGTAACACCATAATCCAGAAGATGAAAAATGTATTCTCCCGGTTTGGAATCCCACACATAGTACGTAGTGACAATGGAAAACAATTTGATTCATACATATTTAGATAATTTGCGAAACAGTATAAATTTCAATGGATATCAAGCAGCCTCCGTTATCCCCAATCTAATGGGTTAGCGGAAAACGCTGTAAAGCTAGTAAAAAATATTGTGAAAAAGTAGGAAGACCCTTTTCTTCGAATTCTGGCCTATGGCAACACTCCACTATCATCAGGCTACTCGCCAGCACAATTATTAATGGGAAGAAGGTTGAGGGAACCATTGCCAATAAATTTCATAGCGTTAGTTCCAAGGTTGCCAAATCATGAGGAAGTCCAAAACAAGATGAAGAGAGAGAAAGAAAAACAAAACGAGAATTTCGACAATAGACATAGATCTAATGAAGATCTACTAGGGATACACAATGAGGAAAAGGTATGGATACATGATCAAAAGAGAGAAGGAGTGGTAGTAGAAAAAGCAAAAGAGCCAAGATCATACATTATAGAAACAGATGAAGGGAGAATTAGGAGAAATAGAAAATTCTTACATGTTTTGCCTAAAAGAACTCCTACGATAGAGAATAGAGAGGAAAATAGTACGGATAATACATATGTTAGCGTTTGTAGGGTTTCTACCCCAAATAAGACTTAAAACCACAATTTAGTACGAATTTATTGCCATGCGTATTTCATTGACAAGGGTATATTATATTTTGCCTGACGCGCATCTTGGCTGACGCCACTGGCTCGGTTTCGTTCGGGAGAGGCACGATCGTCCAATAGTTAAGTGATGTCACTAAGACAGAGGCCCCTGAAGGGTGAAGGGATGTATTGCTAACACGGCCATTCTGCAAAAGGTGCGTCCTCGCACTGGAATTAAACTACCACACACCTAGAATGAAACAAAACAAAGCAAAGAGTCGGCTGCTCTAGTACAACGTTATAATTCAAGATGGCCGACGAGGAGGATCAGATGAATGACTCTGATGGTCTCTGATGGTCTCAAAGGTGCTTTCTTGTGCTGTAAAAAAAAGTGCTCAGTAGTGGTGTGCATAAACTGTGCAGGAGTATTTCACAAGTCATGTGCATTCAGGAACAAAAATTACGAAATTGTTAGTGACTCACTAATTAAATGTTGTCAACAAAAACCTAGTGCTGATGATGATCAGATTCGAGAAAATGGAAATGAGACAAGTGCCTATGAAGTACAGAAGCTAAAATTGGAAAATTTAATGTTAAAGAAGCTTCTTGAAGCATCCGAAAGTAAGTTTCAATTATTGCAAAACAATAATAAATTATTAGAAGAGAATAAAAAACTCCTTGAGGAAAAAGTGGAACAGAAAGAATTCGAAATAAACACAAAAAATGTCAATAAAACTACACAAGCAAAAAATCATAATAAAGAGAGCTATAGTAAGGTAGCCAGTAAACAAACACCACGTGTACAAAAAAACATAAATAAACAACAAAATGAAGATGTAACCTCACAAGTACAAGCTAACCTAAAACCAACAAGAAATAAGGAAGATTATATGAAAGAGCTTGAAACTGCACAAATAAATATAATGAATGACGTTATAAATCTTGAGGTCAGTTCTGAAAATATGGAAACAACCAGAATTAATGACGGTAATTTCATACAACAAAGGCATCAAAGAAGATCTATAAAAAAGAGACTTGGAAATGGATTAGTCTCCGAGGAACAAAAAGATAAAGGTTTTTCAGGCGAAGACAGGAAAGTCTGGCTATACATAAATAGGGTAAAAAGGCACGTTACACCTGACATGATCGTTAAATTTATTAAAAAAAAGGAATCGTTTAAAAATGAAACAGTGGATGCAAGAGAGTTACCTTCAGATCCAAAAAGGCTTAAATGTTTTGTTGTCACAGCTCCCCTAATTAGGAAAGATGAGATGTATGATCCCAACTTTTGGCCTGAAAATATTGGAATAAAAAGATTTGATTTTACCAAACATCGTGAGTTTTTGCAAAACGGCGGTGATTTTTTATAGATGGCATGCCGAATGTAAATATCATCCAGGATAAGGTAAAAGGATATGAAATGCCATGTGGGAAAAGTAAACCCGAGTGTAGCATGAAACCTATCATCAGAAGTACCAACTTAAGAGTAATGCATCTTAACTTACGAAGCCTAAAAAATAAAATACTGGAAGTAAATGTGTTACTGTCAGAGACTCTCCCAAGTATATTTTGTGCAACCGAACACTGGGCTAAGGAAGAAGAACTTGAAAGAATGGCGCTTGGCGGATACAACCTAGTTGGTAAAAGTTGCAGAACGGATCACAGAGGTGGCGGAACAGCAATATATGCAACAAAAGGTTTAGATATTTCAGCAGTTACAAGCCTTCCATCTCAAACTGAAAAACAAATAGAATATTGTTGCTGTAAATTTGTCATGAACAAAAAGTTGTTTATCATAGTTTGTATTTATAGATCACCATCAGGTGATATTGAGTATTTTATTGAGAAATTAATTGAAATTTTAGATCAGTTGTGTACATCGTCTAAATATATAATTGTATGTGGAGATTTTAATATAAATTTTAGTGTAAATAGTAACGAGTCAAATAATATAAGGCAGCTGTTTTCAAGTTACAGTCTAAACTCACATGTTACTGGCATAACAAGACCAAATTCTCAGACATTAGGAACCCAAGTTGACAATATATTTAGTAATATTTCAGAAAATCTCATAAACTGTTCAATACTGGAATCTGAAATCTCTGATCACTTTAGTCAAATTCTCGATATTAAGATACATACGCATGAAAAACCAACCTATATCAGGAAAAGATTTTATACAGATTCCAATGTGGCAAATTTTAAAACTGCTTTAATCTCTGAGACATGGGATGAAGTATATCGTAGCCAGGATGTAAATACAAAGTATAAGAATTTTTACAATATTTTATTTTATCACTTTGACGTCTCTTTCCCATTAACAATAAGTAAAGTAAAAAATAACCAAAATAGTTGGATTTCTAACGAATTACAAAAATATTCTGCCTATATCAGAGATTTATATACTCTATATTTACGAACCAAATGTGATAATGTTCTGATCAAGTATAAACAGGAAAAAAAGGCTTACAAAGAGTATTTATCTGAGTACAAAAAAACAATAAATGATAGCAAAATAATTTCATCAAATAACAGATCAAAGACAGTTTGGAGCATTTTTAATAACATGAACAATAGGAAAACATCTGACAAAAATATAACACTATCCGGAGTAGATAATATAACTATATCCAATCCAGAAGAGGTCGCAAAAAAGTTTATTAGCCATTTTACATTAACTTCAAATAATGACAATATTTATTACCATTCAATAGGTGACAATATTAATTCAATTTTCTTGCAACCCGTAACACGTAATGAAGTGTTCAATGTTATTACTCAATTGCCCACCAAATATTCCTGCGGTATTGATGGTATTCCACCATATATACTCAAGAAAATAGCTGAATATATATGCGATCCTCTAACGGATATGATTAATGAATGTTTCACATCAGGTACGTTTCCAGATGATTTAAAATTAGCAAAGGTCATTCCAATATATAAAAAAGGATCAAAATTAGATATTAACAATTATCGACCAGTATCAGTTCTACCATCACCATCAAAGGTCTTTGAAAGGATAATTTACAACAGGTTGGTACTATTTCTTAATCACAATAATATATTGACGAAACAACAGTATGGTTTCAGACAAGGGATGAGTACTGAACTTGCAATCTTTAATACAGTTACTTATATAACTGAAAACATTGATAAAAGAAAATCGGTAGCAGGACTGTACTTTGACCTTTCAAAGGCATTTGATACAATTGATCACCAGCTTCTTTTAAGTAAGTTGGAGAGCTATGGAATCAGAGGAGTCTGCCTCAATCTCATAAAATCATATCTATCAGGGCGTCAACAAACAGTGTGCATTAACAATAATGGTTCTCAGTATTATTCTGAGTTAAATAGAATTACACAGGGTGTTCCCCAGGGTTCTATATTGGGACCGATACTTTTTCTATTGTATGTGAATGATCTTTCAGACAAACTAAATATTAAAACAGTTTATCAATTTGCTGATGACACATCTGTGATACTTGCGAATCAAAATTTACAAGATTTATCATTAGACTTAACAAATGTTTCAGAAAGAATGGCAAATTGGTGTAACGAAAATGTATTAAAACTAAACACTACAAAAACTGGTTTAATAGTTTTTGGTAACCCCAGAAATCAAATCACAACCGAATCTTTATATGTCAGATTACTGACCAAATCTGTAGAAAATTTAAATAGTATTAAATTCTTGGGAGTTTTTATCGACACCTGCTTAAGCTGGGATCTACATATTCAGAAACTTAACACGAAACTAAGTTCCATCTGTGGGGTTATACGTTGCCTGAGAGATCAGGTCACAATAGATAGTTTAAGAATATATTACTTTTCCTGTGTGCAATCTATTATACTATATGGTATCATATTTTGGGGCTCCTCACCTAACGCAAAAAAAATATTTATCACCCAAAAAAGAATAATAAGATGTATGTTAAAGGTTTGTCCGAGAACATCTTGTAAGCCCTTTTTTGCTGAACTTGAATGTCTAACTGTTCCTTCTTTATATTTTTTATCTCTAGTAAAATTTGTTAAAAAAAATTTACATTTATTTCCAACGAACAGAGAATTTTATTCATGTGACATATCTGTATCTACTAGACAGGGCAATGAAATTAGAATTCCAAACCACACTTCTACTTTTTTTGAAAAAGGACCATACTATTCCGCTATCAAAGCGTACAAGTCACTTCCATCTGATATCAAAGAGATTTCTGATTCAAACAGGTTTGCAAATTCAGTTATCGAATACTTAAAAACTAAATGCTACTACTCATTTGGCTGTTGGTGGTAGTAAATTGTAAACCATAAAAATTCTTGTAGGCCATTTCTTGTCATGTCAAATGTTTGTTTTTTTTTTTATTATAAATATTCGTTTGTTATATACTACTGTTATTATTATGTGTGCTTATAATTATTATGTAGTTATTGCAAATTGTGCTCTAATTTCTTGTATTTTTGACGTTGCTGTATCCATGATGATCTTCTAGCAATAAAGAATTACCTTATCTTATAATAACTTTGATTGAAATTGTAGAGATCTTTCTGTGAAAACAAAATAGGTACTCATATTCTATCATATAACTTCCAAAACATTTGCTTATGATTTTATGAAAGACCGCATATGAAAACCATGATTCAAATTTCATTTGACATGACAATAATTTGTTTATATTGTAACCCAGCTCAGATTTCACATTTTCTTTGCTTTGGCGATTACGTGTTCATGTAGTGTTCCCGCAATGTCATCTGTTAACCTTAATTGAGGTCTCTATAGTTTGTTTATTATTTCAGCGGCTGTAAAAAGCATTTGTTTATGTGGGACTACCACAACATTTATCTTTCCATGAATTGCTGTTATAGCTCACCGGTACTCCCGTATTTTATTCAAGCTTATTACCACGATACTCTCGTGTATTTTCTGAACGGTACTCCCGTTTTCTGTTCTAAAACGCCTGCGATCCTCGCATTTTATTTAATGTCATTTTCGAACGTCTTTAATATCACATCTGATTGTCTGAACAGTGCTCCCGTTTTCGGTTCAGTACGATACTTTCGTATTCCCCTGTTTTACGAGTGGTACTCCCACCGACTTTTATTATTATTGTTATTTTTATTTTACCTTTCAGTGGAATAAAACAACGAAATAAAGAAGGGATCATTACTTATACCTTGATTCAGTTTACCTGAAGGGATCTTTACACCTTGGTTTCAGTTTACCTCTACCAGCCACTTGTTGCTGAAGAAGACTACGGCAACTATTGATTTGATGGTGCTGACTTACGTAACTTTGACCATAATTGGGGGACGTGCAGAATGATGTACACCTCATCCAGATTGGCACTAAAACATAAATTGTCACACATGTTTTTGTCATGAGATTGTCACGACACAGATTAAGTAATGTGGGTCTACCACATACCCTCTTTTCACATATTGTGTGTCACAGTGTGTAGTAAAACTTGTCAACTGTCATGTGGGATCGCCACATCCTTCTTTCACATATTGTGGGAGCGCCACAGTATGTAGTCCAACCTGTCAAATGTCATGTGGGATTGCCACATCCTTCTTTCACATATTGTGGGAGCGCCACAGTATGTAGTCCAACCTGTCAAATGTCATGTGGGATTGCCACATCCTTCTTTCACATATTGTGGGAGCGCCACAGTATGTAGTACAACCTGTCAACTCTCATGTGGGATTGCCACATCCTTCTTTCACGTATTGTGGGAGCGCCACAGTATGTAGTACAACCTGTCAACTGTCATGTGGGATTGCCACATCTTTCTTTCACATATTGTGGGAGCGCCACAGTATGTAGTACAACCTGTCAACTGTCATGTGGGATTTTCACATATTGTAGGATTGCTACTAATACAATTTAATTCAATTTATTTCAGGCAGGATCATTGCCACTCTTTTATTTCACAAAGCATACTTCTCATTTATCTAGGAGGTATAAAAAGTGTCGGCGCCCATGATAATGCGGTAAAGAACAAAGACTACGACACTTCCTATATCAACAATAAGTTTGCAGTAAAGTACACAATTTAATTCAATTTAATTTACTTGCAGGATTGCTGCAATTCTCTTATTTAATTGTGGGATTGCCACGACATTGTTTTTACAACTACTCATTCACATGCAACAACTCGAAATGATTACAAAAATATAACAAGAAAACCAATCCACTGCATTAGTTTTACTATATCTCATTATTATAATATCGTATGTGCGACTTTATATTTTTGTACTATAGTGTACTATTATTATTGTAATCATCCATTAATCAACAAAGTGTAAGAGAAATGCAACTATTACACATTATAATAAAATTAGAAGGCCAAGTTTATTATCATAGTACTTACAGTAGTCTTTGATTTGTTTATTCTATACCCATGTAACAAAGACACAGCTGTTCTTGAGCTGCTACCTTTCTTACCAAGGAGACAGCGTTCATTTGGAAAGACCTTTAAAACAGTACAGTGGATGGTCCTATCTACCTTCGTTTTATTTTCCTCCATTCACTTCTTGTGAATCCTCTACGGCAACTATATCGCCGATGAAAAACAATTTTGCTTCTTAACGAGACTACAAATTGTTAACTCGCTTGTTTTCGATGTACGTATGCCAGCTGTATTTGTGCTTGAACGGCCTCGTGAGGGTCAACAGAGGTAAAAACTGCTGAGTAGCTGTAATTTCAGATTTATCCCAAACACCATAATACAGTGCGCCAAACCAGTCGATAAATGCACCGTAGTGTTAATATTTTCAATTTTAGGTAATACTTTTACCCACATCTTTTCGTTCTCTCTTGTGATGATTGTTCGCAGTAAATTAAATACAGCACGTATTACGCACTTAACCACTGCCGCGTGGCATACCAGTAACAAGTCAATGAAGTTGTACATTTTGCTATTGAGCTTACTTATCAGCATTGCGTTTCATTTGCAACCATGTTACAATGACAGTTTTTCAGGGTTAACAAAATAATCGGTCGGTGTTTTCTTTTGGTTTAAAATCAACAACTGTCGTAGTTGCCTAATTTTAAAGCTCGTCCAGTCCTGACAGATTAATTTCTAGGCTATCGTTATTCTTGAATGTCAGCAACTTTAAAATATTGGATAGGTCATAAACAGTTAATAAATTTCTGTCATTAGCCAAAGAGTCAATTCAAATTCCAATAAAGCACGTGCATCGGGTTGGATGACTACACGGAATCTCTCGACAGCGGTGTTGCTTAGATTGATGAATCAGCTCCACTATTGATACAATGTGTGAATAAAATGGTTTGATTCTTGCACAACAAAGTAGCTATTGGTGACGTGGCTACGGCTAGGTCACGTCCTTGTTGTGCGTCGGTATTTTGTTTTATTTTTATACCAACAATAATTTTCGGTATGTTCGATTTTTCTGCAATGGTACAAACGAGTGGTGTTGATTCGGCTTTTTCTTACGGATTTCGCCGGTAATACATTACAATCATCTTTTAACCTTGTGACGTCGTCTTTCAGCCATTCCGCCATTCAGTGCTCGAACCAGGGTCAAATTCTACTAAGCGGAAAGACAGAGAACGACACTGACGCTTGCGCAAATAAGCGGAAGGCGCCGGAAGGACGTAGAGAATGACACTTACGCAAATAGAATCATCCACGTTCAGCACGGGCGTTGGCTTCGCGGCCAACGGCCATCTTCGTATTGCACAATAATTATGAAAATTGTTGCTGTTGGGTTGCTACTACAACCATTAACATGTTTTGCCACTGCAACTTTACACTTTTTGGTAATGAGATCTCCTGCTCTTCCTGTACGTGTTCACATTACTATCACTGTCATGTTCGGTATTTTCCACATCACAACGTAACAATAAATAAAATTAAGAGTTCGTACAACTTATTATTCTTTCACGGGCACATTGGATAGCATCCCACTTCTGATGTTAGCGTTTGTAGGGTTTCTACCCCAAATAAGACTAAAAACCACAATTTAGTACGAATTTATTGCCATGCGTATTTCATTGACAAGGGTATATTATATTCCGCCTGACGCGCATCTTGGCTGACGCCACTGGCTCGCTTTCGTTCGGGAGAGGCACGATCGTCCAATAGTTAAGTGATGTCACTAAGACAGAGGCCCCTGAAGGGTGAAGGGATGTATTGCTAACACATATGTAAAGGAAGACCAAGGAATTCAAAAACCAAACATGGATGACAGACATTTAGAAAACACTCTGACCAAAAGAAATACAAGACAGAGGAAAAAGCCTGAATACTTAAAGGACTATATAACATTGCATTGTAAAGAAAAAGAAAGATGTAGAATTGGTAACATGTATTTAGAAAACGTAGTTGGTAGTTTGTTACTTTAGAAAGTGAGGTTATGTAGACGGCGATGTTGGAGAACCGAAGGAATGAATAAATAACCATTTCATCACTAAAAAACGTGTTTACTCTACACTTTACTTTAAGGTAGCCATTCCCTAGAACGAGACATCCGATAGGGAAATATTTATTATTTTTGGCCATAACTTTTTTCCTAGTACGTATATCTAAAAAAACTATAAGAGTACCTAAGTAAAACCATAACAAAACTATTATGCATTTTCACTCAATAATTTCAGTGGTTTGCAAAATAGCTAGATTTAAAACTACGAAATAGGAAGATTAACATGATTTTTAAATTTAAATCTACCGATTTTGCAAACCACTGAAACTATTGAGTGAGAATTCATAGTAATAGTCTTGTTATGGTTCTACTTAGGTATTCTTATAGTTTTTTTAAATATATGTACTAAGAAAAAAAAGTTATGGCCAAAAATAATAAATATTTCCCTATCGGAGGTCTCTTTCTAGGGAATGGCCCCCTTAATCGAAAGGCGAGGTACGGTGCCAGTTTAAGTGGCGAGAACTCGATCGGCGAAGTTGAGAAACGCCGGGAGAGTCCGTTACTTGGATGGGTGACCGTATCTTATTTCGCCGTCCTGGTTAAGTGGTGGAATAGCTTTAGTTAAACTTCGCCAGGGCGTTAAAATAAATAAGACGTTAATAATAATAATAATCTATAATAAATATATCTCCAAAGTTTGAAAATGATTTGTCTAATAGTTGTTCCAATAAAAATTCTTAAAAAACGCGATTTGTCAGCTCATTTAATGGGAATCCCCCTTAAATACATAAAATTAAGACAAACACAGAATATACAACAGTACAAGTTCACAATTAACAGAAGAAAATAGAAACGGGTAATATATCACAAAAAGGCAGATATCAGCATAGAATTAAGCTGCTTTTAATTCTCAACCCATATTAGAGGATTTTAATATATGTGATTACAGAGCAATCAATCAATCAATAAAAATAAGTATATAAATATTGTCATTAGATAAAAATTATTTATTATTAAGGGTTCTTTTTTGGTTATTCAGGTACATGAGTTTTAATTTGATTGAAAACGTAGAAATAGAATACATTTTCGAAAATCATAGTATAATTTGGATGCAAGGTAAAAATAGCTAGCTTTAAACTTTTCTGTGTTGTGTTTAAAAATTTCAATTTTGTTTGAATTTCTGGTATTAGCATTATGTACATTATTCATCCGTATAATTTTTTCATAATAGGTAGAGAGCCGGCTGTATAGATTTTCTATGAATAAGGTACATGAAAATCTTTATGTGGGTGAGTAAGTACTATCGCAGACATACAGGGAGTCACTTTTCATTTTTGCAAATTTTGCCAGCATCATGGAATTGTGACGTCACTTCCGGTCACGATTTTTTTTGTCATCGAATACATGAATAGAATTTACGTCAAAATGTAGGTTTTGAAGTATACAATGAGATTGTAGTAGGCTGCCAGGCTTAATTTGCCCGCAACCCTGAGACGCCCTCGATTAAAGTATTTCTTTTTCTGTTTTCTTAGGTCATCGAATACATGAATTTTTTTTGTTTTGTTTTAAGTTAAAGTACAAGTCTTCTAGTTATTCTTATTTGCCCGCATCCTCCCATTTTGACGTCACTTCCGGTAAAATTCCATGACGCGGACAAAATTTGCTTGTATGGAAAGTGGCTCCCTGTAGGTCTGTGGTAGTACTTATATTCATAGGAAATCTATACAGCCGGCTCTCTACCTATAAAGGTATATGGCATTTGAGTCGATAAAATATTATGTATTTCTATTGTTAGCCAATATCTAAACCTACATTCCATTTTCAGCCAACCTATTTTATATAAAAATGGTGTAATGTGTTCTTGTCTTGATACATTCAGTGAATATCGCACACAATAATTTTGTATTTTCTATAGTTTTCGTAATTCACTATTCGTTAAATATAGGCCATATACTATTATACAATAGTCAATATTTGGGAATACATCCTTAAACTTGTACAGATTATACAGAATGTAATAACATTTCTGATAGAGTAAGATCCCAGAGCCTACATTATAGTATGATAGCTGGTTTTGATATATGTTTGATAGAACATTGTTAAAAACCAACATTCATTATTGCCAGACACTTTCCGTAGGCCCTAACTTCCGCTAGATGCTTTAAAGCTCGAAAGACTCAACCTAACATAATTGTGATAGATAGATAGATAGATAGATAGATAGATAGATAGATAGATAGATTTATTCATGTTAAAAATTATAAAATTGTACACACGTCAAACAGAGTTACACTTACAAATAGATATAAAATAATACAATAGATTTAAAATTCATGTAAAAATGGACGAAATTACAGTAAATGGGATAAAAAGCTACATAAAAATCATTAATAATAATAATAACAATAATAATGGTCTACTTGTGTTAAAATCACATAGCTATATTTATAATCTCGCATTCAATTTCTTGTAATGAGAAGAACGCGTTTTTTATAAAAAAGTCTTTAATTGTGGATCTGAACTTTGTTGGGGGCAGAATTTTCATGTTATCAGGTAACATGTTATATATTTTAATACCGTAGTATTTAACACCAGTTTGTCCCCGGGTAAGCCTTGTAAATTCAGGATATATACTGTCTCTGTGTCTGGTCTTGTACTGATGCAGGTCAGCATGGGTATTAAAATCATTTAAATGATTATGTACGTAGGAAAGACATTCTAATGCATATGTGCAAGGTAAGGTAAGTATGTTGAGAGATGTAAACAGATATTTGGTATCATCACGGTACCCTACACCATATCATATCTACTACCAACTATGTAAAAAACGAACTAAAACAAAACATTTATTATGTTAGGTTAGGTTGTTTTTTTTTTTCGAGTTTTAAAGCATCTGGCGAAAGTTAGGGCCCACGGAAAGAGTCTGGCAATAATGAATATTGGTTTTTAACACTATTTGTACCTGTTTTCTGTAAAAGGGCCCCGCTTTCAAGCTAGCAAATACACAATTGCTTTGGATTTATCCACATTCAGTTTTAAATTTTGGTTTTCATTGTAAGAACTAATAGGTGTGATATTTCTGATTATAGTCTCCACACATTCATCGATACTTGATACATTGAAGTTTTAAAGTTGATAGTCGTTAGCATCACACTGATTCTAAGATATTGTAAAGGTCTGCTGTATATAAAATAAACAATATTGGGCCTAGAATTGACCCTTGCGGCTCGCCATTCCTTATAAGTTTTGTCTCTGAAATATCTAATTCATCTTCAGTTGTCACATGCACCATCTGTTTTGTGTCATGCAGATGTGGAAAACCAGTTTGTGTTTTGAGCAAAATTATATTTCATTTTTGCTAGTAAAATATCTGGAGAAGTGGTATCACGAACTTTACTGAAATATAGCATTTTAACAAAATGCCTTCTGAATTGGAATATTGGTATTATTTCTTGGCTTTTCGTGTAGTGTTTTAATTGATAGCGAACAGCTTTCTCTGCAACTTTTGATACTGCTGACAGTATACAAATAGACATTAGATATTTCAGTATTTTAGGGCCTTTTGTATGAAAATTAAGGAGCACAGGATTCTATAAAAAAAATGTACTGACCAAACAATTATAAAAAAAATAAACTTATAAAAAATTTTGCATACTATGTTTTATATTTTTTCTTCATTTATTGACATGTCCTATTTTATTGTATTATGATCGAAATGATAAATAGAATTATTGTTATTATTATTATTATTATTATTATTATTATTATTACCGTTTTTACATAAAATAAGGACCAAATTTATAGAGTTGTCGACCAATGCGTGAATGCCAGAATTAGGTTTCTCCGTGCACATCGGCACAAAAATTTTAATAACTTTTGAAGATTGCCAAATAATTTAAATATTCACTATGTACAATGTGTCCACGGAAAAGCGATATTATATGTGCAAATAACCATTTTTTTTTAAACGGAATGCAATTTTCTGTATTCAGCTCTTGCTTGATCCAAAACCTATTTTCAGTTAGTTATAATTTTAAAATGTATAGAGGGCGCTGATGGCAGCTTAATAATGAAATTCGCGTTTTTTATTATGAACACAGTTTTATGTAGTTTGCTCTTGCGTGGCCCAAAACCCATTTTCAATACGTTAGAATTTCAAAATGCACAGAGGGTGCTGGTTGCAGCTTAAAAATAAAATTCGCTTCAGGTAAACTGCCATTTCTGTGTTAGATATTAAAAAATTTTGTAAGAAAAACTTACTCAAAATGATCTCTTCTATAATTTTTATTATAAAATGATTTAAGATAAAATGATTTTCTACAACTTGAGGTTCCCATAAATTTTCCGAAAAAACAAACAGGAACGGAACGCCATTCGCGTTTTTCAAGATGGCGACCGGAGGCCAGCAGGTACAGTCCCGACTTTTTGATTTTAGACTCTACCCATGTCGCCCTTCCATTTAGGGCAAAAGTCTCGATTCGTGCATTTTTTCAAAAACTAAATTCTAAACGCATTAGACTAAATGGCCTTGATAATTTTTCAAAATACTTTACTACTGAAAATCTGCCAAAAGAACAAAACTTATCATAAGGATTATTTTGCCACTGGTTTTTCCCCGGGAACTTTTGTGTGAACCTTATGTTTCAAGCTATAAACTCATTATCGATGATTTCCATTCTCAACTTTTAAACTGCAATAGATAGAGACACAATTTTCCACATGGCTTTACATTTGCTAAGTAAAATTCTATTAACCGTCAGATAAATTTGTTAAAATATTTGAAAAATATGCCAAGTAACAGCAATTTTACGTTTTTTAGTTATAATAAAGTAATTTTTCGTTCTTAGTTGTTAGATCATAAGAAGAATAGTCTAGAGAAAGCACTTAAGGAAAATATTTCTGCAAGACGTGAATCCTTAGTCTCCCAGTACAAGACGTGCCTGGCGGACTCCAGCAGCTTAACTGGTTTAGGTACTATTCCTATTTATTCCTCTCCTACCAAAAACCCAAACACATTTGATAGTCCTGAATTTCTTGAAAGGGTATTGTCACCTGTTACACCAAATTTTAATGCTTCAAAAATAACTGTATTAAAAAGTGAGAATTTACTCCAAAGAGTTTTAAAAAGTAGCACACCTAAAAGTGCAGAAAGGCCACTATCAAGTATTAGTGTTTCTAAGGACTTTCAAGGCGATCCTATCCTTGGTCCAATGCATTCTGACAGTAACCTTTTAAATTCCCATATACCAACACACTTTCTACCTCCCACACATAAATTTGAACGACCTAATGTTGTTAAAGATCAAAACAGCGAGGAGGAGTATTATGTCAAGATTCAAGAGACAGATTGTACGAGTTGTTTCCCCCATGAATCCTTACAGGTGGAACTTTCTCAGGTAGGTATATTATTTACATAGTAAACCACATTTTTTTAGTAGTTGCAGAGAATAAAAAAAAAGTAGTTGCTGGGTCTTTTTTAGTTTGGACAAACACGACTTTTTATATTTTTGAAGATAATAGTACAAATGTTTGGATATCTACTAAGAAATATTGCATTTATTCTCTTTCCAAAATAACTAAACAGGATGAGGCTGTCAAATGAGTGACTTTAAAAATGAACTAAAAACATCATTTTTGTAATTTATTGAAAATAAAGTTCATTTTTTAATCAGGAATTTGCATGCTTCTCCAATAATTTTAAAAATTTTCAGAAATGTAGTTTCAGTGAACAGACACAATAATAAACCAGTAAAGATTCGAAAAACAAATCAGAAATACAAATAAATTACTTAACTAATTTCGGCAGAACACCCCTGTAGTCATGTATTCTGAAACGAGTCATGATTGGTTATAGTAATCATGAGTCATAATACACAGGCACCTCGCGATTAATTCAGTTTTACAAGTAGTGTTATTGTGAACACTCCGCTCAGTTCCATGTAAAGCTTGTAAACATCTTAAAAGCTGAAAAGAAACACATACAAATATTGCATAGTTCATATGTGCAAAAACACGTTACTGGCAATTCCAAGCAAAATATCCTTTTCGGTGCCTAAACATCAGAATATTCGTAAAAAGTGGTGTACGGCAATAAAGCGCGATGAGAAGAAAAATTCGCCACTTCCATTAGCACTTTGTATTGTTGTGAGTATCATTTTAATGTAAGTAATGAATGCATTCTATGCATGTTTACATACCTAATTACGTTCTCGATTTCGTTTTCACGTTTTCTAATTTTAAATGTATGTAAGTATTCAAAAATAAAAGGTCCTACGTAATTTGCTGACGAAACATTGAACCTGTTCGCCTACTTGTAGAGGTACCTACTTCTGTTAGTGAAAATAAACCTGATATATGAAGTATAAGAGCTAAAGTCACAGTATAGACACTATTATACTGAAGGTACATACTACCACCCGCAGCTACCCTCTGTCTAATGTTTTTTGCTTTATTATGAGTAAAAGTGATACTTTTATGACGAGCCTGTAGGTTTGCCGGATGAACGAAGTGTGTGTGGCAATACAGATGGGGTCACAACAATTGACTTTTACTCCGAATAGAACGTGCCATTTTTTCTTCAAATGTCAAT
Organism: Stenurella melanura; assembly: GCA_963583905.1. Classification (NCBI taxonomy): domain Eukaryota; kingdom Metazoa; phylum Arthropoda; class Insecta; order Coleoptera; family Cerambycidae; genus Stenurella; species Stenurella melanura. The sequence goes on along the minus strand of OY757312.1, from coordinate 69,744,349 downwards.
GAACTCAATTAGTGTGACGTCACATAATTATGCAACCCCTATATACTACTGTCATGACACATGGGTTGCCTGCCAAGCATACTGAAATTTGACCCTTAATGCATATGTTTATAAGGCGACACTTTCGAGGATAGAAACATAGTATAGAATTTTAATTTATTTCTCCTGTGCAAGAAATATTTAAGAGCTTTCAGTTATTATTTATCGTATGGACAAGGTATCTGTAAATATACACAAGTATAAAGTATTACAAAAACTGTAAACGAAAACTAAAATAAAGTTTTTACAACTCGTACATGGATATATACATTTTAACGTATTTTTTGAAAGTGAAATAGGTATTCGAAGTCCTTAAATATTTCTTCCACAGGAGAAATAAAATAAAGTTCTATGCAATGTTTCTATCCTCTTTTAACGTATTTTTTGAAAGTGAAATAGGTATTCGAAGTCCTTAAATATTTCTTCCACAGGAGAAATAAAATAAAGTTCTATGCGATGTTTGTATCCTCGAAAATGTCGCCCTATAAACAGATGCATTAAGGCTCAAGTTCCAGTGTGCTTGGCAGGCAACCCGTGTGTCATGACAGTAGTATATACAGGTTGCCTAACTTGTGACGTCACAACTAATTGAGTCCATTAGCTACAAAAAAAAAAAAAAGATAAATCTTGAATTTCACCACCACAAAAACGCATTGTGGTAATAACTCCTACAGCTGTGATGATGTAATTCCAACTTGCAACTGTTGTTATAGTCTTCACAGAGATTTAAGTGTGTGCTTACAATAAATTAATTTTGTTATAATGACTCCATCAGAGCCGGATTTAGGTGGTGAGGGGCCTGGAGCAGTTATTTTCTGAGGGCCCCGTACTCTTCCTTATCTACCCGTTTTTAATTGGCCAAAGATTTTCTTAGTGATTTACATAGCAATTATATATAAAATTATATCTTATTTTTTACATAGGTAGATAAAATACATATTTATTACGTCGTCAAAGTTTACGTCTTGCAACAACATTCTTTCTATGGATATCAAAGAAAGAGCATTTAGTCGTTTATCTGTCATAGTAGACGGAAAACATTTTTAACTCTTGCCATTTTTAAAAATGCTCATCTGCATTGCATTTATATACAGGTAAAAATTAGATATATTCTATAGGCAATGTCAACATTAGGAAACAGTAACTATAATTTTTTCTTTTTGATTATCCCCAAACATTCCGTTGGTGAAGGGGTTTAAGTTGAATCTGTACTACTGTTAGGGCTTTTGAGTCTTTCGATAAAACTAGAAAATTTAATTATTTCTTTGACGAAATTCTCATCCAAACCATCTATGTAATCTGAAGCAAGTTTCTCTGCTGCCAATTTAGTTTCTTCTGGTTTCATTGCTTTTAGTTTGTACAAAAATTCAAATTTTTAAAATCTGTATGCTTTAAGTCTATGTTCTAAACATGAGTCGAGTTTATCAACCATAGGTCAAAAGTTATTAATTTTAAAAGCCTGACTTCCGTTTAACACCACCTCACCTTCACGACTCTCATCATTTGCAAATTTTGCCTTCTGTATTCCTGAATACTCACTGTCAAATTTTTCATTAATTGGATTAGAGAGTGTATGAGCCGTTTTTTCAATTGTCTTCAAAAATGTTTCTTAATGCAAATTATTTAAGGGATCTTAAAAGTTGCATAGCCATCGATAAATGCATGGATGTAGACTGCAGAGAATTGCTTGTAGCATTAAATCATTCTAGAACATCGTACCAAAAAGTTGTCATCTGAGGTCTGAGTATTAATACAGTGTTGTATTATACAGAGAAGCAGATGCTGTAATTTTGGAGCATGGAAACTAAAAATTTGGCCATCCATTGGACGTGTTTGGCGGGCCACCAAGCTGCATGTTGGAACGAACCTCCATGGATGCCCGGAATCGGCAGCAATGCTCACTTTACACTGGCAAATCAATCAATCAATAGATTTTTACATGTGGGGTGAAAGAACTCGAAAGAAATGAAGGAAATTCACAACCGTGTTCAACTTAGAGCATAAATAGTGCAAGCTGCCCTACAATTACAAACAGAAATAAGACTAAAGACAACTACGGTGTGAAATAAGAAATCGAGCAAGAAAATGTGTTAGAATATAAAAAATATAACTTTGTGACATTTTAAAAGATATTTTTGATATGATAGTCTTGTTCTTTTTCTCTGTGATTTCATTAATAGTTCGTTTTTTTTTGTTCTTGTTGGACCTGTAACGATCACGTTTTGTAAGAGCACTCAGTACCTTAAATTAGATAAAGCGCACGGACTATTCTATTTAGTATTTAAATTATACGCGTTTAAATTTTATCAGCTATTCATGACAAGTGCTTGACCAATAGCGTAATAGCTTGTAGACCAAGTTTAGCCAGTAGTAAGCGGGCATATTCCTACGCGAAGTCGGCAAGAAGACGCTAGAAAGATGGCGTAGAGGCTGGTGGCCGTGTATGGCCGTAAGAATTAAAAGCCGCCATATATTTGTAAATATCTATATATGGTGATGAATAACTGCGAATAGAATCAGTAAAGCAGTTATTATAGTTTGTATGTTCTGTGTTATTGTGCTCCATTGCCCATAACAATAGTAAGGCAATGTTTTCGTCGAATTAACTGTAAGTACAGACTTTTATATTATGTATCCCTCTCGTGATGCTAATTTTCCTGTTTAAAGCCTATTGCGAAAATGCAGAATTATTGACGGCTTTCAACACCTCATTCCACGTTTGGCAAGTAATATTCTATGTTGTATTCAGTGTTACCGTCCGGTAAAGACTTCTCTTACCCCTTGAGAAGACTATAATAGTACGTGAATAATTTCATGTGAACGTTATGTTTGCGTAACTATATAGCCCTGTTTTTAGACATCTACCGAACCAGTCTATATCGAAAATATTAATTGTCGGGCCATTTTTTTGTTATTTCATTTTGTGTGTCTTAATTATGTTATCGTAAAAATTCTTTGTTTTACCTCTCTGGCCAGATCGTGTTTAGGTTAGTTTAATTATTTGCTGTATACGGATTCTTATTGTGTACAGTTTGCTTTGTATTTTGTTCTGTCAGATGGACTAATGATTCGTTTATATGGTTATTCTGACGAAAGTTTTTGTAAAGTTTACTCACCGCCCTGGTGTCAAATTGCTCTGCTCTGTTTGTGTATTTTGTGTAAATCATTAAAGTAAGTCAAATTCAATGATTCGTTTTATTTATCCTCAAGAAATTATCACGTTTCAGACCTCACCTCACATTTAAGTTTCAATTTAATGAAAAAATATTGCTGAATGATTATCTTCTTGTCTTTTTTAGTAACCGGGAGACCATGATGATATGTGTGATAATACCACTTACAGATGATAAAATAGAGAACTTATCAAAATTCTAATTTTTTAGTCAACGGGAACATTTTTTTTAAATATATGGCTTGTTTCGAATAACGAAAGAAAATTCAGAATATCAAATAAATGAGGAAAAATGGAGATTTAAAAAAAGTACAAAATTGCCATTATAAAGAAACTAGTTTTTTTGTATAGGTGTGTTTGGTCATATAGATGCCAACTGGTTTTCGGCACCGATTTACCAAACACTTTTTTAACATTTGAATTGTAGCAGGGACTCCATATATCCCATTCCCAACAAGTGCACATGAGTTGGCCCAATGGTAATGGTGGATGATTTTTTTACCAATCTTACAGTACATGTGCATGAATCGTCCCGATATTAATGTTGGATATTTCTTTGGTTTCATTACTCTTCTTCTATTGTTTTAAAATTATGGAAATGTGGAGGGTTTTGTGAAACATGCAACAGACAACTTTCCAAAAGTAGTTTCAGGCATAATAGGTGAATTTTATATAAATAATATAGGAGCCGTTCAGACAATGTATGACATGTATAGGGGAGGGAAGGAGCTCGTCGACGCATCACAAAATGTTGTAGAAAGTTCATCTCAGAGTCTCGTGACAGATGACGAGCAAATATCAGTCATGATTTTTTACTCCTTATTCTTGTTGAAAGTGGTAAAGTATAAATACGATTTAAATTTCATGCAGTCTGATCATATATCAGTTTAGTTGGTAATGATTTTTGCAATATTTTAATACTGTTGTAAGTTTTTCCACCAACTTCTCTCAATTAATGCAGCGATATTGTCCCAACACTAGCAGACCAGTCAGTCAGTTTTAAATTTTTATAAATAAATATGTTTATTATTGATGTACATTATTTTCTTCTAGGTTTCATTTGACCCAAATAAAGTCAGCTGCAGTCTTTTATCATTTGAGAAAAATGAAAATCTAATTGTTTTGGAAGAGCAGAATAGGAAATTAAATGACATTGTGGAGCAATATCTGAAGGAAATAAAAGACCTGAGAACTAAAAATGATGATGTACAATCAAAACTAGACCTAGTCAATAAGAACAATGAAGCATTATCTTTGGAAGTAAGGACCATGAACGATAAAGTAACTGTTTTGGAACAAGATATAAGCAACATATCAAGAGAAAAGGAAATGCATGAAAAACAACTTCAAGAAATACAAATCGAAAAAAATAAACTTGAAAACGAATTGAAAGATCTCAACACAAAGAATTCACATCTAATTGATGAAAATAATAATTTATTAGAAAGAACCGAGTCATTGAGCAGTTCTTTAAATCTAAAAATCGAAATAATGTCCGAGTTGGAAGAAAAATTATTGGAATTGAAGCGGGAATATACAAATTTACAAATAGATCATGTTTCCAAAGACAAGGAACTTAATGAATATAGAAATAAATTTAATTTCGAAGCTGCATACAAAAAGATACAGATTGAACTGAATGAAAAAAATAAAGAAATTTCAGATATATTAAAATACAATGAAGATTTGCAGGAATCGTTAGTTAAAATGACAAATACACATCAAGAACTTAAGAAATCTTTAGAGGAAGCCAATATGAAATTGAAGGATTACGAGAATAAATCAAGACAACAAATGATGACCATAAATGAAAATATAGAGCAAACTGCGAGCCAAGTACAAGTGCATATAAACAGTAAAAATGCAATGAAAAATGAACTTGTTGAATTAAAGAAACAGTTTGAGCAAAACATAAATAAACTGCAAGATGATATACATGATAAGTTTACAGAAATTACCGCATTGAGAGAGACTGTTAAAAACGATATGGATATTAAGAATACTATGTGGCGTAATAATAAGGAACTGCAATTGAAACTTGATACAGAGTATAAAACAAACGAAAAATTGTTGAATGAACTTATCGAAATTCAGAATAATATTAAAAAAGATGAAGAAAAACATAATGACTTGCTTTCTAAATATAACCTCGAAATCAATAAAAATTGTGAACTGTGTGTTCAGATTTTAAGACTTCAAGAAGAATTAGCATCTTCAGTTGATAAATATAATCAAGAAGTAAACAATAATCAAGTCCTTTATGAAAAACTGTCTAGCCTTAAAACTGAATTTGAGATAATAAAGGAGAGCCAAAGTGACTGTAAAATGCAGGTTAATGATAAATTGAGCAATTATGAAGACTTATTAAACAAATTGGAACAGAAGTTAGTAGACCTGAGAATGCAAAATGAGGGCTTAAGGGTAGAACTAGAATCTGAGAAGAAGAAACCAAAAAAAGAACGATTTTTTGATGTCGACATTACTTCTTCAGTAAGCAGTAAAAATAGGAGTTTTGAAAAACAACAAACTCAAATTGATCGTTTAAAAGAAAAACTGGAGACTACAGAAGCTCAACTAAAATACGAAAAAATAAAAAATAGTCAGCTAAGAAATGCGATTATAGAGAAAAATGAAGAGGAGGAAGAGTATTCAAATCTTCAACTCAAATATGAACGAACAGAACGAGAGAGGGAATTAGAAAAACAACAACTCAAATGTGAAATTGAAGGACTTTCAGAGAAGGTAAAATGTGAAACGAAAAAATATAATGAGTTGGAAAATTTTGTGAAAGAAAAAGAGTCAGTCTTATCATCGCAGTTGTCTCAACTGGAACAAGAGAATCAACATTTATATGCAGAAATAACAAATAAAGACCATATCATTAATAATATTTGCCTTGAAATGGAGAGATTAAAAAATGCAGATAAAATAGTGCAAGAACTATCAACAAACTTAAGTGGCAAACTATTTGAATTGAATAAAAAAGAAAAGGAAATTCAGTGTCTCAATGCAGAAGTTGTTGAAAAAAACAACATTGTTCTCTCATTGTCTTCAAGAGTTTCGGAACAGGATATTCAGTTATCAAAGTCATTGGATGAATTAATTGAAACTAGAAATCTTAATATAAAACTAAAAAAAGATTGCAAGGCTTTACAGGAGAAGTTAGAAAAGTTTGATATTAACAAGAAAGAGCTTATAGGGGTTGAACAAAAACTGCAAAGTACTTCTAGACTTTTACAATGTAACGAAATGGAACTAAGCCTGATAGAAACAAAACTTGCCAATGCTAAAATGGAATTTGATTATATTTCCAAGGAGATATCTAAGCACAAAGATATGATTTCCCATAGTAACTCTGATTTATCAAGGTAAATGTTTCTTATTTATCTAATGAGTGTTTACAAATAGAATATTCTATGTACAGTTCACATCACCATACTGTTGTCGTTCACATCATCATTTACTTTCCAAATCAAATCGATTCAAGGCCACACAAAATGGCACGCATGGGAGTACCATTTTAAAAGAGTTTTCTGTAAAATAACAATTATTAAATCTTCATACAATTTTATCGTAATTAAATATTCTCGCCAAGCGAGTCGAATAGACTAGCTACAAAAACTACAAAATCTACTACGCCACAGAATTACTTTCAGAGTACATATTATAAATGTATATAAAAAAAATCACATCCATCTTCTTTGCCTCCACCAAGTCCTTAGTTTTATTTTTCTTTCTGGGTCCATATTTTACCACAGTAGCATTTGAGCGTTCTACTCCTCGTGGATCTCCTTACAAATCCATTGCACCGTACGAATACAAATACCCATTGCATTAGAAGTACGCTAAAAGAAAATTTACTTTATAAACATCTGCCATATTTAATTTTGCGAGTCTCCTCATGGACTGCTTGTAAAGGTAAAAGGCGAACTCCGTTGCATTTTTCCTGATTGAAGTACTTAACTAATTTCACCACTATGTCTCTGGCTGCTGCATTCAGTCTTTTACCGGGCATTTTGAGACTAGTTTCTTTACAAACAGTAAAACTAAAGCACTCACAAACTATTTACTCAACAATAATTTTAATCCAGTAAAATTAGGTTTCTATTAAGAAAAAATTAGTTAAGTTTTGAAACTTGACAGACATGTTGTTCAAGGTATGTAGTTTTAATTGGCGAAAAGTTCCAATCCCTACCGTGGTAGCGGCATCCCTTAAAATTGCAAGAACTACCCCTGTATGCTGTTTAGCGAGTATACCTGCTAAACCGTCTATTTTTTCGCGAAAATACCTCTATACAAAAATCTTCCTAATTAAATTCTACATAAAAAATATTCTAATAATTTTTTTCATAGGATGAATACGGTTCGCGCAAATACAGCATCAAGACGGGGGTAAGTCTGAGCGCTCTGCTTTCTGCGATATTTAGGTGCCGTGCCATTTATACATAAACTATTAATCGTGCGACAAAATACATAAGAACTTGTTCTGTAGAGTGGAAATTGGGCTATCGACTACTCCTAGCCCGCGGACTTTTTATTTGCATTCTTTACTCGTTTCCACACCACCCTGGAGGTAAAGTTAATGGCGCTTTTTTTTAAGTGGTTTCCCCAGTAGGTCTAATCCACTGAAGTCGGAAATAAACGAAAATTCTAGCATACATCTGTAGCGTCATCATCAACATCATTGTCATCTTTGGTATGTTCTGGAGTTTCAGCATTCAAGCAGGCCTGTCCATAACAGTAGGAGCACATTGTTGAACACCGTAGACCAGCTTTCATGCAACAGCGTCTCTTTCCACATCCCAATTTGCAGCTGCGTGAAATAAGTATTAGAATATATACTTGCGTTGGTGCTTTCGTTGTTGTAACTGGCGCCAACATGTTACCAACTTTTTTCCAGCCCCGTTTTGTGTTGGTTCTCCACGCTTGCATTTGATGAAACAGGCGATAGGGGTGCTGACGTGTAACAGTAGAGGTCGGTGACAGTTCTGACAATAGCACAGTATTGTCTGACTTACCAACAACTATTAGTTGTCTGGGCGGTATACTAATCAGAAGCAGTCTCCTTTAGACTTTTTTGTAAGTTTTTTGTATTGCTGGATTTAATATGGAACTTACTATAATAGCAAATGAGTCGATAGTACAACCATCGAAAATTGAACACATTAGACATGGATAAAGAATGCAAATAAAAAATCCACGTTAGGAGTATTTGATAGCCCGATTTCCGCTCTACAGATCGAGTTCTTATGTATTTTGTCGTACAATTAATAGTTTCTATATAAATGGCGCGGCGCCTAAATATCACAGAAAGCAGAGCGCTCTAACTTACCCCCGTCTAGATGCTGCATTTGCGCGAACAGTATTCATGTTACGGAAAAAATGATTAAAACATTTTTTTATGTAGAATTTAATTAGGAATATTTTTGTATAGAGGTATTCTCGCGAAAATATGGACTGTTTAGCAGATATACTCGCTAAACTGCATACGGGGGTAGTTCTTGCAATTTTAAGGGATAATACTACCATGGTAGGGGTGGGAGCTTTTCGTCAATTAAAACTACATACCTTGAAAGACATTTCTGCCAAGTTTTAAAACTTTACTAATTTTTTCATTATTATGGCCATTTTCGATCTAATTTTACTGGATTATTTACATAATTACAGGAAACTTAAAACACCACAGTAAAAGACGCTACAAACTTATAAAAACAACGAGAGGAAATAGAAAATCATTAAATTTGTCAAATGCATAACCTGCACACTACTGAACTGACAGAATGCCGAATAGGGTGGAACGAAAAATGAGGTTTTTAATTTTTTTTTTTTTTTGAGAATTACTGCCACATAGTTATCAAAAGGTGCATTTGTTTGTTATTAGTAAATGTGCAAAAATTGAAAACGTTACTTTGTTATTTTCAGGTTCTTTAATGGGTTCAAAATTTTAGAAAAAACCTTTTTATACCATTTATTTTTTCTTAATTATTTTTCTGTCCTGTGGATATTGGTAATGTCATAGCCTCCAAAAAGTATCTTAATATACCTCAATTCACTGTGCTATATTTTTAAATAATATTATCTATACTTCAGGTTCCTCAAGTAAGTCAAAATATGCACTTCTAAGCAATTTTTTCCAAAAGTATAAGGATGAACATCAAATAATATCACATCCAAATAGACATGGAGAAACAAACAAAAACAGAATATGTTTAATATTTCAGTTATCATCAAGGCTAAAAAAAAACAAGAACTCTAAGAAAACCTGTCTGTTTAAAAATTGACGATCATACTGTATCATATGATAAATCGGTGGTAAATCTGTTTGCCTCACAATTTTCTACCATTGCTTCAGAGGCAATAGAAAATAACTTTGGATTTATCATTACCACACACTGTGTATAACAATAAGTCCTTTTATTATTATGAGGTATCCAAAACTGAACTCTGTGATGCTATCAGAGAATTAAAAAATAATAAATAGGCCGGCATAGACGGATTAAGTGTGGGTACATTAAAAAGGATATCTTCAAATATAAATGATCATTTATTACACCTCATCAATAAATCAATATTAGAAGGTTACTTTCCGTCATAATTTAAACTTTCTTCCGTAATTCCCGTATTTAAACAAGGAAATGAAAATCATAGATAACTATCGTCAAATAATGTTAGTATGTGTCCTGTCCAAAGTAATGGAAAAAATTGTATCAACTAGAATTATTGTGACATATTTAGAAAAGCATGTTAATCTGACTGATTGTCAGTATGGTTTCAGGCCGGGAAGATCAATAGAAAATGCAACAGCAAAATTATTTGATTTTGTTTACCATGAAATAGACAACAGTAAGTATGTTGCATCAGTACTATTTGATCTTTCTAGGGCTTTTGACTCAGTAAACAAAGATATACTTGTTAGAAAGTTAGAAAATATTGTTATACGAGAAAATTTGCTAAATTGGTTAATTGCATACATGGACAACAGAAAATTTATAGTGAAGTGTAATGAGGATGTATCTGATGTACATGATGTAATTCTAGGTGTCCCCCAAGGGTCAATTTTGGGGCCCTTATTATTTGCCATATACATACATGATCTTCCTTGCCATATAGCAAAAGGTCTCACGGTTATGTACGCGGAGATGATACAACTATTTCCGTATAATTTACTTAAGGCCATTAATACTGTTATTGATGGAATTCAAAAATCTTCCCCTATCAAAATATAAAATTGAAGTAAAAAAATTACTTATAGAAAATGCATTTCATAGCATCCAAAAGTTTTTGGGCTGACTAATGACAATAATATTTGTTCAGGTGTTAACAATAAGTTTGTTTGTTGTATTTGTTTTTTACATTTAGTGTAATTATTATTGTGGTCTTGTTATTATTTGTATATTCTCTTTATGTTATGACATGCCATATACTTATACAGATTGTTTCATTGAGGATGGTAAAATATTGATTGATAACTGAAGCATGCTGTTCTATTAACGAGTACCTTAATGATATTTAGTAATATTTAATTTTAATTTGTATCTGTGTTGTATATTTTTGTATTTGTTTGTTTTTATATTGACGTATAATTATGCTTAATCTGATACCCCAGCTTCTATTTTGGCATATCCTATATCATGTAAATTTATGTTTAACGCTTTGGTAACACACATTTCCATATTAGCAGTCACTGGCGGCTCAGAAACTCAAAGATTAATTATGGGTAATGTTTAGTCTCAAAATTTATTTTAGGTATACTAAATTCTCGTATTGCTATTTTTTTAAAGGTTCGTGCTGTAAGGACATGTTGTATACCATCTTCCTTGTCTTCAATAATTTCACACTGCTAGTAAAGCTGAATGACAGATGGCAGGTTTGCTTCTGTAGTAACGTTAGAACATGATGGCATGTTCGTCAATGCCCTGCTGGCATTTTCATTTTCACAAGAAGCACACAAATAAAAACAATCCTTAGTAGAAGTACTCAATCAATTGAAAGTAGGTTGGAACTTGTTACTTCCACACCCCAGTCATAGCCGTCTGTTGCTTGGATTGTGATTGTATTCGAGCATGTTATTTGTCACGTAATTCCCATAAATTACGCGATTTTCAAAGATAGTGAGGAACCGGAAGATATTAGAATAGAGCAAATTGACTTGGAAGGGCTTTTTATCATACTTTAATAATTATTTTAAGTACTATGTCTAAGAAAATATATGTTTTTAAATAAACCAATGAAAGTAATGAAAACCTGTAAAATCACCAAAATTTCTAAACTTTCTGTCCCGTGAGGAACCTGAAAATGCTAAGATAAGTCGAATGAATTTTATTTATCCAAATGCACATTTCGACGCCTATGGCAAAACAATTTAAAAACAAAGAATTTTTCGTTCCACCCTAATGCTGAATGTTGGTTGTGGCTACAACAAGCAGTTGTATTATTCATGTCTAAAACACATATTGTAATGCGCTAGTATTTAAGCTGATAGAAAAATCTCATGTCTAATAAGTATATAAATTGATGGTGTGAACGACAATATTCGTGATTTGGATTGTATCTTGTATTTGGCAGTAATAGTTCAGTTATTTTAGTTATAAATATGTTCTGCTGTTTTTTAATATATTAAAAATTGAGTGTAAAATTGTGTTGGTGTTAAAAAATATTTAAGGTTAATAAATTCTTTTTTTTTTACGGATATCTCACTTCCTATGGCTCGTAGGTCAATTAAGATTATTATGTAAATGACAGATAATCAAATTTCCGACAATAAAGGTTATATTCTTGTTTTACACATAGTGGACCGTTTGCAATATACAGAATAAAGAAGGGTTTATATCTTCCAGTTGCGCTCTACAGTTTGCAGAAATTTGGGAATATTCACATTTTTACAATAATTTTTAACATTTATAAATTTGCCTTTCCCAAATGTAATTGCTAAAATTCTTATGTGTTATAGTAACACCACAGAAAATAATGTTTAAATATTATTTAAATCCATCAACATCTTCCGGTTGCACATGTTGCCTTCAAAGTTACTGAAATTTTGAAAAAAAATTACAAATAAAAGTAGATCACCATAGTTCAAGGGAAAAAAATACTAACAACTTATAGTTTACCTCAGACTTATTCAGGGTATAAAACATGTCTGCGCCTTTGATAGTGCTGTAAAGAACAAAGATCCCGACATTTTTTATACCGACAATAAGTTTGGGATAAAGTATACATAATTTTTTTTGTTTTTTTTTTTTATTGAGAACAATCTTAAAAGTTTAAAAACAAATTATTTTGGATCATTAGTAATATTTATAAATAGATTATTTTATTGAAAAAACTAAGTTTTTCTGTGAAGAGTCGTAAGTCCAAGAAACTCACGTTGAACAATTGAATATCTCCGTTTTCTCTCATTCTTAGCTGAAGATACTTTGAAATCTGATTAAGGATGAAGTTAGGCATGGTTGACCTTGACAGGAGTCGTTCTGATAAAACCTTCTCTAGACTGAGCTCCGCAAACTTTTTCTGAGGCTTCTGTCAAGAGTTTCACACATCGTTCAACTGCCTGTGTGTAACTGGGAATGCAAATGTCTTGAATGTTGTATCTCAATTAGGGACTGAGTCACTTTGAGTAGATTTAATCTCATCGTCACTGACTTCTTTTAATAATGGGAGGGAAAATAAATCACAGTCTAGCAAGTTAATTATTTCCGAGTCTCGAAACTGAGTTTTGGTGGCAAGAATGTTCTCATGTTCAATGTTCTCTCAAAAAATCCTACATAGGTTATTCCTATACTAAATCTAAAATATATGTACTTTCAATTAAGAAGTGTCAGAATTACATTAAAAAAGAGAAAAGAAAAAAAAAGTCAGAATTGCATTAGAGAAATTACAGTATATAACAAGAACAGGTAACATAGACAATAATAGTTTGAATTTTAATTAAACAGATTAAAATTTAAAAACATTGAAAGGAATCACAGACAAAAGGCAGATACCTAATATGCCACTAAATTCTCTAGCACAAACAGTTATTGTCAACCTGCAATATATGCCTTTTCAGTCTTAAACGAATTTACATTTTTTATATTTTTTATTGAGCATGGTAACATATTATACATCAAAGAGCCTTTAGTGTATATGGAATTCATTGCCCTTGCCGATGACACCCTTGGTATGTCAATGTCGCTGTGGTGTCTTGTTGCATAATTATGCACTTGGTCTCTTATATTAAACACCATAGTACAGTGTTTATGTTTATGCAATATTAGATAAATATGAGCGCACATTTGATACTTATACATGTTTTCGGAACATTATATTGAAATTGCTATATAATTGGGCTGTCGGATATCTGATGTTGAGGGAATAAATATTTTTTATTGCTTTATTTTGTAGCACTTTAAGAGGTTTCAATATCTTGGAGTATGTTGGATACCAGACTACAGCAAGATAGTTCAAATGGCAGTGAACTAGTGAGAAATATGCAGTTCTAATCAAATGCTTCGGTATATAATGACTTAATCTTTTTAATATGCCTACTGGAACTGCATTTTTTTTCTTAGCCTAGTAACATGGTTTTCCCATGATAGGGTCTCATCTATTATAAGTCCAAGATATTTGATTTCTTCCTTGTAATTTAGTACACTATTTTTCCCCAAAGCTATCGGGTTTTCATTTCCAATTTTTTTATTTGATATAATCATATAGCTTGATTTACTAACATTGAGGGTTAGTTTATGCTGAATTAACCAAGTTGAAAGCATTGACAAGTCGTGAGATATATGCGATTTCAAAATGTTTATGTCTGTATCATAATAGACGAGAAGGGTGTCATCGGCATACAGCCTCATGTCATCTACTAAATCCAGTTTTGACGCAGAGTTAACATATATTGAAAACAGGGTGGGCCCCAAGCTGGAGCCTTGGGGGACCCCACACAGTACCGTCTTTTCGTAGCTTTTTGTTTCACCTATGCATGTACACTGCTTTCGGTTCTTAAGATAATTTTGAAACCATCTATGACAGTTACCCCATACTCCCAGCCTTTCAAGTTCATCAATAAGTAAGCTATGATCGACAATGTCAAAAGCCTTACACAGGTCAAGCGACACAAGTGCACATTTAATCAAATCAAGAGCAGCACCACTTGTGTTGCTAGACTCGCGGAAGCCATACTGCCGATCATATAGGAAATTTAGTGAAGATAAATAGCATGTAAGTCTGTTGTTCACAATCTTTTCTATAATTTTGGACATGACTGGAAGTACACTTATTGGTCTGTAATTACTAGGTAATTGCTTGTCATTAGATTTATGAAGCGGTGTGACTTTTGCCATTTTAAGCACATCTGGAATTTCACCACTGCTAGTGATTGGTTGATTACCTTGCACAACACACTGGACACTGCACTTTTACATTCCTTGATATCTCTTACACTAATATCATCTATACCGGAGGATTTGTTTGGGTCCATCCTATCTATAATTTCTGCCACTTCTTCTGGATCTGTGGGTAAGATAAACATATTTGTTGGTAAGGAAAACTTTGGAGATATCGATTGGTTTACTAGGTTGCTTAGATGGTCGTAAAATCATTTAACTCTTCGCATATTGCCTTGCTATGAGTGACAACGGCGTTGTTTATTTGTAACGAGGATATATGATCTTTAGCCACATCTACTTTATTTGTAAATATGGAGTTAATAACTTTCCATGATTTTTGGCTATCACCTTTGATTTTTCCAAACTCCGCCTCATAATATTTCTCTTTTGCTGACTAACTACCTTAATTTGTAAATATTTTTCAAAGTTTTATTATTAACTTTGAAGGCAATGCGTGACCGGAAGGTGATAATGAATTTAAGTAATATTTAATCATTATCTTCTGTGGTTATAATACATAAGAATAATTTAAAATTGTTAAAAATTATCGTAAAAATGAGAATTTTTCCAAATTTCGGCAATTTTTAGATCACGTGCGACTGGAAAATATGAACCAATTTTATTTCTCTTTTTTACTCCTATTAGCAACTCTTCCGCGGTATTACAACTTGAAAAAAATTTTACCGGCCAACACTGTGTACTTTATATCCGTTTCTGTACCACTTTTGAGGTAGAATACCATTCTCTTTTTATTTTTTACATGATTTTCCCAGTAGATCTAATCCATGTTTAGTGCTATGTCCCGTCTTCGCCAATACCATGTAGAGTAGTATTATTATGAGAAGATGCTTGGGGGCGGAGTTGTGTAATGCAATAGATTAAAACTCGTCCAACTCTGATGTTTACATAGGTTACACAGCTCCTCAACAGTGAAAATTTTAAAACATAGTTAAAAGGGTGAAGTGTTTATATTTACATCTAGTTTCAAATTATATTGATGACAGTCTTATACGTGCCTCTGTTCTGATTTTTTTATGTAAATTAAAACATTTTATAGAAAGATCTTATTGTAAAAAAATTATATGTTAAAAGGTAATATATATATTATAAATATAACATGTTTTCCAGAACAGATTTTTTTTTTTTAATAATGTGCCTTTGGACCAAATTTCAATTTTTGGTCTATTTTTCTCCATTTTATAGCATATTGCTCAAAAACCGCCCAAGAGAAATATCTGCCCATACACTAGAGTACTGTACATGCCAAAACAAACTTGCGCTAGGTTTGGTCCTGTAACTAAAAATTTTTTTTTTCCAATTTCCTGTTACTTCCCACCGACCGGAAGTTTCGTCTGCCAGTATAATTGGAGTATGTGAAGTACATATATTAACTACCTATGCGGCAAGATATCGGTAACCATTTGATTAAAAATAAAATGTCCCCCTCCCTCCATATCCACCCACCATACCAAAAAAGTATCGTAGTTATATGGTCTCTTCGATTAATGATTGGCAAATGGTAACTTTTCGTTTTCGAATTTGCACGCCATTTCCCTAACTGTAAACAATTGAGAGGTCTCAGTGATATTATTTTCCGTTACATTATCCTTGTATATTTTAACATCCAAATTACCAACTATTTTAAAGATTTTCACATGAAATAACTCCATTAAAGAGACATACCACCTTTATAGAAGAATATGGATAAAAAATTACAAACATTTACAAAAGCATTTGTGCAAATTAAAGTAGCCTTCCTCAAAACAGCATATAATTAAAAAATGTGTACCAGTAATGGTTTCCTTGAAGCTTATGTTATGTTATACTTTTAGGGCACACCTTGTGTATTATTTTCTGTGTAGCCCAGAAATATTTCATTCAAGTGATGTTTCAACAGATGAATTTTCTATCCACATATGCGAAACATATTAAAATCAATCCAGATTTGTAGGAGTTATGTTTAAAATAGTCCTAAGTTTATTTTATTGTTGTGCAGTGTCTGTTTAATTTAATTTAAAGAAATAAAATTTATCTGTTATCTTTCAGAACTTTCTCTCTAGTGTTAGGCAAATGGGAAAATGAATTTGAGCTAGAAGATATTGATAAAGAATTATTGATTAACGACTGTGAAAAAGAAAGTAATTTGTCTGAATTGAACAAGAAAGTCAAACTTGCAGTTACTATGTTGAACTGGGTAAGCTAACAGCCAACTAATAAGTTAAAATTTTATTTATAGCTGAATTTTATAAGTTTATGACCAAAGTCCATGTCTCAGGTGACAATATTTCACCATTATAAGGGCCGGTATATACACATACAACACTTAGGATGCCAAAACTATTCATTTGTGGTGGCACAATAATAATAAGGGTTAATAAGTAGGGGTTGTTGTAAATGTTCAGAGATCAGACTATGACTTTTCTTATCGCAAATCCAAATATACTCTGAGTGCTAGGAATGTACCGGGTGTCTACCTGGTATACACCCGGCCCATTTAAGGGCAAACCTGGTTTCTCCAAGTAACAAATTAGGACCTAGCTGGGTAGTAAAGAAGTCATTTTTTTAAATGTGTTTATAAATTTGTTAACAAGAATTAAACATACCCAAATACCCAAATAGATTTTATCATTGTTTTTATTTTTGACATAATATTAAGTCTTCAATCAAAGAACTTATCCCTAGATAGATAATGTGTATTGGTTTGTTTATTGCTGAGATAATCACAGTCTAAGGCAATTCAAATGCAGACATCCCATAAGTTCTTGATTGGCTAGCCGAATATTCACAGCTTTTACTTGAAAACAACCGTAATGTTTCGTATATGATCGGTTCGGTTCGAGTATCGTAATCTCAATATTCTCAATTTAACGTGTCCGCTATTAACGAAAAATGTTGTTTTGCGCAGTTTATTAATAATATACATATTACAAAATGGTGAGATATTGTGCCGTTTGCAAAATGCAGGTAAAAAGTAAGTAAGTAAGTATTTATTGGTGCATTATACGATGGTATTTACACAGGTCAAAATACAGTATATGTAACCAAACCAATTGCCGCGGCGGTTACGTAAATAGTTAAAGCAACCGCGGCGGCGGTTCGATAGCAATTTATTACAATACCGCCGACGGTTTACTAGACACTTTCTCTAAAATATTTGGATTTTCTTCTATTTTGAATTGAAAATTGCACCAAAAAATCTAATCTCCGCTCATTGTCCCCTGGAATCAAATGATGAACTAAATGAACTTCATATGGAAAAAATTTGTTTGTTTTAAGAATTCTGTGGCAGGTGGAACATGCAATATTTGTTTCTTCCATCAACTTGCGTACTGACATGTTTGGGTTATTTTCCACTTGATGTAATAACAATGCAATGTTTTCATCAGTTGCAGTTCTTGTTGTTTTTGGTTTCTTAAAACCTCCATAATTTTTCAAATTAGAACACAAACTTACAAAAGTTTTCCGATCTGGTAAAGGTCTGTCAAGAAAACGTATTTCATATAAACTTACAGCTCTTGAAGCATTTTTACGACATTCCCCATAAATTAAAATCGTGTTTAATTTATCTTCATTTGTATGAGAAACCATATTTAATAATAAATATTCACAAAGAAAACAATAATTAGGTACAATAATACAGTTCTATTGACACACCAATAAACAAAATGTGATTGAAATTGAGATATAAGGGTTATTATACTCACTAGATATCAAATATTTTTAATTATAATCTAACCTAATAACAAAGCAATTATATGAAAAATTCTTTAAATATTTTATTCTAAAACTTGTAAAGTAAATACAGATTGTCCCACTGAAAGGACTGAAATGTTAGAGAGATTACAATTATTCAATATTGGCAAATGCCAACATTTGGACTCAAATATCTCGAAAACGGTTAGTTTTATGGTATTTTTTTTTAGAACATAATCTGCTTAGAAATGCATTTTCTTTCACATAAACCCCATTTAAAAGTTTCTCCCATCGAAATATTTCTTTAGAGCACAGCGCCATCTATATACTGATATATTAAAAAACAATTATATTCAAGAATGAAGCTCTCTTTATGCCCTACAAATTGGCTTTTACAGAATTAAAATATCTCTATTCGTTTAGAATATATCCAGCCTGGGAGTTTTTATTGGTACACCCTGTATATATAAATTCCAAGTTTCTGTACTCTTACCAGTTTGTTTTACTTATTTCCCCATATTCACCCCTATTTAACCCCCAACCCTTCAAGGGAATCCTGTCAAAATATAATCAAGTTCCACGTGTCGTTATAATATATACGTGTATAAAATTTCAAGTGAACATCTCAATTTTACTTTATCAACCCCTTTAATAATGGAGTGGTGGTCGCGGGAGTGTTGAAAAATACTGTACAAAAATTAGAGGCCTTGACTTCTAGTATATACACCAAATTCCAAGTTTTTGTACTCTTACCAGCTTGCTTTACTTATTTTCCCCTATGTACCCCTATCCAACTCCCAACTCTTCAACGGAATCATCCCATAATATAATCTAATTATGGATGTCGTAATAATACATACGTGTACCATATTTTAAGCGAAACTCTCAGTTTTTTTTATCAACCCTTTTAATAATAGAGTGGGGGTGGGTGGTGGGAGGAATTGAAAATATAAAATCAATCGGAGGCCTTGGCTTCTACTATATACACCAAATCCCAAGTTTCTGTACTCTTACCAGCTTGTTTTACTTAATTTGCAATATTCACCCCTATTTAAACCCCAACTCTTCAACGGAATCATCTCAAAATATAATCTAGTTCCAGGTGTCGTTATAATACATACGTGTACTAAATTTCAAGTCAATATTTCAATTTTATTTTATGAACCCCTTTAGTAATGTAGTGGGGGTGGGAGAATTGAAAAATGTTGTAAAAAAAATCAATTGCAAGGTCTAAAATAACTAAAGGGAGAGACCACATCTAGAAAGTATGATCAGGCAAGAAGAATCGTACATTATTTGGAGGAGGTTAATAAGAACGAAGAATTTGTCGTGGACAAACTGGATACTAAAGGACGTTCTAGTGTCTTTAAAATCGGTGCCCCATTCCATCTGTTAACAGAATTAAATGATGAAAGCAACTGGCCTGGAGATGTTGTAATAAGACGTTTTAATATGCGAAAAAAGCAAATTTTTTTTAGAAGTAAATCACAGTCAGGATGCCACAGTTCCAGAGTTTTTGGGGAAACTGCCCCAAAAGATATCAAGAATTGGAAAATGCGTGAAAGTAGGTGGAGGCCACGTCGAAAATTTACTCGTAAATTACAGCAAATAGTTCATAAGAAAGTCAGTAAGTTTGTGTAGTTATCACTCTTTAGTTTTTACTTAGGTTGTGTAATTTTTCCAATAAATATAATGTGTCGTTTTGAAATTGAGTTTGTTTTCAAAGAATTTTTCAAATCTTTTGCGACAGTTTACTTGATGAAATTATCAAGTTCTATCAAGTGTACCTTTTTTTCGTAGAAATAGCTCCTGCATGAGATTTTCTAGTCAAAGGTGCCACAACGTTTCATAAAAAGAAAAGAGAAAAAATATGCATCAGGCATAGCTCATGAGGCGCCCTCAACGGGCTAGCATGATGTGACATAAATTATTGTTTCTTAGCTAAAAAAATGATTCCTTATCAAATTTGGAGAAGATCGGTCAAGAAAAGTACAACTTGACGCCCTGTATTTTTTTCGTGCAACAATTTATCAAAGCATGTTCGGTTATATCCTCATATTTTGGACAAAAGCGTGTACCCTTGAATTATTATTATTAATGGTCCACCCTGTATAATAAAATGTATTCCCATGTCTCCTCAGTCCTTATTGAACAACGGCATGGTTTTGTTAATAAGAGATCTACAAATAGACACTGTATGTAATGATCTATCAAGTGCATTTCATAGA
Source organism: Stenurella melanura (assembly GCA_963583905.1). NCBI lineage: Eukaryota > Metazoa > Arthropoda > Insecta > Coleoptera > Cerambycidae > Stenurella > Stenurella melanura. Next base: position 69,723,848 of record OY757312.1, on the reverse strand, counting down.
ATTAACCATAGTAGAGAGATATTGCATTGTCACATAACGGCATTCGCTATTACAGGATCGCGTTATTTAACATTTAAGCATGCGCACATTTAATCTGCGTTAAGACATGCGGTAATAACTTAGCGCCTGACGTAATTTTCGTACGTTTAGCGTACGTCGAGTAAACGACGTTATCCTCACCTCGGTTAAAATTGGGAACAACCAAAATCAGCCGATCTGTATTTATGTATTCTATATTACCACCAGCCAATATGCCTGCTTCCAACATTTCTTCCATTAAAGCCTAAATGTATATAAATATTATATCATATCATATACAGAAATTTATCTTTATTTTGGCTACAATAGACTCCCAACAAAATTTTTTTTGAAAGGTCTTTTTGAGTAAATTGGAGCCCCCTTTTTAGAAAATAAGACAAGTTTGATTTTAAAATTTACATACTTTAAATGTACCTTTAATAATTTTGTAATATTTGACAACAGTAATAATATATTTCTAAATTTGACGACTACTTGACATAAAAAGTGACGTTTACATAACCCAGTTACGCACGAATGGAACTGCAGTACAATAAGTCTAAAATAAAGCTTAGTTATTTGCGTTAATAACGTAATGTAATTAGCGAGCGTCGTGCGGTATCGCTGACTGCAATATCTCTCTAAATATATTAATAATGAAACTACAGAGTTTCTCTATTGAGGACGACCTATTGCGTTATTTGTTATCGTATCTCAGTCATCAACCACATTTTGTAAAATTTAATGACTGTTACTCTCATATCTTTATACCAACATCTGAGGTACCACAAGGTTCGATATTAGGTCCCCTGATTTTTGTAATGTTTGTCAATGATATCTCCTCTTTTATTAAGTACTCAAGATTTTTATTGAATGCAGATGATCCAAATTAATACATTAAATGATACAGAGGCCATCTCTGCTTTTTATAGAGACAATAACTTAGAGTTGACAGAATCGTAGTGCAAGATTATAACCTATACATTAGGGTGGAGCTAAAGTATATAGCAAAAAAATTATTTACATTCTTTTTAGACAACACCCTATTTTTGAATGACACTAACGGTGGAAATTATCCTCCTAAATTATTTTGAAAAAAAAAAAATTTTAGAGGTAGACCAAGGCCTTTATTAAAAAAAAATTAAATTATTTTATTCGATATCAATAGCGCTCTTGTAAATGTATTAATACATTTACTTTGATAAGTTTACCTGTATATATTGTCTTTTAAATACATTTGGCAACAAACAGAAATTTATGTAGTATCCCACGTACGCAGGCTTGAAGCGAAAATAGACATACAGGAACACAAAAGAAAAATGAAGCAAATTCTCTTCAACAACTGGAAAAGCTTTTTGACCTTGCACATCAGAACGCAATGAAAATGATAAAAATTAACGAAGATAGGGATTTTCTAGAAGCTCAGCGAGAAAATAGACGCGGTTGCATGGCTGAAGTAGACATGACATTAACCAAACTAGAGAAGAAAGCGGAAAAGAGAAAATTACAAGAACAAAACGAAAAAATACCGCAGATGAGTAAAGTCAAGGGACGTCTTCCTTGTCAAGTTTACTGATAAAGGATTCCAGTGGCGACAGTGAAAAAGATAAGATGGTTTACGTACTAAATAAGAAGGAAAATAAAAAGAATAAAAGAAAGAAAAAAAATTGTGTTAAAATTTCCGGACCGTTGGTAGTTCACTGCGATGGTAAACTACTATCTAATCTAACAGGAAAACTTCAAATAAATCGTGTTGCTGTTTTTAGGAGTTCCTAGGTGTGAGACAAGTTCGGGTGCTGTTCAAGCGAATGTCGTGGTGGAGGCTTTGGAACATTGGGGAATTATTGAAAAGTATGTCATTTAATACAACAAGTTTTAATACAGGCAGAATTAATGGAGCCTGCGTGTTGTTAGAACAACAAATACAAACAAAGCTGTTCCACCTTGCCTGTCGTCATCATATATTCGAGCTTATTTTCAAAGCTGTATTTGAAGAGTGCATAGGTGCTACATTGTCTGGTCAACTTCTTAAAAGATTTGGAACTTTCTGGGACAAGATTGACACAACGAGCAATGCAACATTTAGAGAAGATGAAGAAGTCTATAATGCACTGGGGCCTAAAAAAACTGAAATTGATTTGTTTTTAAAAAATCAGCTTAAAAGCTGCCAGCAGCGCGATGATTACAAAGAATTTCTGGAACTAGCTCTGTTATTCCTAAATAACCCCCGTGAAAAAGTCACCATTAAAGCACCTGTATCAATGCATTACGCACAGTGGATGGCAAAGAGGATTTATTCAATAAAAGTTCTGATGTTTCACAAACAATTCCATTTAACAGAGAGAGAGAATATAAAGCTCTTCGTGACATTATTATTTTTGTCATTTTACTTTACATTCAGGTATGGTTTTCAGTACCTTCTTCCACAGATGCTCTTAGAAATGATTTAACTTTTGCGAAAAGTTTGTTAGCATTTCCTACAGTAAATAAGAAAGTAGCTGAAGCTGCTGCCCGAAAATTTTTAGGGCACTTGTGGTATTTGTCCGAAGAGTTAATAGGTCTGACATTTTTTGATCCGCATATCTCTGATAATTCAAAAAAATTAATGATATCTAATATTCTTTCCTGAATGGGATCTGACGAACCAACAAAACGACTGTACGTGCCAACCCTTGATTCCTTGGCAAATTTGGAGTTACATGACTTTGTGTCGAAGCACACTATGTCGTTCTTTAATATTCTCAATATTCCCGTTGATTTTATGAAACTTGAACCTAATTTATGGCCACAAAATGAACAATATGTCTCTGGCCTCGAAATAGTAAAAGGTTTACGTGTATTCAATGATACAGCTGAAAGGGGAGTAGCATTAATACAAGAATATAATCGCTCTATTACCAAAGACGATGAGCAACTACCATATTTACTTTAAGTAGTTCAAGAACATCGAAACCGATACCCTGACAGCAGAAAGAAAACAATTTTAGACGAAAAATAATACAATAGTATTTCTTGATTCACAAATACATAACAAATGTGTAGTTTTGTGCAATTGTTTGTAATATCTTTGGGTTTTAAAAATAAAAACATTGTCAAAATTTCAACAGGCTTGGTCCATCCCCAAATATTATTTAATTTTGAAAAAATTTTATATGCATATTTAAGCCCCATATCGGCACCAGTTACCAACGTGTCGCATGCAAGAATAAAAAAAAAAATTTTTAGTTCCACCCCACTATACATCCTATCTTAGTGGCATTTAGAATCAATGAGGTTCAGATTGAAAAACTAAACAAAATTAGAGATCTTACCGTCTCGTTCACCAACAATTTTTCATTTAATAATCACATAATAGCTCTTACCTCTGAACTACAGAAAATTTATTCTTAGATTAAGTAAAGATTTTAGTTACAATACCTGCATTATGCTGTTTCATTCATAGGCATGTACCCTCTAAAGTTGAATATTGTTGTATAATATGGACTCCAACAACATACCTATACACTGACATGCTGATAAAAATCCTAAAGATGTTTTTAGGATCTATATATTTTAAGAAACGCAGAATATGGCCTTTCTCGGTAGCTTGTCAAAGGGAATTAGCAAAATTTAATGTAACATCTCTTACTGAATGCCATAAAAACATACAAATATTATTTATATCGGACATTTTATATAACTATAGTTAAAAAATGTTCGTTCCTCATCTCCTAAAATCGAATATAATGTGACAAAGGCACCTCTTCGATACCTCGCGCTAATAATAGGATGTACTCATAATCTCTTTTCTTTCTCTGTTCTCCGTATAATCAGCGAAAGAACGGCAACAGCGGCTGCCCGGATGCGAAGATACATTTTGATAAACTGACCCCGTTAAACTGCATGTAAAAGTAGTACATCGAATGGGTCAGTCAGCACTGATGATCAGTGCTGACCGTATGTTCCATGTGAAACGGCACTTTATGTTTGTTATTTATCATTGAGCATTTAAGCCAATTCTAATTCTATAGTTTTTTCACCGTACATTTGTAATTAGGGAATACCTGTTAATATACAGTATAAATAAATAAATATGTGACACGCCCTGTATATTTCAAAAATAATTTTAAAATATACTACAACTATAGTTTTTAACAGACATTTTTTCAAATTTCAAACGGTTGAGGCGATATTGACCATCCACTCAGTACTAACACACCCTGTATATAACGTCATAGACTTTTCTTAGGGAGTTCTATTCTTTACAGCTTGTCCTATAAAATTGTCTCTCATCTGTTGTGGCTCTTACAGTGTTTTAGGTGAAATGTCATTGTGCATCCTTTCCTTAAATAATTTTTACCGTCAGGGGTTTTAAGGTGTCACTAAATTTTATATGGCTGAAATTTTCAGGATCATTTTTTAGTGTAGAATATGATGAAAAAAAAAATTTAAACGTGTAAGGTGCTGGTGACCCCTTAAAAAATCGAAAATATTGATCGAAATTCGGTTTTTGGCCAATAACTCGAAAAATAAAGAAAATGTATCAAAAGACTAATAGCACTAGGCGATAGAGGGGGAAATTTCACATCAAAAAACGTATATAAAGTTTTTTTGTACTGTTAAAATTGAAGGCTTCAAATTTTTATTGTTTAACGCACGACACATAAGTACGGTGCACGAAGCGTGTGTATTTACACCTATAATAACGCTTTTCTGTGGACACATTGTATATGAAATCGGAACCTTTACAGCCGGTTTTACAATCGCTAGTTAACTTCCAGTCAGAGTTAACTTTCAGGTTATTATAGAAATTGGGTTTTACAATAGCTGGTCATTTTCGATGTGGTAGTTATCTAGTAGTTAACTTTACTAGCAGATGAGGTGTGGGTAAACTAGAAGTTGGCAGTTTACTGGCAATTTATAACCTATAACCTAATAATTTTTTGATATTTTGCCTAAAAATGGATATGTACGAAGTAAATGCATATAGCAGTGATGAGTAGCCAAGGTAATCCTGTATAGACCTAACTTTTTCGAAGAATACGATGGAAGAGACTTTTTAAATAGATCGAGACTAAATACTATCTACTTACGTAGTAATAGACCACTAACTCATAAATTGCTTCTGACATTTATATTTGATAGCGGGTGACGTGACTTTGGACCAAAATTCATACATTTTATGTATATTACCCATTTTTCCAGTACCAACATTATAAATTTTATTCACAACCTCTCGTTTACAAATCATCACTTAACTTTATATTGTAAAACGCATGTGTCGGTAAAGTTATAGTTAACCTGCAAGTAAAAGTCAACTAACATGAAAGTTAACTTGCGATTGTAAAACCGGCTGAAAGAGATTTTCGATGAAATCGGTAAAAGCTCTACCATTTCTACAATTTTTAAGATAAAAACCTGGAACTTTCATATATTACTCTTGAAGTAATGTATAAAAAGATTCGATAAGTGAAAAAAATCTCAAAAATTTATTTTTGAAGATGTACACTTCCAAAATTTCAAAATCTTGAGAAAGTGATAAAATTTGATATGTATAACTAACTTTAACCACCTGTTACTCTGGTTTAAATCGCATTATTAGATTTCTGTAGGTGCAATTTTTAAAGCTTGAAATATGTACTTTAAGATGCTTCCAGGGGACTTACCTTAAAAATTAAATTAACCCTTTTTATTTTACGAAAACAAAAGAAATATTTTTCTTTGCTCCAAAATTCGTGAAACTAGGGGTAAAATAAACGTTAATAACTTTTATTAAAAAAATAATACCCATACATCGGAGCTTTTACCGATTTCGTCGGAAATCTCTATGTTCCGACTTCATATATATACTATTTTTACATACATTCATTTTTGTATTTGAAAATATAATAATCCAATAGTCACACGTTTCTTTTTCCATTTAAGCTTTGTTTAGGTCAATTTCATTATTTAATTCAAAAGTTACAACAAATCTAGTGTAGCGTGTGCCGCGCACATTCCATTCTCGTGTGTTAAACAAAAAATCTGCAGCCTGTATTTTTGATTGTACAAAGAAACTTCATATGCGTTTTTGATGTAAAAGTTCATCCTCTATCGCCTAGTGCTATTAGATTTTTTATATATTTTTTTTATTTTTCGAGTTATAGGCCAAAAACCGAATTTCAGCCAATATTTTCGATTTTTTTAGGGGTCGCTGGCACCTTACACCTGCAAACTTGTTTTTATTGTATTCTACACCAACAAAAATGCTTATTCTGAAAAATTCAGCCATGTAACATTTACAGCCAGTACCATAAACAATGCCAAAAGGGTCCTTTTCGAAAAGGACACTCTATGCTAAAAGTTGACTTTAAACATAAAGTATATCCTTTACTTAAAGAATTCTTTTGGCGTTATTTGTGGTACTGGCTGTACCAGTCAGTACCATAAATAATGCCAAAAGGATCCTATAAGTAAAGGATACTTTATGGTTAAAGTAAACTTTTAGCATAAAGTGTCCTTTTCTAAAATGATCCTCTTGGCGTTGTTTATGGTACTGGCTGTTAGTAACCAGTTTTTATCAATTACTGTCCCTGACAACTGGACTATTTACTTAATTTTTAATTGTAAACATTACCAAATTTTGCATTCAGTAGTCAGTCCCTAATTATCATGAAGTATGGTACCTTTTTTCTGGGACTATAAAAGAAGGAATGCTAATGCAATCCAATGGTTTTAAACCAAATAGGCCATGTGCTGTTTTTTATTGTCAGACTTAAAGAACATGTCATGTCAGTAATGACGTTTTTTAAATGTATATGATATTTTATTCCATTGTACAAAATTTGTGTAGTATTTAATGTTTTTCTAAATCAATGTTTTCTATGTGATAAAATTGATAAAGCTTAATTTGTATCTACAATTAACCACCTAGATAAAAAAAATATTTGTAGATGAGCAAGATTCCCACATCAATGGAAGATTCAGAATTTGGTTTAAATGGCCTGACAAATATAGACCACAACACTGAACCATGCTCTCTATCGTAAGTTAATTCACTACATCTGATTTAATTCGTTAAATGATGAGAATCCTTAACATTTTCTTCTAACAGTGATGGTAAAACAATAAAGAAGTTCACTCTAAGACCACCCAGATTATCTGTGAGTCGACCAGCAAGTCCCGATTCACCATCAGTAGATATCGATTATAAAGATATCGTTAATTTGAATGAACAGAACACAAATCAAAGTCTGGATAAGTCCAACTGTCAAGATCTTTCTTTTAATGAGGATAGCTATGCAACTGCTTATGATGAACTTTCCTTCTCTCAGGTAAATAGCCTTCTAAATGTTTCACAATAATAGTAGTAATAATAGGAACTGAACTTTATTGGATAGTCAGAATTAATCAGAGTGTTATCGACCGGAGTTCTTCATCCTGTGAGTTTGTACAATAATATATGTAACATATCAAATATTTTTTATGAGAAAAACAATTGTTAATGTATATAAAAAAATGCATTTAGAAAGAGCGTAGCCGGATAAGCATGGGCTAGCTGTCTCAGCTTAGATTTGGTTCATATTTGGGAGGTAAGTTCCTACTATTACGAGAATAATTTACCCCAAATGCCAGCTTGAAAAAAAAAATATTTACAAAAGATACGAAAGAATTTTGAAGCATGAAAAAATTTGATTTTCTCAAATGCGAATGAGCCGAATTCGGGAGCTAAAATTAGAATAGAATAGAATAGAAAAATATTTATTGTGTTAAATATAAGTGTACACATAGATACAATATTCTACACAAAAGGTGACGTTCGTAAAAACGTTCTTCCACGCCACCAAACAAAGAAACAAAAAGAAAAACTTACTTCTAACCATCACATATAACTCAAGTAGCCCTAAAATTACATTATCTAAACAATCATATTTTGTACCTGCAATAAGTATTCTTTATAATTTTTTTTAAATGTACCAACAGATACACCCTCAATCATTTTATAATATACATCATTATTTAATAACTCAACAGATAAATATGCAAAGCAACACTGAAATCTTGCTGATTTATGTTTGTATATATTAAATTTGTTTAATTCCCTAAGATTGATATTATGCATCTCTTGTCTTGGTTTCAGGTACACTTTTAGATATTCTGGTTTTCCTCTGGTATAAATTTTCATTAACAAACTGCCAAAAAATAATTTGTAACGATAATCTATTTTTAAGTACAAATGTTCTTTATATATCGGAGTGACATGATCATATTTCCTTATTGAATGAACAAAACGCAAACATGTGTTTTGAGCTAACTGTAGCTTGTTTTTAAATTCCATTGTCAGAAAACTATAGTATACAGTTAAACAGTAATCAATCTGGGGATACAAAATTGATTCGACAATTCTGTGTTTTACTTTTTCATGCAGCATATATTTAAATCTATGTAGTGCCTTTAATTTCATGTATAATATACACAACTTACTTGTCACATGCCTTTGAAAATTTAAACTATCGTCAAATATTACTCCTAGGTTTTTCGCATACTCTTTTTGTGGAATCTCTATATTGTTAATATGCACTGTAGTGAAGTTAAACTTCATAACTTTATTTTTAACATTTGCAGAACCTATTAGTAAGAAGCAACTTTTACTAGCATTAATTTTAAGACCATTCTCAAAAGACCAATTGTTTATCCTCTCTAGATCAGAATTTACATCATTCAGGGCAATGTTTACCTGTGATGGTTCAAACGTTTTTAATAATTGAGTATCATCTGCATACATATAAGTGTTACAGTTATGTATTATTGATGGTAAATCAGATGTGAAAATGTTAAACAAAATTGGCCCTAATATGCTGCCCTGTGGAACACCTTGTTTCACTGCAATAGGATCTGACTTAATTCCATCTATTTCAACGCACTGCAATCTATTTAATAAATAGTTATTAAACCACACACAAACATTATCAGAAAAGTTATAAAATCTCATTTTAGCAAGTAGTAGATCGTGGTTTATCAAGTCAAAAGCTTTGCTGTAGTCCAATAGCACCAAGCATGTTGCTTTTGACTCGTCTATTCCACATGTAATATCTGTTGCCACTCTAGTCAGTGCAGTACCGGTACTGAAATTAGATCGAAAACCAGACTGAACATCTGGTAATATGTTATTACTATTTATAAAGTCGATCATCATATTACAAACAATCTTTTCGAACATTTTTGCTAGAATGGGAAGAATATTTATTGGTCTAAGTTCATTAAATGAAGTTACATTTGGTACTTTTGGCAGTGGTCTTATAATGGAGGTTTTCCAAATAGTTGGAAATTCTCCATTCTGTAATGATTTATTGAACAAATTGTATGTGGTCCAGGGCCTTATTGATTATAAAAAAAATTGTTATTTAATAAATTAAACGAATATTAGTACAGGCAAATTAGTCATTTAGAGTAACAAAAATTAATAAAAGGACAATCTCCGGAATTTAAGTAGGTAATAACCTGTAGAATGAAATGATGCATTCTTTGCACTTTCAAGTTCACGGAAAATTCAAAAAGATTTGGAAAAACTTTTTGATTTTCGTTTTTTTTTTTTTCTCTAGCTGTCAAAATAATGAAAATAGAGAAAAATGTTTTCAACAAAAGTTGTAGCTTGTCTATTTCTCTACAAAAAAGGTCCCTTACAAATTTTTGTCCACTTATGGTTTTGAGCCGCTTCGAAATGCGCGAAAAATGAGAATTTTCTGGGAGTTTCGTTCGACCTGACTCATCGATCGGTAATTCTTACTATTCAGAGCCCCTAAAGAAAATGAAAATAACATAAAATGTAGAGAAAAGTCTCAGCTTTAATGTGGAACTAATCACAAAATTCATAAAAAAAATGATCATGAATGATAATTCATTTTACTAATATATTCTTATATAATTATATATCAATCCAATTAACATTTTATTGCAATTACTTTTGTTGGAAAAATATGCCTTGCGATCAAAGTAGAGGGTATATTTCTCATCGATCAGTCACCTCCAAATTTTTGAGGTCAATTTGCTATATCTTAATTAATAATAATAGCACAGTCCTAATTTTTGGATTATAACTACAATAAAATATCACAATTATACAGTAAAACATATACAACTTATTTGTTTCTTAACATGCTTCAATGAGATTTTCACGAAATATAGATTAAAGTGCATGGAATCGAATCCATGCAGTGAAAAAGGACCTATTGTTACGGGAGAAGTAGGGAGGACGCATAAAACTCAAAGATATGAATAAATAAACTGTTTAAAATTTACTAAGCCATCTTCTAACACTTTTTTCTCTATGATAAAAATGTGTAGAAGTTTTGTGATTAGTTCCACTTTAAAGCTGAGACTTTTCTCTACATTTTGTGTCATTTTAATTTTTTTAACAGAGCTGAATAGTAAGAATTATCGATCGATGTGCCCGGTCGTATGAAACTCCCAGAGAATTCTCATTTACCGTGCATTTTGGAGCGGCTCAAAACTATAAGTGAAAAACTGGATTTATTTATCTCCTAAACGGCTTAAGTAAGACTAAAATTTTTAAAGACCTAGAGCAAGAAAATTGAGAATCAAAAAGTTTTTCCAAATTTTTTTGAACTTTCCTGGAACTTGGAAGTGTAAAGAATGCATCATTTCATTCTACCTACTTATTAAATCCCAGAGATGATCCTTTTATTAGTTTTTGCGAGGTTTTTACAAAATTTTGCCGTCGTTGCCGGTACTATAGGGGATAAAGAAAAATTATTTTAATTTTGAAACATTTTTTCTTTTTGAACTATTTGATGAAACGTCACTTTTTTTTTCTGTGATATGCTCATATCCTAAGTAACAATGCATATTTTTTTAAATAATATTGGAGGATTACTTTATAGGGTAAGATAATAAAAAATTAATTTTGGCCCCCTAATATTTATGTAATTCTATGGGAATGAATATCATTTCGTATTGCATTCTGTAAACAATTTACTAAGGATTTCAGCAGGTCTTACAATTTTTGACAAGTATCATGCATGTGAAAAGTAATAATAAATAATAGCAGCTATATAGTCCAGTCGGTAAAATATGTTATCTGAGATTTTCCTTCCGTAACTGTTAGTACGAGAATTAAACATCACAAAACCACAAAAATCAGTTCTGGGAGTGCCACGCAACCCCCCAAAAAAAGCACCCCCCCCTTCGATGTAGAAAGCTTAATTTTACTGATAACTCATTAACTGTTGAAGATATAAAAAAATTGCTCATCATAAGAAAGAAAGACAAAAATTGCAAAATTTATAATATAGGCGTGCGGCCTGTAGAAAATATTGAATTGCTCTAAAACCAAACAAGCTAGGAAGAAAAATCAAATGGGTTTTAAAGGGGATATAAAATACTCTCTTGTGTTGCCATTTTTATTGGGGCTATTGATATTTATTAGTATATAAAAATCTCTTAATTTTTTGTACATCTATTCACAGTCCTATTAGACCAAGCAAATGGGTAGGTTAAGTCGCAAAATGTGTCCGGAGGGAGATCTTTACGGGAAAAGTTGTATTGAGCTGAGATGTAAAAAAAAAGCTTAATACACTACTAGCCCCACCCTTTCCTTAAGGGCAGAAAAAGGATGAAATAGTTTATTTTTGCGTATAAATCGAAAACGATGGTAGATATGGAAAAAGGTTTCAGATAAAAATTGTAGAGCTTAAAATTCTGCTTAAAAAAGGCCATATGCACTTATACCGTATTTCTGATGGTTTGGCTGTAAAACCTGTATGACGCTTAGGGGCTGAATGCAATTTAAAAAAAAATCGTAAAAAATCGAAAAGTTGATATTTTTAATTATTTTGTTTTTGAATCTCCTTAGAAAAATCCCCAACTTTCTTTCCAGAGATAAAGTATCCTTGTCTACTTGTTTATATAAAAGTTATGTATATCTGAATTTTTAAATTCACGATTAATCAGGGTTGAACGTAGCGAAAAATAATTTTTAAGCAACGCTGTCTTCTTCGTGAAATTTCCTTACAAAAAGTCCTTTACAGTTTTTTTTTATCTCACATACCAACGTTGATATCTAAATAAAATTACTATAATTCCTACAATTTTTATTTCACTCGACGCCACTGGAATATAGTCTAAGAGCTACTGGCCTCGACAACATACCCATTTTCACAAGGCTGGAAATATGCCAAGATGTTAGTTTAAGGTTTGCCAAAGAAGGAATGGCCGGTGTGGCGAAAGGATGTCGATGGGGTGAGCAGTGAGCACTCTTGCATCTTTTGAAATTGGTTGCCGTTTAAGTTGATGTTTATTTTTTACTTCTACAAAGTTTGCATTTTCAGATATCACATAGGAAGCCAGCGTGCAATCACCCAACATATTTGTAAAAGCTAGAGACATTATTAATCCTGTTCCTTAGAGCTTGGCAGACAAAATAGTGATAAGAGAAATTTCTTTGGTGGTGGGAACTTCACTAGATGACATGCTACATGCTTTTCATGGTTGGTGGAAGTTTTTGTATGGAGCTGATATTTTTTATCGATTACTTGTGTCACAATGAGTACAAAAATATGATTGACATGCATATCTGTTGGTGGGTTTCCAGAAGCAGAAACTGTTAACCTGCGAGATATTTCACTGTGGATGGCAGATTTATAACAAGCTGATTTTTTCTGTATCGATTAATTACCATTCGGTAATTACGAAAATATGATTAGCATACATATCGGTTATTGGTGCCTATCTAGAGGCAAAAACTGTTCATCTGCATGACAGATTTGTAACAAGCTGTTTTTTTTTTATTAATTCATTTATATTCTACAAGTAGAAAAATAATGGTGTCGAATATAGTGATATACGCCTCTGAAGTGGTGAACAAATTCATTAGCTTAGACATGGATTATTTCAATTTTTTTATCAATCGCATAAATGCGATGAATATAGGATAATAAATATCCGCCAAAAAGTTCAACATAAATATTAAAAAGTTCAAAACAAATTTAAAAAGTACACCTGTACAGAATTCGAACCGAGAAATCCGCTATGAAAGTCGTCGCTTAACGCGATTTGCTACGGCCGGAATGGATTTGAAATTTCAAATAGTCTCGTTGGAGAATGCAAAACATGAAATTTTTAAATGGACATAACTAAGTAAATGCACCAGCAGGAAGGCTCCCGAATGTCGATATCGATACAGGTTAGGTGATGTCTTGAAAATGAAATAATGCAAGATAAGAACTGTGTTAAGTGACCTGGATATCTATTCAGAAATAGGCTTGCGAAAAAACGCTATTAGCTTTTTCATCCAAAATTTATTGAAAAATATATTTTTTAACTATAAAAATTCACATTGAAAGCACGAATAGGATGTAATTCATACTTTAATTATATAAACGGAAATGTTTTGAATGAGAAAAGTTGAACTTTACAAAAAAATCTTACAATGTCGAATATGTTTTAAATTACAATAATTGATTATATATTTAGAGATCATTTTAGAAGCAAATGTATAACAGTATCTTGGAATGAGGAAGAATTCTATAAAATAGAATTCCACAAAGTTTATTACCTGGATACCTCAAATGGTGAACTTAAAGCAGATCTCATAATCTGTTAAAAAAAAATTTTTTTCTGCCTTCGTTTAGGCACCACTATTTTTGTCTGCCAATACAGTTACATTACTAAAACAACTGTGCATACATTTTTAAACAAATTTTGAGCTGAGTTAAAGGGTTGAAGGGTATTCATTCGGTCCAAAAATATTTATTTCATGGCCCCGGGCCCAAAATAAAACCACTACATTATTTATTTATAATAAATAATGTTAGTTTATTGAACTCCATAACTCTAACATTTCCATCTATTTTAAAGATAGCCAAAGTTTTTTCTCTACACAAAAAATTAGATAACACATTACCTGAGAATCACAGGCCCGTGGCTTTTGTCAACTATTTCTAAAATAGTAGAACGTGTTATTTTTAACAGAATTGTACATTTTTCAGCAAAAAATTAAATATTGTCAAAATGCTCAATATGGTCTTCGTAAAAAAAATTCAACAGAGGACTGTTTAAGCGCCTGCGTCGGAATGCTTCCATTTTGGAGTAGCGCGATGCCCTTAATATTTTGTATTAGTGAAAGAAAGTGTTTTTGATTAAAATTAAGTATTCTTAAAATCCGTAATTATACATTGCAAAAAGTTTAAGAAAAGTTCAAATATTATTTTTATTTTACGTTCCTTCGCATTCAAAAAAAATTAAATATTCAACCAAGGATCTTCAAAAACTTGACATATTTACACATATCACTTTAAAATTTTGGCAGTAGATGGTATACAAAATTATAGAGTTTTTTTTTCTAAGTTAACTCGCTCTATGGTTCTTCATATTGAGAAAAAATTAAATATTCAAAAAAATTAATTCAATATCTGAAACAATAAAAATATAAACGAAGATTTGATTTCGGTATGAAGGACCGTACTACGAGTTGATTCTTTAACGCAAACTCTTTATAATTGTGTGTACTATCGAGTTCAAAAATTTGAAAGTGATAACATGTCCAGTTTTTGAAAAATCCTAGTTGTCTTTTAGTGTTTCAGTTTATGAATTTATTTTATTGGGTATTTGGTATTCTTTATACGAAGAAACGTAGCGCAAGTTGACTTTTTAGGGACAACTCTAGATAGTTTTGTATAAACTATCGACAGAAACGCGGAGCTTACTGCTAGCGGTCGCGGCGGTCTAGTCAATAATTCATGCTTATCGCAAATGTCAAAAAGAGCCGTTTTTGATTCACTCGTGCCGAACTGAATTTCTGATTTCGCTGACGCAATTTATGATGCCGACAAAACGTCAATCACCAATCCTATTTTTTCCATAGAGGCATTATAGTCGGGGCAAACTAAATTTGAGCACGGAAAAATAGAAACCAGAACTAGCCCAACGGGAAATGGTTGGGGGGGATACTAACATGAAAAAAAAAAAATAAATGCAGTTACTGACCTTGGGGACTAACTTAAGGGGGGGGGTAAAGTGAAAAAAATTCAAAGTCAATAGTTTGGATGCGTATTACGAGGAAATTTGACGTCGGAGATAAAAATGTTCAACAGCAAAGTTGTAGGTAATAAAAAGATCTTTCATTTTTGTTAAGGGTACTTTTCATCATAACCTCAAAATTATCGAGAAATTTAAAAATTTTCCAAAAAATTATAAAATTTTCGTTTTTATATTATAACTTTTATAAAAATTAATGAATTGTTATGAAACTTGGTGAAAAGATACCTTTATATATAATAAATAAATAACCAAAAAAAATTTCAAAAGAAAATAATGGAAAATTTTTGATTTTGAATTTTTTCAAAAAAAAAAGTCCTTTTTTCAGACGAAAATTGTATGGTGGAAAATCATCGTAAATAGATTTTTCAAAGCTCATTTTGTTTGTTTTTTCGTCTACTTTTTGATAAATCAGAGACACAATATAGCTTCTATTTAAGAATATGCTAAAAAATGCAAAAAACGAAAAAAGTCAATTTTGAAAAAAAAAAATTTCAGTAATTGTTGATAATTTTGTTTAAATTTCAAAAAAATGTTGAAATTAATTTCACCAATCGATTCTATGTGAAAAAATATTTAAGAAACTGTATTTTGTTGTTAAAAATTACTCCAATATTTAGGGGTGGTAAAGGGTTGCTTCTGGAGGGTGAATAAAGTAATGATAGTTCTCATGCAATTTTCGGCTAAAATTGACGTTAAACAAAAAATTAGTAATCAATAAAAGTTGTAGATTTTGAAAAATTCTTCAAGTTTTGTAGAGGTCATTTTTACCATAATATCAAAATAAAAAAAAATGCAAAAAATGTATTTTTTTACATTTTTTACTTTTTTAAACTTTCTTATTATTTCTTTTCTTCTTATTTTTGTGTACTTAGTAGACAAAATGTGTGGTTGAATAAAAGTTGAATAAAAGTATTATAGTAATGATACGGTCGTGCAATAATTTCATCCATCTACAAATGTCAAAATAGTAATATATCGCTCGATGATTTGAGATTCCAGCGATATAAAATTTTGACTGCAAAAAAAACGTTTAAATTAGAAAACTTGCCTCCAACTGTTGGCGGGGGAACGCTGCATTGTTATAGAGTCTATTTTCAAATCCAAACGTGGCTTGGAAATAAACTTGATCCAACCAAGTGGGGTTGGAGAGAAGTTATTCACTCTAATTGTAAATTATTAATGCCTCGCTTTACGGAAATGCCAATTATACCAGAAACCTTGTTAAAAACAGTCTCTTGCAGTTGCAAAACGACTTGTTCTACGAACAGATGCGGATGTAGAAAAGTTGGTTTACAATGTACAGATCTCTGCACGAGTTGTCAAGATTCTGGTAATTGTTGCAATATACAACAAGTTTCAGAAGATGTAAGCGATGGTGAAGACGAAGAGCCAAGTCCTCAAAATAATATAAACAATGAGGAAGTCGAAGATGATTTTGAAGAAGAGATGGAGTGTGAAGATTCGCAGTTTAGCGAAGAATCGGAGGGTGAAGAAGAAGAACTGATTCATGTAAATAAAAGAAAAAGATTAGTGTAGTTTGCAATGTGTATTTTCAAGATTTAATCATTTTTTTTTATAATAAAAAGTTCTTTTTTTTAAGTTTTGATCATATTTTAACAAAATAAATACATATTTTCCTCATGAACTTCCTATGAGTTTCCTCAAAATCTTGAACATTTTTTCCAAATTAAAGTTACAACTATAATACTTTTATTCAACCACACATTTTGTCTACTAAGTACACAAAAATAAGAAGAAAAGAAATAATAAGAAAGTTTAAAAAAGTAAAAAATGTAAAAAAATACATTTGTTGCATTTTTTTTTTAATTTTGAGGTTATGGTAAAAATGACCTCTATAAAACTTGAAGAATTTTTCAAAATCTACAACTTTTATTGATTACCAATTTTTTGTTTAACGTCAATTTTAGCCGAAAATTGCATGAGAACGATCATTACTTTATTCACCCTCCAGAAGCAACCCTTTACCACCCCTAAATATTGGAGTAATTTTTAACAACAAAATACAGTTTCTTAAATATTTTTTCACGTAGAATCGATTGGTGAAATTAATTTTAACATTTTTTTGAAATTTAAACAAAATTATCAACAATTACTGAAAATTTTTTTTTTTTCAAGATTGACTTTTCGTTTTTTGCATTTTTTAGCATTTTCTTAAATAGAAGCTATATTGTGTCTCTGATTTATCAAAAAGTAGACGAAAAAACAAACAAAATGAGCTTTGAAAAATCTATTTACGATGATTTTCCACCATACAATTTTCGTCTGAAAAAAGGACTTTTTTTTTTTTTTAATTCAAAATCAAAAATTTTCCATTATTTTCTTTTGAAAGTTTTTTTGGTTATTTATAATATATAAAGGTATCTTTTCACTAAGTTTCATAACAATTCATTAATTTTTATAAAAGTTATAATATAAAAACGAAAATTTTATAATTTTTTGGAAAATTTTTAAATTTCTCGATAATTTTGAGGTTATGATGAAAAGTACCCTTAACAAAAATGAAAGATCTTTTTATTACCTACAACTTTGCTGTTGAACATTTTTATCTCCGAAGTCAAATTTTCTCGTAATACGCATCCAAACTATTGACTTTGAATTTTTTTCACTTTACCCCCCCCCTTAAGTTAGTCCCCAAGGTCAGTAACTGCATTTATTTTTTTTTTCATGTTAGTAACCCTCCCAACCATTTCCCGTTGGGCTAGTTCTGGTTTCTATTTTTCCGTATTCTGATTAAAATTAAGTTAGTTTGCCCCGACTATTATACGAACTCCACTCGACGTATCTTTTTAGATATTAAGGTTTGAAAATGTGATGTTTGTGAGTTTTTACCTTTTCCGCTGAGAATACATTTAATATATTTTGTGCCATTAATTCGAAAATGGATCATTTTGTTTCAAATGTAGATCTCGATGCCAGCTTTCCGATGACATTAAACATTTATTTTTAAAGTCATATTGGCCACTTTCTTGAAATTTATATATAAACAAAATAACAACAAATTGATTTTTTGGGCCATTTTGAACTTGAGATATTTTACTTTTAGTATTTTGGCCAATTATTGTTAATTAACACATAGCTAATATTTGAACTGTATCATTTTGAAACATATTTATACTTCATATGAAACGTCCAAAAACATTTTAAACTTATAAAAACTGTTTTTCAAACATTTACATTTCATTGCTGTTAGTTAGCGTGAATAGCTCTTGTTTTGTTGCACTGTGCTCAATTGTTTCCGGCTTACTTAAGTTGATAGTTAGTAGTTAACGTATGTATTTAGGGGAATTTAATATTGTGCTAACTTATCTTTATAAAATTATAACCTTATTTTTCTTGGCTAATGTCAAATATTTGTTCTGTTCAGAGACAACTCTGTTTTAGCCCGGGAGGCAGCGACAGATTTTTCGCATTAATATCAATAAAGCTAGATTTTTTTCCAAAGAGAGTTTAAATAGTATCTATAATGAAAGTGCAATTCTACCAAACTCTTAATGGTACATAAAAGAGTAAAGAATTAAACAACATGTTGCAAAAAAATAAATGGACGAAAATATCGTTTTTCGAATTGTCAAAAAATGACAATTCGCCTTCGCTTCTGCCGGCCCCAATTTTCGATTTTCACCTTGCGATTCATGTTGTACGGTCATTGCCGACCTTCTCCTCGTCATCGAGACATAGAACGGGTCTCCAATATCACCGTATTTGTTCAGTTCCTACGTTTGAAAAATTGATTTGCGGTCGTGCTAATCGGTGACTATTTTTAAGTGGTTTCCCGAGTTCGAATCCCGCCCGGGGATATATATTTTTTTTTTCGTTTTCAATTTTTTGGCGGATATTTTTGATTCTATAATTGCCATTCGCTCCGTTCTATTGCATTTCTCGGAGAAGTTTTGCATTTTCCGCCACGGAATATTAATCTGCATTATTTCGATTAAGAATCACATTCTACCCCCGCTATAGGGTGGTTAAATCTTTGGTAGACGTTGCAAAAACGGCAATACGTAGTCAAATCATGCCAATTATATTCCTCATTAGTATTAATGAACAGACAGTATTTTTATAGATCTGTTAATAAGCTTTCATTACATGTTTCGGTAAGGAAATTTCTGATCTTTAATTGAAATAGTGCAAATTAATATTCCGCGGCGGAAAATGCAAATCTTTTCCGAGAAATGCAATAGAACGGAGCGAATAGCAATTATAGAATCAAAAATATTCGCCAAAAAATTGAAAAGGAAAAAAAAACAGTATCCCCGAACGGGATTCGAACTCGGGAAACCACTTAAAAATAGTCGCCGATTAGCACGAACGCAAGTCAATTTTTCAAACGTCAGAACTGAATAAATACGGCGATCGGAGACCCGTTCTATGTCTCTATGGTGAGGAGAAGGTCGACAATGACCGTACAACGTGAGTCGCGAGATGAAAATCGAAAATTGAGGCCGGCAGGAGCGAAGGCGAATCGTAATTTTTTGACAATTCGTGACAATTCGAAAAACGAAATTTACGTCCATCTAATTTTTTACAACATGTTTAATTTTTTACTCATTTATGCACCTCTAAGAGTTTGGTAGAATTGAACCTTCATTATAGATACTATCTAAACACTCTTTGGAAAGAAATTAGCTTTATAGAAATGATTTCACGAAAACGGTCGCTGCCTCCCTGTCTATTTCTATGTGTATGTGTGTGTGTATTTATTGCTATTTATCTTTTTACAAGATGCTAAAAGTTAACTATCTCGAGTTCATATAGACGAAAATTAACTTTATTTTAAATCAAAGTT
Organism: Stenurella melanura; assembly: GCA_963583905.1. NCBI lineage: Eukaryota > Metazoa > Arthropoda > Insecta > Coleoptera > Cerambycidae > Stenurella > Stenurella melanura. The sequence continues at coordinate 69,704,008 of OY757312.1, read as the reverse complement.
CTCGCAATTCTCTTTCTTTTTTGATAAAAAAATTTCAAAATGGCCGAAAAAATTTGTTGTTTTCAACAAAAGGTATATTTTCTGAAAGTTTGAAGCCGATCGTAATTCTTGACGTCCCTGGGCGTTAAAATGAAAAAATGGCTTTTTAGCCAGTTTATTTAATTTTGCATGATATATGCATACTTAAATGACCCAAAACTAACGCAAATTTCTTGAAATTTTAATTGCGAAGATTTTGATTTTTTGTTTGTCCCGATCGGACCTCTAGAACCGGAGATATTCACCTCTTTACCTAAATAAACGCTGTTCGAAAAACAAAATTGTTTATAAAAAAAAAACGCAATAGGCTTTGGAAGTCCAAAACTCAGATATATACTCCTGGTGATACCCCAGAAGGTATGATATAATTTTGGTGTTACAAAACTATACACATCAATGTCCTTTTTCGCTCCACTATGTGACTATTGGATTATTATATTTTCAAATAAAAAATGAATATATGTAGGAATGGTACATGTATATTGAGGTCGGAGCATAAAGAGATTTCCGATGAAATCGGTATAAGATCTACGATTTCTACAATTTTTAAGATAAGAACCTGGAACTTTCACATATTACTCTTGAAGTAATGTATAAGAAATCGCTGTAATTAGGTATGCTAAATAATTTTTTTTTAAGTTATTAATATTTATCTTATCCCTAATTTCACGAATTTTAGAACAAAAAATACTTTTTTTTATTCTCTTAAAATTAAGAGGGTTAATATAATTTCTAAGGTAAATTACTTTGAAGCATCGTAAAGGACATATCTCAAGCTTTAAAAATCGCCTACAGAAATCGAATTACGTAATTGAAACCAGAGTAATCGATGGTTGAAGTTAGTTATACATATCAAATTTTATCATTTTCTTAAAATTTTGAAATTTTGGAAGCGTACATCTTCAAAAACAAATTTTTGAAATTTTTTTCACTCACCGGATCTTTTTATACATTACTTCAAGAGTAATATGAGATAGTTCTAGGTTCTTATCTTAAACAATGTAGAAATGGTTGACCTTTTAAGTACAGATTTCATTGGAAATCTCTTTATGTTTCGATTTCATATATGTACTATTCCTACATACATTCAATTTTTTAATTATAAGTATAATATGTTTCTTCTTTCAATTAGATCTTGTTGAGCTCAATTAGTTCAAAAGTTACAACAAATTTGGTGTAGCGCGCCCAAGACACCGCTCGCTTCGCGCGCCTTACGCATCGCCATGTTCTGCGATCTGAAGCCTACATTTTTCAATGTAAAAAATAACTTCATATACATTTTTATGTAAAATTTCCCGTACTTTCGAACGGCGCTATTAGTTTTTATAAGAAAAACATATTTTAAGAGATATTTGACAATAACTGGTATTTGGCAACTATATTTTGTTAACTTTTGGTATGTTGTTCCCGACATGTCAGAGATGTATTCTCAAAAGTTACCGCTTCCCGGAATTATTAAGTAGTGCATATTTTCAGCCTCATTGACTCCACTAGGTATGATATGTCAATATGTTGAGTTTTTGAAAAATCCTGGTTTCATTTTTGATTATTTGAGATATTGAATTTATTTTATTATACATTTAATTTTTTTTCAGTGTGAGAAAACGTAAAATGAAAATAATGTATGAACTTTTCTTACCGTTTTCAATGTATAATTGTAGATTTCAAAAATACTTCATTAATCGAAAACATTTTCTGTCACTAATACAAAATATTATGACCAAGAAACATTTATAGACGTGAAATATAGGTAACATAATATTCGAGCAAGAGATTTAGGTCGAAAAATTAAAAAAAAAAGCAAAAAATATTTTTGGCGCTACATAGGATTTGAACTCTTGACCTCTAGCGTGTTAAGTATTTCTGTTGCCGCTACTCTATTTGAGGTCTGTAACTCAAAAGTTTGTAGAAGTCAATAAATAAATATCGGGGGAGACCTAACCTAACATTTTAACATATTTCCAGCATTGTAACAATGGATTGCCGAGGCCAGTAGCTCTTAGACTATATAGCAGTGGCGTCGAGTGAAATAAAAATTGTAGGAATTATAGTAATTTTATTTAGATATCAACGTTGGTATGTGAGATAAAAAAAAACTGTAAAGGACTTTTTGTAAGGAAATTTCACGAAGAAGACAGCGTTGCTTAAAAAATTATTTTTCGCTACGTTCAACCCTGATTAATCGTGAATTTAAAAATTCAGATATTCATAACTTTTATATAAACAAGTAGACAAGGATACTTTATCTCTGGAAAGAAAGTTGGGGATTTTTCTAAGGAGATTCAAAAAGAAAATAATTAAAAATATCAACTTTTCGATTTTTTACGATTTTTTTAAAATTGCATTCAGTCCCTAAGCGTCATACAGGTTTTACGGCCAAACCATCAGAAATACGGTATAAATGCATATGGCCTTTTTTAAGCAGAATTTTAAGCTCTACAATTTTTATCTGAAACCTTTTTCCATATCTACCATCGTTTTCGATTTATACGCAAAAATAAACTATTTCATCCTTTTTCTGCCCTTAAGGAAAGGGTGGGGCTAGTAGTGTATTAAGCTTTTTTTTTACATCTCAGCTCAATACAACTTTTCCCGTAGAGATCTCCCTCCGGACACATTTTGCGACTTAACCTACCCATTTGCTTGGTCTATATAAAAAATAACTGACTGTAATATAATGTAATATAAGTTATAAATGCATTATCTTTTAGTTCACATTTATAAATTTAGCAGCATGTTAGTTAGCCAAAAAAAAATCGAATAAAGGCTGCATATTCAATTTTTTGATGATATTTTTTAATACAATTTTTTAAGGTAGTTATATCGCGAGAGGTGCGACATCTGTTAGCAAATCGATCAACTTGAACCTCGAGAGACAGAGAGAAAGATAGTAGCAAAAGATTTGGCAGCGCCGTATATAGTTTCTGACGCCAGCTGATCGACTCGTCACTAATGTCAGCCGGGTAAGAGCGGACAATACCTGCAAGATTTCACAGTCATTGTACTTTTACCATTGTTTTATATGTATTATGTAAATTCTATTATCGGAAGATCGGTTCCACTCCACTAGGTGAATGTAGAAGTAATTACTGATTACAATGTCATATAATAAATAAATAATAAAGTATTCTTACTTTTCAACTCAATACAAAATTCATTCATCAAACTATACATTTATTATTCTATATATTAAGAATCAGATATCTATATTATCTTTGACAAATTAAAAAAAAAATTTTTACCTCTTAATAAATTAATGGAAAAATATATTATTATACTTATATAAATAAAATCGGAATGAAAATTTGTCATTCATATTTGATGAAATTTCCAAAATTGATTAATTTTTTTACTATGAAGTAATTCTACAATCTTACTCCAAAAAATATGTGTTGTTACTTAGGATATGAGCATATCACAGGGAAAAAATAGTGGTGTTCCATCAAATAATTCATAGGAAAAAAATTGTTGCAAAATTAAAATAATTTTTTTACCCCCTCTTCATTTAATTTATAGAGTATTAATTTTTGAGGTAACGTCCTGGATCTCATATATTTTAGCTCCCGGATTTGGCTCATTCACATTTGAGAAATTCAAATTTTTTCATTTTTCAAAATTTCTTTTTTATTTTTTTACCTTATGAAGTAATCCTCCAATCTTATTCCAAAAAATTTGTATTGTTACTTAGGATATGAGCATATTAGAGAAAAAAAAATAGTGGTGTTCCATCAAATAATTCATAAAGAAAAATTGTTGAAAAATTTTAATACTTTTTTTACCCCCTGTTCATTTAATGTATTGAGTATTATTTTTTTTTATAAGCAACATAACGCCATGCACCACATATATTTTAGCTCCCAGATTTGGCTCATTTACATTAGAGAAAATCAAACTTTTTTATTTTTCAAAATTATTAAATTAAATTAAATTAAATTATTCTCATATTGATAGGCACCTACCTCCTAAATATGAACCAAATCCAAGCAGGGGCAGCTAACTCATGCTTATCCGGCTACGCTCTTTAAAATATAAATATCGATATCATCAACATTTAATATTTATGCACTTTATTAATTGATATTATAATATAATATAATATAAATATTATTGTTTAACACAGATTCTACTAAAATATTGACTTAATGCAACAACCGAATTGTAATCAATTAATCAAATATGCTTTATTGTCCAGAAGAAGAACATTTCTTGTTGACAAAGTGTTGTATAAACAGATAAAATAGAGAAATATAAATAAACTTGTAAGTAAAATAGATAAAAGTGAAAGAGTAAAAACAATAAAAAAAACTAGTCAAATAGCAACAATTTACAGACCAAAATTAATGTGTACTTTTGAACATATTACAGTGTCCTCAAAAATTTATATCAAATGATAATAAGGCTTTACAACAAGTTTACTTTTTACTGCCTTCCTGAAATGAATATACGAATTAATATCTTTAACATCATTGGGTAGATGATTGATTATACATCATTGTAAATAATAAAGTCTTTGACCAGGGAGGAACTCGGAATTGGCGTAGTAAGATTATTGTTTTGAAGAGTAATATAACGGGGAAAATTATCACTTATATTACTTTTATATTTATGAATTAAACATACCGTTTCCAGAATGAAAATGGAAATAACTGTAAGAATTCCCTGTGCCAAAAAAGTGGTTTCCATGAATCACGAATTCTTGCTTTACACAGATAACGAACAGCACGCTTTTGAAGCACAAGAATCCTATTTATCAAATAATCACTGCTTACACCCCAAAACGAAATACCGTATCTGAAAATATAAATATGATTCAATTAGTGCAAAGTATGCAGTTTTCACAGTCATGAAGCCCAACTCATTTCAAATGACTCTGATTGCGTAATGTTAACTAAGTTACCATATAGGATTGTATACAAAAATTATATAGAAATGTTCCTATTTATAATCCTATGTATCCCTTGTTAAATTTAATGTAATTGTTTTATATTTCAGTTTCCAGATAATTTTGAATTAACTCCATTTCAAAATTCATTCTTAAATGTATCCGATATATTTTTAGAAAAGGAAGGATTACATGAATCTAGTCCAAGGTAAGTGTCCTATTACTGTAACAAGAGCGAAAGAAAATCATCATTGATTTTGTGATCGTCGTTCATCGCGTGCGGACGTGCGGCAGTGCGCTCCTAGATTAAATTCGAAAAAGACCGGTCTAAACTTTGGCGAACGCGACGAAAATTAACTGAAAGGTGACACGAGGGTCTCTGCATAGAATGGTGCTACTTAACATAGGAGTATAAATGGGAAAAACAATTAAATATAATTAATTGATAAAATGAAATACAGAACAGTGAGTGCATAGAAAATCCTTACTTCATTTATAAGTGACTGGTGCAATAAAAAAAGGACAAAGGTAATACCATCTGGTACCCAATAAATGACTGGTGCAGTGCAATAAACCTTAAAGTGAGGCAGGCCACTTGAAGGAAAAAATCGTAAATTTACAATAATTTAACCCAAACAGAACAGGACCGGAGTTATAAAATTTTAGCGGCCCCCAATACCAAATGTTACTGAATAGGCATGTTAATATGCTGAAGTGTTTTTGTGCTGAAATATTTATCAGTTTGAAAAAATAAGTAAAAAAAGTGTTTATCTACATATTCTGATAGACAGGATTGGACCTAAGTAACATCTAACCCTGGAAATAAAATGGCATGCTCAAATTGTCAAGGTAAAGTAGGAAAAGAATTGTTATTTTCCTGTGATGATTGTGAAAATAAAATATGCAAAAATTGCGCAAAATTATCATCATCAGAGGTGAAAGTATTACAACTTAAAGAACGAGTCATGAAATTTCACTGTCAACCATGCTTAAAATTCCAAACATTTTCATTATTAAAAAATGCCATTGAAGACAAAGATAAAGTTATTGAAGGAAAAGAAAAAATAATATCCTTGCTAGAGATGCAATTGGCAGAACTAAAAGCTGAAGTAAATGAGAAAAAAGAAAATACATATACAAATACAATGACATATGCTAATATAGTGAGGAAGCAGACAGAGCCAATAGCAGTCAACTACCCTAGCTTAATTATAACTCCAAAAATGCCACAAGACGTTAAAAAAACAGAAGAGGAAATTAAAAAATGTATAAAGCCGGCTGAATTAAAAGTTAGCGTAAAAAATGTCAAGTCCACAAATAAAGGCAGCATAGTAATTAAATGCCTAAACAAAAATGATATAAATATTATAAAAAATGCTGCTGAAGAAAAGCTAGATAGAAATTATGAAATAAAGGTGACAAAAATGAGGAAACCAAGAGTAAAAATTATAGGGTATGAGGGCGACTTAAGTGGAGATGTACTAAATCAATGTATAAGAGATCAAAATCAACTTGATGTCAATGACGAACTTAACATAACTTACATAAAAAAAACGAAAGATAAAGGAGCAACAATCTTTGCTGAGTGTTCTCCGAATTTATTCTACAAGTTAATGAGTGACAAAAAAATATACATCGGATGGGAACGCTTACCAGTGTATGAAGATTTGAGTATACCAAGATGCTTTAAATGTCAGCAGTACTACCATAAAAATAACAATTGCACAAATAAAATTGTATGCGAATTTTGCTCAGAAGAACATGACAAAAAAGACTGCCCACAGGTAAACAAAAAGTGTAATAATTGTGTATTAGGTAATTCTAAATATAAACTCAAACATGATGTTAATCATGAAGCAACTGATTCCAACTGCCCATCATTCCTATATCTAATTCAAATGCTAAAAAATAAAACGAACTATAACTGTGCTCATGGCTAATCAAGGTGAAATCGAAGTCCTAGAAAAACTTGATTTTTTAGTTGATAATAATCAGTGTAACATCTATGTTGATAGTGAAGAACTAAAGCGTCAAATTAACATTAATAATAAGTTCTTAAATATTATTCATTTAAACATAAGAAGTGTTCGTAAAAATTTCGATGAGCTGCTTGTGTTTCTTCAAGCTTATAACCTAATGGATTCACAAATAATTGTATTAAGTGAATGTTGGAATATTCAAAGCTGTGATCAGTATAATATACCTGGTTTTGAAACCTACTACAATGAGGGTGACTATAATAAAAATGATGGAGTATTATTATTTGTTGAGTCTGCAATTGTTCCAACTATTAAAAATATAAAACTTGAGAAATCATGTATAAATATAATTCGGATGACATTTAAACTTAATGATATTGCATGTGGCGTTACAGCAGTCTATAGACCACCTCCATCATCTTTACAAAACTTTATTGATGACATCGATAAATATTATACTGATCATATGCACAACCAAATTGAAGTACTCGTTGGAGACACTAATTTAAATATAATAGACAAAGAGAACAATCTTGTAAATCTCTATCTGGCTACTCTTAATCACTATGGATTTATCCCTTGCATTAATTCTCCTACACGCGTTACAATTGACTCATCCACCTGTCTAGACCATATCTTCATCAAAATAAAAAAAAGCAAAAGCTTCAAATACAAATCCTTTATCCTAAATTCTGATATAACTGATCACTTTCCTGTAATGTTAAATCTAACTCATAGCTGCACTAATAAAATAAATAATACAAACATATCTAAAACTGTGATTACTAAAACAATTGATCATAAAAAATTTCAACAACTCGTTAAAGAACAAAATTGGGACAACGTCATGTTAATAAATGATTGAAACTTGGCTGCTAATACTTTTTCAGACACATTTCTTTCCCTAGTTGAACAATCTAAAATTACAAAAAGAATTATGGTTAAAAATATTAACAAACAGAAGCCATGGATAACCAATGGCATTATTAACTCAATCAAAAAGCGTGACAAAATGAAGCGAAACCTTAAATCCCATAACATAGCTGATAGAAATGAGTACAAAACATACAGAAACAACTTAAATAAAATAATAGCTCACACAAAAAACAGTTATTATAAGAACAAAATTGAAAATAGTAAGAATAACATTAAAAAAATCTACAAAATTATATCTGACGCAACAAATGCACCAACTACAACTACTAATAGTAATATCCAAATATTAAACAAAAATTCACTTCCATTTGGAAATGATAGTGAAATGGCCGACTATAGTAATAATTACTTTGCTGATGTGGGCTTGGAAATGGCTAACAATATAATACCCCCTGTAAATGAATCTGTAATTAGTTACAATAGTATTTCGTCTATGTTTCTAAAGCCAATTACCATTAATGAACTAATCCAACATATACACTCGCTCAAAAACGACAGCTCCCCTGGAATAGACGGAATTCCAGCTAAATTAATAAAAGATACTCATCTAGATATTGTTAAGCCTCTTGCACATATCTTTAACTTAATATTTAAAACCGGTATTGTTCCAAGCAGCTTCAAGAATACAGTAATTTCTCCAATCCACAAAGCAGGTAGTAAATTAAACATTGAAAATTATAGACCAATCAGCCTTATTAACAATTTTGCAAAAATTTTTGAAAAATGTCTGAAAGACAGATTAATAAACTACCTGAATGTTAACCATCTATTATCAAAGAATCAATATGGATTTTTAAGAGGACTGAGTACAGGCGATGCCATATACCAACTGACGAAAGAAATAACTGATAATCTAAATCAAAATAACAAATGTATTGCAGTATTCCTAGACCTAGCTAAGGCATTCGACACAGTGCCCCACGAAAAGCTCTTAGATGTATTACATCATTATGGAGTACGTGGAACTGTGCTGAATGTCTTTAGAAACTATCTATCGGACAGGTTTCAAATGACTCGTGTTAGAGAAGCTATCAGTACACCAAGGAGAATCCAAATAGGTGTTCCTCAAGGCACTGTGCTTGGTCCAATTCTGTTTTTAACTTATATAAACTCATTAACTAGTTTAGACATAAATGGTACTATTATTTCTTTTGCTGATGACACAGTCTTATTATTCCAAGACTCGTCTTGGAACCTCGTTAAAGAAAAAGTTACAAAGGGTGTAACAAAAGTACACAATTGGTTGAGTACTTTCAAATTATCACTAAATATTAAAAAAACACATTACGTAGCTTTTTCATTAACGTCAGCTAATAGACCTGACTTCTCCAATATTAGATTTAACTGTACGGAGGAAATTCTAGAAGCACCGCAAGCAAAATATCTAGGTATTATAATTGATCAGAACTTAAAATGGGACAATCATATTAAAAAATTAGCATCAAACATAAGAAAACTAATACATAAATTCTACTTAATGAGAGAATTTCTAGGGAAAAAACTTTTAATAATGGTGTATAAGTCACTGGTGGAATCATTAATTAGATATGGCATTATTGCTTCGGGAGGGCTTTACAACAATACACTAAAACAGCTAAATGTAATTCAAAACTTCATCCTAAAAATAAGTTTCAAAAAGTCTAGCCTCTATCCTACAAATTTACTATATACAGAAGAGATTCTTAATGTCCGTTCACTGTACATCTTAGCTTGTTGCTCATTTTTACAAAAGAATAAGCACTTAAAAAATTTCATATCCCATCAGCACGAAACTAGGGGTAAAATTCATAAAAACCTACAAATACCTATTGTAAATAAAAATATTGGACTAAGATCATTTCAATACTTAGCCCCTAAGTTTCATAACCTATTACCAATTCAAATCAAGCAATTGATTAATCTTAAAAAGTTTAATAAAGAATGTAGACATTTTATAAGTGCTAACTTTGATTCATTCAGAATCTTTTTTTAGAAAAAAATTTTTTCTTTCTTATTTCTTTAATAAATAGAATACAATTCATTCGATCCTCTGAGTACTTCATAAGTTTTGGTTCCTATTTTAGTTTTAGTTTATCTTTAATCCCATAGTATTTAGTATCTAGTGTAAGATGTATTCAAATTAAAAAATCAAGGCACATGCAAATGTTAAGTCATTTAGGTGCCTATCTCCAATTTAAAATAATCTATAAATCTATTGTTTATTACCATTGTATTAAATGTAGTGTATATACTAATTTGAATAAATTGAATTGAATTGAATTGAAAAATCAGGCTTAGTTCTAGTAGGGTCTTGTCATCAAAGTCTTGTACCACAAGTACTTCGATTCAATTTATTTACTTTCCATCAATAGCATCCATAGCATCCATTATTTGACATTTTGCCGGCATACTCCCCTATGATTTACTTCTTTTCTTCAAACTTTTCTGTTTTCTGTAAAAAAAAAATTCTCATTAAAGAAATAGCTGACTTTCGTTAGCGAATCATAAGAAAACCCGTAACTAATTAGCTTCCCCCCACGCATAAGGCGCAACAACGTCCTTCGCCCCACGTCGATCGGTACCTGGCCGGCCCACAAAAGCACCCACTTCCAGAGCCTTTATCGGGATTAGTTCGTGGGGGTGCAGCCTCTTAAGTTTTTATTATATATTAGTTAATTATAAATTAAGATAATCTAAATCTAATCTAAATTCTCATCTTTATAATTGGGGAACCATAATAATAAATAATAAAAAAAATCTTTATAATCTTTATCTTTGGGGAACCGTAAGATGTCATATATTAAAAGTTATTAACCTTCATTTTACCTTGTACTTGTGGGATGCAAAAGTACAGCAGAATTAAAGTGTCTTTAAATCTGGGATTTATTCCTTATTTATAACTAATGTTTATTGTTTAGTTATTTTTGTCTTTAAAATACTACAAAATCTAAAGAATCAAATTTGATGATGTTAGGGTATATCTACAAGCCGCATGTATTTAAAACCTAGACTTTGAAAACTTTATGTGGAATGTGCAATATCACTGGAAAAACATTAATAGAATTTTTAGACCATTGAATTTATAACCTGTGCGCAGTGACCATGATTAAAGAGAGCAGAATTGGTAGAGAACAATGAAGAGCATGACTCAATGTTCGACTTTGAATTAGTCAGTGTTATTAAGCAACAGCACCAAATCTGTTAATTGCGACTACAAAAATTTCAATCAAGTTTAGTCTAATCCTTCAATGGAAATAATTTGTGAAAAACTGTTGGAGAAATACCCTAGTAGTAGTTGGTCCTATATAGGACCAATATTCATATATTGGTCCTATATGGAATATATATATTGGTGCTACTAGGGTCATGTCGATCCCTTTTTTTTTTTGTCGAAACGGCAGCACTTCCAATTTTCAACTTTGAACATTTGCGATAGGCCGCCATTTTGGATTGGAGGGTCGGAGTTGGCCGCACTATTTAGGCATCCCAAGGGCTATCCTCTCCCAAAATTTCATCACGTTTCGATGACAATTACTTTAGTTATTGCAATTGGAAAATCTTTCATTTTTTTCACCTTTGTTAAGTAGTAATAGTAAACAAGTTTCGCGGAAAAAATTTGATCAGTATACCTTGAGCCGATTAGAAGAGTATTTTACGAGATATTTAAGAAATACTAAGAAAAGACAGGATTCCGCTTTCTATTTCTAATAAAAAAACATGTTCTGTGTCTTCGAATTTATAAAGACTTGAGGTTGTTATTTATGAATTTTTTACCTACTTTTAACCAAAAAATTGTAATGTTTAAAAGGATTTCAAATTCAAAATCTACTTCACCCCGCGTATAAGTGCACATTGAGAGAAATTGACTTGTGCATTCAAACTGGTTTCGAACATATTACCCATGCAATGAACTTCGGTCTGCAGGGGATAATTAATGGAAAAAATCCCTTAAACACGTTTTGAAGTGCTCATTAAAGCCTCATTTTATGTACATAATCATTCATAACCTAAAGTTCATTCAGTATAACACACTTTGCCATTTGTCAGCTTCTCATTAGTCAAGACATGAGGCCAGTTCACACTATAATCTCTCTTTAAATTCTTGTTACAAGATTGCGATTTCAAAGTGTGGTTATAAATTTTATTAGCGTCAATCACTTTTGAATTCATTCGAATATTTACTTACATATAAGTAAGTATGGCATAGTAGGAAGATTTTGTGACAGATGAGTCGATTTGAACAGTGGCCGATTCAAATTCTAACTGCATTTCGTATGCACAGAATAAGTTTATTATTCTGTGGCGTGTGGCTGTGTAAACCAATCCCAGAAATACTTCAGTTTTAAACTGGATAAATTATATAAATCTCTATATTCTAAAATAAAATGTCAATGTCTATTGATATTTAATTATGTATTATAATACGACCTCTGATAAAAGTTTAATTTAAGACTTGAATTATTTAAACTTATTCTTGCTCCGCACTGTATGTAACCATGTCTGACGTCTTGCTATTTGATGTGGAAATAATGGATTCGATATGCGAAATGTTGAAAAAAAAACAAATACCAAATCTCACCACCTTGTATTTGCTAGTGCTGAGATGCACGGAGCGAATACAATCTCATCATCCCTGAGATACAAAATTTCTTTGGTAAAATAACTAAGTATACATTTTTTAAACAATTATTTGAAATGTTTGCTGTTTGATTCACAAAGAATATTTTTTTATTGAATTATGTTTTCCAAACACAGTTGCTTATAATGCAGCAGTCTGCTATCTCGTAAATTTAAGGTAGAAACCAGTAGAAGCCAGCTCGGTGGCGCAATGCTGAAGGTGTTTGGCTTGCGACCACGGAGTTCCGGGTTCGAATCCTGGCCAGGGTATGGATGTTGGTGGCGTTTTTTCATGTGTTACCGAGACGGTAGCAGTGATTTAGACCGCTGTTGGGTGGCACAACATGTCTAGTCGCTGTTATCTCTCCTGAGTTCAAGTCTCAGCTGTGGTAGATGGCAATATCGCAGGGAATGGTTGTTGTGTTGATGTCTATGTGTACGTGTCCTGGTTGAGTGGTAGAGCAGCAATAGCTGAACTCCGCCAGGACGTTAATAAAAATAAGGCATCAAAAAAAAAAAAAAAAACAATTTTCGCAGTAAAAAGATATGGGACTTTACCAACTTACTAAGGGACCTTAAAGGCATTGAAACCTCGATTTGTGACATTTTTCTGTGATACTGACCAATATTATGACCAGGGCCGTCGAGAGAAAATCGTGGCCCGTGGTAGAGACAGACGGGCCCCCCTCACAATTAAAATTTGCATATGCATCTCCAACTTTTTCCGGATTTCAGAACTTCGGGTAGAATCCGGGCCCAGGGGAAAACACCCCCGACCCACCGCCCTCGTCGGGCCTGGTTATGACCAATTGTACCTGAGATTTGTTTATTTTTCTTATACTTTAAATTTTCCGAAAGCAATTAATGCACATGTAGAGCTGTTTTTTAAACTTTAGTAAGGTGGTCATATAACATTCAGTTTTCGTTACTTATGATTTTTTCAATTTCCTAATTATTCGAGCATGAGGTCAACAATAACAGGGCGTAGGCCTTGACAACTGGCAGATCATTTACTTTCACTTACCTTTCAATAATTGCTCATTAAGTAACAGGCACCAACAATACATAGACTAACAAGGATGAGAAAACCCCATATACTCAACAAAAAAAATATAATGGACGCCACCTTACCCAATTAAGCGACTTTACTAAATAAATTCAAACAAATGCATGTAACACCCGGACGGATAAGGAAACACCGAGTATATTAATGTAGAGCAAAGAAATACTAAACTGTTCTAAAAAATATTATATTAACCTCATGGTTACACAAATCATTGCAGATAGGCGATAAACATCATGAAAATCGGATAGGCAAAATCAACAAACATTAACATAGGGTCACAATTTTTAATCAAAACATATCGGTGAAAAATTCAAAATATTCTAATAAAAGTAAAATCGTAGCTCAGGCCTGTAGTTACGTAAGGGAAGTCCCAATATTTCATAAATTAAATGATATTACCTACTGAATAAAGCACTCTAAAATTTACAACAAGCAGTAATAATTATTATAGTAAAACAAAATCAAAACCGGCGGACGAGCCTCTTAATAATCCATGAAATTAACAACTATTAACTTGAATGCAATATTTAGATACACAATACAACAAAACTGTAATTGGTACTTCATTTGTACAAGTTCAATTGTTGCACTCGCGGGCGAAAACACAGTCTACCCTAGCTTAAAATGTTCAGCCGTAGACAATGTACATTTGCCGCGACAACAAATAGAATAAAAAAACTTCCAGTTTGGTCCAAGGGTTACTCCACTAGTAAACGGCGGTTTTAGTTTACTATGTACCACATTACACTTCCGCTATTTCAGCCAACATCTTTAGGACATAGTGAAAATACGTTAATAAAAACACTCGTTAAAGCAGAGCGATGGACATACACTTCATGTCACATGAAAACAGGCACTCTGTTGCACAAATATTAAATCAGCTTGAAATCATTCTTACTTATTACACGGTAAGTGATGTATTATAAACTCTCGAATATAATTTCCTCCAATATTAAATTACTGTTTTCTTAATAAACTGAAAATAGACTAAAAACGTAAATTCGCAAGCACTTACATTGCATGCGTTCTGAATGATACCTCATAACACAATGATCTCTCACTTTAAACCAAAAACATATTCCCGCTGAACAAACAAGTGACCGCTGCCCCTTATCCTCCCCGTATCATCCGGTACTTCGTTAAAGGTCAAACGGTCTTGAAGATAAAATTTTACTTTGGTACAAAAATAATTTTATAAATGCACACATTTTAGACATTCTTTTATTTAATGTAAAGCACTAGGTGTTCTTTTAAAACGTGACCGTTACAATCACTGGAGAATAAAAAATGCTAATGAAGTCAACAAATTCCATTAAATTTTGCAAGATATAATTTTTGTTGAAATGATCACAAAATGTGAAATTCCGAATCTCTAAATACACGTAAAATTTCTTTTCACAGCATTGAATTTAGTTTTCAAGCTGAATTGAAGGTTTGCCAAGATACTATCTCAAACAACATACAGTCATGCTTGAAAATTAAAGTTTTTAGGACCTCTTACACGTAATTTTGCAATTGATCTGGTCACTTGAAGTGCGAAAGAGAACAAGTGTATTAAATGAGAATCGATGTAGTAGTCTATTTCATATTTATCATATTTTCTGGAAATGCAGTAAAACTAAATAAATATGCCATAATAAGTATGGTAGAAAAAGAAAAATTTGCTATGTTGACGATGTTTCTTACAATAAACCCTGCGTAATTTGTTTATTGTTGCGATAATTTAACAAATTTTCCATCTCATTCAATTGGATTGTGATCTAAAAGTCCCTCAACCGATTAAAAAAATTTCAATTTTAGTTTTTGCATATTTTATCCAGGAGACACACTGCATCAAAAGTCTTGAAATTATAAAATTAAATTTTATATTCAAAACAGTGGTCTACCAATGGAATCACCTATAAATCCTTTATTAGCGGATATTTTTGTGTCTAATTTTTAGAAAAGTATACTAAACCAGGCAAGAATCATATTCATTTTTGGTATAGATATGTCTTGTCTGTTTAATTCTAGAAACATATTTAACACGTTAAGTACCACAATGATGGCACAAAAACCGTACCCTCTGTGCCAAATTTTGCTTTATCGTATTTCGAATTCATTTTACTAGTAAGATGATAAAAATATAATTTACCAAATGTTGCGATATTTTTGGGTCTTTTTTTTTTCAAAAATCTTTGTGGCACAACATTTATGCCTCACAGCACAGACATATTTTCTCTACACTTGCCGCATGCAAAAAGGCATTTTGTGTCAATTGCTTCTTCAAGTACATAAAGCTAATTTTGTATAATTTAAAATAAGTATCTATGAATACATGAATTCATATTAATGTCTTTATTTTTCTTTATATTAGGCTTTTTTATTTATCTTTTACATAAATTTTACTTCAATAGGCGGGTTCGGTAATTTTCAATTTTTTCTTAAATCGATAGAAACCACAGGAAAAAACAACCATATAAAATTTAAAAATTAAATGTCCAAAAATAAACGTTTTATTGGTACTTGAAAATCTTCCCATCGCTGCAAGGCTAGAAACGTACCTGTGCGTGAGGCGTGAGAAACAAAATACTTTACAGACAAACGGTGAAAGTTACCTGTCTAGCAGATTGTTTGTTTTATATACGTATTCAAATGTTAGTTTGTTTAAACTTTACCGAAACTTCACTAAATAATAAATACAAATACAACACAAATAAAAAATATGCCACAATCTGCACATTTAAATGTGGTAAGTTTCGGGAATCGGCTTTCTGGTACCCCCGGTTGCATTGTACGACTAGGACTTTAAGAAACACCACCGATAAATGTCACAAAATTGAAATAATATAGTGATTCGCTGATTGCGCTATGCGGGATACGTGCGCGTAGGGTGGAGCCGGAGCTTTTATCAGGCCACTGACGTCAATCCCGTTGTGGGCTCCACCATTATCACGGAATTTTAATTTGGCAATTGCAGGCGCTGCAATTTTTTTTTCTCATTTTTTTTGCACATACGTGTTTTGTTGACTATTTAACTTCACATCTGCCAAGAAAAATGTTTTTTTCTTTTATGACCGAACCGTTTTTACACTGTCTGCATCATCTTGCCGAGCTTGTTTTATTCCCATTTAATAATATGGTATTTGTGGCACTGCTGTTGTGTCACAGCCCAGGAAGGGATAATAGTACATCTCTCTCTCTCTCTCTCTCTCTCTCTGTGTGTGTCTCTCTCTCTCTCTCTCTCTGTCTCTCTCTCTCTCTCTCTCTCTCTCTCTATATATCTATATCTATCTATCTATCTATCTCTCTCTAGAAATGGCATACGGAAATCGATTACTATTACTGACATTTTTATAACATACATTGAGAAACTTTATGGAGGTTAATAATGAATACCTATATTTATAAAAAAGAAATACTAATATACAATTCAAATGTATTGACCCCTGCTCACTTTAACCGCGAATATCTCAAAAAGGAAGGAGCGAAAAAAATTGATAAAATTATATGTTCATTACATGTTACGTATCATTACATCACTCACTGAAATTTCAATAATTTAGGTTAAAACGCTATGAAAACTAGTTAATTTAACCATAAAATATACCCATTTTTAACGAGATTCTCATCACACTAAACTTTAAGCGGTCATGTCTCGAAAACCACTTATTATTTTTGTGTAAAATTTTGGTATGACATGAACTAATACTTTTTTTATATATGGTAATTTTTTAAAACATTTTTGTCCAAACTCCTCGTTATTATTTACAAAAATGTGCCGCCATGTTTGTTCAGTTATCTTAGAAGACACCAGACGAAAATGTTTTTTCGGATGTTCACTTCTAATCAAATAAACAGTTATTCCAAAAAAAAAAACAATTAAAATGTCAATTGTTAATTAATTCTAGCATTTGAGGTAAGTAAATAGAGAAAGAAAGAAAAGTAGGACATTTTTCAATGTAACAGAATTTCAAAACTGTATAATACACATTATTCAAATTTCAATGAACGATTTACAATAGATGCATAATGAATACATAATTTTTTCAATTGTTTCTGCTCCTAATTTTTGGAGACATTCGTGGTTATTAAAATGAAGAATGAATTAATGAAACTTAATTTTTTTTTAATTGTTTATTATAAAATTGCTTTTGATTCTACCGAGACCAAATTTCGAAATTTCAAAATTTCAGAATTCAAGATGGCTAATCCGGACGTAATAGACCCCACACCATTAGCACTGGTAAAATCATTTTGGTGGAATTTTCTTCAAACTTTGGGAATAGATAGTTTAAGGGCTTCCGAACAAAAAAAAAATTAATGCCTACCCTGCAAAATTACAGTGACTGGAAGTTAAAAATCTTTGAGTTTACAGCATGGTAGTAAAACTCTTGATAAAGAAAATGAGCCCAAGATTGTTGCTGTAGAACCCTCCATTGAGATAGTCTGGCCGATTTCCGAAAACGTCTTTATTCTGATACATCGATATATCTCGAAATATAAGATATTTTTAAATTTTTCAAAAACGTACTTTTTTGGCTTGCTTGAACATAAATTTGAGAAAGATACAGCGAAAACAAGAATAGCTGATTTTTGACGATTTTTTTGATATATCTCGAAAAGTGTTATAGCAGTTGATACTTCAAAAAATAGCAATTGAAAGATCTTTTTAGCGCCTACATCTTTCTTATTCAACTTTTTTCGATTAGAGTCACTGTTTTTTTTTATTTACAAAAAGCTGTTTTTTCCAACTTTTCAAAAGTTTTTTAGGTTAAGTTCGCCACTTCAGATCGCGTCCATCGAAACACAAATCTTTCTTAGAATTTTTTTTTTCTATGCAGCCATATTCTTTGTTTCCAGATATGAATTTTGGAAAATTTAACATTAGGCTGTGAAAGGTTCATTGGGCTACATTGTAAGGCTTGCTAGTGAACTAGTACATAATTCTATATCTTAGTTTATTTCTTCTGGTTGCTCTTGTTATGTTTCCTAATGATTAATTCTGTCGTAGTTGATTTAGTTGTATACAGCGTTCATTTTCATCAATAATAGGAGAATTGTCACCTATTGATGGCATGCGTACAGGATTTCAAATAAATCAACTGATGTACTGCTATTGGTTATTATTAAAATGCAATGTAAATAATACTAATATAAAGAACAGTGCAGTGGGGTGCAAAATTAGTTTTGATACAAGTAACTACATATACTATATCGTTTGAAGAAAAAACAACACCAAAAATTCTTTGAGAAATTTTGTTGAAATATTTATTCATAGCTAAAATAAAATTATATTAAAAAAATGTTTTTAAGAAAAAGCTTTTATATGAAAAAACCGTACTATAGTCTGTTTTTAAACCAGACGGAGTGTTTTAAATTTAACACTCTAAATTACACATCTGTGATTGGACAGGCCCTCGCCAGTTTTACACGAGGCAATAGTCATAAATTTTGACATATTATAAAAATTTTAATTTCATGTCATAAATTATTTAGATATAATTTCTATTTTATCGTTTGCACATTATATATCAGTTTTTAATCCCTTTTGTATAAACCTGAAGGTAAAAGTGGCTAATTACTTGGCGCCTTTATATTGCGTAAACGGTATGAATGTTATATAAAATATCTAGAGGTCGATGCATTATATAATTAAATAAAATACACACGAAAACACTGTAGTCGTGTGTTGTTGGTTGCCCAAAACGCCAAAAAGGTTTTAGAGTATTTTTTAGTTACTTTTATGGTGTGAATGGAACTTTCATGTTTACTCCTCCTGGTTTAAAAACAGACTATAATAAGTAAAAATAAATATTTTAAATTCATACACCTGGAAACCAAAAGCTTTGGGGACCGTCATATAGCACTATTCACATCTTGGGAGGTCCGCCATATTGAATTTAGAATGACGTCATATAGTTTATCGTATTTTACTCATCAAACCCTTTCATTTGACACCCATATCAAGGGTGTTGTGAAGTGAAAGGTGATCCGCCATCTTGGGACGTCCACTATATTGGATTTAAAATAATATAAATAAAATACCTCAGTCGATAAGTTAGAAAGACACTTGATGTAATTATTGATAGCTTAGAGATAACTAGTTTGCTTACAATTTAGGAGATATACCGCCATCATCTGTCGGTTATTTATGTTATGTTATTTATGTATTTAAGGTGTATGTTTATTTTTTCTTTTGTTTTTTTGTAATTAATCTATTAATTCATATTCAAGATGGTGAATAGTACAGAAGCAGAGAAAGAGCTCTCTCTTGAAAATGAAAAATGCAGTGAAAATAGTAGTGAAACAATAGTGAAATGTTGCAACAAGAAATGTTCTGTAGTTGTGTGCATTTATTGTTACTCTGTCTTTTACAAAAGTTGCAGTGAAAGAGATAAATCCAAAATTATTTCTAAATTAGATGGTTATAAAATCATATGTATTGAGTGTGTAAACAGAAAAAGTGACACAGAAAAACTATCAGTTGAAAACGTATGGCAACAAAAACTAATCTGTGAGATGGATGATAAAATCAACATATTGAAAGAAAACAACAGACTATTGCTTGAAAAAATTTCAATGCTACAAAATAATCTTCCACTATATAACAGCAACAGATCTCACATTACAATTCCTCAAAAACAGGTGAACAAACAAGAAACTTCTGCCAACCATCAGCAGAGGGACTTACCTATCATAAGCAATAATTTACATGGCAGCCAAAAGGTGGCAGCTGTGGATGAAACTGCACAAATTCAAAAAATTACCAACCAGTGTAAACAAATGCCAGTAGTTCTTACTTCCTTAGCTACGGATTCCCAGCAAATATCAAACCCCATACAAAGTGATGAAAATAACTTCCAACATCAAGGCCGGAAACATAAAAATAGGGTTAACAATCACAATAAAAATAATAATAGGAAAGTTGGTTCAAAATCCTTAGGAACTGGAAATACAACTGATAATAATGATAAATTCTCTGGTGTAGAAAAAAAGGTTTGGATCTACATTTACAGATGCAAAAGAATATGTGAAGAAAATGATATAAAGCAATTTATACTGAGAAAACCCGCTTTCAAAGATCTTGAAATTACTGTTAAGGAATTAAATACAGACGACAGAATCAACAAATGTTTTGTAGTAAGTGCACCGTTCAATATGAAAGAAGAAATGTACAAACCAGAATTCTGGCCAAAATCTGTTGGTTTTAAGAGGTTTAACTTTGAAAAATATAGGCGTTACAATCAAGGTAATTTTTTATAAATAACCAGGCTAATTTAATAGTCCATAAAGAAGAGGCAACATTAACATCAGCGAGGGACCATGTAAGGGTGTGCCACATAAATATAAGAAGTATTTGCAACAAAATTGACCAACTTGATCTATTATTACACTCTATAGACTTCCCCGAGATTGTTTGTGTTACTGAAACCAAATGTACATCTTGTGAAATTAATCTGATTCAACCATATTCGTACAAGTTAACAGATTACTTCTGCAGAAGTGCATCCTCTCATGGCGGAGTGGCCATTTTTATTAGAAATAATTTGGATTTTAAAATTGTATCTTCCACCATAGCAAAAATTGATGAAGTATTTGAATATGCCCTTATAGAAGTTCTTTTAAAAAACATTAGTACTGTTGTTGGTTGTTTTTATAGAACACCGGCGTCCGATTTTAATTCCTTTGTACTAAATATTGACGAGTTGCTTAATAACTTGGATAGACCAAATTGTCCGACATTTATGTGTGGTGATTTTAACACTAATTTTTACACAAATTCGGACTGTCAGTTTGAAAATAATAAAGCTAAGAGATTACTTAATATCTTCAAATCGTACAACTTATGTCTATAAACGATTTTACACGTATACAAAATACGAGTAAAACTATTATTGATAACATATTTTCAAATATCAGTGTAGATTTACTTAACCCTCAAATTATTTACTGCGATTTCTCAGATCATTTTATGCAATGTGTATGTTACCAATATCATTCAGAAATTGAAAGTAAATGCACGTACACTCTAAAAAGGTTTTTTAACTGTGAAAATAACATAACTTATCTTAAATTCTTATTATCTACAGAAACTTGGGATTTCTTAGCTGGTCATGGTGATGCTGGATAACAGCTGATATTATTAATGAGGGAATTTTTATTAGAGACTTGCATAAGACATACATATTTACAAGGGATGATGATGTCCTCCTTAGGTACAAAATTTTGAAAAAAAAACATCTTACAAAAATTGAACACGCCAAAAAAAGTTATAATGAGTCTTTACTCGTAAACTCTAAACGCAAATCCAAAACAGCATGGCAAATAATCAAGAACCAATGCAACAATCGCATACAAAATCAACTGCCGCATTCATTTATGGATTCTAACGGGACTAATATAACGGATATGCATCATGCTGCTGAGGCATTCAATGCGTTTTTTATTCAATCCATAGAGCAGTTAACACAGAGCATGGCAAATGGGAAGAACTATGTTTCTAGACCCAGACAGGTGGCTACGGGAGTTCCCCAAGGGAGTGTGTTGGGCCCCTTATTATTTATTGTATTTTTCAATGATGTTGTCCCATCTTTGCATGACACATCTATTTCCCTATTGGCAGATGACGCAGTTACCGCTGACAGTGAGAGTAACATCAATCTATTATCTACAAAAACAAATACCACAGTTTTCCTGATGGAGAATTATTGCTCGACTAACGGCTTAGCTTTAAATAATTTAAAAACCAACCTAATAGTATTCTCTACAAAGCAGCTTGACATCAACTTATTAGTAAGAGCTAATAATAAAACCATCATACAAAACGAAACTATAAAGTACCTTGGTGTACATATTGACTCCCTTTTAACATGGAATGATCACGTTGACTCGTTACTATCCAAATTATCTACACATTGCTTTCTTATATGGCAGATGAGAAAATTTGTCAATATAGATATATTAAAAATGTATTATTATGCATATGTACAATCAATGCTTAATTATTGTGTTATCTGCTGGGGTAACTGCAGTCGCATAAATGAAATCCTTATATTGCAGAAAAAGATTTTACGTACTATGACCTTTAAAAATATACGTCATTCCTGCAGAACTCTATTCAAAGAACTTGATGTTTTAACAATACCATCCCTTTACATACTTAAATGTGTGTCCTATGTAAAGTCTCATTATGACAACTATATTCCCAGGGATAACTTTACTGAGCATGATTTAAGAATCAGTCAAAATCTGACAATTCCCCAACACAAACTGTCAATAGTAGCAAATGGTCCCAATGTCATGTCCATCAAGCTATATAATAAACCCCCTAAAACCATAAAAGGTGTAAATAGCATTCACCTCTTTAAGAGCACAGTTCGAGCCACTTTAATCAGTCACAGCTTTTATTCCATAAAAGAATATTTAAATTGTACTAGTTTTCAGGAGCGTACTTAGTAATATTAGCAATCCTCGTCCTTATTTATTGTTCTGTATTCTGTTTACTACACTATGGTTTCGTCTTGAGTACGTGTTTTACTGTATATTTTATAATGTTTTACAATTTTATGACTATATTTCTATACCCTTAATAGGGTCCTATGAAAATAAAGATATTATTATTATTATTGTTATTAAGCATGTCTCCCTGTAATTGTAAATGTGTAATTGGGCTAACCCGTAAATAAATAAATAAATAAACCGATAATGGCTACTATGTTGCATTGTCACCAGACTTATACACGTGTGCCAAATTTCAAAGCTGTAGCTTAATTAGAACTAGTCGAAATTTAGCTTGCAAAATTTGACCCAAACAAAGTAACAAACTAACATTGCAAGTTAAATAAAAGCTTTTAAAAAGATTAATATTTGAAAAAATATTTACAAAGTCTTGTGGCCGGTTTCCAAAATATTTTGTTCCAAGTTGATTTATATTATTCTTAAAAACTGTACCAGATGGGGTTTTTACATCCGTTGTCAACTCTCCGCCATCTATATGCGGTGGTGCTTTCTTGGCCAAAACACTCCCCAGTTCTGTTTCTGACAAAACACTTGCAGGATAGACGGGAAAATTTACTCCATCCTTCCAATAATTTTAGCAATCTTTCACACCGTGCACACGGGCGTTAAAATTACGCGCGTTGTGCGGTGCGTTGAATTTGACGCACCGCATTTAGTTCATACACACGAGCTTTAAAAATACAACACAGTGTACAAAATGCAGTCGAGGGATGACGCTGAAGTTGCGGTATTTGTATACCTTGTTTCCAACTTTATAAGAGAAAAAAAGAATTAAAAACCGTAAATGGTGGGTATACCCCATAAATAGTGTCAGATACAGTGAAGGGGCATTTTACTGTTTATTTCCACGCCTTAGAGCAGACCCTCTAAAAATTTTTAATTATTTTCGAATGTTCCAATCGACATTGATGAATTATTAAGTAAAATTAGAATTCATATGCTTCATTTTTTTTATTTTTATATTCTATATATATATATATATATATCCCAAATAGGGTATTTTTCAACCTGGCTAATTAGAATATCAATATCTATAATTAAGTACGTAATTGTTATTTTACAAAATTTTAGAGATAGTACGCGCATTGAATTCAACGTCCGTTTGTACCCATACATTGCAACTAATATAAATCTACAACGTACAGCGTGAGTTATTGCCGAGCGTTGGAGAGAAACCATGGCAGGGCGCACATCGTTGCCAACGTGTTGCAAATTTGCAGTTCGACGTTCGTCTGCGATACCTCATTGAAAGCAACGTATTTCTACAACGCGCGTCTAAGTGCATAATTTCCATCGCATTGGAATTTACGTCCGTGTGCACTGGTCGTTTAACTTAATATCCAATAAGCAAATTTTTAAATTTGTTGCTCACAATGCTGTAATTTCAATTACTTTAATGTCATTGAAACAACTTTGGTGAATATTGATTGATTGATTGATTTGCCAGCGTAAGGTGAGCATTGCTGCCGATTCTGGATGTCCAATCTGGAGCTCAATCGCCTGCCGAACTGCTAAATGCAGTCGCCCGTCATCTATTATTGCATCCTTCACTTGCTGTGACATATTCATGTCATGACTGGGAGGCTGTACCCTACCGCCCAACGGACGACCAAACTGCGTGCCGGAACAAACCTCAGATGTTTTTATATACCGCTGGATTGGACATGAGAAATGCTTGTTGCCATTGTCATGTTTCCCAGAGATCTACGTTTTCATCCTGCATCCATGCCTTCCACTTCGATTGTCTGCCGACACATACATTAGCTCGCCACAAGGAGTCTTATTTATTAACCGTTCCACAGGTAAATATTGATTTATGGTGGAAGTGCAAGGAGGAGCCCCAAAGGTTAAGCAAAATAAAGAGTAATCTGAAAAAATATAAAAGATCTAGGAGAACATTTGCAAAGCTCTGTATATCAAGCAGACGTGAGCAGCATCCCTGTATTCATAAACAAGCCCAATATATGGACCGTGTGACAAGAATTAATAAACCAATAAATAGAACTTAAAAATAAAAAGTTATCTTTTCATCCTTTGCTTATGTTACTACTTCCACTCATTAGAAACCAGCCTATTACCCTTCACTGATGGTGTTTTCCTTATCGCAATAAAACCACTTGAAAAGGTTGTTCGGTCAACTTGGCAAAGATATAAGCACTTACACTTGCTTTATTTGATAATATTAAAAAACACTGTACACGTAATTATTAATTCCATATGAACTTTGTTTTTCTTAAATTTTATTGAGTTTAACGTGGTTTTTACCGCTTTTTTAGCGCTTTTTTTCGAAAGCATCCTACAGCACGTCCATGCACGGGGCAAGTCCCTCTCAGTTCGAAACAACTTTAGTGAATATTCCAATAAAATTGGTTAACCAAATAATACTGTTGTATTTTTATTCAAACCAGCATGTTTTAATGTGTCATTACAAACATGTTGATTATGCATAAATTAAGTAAATTTGATTTATAATGGACTCAATTAGTGTGACGTCACATAATTATGCAACCCCTATATACTAGTGTCATGACACACGGGTTGCCTGCCAAGCATACTGAAATTTGACCCTTCATGCATATGTATATAAGGTGACATTTTTGAGGATAGAAACATACCATACAATTTTATTTTATTTCTCTCGTGTAAGAAATATTTAAGAGATTTCAGTTATCAATTAATGCATAGCCAAGATATCGGTAAATATACACAAGTATAAAGTATTACAAAAACTGTAAACAAAAACTAAAATAAAGTTTTTATAACTCATACATGGATATATACATTTTAACGTATTTTTTGAATGTGAAATGGGTATTCGAAGTGCTTAAATATTTCTTTTTCAGGAGAAATAAAATAAAGTTCTGTGCTATGTTTCTATCCTCGAAAATGCCGCCTTATGAACATATGCATTAAGGCTCAAGTTCCAGTGTGCTTGGCAGGCAACCCGTGTGTCATGACACTAGTATATAGAGGTTGCCTAACTTGTGACGTCACAACTAATTGAGTCCATTACATTTCAAATAATTATATAAAAAATTATGATTTTCTCAATTCTAGAAAAAAATTAACTGAACAAGAGACCGAAGAGTTATTCACAACATTTGCCATACAAATAATTCTAGATTCCAAAGATATAAGGGAAAGATTAGAAAAACAGAAAGAGCGATGCACTGAACAGCACATGAAATTTGGAACTTTAATAAAAGACATATCCGCTCGTTTAAGAGATCATAAATGCATAGGTGCTGTTGATCCAATAAATCCAGTTTTCATTTTACTCGAAGATATGAAGTACTTACTTAAAGATCTAACACAATCAAGTATCCAGTTTGGAGTTCTCAGCTGCGAGAATCGTATGATGAAGTGTTGGAATTTAGTTACAAATTATATGGCTTTGCTTAAGCAAAAGACAATGAATTTGGATTCATCTCTAATCTCACGGTAAGCCCATAAAAATAAGTAGGAAGTTTTAGTTGTATAAATTGGTTAAGGTGGCCATTCCCTAGAAAGAGATCCGATAGGGAAATATTTATTATTTTTGGCCATAACTTTTTTTTCTTGGTACGTATGTTTAAAGAAACTATAAGAGTATACCCAAGTAGAACCATAACAAGACAAGAAATTCGCAGTAATAACTGCGAATTTTCACTCAATAATTTCAGTGGTTTGCAAAATAGCTAGATTTAAATTTAAAAAATAAATCTAGCGGTTTTGCAAACCACTGAAATTATTAGGTGAAAATTCATAGTAATAGTCTTGTTGGTTCTACTTAAGTACTGTAATAGTTTTTTAAATATACGTACTAAGAACAAAAAGTTTTGGGCAAAAATAATAAATATTTCCCTATCGGCTGTCTTTTTCTAGGGAATATGACCACCTTAAGTTGAAGAATAATGAAGTAAAGAAGATACTTATCCCTTCAAATTAGTCAAAAAAAAAATCACTGTTTTATGGAAAAACTTCCTAGAGCTATGAGACCTGGTTTTTGAGAAATTTATACATATACAACAATGACAACTATGTACGAAAATCATTCGGGAGCGGGTGAAACTGGGGGGGCCTAGGTATAATTTAACCCCAACTTTATTGTGTGACACTTTTTAATTAATTTATGAGCAGAACTTAAAAACTTGAAGTTTTCTACACAAAAGAAGTCTCTTGTGTTTTTTCTCGAAAGTTATCAGTTTTTGAGTAAATCTTATCTGAAGTTTATTAATTAGTAGCTATTATTACCAGCATTCCTGGTATGCAGGAGTGTGGCGTGATTGTAATGTTTGTAACAAATGAAAAATAATCTAGCATGCAATGCCAGAATGACAATAATGACATTGTTGTTTTTTGCTTTTCTGTAGTTCATTGTTTTGTAGTTTTATTATTTCGTTTTGGAAAAAGTGTTTTATTGAAAAGTAAAAAATGGTCATGTTTAGTAATGTGGAGTACACGGATATTCATTTTATTTATGAATATTGTAATGGAAACGCGAATGCCGCGGTACGCGAATATTGCAGAAGATTTCCTAATAGAAGGAAACCATCTAAAGATGTTTTTATTCGAACTCGCCTAGAATTTAGAAATGTTGGACTTAAAAAAGGTCCAAGAAATGAAGAACAGCGAAATGGGCGATTTAAAAACATAATTAGATAGATAGATATCTATCTATCTATAATTTTGGCCAAATTTAACAATAATAATAAATTAAGTATCAGAAGAGCGGTCCAACAGCTGCATGCGCAAGCTGTGCATGTTTCCAAAAACAAAGTTTTTCGGATTCTGAAAAAAGACCACAGAAAAGCTTTTCAAATGCCAGTCCAAAGCCTTCAATGAGGTGATCCCGAAAGGCGTATCAATTTTTGTAATTGGTTTATGCCGTGGAACAAGATCCCGATTAAAAATGAATTATTATTTGTTTGCTTATAATTATATTGAAACATATTCATGTCATCACACGCCGAGCATATTTGTAAACTTCAAAGGCGTTCAATTAGAGTTATCACAGGATCAGGATATCGTGAAGATATAAAACAAAAATTTATTGATTTAAAAATTCCCACTTTCTATTGTGTGTATGCGCTGAAATGTTTACTATGGATAAGAGACAATATTCATCTATTCAACTATCATAATGATATTCACCACCACAATACGAGAAATAATGCAATGATTGAAATAGAGTTTCATCGAGTAAACAAAAGCAAATTCTCTATAAACTATTATGCACCTAAACTTTACAATAAACTACCAAACCATATTAAATACTTACCTGCTAATCAATATAAGGAGAGAATAAAAGCATACCTTACCAAAAGAACATTCTATTCTTTGAATGAAATGATAAATGATGATTTCCATGTTGATTAGTGCACCTATTTTTATACTTTATGTTAGTAGATTTTTAAACTGTAGTGTGTTCTGTGTGTTTAGTATTGTTATTATATTTTCTATTTAAAATTTTAATCACAATTTTTGTAGTTCTAAACGATAATTTTACATATAAATATTAGGTAATGTCTCTGTTATTGTTGACGATTGTAAACGATTTGTGTATTGACATGATTTTAATAATAAATAAATAAATAAATAAAAATATTCTTTATAGGATTTTGCAAACAGCAGAAAAATAACTGTTTATAACTAAAACAAAAACTTTGTGTAAAAATATTAATGAAATCTTTGCATTCTTTCGATAACGTGAATTCTGGTTATGCTAGCAAATTAAAATCCTAAAATGAATTTGTCTAATTTCTTGTTTGACAATTCTCATTCTAACACTAGCATCCACACAATCCCCTACGGCCATACAGATTAAACTAGTATCTACATAACCCCCTACGATCGTGAAGATTTAGTTAAAAATGAAGACAAATAAACATTGTCTTGGTTTTGCATGAAACTTCTTTATGAATGGCTTTATGTCTTTCCGATGAGCTCCAGAATAAGGGCGAAAAACGTTTCAAAGGCTAAGCATTTCCAAGAAACAGAATGATAGATTTCACGAAAATGTAATCCATTAGAATGAAATTTTTTTTAAGATGAAGTAGATAAATAAATTCATTTTTGGCCTTTGTTCTCATTTTTAACTGAATTTTCATCATCGTAGGGGGTTATGTAGATACTAGTTTAATCTGCATGGCCGTAGGGGAATGTGTGGATGCTCGTGTTAGAATGAGAATTGTCAAATAAGAAATTAGACAAATTCATTTTAGGATTTTAATTTGCTAGCATAACCAGAATTCAGGTTATCGAAAGAATGCAAAGATTTCATTAATATTTTTATATAAAGTTTTTCTTTTAGTTATAGATAGTTATTTTTCTGCTGTTTGTTATTCTATAAAGATCTATAAAGAATATGTTTCAATAAGATCCCGATTTCGGAAGTAAATTATTTGGACTAATGAAGCTACCTTTAACCATAATGGATCGGTTAATTTTAATAATTTAAGAATCTGGGCTCATTAGAATCCTCATATAATTCGCCCTAGGGCATTTCAACAGGAGTTTAGCGTTAATGTATGGTGTGGTGTTATAAACGTGACTTTTTGTGGGCCCCACATCCTTCCTCCCCGTTTAAATGAACCATTATTTAATGATTTTTTAAATAACCATTTTTTTTTTTTTAATATCTCGAGGATATTCCTCTTAATTTGAGAAATGAATGCTGGTTTCAAATGGACGGAGCTCCTGCACATTTTGCCATTGAGAACCGTTTGTAGGTATCCTAAACGGTGGATCAGTCGATTACGTGTAAGAGCCTGGCCACCCCGTTCACTGGATTTAACTCCAGTTGATTTCTTTGTCTGGTGCTATTTAAAGGACAAAGTCTACGCAATCCCTATTAATACGAGATAAGGGTTAATAGAAAGAGTTCTCGAAGAATGTGAAAATTTGAGGGCTAATCCTGATTTCATTCGGAAATAATAAAACTACAGAACAATGAACTACAGAAAACCAAAAAGGACAATGTCATTATTGTCATTCTGGCATTGCATGCTAGATTATTTTTCATTTGTTACAAGCATTACAATCACGGCACACTGCTGTATACCAGAAATGCTGGTAATAACGGTTACTAATTAATAAAGTTCAGATAAGATTTACTTAAAACTGATAATTTTAGACAAAAACACAAGAGACTTTTTTGTGTAGAAAACTTCAAATTTTTAAGTTCGGTTCATAAATTAATTTAAAAGTGTCACACAATAAAGTTGGGGCTTAATTATACCTAGCCCCCCCCCCATTTTCAGCCGCTCCTGAATGATTTTCGTACATAGTTGTAATTTTTTCTTAAAAAGCATAAAAAGTTAAATTCCTGTGTAAATTATCATTTGTTTATCTTTAGACGTTTCGAAAATATTCATAAAAAAACATTTTCAGGAGAATTACTTGAACACCCTGTATCTCGGAAACTAATCACTTCCCGACCCATGTTTATAGGAACTTTTTTTCTTATTTTGAAAAGTTGCATTACTTAGTGAAGTTTGGTCTATGCAATTCGGGACACTCTGTATATGAATTTCTGCGCTTTTTCACCTTTCTTTCTATTTTGAGGAAAAACTGCATTTTGGTGAAAAATGTCAGGGGAGCAAAGTTGTAGAGCGTAGAATTTCCTACAAATTTTGTCTCTACATTTTTGGCCAAATTCCGCATAGTTTCGTCACTAGAGGGCGCGAAAGAAGAATATGTATAGACTTTTGGAGCTTTATTTTAGATTTCCAACCAAAATTATGCATTTTGGTGTAAAATATCAAGAGAACAAAGTTGTAGAGCATAAAATTTCCTACAAATTTTGTCTTTACGTTTTTGTCCGAATTCCACATAGTTTAGTTTCTTTCGATGGAAAATGAAAATTATGAGAACGATACTGATGAAGAAATAGATAATGTAGACGATAATGCTATATCTAGTTCTAGTGAAGATGAATTTTTATTACCTTATTTTGTAATTAATCTAATATTTTCAATGATTAATTATTAGTATTTTTATTATTTGTATTCATTTTTATTACTAGTGTTATTATTATTAGGATTATTATAGATTAAAAATGATTTTGTTATAACATAAAAAAAAAAAAATTTGTTCTATTTAATGAAAAAATTCTGTGTCCTCTTCAAATTCCTTAAATTCATATGTATAAAAAATATTTCTTCTAATCGTTAATAAATTAAACACTGCTTTTAGATGAATCAATCAATATATTATAAATACTCTACATATGTTTCGGCTTACTAGGCCTTTATCAAGAGTATTACATAGTGAATACTAAAGTTTCCGATGTGCATATTCAATTTATACCTAAAAGTATTTATGTCTTAATCTATTTATGACTTAAGCTATTTAAGATTTAATTTAACATCTTTAATTATTTGAATGTTTGAAGTGGACTTAAGCTGATTATATAAATCAAAGGATATTTCTTAACAATTATTATAGGGGTGTTTAGGAAATTCTGCTGGTCATTTGTGGTACAAGGGTTGTACTTGAAAGATTTTTTGATTTCTAGTTGTTCTAGCAGATCTAAACGTTTACCTTTTCTTTCTGAATGAAGTAAATTTATGTTATCAGTATCTATGAAATGGTTGTTTTCAATACAGTGTGTTGACATTCCTGTATTTTTATTGTTATTTAAGATTGATTTTTTGTGTTCTTTTACCCGGTTGACAACGCTTCTACCACTCTGACCGATATAGACAGCATCGCAATCCTTACAATTAATTTTATATACACCTGATTTATCAATTTTATTTAGTTTTTCTTTGTTATTAACCAAAATGTTTCCTATATTTGTTTTGTTCATACTTATTGTAGAGATACCCAAATTATTCAATTTTTTAGAAATTTTGTTACTATATTTCGGAACATAATTAATAAAACTGTATTTTGTAGGTTTGTTAGGCACAGTGAAAAATTCTTTTTGAAGTATTTTGCGTTGTTTGTTTTTGACCATGTTATCTATTAGTGACTCGTTGTATCCGTTATTTCTTGCAATTTGTTTAATTATATTTAATTCTCTATCAAAATCACTTTGATCTAAAGGAAAATTCGTCAGTCTATGTATTAGACTATGAAAGGGTGAAATCTTAATTTGCCATGATTGCTGCGAATTATAATGTATTACTGTATCTGTGGTAGTAGGTTTGCGGTAGATGCTAAATTTCAACTGATTGTTATGTTTTTTGATATTCATATCTAGGAAGTTTAATTGACTATTTTGCTCCGATTCCATTGTAAACTGAATTTTACTATTAAAAGAATTTAAGAAATTAAGGTAATTACTTAGGTTTCTTTCTGTACCGGTCCATATACAAAAAATATCGTCTACATATCGAGTCCAATAAAACACATGTGTATTTAAACTGTTATTGCTATTAATAATTAAATTTTCTAGGTTTGACATAAATATTTCAGCTAACAAAGGAGAAATTGGTGAACCCATTGGTAGCCCGTCTTTTTGTCTAAAGAATTCACCATTAAACTGAAAATAGTTTTGTTCAATACAAACTCTCGAAAGATTTTTTAACTCTGTTTTTTCGGTTTCGCTGATATGTGAATTATCTATTTATTAAATTATTTAATATTAATTTTAGTTCTGTGAGCGGAACTGAGGTGAACAGACTTTTAACGTCAAAGGAGAATAATTTTGCGTTATTTGGTATTATTAAATTTTTTGTATTTTCAATAAATTCAAAGGAATTTTTTATGGAATATTTAGATTTAAAATTTATTAATTTTGGTAAAATATAATTTAGTTTTTTACATAATTTATAAGATGGAGCATTGATGTAAGACACTATGGGGCGTATAGGGTTATCTACTTTGTGAATTTTTGGAAGACCATAGAGAATGGGGGCCGAAGGGTTCATAACTTTCAATTTATACGCCTCATTACTTTGAATAACAGTATTACATTTCTTTAGGTTAGATACAATTTCGGACTGGAATTTATTGGTAGGGTTTTTATTGATTTTTTCAAAGTCTTCACTATTTGAAAAAATCAATAAAAACCCTACCAATAAATTCCAGTCCGAAATTGTATCTAACCTAAAGAAATGTAATACTGTTATTCAAAGTAATGAGGCGTATAAATTGAAAGTTATGAACCCTTCGGCCCCCATTCTCTATGGTCTTCCAAAAATTCACAAAGTAGATAACCCTATACGCCCCATAGTGTCTTACATCAATGCTCCATCTTATAAATTATGTAAAAAACTAAATTATATTTTACCAAAATTAATAAATTTTAAATCTAAATATTCCATAAAAAATTCCTTTGAATTTATTGAAAATACAAAAAATTTAATAATACCAAATAACGCAAAATTATTCTCCTTTGACGTTAAAAGTCTGTTCACCTCAGTTCCGCTCACAGAACTAAAATTAATATTAAATAATTTAATAAATAGATAATTCACATATCAGCGAAACCGAAAAAACAGAGTTAAAAAATCTTTCGAGAGTTTGTATTGAACAAAACTATTTTCAGTTTAATGGTGAATTCTTTAGACAAAAAGACGGGCTACCAATGGGTTCACCAATTTCTCCTTTGTTAGCTGAAATATTTATGTCAAACCTAGAAAATTTAATTTTTAATAGCAATAACAGTTTAAATACACATGTGTTTTATTGGACTCGATATGTAGACGATATTTTTTGTATATGGACCGGTACAGAAAGAAACCTAAGTAATTACCTTAATTTCTTAAATTCTTTTAATAGTAAAATTCAGTTTACAATGGAATCGGAGCAAAATAGTCAATTAAACTTCCTAGATATGAATATCAAAAAACATAACAATCAGTTGAAATTTAGCATCTACCGCAAACCTACTACCACAGATACAGTAATACATTATAATTCGCAGCAATCATGGCAAATTAAGATTTCACCCTTTCATAGTCTAATACATAGACTGACGAATTTTCCTTTAGATCAAAGTGATTTTGATAGAGAATTAAATATAATTAAACAAATTGCAAGAAATAACGGATACAACGAGTCACTAATAGATAACATGGTCAAAAACAAACAACGCAAAATACTTCAAAAAGAATTTTTCACTGTGCCTAACAAACCTACAAAATACAGTTTTATTAATTATGTTCCGAAATATAGTAACAAAATTTCTAAAAAATTGAATAATTTGGGTATCTCTACAATAAGTGTGAACAAAACAAATATAGGAAACATTTTGGTTAATAACAAAGAAAAACTAAATAAAATTGATAAATCAGGTGTATATAAAATTAATTGTAAGGATTGCGATGCTGTCTATATCGGTCAGAGTGGTAGAAGCGTTGTCAACCGGGTAAAAGAACACAAAAAAACAATCTTAAATAACAATAAAAATACAGGAATGTCAACACACTGTATTGAAAACAACCATTTCATAGATACTGATAACATAAATTTACTTCATTCAGAAAGAAAAGGTAAACGTTTAGATCTGCTAGAACAACTAGAAATCAAAAAATCTTTCAAGTACAACCCTTGTACCACAAATGACCAGCAGAATTTCCTAAACACCCCTATAATAAACCAATTGTTAAGAAATATCCTTTGATTTATATAATCAGCTTAGGTCCACTTCAAACATTCAAATAATTAAAGATGTTAAATTAAATCTTAAATAGCTTAAGTCATAAATAGATTAAGACATAAATACTTTTAGGTATAAATTGAATATGCACATCGGAAACTTTAGTATTCACTATGTAATACTCTTGATAAAGGCCTAGTAAGCCGAAACATATGTAGAGTATTTATAATATATTGATTGATTCATCTAAAAGCAGTGTTTAATTTATTAACGATTATTTTCAAGATGTTTCACAAGGAACCTACCACAAGTTCAGTTCAGTGTATATTTCTTCTATTCGTTATCTTTGCAAAATACCAATGGATCAAAAATTTTTAATCCTTTGTGCCATTTCAATTAATAAAAATCAAAAATTAAATCTATTCATTTGGAAAATTGAATTATTTAATAAAAATACTACAATGAAAAATGGCAGAACTTTCTTCAGATTCTAGATATTATATGTTATGTTCTACAACTTTGATTTCATGTAGTCTACATATACAGGGCGATTCACGTAGGCCATTCATTAGAAGTTTTTCAACTTGCAGTTGGATTAGAAACTTGAAATTTGGTATTCAGCCATAATCGATCATGCCCGTTCTATCTAAAATATTTTCAGTCCTCCAACTATACAGGGTGTGCCAAAAATAGGTACCAACTTTCTTATTTTAAATGGAAACCTATATTTTTCTTTACATGGTTCCATTGGTCTTCTAATTCTGAGTTTAGAGAACCTAAGTTATGTTAACTTATCTATTACAATTTTTGACATATGTCCAATTTTTTGAAAAAATTTGCCGCTGTAGTAGTTTACGAACAAATTTGTATCTCGCAAACCTTTCAAAATTATGAAACCAAATTTGTGAAGCAGTTAGCTGGAAGTCCAGGCTAACTTTTGATGTCCCATCGGTGGTCCCATTTTGTACCATATGGGTGCAGTCGATTTTCAAATGTCGCAATCAAAAATTGTCAAAAAGTCAATTTTTTCAAATGGCACCTACTATTTTTTTTCACACCATTCGAAAGAAAATTGAATTTTAGGGTGAGTTACTTAGCATTCCCTATACCTAACTTCACCCCATATCGAGTTTTTCAATAAAAATCAAGAAATACCTTATCTTGCCGAGAGATTCCTTACTTCATCAAGTAGGCCATGGAAACAAAAGACAGTTGTAATAATTTTTAAAGAAAAATATGGATTCTTATTTAATTACACACAACACCAACAAATGATTATTAACGAACAAGAACAATGTTGACGAAATTCTGTCAGTGAAAACGGTGCACACATTGAGCATTTGTATTGAAATAATTATTTTGTTAATCTGTTATTTGTTGTTATTATTTGTTATTGCAATACGATTTTTGAATAAAAATTAGAATGAAATGATTGTTTCCAAAGTCTACTACCCTTGAGAAAAAAAAAACAATATTTTTTTCAAAAAATGCCAATAACTCAAAAACGACTGTAGATATTCATACACAATGTTAATAAAAGTGGCCCTAAAATCCAATTTTGCATTGATTTCTGGCGTCAGAAATGGTAGGCGCAAAGATGTGCTACGCAATCTGTTGAAAGTAGAATAATAGAATATTTGAACAAAAATATGGTGGTCACATTGAACATTTACGTCAGAATTTCGTCAACATTGTTCTTGTTCGTTAATAATAATTTGTTGGTGTTGTGTGTAATTAAATAACAATCCATTTTTTTTTTTTAAATTATTACAATTGTCTTTTGTTTCCATGGCATACTTGATGAAGTAAGGAACCTCTCGGCAAGATAAGGTATTTCTTGATTTTTATTGAACAACTCGATATGGGGTGAAGTTAGGTATAGGGAATGCTTAAGTAACTCACCCTAAAATTCAATTTTATTTCGAATGGTATGAAAAAAAATAGTAGGTGCAATTTGAAAAAATGGACTTTTTGACAATTTTTGATTGCGACATTTGAAAATAGACTGCGCCCATATGGTACAAAATGGGACCACCGATGGGACATCAAAAGTTAGCCTGGACTTCCAGCTAACTGCTTCACAAATTTGGTTTCACAATTTTGAAAGGTTTGCGAGATACAAATTTGTTCGTAAGCTACTACAGCGGCAATTTTTTTTCAAAAAATTGGACATATGTCAAAAATTGTAATAGATAAGTTAACACAACTTAGGTTCTCTAAACTCAGAATTAGAAAACCAATCGAACCATGTAAAGAAAAATATAGGTTTCCATTTAAAATAAGAAAGTTGGTACCAATTTTTTGCACACCCTGTATAGTTACAGGACTGAAAATATTTTAGATAGAACGGGCATGATCGATTATGGCTGCATACCAAGTTTCAAGTTTCTAATCCAACTGAAAGTTGAAAAACTTCTAATGAATGGCCTACGTGAATCACCCTGTATAGGTATATATTTCTTTCGCTCCCTCTAGCAGCGAAACTATGCAGAATTCGGACAAAAATGTAAAGATAAAAATTTATAGGAAATTTTATGGTCTACCACTTTCCTCTGCTCAAAATTGCAATTCAATACTTTTCAAAACTAGCTACGAGAGTAATTGTTTTTATTGATTCTCCAATAATGTCAGATGGTCTTTATATGCACTAAATAATCTTTTTTTCTTCATTGTATATAGGTTGTACGTTTTGAAGCTGAAAATAGTAAGAAATCTTTCCATAAAGTTGTGTCCAAACTTGCTTCCTAAGGGAGCTACGGTTCTCTGAAGATGGTGTCTGAATAGAGGTTTTTATTGATTATTTCGGAAACATTTTGGGACAATAGTATTTTATACAAATGGTTAAGGAGGTCTTTTATTAATTTAAAGAATGTGACATCATGACCCATGAAAATTTTATCAAATAATGATTATTGAAATTTCACTGGAGCAACTCTTATTTTATTTTGCATTCATTACCAGACCGAACTGGAATCACTAAAAATGATTTCGATTTTTTTTTTGTTATTTGGGTTTAATAATATTTATTTAAAATAGGTACTGTCGTAAAAAAAAAAATGGTCTTATAACGTATTTTTTCTAAAATCTAGTTATGTACATCTAACTTTAATTTTTGTGATATTGTTACTTGTCAAAATTCATTGCAAGTGTGCCAAAACTAATATGCCCCATATAAGCGATTCAGTTAAAGCTGGAGTTATTGTTAAAAAGCAGAAGATGGATGGTCAATGAGAAAAATTGCACTGCGTTATAATATTAACAAAAATTCTGTGATTAACATTTTAAAAAAGTGGAGAATGAACGGTACGATTAGTAGAAATCCTGGATCGTAGCGACGAGTGATGTCAACTCAACAAGATTTGCAGTTGGTAATTAAATTAGTAGAAAATCCATTTCACTCAGTAATTGAGGCTGCTGAAAAAACAAATCTTCCTGGATCGAGTAGTACTGGTCGCCGGCAAGTAAGTGGATTAGAGCTACGCAGTCATCCAGCAGCACAGAAATACCTACTTAAAGCTAAACAAAGAAGCTCGACTAGAATTTGCACTTGAAAAGTGCATGATGTAAATTGTTTGAACAATGTGCAGACTAAAATCTTCATTCTCAAAGAATATGTTCCGCAGTTTATATAGTATCACAGTATCTGCAAATATCATTGTCTGCCTTGTCCATATTCTTGATATGATATCTCAAGAAGCAACGGCCTGTCAAGAGGCCTGTTATCAGCCTTAAGTCGAACTTCTCGAGTTCTAGAACCCTTGTGGCATTCTTTGTCGAATAAGTGACAAACTTCTTGCTTGTCTTTGGCCTGGTGTATTCCTCCAGTAAGATTCTTTCTGTTCCTTTTCCCACTTTAGGATCTCCTCCGTTATGTGCCCCTTGGATAAGCCACAAAACGGTTCGGGCCCAAAAAATGGGGCTTTAGCACCGCTACACCCACGCCGACCCCTTCAGCCATTTTCGATCCATCTGTGTACCAGATGAGTGACCTTTTCTCCAACTGCAGGGCTTCAAGTCTGCTCATCTGACAGCTCTCAATTAGCACATCAAACGGACAGTCAAAGTCCCGCTTGATTGGCATTAAGTTAGTGGGTTTGGTCGTGGATTCCAGCTGAATTAATCCTAGAATCTTTAGGTGACCAACCGCCTGGTTTGAAAGAGAGTACCTGCTGCAGCCTTAGGGCACTGAGTCCTGCCTCCTTCCTTACGTGCAAATGTAGAGAAAGTAGGTCCAGCATTCCCTCCATAGCTGCTGTGGGACAGGAGCCCATTGCTCCTGTAATCCCTAAGCAGGCAAGGCATTGCAACTTCTGCAACTTTCCTTGTGTTCGTTTTTCTGCAGTTTTTGGCCACCACACACATGATGCATAGGTTACCATGGGTCTCACAACTGAAAGATAAGACCAATAGATCATTTTCGGTTTTAGGCCTCAGTGGCATTGGTAAATGTTCTTTTTAAATTTGAGTTCCAGGTAAGTTCCCTGAAAAAATTCAGCACTGTTCCATTTAACCTAGGAGCTCTTAAACTTAATTTTCTCCTTTTGGTAAACAGAACAATAACTGTTTTGCTCAGATTGACACTGAGGCTCTCTTGCAAGCACCATTTGGATATTATGCTTAAGGCGATTTGCATGAGATTTGAGATCATAACCTCATGCCTACCTCTCACAGTAGTAACCAGGTCATCAGCATAACCCTGAACGTTGAAGCCAGAATTACTCTGTCTATGGAGGAGGTCATCAACCGCCATTGCCCACAACAAAGGCGATAGAACTCCACCTTATGGACAACCCTTGACTGGAATCACAGCTGCAGACTCCCCTCCACATCCATAGTAATTATTCGGCTTCTTAGCATGGATTGTATCCATTTGATTGTTGGGATCTGCATTCCCCCTTTCGCTGTGGCTATTTGTATGAATTCATATGAGATGACGTCAAATGCACCCTCTATATCTATGAACGCACACATAGCCACTTCTTTTGCAGTAAATATCTTTTCAATGCCATTAACCAGACTATGTAGAGCATTTACTGTCGATTTTCCAGATTGATAGGCAAATTGTTTTGGATGAAGCGGAGCCCGTGTAAGGGTTTCACTTCTGATATGCTCATCTAGTATTTTCTCCATTGTTTTCAGAGGAAAAGATAAACTAATGGAGCGATATGATTTTGGTTCCTCCGATGGATGCCTGCCTATCTTTGGAATAAACGCCACCTTAACTTCCCTCCAAGCTTGCGAAATGTATGCAAGAGAGTAGCTTGCTTTAAATATGCTTCTCAAGCATGGGATAAGTTCCTCAATGCCATTTTGAAGCAGGGCAGGAAAGATGCCATCCCTGCCTGGTGGCTTGAAACTGGACACCGCCCATTTAATTTTACTAGAGGTGAAAATGTTGTTTCCTAGCCTTTTTCCTTCTCTGGTGGGGCGATGTACAACCTCCTCCAGGTAGGTTTGTGAGTAGTTCACCTTCAATGACATGGGAGTCAGGGAAATGAGTACCTAAAAGTACTCATATTTTCCTGCTGACTCTCTGCATAGTTGCCGTCAGGCTTTTTAAGTAGCCCTATACCATTGAAGTGGTCCTTTGCAAGGACTTTTTTTGTAGACAGACTGCAGGGGCTAATTCATCTATCCCTTCGCAGAACCGTCTCCATGATCTCCTCTTAGACCTTGTCAATTCTTTATTGTATTCTGTAAGGGCTTTTCTGTAGCTCACCCAGTCTCCAGAGCTCTTAGCCCTATTGAAGGTTTTTCTAATCTCAGATCTGAGATGGCTGAGTTCCCTATTCCACCAAGGTACATACATCGCTTTGGACTGCCTTTTGTTTTATAGAACAACTTTTCTCATAACAAGAAATCATGAGATGGTGCTACGTTAGTTAGTGAAAATATTTTGAAGTTTGTGAAAATTTATGTGTTATTTGATAAACTTCTCAGTTATTTCAAAATTATTGAAATGTTATTTGAGTAATTCAGCTTTAAGGTAGTTATTTCGTGAAAGGTGCTACATCTGTTAGCGAATCGATAAACTTGAGACGTGAGAGAGAGAGAGAGAGAGAGTAGGGAATGATTTGACAATGTCGCATATAGTTTCTGACGCCAGCTGATCGAGTCGTCACTAATGTCAATATATTTTTACTTTTAATAAAATATATTATTATACATACAATAAATAAAATCGGAATGAAAATTTGTAAATCTTCTGCTTTCTTATGTGATACTGCATTTAAAATAAATGCAAATATTTGCGTCAAGTATTAGAAATAGTGCGACGTTGCCACGTCTACTATTATGTCCTCCATTCAATAATTTCAAAAAAATTTTGGTAGCTGCCATTACGTTATTTTACGGTGAATCATCTCGATATTTATACACGTGCTTCAACAGGAATTAATTTAAATTTGTCTTGTTTTTGAGGTCATTCTTATAAGGATTAGTTGTGAGAGGGAAAATAGTGTCGCGATATTTCGCTTGGCGGAATGTTTATTGACATGTGAATTAAATTTGCAGCAAGTTTCTTGAATAACGTGAATTGCAGTATAACTACCTTAAAATTAAAAATGATTATGAATATTACACTTATTTCATGTAGAAAATGTTTGTTTCAAAAATTTTGAATCTCTTCACCTGATCAAGAATTAATTGACAATTTATTTATTTATTTATTTAAATACAATATGAGTCGACATTTTTTAAATGCATGATAAGATGATGTAATGAAAGACTAATAATCGCTCATATTTGGGCCATATAAGGCTGCTCTAGAATGGCTATGAATCTGTCACATTAAAATAATAGTTAATACTTTCTGTTGTAGAAATCAAAATAAAAATGAGACCAAATGTGTGGCTGATTACTTAAGAAAACGTCAAAAAGGTCAGAAGAAAAAAGATGGGAAGAGCTTGAAATCTCCAGTTTTATCAGAAATTACAGAAGTAAATCTGCGTAGGTAAGGCATACTGGCACAAGAAATTTAGTAATTTCAATAGTTATCTAGATACAAGGCCGTCGAGAAAAAAATAGGGGCTCGGCGGGTTGTAACATACCAACCAATATTCAATATAAATTAAATTTCTAAGGACGGGGGAGATTCCTTGGGATTAAATATTTCTCCCGGTCGAAATTTTGAAGAGCGAGGGGGAGTAACATTCCTTAAAATTGAATATTTATCTCAGTCGGCATATCAAAAATCGGGGGGTGGGGGGGATATTCCTCAAAATTTAATATATGTCTTGGGCAAAATTATGTTTTAATTGGTTCTCAGTAGAGTTAAGAGCTAAATACTTAACTGAGGTCTTTGTTTACAAAATTTTAAATAAACTGCTATCCTACTTGTATGTAAATATTACCTTTAATCATGAAATTTATAACTACCTCACTAGAAGTGACCCTATTTTTTGATTTTTAAATACTCTATAATGACTGTGTGGCTGACACACGTCATGATTCTTATTGGTTAGGTTAATATTTTAGTTATTAATTTTTATTTGTTAAATTGCAGCTGGCTATACGGCTATAAGCCTTTATGCCCCAAAAAAGAATAAAAAACCATGAATTTTTGCATTTATAGAATGTAGATGTCATTTTGCCTATAATTGCTTATGTCAATTTGACATTTTTGCAACCAATTTTAATTTTTAACCTGGTGTACCCTGACCCACCTGGAATCGTTTTAATGTTCATTCCTTGACAGACTAAGATAAAACAAATGAATAATAATGGAGGTCATAGAAACTTGACATGTCAAAATTTATCTTGATCCATTAAAAAATATAGAAATGGCGGTCAGAAAGCGATCTCATTTGCACCCGGGTATACTAAGAATAATTAAATAAATATTATTATTTAGATATGCCCAATGTACGCAATTTATGTATCAAATAATTGGTAAAATAAATTCTATAGAGTCATAGAGTGACAGTGATAGAGTGAAGACCTATTAGATTAGCTTAAACAGTTTAGTAAATAACTTAATAAAATGTCCTCAGAAAGTGAGGGAAGTTACAGTGAGATGGAGATGGATGATGATGGCAGTTGGAAAAAAGTAAAATATAAAAGAAAAGCTCGAAACAGTTTGGAAAATATCACAAAGAAAAACAAAAATCTATCCACACCCACAAATGCTGAAATAAATGATATCATTGGAATATCAACAAAAAACCCAACCTCATATAAAAACTTATCACCAGAAATAAATACAAGTTCATCAAACATTCCTAAAAACATAACACAAAACAACAACAAAAAATTATCAACAAACAATTATTCGCAGCAAATGAAAAACATAATGAATCAACAATACAAAAACATGTATTACCTGACAACCACAAGAGAATTTACCAGAACACAAATTGCCGATTTTTGGAGCGCAAGAAATCCCCAATCCAAAGACATTATTCTAAAAACAAGCAAAGGATTCTTACTCAAAACTAATTTAGAAAAAGGTATTGCATCAAGTTATCTCAATTCGTTAAAGCAATCTAAGGTACTACAAAACTTCCAAGAAACAAATTCAAACTTCCGACCATCCAACAAAACTCATATTGCCACCTTTGCCTGTGTAATTGCAACCATAGAGCAAGACATTGAGGATGACAAAATCAGAGAACACCTTGAAGCAAATAATTACGTGCTAAGATACTGCAAGCGTATAACTTCTAGAGCCACGGGAAAATTAACGCAGCTGATTAGAATAATAACAGGAGATTTTACATCGTTTCAAAAACTCCTCAATGAAGGGGTATTCTACAAAAACCGATACTATCCAGTCCACCCAAGCACACCCCCAGAACCGACACCAACTCCCTGCGCAAAATGTTCCCTCTTTACACATGTAACCGAACAATGTAACACACCACTAACGTGCAGAAAATGTCAAGGTAAACACCACACCAACACTTGTACGTCACCTCTACCAGAAAAATGTATGGCATGCAACTCAGAGGAACACCAAGCATGGTCCCCCAAGTGCCCAAAAAGACCAGTTAAGCCCATAGAAGGAATTCCAAATACACGAATAAAATCTATGAATAAAAAATCCAGCGAAATTGACAATAAAATCACGAAAAACAAGATACATACACCTATGACACTACACGATCACATTATAGAAACCTACACCAGCAAACTCAATAAACCTAAATACACCAACAGACAAGAATTAATTATACTATTAAAAAAAAGATTTATTAATCTATATAACATAGACTCAA
Organism: Stenurella melanura; assembly: GCA_963583905.1. Lineage (NCBI taxonomy): Eukaryota > Metazoa > Arthropoda > Insecta > Coleoptera > Cerambycidae > Stenurella > Stenurella melanura. The sequence goes on along the minus strand of OY757312.1, from coordinate 69,660,264 downwards.
CAGTTGTATTTAGTGGAAACCATATGTATATATTAATGTTTGATCTAAACAAACCAAACACAACGTCACCAACGGTACCAACAGAAGGCCTAGTGATTCATCATAATGGAGAGTAATATTAAAGTATTATATTCCAACATTAATAGTTTTTCCCCAAAAAAGCATCTTGTTAACCACTACATACAAAATAACAAAGTCGATTGTCTTATGTGTGTCGAAACAAAAAACAAGGAATACATTAATGCATATCAAGACTGGAGAATAATTCAACAAAAAGGGAATATATTTAACAGCAATATTAGAGGGGGCTGCTTAACACAGTCGAAAAAGAATCTCCATATGGGCAAAGAAAACCCTCCAAGTATTAATAATTCTAAAAATAGCTGCCTGCATTTCACAATCCCGTATATCAAATCCAAGCTCCACATATTTCTAGTTTATATTGACAACGGATCAATAATTGAAGAAACCATTTTCACTAAGGCCTCCTTATATGAATACTGTATTATTATCGGAGATTTTAATCCAAACACTACTAGAAAGAAAAATCAGCTTAAAAACTTCTTAAACAACTCCAATTTTACAAGAATTCACACACCTCCCACGTTTCTCATGCCAAATAATCCAAGTTCAACCCCCGACGTATTTATGTGTACAAAAAATATTCAAAATAATATCACCGAAGTGGAATTGATCCCGGACCTTGGTAGTGACCATTTAGCCATACAATTTAAATTTAATCTACAAGCAAACCCAATTATTCTCCCGCCTGAAACTTATCTAGACTTAGCTAGATGTAATATTGAAATCATTAATAAGGAAATTATACAGTTTATAGAACACAGACAAGAGGCAATTACTCCATTATATATCACTATGTTCAATGAAACACTTAAAAATTTAATTCTAGAAAACACACCAACAAAAGTAAAAACGTTCTTTAACTACAAACTACCACCGTTCATTTTAAACCTTATAAAACAAAAAAGAAGATTATATCGCTACATCAAGCAAAACGAAGATCATGACACAAAATCCAAATATAACGAACTTACAAAACAAATCCATGCATTAGTGCTGCAATACAAACAAGACAAATGGATAAATGCATGCAAAAACATAAATGACTCCAAAGGAAAAAAATATTGGAATGAAATTAGGAAACTATCTAAATATAAATCTAATAAATCTGCAATCCCTGAAATTTCTTACAATAACAACAGCTACTCTACCGACCAAGAAAAAGCCAATGCCTTTGGGGACTATTTTGAGGAAACCGCTAAATTTACCATGGATGTTAACTTCAATGAGGAAAATTTAAACCTGGTGAATGACTGGTATGAAAACTTTTTTAACATAGACCCTACGCTAATAGACGAAGATATGAATATAACAGAAGAAGAATACTACAACGTATTAAACTCGGGCAAAAATACAGCCCCTGGCCACGACCATATTAGTAGAAATATATTAAGAAAACTGGAACAGAACATACATCTAGAAATAATTAACATATATAACTACTGCATAAAAAATCATTACTTCCCAATAGAATGGAAAACTGGAGTAATAATTACAATTCCAAAACCTAATCAAGACCATTCTCATCCACAAAGCTATAGACCAATAACTTTATTACCAGTAATCGGAAAAAACTTGGAGAAAATCATAAAAACAAGATTACATAATGAACTAGACGAACAGATCCCCAAGAATCAATTTGGGTTCCGACAAAACTCATCTACGATTCACCCCCTCATCATTGCGACGTCAAATATACAAACTAACAGCATAATTGGAAACAAATCGGCAGCAATATACATAGACTTAACAAAAGCGTTCGACTCCGTCTGGCACAAAGGTTTGCTATTTAAACTACACAACTCACATTGCCCCAACTATATTATCTGGTTTCTCAAAAATTTCCTAGAGGGTAGGAAAACAAAAATTAAGATAAACGGGGCCTTTTCCAGTCCATATGAAAACGAACAGGGCGTTCCACAAGGATCTCCACTATCGCCAGTTTTATTTAATATCTACTGTTGTGACATACCGAACAACCACCAACAAACATACAACGCAGAGTCTTACCTACTTCAGTTTGCAGACGACATAGCCTGGATAGCCCATGGAAAGAATACTGAAAAAACAATAAACACCCTGCAATTTTCAACAACTGAAACCATTCAGTGGTGTAATAAGTGGAGATTAAAAATAAACCCTAACAAATCACAACTAATGATATTTAATCACAACATCTCAAATACTTCTCCGACTATACAAATTTGTAACCATAGATTGACACCAACAGCAACAGCTAAGTACCTGGGAATTACAATAGATCAAAAATTAAACTTCAACAACCATACCAAGGAAATGAAAAAAAAGATGATAACAAGAGCAAAACACTTTAGATGTCTGACTTATCAGAACCAAGGTATCAATACTTCCACAGCAAGTAAAATTTACAAAATGATATGTCGACCCATCATGGAATATGGATTCATCCTGTTTAACACCTGCAGAAGACCAGCCTTGAACAATATAGAAGTGGCAGAGAGAAACAGTCTACGTAAAATAACAAAATTTCGTCATCCAAATAATCCTCTCCATAACATATCCAATAACCTACTATATGAAAGAACTGGTATCCAACCTATACTAACACGCTTCAAAGACCTTACAAAAAGATATTCACAATCCCAAAACCTCCTTACCCTAATTCAACCCTTTATAATTCGACTACCAGAAGATACTATCAGAAGAAGAAGGAATCCTGAAAAAACACTGTTAGAGGCAATTACAGAGGCTAACAATGAGGAATAAAGCAATGAAATACCCAATTGTTAAATTAATTGTTATATATGTATATATGTGTGTATGTGTATATGTATATTTAAAAATAATTAGATGTATAATGTTTGTAAGACAGGCTGAAAGACTTCGGTCGCTGGCCTTTTGGAATATTTTATCCAATAAATATTATTCTCTCTCTAAATTCTATAAGATAATAATTCTTCATTTTCTTTACAGGTACAAATATTTTCCGAGCGCTAGATTCACAGGTGCGATGGTTATTTCCTTCATTTTTTTAATTCTAACTTTGTCAGTCGCAGTCCATTGGCAATGTCGCATGTCTGGTCCTGAAAACCAAGTGTGTATATTAGATGATTTTATTAAAAAAATACAGATTGGTGATCCGCCTTACTAAATGTTAAACTCTTCTCATTTTTATATTCACTTGTACATACTGTACTTAAATTTCCAATAAATAGTTTAAATAGTTTATAGTTTTAATAAAAATAAAAGTTAGTCCTATATTTTTTATATACTTTTTGATACTTTTAAAATATCTTTGGTTTTATAAGTCTAATATGTGCAGTGCATACCTCACCTCATGTTTCATGATGTTTTTTATATATAAAAAAAAAAAATAGATAATGAACCATATATAGTATATGAAAGTTGTGTTTCTTATTTATTCTTATGTATTATTTATTTTGAAGTTCAAGTAAATTGTTCAGATAATAATATATTGTTTCACTTTCACTTCCTTTTACCAACAGATTATTTTGTTGAGAATATGTTGAAAGTTCCAAATTCAAAATTATGTGAATGTTGTGCAACATACTACAGTCAAAACTATTTAAAGCTACATGTAGACAAAACAAACTTGATAAAATTATCCGCTACCTCAGAAGAGACCATATATTTCCATTTCAGAGGCAAGTGGCGGTGGGTTAAAGTATCTTTATTTACATTTACGATATCAATATAAAAATGTGATTTTAAAAAAGTGAAGCTTTTGTTAAAATATTCCTTACTCTATTTACTGTCTGTGTTGGGGCCTAAATTATTAATATTTTTTTCCCAAAACCATATTTTTCACATACTAGCATCTTTTAGGAACCTGCAAAAGGATGGTTTAATTCAGATAAATTTCTGATGAAATATCTGAAGAACACGACAAAAATTTACAACTATCTGCCGCCAGAAGTGCCTTCGCAACGATCTGTGGCTATCTCCATTCTCAGGCGGATTCTTACAACTATATAAAGACCCCCCCAAAGACAAATATGGAAAAATTTACTAACCGTGATTGCTACTATCTGCCTTCCGTCGTATCTTGTCGCCTAGCAGTACACTTCTGCTCAAATCGTCATCTTATAATAATAATAATAATGTTTATTAGTGTTTAAAGAAATGATACAAACAAGTTAAAAACCTCGGTATAAACATAAGTTATTAACAAATTGTCAAATTAAAATGTATAAGTACATTGAATAAATTATACAAGCCAACAAAAAAAAAATGTTCTATTCCAAAGACTAAACCTATCACGCCTTATGTATTTTTGAGTGATGAAACCGAATTATCAATTTAAAAAAATCCCGGTTTTTATTGTCAAAAGCCGTATTTTGGTAATAACAACCCGGATTTATTCAAAATTTACACGGTAGAATATTTTTTTATTTGAAAATTCTGTTTCAGCACACCAAATTACTTAAGGGATGATAGGTTTAGTCTTTGGAACAGAACATTTTGTTGTTGACCTGTGTGTTATTTGAGGAGCATCCATGCAAAACCGGACATGTCCAGTAAAAGACATTTCGAGATAATCGCAAATTTTCTTGTATTAAGTGTCTGCATGTTCAAGGCACGAAATTTCTATTGCAATATATTCTCAGCTTGTACTGAACGCCAAAGTCATTCGAATATAATGATGTTTTTTGTAAACCACCAAATAACGCAATTTTTTGTTTGGACATGTCTTGTTTTGCTTGGACGGCGTGGACATGTCGTGTTTTGCTCGGACTAATCAATGGACATGTCATGTTATGCACAGACTAATTAATGGACTTGTGTTTTTTTTTTGTTTTATTTCATACAACTGTAATATTTAAAAGTCTTTATAAAAAAGTCTCAGAAAATTCGCAAAAAGAATGAAAAGACGAACTTACAGAAGACAACTTAAAACATAGCACTTAAAATGAAAATGCATCCCTCCGCTTTTTTTTTCCTCGATCCCACGTTTATTGATCCCACGGACACGTCCATAGCTTATTTATTAATTAAATTTGTTTTATTTACATCAATTGCACAGAACACAAAAGATCGCACACACTAAAACACTAGAATTTGAAGGTTATATTGACGCTTTGAGACACGGATAACTATTAATTTTTAATAGCAAAAATGTTTTTATTAACATTTAGTTACTATTATTGCCCTTTATCGAGACAATCCAGAACCATACGGAAACTGAAAAGCGACATTACAGATAAATTTCGTATTTGGACAAGTCTGCTTTTGGTGGCACAAATATTACTCCCATAAGAATTATCACTGGACATGTACCATTTTGAACGAACTTTTTGTTCACTTTGTAGTGTTTGGAGATGTACTGTTTTGCTTGGACTTCATGTTTTTATTATTTTTTTAGCATATAATATATCCAGTTTTGCACGATTCTGACTGAGGCAATGGATTTTAATCAAGAAAATACTTAAAAATTCATCATTTCAACTTAATTATGGACATGTCTGGTTTTGCATGGATGCTCCTCATTTATTAATATTAATTAATACTGCATATTGTTCCAGTTTATTTGTAATATATGGCAAACACATATATTGATTGATTGATTGATTTGCCAGCGTAAGGTGGGCATTGCTGCCGATTCCGGTGCAGGGAGATTTGTTCCACCACGCAGCCCGATCGCCCACCGATCATCCCACCGTGTGCCGGAACAAACCCCCAGTGCTTTTATATACCGCCGGACCAGCTGCATACGCTGGATTGGACATTGGACATGCTTGTTGTCAGCAGCGAGAGCCGCATGACGCATGGGGTAGGAGTATAGGATGGAGCGTGTAGGTGTTTGTGAGATGTTTCTTCTTGTTTTCCTTCTGTCTTCATCGGATGGAAAGTGTAGGCGTTTGTGAGATGCTTCTTTTAGGTTTTCGTGCTTCTTTTTACTTTCAGGTTTTTGTGATATGCTTCTTCTTAGTTTCTGTCTGTGATCATCTTCTCTCCTATTCTACTTCTGAGTTTTCTGTTTCTGAGTCTGGCAGTGTATATATCCTTGATATTTCTTTATTGTATTCCATTTTTTGTTGTGCCAACTTCTCCCAGTGTGTATAATCCTTTCCTAGCTTATTCATAATCCTCTCGATTGTTGTAATCCATGTGTAGCATGGCCTCCCTATTTTCAGTTTGTTGCTGTTCATTCGCAGCGCTTTCTTCAGTAGGTGTGTCGTGTCCCGTCTTTGGACATGTCCCCAGTATTTCATTGCGTATGATTCTATTCTTTTGATTATTGTTCTTCCCTCTAGTAATGTTGACGTTTTCTGTCGTTTTTGTGGTTTTCCTGTTTTTGCTAGCAGTTGGATAATGTCCCTTTCAGCTCTTGTAGGCATTATGATGGTCGTGTATACCTTTTTGGTTAGGCACCATGGTGGTTTGTTGTCCTCAATGAAGGGTAGTAGAGCTCTTGTGACTCTGTAGGCTGTTTTGACTTGGTCCAGGACTGTGGTGAATAGTCGGGGGGATAGGGGACATCCTTGTGTGACTCCTATATTCTTCATTTTTGATTCCGTCGTCTGTCCAAACCATTGTATTGCAGTGTTTTCGTGTAGGCATGCTTTTATTATTCTGTTTATTAAGTAGTGCGATACTCCCCTGTTGAGCAAAGTGTTGACTATTGTCTCATGCCTTATAGTATCAAATGCCTTTTGGAGGTCAATTGAGACTATATATAGTTTTGTTCCTTCTTTCCACTTTTCTTCCAGGATCCGTCTGGTAGTGTACATGTAGTCGTCTGTCGATCTACCCTTGATAAATGCCGTTTGATAATCTGGTAGTTCGCCGATGTATTTTTCCATTTCTCTGAGGAGGAATTGTGCGTAGTATTTGTACCCTACACTGCAGAGTGTTATTCTTCTGTAATCGTCCACGTTTTGTGGTGATTTGATTTTAGGGAGCGGTATCTGTATGGTTGTATTCCATTCATCAGGCAGGGGTGTGGTTTCCGTCCATGCGTTGGTGATGATTTCTAGGATTAGCTGTTTTATGTTGTCTGGTCCATAGTATACTAGTTCGTTATTTATTTTATCTATTCCCGGGGCCGTGTTTCTTTTAGCTCTGGCCATTATTTCTAGTAGTTCGTCTTTTGACGGTGGCTTTCCCAGAGGCCAGTGGTCCATTTCTTGTATTGGTTCTATTTGACTTCTCTCTGCGTTTCCTTCTTCTACTAGTTTCCTGACCCAATGCTGCAGTGGTATGTATTTTCTTGACTGCGTATTGTTGTTTCTCCTGTATGTTTTGAGGTGTCTAAAAGTTTGGTTTAATCTCTGTCCTGCTGGAGTGGATTCTATGTTTTCGAAGAATTCCCTGCATTTTTTTTTTCTGTTCGTGTCTCCTCTCTGTGTCTCTTTTTTCTTTCCTCGCTTCTATCATCTTTTTGTCTATGTTTGGTGTATATTGTTTTCCTGTGGCCTTTATTTTCTTTAGTGTTTCGTAATTTCTTTTCGTGTCTTTTCTTGTTATGCTCATAGGGGATTTGATTCTTTTCAATGTTTTCCTCGCCGCTATTTTGATTTTTAAACCCATAGTTGACCAATTTAGTTCCTTTCCTGTTAACTGTTTTTCTATCTCCTCCTGGTATTTCTTTTTTATTTCTTCGTCCTGTAGCAGTGAGATGTTCCATGTGTCATTTGCTGTTTTTTTTTGTTGTATCTTTTTTTTTTTTTTTGCTTGTTTCTTTATTACTAGTGTTCCATATAATATTTTGTGATCTGTTTTGACGTTTGTTGCTTGTTTTGCCTTAATGTTTTTGACCCTGTCCCTTATTTTTCTATCCAATAGGATATGGTCTATTTGAGAGTTGATGTTTCCTTTACTCCAGGTATTAAGGCAGGTTAGGTTCTTGCTCCATGTGTTTCTAACTGTTAGATCGAACAGATGTGCCAAGTTTTTTAGCAGGCTTCCATTTTCGTTTGTCCATGTGTGAAGTAAGGTTTTTCTTATGATATTCTTGTCTTCATGTGTTTGGTCGTCCTTTCCTATATGCGCGTTGAAGTCTCCTAGTATTATTATGTTCATTTTTCTATTCCTATTTCTTCTAGTTTCTTGGGTAATCTGTCTGAATACTCGTCCTGCCCGTTTGTAGGAGGGCACATGTACTCCTAGTATGCATATGTTTTCCTTTCCAATTTGTAAGTCTGCCATGGTTATGTTTTCGTTTACTTTTCTTATCTTTATCTGGATAGGGATGTTCCGTCTTATTGCCCATGCGACTCCTCTGCTGGTTTTTTCTTTGTCCCCTCCACTTAGATCCCATTTGTAGTTTTGAGTAACTGCAGTTCCGTCTATCATGTGTGTCTCTTGTATTCATGCAACGTGTATGTGTTCCATCATAAGAACCTCATCGATTTTTTCTCTTTTCTCTCGTTATGCAGCCTCTGACATTCCATGTCGCCAGAATGATGTCATCGTGTTGTAATTCTTGACTGTTGGTTCCTCTGTTCTTTGTGATATTTGGTACATGTTTATGTGCGTTGCTTCCTCTAATTCTGGGCGGGGTGTTATAGCCCCAGTTCGAGCGTATGTTTCTTCTGGTTGTTCTGCTTCATGTTTTTCTTGTGCAATAATCACGCTATCGTAGTGATTTCTTTCGTTTCAGTGCTTCCTATATACTATCTCTAGTGGTGTGTTCTCTCTTCCCTGTTGGTTAGTAGGATGGAAGATTATATGCTCTCCGTCTTCTTGATGTACTATTATTGTCCTGTTTTTCCTATTTGCTGTTACTGCAATTGTTTCCTGCCCCCCCAAGAACCTTCTCTTCTCAGATCTCGAATGGACGCAGCATTTATTTTTCCCGTATTAGAGTTGTATCTATTGTAATGGGGTGCTAGTTCATGGATGGATGCCTGCATGAATGGCATGAAATGGTCTAAGTGATTTTCGATATAGTCAGCTACTTGTTTTCGTAGGGTTTTCGTCGCATTGGTATGTGCCTGTGATGTTATATTTTCTCCCTCCAGTTGGTGGCTTAATGCTCCATATAGGCAGTTTCCGTCGCCGTCGATTTTTTGTACCAGTAATTGACGTGTTCTCGTTTCAACGTCCTGTATTAGTGTGTCCATTTTATTTGCCTTGTTTTTCAAAACCAGTATTAGCTTGCTGTAAGAGAGTCTTTTTATTATGTTATCTGTATCGCGGTAAAACAACTTTTTACAGCGAATTCCAAATGAGAAAGCGGCCCGAGAGAAACCTCCGCACACCCTGTATATTGTCTTGATTTTTGTAGTGCCTAATTCAAACTGCCGTTTTCCAAATGGGAATAAAAATAAGATATTATAAAAGTAAAGTAAAAATAAAAAATAGAGGGCAAACATAAATAATAAATCATGAATTAATTAAGTAATTAATCAGTCAGTTAAGTTAAATAAAGGTATATCTTATCTTTCTTTCTTGTAGTAGGCTGGTGATGTTTGTTGAATCTATGAAACTCCACTTCATGCGAATTGTTTATTTACACTTTCCAAGAAAGCATTGGGGTTCCAGTGCCAACGTCTAATTTTATATTACTTGACACTGATATATTTATTACCCTGGCACTTCAAGTGGTCTTTCTGGGTACAGACAGGCTTATCGTAACACACCGCACTTACTATTATATTACAGAAAGCCCTGTACTAGAAATAATCAAATATTTATTCCATATAACTTATATATGTATATTAATTATTTCACTTCACAACCCGCAAAAATTTCTTGACCTATCGATGGCCTAAATTTTATATAAATTAGCGGTGTTTAAACATATGTTTTAGAGCTTATTTCGAGAGCGTTCTTCGAAGCGTCTGTTCACTTTGAGAAACTCAACCGAACTCGTAATATATGGCAAACACATATAGATATAATAATAATTATTATTATTTGTTACGTGCTGCTACATAAGAACATGAAAGTCGAAAGAAAAATAAAATTACATGTAAATACACACTAGTAAAACACAAAATAGACATAATAATAATAATAATAACTTTATTATCGTAGGATCTTAAAAAAGACATTGATGTCATTTAAGTACTGTAGGTAACACAAAATGAAGAAAATAGTAAAAAGTAACAATAGAGATATCTACATCAGAGCAGAAACATGAGTTACACATCGAATTTTAATAAAGAGAGTATACAATTAAAATATTTAAATAAGGTATATAATTAAAATTAATTACAGTTGTAGTATTCTTGGAAACAGTTAAAACAATTTTCTGTGAGGTAGCGTTTTATACGGTTTTTAAATTTGCCTATCGGGTTGACATGTTTAAGAGAGAAATATAAATATTGGCATTTGACTTAGTATCATGAGAGTGCAATGAATTATTTTGCGAGAATTTTTCTTGATTCATTTTAACAAAGATTAGTGCGCTTCATAAATAGCTATACAGGGAAATGTTAGGATACAATATTTTTTGAAGATGGGCCTAAAGGAGTCTAGTGGATTAACAGAAATGATGTTCCATATTATTTTTTTCTGTATAACAAAAATTCGGTTGATTTCAATTGTTTGACCTCGGTAAATCGTCATAAAACTTAAATGAGTAAGTACATGCCAAAGCGTAGTAGACATTCATTAGGTTTTTTGTGTCTAGAATATTTTTTAGATTTACAGTTGCAAAATATGCAGAGTTTAGCTTGCTGGTCACAAAACCAACATGTGAATCCCAGGTTAGTTGATGATCGATATAAAGATCTAGAAACTTGCAATTATCTAATCTTTCCAACACAGTATGGTTAAGTTTTAAGTGAAAATCTGGGGATTTTGCGTCTTTTAGAGAAGATTATGTAATGAGTTTTACAGGGATTAAGGATGAGTTTGTTTCTACTACAGTGCTTATAGAACTCGGAGAGCAATATTTATTTGTGCCTTGTAGTATAACTCATTTTCGGAGGAAGCAGAAACACCGATAGTGGTATCATCAACGTATAGAACTTATTGCACATCAACTCTGTTCCCTATGTATTTTCTCACATAATTGATGAATAGTGTTAATAAGAGTGGAGATAGAACACTGCCTTGGGTACACCATATTTGAGATCTCCAAAGTTTGATGACTCTAGTCCAATTTTAACTCTGATTTTGGGTCAGTCAGAAATGACTTTATCCAATCATTCATGCAGCCCCTAATACCCATCACAAACGACTTGTTTACTAAAAAATCACTATCAACACAATCAAATACGCGCGTAAGATCAAAGAATAAAGCTAGAGTGTAGTTGTGTGTATCTAGTGATTTATAGGTAAATTCTACAAGTTGAAATGCTGCAGTATTTTTTCTAAACCCATGTTGGCTTACTGACAATAGTTTACGTTTAGTTAGAAAGAATTCGAGTCGATTGACCACAATTCCTTCAAGGATTTTAGAAAAGGTGAGGGAGTCCAGTTGTTTGGGGTCGCTTTTTTTATAGACTGGTGTAACCTCACCAACTTTCACATTAGTTGGGAAAACTCCCGTTATATAACATCATAAACAATAGAGATTTAAACAAACTCATTAAAGCAACAAACACAGATTTTGTTTTAGTAATGATTTAAAAGAATAAAAATTCCTAGCATTTAATACATGCATAGTGTCACCGAGATAACTCCTTGAAAATCCAAAACGATTTTGTGCTAGGTAAAGAGAAATGAGTCCCTACAGTTTATAGTGGAGTCCGAACCACATCTTGGGAATTATTTTATAATTAACATTATTTTGCGGTGAGCAGGGATTGAACCTGCTTTGCTAGGTATGCCAGTATGCAAGCTAGGTGCGCTAAACCACTGAGCTACCGTACCTTTGTTAATGAAGATCCATATCTAGCAGTATACAGATGATAGCTACCATTATTTTTAAATGAGGATAAGTTTTTCTTACATATTTAGTACATGTGCGATTTACATCACAGAATTGCACACTACTCCTGTCCTACTACTAAGTCCTGTAACCGCGTCAAAAATAGTTGATATTATTACTTCCCTAAAAAATTCTCACTCTACTGGTCCCGATGACATAGTAACAAAACTTGTAAAGGAATCCAAAGAACTCATAGCCAATGTCCTCGCATATATTTTCAATAATAGCTTTAGATATGGAATATTCCCTATTCTCCTAAAACTAAGTAAAATTATACCAGTCTATAAAAAACGGACAAAGACAAACTAGATAACTATCGTCCCATTGCTCTATTAATATTTGCAAAAATATTTGAAAAAGCTATGCTAACCCGGCTATTTTCTAAATAAATATAACAATCAACATGGCTTCACCAAAAATAAATCAACAATAACTGCACTAATAGCTTTCGTACAAGAAATATATAAGAATCATCTGGATAAAGACAATGATGTTCTTGCTACTTTTATTGACCTATCCAAAGCGTTCGACTGTGTCAGTCATGAAATACTTTTAAATAAACTGTTACTACTAGGTATCAGGGGGTCATGTCTTCAGTGGTTTGTATCTTATCTGTCAAATAGAAGTCAATATGTGAGATGTAACAACAAAGAATCGGAAGTAAAGATTAACAAATACGGTGTTCCACAGGGATCGATACTGGGACCAGCACTATAAATTATTTTTATAAATGATATTGATAAAATCATCTCATCTGGAACCATAACCAAATATGCTGATGATATCTCTCTTACTTCTAGTTCAAACAGCTATACCAATTTAGTGCACGAGGCAAACAATAAATTAAAAAATGTTTATTCATACCTTTCCAACAGCAAGCTAATTATGAATGAAAAGAAAACCGTTAGTATGGCACTTTACTCCTCAACCAACAAATGCAAACGAAGTGCTTTAATAAAAGTAAATGACAAAGTTATAACACAAGCTGAATCCGTCAACCTACTAGCGGTTACGCTGGTTGAACATCTAAAATGGAGCTCACACATTGAAAACTAGCCGGTATATGTTTTGCGTTGAGACAACTGAAGAAAATTTGTGTCCAAGTACTGAAAACTTATTATCATGCCAACTTTGAGTCTGTTATGGTGTATGGAATTATATTCTGGGGAAAATCACCATCAGCCGATAGAATTTTTATATTACAAAAACATACACTACGAGCAATGTTAGGAATGAACTCACGAGATAGTTGCCGTACAGTCTTTAAAGAACATAATATACTTACCACTCCATCTTTTTATTTATACCATGTGTTATGCTTTGTTAAAAAGAATTTCAATAGCTTCACGCAACATAACTGTAATCATAATTACGCTACTAGAGGTAATAACAATTTGCAATATGAATCCCACCGTTTGGAATTATATATACGGTAGGCTCTTCGTCCTTGTCGCACACCCTCTCTCTCTCCACTGTTTTACAAAGCAACCCAGCCTTACCCGGCGCTCTCTGATTTCCAACAAATAACGTCAATTGTCGTCAATCGTCACCACCCCTCATATACTATGCGACAAAGAGAGAACGAACCGTGTGAGAGGGATGAGAAGCCTACAGCCTCCCGCTGCTTATACATTACGCTTATGCATGGAGCTTGTCTCCTCTATTTGTTAAACTCTTTGGTTGCGTTTGACGGAGCTTTTCGTTTCTGTTGTTCCAATATCGCGTTGTCTTGTAGCGGTATTTTTCCGGAACGATCGCGTTTGTAACGCTACACAAGTGGAACCGTTTTTCCCATCTCTAAACGGTTCTAGAACCGTTCCCATCATGCGTAGTAAAGAAACCAAAGAGTTTAATAAATAGAGAGGTATTTGCCGGGAGTCGCGGTTTGGTTGCCTTGGAGACAGTAGGCTCTTCGTCCTTGTCGCACACCCGGCACACCTCGTACCCTCTCTCTCTCCACTGTTTTACAAAGCAACACAGCCTTACCCGGCGCTCTTTGATTTCCAACAAATAACGTCATCGTCACCACCCCTCATGTACTATGCGACAAAGAGAGAACGAACCGTGTGAGAGGTATGAGAAGCCTACAGCCTCCCGCTGCTTATACATTACGCTTATGGAGCTTGTCTCCTCTATTTGTTAAACTCTTTGAAAGAAACAGTCACGAGCAGTACACTAAAATTCATAATTTCTTAAACTGCGCAAGACGGGAACGGTTCTAGAACTCTGAAAATTTAGAACCAAAACAAAGCTGCTTTCGTTTGCATTAAACAATATAAACAGGATTTCAATGAACAATGATCATATGATACAAAATTGCATGATAGGGACAGAGACAACAAATGAAACATGATTACGAATCACTGCAGAACGAAAGCAGCTCAAACCTTCAGTTTGTTCATTTGTGTTGATTTATAGCAACTTTGAAACACGTTATCTCTCTCACACTCAGGTTACTTGTGATAGCACTATCTTTATTTAACTGCTTGAAGCTGCTTTAAATCAACACAAATGAACAAACCTATTATGATTACTTCTTAAGTTCTTTGCATAACCTAACATAACCTCGATTGTCGATTAAAAACTTCAAAATAACGTGATAGAAACCACGTGTGTTGTAGGTTTTTATCAAAATGGGAAAGTTTAGAAGCAAATTAAAAGGGCAGTCGAAAGGAAAACGATGGCCCAAAGGGCAAAGTTCCAGTTCTAATCCCGAAACTCGTAAACATAGAGATTTAGCAAAATCGCGGTTCTTTCAGGAAAATTTAGGTTTGTTTTTTTTTAGTTTCTACAATATCATCTGCTTGACCATTGGAATCAACGCAATATTAATATATACAACATCGTTGTTGACATATTACCCAATTTTAATTTGTAGGGTCTAGCGGATTAACTTCAGATGCTTTACGAAAACATGATGCGGTACAGTCTTTTGTTCCTATGCAGACAGAACCCAGTAAAATGGAAAATGATGCTGAATCTTCTGTTGGCTCCCATTCTTCCTACCAAACTATGCAATCTTTCGCATCCGAATGGTCAGATTGTAGTGTTATGTCTTTCAGCAGATTTTTAAAAGTTTTCCAAGCTGATTCGGCACTGCACAAGGAAATGTTGGCAGTTTTAGCAGCTATCACAGAAGTTATAAAAGAAAACGGTGGCACAGAATCTCCTACAGAATATTATTGTGCTTTGGTAATTATTACATTGGAAGTTAGCTTTTATTTCGTATAACTTAACTATATAATTATTGTAGATCACAACACTAGAACAAGTTTATAATGCAGAAAAAGAAAATGAAGATCAGATCACAGCAGTTCTCTCATTGTTAAATATGGGCATTAAAACTGTACCAGAAGGCGTATTAAAATCTCATTTTAATGATGTTACATTAAAAATGTTACATATTTTGAGTGATTATGCAAATGGCGAAAACAACGTAATAATTAAGTCTGTTTTTGGTATATTAGCTGTTTTACTAAAAACTCAAGAATACGCGATGTGGAGTCATGGAACGACTGGCCAAATATTTAATGCTATTTTGAACCCGTTTTGCATACATACGAAACCAAAGGTTCGTATTTTATGACCAGACTAATATGTATATAGGTACTTAATAGCTTTATTTTAGTGGAGGAAGGCTGCACAGCGGGCTATTGCTGTTGTTATTAATACTGGTAATGTTGGTACAGAAAATGTTTCAAACCCTGCGGCAGATAAAGTTGCTGAATTTTGTGAACAAACTTTAAGCAATTGTATGGGTGGAAATTCAGGAACTGTACTTGTTTCTTCAGTACAAGCTGGACAAACTACAATTTTACATACGCTAGGTTTGATGAAGGAAACTGTTTCATATTTTTCAAAGTTTCACTTAAAGGTGAGTTACTTAGTTTATGTAGTCTATGGATTTGATTAAGCTTATTAAAGTATATGATTAACAAAAATTCGGTATTTAACATTTAAAGAAAGTAGAAAATAAACAGTTTAATTAACTCATAAGAAATGTTTAAAAAATTGAAAAACTAACTATTAATATTTGGTTATTGCACCATTTCTATTTATAACTTCTATTAGTCTGTTTGGCACAGAATTCAATAAACTTGTAATCATCAATATTTCCCCATACATAATTTATTAATTCCAGTCATTTTTGGCCATTATGTAGTCTTACATTTCAGTTTTGAATATTTCTTACGAGTAGTCCCCATACTTCTTCCACAGGGTTAAGGTCTGGTCTATGACGGCCAGTTAAGAATATTAATGTTAGCGTCTCGAAACCTGTTAGTTACGGCATGAGCAGTATGAACGGAACAATTATGTTTAAATATGAACTCATTATTAGGAAATAATTGTAACAGAAGGAGCATAATATTATCTAAAATCCTCACTATTAAACCGTTCTTCAATATGACACAGAATACTAGGACCACATGCTGATATCCAGGCCCACATATAAATGGGGAATCTCCCACTGTTGTCATTGGATATATATTTCTCATCGAAGTGAGTATTGGTGAATCGATAAACATGAATGGCGTCAGCTATGTCTTGACTGGAAACATTTTTTGTCTGTAAAGACTACATTATTCCAAAAATTTACACCAAATATATTCTGGAGCAAATCTCACTCACATTTTTCCTCTCAAAATGATCCAAAAGCTTCAATTGCCAGTTTTACATGCCACTCCGCTGCCTTAATGTGACTAAAAACTAATGTTCATCTCGCACCTTTTAGGGATTTTCTTACACCGACAGAATTTCTTGAAATTTTAATATGCTGTTGGGGCTATCAATTGCACCGACCTCCCTATACAGGATCATATAGAAAATTCAGTTCAAAAACTGATTATTTATCACCTATGTGAGATCTCATATTCTAAATTCAATTAGCGTAATATTTTCAAGGAAAAACATATCTATTATGTTGTGTTTATGAAATGTCTGTATATTATTTTAGACAGTGACGGTTTCTTGTTTAAGGGCGGGGGAGATCACTTTCTCTAGTGGTCCACTGACTATGATCGACCAGCTCTCGTTTCTTCTGTGTTTTGGACATCAGAAATTTTTTACCTAAATCACTGCCTAGCATGTTCCATACCTGTTCAATTGTATTCAAATCTGGGGAACATGCCGGCCAAATCATTGTCGGTATTTCCATTTGCTTAAAAAGTCAGTTACAGAACGAGCGGTGTGCGGGCGAGCATTGTCTTGAATTAAGAGGAAGTTTTCTTCTATATGTGGGGCGTAAGGTAACACACAATCTTGCAGAATATACCTTATGTACCTATCTGCAGTTAAAGTGCCAGTCACCACCAACTTTGTGCGTGCCTTACACCATACTTATGGTATGAGATGGCATTCTCTTTTGGTGGATACTCAATGGAGTATCTGTAACAAATGTTCGTTTTACTATTTAAGAGTGGTTAAGGACTCTTCAATAAGACTCTGGTATCGGTTAATCGTTTATTACATTATCACAGATATCTTTATATGTTTTGTAGCACGCCACTATTATACATCTTTCCAGCCTCATGGATCGGAAGCGAGAGAGCGTATTGCATTTCTCCGTGTGGAGCCTGTACACTCGTGCTCATACGTCACAGTATCCACCTAAAGAGAAAGTAGGAGTAAAATTGAATTATTTCATTTTGCTCTCCTGGATGTTAGATATTAACCTACTTAAATATATGTGATAATAACAATGAGCATATTAATTTATATCTATCTACTTTGAATGAATATGGTTTCTCACCATTTATTACTTGTCCTACGAGAGTAACGTCAACGACAGCATCATGTATCGACCATATATTTGTAAGAAGGAAATTAAATACTGAGCGTATTTGGTATCAATCATTTGTACTAAATTCAGACTTAACCGATCACTACCCAATAATGTTAAACGTATTATTAAAACCAGTAAACCAGACTACTAATAAATTGATAAAAACTAAGGAGATAAAAATTGAAAAAATAAATTATGACAAATTAATAAATCTACTACAAACTCAAGATTGGCAGTCTGTAATAAATACTTCTAATTCGGCAGTAGCAACTGATGCCTTCTATAAAATATTCCTGCATTATTATGGGCAAGCAAAGAACACTAAAATAATAAATATCCCTGAACAAAGAGAAAAAAAAAGCTATGGATCACCAATGGAATAATAAATTCAATAAAGCAACGTGATAAAATAAAAAAAAGATTATTAGCAAGAATTAAAAAATCAATATAAGCTATACCGCAATTCCATAAATAAGCTTATTGCCAGGTGCAAAATTGAATTTAATCAAAATGAAATTAAAAACAATGAGGGAGATATAAAAAAAATCTATAAACTTATTTCATAGGCAACAAATGAACAAAGAATTAACAATAATGAAAATATGAACATCCTACTGTATGACGTTAAATTTGAAACTGATAAAGAAATGGCTAATCATTGTAACAATTTTTTTATAAATATAGGCAAACGCATGGCAGACCAAATCAAATCTGTAAATGAAGTATACTTAAGTCACATCTCTAATTCGTCTATGTTTCTCTATCCAGTTGACCACAATGAACTTATTAATCATATACATTCACTAAAGAATAATAGTGCTCCTGGGATTGATGGAGTGCCATCAAAAATCATAAAATACATGCATATTTTTATTATAAAATCACTTCTACATATTATAAACCTAATTTGCAAAACAGGCACAGTTCCAATTCAATTCAAAACGACCCTATCCACAAAGCAGGAAGTAAACATGATATTAATAATTTTAGGCCTATAAGTGTAATGAACAACTTTGGTAAAATATTTGAGAAATGTCTTAAACTTCGACTGATAAAATTTTTCAATGAAAATAATATAGTCTCAAAAAATCAATTTGGATTTGTTGGTGGATATAGTACATGTGATGCGATGTGTGAACTTGTGGGTCAAATAACTACACACCTCAATGTTGGCGAAAAGAGCATTGCTGTGTTCTTAGACCTGGCAAAGGCATTTGACACCGTACCTCATGACAGACTCCTTAGTAATCTTGAAAACTATGGCCATGGGGTTAGAGGTGTCGTGTTGAATGTCTGTAAATCATATTTAACTGATAGGAAACAAATGGTAAAAATTCGTAACTCGTATAGTGATTCTATTAATGTCGAAATAGGTGTTCCCCAAGGAACAGTCCTCGGACCCCTTGTATTCATTGCGTACATAAGTTCACTAACGAATCTTGATATTAACGGCACAATAGTTTCGTATGCAGACGATACAGCACTGCTCTTTTCGGGTAAAAGCTGGGATGAAGTAAGAAACGGGTAAAATCAGGCTTGCTTACAATAAAAAATTGGTTGGATCATCACAAACTAACACTAAATTTAACTAAAACTAACTACATTGCATTTTCAATTACATCTGCTATAATCATCCTAGTTTTTCCAGCATCTCTATAAAAAATTTTGATAATACCATTAAAGAAGTTTCAAATATAAAATATTTAGGTATAACAATTGATAAGCACTTAAAATGGGAAGATCATACTTTTTGGTTAAAAAATAATATTAGAAAGTTAATTCACAAATTTTACTTGTTACGCGGTATGATGTCGAAAAATCTATTAATAATGGTATATAGAACATTGGTGGAATCCTTAATTAGGTATGGTATAGAGGTATGGGGCGGTCTGTACAACAACGCATTAAGATAGTTAAATGTTATACAAAATTTTATTTTAAAGGTAAATATACAATAAAGGAAGGCGTTATCCAACAGCTTTATTATACAATGAAGATATATTTAATGTAAGATCATTATATATTCTAACTACATGTCTATATGTTCATAAAAAAAGAATTAAGAACTATGTAAATAATCAGCATGAAACTAGGAACAAAACACAAAATAATCTTCAAATTCCTATGGGCCATAAAGATATAAACCAACGATTTTTTATTTATCTTGGACCTAAATTTTACAATTTGCTGCCAGTTAACATTAGACATATAAAAAATTACAAAAAGTTTAACAAAAAATGCAGAACCTATATTACTGAGATATACAATGACTTTATAAATATTCTATAAATATATTTATATGAAAATAATTAACCAGCATTAGTTTAATTTTAGTTTTGGGTTATTTAGTTAGTTAAGGTGTATTGATCACCCAGTTATTTATGTTAATAAATAAACTGTTTATTGTTTTACAAAATGTGTTATATAGTTGTCATTTATACTTAGTTTAATTATCTTTTAAGCACATACAGCTGTTTAATCAGCTAGGTGCTATGTAAGAAAAAATCCCTAAAATTAATGACATAATTAATAATTGTAGGCCAAAAGTTCATGCTTCCCCAGATGACGCAATAAATCCCACTAATCTTAATAATTACTTCATTAATCAGGCAGAAGTATTAGTATCGCAACTACAAAAAGTAAGGCATCTACCTGAAGAATTCTTGACCAGAAACATTAACATTAATAAAACATTCATATTTCGTGAAGTAACATTCAATGAAGTACGGGATGCAATAAATAATCTAAAGAATAAAAACTCTCTGGATATTTATGGTATAAATGTAAAAATTATAAAACAAATCAAAAATATGATAATATCACCTTTAACACATTTAATAAATTTATCGATAAAGACAGGTGAATTTCCTGACTCTCTAAAAATTGCAAAAGTGATCCCAATTTTTAAAAAAGGAAACCGCGATGACCCAGGTAATTATAGACCGATATCTTTAGTTCCTATCATCGCCAAGATAGTGGAATGGCTTTTAGCCAAGCAAATAACAGAGTACTTCGAAAGTAATAGTTTATTTGTTAATGAACAATTTGGTTTCAGACAAAATCGAAATACGGAAATGGCAATTTTAACACTTGTAGATAAAATCTCCAAGGGATTTGATGAAGCGACATATATAGGTGGAACTTTCTGTGACCTGAGCAAGACTTTTGATTGTGTAGCACATGATACGCTAATTCTAAAACTAAGTTTTTATGGATTTAATCCCTTGAGCACTAAAATGATCCAAACATATCTAACCAACAGACAACAAATGGTCCACTATAATGACATGAATTCTAGCTTAAGTCCAATTAAATATGGAGTACCACAAGGGTCAATACTGGGACCATTGCTGTTTCTCATCTACGTTAACGATATAACTAACTGCCTTCCAAATAGCGATCTAGTTTTATATGCAGATGATACGACTACTCTGGATGAACATAACAACTTAAATCAGCTTTTAAATTTAATAGATAATACACAATCAGATGCCGCCTCATGGTTTACACCAAATCAACTACACCTCAATGAAAGTAAAACTATGAAATGCATATTTACACTAAAACACTGCGTGTTTGATAACCCGCCATCAGTTAAATTTCTTGGAGTGCATCTAGACTCCAGGCTTTCATGGGAAACACATGTAGAACAACTGTCAAAAAAACTCTCCAAAAATACTTACGTTTTGAGAAATTTATACCCTGTTGTAGACAGTTCAGTTATATTAACTGCTTACTATGGTCTATTCCACTCTAATATGTGTTACGCAATATTAGCTTGGGGACATTCATCACATGCCGAGCATATTTGTAAACTTCAAAGGCGTGCAATTAGAGTTATCACAGGATCAGGATATCGTGAAGATATAAAACAAAAATTTATTGATTTAAAAATTCCCACTTTCTATTGTGTGTATGCACTGAAATGTTTACTATGGATAAGAGACAATATTCATCTATTCAACTATCATAGTGATATTCACCACCACAATACGAGAAATAATGCGATGATTGAAATAGAGTTTCATCGAGTAAACAAAAGCAAATTCTCTATAAACTATTATGCACCTAAACTTTACAATAAACTTCCAAACCATATTAAATACTTACCTGCTAATCAATATAAGGAGAGAATAAAAGCATACCTTACCAAAAGGACATTCTATTCTTTGAATGAAATGATAAATGATGATTTCCATGTTGATTAATGCACCTATTTTTATACTTTATGTCAGTAGATTTTTAAACTGTAGTGTGTTCTGTGTGTTTAGTATTGTTATTATATTTTCTATTTAAAATTTTAATCACAATTTTTGTATTTCTAACCGATAATTTTACATATAAATATTAGGTAATGTCTCTGTTGTTGTTGACGAATGTAAACGATTTGTGTATTGACATGATCTTAGTAATAAATAAATAATAAATAAATAAATAAAAGACATTAAGAAATCTGTAACTATAATTAAGTGAATTTTGAATTTAATAAATTGAATTGAATTGATG
Source organism: Stenurella melanura (assembly GCA_963583905.1). NCBI lineage: Eukaryota > Metazoa > Arthropoda > Insecta > Coleoptera > Cerambycidae > Stenurella > Stenurella melanura. Next base: position 69,638,071 of record OY757312.1, on the reverse strand, counting down.
CACTCTTTATCTACCATCAATCGAAATTACGCAGAAACTGCTCTCATCCGTGAATAAAACTTGACCCCGCTGTTCATCATTTCAATTTTGGTGTTCACGAGCAGAGGGTCGTCACACCACTCAATGATGTCTCTGGATTTTGTTGTTTTTTTTACCCTGCAGCACTTCAAACCAACTTCCTAGAGTCTTCTTCTGACTGTATACTCACTTATTGTGGTTTCACGAACTTCTTCGAGTTCATTTCTGTTTGAACTACCATAAATAAATAAATAATAAAATACTCTTTATTGTGCAACATAAAAGGACAAGATACATTTTTCAATGATTTTACGGTGTTACCCTATCATTAAACCATATTTATATTAATATTTAAGTTATTTTCTTATAATAGTTCAAATTTTAACTTTATTTGTATCATCATTACTCCTACCTTTAATATCTACTGATATGTTGTTAATTATGTTGGAAGCTGAATATGAAAATGAAAACTCGAAACCTATACGGCGGTATTCACCAATGCTAGTTAAGTAGATAACGGTTCGTTAAACTGCTAGCGGATTGCTAAATCAATCTTTCTGTATTCATCGACTTTAGTTAGCGTTTAACGCGCCCTCTAACTTGACTGACGAATATCGGGTAGGCAACTAGTTTAACGGCTTGTTAACGTTTTTAGGTTGAGATTGTGTTATCTGTTGACAATGGGCTTGTTCCATGATATTCTTTTTATATGGTTTTTATACTTTTTCATATAGTACTCGATATTCTCATTATACACTTAATATTTCGTATTATTAATTTTTTCCGTTCTCTAGATATAAGGAGTTGAAATTAGTAATAGTTGCAAAAACAGAGCGCTCATTTGTGACGTCACTATACGCAAGTGACGTAAAAAAAATGGCTTTCTGGGATCTTTCAAATTTAACCTGAAAAGTCGAAAAACATGAAATTTTTAAACGCTGGTAACTAAATAAATACGTCGTGTGGAAGTTCGTTCTATGTCTCTGCGGAAAGAAGAAGGTCGGCGATGAATTTTAATCGTAAATTGCAAGGTCAAAATCGAAAATTCGTCCCGGCAGGACCGAGAGAAAATTGTAATTTTTTGACATTTCACCAAATTGTACTCCCCTACTGTCAAGCAGTAAGCAAAACAAACAATACTTAGAAAACGCTCATAATTATAACAAGTAAGGAGCATCAAGTCTATTGAGATCTCCGAGTCTATGCGTATAGTGACGTAGCGCCTGGCCACGCCCCATTTTCGCGAGATGGAGATTTGTAATAGTTTTTAAGATACTAAACGTGCGAATAAGATTCTGATTTTTTGCAGATCCATTAATTTATACTTGCACTTTCGATTTATGAAATAAAAAAAAATTGCCGAACAAGCCCATTGTGAAGTGAAGCTACAATTTGATTTGGAATAATTTGGATATTTTTGTTTGTTAATAAATAATAAAGCGTATCAGAGCAGTACACTTACCTAGGTAAATTAATATGTGGCTGCATCTTTTTATGTGTAATAATAATCAATTATTTTTTAGTTAAAAAGTTATGAAAAGGGTGAACTTTTTCCAAAATTTAACGAATTCTAGCAATATAATTTTTTAAACTATGTGATAAATTCAAGGGAATTTTATTACTTATCATCATTCAAACTAATGTAGCATAATGAATAAAGCTTCTCTGTTTCTTTAAACATTTGTAATATAGCTAATATAGTGTCTTAGAAAATGACTATTAAACAATAAAAAGCATCAAATAAAGTAGAAACTTTCAAGTATACTTTTAAAATAAATGTTATGAGAAGAACATTTTCTATAATATGCTTATTGAAATTTCGTAGACCTAATAATATATATTTTTTCAGAAATGTTGTGAAGTTATTTTACGATTGATGACTCTAAATTATCCCATAGTTACCTCTTGTGGCTTACAAGTTTTGCATGCATTATTTTCTTCCCCAAGGGCGGTAATGCCAGCAAAATTGAACGCACAATTAATATCTGCACTATATGAGTATCAACCGGCTTCATCGGATGTACAGCCTACAATAGCCTGGGTAGCCGTCATGCAACAAGCACATGTGCATTTGGCTGAGTAAGTATTATAACTTTATTAAATCATTTGCATCTGTTATGTTTTCTTATATTTTTGTATGTAACATTTAATTATTCTAAAGTTGTTGTTTAGAGTGTGTAAATAATATTAATTCCCAAGATGCATTATTAAGTTAGCAGCAAACCAAATAAAACTTTGTTCAGCTTAACAATACTCCTAAGAAAGATTATCACATGTAGGAATATAGAAATAGGAGTCTGCCAAGCTTATTAATTATAATTTACAGGGGCAATGGCACAACACTGCTAGTTGCTATTAACTTTTCTGAGTTCGGATATCAGCTGCGGCAGATGGCAGTGTCACAGGGAATGATCGTTTGTGTGTACATATTGTGATTGAGTGGTAAATAGCTATAGCTAAAGTCCGTCAGAAATTTGAATATATTTCACGAAACAGCAGAGACAGTTGTACTTACCCTGTATATCTTCACTAAAAGTATGGCAGGTTTCTTCCTTGGCAATAATGTCGACTATTTGCCATATTATATTGTTTTACTCCATCAAATAGTATTTTAGACTGACGATAGATATATTACTTCCCTTCAGGGTTGGCTGGAAAAAATCAGGTGGTTCTAACCGAATATTTGTGGTCTGGTCAAAATTAAAAAATAAGTGGTTTTTTCCACTTTATGGAAATGATTTTTTATAAGTTCACATTAAATGCTTTATACTCTTTATTACAATAATTTAATTTACAAAATAAAGGAAAAACACAGCTATCAATATAAACTTAAAATAAAACAATCTTCATAATAAATATAGTAAACAATAATAAATAAAAAATATATTCAAAGAACATAGGTAACAAACAAACCAAAATAAATAATGTGTATTATATAATATATTATAAACTTAACAAAAACTTATTTATAACTTACTTAAAAATAAAACGTAAACATATAGTATGATCTCAATTGGGACAGCATAAAAACGAAAACTCGGAGTAAAATTGGCATCTCCTTTATGGGACATAGGCAGTCGCGGTAGAAATATAAAAATGTCAAAATGCTTTAAATACTAAATAATTATTTTTTAATTGTTAAAGAAGGGGATTCTATAATACCTTTATTCAATAGAAGTGGTTAATGAAAAAATATGTTTATCACATTTGATAAGTCACATAAATGATGTATTAAGGCTATTGTCTAGTGACCTAGCTCTCGTTCTATCTTCAAGAGGCAAAGTTATGTAATCGAGCGAGAGTTGCATAGATGGTATATAAATGAAGGGGTGTATAGCAGCGACTGTCTTGTTTATTAAATGTTAGGCCATGGTACTATGAACATTGCAGTATCATGATGCTAGGCAGGTAGAAAATTTGTACTATTCTGTAATGGCAAGACTTGGCAAAATTTTAAAGGGGGAATTAATTTCCTGGCATCGGTAATTGGTCTCAGTAGCAGAAATAGGTCGATGTTAAATAAACAAATTTCGAGAAAGCTTTGTCTATGAACTTTAAATAAACAATATTTCATTCGTCACTATCCGAGTTTTCAGAACTTGAATCGGTATTTACATTAATAATAATTGGTTTGATAGGTGGTAATATAGAATATTCATTTTCCTTTTTTCACGAGATACACACTTCCTCCATATATCGCTTTCGCCTATTTCGTCTACTATTCTCTTTATATTCTTTAAGACAGACTCACTTAATTGTGGGGATTGATTATATCGACATAGTCTTGTTTTTACATCAGCCCACATCATTTCAATGGGGTTGAGAATGCAATAATAAGGAGGCAGACGTAAAATAGTATGATCGTGTGCTTCAAAAATTTTTTCAACAGCATTCCTTTTCAAAATTTTGCTTTCCAATCAGTTCTAATAGTCTTTTTTCTGTTTTTTCCTGGTACTTCCAAGCCTTTATCCTTCATAAATTCAATAATATTGCCTTTTCTTATAGTTATAATCTGGATAGTCATGTAATTTATCCCTAATCATTTTTAATGTGGGCACCTTGTGTTCATTGTTAAAGCCATACACAAATCGACGAATGACATCTGACGCGTTATCAAGTTCTTTAAGTTTTTGTCCAACTCTTTTCCATTTAATAGAATGATCAACTACATCCCCGGCTCTAGTAACCCTATAAATTGTAGTACGGCTAAATTTGGTTAATTTACAAATCCGCTTCACAATTTGATTATATGAAGAATCAATATTTTCGTCTTTTAAATATGAGTAAATATTCAAAATAACCCTTTGAGTTTGAACGTGTAAGTCATTTTATTTTCAAATTCGGCATGTATAGGCTCTGTGTTAAAATCGTCTCATTGTTACTACTATCGAAAGGCCTCCAAAATGCCATTTTAAACAATTAATTGCAAAAAATCACTCAAACAGTAATAAAACTAATATGTATTTTTTGTATAGTGTATTTTTTGTTTTATATATTATGGCATGCAAAAACTCTGAACAAGGTTGGTGTTGACAAATCAAATTCGCTAAGCATCTAGTCACACCTATATTTCGATGTGACAGGCGGGTCAAGTCCACGTGGTCTGTAGACGAGGAGTGGTAAATATAAATCTGTAAAATTCTGTGCTCTCTCATTCAATGTGAAGCTATATATTGACAATACTCCATAAGATCATCTAGTTCCGTGCTGTTCTAATTGACTTCGTAAATACTATACCTTAGGTACTGCATACTAAAGAAAATAAAAGATTATGGAACTAAGATTTTTGGTGTATTGGTTCATTAGTAGTTTTTAAAATGTTCTTAGTATTCATCAACTAACTCAGCATTTGCAGGAGGGCATTTGACATTTAACATTTTGTATAGACACAAGCTTTGAAACAGTGCCTATTCCTAATCCATTCTGTATTTTTGATTGGATTAGATTTTTTCATTTTCATTGAGATTTTCCACCAAACCATTGTTTTTTTAAAGCTTTTCCACCACTGGCTAGGGATGAATGTTTTTAAAACTGAATTTGCAAACGTGGTTTTAGAAAGAGAATGTGCCTCCAAATCGAACTGTAATATAAATGGAATATATGCTGTACTTATTTCTCTATTATCAAAATTTCTTATGGTCTCCTTTTCTTCAGCTGTTAATTTTTCATCTCGATTCTTATACAGCCGGTTTTACAATCACAAGTTAACTTTCATGTTAGTTGACTTTTACTTGCAGGTTAACTATAACTTTACCGACACATGCGTTTTTCAATATAAAGTTAAGTGATGATTTGTAAACGAGAGGTTGTGAATAAAATGTATAATGTTGGTACTGGAAAAATGGGTAATATACATAAAATGTATGAATTTTGGTCCAAAGTCACGTCACCTGCTATCAAATATAAATGCCAGAAGTAATTTATGAGTTAGTGGTCTATTACTAAGTAAGTAGGTAGTATTTAGTCTCGATCTATTTAAAAAATCGTATTCTTCGAAAAAGTTAGGTCTATACAGGATTACCTTGGCTACTCATCACTGCTATATGCATTTATTTCGCACATATCCATTTTTAAGCAAAATATCAAAAAAATATTTTGTGACAGTTATTTTATAGGTTATAAATTGCCAGTAAAATGCCAACTTCTAGTTGACCCACACCTCATCTGCTAGTAAAGTTAACTACTAGATAACTACCACATCGAAGATGACCAGATATTGTAAAACCCAATTTCGATAATAACCTGAAAGTTAACTCTGACTAGAAGTTAACTAGCGATTGTAAAACCGGCTGTAAGTCTGTTTTTAAACCAGGAGAAGCATTTTAAATTTAACTTGCTAAATCATACATCTGTGATTGGATACACCCTCTCCAGTTTTACACAAGGCAATAGTCATAAATTTTGACATATTGAAAAATTTTAATTTCATATCATAAATTATTTGGTTATAATTTCTATTTAATCGTTTGCACATTATATATAATCCCATTTGTATAAATCTGAAGGCAAAAGTGGCTAATTAGTAATTACTTGGTGCGTTCATATTGTGTAAATGGTATGATGCTGTATGTATAAAATACCTAGGGGTCAAATAGAGGACGATGCATTATATAATGTAATAAGATACGCACAAAAACACTGTACTCGTGTATTGTTGGTTGCCCAAAATGCCAAAAAAGTTTTAGTTTTTAAACCAGGAGGAGCGTTTTAAATTTAAGGCGCTAAATCAAACATCTGTGATTGGATACCCTCTCGCCAGTTTTACACAAGGCAATAGTCGTAAATTTTGACATATTGTAAAAATTTTAATTTCATGTCATAAAATTATTTGGTTATAATTTCTATTTTATCGTTTGCACATTATGTATCAGTTTTTAATCCTTTTTGTATAAATCTGAAGGTAAAAGTGCCTTTATATTGTGTAAATGGTATGAATGCTGCATAAAATACCTAGAGGTCAAATAAAGGTCAATGCATTATATAATGTAATAAAATACACACAAAAACACTGTAGTCGTGTATTGTTGGTTGCCCAAAACACCAAAAAGGTTTTAGTGTATTTTCTAGTTACTTTTATGGTGTGAATGGAACTTTCATGTTTACTCCTCTTGGTTTAAAAACAGACTATAGTAATATAAATTCATGTGTAGCATCCACAATAGTGATGGAAAAGGAAAGTCAATAACCGGTTATCGGTTAACCGGCAATGGTAAACGTTTAAGACCGGTTACCGGTTATAGCCGCCTACTAATAACCGGTTAAAACCGGGTTTAATATAAAACTTTTCAAAATAAACAAGACAGACAGTGCTGCCGTTAAATAAAACTAAATTTCTCTGTGCAGTTGCCAGCTGAAAGTTTTTTGTTATTGTTATGTTGCTGGGTGCAAGATAGGTTTAAATATCTGGATACACAATACACATCCAACCAAAATATTTACATACGATTTTACACACGTAAACATTATTTAATCTATGGTCTAAGAATCTAGCAGGTACATCTAGTACATTTTTCTATTATCATTTAGTTAGTAGTATAGTGTTCTGCTCTTATTAGTACACCGTAAAAACTAGCCGCGGCAGCACTGAAGACACATTTTTAAATGAAAAGGACTATAATAATAATGATTTATTGGTGTTATATAAATATATACAAACATATAATTCCATAAAGTTAAACAAACAATGACAACATAAATATATAATACCCAACAACAAATTTATATAGAATAAAAATCTTTAATCATAGGAAAGGGCCTATTCTATGCTATAACCATAACACAAAAAAATTAAAGAAACCATACACATAGTCAACAATATAAAATAAACTAAGTTACATAGTTATAAAGTCAAATTTATATGAAATAAAAATATAATAAATTATTAATAATGAATGAACATATACAAACAGTACTATAATATGAGATAGTAGCCATGAGCCATGCATGGCTGTGAACACCTTTAAATTAAAACTTAGTTATATAAAGTAACATTTATAAAAAAAATACAAGCACAACGTTTAATTATAGTTACTTGAACCATTTGTGTCGATTCCAGCAGCTTCAATCAAATTTATCTCTTTTTAACACACATAAAATGTATTAACACTATCTCTTTTTATTTGCTCTAAGCTGATAGAATCAACACAAATGAACAGACCTTATCAGTTTACGTATACAGAAATTACAGAATCTGCTCTGCTGCAGCATTGCTGCCATCTTTCGAATAATAGCCAAACTCAAACTTTATTTATGAAGGTTGCTCGATTACTAAATTGGCAGATTCAGGATGACACATCTACGTACATAAAAATGTCTGAATGTCTTAGAAATACGGTTATAACCGTGTCGCGTAACCGGTTAACCGGTTGTGATCGTTAGTTAGGGCCGGTTACAAAAAGCCGGTTAATTTTTGCTCATAACCGGTTATGACCGACAACCGGGTACGGGTTTTCCATCACTAATCCACAACGGTAGCACTTCCCAATTGTAATTTATTTAGGGTATTACCAATATCCTTAACTTGCTCATTTAAATGTTTGGCTTCTACATTCAATCCCACATTTGATGTTATAATAATAATAATTTATTGGTATCAAAATACATAACACGTCAAAACATTGGACAATATAGTAGATGTAAAAAAATATTAAAAATGGATAAGTCACAAAATTACATAAGACAAAGAGTGACAAACAAGATTAAAAGTAGTATGAAATTATATAAACCAATTAACAAATTAAGTAAGGAAAATAATATGAGGTCGTGAATAATATACTTACAATGCCTGTTAAATTAAATTTGAGAAATCATTCTCAATAAATTCTTCAAACCTATAGAAGGCCTTAGTTTTTAGATAACCTTTCATTTTATTTTTAAATTGCAAGAAGTTCAAGTTTTTTACTGAATGAGGAAGAGTATTATAAAATTTGGCAGAATAATAACCTGTTCCATTTCTAGATCTCGTAAGTCAAAGAAAATTGACATTAATTTTATCACTATTCCTTGTGGTATATTCACGGAGTTGGCTGTGTGTTACATATTGATGTTCATTTTGTTTAAGATAAAGTAAACACTCGAGGATATAAGCACAAGACATAGTTAATATCTTGAAATTAATGAATTGGCCTTCGCAATTATCTCTGTATCTAAGATGAGATAGTAAGCGAATGCATCTACGTTGTAAACCAAAAATGTTGGAAGCATGCGCTGAGTGTCCCCAGTTTAAAATTCCATACAACATATTAGCATGAAAAGAACCATAATAAGCGGTCAGAAGGTAGTTCAGGGATACTGTGTTGACAAGGTTGCGAAGGAAATATATATTTTTTAAAGTTTGGTAGATAGTTTTGTGATATGTTCTTCCCAGGTTAATAGTGAATCTAAGTACACACCTAGAAATTTTACGGATGCATCAGTTTGTTCTTCTTGATCCCTGTTTCGCAATGTAAATGTTAATGATTGTGTCTTGTCATCGTTTAGTTTTAATCTATTGGTTAAAAATCATTCGCAAATATGTTCTTCCGTGATTGTGACTCCGTTTTAGATCATCAGGTGTGAGGTTAGTGTTTAGAGCAGTAGTATCATCTGCAAACAGTATAATGTTCGTATTATCATCAGAATTGGCAAGGTCATTATGAATATCGTAAATAGTATGGGGCCCAACACAGAACCTTGAGGAACACCATGAGTAACCCTGCAACCACAACTTCTCAGCTGGCTGCTGAGGAAGCTATGAAAGCGTAGCAACCAGTTAGCTCAGGGCTGGTCGAGGGTCACTAGGTGGCGAGAAGAGTTATATATTTTTGTTTCTTAACAATTATTTGCTTGTCAAATTTACCAAACAAAACTTTAATAAACTATACAAATTTGGACGCCAGCGTATTCAGTAAATAACACTCTTGCAAACTTTATCAGGGGGAGAAAACAATCAAAATCAAATATAAAACAAATAATATATTAACATAAGTATAAAAGAGTGAAAATTTTACAACACTTTACAATTTAGTAGAAATATTAATGGTGAAATTTGATTTAATTAGTTAAACAAAAATTTAGTTTAGAAAAAAAATTAAATTTGAATATTTACAAAAAAATTACAATGAAAAGATCAACTGGTTTACAAATTTTCTTCTGACCAAAAGTTGAATTTTGCACATAAATTTCGCTACTTAGCTTAGCGGAGACGTGGAATCCCGACGAGGTCTGTTCCTGAAGATAGCCACGGGTACCCGGGAAGGACGTAATATTCAGGTCCTGACAACGCTGATTTCCAGGAGACGCTGCGTCGGAATAGTATCCAATACTTTTAGGATAACTCCAAATATTCAAGTTATGCCTTGTGCCTTGCTTCAATGGTGGTTTGGTCCAGGATTTTACATGAAAAAGGGGAATGTAAAGAACCAGTTGATAATATAAAAACTTTAAAATGGTGAGAAAAAAGAGATACAAGAAAACTACAAAAAAACTATGGTGACGAAGGTCACTGCAAAACCAAACTATCGGCAATTTAATAAAAAACCTGAGTCTTGATAAAATTTTACTTTACTCTACTACTGAAAATATATGAATAAACTACTGATTAATATAATATATGAAATTAATAAATAAGAAAACTCTACTCTCATGAAATTTTAGCCGTTTACAAAATGGCTGACTGGTTATGACCAAAAATTTGAATGAGGGTAACAAAATTTAGTTAGAATTAGAGAGAAAATATCTGAATTACTATCTGAAAAAACACTAATACTGTAACAAATATAGCAAACAAAATTATGGGTTTAATCTCCCAAAAAAAAATTAACTAATAAAAAATGATATCTCAACCTCTTGTACTAACACGAGGTTAACTAAATGCGATAAAATGACTTTAGGTTTCGACTTTTAATGAGATAAGATTGTCTACACACGATTAAGAAACAAAGATTCTAATTAATAATAATATAATAATAATATTTATTGGTGCTAAAACAAGAAATGTTATACACAAGTCAAATACATTGATAAAACACAGTAGGAAACAAATTGTCAAAATAAAATGTATACATTCAATAAATTATCTATTGATATTAAAAACACATTAAAACACCTTAAGCTCAAGATAAAATTTTAATTTTCAGTAATTACTGACACGTCACAGTCTAAAAATTCATTGATGGTGTAAGAAGCTTGGTTTATTAAAAAAATTTTAATAAGTCGTTTAAAATTATTGACCGGTAGTACTCTGATCCAGAGAGGCAATTTATTAAAAAATTTAGGTCCATAGTAATTGAGGCCATTTCTGCTAGATCTTAATCTTAAGTAGTTGGGTCTTTTGTTATCTCCATTTCGGTTATCGTGATTATGTACAGATTTCTGGAATGTGTACTCTTGCAGATTATTTTTAATATATAACAGACATACATAGATATATAAACTAGGGAAAGTTAGTATTTGCAGATTAATAAATTCTTGTTTAACATCTGCCCGGTACTCCAGATTCCTTATAATACGGATCACTTTTCTCTGCAGTCCAAAAATTCTACAAGCAGAAGGAGCATGGCCCCAGCTTATCAGACCATAGGACATCTGGGACACTATAAGACTATAATAAGCAGTCTTTAAAACCTGAAGAGGAACCAATTTTTTGAGAGATCTGATTAAAAATATGTTTTTTGACAATTTATTTGACAATTGTTCAATATGTTGACACCAACTGAGCTTTGGGTCTAAGATAACACCTAAAAATTTAACATCACCCGGATTCTCAGAGTCTTCAATTGCTCTATGAGAGAATAGTACATTAGCAGTCTTATTTTGATTTAGACTTAACTTATTTGCTATGAACCATTCATTGGCGGCGACCTGTGAGTCGGTCATGTGCTCCCTATACAGTACAGTAATTTATCCTTTGATTAATTTCCGAGTTTAATCCTCGTACAAATAATCTAAATAATGACAAAACACCACGGTATTGTGTCTCAAGCGACCACAAAATACAAAATTGCCGCGATAATTAATGAGTTAGCATGTGTCCAAATGGACGCCGACATCACACAAACATGTGTGTTAATAAAAATTAATTATTATACGGAATATCCTTTAATTCCCAAAAATAACTATACAGCAACGTTAACTCAATAATATGACATCATTTAATAATCAAATATATTCAAAATATCAAAGGATTAAAGAAATAAACGTGAAAATTCGTTAAAGAACAAGTAACAGTCTTCACTCACCTAGGTCGAAATCAAAAGTGAACTAGCAGGGATATTTCAAATGATGCTTCTACCGCGTTTGCGCACTTGTTGACTTCCTGTCGGTATTTCCGCGGGTAATTCAAATTTATTTAGCACGGGTGCTTAAACGAAAAAATTATTTTTTCGTTACAACCCTACGTTTTTGGGAAGTCCATAGGTTATAGTTAACATATTGAAATCTATTGGATAAGTAAGAATTAATAAGTGCCACACTGTCAGGATGAAAATTATAACCTAATAATTTGTAAGAATTTCATGTGAGACACAATCAAAGGCCTTAGATAAGTCAAAAAAACTAGCAGTTGTATATTTCTTGTTTTCAAATATATCAAGGACAACTTGAACAACATTATTAATTGCAAGAGTTGTGGATCGCTTATCCCTGAAACCGTACTGACAGCAGTGAAATAGGTTGTTATGTTCGAAGTATTCATTAATTTGATTTTTTAATGCTGTTTCAAAAATTATCCAATTTTCAAACTCACTTGAATGCTCTGTGCAAGTTTTACAGTAAAACTATGTATTTTTTAAGAAAACCACATGTGGCTATTTCACCTTATATCCCCCTGGAAGTTGTGGCCGATTTTATACACGAAACGACTTGTTTTTATCAGAATGTTAGCAGTAAACTGATGGATTAGCATTCAGTTGGCAACTAAATTGAAACAATACTTCCCACAAAGTTAAATCACTTAAGTATGCAAACTCTTTTTAGTATCTATCTGTATAATAAGTTGCATACGCAGTTTCGACCAGTGGTTTTTTCCACTTTTTGGGGTTTTCCAGTATTATCCACTGGCCCAGACTTTTGTACAAAAAAGCGTGTTTTTTTTTGCAACCCTGCTTCCCTTTAGCAAGGGAGGGAAGTAATATTTAACACAGTACTAACCAGGCCACTACGGTTATAATGTGAAAAAAGAAATGGGTTATCGCAAACTGTTAACAAAAACAGTTAGAATTTGCATTGATGCCAAGATCATAACATTGATATGAAGAAAGGGTACAATTGTCTTAGTCCACTGCCTATGTCTGAGCATAATGCGTGGAGTGGTGAGGCACAGTTCTGTCGTCATTGTCAATACACTTTTGCTAAGTGAAGGGTATACTTCGTATTTATAGACCAAGATCCCAGAACCCCCATTAGCAAAGCTAATATTTTGACAACAAATAGTGTGATATGTCGTTAAGAACGTATGCATAGTTGCTAGCTTGGAAGTGGGGCCCTTTTACAGATAACAGGTACAAAAGGTACATAAAAACCTTACTAACCAACTTTAAAGTATGATAGCTGGTTTTTAATATGTTTGACAGAATACTGTTAGAAACCGACATTCATTATTGCCAGACATAATAAATTTTTTGTTTTGTTTCATTTTTTATATAATTGGTAGTAGATATGATTCCAGAGTTATTTTGAAACAGAACAAAAAACAAAAATTTATTATGTTAGGCTAGGTTGGTTTTTTTTTTCGGGTTTTAAAGCGTCTGGCGGAAGTTAGACCCTATATGGAAAGTGTCTGACAATAATGAATATTGGTTTTTAACAGTATTCTCTCAAACATGTATAAAAAACAGCTATCATAGTTTAAGTTAGGTTAGTAAGATTTTTGTGTATCTTTTGTACCTGTTATCTATAAAAGGGCCCCACTTTCAAGCTAGCAAGTACGCACACATTCTTAACTACATATCACACTATTCATTATCAAAATATTCGCTTTGCTAAAATGACGTAGGTCTGGAGGCCCTGGGATCTTACTCTATTATGATTTTGTAACAAAGTATTTCTGATTTGTTGGAATTTTTCCATGTGTATTTAATAGTTTAATGTGGGAAAATAATAACACTAGTTTTAATTTTAGTTAGTTAATTCGTCAGTCTGTCGAGAAATAAGTAAAATATTTTTCTAAATATATAAACGTTGAAAACTGAAATAATAAATAATACATTTGTTTTAGCAATGGCTTAAAATATCCCCTCTTTATACTTCACAATAACCTAACCTATCCTAGAATTTAGTTCTTTATGTGTTAATACTTTGCGGGGAATATTTTGAGAGATTTCCATAATTTTGGCCTGTAAATTGCTTAAATTACGTGGTCTTTCGTGTGTGTGTGAAATGTTCCTGAGAACACATTAACATGTTCTGCGATTTTTCTACTAGAACAGAGTTCGCTTCCACAAAGAAAACTGCCATATTTATTTTCTATTGCTTTCTGGTAATAGTCTGTTCGGGGATAATCTGAGCAACACTTCTTTATATCTTATGATACACCTTAAAAGTTTTGAAATCTGTGAAAAATATTATTTTTGCAGTCGGTATTTCTCAACTTTCGATTGTAAGCACAAATCGCCCAACGGTGTCTTCAGCGCTCTGGGATATGAGACACCACTAAATTATTTACACTTTTTCTTCTACTTTATAGAGAGACATCCTCTAAATTTACTGATAATGAATAGAACTTCCATGCAGTCGCCACTGTATTGATCAGTAATGTATTCGTTACAAAATCGCATTGGACTTGACAGTTTCGCTCTACATGATTGTATTTAGTAATGCTCTATCATCCTATAGGGCACTGAAATGAAACATACGTAAAAATTAAATCTGTTCGAGTTGCATCCTTGGAGAAGTTACTTCTTTGTCTAACAATTAAAAATAGTTTTGTTTTTGTCTTATGCATTATAAACATTTTTGAATAGATAACATAGCATTGTATACATTTTTACATTTTTGTATTGTGAATATGTATGAAACATTCTTTTCCAGTGTTGATATTTCTATGGCGTGTGCAGCTTTACCGAAAATATTTGATGTATTGACGCACATGTGGCTATCGGAAAAAGCACAAGTCATGACCAGTGCAACCCATGCATTAGATGTTTTGTTGAAAGATGCTTTAGCTACAGCCTGTACATCACGTGAAATTGTTGAACAGCATAAGTCAAAATTGGAAAAATGTTTTAATACAATTCAAATGGGATTAGGTTATCAATATGTATCAGTTTGGAATCAAGTTTTACATGTTTTCAGTGTTATATTTGAGGTAAGTTTTTGTTTGAAATAGTATGTAGTTTTGCGGTTATTTGTTTAATAGCAGTAATGAATGTATTTTTAGGTTGCAGGAGCAAATTGTAGCGATTTATTACTGGGTTTGCTGAAATCCCTTGCTGAACTTAGAGATTCATACAAGTTCTCTTATAATAATGAACTAGAACATGCTGTAGGGGCTGCGATTAGATCAATGGGACCCGAAATTGTTTTAAGTGTCATTTCGTTAAAGGTAACCATTCAGTATATAACATATAGTATTTTAAGAAAACTGATTTTCCGCTCTAGTTGTTGATAAAAAACGATGATGGAAATGAAATTTTAATGCACGAAGTGAGAAGAATCTCCCAAAGCCATTCTGCAAAAATGTCACGGCTTCTAATTTATATTTTCGCTTTGGATATGCATTTTTTTCTTTGCCATTTTAAAATGTATGTTAACGTTTAATTTATTATGTAAATAAACCCCCAAATATTTGACATTGATTACTGGATGAATTTGGTGATTACTTATTTCGATAGAGAGAGAATTATTGAATAATGCGTTATTGAATAAAATGAATTGAGATTTCCGTGGATTGATTTCAAGTATGTCCTTTGCTGTGTAATCGTACATTCGTGTGATATTAAGGTTGTCTCATCAGCATATTGTAAAATGTACGACAGTTGTTGAGGTTGTTCATTACTAAATATGTCGTAACAATAAATGTTATATAATAGTGGAGATAGTGAGGAACCATGTGGGACTCCTTGTTCAGTTGTAAATTCTTGAGACATAGTATTGTTTATTTTCACTGTTAAATTTCTGTTCTCGAGGAAACTTTTCACCATTTAAATAATTGTGTCTGATAAGTTGTTTCAGTTTCCATAATAAACCTTTATGCCATACCCCTTACACTCCCGAGAATATGCTAGAAAAAATAAATTGCTGGTATTTAGCAGATGTGGATTAACGTCACTTCAGAAAGCTGCCTAATTTTTTTCAGAATTTTTCAGGACTATTTCAGGGTATTTTCAGGACCGTCACAATCGTATTACCTAGGACTGAAACTGAACTTCAGAAACTGAAAAAATTATCATAAATATGGATTTATTTAAGATTTCTGATGATGTTTTAGAAAACAATTTTGTTTATTATTAATGCACAGATACACATTGCATTTTTGACATTATATCCTTGAGCGGCTGTTGCAATTTTCTAGTCGACAAATCAGTGGTTCTTTCAGAGAATCGGTGATAGGCTAGTGGTCAAATCCATCAAACCGTCATTTGCTGGCATAGGAGCTGCTTTATTAGCAAAAAGAACTGTTTGTTCCTCGTCATTTCAGTCCATGTTTTGTGCTGGCCATTTTCTTGTCCCACTCAGTCAATATTCTGAAATGTTCAGCCTAAAAAGTCAGAAGGTCCATCACGTCCTTTGCAGAGCTGTTCCTGTAGCTTTCCAATTAGATCTGTATTCCACCCAGCTGTTGACAATTGAAAGATCAAATAAAGGTAACATTGTTTTCAGTGTCCATTTGCGTATTTTGAAAAATGTGCTGTAACCCATGGGCGTTATTTACAGAGTGATTTTCTGCTATGACATGATTTGGATGGTTTAGAAGTAAACTAAGATTTCTCCCAAATTAAAAAGTTTGCCAGAGAAATATTGTCATCTACGGAGTCTTCCCCTTGACCTACGTCCATTTCCTCTGCCCGCTCAATTAGATCTTCATGATTCTCAATGTTCATCTTCATTCTTCATCTGAATCAATATCTAGATCAGATCCTATCTCGCCTAACAAATCGTATTGTTCGGGATTATTCTGTATTTTGGCAAAGTTGATTTTATTTTTTTTATCTGAAAAACCAAAAATAAGCATAAAATTCAAGGTAGTTTTGCTTCACCCGAATACTTAAATTGTAACAATGCACTCCCGGAGTACACATTTGTGATGGCAACCAATTACGTAGCAAAATCTAACCACAAAAATACAAATGAATCAAGTCCAAACGAATGACATATTAAAACATAAGTTTATTATCCCATTTATTCAACTAATTACCTAAGATAATTCATGCAGTTAACAAAAATCATTTACTTACCTCTGGAGAACATTTTCTAGCTAAAAATGGTTGCAACACACACAGACATAATTTGTTTACACAGTCTATTCTGTGAAAATCGCGCCGAATTCGCATTTGTACTTGTAACTAGAATATGCACAATCGTTGTGGCTGGTTTTAAAACAAGTACAGCGAAAATTTGATCCTTATAGCACATATTGATAATGCCCGTACAATTGTGAGGGCATGGAGCCTAAGGGATACACTATCAAACGCCTTTTTGAAATCTAGGAATAAAGTAGTTGTTTTATAACACAGGCACACACAAAAAAATTCTTTACCCTTAGGTATTTTAAGCCACTAACTCCAAACCTGGCGTCAGAATTAATTGTGCCTAAACCCACCAGTTTTTTTATGGGCAAAATAGTTAAAAAATTAGTCAAATAGTTTTTAAGAATTTGTCAAAGCAAAGAAAAAAATTGCCCTGCAACTGGGTAACTGTAAGTAACTTATTTTTTACACTCAATACCCATATTATAGTAGAACAACCCCTTACAGATTATAAAACCCGCCTAAATGATAAAATAATAATATAATAATTTTTTTTGAGTGGAATTTTTTTAACTTTTAATTTGATCATAATCTACCCCTAGGTTGCGGGAAAACTGCCTCCAGAAAGAAATAAGTCATACGGAAATAAGTAAAAATAAAGTCCTGTGCTGAGAATGCATATTCTCTATATTATTTAACTCAGTTTTAAGACACTCGATTACAAAGAGACATCAAACCAATAAACCACTCTTAAGGGGGATATAACTACCCCCAATTAAAGAAATATATCCACTGCATTTTAATTTGCTTTAATATTAAATTTGCATGCAAATGGTATGAAAAGATTTACTTTCAACTTATTCAAAAACAGCCTTTGATATTTACAGAAAATCAAAAGTAAAAGAGTGTTTATTTGAGAAAATGTATTTTTTTTTTTTATTATTTGCTTCTACTGTAACGAAATATTTTATTTTCGAGTAGTGGCAGTCTTCGTTTCTTTGCTCTTTCCAGTAAATCTCTCTTTAACATCCAAACATGGTCAGCCATCATATTAATGCTCCAGTTTTCCCGATACCCTTATTTCCATAACTTCTAGATCTTTGTGAAATCTTTCTCCTTGTTCTTCACTGAAATTTCCAAGAAGTAGTTGAAAATTTTGTCAGGAATCATAAAAGCGAAAATTATAAGGAGATAGTGAAAAAGATAGTCAGTAACTTTCAGAAATTTCCAAGAAGTAGTTGAAAATTTTGTCAGGAACCATAAAAGTGAAAATTATAAGGGGATAGTGAAAAAGATGGTCAGTAACTTTGTACATTGGGGTGCAATATGAATTTGAAACTTCATCATCTTCATAACCACATAGACCAGTTTCCGGAAAATCTTAGAGATTTCAGTGAAGAATAAAGAGAAATATTTCATCAAGATTTATAAGTTATGGAAACGAGATATCAGGGAAACTGGAGCATTAATATGAAGACCGATGACTATGTTTAGATGCTAAAAAGAAATTTAGAAACAGCAAAAAAACGAAGGCTGCTAATACGTAGGTCCTTCGAAAATAAAAGATTTCGTTACGAAGAAACTAAAAAAAAAAAACAAAAAAACAAAAATGAAATCTTCTAAAATAAATAACTTTTTTACTTTTGGTTTTCTGGGAAAAGTAAGGATTGTGTTTGAACAAGTTAAAAGTAAATATTTCATACCATAGGCACACAAATTTAATATTCAAGAAAATTAATAAAAAATTTACTTTACTCATTAAAACGCAATGGATATATTTTCTTTAATGGGCTTGTTCCATGATATTCTTTTTATATGGTTTTTATACTTTTTCATATAGTACTCGATATTCTCATTATGCACTTAAAATTTCGTATTATTAACTTTTTCAGTTCTCGAGATATAAGGAGTTGAAATTAGTAATAGTTGCAAAAACCGAGCGCTCATTTGTGACGTCACTATAATAATAATAATAATAATAATTTATTGCACTTAATACAGACATTACAGTTACAGTTGTATAAGCCAGTCAACAGAATAAGAAAAAATATATGCAAGTGACGTAAGAAAAATGGCTTTCTGGGACCTTTCAAATTTAACCTGAAAAGTCGAAAAACATGGAATTTTTAAACGCTGGTAACTAAATAAATACGTCGAGTGGAAGTTCGTGTGTCTACGGAAAGGAGAAGGTCGGCGATGAATTATAATCGTAAATTGCAGTGTCGAAGTCGAAAATTCGTTCTGGCAGGAGCGAGAGAAAATTGTAATTTTTTGACATTTCACCAAATTGTACTCCCCTACTGTCAAGTAGTAAGCAAAACAAACAATGCTTCGAAAATACTTATAATTAGAACCAATGAGCATCAAGTCTATTGAGATCGCCGAGTCTATGAGTATAGTGACGTAGCGCCTGGTCACGCCCCATTTTCGCGAGATGGAAATTTGTAATACTTTTTAAGATACTAAACGTGCGAATAAGATTCTGATTTTTGCAGATCCATTAATTTATACTTGCCCTTTTGATTTATGAAATTAAAAAAAAATGCGGAACAAGCCCATTGGGGGTGGTTATATCCCTCCTTAAGAGTGGTTTATTTTTTTATGTCTTTTTGTAATAATCAAGTGTCTTAAAATGTACCTAAGTAATATACAGAATGTGCTGAGAATCACAGGACTTTATTTTTACTTATTTCCATATGACTTATTTTTTCTGGGGGTAGTTTTATAGCACCCCAGGGGTAGATTGTGATCAGATTAAAAGTCCAAAAAAAAATCCACTCTAAAAAAATATGTATTTCAGATTTTGTAACGTGATACATGGAGAGCTTATTTACAGTTACCCGGTTGCTGGGCAATTTTTTTGTAGTTTGACAAATTCTTGGAAACATCCCTCTTTGACCCATTTTTGGACTATTCTTTAACCATAAAAAAAACTGGTGCTCAAGATACATAAGGGTAGAGCATTTTTTTGTGTGCCTCTGTATTTATTTAGTTTAGTTGAGTGCGTATTTGAAGTTAAATTCGTGAGTGAATGTAACATAGAGCATATTTGTTTAAAACCAAACTGATGTCTTGGTATTTTGTATGTCATTAAAGCCTGTATTTTATTTTTAAGGAGTTTCTCAAGAAGTAAAATAATTGGCCGATAATTACACACATTTGATCTAAGCGGGAACACCGCACGCGGTATAGGCTACATAGGGTTTTTGGGGTCGCTGATTACGATGAGAGGGTCAGTTAACCGCCATCACGTCAGGTTCAAGGTCATTTGAAGGTCAAGTGCAGAAAAACCCATGGAAAAAATCTGAAAAAAAATCATGCATATGTTTTTGAGGTCATGGAATCCGAATCCGAGGTCGGCTAAGCTCTGTGAGGTCAAAGTCAAGGTCATTTGTAGGTTATTTGATCTAAGCGGGAACACCGCACGCAGTATAGGCTACAAGGGGTTTTTGGGGTCGCTGATTACGATGAGAGGGTCAGTTAACCGCCATCACGTCAGGTTCAAGGTCATTTGAAGGTCAAGTGCAGAAAAACCCATGAAAAAATCTGAAAAAAATCATGCATATGTTTTTGAGGTCAGGGAATCCGATTATAGGTCAAGTGCGAAAAAACGTTTTAAGTGACCTTGGAATAACCAACAAATGATGACTTTGACCTCGCAGAGCTTAGCCGACCTCGAATTCGGATTCCCTGATCTCAAAAACATATGCATGATTTTTTCAGATTTTTTCCATTGGGTTTTCTGCACTTGACCTTCAAATGACCTTGAACCTGACGTGGTGGCGGTTAACTGACCCTCTCATCGTAATCAGCGACCCCAAAAACCCCTTGTAGCCTATACCGCGTGCGGTGTTCCCGCTTAGATCAAATAACCTACAAATGACCCTGACCTCACACAGCTTAGCCGACCTCGGATTCGGATTTCCTGACCTCAAAAACATATGCATGATTTTTTTCAGATTTTTTCCACGGATTTTCTTGCACTTGACCTTCAAATGACCTTGAACCTGACGTGATGGCGGTTAACTGACTCTCTCATCGTAATCAGCGACCCCGGAAACCCCTTGTAGCCTATACTGCGTGCGACGTTCCCGCTTCTGTTTTTCTGAATTTGACGTTCAAATGACCTTGAACCTGACGTGATGGCGGTTAACTGACCCTCTCATCGTAATCAGCGACCCCAAAAACCCCGTGTAGCATATACTGCGTGCGGTGTTCCCGCTTAGATCAAATGTTGACCTGTGTTATTTGCTCTTGACTGGTCAGTGTTTGGTTTAGAAATGACTATTACTATATCTTTTTTCCATATGTTAGAGAAATATTGATGTGCGATATAGTGGTTATAAATTTTCCTTAAAATAGGGGTATGTTATAATCTAGGTTTTTTAAAACCAACCAAGGGAAGTTGTGATTGCTGATTTTTTTTGTTTTTCTAAAATTTCAAATAATTTTTATTTTTGGGCAAAATATTAATGTTTTTTAAAAAGTTAAACATTTATTTTTGAAAATATCACAGAAAAGAACATTAAAAAAACAATAATCCGGAGAAAAAAATTGTTGTATGACTTGATTGACTTAAACAATTGACTGTTCAATTTTTGACTTATTTATATATTATTACGAACATTTTAACTTAAACCTGGATTGATACTTTAACTCCACATGGGACATATTCTCCTAAAGTTTCGTTAAAATATGTGCATTATTATATATCAATTGTTTAAAATTGGCCTCTCTCAAATGATTTTATGTTTTGCAACTTGACAAATCGGCTAAAAAGGTTCAGACAAATCTAACTCTCTTCTCAATTTCGCTGTGAACAACTTGTTTTTTCTCATTGTGAACTATATAGCCAGAGATATTGAAGAAACAATTTTGATCATACCTACTTTTGTTTAAGCAAAAGCTTTCCACCACATTCACTTAACTAAAAACTTTTTACTACACTTCTTGTTATAGTGTATCAGCCAGCATGCAATTTCCTAACACATTTGTAGCAGTTAGAGACATTCTTTTCCTGAGAGTATGGCAGACAAGAAGAGCGATATAAGAATTTTTCTTAGTGGCGCAAACTTAATTTGTAAATTAAGAAATTAGTTATTTACATTTATTTAATCATGGCTTAAAAATAGACATTGCAGATTTAAAATGCCTGCCTCTGGACCTCCACTAACCCGGATGTATGCTAATCGTATTTTTGAAGTAATTAAGTGGTAGTTAATTAGTAGCAAAGAAATCTCGCAATTGGGAATATTATGCCAATTGTTGTATTCACTAAGTGGCAAGTAAAAAAAAATCGCTTCATATGAATTGTAAAACACATTATGTTTAAATGTTCCAGCAAATTCGCTGTAGTAAGACAGTATCTAGAAATGTTAGTTTTATTCCACTATGATAACACTTTTTTATGAAGTTCCTTCCAAGGTATCTATATATACGTGCATGATTATTCATGGGATTTAATGCAATAAAGAAGTGATCTTATTTTTCGTAAAATAGCTAAAGATATTTATTATCAGAGAAAAATATTTATTCTTGAACGTGACACAGCTGTTTATGTATTAGATTTACTATGACAACTATTTTTTGTTTTAGAAAGACAATGGCGACTTAAATCTAGATAGATCCTGGCTTCTGCCCGTACTTAAAGAAAATATCAAATGTTCCACTCTGGAATATTTTGTTAACGTTGTATTACCATTAGCACTTTATTGTCACAGGAGATCTGCTCAGTTAGCCGAAGCAAACGATGGCATTGGGGCACACAGTTCGGAATTATTGTATCTGCAGCTCTGGAATTTGTTGCCATGCTTCTGTAATCATCCAACAGACATTAAGAACAGTTTTAAAGTAAGTAAATTAGACAGATAAATTATTCTTAATTTTCATTATAAGCTCGCTTAAGACCAATGCTGTTGTATTGTCCTTGTAAGCTTATTTATTGTTTTAAGAAGAGCCTTCTAATACCATAAATACTTCTTCAGTCAATGAAAATATCTTTCCAGTATTTCCAGCCAAAGGATTTTTTAATTTTGAAATAACTAGGAATCAATAATAGATATTGATAGTCTATTATATGAAAACACGCAAAATAATATTTTTTGGTAATTGAAAACAGAAATAAAAGATTGTTCTTAAGTACTAGATAGAGCTATATGTCTATACGGAAGTGAATCTTTTTTGTTATGTATCTGTCATTCTCAGTAATTTATGTGCTATCCAAAAGATTTCAGATGATAGTGAAAAAACTTATACAACTCTTCTGTGACTTGAGATTCTTCAACAGTAGAAGAGAATATTTTATTTATTAAGAAGTGGTGAACAAGATTTTCTTTTTAATAATAGTAACCTACACTTTGATACTTCAGAGGAAATAGTCAGGGATCCAGTAATCAAAAATTCCGCTTATTTCTCCGTTGCTATGTAACTTTTGGACATACTTTTAAAATTATGTCTATATTATCTAAAATTGTCTGCCAAATCCATTTCTGGAGGACGATTTGCAATATAGGCTTGCATTCATCCCCTACATTAATTTTACACCTCTTTTCGGTGATACACGATATTTAATGTTTTTATTTATTTACTTATTTATTTATTTATTTATTCGTTCATTTACCCAACAGTAAAACCAATTACAGGGCAAGACAATTAGTGCATGTATAATACAAGACAGAGATAAAAGAAGAGATAAATCAACACAGAATAAATCAGTAGTTAACAAAGATATTTAAATAGGATATCATTATCTATTAATATTATCACAATATAATATAGATTTGAGATTAGGAAAGTTTATATCACAGTTATTGCTTAAATTGTTGTAGTTTGTGCAAATGGTATTAATTGGAGACTAACATCATATTTGTTGAACATAGATTTGGTTGAAATGTAGTCGGATGTCTTGTAGATAGTCTTGGTACGTTGAATTTTATTTCACTTAACAAGTTGGGGCAGTCAATATGGTAATGAATTAAGCTATATAAGAAAGTTAGAGAAGTATTAACCCTCATAGTGCTAAGAGATAATAAGCCAAATATATCCAACAGAGAAATATGATCTGCACCTTGAAATGTCTGATCCACTTTGTAGGCCAGAAACTTAACAAATTTACGTTGAATCGATTCTACTCTATTTATGTAGCAGTGATAAATTGCATTCCAGATTAATGAGACATACTCCAATTTAGATCGAACATAAGCGAAGTATAATGTTTTTAGGCAGTCAATGGTAATAAAATACTGAGAGTTACGTATGATAAATCCCAGCATTCTCGATGCAGACTTACATTTTTGATCAATGTGTGTACAGAATGACAGTGATGCCTAGGTCCTTAACCTCTGTGCATAAGAGCGTCACTATTAATTGCGTAGTTGTGTAACAATGTCATACTTTTACGAGTGAAAGTTACTATTTTACATTTTGAGATATTTAAAATCAGTTTATTTGAGTTACACCATTGATTGATTTTGTCTAATTTAAGTTGTAGGTGTCGACAATCATCTACAGTACATATCGAGGAATAAATTTTCAAGTCATCAGCAAACATTAGTCTGTTACAATCTAGCAATTTAAGTAAATCATCAATAAATATAAGAAATAGTAAAGGGCCCAGGTTGGACCCTTGCGGAACCCCAGATGTTGATATAAATGCATTTGATTTAAAACCGTTATAATAAACATATTGCTCTCTGTCTAATAGATATGACTCCAATAACATCAAGAGGTTTAAGCTAAAGCCGATTCTATCATGTTTTCTTAATAGGAAATAGTGATCTATTTGATCAAATGCATTCTGAATGTCAGTATAAATAACGTCAGCTTGACCCCCCCATGTCCAATATTTTAACAGTATATTCCGTAAAACTAGCCAAGTTACTTATAGTGGACCTTTTCCCCATGAAGCCATACTGCCAGGGAGATAGGATATTGCGTATATTATTATATATAGTCTTGTATAATATGATCTTTAATAATTTGGCGAAGTTACAAATTATGGATATAGCACGATGGTTATTTACATTGTTTGGGTCGTCAGTTTCAGGAACGGGACATAGTTTAGCAATTTTCCAGATAGTTGGAAAAGTGGACGTTTCTATTACTACATTGTTCAATATACAGAGGGAAAAAGCCAGAGCACCTATACAATCTTTTACCAGGAAACTTGGCATTCCGTCATCGTCAGCAGTTAGGCAATCTTTGAGTTTTTTTGCCGCCATGATAATGTCATTTTCAGAGATATTCTTAAGGTTTTTGTTTTGCATAGCATAAGATTCAATTACTGAAGTGTCTAAGGAGTGAGTGCCTGAAGACACTAGAAAAATACTGGGCAAAAGCATTAACTATGTTCTGAGGATCCTCGTAAGTTACATTCTGTAAATTCATTTTGCCATGATTTCTAGTATTACCTTTTTTGGAGCTTACATATGACGAAAATGATTTTGAATCGGAGTGGATATTCTGCTCAATATTGATCAGGTGCTGCCTATAAGCTTCAGATATACTGTTTTTTATTTTGGTACGAAGTAATTTGAATGCATTGTGATGCTGGATGTCATTAGTCTGTTTGAATTTTTTAGTATACTTTCTTTTTTTTAATATTGTTTATAATGTTTTTAGTGTACCAAGTTGGATATTTCCTTCTGTTATTTCTTGGTGTTGCATATAATGGAACCCAGCAATCAAAAGCTGTTTCTAAAACGGTATAAAAATATGAACAAGCCCCATTTGGTCATTTGAAAGCTTTGAATGGTGACTAATCAATAGAGAGTAAGTGATCATATAACATAGGAAAATTGCTTTTCCTGAAATTATAATTTTTTCCAACATTCGCGGTGGGAGAATTTATATATTTAGGTTTATCCGTATTCACAATAATATTTGGCGGAGGATGATGGGGGTCTACTTTAACAATACCATCACTATTGGGCGAGACATTACATTTTATATTAGCCACTACAAGGTCAAGCAGTCTGTTGTTTGCATTCAGAATCATATTATATTGTGTAAGATCTAGGAACTGTACACTATTATTGAATATGGTGCATTTACTATCAAATACCACAGGGTTTATGATAGTTAGGAATGTTAAAGTCTCCTGCAATAACAATAATAATAATCTTTATTTTGAAATAATCTTTATTTGAAATAGGACAACCTAATACATATCTTCAACACATTCCACGTAATATAATAATTTATAACGAGATTCTTACATTTAAAAGCACTAACAAAATATAAAAAGTAGTAAAAAGTATGAAAAAGATTAAAATAGTAAAAATAATAATGTGCATGGGTGCCATGTTATTGTTATGAATTACACCCCCTTGGAAAAGGAGATGGTACGCCTATGCCTCTGATGGTGACTGGAAAGGCTCTAGAAAGAGCCAAGGACTTTTCTAGCTTATGGTTGTAGAAGATTCTGGATTGATCTAGAGCTAATTTCGGAGTATATAAGGCGCGATTACAAGCGCGGAAGGGGAAGTTTATGAAGAAGGCAGTTTATAGAAGTGACGTTCGGTAAAAGTGAGGTTAACTATTAAGTAAACAAGTATTGTACAGTCAGTAAATTGTTAAATAAAGTGTTAGTAGTGTTTATCTCTTGTTGAAATTATTTAGAACCCACGGATTCATACAGGGTGTTCCCAAAAAGGTGGAAATCCGTAACATTTTGGTGTCGGAAGCGGAATTTTAACAAGAGGATTTTCCGGAAGTGTTGAGAAGACTGGGACAGTATTCTCGGAGTTTGTGCTAACACAGGGAGGACTAATTTACTGGACATTGTTCGAGGATTAATTTCGAACAGGAAAATAGTGTTAAGTGCATTTTCGTGAACTTTCTAGAACTTTTCTATTTGGACAGTAGTTTAAATAAAAGACTTTCTCGTACTGTTTTGCGATTTCTCTGGACAGTTCCATTACCGATATTGACGTGATTAATAAATTTTGTTGATTTTATCATAATTATATGCCGGTAACAACCAGAAGCATGGCATCCGAACAACAAATGCAGGACTTTATGGCCCAAATGCAAAAGATGATGATGGATCAGGAAAGGAAGCACCAGGAAGAGAAAGAAGAACAGGAAAGAAAGCGCCAGGAAGAGAAAGAAGAACGGGAAAGAAAACGACAAGAAAAAGAACAAAAACGTCAAGAAGAAGAGAAACGACGTCAGGAAGAATTAAGGAAAATTTTTGAGGATCAAGAACGAAGACGTCAAGAGGAAAAACAAGAAGAAAGAGAAGAACTAAGGAAAATTATAGAAGGCCAACAGAGTGCCATATTTGCCGTCACTGAAGAACTTAAAAATAAAGTCGAGCAAGAAGTAAGCGAAGTGAAAGAAAAAGTAGACAAGGTTGAAGAGAAAATGCACCAAGTAGAAGGAGAAATTGACCAGCTTAAACAACAGTTGAGGGATAGAGGAAACCAGCAACTGGTATCGTCAGGCCAGCGATTAAAAATTCCCTCCTTTGATGGTCAAAGTTCCTGGATGACTTACAAGACACAGTTTGAGGCAGCAGCGAGTGCAAACAATTGGAATGACGAAGAGAAGGCTAAGGCATTAATCGTGGCTTTAAGAGGCCAAGCGTTGGAGTTGCTCCAGACAATTCCGGCGGACCAACAACAGAATTTTAGAGTTTTAGAAGCTGCCTTAGATCTACGATATGGAGACCAACACCTTGCTCAAGTATACCAGACCCAGCTGAAAGTGCGCGTTCAGAAAGCTGGAGAGAGTTTGCAAGAATTTGAAGCTGCGGTGGAAAGACTGGCACACTTAGCATACCCTAATGCGCCAAAAGAATTTAAAGAGCAATTGGCAGTGGGGGCATTCCTAGACGGGATAAGGGACGAGGAGATCAGACGAGTCCTCAGGCTATCCTGACATAAAAGTAGTAGTGAAGCCTTGGTGCATGCACTAGAGGTAGAAGCCGTCTATAGGGATACTCCAAAGTCAAGAGTACGGGCTATGACGCTGGAAGAATCGCAGTCAGAAAAGGAGAACCAGAACCCTATGTTGGCCGATATACATAAAATGTTCAGTCAATTACTGGCTAAATTCAATCCTCCAAGAAGATAGGAAAACCAACAAAATAGAGAAAAGCCAAGTGGGGGTATTAAATGCTACAACTGCGGCAGGATGGGACATATGAAACGAGACTGTCGACAGCAGAACTCGGACAGACGAGTAAATGCTGTAAATGTAGAAGAGCAGCAGGAAAACTAAAGATAGCCAGCACTAAGGGGGCTGTGCTGGCTAGGGAACACGGTGCCCCCAGAGAAATAAAGATTTCCCAGCTGCGAAGAATTCCAAGTAGTCTGCTGTTGCAAGGATATGTGAATGGAAGAAAGTGCGTGTTTACTGTTGACACAGGAGCTACGTCATCAATAGTGCGGCCAGGGTTTATATCAGGCTTGCAGATTAAGAAGAAGCAAAATGAAGTAATTATTCGGACAGCCACGGGAGACAGGGCTGCGGTCCATGGAGAGGTCAATTTGGAACTGCAGGTTGGACGATTGAGATTCAAGTACAAGGTCATTGTGGCTGACATTACAGATGATTTCATTTGGGACTGGACATCATGGAAGAGAAGAGGTTTATTGTTGACGTAGGGGAGCGAGTCTTGAAAATTGGAAATGAGGAATTTATCCTGGCAACCGCAGATGACCAATTCCATAAAGCAAGGTTATTGACAACAAAGACGATTAAGATTCCTGCTCATTCGGAACAGATCATCGATGCTGCCTTGGAAGGAAATCCTGGAGGCTACCGTGTTGGCCTGGTGGAAGGTGACGAATCGATTAAGTCCCTAACCAATATTGTTGTGGCAAGAACTTTAACCCGGACTAAAGATAAAATCCCAATTAGAGTCGTCAATTTAAATTCCCATGCAGTAACAATTAAAGAAGGCAAACCGATTGGCTCCTATGAACCGGTTATGTGGGTAGCAAGGTGCGAAGAACAAACAGAGGGAAGTTCATCTACAAATATAGACCAGGAAGTTTTAACCTTGCTGAGTTCCCAGTTGGAGCATTTATCTAAGGACGAACGAGAGGAGGCGATCAAGTTCCTGGAAAAGGAAAGTTCAGTATTTGCCAAAAGTACGGAGACCCTTACAAAAACAGATATAGTCCAGCATCGGATAAATACTGGTGACTCACCTGCTATTCGACAACAACCTAGGAGGCTTCCGCTAGCAAAACAAGAAGAAGCCTCGGCAATGATAGATAAGATGCTACAAGATGGAGTCATTGAGGAGTCAACGAGTCCCTGGTCATCGCCAGTAGTTTTGGTTGCCAAAAAGGACGGAACGTTAAGATTTTGTGTCGATTATCGGAAATTGAACGATGTGACGAAGAAAGACAGTTACCCATTACCCCGGATTGACGACACGTTAAGTACATTGGCAGGCTCACGATGGTTTTCGACGTTAGACCTTAGGAGCGGTTATTGGCAAGTTGGGCTTCATCCTGATGATAAGGAAAAGACAGCATTTTCAGCAGGCAGTGGTCTTTACCAATTTACGGTGATGCCTTTTGGACTTTGCAATGCTCCAGCCACGTTTGAACGATTGATGGAATTTGTACTACGAGGGCTAACCTGGAAGACGTGCCTGGTTTACCTTGACGACGTGCTGGTTATGGGACGAGACTTTACAGAACATTTGAAAAATCTTCAAGAAGTATTTGGACGAGTAAGGAATGCACACCTGAAGTTGAACCCGAAGAAGTGTTTACTATTTCAGAAAGAAGTTAAATTCCTTGGGCACGTAGTGTCTTCAGAGGGAATACAAACGGATCCCGATAAAATTTCTGCCGTACGAGATTGGCCAAGGCCATCTAACGTTCATGAAGTACGAAGCTTCCTTGGCCTTTGCACTTATTATAGACGTTTTGTGGAAGGGTTTGCAGACATTGCGAAGCCATTACACCGGCTAACAGAGGAGAAAGTTCAGTACCAGTGGACACCGGAGTGTGAAACGGCATGGAGAAAATTGGAGGTAGCTCTATGCACTGGTCCTGTACTAGCATACCCACAACAGAATGGACTTTTTATTTTAGATACAGATGCCAGTAATTCTTCGATTGGTTGTGTGCTGTCCCAAATTCAGAACGGATAGGAAAGAGTGATCGAGTACTTCAGCAAGGTGCTCTCCAAACCAGAACGAAACTATTGTGTAACCAGGAAAGAGTTATTGGCCATCGTCAAATCAGTGGACCATTTTCATAAGTATCTCTACGGGCGACATTTCAAAATCAGGACCGACCATGCTGCGTTGAAATGGCTGTTGCAGTTGAAAACCCCGGAAGGTCAACTGGCTCGTTGGATAGAACGGCTGCAACAGTACGACTTTAAAATCGAGCATCGACCAGGAAGATCTCATAAGAACGCAGACGCATTATCTAGAAGACCATGCAAGGACGACTGCAAGCACTGCCGCCACGTGGAAAAACAGCAGGGCATGGGAGTAGTCAACACTATTAAAATAGACGTTCCGGATGATTGGACAACTGAAGCCCTGAGACAAGAACAACTGAACGATGCAGAGATTGGGGCTATATTGAGAGCAAAGGAAAAAGGAACTCGACCAGAGTGGAAGGATGTTTCGGACAAAGCAGTTGGATTGAAGGCTTTGTGGGCACAGTGGGACTCACTTAGAGTTATGAATGGGCTGTTAAAAAGAGCATGGGAGAGCCCGGATGGGAAGCAAGTTGTTATGCGTCTAGTGATTCCCAGGTGTCGAGTACCGAAAGTACTTCAAGTAGTGCATAATGGAGCATCCGGTGGACACTTCGGCGTTAACAAGACCCTGAATAAAGTACGTGAACGATTTTACTGGGTAAATAGTCGTCAAGATGTTGAAGCTTGGTGTCGTAATTGTAAAATTTGTGCAGCCAGTAAAGGACCACAGACTAGAAGTAGGGGTGCAATGAAGCAATATAACGTCGGGGCCCCTTTTGAGAGGATTGCGATCGATATAGCCGGACCATTCCCAGTAACCAAGGACGGTAACAAGTACATACTGGTTGCCATGGACTATTTTAGTAAATGGCCTGAAGCCTACGCAATTCCGAACCAGGAAGCGGTTACTGTCGCCAAAGTCTTGGTAGATAACTTGATATGTCGGTTTGGTGTACCCCTGGAGCTGCATTCAGATCAAGGGAGAAATTTTGAGTCAGGGGTATTTCAACAAATCTGCAAGTTATTGGGAATACACAAAACACGGACGACAGCCCTTCACCCTCAATCAGATGGAATGGTGGAGCGACATAATAAGACTATGAAAGAACATCTCTCTAAAGTCGTTCATAAAAATCAACGTGACTGGGATCTCCACATACCGTTTTTCCTCATGGCATATAGAGCTGCTATCCACGAAACTACAAAACAGACTCCGGCTCGTGTAGTATTTGGACATGAGATCAGACTGCCATGTGATTTGATGTTTGGAACACCAGGTGGAGAACGACTTCCTGTGAACAGCTATGTAGATGAAGTGAGTGAACGGCTAAGGAACGTCCATGAGTTAGTTAGAGACCAAATCACCATAGCCAGTGACAGAATGAAGGCTCGATATGACCGTAAGGGTAGTTCAGAAGGATTCAAGGCAGGAGACCTGGTTTGGCTGTACAACCCACAGCGGAAGAAAGGAAGGTCACCGAAACTTCAACCGCCTTGGGATGGACCGTATACTGTTATTACCCGAATTAATGACGTCGTCTATCGAATTCAACGAAGCAAAAAGTCCAAGATGAAGATCGTGCATTTGGACAGGCTGGCGAAATACATCGATGATTCTGAGTTGCCTGATCGGGACGATCAGGCTTAAGGAGGGGGCAGTGTTATGAATTACACCCCCTTGGAAAAGGAGATGGTACGCCTATGCCTCTGATGGTGACTGGAAAGGCTCTAGAAAGAGCCAAGGACTTTTCTAGCTTATGGTTGGAGAAGATTCTGGATTGATCTAGAGCTAATTTCGGAGTATATAAGGCGCGATTACAAGCGCGGAAGGGGAAGTTTATGAAGAAGGCAGTTTATAGAAGTGACGTTCGGTAAAAGTGAGGTTAACTATTAAGTAAACAAGTATTGTACAGTCAGTAAATTGTTAAATAAAGTGTTAGTAGTGTTTATCTCTTGTTGAAATTATTTAGAACCCACGGATTCATACAGGGTGTTCCCAAAAAGGTGGAAATCCGTAACATTATAAATTTTTAATATGTTCTAATAATCCTTGTTTAAATGCAATCAAGTTGGTACTTTCTTTGATTTTATTTGGTAACATATTATATTCCCGACAACCATCAGAAAACAATGTGTGAATATGTCTGGTACACTTTTTCCTTCCAATGCAATGTGTAGATGACTATTTAATCTAGTTGAGTGATTATGTACTTGATTATTAAAAGTAATATTCTTACTATACAAGTATTCATATGATGTTACTAGTTCAAAATATAATTCAAATTCATTTAGTTGAATATTAGGGGGAATATAAACAACCAGTATAATTATTGATTAGTGTTTACAGTCAATTTTAAGACCTACAATCTCGATAGAGTGTATTAAATTAGTTATATATGATAAGTCTTGTCTGGAGCTTAAGAAGTTTGATCTAGCAGCCACTAAGACACCCCATCCTCGTGAAATCTTAGAATCTTGAAAGTTATGATCACAACGATACACTACATACTCATTGTTGAACAATTCAGATGAAGAGACATTCTCATTTCTCATTGAGCAATGTTGCAGTTAAACCAATCACATCGTATTCACACTCAGAAATTGCTGTAAAGAACATGTCAATCTTGGTATTAAGTCCTCTAACATTTTTATAATATAGACTAATAGTGTCTAATTGAGTGAATAGGTGCGGGTAATTCATTGGTTTGACTACTTATGGCGTTTTTGTAAGTGGGGTTTGGATCGAAAAAAACTCAAATTTGTGGATGATTAAATCTTCAGGCCACAGTTCAGGATTAAGTAACTCCTCTTCAAGACTCTTCAGGGCATCAATACGAAAACTGTTGTACTCTCCAGATCTCACGAACACTTCTTTGATAACGAACATTTCATTTTTAAAGTTCTCTAGTAGATATTCCTGCATGTCATTTGCTACTACATCACGTGATACCTTACCAACAAATATGGCTGGCTGTTTTTTGAGGGACAACAGCAACAGAAATTTTTGAGGTATTTGACTTTTTTATTCCTATGATACCTTTCTGTGGTTTTCAGCTTAGTCTGATCATTAAGAGTTTGCGACGGTTTAGGATTTACATTTGCATTCAGAAGGGTATTGGTTTTTCGTTATGTTCAAGGCGAATTAGAGGTTGTGGGAACTACTGTAGTTTTTGGTGCTTCAAGAGTATTGGGCAAATAAGCACCAATGTCTCTAAGCGAATTTCTTAAGTCTGTAAATTCCTTTTCAATATTATCAACTTGTATTTTTAAGTCTTTTATTAGTATGATTTTGATTTACTATGTTCCTTCTCCTTTAGATCCTTTTAATTAGTTTGATTACTGACAGCTGTTGGTAGAGGTTTTGAATGAACTTTTAACCTAAAAAAGAAAAAGTGGTTCTGCCATTTTATCAATGTTATAAATCGTTCTTATTGCGTACCTTGATATACACAAATATGCACCACAGTATTAAAAGACACTATTTTATTAGATGAATAGGAATAACAGCAAATAACAACAGTTATTTCTGAAAACCATACATCAGATTTGAGGCTGAAAACGATTTGTCTCGAAGAACAAATACCTCATATATTAATAGCGTTTTCGACATAGTTGGCTGTAATATGGGTTTTAGAAATTCAACCAATAGAAATATTATATTCAAAATTACCGCACATTTGTGGGGAGTGGCTTAGCTGAATCTCTTGGGCAAACGGAGTATAGTTCTACGTTAGTTTCTTTAATGTTGGTGATAAATGTTGCTAAATTTTTTGACATTTCTGTAGAATATGTTTCAAGTTGTTTATTAACCATACTAGAAATCTCAATTTTTAAGTCAGCTATTGATGCCGGAATTAATTTGCAGTCTGTACACCAGTAGGATATTGATCGCTTTTTGAGAGTTGCAGCTCTCAGTTTGGTCGACGTTAATTTTGAACATTGTCGACACATAACTTTGCTGCATATATCACACAGCAAGAGGATCTTTATCAGTTTGAATTAGTTTTATTCAATATTCGTGGTTAGAATATAACTCGAAAACTATAAGAGTTGTAAGGATTAAATTTTACATGAAGGTTAAATAATGTATGGCGATTACGATACCAGCATTGACATAGTATTTTGGTTATTTATCATCCAAGAATAAATAAAGTTTGTGAGGGTGCTGAAATATTGTAGAGAAAAATGTAGCATCAAGGTACTTTTTTTATTCCTGGAAATATTATATCCATTGTGTGAGCGGTATTGTAATAAAAGGACTGAATTTAATTTCAGTGAAAAAATTTTTATAATCGGATTATTCCAGCGAAAGATATTGATTTATTTCGGAGAACTATAGGCAGCACGGGTTGAATCTGTGTCACCTTCTTTAAATCCGGCAACGTTTAAAACTGTCGTGTTAATTGATTTCATGTACCATGTCCAAAAATATCAAAACCATAATTGCAGGGCGTATCAACATATGAAGATTTATATTTCCAGTACGTAAGAAATATTATCCACCGGCACAGATATGCCAACTGCATAATATTAGGGGTAGGTTGCTATTTGAAAAAAAGTTGTAATGGCTGGGGATGGGGATGCGTTGGGGAAGCAAATTCCATTGACGAATTTCAATTTTCTTTATGCCGTTGAATAGCCTGTTAAAATTTCTTGTAGTAGGGGATTGAGAGGCTGTTTATTTTCAGTCCTATGCATCTCTTTTAAATACTTTTAAAATTGGGTCTATATTTGTTAAATTGCCTGCCAAATATGCTCTATATATAATAATAAGATCATTCCTATAATTGTCAATCTATAATGAAAACTAAACTTAAAACGCTGATAGCACAGGAAAATTAAAAAATCAAATCTGCGAATTCAATGTTAATTACTTTGGAAGATTGAGGTTGTGTGCCCTCCAATCTCGTCAGCTAAATAAGGTTATTTTATGTTAAAGAAAAATTTAAAAATATTTATCAATTTGAATAATAGAATATACAAGAATAATGTATTGGTAAATACTGTTTCTTTATTATTTGTTAATTATTAATAAATCAATGAGAAGTATTGTCAATAATTTCAAATTTTATTATCTTCTGACAGTCACGGTTTACTACTAAATCTTGGAATATTTGTTTTTGTTAAGATTCCTCATTGGCAATATAATATAGGTAGAAGAAGAGTCACACGTATGACAGTTTGGTTTGTGTTTATTATTGTCGTTTGTGTTAGTTTATCATTTTTTACTAATTATCACATTATGGAGCCTAATTTCGTTAAAGTTAGCACTGAATCCTACATTATGATTCAGGAATTGCTTGCGAAAAATATGGACTATTTCAGTGTCGAGTCTAAAAGCGTGAAAATGTGATGTTAGTTTTCTTGATAAGAAATAAAACATATCTATTAATGATACTTTTTTTTTTAATGGCATTGGACCTAATCCATTAGTCAGTTGCATATATTGAAAGCTAACCTAAACAACGTAGTGGAATAATTGAAGACTAACAACAAGGACGTAAACAGGGATACCCTTTTCTCGCCCAGGGATCCATCAGGGCATTTATAAAGACACACAGGATTAAGACCATGGATAGTAGGTAAAATAAACACAGGGTTAAACACATAAATGAACAAATCTAAACCTATAGTGCCCTATAATAGCTGGTTTACCTTACTCAGGAAACGTACTATTTCTTTATATATATATATATATATATATATATATATATATATATATATATATATCTTTAGGGTACAAGCGGGCGTCCGCCCATGTAAAATTTGCGGTTCACTGGGACTCCTTGGTCACTGGGCGTCCGGTATACGGACGCCCAGTGACAATCCATTATAAAGTGTCAAATAGGGTTATTAATATAGCTAGGAACACTTTCCCGCTAAAATTGGAGGGAGCTCAATTTGCCTCATTTTTGGAAGCCGTATAAAATATAGTGCAAGCCGTTCGCCGCCAAGGTGCGTTAAAAGCGCCTGCTGTATATCTATTATCGTTTAAAATCCTCTACTTGTACGGGTTCACTCGGCATCCGCAACTTTGGCAACGCTGAAAGTCATTTGAAGATTACTAATTCTATGTTTGAAACATTTGTAGTTCAGTTATAAGATTACAAAACTGGCGCTATTAACGCTTGAAATATTTAGGTATTTATTGTGCGATGCATTTATGAGGCCACACAGTGGCCCAGAATAAAGCTTTTTCGTTCAAAATTGGCTAGAGCTCTTATTTTGCAACCGATTGGGTGATATATATATATATATTTTTTAATAATCATTATTAAATTACGAAGAAATCTGTCATGACAGATTTTTAAAATATGAAAACCTGAAAATGGTTAATGTCTAAATAGCCATGTTTTATAAAAATCTTACAGAACATCTTTTTAACCAATTTACATAAATCAAGCTACTGGGGGGGGGGGGGGGGGGTGTTCGGGGTCACTGATAACGAATCTGATATTTAAATTGTCGTAAATCAACCTGCACGATGGCGGAATCAATATGGCGAATATAATGAAATGCTAAGAAATGATAAAAAAATATTTTTATTAAAGTTAATACTGACAAGTTTAAAATATTGCTGATTGTCATTTTTAAATTCAAATTGCAAATTGTCCCAGTTTTAAGTTCCAGTAAGAAATTCAAGATGGCGGATCCAAAATGAAAATTAAAAAAATCATTTAAATGCATTATTCTAATTCATAACACCAGCCATGTCATTAGCACCGACAGACAATTTTTATAACATTTGAATTATTGTAAATATTATTTTACTACTTTATATTAATTGATAGGCATGATGTAAATTATTTGTTTATAATACATAATGTTAGTTTCATGAACAACTCCATAAATGATTCAATAAAAGTAAATAAATATCATTTAACCTACCTACGGCTACGTTACCGACATGTTACTCTATCACAAAGAGAAAAATTGATAATAGAAATACTTTTTTGTAATTCCGCTATTTCAATATTATCAATTTTTCCTGCCTGTTTGTGATAGAAAACACCCGAGACCGCTTACTTGAATATTGCAAACAATATCCGTATACGAATATAGTTACCCAGATATGTTATGCGCTTACCTCAAACAAAAGTAGGCTATTATTTACCTGGCTCACCATTACAAGTCCATCATATGCATTTTGTTCATTCTTAATATTGCCGGTAACATAGCCGTAGGTAGGATAAATGATATTTATCTACTTTTATGGAATCATTTATGGAGTTGTTCAATAAACTGACATTATGTATTATAAATAAATACCGTATAATAAGTAATTTACATCATTCCTACAAATTAATATAAAGCGGTAAAACAATATTACAATAATGAAAAAGTTATTTTAAAAATTGTCGGTCGGCACTTATGACATCGCTGGTGTAATGGACAATTAGAATAATGCATTTAAATAATTTTATGATTTCCATTTTGTATCCGCCATCTTGAATTTCTTACTGAAACTTAAAACTGAGACAATTTGTATTGAAAAATAGTAATCAGTAATATTTGAAACTTGTCAGAATTAACTTTAACCAAAATATTTTTTTATCATTTCCTAGCATTTTATAGCAGCCATTTGATTCCGTCATCTTGCAGGTTGGTTCACGACAATTTTGATATCAAATTCGTTATCAGCGACCTCGAAAACTCCCAGTAGCAAGATTTATGTAAATTGGTTAAAGAAAGAAAATTCTATGAGATTTTTGTAAAACATAAGGCCATTTAGACACATTAAACGTCTTCAGGTTTTCATGTTTCAAAAATCGGCCATGACAGATTTCTTCGGAATTTAAAAATAATTTAATTTTTTTTTTAATTATCAAAATGGGTTGCAATATAAGAGCTCTACACAATTTTGAACGACAAAACTTTTTGTTGGACCGCTGTGCGCTGCTTACATTTTTTTTTTTCAAATTAATTGAAACAATTCACTGCTAAAACGAAAAATTATCGAAGTATATTTTTTTCTAGGAGAAATAAATTTCTCTTGTTATTGGGGGTAATTTTCGCACCAATAGTACACTGGAAAACATATTGTTTCCTTTGTATGGTGGTTCAAATTCCTTTGTTTTAAAGATTCTGAGCCACCTGTAGGAGATAGGACACTTTTGATGTAGGTACCTATATATTCAATATAATTTTGGTGATAGCTTCCCATATCTCTGACTGTTTTCAAGTTACATAGTGCTTATTGATTTTTTTCTGTTCGGTGCATCTCTGTATATAGTGTGTCCCGAATGTTTTCTTTATTCTTAACTATTAAAAATACATTTTGTCATATTGTAGTACATGTTTGAAAAGAGGAAGGTACTATATGATACAAAAAAATCAATATGACATCTATTTAAGAAACAAAAGTGAATATGTCAAAAACTAGAACAATATTTTTTTCTCTTACACTTACTGTAAAGATCTTAAAAAGTAACGATATAAAGTGTGAAGTTATTTGATATAACTATTTAAATATGAAGGATTTTCCAGAATGCATGATTGTGTTTTTCGCAAATGAATCAAAAACTGAAATAGTTAGCTCGAATCTAAAAGCACCACTGAAATTTCCAAAAGCTCTAAAACCGGCTCCGTTTACCTACCTTTCTCTATCTTTTGTATTTGTATTAAAGGAAATAGCAATACATGCAATTGCAATCGGAACATATACTGTATATCCAGTACTTGTTCCTTAATTTTTAATGTCGAAGTATGAGCTCTTAAAACTATCAGATTTAAACCATCCTGTATATATTAAATGTATATTGAACATACCTAGCTAATATTTGTGTTAAATATTCGTACTCTTCTACACCTCTAAATTAGTTCTATTTGTATTGTTTGTGATACCAAATGTTTTCTTTTTGAAAAACTATGATATAAGTAGTTATAATGTTGCAAATAGCCACAGCGTAATGTATGTCTCACCGGCATTAAATCATAAAATGTGATAAAATTACATTTCAATCACATTGAGCAAATTATTAAATTATACCTTTTAGTTCAAAATCACCCTAAACGTATATTTTTCGTGTACCTACGCAATAAATTAAAATTAAAAATCAGGCAAAACCCTTAAGAATCTGTAAAACACGAGAACGCACTTTTAGAAATAAATCTGGTGCTGGGAACGCACCCCACGCGATGTTACGTCCAAGCTGGAGAATTCGCGCGGGAATCGAGCAATTCTCATTCGTATGATTGTTTGGTTTGTGGTTTGGTTGCTGTAACGTTATAATTTATAATGTACGCGTTTCGTTCAAGAACAATAAAATTAGTGGCTGCTGCAAAGAATTTGGATAATGAATCTGGTAAGTACACTATTTCAAATTTTGCATAATATAATAAATAAGTAGGTATAATGTAATAAGGTAACCTCAACAAGTCACTAAAAATATTGTGCAATATTATACCTAGGCCAACCCCCCCCCCCCTGCAATCTACATAAGTTTTGTAAATGACGAAAAAAAGTCAATATTGTTAATCATTTGATAAAGGAATTTGTTGTGAATAACTTGATTTTTGCATCCGTAAATAGTTTATCCATGTGAACGATATTTTCGATCAGAATTTCAGTCGTTATATCTGCAGTCGGGGTTTTACAACAATAATTGTATTTAATTTTTCAATAATGTTGATTCAAACACGTGTTTACTACACTGTTGACCTGTGCCAATGTAGGCCTGCGGTTCTTCACGATTTAAACGTTTAGAAAATGAAAGGGGGTACTAAATTTTTTGAAACAAGTAATATAAATAAAACCTTTTGGAATTATTTACTTAGATGTCCCTCACAATGTTTATGGAAACATTTTTTCGATTCATGCGGGCCTTTAATTGTTATAAACAAATAATTTGTTCACTACGAGGAAATTGTTTGTAATGACTGAAAATAATTTTTCTAGCTAAAATCGGCCAAAATGAACACTTTTTATTCTTTATGATTTAAAAAAAAAATGCTTCTTAAAAAATTTATGGCCAATTTTATGTCGAAAAAACGCGAAATTTTCCGACTTTCAAGAATTTCTTTCTCGCTCATTTTTACACATACAAAAAACGAATAAAAAACAGAATTGTAGATAATTTCCCGTAGAATAGCGCATTATTTTTTTTTTGTTCCATTAATGGGAGCATGAAAAAGTTTGATTCAAAAAACGCGAGTTCTTTACAGAGAATACTAAGTGTTTTATTCAAGAGAGGTACTTACCATTTTTCTAGCGTGGCATGCACTATCATTTTACATGTTTTAGAATTTTTCAATTATTGAATATTGCTCAATAATATTAATTGA
Organism: Stenurella melanura; assembly: GCA_963583905.1. Taxonomy (NCBI): domain Eukaryota; kingdom Metazoa; phylum Arthropoda; class Insecta; order Coleoptera; family Cerambycidae; genus Stenurella; species Stenurella melanura. The sequence continues at coordinate 69,597,707 of OY757312.1, read as the reverse complement.
GGGGTGCGAAAAAATCACATTACTTTCCATAGAAACTGTGTGACAAATTTTCGAATTGACTTCGTGACTCACCCGGTATACTCACCAAGGCGCAATTAGTACAGTCAATCAAGGCTTTTGCTTCCGAAATCTTTCAACCATCATCGATTTGCGTGAAAATTTGAAAAAAGTTAGTGTATGTCTCAGATATCAAAAGTCACATTGCGCTTTTACCCTAGGGCGTGGATGCCAATGGGCTGAAATTTTTATGACCAAAATAACCCCGGGAGTCGATAGAGAACCTATTTCTAAGCAAAAAATGTTCTATGAAGTTATTTCGAAATCTCCATACTTTTTAAGTTGTTCGTGATTGAAAACTCGCCATTTTCATTAAAAATGACACTTTTTTCAACGGTTTTTTACGAATAACTCGAAAATTATGCGTCTAATAAAAAAAAGTGTGAGACCTAATTGTAGCTTATAAAAAAACAAAGAGATTCGTTTTCTTTAGAAATATCCTAGGTGCAATATAAAGGGAGATATGGTTGACGAAAAGATCTTTTTTTTTGTGAGTGCTCGAATCGGTGCATTCAACTTGAAATAACGGAAAAATAATCGACTTTAGGGATAAAATGCTGATAACAATTTTTGTAGTGCTTGAAAAGACCTTTAAAATGAGCACTGTAAAAATCGATTGCATTTAAATTAAGCGAGATACAATGCCAAAAAGATTGACTACACAACTTTTTTAAGAAAAAATGAACAGTAAAATTAACCTCACGACCACCAGAATTGAAATGCATCATTTTCCTCCTACAATATGTTTTATTTTAGTGTTATTCATATGCTCAAAAAGTTTAACTGATTTAAAATGCATGCTTTTTGAAAAACGTTAATTTTAATTTTAACGTTTTTGAATTTTTCTAAAAAATTTTCTTTTTTTAAAAATAATTCCGAAAGGGTGATAGATACGTAAAATTTAGTAAGAAACAAAAATATAGATTTTTTTTCAATAAAAATTTTGCTTTTTTAAAATTTTTATACGATGAAAAATAATGAAGATATAGGCGATTGGAGTTGACACCGACGTGTTAGTAACAGCTGTTCTGAGCCTTTAACCCTTTAGCTTTAAAAATTTAAGGGCGCCGAACCTCCTTAGTCTTGTAGTCCATCAAATTACATTTAAAATGGTTTTTAGATGGGCTCAATAGCATGAAAATTGACGGAGATATCGTCAAAAAACGTCAATTTCAAGGGGTAGTTTTTAAGGGTTGAAAATTTACAATTCATAAATAAATTATATATAATGAGCACTAACAATTCTTTGTTTCGCTAATGTGCGATTTCACATGAGACAAAAAAAACGATTTTTTCCTGATTTACGACTTTACGGGGTAGTTTTTAAGGGTTGAAAACTAATTATAAATCATGCTTCAAAATATTTATTCTACATAGCTAAGTAAGATTCCATTGATAGAATGCTTAAATTAGCATTTTTTTCAATTTTTCACAAAAGGGGTTGATTTCACCCCTAAAACGCAGAAAGCGCAATTCCGCACAATGTTACTTTTGAAGATAAGGGTAAAACAAGCCAAATTTTCAGAAAAATCGATGACGGTTGAAAGATTTCGGAATAGCTTATTTTTACCTTCATTGACTGTACTAAATATTATCTTAAGCATTTCTCGTATTAGTATATGTAACGAAGCATTATAAGACGACTTTTTGCAAGTGCTGAACACGATGCAAGTGGTGGAAGAAATTTTTGACCGCCACAACTCCCTGAAACGGCCGAAAACCACCCCTTTTATGGATCCCTTTGTTATGCTCTTAGCAAATACAAAACGAAGAAGTATATTGCATTCGATCGGCACATTTTTAAAACCAGTAGTATTGCTCGTAGAGAAAATTTTTTTATATCACTAACGTTGGTGGTCGAATTCTGAACAACTTTCAAAATGTCTGTCCGTCCGTCCGTCACGTTTTTTGTAAGTACGATAACTTAGGAATGAAAAATCCGATTATATTAAAATTGGACAGTAAGTTAGTGTTAGCTAGAGGAAGAACCCTATTGTTTTTCAACAAAATCGATCAATAAATAATAAAGTTATACATTTTTTAAATAGGTATTTTTGTTTTGTTGTGTAATGAAACAAAAAATGTCTAAAACTAATATTATTTACAAAAAAAAATACTGCGAAGAGTATCCTATAGAATGTGCAACAATTATATAAAATGTGCAGTAAATCGGCGAAGACTAGAAAGGTTGGCTTGTTTTCATATACAGGATGTTCCTTAATGACTTGCTAATATTTCAGGGTGTGATTCCTTAGGTCATTTTATAAAGAAAAATTCATATGAACATATGTACGCAACGGCTTAAATTTTTTGCTACAGGGTGTTGAATACATTTTTTTTAATCATTATTTTTTAATATTTCAGAAAGTACTTTAGATACCTAATATTTTCAACTTTGGTATGCATTAATAGGATAAAAATCCACATATTTTAGTTAGAAAAGTTATTTTATAGCTCCATCAGTGGCGCCCCTGCAACCATGTCCTCTGATACTTTGTTACCAAAAAAGTGGTACGCCACTGACATTTTTCCATGTAAATATTTTTTCTGATTAGCCCGGTAAATTCTATATAAAAACGGTCTCTTGTGTTTTTTTCGTCTAAAATATGTGGATTTATATCCTATTAATGCATACCAAAGTTGAAAATAGTATCTAAAGTACTTTTTGAGATATTAAAAAATAATGATTAAAAAAAAATTATTCAATACCCCACTCCGTAGCAAAAAATTTAAGCCGTTGCCGACATATGTTCATGTGAACTTTTTTTCATAAAATGTCACTCCTTGAAATATTAGCACGTCGTTAAGGAATAAAGGGGTCTGAAGAGTGATTTGTCGACGGGTTATACTTGAAATAACATGGAAGGGTGTTATAGAGTAAGTGGAATCCAGATAGCAGGCCTAGTAGACAAGGCGAAAACCTCGCCTTTGAATGAGAAAAATGACCCGTACGATTTTTTTTACATGTTCACGTTCGGAACATGCCCCTGAATATGGGTCAATATTTTGCCGGACGAAAATCTGGTCCCAATTTGTTTAAAGTAATTTTGTTCGACCCGAATGATTTTTTTGTAGGTTTTTTCTTCATTGTAAACAAAAAAGGTTTCCTAATTTTTTCATAAAGTTGAGCATTTCCGACCTTATAAACAATTTAATGTTTGAAAAAAACGCAAAAACGGCCATTTTTAAGGTTGAAATACAATATAAAAAGTGAATTTCTTGAGTCCCCCAAAATTCTTTTACAATCTTTTGACATCTATTAACAAAATCCTGAAGTGTAAGTGCAGATTTTTTTCATTCTAAAGCTTAAATCTTTAACTGTTAGATGTTTTTGCCGGGCGCGCGCTCTTTCAATTGTTTATAAGTTGGAAACAGTCAATTTTACGAAAAAATGACAGGAGGCCTTTTTTGTTTAAAATGACTAAGAAAACCTAAGAATGATTTTTTGTAATTTGCTTAAACTAGTTTTTTTAAACAAATAAAAAAATCGCTAATTTTGACCCGAATTTTTTTAAGTTTTCTTAGTCATTTAAACAAAAAGGGTCTCATGTCATTTTTTCGTATATGCTAAAAACGTCTATTTAACAATTAAAAATGTAAGCTTTAGAATGAATATATCAACACTTACTCTTCAGGATTTTGTTAATAGATGCTCAAAGATTGTACACCAATTTTGGTTAACTCAACTAATTCATTTTTTAATATTGTATTTCAACTTTGAAAATGGCCGTTTTTGCGTTTTTTCAAACATCATTAATATATTTATAAGTCGGAAACGGTCAACTTTATGAAGAAATGACAGAAGACCTGTGTTATTTAAAGCGACCAAAAAAACGGAAAAAAAATTAGTTCGGGTAAAAAAAACCATTTTTTGCAATTTCTTTAAAAAAAAAATAGTTTAATCAAATTGGGATCAGATTTGTGTCCGGCAAACTCTTGATCCTTATTCAGAGGCAGTCCCTAACGTGAATATGCAAAAAAATCATTTTTCTCTTACGAAGGAGTAGTTTCTGCCCTTTTGAGGGATGAGGGGTTGAGAGTTGAAAATAAATATTTTTCTGTGATCAGCGATCCCAAAAACGGGAGAATACGCGCTTGAACCGAATCATTTGAAATAAAATGATTTCCCACGTGTTCAGCACCCTTGCAAACGGGGGGGGGGAGTTTCTTTGCACGAAATATTTACACTTTTTCTGCTTTCATTACATAGAATATATCTCTGATATAAAATTTTCACCAAATACTTTATTTTCAGAGTTATCAGATGAAGAGAGCATAACAAATAATGACAGCGACTTAGACTCTGATTATATTTCCCCATCCATGAGTGAAGATGAATCTGATGCAGATGTAACTGGCCGCAATTTTGACACTGACGAATTAGACTATGCTAAGCTTCAACCAGTGTCAACTAATAATTCAAATATTGGTGTTGCAATAGAAAGCGACCAAAATACTGGCTTAGACCCTGATTATATTTCCCCATCCATAAGTGATGATGAACCTGATACAGATGTTCCTGGCCTTAATTTTGGCGCTGGTGAATTATACTATGCAGAGCTTCAACCAGAATCTGATGCATATGTTCCTGGCGTTAATTTTGGCACTGATGAATTTTACTATGCAGAGCTTCAACCAGAATCTGATGCAAGTGTTCCTGGCCGTAATTGTGACACTGACGAATTAGACAATGCCAAGCTTCAACCAGTGTCAACTCATAAATCAAATATTAGTGTTGCAATAGAAAGCGACCAAAATGCTGACTTAGACCCTGATTTTATTTCCCCATCTATAAGTGATGATGAACCTGATGCAGATGTTCCTGCCTATAGTTTTGACACCGACGAATTTTACTATGCAGAGATTCAACCAGAATCTAGTGCAGATGTTCCTGGTCTTAATTTTGACACTGATGAAATAGACCATGCAGAGCTTCAAGCAGTGTCAACTCGTAATTCAAATATTAGTGTTGCAATAGAAAGCGACCAAAATGCTGACTTAGACCCTGATTGTATTTCCCCATCTATAAGTGATGATGAACCTGATGCAGATGTTCCTGCCTGTAGTTTTGACACTGACGAATTTTACTATGCAGAGCTTCAACCAGAATCTAGTGCAGATGTTCCTGGTCTTAATTTTGACACTGATAAAATAGACCATGCAGAGCTTCAAGCAGTGTCAACTCGTAATTCAAATATTAGTGTTGCAATAGAAAGTGACCAAAATGCTAATTTTAAAGAAAATGTTATTAGTGTTGAACATAATTATGTCTTACCACAAGAGGATTTCCAGATCACTTGCGTGTCCTCTAATGATGACAGTGAAGTTTTAAGTCTCCCCGAACTGCGAATGATTAATGCTGGAGGAAGGAAGAGAAAGCACGACTGCATTTATTGTGATGTTTCGGTGAGTAATTTTGCAAGACACTTGGAACGACAACACAGTGATGAAATGGAAGTGGAGAAATTTTTGTCGATGGAAAAAAATGATCCAAAACGTAAACAATTGATAGACAAAATCCGCAAGGAAGGAGATTTTTGTTCGGGCAAATTTATACCAGTTCAAACAAAAAAAGAAAAATATAAGTCCAAATGCATTGAAGAAGAAGACCATGAAAATGAATTTAATAAAAACACATGTGAGTTACTGCCTTGTGCTCACTGTAGGGGATATTATGCCAGAAGTACCCTTAGAAGGCATGTGAAGCGTTGCCATTTTAATCCAACGGATACAACTAAAAGGACACGTCCTCAAGCAGAGGGTCATACCCTAATGGCAGCCCATTTTGGGCCTAATGATCCTTTGCGTATATCTGGAGTACTTGAATCATTGAAGGCAGATGAGATATCTTTGGTTGCAAAACGCGATAAAATTATTTGTGAGGTAGCTAGGAAGTATATCAAATCCCATCGGGAAAAACATTTAACCCTGGTTGCTAGGCGATATATGAGACGGTTAGCACGTCTTCTTATTGAAGCACGGAAAATCGAGAACAATAGATCTCTAACACTTTTATCTATCTTACACCCCTCAAAATTCCAAGTAATTGTACAAGCAACTCGTAAAATTTGTGGTTACAATTTTTCGACTAAAGTATTCTGCTCGCCTTCTCTCGCACTTCAAATGGGAACAATAATAAAAAAAGCAATTAGTGCTGCCTATTCTACCGAAATCCAGAAGAATGTTGATTCGCCAATTTTAAAAATTTTAAATTCGTTGAAAAGACTGATTGAGGAAGAATGGGCTTTAGAAGTTTCAACAGAGGCAGGCCAAAACTTAAACTTAAATAGGTTCAATAAGCCAACACTATTGCCAATGGCAGAGGATATTTCTAAAATGAAAAAATATTTAGACGAGCTGATATTGAATTCAAAAATTAAATTAAATGGAAATTGTAAAAGTGAGGAAGCATACAAAAACTTGATTGAAGGTACATATTGTAGTCTCTTACTATTTAACAAACGGCGTGTAGGTGAGCTTCAGCGCATATTATTATCTACTTATCAGAAACTTGAGAATAATCAGCCTTCTGGGGAATTTGAAAAATTACTGTCACCAACCGAAAAAATCCTGATTAAGAAATTGAAGAGAATTGTTATAAGGGGAAAGAGAGGAAGGGGTGTTCCCGTTTTATTTGATAAAGTAACGCATGAAGGACTAGATTTAGCCATACAACACAGAAACAACTTTTTTGAAATTTATAATCCATACCTGTTTGGCTTGTGTCATTCTGATACATGTATCAGTGGATACCATGTATTTAGGAAACACGTAAATCTGGCTCTTGGTGATCCCAATAAAACTGCTACACTTACATCAACGAAACTTCGCAAGCACCTTGCAACAATTACACAGATCTTGAAAATGGGCAGTGAAGATTTAGAACAGCTGGCCGCCTTTATGGGTCACACCACCAAAACCCATAACGAATGGTACAGATTACCATCCGACATTTACCAAACTGCGAAAGTCTCGAAAATATTGCTTCTTGCCCAAAATAATGCTATAGATAGGTATAAAGGGCGCAACCTAGATGAGCTTGACATAGGAGATGACCTAATAGAAACTGAAGAAGAAGATAACAATACAGAATATGAAGAAGAAACAGAAGGATTACAAGTAGAGAATAATACACAGGCTGAAGAAACTGGAGTGACCGAAGAAACTATAAGACAAAATAGAACATCAAACAGTAACAAAAAGAAGGTAGTTAAGAAATGGACAACTGAGGAAAAAAAGGCCACAGAAAGATTCTTTGGGAACCATATTAAGAAAAAAATAGCTCCAAAGAAAGATGAGGTATTAAGGCTGGTTAAATTATACCCATCACTTTTCAAGGACAGAAAATGGGACACCATTAAAGTATATGTGTGTAACCAGTATACAAAACAAAACAAAAAAAAATAATTTTTTTTTTGTTTGCTTATATTGTAATAAAACATATTCCTTATCGGATTTGTCAAACAGCAGAAAGAACTATCTATGAGAACCAAAAAGGAAAACTATCTGTAAAAACATTAATTTCCAATCTTTACATTCTTTCAATAACCTAAATTCTGGTTAATTAAAATTCTACAAGAAATAAACAAATTCATTTTGAATTTCTTTATTTCTTGTTTGACAAGTCTCATTGTAACACTAGTATCCACATAGTTCCTACGGCCATGCAGAATAAACTAGTATCTATATAATCCCTAATGGCCATGAAGATTCAGTTAAAAATTAGGAGAAAATCATATATATCTATTCAAAATAAAATCCACTGAAACCAAAACTTTGTATTTGTCAGAGAAATACAAAGTTTTGTTTTCAATAGATTTTAATTTTTTATTGAATAGATGGGATTTTGCTCTCATTTTTAACTGAATCTTCATAGCCGAAAGGGGTTATGTAGATACTAGTTTACTCCGCATGGCCGTAGGGGAGTATGTGGATACCAGTGTTACAATGAGAATTGTCAAACAAGAACTAGACAAATTAATTTATACATATCCTCTTGTAACTTCTTGTATGAATTAATTGCGCATAATCTACAACTTTTCTCCTCTGCGAAAATGTTCGAAAATGCGGCGTTCCCCTTCCACTTCTGAAAAATTTCCACGCGTTGTACTGAAAAATCGGGAAATCTATTTTATCGGACAATTTGAAAATTGGACGCTACATGTTTCTGTTACATCTTGAAAAAATCAGCTGGTTTTCAATAAATTTGTAAAAGTTGTATATTTTTATGAAAATTCCGAATTAATTACTTTTACATATTTATTGATAACCAGCTGATTTTTTCGAGACTGTTTGATAGTAACATATAGAATGCAATTTTCGAATTGTCCAACAAAATAGATTTCCCGATTTTCCAGTACGACGAGTGGAAATCTTTCGCAAAGAAAAAAAGTTGTAGATTAGGCGCAATTAAGCCATACAAGAAGTTACCAGGGGATATGTATAAATTCATTTTTTGTACGCGGGCACCTAAACCTAGACTGTAACCAGAATTCAGGTTATCGAAAGACTACAAAAATTGGAAATTAATATTTTTAGCCAACACAGGCATAGATACGCCTATTATTTGGTGATGTTACATGTAAAATGTGATGTATTATACTAGTGAGACTATCCAAAAAGTCACCTGTGAGTGAATGTAAAAATATGTTTTTTTTTTTGGTTTGTATGTTTTTAACTCCCTTTTTAAATAAGCAATCAGTTTTCCATATTTAGACATCAATATTTTCATAAACCTTTACAGTTGTGATTTTATTTCATTTTTGACCTAATTCTACAAGTTACGAAACCCGTGATAAAATAGGTGTTTTCTACCCCTTCCGATTATTTCCTACTTCATTTTTTTTTTTCAACTTTTTTATTAACGTCATTACAAATACATTGCACAAGGTTTCATAGAAATTGATTCATTAGCACTCAAATTAGAGACTTTGATCACATTAGCGCCGTTGACTGGACTATTAGAAAATAAGCTAGTTACATCCTCATTGCATCAATAACACCTCTACATTTTGCCCAATTGTTATATTCACCGAATTCCGTGTCATAAAAAACTTGGGATTTCTTAGGTAGTATGTTTAAACAAATTTCATTTGCTTCTTTTCTAATTTCTTCCGAGACATACTTACCAACTTTCATCAATTTTTCACAACTAATGATTATTTTTTACCTATTTGTTGTTTATGTGTATAAACTAGTAAACAATAAATAACAGTCAACATCATACCAACCATTCCATGAACTTCCCAATTACAATTTTTGCAAATATAAAAATCGATTTGTCAAACGAACGTCAAATTAAAAATAGATTTTTCAAGTAAAATGCAATTAGTGTTGGATAAAATTTTATATTGCACACGTGTGTAATTCCTAACAGTCTCGTGGCTAACTTTTTCTTGCGTAACTAATGCGCGTAATTACACACTTGTATAACAAATGACTATTATATATAGTTTTTCTTTTTAGTTCTCATAGAGTTTTTTCTGCTGTTTGCCAAATCTGATAAAGAATATATTTTATTAAAAAGATAATGTTTTTAATACATATTTTTTTCATTTACTTATGTAGCAAAATAAAAAATATATTTTCGAAATATTTATTCTTAAAATATTATTTACCTGATTTTAATGAGTTTTATCAAACAAACAAGAATAGAAATATCCAAATATCAAAGCATGCATTACTTTTACATGTAAGAGCTTTCATTAAAAAAATTATGAGTACATATACTAAAATATCAATTTTTTTTAAAAATGGTAATTCAGCTAACATCCTACTTAGCGTGATGCTATTCCATAGTAAAATATCTGGTATATCCATCTTTAAATTCTACAAAATGTGAAATCTTAGTTAAGTTATACTCATAATGTTTTTACATTGTAAATATACTTACCTGCTTAATGTGTTGATGTTGAACTAGATTATCTATACACTTGTAGCCATTGTTAGGATCTTTGGATAATCCATCTTCTCCGCAATCCCTACGTAACGTAAATTCTGATATGTTTATTTTTAAAATAAAAAACTTCTAAAATTTTTAACCCATTTGTTTTTTATTTATCAATATATTCCCTTTCACTCCATTCATCTCCTCGCCCATGGTCTAATAATAATTCTTACTACGGTGTATTTTAAAAGGAGTTATTCATTTGTTTCAATTGCATAATATAAGGGCAAATTACCGCAAGAAGTGGCAACACCGTTTGGAGGCCCAGTAAATCTATATTACTGTTAAAAGGAGGCCCACTTACATAAACAAGTACAAAACACATACAGTGGATACCAAGTTGACCTATGGAGGTAATGGAAGCTGAATTGATCGTGGGGAGTATGTAATTAAATACTCCGTGTATATAGGTGGACTTTTGGTAGGCCAAGTATGCACCGGAGGCTGAGTAAGGCCGTGTAGATAAATATATATATATATATATATATATATATATATATATATATATGTATATTCTTCAGGGATAATAGATGTAGGGGATTAATTGGAAGACATGTTCTCAGTTTTAGCAGACTATCAATAAAATCAGTTGTGGCTCTACTATGATTTGAACAGGCAAAAAAGATGTGATCTAAATCGCTAATGACTCCACATGACGTACATATGTCTGTGTCAGTAACTCCAATCCTCTTCAAGTGTTGTGGAAAGCAAGCATGACCAAATCTCAATCTGGTAACAGTAGTGATGAGTTTTCTACTTTCTTCTAAGTGATGAAACCACGGGTTTTTATTTAAATCGTTTTCAATCAGGGTATATCTATTATTTAGGTTGTCATTTTTGAACTGATTGTAATATTCCCTCCACTTAATAAAAATGCGCTTTTTAGAAAAATTCATGCAGTCCAACAAACTAATTTTTAGATGAATATTTTCGCCAGATTCAGCTCCTTCCTTGGCAAGTTTATCCACATGTTCATTATAGTGTATGCCTACATAAGCTTTTACCCAAACAAAATCAATTATAATATGTTCTTTATATAGGCTACAACGAAGGAGTAATATTCGAAGAGCATAACTGTTTATGTTAAGATAATTATTTATACTAGCAGTTTTTAAATTTTGTAAAACGCTTAGAGAGTCCGAGAAATAATGGCTTGCTTAACTCCGTAACAGTTAACATACTATAAGGCTGTCAAGATTTCTATGGCCTCACTGGTAAATACAGTTGTAATGTTGTCCAATTTAATTTTCTTTTCAAAATTTTTTGACGGAATATAAATGGCACACCCCGTATTATCCTCAATTTTCGATCCATCAGTGAATATATGCAGATGATTGGAATATTCCGCCTTTAAGTTGTTAAACATCAAGTTATTCACAGTGGTAATTTCTGAATAAGATGGTATTATTATACGAGGTTGGTAAAAAAGGTCGAGGTATTCCAAATTAAAATAAGATATGTCTGAGTATTTCAGGAGGGTATTTAATTATCCACTTATTTCGCGGAAACCAGAGCAGAGCGGTGGGGAGTTAGTGATACTTGATAACTCGTAATATATGTATATACATATGTATATATTATATAAAATACTTCTTGTAGTCCATTTCTGTTGTAAAATTATATTAATTAAAATGAATATAAACATTTTCTTGGGGTAGAAACTTACCTGATGTTTTTAACAATACTTGTAAAATTATATCACTTAATGATGCAAAAATAAAACAATTGCTTTTATATAACTTCATACACAACGTCTTAAAATTTACCAAACGAAAATAAAACCACAAAACAAACAGAACACCAGAAAAACTAACATAAGTGCTACACTGCTACTTTTCTTAGTGAAGTTTGAAACTTGGTGCTGCCACACAGATATTTCATCTACGCTATACTACGCATGCGAAAACATGCACGTCACAACTGTTGGTGGGAACTAATATTTTCAAATTACAAACCAAATTTAAAAATACTTAGCCGCAAAAAATTTGTTTTTCCAAATACATTAAATTTTCAAGTGTTCCTGTACATGTACCTTGTACCTTGTACATTTAATATAAACATAAATTGTGAAATAACCCTATTGCGCACCCACCATATAAAGTTTATTGCAGATCTTAACCTACAAATTTCTCCTTTCCTTTGGCAATTGTTTGGTGCTGTGATTTGTCATATTAATAATCAACAGTATTCCAAAATTCGAATTTTATCTAATAAGTGATTCAATTTATTTTATGGAACAGAATTGAATTTAAGAAAATTTAAAGTCAACTTTATTGTTTGCTTTACTTAAAGGAACCTTTTGTACATATTTATGAAACTGGCCTTTAGTTCTAATTGCAGTTGGAATTATACCCTCTATATGAAATATATATTGTCCATATTATCCATTTTTTTCAAAAGCACTCAACGTACCTGTATGAATTATGAAACAAAACTATGTGACATTTGAGGGCATTTCATCTATGTTCGTACTAAAAATATGATAAAATTGATTATAATGTTTTATTAAAAACAATACTTATTTATAGAGTGTAGCCAAAATATTAGGTACAGCGATATCAGACAAGAAGGAGTTAAGACTTGCTGTGATGGCTTCTTTACGAAAACTCATTTCGAGCGCAAAAGAAAGCCAGAATGAAGATGACTTGAAAGAAATAACCAGATTTGACAAAAATTATCTTCCAATTCTGTTTAATGTATATACTACCAAACCAATTGGAACCGATGAAGAGGGACAGAGACTTGCCGCTTTAGATACTATTAAGGTAAGCTATTTAATATAAACAAACACATGTCTTTTAAGAGTATATTTTACTCGAACTGATGACTGATTTGAACACCAAATCACATAATATCAAACAATCAGAAGGGAAACTCTTGACGTTACCTATATACAATTTACTCCAAAATCGTCCATCGTGTTGGAATATAAATCAGGGTTGCAGTTCGTAATGTTGTCAAGTCTGCATTTAGGAATTTGTAATTTAATTTTATGAAGTACTTGTCAACTTTTCTCAAAGAAACTTGCAAAGTCACTCGCTCTAAATTTACTAACAGTTGTTTGTTAGCTGAAAAATATACCACATCAATATTATGTCATTATGATACAAACTAAATTTAAGGAACTACTTATCCTTGGTCCATTAGAAATTATTATGCATTTGGTAACTTTGTACAAAGCACCCACTTATTTGTTGTTCTATTCCAGGAATGGCGAATTTGATGTGCGTCCAGAAATGCGAGAGTTTTCCCCTTTCCTGAAAGATTCCATTCTGATTGTTTATTATTCTGTGACTAAATGCTCTAGTTTATGAATATATGTATATGTCGTTCATATTCAGGTCAGTTCTGATTCGTTCTAGGCCAGTCACCACGGACTTCCATAATGTAAAGTTAGACAAAAATTGCGAAAGTTTTTAATCTTTGGGACAATATTGGAGGAGGTCAAAAAATCATGTATCTGGTTTTGCACCCTTTTCCGCCCCCAGGAACATTGTTAAATTAACAAAAAACGTCAATTTGCAAATAACTTTTTGAAAAAAAAATCCGATATTTATGCAAATTTTAGAGAACATTTTAATAATTATTACACGTATTCTATCAAGTTTGCACCCTGCTACGATGGCCGGAACATTGAAAATAGTTGTTTATTAACTTTATAATGAAATATTTTGTGGAAAAAAAATTGCGAAAGTTATGCAAACGATTGTTTATGCAACAGAGAAGGGTCACAAACCCGTTTGTAATTTTGCATAACTTTCTTTTTTTCACAATTTTATCTGGCAAGGACACGATATTGACGTTTTAAACACAAGTGGGGTCTAAATAATTGCGAAAGTCTTAAAATCGGGTTGCAAATGTTTGTAACACCAATAAATGATACAATCTGAATTTGCAACCTCGTAAATGTCCCGAAAGTTAATGAAATTACCTATTTTTTAAATAACGAAGCTATGCTTGTCTCGAAAAAATTGGAAAATGTGCAAATTTCATGTAGCATTCTAATAATATAAATACTCATATGAATTCACAACCTCGCAAAATATCCGGAATATAATTTAACTATCTTCGCTTTCCTTCTGAGATATTTGGCAATTTCATTAAAATTTCATCAGCATAAAAATAATTCCAGAAAAAAGTTGCAAATTCATTATTGTTTTAATTATGTGGGTATATAGCTTTATTAACATCAAATTGCAATCCATTTATTAATGCGGAACATGATTTAAATAATTAAAATCTCCTTGAAAGAGGGTGACAATAACATACACCGCACATACCCAACACACGAAAATACAAAAAGCCCACTATCCTGCCTTTCCTCGCCATGCCGTGCCCCCTAAAACACCCTAAAAAATATTTTTACATATAAAAAAAAAACTCTAAAAATTATTTGCTTTGAGTAGGTTTTTCCTTTTATTTTGTACGTTTTCAAAAAAGATGATTTTTGTTCCACCCAGCCACGTACTAACTAATACGCGTTAAGCGGTCCTCGGTACTTGTTTTCATGTATCAATAAAATAGTGTGTAATATTGTTATATGTTTTAGATGTGCACTTTATATACACCTAGGCAATAAGTTTGAAATGTAGTATAGCTAAAAATAAAAAAAGAAAGCTTGAAATGGTAAAAATCCTTATGTAAAAACCCTCCTTACTAGCTGAAAAGCACATAGCTCTGCAGCCAGAAGTACATCCCGTGTTAATTTTTAATTGAAATAAAGTCTTTGAGTGCAGCTCTGAAATTTTGTGTAGTTATGTATTTTAACTGTAGAAAGAAATAAATAAATGCCATGTAATTTTAGGATAAGAAATATCAGCCAAAAAGTTGAAAACAGATTAAAAAAGTACACCCATACAGGATTCGAACCGAGAAATCCGCTGTGAATGTCGTCGCTTAACGTGATGGGCTACGATCGGAGTGGACTTGAAATTTCAAGTAGTCTCGTCGGAAAAAGCAAAACATGAAATTTTTAAATGTTCGTTACTAAATAAATACATCAGCAGGAAGGCTTCGTAATGTCGATATCGAAAGATCGAAATTGACATTTTCACAGCATCGTTAATTGCATGGACGAAATCGAAAATCCGAGACGACAGAAGTGAACGAAAAATAGCATTATTTGACATTTCGGGAATTGGATTTGTTTTTCGTTCCATTAATGTCACTGGTACGTTTATAACCGGAAAACCCGGAAGAATAGGGAGATGTTAAATATAAAAACAGAATCGCCAGAACTGCACCTTGACCAATATCAAATTTTAATCATTTCAACCATTTTCTTACAACTTTACCTACTTCTGACAACGTTTAATCTCCGACCTAGACTTCTGGCAATAATTTTACGCAATTTCTACAATTAAAAACTATAACTACACAAAATTTCATCATTTGCACCTATTTTCCAATTTTTTTGTCAAGTATAGCTTCATTATTTAAATAATAGGTAATTTCATTAATTTCCGGGACATTTACGAGGTTGCAAATTCAGATTATATCATTTATTGGTGTTACAAACATTTGCAACCCGATTTTAAGACTTTCGCAATTATTTAGACCCCTACTTATTGTTTAAAACGTCAACATCATGTCCGTGCCAGATAATTAAATTATGAAAAAAATCTTCCGGGGTAAAGAAAGTTATGCAAAATTACAAACGGGTTCGTGACCCTACTCTGTTACATAAACAATCATTTGCATAACTTTCGCAATTTTTTTCAACAGAATATTTCATTATAAAGTAAAAAACAACTATTTGCAATGTTTCGGTCATCGTAGCCGGGTGCAAACTTGATTTAATGTATGTAATAATTATTAAAATGTTCTCCAAGGTTTGCATAAATATCGGAATTTTTTTCAAAAAGTTATTGAAAATAAACGTTTTTTGTTAATTAAACAATGTTCCGGGGGGCGGAAAAGGGTGCAATATTTTTTCACCTCCTGCAATATTGTCTCAAAGATTAAAGACTTTCGCAATTTTTCATACCTTTTTTGCTTTAATGACTGGCCTATTCAGTGTTTCAGGAGGTCCAGTTTCCTTTCAATTCGTTGTCACAGTATATATTCATCCATATCCTAAATTTAACAAAATGTATTGTTCGCTTTGTAACAGCAAGGTGAACTATTGCTCAATTTGTACTAATTGCTGTTGTACCGACTAAGTGCTAATTTAAATATTTCCCGCTTATTAAAATGTTCTAATTTCCATATTAAGGGTGAATCAGGCGGCAAATGCCAAACCCCTGGAGTGTATACTACACATAAGTGTATGACTAAAGAATACAAAAGTTGTAATCAGATATTTATTTGTTTCCAAATTAGGGCGTCTGAAACGTTTATTAACAAAAATTTATTGCGAACAATTTGTATCGCTATTTATAAGTTTAATAAAGTAGACTAGCACTTTAAAATTTTCACATTAACCTTTCATTTTTGATTGATTGTTTATAGTTTCATAAAAGTACCACACATCTACTCGCATCTCGAGTATGGGTCTTGCAATGAGAATGTTCATGCTGCTGTTGAAGATTATATTGAACCTCTAAAAATGGTATAACTATGTTGGGTTTCACATTTTTTTATAAATCGCGCTCATTTTTTGAATTTTCATGTATTTATTGAAAATTTGCAAAAAATGTATATTATTCATTGTGAAAAACTGCCTGTAACTCGGGAAATTGACAAGTTACAAAAAAAATCCAAGAGACAAAAAATGCTAAGAACGCCTCAATACGTCTGAATTTTTTCAAATTTTTAAATTACATATTTTTAAAGCGCTACAATTTCAAGGAACTTGACTGGACTAAATATATTTATGTATAGTATACACTCCCGGAGTTTGACACTTTCTTCCTGATTCGCCCTGTACAAAAAAGATGGAAAGAATAATATGGAAAATTACAGATCTATAACGATTATCACAATTTCTCTAAATTTTTCAAACTTTTATTGTTTAAATTAAGTTTTTCTTTGCAAAGAACTCATTACTGAATAACAGCAATACTACGGAAGCGTATAGTTTGGGTTAAAATACCTATAATTTTTTTCCTAAGGCTTCCCTTTTTGATGTTATTCACCCTTTAAGTTTAAATTTTAAAAAGATTTTTTGCTGTTAACTTGGAAACTACTATATTGATTATAACCAAATTTGAACAGTATAAATAGTAAGTATCTTTGGTTTAAAAGTATGGAGCATTTTATATCTTGTCTAGGAAGCCAGGGGTGGACCACCCCTAAATTTTGACATAGATCAATTTTTGAAACTTACAGTGGCATTTCTAAATTCCTTAGCCAATTTCCTAAAGAAGAGATATTCTTGTTTCATGTCAAAAAAGTGACCCGTGGCATTTCTAAAATTCCTTGGCCAATTTCCTAAAGAAAGGATATTAATGTTAATGTTGATTTTAATGAAACGTCAAATTTAATAAATAACAAATAACCATAAATGATAAACAAACATTATTTCTTTCATCTGGTAAAGGTTTGGAAATGGTCTTATCAGGAACACTTCCCTAACAACTCTTCCAAATAGGAAGATGTCAGTTTTTGTTCCTTATCACCACAATCAATTTTTCTTGAAAACAAGTGGCTTTGTTTATGTCAAACAAGAATATCTTTTTTTTAGAAAATTGTTCAAGGAATTTAGAAATGCCACTGTAAGTTTTGAAAAATAAATTTGTATCAAAATTTAGGGGTAAAAATCATTAGACAAGATATGAATGGTTTTATTCTTTGTAGTCAAAGTTACTATTTATACAGTTCAAATTCTGTTACAATCGATAAAGTAGTTTCCATGCTAATAGCAAAAAACCTTTTCAAAATTTTATAATTGAGGGTGAAAGGTCTTAGAAAAAAATTATAGGCACTTTTAGTATTATTCTAACCCAAACTATTCGCTCCCGAAGTATTGCTCCATAGACCAGTGACACCCAGTATATTTGAGGCAGTAGATGCTGCAAGTCCACACAATTAACACATGTTATACTAAAGCATTTCATCCAAAACTTGATTTGGTATAGAAATTGCAATTTTTTAATCATGTTTAAAAATGAATTATTATTTGTTTGCTTATAATTGTATTGAAACATTCTTTATAGGATTTTGCAAACAGCAGAAAAAATAACTATCTATAACTAAAAGAAAAACTTTGTGTAGAAATATTAATGAAATATTTGCATTCTTTCGATAACCTTTTTAATCATGTCTTGAAAATAGACCACCACCATATTGCATACTACAATGGTTCTGCAAAATTTGTATCTACATTGGGGTACCCCAGGGTTCTGTATCTACATTTTCATTAACAATATTGCAGTTGAATTGGAGGCCAATGTGCCCTATACACTTTTTTTTATTATGAAACATCCTTTTTATATTCTTAATTGACATTTTATTTTAGTTGTATCTATCTATTGCAAGACCAGAATTAACAGAGCAATTATTTACTCACGCCATCGAACGACTGAACAGTTCCTCAGATGAACCAGAGGATCATTTCATAAAGGAGAGCATATTGGATTTAATCCGTGCATTAGTTCCATATCAAAAAACCGAAAATGTCGTTATTCTATATCAGCAATGTGTAAAAGGTTTACCTGAAATAAAAAATAATAAGGAACAAAAAAAAGCGTATAGAATCCTTGAGGAAATTTGTGGAAGCGATTCAGAAGGGTGTAGAGAATTTGTTAAAAGCAACAGAAAGGAAGTACAGAGATTGTTAATGAAAAGTTTAACTACAGCTGCTGTATCTAGTAAGGGGGCTCGATTGCGGTGCTTGAACTATTTGATTAAGGCTCAACCAATGTTAGATCATGAGAGTAAATTAATTAGATCAGTTATACCAGAAGCTGTTTTGTGCTGTAAAGATATTAATGAAAAATGTAGAGAGATTGCATATGATGTTTTAAATACCGTTGGAAATATTTTACTACATCACCATCAAATACAAGAATTCATAACGATGGTTATAGCAGGATTGGCTGGAACTCCACAGCTAATGAGTTGTACTATTTTAGCGCTAGCATCTATATTGCATAATTTTTCTGGTAAGTACACTTTTTACCTTTTATTTAGTTATTATATTGAGATTTCTCTTTGTACTGCTTGTTGTAATTCACATGTGCTGAGAAGAAAATTGATATTCGAGCACAAAGACCATTTTTGAATTAGGACTTTTTATTTTTGTCATATGATATAATCTGTTTTTAAACCAAGAGAAGTAAACATTGAAATCCTATTCACACCATAAAAGTAACCAGAAGATACTGTAATCTTTTTAGCGTTTTGGGTAACCGACAATACACGACTACAGTGCATTTGTGTGTATTTTATGAAATTATGTATTGCATCGACCTCTATATATTTTATACAGCGTCCATACATTCCATACTATCTAGATAATATCCTTGCAAACTTGCAATGATATTATCCTTTACGCTTGATAACTAAATTAATATTTGATATATACCAATAATTTTTTCTGAAAATGCTTACATTTTATATAATTAACTATTCTAACAAAAAATTTTTTAAATACATTGATAAATAAAGGAATAAACATGACGTCACGTTTTTGAGAATAACTACAAAATTTTAAAATAAAAAATTAAGGAAAAATTTCCTTGTACAAAAAATGCCGTGCTTTATCGGTGTCTAAAATATTATTTACATAGTATGCATATTTTGCAAGATACAATGGATTTAAAACTGGTATGGTCAAAATTTCCTTAAAAAGTAGGACATTTTTCAATATAACTTAGCAGAACTTCAAAAGTGTCCAATGTACATTATTCAAATATTGTCTAAATGTTATTTGTGGCATTATCTTAATTTTTTTTTTCCTTCTTCAATTCTTTGGGACTTCCTGCCACATGTATGTTTTCTTTCTAAGCGGTGCTAGCGGAATCTACAAAATATATTATCAAAGCAACTGCAGATATAATTATTCATCCTTTAACAATATTATTTAATGCTTGTGTAAGTGAAGCAAATTATCCTGATGCTTTTAAAATTGCGAAAGTGATACCGGTTTTTAAAAAAGGGGATATTTCGATAATAGAGAACTATCGCCCCATATCCATCATCCCCATTATTTCCAAGATTTTTGAAATAATATTAAAAATGCGGCTTGTACAATTTTTCGAATCTAATAACGTATTAAACTGTTGTCAGTTTGGATTCAGAAGTAAATGTAGCACATCCCAAGCAGTTTTCAAGGTAGTCGGCGACATAGTCAGTGGTCTTGAGAGTGGCGAACTAGTATCAATTACATTATGTGACCTTTCAAGAGCTTTTGACTGTGTTTCGCACGATATTTTGTTAAACAAGTTATACTGTTATGGAGTCAGGGGTTTATCTCAAACATTCTTCAGATCATATTTATCGAATAGAAAACAAACCGTATGTATAAAAAATATTTTTTCCGATTATAGGTCAGTCATACACGGAGTACCCCAAGGTTCAGTTCTGGGACCCCTGTTGTTTATTATATATATATCAATGACTTATTCCATAACATGATCCCTAATACCTGTGTTGCATTTGCTGATGATACAACCATAATAAATTCAAGTCCAGACATGAATGATCTCATGCTAAAAAGTGCCGACTCTGTTTCACAAGCCAAACAATGGTTTACATCTAACAATTTGAAACTCAATGAAGAAAAGACTCAAAACCTAGTCTTTTCTACTAATCATAATATAACTAAGGGAAATAGCGCGAAACTGCTCGGTGTCACTATTGACGACAGACTAAATTGGTCGTCCCACGTCGCACAACTAAGTCAGAAACTATCGAGATCGGTATTTGTTCTACGTAATCTAACAAGAACGTTATCAATGGAGACTCTAAAAATGAGCTATTTTGCGCTATTCCATTCACACATTAGTTATGGTACATTGCTGTGGGGTAATTCTTCTTACGCAGATAAAGTTTTCCGGCTACAAAACGAGCAGTCAGAATAGTGGCCGGTGCTGGCTTCAGAGACCACTGCAAGCCTATTGTCAAAAACCTTAAAATAATGCCTCTTCCGTCTTTATATATTTATGTCACGTTATTAGAAATTTATAAAAATAAGATTCAATTTGCAACAAACGCTGAAGTTCATAAGTATGATACTAGAAATAGAAATGATTTTAGAACACCACGCTTCCGACTTTCGAAAACAACAAAAAATTCTTTGAATTTTAAATTGTTCAATTATCTACCGAATTATTTAAAATTCTTGCCTAATTCGAATACATTTAAGGGGATAATCAAAAAGCATTTGCTTATACATTGTTTTTATTCAGTTGAGGAATATATACAAACCCCCTTTGAAATTATATCCCCTGTTAATTAATTATATATTTATACATAATTATATACTGAGAAATGCTTACCGTCATCACACTTTTATAAATTGATAATTGTTTGAGTTTTTACAAATTGTTTGTAAATTGTTCTTGTAGTTACTTATTTTTAGTGTGTCTTTTCATATTTTAATGTGTTTACAACTGCATGCCTTCGCAGTATGCATTCGATAACTCTATATTGTTATACTTATTTTATTGTTTTTCTTTGACTTGCCAAAAATGTTGTATTATGTAATTTGGTTAAATAAAATATCTATCTATCTATCTATCTATCACAATTAACCAGTATATTACTGGTAAAAAACCTCTACGCCTGTGACGTTTACGTCAAAGAATCAGTTAAAGGTTGGTTTTTATAAATAAACAACACAAATAAGTATAAAAACTTGAAATTAAATATTTCGCCGACGTTTCGGAAATCTAATCTGTTTCCTTTTTCAAGGCTTTTTTTGAAAAATCTTTTTTGCTGTGTATGACAAATACACAGCTCTAAGAATGTTTGTTATATTCAATATCCATAGATACTTACTATTTACATAGAACTGTTGATATAGTTATAATTGCGTATCGAATTGTTCCGTAGATGTCTGTACAACTTGGCTGCCAATGTTAAAAGAAGAACTTCACAAACTTAACATTGTATAGAAACTAAAAAACTGTTAACTATATCAACAGTTCTATGTAAATAGTAAGTATCTATGGATATTGAATATAACAAACATTCTTAGAGCTGTGTATTTGTCATACACAGCAAAAAAGATTTTTCAAAAAAAGCCTTGAAAAAGGAAACAGATTAGATTTCCGACACGTCGGCGAAATATTTAATTTCAAGTTTTTATACTTGTTTGTGTTGTTTATTTATAAAAACCAACCTTTAACTGATCCTTTGACGTAAACGTCACAGGCGTAGAGGTTTTTTACCAGTAATATACTGGTTAATTGTGATATATTTTGTAGATTCCGCTAGCACCGCTTAGAAAGAAAACATACATGTGGCAGGAAGTCCCAAAGAATTGAAGAAGGAAAAAAAAAATACATTATTCAAATTTCAGTGATTGATTTAGAACAGACTTATAATAAACACGTAATTTTTTCAATTTTTTCTGCTCCTCCGTTTCTGAGATATTCGGGATTAAAGTGATTACATTTGAATTGTATATTAATAATGCTTTCCGTAGGTTCTAAATATCTTGGAGTTCTCTTAGTTCTTAAACTGAATTTAAAACGCCACACCCCAATTATAAAAAGAAATATCACAGCAAGTATGCCTTAACATTCAAAAACAAAGAGACTTGTATCAGTATCTCAATTCCCGTCTACCAACCCTCAAAAATATTAAAACAGCAGAAACAGCAACCTTAAGATACACAATGAAAATTTGTCATCCCACAAAGTCACTGCACAATTCTTCCAATGAACTCATGTATAACAAAATGAATATTCAACCTATTCTCGATGAGAACTAATTTTCAGCTTTCTGTTTTTATATTTATACGTGACATGCTATGCCCCTGCATTTTTTATGTATCCAAAAAGAATAATTTTTGTCTTACATAAACTTTTCTCTGTTCCAGGTGCTCTAGGATTAGAAAACATCCAATTTATTTTAGATAATATTTGCACTTTATTGGCATCTCCTACCAGAGAAGTGACGGCTTCATGTTTAAGTTTCATAAAGGTTTATTGTACTACATTACCAAGCCCTATGGTTGCAGGATCTTTGGAGCCTATCGTAAGCATATTAAATTGAAATAATTAAATTGTTTTATATTTTACAATTTTTCAGATTAAAGCCTTATCTAAGATGTCAGAGGACTGTAAAAGACATTTTAGGCTTAAAATACGTGATATATTGGATAGATTAGTTAGAAAATATGGATGTGAGTCAATAACGCCTTACGTTCCTGCCAGTGACACTATTATGCATAAACGATTAAGAAACATGCGGAAATTAAATGCTCGTAAAAAGAAGAGGAAAGAAGCAGAAAAGCAAGAAGATAGCGAGGATGAAGATTTTATTGTCAAAGCTAAACCTAAAAGGTAATAATTTATTTGGATTTTCGTTTTTTGTCATTATCCATAACTTAAAATATTGCAAAAAAATCTATAATTTTTTAGAAAATTACATGATTTTGGGGTATCGCGTGCTTCATTTAATAATCTCAAAATACTGTAATAAATTAATTGACCCCGAACTTTTCATTGTCGCGCTAAATGTAACCCAATATTAAAATATCAGCTGTCCTAAAAGTTATTAGATTTTTTGACGCCAGCTCTCCAACTATATGTAATGGAGTTATTTCATGGGACAATAAACGTCTGTTTTTATTTCTAACACACTTCTGTTTTATTCCATAAGTCTGAATTTATTCCTTTATGTTTTATATTATCATTCTATATCTTGTTTAAAAGCTTTCATTTAACTTGCAATGTTAGAGTGTTAGTTTGTTTAGACCAAATCTTGTAAGCTGAATTAGAACCACTTCCTCTTATCCTACGGAGTTGATTCAGTTTTAATGACAATGCATTTTTATGATAGGCATGACCTGATTCTACACCCAGGATATACAGTGTGGTCAATTAAGTGTGCAACAAATGGATTTTTTTTTTAGGTTGCACAACCAGAGTTTAAATACTGCCAAAAGTTATTGCATATCCGATAACCATTTCAGGTGCACTTAGAATAGCTTCGAGTTAAATATACAGGGTAGGGCAAAAAATATGAAAATCGTCCAAGAGTAAAAAAATTATATAAAAAAATATTTTTAAGAAAAATTTTTATTTAAAAAAACTTCTAAAAGGTAAAAACTAATTTGACAAAGTAACGATGCAATAGTACTATATGACCGCTCCCAAAGCTTTTGGTTTCCAGGTGTATGAATTTTAAAAAATTATTTTTTACTTTTTAGTAGTTTTTTTTAAATAAAAGCTTTTTCTCATTTTTTTTATGTAATATTTTTTGTATTAATATTTTAGTAGGGTTATTTCATGTTAAAGAAAAACTTAAAAATATTTATCAACTTGAATAATAATAATAATAATTTATTGGTGTCAAAATATATAATACAATGCTTACACGCATCAAAACATTGGACAATATAGTAGATGTAAAAAAATATTAAAAATGAATAAATCACAAAATTACATAAGACATAGAGTGACAAACAAGATTAAAAGTAGTATAACATTATATAAACCAATTAACAAATTAAGTAAGGGTAATAATATGAGGTCATGAATATACAGTGTCTGTTAAATTAAATCTGAGAAATCATTTTCAATCAATTCTTCAAGCCTATAGAAGGCTTTAGTTTTTAGATAACCTTTAATTTTATTTTTAAATTGCAAAAAGTTCAAGTTTCTTACCGAATAAGGAAGAGTAAGTCGAAGAAAATTGACATTAATTTTATCCCTATTCCTTGTGGTATATACATGGATTTGACTGTGCGTTACATATTGATGTTCATTTTGTTTAAGATAAAGTAAACACTCGAGGATATAAGCACAAGGCATAGTTAATATCTTGAGATTAATGAATTGGCCTTTGAAATCATCTCTGTATCTAAGATGAAATAGTATGCGAATGCATCTATGTTGCAAGCCAAATATGTTGGAAGCATGAGCTGAATGTCCCCAGTTTAAAATTCCATACAACATATTAGCATGAAAAGAACCATAATAAGCGGTCAGTAGGTAGTTCGGGGATACTGTGTTGTTGCGAAGGAAATAGATATTTTTGGAAAGTTTCGTAGATAGTTTTGTAATGTGTTCTTCCCAGGTTAATAGTGAATCTAAGTACACACCTAGAAATTTTACGGATGCATCAGTTTGTTCTTTTGGATCCCTGTTTCGCAATGTAAATGTTAATGATTGTGTCTTGTCATTGTTTACTTTAAATTTATTAGTTAAAAACCATTCGCAAATATGTTCTTCCGTTTTTGTGGCATCATCATCAGGTGTGAGGTTAGTGTTTAGTGCAGTGGTATCATCTGCAAACAGTATAAAGTTCGTATTATCATCAGAATTGGCAAGGTCATTGATGAACAATCATAAATAGTATGGGACCCAACACAGAACCTTCAGGAATACCATGAGAAACTCTACGTTTTTGGGAAGTGCATAGGTTATAGTTAACATATTGAAATCTATTGGATAAGTAAGAATTAATAAGTGCCACACTGTCAGGATGAAAATTATAACCTAATAATTTGTCTGTAAGAATTTCATGTGAGACACAACCAAAGGCCTTAAATAAGTCAAACAAACTAGCAGTTGTATATTTCTTTATTTCAAATGTATCAAGGACAATTTGAACAACATTATTAATTGCGAGAGTTGTGGATCGCTTATTCCTGAAACCATACTGACAGCAGTGAAATAGGTTATTATGTTCGAAGTATCCATTAATTTTATATTTTAATGTTTCAAAAATTTTTGCTAATATTGGTACCAGTGAAATTGGCCTATAGTTGTTAACATCTTTGTATGAACCCATCTTATGAATGGGAATTACCTTTGCAAGTTTTAAAACGTTGGGAAATACTTTATCTTTGATGCACATGTTTATCAGGTTTGTTAAGGGGATTATAATTAAGTTTTTAATACTTTTGATAAGTGTTACATTGATATCATAAGCGTCCCAACTTTTGCTGTTTTTAAGGTTATCGATTATGTCACGAACTTCGTTGTAGGTAATTTCCCTAAATTTGAAGCCTCGTTTGTCTTTTTAAAATATTAGAATATACAAGAATAATGTATTGGTAAATGCTGTTTCTTTATTATTTGTTAAGTATTCGTAAATCAATAAGAAGTATCGTCAGTAATTTCAAATTTTATTA
The DNA here is from genome assembly GCA_963583905.1 of Stenurella melanura. Classification (NCBI taxonomy): domain Eukaryota; kingdom Metazoa; phylum Arthropoda; class Insecta; order Coleoptera; family Cerambycidae; genus Stenurella; species Stenurella melanura. The sequence continues at coordinate 69,571,512 of OY757312.1, read as the reverse complement.
ACTTCTGACGTCACGATTTACAACAAAATCTAGGAATATTTGTTTGTGTTAAGATTATTCACATCCTCACTGGCAATATAAAAGATGTAGAAGAAGACTCACACGTATGGCAGTTTGCTTTGTGTTTATTATTGTAGTTTGTGTTAGTCCACAATTTTTTACTAATTATCACATTATGGAGCCGAATTTCATTAAAGTTAGCACTGAAAATTTACTTGAAGTGATTACATTATAATTCAGGAATTCTTGGCGAAAAATACGGACTGTTTCAGTGTCGAGTGTATTAAAATGAGTATAAACATTTTCTTGGGGTAGAAACTTACCTGATGTTTTTAACAATACTCGTAAAATTATATCACTTAATGATGCAAAAAAAAAACAACTGATTTTATATAACTCCATAGACAACGTCTTAAAAATTAACAAATCAAAACAAAACCACAAAACAAACAGAACACCAGAAAAAACTAACCTAACTGCTACACTGTTACTTTAACTGTCAGTTTTTCTTAGTGAAGTTTGAAACTCAGTGCTGCCACACAGATATTTCATCTACGCTATACTGCGCATGTGAAGACATGAACGTCACGACGTGGGAACTAATATTTTCAAATTACAAACCGAATTTAAAAATACGTAGCCGCAAAAAAATATGTTGAGTTTTTAACTATTCCTGATTGTACATTTAACAAAAACATAAATTGTGAAATAACCCCATTGTAATGATTAATTAAATAGTAAATGTCCTGTTATTATGTAAGTTATTTTAACGTACTTATTAATTATTTTTGATGATTATCTAATATGTAATTGATCGAAATGAGAAAATAGTCTTCTATCAGTTTAACCATTCAATTGGACATTAAAAATGCTCGTATACAACTTTCATCTCATCATTTTTATTTTCAACTTACAGTATGGAGGAAATTTTGGCAGATTCAGATTCAGAATTTGAAGATATGGAAACTGACCAGCCAAAACCCAAAAGCAAAAAACAAGCAAGTACATGGATTGAAGAAGATCCAGACACGATTGTTGATTTCACAGACCCATCTGTTAGTAGTAAAATTACAGGTAGCTATGCCATTCATTTTCGCATTACAACATTATAAAGTTTCTTATTTTTAGCCACTAAGCCTGGACAGGCTCCTCAACTAATAATTGACAGAAAGAAGAAGGAAAAAGATAGAGGATTCAAAACTTCCTCCGATGGCAGACTTATTATTAAAGATGACGATTCTTCGGATAGTGACACTGACAAGGTGAAGAAATTGAGCTTGAATTCTGACGATTCAGATTCTGAAGATGGAAATCAAACTGTAGCTGAAACTTTGCTTCTAACAGATCGCAAAAGGAAAAGAAATGCATCTAGTGTTAAGAGTGGTTTCAGTTCTGCTAGTCAGCCCCCTATGAAGTATAGAGCAGGTGGAATTGGCATTCATAGGTATGGCTTAGATTGTAGCAAACCATATTTTTTAATTTTTGTTCCGCTTAAGGTACTTATATCGCAATTTACCTTATTTAAGAAAGTCACGAAACTTTCAACAAACTTAATTCACATATCAATAAACATTCTGGTAAAATATGAACTCCATTTACCGTACCGTTTCCGAGATTCATTCACTCATAGTTCGCAATTTTTGACATTTAACATGCGTTTATGGACGCTACGTGAAATAAATTGATGTCGTGACACTATTTTCCCTCTTACGACTGATTCTTATTTAAGAATGATCTCAAAAACGAGGCAAACTTAAATCCATTCCTGAGGAAGCACGTGTATAAATATCGAGATGATTCAGTAATGTAATGGCAGCTACCCGAAAATTATTGAAATTATTGAATGGGGACATGAGTAGTAGACGTGGCAACGTCACACTATTTCTAATACTTGGCGTGAATATTTGAAAATACTTAGCGTTTATTTTAAATGCAGTATCATAGATGAATGTAGAAGATTTACAAATTTTTATTCCTATTTTATTTATTGTATGTATAATAATATATTTTTCCATTAATTTATTAAAAGAGGTAAATATATTTTTTTAAATTTGTCAAAAATAATCTAGATACCTGACTCTTATAGCCTGGGAGGCAGCAGCAGTTTTCATGAAATCATTTCTATAAAACAAGATAGTTTAGATAGTATCTATAATGAAGGGGCCAAACTCTTAGTGGTGCATAAATGAGTAAAAAATTGTTGTTAATTATAAATTAAACACTGCTTTTAGATGAATCAATCAATATATTATAAATACTCAACATATGTTTCGGCTTATTAGGCCTTTATCAAGAGAGGTCTAATAAGCCAAAACATATGCAGAGTATTTATAATATATTGATTCATTCATCTATTAGAAGCAGTGTTTAATTCATAATTAACAACTATTTTCAAGATGTTTCACAAGGTACCTACCACAAGTTCAGTTCAGTGCGTAAAAAATTTAACATCATGTTGCAAAAAAATTAATGGACGAAAATTTCGTTTTTCGAATTGTCACAAATTGTCAAAAAATGACGATTAGCCATCACTCCTGCCGACTACAATTTTCGATTTTCACCTCGCGATTCACTTTGTACGGTCATTGCCGAACTTCTCCTCGCCATCAAGATATAGAACGGATCTCTGATCGCCGTATTTATTCAGTTCAGTTCTTACGTTTGAAAAATTGACTTGTGATCGTGCTAATCGGCGATACTTTTTTTTCTATATTCTATAATTGCTATTCGTTCCGTTCTATTGCATTTCTCGGAGAAGTTTTGCATTTTCCACCACGGAATATTAATCTGATTTTTGATTGAAATAGTTCAGATTAATATTGTCTAAATGTTATTTGTGGCATTATCTTAATTTTCTTTTTCCTTCTTCAATTCTTTGGGACTTCCCGCCACATGTATGTTTTCTTTTTAAGCGGTGCTAGGGGAATCTACAAAATATATCACAATTAACCACTATGATACTGGTAAAAAGCCGCTACGCCTGTGACGTTTACGTCAAAGGATCAGTTAGAGGCTGGTTTTTTTAAATAAACAACACAAATAAGTTTAAAAACTTGAAATTAAATATTTCGCCGACGTTTCGGAAATCTAATCTGTTTCCTTTTTCAAGGCTTTTTTGAAAAATCTTTTTTGCTGTGTATGACAAATACACAGCTCTAAGAATGTTTGTTATATTCAATATCCATAGATACTTACTATTTACATAGAACTGTTGATATAGTTAACAGTTTTTTAGTTTTTATACAATGTTAAGTTTGTGAAGTTTTTCTTTTAACATTGGCAGCCAAGTTGTACAGACATCTACGGAACAATTCGACACGCAACTATCCTCATTCAATAATATTATCGCGGATTCTTTAATTTTTCTTTTTTTCTCTCTGCTTCTTTTGTCAAAATTTTTGCCGAGTCCCAGTTTATTCTATGTCCGTTCTCCCACGCGTGTTCGCAGATCTTGGACCTCTGAATTTCATTTTTTCTGATATAATTTTGATGTTCGCCCAATCTTACACTAAAAGGTCTGGATGACTCACCCACGTATTGTTTGTCGCACTCACACGGAATACTATAAATGCAATTTTTTGAATTTTGTTCGTGGTTCTTCGGTTTCGTCTTTGTCAGAATAGATCTTAAAGTGTTGCTTGTTTGAAATACCATCCTAATATCAAATCTATCACCGATGCGGCGCAACTTTTCAGACAATCCGCATACATAAGGAATTAACGCTGTGTAACGTTTTTCAGGTTTTTGTCGTACCTGATTGTTATTTTCAATATTTATGAAGGTTTTATCGACAAAACCCCCAGAGTATTGGTTATTAATAAGAACTTCCTTTATAAACCGTTTCTCATTGTTTAGTATTTCATCATTAGAAGAAATGATTTTGGTCCTATCATACAAACATTTTACAACACCCCTCTTAACGTGCATCGACTGATTTGAGATTTGCAATCTGACCTCATGGTATTGAGTTACTAGATAGTGATAAATATTTAAATAATAAAGAACCTTCTATTAAATTCACTTTAGAAAAGGAAACTAGAAATGAATTACCATTTTTAGATGTTTTAATTAAAAGAGTAAATGGTACGATTGAAACAGGTGTTTATAGAAAACCAACACATACCAACAGATATTTAAATTTCAACTCAAATCAGTCGATGCACGTTAAGAGGGGTGTTGTAAAATGTTCGTATTGTTTAATTTTTTACTCATTTATGCACCACTAACAGTTTGGTAGAATTGCACCTTCATTATAGAATACTTTATTATTTATTTATTATATGACATTGTAATCAGTAATTACTTCTACATTCACCTAGTGAAGTGGAACCGATCTTCCGATAGTAAAATTTAAGAACATAATACACATAAAAAACAATGGTAAAAGTACAATGACAAAGAAATCTTGCAGCTATTGTCTGTTTTTGCCCGGCTGACATTAGTGACGAGTCGATCAGCTAGCGCCAGGAACTATATAGTAAGTAAGTAAGTAAGTACTTTATTGATGCTTTCATGCCTTTTGGCACTTACACAGGTCACATGGAGAAATCGTCATTGTAATACATAATAATGAATATCACAAACATTAAAGTGGAACTTTAAAATAAAAACTTACAAATTAATTAAAATTAAAATATTACAAATAAAACTTAAAGTAATAGTAATTAAAATCTAAGACAGATCAGAAATATCACAGTCTAGAAATTCAGTGAAATTATAAAAGGCTTTGGAGATTATATGCGGCGTTGCCAAATCTTTTCCTACTATCTCTTTCTCTGTCTCTCTCATCTCAAGTTTATCGATTCGCTAACAGATGTCGCACCTCTCGCGATATAACTACCTTAAATGAATATTATTATTTAAAACATTTGGTTTCTTAGCAATATGGAGCTTCAGCAATATATTAAGATGTATTCCAAGAAGTAACACCCAAAAATTTGTTGCATGTAAACTGACCGTCATTCTTATAGGGGGGAGAGCTATTAAGGCAAATAGGAGTTTGACTCTGCGTTTTTGCCCTAATAGCACCCCCCCGGGCATGGAGGGGGTAAGGTACTTGTTGAAAATTTTCGTTGCCCAACCTCTCAACATGTATCTCAATTTTGGAGTCTTAATGTGCATAACCTCATTTTTCAAATTTTCAAAAGACCTTTAAAAAAATTATTTTTTATTTAATTTATTTATTTATACTGCATATAAACAGGGTATTCCCTAATTACATACATACAGTGAAAAAGAAAAATGAAAATACATGGAACATTAATGACAAAACGAATATTAATGTATAAGTATAAAAATATCTCAAGAATTGCATAATATGTTGAATAAATAAACAAAGAGTTAACCGATCGAGCAGGCGCTTGATTTGGCATAAGAGGATAATAATTGCGACAAAATGACACCAATTTCAAGGGGTTTGGGGTATGACCTATTTTCCAACTATTTTTTTTTTCAGCTTTTACATGGAATCAACTCTGTATAGCAAGCAGGCAATTTTACGGAAATTCTTATATTTCCTTAAAGATATTTCACAATTGCCTATCAGTTCGGGTTTGTATAAAAAGTAAACTTTTAAATAATTCCCACGACAAGGAAACACTGATAGGGAACACTTTATAATTTTCAAGAGTACCTCGATACCTTTCTGAATCAGCCTATAAGAATGACTCGGTTTACATGCAACAAACTTTTGGGTGTTACTTTCAAACAAAACGACAACACAACACTTCCAATGCCCAACTGCAGCTTTCACTTGTTTCATAATATTTTTATTAAAAATATAACATTTTAAAGTAAAACTGTTATATTACCTAATCTGCGAAAAGTTTAGTCGAAACGGAGAGACATGTTTCGATATCTTGTAGATCCTCATATATTTGTGTGCCAAAAACCTTGTTAATATTTTGCTTTAGAGTTATAATAAAACATGGTTTATGCAAAATATGTTAACCTATTTCTTTTTAAATTTCCTGAAAATTCATACTTCGCCACATTAATATTTACATTGTTTTTTTATTTATTGCAGACCTGTTGGTGCTTCCTCAGTACACAGTGGACATAGTGGTACTGGATCTGAATATAAATCTAAAAAATCCAAGGGTGATGTTAAGAAGAAAGGCAAATTTGATCCATATGCATATCTACCTTTGCAAAGAACTGCACTTAATAAAAGGTCAGCAGTAATAATTAATTATATTGGTATTATTTATATTTTTTTCTCGACATTAAACAAAATCTACACACAAACTGCTAAGAAAGAAGTGGAATCTTAGACAATAAAACACGAATAATTAAATAGACGTTTCCACTGAAGAAATATGAAATTTGTTCTGTCCTTAGCAAAACGATATCTGTAAAACAACGTACAGAGTATGCATAATATCTATACTTGTGACCTCACTTATTCGTACCCTTCTGGAACAAAGAGATTTCGATTTCCTTTGTGAGGTATGCACAACTAATGTCAGAATGTCTTTGTTCCTTCGATGCTATGCTAAATAGCTGATATGAAATAAACTAAAAACAGAATGTTCAGACGTAGTATCGATCGGTGTCAACTGGCTACACGATTTTTCTGTAGCTTGTTTAAATTATCACAAGCGCACACAAAAGCAAGGTCATGTATATTTGAGCAGAGCATAATACATGTATTTTGAGCCTCAGAGTTCGATGCTGCCATCAGAATTGTTCCATCACATCAGAATTTTTCCCTTACCCCGTCCTAATATTTTTAGCTATTCCTTGAGGTTATAGAAAAATCCTGACGTGGAGCAATTCTGATGGCGGCATGGAATTCAGCGGCTCAAAATACAAGGAGTATCGTGATCTGCTCAGATGTATGTGACTTTTATTTTGTGTGCCTGTGAGCACAGATTCACATACGCACATGGACACTGTCGGACAGGCAACACAGCAAAGGGAGGGCAACCAGAACAAAATGTCTATCAAGATCTTGTCAGTGATAAAAGAAGATGAAATTTTTAAAATAATTTCGAATTTTTCTGTAGAACGAATATTTCGAGCTTCTTCTAGTTGTATTGGAAAATTTAGTAATATTCAGATGGCAATAACAATGTATCATTTAAGTTTATATTTTCTAGGTATCTATAGATTTTTTTGAGGAATTTTCAGGTATATTCTGACAACCATAATAGTCCAATAACCTTGTTATCAGAAATAAGGGTTACCTGACATCAAATCGGGTATACAGTGTGATTCAGAACTTATCCGGAAAATTTTAAGGGGATATACAACGGGTCCAGATAAATATAATAGCGCAAAGAAAAAATGAAAAAGAAGCACTTTAAAAAAATTTACTTCTACGCTACTGTTATTCTGGTCGACTGCAATAAAAATTGGAAAACAGCTGATATTGAATGAATAGTTGTGAAATGAGAAAACTTCACATAAAAGAAATCAATAACGACAAGAGTCTGACCTAACATAATTTATCTTTGAAGTTAGAAGTTTACTTTCAATTTTTTATTTACTTTAAATGATTACAAATGTTGTACATACCTGATGTTACAATAACTGTTCGAAATTTTGTCCACCGACCTATATGCACTTTTGACGTCGTATCCAATTTGGCCTCATGTCCATATACTCCGCGTTACTATACACATATGGCATTTTGAAAGAAACTCACAGCACTAAAATACGAAAAACACCCACTATCAACGTGATTAAATCACAAACTGACGACCTGAACTAGTTGCTACTTGCTTGATACGTATTAGGAGGTCTGCGTGTTCAAGGGTAGGTCAATATTTCATCCAGTCGTCCAGCTAAGTAGCGTTTAATAATACCATAACTTCAATATTTTTTTACAGCAATTCTGTTAGGATTTTATTATATTTTTTTTCGTGGTATCGACTCTAATTTTAAGGGTGCATATCTCCTTAAATTCTTCCGGATAAGTTCTGAATCACCCTGTATACGTTTTTTTTTAATTATATAGGATTACAAATTAATGTTAAATCCAAGTTTACGACCTCTGCAGACCTCCGGATCTTGGTAAAAAATCCAAAGAATTGCGAGATTTTGTCTTTTTTCCAGTTCTTGTCGATTTTGAACCCTAAGACTAGTTTTTCGGCAAAAACAATTTAGTACTTTTTTTAAAGTAGACTGAATTTGCTACAAGTTGTTACCAGAACGGGCTCTGTTGATCTAATAATCTCCGGGACACAGCTATTCAAAGGTTGACAAATTTCTCATATTTCGCCATTTTTAGTGATTTTTCCGGTTTTACTTGATAACATTGGCCCCAAAATATAAATTATGTTTTTCTGAAGTGAAATACATATTATGTATCTACAGTTTTTAATGTGATGTGCTAGGGGGCAGAGCTCCCTGCTTACCCCCGGACAGGGGTGTAGTAAAAACACCTTTGTAAAGTATCAGTCGAACTTATTTAAAACCTTAGTAACACAAAATATAGAGAGATGTATTTTTAGAGAGAGATAAGAACATTTCATGCCAAAAATTACATAATGGTAACAGCGCAATTCTTCCCTTTCGCGAAGGTTAAGCGACGATCGACTGATCCGCTGGGAATAGCCGATAGATTGGTTCGGTTACTGCGTCTGAAATACTCTGAAATTCAAACTCTTTAAATAACCCGATTTATTTGGTTCTTGTTTCGTTGAGCTTAGGAAAAGTTGTCGCCGTCGTTTTTGTTTATTTACCCTTTGTTTTTTTATTGGATAATTAATTTTTCTAATTCTTACTTTGCAGTGCAGGTGTAATAAAAATTAGTGTATAATACACGTATATGTGTATAAGTAGCCTTTAAAGCACTTGCTCCTTTAGGACCCTCCTCACTATGGCTCGTCATGCCCTAAACCCGCGCATGCTTTAAAGGCTTACTTATACACTTGTATTATAATATACTATTTATTTGAGAACTTTGTTTTATTTTTTTAGAAAGTTTCTTTATTTAAGTATATTGTATTTTTTGAAAGTACTTATTTTTAATTTTTTTCAATACACTGCAGTCTCAGAATTAAAGAAAATACCTTAAAAAACCAATTTGATAATGGGCTTGTTCGACATTTTTTCTAATATAATAGATCTGCAAAAAATCAGAATCTTATTCTCACGTTTATTATCTTAGAAATTATTACAAATCTCCACCTCGCGAAAATGGGGTGTGGCCAGGCACTAAGTCACTATACGCATAGACTCGGCGATCTCAATAGACTTGCTGCTCCTTAATTGTTATAATTATAAGTGTTTTCGAAGTATTGTTTGTTTTGCTTACTTCTTGACAGTAGGGGAGTACAATTTGGTGAAATGTCAAAAAATTACAATTTTCTCTCGCTCCTGTCGGGGCGAATTTTCGATTTTTGACTATGCAATTTACTATTTGGATTCATCGCCGACCTCCTTTCCGTAGTGATATAGAACGAACTTCCACTCGACGTATTTATTTAGTTACCAGCGTTTGAAAATTCCATGTTTTTCGACTTTTCAGGTTAAATTTGAAAGGTCCCAGAAAGCCACTTTTCTTACGTCATTTGTGTATAGTGACGTCACAAATGAGCGCTCTGTTTTTGCAACTATTACTAATTTCAACTCCTTATATCTGGAGAGCGGAAAAAGTTAATAATGCGAAATTTTAAGTGCATAATCGAGTACTATATGAAAAAGTATAAAAACCATGTAAAAAGAATATCATGGAACAAGCCCATTGAAAATACTAAAATGTGTGAAAAATCTTTTGAATCTTGTTATTTGAAAATAAATATCCAAAAGTGATATATATCCGATATATATATTGGATATATATCGTCTGATATGATATTTATATAAATATCACGATATTTTCGAACCCTGCTTAGGGGTCAAAACTGACAAAAACTGGAAAAAAGTAAAAAATCTAGCAATTTTTTTGGATTTTTGATCAAGATGCGGCTGTCTGCCGAGGTCGTAAATTTGGATTCAACATTAATTTATAATCATACACAACATATTAAAAAAACATAGATACCCGATTTGATGTGACGTACGATGTATAAAGTTACTGGATTATGAGAGAGTGTTTACATTGTACTTTTCAACAAAATCTGCATCTCTAAACAATATACTAAGATCTTTGTTGTTTACTGCATAATATGGTATTGTTTTAGGAAGAAGAGCAAAGCAGCTGGGCAATTTAAAAATATAATCAATGCGGCCAAATCAGGGGCAGTAAAAGGTGCTAAAGCAAAACGAAATAAAAAGAAATAATTTGTTATAATTTAATGTTGTTATTTATTATTGATTTTACTCAATATTTAATGTTAACGAATATTTTGTTTGATAAAATAATATATATATATAAAAAGAAAAGTCTAAAATAATTATTAATATTTGTATATTTTAAATATAATTTCACCTAAAGCTCTATAACAAATAATATTAAACATAAGGATACCATAATTAGATACATCTCTGAAATAGCTACCAAGACCCTAGGCTTGGAAATAAAAATGTATAAAAAAAGTCTCACTGTACAAATTAATTACAGATACTATAATAAAAATAAAATGATCAATTTAATCTTGTAGAAAAAAAATCTATTATCTATCTTATTTTATATCCATTAATGGACTACAAGCAACAAATTTTCACAGGTTCTCTTGTCATTATCCAACAAATTATATAAAACCAGCATCGTGTAATAATTGTATATTATGTAGATTTATAGTAACTTACATCTACATTTTATCAGCAAGTGATTAAAACTAACAAGGAAAATTTCTATTTTCAATTTCGATTCAGATATTTCTATATATTAAAACATCTGTATGTTGGAAATACCCTTTCAAAGAATCTGGTCCGCTCTTATATGAAACGAAAAATAGAAATTTTTCTCAAAGTAAGCACATTTTATTTACAGTCTCTGTTTCAGCCTTGAAGAAATTAGATTCATTTATTTTGCCACAGCCACATACAATACTTTTGGCATTACAAAGTTCACACACTATTTAAAAACATAAAAGCGACACGTTTTAAAATGGGCTAAAAATTAAAATGACAAATCATTGTGATTCAAACAGTTGAGCGTTTTTTTTTTTTTTAATTTACATTGCAAATGAAGATAAACGCCTAGTTTTGCAAAACTGGGATTTCTTTTAAAAAGCAACATCTATAGTAACTGAAATCTTCAAGACTGTAGTACAAAGTTAAAAAATGTGGTTACTTTGATACTTAACATTTACGTTGATACGTACAAATGTATTTATTTAGCGCATTCCTGACTTTGAGTGTGCAATTAACCACTGAAGGGTTATATCGATGTTATCCTTTTCTTTACACGAAATTGAATAACAGCAGATTTCACGATCTTGAATTGCAGAGAGATTCCTGAAAATGGAAACAAATTTTACCCAAAACAATTGCAGAAAGTCATCAACATAAGCATTTATTTATAGGATTTATTATTAAACATTAATATGCCTATCAGATAAACAATCTTATCTACTATTATTGTAGCCACAAAAATCAATAAATGTATCTATCTATCTATCTATAAATATATTCTCTAAAAATATTCTCAAGCAAAATATTTGAGTCAAATACAAATAACAATTTAATGCATTAGACGGAGAGCTGGCTACGAAAATTATAAATGATAGGTGCGGAGAAAATTTGTATGCAAAGCCCTTCTTACTAGCTGAAAAGTACATAGTTCAGCAGCCAGAAGCCGCTCCCGGGGAGGGAAGCATGGGCGGGCGATCAAATGGGTTAATTTTCAATCAAAATGAAATCTTTGAGTGCAGCTCTGAAATTTTGTGTAGTTATAGTTTTTAACTGTAGAAATAAATAAATAAATGCGATGTAATTTTAGAATAAGAAATATCAGCCAAAAAGTACACCCATATAGGATTCGAACCGAGAAATCCGCTGTGAAAGTTGTCGCTTAACACAATGTGCTACAGTGGGGGTGGGCTTGAAATTTCAATTAGTCTCGTTGGAAAAAGCAAAACATGAAATATTTAAATGTTCATAACTAAATACATCAGTAGGAAGGCTTCCTAATTTCGATATCTAAAGATCAAAATTGGCATTTTCTCGGCATCATGAATTGCATGAGCGAAATCGAAAATTTGAGCTGACAGAAGTGAATGAAAAAAAGCATTTTTTGACATTTCACGATTTCGATTTGTTTTTTGTTCCATTAATGTCACTGATACGTTAATAACCGGAAAACCTGGAAGAACAGGGAGATGAAATTTTAAATATAAAAACAAAATTGTCAGAACTGCACCTTGACGTTAAAATTTGAACAATATTTTTACAACTTCTGGCAACGTTTAATCCCCGACCTAGAGTTCTGGCAATAATTTTTCGTAATTTCTACAGTTAAATACTATAACTACACAAAATTTCAGAGCTGTACCAAAGATTTTATTTTGATTAAATATTAATGCGTTTGACCAGCCGCCCAAGCTCCCCCCCCCCGGGAGCAACTTCTGGCTGCAGAGCTGTGTACTTTTCAGGGTTTTTACAAAAAAAATTTCTCTGCACCTTATCATTTTTCATTATCGTAGCCAGCAAGAGGTGGCTATCACAAAGTCTAAGAAGACTAAATGATTTTATTGGTAGTAGATACACCAACAATAAGAGCACTTTTAGACGAGGATACTGAATGGGAGATGCAATATCTGAAATACCGAATCACAGTCGAACTTTACCTGGCTACAGTATCGGATATATGAACCTTCAATTCAGTTAGTGCGAAAGTAATCTTAATGCAATGCAGTCATGGAAGTTGGAAAAGTGCATTATACTGTGGTATATAACAATTATTATTATTTATTTATTCCAAAAGACCAATGTATACAGGTGTAGGAAAAGTCAGTGGCACTCAAGGCACATACAAATCCCATATGCAACACTGAAAAGTACATTGATATTTTGTGCAACACTAGCAGAGATACATCCAGCTTAAATAGCCGAGACTCATGCGCATATTGTACCGTTGACCGTCAATAAAACATTGAATTTGAATCATTTATTACCTACTTCAGTCTGGTACTATAATTCCAATTCGGATTATCCGAATCATCCCGAGCGTATTTAATCTCGACGTGAGATGAATTGTCCGTTGCTCTTTTAATTTCTCATTTTCCTTGTGATTTAACCTAACCTCTTAAAACTTTGCGAGTTTGTGGTCTTATTTAGTTTAAAGATTTTGTGTACTTTTGCTAATGTTTACGTGATAAATAAAAATATATTTAAAAGTGAATTATTTATTATTTGTTTCCTTATAGTAATGAAACATATTCTTTATATAAAGAATATATTTCATAAATAAAAATATACTTTTGTAAAACAATATTCTGTGCATTATTGACAGTGATTACCAACGAAGGAAAATGGAGTATATGTTTTACAAAAAGTATACTAGCAATACAAACGGCAACACATTTTTTCTAAATATAAAGTCTTCTTGCCCAAACTGGCAACGTGTCACATCCACAGCAAATGTCCGAGGTCATCGGCGGTATTTCTGCTAGATCAAAGGAGTGTCGCATATGGGATTTATATGTGCTCAAGGTACCATTTGAAAAACATTTACATTTTATCCAGTTAAAATTGAGTGTACAACAATAAACAAAATATATTAATAAGTAAATCAAATCGATAGCCACAGTAACACATTAAATTAAAATAAAAGATAAAAAATTCACAATTTTGCAATCCTTGCAACCATCGGGACATTGGAAATGATAACACCATACATTAAACATAAACTTATTCCGGAAACAGCTACGATCCATCCCAAAAAACATGATTTTAGGTACTTGTTACAAAAATAACTATTCGCTCTTTGTCAGAGTTTGTGAATCCATGGCGACTACGATTGGCGCTGACCACAATCGCATATTAACTATTAACAATTAGATATCAGAATAAAAACCTACTAACCTAATCGAAAGAATGCATTTATTTTAAGCATAATAAAAACCTACTACCTTAACCTAAAGAAATCATAGAAAAGAATTTGTAAATAAATATATTAATGCGCCAACCGTACGGCTGATGATGAACACTAGGACAAGAAATGAATAGTGCGACAAATGATATCACGCTTTTTTATTCGTCCGCCGCAGTAGCACTAATGCGTCCCGGCTCGAAGCTACAAGATTTGCTCCCTCCGTACCGCCTTTTGTTGAACGGTACAATATCGATTGGTGCTGACCGACTACACCGCATAGCTTCCCACATAGTAACAGGTTCTCGCTCAGTATTACATACAATACAATACTTTATTGGTGTCAAAATACACAGTGTTTACACACATCAGCATACAGTACAAAAGTTGAAATTTACATTACATCATCTAACCTTGATACTTTCATATCGACGGCCTTGGAAAAAAACTCGTAACTTTTGTCCTATACACTATACGTGAACATTAACATTTCCAATGTTAAAACATGTATGCAATAAAATATACGAAATAAAATTTACAATAATACACTATGCATGTTGTTATGCAAATATGCAAAAAGTTTTTTCTTAAATACTCTAATATTGTCAATGCGTTTAATATTATCTGATAGCTTGTTAAAACACTTCCAACAACAAATTTCGGTCCCTTTCCATATAACGATAAGCTGTGATCTGGTATTACCAGGTTCATTTTATTATGAGTATTATATGTGTGTAAGTAAATGTTGCTCGTAAATTCTGTCAAATTATTTTTTACGTATACCAATACTTCGTAAATATATGAGCATGGTAAAGGTAAAAGGTTCAAATTTTTGAAAATAGGCTTACAAGATTGAAGTCTAGTAGCACCAACAATGTTTCTTACTGCCCGGTTTTGCAGTTTAAAGAGTTGAGTTGCTTGTGGAGAAATACCCCAGAATATACCATATCGTAATCTGGACAAAGTTTAAATGATGAAACATTAAACATATAGATTTCTGCGTTGCTTCTTTCAGTCTGCATAATACAAAACAGTGATGACAGTTTACACGACAATTTATCAACATGCGACTTCTAGCTCAAGTCATTGTCAATATATAGACCAAGAAATTTTGTACATGCTACTTGTTTAGTGATGTGTGATCGATTATTTTAAGGAAAAAATAAAAAAGGTGTACCATGTGGGTCCAATCCTATAGTAAAATTAAGGGAAGTCGAAGGAATGTATAATTTACTTTATCAAAATATACGGCAATACCCATCAAACTGTTTTAATTATTTTCGGATGTCTATTCAATTGTTTTAAGAATTTCATAATATTTTTGAAAGTAAATTAACTAAAAAAGACACCGCAATGTGTAAAAGCATTCATTATTGCATCATAGTAACGTGCTCATTTACTACTTAATATGAATAATAATAAACAAAACTGCACCTATGCTATAATGAATTGTCTTTCAAAGAGAATGTGTGTCTGAATAGCTTCATATGAGACATAATGATGAAAATGAAAACTAAAAAAGACACCGCAATGTGTAAAAGCATTCATTATTGCATCATAGTAATGTGCTCATTTACTACTTAATATAAATAATAATAAACAATACTGCACCTATGCTATAAGTAATGAATTCTCTTTCAAAAAGAATGTGTGTCTGAATAGCTTCATATGAGACATAATGGTATTTCAGTATGTGGAATATACAGGCTGTCGCTGGCTGCTGAATGGACAGGATACACAAATTTATTATGGATTACCATAATTAGTAGCAGTATTAACCTGCATCGTTCGATACTGTGTGAAAAGCTATATTTGAATGCATGCTGTTTGTATCTCAGATACATATATCTTGCATACCATATCCTCCCCTGAAAGGGCTCTATTATTTACTGATATTTTGATTTGAGAATTGAGTGTTATGAACAGAAAGCATGTAGGTTAGGTTAATATGTGAGTGGGTTCTTGTCAGACCCTCCACTGCGACCATCAGGCCTATTGTGGCTCACTGTTCACCCAAAAAGTTGAGCTTTTTTATAAAGCCGATAATCTTGTTGGGTGAGAAACTGTCCAAGTTCTTTGGCTCCAGTCACCCTTTGCCAAAAAGTGAGAATCTGCAGCAGGGCAAGTACACAAAATGCGCTCTGCCGTTTCATCTTCCTGCAGACACAGATGGCATTCGGCGTTTTTCATCAGCCCAATTCTGTGTAGCTGACGATTTAATCTGCAGTGCCCACCCAGTGTATGGGCCACTTACGTGTAGCCTATTTAACTCTAATAATTCTTTAGTTCTTGACTTCAAGGGGTATGTAATAAACTCCTTTGAGTGAACTAATCCTGGTAGTTCGTGCCAGTGCTCGATTGTTTTCAATTCAGCCCAGGCTAGGATAGCAGATATGGCTAAAATTTTTAACTATTCGAGATAATGTTATTCTTTATAAAAGTTTTTGCTTGCCTAAAAAATAGTAATGACGTTGACAAAAATTATATTTTTTATACGGGGTGATCAAAAATGACAAAATTCAGTAAGAGTAAACTAGTTCTATTTTTTATTTTGGAACAAATTGTGAAATAAAAAAGTCGTTTCAAATTATATGGTCTGTCCAAATTCAAATTTTATTTGAATATTGCCATGTTTCCGAAATTAAACCCATAATTTTTTTTCTATATTTGTTACAATTTTAGTTTCATTTCAGATAGTAATTCAGATATTTTCTCTCTAATTCAGTTGTACTAAATTTTGTTAACTTTATTCAAATTTTTGGTCATAACCAGTGTCGGCCATTTTGTATACGACTAAAATTTCATGAGAGTAGAGTTTTCCTCATTAATTTATTTCCTTCATTATTATATTAGTCAGTAGTTTATTCATATATTTTCAAAAGTAAAATTTTACCAATGCTCAGGTTTTGTTGTTAAATTGCTAATAGTTTGGTTTTGCAGTGACCTTCGTAACCATAGTTTTTTTTGTAGTTTTTCTTGTATTATTTTACCTCAAGTAAAATTTCTTGTCAATTAATTTTTTTATTAGACAGGAACTAATATCTGAAGTTTTCTTTTTCTCACAATTTAAAATTTTTTTCTATTATCAATTGGTTCTTTACATCGCCCCTCTTTCATGTAAAATCCTGGACCAAACCACCATTGAAGCAAGGCACAAGGCATAGATTGAATATTTGGAGTTATCCTCAAAGTACTGGATATCATTCCGACGCACTGTCTCCTGGAAATCAGCATTGTCAGGACCTGAATATTACGTCCTCTTTCCCGGGTACCCGCGGTCATCTTCAGGACCAGACCTCGTCGGGAGTCCACTTCTCCGCTAAGCTAAGTAGTCCAAATTTATGTGCAAAATTCAACTTTTGGTCAGAAGAAAAATTGTAAACCAGTTGATCGTTTCTTAAATTGTAATTTTTTTGTTAATATTCAAATTTACTTTGTTTAAATAATATTCCTGTTTTTGTCTGTTATTTAACTAATCAAATCAAAATTTTCACCATTAATATTAAAGTGTTGTAAAATTTTCAGTCTTATACTTATATTAATATATTATTTGTTTTATATTTGATTTTGATTGTTTTCTCCCCTTGATAAAGTTTGCAAGAGTGTTATGTACTGAATAGCTGGCGTCCAAATTCTTTGTAGTTTATTACAGTTGTTTGGTTAATTTGACAATCAAATAATTGTTCAAAAAAATCTTCTCGCCACAAAGTGACCCTCGACCACCCCTTAGTTAACCGGTTGCTACTCTTTCATAGCTTCCTCAGCAGCCAGCTGGGAAAGTTGTGGTTGCACTGTATCTCTATAAGTACTCTATGTAGCTTGATAATAACTAAATATCTTACACAACATTTTAAAAGTGTTAATTTGTGTACTGAAACAGGTGGACATTATGTGAAGCATGTATGTATTTTTTAGAATAAACTGTAATTTTCTGTTATTACAACATTTTATTCTAGAATTGTAAATAAATGTAAAATACAAATGAAGGAAACAATGATAATTCCTTGTATTTTTATTAATATTACAAAAAACTTTAAGAGTACCTTTTTGCAGCCCTTTCAATTCTCTACAAAAATATTCAAGTATTCTGCAATTTTACAGGGCGATAAAGAAAATATAGCCAATCAAATATTAATTATAATGAAAAAAAAAAAAGAAACAAAAGATCTTTAGGCTTTTCTGATGAGTCCACAAGAAACTGAATGAGATTTTATGAAACTGTAATTCATTAGAACGAAAAAATTTTTAAAGACAAGGTACGTAAATAAATTAATTTCAGGCCTTTGTTCTCATTTTTAACTGAATTTACATATCGTAGGGGATCATGTAGATACTAGTTTAGCCTGCCTAGCCGTAGGGGACTATGTGGGATGCTAGTGCTAAAATGAGAATGGCAAATAAGAATTTTTACTTGTTAGCATAACCAGAAGTCAGGTTATCGAAAGAATGCAAAGATTTCATTAATATTTTTATATATAGTTTTTCCTTTAGTTCTCATAGAGAGCTTTTCTTTCCGCTGTTTGCAAAATCCTATAAAGAATATGTTTCAAAAGATCTTTGTTTTTGTCATGTAGTACTTAGAGACATTGCTCCCACCAAAATTTGAAAATTTTATCTTCAATATAACAAAAATTATTGGAACAAATGTTGTTTTCTGTCTCATTTTAAGAGGATGTACTTCCTCAGGGATGCATTTTTGTACTAAGGTAAGTTAGGTTATACGGGCCCAATATGAACTCAGGAATCACAGGTTCCCATCCGGAAACTCAATTCTGGGACATCCTGTATACGTTATGTAATAATTGCACATATATCTTGTTTGATCAATAAATGTATATATTTTAATGCTTAATTAAATAGTAATAAATGTCCCGATATATTACTGTTATTGTTAATACAGGACTTATTTGCACAATTCCAGAAAGTCATGGAAGAGCTAGAAAGAAGGCATCGAGAAGAAGTAAGTGAAGTCAAAGAGAAAATGCACCAGGTAAAGGGAGAAATAGACCAACTTAAGCGACAGTTGAGCGATAAAGGAAGCCAGCAAGTGGTATTATGAGGTCAGCTGTTCGAACCTCCCTCCTTTGACGGCCAAAGTTCATGGACCATTTCCGTTAATCGTGGCATTAAGGGGCCAAGCATTGGAAATACTCCAGACAATCCCAGTAGAGCAACATCAGGATTTTAAAGTTTTAGAAGCTGCCCTGGACTTACAATATGGTGAACAACATCTTGCCAGGTGTACCAGACCCAGCTGAAATCACGTGTTCAAGAGGCTGGGGAAAGCTTGCAAGAGTTCGAAGTTGCCGTGTGGAGCCTGGTTCACCTGGCTTACCCCAATGTACCGAAAGAATTCCAAGACCAACTGGCAGTAGAGGCATTTCTGGATGGTATACAGGACGATGAGATCAGACGAGTCCTCAGGTTATCTTGATACCAGAACAGCAGTGAAGCGTTGGTGCATGCACTCGAGGTGGAAGCTGTCCTTCAAGATACCCCGAGTCCAAAAGTACAAGCTGTATCGAAGAATCACAACGAGAAAAGAAGAACCAGGACCCTAGGTTGACCAAGATGGAGAAAATGTTTACTCAAATACTGGCTAAATTGGATACTGCAGGAAGACAAGGAAAGCCAAGCGGGGGTGTTATTAAAAGTTACAACTGCGGCAGAGCAGGGCATATCAAACGAGACTGTCGACAATGGAACTCGAGGAAAGTGAATGCTGGAAACATGGAAGAGACACAGAATAAACTAAGTAGTGGAAGGCCAAGTGGACGGCGTCTGAAATGTTACAGGTGCGGAGAACGAGGACATATCCAGCTAGAATGTCCACGGAGGAGCTTGGAGAGAGTAGAAGCCGATGCTGTGAAGCCGGTACCAGTGAGGCTGTGTCAGATAAGGAACATAGTGCCCCTAGAAAAGTGAAGATTTCCCAGCTTCGGAGCATTACGAGAAGTCCACCACTACAAGGATATGAGAATGAAATGAAAACCCAGAAAAATGCAGATATTTCATACGGAAGAAGGTGCAAGGAAGATTGCAAGTACTACCACCAGGAGAAACTGCATGTCACGGGAGCAGTCAACACTGTCAACGTGGAGGTGCCGGATGACAGGGAAAATGAAACGCTAAGATAAGATCAATTGAACGATGAGGAAATAGGGCCTATATTGAGAGCCAAAGAAAGGGGAACTCGTCCAAAATGGAAGGATGCTTCGGACAAAAGAGTGGGAATAAAGGCATTGTGGGTGCAGTGGGACTCACTGAGAGTCATGATTGGGCTGTTGCGGAGAGGATGGGAAAGCCCGGATGGAAAACAGGTGGTTATGCGTCTAGTGATTCCCAGGTGTCGAGTAGCGAAGGAGCTTCAGGAAGTGCACAATGGAACATCCGATAGACACTTCGGTGTTAGCAAGACCCTGAAGAAAATACGAGAACGATTTTATTGGATAAAAAGTCATCAGGATGTGGAGGCTTTGTGTCGCAAATGCAAGATTTGGTGCAGCCAGTAAGGGACCACAGACTGGAAGTAAGGGTGAAGGGTTCAATGCCGGAGCTCCATTTTGTTAACAATATACATATTATAAAATGGTGAGGTAATGTGCCATTTGCAAAATGCAGTTTAAAAAAGAAGTTAATAAGTATAAACTTCATAGTCGTGACATGATGGAGTTCTGTTTACATGACGAATATCAAGAAAATTTTAATACAGTTCAATACCCAATTTTCCTTACATAGAATTAAACTTATACATGCTCTATCTATATTTGTTAAATACGAGGTTATACAGGGTGTCCCAGAATTGAGTTCCCAGACGGGAAATTATTGAAAAAAAAAAGTTTTTTTCTGTCTCACTTTAAGAGGATGTATCTCCTCAGGGATGCATTTTTGGACCAAGGTAATTTGGGTTACATGGGCTCAATATGAACCCAGGAATCACAGGTTTCCACCCGGGAACTCAATTCTGGGACATCATGTATAATGTACAATATTGTCGTTATTTTAATAAAAATGTACATATTTATTTTCTCAGATAAACTTCACTTAATGGGAATTACACAGGAACAAGAATGTGTTTCACACACATATGTGCTCACTATACTAATAGTACGGGAGGCCGTAACCAAAAAAGCCTGTTATTCCCTAATGGATATGACGAGGTTTAATGGATAGTTTTTTACAAAACAAACAGAAAATCGCTCTTACAAAAAGCCCAAAAATGGGGCGATTAATTGGGAAACAATTTTCCGTCCGTAACAAATCATGTCATTTTTTTTTCATCGCCTAATGTCCGTTTTCAGTGGAATCTTGTAAAAAATATATAAAATAATAAGAATTCACACAGAACGGACATTTTGCATGGGGCGAAATCGATAAAGTGAGAAAGGAGAATGTAAAGAAAATGCGTGTAAAAAAGTTACTCCCTAATGGCTAATTTTTGTTTTAAATTGAAGTATACACCGAATACACGAGAAAAAAATGCTAAACGGACATTTCTCATGGGGTGTATTCACATGAAATGAAATGTACAGGGACCTGTGATACAGCGCGACGGCATCTGTATTTAGTGCTCTGCGCGTGCGCTCTGGCACATGCCACTCCACCCGGCGGTTGATGCTTGGAAAGACGCTATACAGCCAATATCTTGACAAAAGTCTAGAGAGACCGAAATGCGAAAGCTTCGAGCATGCGCATTACCTTGTAAATGTGTAATAAATTCGTGCAAGTGGAGAAATGGAAATATTTCCTGTTATTTTGTGGAAAAAACCGCACCACCCATTTTTTTGTCTGCGACGCAAATACTGCCTGCGGCGCTAATAATTATTAACAATTAGATTTCAAAATAAAAACCTAGAAACCTAACCTAAAGAAATCACACGAAAGATTAAATTATTATATAAAAAGAAGGAAAACCTAAAGAAATCAGAAAATAATTTGTAAAAAAATATATTAATCGTTACATAATTAAAAAAAAACTGTGCGGACATATGAATTTGAACCCGGGACCCTTCGCGCAACCAATCAATCAAAACATATTTATTTAACATTAAAAGATACATTGCCTCCCCGGACCGCGATCCGGACATAAGCTAAGGCGTAACCTATGCGCTAACCATCTCGCCGGAAGTAAATGCTAGAGCAAAGAAGAAATACCCTTCGATTCCTATTTTATGACTGGGTGAAAATTGAGATTTTTTTTTTCTAGCCCGACGGAAATCGATTTTTTTTAGCCCAGCCTCGTTGAAAATGTCCGTTGTAAATTTTTTGGCCTTTTTTAAACAAACAAAAACCGTTTCCGATAGAGAACGGACATTAGGGAGTAATAAAATTATACCGAGAAATTCTTCATATTCAAAATTTAATTACAGACAAACGCCCCACTTCAAACGTCCGTTTGTATTTTTTCTTTTCTTAAAATATTATCAATTAAATAATAATTTTCTTAACGGACATTAGGCGATTAGACCCCAAAAAAAATTGTTATAAATTTTTTGTTCCGACCTCCAGTATTGTTCTGCCTCACTACAAATTTCCGTTACCATGTTCTGTGTATATTTTTCATGTAAATAAAGACACAAAATACGCAAACGGACATTAGGGAATTACATTTTTCAGCTTGTATTTTTTACATTTTCAATAAATAATTAAATAGTTTTCGCCCTACTAAAAATTTCCGTCACCGGGGACTTTTTTGTTGGCTATGTCATAATCTATCAATCTATATGGTCGTGATTCATCAGGCGATCAGGCGAAAATCTTGGTTACGGCCTCCCGTACTATAATGTGATTGCTATTTTATAGATTGGACAGTAAAACCAATAATTTTTTATATTTCTAGTGTGATAATCAAAACTTGGGAATTAAAAATAATCATTTGATCACCAGGCGCCACCTAGTGTTCTCTAGACTATCGAACTCTCATTAGGGCTTCCATCTGTGCATTTTTAATTTTTAAGTACTTTTGGCCATCTAATGCCGTCAATCTACACTTCAACATCATGTTGCAATCCGAAAGAAATTTTGTTACAGATATTAAGTTTATATTTGTCGAAAATAAGCTGAGAACGCTCAGAGATCGAGCCGTGGACCTCTTGATTCATAAGCTGATACTTACACCAGCGCATCACTTGAAAAGTGGTTAATGAAATCCTGAGTTTTTCTAAACGCGTAACAAAAGTGTGCTCTGCTACACGGTAGTGTCTCGCACCTAGTTCACTCCAACGTCCTTCACACTCACAGAAACAATAGGTAAGCACGAGTCTATCTTTATAGAAATAATATCTACAAAAAGTAGTGAAATGCCCACAAAAACAGATTCTCTGTAAAAAAATAGCGCCAAGTACACTCTGTCCAAAAGAATATTTTTCTTCTCTACAAAAACCTAAAATAAGAAAATGTGATCTCTCCAAAAATATTTGAAATCAATTAAAATCGCCAAGTCCGGTATCTATTTATAAAAATCGGTAAAGGTCTTTACACAGAACTTCCCTTGTTATTTGTACATGGCGGTCACTCTAAAAAATTAATAATTACGAAATGACATTGAGAATAATAATCGGAATATAGTTATTGCTATTATTACAAAGAAAACTTGATAAGTTTTGGTAAAAAAAATATACAGATTGCTCATCCAACAGCAAAAGCTCAATAATAAATAACAGGTGCCACATACGGCAGGCTTGCGCAAATACCTTTACAAATGTCCACCATGACTGAATTATTTCTTGGGATGACCACCCTGTACATTTTTCAATAAAAGTATAATAGGTATATATGTCAGATATTATTGCCATCCGTCACATCAATCCAACATTCGCGTAATGGAGTGGAAGTATAGTGGTGGTTAAAAAATTTCATTTTTATTTTAATTTTTCAAAAATGTTAAAAAAAAAATTAAAATTTTTTCTTCTGAAATAGGTTTAAAATGTCAAACGTAGAAATTTTAAATTTGAGCAAAAAGGAAAGTTTCCGTCTATTCTATACTAGTGGTAAAAGAAGTTTAAGATTTAAAAATATATTTTTTTTAAATAGGTTTAGAATGTCATGAAACGTGAAACTTTTAAATTTGAGTAAAAAAAGTTTCCATCTATTCTAGTGTTAATTTTTTTTCCAAACTGGTAACAAAATGTTGCAAACATTTTTTTTCCGAAATTGGTTTGGAATGTCATGAAACGTGGAAATTTTAAATTTGAGCAAACCAAATTTTTCGTCTATTCTGTAGTAGTGATAAATAGATTAAAAATGTTTTCAAATTTTTTAAAAAATTTTTCAAAAACATTTTTAAATTTGTTTGAATAGTTTTAGAATGCCATGGAAACGTGGATAGTTCAAATCTGAAAAAAGAAAAAAAATTCTATCTTGGTGGTAAAATTTTTTTAAAATAGTAAACAAAATTTCTAATTTTTCTTTTAAATAGATTTAGAACGCTATGAAACGTGGAAATTTTAAATTTGAAGAAATTAAAAAAAATCCATCTATTTTAGTGGTAAAAAAAATTTCAAAAATGTTGGTAAAAAAAAATTTCAAAATTTTTTTTCTTCTGAATCAGGCTTAGAATGCCATGAAACGTGGAAATTTTAAATTTGAAGAAAAAAAAATATCATTTTAGTAGAAAAAATGTTTTCAAAAGTGTTGGTAAAAAAAAATTAATTATTTTTTTTTAATAGTTTCAGAATACCATGAAACGTAGAAATTTTAAATTTGAGCAAAAAAAAATGTTTTTATCTTGGTAAAAAAATTTTCAAAATTTTTTTTTTTCAGGAATAGGTTTAGCGTGTCATGAAACGTGGAAATTTTAAATTTGAACAAAAAAAAATTTTTTTTATCTTGGTAAAAATTTTTTCAAAAATGTTGGTGAAAAAAATTTTCAAAAATTTTTTTCCCGAAATAGGATTAGCGCGTCATGAAACGTGGAAATTTTAAATTTGAGCGAAAAAAAATTTTTTTCACTATTTATTCCGTTTAGACGGTCCACCCTGTATATTTTCCAGTGAAATTTCTACCATTTCTGCGCTGACAGTAGCGTCAACTACCTGCCAAATTTGACTGCTCTCCGTCAAGTAGTTTTTTAGTAAATGCACCAACAGACAGACAGACAGACAGACCGACAGACAGACAGACAGACTGACGGAATTAAAAAACCTATATTTTCGTAATCTCCGTGATCTGAAACGTCAGAATCCGTAAAAATCTCGGAGGGTGATTTTTTCTCGAATACAATACTTCCCTTCGGTATGCGAGGGAAGTAAAAAGAAAATTGAAAAATGAAAAATTTTTTTTTTCAAATACAAAAAAACTTGGAGCGTTTCACTAAGAGGCAAAACTCTACTTGGATTCACTAGTGTCACTCAGTTAATCTTCTACAAATTTTCTCGTCAATCTCTGACTGCAGTAGTACATATTATTTTTATCAACATGTGCAGGATCTGCGGAAACATGGAAAGTGAAATGCGCGTTTTTTTTTATTTGAAAAAATTTTGTTTTCATAAACTTTCTTTTTATAAATAGATACCGGACTTGGCGATTTTGATTGATTTCAAATATTTTTGGAGAGATCACATTTTCTTCTGGGAAAAATGTTTTATGTTGCCAGTAGTTAATTGGGTTTTTATATTTAATTGTTATGAAAATAAACATGCCCCACATATTAAACAGAGTAGGAAAGTATGTGTTTGATTCAAAATTATCTTTGTATTTGCTAGATATGTATTACATGTGTTTGTAAGAACCATAACCGTTTTTAGGTTAAATTTACCAAAAATACATTTTAGCTGGCAGTAATGAATATTTCACCACTTTGTCATTATCTGATTGTTTCAGAGTGTTTGCAATATAATATTCTGTTTATATTATGAGAGTTGTCTCTGGTGCCAAGATAAAATTCCCGAGTCTTGGTGATAATGTATCAACAGAACACAATAATAAATAATAATAAAATTACATTATTGAAAATAAAAGTGTACAATAATTATTCCTAATATTTAAGCAAAGTTAGCTTAACAATATTCAACTTCATGTTAACATTACTTTGTAGATTCCCAAGCGATGCTAGTATGAGAGAAATATGATGCTCTATTTTGGGGGAAAAAATATTAATATCACCACCAGCAAGGAAGTAAACAGTGTAAGAAATATTTTAACAAAAGCTGCACTTTCTAAAAATCAGTAACTTTTTTGTATTAATTTCGTATACATACAGATATAAGGTTTTATATTTGTACTTAACTTTCTGTACTTACATCTGATGATCGTAAATATTTCACTCACATGGTAACTCAGTGAGGTAGAGTGTAAATTGTACCCTCTTATTATATGCAAACTTTCAGGGGGACATTTTTCATAATAAAAAAGAAATAAGCTTATTTCAACTTCTGATTTAATCGGAAATTAGATTATTATTTATTTTGGAATAGGGCACATTGTATATTTTTAGGAAAAATTAAAGAAAACACAATTTTCAGCATATTTTCAAAATATGGAGCCGTATACAGGGTGTTCGGCAGAGGGATTGCCAAACGGTAATGGTGGATAGGTAGGGCCATTTAGAAGTTAATTAGCCCTAATGACCTCTATCCAAAGTATCACCGTTTTTTAAGATATTATTATTCTTTTTTTTTTTTTTTTAATTTCCTGCAAATCAGCCTTTTAGCATCTACAACAATTTTTTTTATAATTGTAACAGTTCAAAATAATTATTATTTTTGCAATGTATCTGTGTTTGGAGTTGGAGTTTGGAGTTTGTGGGAGGGCAGTCACATTTAGGTGACCGCAGCACCTAGGCCCCATTGGGCCCCTTGTACATCCTCCCGAGGGATACAAGATTCCACCTAGGCCTCCAACCATCCTAATCTTGTGAAGAAGGTGGTTATGCTGCCTAGGGGAATATCCCTCAAGTCGGCCAAAGTAGGCCAACGTTCTCCCAAAATGGATTCTCTGCTAGAGGAGACTGCCGGGCACTCACAGAGTACGTGTTGGACAGTCTCGTCTTCTTGTTCACAACCTCTGCATAGGGGTGTGTCATTTAACTTCATGTTATAAAGGTGCTTCCTCAGCTGGCAATGACCAGTAAGAATTCCTGTCGCGAAGCGCAGGTTCTTCCTGGACATTCCCAGGTAGATCATCGTTGTATCCTTGTCAGGGTATCTAAGCAGATCCCTGGCCAACTGACAACTATGGGTTTCATCCCACAGTTTTTTAAATTTTCTGTGGGTGTCTTCTTTAATCAGTAGCATTATTGCTGAGGTCGGCAGTATGTTGGAAGGGCCAGGTCAAAGTATACTTAGACTGGCTGCCTTCTTAGCCAGACTGTCAGCTTTCCTGTTGCCTCTGCACTGTGCATGCCCTTTGACCCAGCATAGAATGACACTGTTCATGCTGGAGGCGCCCACGAGTGCCTGATGGCATTCCCATACTGACCCTGTTGTTATTTTGTGTCTCTGTAGGGCCAGTAGTGATTGTCTACTATCAGTGTAGATTCTTATTGTTTTTCCCGTTATTTGTCTACGGGAAATTTCTTTTGCGGCTATGGTTATTCCCGCCAGTTCTGTTTGTATTTTACTGGCTTGTTTGTCCACAGCCCATTTAATTTGAATTTGCAGGTTCCTGGAGTATAGAAAAAGAAAGAAGGAACAGGTTGGTATAATACCCCACAACCTGTTCCTTCTTTCTTTTTCGATCCATCTGTGAAGATGTTAACTGTTCCTTCACTGACAGCCTCATTGCTACTGTTGGTGTGTATTACATAGGGTCTATCAAAGATGAACTGTGGAGAAATACCATCTGCACGTACCTGCAGAAGTGGCATTTGTTTAATTGCCTCATTCCACAGCCGGCATCTGGTCACTCCACATCCTATGTTTGGCTGTATACCAACGGATTTGAGACGTGCCATAGTAGTTAGGGCGACCTCTTCTAGATATATGTCTAGTGGTGGCAGGCACAGCATCACTTCCATTGCTCTTGTTGGTGTCGTTCTCATAGCTCCAATTGTGTTTAAACAGGCTACTCGTTGTACCTGACTGAGCTTACGTTTCGCTACAGTCTGCTGACTCTTAGGCCACCAGACGATGGCTCCATAGGCTATCATTGGTCTTATCATAGCAGTGTAAATCCACATAGCCACTTTGGGTTTGATTCCCCAGGTTTTCCCTATGGTTCTGCGGCACTGCTCAAAAGAGATGTGAGCCTTCTTTAGTCTTCTGTCTAAATGAAGATTCCAAGTTAATTTGGCATCAAAGGTTACTCCAAGGTATTTTACTTCTGATGCGAAATTTAGTGTGGTATTTAGGAGAACGGGGGCCGTCATTGGCCCCAATTTCCTTTTCCTTGTGAAGAGGACCAGCTCTGTCTTCCTGGGGTTGACCGACAGAGAGTGTTCTCTGCACCATCTTTCGATTATTCTCAGGGCCATCTGCATTCGATCACAGAGGACTCCTTCGAATTTGTATCTGTGTCCTAACAAAATCATACGGGACGTTGATAATTAAAGAAAAAAATTATTGTGAACTAACAGAGTCCCCAGAATTGGTAGAAAGGATCATAAAGCTCAACTTTCCCTTGCATTTGCAAAAAAAAAACGAAAAGCTATCAAGATGTTCAAATGCTTTCAAAAACTTCTCCCTTTAACGTGGTTTGTAACCATATGCCACATGCAATAAAAACTTTTTAAATAACATGAGAAAATTGGTGGTAATTTGTTTACAAGGATATACGGGGCACTCTAACAATAACAAATAACGATGGAAGTTAACTCGCCCGCTTCCCTATTTTAATGTTCACTATTTCTGCTAGGGGATGTGTCTGTGACTCGAGAAACTATTTCCTTTTATTAACTTTAGTTCGTTTAATTTGCTTAGTGCTGTTGTTAGTATTGGTTAATTTATTAATAAAATTGTTTTTGTCATTTTTTTTTAAACATATTTCTTGCGTCTTTTCGATACCGTAACAATGGCTGCATACACTAACGAAGAATATGCTGATATTTTGATGACTTATGGCAGAGCCAATGGTGTTGCATGTGATGCAGAAAGAATTTATCAGGGGCAGACGATTACCCAGCCTGATAGACGATTACCCAGCCGCAACACATTTTCAAATACCTACCAACGTTTACGGGAGACAGGCAATTTGAATTTCCGAGAACCCAGAATACACGCAAGACAGTATGCTGTTGTTGATGATGAAAACATAGTTGAAGCACTTGATGAGGATCCAACCAAAAGCATAAGAAATGTTAGCTGCAATGTAGGCGTAAGTATATGGAAAGTGCGGTCAGTTCTTTGTGAAAATGGACGACATGCTTTCCATTACACTCCAACATCCACTTATTAATCATTATTCACTTTCGCTTTCATTTTGCTCTTCGACTCAATAGTAACAACCTAATTTACTAATAATAATAATAATAAAAGTGCTTTATTGAATTAGTACAATTCAACAGGCCATTGACCGGGGTCCTTCAGCCTATATATATAATACATTAATGTAAACAATTAACATGATTTAAGGTATGATAAAAAAAAAAAAAAAAAAAAAACAATTTAATTTGAATTTATTATTTCCCATAATGTCCTTAAGGGGTGTCTCCATCTTGTCCTGCCATTTGGTTGTCTTCTGGCACATAAACTCTCGATTAACTCCTTATTGTGTTCATTCTGGGAGAATCTTGTGGATAGTGTGATGAGTCTATCTTTTATTGGTTGGATATTTGTCAGTTGGTATAGAAGTTGGTTAGGAGGATTGTGTAGGGGATTATTGGGGTGACGGATTTTGGTTATCAAACGAAGGGCACTTGTTTCTGCTATGCTAAGCTTTTGTAAGGCTGGTTGTTTACAGTTTTGAAAAAGTACATGACCATATTCTATCATGGGTCTGCATATGGTCTTATATATTTTACTAGCAGTTTGAATGTCAATCCCTCCTTTTGTATGCACAAGACATCTAAAGTGTTTTGATCGTGAGATTGTGTTTTTTTTAACTTGTGCCATGTGGCTATTAAAGTTAATTTTATGATCGATGGTTATTCCTAGATATTTGGTGAATTTTTTAGGGTAAAGCAAATGATTATACATATTAAGTGTTGGAGAATTCGGACCAGGGTTATGATTGAAGATGATGAATTGAGACTTAGATGGATTTGGTTTTAATCTCCATTTATTGAACCAATCTGTGGTGTGATTAATCAGATTTAACAAACTTTGTGTTGCTGTCACGATAGAAGTGTTGTGAGATATTAAAGTCGTATCATCGGCAAACTGGAGTATATAAGCACTGTGTGAAAAATGTTGCTCATCGTTGTAGGGGTGGTAATAGATATCTGCACAGAAAATGTTGTATAGCAACGGAGAAAGTGGTGAACCTTGAGGGAGACCCTGTTCTGGTGTGAACTCATACGAGAATGAACTTGAAATTTTTACTTTTAGATGTCGATTTTTCAAAAAACAGTCTATTAATAATATAAGGTACTTCGGACAACCCAGTTTGTAAAGTTTGTAAATTATGCCTGTGTGCCAACTAATTTACTATTTTATTAAATAAATTGAAATTTATCTTTTACAATACTCAATAAAAACGTCTCATGGATACCTTAATTATTTGTTCCAGGTTCGATGAAGGTGACGATGAGAGGCGCATACAATTTTGCAGTTTTTTGTTACATAAGGATGTTGATGACAGAAACTTTTTAAAAAGTATTTTGTGGAAGGATGAGTCTACATTTACTAGGGAAGGAATCGTAAATTTACACAATTTATACCATTGGAGTCCTATAGCAACAGTGGTAGAGTAAACACCTATTTATCTTTTGCTCATAGTACAAGAGTTAGCTAATTACTAAACTGAAATGTCTGGTGAAAGTGATGGTAGCTTTAGTGAAATGGAAATTTGCGATGATGGGCAGTGGAAAAAAGTGAGACACAAAAGAAAAACAAGGAATGGATTAGGAAGTGTATCAAAGAAAAAAGCATTGTCAACAGATGAAATAAATAGAATTATAATGGGATCAACATCTAGTGATAAAAACCTCAGCACAAAAACCAACACAAACACAAAAACTACAACCAACAAAAACATCCAATATAGAAACTTTCCTCCTATAATGAAAGATGTTACCCACAAAAAATATAAACATATGTTTCACTTACTAACTGATACAGGGTGTTCACGAATTAATTTCTGTGACTTGTGGGACAAAATACATCCAGATGTGGATGACGAAATAATAAAAACAAAAACTGGACTACTAATAAAAACCAATCAGGAGAAAAACAGCATTACGACACTGGAAAAATTAGTAGAAGTCAAAAAAAAAATACTTGCATTCAAAGAAACTTTGCCAAACTCTAAACCAACTACATCTACCCCTATAGAAAGTTACTCCATGGTAATTGGAGCTGTTGAACAGGAAATAGAGGACAACTCAATAAGCGAACATCTACAAAAGCTCGGCTTACCACATAGGTTTTGTAAAAGAATTACTTCCCTGACAACACAAAAGCCCACAACTTTAATAAGAATCATCAGCGGATCACAAGACGTCTGCGAAACACTACTCAAAAATGGATTATTCTACAAACACCGCCACTATCCTGTATATCCAAGCAAACCCCCCAATATCCAACGCCTAAACCATGCAGCAAATGTCTATCTTTCACACACCCTACGGAATCATGTGATACCCCACCCAAATGTACAAAATGCCTTGGACCACATACTTCAAATAGATGCTCCTCAACGCTACCACCAAAATGTACAGGCTGCGGATCTGAGGACCACCAAGCATGGTCCTTTAAATGCCCTAAGAGACCTACCGCACCAATCACAGGCATACCGAACATACAGATAAAATCACTGAACAAGAAATCTACCGAAATTTCTCCAGAAAAGAAAAAGACAAGAATCCACAGCCCAGTTACTATCCACGATATGATCATCAACACCTACATCAACGACTTAAACGATCCAAAAAATATAGATAGAGATGGACTATTACAAAAACTAAGGAAAAGATTTAGAGACAACTACAATGTGGACTCGACTGCCGTATTTTCAGGGAGCCGGGTATATATCCTGATATTTGATCTTGACTGTGAAGACCCAATATCCCCTACAGAACTCATAAACAACACCAATAATTTTCAGCACGTTCAACTCGCAAATATGTAAATTTCTATACTGTAACATAAACAGCTATCCCAGAAGAAAATTAATAATAAACAATTTTATTGAAACACAAAAAATCGATTGTACCATGCTGGTAGAAGCAAAAACCTCAGAAAAATCCAGTACATCATACAAGAATTGGTCGGTAATACAACTTAATGGAAATCAAATTCACAACAAAACCAGAGGAGGCTCTCTCGTACAAGCCCAACCTAGTCTCGGAATCGGAAAAGCAAACCCTCCCACCATTAACTATTATCTTAACGAATGTATACATTTCACTGTCCCATTTGCAGATGACAAATTACATATATTTTTAGTATACATTCACCCAACGGCAAGAATCGAAGAAAACATATTCACAAAAGCATCTCTTTATAAATATTCTCTAATAATAGGTGATTTCAATGCAAACAACGAGCCAAAAAAAGGCAATTAAATACCTTTCTACATAACTCCAACTTCCAAAGGTGGGAAACTGCACCAACCTTCATAATGCCACATAATAACGATACCACTCCAGATCTTATATTATATACAAGTAATATATCAAGTAATATCCTCAATGTAGAAGAAACCCCAGACCTGGGATCGGATCATCTTGGACTTATCTTAACATTAGACCTACAAAAGTCGACACAGAACAGCGAAGTTCAAAGGTACAACTTTTCCAAAACAGACACTAACAAAGTGAACGAAGGTATGTTATCATATTTGGAAGATTCGGAAGACATAGAAATTACCAGCCAACAAATATCAAACTTTAACGCTAAGCTAACGTCGCTAATTCTAGAAAATACGCCCAGGACGAAATATAACTATTATACACACGAACTTCCACCCTATATTATAAGCCTTATAAAAAAGAAAAGACAAATGTATCGGGAATACAAAGCTAATGGAGACCCAGACATGAAAACAGAGATAAACAGATTTAACAAAAACATTCAAGAACTAATCCAACAATTTAAAACTCACAAGTGGATAAGAGCATGCGAAAATGTAAACTCCAAAAAAGGAAAAACTTATTGGCAAGAGATCAAAAAACTATCTAAATATAAAAACAAAACTGGAAATAAGCAAGTCATAGAGGAGAACGGTGAAAAATACGAAACACCTGCTGAAAAAGCATACATTTTTAGCAAACATTACAAGAAAGTGTAGAAAAAATATGAAGAGAACAATTTCGATAACATACATTACGACACCATTACCCAATGGTGTGAAACATATTTCTCAGAGATACCACCGGTGGAAGAACACACTATAACAGAAGAAGAATATTTCGATATAATACACCAAGGTAAAAGTACAGCACCAGGCCACGACTACATCACCAAAAACTTGTTAAGGAAACTAGACAAAAAAGTGCACCTACACATTAAGAAAATGTATGAATTTTGTCTAAAAAACCACTATATACCACCAGAGTGGAAAATCGGCACCATAATCACTATACCCAAGCAGAACCTAGACCATTCTAAAACAAACAGCTACAGACCAATCACACTACTACCAGTATTAGGGAAAAATTTAGAGAAAATTATTAAAAACAGAATACAAGAAACCATAGGAAATCAAATCCCTGGATACCAATTCGGATTTAAAACGGGTCATTCAACAATACACCCTCTTTCAATTTTAACCAACAATATAGAAACGAGCAAGCTTAATAGGAACAAGTCTGGTGCACTATTCCTGGATATCAACAAAGCGTTTGATAATGTGTGGTATGCTGCCGTTCTAAGCCAAAAAGACGTATCTCAAGTTTTGACCGAAATGCATATTTTTATATCTTAGGATAGCTGGAGCTATTTTCTATATATTTCCATAGCGAAATAAACGTGTTTCAATTGTTTAGGATTTTTAAAGTACTAACTAAGTTTGACGTATCTCAAATTTTTATATATCAATTACTTGGCTAATTAGACGTATCTCATTGTAAAAAAAAAACTAGTAACCTAATTAATATAAATTCATAACTACACCATTATTAACCTCTACATTAGTATACACTACAAAGTACTACAAAGAAAATATTAGTAAATATTTGAAAATATTGACGCGATGTCGAAAATTCAAAACATGCCTATATCTCAAAACAGTGAAACCTTGAGATACGTCTTTTTGGCTTAGGAGGGCAGTATGATGGTCTATTATTCAAACTTTATGAGATAGGATGTCCAAAATATATCATATTTTTTATTAAAAGCCTGCTTACCAACAGAACGTTGAAAGTAAAGATCGTAAATACCCACTCAGATGAATTCACCCCCGAACAAGGATTACCACAGGGTTCACCACTATCACCACTGCTTTACAACATTTACTGTTCGGATATTTACAACTACCAATACGACGACCCTGAGCACTTCGCTCACGATGGATATATCCTTCAATTTGCTGACGATACCGCCCTCGTATCCCACGACAGAACCACCACCAAGGTATCAGAAAATCTACAATCATTAGTAAACACAACATGCAGGTGGTTCAGCAAATGGAGACTCAAGCCAAATCCTCTAAAAACACAGTTTATTTTGTTCAACCACCACCCATCGGATAATTCCCCATCGCTGAATATGTATCAACACACTTTACATCCAGTAACTAAGATCAATTACCTTGGAATAACCTTCGACAACAAAATCAATTTTAATGCCCACATTGAGCTCAAGAAAAAGAATATCATATCGAGAGCCAAACACTTCCGAAGTTTGACATATAACAGGACGGGGATCAACATAGAGACAGCTAGTAGAATTTACAAGCTTATTTGTCGACCAATGATTGAATATGGACACGTTTTGTTTTTGAATTGTAAAAATAAGGCATTAAAAAAAATAAAGGTGGCAGAAACAACATCAATAAGGAAGATAACCAAAATTCGACATCCTCTCAACCCGCTGCACAACCCCCCCAACCGTCTTTTATACCAACAGACTAATATAATGCCTATAGAAGACCGTCTAACCCATCTATCTAAAAGATTTTCCCAGATACCACAAAACCTAGAGAGAATCGAGAAATACTGCATTAGAAGAGACCCAGGAATAAGAACGGTACATAAGCACCCGGAACAAACCCTATTAGAAAATCTACAAAGATTAGCCAATAACAATTAATCAACACCGAAATATATTATTATTGTTATAATTATTGTTGATATTAGTATAACTATAACAGCTATCACATAAAATATTATTTATTGTATCATAAAATTGTAAAATATTATATGTGTGTATATGTAATTGTAACAATAGGCTGAAGGACCTAGGTCAATGGCCTATTGAATTAGTTTGTGGTTCAATAAAGTTCATTTATTATTATTTTATACCATTGGGCCAGAAAGAGCGAGAATCCGCATATGATCAGGCCTTATTTCAACGAGAATTATGCGTGAACGTTTGGGCAGATGTGATCGGAAAGTCCCGCACTACTTGCCGGGCAACCTAAATGGTGATAATTACCTGGATTTCTTACAGAATGACCTGCCGGAATAATTGGCTGAAGTGCCGATTTTTCAAGAAGACAGGACTATTGTTTTTCAAAATACAAAATAACCGTCAGGGAGCACTTAGATAATCACAAGAAATTCACATCCAAAACCAATTAATTGAAATAATTAACGCCGCTTTGGCAACGATGAGAGAAGAGATGTGGCTCCGTACAACAACGGTAGAAAACCGAAGATGTCGCGCTTATATAAGAAATGGGGTCGCGCAATTTGAGCAAATTTTCTTGTTTGTTTTTACTTTATTTTCCCCTAATGTAACTCAGACAGATATCCTTTTAAACAAATTACCACCAATTTCCTCATGTTATTTAAAAAGTTTTTATTACATGTGGCATACGTTTAAAAAGGGCATTAAATGGAGAAGTTTTGAAAGCATTTGAACATCTTGATAGCTTTTCGTTTTTTGCAAATGCAAGGGAAAGTTGAATTTTATGATTCTCTCTACCAATTCTGGGAACTCCGTTTACTTATAATAATTTTTTTCTTTAATTAGCAGCGTTCCATATGATTTTGTTAGAACACAGATACATTGCAGACAATAATAAAAATAATAAAAACAAACTCCTTCCATCAGATTCTAAGACACTGCTAAATACTCCAGGAAATGTTATTTCTAAATGATAGAAACAGACACCACCGAGTCAGTGGTGCTTGCTGAATTCCAAGGGATCCCGGTTAGAGTATGGATGTTTAGTGGCGTTTTAAAAAATATTACCACGTTGGTGGCAGTGGACGAAACTACTGGTGAATGAGACAACACATCTAGTCGCTGTTATCACTCCTGAAATCAACTCTTAGCTCCGGCATATGGGAATGTCACAAGGAATGGTTGTTGTGTACTTGTATATTGTGTGCTTGTGTTCTGGATGAGTGATGGAACTATATGGCTAACTCCACCAAGACGGTATCTCTAGGGTAAATTTTACTGGACACCATTTAATTTAATTTAATTTAATTTAATGCCTCGACAGCTCAATTTTATTATTTTTATTTGATATAATGTACCTGATACCATTGTAGCGTAGTAAATGTAGCCATATAACCTCCCAAAAAGTACAAAATGAGAAAAAATTCAAAGATAAGTAGTTCGAAGGGTCTATTTTAAGAAACCAAAATCTTTACCCTGCTAGGTTTTCCGTTTCCTGGAAAATTTTTGAGTGAATTTTTTTTTTTTGTTTTTTCAATGTAATTATTTAAATAATGGAAATACAAAAAAATGTTTGAATTGAAATTAGTAGCTGATGCATTTATTTATAAAATTTGTCTGAAAAGTTTTTTTGTAAAATAAAAATTTTACGATATGATTAATTTTATCGGTAGTCTATTTATGGGTGCGCGCACACGACCAGTTAATCGAATTTTATTATCGCTCAATTTTGAAATTAATAATTTGGGGCTTTTACTGCTCGGAAAAATCAACAAAGTAATGTAAAATATAGAAAATTAACTGAACTTTCAAATGAATATACTTTCAAGTTTAAAAAAGTACATTATCTAATTGTAAAATCTATTTATTTATAAAAAAATGCATACAAAAAAGGCAATCAATAAATTTAATTCCTATTTGTTTAATAATTATTGTGGAGAAAATTCCTTTTGGACTTACAATTATGAATGTTCATCTAACACTATTATTACAAAAAAAAATGGGATGAATGTCATAACTTTAAAACAATCGCTTTTTAAAAATCTGGTTTTTTCACATGATAAATTTTCCGTGTATTCTTTAGATTTTATTTAATTATATCTTTTTTAAAAGTTGATGTATTTTAATGAAACTTTATTCATAAATACTTGAAAGTCTATACTTTCGAAATTATTCTACAGGTTTTCTATAAATATTTAGTTTTTTAAATTATTCACAATTATTTATAAATACAACAAAAATTAGTCGATTTTAAGAAAATATTTTATAGCGTTTTCCAGTATTAAGATAAAGATGAAAATTGCAAACAGCATTGTATATAAGTACATCAATTAACTATAATGTTCATGTAAATAAAATAATTTTGGTCACATCAATATTGCTTAATCTTAAGAATGAAGCTCACAAAATGTGGTAACTCTAGTGCGAGCGCGTGGAAAACCGTGTGTACCTATGAGGAAAATGAAGAAGCAAAAAAGATTTTCAAATAAATTTTTTAAATCAAGTCATAATCTTTCTAACACACATAGTTAAATGTTTTCATTTTTTCAATGTTTTATAGTAATAACTATTTTTTCTAAATATGATTGTTTAATTACTATAACAAAAATAAAAACATCACAAATGATGATGATCAAAAATGGTAATTGGAAAATTCCGTATATCATAAGAACTAATATAGATATCGAAAAATTCTTCAGATAAATTTTTTAGATATATGCGCCAGCTACAAATTTTAATTATAACATTTTTTCGTATTTCCATTATTTCAACAATTACATTGAAAAAACAAAACAAAAATTTTCCGGGAAACGGAAAACCTAGCAGTGCAAAGATTACGGTTTCTCAAATTAGACCCTTCAAACAACTTAAATTTAAATTTCTTCTCATTTTGTACTTCTTATGCCATTTTACGAATATTCTGTCTACATTGGCTACGCTATTGGAGATATTTTTGTATATACAATATCAATGCTAATAAAGGTGATAACTCTCCAACGTCATTTGATTTACTTTCAAATTTTTCTTGTTATGTAGCAAAAATTTTTATGCAGTAATTTTATCATTACAAACTACAAAAATCTACCAAAATCAATAAAAAATATAGGTCTGAAAATTAAACAAAAGTGATAAAATCATATCCCTCAAAATTAAAATGATGTTATGAGAAATTATTACATAATACATTTTTATCAAAGAAAATTCACCTGTCTGAGGACATTGTCTGGATATGCCACTGATTGCAACAGAGCTCGATGAAGGTTTCATTAGAATACCTTATAATCTTCAGAGAATACTATTATATCACTTCTACACAGCCACAGTTTATAACCGCTTCTGTAGTGACCTTCTTTGGATACTTATAGGGAACTACATTGTATTTTCTAAAAGCAAATATGAGAAGGCGGCCATTGTTACCGGTTCGAGGTATAATTAATTTTTTATCACTCGAAAAGGAAAACTTTACAAAATATTTATAGCAATCACTTATGGGGTGTTCAATATACGTGGCTCATCATTTTGAAAACAATTCTACAAGAAAAATTAAAAAATATATTTTTGAAAATAATTTTTAACATCAAATTCTAGGAATTTTGGCGGGGCGTCTATTCATTTCAAAGTAGAATAGAATATTTCAACAAAAAAAATTTCTTCGCATGACAAATTTAGTTTTCTACGAATGACAGCATATGCTAATTCGCAGGCAATATTCATTCAGCTTTCTAATAAGTTGCGATACCAATTTGCGTCATCATCCCAGCAAAATATATCAACTATAACGTATGTGTGTAGTGCAAAAAGTATTTTTTAACGATCTATTGGAAACCATAACCCAACAACTACGAAGTTACTACATTGAAGCTGCTAGGGATACTGTAATATCGATACTATAAAGCAGTTATAAAACTGCAAACAGTAACTCACATTTAAAGCCATTTTTAATGCATAAAAACTTACTTGCAGCAATATATCAACTTCTTAGCAGTTACATAACATGGTTTATAATAGCTGGTAAAACGAAACAGAGGTTGCCGTAATGTTACTTTAAGTATTTATATACCTTTTACAGAGTTTACCGAGGCTGTATAAACTGTGCCTATTTTGGGTATACAGATACTTCAGTAATACTGGACTATTGTTGTTAACTGTTAATTATAAAGTATTAAGCTTTGTAAAAAGGTGGAGTAGATATTCATAGCGTTTTTATAAAGCAATCTGTGCTACTTAGGATCTGCAAGCACCTTCCCAGAGCTACTGTTTATTTCTGTGACTTTTTAGATGTGAGCGTTCCATGTCAGGATTTTGGTCAGTTGGTATTTTACCTCACTGGCAAATGAAATTTCCACACCATTGAGCGCTAGGGATTTTAGGTCTCCCAACGCTTTTAACATTGGAAATGTTTTGTTCGTATATGGGGGTCGAGTTACCAGTTTTCGTTCAAGGTCAAACGACAGCGGTGTCAAATGGAATATGGGTTGCATATATCACAGGGTTCAAGTTACCAGTTTTCAGTTAAGGTCGAAATACAGCGGTGTCGCAATCGATAGTGGATCGTAGCTGTTTCCTGAAAAAGTTTATGTTTTATGTATGGTGTTATCATTTCCAATGTCCCAATGGTTGCAAGAATTGCGAAATCTGTGAATTTTTTGCGTGTAATAGTGACGACTATGGTTTTCTGAGGATTTATGAGGGGTCCTTCCTCATTACATCACCTGTCAACAATATTTAGAGCTCTTTGTGAACACTAATATTTTGTTCACAAATCGTCACCTAACTATTATTACTAGATCATCAGCATGCCCTAAACACTGAGAGCCTTCAGCAAAATGAATAAGACAATAAAAATTATACATGTTAGACTTATTTACTCATTTGTCATACCACAGTTGATCTGATGTATAAAGATACTGTAGTGATCTCATTTTTTAAGTTTGATGCCTTATCTGCTTACTCACAGATCTATGTAATTTGAAGCATTACTTATATTTATTATTGTTCTCAGATAGATGCTTTTTTTTAATTGAAGAGTGGATTTCATTAACGAATTATATTTAGTAAAAATTAAAATTAAAAACACATCAATACATCAACGAAGCACTACTATTTATGCAACTTACATTCGTTCAATAAGGCCATTTTCATCTAGAGCTTGAGGTTTATCTCGTTTATTACCAAGTACTAACACTGGTATTCCTGCTAATTGTGGTTTATCCAATAAATTATGGAGTTCATTTCTTGAGGCTTCTATTTTATCAGGATCAGCTGCATCTACCATGTAACTAAATCAAATAAGTATAGAATGAGTCATCAGTATCGACTGAACATCATTCGTTTATTTTACCATACATTTGAAAAACGTAGATATATTTCTTATTAAGTAAAATAATTACAATTAGATAAAGGCGAATATTTTTACTTACACAATAGCATTTACACCTCTACAATACCGTTCCCACATAGACCTAAATCTAGGCTGCCCTCCAATATCCCAGACTTTGATTGTAACATTACCCTTTGTAATTTTTCTCATATTGAAGCCCACCGTTGGTATCATATCTTCACTGAATTGTCCAGACTAGAAAGATATTGAGATAATTAGACAGTTTATGTTTTTAGATACGAATTATATTAAACAAGTAAACTTACAGCAATAACATTAACAAAGGTTGTTTTTCCTGAATACTGCAAACCGACTAGGGTTAATTCCATTTCTTCTTTCCAAAATAAACTTCTAAACCAATCCAATATCCTGTTCATTAACGCCAACATCTTTATAGTTTATATAATTTTTAATAAATAAATGAAATAGTGACATTTAACACCCAACCCGTTTGTCAAAATCTGTCATATGTCAAAAATTGCTATTCATATCTCAACACAGCGACGTTGCCATATGTACTACCTTATCAAAGATTCTGATATACTTAAACACAAGAATAGACCGAGGCCCTGGTGACTGAACTACATAACTACATAAAAAACATATGTAGAAGTAGAGTTCAGTGGGCACAGATCATATCAACCAGACTTTTCACTTCTGAAATATAATGGTTTTTCTCTCTCTCTCTCTCCCTCTACAACTCTAAGCAAGTGTACATACTTTCTTTTTTTACGTATGTGAGCAAGTGTCGATTTGTGAAGTGATCTGCACATTGCACCCATCAAGACCCTTGAACACGACGCCAACACAGTTGACTAGGGCAGTGGGCCAGGCCGCTTGTCCTGTCATGGTACTGTTTTGAACACTGGCTTGGCGTAATTGTGTTGTCTTACTCAGTGGTTTAGCGCATCTAGCTTGCATACTGGCATACCTAGCGAAGCAGGTTCAATCCCTGCTCACCGCAAAATAATTTTAATTATAAAATTATCCCCAAAAGATGTGGTTCGGACTCCACTATAAACTGTAGGGCCTCGTTTCTCCTTACCTAACACAAAATCATTCTGGATTTTCAAGGAGTTACCTCGGTGACTTGAGAAGCGGTTAAGAAAACATTTTAAGAAATATTTTTAAGGACAGCCGGCGGAAAACCTTTTATCTTTTAGCAATGGCGCCATTAATTGGCTCCGACATTTAAATTGTCGTTCTCGCGCAGTTGCCACAATGTGACAATCAGACAGAGATGGTAATATTAGAAAGAGAGGTCATGCAGTAGTGAAAAATGGACAACACTGTCCTGATACACCAACCGAACTCAGACATATAAATTAGTGATGTCAAATACAGGTACATTTGAGTATTTATGATACCCGGTACTTTTCCAACGAGTACCCGTTACTTTGTACCCGGTACCGGTACTGGTAATACTGGTATATTTATATCGTGCCATACTGATGCCAGCTGATGCCGCCCTAGGGAATGCGTTTGTAGGACCGATGGCGCTCATTATTATCAATAATACGGCAGATCGCTTGCTCCACATAACAGATTCAATGGTGTTACACGAAAATCGACCTTAACAAAGAGCGACTTTCTGTGGAACTTCCAAATATTTCATGTCTTTCTCCGACGAATATTTGTTCCTATGTCTTCTCTTTTTAATTTTGTTTCGGAATGTTATTTTAATTTTGTTTATTTATTTCTGTTAGTACCTTTTGTTTATTTATTTTTACTTATTAGAACTATAAATAAATTCATATCCATTTTATTTTTGATGCTTACCAGCATGTTTATTTTATTACAACCAAGTCATTTATATTTTGTTATCACCTAAAAGCTAAGAAAGAAACTATTAGATTAGGTACGTTATTCAGTCAATACCGTCAGTAACTTGGAAATATTTGCGCTAATAGAGTAGGTAGTCGGTAGTCGGCCGCCGGCATTTCATACAATATTTAAAGTTCTCGGATACCCGCACGCGCATATTCGTACTAATACCAATACCGATTTGGATTTACCTATACCATTGTTCCTATAGTTTCTCATTCATTAGTTCATTACTCATACTCATACTAAGATAATACCGAAGTAACGGGTACTTTTTATACTGACTACCCGGTAATAGGTACTTCGTCCAGTAACGGGTATTTAGTACCGGGTAGGTAATATATTGACATCACTAATATAAATCCCATATGCGGCACTGAAAAGTGAAAAGGACAGAGATATTTTGTGCAACACTCGCAGAGATATATCCAGGTTAAAGAGCCGAGACTACATACGCATAAACAGTTTAGCTGCAATATAAAAGATTGAATTGAAGACGCACAAATTTCACTATTATTTTAAAATAAGCGTTACAAATGATACAAATAGATAATGTAAGAAATTATGCGATGTAGGTAAATGTATTGTATGATGTATATATTATAATTATACGATTAAAATCCTCCAATACCTACTTCAGTCAGGTACTAAAATTCCGATTCGGATTATCCGAATCATCCCGAGCGTATTTAATCTTGACTTGTCAAATCCACAGTAAAAGTTCGAGGTCATAGGCGGCATTTCTGCTAGATCAAAGGAGTGTCGCATGTGGGATTTATATGTGACTCAGCTGACTGTCAGTAGCCAAGGTCACTAGAAAAACAGGTTGCGTTGTGATATATGTCACATGAAGTATTTCTGTGTTTATATGTAAGGTATCTATTTGGTTAGGATAGAATTGTACACTGAAAGAATAATTTTGAAACTTTTTTTCATGAAATGAGGAAAAAAACAGCCACACGCAGCTGTTATCGAGGTCTATATATACGTAACGTAGCATTTGTCGATTCTAATGAGCTAACCTATCTTTTAGTAAGCTTGGTCAAATTCATTTAATGCGCACCCGACAAATCCCAAAACCGTTTCCGTTGGATGTCGTGTCCCTTTAAATTGGAGTTCACAACTATCTTCGTCTATTTCGTCTTCTCCGTCTGACTGTCCTATCTTCACTTCTATCTTGTTAGTTCTCTAATCTTTTGAAATACTTCATGTGACATATATAGATTACAAGGCAACCTGTTTTTTAGTGACCTTGGATACTGACAGTCAGCAGAGTTCGGTCGTTCTATCAAGACAGTGTTGTCCATTTTTCACTATGGGCCTATCTTTCTAATGTTACCTTCTCCGTCTGATTGTCACATTGTGGCAACTGCGCGAGAACTGGAATTTAAATGTCGAGGTCAATGGTCAATGGCGCCATTGCCAAAATATAAAAGGTTTTCCGCCGGCTGTCCTATCTTGTTAATTCTCTAATCTTTTGATAAACAACACAGCCAGCGGCCCG
Organism: Stenurella melanura; assembly: GCA_963583905.1. Classification (NCBI taxonomy): domain Eukaryota; kingdom Metazoa; phylum Arthropoda; class Insecta; order Coleoptera; family Cerambycidae; genus Stenurella; species Stenurella melanura. Next base: position 69,527,557 of record OY757312.1, on the reverse strand, counting down.
CAGGCAGCTATGACACTGTGCGAATGCCATGTTCAGAGTAAAATATTCTATTAGTAAGTAAAAATATAACGAATAAACGAATTATACACATATAATTTATGATTTCTTGTCTCCAGTCCTGTTGATCGTAGCGACCTGTACCTAAACTAATTCTTTATTATACATTTGACCTCAAAGTTTTTCGTATGCATTTTTCTTATCGCCATCGGCTTCATCAGAAAAGTTTGTTGTAATTGCAATAAATAAGTAAGAGTTTTTACGTAATTTTAGTTGGCACCTTTTTTGTGACCTCAAACACCCGAGGAGTACTTACCTTTATTAAGATCAATTATTAATATATTATTCAAATTTATTGAAACTGATGTTACTAACAAAAATTTTACATACAAAACGACTGGAATATGTGCCATAGCCGATCGCGTTAAACGACAACCTCCCGACAGGTGTTTCGGCTTCGAGTGCCAATACCGCAGTACCTTTTTTATTTATTTATTTATTTATTTATTTATTTATTTATTTACTTTTTGGTAGATATTTTTGATTCTTAAATTGCCTTTTGCTTGGTATTAATTGGCTATTAAAAATTTTAAAATTACTTATTAGCGATTATTTCTACTCGACTAATGTTTAACAATTGTAAAATTTTAAAGATTACTTTTTTCGGCGATAATTGGTCAAATCCGTGTCACTGTATTCAAACATGCATTTGAACAAATAGATGCCTATTGTATTCCTCCATCGTTTGTTAATAAAAGTTATTTTCTTTAGGGTATGACCACTCGGTAAATTATATTTCGTCGTATCGTCGTATTCATTGTAATAGATGGTAGGTAGTAATATCAATTTACATTTCAAATAATAATTTCCTTCGTTGACGCTAATTATTTTTAGGGTGACTACCCTGTATAAAACAAGTATATTTTTCACAAAAGTAGTATAGGATGTTTCTTCCTTAGTGATACTATCAACCATATAGGTACCTACCAAATATTATTGTGCTCCGTCCACTGAACTCTACATATGGTACAGTTCAGTGGCTCCGTCTCAATTTTTTTATTAATTATTTTTTAGCTAGTCCACTCTGTATACTTTTCACTAAAAGTGTGACGGATTTCTTCTTCCTTGTGTTAACCACATGCCGTGCTGTGCTCTGTCACATTTTCAATAAACTATTTTTTTAAGTTTCTGCCCTGTATATTTTTCACTAAAAATATATTTCCCTTTCTTTGTAAGCAATAACTTCAAATACATACCTAGCAAATTATTTTTAATCGTTTAAAAACTTTTGTAGATCTAGCGCAAAAACAGACAGCAATAGACCGACAGATAGATGACACATAGACTGATGAAATTCATTATTTGATTTTGCTTAACATTTATTGCAAAGAAAATTTTGATGGTAGAAACAATGTTACTAAAATTTTTCTTACATATATGTCGTTATTAACGTACATCGTACAATAAAAAATATATTTTTATATGAAACGAGCGATTCTTGAAGATTAGGTACCTAATCAAAAACATATGTTTTCCAGCTCGACCCCGTATTTATTAAAAACACAGTATTATTACAGGTATACCTGATCACCATAAATATATACGTATTTATGGTGATCACCAGCAGCAAAATTCTAGTAAAAAAGAACGATTAATAAAATATGGCGGATCGATAATATGGTAAAAATTAGAAAATTCCCTGTTTATTTGCGAACGGAAGACCCTGTACATCTAATTTATATGATAGCATATTTATTCTATATATTAAAATTAATTGTCTATAATATAATTGCATCAGATATTTATTTATACCTATGCTTATATTTGTTCAATTTTGCAACAAAATAATTGAATCGCTATGCGTTAACGTAAAATACACAGTAAAGATCCCTACTGGATACCTACACTAATTTTATTTTAATATAGTGTCGGATGTTTGATGGTGACAGTTATATCTCACCGGTACAAACCTGTTAGACATAGGTAAGAAGGGATTAAACGAATTGGACAATATCTGCACTTCTGCGGTTTGTCATTGTGCCCGCAGAAGGGGGATCCTCCATGGAGTACATGGGGCTTTAACCTAACCTAAAAGGTTTTAATAGGGTTGTTTTGGCATGGCGCCTTTTCTCCCTCACAAAAGAAACAAACTAATTTAACATAATTTCCATTTTATTTTCTGTAGCTCATTTTGAACATTTGAGCTTAGGGGGGCGTTGCGATACCACAAAAGTATCGATACTTGTATACTGGTAGTGGTATCATATCAGAAGAAACGTATCGATACCAGTAAGTATCGATACTTTTAAGATTCTAATTATAATTTACTGCAGTCCCCTAAGAATAATACCTTCGCAGCAGCCTTCTTTCAGAAAGTTTTATTAAAACTCTACACGTGTTTTCGGCTTATTAGGCCTTTATCAAGAGTACAAGATATTATATGTAATATCTTGTAGAGTCGGGTCAAGTTTAAAAAGACCGTTGTATGAATTAATATTGCACATACGTTTTCATTATCTCTTCACACAAACTTATATCAATAGCCTAAAGACATTGTCAATGTATGTCTACCAAGATTCTTTCCCACTTCTTTTGAGACGGAAATATGAAATGCACACTGAGGAGTGAGAAACATAGTCATCAGCTCAGCGATTCTCAAACTGTGTGATTTGACGACGAATATTATTTATTTCCGTGAACTAACACCACTCTAAATGTGAAAAACGTCTTTATATGAAATATTTAAGTTATTTTTAGTGGTAAATAGTGGATATTCATCCGTTAAACGAACAATATCAAACCATTAAGTCTTACAATTTTCTATTACGTACATAGTACACGTCTTACAGCAGAACAAAGTAGCTAGCCTAGCTCAATCGGTAAGATGCTCGATGCAATTAATATAAATGGGGTTGGTGCGGGATCGATCCCCAGCAATTCTACTTTTTTTTTTTATTATTTCATTAAGCTCTATTAAAAGTTAATAATTTTCGTTCTATAATTTTTATTTTATTAAACTGCGCCTCGAGTTTTGTTAAAACTTTATTTTCCCCAAAAATGTGTCTTTTTTTATTTTGTCAACTAGAATTTTTATTTATTACCGCTAAAAGAAAAATAATTTATTTTCGTCATTCTCATAGATTTCAGATTTTTTTTTTGTTATATGAAATATTTTCTTTTTACTGACATCGTTTCCCCTACTAATACTACGTACGATCCTATCCTTTCCTGGCAAGAAATGCCCAAACCTTCCCGTGTCTCTTGCTGGACTATAGCAATATAAGTCTTTGATTTCTTTTTCTGATCACTCATTGTTATTGACTGAATTGGGCAATTCATTTTTTATTATCAATTTCATTTGTGCCCGAACCTATATACCTACAGTGTCCGTCGTAAAGTTGGCGACATATCGGAAAAATTTGTATTATTGAGATTCGTTTCTTCTTTTACATGCAAATACCTTTATTCAACTAAAATACATACAGTTTTTGTCGAAACTAATCAAATATTTGTGAAATAGACACAAGAGTTTATGATTTTTCATATAGTAATTAATGGTAGGGGTAAAATTTGCACTTTTTTATTTTCCTCATATCTGCTTCAAAATCAATATACAGGGTGATTCACGTAGGCCATTCATTACAAGTTTTTCAACTTGCAGTTGGATTAGAAACTTGAAATTTGTTAAGCAGCCATAATCGATCATGCCCGTTCTATCTAAAATATTTTCAGTCCTCCAACTATACAGGGTGTGCCAAAAATTGGTACCAACTTTCTTATTTTAAATGGAAACCTATATTTTTCTTTATATGGTTCGATTGGTCTTCTAATTCTGAGTTTAGAGAACCTAAGTTATGTTAACTTATCTATTACAATTTTTGACATATGTCCAATTTTTTGAAAAAAAATGCCGCTGTAGTAGTTTACGAACAAATTTGTATCTCGCAAACCTTTCAAAATTATGAAACAAAATTTGTGAAGCAGTTAGCTGGAAGTCCAGGCTAATTTTTGATGTCCGATCGGTGGCCCCATTTTTTACCATATGGGCGCAGTCGATTTTCAAATGTCGCAATCAAAAATTGTCAAAAAGTCAATTTTTTCAAATGGCACCTACTATTTTTTTTCACAACATTCGAAAGAATATTGAATTTTAGGGTGAGTTACTTAAGCATTCCCTATACCTAACTTCACCCCATATCGAGTTATTCAATAAAAATCAGGAAATACCTTTTCTTGCCGAGAGATTCCTTACTTCATCAAGTATGCCATGGAAACAAAAGACAGTTGTAATAATTTTTAAAGAAAAATATGGATTCTTATTTAATTACACACAACACCAACAAATTATTATTAACGAACAATAACAATGTTGACGAAATTCTGTCAGTGAAAACACATTGAGCATTTGTATTGAAATAATTATTTTGTTAATCTGTTTATTTGTTGTTATTTTGTTGTTATTATTTATTATTGCAATACGATTTTTGAATAAAAATTAAAATGAAATGATTGTTTCCAAAGCCTACTACCCTTGAGAAAAAAAAAAAAAGTCAATAACTCAAAAACGACTGTAGATAGGCATACACAATGTTAATAAAAGTGGCTCTAAAATTCAATTTTGCATTGATTTCTGGCTTCAGAAATGGTAGGCGCAAAGATGTGCTACGCAATCTGTTGAAAGTAGAATAATAGAATATTTGAACAAAAATATGGTGGTCACATTAATAATTTACGTCAGAATTTCGTCAACATTGGTCTTGTTCGTTAATAATAATTAGTTGGTGTTGTGTGTAAGTAGGTAGTCCGACAGTTGAGCCAGACAGTACGTCACGCGTGACGTCATTATCGTTAAGTAGGGAATCTGCATTATCGGCAGGAATTTAAAAATGGCGGTAAATTCAAATAGGCGATCTGCATTATCGGCAGGAATTTAAAAATGGCGATAAATTCAAATTGATGGAAATTTGAAATCTAATTGAAAATTAAAATTGGTGGGAAAAGGGATTCAAATTTAGGTGGTTAATCCTACTATCCACAACAAATAGATGTGATTATTAATTAGCGGTGAGTTATGTTAATTAGGTAAGAAAAACACAAAATTAGATTAAATTTACGATACTGACACCCCAATGCATCACTGTAGGCCCGGGCCGGTGCAAGAATGTATACGTGTAAGCTCAAATCCAAAATATAAGCAGCATTTGCGGCTTCCTTTATTCTTATTTTTAAATAGGTGTTCGTTTGCAAGCGCGTGGCTCTCGAGGCAGGCGGCTCTCTTTGTGATGTAATTCTTAAGGGATGCCGCTTTGAATGTTATATTTTGCGCACAACTTTACTTTAATTGAGACGACAATATGCAGCGTTATTCAACGGAGACGTTTGCCAGGTACCCACACCCAGGTATTGAGGTATTGCAAACTAAAGAAATTTAGCGCCTCTGCCTCGGTTGCGTTCGGGGTATGAACGAGTGCCCAACAGTTACGTGATGTTATTAAAAAAAAAAAAAGAGTGCTCTCGAAGGGAGGAGGCCAGTGGAGGGATGAATTGCTAACGCGGCCGTCCTGTGGCTGTGATCTGAGCGTCCCATTGTTATCTAGGTATCTGAAATGGTAAGAAATAAGGAAACAAAATTTCAAATAAATTATGGCTAATGGTTTGTCCTTATGCATTGCCTACATATATTTAGTCAGTTATAAAAGACTGAGATCTGAGTGGAAATAAAAACACTAATGTCCTGAAAATGTAATTGCATAGGTAGGTACCTACGTAAACAAAGTAACAATAGAGAGAAAATAATATGCAAAATTAGACTTTATAACAATGTTACCTATAATTCTAATAATTATTTTGATCTACTTACACACTTCGCAATTAGTTGCAAGTGACACTGAATAATTTACTCATTCATCTTGTATACGCCAAGAAGCCCTTTACAGGCAAGAAATATGTGAAAACACAATAAAAACTATTACTTGTAAAATGCCTTTTACTACTTCAAGATAAAATAAAAGATATGAGGACGGCAGGTAAGTATTTAAAAAATATAAAAGGTGATTGCCGCAAAAGCGACGTACTAGGTGGATATATGTATTGACAATGGAAAAATTTCCTTGTTTTTATCAAATAATTGAATGTGCTTATTCTAAATGAAGAACACTACTTATATAAATAGACACAATTTATATTTTATGAGTTATGTGATATTTTTAGGGATTTCCACTGAGTAGATACGCTTGTAAATGTCTACTTATTCTCACCCTGTTTTAATAATTTATAACTTTCAGATAGTTAATTTCTAATTTCTTCAGCAAAAAGTAATTTTTAACAATCTTATCTCATATTGAGAAGTTCTATCATTTTTTGTATACTTTAGTCGGATCTTGGGGAAATATATTGTGTAGTTGAGTTCTTTTTCTACATCACCTTTCTCTTATATTTTTCTCTTCTGATTTCTTTTTATATATGACCATTTTGTCTATAGAAGAAGTAAAATATTTTCTGATTCAGATAATGACACCAGGGGAATGGAAATATTTGATATTTTGTTTTAAAACAAGTGGTGGAATAGCTTCGGCTATGCTCGGCCAGGATGTTAATTTATAGGTATAAGGCGATTTAAAGAAAAGCATACTAAATACGAAACTTTAAACTTAAGCTCATATGGGTATTCTTAAAATATTTAATTAGATGTAAAAATATTTAACCCAATTCACAAATTTAATAACCTATATTCTTGCCTTTTAATATAAAATAAATAGAATTTACTGGGTACCCTGTGTATTTGATAAATTATGCAAGTATGTAACGTTAATCTCGGGGCCCAGAAGGCATCGAATGCAGTACTTTATTTTAAGCATTATGCAAAAAATCAATTCTCTCTCTTAATATATCCTTTTATTTTTTATAAATGTATAGGACACTGGGACCCCGAATAAATTTCTACATCTTATTTATATTAAATTTCGTCAAGTGTATTGATTCTGGATGACACAAAATGAATTTTTAAGAAATTACGATATTCCTCCATTATTCTCATAAAACTATTTAACAGAATGCTATTTCAATAAGAAACTAACTATTAAGTAAAAGGCTTTTATTGTCAGTTTTTGTATATTTTTTCCTTGAAACCTGTAAAAATAACTCCATAAAACTCCAATGGGGGAAATGTTTCTATTGATAAGTCGCCACAAAATAATCAATACTTCTGCTGGAAGACAAAAATTTTTACAATTGAAACCGTAAATAATTATATTTTGGCTAAAATACTGAGACCGGAATTTTTGAAATTAATCTATATTTTTGAACATTTACTGGTAAAATAAAAGAATAGACTAGTATACAGTTACAATATAGAACTATTGTACGTTAATGAAGTAAATTAAATCACAATCAGGGTGTGTCAGAATTCTTACTAAGTGACAAATACTGAAGATTTTGAATCAATTCTTTTAGATATATCCCAATTTATTCACCATTTAGTGGAGGAGCGGACAGCGTCACGCTCATTGTACTTCTTCCTACAGACATATAACAATAATAATAGTAATTATTATTATATAACCTAGAACTCTATAATATATGGAAAATAAGTCACTCCAGGTTATATAAGACGCTTGGTTTAGAGTCTCCAAAGACCTGTAGGCCATACATGGGACCTGTGTAACTACACAAGTTTTACAATAGATGACAATAATTATAAAGTGTACGAAAAGTGTGCACAAAATACAATTACCTTAGTTTTTACAACCTTTTATGATTTTCTTATAAATATATCTAACTTTATGTCTGTAAGGTACAGGAAAACATTTTAAAAGGAAGAGAGTTCTCATATTTAAAATACACGAGTATATGGATGAGTACAACATATACAGATACTCTTGAGGATGCTAATGATTTAATGAATGCGTCTACCAGTTGTTCGCCTGTGGGTTAGTGTTATAATTTAAGAGTTAGGAAATTTATATTGGAATATTTAAAGCCGGAAAGAAGGTTGGATATGTTTGCCGTGTATAGTAAATAATAATAAAAAAAACATATTATGAAGAGTGGTCACTATTTCAGAAATAACCGACATCTTGAACAATGCCTGAATTAAAACAAATATTTGATGCACAGGATATATAGTAATCGGACTGTTGTACATCAATTCATTTGTTATTAGGTAGGTAAGTCTAAAAATACAAATAAATGCGCAAATATCACATCATGTTTGGAATCTTTTTTCTGTACAAAATTCTCAAATAAACCAGTTACAACGAAGAAAGAAAACAGTATGATATAAATAATTCTTTTAGTTTCACTTTTGTATAAACATTTAAATATAGATTCGCCTCTTTAAATCTACAAAATAGACAGTAGGGTACGTTTTCAACTGTACAATTAGCTCTTCTACATACATTTCTGTTAGGTGCAAGAACAAAGGCCAAAGATCTTAAATGTTCCATCCAAGGCAAAAGTTTCGTCTTCTTCTGTCTAACCATGTTGTAGTGGATTCACATATTTGTTTACATTCTGCATATTTAATTATATGTAGCTATTTACGCTTTATGTGAAACAGCATTGCAATGTATAGTCTTGGTTTAGTGTACCGCTGAAATCGTACCCCACCACAGTTTGTTTTTGATGAATCAATAGGACGTAGTAATAAACAGTTCAGCATTTGGCAACATTTCTCATTACGAGGGGCAATATCTCAAAATTTATTGAAATGAACGTCGTGTATATTTTCCACCGTTTCGCATGGATTGGACAGATGCTCATTTATTTTTTATCATCCACAGTTCTTTATGGCCATCTGTTTAAAAGCTTTCCTTAAAATGGCATAGTACATAAACCATAACATTTATTTCAGCTGACTATTTCAACAGTCGATTTCAGAATATATCGCCACATTCACAATAAAGCTACTACAGAGCTTTTTCACTCATCTCATGCATAATTTTAGGTTATGTTTGTGACCTCCCACCAAGTTCAAAGGTTTTTTTGTTGTTTTTCCGATTTATAACCCAGTTAATGAATGATTCTTAATAATAAATTTTAATCTGACTTGAACTCTATAGAAGGTCCTCGTTGACAGGAAACGGTGGTGTACTTGGATTGTTGGGAGTTACATTACCTTGTGTCCTCTCGAATTGTTCTCAATTTATAACACTATTTACTATACTATTTTTCCTCCTCATACAAGACAATATCAACGCGCAAATAGCATTCTAAAACTCTTAAAAATTCCTTTCTTCTAAATGGTCAAAGCTGTCTCCAAATTTTTTTTACAGAAGAGGCGTTTGATGTACACTTTTCGCGCATATAAAGTCAAACTCAACTTCATCAGGGTAATCTAGCTGAATTACATTTGATTTCTTAAGAAAAACATAATAGTAACTAGTTTCTCAAGAGCTCTTATGAACGCTTTCACCGCTTTTGGTAAATTTTTAATGAATTTGAACTTACCTCAAAACGTGCCAAATAATGTACGACAGTCTATTATATGTTAGAATTTTTCAGGAAATAGTCGGAGATATATCAAAATAACGGCAATTTCTCAAAAATGACTGCTATGCTCTAAATATGTGATCATCTTTTTTCCAAACTTTGCGCGTAGTAAGCGATGTCAAAATGAACAGATCGTTCTGGCTCTCAAACTTCCAATAGGATACCATGATATATATAATAAAGTTAAGTAAGGCACGTGGGCGGTTCTAGCATATTTATGCACAAGAAGTAAGAAAAATAAAAATGGTAATTTGATTTGCGTCAAAATATGTTGATTTGTTTAAAGATTTATCGATATACGTAATGCAAGGATCGGATTAAGTATGGTGCCGAATGCAAAATCCTTGAAACATAATCGTTTCATCCTTATTTCACACAAGTTTGGCATATATACCGTACTGCTGAATTCAACCCCTGATCGAGACTTATAGAAGTAATAGGTATCAGTACTTTACGGAAAACAGATTAGGCCTCTTTAAAGATTATCTATACAACAAAGAATGTACGACATACAGGGTCTAGGGATTTGTTCCTTTAAAAACTAATAAATTGTGTGGATATATTATAATTCGATATACTATATCAGATTACGTACCTATACTATATAATTATAGCTTATAACGCTACCAGTTGAACCCTCGTAGAGGTTCACATGCGTATTGAATCCTCGAAAAAGGGGTAACATTCATATATAAAATAACCTTACCTACATTTATAGTTACAGGTTACCGCGTCCAAAGCGGAGACTAGAAATTTAGATATGTACCTAACTTTTTACAGAACGTACTAGTCTTTGGTCTGGTAAGTAGGTATGTATATAAGATAATCAAGTGTTACATGTGCACCCAAACAGGTTCATATATGACAAGAGGGCAATAGATTAGTAATGAAAAGGTTCTATTGTAGATATCATTGTATTGTAAGCCTGTGAGAGAGATATAGTGGAAACTGAGAAACATCCGTAGTATTATTGTGGCCTCTAAAATAGCATGCAGGTACCTAAATAGAAAAAAATTGACCAGGATTATAAATAAGTCATAAGACACTGCACAATACTTATGGTAATTTTACTTCCACACCACGTAATGCAGTGGAAGTAAGTATAATAATCGTCAAACGAATTTCAAACATTTTTCTTGTTGAAATAGGTCTAAAATGTCATGAGACGTCAAGATTTTAAATTTTCGAACGGTTTAAGATATTGAGTTGAAATTTTGTACACGTGCAGCGTTTTTTTATTTTTAATTAAAACTAAATAAATACCTACATAAAAAATATGTAATTTACTTGTGTTCTGTTGGAAATCTCAAAAGGAGCTTTAGTAATGTTTTACATATATGTTGTACATAACCTCTACTACTTCTTCAGTCCTCATTTGTTTTTTAATTGGTTAATAACGCCGAGCTAAGCCTGATTAGCTTGGTTAAATAATAATTCTATCACAATATTCTTTACATGCCACCACTAAATCTAAAATTGCATTGTCTCTAATGAAAAATGCACACAACTTACGAAGCTTTTCTCAATAAGTCTTAGCTTGTGGTTGACCCCGATAGTGTGTTCGTAAAATCAGTAAGCTTTGCGAGTGATTTCTATTCTAAACCGTTTATTCTGTATTGGTATCAATTATAAAAAGTTTATATAACATTTTAAAATTATAAACCAGAATAGATATGGATAGAATAGGGGTACAGTAAGAATAGGAGTACAGTGATGTGTATAATAAAGGAAACAGAGGAGTACAGTGAGGATAAATATTGTTTTATAAACCATTTTTCTGTAATTTGGCAGACTGAGGTGTTCAATACATATATCGTCACTTTTGCCGTTAAGTATTTAGAAAAGCTAGTTTTCACTTATCTATAGTGCGTTTTCAATACTTATAAGCCTGCATTTTTTTTCTGGAATCCCATTGGTAAAGGTGAAAAGTAATGTTCAAATTATCCATAATTTATATTATTTAATTTTTAGGGAATAACTTCTATAATATGTAATGGGGTTAAATAATAATAATAAAACAATATTTCTAAATAGTTTATTTGAACGTTACATCTTAACACATATATTTTAACGCATGAGATGCAGAGAAGGTTGGGTGAGGGATAATTGGTACCAAATTGTCGCATATATTCAATATTCCAACGATGGGTACTCAAAGTTTGCAGGTTAACGGTAGTGTTTATGCAATAACCCCCATGTCTCGCAATTTATTTACGCATGCATCGTATTCTAGACCCAGACGAATATTCATTTTCATTAGCTCGATAATTTCACGTGGATCAATATCAGATTCCCACTCTAATACTTCTTCGGAATTTGGCAAATACGATGCGTAGAACCACCTGCATCCAAATTTTTCAATTTTTCATTTCTTCGAGTTTTATATTCATCGGTAAGTAACACTAGATCAGACTTTCGTCCCTCATGATTTTCTTCAATCATTTCAGATGGCTGACAAATGTTTTTCGAGGCTATCTGGGAGGTATCGGACAACATATCAGTATGCATTCTCTGCATGTGACATCTTAAATTATCTTTTCTTTTAAATGTTCTATTGCAAGAATCACATTGGAAAGAGAATATTTTATGAATATTATTGTGTCGACTTAGACCGCTAGGTTAAGAGAACGTTGCTCCACAAATATTACATGCATACATGGTTATTTCTTTACTGTATGACATCAAATGACTAACAATCAGTAGGGTACCCTTATTTATCCTTACTGTACCCCTACTTTACCCTTACTGTACCCCTACTTTACCCTTATTGTACCCCTACTTTACCCTTATTGTACCCCTACTTTACCCTTACTCATTCTTTTTCCTCTGTTTTGTTCCTATTCCTATCCTTGTTTATCCCTTTAAAATACAGACCTGTTAAAAAGTTGTAATCAAACCTGTAAAAGTAATATTCAGAGGTATTCAGAAATTATTTGGTAGATTTCCGTGTAAGTCATATAAACAGTGATCTTTGCGCCGATCAGTAGTAAAGGATGCAAGAACAACCAGCAGGGTAACCTTATTTATCCTTACTGTACCCCTACATTACACTTGCTCTTTCTTGTTCCTCTGTTTTGTGCCTATTCCTATGCTTGTTTATCCCTTTAAAGTACATACCTGCTAAAAATCGTGTAACTGTCTCGTCAATACCATACCTTATTTTAAAGTACGCATGTAGGTGCCGCTGAAAGAAAAAAAAGGAACACTCTGGATTTTGTCAATTAAATCATGCCTTGAGACACTTTTCCATTAGCACCACCGGAATATCCTTCTCTTGCCACTGCTAAAGGTGGTTCTCGGAAGGGTCGTATACTTTGCTGTTAATTTTGTTCCAAAAATAAAGCTCCACTGTCTAATTGTTCATTGTTTACATCGTAAAATCTTTTAATTCTCTAATGAAGCAACACTGCAGTATCTTTCTATATAATTTAGAGTATTTAATTTTGAGGAATCATTTCTATGTGTTATGGACTAGTCCAAGGCGACTAGACTGACCCGTCTAGTCGCCTTGGACTAGTACATAACTACCATCTCGGTAGTTATGGACTAGACTGCTGGTGGGTGGCACATGCCTAGTAGCTGTTATCTACAATGAGGTTGTGTCACACGTGAGGCAGATGGCAATGTCGAAGGGAATATTTCTTGAGTTGATGTGTACCTATGTATATGTGCATGTGTTCTGGTCGAGTCGTGGAATAGCTATAGCTAAAGTACCTCAGTAGGAATGAAATGGGAATATGTTGAATGGGTTGTTGTAGAGGGAGATCTCTTTATAGAAGTGAAAGTAATTTGAAGCATTTATCCTCAATAATAATTGCTTGCTGTAATTGTAAAACACGAACAGATATGTTCCTCCTCACTCCCACCCCATTACACATAGAAATGATTCCTCAAATTAAATACTATACATCTATTCTGGTTTATAATTTTAAAATGTTATATAAACTTTTTATAATTGATACCAATACAGAATAAACGGTTTAGAATAGAAATCACTCGCAAAGCTTACTGATTTTACGAACGCACTATCGGGGTCAACCACAAGCTAAGACTTATTGAGAAAAGCTTCGTAAGTTGTGTGCATTTTTCATTAGAGACAATGCAATTTTAGATTTAGTGGTGGCATGTAAAGAATATTGTGATAGAATTATTATTTAACCAAGCTAATCAGGCTTAGCTCGGCGTTATTAACCAATTAAAAAACAAATGAGGACTGAAGAAGTAGTAGAGGTTATGTACAACATATATGTAAAACATTACTAAAGCTCCATTTGAGATTTCCAACAGAACACAAGTAAATTACATATTTTTTATGTAGGTATTTATTTAGTTTTAATTAAAAATAAAAAAACGCTGCACGTGTACAAAATTTCAACTCAATATCTTAAACCGTTCGAAAATTTAAAATCTTGACGTCTCATGACATTTTAGACCTATTTCAACAAGAAAAATGTTTGAAATTCGTTTGACGATTATTATACTTATACTTCCACTGCATTACGTGGTGTGGAAGTAAAATTACCATAAGTATTGTGCAGTGTCTTATGACTTATTTATAATCCTGGTCAATTTTTTTCTATTTAGGTACCTGCATGCTATTTTAGAGGCCACAATAATACTACGGATGTTTCTCAGTTTCCACTATATCTCTCTCACAGGCTTACAATACAATGATATCTACAATAGAACCTTTTCATTACTAATCTATTGCCCTCTTGTCATATATGAACCTGTTTGGGTGCACATGTAACACTTGATTATCTTATATACATACCTACTTACCAGACCAAAGACTAGTACGTTCTGTAAAAAGTTAGGTACATATCTAAATTTCTAGTCTCCGCTAACTATAAATGTAGGTAAGGTTATTTTATATATGAATGTTACCCCTTTTTCGAGGATTCAATACGCATGTGAACCTCTACGAGGGTTCAACTGGTAGCGTTTATAAGCTATAATTATATAGTATAGGTACGTAATCTGATATAGTATATCGAATTATAATATATCCACACAATTTATTAGTTTTTAAAGGAACAAATCCCTAGACCCTGTATGTCGTACATTCTTTGTTGTATAGATAATCTTTAAAGAGGCCTAATCTGTTTTCCGTAAAGTACCTACTGATACCTATTACTTCTATAAGTCTCGATCAGGGGTTGAATTCAGCAGTACGGTATATATGCCAAACTTGTGTGAAATAAGGATGAAACGATTATGTTTCAAGGATTTTGCATTCGGCACCATACTTAATCCGATCCTTGCATTACGTATATCGATAAATCTTTAAACAAATCAACATATTTTGACGCAAATCAAATTACCATTTTTATTTTTCTTACTTCTTGTGCATAAATATGCTAGAACCGCCCACGTGCCTTACTTAACTTTATTATATATATCATGGTATCCTATTGGAAGTTTGAGAGCCAGAACGATCTGTTCATTTTGACATCGCTTACTACGCGCAAAGTTTGGAAAAAAGATGATCACATATTTAGAGCATAGCAGTCATTTTTGAGAAATTGCCGTTATTTTGATATATCTCCGACTATTTCCTGAAAAATTCTAACATATAATAGACTGTCGTACATTATTTGGCATGTTTTGAGGTAAGTTCAAATTCATTAAAAATTTACCAAAAGCGGTGAAAGCGTTCATAAGAGCTCTTGAGAAACTAGTTACTATTATGTTTTTCTTAAGAAATCAAATGTAATTCAGCTAGATTACCCTGATGAAGTTGAGTTTGACTTTATATGCGCGAAAAGTGTACATCAAACGCCTCTTCTGTAAAAAAAATTTGGAGACAGCTTTGACCATTTAGAAGAAAGGAATTTTTAAGAGTTTTAGAATGCTATTTGCGCGTTGATATTGTCTTGTATGAGGAGGAAAAATAGTATAGTAAATAGTGTTATAAATTGAGAACAATTCGAGAGGACACAAGGTAATGTAACTCCCAACAATCCAAGTACACCACCGTTTCCTGTCAACGAGGACCTTCTATAGAGTTCAAGTCAGATTAAAATTTATTATTAAGAATCATTCATTAACTGGGTTATAAATCGGAAAAACAACAAAAAAACCTTTGAACTTGGTGGGAGGTCACAAACATAACCTAAAATTATGCATGAGATGAGTGAAAAAGCTCTGTAGTAGCTTTATTGTGAATGTGGCGATATATTCTGAAATCGACTGTTGAAATAGTCAGCTGAAATAAATGTTATGGTTTATGTACTATGCCATTTTAAGGAAAGCTTTTAAACAGATGGCCATAAAGAACTGTGGATGATAAAAAATAAATGAGCATCTGTCCAATCCATGCGAAACGGTGGAAAATATACACGACGTTCATTTCAATAAATTTTGAGATATTGCCCCTCGTAATGAGAAATGTTGCCAAATGCTGAACTGTTTATTACTACGTCCTATTGATTCATCAAAAACAAACTGTGGTGGGGTACGATTTCAGCGGTACACTAAACCAAGACTATACATTGCAATGCTGTTTCACATAAAGCGTAAATAGCTACATATAATTAAATATGCAGAATGTAAACAAATATGTGAATCCACTACAACATGGTTAGACAGAAGAAGACGAAACTTTTGCCTTGGATGGAACATTTAAGATCTTTGGCCTTTGTTCTTGCACCTAACAGAAATGTATGTAGAAGAGCTAATTGTACAGTTGAAAACGTACCCTACTGTCTATTTTGTAGATTTAAAGAGGCGAATCTATATTTAAATGTTTATACAAAAGTGAAACTAAAAGAATTATTTATATCATACTGTTTTCTTTCTTCGTTGTAACTGGTTTATTTGAGAATTTTGTACAGAAAAAAGATTCCAAACATGGTGTGATATTTGCGCATTTATTTGTATTTTTAGACTTACCTACCTAATAACAAATGAATTGATGTACAACAGTCCGATTACTATATATCCTGTGCATCAAATATTTGTTTTAATTCAGGCATTGTTCAAGATGTCGGTTATTTCTGAAATAGTGACCACTCTTCATAATATGTTTTTTTTATTATTATTTACTATACACGGCAAACATATCCAACCTTCTTTCCGGCTTTAAATATTCCAATATAAATTTCCTAACTCTTAAATTATAACACTAACCCACAGGCGAACAACTGGTAGACGCATTCATTAAATCATTAGCATCCTCAAGAGTATCTGTATATGTTGTACTCATCCATATACTCGTGTATTTTAAATATGAGAACTCTCTTCCTTTTAAAATGTTTTCCTGTACCTTACAGACATAAAGTTAGATATATTTATAAGAAAATCATAAAAGGTTGTAAGAACTAAGGTAATTGTATTTTGTGCACACTTTTCGTACACTTTATAATTATTGTCATCTATTGTAAAACTTGTGTAGTTACACAGGTCCCACAAGAGTCTAGAGAGACCGAAATGCGAAAGCTTCGAGCATGCGCATTACATTGTAAATGTGTAATAAATTCGTGCAAGTGGAGAAATTAAAATATTTCCAGTTATTTTGTGGTAAAAAGGCGGGGGGACACCCCCCGCACCCCCCATTTTTTTGTCTGCGACGCTATTACTGCCTGCGGCGCTAATAATATTAACAATTAGATACCAGAATAAAAACCTACTAACCTAACCCAAAGAAATCACACCAAAGAATGAAATTATTATATAAAAAGAAGGAAAACCTAAGGAAATCAGAAAAGAATTTGTAAAAAAATATATTAATCGTTACAGAATTTAAAAAAAAATGTGCGGATATATGAATTTGAACCCGGGACCCCTCGCGCCATAAGCCAAAACGTAACCTATGCGCTATCCATCTCACTGGAAGTAAACGCTAGAGCAAAGAAGAAATAGTCAAACTAATGATATCACGTGTTGGGCGTGTCGAAGCTTTCGCATTTCGGTCTCTCTAGACGCTTCTCACAGGTCCCATGTATGGCCTACAGGTCTTTGGAGACTCTAAACCAAGCGTCTTATATAACCTGGAGTGACTTATTTTCCATATATTATAGAGTTCTAGGTTATATAATAATAATTACTATTATTATTGTTATATGTCTGTAGGAAGAAGTACAATGAGCGTGACGCTGTCCGCTCCTCCACTAAATGGTGAATAAATTGGGATATATCTAAAAGAATTGATTCAAAATCTTCAGTATTTGTCACTTAGTAAGAATTCTGACACACCCTGATTGTGATTTAATTTACTTCATTAACGTACAATAGTTCTATATTGTAACTGTATACTAGTCTATTCTTTTATTTTACCAGTAAATGTTCAAAATATAGATTAATTTCAAAAATTCCGGTCTCAGTATTTTAGCCAAAATATAATTATTTACGGTTTCAATTGTAAAAATTTTTGTCTTCCAGCAGAAGTATTGATTATTTTGTGGCGACTTATCAATAGAAACATTTCCCCCATTGGAGTTTTATGGAGTTATTTTTACAGGTTTCAAGTAAAAAATATACAAAAACTGACAATAAAAGCCTTTTACTTAATAGTTAGTTTCTTATTGAAATAGCATTCTGTTAAATAGTTTTATGAGAATAATGGAGGAATATCGTAATTTCTTAAAAATTCATTTTGTGTCATCCAGAATCAATACACTTGACGAAATTTAATATAAATAAGATGTAGAAATTTATTCGGGGTCCCAGTGTCCTATACATTTATAAAAAATAAAAGGATATATTAAGAGAGAGAATTGATTTTTTGCATAATGCTTAAAATAAAGTACTGCATTCGATGCCTTCTGGGCCCCGAGATTAACGTTACATACTTGCATAATTTATCAAATACACAGGGTACCCAGTAAATTCTATTTATTTTATATTAAAAGGCAAGAATATAGGTTATTAAATTTGTGAATTGGGTTAAATATTTTTACATCTAATTAAATATTTTAAGAATACCCATATGAGCTTAAGTTTAAAGTTTCGTATTTAGTATGCTTTTCTTTAAATCGCCTTATACCTATAAATTAACATCCTGGCCGAGCATAGCCGAAGCTATTCCACCACTTGTTTTAAAACAAAATATCAAATATTTCCATTCCCCTGGTGTCATTATCTGAATCAGAAAATATTTTACTTCTTCTATAGACAAAATGGTCATATATAAAAAGAAATCAGAAGAGAAAAATATAAGAGAAAGGTGATGTAGAAAAAGAACTCAACTACACAATATATTTCCCCAAGATCCGACTAAAGTATACAAAAAATGATAGAACTTCTCAATATGAGATAAGATTGTTAAAAATTACTTTTTGCTGAAGAAATTAGAAATTAACTATCTGAAAGTTATAAATTATTAAAACAGGGTGAGAATAAGTAGACATTTACAAGCGTATCTACTCAGTGGAAATCCCTAAAAATATCACATAACTCATAAAATATAAATTGTGTCTATTTATATAAGTAGTGTTCTTCATTTAGAATAAGCACATTCAATTATTTGATAAAAACAAGGAAATTTTTCCATTGTCAATACATATATCCACCTAGTACGTCGCTTTTGCGGCAATCACCTTTTATATTTTTTAAATACTTACCTGCCGTCCTCATATCTTTTATTTTATCTTGAAGTAGTAAAAGGCATTTTACAAGTAATAGTTTTTATTGTGTTTTCACATATTTCTTGCCTGTAAAGGGCTTCTTGGCGTATACAAGATGAATGAGTAAATTATTCAGTGTCACTTGCAACTAATTGCGAAGTGTGTAAGTAGATCAAAATAATTATTAGAATTATAGGTAACATTGTTATAAAGTCTAATTTTGCATATTATTTTCTCTCTATTGTTACTTTGTTTACGTAGGTACCTACCTATGCAATTACATTTTCAGGACATTAGTGTTTTTATTTCCACTCAGATCTCAGTCTCTTATAACTGACTAAATATATGTAGGCAATGCATAAGGACAAACCATTAGCCATAATTTATTTGAAATTTTGTTTCCTTATTTCTTACCATTTCAGATACCTAGATAACAATGGGACGCTCAGATCACAGCCACAGGACGGCCGCGTTAGCAATTCATCCCTCCACTGGCCTCCTCCCTTCGAGAGCACTCTTTTTTTTTTTTTAATAACATCACGTAACTGTTGGGCACTCGTTCATACCCCGAACGCAACCGAGGCAGAGGCGCTAAATTTCTTTAGTTTGCAATACCTCAATACCTGGGTGTGGGTACCTGGCAAACGTCTCCGTTGAATAACGCTGCATATTGTCGTCTCAATTAAAGTAAAGTTGTGCGCAAAATATAACATTCAAAGCGGCATCCCTTAAGAATTACATCACAAAGAGAGCCGCCTGCCTCGAGAGCCACGCGCTTGCAAACGAACACCTATTTAAAAATAAGAATAAAGGAAGCCGCAAATGCTGCTTATATTTTGGATTTGAGCTTACACGTATACATTCTTGCACCGGCCCGGGCCTACAGTGATGCATTGGGGTGTCAGTATCGTAAATTTAATCTAATTTTGTGTTTTTCTTACCTAATTAACATAACTCACCGCTAATTAATAATCACATCTATTTGTTGTGGATAGTAGGATTAACCACCTAAATTTGAATCCCTTTTCCCACCAATTTTAATTTTCAATTAGATTTCAAATTTCCATCAATTTGAATTTATCGCCATTTTTAAATTCCTGCCGATAATGCAGATCGCCTATTTGAATTTACCGCCATTTTTAAATTCCTGCCGATAATGCAGATTCCCTACTTAACGATAATGACGTCACGCGTGACGTACTGTCTGGCTCAACTGTCGGACTACCTACTTGTGTAATTAAATAAGAATCCATATTTTTCTTTAAAAATTATTACAACTGTCTTTTGTTTCCATGGCATGCTTGATGAAGTAAGGAATCTCTCGGCAAGATAAGGTATTTCTTGATTTTTATTGAATAACTCGATATGGGGTGAAGTTAGGTATAGGGAATGCTTAAGTAACTCACCCTAAAATTCAATTTTCTTTCGAATGGTGTGAAAAAAAATAGTAGGTGCCATTTGAAAAAATTAACTTTTTGACAATTTTTGATTGCGACATTTGAAAATCGACTGCGCCCATATGGTACAAAATGGGGCCACCGATGGGACATCAAAAATTAGCCTGGACTTCCAGCTAACTGCTTCACAAATTTTGTTTCATAATTTTGAAAGGTTTGCGAGATACAAATTTGTTCGTAAACTACTACAGCGGCAATTTTTTTCAAAAAATTGGACATATGTCAAAAATTGTAATAGATAAGTTAACATAACTTAGGTTCTCTAAACTCAGAATTAGAAGACCAATCGAACCATGTAAAGAAAAATATAGGTTTCCATTTAAAATAAGAAAGTTGGTACCAATTTTTGGCACACCTTGTATAGTTGGAGGACTGAAAATATTTTAGATAGAACGGGCATGATCGATTATGGCTGCTTACCAAATTTCAAGTTTCTAATCCAACTGCAAGTTGAAAAACTTCTAATGAATGGCCTACGTGAATCACCCTGTATATGTATATTAGTCGCGTCATTTTGGCATTTTACCTCAAAAAAAGGTACAGGGTCAATTGACTTCATTTTTGTGACAGAGTTCAGAAAGGCATTTAGAAAAAACAGTACCTTTTATTTTTTAGCGGAAATGTTTGGTTTAAATTTTGGACCAATAATTGGCCAATATTAATGGCCAATTTAATTTAATTAATTGAAAAATTTGTTATCATACACAATATGCCATAGAATTAGACGAAAATGGTTACTCTGGGGTTTTTGAAGTCGCTGATCACCAATCTGAAGTCCGATTTGGGGAATTCAAAATGGCGGACCGGAAATCGGGCCATTTTCCATAAGAAATGACAATGGATATCTTGGCCTTGAAAATCTGTGCTAGGAGGTTTTCGAGGTTGCTGATTACGAGTCTGATTTGGTAAATTCAAAATGGCGGACCGGAAGTAGAGTTCATTTATCAATAAAAACTCGCATCTTTTTCGCTTTCGGACTGAAAATGAGTACTCGGGGTTTCTGAGGTCTCTGATAACGAATCAAAGGCCTAATTTACGAAATACAAAATGTCGGACCGGAATAACACTCTATTTCTCCTGAAAACTCGCATTATTTTCTTTTTTAGGCTGAACGTGGGGGGGGACTCGGAGATTCCCGTTATCGCTGATAACGAATCTGATGTCCAATTGGGGAGAATGCAAAATGGCGGACCGGAAGTAGTATATTTTTCAGGAAATACTTTTTTATTTTTCATACTTGCAGCCCGAAAAAGTAAAAAATACGAGGTTTTCCGAAGAGATTGGCTGTTCCTCCCGTGTCCGCCATTTTGAATTTCGTAAATTGGACCTCTGATCCGTAATCAGCGACCTTAAAAACCCCTGAGTACTCATTTTCAGCTCAAGAACGAAAAATATGAATTTATCCTGATAAATTGACTCCACTTCCGGTCCGCCATTTTAAATTTACCAAATCAGGCCTCGCATTCGTAATCAGGGACCCCGAAAACTCCCGAGTACAGATTTTCAAGGCCAAGATATCCGTTCTCATTCCTCTTATGGAAGATGGCCCGATTTCCGGTCCGCCATTTTGAATTTCCCAAATTGGACTTCAGATTGGTGATCAGCGACCCCAGAAACCCCCGAGTAACCATTTTCGTTTAATTATATGGCATATTGTGTATGATAACAAATATTTCAATTAATTTAATTAAATTGGCCAATTATCGGAAAAGAAATGAAACCAAAAATTTCCGCCAAAAAATAAAAGGTACTGTTTTTTTAAATGCCTTTCTGAACTTTTTGCAACAAGAATTAAGTCAATTGACCCTGTACCTTTTTTTTTTGAGGTTTTCAGATTTTTCATGCTAAAATGACGCGACTATATGGAGTCCTTGTTGTATTCTATATGCACTTTTTCTTCATAAAATTTTTCGATATCTTAACAATTTGATCCATTTTTCGGTACCACCGTCAACTCTTTTTTACAGTCCTGCCAAACCGGTGATCACATGACATGTGTCAAAATGTATTTTTTTGTTGTTGGACATACATAAACAAACCCCCAATAGAGTTTTTTAGAAATGTAAAAAATACAATTTTTTCCCATATGTAGCCAACTTTATGGAAACTGTATAATCAGAATTCCACTAAAATTATGAAGTTACTAAACTAATAATCTTAACATTTCATGATAATATCTTTTATATATTTTTAAAATTATTTAGCGATATCCCCTAATAACACCAAACGTCCCCAGGACGTTCATTTAGGTCCTCGTTTGGTCTGAACGTCCCGGGTTTACATGGTACGTCCCAAGGACGTCCGTTTGCTATCGTCCCTAAAACGTTCTGAATAAAACGTTTTGAGGACATCCTGCTAGAGTCTAGTCAAGACAAACCTAAACACATTTGTGAAATAACCTCTAGGAGTGATGTTTTTTTTGAGCAGATGAGGATATGATTAAAAAGGAAATTAAAAACTGTAAAAATGAAATTACAATCCTTAAAAAGTTTTTCTAACAAAATTTCTTTTGATAACAAAATATTTTCATATTTCATGGTCCATTTAAATTTTGTCAATTTGATTTTTCTGATTTCAGAAATCTTATATATATTCATTTCAACTATTTTTTTCATGAGTTTCGGTTATATTACAGCCATTTTCACCGCAATATTTAAGCAGAGCTTATGTAATGTTACTCAGTTGCTGTCAAACTGGGAAATTCAATTTGGCAGGCATTGCATCATTTTTACAAAGAATTTATATAAATTCTTTGCATTTTTATTTCTTCCGCACACTGGCACTAGTCACTTTTAACGGCTACAAAAGAAAGTACTAAAAACAGGTAAGTCTTTTTAATTGATTTATTAATATATAAGTATTTAGATCGATATTTTATTCTAGATAAATTTGGTGCGGCTTATTTGTAGGTTATAATAATAAATATACTACCACCCACCTTATTTGGCTCTGTTAAAATTCTATGGGAGATCACCTGTGAACCTGAGTATGTAGTTTTTAGTTGTTTATCATGGAGCGAACTTATTCACTTAAAAGAAGATTGTTGGTTAAACATTATAAATACTATACTTCCCTTCGGTATGCGAGGGAAGTAAAAATTGAAAAGAAGTACCTACTCATGCAGTGTGTTAAACAAAGTGTTATATGGTTCGACATCTCTGATGAACAAGTGGAGGTGATGAAACTTTTAATAGGTAAGGTTTGATACATCGAGTAATAGAAACATTCGCCAGAAAACATCAACAAACTTGTAAAGTATATTTAGGGATTTCAGTAAATTAATATAAGGAAAAAACTAATAAAGGTACTTTTTGAGGAAAATTTACAAATTTGTAACTTATATGCCCTATTTGTTATATTTTTCTGAAATTATGCTGTACGTACGTACAAAAACTTTTATACATCATCAATGTTCAACCTAATAAACCTGCTTCTAACCGTAAATCCTAATGCATCTTAACCCATAGCCATTTTCTTTACTTGTATTCTGTAATAATATTGCCAAAAAATATAACGTTAAACTTATAATAATGTTATTAATCTGCGGTAGCATTAGTCAACATATATTTCTGCTTCTCTCGGTCTTTGGTATTATTTGTAGAATCAATCATTCATATAAAGAGGTGTTCTTAAAATTTTTTAATGAACAAGGGAACCTTTCAAATGCAAAAGTCAGTTAAACAAAAAAATGTTCACATGTAAACTGTGATTTTTTTTTAAATACACTGAGGGAAGTTTTTTGCAGTGACAGCCAAAAATCAAGCTACAGCAGCAAAAAACTCTATTTAAATAGGCGCCAGCCAAGAATTTTGTAAAGGCAGTAAAATTCATTTTGCTGAAGTTACTTTACTGCAATAGTAAAGTTACTTTATAAGATATTCTTCATTGCAGCCACCGAAAATAAGCTTTACTGTTATAGTAAAGTAATTTTATTGTAGCAAAGCGGAATATATCACTAAATATGCAAACAACCTAGCTAGGGTAGCAACAGTTCTTTTTAATTCTGACAATAATTTTTACTACTATTTAATAGCTTTATTGCTATTGTAGTTGATCTCATTTTTGTTGTACCAAAAATATTTATTAGCTATCGCAAAGTATCTGGCTATGATAGGATTAATTCTTGTCACTTGCAGCAACATTTTTTATTACCACTGTATGATTTTCCTGGTACTGTAGTTATTTCTTTTTTTTGCTGTAGCAAAGTTACTGATTGGATAGAGCAAGAACTTGGCTGCAGTAGTATTACTGATTATTATTTACAGCAAAAAGTTTCACTACCATTGCAAAAGTTTTTACTACCCTAGTAAATTTCTTTTTAATTGTGGCATATATTATTATTCTTTCTTAATTTAGTAAAAAATTAGCCTGCCTCAGAAAATATATTTGGTCACGTCAAAAAGTTTTAGATCAATAACAGTAGAATTTCTTAATTAGAATAGAAAGGTCATTTTGCTACTATTAAAAAGATATCTGCTGTAGGAATAAACTTTTTTTTTTTGCTAAAAAATAGACGGAGCTAAAAAATACTCTTTTTATGAAATTTTTTTGGATAGAAATATATTTAGTTTTATAAGGAAACTAATGTTGTTTATAAGTTATTTACGTTTTATCAATTATTAACTAGTTTGTCATTGCCAGTTTATCGCATTATAACAAGCAATTTTTTTATCAATGATATAATTTAAGAAAATATGAATTCGTTTAAAGTAATACACCATAGTGTATGATGGCATAAAATGCTTCTTTCCTCCAGAATAAATTCATGTGTTCATAATTTTTTTGCATAGAATTATTATGAAAACTGGCATTATACCAAAATACTAACTGATTATAATGTAAATTGAACTTTATAACAAAACCATTTAAATCAATTTCAATCCAAGAAAATTTTATAAATAAATATTTTTGGGCCATGTGCATCCCCACATGTAGTTTTCAAGAGAAATGCTTATTCCTAAAATACAACTTTACAAAATGCGCAATCTTTTCTAATTAAAAAAAATCTGCTATTGGTGACCTTAAACTCTTAGACGCGACAAACTTCTGTGACAAAGCAAGGTTTTATATACACGTATACGAATTTTTTATTTGTAATTTAATATTCGCTTGATAAGCATTGAAATTAAATGTTACATAATGATATAGATATATAGATACATCACTTTGCGGCTATATGAAAAACATTATTTTTTAAGATTTTTTTTTACATAAGAGGAAACGAATAATAAATATTAAATTACCTAAACATGAAACTACAAGCAAAAAATTGGTATACCTTATTGGACTAACAAATGGTTAAGGATTTGGCCCAAAGAGACTAAAATCAATTAAAAATAAATAAACATTTATTTTCATAGATGATAAATTAACAGATTTTCTTTATAAGTAAAAAACATAAAACATATAAAACATTAAATTGTATTATTTGCTTAAAACAAAAACAAAATTAAAAAAAGAATAAATAGAAATATTTTGATACGTAATAAATTAACATAAAATGTAAAGAAAACACTAAATTGGTGAATGTCATTCTGGTAATTCTGCTGCCATCGGTCGTGGGTCAAAACAACGCATCTATTATTTTAGTACTTACTATCAAAGTTCTTTAGAAACACTTTCATTCCCCCATTCAACAACCATTTCTTTATACGTTTCTGTCATGGTGACATATCACTAGGTATATCTATTACCTATGGTAAACTGAATTTAAATCAAGTTAATTTGAAATTCCACAGACAGAGCTGCTCCACGCACATGTGATGGGGAAAGCAGGTGATGTTTTTTATGATAAACAAGAATAGCCTAGTTGCTTTGCTCTCGCTTGCTCCTATTGCCATACCTAAACAAACATTTTCCGAATCCGTACACACCGATATAGAATCGACCCTGCGATTTAAGAAACCAAAAACAAAAAACGACTTGCCCAAAAGTCTCCTGTGGTTTTTATTATAATGAAACACACCACACATAAAAATATAGTACATAATATTCAACCCGCACTAAGGCACAAGTAAACGCGACATTATTTACTTATTTACCAAGTGTATCATTGAGGTCACAGCGTAGAATGACGTCGAGGCAGAGCCAATGCGAGGCAACTTGTGTGTTCTCCCCTGAATCCGGAGTTGACCGATCCAGTCCGATTGGTGTTGTGGTGACGTAATTCAACACAAAACTTTGTAATTCCAACAAAGTTTTTATTTACCACAGTTAAATCTTTCTTTATATTGTCTTCTTTTCAATGGTAGCTAAATGCTCTAGTGCTCTAGTAAAGCAACTAATAAAAACTCTAAAGTACTTTTTAAGGGCTAATACAAACACTCAGTAAAGTTATTTATTCTAGTATAGTGAACAGATATTTCTAACCTAATTAAAATTATTGCTACTCTAGTTAAAAACGCGTAGCAAATAATTTTTTGCTGTGGCTTTTCTCAGTGTAGGACACCAAGAAAATTATAACAATTTATTTTAAATATAAGCTTGCCATCAAGTGGCATATATTAGTCTTAATGTTTTTTGCCAAGATTTCATCTGAAATGTTAATTTTTCTTTTATTTGCACAGGGGCTGCTGCAGTCGCTAACGCTTCAAAGTCTTGGAAGGACACCGAAATGGCTATTACATCGTGATTGAAGAGGGCAAAAGAAAGAACAGAGAGGGTGTCAAAAAAGAGAGAATATTAGAAAATAATATAAACTAAGATAATTATAAAAAGACGAAGTGTGCAAAACGTTAAGAAAAGGTGAGATATACATTTATCTTACGTTTTATTGCATACTTGGCTTATTTCTTATAATATTCAATATGACTTAATGTATATATAACTATATTATACTGTACTAGGTATTATAATATATAACTTTTAAATCCCATAAAAATTGTATTTTTGACACTTGACACTTGAATTTGTAGAGTAAGAAGTTAATTTAAAAAAATACAAATGCCATAACTTATTCTTTAATAGCACAATAGAAATAAAATGTTCGCATAAATTTGTCATTTGGTGTTGACAAATAAAAGTATTAAGTTTTAAAATCAATCTAATTGAATAATTTTTGTACATGGTAATTATATATTGTCATTTTTTTATCTTTTTGGCTTTTCTAACCACATTTATTCCCTTCGAAATAGAATCCAATCACTGGATTCTATTTCGAAGGGAATAAATGTGGTTAGAAAAGCCAAAAAGGAACATAAATACCCTCTGCTGTGAATACACCTTAAAAGTGGTGGAGGGGGAGGTACCTATATGTTTTGCATAGTATGTCCCAACAACGTTTTCAGGACGTCCTCTCTAGACCTACATTCGTCCCACATAAGTCCTGGGTGGGACGTCCTCGGGACACCCCGTTTTGCTGACACGGAACGTCCCTCAAACGTCCTCGGTACGTCTTACGTCGGTAGAGTACGTCCTCGGGACGTTTTCATGTCCTGTGAGTACGTTCTTGGGACGTTTTCGGGACGTCCATGTGCTATTAGGGTCATTGCTGAGAACTGTTTGAGAACTACTGGTGTTTCTTATGCTTTAAACAAAATCTTACTTCAGACGTTTTAGCGGCCATGACACACGTCAGTTTAAATTTTACCCGACTCTACTCTTGATAAAGGCCTAATAAGCCGAAACACGTGTAGAGTTTGAATAAAACTTTGAAACATTAAAAAGCATAATTTCCTGTATACCTGTTTAGAGATTTTGTAATACAAAACCTATTTCTGCGTTTAATTGTTAATATTAATTTATCGCGATTCTTGTAGATGAGAGGTATTAGTCGTAGTTGTACATACTTGTGTACTCTTATAATAGTTATAATTTTGTACTACCTATCGTAAACTTCTGATTTGTCTTATATTTATATGTATATAGTAACAAGACACCAACAACGAACTTGAATAATATAGTAGTATATAAGAATATAATGCAGTCTTCTACCTCTGTGTTTATAAATAAAGATTTTCAAGTTATTTCGCAATTAAATTAATACATGAATAAGCAAAAATTGTTTTTTCGTAAAATCGTCGCACAATAGTGGCATTTCGATTATCATATGGATATTGAGACGGCAGTCTTTTACACACGTGTGCTTAAAAGTTACATCTTTTACTCAAACAAAACTCTTTTAGTCTTTTACGCACACAAAACAAACAACCAGTGCATAGCAACGACCTAGTAGCCAACTTGTGTATAGTGATTTAAATAAATTTATATGGTGTCTGAAATATTGTTCAATATGTGTTGCGAAAGAAGTGTTTCAATCACTTGACATGTCAACCTTCACGTCGCGTGCCTAAAACACCACTATTTCGCAACTTGCATCGAAAAGAGTTATATTTCCACTCATTTTGGAAGGTTGTATGAACAGATTTTGTTCAAACCATTAATCTCATAAAAAAATTAAAATATTTGATTTTGATTTTTTCCTCAGCATTGCCCTCAATTCATCAGATCTTCTACAATGAACACATTTTTCTTAAAATGCTTATTCCTTATCCTTCGTAAAAGAGTCAGGATACTATTTTCTCACATAAGTAATATTTGTAGCTCATGATCAAAACAAATAATATCAAGTAGGGGTGCCGAGGGAAGGCATTAATAAGAATTACATTTTTACGGTCATTTTGGGTCTTTCGAAAGTTTGCTATAGGATATAATGATCAATTCACTTGAAAATAGGCGCTGATTATAAACAATTCAAATTGTAGTAGTTTTCTATCTAATTTGATATTTTGATACACACTGTTTTTCAATGTATACTGAATAACACATTTCTCTCAGTATAGAAATAACTGGTACGGAAGCAGGTCACAGATATTGAGCCATCAAAAATCAAAGGTGCCGACAAAGTCTTCGTCTCTGTGTAGTTACCATGTATACTTAATAAGTATATGGTAGTTACGTTTACTCTGTAGTCGAACCAGCTATTTTTGTGTAGCAGGAGTGACAGCTAATTATGCTAATGCTAATTTCATTTGGCAGTCGAAAATAGCTGCTATTTTGTTAGCAGCTTTTTTAGCGCAAGTTGTTTTGGTTAAATGGAGCGTATTAGAAAATAGCAGATAGTAACTGAAACTTTACCTGCCAGGCTGAGCCATATAGCAGAAATAAAAAATAAATGCATTCGCTGTATGGAATGGTTAAATGTGATTAATTTTAACTGAAATATAAATTATTGTATTGTTACTTTGACGGTTAACGTAAATAATCTACATTCGACGTCGTAAATTAGATAAATGATATGTGGCTTATATTACAATAATATATTTAGAAGACACGTATATGTCCATTACTGATTTGAATTAACTTGACCGATTCTTACGTAAACCATGGATAGTTTTAAAATTAATAGGTATATTTTGCTTTTTGGTAAAAACAAAAGTGTTTAGTTATAGGTTTATTAAAATAAAATAGTTTTACATGAGTTACATATAGGTAAAGTGAACTTCATATTTCTAAGTCAAATAAAAAATTCCCGACAAAGGAGACACCCAACGGCGCGAGACACCCAAAAAAAGCCATAAAACTCGGCCATAAAAGTACTTGCCCTTTTACAGCATTATGTATGTGTGTAAAAAATTAAGTAAACAGTAAGCAGTGACCGTTAGATCGTAAAATATTTTAGGAGTGAGTGGCGTAATTATTAGAAATTATAACTGATGATATACTGGCGAGTTTCCCTTAATTTCTTATTTTAATCCATGCCCCGCTCTATATCCTAGTGATAAAATAGGCGGCAAAGCTTTGAAATTTTTTATCTGACTTAGAAATAGGTATGAAGTTTACTTTATACCTGATCACCATAAATATATACATATTTATGGTGATCACCAGCAGCAAAATTCTAGTAAAAAAGAACGATTTAAAAAATATGGCGGATCGATAATATGGTAAAAATTAGAAAATTCCTTAATTATTTGCGAACGGAAGACCCTGTACATCTAATTTATATGATAGCATATTTATTCTATATATTAAAATTAATTGTCTATAATATAATTGCAACAGATGTTTATATGCTTCTTATATTTGTTCAATTTTGCAACAAAATAATTGAATCGCCATGCGTGAACGTAAAATACACAGTAAAGAATCTCTACTGGATAGGTACCTACACTAATTTTATTTTAATATGGTTTCGGATGTTTGATGGTGACAGTTATATCTCACCGGTACAAACCAGTTAGACATAGGTAAGACGAGATTAAACGAATTAACTGTTATCTGCACTTCTGCGGTTTGTCATTGTGCCCGCAGAAGGGGGATCCTCCATGGAGTACATGGGGCTTTAACCTAACCTAAAAGGTTTTAATAGGGTTGTTTTGGCATGGCGCCTTTTCTCCCTCACAAAAGAAACAAACTAATTTAACATAATTTCTATAGCACCAGAGTACGTTACGTACTTCTGTGAGTTCTGTGTCTATAGCTCATTTTGAACATTTGAGCTGCGGTGTGGGTGCTGAAACTACCAGTATATTTTAGTGGGGGGTCGAACTAGCTGTTTTTGTGTAGCAGAAATATTCTAGTATACCTACGCATGTGTATCCACGTTCGAACGAATTATAAGTGGATGTGATGAATAAGCGTCTAGAGAGACCGAAATGCGAAAGCTTCGACACGCCCAACACGTGATATCATTAGGTTGACTATTTCTTCTTTGCTCTAGCGTTTACTTCCAGTGAGATGGATAGCGCATAGGTTACGCTTTGGCTTATGACGCGAAGGGTCCCGGGTTCAAATTTTTACGTCGCAGAGTTTTTTTTTAATTCTGGAACGATTAATATATTTTTTTACAAATTCTTTTCTGATTTCTTTAGGTTTTCCTTCTTTTTATAAAATAATTTCATTCTTTCGTGTGATTTCTTTAGGTTAGGTTAGTAGGTTTTTATTTTGATATCTAATTGTTAACAATTATTAGCGCCGCAGGCAGTATTAGCGTCGCAGACAAAAAAATGGGGGGTGCGGGGGGTGTCCCCCCGCCTTTTTTCCACAAAATAACAGGAAATATTTCAATTTCTCCACTTGCACGAATTTATTACAAATTTACAAGGTAATGCGCATGCTCGAAGCTTTCGCATTTCGGTCTCTCTAGACGCTTGTATTAGATGATATGTCAATATTACTTTAAGATATTACAAAGTTATTTTATATGAGAGTATTATACAAATCAAATGGAGTCAGGCATTGATCAACGTAAATAAACAGCAAAACAAACGAAATAAATAAATAATATCTGTTAACTTATGACCAATAGGTCATATGTAATGTTGCCAGATGAGTTTTTGAAATTACTGTAAGGTACATGAAAATTATTAATTTTAGTACATAATTTTTTTCATGCAACCAACCATCTCATTTCTCAAGAAATTGAATTTAAGACATTTGATTACTGCAAAATGTACCACATGCACATTAATGCTTTTGTGGCAAAACTACAATTATTTATGCCTAGTTCATCAGAAATTATTGTACATCTGGCAACACTGTATAAAGCACACGATTATCAGTTGTTTTAAGAGTCGGGTCAAGTTTAAAAAGACCGTATAATAATAATAATAATAATAATTATTATAATTATAATAATAATACACTTTATTCAATAAAGACATGAAAGGGCGAAGTTCAGCTTAGTATAGCACAGACGCTATAGCAGCTGTTCTTCCACTTAACCCAGAAAAAAGAGGCAACCGATACACATACAAAAAAAAATATCTATATATATGCATACTTACTTAAAACAACAGAATTACATACACAATTTTCCTTCCTCTTTTTTTCCCTTTTTTATTAGTTCTTAGTTTTACCATTTTTTCTAATTTTTTTTGTTACGCTAAGATAGAAAAACTTTATGATAGGCAGGTTCGTTTGAAATTTTTGGGAAAAGAAGAAACAGAGAGAGACTTAACTGCAGAGGGAATAGAGTTATATAGGGTAGAAATGTTTTGAGAAAACGATCTTTCAAATATCGCGGATTTATGAACTGGCGGCGTTAAAGTGCCCTTGTGTCTAATATTTATGTTATGTACATCAGTCCGAAATACAATTTTTCTGAATAAATAGCTGGGACTATGAAACAATATTATTTTATGGTATAATGTAGCGCAATGTAGCTTACGTCTGTTTTTCATGCTTATCCACCTGGCGTCTATTAATTTGTGACTGATTGGCTCACGTTTTCTGATTCCATATACGAATCTTAAGCAATAGTTCTGAATTTTTTGTATCCGTTGGGAGGAAAATGCTGTTAGACAGGGTCCATAAACGGTATCACAATAGTTAAAAACAGAAAGAACCAGGGAATCACACAAAAGTAGTTGTTGATTAAGGATATGTCTGGAATTATAAAGCAATTTTAGTCTACATATGGATATTTTAATACAGTTCGAAACATGTTCCTGAAATCTGAGGTCGGTGTCAAGTATAAGTCCTAAATTTTTTATATTGTTTTTTATGGGTATCATTACGTTATTGATCTTAAGCTTAATATTTGGGGTTAGGTTAATCCTATCAGCCTGACGGCCGAAAAGCATATTACAGCACACTTACTCGGATTTAAATGAAGACAGTGTTCTAGCGTACTAGGATCAAATGAATAAAACAATTGTGTGTCGTCTGCGTACATCTGTATGCTGCATTTTTCTGTAAGTGCTGGTAGAAAAGATGTGTATAATATAAATAAAATTGGTCCTAGTATAGACCCCTGTGGTACCCCGCATGAAAGTTGTAGACTATCTGAAACATCCCCATTTAAGACGACTCTTTGCTCTCTTTCTTGTAAATAGTTAGCAATAAAAGTTACTGCAGTTGTATCAAAGCCTACATATTTTAAGATTATTATATTACACAAACTTAAAGCCTTGTCAATGTATGTCTACCAAGATTCTTTCCCACTTCTTTTGAGACGGAACTATGAAATGCACACTGAGGAGTGAGAAACATAGTCATAAGCTCAGCGATTCTCAAACTGTGTGATTTGACGACGAATATTATTTATTTCCGTGAACTAACACCACTCTAAATATGAAAAACGTCTTTATATGAAATATTTAAGTTATTTTTAGTGGTAAATAGTGAATATTCATCCGTTAAACGAACAATATCAAACCATTAAGTCTTACAATTTTCTATTACGTACATAGTACACGTCTTAAAGCAGAACAAAGCAGCTAGCCTAGCCCAATCGGTAAGATGCTCTTCTACCAAAACTTCTCACTATCACACACATTTCACCACCGTATATTTTAATCTATACCTATCCCTTTCCTATTCCTAACTGTTTGTACTCTGTTTGTATTTTTGTAATTTTGTCATTTTTTGTTAATAAATCCCCTCTCGACCGAGAAACTTACAAAATCAAAACCTTTTAAAATTCTAAACTTCCTTTCCCAAATCAAAACTTCCCAATGGCGAGTAGACTGTTGGGCGAAAAATTGCCTCGAACGGGTTTTTTCATTAAGCTTTTTCCCGTCTCACCGATTCAAAATTTGAAAAAAGTGTACAACGCGAAAAAACGCTGAAAAGTGATAAGTTTAAATATTTTAAACCCACCAAGTGGGCAGTGCAACCAAAGCGCTGGATTTAAGCCGCCACAGGCGGCAGGAGTTCCAACCTCTTAGTCATAAGTTTCATTGAGCTAAACCGGTCGCGATCCGCCCAACCGCACTAACACCACGGCGCTGCGCGACGTGGTTGTACGGTTGGCCACGGGTCTCGATCCGGGGAGGCAATGCTTGTAAATTTTAATTGTTAATAAATTTGTTATGATGATGGTAAGATGCTCGATGCAATAAATATAAATGGGGTTGGTGCGAGATCGATCCCAGCACTCTTCTACTTTTTTTTTTTAATTTAAGCTCTATTAAAAGTTAATAATTTTCGTTCTATAATTTTTATTTTATTAAACTGCGCCTCGAGTTTTGTTAAAACTTTATTTTCCCCAAAAATGTGTCTTTTTTTATTTTGTCAACTAGAATTTTTATTTATTACCGCTAAAAGAAAAATAATTTATTTTCGTTATTCTCATAGAGATTTCAGATTTTATTTTGTTATATGAAATACTTTATTTTTACTGACATCGTTTCCCCTACTAATACTACGATCCTATCCTTTCCTGGCAAGAAATGCCCAAACCTTCCCGTGTCTCTTGCTGGACTGTAGCAATATTAGTCTTTGATTTCTTTTTCTGACCACTCATTGTTATTGACTGAATTCGGCAATTCATTTTTTGTTATCAGTTTCATTTGTGCCCGAACCTATATACCTACAGTGTCCGTCGTAAAGTTGGCTACATATCGGAAAAATTTGTATTATTGAGATTTCTAAAAAATACTATATTGGGGGTTCGTTTCTTTTTTTACATGCAAATACTTTTATTCAACTAAAATACAGACATTTTTAGTCGCAACTAATCTACTAATCATATATATTTGTGAAATAGACACAAGAGTTTACGATTTTTCATATAGTAATTAATGGTAGGGGTAAAATTTGCACTTTTTTTTTTCCTCATATCTGCTTCAAAATAGATTTTATTTTTTAGCAAAAATGTTTGGTTTAAATTTTGGACTAATAATTGGCCAATATTAATGGCCAATTTAATTTAATTAATTGAAAAATTTGTTATCATACACAATATGCCATAGAATTAGACGAAAATGGTTACTCTGGGGTTTTTGAAGTCGCTGATCACCAATCTGAAGTCCGATTTGGGGAATTCAAAATGGCGGACCGGAAATCGGGCCATTTTCCATAAGAAATGACTATGGATATCTTGGCCTTGAAAATCTGTGCTAGGAGGTTTTCGAGGTTGCTGATCGATTACGAATCTGAGGTCTGACTTGGTAAATTCAAAATGGCGGACCGGAAGTAGAGTTCATTTATCAAGAAAAACTCGTATCTTTTTCGCTTTTGGACTGAAAATGAGTACTCGGGGGTTTCTGAGGTCTCTAATAACGAATCAAAGGCCTAATTCACGAAATACAAAATGTCGGACCGGAATAACACACTATTTCTCCTGAAAACTCGTATTATTTTCTTTTTTGGGCTGAACGTGGGGGGGACTCGGAGATTCTCGTTATCGCTGATAACAAATCTGATGTCCAGTTAGGGAGAATTCAAAATGGCGGACCGGAAGTAGTATATGTTTCAGGAAATACTTTTTTATTTTTCATACTTTCAGCCCGAAAAAGTAAATAATACGAGGTTTTCCGAAGAGATTGACTGTTCCTCCCGTGTCCGTCATTTTGAATTTCGTAAATTGGACCTCTGATCCGTAATCAGCGACCTTAAAAACCCCTGAGTACTCATTTTCAGCCCAAGAACGAAAAAATATGAATTTTTCCTGAAAAATTGACTCTACTTCCGGTCCGCCATTTTGAATTTCCCAAATTGGACTTCAGATTGGTGATCAGCGACCCCAGAAACCCCCAAGTAACCATTTTCGTTTAATTATATGGCATATTGTGTATGATAACAAATTTTTCAATTAATTTAATTAAATTGGCCAATTATTGGAAAAGAAATGAAACCAAACATTTTCGCCAAAAAATAAAAGGCACTGTTTTTTTAAATGCCTTTCTGGACTCTTTGCAACAAGAATTAAGTCAATTGACCCTGTACCTTTTTTTTGAGGTTTTCAGATTTTTCATGCTAAAATGACGACGCGACTATATGGAGTCCTTGTTGTATTCTATATGCACTTTTTCTTCATAAAATTTTTCGATATCTTAACAATTTGACCCATTTTTCGGTACCACCGTCAACTATTTTTTACAGTCCTGCCAAACCGGTGATCGCATGACATGTGTCATGTGTCATGCATAAACAAACCCCCAATAGAGTGTTTTAGAAATGTAAAAAATACATTTTTTTCCCATATGTAGCCAACTTTATGGACACTATATAATCAGAATTCCGCTAAAATTATGAAGTTACTAAATTAATAATCTTAACATTTTATGATAGTATCTTTTATATATTTTTAAAATTATTTAGCGATATCATTGCTGAGAACTGTTTGAGATAAAATCTTAGTTCAGACGTTTTAGCGGCCATGACACACGTCAGTTTGAATTGTACCCGACTCTACCCCCGGAACATGGCGAATTGGATGCGCGCCTAGAAATGCGCGAAACTTCCCCTTCCCTGAAAGATTCCATTCTGATTGTTTTATTATTCTGTGACCAGGAGGAGTAAACACGAAAGTTACATTCACGCCATAAAAGTAACTAGAAAATACACTAAAACCTTTTTGGCGTTTTGGGCAACCAACAATACACGACTACAGTGTTTTTGTATGTATTTTATTACATTATATAATCCAATGACCTCTAGGCAGTTTATACAGTATCCATACCATTTACGCAATATGAAGGCACCAAGTAATGAGCCACTTTTATCTTCAGATTTATACAAAAGGGATTAAAACTGATATATAATGTACAAACGATAAAATAGAAATTATAACCAAATAATTTATGACATGAAATTAAAATTTTTACAATGTCAAAATTTTCGACTATTGCTTTGTGTAAAACTGGTGAGGGCCTAGCCAATCACAGATGTATGATTTAGCGCGTTAAATTTAAAACGCTCCTCCTGGTTTAAAAACAGACTATAGGGCTAATCACCGATGCCAAGACATGAGCTACCCCCAACCTGGAAATTTTGCCAAACTTTTTCCCTATGGAAGAGTAGGGATGTGTCACTTATCTAACATTTAATAGACAGGGAACCAACTGCCTTACATCACCTCCAAAGGATGATGTATCCGTTATGCAACTCCTGCCTAAAGTTGCGTACCTTCTATGTATGCGCTGATATACAAGTCGTTAGAAGGTAGGATTAGTACGCTGCATTTTCCTGGACTCCAATCCAAGTACTAACCATGTTTCGACTTACTGCCTTTTCATATCGAAATACGAATATTTTCATTAACATTAAAACTACACCATTTATATTATATCCCATATACTGTCTCTATCGATTTAGTAAAACTTATGCTAAAACACATATTTAGTTCAGTTAGTTACGATAAGGCAGTAATTGATCTGTTAATGGAGGAAAGTGAATATACACTAGTCCAACTTGCCCGTCTTTAGTTTTCTGGAGAATACAAAAAATATCTGGTTATGCGATAGGGAAAGGTCAAGAGAAAATTAAACATGGAAAATCACATTTAAAATTTATTATCCAAAAATTATGAAGAAATATGGATTATAATAATTTTATATTTTTTAAAATATTGACATATAAAATAACGTTCATAATTAAAATATTATTACTAATAAATTTGTAAAAGTTGTCATAGACAAATGGAAGATAAATACAAGTCATTGTAATAACAAGAGTTAGGTATAAAGATTAATTCAGCAGGAATGTTACAATAGAAAACTGTAAATGTGGAAATATACATTCATATTTGCATTAAACAAAATAATTGTATCATTGACATTAATGTTTTGTGAGAGTCGAAAAATATGCAAATAGTTAATCTATGTATGTGTATGTATGTATGCTACGGTTTTATCTAAAAGTACTCCTAGGTATGTAAATATTTGACTTTTGCAAGAAGAACAAGTTATTTTTTATTGTGAAATAAGGTTGAATTATCCAATAATTTATTGAATCATTACGGCATGATTTTCTTGCAAAAATTAAACTGGTATGTTGTAAATTTTTATTACTAGAAAACATTCTCATCGAAGCACATGGGCTCATTGATAAATATTTAGTGTTAATAACCTCCTATGTAATGACTTTTTACTTTAATATAGATATTCACTACTATAATACTATTACAATCTATGTCATGAAAATATATACCTCATTATTAACATTTAATCTTACATACAATAATATCTCTATTTTAACAATATACAGATTAACAACGTAACCTATTAGTCCTGAAAAATTCAACAGGGTCAATAATTGCGATTGTAATATTATGTATGGCAAGATTTTTTTTTTTTTACATGCAATAAAAAATAAATAATATGGCACTGAAACTACACAGTACTTCTTAAATAGAATTTTTAATTCTGAAATATTGTGTATATTACGAAGTAATTATCATTTATAAATAATGACTAACCTTAAGACCATTTTATGTCTACTGGCCACAGTGGAGAATGTATGCAAAATGGTCTTAAAATTAGCAAGGATTTACAAGGATATTACATTAATCCTTTAAATATAAATAACTATTTACAAATTACTAATCCAGAAATAGAAAATTGGATGCTATTACCTGATTACTACATGTATTTGTTCAGCAAAATCGGTTCCTCAATCTATTTGTGCGAAAGATAATTGTAAGCTTAAAATTGATGAAATATACTTAGATGCTGCAATGATAAGCGAGCTAGCTAATATTACTTCTAATGAACTCTTATTCATAGTGAAAATCGAATTATTTAATTAATACAGTAAACAGTAATGATGTAAAGCTTTGTTGTTACACTCTACATTTTACGTTTAGATTCTGGGTACTTAGTGGAAATGTGCAACGAAAGCCTTCTAATATGTGATGTATTAAGATTAAATATAATTTAGAAGAATTATTATTTAAATATCTGTCATATTTAAATACATTTAATAGATATAAATAAAAGCCATTAACCTTTTACATAATTGTTCACACATATTGGCAGAAACTGCTGAATCTACCAGTCCTTATAAGAAAATCAGCTTTGAACAAATTGATTGATTGAATTTCAGATAAATGATTTACCTTTTATATAGAATATTTATCTTGCTATAGAACAAGATGTTCTGCAAGATATCAGAAGTATTATAATTTTTTCTGCAAAATTATAAAGTAAAAAATTGTTTAGAAATATATTTTACAAGTGTCAATAAATTATATAAAAAATATATAATCTTAGTAAAATCAAGTTTATTGTTAATTTTATATTTGGGACAATATGGTTTGTAGTTTTTAATGATACTATTTAGAATAGACTTTATGTTCCATTATAATTGTGAGGGGGAGGGGGGCACGGAAATTAGCATTTGACCTGGACAGAATTAGTAAAAATCTGGATTTTTGCACAGGCGTTCTTTGAGGTGTCCCAAATCCAAATCCACAAAAATCCCAACATGGGTA
The DNA here is from genome assembly GCA_963583905.1 of Stenurella melanura. NCBI lineage: Eukaryota > Metazoa > Arthropoda > Insecta > Coleoptera > Cerambycidae > Stenurella > Stenurella melanura. The sequence goes on along the minus strand of OY757312.1, from coordinate 69,487,949 downwards.
GGCAAGATACTGAAGATCGAAGTTTTTTGCAAATATCTCGCGTCCTATGCATCGGATGCCCATGAGGTAAATGTGAAAGTTGTAGAGAATTAAATTATCTACAAGTTGTCTTTTCCATTTTTTACCAACCTCCACCCCTCTTCGAGAAATTCAAGGTCAACGTTTCAAAAACATGCCCTTTCCCAAATATCTTGCGCCGAAAAAATCAGACAGTAATAAAATTAACATGAAAGTTGTAGAGAATTCAATTATCTACAAAATTGGTATTTTGCAAAAAAAAAAACGGTTCACCGGGAATATCTCGCTTCCTATACCCCGATACGTCCGATACATGGGAAGTGAGATATTCGTGGCAAACATGTGTAGATAATTTAATTGTAGATAATTTAATTGTAGATAATTTAATTCTCTACAACTTTCACGTTGACCTCATGGATATCTGATGCATAAGACGCGAGATATTTGCAAAAAACTGTGACCTTCAATATCTTGGGTAGCCATGTTGAGATGTTTGTGGATATGGGCTTGGGACACCTCAAAGAACGTCTGCAAAAATTCAGATTTTTACACATTTTGTCCAGGTTTCCTCCTTTTTTGGCTAATTTCAGTGGACTATTAGGAAGTTTTAACTTTTTCAAATTTTGGGATGTAAGGTTTTATTGAAATTGTTAATTTTACTTCTTCATATTGGAATTTCGGCACATTTTATACTCAATTAAGAAAGAAATAACCTTCTGATCTGTGACTACCTCACAGATGTAATTAGAAAGTACTTTCTCTATATGTTAGAATATATTTCATTGATATTTTCTTCGGTACAACTTTTCATGTATCCGACTCTTCAATTATAAAATAAATCAAAACATATTATGTAAATTAGACAACCAAAGAGCAACCGCAAAAAGACCCAAAATCAATCCTGCTGGTTGCAAAATGATCCTTGGTAAATTCCAAGATGAGCGTATTCTTTAATTCTTCTAAAAAGTTACCCCTACGCGAGAACTGGCCTGATTTGACGGTTGGATATCATAGTCCCTTGTGGAAATACGAAGACCCCAAAAGGATCGCGAACGCAGCAAAACACCTTTCCCCTCTCGTTTTCGAATATGGTGACAATATTTTTTACCCCAACCTCATTAACCACGCCCCGCCCGCCCAGGCTCGCATAAGAAAAATAAGGGGTGGTTTTTGCGTTTAGGGGTAAGTAGGGAGGTATGGGTGAGAAAATATTGTCACCATCATGTTTTCGCCCTCGAAAATGAGGATATACCCATGTCTGTTCGATTTGAAGCGTTTTGAAGGTATTACGGTTTTGAAGGTGGGGTGGTTTCATTCCTTGGGGTCCAGTGAGTGGTTTATGGTTAATATTCCGATCAAACAAGACCTTGCACGCACATCCCCGAAACACAGGAAAAGGGGGTTGGTGAGATTGGGGTAAAAAAAATTGTCACCATCGCCTTCCTCATCTTCGAAAACAGGAGAGGAGAGGTCTCTTGCTGCATTCGCAATCCTTTTGGGGTCTTTGTATTTCCCTTATGGAAATGGACTATGATGTTCGACCCTTAAATTTAATGACATAAATTATCAGCTTCACTGTGATTTTTTGAATTTGTATGCAGATGACACTATTACCTGTTTGTGACTACGATCATGACACCGCTATTAATAAAATGAATATTGAGTTGTGCAAAGTTGAAACTTATTTTAAAGTCAACAAACTCAAATTAAATCCTATTAAAACAAAAGCAATGGTGATTACAAACAGATTTAAATATAGCAACATCAACAGTAAAAGTATTAATTTGTTTATAGATAATACTCAAATTGAAATGCTAGAAAAAATTAAATATTTGGGTCTAATTATAGATAGTATTTTATCATTTAAAAGTCATTTTGAACATACAAAGAATAAAATTATAAAAAAATTATTTTGTTTGTCAAGAATATCTATTAATTTGGATCTAAAGACTAGAATCACAGTATATAAATCAATAATTCTGCCGCATTTTGATTTATGTGCTACTGTTTTGTATTTACTCGATCAATCCTACAAAAACTTCAGAATCGAGCTAGGAGGATAAACCCAGATGTAATAGGTATACACCAATTCAAAATATGTTGAACACTCTAGATTGGATGCATGTATCAGTGAGAATTATCTATTTTGCATTAATTTTCATATTTAAAATTTTAATGGGTTTAATGCAGGCATATTTGAATAAGTTTATTACATTTAATTATGGAATTCACTCTTATAATACGAGATCTCTGAACAATATTCATATTACCAGAACGAATAATTTTAGAGCAATGAACAATATATTTTTTAAGGGACTGCGGGAATATAATAACTTACCAAAAAAAATTAAAGACATCAGGTCACTAAATATTTTTAAACACGAATTAGCAACCATTGCATCTCACATATAAATCAACCATTTTTTATTGTTTTTATTGTTTATGGTGTGTTTAGAAATATGTGTGTATATTTGTGTATTTTATTTGTTTAATTTATTGTGTGTATTGAGTATATATTTGCTTTATATTAAGATTTTCCTATCTGAATAAAGATTATTATTATTATTAAATTGTAGTTTTCTCAAAAAACCAAAGAATATGCTCATCTTGGAATTTCCCAAAGATCATTTTGCGACCAGCAGGATGGATTTTGACCTATTCCTCCGCTCACAATCAAGTGTCCAAAAACATGTTCAACTCTTGGGTTACGAACTTCTGCACCTAAGCCACCGACATAAAAGTTTAAATTCATTTTACCGACTCATAATCAGAATCCTCTGTGAATCCTTGCTAACTAGTCAAAATTTTAAATCAATATCACTCAATAAGCAACATGTACCTACCTACGTTAAAATGTGTCTATAAATAATGCATATTTGTGCCCTTAATTAGCGATATATTTTAAATATTACAAGTTATAAAATAGAGGTGTTTATATAAAAAAATTTCGCACTAAATATCAAAAGTATTGCCCTCACAATGTCGTATAAAAGTTTTTGTTTCGCATCGTATTAATATTGCAAAAGTGCCACTTCACAATATATTTGGCTAGCTCCACTTGATTTTAAAACTTTATTACTTGCATGATAAGTGCTGCCAAAACAGTCTTATAATATATAATTATTAAAAAAAAGTGTTAATTTTAGTAATAAAATATAAAAACAGGTACCTTGTTTAAATGGAAATCTATAAGGAAAATTTTGCAGAAATTATTAATCTAATATCCAATTTGGAGAAACAAAAAAAAACAATATAATGTTATTTGGTTGATAGTGATTTTACGGTTGTCCATAAGCATAATATAACAATTTTTACCCAGGACCGTTACCAAGGCTAAACTTTATTTAAAAAAAAAATGGACCCTGGTAAACAAAATTATGGCAAACTTTTGAAAATGAGTGCTGCCTAATATTTTATTCTTACTATGGACCTGGTTCTTACCCATTTTAGATATTCAATCAACAATTAGGTCTTCCCTAGGAATCGAGTACCTAGTTTCTAGTTTGATATAAGATATCTAGTTCAGTTGTCAACTTGGATATTTGATTCAACAAATATATAATAATATATGTATTTTCTATTTATTCTTGAAATTTTGATTTCTAAATTTGATACATTTCATTATGTACCACTGACCACAAATTTAACTTAAGATATTGCATAAAACAGAAACCTGCACTTTTTCTATTGTTGAAATATTTTTTTAACTTGTCCTTTCATGTTACTAAAATATTGAATCTATAATGATATATTAGCAAAGACTAATACTTTTAAACCCTTTTTATTAAAACATCAGGCACACGCATTAAGTTTGGAATAAATAGGCAAGACTTATATGTAGCCTACGAGCCCTCATTTTGATGGTCCATAGAAGGCAAAAAATTTTGAACTCAAAAAAACATCCAAATTAAATACTAGATTAATAATATTATCGAAATAAATCGGAATTTTTTTTATAACGTTAACATAATATTTTTAAGTAACAGTTAAATAGGTGTCTTAAGTAAAATCTGAATGCTTTCAAAGATATAATACTGACGAAAAATAAAATACAACCAACAAAAACAGCATCAATTCCTAATTTCTATATTAATATTTATATATACAGGGCATTTCCAAACCTATGGTAATAAATTAAACGGGTAACCCAACATTTTTTTACCGAGATATCAACTATTATTTTCCTTAATAAGCCATTTGAGAAAATTAGTAGCGTAAACGTCCAATGCTCTAACTTTCTTTCTCATCTCATCTCTCATTAGATTCTTACTTTTCTCAAGCGACAATACTGATTTGAAACATTTATCCAACTTTCAGGATACACATGTAATTACAAAGGGTAAAACTTTAACTGACCCTTTCATCTAATAACATAGGTCCACAAACACCATGCATATATGCTTTAGTTTTAAAACTTTAAGTAACATAAAAAATATATAAAACTGTAATTATACATAATAAGTAATTGGCTTACAGACAAACAATAAAAAGAATAACATTTATGTAAACCCGTGAAAACGAACCGTTTTAATTTAGGCATATTAAATGTTAGCCATAAAAACAAAAAATATTTTTAACAAATCTTTAATTAACAAACAGAACTTCAAATCTTCTAAATCATTCTCATATGTTGGAAAAATCTTCTTTCATGTATCCTTCTTCAACAGTAATATAAAAAAAAATGGTGCAAATTTTCTTAAAACAATAATTCATTCATATTAGATTAGAAAATGACCAATTTGAATAAAAATAACTAAACTGACTTTTTATTTGAAGCAGGTTTTCAACATCTTAAACAAAATGTCAAAGTTCTTAGTGATATTACTATAGATTAAAATTTTACAAGAGCCCAAAAGTAAAAAAAAAATAAATTTTCAAATATCTTCGAAACTATTAACTTTACGATAAAAATAGCTACTATCAAATTGTAGTTTAGAAAATTTTCTCCCTAAAAAGTTCAATTACTTTTTCTAGTATCAGTAATGTTTTTGGAGATATAACCCTGTAAAGTTGCAAAAATAACATGTGTAGGCCTATGCACATATATGATGAATATAACTGAAAATGTTTTTAGAACTGTTAAAGTATATGTTTATCGGCATATACCAAAGAAAAAAACCTACTGTCTAACTATACTCTAGCATATTTTACAATGTAGAATATGTCACATACTCTACAAAGGCCTTTAGCCCAGGCGGTGTAGGTATAATTTTCTCTATAAATTTCAAACATTTTCGGAGGCAGATTATTAATTTTTTATGAGTTCCTTGGAGTGTAATTAATAAGACTGTCTAAACATTAAACATTACAAAAACATTTTAAAAAATCAAAAATTTTTTTTTTGTATTATTTAAATTTTTGTCTAAATGTTATTTGTGGCATTATCTTAATTTTTTTTCCTTCTTCAATTCTTTGGGAATTTCACTGCCACATGCATGTTTTCTTTCTAAGCGGTGCTAGGGGAATCTACAAAATATATCACAATTAACCAGTATGTTACTGGTAAAAAACCTCTATTTTTTTAACATGAGTCAATGAATGGGAAAATAAAAAATATTTTCAGAAAGAGCATACCTACTTTTCTAAGCAAAAAATATCTATAATTTTTTTTATTAAACAGGTTTTAAATTAAGTTATTGAAATAGAAGTAGTGGAGAAAAAGAGGTGCGAATCTGCGTCATGCTATATTCGCAAAATGCATTATTAAACAATATTTGTTGGAGGAAATAATAGAAAATAGTTATTATAAATGATATTTATGCTATAAAAAGTCATACACAACATACTTGCAGTAAAACCGGAGTCGAGCGAAGCCGACGCTCCCGCGCCAGTACCTGAATACAGTGCTTTGTATTATATACAGATAAACAAATGTGCCTTTTGACTATATTCTATGCATACGTGATACTCTTGTCTACTTATTTTGTAAGTATCAGAATTTACATTATATTTCTTAGCGAACTACATTTCCGAGACTATAAATATCGGTATTTTTGCTCATCACAAGATGCACTGAAGATTTAGAAAAACATGTAGAATTACATTTTTTTTTGAATATTCGAAAAGCTGGTATACTTTATAAGGGAATTTGTTTTTAAGTAATTTTTCTCTGAGTTCCGATAACATGTATATGTATTTCTATATATTAGCCTTATATTAATATACAATTATATGCATAAGATAGGTGAGACTTCCAACTTTAAAATGATTCCTTAGTTTTTTAATTTCTGTAAATTTTGTTTGTCTAAGCAAAGAGTTTTCACTTGCTTAGTACTTCTAAACACGTGTTCGAGCGCCAGCAGCCTTGCATCACGCATCATCTAATATCTCCACTTCACTAATTTGTTATTTTCTCCTACCTTGACTCTTTTTCGAAATTTTGGGAAAATACCGGAAAAACTAAGATTTTTTTTTTAATGTGCCGGTCTAGAAATCATTCAAACTTTACATGATGTTATTGCTTACCATTCATAAAGATAAATCCCAACCTTAATTATTGGAGAATTGTAGTAGTTATTAAAACGCCAGAATGTTCGCCTGAATTTATATTTAATAATGGAGTTCGAATGATTTTGATAACGTACTGTCCTCTACAGCATGAGAATTCTGTAGATGTCTTGAGATGTTTTTTATTTGCTAGGTTTACACAACCAATAAAGCTGTGAACTTAGCTGCACTTCCTCCAACATCCAGTGCAGTTCAGCAACATTTGTATTGGGTGTACTATCAAGTACAAGCTAGGCAAATCCTTTAACCAGACACTGGACTTGGATGACATATGGTATTTTGGAGGTGATTCAAACGTTATTACCACCTGCTTCGAAAATTCTAATTCTGCATTAAAATATTGGTTCAGAAAAATTGGATTGCATTGCACTATTACTTGTCCATAACCAATCTCGTCAAAATTCTATACGATATTTTAGAAGAAGCCATGAACATTACGGACATTTTGGAAAATATTAACACATAATTTTTTTTATCAGCCATTTTCTTTGTAAAGTATCACTTTTAAGAAACATTGCTATATAACCTATTTTATCGTAAAGAATGTTGGTCAATTTGGCAGAATCTATGTATAGAAACTAAACATATATGATATTAAAGGTCTCCGTATACAGCTATATTTCTTACCATGGCGACATATGCCTAAGCTACAGGAGAAGTGAGATATCTACGTCTTTAGGTACCCTAAAATTGCAGTTATATTTATTGTTTACTTATATTTAAGGCCCAAAAAGAATTTCTATTTATTTAAAATAACCAAATAACTGATTCTTAGGTTAAATGAAACTAAGGTATTTAAAAGAGAAAACTAAAGCAATAAAAATAAATGCATTTTCAGTGTACCTAAAGATGGAGATATCTGACTTCTCCGATAGCTTTGACATGTATCACCATAGTAAAAATGAAGCTTATGTGGAGATCTTTCATATGGTATATGTTTGGCAGGTATACATAGTTAGGCCAGTGCTCGTACAAAAATGTCTACGATTCTTTCCTAAACTACAATTTATATAATAACTGTTTTTGTCATAAAGCTGAAAATATTCGAGATATTGCAAAAAAAACGCCTTTTCTTTTCTCTTTTTCTCTTGTAATATTTGAAGTTCCAGCGGTATCTCTAAGGACTTTTAACATTTTGATTAAAATATTGGAAACGTGCTTCATACAAATATTTAGCTGGATGGAATTTTTATTCAAACAACATCTAATCCGACCGGACTAAGAAATTAAATTCAAGATTTACAAAACTAGGTTAATTAAAATAAAATAATTATTCAAGTCGTTAAACTTTTATTTTGTCCCCCCAGATGAACTAAAATTTTGTTATTTAGGCCTAACAGTAATTTTTTTAGTATAAAACAAATTCATAACTTCAAAATCTGTTTTAAAATTATTATAAAAATATACAACTATAAATCAAGTAATCGTTTTAGTAGAACATTTCATAAAACAATCTTGTTATGCACTTAAACTTTAAGTAAATATAACGTTTAAATAATTTCTTATATACATAAAGTTTTAAATATATAAGCTTGTAATAAAAATGAAGACAATTCTGTAGGATATAAGACACAAAAAATGGTGAAAAGGGAGGATGGCGGTGACACTATACAGGCTGTACCTGATTACTTTTTAACTTAAAAGTGCCACTGCGACCCTCCCTGATTGCCTCATTCACCCGGAGTGCCCGATGCCCACCTGTCGAATTCTATGCCTGAATCGGGGCTGACACCGATTTGGGCCAGGGGACTTAGAAAATCACTATGTTGCCTACACTTACAGTCCTCTGTTAGGCCGCAATTTTGGCATGGAGCTTTCGGTTTCGTCTGTTCAGGTTTGTTACCTCTATTCTTTTGCTCTTGTCTTAATTGTTCCATAAGCGGCAGGGGACTTTGGGAAGACACATCTAATTTTAGCTCTCGCTCGAAATTGTGCAATTGCTCCATAAAGTGGAAGTTAGGTGCAATATTGGATTTGCGTGAACGAACAAGATTAAAGGCATCGTTGAGGTTCAGGGAACATTTGTACATCAGGTAAGCGACGGTTATAGTGACGGAACGTGATACACCTGCCAAACAGTGAACCAGAACACCCTTCTGTCGAGCTCTTGCCTCATCTAGAATGAAAAACGTTTTTATTAATCTAGACACAAAAATATAAACATAAATATATATATATATATATATATATACAGGATGAGTCAGTAGTATGTGGACGGTCAGTCTTCAATCGTTTGAAATTGGAAAAAGTTTCAGATCAAACTGGTAGAAGACCAAAAGTGACACATATCATTTTTTTGTTGCCATTTTTTTCGATAAAAAATGTATTTGCAATGGATAAGAGGAAATCTACAAAACATATTTTCCTAAATTTTTCCATAGTTTCACGTTGAATGTTACTCAAGACCATGTACTAATTAATTTGCAGGATTCTCGAAGTCGAACCTAATTCTGAAGGGTGCTCACGATTATTTAAATTCTTATATTTTTAAATAGTCATGATAATTTTTCTAAAAATGTACACTGTGTGTTTTTACTTAAAATGTATCATCAATTACCTATGCGCTGCTATCCATAGTAACTACTTTTCTTCAAGATGAATAATTCAACAACTGTGTGAAAAAAGTAGTGTTATGAATTACACCCCCTTGGAACTGGAGATGGTACGCCTATGCCTACTAATAGTAACTGGAAGCTTCTAGAAGGAGCCATGGACTTTTCTAGAGTGTGGTTGGAGAAGATTCTGGTTTAATCTAGAGGTAATTTCAGAGTATATAAGGCGCGATTACCGGCGCAGAGGAAGAAGTTTATTAAGAAGGCAGTTTATAAAAGTGAACAATTTGAAAAGTGAAAAGTGAGGTTAAATATCAAGTAAACAAAGTGTAAAGGTTATTTTGAATTTGAAGTATTGTATAGTCAGTAAATTGTTAAATAAAGTGTTAGTGGTGTTTATCTCTTGTTGAAATTACTTTAGAACCCACGGATTCATACAGAGTGTTTCCTAAGAGGTGGAAAATACGCCACAGTAGGAACATTTTAAGTGAGAACGTACCGGGTGTTTCATTTGAAAATACTAAGTTATAACAGTTTGGGAGTGTTTAAATTTCAATCATCATGGAGAAGACCTTATTTGGGTAATTGTGTTAGACTTTGGTAGGCCTGAAAATTAGTACAACCTACATCATCTTGGCTAACATTCAAAGTAAAGCGCCGATTTAATTAATAAAAATACGTTTTTTGGAGATTTTAATCTTGACTGCCACAAATCAATTTTTTATCGGATAGTGTGGAATAACATAGCAACAATAAATCCAAAAATATTATAGGCCTGGATAGAGAATTACGGGTTAATTATAAACAATACGAACACATGCTGGGTGTACCACTAAAAAAAATCACTATATGAATCACCCTGATTTTAAAATAATTTTATAATATGCCACTGTTGATCTCCCTTAGAAAAAAAAAACAAACCATATAAAATTTTAAAGTTTAGATATGAATATTGTTAGATTGCAAAACCGGCTACGCATAAGTTCAATAGTCCCTAATATAAACTGAAAAAGGATAAATTAGTCAGAAATGTGATAAGAGTATGCACCAGGCTTGGCGGCTTAAACAAAAACTGACATTATTTACGATAAAACTGAGAAGAGTATCCTATAGAATGCTCAGCAACTATTTAAAAAGTTCAATAAATCACCGATAACAGATATAATGTTTAGCTTGTTCTTTTCGCGATAACTAGTTATCTATATAGACCTGTTCAAATATCAAAATAATGAAATCTTTCAAAATTACAACAACAAAAAAATCGGTAAAGGTATTTACACAGAACTTTCCTCTTTATTTGTGCATGGTGGTCACTCTAAAAAATTAATTATTACGAAGTGACATTGAAAATAATAATCGGAATATAGTTATCACTATTATTACAAGAACCCTATTGGTCAAAAAAATATACAGAGTGCTCATCCAACAGCAAAAGTTCAATACTAAATAACAGGTGCCAAATATGGAAGGCTTACGCAAATACCTTTATAAATGTCCACCATGAATGAATTATTTTTTAGGATGACCACCTTGTACATTTTTCAACAAAAGTATAATAGGTGCATATGCCAAATATTATTGCCATCTGTCGCATTTTCAATTCCACATTCACGTAGTGGAGTGGTTAAAAAATTTCATTTTCTTTGAAATTTTTCAAAAATGCTGGAAAAAAAATTCAATTTTTTTTTCTCAAATAAGTTTAGAATTTCATGAAACGTGAAAATGTTAAATTTGAGCAAAATAAATTTTTTTCCATCTATTCTAGTGTTAAATTTTTTTCCAAAATGGTAAAAAAATGTTGCAAGTTTTTTTCCGAAATAGGTTTGGAATGTCATGAAACGTGGAAATTTTAAATTTGAGCAAAAAAATTTTTTTCATCTATTCTTAATAGTGTAAATTAAAAATGTTTTCAATTTTTTAAAAAAATTTTTCAAATATATTTTTAAATTTGTTTGAATAGTTTTAGAATACCATGGAAACGTGGAAATTTTAAATCTGAACAAAGAAAAAAAAATTCCACCTATTTTTTCAAAAATGGTAAAAAAAATTCTAATTTTTTTAAATAGATTTAGAACGCTATGAAACGTGGAAATTTTAGATTTGAAGAAAGAAAAAAAATTCCGTTTATTTTAGTGGTAAAACATTTTTCAAAAATGTTGGTAAAAAAAATTTTCATTTGAATTTTTTTTTGTTTGACATAGGTTTAGAATGCCATGAAACGTGGAAATTTGAAATTTAAACAAAGAAAAAAAAATTTTCTTCTATTTTAGTGGTAAAATTTTTTTCAAAAATGTTGGTGAAAAAAATTTTCAATTTTTTTTTCTGAAATAGGTTTAGCGTGTCATGAAACGTGGAAATTTTAAATTTGAGAAAAAAAAATTTTTTCGCTATTTATTCCGTTTAGACGGTCCACCCTGTATATTTTCCAGTGAAAGTTTAACCATTTCTTCGCTGGCAGTAGGGTCAACTACCTACCAAATTTCACTGCTCTCCGTCAAGTAGTTTTTTAGTTAATGCACCAACAGACAGACAGAAAGACAGACAGACAGACAGAATTGAGAAACTTATATTTTCGTAATCTACATGATCTGAAACGTCAGAATCCGAAAAAATCTCGGAGGGTGATTTTTTCTCGAATGCAAAGAAACCAACACAAAAATATACTTAATAAAAAGAATCATGGCATAATTTTTTTTTTAAATCCGAATCTCGGTAAACTGTAAACTTTGCTAAAAAACATGATTTTCTTTCACATCCTGAAAAAGGTAATGTGTTTAAAATTAAAAAATTCGGACAAAACTCAAATTTAAATCTTTTAAATCCTGAAAACCGCATATTCATATTCATTCTTATCAAAAAAATTGTTATGTGAAACGGTTACGAACCTTATTAGAAGTAAATACTTATTGATGGGATTTCAGGTTAAACTGACAAATAAAACAGAAAAATACAAGTTGAATGCATTTATTATGAGGGTAGGTATTTCAAATTACTCTTATAGTTCGCTTGGCTATTTCTTTACTATTGTCTTTATTTTGGGTTTTTCTCGAAATATCCGTAATGAAACGATTCTGAGGAAACGAGGAGATTTTAGACGGTATCTTCCATATTTTGAGCTCGAGAGAACATTCGAGAATAATGTTCCTTGTATGCTTTTATGTCCTTGTTCCTAGACTCTTGGGCTTCCTCTGAGAGTGAGCCTATGGGCACTATGGCATATTGCAGAATTTTACTCGTGAAATAATACTTTATGTAATGTTGTAAACATGGAATACTATGAGTATAGACCGTATCAAACTTATAGCATTCTAAACTAAACCGTAAAGCAGAGAAGCGCTCGATCTAATAAAGACATGACGTAACTCTAACGATTTTTGCAGCGTTTCGAGTCAAACGTGCAGGTGGTCAAATTTCAATTACTAAATTTGAGCCATACAGATAAACCACAACCGACGCGACACGACGTCGAACCTTGAAAAACAGTCACTGAAGAAATTTTGGTGGAAAGACAATTCTTCCAAAAGCGCAAGCCAAACATTCGACAGTGTTGTACGTCTATATCTTCGTCGTACAGCTGCATTAAAATGAAACGAAAGGAGGTACACAGAATAATGACAGACATCGTAGTAATTGCCCTCATGCCGATAGTGTAAAAGAAAGGGATTTACTTGTTGACGGCATTTCGTAGCTCGGCTGGACACTTTTAAAACTCAGAATGCTACAAGTTTGATACAGAATATAAGTAATATTTGACAAATACGACTGCAGGTTCAGACAAAAAATTTTGAAATGACGTGCGTTGATGGAAAATGTACTTGTGAGAGCTAAAAGTATGATATAAAATCTATATACATTATATTTTTAATTATGCCTGTTATATCAGAAAACTTCTTAATTATGGAACTTCCGAAGACGAGTTTCGGTTTATCCACTAGGAGACCCATTCGTTTCCGGAATTTATTCTGCTTGTACGTGTTTTTAATTTTCATTTTAGTGACTAGTAGAACAAACTCTCACGCTTTATATGAAGGGTGCACGAGGTAGCACTTAAAACTTATTTAAATATTTAGTTAACCCTTCTACCTTTATTAAGATATTCACAAAGTTATTTGATTCCGAAGGATTTGGAACTTTATAGTGTGATATAATTCGAGTATTTGAAAAGTGATAGTGATAAAAGTGAAACTGACAAAAGTGTATTAACTAGTATTGGGAGCAGCCTTACAATAAGAACAAAACAAGCTAACCATTATACTCTTCGCCGATATACGACACTTGTTATATAATTGTTGCACATTCTATGGGATACGCTTCGCAGTTTTTTTTGTAAATGATATTAGTTCACACATGTTTTATTTAATTACAAAACAATTTTTTTTTCTTTTTCATTTAAAAAATTAACCCTTTCATTCCGGCACTGGTTTTTACATGTCGAGCCCGCAAAACGGTAGCGGGAGGCCCTTGCGGAACCGTACGGTTCGGGTAAACTTATGCACGTATACATGCTTCATTTAGCTATGTAAATTCAAATAATCAATCAAATAAACATTTATTTTTTTCAAAAACATAAGAAAACATAGACTTTTATAAAAAAAATGCAAAATAAAAACATATGAACTACAGTGTAAATATGGCCTTGCGTAAATATCCGGTTCCCGCGCTGGGAGCACGAAAACTTTTTTAGGGATTTATCCGGTTCCAGGAATTAAAGGGTTAATAACCTTTTTATTTATTGATTGATTTTGTTCAAAAACAATAGGGTTCTTCCTCTAGCTAACACTAACTTACTGTCCAAATTCCAATACACTCGGACTCTTTGTTCTTAAGTTATCGTGCTTACAAGAAACGTGAGGGACGGACAGACGAACGGACGGACGGACGGACAGACAGACAGACGGACGAATAGACGGACGGACGGATCTTTTGAAAGTTGTTCAGAATTTGATCATCAACACAGTGATATGAATTTTTTTCTCTACGAGCAATATTACCGGTTTTAGAAATGTGCCGATCGAATGCAATATACTCTTCGTTTTGTATTCGCGAAGAAAAACTAAACTTCTTTTTAGAAAATAAATAGTATGTACCTCCAGGTTGTGAATCCGTTTTCGAAATTACAATGATCCTACCACAGAACTACTAAATTAATATTTGAAATAGTAATACTTTGCAGTAGGTATGTCATCGGAACCGCATTCAGTAGCCAACAACAACCCCTACTTTGGATTGACATAAGTGATTCATATGATTTCATACACAGGTGCCGCTTCTGCTATTGGCTGATACAACGTTATGACATTTTTTTGAAAACAATAGTACCACTGGTTAAGAGCGTTTGTGTTAATTGGGGTTTTGGCCAGGATTTTATGAAATTCCTCCTGTGTGCAGCAGTTTATATGACAAATATCGTGGTTAGGCAATAAATGAATCAATTCACCGGGTTCTTTCCTCATCGTCCAGCCACAGAATATTATAGATGTTCTGTGGCCCAGCTGAGCTGCTGAAATCTGCCCCCGTCAGCACCCAGCATCCCATATATACATGACTTTGCTCGTTTGCTCACAAGTATAGTGAATAGCGACGTGTACTTTTTGATTACCCCCCTTAAACACACTCTTGGAAAATTGTTTATTTTTGTTCAGAAATTGATAGAAAATACATAATTTCGTTTTTTTAAGATTGATTTAATAGAAATAATATAAATAAAATTGTTTTTAGATTTATTAATTTCAACCTCCGAATACGGATAATTACTGAATATTTTCAAAAAATCAAGAGCAATGCCTCTTTTGGTTCTTAATGACGATTGATTTGAGACCTGCTAAATCTTTTTACAATTTTTCCCAAATTCACAATCCGCTACCCAAAAAGAAGCGAAAAATGAGCTTTTTTTACAGTCACTTTGCTCAGAAACCAGTAATACTCAGCGAAAAAAAAAAAAAAAATCGGTAAAGTTATTTACACAGAACTTCCCTCGTTATTTGTGCATGGCGGTCACTCTAAAAAATAAAAAATTTCGAAGTGACATTGAAAATAATAATCAAAATATAGTTATCACTGTTATTACAAGGAACATCTGATAAGTTTTGGTCTAAAAATATACATAGTGCTCATCCAACAGCAAAAGTTCAATACTAAATAACAGGTGCCAAATATGGAAGGCCTGGGCAAATACCTTTATAAATGTCCACCATGACTCAATTATTTCTTGGGATGCCATTATGCAATAAAAGTATATAATAGGATATGCCAAATATTATTGCCATCTCTCACATGTCAATCCCACATTCACGTAATGGAGTGGAAGTATAGTGGTGATTAAAATATAGAACAAATTTTCAAAAATGTTTTCTGTCTATTCTAGTGTTAAATGTTTTTCCAAATTGGTGAAAATATGTTGCAAATTTTTTTTTCCGAAATAGGTTTAGAATGTTATGAAACGTGGAAATTTTAAATTTGAGCAAAAAAATATTTCGTCTATTCTATAATGGTGATAAATAGATTACTAAAACATGTTTTCATTTTTTTTTTATTTTTCTAAAACATTTTTAAATTTGTTTTAATAAATTTGGAATGCCATGGAAACGTGGAAATTTTAAATCGGAAAAAAAAAATTCCATCTATTTGTGGTAAAATTTTTTCAAAAATGTTTAAAATCTTTTTTATTTTTCTTTAAATAGATTTAGAATGCTATGAAACGTGGAAATTTTGAATTTTGAGAAAAAAAAATTCATCTATTTTGGTGGTAAAAATTTTTTCAAAAATGTTGGTAAAAAATTTTCAATTTTTTTTTTCTTTTAAATAGGTTTAGAATGCCATGAAACGTGGAAATTTTAAATTTGAACAAAGAAAAATTTTTTTTTTAGTGGTAAAAATTTTTTCAAAAATGATTGAAAAAAATTTTCAAAATTTTTTTTTTCTGAAATAGGTTTAGCGCGCCATGAAACGTGGAAATTTTAGATTTGAGCAAAAAAAATTTTTTTCATTATTTATTCCGTTTAGACGGTCCACCCTGTATATTTATCAGTGAAAATTCTACCAGTTCTTCGCTGACAGTAGGGTTAACTACCTACCAAATTTGACTGCTCTCCGTCAAGTAGTTTTTTAGTTAATGCACCAACAGACAGACAGACAGACAGACTGACGGAATTGAAAAACCTATATTTTCGGAATCTACGTGTTCTGAAACGTCAGAATCCGAAAAAATCTCGGAGGGTGATTTTTTCTCGAATACAATACTTCCCTTCGGTATGCGAGGGAAGTAAAAACGACAGGCTGTCTTTTTAGCGGGAGCTGAATACGTGTAATTATTTACATTGCCTTGAATGTTATGGTTATGATGTGAAACACAAATAGAGAAGTTATTTATTAATGAAACTGCGTGGGACGTTTGTATATATTCTGTTATTATTGCAAGTTACACAAGGTCAGACTCAGGTCTCGATTCGGATGCTGATAGTTCCAGTTCCTTAAATTGTCCGAACTCCAAAACGTTCAGTGTTCACTGTTCACGTTCAGTTGGTTATATTCTCTTTGGGTTGACTATTTTATACGGTGGAGCATTTATTTAAGTGAGCGTGGGCGAGTCGTATCGTGCTGAAATTTCAGCGGCACGACGCCCACGCTCTTTCAAAAAATCAATAGGGACTATTACGGGAGTTATTGCAGAACCGGACTATAAATAATATAAAATATATTTATTTATATTTAATTATTGTTTTTGAAAGTAATCTATAGTGTGTCCCAAAGTGGGACAGAAAGTCAGTTAAAGGAGAAAGTTTTAGGGAATTTTTAGGCATTTCGATGACGATTTTAGATTTGATATTACTTTTTTAGTTTTTGAAATAATTAGGGAAAATCACAAGCGTGCATTTTTGAAAACTTCTGCATAGGCACACTGTTTTAAGATCTGTGTCTAATAATGGTAAAAGAAAAAAATATATTATTTCTCGTTTTTGAGATACTGACTACAACTTTGGCTTTTATATGAACACCATATTGGATTCTTTATGCATTAGATAAATACTTTTAATTCTTTTTTCAATGATGTACTACAACATAGGTAGTAGAATTGTTTTTTTATTAGATAAAAAGAAAAAAGGGACTTTTACTAGTAGACTATAGTTTAATGTAGTAATACCTAGAAATCAACTTGTTTTTTTGTAAAATGCTTTTCAAGGGGACGGAATATATTTTTAAAACGTAATCTTTAATTGTGGAGGGAGGAGCCTGCAAATTAACGTTCATGTAAGGGGTCTCACAAATGTTAACGGTATTACAGGGGAGAGAGTTAAAACAGTACAGACTCTTGTTCTCAATACAAGTACAAAAAGGAATAGTTTGCAAAAAACAAAATAAGTTTGTAGGAGGAACACCAAATGGATATAAACATAGGTGGTCTAAATTTTAAAACTGTTACAACCTTTGGAGTCAAGATAATAATGATGATGTACAGGAGAAACAAGAGTAACGATTTTTTACATACTTTAATCTCCTGATGAACCCTATGTTAAATATGATCTCTAAGCTAAGAGTATAGTTAGTATAGTATACAATATGTTTTAATGGTTACCTATGGATGTGTAACTATTGAGATTCATAAGCTGCAGTGAATACCAGTTAAGAAATGAAAGATCCGGATCAATATAAGAGGAGAATGGAACCGATGAAGTATTAAATTGACCAACCAATCGTCTGACACTAAAGTCGAAATGATACACTATTCTGCTGCACCCATGTAAACTACCCTATTTATGGATTAATTCATATTATAAAATATGTTTGAAGGTTGCCATGATTGATTACTTCAAATCAATTGTTTAGTTTTTAACCGATATACAGTTGAAAGGACATTTGCAAAATCAATTTTACATTTCTAAAAAATTAAACCCCTTTTAAAATACGATTACTAAAAATTAAGAAAAAAAATTTCAGTCGCCCTGTTAATTACCTAATCAATATTGAGATCGGTTAAAAATACTTTCGATCTTGTTATTTTTTGATTAGGTAAGGAGGTTAAAGAATTAACCCATTAGTTCCCACCATAGTTATTTGGGCACGGATTCAATTCTGAACTACTGATGACATATATGATGCAATATTAATACCCTCGATATTTCTATAATATTGGGTAGATGTCAGGAAGGACCTCAAATACATTTTTAAGTGAAATTAAACGGCATTTTCATATTTCTAACGGCTTATGTGCGACAAACTCGTCAGTTCCTGTTTGCCGCATTTAGCAAGTGTTTTTTCATTAGTGTTTTATTTAGTTTTTGACAAAAGGGTGTGAATTTGATTTGTAGGTAAGTACTAAACGCAATATATATTTTAGATTTAGTTTTTAAATAATATGTTTATATATTTTCCCGAAAAAAATGACAGTACTCATTTGGGTACGGTGGGCTTATAGAGCTTCGAACTAAATCAAATACGTAATATAAAGAAAAGTTCGATTAGTTTCCATCAAACATCTTGGGAATTTGGGTTTAATGTCCCTAAACTGACAAATGTCTAAAATTTGACGTGGCGCGCACACAACCTATATAAATCACGAATCACTGTTGCCAACGTGCAAATATTGAAAGTATCACAAAACAGTGTGAGTGGTACACAAAAAATCTTTAGAGAGCGGGACATTCATTCTTTCTCGATTTCTGTAGCTTGATGGAACTATTATTAACGGCACCACCACCAAGCAGTTTGCAATTAAGCTATTCCAGAATACCTAATGATTGCACATACATAAAAAACATATATGCAGGGCAAATTAAGGAAAAAGTCAATATGCTACATTTCGTAGAATAGGGTCATAAGTTGATTTTAAATGGCGCCTTCTATCACCCGCTTCAAACTATCCATCAACAATGTACCAAATACCCTGTACACTATATCATATTATGTACATAACGCTTATTGATATGCAAGTCAAATAAACGTAAAATTTATATTTCTCAATTATAATTTATCATGTTCTAAATCACGATTTAGCTGTAGGGGAAAATGCTTCCATATCAGCTGACAATAACCACTTCATGGCAAAGGTTAATTAAATAATATTTTAGTCATCATATAATTAGGAGTGCGAAACGTGAATGTAATATGTTTGTTAACAATATTAATAATCTCCTTCCTAGTCATGTATTTTATACATAGATTTACGGCTACAGTCTACACTTGAGTAATTTTTTACCTAAGTAAATAATGAACTATCCAAGAAGCAAGATAAGCGTTAACCTTATTACACAAACTGCTATGATAAAATCTTATCATTCCGCGAGGACTAATATTATATATACACTAATAACTGGAAGTGATACAGACAGGAAGAAAAAAAAATTGCCATTTCAGCAGGCCTTTTTATTCCCTTACTGGCACTACTCATTGAAAAACCGCTGCCCAAGGAATCACTATTTCCACATCCAGATTTCCCATTCATGTCTCTTCAACATATTGACTATATTCATTTTGCACTCTAGCATGTGAAAATAATAATTGGTCATACAATACAAGTGAATATCTCAATAATAGTTTATTAACTCGTTTAATAATGGGGTGGGGGTGGTGGGGGGTTGAAAAATGTTATAAAAAAACTGAGGCCTTAGCTTCTAGTATATAGACCAAATCTCAAATTCCTGTACTCTTATCAGCTTGCCTCACATTATCTTAAACCTTTCCTGAGAAAATGTGCGCATATAAAAAGTTACGGACCGACCAACAGACAGAAATTTTTTTCGCTCAAATTTAAAATCTCGACGTTTTATGAAATTCTTATTATATTTTTTTTACGATTACAATACTTCGACACCACTACGTGTATGTGTAAGTAATAACACTACTTAAAATTATCGCGCTCTTTAAACAGAAATTTGAATGACTTACAATAACTATTTTAATTTTAGAAAGTTGCTGTCATGGCTGCTAGTTGTGATTACCAACTAAAACAACATGTTTAAGGGGTCTTTTGTGCAAACCTGTTCAACTAATAATGTTAATACCGCATATAAAGTATTCTTTTACCATCTCAAAGAGGAAAAAATGTGGCTTAAAGCAATGAAAGTAGAAAAGAAACTACCTAAAACTGGGAACATCTTCTGCTGCGAAGGACAGAAACCGACCGTCACTTGGTTATTTATTTGTCGAAATAATTGCAGCTTAAAGTTAGTGTGCTGTCTAAGTTAAAGTGACGCCACCGACACGCACGCGTTTGAAATGAGTTCTGGAAATAAATAATTTTAACATTGGAAATGTTAATGTTCGCGTATAGGACAAAAGTTACGAGTTTTTCCAAGGCCGTCGACATAAAAGTATCAAGGTCAGATGATGTAATACTGAGCGAGAGCCTGTTATTTTATCTTTTCTTACCTATAACTATAAAATCTGTCAAACACAATTTGCAATCTTTAACTCTTTCCCTCCTTCGTTTCTGTTTGTTATTTTTTGTTGATTTGTCTAAATTTTTCTCTTCCTAATAATATTTTATCCTAAACACTAGAATCATTTGAAAACTCTTAACATTTTAAATCATAAATTGTGTGGTCTGACATAGCCGCTCTCTCTCATTATAATTACTTAGAACGGGTTTTTTAGTCAGCAATTTTCCCGTATAAATCAGTCATATATATCTTAGAGATTTTATTTATATACGTGGTTTTTGCATTTTATACTAATTATCGTAAGTTTACTTTTTCTTTTACATATTCCGAAGTTACTTGTTATTTAATTTGCATTCTGCAAACAGGAGCTAACATTTATTTTAATTTCGTGCAAGTCTGACCTGGCTTCGCCCCGTCCAGCCCTTCAACTGCCGTGGTATAAAATGCTATGGAAGTCTGGCTGGCTCCGGAACGATTGTCTGGGAAAGACAAATTTTTTGTATACTATAATTCAAAAATAATTTTGTCTTGATTTTTTTTTATATCTCGCTTACGGTGCGAAAGGTCCCGGGTTCAAACTCCTATGCCCGCTGAATTTTTTTTATTTAATTTTGTGACGATTAATATATCTATGATTTCTTTAGGTTAGGTTAGTAGGTTTTTATTCTGATATATAATTGTTAATAATTATTATTAGCGGGAGTCGAGATCAGATGACGTAATACTGAGCAAGTGTGCACAGTATGAGCATGCGCGGAGAGCCGGAGAACATGAAGTTATAATGCGGCTGTGGTGAGCTCCAATCGTAGTCGCCATGGATTCACAAACTTTGATAAATAGCGAATAGCTATTTTTGTAACAAGTACCTAAAGTCATGTTTTTTTGGGACGGATCGTAGCTGTTTCCGAAATAAGTTTATGTTTTATGTTATCATTTCCAATGTCCCGATGGTTGCAAGGATTGCGAAATCTGTAAATTTGTTTCTAAAACTAAGGAAAATTTTAGACGAAACATAATAGCTTAAAATGCGTTTAAATGTTTGAACTTTCAAATAAAAATAGTTAGTTTAACCCTTTAAGGGGCAGAACACTGGGACTTTTCAAATTTTGTTTTACCTCAATTATATGTTCTAAATAATGTAAAATATAAAAGTATCTGTCATTAGAATACTAATTTTTTTGTTAGTTTTTTTGAAAATGGGTGGTACATATTTGTACCACTGAGCGTTATAGCGAAAAAAAATATTTAGTGAGCACTGGTACAAATGTATACCACATTTTGTTTTTCCGTATTTAAGGATTTAAACAAAAAAAAATTATCAAATACATTTTATTTAGAAAAATAAACAATCCATTCCTATAATTATAAAGAAATCAGTAATTCTTATTACATATTTTCTTTCTCATAAAATACTAAAAATTTAAAAAAGGAACAGTTATTCTTTGGTAATTAGGAATGTTTAAAAGTGAATTATTATTTGTTTACTTAATTGTATTGAAACATATTCTTTATAGGATTTTGCAAACAGAAAAAATAACTATCTACGAGAACTAAAAGAAAAGTTATGTGTAAAAATATTAATGAAATCTTTGCATTCTTTCGATAACCTGACTTCTGGTTATGCTAGCAAATTAAAAATCCTTAAGGAAAATCCTATAAAGAATATGTTTCAATATAATTAGGAATGTCATCATCTGCATCTGAACCTCCATTTACATCAGAATTTATTGCCATATTATCATCTATTTCGTTTAGTAACAATTCGACGTCTTTGGGATTCTCCAAATCATTAACATTTTTCTTGAATATCTGAAAATCAAGAGAGTACCAAAAGTCATATCCCTATACGATTATAGGAACTATATAAATGAAATATGAAATTTTTGTAAGTATCTAGAAACGAAAGTTTAGTGGTATATGTAAAAACGAAAGTTTAATGGTACGTATATGTACCACTTTTATTTAGACAAAAAAATTATCTTAGCCGAAAAAGTTATTGCACATGTTATATATTGTAAAAAATAATCAAATATTTATAAACCGAATTCACATATACGCAGACACACACATATTATCATTACCAAATAAGTAATTACTAACTCAACCACGAAATCAGCTGTTTCCTAACCTTAAACTACTAAAAGTAAGATTTTTGATGTAAAAATATTATTGCATGCAAATTTTTCTAAAGAGATTTGAAATATAGATAATAAAGTCACTGTTACCTACCTTGTTCACTATTTTGTAAATATTGTAACTTCACAACTTGAGAAAATAACGTACATTTGCAAATGTCGCACACTAGCAACCAGTGGTACAAATATATACCGCTTTTTGACAGCTTCTGAAACTATTGTAGATAGTAGGCGGGATATTTGAAATATGGTACGTATTTTCACCAGAAAGCAACTACAACATCCTTACGAAACATAAAGTAGGTAATGTATGAAATTTAAACTGATTGTTCGACCGTAATATAAAGTGGTACAAATATGTACCAACAAGCCTTAAAGGGTTAAGATTTGAACACCTATTGAAAAGGTCCATTATGCAATGGATTCACGAGGAATAAATTCGATAAAATTGTTACAAAATGGGTGACAAAAAATATTTCGAATAGGTCGATTCTTAAAGACATATGTCTCTCGTTCTATTTATGTTCAAAAATATATTTTTCAAAAATGTTGGAAATAGTTATGACGTAATAGATTTTTTTCAAGTGGCAATTCAATTTCCATTGTGCCATTTGAAAGAGCACATTTTTTTACATAATATGCTACAGATATTGACCTAAGCGCCCGCGTACAAAAAATTAATGTATACATAACCTCTCGGACCTTTTTGTATGGCTTAATTGCGCCTAATCTACAACTTTTTTCCTCGGCGACGTTCCACCTCCACTTCCGAATGATATCCACGCGTCATACTGGAAAATCGGGAAATCTTTTATGTCCGACAATTCTAAAATTGAATTCTACATGTTAGTATTAAGCAATAAATTTGTAAAAGCTGTTAATTCGGAATTTTTATAAAAATGACTAATAGTGACCGTTGCAGAAATTTGTAGAAAAAGTTCGAGTTTTCTGGAGTGTGGTGGGAGAAGATTCTCGATTGTATTCTAGATAACTTTAGAGGCAATTTTAGAGTATATAAGGCGAGATTTCCGGCGGAAGATAAAGTTGAAAAGTGGCAAGTGAGAGGTCAGAAATCAGAAAGTGTAAACATTGTTTAAAAGTTAGTGGATTTGTGCCTTTCTGATGAGCTCAGAATAAGGGCGAAAAACGTATCAAAGGCTAAGTATTTCCAAAAGACAGAATGGTAGATTTCATAAATATTACAATCAGGAATGGAGGTTGCCATTTTTTTAAAATAATTTTTTAACATGAACAGTTACAGAAATGTATATAAATCGATATGTTTACTTTTTTCATTAACATTTGAACCTAATACATTTAAAAAACGGACCATTTGACCATTCCTTTTAAGTTTGAGTAGTTAAGCAGAAAAGAAATGTTAATGTTCTATGGTTGCAAAAAAATTGTTCAGCTTAAATCACTTAATATGTTAACGACGCCATATCTTCGTAAAAAAAGAAATAAAAAATACGTCCTGCCTAAATAACCACCCAAACTATACTCCCCTTCACTTTAAGCTGAATGGTACGGTCCTGCTGTTACAAAAAATACTGGATGACTAAGCGATACTCTGTCTCCGTTTTAACCCTCCTCCATTTTCATTGAGCAGACATGAATGGCGCAGTGATCTGGGTCACACCGCCTAGGGAGCGGTTCCATTCACGCGGCTCTGTGAGGTGGCCAAGTTTCTCCACTATATGCAAATCTCCTCGTTCCCAAACGCAAATCCTTTATCCTAAAATCAGACGCTTTCGCCATTCTCAGACTGAGTGGTTTTTTTGTCGCTCTAGTGGGACATTCTTCAAAACCCTTCGCATTAATTTATAGGAAAAAGCATTAATTTCTTTGATAAAACGTCAAAAACCAATCAGGTTTTATGGAAGTAGCTCACAATATAATATGTATTTTGTAAATGTTGTGTTCAAAACACAAAATTCTAACAGATCTTACAATTACCATACAAAATATATGTTCTGGGGATTTTAATTTTAACGTGTACCGCTTCAACAATTTAAATGTACAAAATCTTTTTGCAGTTCGGCTTAAAACAAATCATTGATTCTCCTACCAAGATCACTAACATCACTTCTCTATTAATCGAATTTATAATGGTGTTAAATGAGGACTGTTTAATAAAAAAATGTTGGCTATGACTTTTGAGATCATAAAGATTATGCACTGATATACTGCGTAATAATGAGGTACACGGCAGAAAGGCTGAACCCAGAATGGTATCACATAGAGGTTACAAAAAGTTCGACTATAGTGTTGCGTATTTCCACCTTTTAGGAAACACCCTGTATGAATCCGTGGGTTCTAAATAATTTTAACAAGGAATAAACCACTAACACTTTATTTAATAATTTACTGACTATACAATATTTCAAAATAACCTTTACACTTTGTTTACTTGATCTTTAACCTCACTTTTTCACTATCAATTTCACTTTAATAAACTTCTCCCTCTGCGCCGGTAATCGCGCCTTATATACTCTGAAATTGCCTCTAGATCAATCAAGAATATTCTCCCATCACACTCTAGAAAAATCTATCTCTTTCTACAAGTTTCCAGTCACTCACTATTAGGCATAGGCGTATCAATCTCTAGTTTCAAGGGGGTGCAATACATAACAATAGTTTGAGCAAGATGTGTATAGACAGGGTGTCAGGACTATGAGGCTACATCTTGTATAGTTTGGTTTAGAATGTTATTAAAAGTACCTATCCTTATTTTTTAGGGCGCCTCCTTTCGGAGCTCTTCGTTCGTAAGGGTTTTTTGCTAATAGCTTTTAAACTGCTTTATAAATTGTAATAAAATTTGGGCAGCATAGAGAGTAAGTAGGTATCTTTGATTCAGAAATATGGTGTCTTTCGTATCTTGCCTAGGAGGCTAGGGGTGAAACACCCTTAATGCTTTTTACCCCTAAATTTTGACGGGAAATCGTAGTGTCGCAAACGAAAAAAATGTAATCATAAATGATTGCAAACAATTTTTTTAAATTGTGTTTATTCTTTCATAACGTGTAAAGGTCAGACGCGCTTGAGAAAAAACTATTGTATGTTATTAATCTTCTTATTCAGCTTCAAGCACCTTTAAATTATGTATAGTATTTCTAGTATTAATTTGGAAATTCAATCTAAAGCATTGCTACCAGGATAAGTCATTACAAAGCCTATTCGTGATAGAATAACACGCGAGACCGCGTACTGGCGCGTACCTGAATCACGGTAGAGAAATATACAGTAGACTCACTCCCTATCTACTCTATGTAGAAAACATGTGTATTTCGTCTTTTATGCTCTAGACCAGACCGAGTGCGCAAAGACCACGCGCACAGAGGGGAATGGCGCCAGTTTTAAAATCGATTAGCGAATACCGGCGCGCGGCATACCAAACTATATGTCAAATTTGTTGGTTGTCCCATGTTATAATATAATCAGCACAAAATTCACATAATTAGGAAACAGTTTCTAACATTAAAGAATATTGTCATGGTGTTACACGCATAATAATGTTATGAATTACACCCCCTTGGAACTGGAGATGATACGCCTATGCCTACTAATTGTGACTGGAAGCTACCAGATCGAAATGGACTTTTCTGGAATGTGGTAAAAGAAGATTCTTGATTGCTTCTAGATGGATCTAGAGAGTCAAATTCGGAGTATATAAGGCGTGATTACCAGCGCGGAAGGAGAAGTTTTATTAAGAAGACAAATTATAAAAGTGAACAAGTTGAAAAGTGAAAAGTGAGGTTAAATAATATTAAGTAAACAAGTATTGTACAGTCAGTAAATTGTTAAATAAAGTGTTAGTAGTGTTTAATCTCTTGTTAAAATTATTTAGAACCCACGGATTCATACAGGGTGGTTCCTAAAAGGTGGAAAAGTCGCTACAATAATGATGTAATGAATCAAATAGTTCATTGAGATTTTTATGATTTCTAAAAAATGCACTGTAAGCAGCCGGAGGTGTTATTAAATGAATTTCTTAATAATTTAAATAAATTGCAGTACTAATTTTTCCAATAGTTTTGAACTTTTGAATACGAAAACAAATAACACACAACAGGTAGTCTTATTTTGCAACTTTTGAACAATTGACTATTCACGCGCTATAATCGAGAACTAACTTGTTTCGTACTGAGTGTAAAGCACACGTCGATGGCAAGAGTGGGGGGTCATGGATAAAAATTAGGGGAAGTGACCCAACTGTATTTATTAAACTGTGCCTGAATATTGCAAACGATATTCGTATAAAAATACAGTTCACCAGATATGTTATGCGCTTACCTCAAACGAAAGGAGTCGATTTCTTACCTGGCTTACCATTACAAGTCCCTTATCTGCATTTGGTTCATTGCTAGTATTGCCGGAGCATAGCCGTTAAATGATATTTATATTTACTTTTATTGAATCGTTTACGGAGTTGTTCATTACACTAACATTATAACTATAAATAAATAATGTATTATAAATAACGCATTTACATCATGCCTATCAATTCATACAAACTAGTTGCACAATATTTTCAATAATTTTTATAGTTATTCTAAAATTCAATAATTAAAAATTGTGGGTCTACGCTCATGTCCATCGTTAGGAAGTATTCCTTTGTCGGTCTCTTTTTTATGAGTGTCAAACTGACTCTGGCTAACCTATAGGTTATGTTATGATGTGATATGTATATAGTTTACTGCAAACGTATTGTTCGTATAAAAAATGTCGGGCTCTTTGATCTTTATCGTAAAGTCAAAGGCGCCGACACTTTTTATGCCGCCTAGATAAGTGAGAAGAAGTATACTTATTAATAAAATTATCATTTGTTCGTATCACCTTTGTGCGGAGGCAGTGTTTATATAAAAAGCACAACAAAAAACAAACTAATCATTATACCCTTCGCCGATTTACTGCACTTTTTATATCATTGTTGCACATTCTATAGAATACTCCACGCAGTGTTTATCGTGAATTAATAAAATATTGCAAAGCGTATAATAATGTTAGTTTGTATTAGCGAGAGATGGCCTGGTCTAATATAACTGCAAGATGAATAAAAACGCCACAATCTTATCGCATTTGTGACAAATTTATTGCTGGTAAATTGATTTGATATATGAATAGGGACTATTGCCGGTTTTGCAATGTAACATTAAATAATATAATAAATATATAAATTTAAAGAATTTAAATAATTAATAACTTTTTTATTTATTGATCAATGGCGTTCTTTCTCAAGCTAATACTAACTTACTGTTCAAATTTCACTACAATCCGACTTTTCGTTCTTAAGTTACCGTGCTTACAAGAAACGTGACGGACGGATAGGCGGACGGACAGACAGACAGACGGACATTTTGAAAGTTGTTCAGAATTCGATCACCAACACAGTGATATGATTTTTTTCCCAATGGGCGATATTACCGGGTTTAGAAATGTGCCGATCGAATGCAATATACTCATCGTTTTGTCTTTGCGAAGAGTATAACAAGAGTATTGTAGGGCAAACGACGTCCAATTATAACTTAGTATTAAGTAGCATCTTAAAAAGTGAAGAACTGAAATGTCCAGTGTTATTCATGGGTGCATGCCTTTGAAAACATTTTAGAATAATAATATTAGTAACCTACGATTAATTAAAATTGTACACAAAATCCGGCAAAAATGTACAATAATAGTTCAACTTTGGGATGCTGAACTGCATTATTATTGTATATTTTTTCCGGAGAACAGTAGTATTTATATCCCAATTTTGTTCTAAATTTTCAAAATCGGAGAGCCAACTTCACGCACCTTTAATATAGTTCGACAACGCGAGAGCGGCGGCAGAATCACAGTGAACTTACTACATATAATTAGGTGTTTTCACAAATTTTAAATTCACTTTCACTGTGAAGATAATGCTTTATTATAGTTAAACACACTTGAATTTTGAGAAACAGTCGAATAATAACCTTAAAATAAGCCATTTTAATTTTGTATTCAAATTGCTTCGCCGAAAACACTACATCAATTCACTACGCACTCATGGCGTCATCAGTTATATTGTCAGCGTCAATTTGTGTTTTAAACGCGTTATTTTGCAGATAAGTTTCCTAAAGTAGCTTTTACAAATCTCGTATTAGGTAAGCGTTGCTTATTTAATCATGTAAAACGTAAATAAAGCGAATAAAATGGTGTGTTTAACAATTTTTAAACACGATTTAAGAAACTAATATAACCGATGACGTCACTGCGTGTTTTGCGTGCTCGTTCAATTACTAAAACTATACGTTATTTATTTTGTTGAAATTTTAATTTGATCGACGATAGAATGCCGTTTAAATATCAATGAGTGCTTTAGTATAATAAGTATTTTATTTTAATAATATCAAAAAAGCAAATTATAGTGAAAACACCTAATTTTAAATTCTAGTAAAATGTTTAAGGAAAAGCAAATCTGAACATACCAATAAATTCTATGGCCTTTGGAAAATGACTTGCTAAATTCTGCGACCAGTGGTCGGTTATAGGAATCTGCATATATTTTATACTCCCTAGGTCCTCAAAAACGTTAGGCAAATCAGGGGTGACATTTAGCACGTACTGAAACAAAAAATAACATATTAAATTAGAGTGTTAATAAAAGCCGGATATACATATAGAGGTTGATCCACCGGTTTGGACGATAGCACGTAAGTCTGTCGGATTAATACTACACGGATCAAAACCGTAGTATTCCACTAACTAATGCATTTCATTTTGCATAATTCCACAGCCTCCTGTAACTGTAGGAGGCTGTGATAATTCATGTCACACGCAAAACTGTATGTTACAGGACGAATATCGCAAATATACAGCATGTCCTAATATTCCGTGTACAAGAAGCTACCATAGGTTTTAGCAGTTAAACTAACTAAATTTACCTCCATTCCAAGTTACTTCGCTTAGTCGTTAGAAGGCATCAAAGTTGACAAAATATTTTAGTCTTCAAATGTCTAAAACGCTTTGTATGATTTTATTGAAACTTGGCACGCTAATATTTTCGCAGTTACTTGGTGATATTATAACCGAATTAACAAAGTTGAGAAGAATACCCACACCACCCTTAGTTTCATATTATAGTATCAGTCGAGGTACCAGCTATAGAGCTTCAATGCATTTTTTATCAAAAGGTTAAACGGTTTCTTGAAATTTTTACCTTTTGTAAAATTTTGGTTTACTTAATTATTATTTTATCACTACTCTAGTGCATTTCCGATTGAAACTATAACTAGTTATATCATCTTACTATCTCATTTCGAAATTCATTTATTTGATAACAAAATCGAAGTAATGCAATCAGAAACTTACAATCAGACGCACTTTTACGAAAGCTCTTCGACTTGGCAGTTCACTTAGTAGTCATACTAAGCAGTCATTCAGTAATACTTTGATGCCCTCTAAAAAACACAAAAATTTTCAAAAATGGCCATAAAATGGCCAATACGAGTGCCTTTCGGAAGGCTAGCAGGAAAGCTTGCCTTCAAGTTTAGAAACCTCAACTTGACATATGTTAAATGGAAGAGACGAGTACTATGACTCAATTTACCTGTATACTATGCCTGGCCAAAGCTTGACTGTCCTCACTATTTGCCGCATTTCCAAGGAACAGGTACGGAAGGATTTCAACCGGAAACTCTCTATCATCTTCGAGACCTGAAACAACAATAATTTAATTTTACTTAAATCGTGAAAGATTATGAGAAAGAATTGGTATACAGTAAGATAACTATATTACTATAATGTAATAATGTAGGGAATTGACCTTATAAAAGATTCGCTATCGCCGGTTATTGACTGGATATTACGTCGTTAATTGGCTGTAAGTGCGTGCCCACACAGAGAAAAATGTGTGTAACATTTTATCCCAGTAGTAGAACATTACACTCCAAATTGGTCTTACGTTATAAAAGCAACAGGAAAAATGTAATCAAATAAACAATATATTTTGATCTTGTATAGTTTATGCAATGAGATTATTTGAAATTTTTGTACAATAATAGATAGGTATCACATAAATTGAATTTTTGACAAACTTGCATTGCGATTGCATAAAAATAAAGTGTCCTTACTTCACTTGTAACAAGAACAGATTTGCGCGAAATTTTAAAAACATGAAAGTGAAATCTACAAATTGTATATTTTCTTCGTCAGTTTTGTAAATCATTTCACGCAAGATGTATACTTAATGGAAAGCTGTTACTCAGCAATACATTAACTGGGGTTAGTTTTCCACAGTTTATTAATTTTAACAAGTTAACTTGTTTTACATGTGTTTTTGTGGTTACTCTATAATTCATGAAATGTGGATTAATATTTTTTACCGCAAATCCTTTATACTTGCCTCTTTGGCGGTATTGGCGCTCTGGAGTGTATCAAATATTCACGAGACGCTTGTAGATTATCTTCACTAAATCTCGATAAGAGCTTTATATTAAACTAAGAAGCCCTGCATCGGTAAGTACGGTCAGTCATTCGCGGACTAATTTCGAGCTGCTTGGCTCTCGTCAATGTGGAAGTGGACTAACCAAATCGTTTTTAATCGTCAAAATGCTTTAAAAAGTGGTTTAAACGAATTTAATTCTAACTATTGCTCTATTTTGGTTTAAAAAAAATAGAGAAATATATTTTGAATGCGAGATATTTTCAAATTACAAGGTGATTATCACAACCTCCTTTAAGAAATGCACATATAGTCATAATAAATATTTAAATCATTTAAGAATGTCTCCTATAACTTAAAGGAACTGTTGACTACTCTTACAATGTCCTAGAACATATCTACCTAAAAGTTAGTAAAGTCTGGCTTAAACTTCATGTGAATCGATGTTTTCCAACACGATAAAAATTGATTCCCATTCTGTTTTTTGTGTATGATATTGCTCTAATTACAACATGACAACCATAACGCCAAAATGTATGTACATTCCAATAACTTAATCAACCTTATCCGCTGAATAATTATATGCTGATTACACCAATATTGTTTGTAACCTTGAACACGAATGAATAAAAACGAAAATTAAAAACTAATTTTTTATTGAAGAAAAAAGTTTATCAGTATTGATTTTAAATGTTGCGCATGAATAAACACTACAGGAATTTGTTGATTTTATTGTTCGTAGTACAATTGGAAGCAGTAGCGTCTATTTTGATAGCACTAAGCATTACACACAATAATGTTTTAATAAAGTAATCTGGTATTCTGAATATCTGAATAGCAAATATTAAATAAAAATGTACACATGCGAGTCGGGAGGGAAGGGCCAAACTCCGGGAATGTATTTCTTTAACCGTACTACTAAAAAATCCAAAAGTTGTAATGCGATTTCTGCTTCCAAATTCCGGCGTCTTTAAGCGTTTATTAGCAATAAATCAGAAAAGTTAAATTATAAATGCTTAATCTACAATAAATTATCAAATATGTCTCCATGGACATCCAGACATTTTATGGCTCGTTTACGAAGAGAGCGTGCTGTTCTCCCGAGTTTATCTTGATGTCCCTTAATCTGCTAGAAATAATGGCTATAGTTACTAGAAATACTGCACCTAGAATAGGCAAAATAAGTAACAAATTATTGCAGTATGGATTAAAGGAGTCAGGATTATCACCAGCGCATGGATAGAATTCACACCTCTATCTACAGAACGGACCACGACCATATAATACTCCAGCACAAAATCAATTTACCATAGAATATAGATGATTACAGAAAAATAACATTCTGCAGGGCATGATACAAATACTATGCACAATTCCTGCTCTAATAATTACAGAAACACATAGGGAAACACCAGACAGCATCCATCAAAGGCAGATCAACGGACGACTATACGCGCACACCCAGAAGAATCCTGGAGAGAAATGCAAAGAGAAGTGAGAGAAATCACTATGTAGTCTGAACAAGAATACTCGTATATGCACAGCCATCATACTGCCAAGAATGACATTCG
The DNA here is from genome assembly GCA_963583905.1 of Stenurella melanura. NCBI lineage: Eukaryota > Metazoa > Arthropoda > Insecta > Coleoptera > Cerambycidae > Stenurella > Stenurella melanura. The sequence continues at coordinate 69,455,387 of OY757312.1, read as the reverse complement.
GGGTCAAAAACGTGGCAGCAATAAAATTCCACAGAAACGTCTGAGAGGAGCTCAAAGCGACATCGTCCGACTATTCGCAAAAATAAAAGAATGGCAAAAAACGTCAACATTAATGACAGAAAACAGTATAGAAACGTATGTAATGAAGTACTGAAGACATGTTCAAAGATATTATTTAAGAAACCTATTGAAGAAGGCGCTAATAATGAACAGTAATAAACTGAAAACACAAGTGAATAACAATAAATAAGAGGATCATGAGCAAACTAGAAAAAACACTGGGGACGAACAGCAAAAAAAGGAAATACTATAAAGAGATCGCAAGGATATATGTACTGCGGAGTCGGAGATCTATACTTCTCATCCCATATTTGTTTCACGCGCTATGTGATTCTATCTGCATAACCCATATCCAATACAGCGGTGTATTTTTTGCAAGTGGCAGCAATTCGTACCGTACGCTGGTAAATAAATCTATTTTATTACACGCTAGGACTTTCTACTTAGCTCTCTAATTTCTGTATCTTCCTACTTCAATTAAGGAATAAACTGTAGAGTCCACACTAAAATCGGCTCAGTGGTTCCCGAGATTAGCATGTTCATATAGACAGAGGGACAGACATATACACTTTTACTTCCACATCCACGTAGTGGATTGGTAGTATAAATAGCAATAAAAAATTCAAAAAATTTGAGCAAAAAAAGTAAATTTGTCTGTCGGTCTGTAACTTTTTTGTCCGCACGATATCTCTGGAACGGTTTAAGATATTGACTTGAAATTTTATACACGTATATACTATAACGAGATGTGGAACTGGATTGTTTTTTGAACTTATCCGGTGAAGGGTTGGGGGGTAAATGGGGATAAATAGGAGTAAATAAGTAAAGCAAGCTGGTAAGAGTACAAAGTTTTGGGATTTGGTTTTTACGCTAGAAATCAAGGCCTCAGATTTTTTATATTCCCATCCCCCGCACCACCCCCACTCCATTATTAAAGGGGGTTGATAAAACAAAATTGAGATATTCACTTAAAAATTGGTACACGTATATATTATAACGACGCCTGGAACTAGATTATATTTTGAGATGATTCCGTTGAAGGGTTGGCGGTTAAATAGGGGTAAATATTGGAAAATAAGTACTCTACTAGCACAGATATTGCACCAATATATAATCCATATAGGACCAATATATAAATATTGGTTCAATATTGGTCCAATATTTTGTGCTACTAGGGGTAAAGCAAGCTGGTAAGAGTACAGAAACTTGGAATTGGACGCATATACTAGAAAAGCCAGGGCCTCAGATTCTTTTCAACTCCCCCATCACCCCCATTCCATTATTACAGGGGTTGATAAAATAAAATTGAGATATGCACTTGAAATTTGGTACTAAAAACGACATATGGAACTAGATTATATTTTGAGATGGTTTCGTTGAAGGGTTGGAGGTAAGTAAAGGAATATAGGGAAAAATGAGTAAAGCAGGCTGGTAAGAGTACAGAAACTTGAGATGTGGTGTACATACTAGAAGCCAAGGCTTAATTTTTTTTATTATATTTTCTATCCCCCAACAACCCCCACCCCATTATTAAAGTGGTTGATAAAATGAAATTGATATATTTACTTGAAAATTGGTACACGTATATACTATAACGATATCTGGAACTAGATTATATTTTTTTATGACATCTGCCTCAAGTATTATTAAAATTCTATGATCAATTATTTCCACATACTAGAGTGCAAATATAGTTCAGATGTTTTCTTTTAAAGAGACTTGGATGAAAAATCTGGATGTGGAAGTAGTGATTCCCTAGGCAGCGGTTTTATAGTAGGCAGTAACGTGGACGTCGAAACCAACGTCATAATAATTGAAAAAACTCATCGGGTTTTTTTAGTACCAAATACGAGGATATTATTGAACCATCAAATCAATTGAGAAAATGTACAAGAGACTATATTCCAATAATTGTGCGCAGATGACGTTATAATATTGTAAACTCTTCACATTATAATTGATAATGTGAAAAATAAACACAGAACAAATTAAACATTTATAAGAGACGCCTCTGAGAAACAACCTTTGATTAAAAAAAAATCATTAATTACTTGTTAACAATGGGAATCTTTCCAATTATAAGAAATGTAAAGTTCACATCCGATGACTTATAATGGTATTTTATTATACATTGTTTTAAAGCTAAATGTAACAACATCCGGTAATAAAAAGTATCACTGGGATTTGCTTCATTTGAAATATCTAAAGTAATATTAATGACAGCGTTGATAAAGTATTGATATATTAGAAAAAATAAATTTTGACATCAATTTAAAAAACCGTTGCCTAGGGAATCACCACTTGCACGTCCGATTTCCCATCCAAATATCTTTAATGGAAAACATCTCGACTATATTTGCACTCTAGTAGGTGGAAATAACAATTGGTCAAGAATTTTAATAAAAGGGCGTTGTCGAATGCCACTTAAGCCGCAAGAACTTCCGAGCGCTGTTGAATAACAAGGCAATTTCCGGGCGTTTCCGAATCCATATTAGGGCGGTGCTGAATCCATATCCGGGCGCTACCGAATATCAAGGTAACTTCTGGGCGCTGCCAAGTCAATATCTTAAACAGTTCCAGAGAAAACGTGAGCACAAAAGTTACAGACACACCGACAGACAGAAATTTTTTTCGCTCAAATTTAAAATCTCGACGTTTCATGACATTCTAAACCTATTTCAACAAGAAAAATGTTTGAAAAAATGTTTACAATTACCTACTAAATACTTCCACTCCACTACGTGGTAGTGGAAGTAAAAATCCCAACATGCATTCCTACTTATAATTTAATAATTCAAAAATACTATATTTCAAAATAAAACTTTAAAAATTTTAAATAATTTGAAATATTTGTGAAACACTAAAAATGCACAAAAATTATAAAAAAGGACATACATATTACACGAGAGATTGTCCCTATTATGATTTACATTTCCGCAGTAGAAACAAAATCCTGATTTCGGGATTAAGTTTACACGATCCCGGGATTTCGTGATTGATTATTAAAAATTGACTGCAGAAACTCAATACTTATTTGAAATCTACCATTACATACAAACTGGATGACGTTAAGCCTTCTGAGTGCCTATCGTGGAAACAAGGATTTAGACAAATTACGTGACGAATTCACATGTAAAAAAAAACTAGAAATATATAATCATCGGCTTATTAGTGTTTAACTATTTATAATCGTGGAATATAGTACCTTCTTCCATTCCTTCGCAATTTTTTTAATGTACATATTTGTTATGTTTTTGATTTTAATTTTAAAAATCTCTCGACGATCGACAAAACGCTTACCCGTATACCATGCAGATTTTTGTTTTTGTCAAATTTTATCGAATTTTTCAACTTCTGTCATGTACATTCATGTACTTTACTTCACATCTATGTAGTGATTTTAAATTTACGAGAAACAAAATTTCTGTCGGTTGGTCTGTCTGTAACTTTTTTGTGTGCACGTTTTCTCTAGAAAGGTTTAAGATATTGACTTGAAATTTGGTACACGTATATATTATAACGAGAACTGGAACTATATTCTATTTGGAGCCTACACCGGCAACGGGTTGGGGGTAAATAAGAGAAAGCAAGTAAAGAAAGCTTGTAAGCGTTCAGAAATTTGGGATTTGATGTATATACTAGAAGTTAGTCTCAATTTTCTTTATTATTCTTAATGGAGTTTGTGTTTTTGTGTGTGTATAAGAACAAAAGTTCGCAACGAATTTTTGGACATCAGCCATCCTCATTATCACCTAGGGGCAGACGATTTCAAACATAATATTAAAATTCTATGAGCGATTATTTCCACTTACTAGAGTGCAAATTTCAAGATGTTTTTGTTTACAGAGACTCGGATGAGGAATCTGGATGTAGAAGTAGTGATTCCTTAGACAGCGTTATGAATATAATTAGGTGGGAAACTCGATAAACGAAAAAAATATAGGGTGTTCCATTTAAAATAACGAGGTTGATGCCCGGTCAACGAAAACGGAATACCCTGTATAATTCTACATATTTTTGGGTTATGCAGAATTGAAAACCAAGAAATTAATCTCCAGACCAAATTTTCCTACTATTTCAAATACAGCCGTAATCGACCAAAATTAGAACTTTGACGTACCCTGTCAAATGATGTGTATAGTATTTCTATCGTCAATTTAAAGAGTTGCTACCAGGATAAATCTTTACAAAGCATGATTTCATAGAATAATATCCGAGACCGTGCTTGAATATTGCAAACGATATCCATATACGAATATAGTTAACCAGATATGTTATGCGCTTACCTCAAACGAAAGTAGTCGATTGTTTACCTGGCTCACCATTACAAGCCCCTTATAAGCTCTTAGTTTATTCTTAATATTGCCGGTAGCATAGCCGTAGGTTAAATTATATTTATTTACTTTTATTGAATCAGTTATGGAGTCGATCATTAAACTAACATTATTTATTATAAATAAATAATTTACATCATGCCTATCAATTAATATAAAGTAGTAAAACAATATTTACAATAATTAAAAAATGATTTTAAAAATTGTCGGTCGACGTTCATGAGATCGCTCGTATTATCAACTATTCCTTTGTCGGTCTTTTTTTATGATTTTAGATAAACTATACCATTAGATCATATTTAAATCTGTTTTACGTACAAATGTATTCTTATATGCCATACTAGTATTAAAAATTGTTGAATGAATTGCATCAAGTTTTTTTATTATGTAATTGTCTAATAACTTGTGTGTACTTTTGGGTTTGCCAGGGGTTTTCTATCTTTCTATGTGGCTTGCTGTTTGTTCTCTTTGTTTCGGGTGAGCTTAACGACGACTCATTACCTTCAAGAGAGGGGTATTAAATAGACAGTTGGCATTCCCGGATGCGGTAGATTATTAGATCGTGGTTTCCGTGCGCCACAATCTAAACCTAATTTGCACCACAACCAAATTAAGTGTTTTGTTTGCGAGACGCCACTGATAAACGAACTTTGATACAAATCATTAATCAATCATTAACGATTAAAAGTTTTACGAGTATAATAATTTCATATTTCACGTCCAATCTCTCGTTATCTTACTGTCTTACAGCAAAATGTAACTAACAACATCCGGTAATCAAAAACATCAGGATGACTTGCTCTATTTCAAATATGTATATTTTCTTTAATCAGAAAAACATTGCATTTCTTAACTCATTTCATGATATTAAAGTTTGACATTTTAGACAGTTGTGCGTTGCATTAGCAGCGGAGATAATAGGTAGTTATTTATTGTACTAGTGTGTAAATTATGCACATTAGTCATGCAAGAAAAAGTCAGCCACTCAACCTGATGGTCTCGTGGCTAATTTTCTTAAGTGACTAATGTGCAATTACACACGTGTGCAATACAAAATTTTATCCAACACATGAAACTTTATTTGAATAATTTTTTTTTCTTCAATTTGACAAATTAATTTTTATATTTATAAAAATTGTAATTGGGAAGGTCATGGAATGGTTGCTGTGGTGTTGATTGTTATTTATTGTTTATTACTTTATACGCATAAACAACAAATAAAGGTAAACAATAATCATGAGAGGGATAAAAATTAATATGTCACAGTGAACTGAATTAAAAAGAAACAAATGAAGTTTGCTTAAACATACTACCTAAGAAATCCCAAGCTTTTCATGACAAGGAATTCAGCGAATATAAGGATTGGACAACACGCAGAGGTGTTACTGGTGTAAATGAAGATGTAATGTTGGCTTATTTTCTTAACGTACAGAAAAAGTGTGCACCTTCTTCAATGTGAAAAAAGTATTCAATGTTGAAGGCAACTTTAAAAGTTCATAAAAATATTGATATTTCGGAAAACTGATTGCTTATTTAAAAAGTGAGTCGAGAACTTACAAACAATCTATATGTAAAATCACCATAGTAATAGCCATATTCTATGCCTGTGTTGGATTATAGTTATTTATTGTACTAGTGTGTAATTATCTATATTAGTCACGTAAAAAAAGTAAGTGTCTTATGTGCAATACAAAATTTTATCCAACAGTTTCTTTTAACGAAATTTAACATCAATGATTGATTGATTTGCCAGCGTAAAGTGGGCATTGCTGCCGATTCCGGGCATCTATGGAGGTTCGTTCCAACACGCAGCTTGGTCGTCCGTCGAACACCCCCAACGGAGGCCAAACCGCGTGCCGGAACCAAATCGGATGTTTTATATACCGCCGGACCGGCTGCATACGCCGGGTTGGACATTGGGCATGCTTGTTGTCAGCAGCGAGAGCCGCATGACGCATGGGGTGGGCATACAGGATGGGAAGTGTAGGTGTTTGTGAGATGCTTCTTTTAAGTTTCCATGCTTCTATTAATTTTCCATCTCTGTTATTATCGGCTGGGGTGTGCAGGTGTTTGCGAAATGCTTCTTTTCACTTTCCATGCTTCTTTTAAGTTTCCATCTATCGTCAGCTCCTTATTTTTCTTCTAAGTTTTCTGTTTCTTCTGTTTCTGAATCTGGCAGTTTTTATTTTTTATTTTTTTTGTGTTTTTATTTATTTATTAACCGTTCCATAGGTAAATATCCATTTACGGTGGAGTTGCTGGGAAGGGCCCTATCTCGCGGTAGCAATATTTTTGCGCGTTATGAGGAAAAAGGTTTGAAGGGATAGTTTGCTCACCCTGTAGGTATGTCGTTTCTTTGAAACAATCGGTGTCAATTTACAGTAATTATTTTCAGCTGCCGCCTTCCAATTCCGGGTATTTTCTATTTTATTACCTGAATTTTTTTCCTTGTTGTGTAATAAACTGTCCTGTGACAAGGATTAATAAACCAATAAATAAATCTCTTATCAATTTTAATGTCTAACTTTTCAATTTAAATAAGGAAATAGACTTCAATAATGAGCTAAACTAAATTAAAATAAAGTAAATAAAAACTTATGTTTCATTCACATCTGGCTGGCTGTTGCTTATTTTATATCACCCACTTGAAGAAGGGACCGGATCCAGGTATAGATTTTACGGTCAAGCAGTACACTTTCTCGGGTTGTTTATATACACTATTTTGTGTTGCTTTATTCAACCAACATAAGTTAATCAAATATCAACTATATGAAATAGCCAGACTCGTGCTAATTTATATCGATCAATGCAGAATTGTTTACGCTTTAATTAAATATAATTTCGACGGTCTGTTGCCGATTTATCCGGATTTATCTCGAGATCTTTTAGGAGCCACGAAACACGCGTCTCTCACCGAATTCGACACACTTTGAACTCCCTGAGAAAAATGGATGAGAATTGGCAAGAAATTAAAAAAGAAGTTTAAACAAACTTCCTACCTAAGAATTCTCAATTTTTATGACAAGAAATTCAGCGAATATAACGATTGGGCAAAGCGCAGAGGAGTGGAAATTAAGTGAACTGTAGATGCTGGTTTATTTTCGCACAGAAAAAGAGTTTAGCTTCTTCAATGCGGAACATGTATTCAATGATGAAGGCAACATTAAAGGTTTACAAAAATATTGATATTTCTAAATATGGAAAAATGATTGCAAATTTAAAGAGTCATGAACTGACAAACCAAATAAAGCCATTTTTATATTCTCTCACTAGGGACCAGTGATGCAAAGTTTCATGAAACTTAAAATTGGCGAAAATTTCAGTGACATTTTTGTGAAAGTTTCGAAATTCATCTGAAATTTATGAAATATAAAATTAAACATTAAGTATCATGAAACTTTCGTGAAATTTTAATGAAACTTTCATTTTATGAAATTTAATTGAATAATTTCCTAATATTAAGAAAGTTAATTGAAATTTCATTGAAATATTTTAAATGATGAAACTTTAGTTCTGTATAATATTCGCAATGTTTTAAACTTCCGAGAGATAAAGAGTAATAAATCCCACTTTTGAAACTAGTCTCATACATTTTTATTTTTCAATGTTTTTCTTTAATATAAAAAAATGTATTTTGTTTTCTCCGCAATAAGTTTAGAACTTACAAATATGTTCGTGAAAAGTAAAAAATAAATAAATTTAAAAGAATTTTTTAAGCAATGGTTTTCTTTTAAAACTGAATTGCACTAAAAAGTAGAAAATTATTTTCATACAGTGATTAAATTACAAAATGATGATGAAATAGAAAACCATTGGATGCTCATAAAATATAATATTTTACCTTTATCAACAATCAGCATTATAATAGAACGTTATGAATAATATGTTATAATATAGCAGCAACAGAAATATACTTTATGAGCGCCCAATGGTTTTCTTTTTCATCATTTTGTAATTTAATCACTGAATAAAAATTATTTTATACTTTTTAGTACAATTCACTTTTAAAAGAATACCATTGTTTTAAGAATTTATTTTTTATTTATTTTTTTTTCTTTTTAGTTTCCTGTCTGCCTCATTTTCTTTAATTCAGATGCCATCATGCATTTCGATTACTCTTGTCAAACTTTTTCATTTGATACTCATATCAAGGGGATTGTAAAAAATAGGTAATCCATTTTGTGTCGGCCGCCATATTGGACTTAAAATAACGTCGCACAGCTTATCGTATTCTGCTTGTCATACCCTTTCATTTGATACCCATACCAAGGGGGTTGTAAAAAAATACATGATCCGTCATTTTGTGCCGGCCGCCATATTGGATTTAGAATGACGTCACACAGCTTAATGTATTCTACTTTATATGCCCTTTCATTTGATACCCAGGTCGAGAGGGTTGTCAAGAAATAGGTAATCCGCCTTTTTGTGTCGGCCGCCATATTGGATTTAGAATAACGCCACTCAGCTTATTGTATTTTATTACTTTTACTTGTCATACCCTTCCATTTGATACCTATGCCGAGGGGGTTGTAAAAAAATAGGTGATCCGCCATTTTGTGCTGGCGACTATTTGATTTAAAATGTCACACAGCTTATTATACCACTTTATATACCCTTTCATTCGATACCTATGTCAAGGGGGTTATCAAGAAAAATGTAATCCGCTATTTTGTGTTGGCCGCCATATTGGATCTACCATAATATTGAATATACTATATTGTATTTGTCTTCAGAACCAAAGTTGTGTGCAAAATTTCTGCATGATTGGATATAGACACGTGGTCAAAAATTCGATCATCAGATTTGAACATACATACGTACAACATTTCGACCTAAAGAAGACCATTGAAAAAAATAATACATTTTTCAAACTACACGAGTAGGTAATTTGTTAATATATTTACAAAATCTCCTGGACCCCTATTCTTCCACTCCCTGATTCAAGAATAGGGTCCCTGTCCCTTGTAGTTTCTTATTAATGCAAAAATAATAGAACCTGGGAACTTAGTAATGAACGAAAGAAATGAAAAGCAGGGATTTTTATACCTGAATACTGAATAGCTAACCTAACCTCTAAAATAAATGTTTTAAAAAAGACTTTACCTCATTGGTTGAAAACAAATTAAAAAGGCGCGCGAAATTCAAATTTCATTTGATGTAACGGAAATACAGATTTTGCAGCTGAAACTTTCATGAAAGTTTCAAAAATGTGGTAATTTTCAGATTAATCTGAAACTTTCATAAAATTCAGATATTTCAGAAATTTATGAGGGTACGTTGAAACTTTCAGAAATTTCAAATTGAAATTGAAACTTTCAAATTGAAATTTGAAATTTTGCATCACTGCTAGGGACTTATACTACTCGCAAATGCAAAACGAAAAGTATATTGTACTTGATCGGCACATTTCTAAAACCGGTAATATCGCTCCTAGAGAAAAAAAATGTCATATCACTGTGTTGATGACCGAATTCTGAACAACTTTCAACATGTCCGTCGGTCTGTCTGTCCGTCCGTCACGTTTCTTGTAAGCATGATAACATAAGAAGAAAAAGTCCGACTGTATTGAAATTTGGACAGTAGGCTAGTATTAGATAGAGGAAGAACCCTCTTGCTTTTGAACAAAATCGATCAAAAATAAAACAGTTATTAAATATTTGTTTAATTTTTTTTTTTATGTTTTGTAATTATAATTAAACAAAACATATTTTTAGAATGTGCAACAATTATATAAAAAGTGAAGTAGACCGGCGAAGAGTATAATGGTTAGTTTGTTCTATTTTGTATTTTTCTCAACTTTTACAATAATAATTTAGACAATTAACTGTTTATATTTGCTGTGCTGTGTCAATATTTAGTTTTGATAATACAACATCGTTTTCTTTTCACGTGAATTTATTTGTAACTTCAGTAAATAAAATTGCAAAATTATATCCTTTATCATAAATTTACTGGAGTGATAAATTATGGCTAGAAGGAGAAAGGGGCACAAACATTTGTACAATATGCTCCAGTCCGACAAGTGGTGACAAGTCTTAACTTGTATATTTGCAGTGGCTGTTTGTTTGAAGCAGTTAATTCATTGGCACTTCTGTTTTATATTTTATTCCGAATCGTCTTTATATAATAATAATAATAATAATAAATCAAGATGGGCAAATAACACTTACTACTCACTACTGGTGAGTACGATTAGACTAAGTAATTTCCACAAAACACTTAAACACTACACTCGAAAACTATCACTCGACACGCGATTCGCCAACCATCTTGGCATCATCTAGAGATCATTAAAAAATTTAATCATCTCCAGATAATGTTAACAAAAACGCGCGTAAACATTTGAGTGTAGACATAAACACAAACCATTTAATTTATACAGCGTATCTCGCCTCTCGTTTACACACTCTTGTACTTTCTCAGTTTTTTTCAGATCAACTTTAATTTATTGTTATGCAATCAAAAAAACTAATTATTTTTTTTACTAAAAAAATTACTTCGTTGATCATGGCTGAGAAAAGTTAAAAAATACGAAAAATTTAACACTGTTTAAATTGGCTTTGTTCGATCCAAAAATTCCACCAAGAAAAAAATGTTCAGTGTTATAAACTTAGTCTATATACAAATATTTAGGGAAAACATTCATTTTTATTATTATATTTATTCAAATAGAAATGTTTGTCTTAAAACTGTTGCAAATATTATTAATAACATTTTTAATAACACAGGTCAACATTTTATCTAGGCTTGTGTACGGGCATCGGAGATGGTATCCTAGGGTTTTTGGGGTCGCTGATTACGATGAGCGGGTCGGCTAGGCTCCATCACGTCAAGTTCAAGGTCATTTGAAGGTTAAACGGTCAAAAACCTTCCAAAAAATCTGAAAAAATTCATGTATATGTTTTTGAGTTCACTGAATCCGAGTCCGGCGTTTGTTTTTACTTTGCACGCATCCTCGAGGTCATTCAGGTCATTTCAAGGTCATTTGAGGGGGTTTTGAGACAAAAATGCTAAGTACCATCCGAAAAATCTAAAGAAATTCATACGTTCGTTTTCGAGGATCCTGAATCTGAGGTCAGTAGATTTCATTTCAAGGTCATTTTAAGGTCAAACGGTCAAAAAACCTTCCAAAAAATCTGAAAAAATCCATGGACAAGTTTTGGTGGTCGCTGAATTCAAATCCGGTGGGATTTTGAGGGGTGATGCATGGGAAATTTGGTAACGTAACCTGAGAAATGTAAGATTATATGAAAAATTGAAATATTAACTGATGTTAGTATTATATCGGCACAAAATTTGGCTCTAAGGGTTTTGGAAGGTGCTGATTCGAATGGAAAGGTTCGTTTCTGATGACACCAAAGTGTTGAAATTATGGGATGAGGGTGAAAAAGTGCAAATATATAATGTTTGTTATCTAAATGTTAGGTTTCCACTTAAAATCTAAGTTCAATTTTAAATTCGTGTTCATTACTTGGTAAATACATAGATATATGAAAAAAAAAGTAGTCAAATAGACAGCCTGGATTCCACTTATTTACCTGGATTCTGCAGTCATTTTACAAAGAATCTTTTATGGAATAAACATCATTAATGCATAACATGCTAACAATCTCAATCTGCGAAATGCACAATTGTGCCAGAGAACTAGAATACCTGCCTTGAGATGACCTTGAATGACCTCGAGGATGCATAGAAAGTAAAAATAAACACTGGATTCGAATTCAGCGACCACCAAAACATGTCCATGAATTATTTCAGATTTTTTGGAAGGTTTTTTACAGTTTGACCTTCAAATGACCTTGAGATGAGGTCGACTGACCTCAGATTCAGAGTCCTCGAAAACGAACGTATGAATTTTTTCTTATTTTTCGGATGGTACCTAGCATTTTTGTCTGAGAACCCCCTCAAATGACCTCGAGTTGACCTTGAATGACCTCGAAGATGCATGCAAAGTAAAAACAAACACCGGACTCGGATTCAGCGACCTCAGAAAAATGTCCATGAATTTTTCATTTTTAAGGCTTTTAGACCGTTTGACCTTCAAATGACCTTGAACTTGACGTGATGGAGCCTAACCGACCCGCTCATCGTAATCAGCTATCCCAAAAACCCTAGGATACCATCTCCGATGCCCGTGCACAAGCCTAGATAAAATGTTGACCTGTGTAATCCTGGAAGTGTTTCTAAGTCAAGAACAAATTCATGTAAATAATAATCAGATTGAACAAGTGATTGATGAAATGATAGTTAATACATTGCAAAAATTCCATCAAGAAAAAATTTTCAGAGTTATAAACTTAGCCTATATACAAATTTTAAGGGAAAATATTCATTTTTATTATTACATTTAATCAAGTAGAAATGTTTGTTTTAAAACTGTTGCAAATATTAATAACATTTTTAATAATCCTGGAAATGTTTCTAAGCCAAGACCAATTCATGAAAATAATAATCAGACTGAACAAGGTGACTGATGAAATGATAGTTAATAATTGCGTACTTAGCCACGGTAAATGTCTGAAAATTAGGTGTCCACAATTAAAAAGCTTATAAACCGAAGTTTCTGCATACACATGAACAAGTATAAAAAGGTTGGAGTTTTGCTTATGTTCACAAGGAAATTATTTAGATGACGCAAATTTCCCTAAGAAAATAATTTTCAGCGACGAAGCAACATTTATTACGAATGATATTGTTTCCTCGCAGAATTGCAAATGTAACGATAATCCGCATTTCGTAATAAACTGTAGAGACAATACTCTAAGAAAATCTCCGTTTGACGCGGAGTATTCAACGAAACTATTGAACCTTTTTTTTAAATAATTTGAATTCTGAAAAGTTTTTAAATTTTCTAAATACCGGGTTGCAAGATATTCTTGATGGATTACTATTACTCGTACTAGGGGATGGGTCATCCATTCATAATTTATAAGGGTAGCTAGCACCTTGGTAAACGAACGCTTTCTGCACTGGATAGGACACAATAACCCATTAGTACACTGGCCGCCCCTATCTCCAGACCTAACGCCACTGGATTTTTATTTATGGCGGTTGCTAAAACATAATGTGTACAAACATTCTCATATCAATAGAGATGAACTATTCACGTATTCGGTAATCATTCCAAGAAATTACTCCCCAAGAACTCAGAAGTTATCAAACATGTGAAAAAGCGGCTCGATAAATATGTTATGTTGTGATTGTGGAAGCTAATATTAGTGTATTTGTAAAAATGACCAATTATTGATATTTTAACTACTTGTATAACTTGAATATTAAAAATGAATATTGTTTTCCAAAAATTTGTAGGTATATAGGCTGAGTTGCAATTCTGAACATTTTTTTCTTAATTAAAGTTTTCAATTAAACAAAGCCACTGCCTTATTAAATTTTCATTTTTTTAAACGTTCTTAGTAGGTCATGATAGATGAAGTGACTGTTTTGCAAAAAAAAAATAATCAATTTTGTTAACTGCATAACTGACAAAAACAAGTTGACCTGAAAAAAAAACTGAGATACGAGGGTGTGTAGGCGTGAGGTGACACACAGTGTATAATCAGTTACAACCTTTTTTTTGTTATACCGGGCTATATAGTAGGTAAATGTGTTTTGCCTGTGTAATTTAATAACACCAGTTTGTCAATTTAAATTATAGTTGACACATAATTGCTTGATTGAACAAGCAATTACACATACAGAATTATACCAGTTTGAACCAACAGTTCAAACTGGCATAATTGCACAATTAAAACTTATGAACATATTTCGTATTAAGCATTTATACGCTTTCATTTATTCTATGCACAAATAATAATAAATAAAAATAATAACAATCCCGAAAATCATTGACTACAAGTCAAGGTTTTAGCTATCATCATTGATTAAATAGAAATAGATACTTATTCCCGTAATTATTGGAGAGTGGCGGTACCTATCGATGAATGTCCGAAGCAACGTAATCCCATAATAATGTGGCACTCGACAAAACAGTTGACTTTCCCTCTGCTCTACCGCTAACGTCTGAGCGCCGAGCTCGGGTAAGCCCCGCCTACCGTAGTACGCGATATTACTTCTTGCTACCATTGATAATTCAATAATGATCATTATTTGTACTAATCGTGTACTAATCTTTGAAAACATCGGGCGTTTTCTTTATTTCAACGTTGAGTCCATCAGGTGGCACCAGTTCCACCAATGTTGTTCCTTTATTGTCTGGTGGATCAACCAGATGGTTAAAATTTGTTCTTTTATTTATGATGGATATCATCTGGTTGCATCACCTCAGAATAAATTGCATCACTGTCCAACCATAAACTTGTGATGGTGGACTGATGAATGTTGTTTGGTGGATGTGAATCTAACCTCAAAAGTTAGTTATAGACAATAACATTGTATAAAATTATGGAATTCTTAGATCGGATAACTATAAAAATAACATGTAATGACATTGAATACACGACTGATCCAACAGCATCAGCATGATGTGCCACAGTTTGTAAAATATAATTTTTTATTTTTACATATGTGGCACCCTTTTAATTATTAAATTTTTTTCTACTATTCATTAATCATTTTCTGCATACATTACTTGCAACTCAGATAAAGAGACTTGGAATAAAAGCTGCTCTCGTTCAGCAGAGTGATTCGTAATCATAATAAACAGGATTGAAATGAACAGTAATCAAAAGCTGCTTTCGTTTGCAGTGAACATAATAAACAGTATTTCAATGAACAATGATCATATGATCATACAAAATTGCATGATAGGGGCAGAGACAACACATGAGACATGTACCTTATGATTACGAATGACTCTGCGGAACGAAAGCAGAAAGTAAACAAGCTTAATGTTAGGTTAGGATGAAACCAACAAAACTATTCTTTTATTGCTAAATTGGCGTGTTCATCAGTTGATGACGTCATTCCACCATATTCCATCACAGATGGTTTCAACCAGAAAAAAATGTTGAAATAAAGAAAACGCCCATCCAGTGGACGCTCATCACAGAGAGGAAGAGAGAGAGAGAGACGTGTCTGTCTTCTTAGCGTCAAGTGATCATTGTTCAGCGATTTTTACAAATAAATGTACCTACTATAATACAATTAGAGGAGCGAATTCGAGACTCTATCGTGCCGTTTTTTTTTCTGGCGTCAAACATGGTAGGTTTTATTAAGCATGTCACTGGACATATCAAATCGTATTTCACGACATTTTTTCGTGGTCTGGACCTTCTTAAATTAAAAAAATGGGAAAAGTATTTTAAATAAAATGTGTTTTTTTTTGTTTCCACCGTCATATCTTCAAAACTATAATGTTTCTATCGACGCTGTTTTTTTTTTTCAATTAAAGTACATACAATAGCGCTTTTAACTGTACTAATTGTTTTTACACAGTTCGCATTTTAATTTCCTTAAAAAGTAGGAAAACTAGATATTTGAATTTTACGTATTACAATTTTCACCAATTGATAAACTTTTTTATTTTTGAAAATTTTTATACACAGTGAAGCAAATGTAGCCCAAACATTAGAAAAGTTTTTGATAAAATTATCGGAAGTTGTACGTATCAATGTACTTAAAAAACTCTGAAAAATTCAAATGGTTATCTTTTAAGGTTTTTGCAAAAAGCAAATTTGTTTATTAAAAATATGATTTTTCTTAAGCACCGTAGACTAATGACCGAAAATGGATTATCTTCTGTACAAGTTGTACCATCAAGTATATTTTAAAATTAATTGATTTTCACAGATTTAATTGCTTAAAATCGGATTAGAAAAACACGTACATTTTCGCGTTATAAACAAATAGAGTAACTCAATTATTTTTAATCGTACTCCATTATTGGGACTAGGACCATTTGAAAGCTACGATTTTTCTGCGAATTTTAAAAGAAAAGAGAATGTTTAAGCCGCTTGTGAGCTGAGATAATTTTTTATTTTTCTTATACTCACAGCTGATTCAATTATTGACATTTGTATTTAAAATTAACACATTAAATAGATCAAGACCTGCTCTGCATTGTGTAACAATTTCAAATGAATATATGATGCAGTTTAATTATATGACAATATTTATATATTTTTAACGAAAAAAAAAAAAAAAAAATCGTGTTGGGTAGGAATCGATCCCCCGACCCTCGGATTTATGTCATCATCATCATAACAAATTTATTTATATAGTTCTTTTAAAACAGGAAATTGCGTCCCCGGATCGAGGCTCGGAGCCAACCGTACAACCACGAGCGCTCTAACATGTTGAGCTAAATTACCGATGCGACAAAAATTTACATTAGTGTAATAGATTTATTCCAAATGTATAAAAATTGACTCATGTAAAAGAGGCCAAAAATATTGAATATCATGCTTTGGCAACACTTTTTATTTAGTGCCACATTGTTTAAATAATTCGCAAATACCAAAAAACTAAGAATTTTAGAAAGAATTTTAGAAAAAAATTATCTCAGTTCCCAAGTGACTTGGAGCATTTATTATTCTTTTTAAATTCGCAGAAAAATCGTAGCTTTAAAATGATCCTAGCCCGAACGACGTACCCTTAAAAATAAATAAGTTATTCAATTTGTTTATAACTTTAAAACGCAAGTGTTTTTCGAACTCGATTTTAAACAAAGAAATTTGCGAAAATCAATTAAATTTGATATGTACATGATAGTACAACTTGTCAAAATGTGAAGCCACTTTGATCCGTAACTCTAAAATGTCTAAAAAAAAAAAAAAATTACGACAATTTTACTAAAGCAAGTTTTTAATAAACAAATAACTTTTTGCAAAAACCTTAAAAAGACATCGATTTGAAATTTTTAGCATTTTTAAAGTAAATTGAGACTTACAACTTCCGATAATTTCGATGTCACAAGGCTTATAATTTATCATAAGTTATTAATAATTGAAATAAGAGGCCATTTTGACGTTTTTTTTTAATTTTGCAGATAAACAAATTAACCTATTGGAAAATTTATTATTGGGTTTTGTAGGTCTTTTTATTAGCAACATTTGTCATGTAAAACATTATTTTCTAAAATTCTTAATTTTTTCGGTATTTACGAAAAACTAAATAAAAGTGTTGCCAAAGCATGATATTCAATATTCTTGGCCTCTTTTACATGAGTCAATTTTTATACGTGAAGTAGGTATCTTTAATTTTTCGTTTCGGGGTACATTTGGAATAAATCTATTACACTATAGCTACAAATGGTGATGCCTGCCAAATATTTGTGATTTTTTTATTGTATTTATATTTCTTTTATATATAAAACATATTTTATTTTCTTCCTGGTATTTTCTTGAATAAAAAAAAAATTTATTCATTCCTATTAAATAAGTTTCATATACCTACCTACCTATTCTTTTTGCATCAAGACAATAAAACAATAAAAAAGCTCTTCTTCGTAAAATAATTTTTAAGACTAATTAAACATAATGTTTTTAGTCGATTATAGTATTATAAACAATATATACACATGTAACTATTTTCCATGCTATTTTTAAAAGTAAAAAACGCCGATAATTTCTTACAAAATCGGATAATTTTCTGCGAGTAGGTGGATCATCTTATGCCGAATCATCGGCAACGTTGGTTGCAGCACTGCAGTCTTAGTTGCTAGGTCGTCTAGCTCCCTCCGCACCCCACGGGCCCGCCCGACCAACCTTTCATTTCATTCATGAATGAATTTACCCGACTTGCAAACCAAGCAGGGGCAGATTTAATCTATCATTCCTTGCTTGCAACCCCAGCTTAAATTTCGACTCGAAAAGGCGCACGACCTCTATGAATTTAAGACCGGAACTAACAGTACAAATTCTTTGGTTAAGTATCTATTTCTATTTAATCAATGCTATCATCAATATTGATATTAAATAAATCACACAATTATTTTGGCAGATGGTATTTACGGCAGCGGACAGTGCAATGATTAAAACATTTAATAATGTATATTTACCTATTTTTTAATTTGAGAAGTTTAAAAGCTTATTTCAGATCATTTACCTAGTTAGGCAGAGAATACTTTCTGAAAGACTGAATAAGTGATACTACAAATAATTACAATGAACAATACAAAGTTTTGATTTCCACCGTGTTGTTACATTTGGTGGATTTCCGTAAGTAGGTACACTTTTAGCTTACATTTTCTCAGAGTGAGTGTGTTTATAGGTAGCTTTTATGTAATTTATGTCTACACATGCCATTTTTGTCTGAAGATTTTTCTGTCTGATTAACTTGTAAAATACTAGCTAATATTTTATGGACGTAGATAAAAGTAAAGAAATTAACATATTTACTGCCCTACAAAATACATATTACTATATTATATGCTATATACAGGGTGTCCCGTTTCCTTGATATTTCGGTTATTATTCAACAGATTGATTTCAAATTATTCTCAGCTACGAAAGTCTTCAGGGCGCATTTTTACTGATTTTCAATAGGGTACTTGACCATTTTTTAAAAATTGTATATTCAAGTAATTTATAAAATTTTATTTGACCCGTATTTTTTTTTTACATTCCAAATTCATTTTAATAGTGAAATTAATTATTTAAGTTACGAAATTTTGAATTGGCGCCTATGGTGACGTCAGATGTGAAAGTATGCGCAGTTAACAAATAGAGGAATAATCGACGGGCGTCGTACGTTTACTGTTACAGCACAGAGTAGTGTGGTTATAGTATTGACGTGAGTCTTTGTCATATTAATTGTCTTCAAACTATTATTGTTCTTGTTATTAGGATTTACCTTGTTTAAAATATGAAGCACACTGTAAGCTAAAGTAAGTACGTAAATGATTTTCTATTAATAATATACTGTTGCAGATATGTTTTAAAATAGAAAATAAAATTAAAAATTTTTAGGTTATAATTTACTGAAAAATCAACACAATGTAAATAACAAATACGCAACAAATCTACCGAGCATTATCGCCAACATGATAGAGAAAACATGAAAATCTCTAAAATTGAATTCTCATTACATACGTCATCATTTACCGCCTTGTTATTTTGAAAACCAATTTTTTCTTGCATGTGATTATTAGGACTTTCTTTAATATGATATATGAAATATATATTTAGTATATTTTTTGATGGTATAATAATATTTTATAAATTTTGTTGAAGGTTCCGTTTTGTCACACCAACACACTGTCCACTAAAAAATTTAATTTTTCTATATCTTACTTAGCGTTAGAGATACAGCAAAAATGTATTAAGAAAACTTGTTCAGAAACAAAAAATATAATTCGATACCGAATTTCATCAAAATATGAGAATTTTACTTTTTAAATTGTACACTACAGGGTGCCCCAAATTGCTTGATTTTGGCTGGTTTTCCTATTTTCAGACCACGTAGAGAAAAACTGACGTATGAGTCCAGAGCTCGATTTTTGTGAAATTCCGATTGGTGAAAACCGCATTTCGATATCTCTAACCGTTTCCCAGATATCGGCAAAAATTGACATTTGGCAGATTCCGAAAAACTGTCATAACTTTTTTATTTGTGAATATTTTTTCTAACGGTAAAAACTTTCTACAGGCACTTTTTGACGTAGAATAAGACGCATTTACCAAAAAAAAATATATCGCTTTTCAATTGTTCGATATCAAAGCTAATTTTGTTATTTCAAATGGAAACCATAGTTGGCTTTGACTTTAGAAAATAGGAAAAAAATAAGCTTTCCAAAAATATATATGTCAAGATATGTCTAGTCATTCTTGCTGCCAATATAACACATTTCTCTTTAAAAATGACATTTTTTTTAACATTTAACATTTTAACCCAGTTGGCTACACAAAAACAGTTGCTTTGCATATCTAAAAGTTAGTTTGACAGTAAATAAAATAAGTTTGTCGATATAAATTGAAGCCAATCGGCAGCAATGCCCACCTTACGCTGGAAAATCAATCAATCAATCAATAAATTGAAGCCATTCAAACCAACATTTTTACACACCTTGAAAGAAGCAATTTTCTTAAATGTTAATATGTCCACTGATGAAGCAACATTCACCACCAATGGTGTAGTAGATCTTCGCAAAACTGTAGACATTGGGAAATAGAAAACCCGCACTGGGTAATCATTGTAAGCACCAGTACTCGGAAAAAGTAAACGCGTGGTGTGGAATTTTAGATGAAAGGATAATATGCCCTTTCTTTTCTTCCACACTTTACTACATAATACATTAATGGAAGTAATTGATGATTTTCCACCGGCACTGCTAAGAGATAGGTTTTTTCAACTGGATGGAGCATCGATTTACAACTCGATAATTGCCCGACGGTGGTTGAATGTACATTTTTCTCAAAAATAGATAGGGCGAAACAGCCCTTCAATCGAGTGGCCTCCCAGATCTCCGAATATTACTCCGCTTGATTTTTATTTTTGGTGCATCATTGAAAACAAAGTCTACAAAATAAGGCCCCGAAGTAGGCAAGAGCTTTGTGATAGAATTGGTCAAGCCTGCCAAAAATTATCGTTCAAGAACTACGACGAGTAACAAGGAATAATGAAAAACGCATTGAGAAATGTACTGCTATTTATGGTGGTTTAGTTGAATAAGGCTACATTTAATTACTTAAGTTCTGTATTAAAATTCATAACAAACTGATTTTGAGTACTTTTTGTTAAAGTTTAGATATATTAACTCGAGAAAAAATTAATTTCCATATGATTGAGTTAAACAGTCGAAAAAGAAGAACGCTCGTTTTACTTGAATTAAAAATATATTAATTTTAAAATATGACTACATAACGTTTGGCTTTGCTCGAAGGATAATCAGTAGTTAAAAGACGGGAAATAATAATTGTTTCCAAAATAATAAAAATGTGTATCTGTTTTTTAACAGAAATGAATGAAATTGCAGAAAGCAAAACAAAAAAAATATAGATTTTCAATCTTTTACCCATAAATACTTATTATGGTAAGTAATTTTTTCCGTTCAGTCGGTATAATTTAATGTATTTTTAGACAAAATTAAAATTAATTTGCATGTCTTGGTATAATCTTCAGTCACAATCTCGGTTACAAACTCACACCTATTTTTATAATAATTTGACTCACCGTTAACACAGTATCACATTATATTAGTATATTGTGTACACCTGTTGTAATATTTTTAGTTTACTCTATGATGAATTTCGAATTTATTCTTAGGATCAGATCTACAGCTGTAAAGAGGAATTAAAATTTTATGTCTGCATAAAAAGTTGTTGCATATTTTTTTGTTTAATATTTTTTGCGAAAAAATTGAACTACATTAGAAAAAAAATGTTAAAAATATGTGTTGTTTCGTTAATGGGCCTTTTCAGTAGGTACACAAATCTTAAACTAAGTATATCGTATTTTGAGCATTAGGTTTTGTATAAAATTCTTGCTTAATTTTAGAAAAAATAATTATTTATAGAACGTATTACAAACGCATTTGTCGTTGACGTCACTGTAACTTAGGCTGAACGAACAGTAAATTTAAGTCACCTATGTTGGTTGCATTGTTTAAGACAAGTTGACAAGTGACGAAGGGACAGTCGGCTTGTGCAAAAAATATTCCTAGTCTAGGTACTTTCTTTTACCATTTTAAACTGCAATTTTCTTCTATTTTTCTCTTTGAGAAGGTAAAGTAATATTCTATTTGGGACATTTCTTAAACATTATGTTTTAGGTGATAAACACAATCCTAACCTAACCTTCTGACATAATATATAAAATGACAACTGAAGAACATAGCAGTGGGAAATTAGTAGTCGAGACAACTTCGTAAAAATTAAAATAGTTGTAGTGACTTATTTTCACTATAGTCTGTTTTTAAACCAGGAGGAGCAAACATGAAAGTTCCATTCACACCATAAAAGTAACTAGAAAATACACTAAAACCTTTTTCCCATTTTGGGCAACCAACAATACACAATTCCAGTGTTTTTGTGTGTATTATATTATATAATCCATTCGACCTCTAATTGACCTCTAGGTATTTTATAAAGTATCCATACCATTTACGCAATATAAAGGCACCAAGCAATTCGCCACTTTTACCTTCAGATTTATACAAAAGGGATTGAAACTGATATATAATGTGCAAACAATAAAATAAAAATTATAACCAAATAATTTATGACAAAATTATATTTTTTAAAATATGTCAAAATTTTCGACTATTGCCTTGTGTAAAACTGGCGAGACCCTATCCAATCACAGATGTGTTATTTAGCGCGTTAAATTTAAAACGCTCCTCCTGGTTTAAAAACAGACTATAATATGCCATGGAAACAAAAGAAAAGGATGCTTTTTATCAACCCTGATTTCCACTGCCTGTAATCCCTTGAACAAAATGCCTTCGTTTGCCTATTTTTTATTTCGAATGTACTTTAATTGTTTTCCTCACACATGTGAACAATTTTCGGTAAGTTTGTCTGTTTTTAAATTGGAAAAGTAGTTTGACTATTGATAGTACGAATTGAAGTTGGGTGGGTGTTTTCACTATACGCTTTGCTTTTTTGATATTACTAAAATAAAGTACTTGTTATATTAAAGCAGTTCCCAATTAAAATTGCAATAAATAAATAACATAAAATAAAATTTGAATAATTGAACGGGTCTGCAAAATACGCTATGACTGGTCGGGAAAATACGATCTACGTTTGATGTATTCTTGCATCTTGGCATAAAATACCATTTATTTTTAAAATTTTGCAAACTAACATTCATTTTTAATTATAATACACAACAACATTGTTTATCAACAATGGAATTGATGACGATCAGTTTACTTATGATGTGACGTAGTGTTTTGGCGGTAAACGGCTTTTTGAATTTTAAAAGGCTTATTTTAAGATGTTAATCGACTGGCTGTGAAAATTCAAGAATTTTTAAACATATTGTCAGTCAGAGATTTTAAAGTTTGTGAAAACATCGAATAAGTATAAATCTCATACGGTGTCCACCAAAAAGTCTGCACAATATGGAAAACTTTTTTCAATTGTTTATTTTTTAACGGGTTTCAGCATTAGTTTCTGCAGGATTATTAATCACAAAATTGTCAAAAATATTTGCCATGTCACAACTGTGAGATCTTCAAAATGTCATAAGAAATTTTAGAATATCCTGAAATGTCTTTATTTATAAAAATTTGGAAAAGTACCATAAGATAAGTTGTTTGTAATTACATTAAGAATCTAAATAACTCTCGCTAGGTAATCGAGTAAGTTTTGAAAACAAATGCTGCCTTTTGACGTATCGATGCCTTTATTAATGTCTACAATAAAATATAATTTTTCTGTTGCTGTTGATCGTTTAAAAAATGTTTACTAAAGAAAAAATTGAAATTATTTTAATTCACGGCGAAAATAGAACAAATAGAGGCAAAGCCGATATTTTTAACCCAAGAATATTTCAATAGGACAATAATATGTATGGAAAGAGAAGGGAAACATACAGAAATGTAGTACTTAATTTAAGAGACTGTTAGATGGCAAACATGGTTTAAAGTTTTTAAATAAATCTGTATTATTCACTTCTAAAGTTTTTGAAGTAAATTTTAATAGGAATTTTGAGTTTTATTTATGTGATCTAAATTTGGTTTCAATGAACAATCGTTTCTTTAATATTTGAGCCGATTATCATGCAAAATTTGTCAGTAAGGGTTCAGAATTACTGAAAATAGTCCACGATTGTTCTGTTTGTTTTTTTGTAAAAAAATGTTTTTGCCATTATTAATTACATTAAAAAAATGCAACATTTATGTATTTAAATATTTCAAATTAACTCAACTGTAAACAAAAAATTGAAAAAAAAATAAATGTTACATATTTTTAGAAAAAATTGAAAATAATAAAACATTTTCAAACCAAACTTCACGTTTAGATTCTTAATGTACTTGCAAGCAACTTTTCCTTATGGTACTTTTCCATATTTTGATAAATAAGGGCATATCAGCAAAATTTCTAATATTTTGGAGATGTCATAGTTGTGACATGACAAATACTTTTGGCAATTTTGTGGTTATTAATCATGCTGAAAGTAATGCTGAAACCAGTTAAAAAAAAACAATTGAATAAAACAGTTGTCCATATGGTACAAACTTTTGGCGGACACTGTATAGGTAAACCTATTAAAAAACATCTAATGGAAACTGACGTTATAAATCTGTTAAGAAAACAAGGTTGTCTCGTAATATTTGATCAATTGTTTTTAATTTATGAAAACTTTATTAAAAGTGGTGGGCAAAATCGTTTTGAAAACATGCTTTAATTCATTACATACATATATCTAATGTGAATAGTAATGTTGATGGAAACGACAGAGTGTACAGGTTTAATTAATAAGGCAATTTCCGCTCTCAGCACTCAACGAAACAAAGATAACATTCCAATAAAAAATAATACATTTGCTTTTTGCTTGGAATCGGGGCAACTGAAAATTAATTATTTATATCAATCAGACACTGAATTGCCAAGTCTTTTTAGGTACTGGAAAAGGACTCGACAAGTTCTGACGTTACTGTTTAATTATTTTTCATGCATCTTGAATATGATCACATTTTTTATAGAACGCCTTTCATTATATATAAGAGTCCTACGAAAATAATCTGATGAGTTCAGTTTTTCTAAGAAACTATTGCTAATACTAAAATAGTTGGTGATGCGTAAAAGCTATGAAGGATAAACATGCCATGCCTTGGTTTAAAAAATAAATTTTCTGAGTATATACAACTCAATCCATCGTAAAATATATATCATTTGAGAAATGTTAACGCATAATCTTCTTACTACTTAAATTAGTAAAATGGAGTTGTTATTATAATAATATTATAGAGAAGAACAATTACACAATTTCGATTTTAAAATTTGAATTTTCAAATTCAATCTCAAATGGGCATTCAGAGTCAATAATATTAAAGTTTATTAAATCGTTTACCAAATAATATTTTTTACAAGTAACAGTTTAGAAGATGGGTAACAAATTACGACTTTACAAGGTGTCTCAGAATGTAATTCACTGTTTCAATGGGTTTTTTTAGCTCAAAATGTTGTGTGTATGTATGTTCAAATCTGGTAATCGAATTTTTGACCACTTTCTGATATCCAATCATACTGAAATTTTGCACACAACTTTGGGTCTGATGACAATAAAATATAGTATATTCAATATTATGGTAGATTCAATATGGCGGATTATATATTTTTTGACAATCCTCTCGATATGGGTATCAAATGAAAGGGTATATAAAGCAGAATACAATAAGTTGTGTGACGTCATGCTAAATCCAATATGGCGGCCGGCACAAAATGGCGGATCACCTATTCTATTACAACCCCCTCGGGATGGGTATCAAATGAAAGGATATGACAAGTAAAATACAATAAGCTATGTGACTTTATTCTAAATCCAATATGGCGGCCGATACAAAATGGCGGATTACCTATTTCTTTACAACACCCTTGTTATGGGTATCAAATGAAAGACTAAACGAAATGATGGCGTTTGAATAAAAAAAAGGAGACAGACGGGAAACTAAAAAGTAAATTATAAAGAAATAAATTTAAAAAAATAAACAATGGTTTTCTTTTAAAACTGAATTGCACTAAAAAGTAAAAAATAATTTTTATTCAGTGATTAAATTACAAAATTATGATGGTTTGCTTTAATCACGCGAGTGACTTTGGATACATGAATATTAAAAAAAAACAAAATAGCGAATGCAGGACGTGTATCTTGGGGATATTAATGTCAGTAAAAAAAGGGGGATTTTTAATGTATAAAATATTGGAAGCGTTTGTCTTTCAAAGAGTACTACAATAGAATGCTGTGACAAAAGGACAACACAACCTTGAAAGAATGATAACACAATTATATTCTCCAAGATAAGGTACAATTCAATATAAATAAACCTTTTCAGGATGTTAATACTTCAAATGGTGCTAGTGGCAAAAGGAGATGACGGTGTTATAATTGTCGGCGAGGAGATTGATCTTTTACTATTGACTTTATTAGCATTACCAGATTACAATACTACTTGATGAGTTCTACGAAAAACAAGATAAGTATCCACTTTTCAGATACTTCATCGACTTCCTGCGCGTATTCAGCGGATGTGATATCACTTCAATTCTACGTTTTGGTAACAAGGAAAAGTCAGGTTGCTCAGTTTGTTGGAGAACAAGTCTTTTTAACACTCTTGGGGCTCAGCAACTGGTGTTGCCTCCAACAAAAAAAACCGCTCAACAGCATTCCTCTACATTTCGTCACCAAATCAAAAGCAAGAGGAAAAAAAAACGAACTACTGCCGGAGACGAAAACAAAGAGGAAGGAGAGGAGGGGGACGAATCAAATATTCTACCAGAATAGTGACACAGACACTAAAATAATTAATTTTAGTATCTTCAATTGTCAAAAGATGAATATCATTAATTGCTATCCAGTGACTATGAGTAAAAATGGATTTGCTTGTGTGTATTGCATAGAACGCGGAATACCATGGAATAGGTGTCTTGATACATTAAATATCTTAACTAAACTAATAACTATACTATAATTTAATCGTATGTAATATAGTTAGTGCTTTAAAACATATCGGTAAAATTTTTAGGTTTCTAGTAATATAGAGTGTAAATTAATTGGCAGTTTATTATCTTTGAAAATAAACTGTCACTTTACGCTAATTATATTACTTTTTGACATCTTAGCTCGAGAAAAAAAAATAGACAAAATTTAAAAGAATGAGTGGTATTTGGGGAGAATATTTCAAGAATAAATTAATTAAGTATATAAACCATATATTTAATATTTAGTTTTTGTCTTTGAGTTGTTGAAATTTTCTGGTTTTTATTGACTAATTTTTTTACAATTCCATCATTTAGGTACATATTTCTTAAAGATGTATTTCCAAAGCGACTCATCAAAAAAAAAACCAAGTAGTTATAAATATTTCACAGATGCAGTTGCAGAAAGTTAAAAGTCCCCGGAAATAATCACATTTTAAATGTAATGTAATAATGACCGATAACCGAGAAAAACAAATAAAACGTTGAAATCATAGATAGTGTACAATATTAGACTGACCTAAAGTCGTTAAGAAGTCTAGATTGCAAAGAGTTCTCGCGTACGCCTCGGCCAATCACATGACGGGTAAAGACTTAGAGAGCATTACTACACTGACCAATGCCCCAGCCATAGACATTATGTATCCATGGTCCCGACATTAGAAATCGAAATGGAATACGGTTCTAGCACTGCCATCTAGCGCTGGTTACTAGAACTCCAATCTAGACAGAATTTACCGTAGTGAACGATGAAATGACTAAAATGTTTAATAATGTATATTTAATGTATATTTAATCATTATGTTTAATTTGAGGAGTTTCAAATTTAAATTAAGGTTATGTAGTTTACCTGTTTGGTGGGCATTTTACAACTTTTACATCATTATTTCTGACTGAAGGTTTTTATCTCCGATTTGGAAATTGGAAATATTTACAGATTGGCTAACCCTTACCCTTGGTTATATATTCTATATATACTGTATATTATTACAATGTACACGAGTTATATTAACTTTGAGCAACAAGCTTGAGAAAAGATGTATAGAGAAAATTTAAGAACTCAAGTTATATTCGTGGAAAATATTTCAGGAAATAAAACATGACATATCTCAGTGGCTACAATACGTTTTACAGGGATAAACTGTAAATGTATAAAGATTCACAACAATAAAACTGCATGTTCGTGCTGTCAAAGTTTAATTTACTACTAATAATGACAATTGATTAGTGTAATGATTTCAACAATGAGATTTCAATGGCTTCCATGTTAATTAGTGAAATAATCATAAAGTGGCGCAAAATAACTGTGTTTACACACAACTTTAAGCATGAGCTACTCCTTGAAAAGGATAATACTAACTGGTGCTTATGTGACTGAATTATATTAAATATTAACAGAAAAAAAAATTGAGAGTGACATTTAAAAATACTTTACCTAAAGAACTATCACATCTGTCATCCGTATCAGAACTGTCCGTTGAACTATTAGCTGTGGAAGATAAGCTATCACAGCTCCGATGGGGCCGATGTAAAGGAGGAGCAGAAATACGAAGAGACCGTAATCCCATTAAAGGTAGAGGATCCGGCCCTGTCGCAGCTGTAAGATTTCCACCTGAACTGTCCAGCAGTTCGGAACAACTGTCGCACCATTCAGGAAAAGAGGATCTGAAGGTGGGAAATCCATCTGAAACAATAATTCAATATTATAAACTAGGTACTACTACGTTATTTTTTAAAGTAAACAAATTTAAAGTAGTTTCCGTAAACACCAAAACACTGGACATGCGTTTCGCCAACCATGTCGGTATCATCGGTAACTTATAAATGATTAAAACCGTTTTCATCTCCAGATGCCAATATGGTTGACGAAACGCACGTTGAATGATACAAAATCATAAAGGTAAAATTACGAATTTAATCATATCGGCCACTTAAAATAATTTATATATTCATTTTACATTCAATTAAGGAAGCCAAACAATTTTTTAGTGTCACTTACTAATATCTTACCAGCTTTTAGAAAAATCTCTTTTTTAAAACAATGTGGAAAAGGTTTGCCGGTGTAGGAGATATTGACGAAACACGAGGTTAACTTTTGAGGCAAATCTAATCATGAATTTTCATCTCCTTAAACTGAAATATTAAGTAATGTTTCCCTTATAATAATATTGCGCAATGTGGGCCTCGCTTTTCAAAAGCAGATAGGAAAAATATTATTCCCATATATCGTCATTACATGTTTTCATTTTGAATTGAAGCCATACAGGCTATGATGAATTTATTAATACAACCTATTTTTTTCAGATAAATGGTTTTCTTTTATGGCTTTAAAGTAATTTTATATATGTTTTAGGCGTAACAAATGAAATTAACGAATCACATTTTACTCTTTCAAATGAAAAGTAAATCTATATTACATTACCGGGAACTTTTCTAAAATTATAAATATCTCTGGTAGAAACATTTTTCAAATCATTACCTTAGTCATCGAACTGAAATTTTGACGGTAAGTTAATGGTAGTATAGATTGTTTTTGAAAAAAACACTTTAAACAAATATGGTAGCATTGGTAACTTACACAACTTGTTTATAACAATATAATGGGCTTGTTCAGCATTTTTTTTTTATTTCATAAATCGAAAGTGCAAGTATAAATTAATGGATCTGCAAAAAATTAGAATCTTATTCGCACGTTTAGTATCTTAAAAACTATTACAAATCTTCATCTCACGAAAATGGGGCGTGGCCAGGCGCTACGTCACTATACGCATAGACTCAGCGATCTCAGTAGACTTGATGCTCCTTACTTGTTATAATTATAAGTGTTTGCAAAGTATTGTTTGTTTTGTTTACTACTTGACAGTAGGGGAGTACAATTTGGTGAAATGTCAAATAATTACAATTTTTATCGCTCCTGCCGGGACGAATTTTCGATTTTGACCATGCAATTTACGATTAGAATTGATCGCCGACCTTCTCCTTTCCTTAGAGACATAGAACGAACTTTCACTCGACGTATTTATTTAGTTACCAGCGTTTAAAAATTCCATGTTTTTAGACTTTTCAGGTTAAATTTGAAAGATCCCAGAAGCCATTTTTCTTACGTCACTTACGTATAGTGACGTCACATATGAGCCCTCGGTTTTTGCAACTATTACTAATTTCAACTCCTTATATCTTGAGAACGGAAAAAGTTAATAATACGAAATTTTAAGTGTATAATGAGAATATCGAGTACTATATGAAAAAGTATAAAAACCATATAAAAAGAATATCATGGAACAAGCCCATTGTTTATGTTATAAACAATGAATTCTTTTTAAGAAAAAAATTGATGGGCTTGATTTTAAGCTCCATCCAATGTTGAAAAAAATTATAAAAAGCACGTTTGTTATGAATTGTTTATAACAATGTTTAGATAACCTTTTTTTCAAATTCTTCAC
This sequence comes from Stenurella melanura, assembly GCA_963583905.1. NCBI lineage: Eukaryota > Metazoa > Arthropoda > Insecta > Coleoptera > Cerambycidae > Stenurella > Stenurella melanura. Next base: position 69,425,006 of record OY757312.1, on the reverse strand, counting down.
TATAAAATATTAAAAGCAGTAAGTATATAACCAATATAATTCACATTATTTTTAAAATAACGAAAGACACATTTTTTATAATTTGTTTAATTTGCCATCGATTTTGGCAGCTGTGAACAATAAAAAAAAGAAAATGAAAAATGTAGTTTGACAGATCAATTATGTGTTTGCAAAATAACGATTTCAAATTAAAATTGTGCGATTATTTATATTATTGTAACCTGGACACTGATTTTTGTTGAAAAAAAAAAAAAACGATGTTTTAGTAAAAACACAATTTTAGACATTCAAGAAAACAACTTTCCGATTGCTAAAATATTAAGACCTGTAGACTAATTTGAATGGCATAGTATGATTTCGTCACACTGTGCACCTGTAGCTCGTAGACTATAATAGATAAAAATATTGTTCTCTTGGACTTTTTTGTAGAAAATTTGATGCTCTACAAAAAAGGTCCAATGCATTTTTTGGTCGTATCTATCACAGCTCTCACGCTTCACATGCACCATAGGGTAAAAATACCATCCTCGAAAATGTTCTTTAATTGTATTACTATTATTACTATTCCCAATTAAATGGCACCAAAAAATATTTGGTGAAGAGAGCGAGAATATTTCTGCTTTCAGATAATGTAATATAACAAACATTTAAAAAAAAATCATCAAAATAAGTTCTGTTGTTATGGATTCCAAAGTCTTGGCGATTTCTTGGTTTCATTGACCCCACTTAATACCTTAGGTAGTTATTAGGTAAAGTTTCAATGATTCCTGAACTAATATGTTTAAAATATTCATCCAAATTAATTCTGCTTTTCCTATTGCAATATTTCTTTGGTGAGACAGTAAAATGGTCTTAAGTAAAACTTTAAGACAATCTCCAATAAAGACCAGAGAACTAGGGTCATTATTATAAAATTTTATGAATCATTACAATAAAGCTAGGGAAGGAGGCATTGTGACTTGTTTTATTAGCAGTTAACCTAATGACCTGTTTCTAACTAATCAATAAAGCCGTTTTAGACTGAATGAAATCCAACGAATGAAATGTACCATTCTACAGGTCTTACTTGTGTTATTAACTACTTGTTGATTATTTTTCACTTCATAGAAGCTGCTGCTGTAGATAATACTGAATACTGTCGTTGTCATTGCGGTTTGATATGTGTGGCTGCACGTGGAAACGAAGGACGATGTTTGATGACATGAACTGAATAGTAGTAGTGTTGCCTTTCTAGGAACAAAGCAGGAAATACATATAATGGGAATTGTTATTCATTTGTACGCCTCCAGTAACCGAATCATCGTATCATTTTCATTTTTAACGGTAGTAGTTACGTAGTAAAAGTTCGCCTTCACGGCATAAAAATTAATTCGTGAAGGAATTTGTGCAAAATTAAAATCAGCGGTTTATAAAGAAAAATTAACAAATGACTAATTCGTTGAAGTTTCAGACTTTCACCATCAAGGGTACTAAGGATACACTTTTATTTACGTCTCTCAGGATTATGAGTAGCTTTAAATTATAAAAACTTTTAAAACGTTTCTTTAGACTTGTCTATGTTTGTGAGCAAAGGATTCCAAATGATCGAATTATCGATTCATATTTGGAAACTATGGACTCTTATAAGAATAATATTGTTTTAAAGCGTTTTAAATTGAAAAATAATTAAAAAATTCAAGACCTTGTCTTCCAGTATATATACGAGATTCCAGCTTTCAGGACTCTTACTAGGTTGCTTGACTTATTTATCCCTAATCACCCCCAACCCTTCAACGGAATAATCTCAAACTATATCTAGTTCCAGCTATAATACATACGTGTATCAAATTTAAGGCCAATATCTTAAACCGTGCCACAGTGGTGCTTTTTTTGAAAACAGGCGTTAAAAGTTGGTAAACTTGGCAGAGTTAAGTAGGAAGGTATTTGGATATGGTAAATTCAGTTTTGTTGTAGAATTTTTTTTTCAATATGGCGGATTCAAAATTTGGGTCAGGAGAAGCAAAGACGATGAAAAATTCAATAAAATAATCCAGCCACAAAAAAGAGTCTTGATCCTGGAACTTGACTCAAGTAAGTAGTACAATGTATTTTTGGACGCTGAATTCAAATCCGACCTCAGAAAAGCCCAAACACCCTCAAAATTTTGAGCTAGAGCGAAAAAACCACCCTTAGAATACGGCAAAAAATCGCCTACTCTTAATGTACAATCCCAGGGTTTTTGAGTTCGCCGATTTCAAATTTTAAAATGCCAAAAGCCAAAAATTTATTCTTAGGGTGAAAATGGAGTAAAATAGGGGTTGGAAAGGGTGTAAAAATGAAAATTTGACAAAATGCGTGATTTTCGTTCTGAAAATTTATTCTAGGGGTTTTTGAGGTGGCTCAATGACTAGCTTTCTGAAGTCACTGAGGTGGCTTATTCAAATTTCAACATGCTAAAAGCCAAACATTGATTCCTAGGGTGAAAAATCGAGTAAAATAGGGGGCGAAAATAGTGAAAAATGAAAATTTGATAAATACGTAATTTTCATTCCAAATTTCAGCATGCCAAAAACCTAGAATTTATTTTTAGGTTATAAATAGAGTAAATTAGTGGTTGAAAGTGGTGTAGAAATAAAAAGTTGAACAAATACGTTGTGTAGAATCTGAAATTATATTTTTCGGGGTTCTGAACTTGTTGAGTTCAAGGTCGAATCCAATCTCAGAAAAGCTCATGTACCCTCAAAATTATGGGCCTTTAACGAATAAACAAATAGGGTAAATCATTCCTGATTTGTAGTAACAATAAATAGATGCAAAAAGTAGTTAACTGGCGCAAATGTATCGTATTTCAATATAGAGTTTTGGTATATGACAAAGGATTTTCTACTCTGAGGTGGTTAAGCAACCCTTAAATAGAGGAAAACCACTGTGCGTGCACACAAAATAAGTTACAGACCGACCGAAAGACAGAAATTTCGTTTCGTTTTGATTTAAAATCTTCACCTTTCATGACATTCTAAACCAATTTTAATTTGTAAAAATCGGCAGCTACTGGAAGCGGCTGGAACCTCCCCATCTAATGTTTGCGAACATTTCTTGATTTTTTTTTTAATAACCGAGTTTATTAGGCTGACCTGTGTCATGCAGTGGTACGAGCAAATTGTTGATCAAATAAGTATTTAACTTCTACTCTTGTTTAATAGTATTTACGCACACATACCATATATGGTCACATCAATCATCATTTTAAATTCAAATCTACCCCCTTTACAAAATTACATTTTGAATAAACGTTGTTGATAATAACATCAACCCTAATGTAATTGGATCCCATTATTGATTAAACTCAGTAATTTACTAATAACTGTAATGACTTTAGTTGGTAATTCTGATATTCATTATGTATTTTTAATAATTACTTTATTAAACAGATTCCTAATAAAAAGATAATAAATGCTAGGTTAAATTCAACTCTTTTCATTCCTTAGGGAGTAAAACTTTATAATTAAATATCCATTTTACAAAGTAACTTTCAGTAAATTTCTAACTAAATTATACTCTATTTTCGCGTTAAAACAGGCTAAAATAAATTGATTTCCTATGAGATATAAAAAAAAACTTCCATAATTCGCTGAATGGGCGTACCCTTGGAATATTTGCGGGCTATCCAGTCGACATGAAAACTAGAGCTGTTGCCAAAACGTCGTTCTTATTATTCTACCAATTGAATCTGAATAATTATTTGTCTAATGGATGCTGGAGAAATTCGGAGTGCCTCAGTGCGAGGAATTTAATCTTTGGCAATAAACTGACACGAATTATATCACTATTTGGCAACTTAGCCTGAGAAAAAAAAATGTATAGATAAACTTTAAAGGCACGAGTAATATTTATGGAGAATATTTGGCGAATGAGTTAATCAAATATATAAAACATATCTTTAATAGTAAATTTTTGATTGCAGATGCTTTCCTGGTATTTTTTTTTTTCATCGCCGTGTCTACACTCCCGTCGGATGGTTGCCGACTGCACTCCAATCAGGCGTTCTTAATGCGACATCGCATCGTGGCGGTCCCGTTAGTTAATAAAATTATAATCTTAATTTCAATCCGCTGGGAACTATTGGTGTTTCGTGGAATATAAGTAATACTGAACAGCGGAACAATGTTTTGTTTGCAAAATTTGGAGGTAGGCCAAGGTTGCCCGTTGAAAGACAGTAGGTGATGCCCGAGAAGGGCAAGGTGCATTCGCGCCGTTTTGGCAATTTATTTTCAATCGCGGAAGCGGTACAAAAGTTCCTTGCCCTTTTCGGATACCAACTTCTCTCTTCTTACTTATTTTTACCCCCTGATGGGAGCGCAAGTCGATAAATCGAAATATTTTGTTATTTTGTGCAACGTTAATACTGCCTGCGGGGCTGATAATTATTAACAATCACGTATCAAAATAAAAATCAACCTAACCTAACCTAACCTAAAGAAATCACATGAAAGAATGAAATTATTATAGGAAAAAGAAGGAAAACAATATTTCTTCCGTCAAATCAAACCTGAATTTGTCACAAAAAAACACAAATCGTTACAAAAAAAAAAGTTCAGTGGGTGGTCTAGTAGTTGAACCCGAAACCTCTCGCACCGTAAGCGAGAACATTACGCATAAGCCATCCATCCAGCTCACGATCGCCGGTATATAGCACAGAAGAAATAGTCTCTCTTCTTACATACTTTTACCCCCTGACAGGAGCGTAATAGCAACCGTCCGGCGAGAGTGTAGGCACTATATTTTTTCATTCCATCAGTTGTGACATATAAAGAATTATTTCCAAAGCGACTCATCCAATACAACATGAAGTAGGTATAAATAAACAAATGCAGCTATAGAAACCGGAATTCATCATGAGAATTCAGAAAACAACAAAACGTCAAAGGCATATGTATATACTATATAAACTGGCCTGTGGTTGGAATGTTTACTGTAAAGACTTATCAAATACGATTTGACCAATCATATGATGAGTAAAGATATATGCGCATTGTCTAATGTCTCGCTTATAGACATTATGTACACATGAAGTTATGCATGCAGTAGTTGCGGCATCTAGCGATGCTATTAGAAACTACATAATACAAACGGTATTTACGGCAGTGAATGAAGCAATGATTAAGTTTGTCAGTACGTTTAAATTATTTAGTGAATCAGCGAATGCTTTATGAAAGACTGAATAAGCGATGCCTACTACCAATAATTGCAATGAACGGTGCAAGTTTTGATTCCCGAATTACCAGTGTTGTTACTTTTTGATGGATTGCCGTAAGCAGGTACATTTTTAGCTTTCATTTTCTCAGAGTGAGTGTGTTTATATAACTCTGCTAATTGTGTCTGCACATATAATAATTGATTTGCCTGCCTGGTGGGCATATTACAGTAGCCTTTACATGTCGCCTGAAGGTTTTTGTAAATATTTCACGAAATAAAACACGACTTACGTCAGTATCTATAACGCCAATTACAGCGATAAATGTGTCTAAAGTATTACAGTTATATTACATGCGGGAGCTGTCAAAAGCCGATCTAGTCTGATTTACCACTAATAATAACATGATCTGGTGCAATGATCATTGGCTTCCTTATTAAAGAGTGAAATAATCGTTTTCAACGAAAATATTCCGTATCCACGGTGGTGGAAATTCAAACACGTCCCGTGAATGCAGATATTACGTCCTTCTGAAAATTTAAGGGACGCCTGTGGAATGTTTCCACAGGTATACTCACTCCAGTAACGAGACATGGTTCATCCCGTTTCCTAGCAACGGTGCATTACAGGGAAAGTAGGTCCAGCTGCAGGCGCTTTGCCATGTGCCTCGCTCCTCTGTTCCCGACCCCGCCACCGATTTCACGAAGACTAGACTCCTGGTTGCCCTAGCTGTGAATGTAGGCTATACCAAATAGAGTTTTACTCAATTTTACTGTAATCGACTGGCTGGCTTTCTGCCTTCTAATTTTCTTTATCCCTAAGCCCATTAAGTGCACAAGCATAGAGTAAAATACTTATTTAATATAACGTACATGTGGAGTATTAAAGTTTTTTGCCATTATTTTTATTGCGAATTAAAGTTTAGTTGAATCACATGAAAATGTTTCATTTTGATAGATAATAAAAAATATTTTTGAAAAAAAATTGAAGCGCCTTAAAAAAAGGTTACTAAATATTATGAAATCAAATTATATATTGATTATTGATATTGAAGACAGTTAAAAATAGGTTTTGATTTCGTAATTTTGTCATTTCTTACAGAAACTCAGACGGGATTCCATTTTCTTAAACAAATCAACCTGTTTAGTGGGGTCGCCTCTACATGGTAAAAGAAAATATCCGTGTTTTGAAATTTTAAGTTTTAACACCAGACCCACTATCAGAGAAAGCTGAAATCCCCAAATTTCGCGTAAATCTACCAACATTTGGATTAAGGCAGCCATACTGACAACGCCATTTTGAATTATTAACTTTGATACCAGATTTGGTATCAGCTACTCAGACCTACCAATCTATACACTTTTTAAAAATCGGCCAGGAGAACGTTGCGCACGCACAATACGGTTCTGTAGCCGATTCAGAATTGAAATGTGTAGAATTAATTTGTCGTGGAAATTCTGTTTCAAGCGTCCTTTGCTGTATACTTCCTGTTTCTTTATCTCTGTTTTCCATGCAATATTTTATAGTCTGTGTTGACCTTTGTTGTTCTCTTTGCCATAGTATTTTAGACCTTGTCACTTATTTTTCTATCCACTCTATTGATCTATTTGAAAGTTGAGATTTCCGTTGCTCCACGTATCGAGGAAGGTTTGGCTCTTTCTCTATGTGTTTCTTATTGTCAGATCGAATAGATGTGACCATGTGTGGAGTAAAGTTTTTCCAATGACGTTCTTATCCTCATGAATTTGGTATAAGTTGTGATTTTTCTGCGCCCTACATCTTTGTCCGTATTGTGTGCTCATGGGTGATTTCTTCCGTTTAAGCGTTTTTTCCTTGTCGCTATTTTTATTTTTGAACTCATTGTTGACCAGTTAAGTTCTTCCCCTGCTAATTGTTTTCCATTTCCTTGTGGTCTTTCTTTTTTATTTTCCTTTTTCTATAGTAATAATAATACTAATAAATTGATAGGAAATAGTAGGGATACGTTCCAAGTGTTATTTGCTGTTTGTTGTGTCCTTTACGTATAGTTTATCCCAAACTTCTTGTCGGTATAAAAAATGCCGGTGCCTTTGTCGGCGCGGCAAAGAACAAAGATCCCGACATTTTTTATACCGACAAGAAGTTTGGGATAAAGTATACTTCCAGTTTCTTTGTCCTTAGTTTTCCATACAGTATTTTTAAGGGTGTGCTACTATTGTTGTTCTTTATTTTTTTTATTATTATTTTTATTTATTTTATTACTGCAACAATTTACAAGTTGTACATTTTTTATAATTATCTAGTTAATCTATTTATTATTAATTTATAATTCAATTTATTAACATTACGTGTTATGACACCTGAGGGGACCTCGTGTTGTGTCTAGCAGTATTTAACATTTTGTTCATGCATTATTATTATTATTACTATTTTTTAAAATCTTTTTACATTGTGGTTGCATTTTCTATTACGATTTATAGTTATAATATAATATAAAGACATGATACAATATAATATAATATAAAGTGAAATAATTAGAATATAAAGTGAAATAATTAGACAGAGGAAGACAAGGAGAATTTATAATTAATTATATTTAAAATATATTATTTTTATTTTCGACTTGGTTAGTTACAAGAGTCGGTAGTTACGGGGATGGATTTGTTTTATTATTAGGCCAATAGTTGGAGGAGTGTGGTGTAATTGTCTGTTATATACTTTTTACATGTCCTTTTGAATTTCTTTTTATTATGGACTTTAATATATTCAGGTAGTTGGTTGTATAGTTTAATTCCATTGAATTTGATTTGCTTTTGACATATTGTTTTGTTGTATTTTGGAGTTTGATACGAGTTTTTAGATCTATTTCTTGTTTCATATTGGTGATTTACCGGCGATCCAAATGTATGTTTCTTGTTGTGAGTATAAACTATAGCCGCATGCATATACAAACCCTTTACACTCAGTAATTCATTATCAATAAATATATTTCCACAGTTGTCTCTACTTTTCCTGTTAAAAATTGTCCGTAGTATATAATTTTGTGTTATCTGAAGAGGCTGGAGGGTTGCACTGTAGGCTGATCCCCAGACGCTAATACCATACCTAATTAGGGATTCCGCTAGGCTGTTATATGTCACTAGGAGAGTCTTTCTATTTAGTATAATTGCCTTAATATTTTTAATTATTTTTATATCCATCAGAATCATAATATTAAAGAGCAGTTGGTGCGAGCCCCTTCCTCTTTGCGATCTTAAGGTACATGCCGTCGAGACGCGCTTCATTTCGCCGGTCCGTGCCCGGCTCGAAAGTGTTCGGGACGGAATCCTACAGTGCTTAGGCTATACTCGGTTCCGGTATTTTTCCGGGTTTTTCCGTTATAATCGAACGAAAGTCACCTATCTCTCTCGCCCGCTTTTTTGGGGAATGAGGAGTCGAGGGGTAAAAGAGAAAATAGGGGAAGGCGATTTGGTATTTCGTAAACGTCAAAAATGTACGATTTCTTTTCGCTCCTGCCGGGCTTAATTTTCGATTTCGACCTCGCAGTTTGCGGCTAGCTATAACTAGAATCTCTCCCCGTTCCGCCGCGATGCCGTACGGCGCTCCAAAATATGTATTTCCAAAAATACGGACGTTTTAAGATTGCACGTTTTTGCGCTGTTTCGAATCCGAAGCGAGACTCATTTTTCCGGTTTTTCGCCTATAACTCGAAAACGGCTGGAGCTAGCTCAAAATAAAAAAATCTCAAAGGACAAGAGCGTTTCTTTCCGCTTCCTCCGGTATCTTCAAAAATTCCGTACGTCGCTTCGTTTCGGAGATATCGGCCGAAAGGTGCGGCGGTGCAAAAAGGCGAAAAATTTGACGTTTTTACCTTTAAACCTCCATAACTTCTAAACGGGGCCTCCTAGAGCAAAATACTTCGCCCTAACGAAAATGTAGAAAAATGAATTATCTAAAAGTCGTTTTTTTTGTTTTTTTCCAGCTTCAAAAATTAACGAGATACGGGCGGTCAAAGTGGAAGAATTTTTCGAAATTATGTGATATTTTAAATTTAAAATATCCCAGAAAAGCTACTTTTGTCGCGCTCGCCACGGGCCTAATTTTCCATTTTTCCGGTCAAACTCGGTATCGCCAGAAAGCTACGTTCCTCTTTTTTCCAGAGAGACGTCGAACGCCGTTCCACTCCCGATTTTTATTCACTTATGAATTTTTAAAGTACTTACGGTTTTCAATTTTTACGAAAATATCCATTCTTATTTCGCACAGAACTACACTAAATTTTTTTATTTAACCCAGAGCACGTACTGCGTGGATAAAATGCCAATCTCCGTGTTCAAATAGAGACTAAGATCGAGCTTTTACGTCAAGTATTAACTAAAATATGAGTGTTTTAAGATTTCATGTTTTACAATTTTCTAGGTTACGTTTTAACACACTCAAATTTGTCACATTTGTCTCGCCCCTGTGAGGCCGAATTTTCGATTTTCCCTGTAAATTTTGGGATCACGGGAAAGGGCCAAGCTCCCCCTTTCCATCGATACACAGAACGAGCTTCTATTCTATGTACTTGCTTAATTATGAATTTTTTTGTACGTAGACGTTTTTCACTTTCTCACAAAAACCCAACTTTCACACGCCCGTATCGGGCCGAATTTCCGATTTGGCCCGCACACTCCACTATCACAACAAAATATCGTCCTTTATGATTAATTTGAGACCTAAAAAGCCTCTCAACTCCCATTATTTCCTGAAAAATCACAGTTTTTAAAGTCCATGTTTTCCTTTCAGACATAAATTTTTGTCGACAATGCAGAGCACTGTAATAGGTGGTAAAAATTATGTGTGTGAAGTTAGCACGCGTTGCTGGCAACACGGCGTTGCCAGCAACGCGGAAATAAGTTTTGATGTAAAATTTTTACAAATTAAATAGAATGCCAATAGTCGGGTGCCCAAAACAAATCTCGATATAGGGTGAGCCAAATTTATCGAATTAAATTTATTTGTCGTCCGATTGGCCTGAAATTTGGTACTCGGGGATTATCGACCACGGTGCTCACGAATGTGACGTCGGAATCGCAAAATTCAAAATGGCGGCGCCAAAATGGCGGACGATGTTTGTCGATTATGGCGTCACACCGCTCAAAATCGGTATGTGGGGGTTTTCGAGGTCGCCGATTACGAATCCGAAATCTAAATTGAAAAATTCAAGATGGCGGCGGAGCTGCAGGACACATTTTGCCATTTACGATGCTATTCGACTGAAAATAAGTACGTATGTGTTATCGAGGTCACAGATCACGAATATGTTATCGTAACTCAAAAATTCAAAATGGCGGCGTCCCCATAGCCTAATATTCATCATTTACTTTAACTTCCTTATTTTTCAATCGATTCAAATGAAACTCGGTATGTTGAAGTTACTGAAGTAGCTGATTGTGAATATGACGTCGAAATTGAAAAATTCAAAATGGCGGCGGAGTTGCAGGACCTATTTTACCATTTACGGTGCCATTCGTCTGAAAATAGGTATGTATATGTTATCGAGGTCACAGATCACGAATATGTTATCGTAACTCAAAAATTCAAAATGGCGGCGTCCCCGTAGCATAATATTCATCATTTACTATAACGTCCTTATTTATCGTCCGATTCGAATGAAACTCGATATGTTGAAGTTACTGAAGTAGTTGATTGTGAATATGACTTCGAAATTGAAAATTTCAAAATGGCGGCGTCCCCATAGCCTAATATCCGCTATTTACTGCAACTTTCTTATTTGCCGTCCGATTCAGCTGAAACTCGGAATGTGAAGGTTGCTGAAGTACCTAATCGAATATGAAAGTGAAAAACTGAAAAATTGAAAAACTGAAAAACTAAAATTCTGAAAATCTGAAAAATTGAAATAATGAAAAACTGATAAACTTGAAAACTTGAAGACTTGAAAACTTGAAATCTTGAAAACTTGAAAACTTGCAAACTTGAAAAATTGAGAAATTGAAAACTTGAAATCTTGAAAACTTGCAAACTTGAAAAATTGAAAACTTGAGAACTTGAAAACTTGAAATCTTGGAAACTTGAAAACTTGAAATCTTGAAAACTTGAAAACTTGAAAAATTGAAAACTAAAAAATCGAAAGGTGAAAAACTAGAAACTGAAAATCTGAAAACTGAAAAACCGAAAAACTGAAATAAAAGGCTGACAAATGAAAAACTGAACAAAGAAAAACTGAAAAACAAAAAACTGAAACACTGAAAACCTGAAAAACTTAACTTAAAAACTTCAAAACTTAAAGACTGCAAATCTTCAAAACCTAAAAACTTAAAAACCTAAAAACTTAAAAACTTAGAAACTTAGAAAATTAAAAACTTCAGAACTTCGAAACTTTAAAACTTTAAAACTGAAACTGAAAAACTGGAAAACTGGGAAATTGGGAAACTGAGAAACTGAAACACGGAAAGACTAAAAGACTGAAAAACTGAAATACTGAAATACTGAAAAACTGACAAACTGAAAAATGAAACTAAAAACTGAAAACTGAAAAATTGAAAAACTAAAAACTGGAAATTGAAAACAAAATTAAAAAATTGAAAAAGTGAAAACTGAAAATTGAAAAATTGAAAAACTTAAAAACTAAAAACTGAAGACTGAAAAACTGAAAACTGAAAAACTGAAAAAATTAAAAACTGAAAACTGAAAAACCGAAACACTGAATGATGAAAAACCGAAAAACTAAAAAACTGAAAATTAAAAAACTGGAAACTTAAAATTTAAAAAACCCAAAAAAAGTGAAAATTGAAAACTAAAATTCAAGCTTTCTACAATGATTCAAGCGTTACCTAATCGAGTGCGGAGCACTCGCATTGACAGCTGTAGCTGTCACCCCTCCGGAGGAGCTAGAATGGGCGATAGCCCATTCTAGTATAGTCTATTTAGGAGTTGGAGCTTGCGCTGCTCCTTGTCTCATCGAACTGTGTGCTAAGTTTTTACCGGGCTTCCGTTTTCGTTTGACTATGTGTGTGGTAAGGTTTTCCAATGATGTTCTTATCTGTATACGCTTGATTGTCTTTTCCTACGTGAACGTTGAAGCCACCTAACATTATGTTCATTTTCTGTTCTTATTTCTTCTAGTTTTTTGGGTGATATGTCTGAATGGTCGTCCTGCACGCTTGCGTCCAGATGTGGTTCCAGATTTCCTAGTTTGTATTTTCGTTTCAACGTCCCGTATTAGTGTGTCCATTTCTTTTGCTTTCCAAGATATGTATATTAGTTTGCTGTAAGAAACTTTTATTATTAATTGCACCATAGTAGTTGAGATATTCATAATTTATATAGACCCTAATTCTGGATTCTTATTATAGTGTTATGTATTACACCCCCTTGAAACTGGAGATTGATACGCCTATGCCTATTAGTGACTGGAAACTTGTAGAAAGAGATAGAGTTTTCTAGACTGCGGTAGAAGAAGATTCTTGATTGGTTCTGGATGGATCTAGAGGCAATTTCAGAGTATATAAGGCGCGATTACCGGCGCAGAAGGGGAAGCTCTATTAAAGTGAAGTTTGGTACCAGCGAAAAAGTGAGGTTAAATATAAAGTAAATTCGAAGTGTAAAGGTTATTTTGGTTAATTAAGAAGTATTTTGTAATCAGTAAATTATTTAATTATTAAATAAAGTGTTAGTTAGATTAAAATTATTTAGAACCCACGGATTCATACAGGGTGTTTCCTAAAAGGCACATTTCTAAAACCGGTAATATTGCTCCTAGAGAAAATATTTTCATACCACTGTGTTGGTGATCGAATTCTGAACAACTTTCAAAATGTCCGTCCGTCCGTCACTTTTTTTGTAAGCACGATAACTTAAGAACGAAAAGTCCGATTGTACTGAAATTTGGGCGGTAAGTTAGTGTTAGCTAGAGGAAGAACCCTATATCGATCAATAAATAAAAAGTTATTAATTATTAAATTAAAAGAAAAGAAATTGTATGTTTTGTAATTAAACAAAAAATGTCTAAAACCAATATTATTTACAAAAAAAACTGCGAAGAGTATCCTATAGAACGTGCAACAATGGTTATCGGTAGAGAGCCGACTGTACAGATTTCCTATGAATAAGATACATGAAAAACTTTGTATGAGTGAGTAAATACTACCACAGAACTACAGGGAGCCACTTTTCATATATGTATAACTAGATTTTGCCCGCGTCATGGAATTTTACCGGAAGTGACTTCAAAATGGGAGAATGCGAGCAAATAAGAGGCACCCTATTTTTTTAATAACTAGAAGGCTTGTACGTTAACTTAAAAAAAAAATAATTCATGTATTCGGTGACTTAAGAAAACACACACAAAAATATTTTAATAGAGTGTCTCGGGGTTACGGGCAAATTAAGCCTGGCACACCACTATAATCTCATTGTATACCTCAAAACCTACATTTTGACGTAAGTTTTATTCATGTATTCGATGACACAAAAAATCGTGACCGGAAGTGACGTCAAAGTTCCATGACGCGGGCAAGATTTGCTTATATGAAAAGTGACCCTGTATGTCTGTGGTAGTACTTACTCACTCACGCACATGTTTTCATATATCCCTAGTAGCACAAATATTGCACCAATATATAATCCATATAGGACCAATATATGAATATTGGTCCTATATAGAACCAATATATAAATATTGGTTCAATATTGGTCCAATATTTTGTGCTACTAGGGATCTTATTCATAGGGAATCTGTACCTATTAGCTTGTTTTCTATATACACATCAGGTCGTTAACTTTCTTTTATTTACCTGCTTTATATTTATTGCAATTTTAATTTTAAGAAATTTAATTAGAATTAATAAGGTTTAATAAGTTATCTATTCCCCGTATGCATGTTGTCTGCTTCCCCCTCTCTGTCGTTTAGTTATTAGTTTATTTTCTTCTAATTATTTCTCACACTAATTTTTAATCGCTGCACTCACGGGTATTAAAGACTTTAAAAGAGAATTATTAAAAATTTTAAACTACACATTTTTAAGAACGGAAAAATAATCCAAATAAGCCAAGACTGTTTTCGATATTCTCAAATTCGGATTCTACTTAGCTGTTATAATTTTTGAGTACAGAACTGTAATAGCGTTAAAAATAATTATTTTTCCCAGTTAAAGTTGAAACATTTTCTTCTGTGTCAGAAAATGTTTGTTTTATGTACATCGGTATTGGAGTAACTTGTAAACCAGTGAGTATTTCTTCGCATGCTCGCGCACGTTACAACTACTGGAATTTAGGAATTCTTACGGGTAAGGAATAAGCAATTGCTGGAAATTTAGCAGGATTACCAGAAATGTTGATATTTAGGAATTTAGAATGCATTGAGACAATTACTCAATTTTATAGTTAATTATTATAAATTTGTATTTAGGAATATGGAAGATATTTTTTAAATTTATGTATAGATGCTTATTTTAATACGACCAAATTACAGTTTTAACTTACAAGAAAGTAAAAATAATGAAACTCTGATCACGGTACCAAATATATCCGATAAATAAATAAGTGTTTTGGAAGTTCAATCCAATCTCAGAATTCCCTTATGAGCTTGTATCGGCCGATTATGTCCCATATGAACGTCTTGTGAGTGTATTACTGTTTAAAATATTAATTTTTCTGTTGTAACATCAAAACCATTAAAATTGATAGTGGAGCGGGAGAAACATATGGGACCTAAACCATCTTGTACGGAAATAAATAATATAACGAAGGAATATTGAATTTGATTGGCACATTTCTAAAATCGTAAATATCGCCAGTAAAGAAAAAATGTTCTGATCATTGTTATCATTCCAAAAGTATGTATGTATGCATGAAACGGTACATATCCATGTTTTTTACGACAATGAAGACTACGATAGGACCAGACGTGTGAAGCTTGCCAGGATATACGTAACGACTTCTATTTGGGTCTCTTCTGGCTTAGGGGAAACCCAAAGTTGTGGTATTTACTTTTCTGTTTTAGAGAGTCTATCCATTTCTCAACTGTTTTATGAGATTAGGGACAATTCCGGTGCGATGGGCATTTTTTAATACGCAGGCACACAAAAGCAAACATTTTTAACAAGTTATTCAGGAAGATGAAAACTATCAAATTAACACAATTTTAGCCAAATCGACAGGAAGCTAATTTCCATCAGAAGTCCCTCTGTATCTGTCGCGCTCGAGCCGCCATTCTGGAAAAAATAGTGCTCAAATTCAGTGTCTTGTTTATTTCTCATTAACCATGAGCGATATCGGAATGATGCGACATATAAAATCCTCTGAAAATTGTATTTAATAATTTTTAGTAACCATGTTTTAAAGCTTTAAAGTTTTAAAATGTTTATCATATCTCTTCCGGTAATTTACAAGTTTAATTTCTAATCAAATATTTATGTAATTTGCTTTCATATATCCCTCTCCGTTCCAGTGAGTACGGATCAAGGGAATTGTAATTTCCTGTGGCATTTAATTTTAAAAATATATTCATTGACTGTGTCATACTTTTGGCGCCGAATAATTCGTCACTTCCAAACGGGCATTACGGCAAGCGACAAAAGAGAAAAAGTTAAACTGTGACTAAAATAAATTATACTGTATGTGTTTCCTGGTACACGCAGGAGTGTTTAAAAACGCACCTCGGCGTAATATATCAATATGGTGTACGAAATATCTCCATTATAACTTATGGATTTCTATGATATTTATCTGAATTTGTTAATCAATCTTGTATGCCTGTTAATATATCCAAGAAGTGCACTTTTATTAAACGTGTACGACGTGTACGTGTACAATTACCTCTTAACGCTCTTGTACTCTGCACAATGATAATTTTGAAGACTTTATGTGTAATCTGAATGCCTTGAGATAGAGTTGTCATTGGGTGGATATGTTTAATATGTAGTCGGTAAAGCTCTGTATCAAAATTACCGCAGAATATAATTAATTGTTGTAGTATTCGATAAGAGAAAATTTCACATCCTCCGTCGCAACATTAGACCAAACAAGATTTTTATACTTATATGTACCCAGAACTGATCTTGACTAGATTAAAAAATTTTTGTTGTTATCCTACCTTGGTAATCAATTGAGGTTTAATTTTTGGAAAACTTGCGTTTGTGTCTGTGAGAAAGATTACAAAAACATATTACATAATACACTTGATCGGCTAAGCAATTTTATATTAAAACATATCTTCCAGAAACTTGAAGTAGTTTCTTCCGGGTTTTGTCACGGTCGTCGAACTTAACTTGACGTTTCGCTGATCATGCTGTCAGTTTCTTCAGAAGGGTTCCAGTCTTTGGAACCCTTCTGAAGAAGCTGACAGCATGATCAGCGAAACGTCAAGTCAAGTTCAACGACCGCGGCAAAACCCGGAAGAAACTACTTCATTGGACAACGGCCGTGAAAACCTGCATTGCACTTCCAGAAACTTGAAAAGAAATAAACTAATAATTTCCGTAATTATCGCAGAAAAAAGTCGCAAAATGATAACACTTTATACTTTTTAAACGTTAGTCATGAAGAAATAAATACGAGTAATTTTAGAACCAGGCATATCTTCCAAAAAGCACAAAAGAATTTTTTTAAACTACTCAGGTACGGGATTCGAGGCGAGAAGTTCGGATAAAATCTGAAATGGAAGTCGCCGCACAGTGGGGCCAAAATAAGTAAAAATTTCAAAATATTTGCTACACTCGAGGAATCATTATAAAAATTTCAGTTACGGGAAATTTTGGGTAATTATACGAAGAAAAAAGTGCACCACTGCTTTTTAAAAAAATTACGTTTCTACCTCCATTCTAAGGGGTTCATATTAATTTTTTCTCAGTATTCACCCTTCAAAAAAGCTTTTATGATCCCTAATCAATCATTGAGTGTCAGATATAGGAGTATACTACATTTTTAAATAGCAGCAAATGTTATTAAATATCCATCAAAATTTCGTTGATTCCAGGCAATTAAAAACACAGACACACACAACAAAAATGCTCTGTTACCGGGACCCGACATAGTAATCCCTATGCATTTTGCCGTGTGAACAAGGAACCTAATTTCTTTGGGGGGTAGAAACGTAATTTAAAAAAAAGCAGTGGTACAATTTCTTTTGTTTGTATAATTACTCACAATTTCACGTGACTGAATTTTTTTTTAATGATTCCACGAGTGTAGTAAATATTTCGAAATTTTTACTTACTTTGGCCCCGCTGTGCGTCGCCCCGCTTAACAGGATGGACTACTGCGGATTATCGACTTAAATTTCATTCAATTTCGTCTGCGAATCCAAAAAATCAAATATTCAAACGTTTATAACTAAATAAACCGACTGGAAGGCTGCATGATGCCTCTATGGTAAAACAAAAATTGGCATTTTGTCGGAATCGTATATTGTACTACCGAAATTCCGCAGGCGTGATTCAAAAATGACATTTCTTTACAATTTTGCGAAATCGATTTTGCTACATTCACGGCATTCTCATATCACATTTGTAGCCTAGCAACCAATGCGAAATGAAATTCTGTACAAAGCGTTAGTTGTTTATTATTGACTTTATCATTTATCCAGCGGTTGCAGAAAAAATATATTATCGTATGATTTTTAAATTTTATTCTTGGATTTTATTTGTTATATTCGGTCACAGGTATTAAAAATTCTTCCAGATCATTCAACAAAATTGTATCTCATTTTGTCATTAAAACATTAATGAACCAATGAGTAAAATTGATTACTCTGTTTATATACAGCCGATTAGGGTGAGGATATTCTAGTACTTTATCGCAGCATTTTCTTTGCACAAATATTATTTTGCGCTTTCAGATATGTTTTAGAATTCGTTTATACACCGGATTTCCTGTACATGTCTAAATATACATACACACTCTAAATACATTTTCAATGATGTGTGCTTAAAATAAAATGTTTTGATAGTTTATCTTGTTATATCTCACGTCAAAGGTGAAATTATAGGCCATGTGTTTCCAGTTTTGATTAGATTTTATGATAATTTTAGCAGTCGTAATACCTGAAATTACAGACTTGTATCTTCTTCATTCGTGATAAAAATCAGACAGCAGTGTGGAAAATATTTAGTAGGGGGTCATTGGATATTGTGAAAACATATTTCTTACTAAACTTAACTTGGTAATTTACCCTATGTAGTCTTAATTTGCAGATGAAGATGATTGAGCAATAAAGTATAAGAACTACACATCGTTACTTAAATCATCGGGTATCTTAGTAGGGAATTTACTCAGGATTTTTTTTGTCTCCTAAGTCTTAATTTGGGAATTCAGAAAAAGCTCTCGAGTTTGTGAATTCTAACTCGATCTGAAATCCATGTTTTTAAATAGGTGCAAAAATCATGAAATCGTGAATTTTTTTATTTGAATAGTTCTAAGAGAAAAACAGCTGATAGGAATATGCGTCAAACAAAAAGTAGATAATGTTCTAGTTTATTAGCTTCTTTAAAGCGCATCAATCCAAAAAAAAGACAAAAATCGTACTCTGCATAAGAATTTATGGGAATGCCGTTGTACTTAATTACCATACGTAAAAGTGTTCAAATTGACTTAAAGTACACTTGTCTTACTTTACTATGAATTAAAAAAACAAGACTATAATCGCAATAATACGCTATATAACCTATTTTCGATCTGTTCAAGCCGTGCATGCTACGTAAAAATGTCGTTTGTCAGTTACTTTAGGTCAAATTTTGCAAGTCAATTTGAACCACTTCCACTTGATCTATGGCTTTGAAATTTTGCCTGATGCTGGAGCCAAGATGGTCGGCTCTCTATACGAATCCTCAACAGTTAATGGTAAACACACCGTGACTAAAGCGTGAGTAGTAAATTATAAGCAAAGACAAACTTTTTAAAAACAAGATTTTGTTAAATATACTAAAACTAAGAAATAAATATTACGCGATTTGATTGGGGCAGAGCCGTAGTCCAATAAGTGGGCCTAGTACGGTTGAGTTAATATTAACAAAGGTATGTTAAAATTATCGAATCAAACATGATGTTAATCATTTTATTAATGTTGATTACCTGACCGCAAAGCTTGTCGCGAGATAGACATTAAAATTACGGACATCTCAATCAAATCACGTATACGTAATATTTATTTTCTTCGATTTTTCATTTCACATTTTCATGTGACTTTTAGATTTGTGTTATTTAGTTGTAGGCTATTCCCCCGCTTACTAATCATACAGTGTTGTCAATATGCTTGATTTGTCTAGTTTTGAGGTAAATTTGTAGTTAAAATTAACATATGTAAGTGAGTATGATGAATGAGATGGTGAATTAAGTAATATTGAAATTAAATTAATCGTTTATAATTTAATTAATGACAATTGTTAAACGAATTTTAATTATAATAAAAAGTTAATTTTATTCTCATCATTAATTTTTTTTGCGGTTAGACAGAAATTTATCAATAGGGGTATCTTAAAGTGGAATTATTTTGCACTCTACCTAAAATACGAATAGCACTATCGCTTTTTATTTCAAAGTTCTAGGAAGATTCTTGGTTGTGAAAGGAATTCAAAGTTCAAAATGATGGAATCGTTTCCTTCAAACTGATATTGTTGTAATTTAATATCACAAGAGTGCAGGCAGAACTAACTTAAAATATTCTATTTTATTAAAATGCTCCTTTAGAGTACTTGAGACTCAGCCTGTTATTCTTAATTTGGTCTGCTTCCAGAACTATACATTTAAACTAATAGTGTAAACTTCCACGCTTACTTATCGTATTGTTTTTGTAAACAATCTATCAATACGTAATTTCAACAAATTTCAGTTATTGTTTTCAATTTGAAACTGATTAAACGGAGGTTGAGGTAGAAAAAAAATTATAAGAACTTTTACTAATTTGGGCCAGTTAAATTAATGTGTACGTATACAGCAGACACCCTGTATTATTAGTACATATACAATTAATTAACGACACGCAAAGGAAAAAAAATTAAGGACAATTTGCATACCGTTGTCATAATTATTGTATAATAATAAACGAGCATACTAAAAATAGACTAAAACTAAATTAATTATTATAATAAATGCAAAATAAAACCACGTGTAATTAATATCATGAAAGTACGAAATTAACAGGGCTAAAAATAGCCTTTTTCATGTAATTTTATTCCGGGTATTCAATTATGTCCTAGAACAGATTCGTTGTTTGATGAAGTTTTCAAATGTTGTTATTTATAATTATAAGATTGTTATTGATTTAGGCGGTTATTTTTAATATTTTGCTTTATTTTAGTCCCTACTCGAATAATTTAGCACTTCCTAATTGTAAATATGTTTTAGTCGGTAAGTTCAAAAAGATTTCACGGTCATAATGAGTAATGCACGCTCCGCTTTGCTTTGTCAAAGTTGCGACTATTTATAAAATGTAAACAGAATTATATTAGAAATATCTACTAGTCCACGTATACCTACACAAATTAAATAGTCCATGGATAAATGATAACTAAAACTAAACTATTTCTAAATGAGCTTTTTTGGGTTAAATAATTAATTGAAAATATGGAAATAAAAAAAATTGTTAATAAAATAGACAGTCGCTAAAAATTATGAAATATAACATATATCACCATCGGCCTTGTGGTTAATCGAACCCTATTACTTAATATTGACATACGTTCGATTTTGTTAATTGTTCATCTTTACGTTACAATTTTATACATTTTGTAATCTGATCAGAACGAATACCTATCAACTCTGGTACCTACAGCTGTACAGGCATTTCTCTTATCTTTCACTGGGATTTTTTTTAAATATAATTTCCTTATTTTTATTTCAACGTCATGGCGAAGTTTAGCTAATGTTACTCTACCACTTAACCAGGACGCGAAATGAGATACAGTCACCCATCCAAGTGATGGGCGCGTATTGTTAACTTCTTCCGTTCTCGAGATATAAGAAGTTGAAATCAGTAATAGTTGCAAAAACCGAGCGTTCATTTGTGACGTCACTATACGCAAGTGACGTAAGAAGAGTGGCTTTTTGGGACCTTTCAAATTTAACCTGAAAAGTCGAAAAACAGGAATTTTCAAACGCTGGTAACTAAATAAGTACGCCGAGTGGAAGTTTGTTCTATGTCTCTACGGAAAGGAGAAGGTCGGCGATGAATCCTAATCGTAAACTGCAGGGTCAAAATCGAAAATTCGTCACGACAGGAACGAGAGAAAATTGTAATTTTTTGACATTTCACCAAATTGTACTCCTCTACTGTCAAGAAGTAAGCAAAACAAACAATACTTCGAAAACACTTATAATTATAACAACAAAGGAGCATCAAGTCTATTGAGATCGCCGAATCTATGCGTATAGTGACGTAGCGCCTGGCCACGCCCCATTTTCGCGAGGTGGTGATTTGTAATGGTTTTTAAGATACTAAACGTGCGAATAAGATTCTGATTTTTTGCAGATCCATTATTTTATACTTGCACTTTCGATTTATGAAATAAAAAAAAATGCTGAACAAGCCCATTACATAAAATATAATCTACTATTGAGAACTGCATTTAATTTGTCGACTTGAGCAAAACTACCTGAAACAAATGCTACTACACTCGTCATGAAGATGTGGTTATAAAGCTTCCCTAAATATATTAAACACAATCTAAATTCCAGCTATAAGAAAACATCGCAATTTCCGTATTTGATTCCGCAAACTAGTGTAACAGAATGATAGACAGATGGCTGAAACGAGCGAAATAGCGCAGTATTTCAGAAAACCCGCACCATGAGTGTACATGTTCAACCACTCATTGCATTTCAACAATGTATAAAAGGACGTTGCTCGAGCATGGTGGGATTAGACGTATTCCGGGCGTGTATATATGTGCAACAGATACTTATAATCATTGCACTGCATTCTAGTAAAATTATGAAATTGTTCATTCAATTAACCTTTCAAATTATTTAATAACAAACATCCTCCAGACATGATCTATTAATACAGTACAAATTTGTCACCATCATCTCGGTTTACTACGTTTTTTCTTCAAGGTAACTTGAATATATAAATATACGCGGTTACCACTATGATACTGGCCCCACATTGGGCGCCACTGTAAGACAATTAAGGAGGTTTAGCACACCTCAGTTAATTTTCTCAACTCAAAGTGGGCATTAATGATTATAGGATATAGTTAATCACATTTGACAACCAACAGAAAACGAAACAAAAGCTACATGACACATATAACATGCAATCAACTTATAAATATCAGTGTTATGTTAAAATTATTAGTGTTCGTTTCATGGTACGTTTTAGGATTTGCCACACATTGGGTACCACTGTGAGACAAGTAAAGAGGTCTAGCACTCCTCAGTTAATTTCTTTAACTCTAAAGTGGGCATTAATGATCATAGGATACAGTTAATGACATTTAACAGCCAACAAAAACCGAGAGAGAAGATAAATGACACATATAACATACATATAAATCAGAGTGTCATTTTAAAATTATTAGTGTTCGTCTCATGGTACGTTTTAGGATTTGCTATTGGATTCAGTGATCAGTTTCTATTTCGGTTCGTATTTCTGAGTCTGAGTCATTCGTAGTACTTCCCTTGATCTTAAATTGTTTCCGGACGTCACTTAATAGTCTTATATCTCATGAAAAGTATGGTTTGCATGTTAGTATTTGCAGAAAAACATGGAATATTCAGGCGCAACTTAAACCTTAGAACCATAAGCGCACTTCAGGGAAAAACTTTCTATTGAAAATGCCTTCTCTAATTCCATCCTAGTAGGTCTCACTTTTCATCACTCCCATATCAAAGCGTCCTTATTGACAACGCGATTTTTTTAAAGTTTGGGTGGAAGGTTTTACCCATCAGGAGATTTGTTAAGGTAAAATATTTAAAAATTCACCAGTGGCGTTCGTTCTTATGAAGAAAAATGAAGCCAATTTTCCAAACAAATATGTTAGGAAATGTATTAACTGCAAACAATCTCATAATTTTATTTGTTGTTATCAAAAACTCACTAATGCTGATAGTGAGCGTACTTGGTGTTCGCATAATAAGAAAATAAAATTTTCCTTTTCAAAGTACCAATTATTAGTCGTAACATTATTTTCGGACGTAATGAAGAGTTAATTAAGCTGGAGTAAGACAGGCTTTCCATTTAGAATTAATCATGTGACATCAGTCAGTTTACTTAACAGGCTACATAAAAAAATGGAAATAAAAAAAAGTTCAATTTGAAACTAATTTAACATTCTTAACGTAATAATACGCACCAGAGAGCAACTTTAACGAGATTTGATTTTATATATTTTCTACAATTATACTGATAATAGCAAAGCACATTTTCAGTGGGATTAAATTACTATCTGTAGCATCTACCTTTTCAACTTAAGTTGGTCCCTTCGTCTACTTAGGGCGCACAATTCAGGAATTTACCGCCACTAACCCCACAGGTCGTGGAAAGTGGCTGTAATTATCGACAGTAGGAAAGCGCACGGAAGCCCTGTCCGGCAACGGGTAAATCGAAAAAAAATTAAAAAAAAAAACAAACAAATGCCTTTATTTCCAATATTTTACATAAAAGAATGACATGCCAAACAATTTGTTTTAAACATTGCAAATGTTTATGTTCGTATATGGGGGTCGAGTTACCAGTTCTCGTTCAAGGTAAAAAGACCGCGGTGTCGCGGTCGAGTGAGACTGTCGTATATGCAACGGCTGATATATGCAAATGTAATATGGGTTGCATATATCACAGGGGGGTCAAGTTACCAGTTTTCATTTAAGGTCGAAATACAGCGGTGTCGCAATCGAGAGTGGATCGTAGCTGTTTCCGGACCAGGCGAAGCCGAGTCCGGAAACAGTTTATGTCTTGTGTATGGTGTTATCATTTCCAATGACCCGATGGTTGCAAGAAATGCGAAATCTGTGATTTTTTGTTTGGAAATCTCAAGCGGAAGTTTACAAGTGCATCTATGTAAGTGTTATTACTTATCGAATTGTTCCTGAATTAAATTTGATTAAAATTGAACCTTTTTTTGTTTCCGAGTCAATGTTTGATTTAGACTGTTAAGTAAACTGACTGAAGTCACGTGATTAATTATAAATGGAAAGCCTGTCTTCCTCCAGGTTAATTAACTCATCATTACGTCCGAAAATAAAGTTATGACTGTAATAATTGGTATTTTAAAAAGAGAGATTTTACTTTTTTCATTTTTTTGAAATTCGGAATAAGCGAGTTTTTGATTGCATCGAATAAGCTAATGTTATTGTTTCACAGTTAAAACTTCGCTTAATATCTTTCTTTGGAAAACTAGGTTCATTTTTCTTCATAAGAACGAACGCCACTGGTAGATTTTTATATATTTTACCGTGAAACAATCTGCTGATGAGTATCCTCCATCCAATTTTTATTTTAAATCGTATTATTAATAAGGGAGCTGTGATATGGGCGTCATGAAAAGTGAGACATACTAATGAATAGTTATGGCATCAAAATATTTATTTTTGGATTAATTTAAGACGATTGTTGCCCTAATGTTATACAAAATACTCCTAGGATGAAATATACATACACGCAGTCTTCGTGTTGAATGTATTGGATAGGCTTTGCCTACACTAAAATAGGAGGTAAATATAGTTATTCATATATCATATTACAATACGTTAGAAAATAGATGTGGTGTTACCATCAACTTCGGTACATTTAACTTCTCCTCTGGTACCGGGGCCAGATTATTTTGGGGAATCCCGGGATAGTCAATGCTTCAAATTTAGGTTTTCCACATAAACTTAACTGAGCAATAAATTGGTATCGAATTTGTAATGTGTTATCACTAAATATTTTTTATGAAAACGTGATAACATCAAAGGTTCAAAATAATAAAATGTAGAAAATAGGGGTAAGTATAACAAGCTGAACACTTTTTTATCTTTTGAAAAAGATACTAACTTACTAACAGATGAGAAAAAATGTAGGTAAAGAATGGAGGCAACTTCATTATTTGATTTTTTTTCCTAGATTTAGCAGATAATAAATTGAGCAATGAATTAATGGATACCTAGTTATTGGATAGGTAGGTGTGCACTTTCAATTTCATCAACAATTATTGTTGAAAAGTTGAGATGAGAGGTTATTTTCCTCGATCTAAATCTATCTCTTGT
Organism: Stenurella melanura; assembly: GCA_963583905.1. Classification (NCBI taxonomy): domain Eukaryota; kingdom Metazoa; phylum Arthropoda; class Insecta; order Coleoptera; family Cerambycidae; genus Stenurella; species Stenurella melanura. The sequence continues at coordinate 69,399,670 of OY757312.1, read as the reverse complement.
TTTGCTCGAGTGTACAAATATATAACACGATAATTTACTTGGCACTTCGCAATACAACTCGTTGAACACAAATTAAATATTTGTGTTCGCAGGCATTAATTACTCACCTAATTAAAACTATAAAAAATGATTCATTTAAACGGCATCACATCACCACGGTTTCAACAAATGTGTTGTCAGAACTCAGAACCAATTTAACATCAGAGATGCGGTGGGTTTTGTTCTGTTCTGGTAACCTTTCACCTTTAAATGCGACGAAGAATGCTGATGCTCTTAAGAGACACGAGACGGAATGCTTTGTCACTGGAATATGCATTGAATTTCAAAACATACCCGGGGAACAAACTAGGGTCTAGAGATAGAATTAAACCTCTTCATACCGTATTATACGTACCCGCAAGTATGGATGCAACTCTACTATCCCAGAGTTATACTCTGCTTGGGAATGACAGAGTATAGCTCACGTATATAGAAATTATACCGAAAAATAAATTATTAAATTAATTGATTCAATTATTTCCAGTTGTTAGTTTAGCTCTTGGTATTCGACAAAGTTGGATAAATCGCGTACTATAGAAGAGGCGGAAACGTGGGAACTTGATAATTGTATTGACATCACTATAGTTCATCAGAATATTGGAGGAAGAATTTTGAAACACTGAAACACTTGAATTTTACGTATTTATACAATACTACATTGTATTTTATATATTTTATTATTATAGATACCGTGGTCTATTCTTCTTTTCACTCTTTAAATAATTCACTAACATGATTTGGCAGTCTATTAGGCTCGACTATGTAATAGGGTATTTTCATTAATCTGAGATGAAAGTGGAAATGCTTATATTTGAAAAATGCATATTTTTTAAATATTTTTGGCACAGAAAAAAATATGTTATATAAAACTATAAAATTATAATTTTAATTAGAAGTTTCAATTTTTCATAATGACGTCACTAAGCGAAAACTAGGTAAATCACCAAAAAACTATTGGCAACACTGACACCACACTGTTAATCTGGTGACAGTGGTGTGACTCATTAATTTTCAATATTTTGTTTGTTTAGCTATTTGCTATTTTTTTTATTTTTACTTACTTATAATGGTTTTTTAACCAAACTTACACACTAACAATTAGGTATTTAAAAAACCAAACTAAACGTCGTTTTTAATGAAATTTTATACTCATTCACAGGTCGATATTAGGTGTTACACAAAACTGAACATCTGTTTATGAAACAAACAAAAAATAAGGTTATATATAGTTACATGAAATGTCAAATCACAAATCACCAACTTGAAACTCCCTAGAAATAAGTACATTTGGCGCTCTATTTGAATTATCGCTTAATGACGTCATGAAAGTTTAACTAATTTTTTTTCGGCTTAAATAAAAAAGTAAAAAAGAAAGAAAAAACACGTATTCCTTATTTTTATTTCTAGTTTTCAATTTTCAAATTAAAAAAATATGGGAAAATACCCCATTGAATAAGGAACTAATTCGTTAAAGGTATATTATTGTTTCAATATGTTCAATTGTACCCGAAAGATGATAATGAGCAACATGCATGAATTTTAGAAATGCAATAATTTATTATTTTTTCGTTATATATGTTACATAAGTTGAGAAAGTAATGAAGAAAAGGTTTAAAAAAATGTGTAGCCTAAATAAACGACTTTGAAATTCAAAATTTTATGGGAACATATCCACGTGACTGAAAACACCACGCTATTGGTCTGACGTCATTCGGCATAATGTCTAATGGTCGTCTATCTGCTAAGGGGTTAAATCGCAAATTGTTTTGTGTTTTGTAAATGTGTATTGATATTTTCATAAAATAAATCATTAATTTATTTGTTTATTTTAATTATTAAGTGGTAAAAATGACGGGCAGTGGGTTTTCACGGGGCCAGAGTGACAATTTGCCTGTTGTTGATGTGTTTATGATGACAAACTTTTTTGCTACTAATACTGATTTTATTAGTGCAGAAATTGGAGGTACTAAAGCAACAAGGTTTGTGTAATTCATTATTCTAAACATTAATTCAATTGTGCCCATTTTTATCCTTTTACTGTAGTTAAATATAATAAATTATTTATGTACCTAACCTCAAAATAGGTAAACAACACACATTTATACATTTTAATTCAAGGTTCCTATTAACAGAAATTAGTAAACTTCTGTATTCCTATAAATAGGAAAGTGACCAAATTCACCATGATATGTAAACAAATTATCACAATAATATTAGGGTTAGGTACATATTTTCATAATATTGTTATAAAATAATTAGTTTTAATGGGTAAATTTACATCAAAATGATCCTGGCAGCAATATAATCCTGAGGATGACGATAATTCTGCATTTCGGTCGTCTCGTCTCATAGCTCTGCACCATTTCTTCCTAACTTCATCGCGTCTCGGCACATTAAAAAATAACTTTTCTGGAGTTTTTATTGTAGTATTTGTACATTTGGGCACAATACAATATTTATAGCTACTTTTCTTTGTATTTTCCATAACACAACATAAATAATGTGTACACATTCGCAATCACAATACGTTTTCCGTCGGTGCGATGTGCCCGATGACGTCACACACAAGTAGCGCGGAAACTTCTCCATTTAAACGCAGTTAAATTGACAGCTGCAGTAAATAATTTTTTTAACCTTTAATTTGAACATAAAACAAAAATAAAATACTGGAAAAATAATGTTTTTTAGTGATCTATTCATCTGTGATGTTTAAAAAAATTATGCATTTTGCTCATTCCACAAAGTGCTACTAAATTTAGGCTTTGATTTTTCACCATTTTGACGGGAATTACGTTAGCTTTCTTTTCTGTGAACCAACGCCTATACCTAAATCCACTCAGAAAAAAGTTATACACAAAAATTAAAAAAAAAACAATTGAAATTTTTCGATTTTTTAAAATAGTTTTTTTATTTATTTTGCTTCAATGTTTTTACCTTATAAGGTGCCATTTCGATAGGATAGATTCTCTACAAAAAATCGTATTATGTGTATATACTAAAAATGTATAGTTTTTGAGTTATAGTTAAAAAACTAAAAAGTGGACAAATTTACTCCATTCTCAAAAATCCCTTTGTGGAATTATCATCTTTCGGGTACAACTGAACATATGAAACAATAAACGCTGTGTCTACACTCCCGTCGGACGGTAGCCGACTGCACTCCACTCAGGCGGTGGGCGGAGAGAGACTATTTATTCCGTGCTATAGCGGTGATTGTCACCTGGATGGTTGGCACATGTGTAATGTTCTCGCTTAGGGTGGCTGAGATCTCGGGTTCAAATCCCAGTAGACCCACTCAACTTTTTTTAAATTTTATTCATTCTTTCATGTGATTTCTTAAGGTTAGGTTGATTTTTATTTTGCTATCTAATTGTTAATAATTATCAGCGCCGCACGCAATATTAGCGTCGCAGACAAAGAAAAGGAACGCAAAAAGGATCGGTTCGAACTTCATTAAACTAGATAAAATTTGAGTCATCAGTGGGTAAAAAAAATAGCGTAAAGTGAAGCATTATAATAGAAGAGCAAAGCACACGCCGAATTAATAATTGAAAATTACTGATAAAGTGTTCGTTAATGGTACCGAAAATAAAGTAAACACGTGCCTAATGTAGTGCAGTACCTAGCCGGACCGTTGTAGACGGAAAAAGAACAACCCATACATTTATACCTAGGACCCTTTCAAGTGAATGGTTATTGGTATGAGCAACATGTGTTTATAAAGCAAGCATATTAGCTGTGGACGAAAAAGATAAGTTCTAATTTCTAATTAGTAGTATTAGTTTATTGGTGTATTAGTTTATCTCTTTATTAAAATTGAAATAAAAATTAAAATTGAAAATGTATTAAACATAGGTCACAAAATGGAAAAATGCCCGGAATTGGAAAACGGCAATTGAAACTAATTACTACAAAAACAAACCAATATACAGGGTATACAAAATATTCTTTCGGGCCTCTTTCTCATAACCCGCTGTAAAAATCACTTTTACCGCGAGACAGATGACAATAATATAAAAAATCTCCTACAGCAAGTTAACATAGGTCTTGAAAAACAAATAGGATGGCCGGTATTTATGGCCTTTTTTATGTGCACTAAATAAATTGAGACAACTATCAATTTTAACACAAGCTTCCGATTATAGAGGCGTCGTTGGAGGGAGACGCACCGAACGCTTCAATTTTGTGAGTAAATAATAATGGAAATGTATACTCAAAATAAAATATTTCTCATCATCTTCACTGATGGTGCAGGCTACATGTTACGTTAATGTAAATGCAAAAGAAAACTCAGCTCTGGATGTTAGAAAAATACACAAGATCTTCAGAAAGTAAAAGTATAAGCTTTAATTGGTGACAGGCTGCTAAGAGCCTTTTGTTCGCCGAAAAATTAACAGTCGCACGATTTTCGAGGCATAATTTCATTTTCAGGTGTCAAAGCTGCTTTGGAAACAGAAGAATATACCAAACCAAAGCGAAAAGTTCAGAGGTAAGAATAACAGGCAACGACATGATCCTGTTAGACGTGTTACACAGAGAAGCCACATTTCTGTCAAGACATTGTGAATAAGAAGAGAAAACGATCTTATGTTTGCTTTGACACAGCAAATTTTTAATGAAAATGGTCTCGATTTGCCTTAGAAAGAAATTTGTTTGCAACAAAATGGAGAGGAGTTAATGTGAATGTTATATTTAAACCTGAGTTTTCTCAGCTGCAAAAATGACCGAAGAGGTTCGCAGAGTGGCCACCAAGGTGTCCAAAACTGCATCCTGTTATATTACCTTTTGTGGGGTGCCTTACAGAAAACGGTGCATCCGAGACTAGACCGAACCCTACTGACATTCTGGGTTGTAAAAATTGAAAAAATATTGGAACATCCATTCTACATTTCTATGAAAATAAATAACTTTTAGTTAATACGTTAATATGGGTAATCACTTTCAACAATTATTGTAAAAACCTAAAAACGACATTTTTTACCTACTTTAAAGTGTTATGAATGCAAGTATATTCATTATTTTTCACAGAAACAACTAGTAGTCCGAATTTGATCCTGAAGAGAGCTTTCAAATGAAGTATCATTCGCCATGTCATTCCATTGAAAAAAAATCACCATTACTCCAACACTGATAACAAACGTCATCGTCATAATGTCGTCACGTCACCAGCAAAAGATGCGGCGCTTTAAGAAAATAAAATCGACGTTTTCTAGAATTCCTGTGTTTCAGAAACATGATATTATTCCTTACTTCTGCATTTTTCTGCGTGAAACTTAATGTGTTTAAATAATTAACACTACACTACATACCATTCCGCCAGTAGCTAACAGTAGCTAACAATCTTATACACATATACTGGACAGCAAAAATTATTCCGCTCGCTACTCTGTATCTTTGTTATATACCCTTGTATGATAACGACTAAAACTGTATTTTTCTTGTCCCTTTTACTGCCATGGTTCTTAACAAATCTAATCTGTTGGTCGAGTTCTAAGGAGCTTTTCCACATGAGGAACTCGGCATGAGATGAGAACTTCATATAATTTATTCCAAGGGATTATTTTTGCAGAAAGCACAAGGGAACTGAAGTGGTTGTCGCATGTACACTCTTATTCCTGTGATACATATTTTTGTTTAGTGTTTTATCGAACCGTAAAATATGTTAAATTTTCGTTTCTATTTTGCACAAGTAAACTAATATTATTTAAGTACTACGCAAGTACAAACTTTTCACACGGTTTTTGTTCAATTTAGGCAAATTAGTAATTAGTATACTAAAATTAACCTAAAACAATAGTTTTAAAACATATTCAGCAAAATAACTAATTTAGTATATTCTATAACGAGTTATGGAATATGCCATTCCAAACGTGTTGTAGACTATACTTTCTCTAACAAGATTTTACAAATTACACAAAAAAACTTTAAAACTGTTCAAAACGTCAAATGCGAAGCTACCTTTTGTTCGACGTATGGTTACGTCGAACCGAACCACTAACAACTTCTGATTCGTCGAAAGCCGTGCGGTATTATACCATACCAGTGTGTTGGAATGATACTTGTTTCGACACAATTTTTAGTTGTGGAATTTGTAATTTCTGAAATGGTGTTAGAGAATAGTATATTAACGTGCCCAGATTCGTCTGAAAAATACACAAAAAATTCGACTAGCGGTCCAGTTCTTTACTTCTCACGTAGTATGTTGCTAAAACTAAGAGTACACACCTCGCAAGTCGACTTATCGAATAGTCTAAGAACTATACGAACTCGACAACTTATACATTTTCACAAGGCTGGAAATATATTAAAATGTTAGTTTAGATCTCCTCAAAGTTAGGAATGGCAGGTATGGCTAAAGGACGTCGATGGGGAGAGTGCCCAAGAATTTTTGAAAGTGGTTACTGTTTAAGGTGGCCATACCCTAGAAAGAGACATCCTATAGGAAAATATTTATTATTTTTGGTATTTTTTTTCTTAGTACGTATATTTAAAAAAACTATAAGACTACCTAAGTAGAACCATGACAATACTATTACTATGAATTTTCACTCAATAATTCTAGTCATTTCCAAAATAGTTAAATTTAAAACTACGAAATAAGAGGATTCGCACAATTTTGAAATTTAAATCTATCTTGCAAACTACTGAAATTATTGGGTGAAAATTCATAGTAATAGACTTGTTCTGGTTCTACTTAGGTAGTCTTATAGTTTTTTAAATATATGTACTAAGAAAAAAAGTTGTGGCCAAAATAATAAATGAAAGTATAATCGACGATCTGATAGAAGTGCGTTAATAGACAGCAGTATGCGAATGTAGCAATCACGTTAAGTAAAATTTTGTATTTTCATCTTTGAGGGGATCTTAAGAGTTATACGTATCCGACTGAGAGTGGACATGGCCATAAACCGTTGCGAAGGCACGGCTAGCGCCAGATAGTTATAAATATTTGTCGGGTCCTACAGAGGCGCGGTGCTGAGTTCATCTAATAGGGTAAGAATTGCATTTTTTAATTAGAGCGAGTTAAATGAAAACAGATTTGTCCTCTTATACGCTAAATGGCGAGGGATTTTGATTGGATGTTTGGCCCATAGGCGAGATTATTGTTGAAATCGCTTCGTTTTGGGATGTAGTCGAACACCCTAAGTTTGCTTCCAAATTAGTGAACCGCTTGCTTATATAATTAACAATTAGTGAGTAAAATAGGCCCGCTTTCTATATTTCTTTAAATATCTCCGTTCCTGCTAACTTTTAGTACAACATATGCATTAGGAAAATTGTTCGTTATGAAATTATCTAAAAAGTCAACACGACAAAGGTCGCTACTTGCAATTGTAAACTTGCAAATGGCTTCCAAAGCTTTCAAAACATATTATTTTCACTATTTTTACTCGAAAACAACTACACATAGAGGGATAAACATTCTTGAAGATGGTGTCTGTGTTGTCCCGATAATGTAGAAAAATTTCAGCAAGATCGGTTTATTACTTTTTGAGTAATGAACGATCAATTTTCTTTTTAATCCTTAATTAACAAGTGTGCCGTTTTTTGTAAAATCCATATATAATTGGGAAACTCATTTAGAAAATTCAAAAAACTATTGAAAAACGATATCCCGTTAGAATTTGTGAAAAATCGCAATTTTGACCGATTTAATGAGGTTTTCTACGCGTTACATAAATAAACAACTTTAATAATAAACTTTGACGAATTAGCCAATTAATTAAAACAATGCATTCATTAAACTGGGGGCTGGTGTGTTAACCGAGAATAAAACAGAACCCAGAGGGTTGGTTGTGCAATCATTTTATCACAATATTATTTATTACGAATGAAACTATCAGCATAATCTAATCAGATTTAAGTTAGATGTAGATAAACATAATGAATGAAAGCGAGATAAGACGTAGTCGACTGTTCAATTTTAAGATGTTTTATAATTTTTGGTACTTATTATTCCTAAGAATGTTGATGTTATAATCAAAATATGTAAAGAACTCTTATATTCTTCTTGAGTAGTGATGATTAACTGATGATAAAGAGCGCTTCCGATTCATATTATCAACATTTATTTATACATTTATTCACCAACATCATTCTTAAATTATCAATAACAAAAACCTTACCTTTACTAAGTAAATTGGAGAAAACAACAGAAACGCATTACTCTGTATGTATACTTGGTCTAAACATTTTTAATCTGCAATTTTTCTGAAGGTCAGATCTAGTTAAGATATCTAGATACTCTCTAACAGTTGATTATTTTTGTTCCGAAAATTCGTGTTTTTTTTGTAAAATTCTTTACACCATTGTTTATATTGACATTGTATGTGTTATGTTATTTATTTTCGTTTGTTTAACATCTAGTAAATTAGTGAGAAAGAATAATAATCCAAGAAAAAACAAGAAATATATTTTAAGTGATCTTGAAATATATATTTTCCCATAAAATAAATACAGCCTTGGAAAGGACTATTATAATTCTGACTAATTTTAAAGCGAAATTTGTATGTATAAAACTAGTGACATCTTGTAAACAATAAATGGTGGACTCATAATGAAGTATAAATTATTAATACATCAAGGATATTCATATTTAGTCCATTGAAATGTTACATTGACCTTACATTTTGGGAAGGATAAGATTTTCTTTTTTTTTCGATGTTTAGAGGGCGTTAGTGTAAACACAAAACTCGATTTTCGGGGTTGAAAGCTCCCCATTTGGCCGCCATCTTGAAAAATGGGGCGTAAACAGTTATTCCGCGATAGAGTCGTATGAATTAATATTGCACATACGTTTTCACTATCTCTTGCACACAAACTTTAAGCCATAGCCTAAAGAAATTGTCAATGTATGTCTACGAAGATTCTTTCCCACTTCTTTTGAGACGGAAATATGAAATGTACACTGAGGAGTGAGAAACATAGTCATAAGCTCAGTGATTCTCAAACTGCGTGATGTAACGACGAATATTATTTATTTCCGTGAACTAACGCCACTCTAAATATGAAATATTTAAGTTGTTTTTAGTGGTAAATAGTGGATATTCATCCGCCAAACGAACAATGTCAAACCACTAAGTCTTACAATTTTCTAGTACGCAGATATTACACGTTTTAGAGTAGAATAAACACGATCGCATAGCTCAATCGGTAAGGTGCTCGAACAGCAATAAATATAAATGGGGTTGTTGCGAGATCGATCCCCAAGCACTTCCACTTTCTTTTTTTATTTGATTAATTATTAAAAGTTAATAATTTTCGTAATTTTTATTAAACTGCGCCGCGAGTATTGTTAAATCTTTATTTCCCCCAAAAATGTGTCTTTTATTACTACTAGCGCGTGTTTATCTCTAATAAAATCTATTTTCTTACATTATATATTAATACGCCAATGGTGAAACGTGCGTCGAGTAGATAAATTGTTCAAGTGTAGTGTTTTAGCGTTTATGAAAACGTGTCAATGCGTTGCTCTTTCAGAATTGTTTTAATTTATTTATTTTAAAATTATTGTTATTTTTTTAACATTTGTTTTGTCAACCGAAATTTTTATTTATTACCGCTAAAAGAAAAATAATTTATTTTCATTATCCTCATAGATTTCAGATTTTTTTGTTGTATGAAATATTTTATTTTTACTGACATCGTTTCCTCTACTAATACTACGATCCTATCCTTTCCTGGCAAGAACTGCCCAAACCCTCTCGTGTTTCTTGCTGGACTGTAGCAATATTAGTCTTTGATTTATTTTTCTGATCACTCATTGCTATTGACTGAATTGGGCAATTCATATTTTGTTATCAGTTTCATTTGTGCCCGAACCTTTATACCTACATTGTCCGCAAAGTTGGCTACATATGGGAGAAATTTGTATTATTGAGATTTCTAAAAAATACTGTATTAGGGGTTCGTTTGTTTTTTTACATGCAAATACCTTTATTCAACTAAAATACATAAAGTTTTTGTCGAAACTATTCAAATATTTGTGAAATAGACACAAGAGTTTATGGCGTAAAATTTGCACTTTTTTATTTTCCTCATATCTGCTTCAAAATTGATACATGGGGTCCTTGTTGTATTCTACATGCACTTTTTCTTCATAACATTTTTCGATATCTTAACAATTTGACCCACTTTTCGGTACCACGGTCAACTATTTTTTACAGTCCTGCCAAACCGGTGATCACATGACATGTGTCAAAATGTAATTTTTGTTGTTGGACATGCATATACGAACCCCCAATAGAGTTTTTCAGAAATGTCAAAAATACAATTTTTTCCCATATGTAGCCAACTTTATGGACACTATACAGGGTGATTCACGTAGGCCATTCATTAGAAGTTTTTCAACTTGCAGTTGGATTAGAAACTTGAAATTTGGTATGCAGCCATAATCGATCATGCCCGTTCTATCTAAAATATTTTTAGTCCTACAACTATACAGGGTGTGCCAAAAATTGGTACCAACTTTCTTATTTTAAATGGAAACCTACATTTTTCTTTACATGGTGCGATTGGTCTTCTAATTCTGAGTTTAGAGAACCTAAGTTATGTTAACTTATCTAGTACAATTTTTGACATATGTCCAATTTTTTGAAAAAAATTGCCGCTGTAGTAGTTTACGAACAAATTTGTATCTCGCAAACCTTTCAAAATTATGAAACCAAATTTGTGAAGCAGTTAGCTGGAAGTCCAGGATAACTTTTGATGTCCCATCGGTGGTCCTATTTTGTACCGTATGGGCGCAGTCGATTTTCAAATGTCGCAATCAAAAATTGTCAAAAAATCAATTTTTTCAAATGGCACCTACTATTTTTTTTCACACCATTCGAAAGAAAATTGAATTTTAGGACGAGTTACTTAAGCATTCCCTATACCTAACTTCACCCCATATCGAGTTATTCAATAAAAATCAAGAAATACCTTATCTTGCCGAGAGATTCCTTACTTCATCAAGTATGCCATGGAAACAAAAGACAGTTGTAATAATTTTTAAAGAAAAATATGGATTCTTATTTAATTACACACAACACCCACAAATTATTATTAACGAACAAGAACAATGTTGACGAAATTCTGTCAGTCAAAACGGTGCACACATTGAGCATTTGTATTGAAATAATTATTTTGTTAATCTGTTTATTTGTTGTTATTATTTATTATTGCAATACGATTTTTGAATAAAAATTAAAATGAAATGATTGTTTCCAAAGCCTACTACCCTTGAGAAAAAGAAACAATATTTTTTAATTTTAAATATACAGGAAAATTATGCTTTTTAATGTTTCAAAAAGTTTTATTAAAACTCTACGCGTGTTTCGGCTTATTAGGCCTTTATCAATAAAACTTTTTGAAACATTAAAAAGCATAATTTCCCTGTATATTTAAATTATTGAAGAATGTTTCACAAGGAACCAACCGTAGAATCAACCCAATGTATTAAAACAATATTTTTTTCAAAAAATGCCAATAACTCAAAAACGACTGTAGATAGACATATACAATGTTAATAAAAGTGGCCCTAAAATTCAATTTTGCATTGATTTCTGGCGTCAGAAATGATAGGCGCAAAGATGTGCTACGCAATCTGTTGAAAGTAGAATAATAGAATATTTGAACAAAAATATGGTGGTCATATTGAACATTTACGTCAGAATTTCGTCAACATTGTTCTTGTTCGTTAATAATAATTTGTTGGTGTTGTGTGTAATTAAATAAGAATCCATATTTTTGTTTAAAAATTATTACAACTGTCTTTTGTTTCCATGGCATACTTGATGAAGTAAGGAATCTCTCGGCAAGATAAGGTATTTCTTGATTTTTATTGAATAACTCGATATGGGGTGAAGTTAGGTATAGGGAATGCTTAAGTAACTCACCCTAAAATTCAATTTTCTTTAGAATGGTGTGAAAAAAAATAGTAGGTGCCATTTGAAAAAATTGACTTCTTGACAATTTTTGATTGCGACATTTGAAAATCTACTGCGCCCATATGGTACAAAATGGGACCATCGATGGGACATCAAAAGTTTGCCTGGACTTCCAGCTAACTGCTTCACAAATTTGGTTTCATAATTTTGAAAGGTTTGCGAGATACAAATTTGTTCGTAAACTACTACAGCGGCAATTTTTTTCAAAAAATTGGACATATGTCAAAAATTGTAATAGATAAGTTAACATAACTTAGGTTCTCTAAACTCAGAATTAGAAGACCAATCGAACCATCTAAAGAAAAATATAGGTTTCCATTTAAAATAAGAAAGTTGGTACCAATTTTTGGCACACCCTGTATAGTTGGAGGACTGAAAATATTTTAGATAGAACGGGCATGATCGATTATGGCTGCATACCAAATTTCAAGTTTCTAATCCAACTGCAAGTTGAAAAACTTCTAATGAATGGCCTACGTGAATCACCCTGTATAGTCAGAATTCCACTAAAATTATGAAGTTACTAAATTAATAATCTTAACATTTTGTTAATATCTTCCTATTTTTTTAAAATTATTTAGCGACATCTTTGCTGAGAACTGTTTGAGAACTACTGGCATTTATTATGCATCAAATAAAATCTTAGTTCAGACGTTTCAGCGGTCATGACTCATGACACAAGTCAATTTAAATTGTACCCGACTCTATCTTGAGAACCGTAAGTTCATCAAAAAAAATCTAAGCCTTTTTTTGTAGAGAATTGAATTCTCTACAATCTTGGTCTAGATACTTTTTACCGTAAAATTGAAAATGAAAAAGTTACAATTCAAAATAGACTAAAATTCTCAAGAGAAATATACTTTTTATTGAAAATACACATCAGATCTTTCTTATACATCATTTTATTGCGAGCAAGTTTCTCTACTCATTTCTTAAATTTCCTTTCATTGGAGAGGTGTTAGGAAAATGGATCAAGTGCAACAAAAAAGACATTGGACAATTCTGAAAAAAATTGAGATCATTCCAAACTCTTTTTGTTTCCTACAATTTTTATCCAAACCTCTTTTCTATAATTTTGATTTTTCCTCGCCAGATAACTTTAAAAAATGACAATTTCAGAAAAAATATTTCGAACAAAAGTAGTCTATTTTTACTCAGACAATCCGAATTTGCCATAAAATATAGGAGTTACTGATTGAAATACCGAATTTGACCTTGAATGACCTTAACCCTTCCACCAAAAGTCAAAGTGACATACCGCCTTACTGCCTCCATCCAATTTTACAACTTTTGTTCGAAACATTTTTTTCGTAGAGTGCTTTATTACTCGAGATATTTAAAATTTTAATCACCCGGGTGATTTTCTTAACCTGAAAATTTCAAGTATCTCGAGTAATAAGCACTCCACGAAAGTATGTTTTAAACGAAAGTTGTAGAATTGATTGGGGGCCGTTTGGCGGTATATGTCAGTTTGACTTTGGGTGGAAGGGTTAAGGTCATTTAAGGTCAAATTCGGATCTTTAACTGGGAACCCCTATATTTCATTGTAAATTCGGATTGTCTGATTAAAAATGGACTGCTTTTGTTGGGATTTTTTTTCTGAAATTGTCATTTTTTTAAGTTATCTGGCGAGGAAAAATCAAAATTTTAGAACTTTGCGATTTTTTTACTCGAAAAAGAAGAGGTATGGACAAAAATTGCGGGAGACAAAAGGAGTTTGCAATCATGCAACTAACGTTTTCAATTTTTTTCAGAATTGTCCAATGCCTTTTTTGACACACTTAATCCATTTGCAGCATCCTAACACCTCTCCAAAGAAGAGAAATTTAAAAAACGAGTAGAGAAAATTGTTCGCAATAAAATGATGTACAAGAAACATCTGATGTGTATTTTCAATAAAATCAGTAAAAAAAAAGTTCTAACCCTTAAATGATATATTTCTTGAAAATGTTGGTCTATTTTGAATTATAACTTTGTCATTTTCAATTTTACAGTAAGAAATCTCTAGAAATCTATTGTAGAGAATTCAACTCACTACAAAAAAAAGTTTAGATTTTTTTTGGTGAGACTTACGGTTCTCAAAATATCGCTAAAAAACTGTTTACGACCCCTTTTCAAGATGGCGGCCAAATGGGAGGTCTCTCAACCCCGAAAATCGAATTATATACTCACACTGACCCCCTCTAATCATCAAAGGAAAAAAATCTTGTCCTACCCAAAATGCAAGGTTCGACCAAAATTTTGTAACATTTCAATGGACTAATTGTATTGGTTGCAAAACTTTAACTCGCCAGACCACCGCACCGGGTAACTGATCTCAAGGGAGTTAAAACGACTATACACAGTTCGTATCAAATGATCATGCACTTTTAGATATATGAGCATTCCCAAAAATTTGGCAATTATTGCTATTACCTTTGAAAAGTCGGAGGCTCCATTACAGATGTATGGACGCATAGCCGAACGAGGACAAGAGGGTTCCGTTTGAACCTGTTAAGGTACTGAACCCAAAAAATGACGAGCAAATTTATTTTTTTTTATTTTAATACACAATGACTCAAATATTCCTAGGTTATTCATTATTATTATTAGTTATCATTAGGAAATTGACCAGATAAAGTAAGTAACCTTTCATTTTTTATAAATGCACCCAATGCCCCAAGAGTTTCCACTGAAAATGCCGTTTTCATTCTTTCATGCGTCTTCAATTCACGAGAATTAGATTGTGGTGATTAATCATAATTTCTTATTATACAGTTGTTCTGTGAAAAAATATCAATTGAGCGAATCCTACTACGAGTCAAGTGAAATTGAGAAACGATTACAATAGAAACTGAATTTATGGAAAAGTTATGAATATGAAATTATTAGGAAAAATGTGGCATGAAGAGCGTCAGTTCTGACTGTTGATAAGTCGATTTTCTTTCATAATCTTCAATTACACACATAAATGATATTTTTATTTTAACAGCAAATATTTTCACAATAGAGATTTTGTAGAGAATAAATTTCCTATCGAAGTGACACTTTGTAAAGTCAAAAAACATTTTTTTAAACAAAATAAACCAAAGGATTTTTTTTTAAACCGAAAAATTCCAATTTTTTAATTTTTGAGTACAACTGTTTTCTGAGTGGATATAGGTGTAGGCATCGGCTCACAAATAGTTTCTTTGATTTATTTTGATGAAAAAAAATGTTTTTTGACTTTATAAAGTGCCACTTCAATAGGAAATTTGAATCTCTACAAAAAATCGTTTTATGTGTATATACTAAAAATGCATAGTTTTTTAGTTATATTTAACAATCTTAAGATTGGACAAATTCACTCCGTTCTCAAAAACCAAAGCCTAAATTTAATAGCACTTTTGGGTTTATCATTGTTGGGGTACAACTGAACACTAAACATGAAATAATAAAATACCTTTAACGACTTAGGTCCTTTTACCCTTGTTTTCTTCGACATAGTCAATAACTTATAAGTGTACCAAATTTTGTTTGAAAATATTAAGAGGAATGATCACAGATGGCGTTGGTAGAGTCGGGTACAATTCAAACTGACGTGTGTCATGGCCGCTAAAACGTCTGAACTAAGATTTTATTTAAAGCATAAGAAATACCAGTAGTTCTCAAACAGTTTTCAGCCATGATATCGCTAAATAATTTTAAAAATATATAAAAGATACTATCATAAAATGTTAAGATTATTAATTTAGTAACTTCATAATTTTAGTGGAATTCTGATTATACAGTGTCCATAAAGTTGGCTACATATCGGAAAAAATTGTATTTTTTACATTTCTAAAAAACTCTATTGGGGGTTTGTTTATGCATGACACATGACACATGTCATGCGATCACCGGTTTGGCAGGACTGTAAAAAATAGTTGACGGTGGTACCAAAAAATGGGTCAAATTGTTTTAAGATATCGAAAAATGTTATGAAGAAAAAGTGCATATAGAATACAAGGACTCCATATAGTCGCGTCATTTTAGCATGAAAAATCTGAAAACCTCAAAAAAAAGGTACAGGGTCAATTGACTTAATTCTTGTTGCAAAGAGTTCAGAAAGGCATTTAAAAAAACAGTGCCTTTTATTTTTTGGCGGAAATGTTTGGTTTCATTTCTTTTCCGATAATTGGCCAATTTAATTAAATTAATTGAAAAATTTGTTATCATACACAATATGCCATATAATTAAACGAAAATGGTTACTCGGGGGTTTCTGGGGTCGCTGATCACCAATCTGAAGTCCAGTTTGGGAAATTCAAAATGGCGGACCGGAAATCGGGCCATCTTCCAGAAGAAGAATGAGAATGGATATCTTGGCCTTGAAAACCTGAACTCGGGAGTTTTCGGGGTCTCTGATTACGAATGCGAAGCCTGATTTGGTAAATTCAAAATGGCGGACCGGAAGTAGAGTCAATTTATCAGGAAAAATTCATATTTTTTCGTTCTTGGGCTGAAAATGAGTACTCAGAGGTTTTTAAGGTCGCTGATTACGGATCAGAGGTCCAATTTACGAAATTCAAAATGGCGGACACGGGAGGAACAGTCAATCTCTTCGGAAAACCTCGTATTATTTACTTTTTCGGGCTGAAAGTATGAAAAATAAAAAAGTATTTCCTGAAAAATATACTACTTCCGGTCCGCCATTTTGAATTCTCCCTAACTGGACATCAGATTCGTTATCAGCGATAACGAGAATCTCCGAGTCCCCCCCCACGTTCAGCCCAAAAAAGAAAATAATACGAGTTTTCAGGAGAAATAGAGTGTTATTCCGGTCCGACATTTTGTATTTCGTGAATTAGGCCTTTGATTCGTTATCAGAGACCTCAGAAACCCCCGAGTACTCATTTTCAGTCCAAAAGCGAAAAAGATACGAGTTTTTCTTGATAAATGAACTCTACTTCCGGTCCGCCATTTTGAATTTACCAAGTGAGACCTCAGATTCGTAATCGATCAGCAACCTCGAAAACCTCCTAGCACCGATTTTCAAGGCCAAGATATCCATTGTTATTTCTTATGGAAAATGGCCCGATTTCCGGTCCGCCATTTTAAATTCCCCAAATCGGACTTCAGATTGGTGATCAGCGACTTCAAAAACCCCAGAGTAACCATTTTCGTCTAATTCTATGGCATATTGTGTATGATAACAAATTTTTCAATTAATTAAATTAAATTGGCCATTAATATTGTCCAATTATTAAGTATATATAAAAAGTGCAAATTTTACCCCTACCATTAATTACTATATGAAAAATCATAAACCCTTGTGTCTATTTCACAAATATTCGACTAGTTTCGACAAAAACTGTATGTATTTTAGTTGAATAAAGTTATTTGCATGTAAAAAAAGAAACGAACCCCCAATATAGCATTTTTTAGAAATCTCAATAATACAAATTTTTCCGATATGTAGCCAACTTTACGACGGACACTGTAGGTATATAGGTTCGGGCACAAATGAAACTGATAACAAAAAATGAATTGCCCAATTCAGTCAATAACAATGAGTAGTCAGAAAAAGAAATCAAAGACTAATATTGCTACAGTCCAGCAAGAGACACGGGAAGGTTTGGGCATTTCTTGCCAGGAAAGGATAGGATCGTAGTATTAGTAGGGGAAACGACGTCAGTAAAAATAAAATATTTCATATAACAAAACAAAATCTGAAATCTCTATGAGAATAACGAAAATAAATTATTTTTCTTTTAGCGGTAAAAATAAAAATTCTAGTTGACAAAATAAAAAAAGACACATTTTTGGGGAAAATATAGTTTTAACAAAACTCGAGGCGCAGTTTAATAAAATAAAAATTATAGAACGAAAATTATTAACTTTTAATAGAGCTTAAATAAAAAAAAAAAAAAGTAGAAGAGTCGGGGATCGATCCCGCACCAACACCATTTATATTTATTGCATCGAGCATCTTACCGATTGGGCTAGGCTAGCTACTTTGTTCTGCTTTAAGACGTGTACTATATACGTAATAGAAAATTGTAAGACTTAATTGTTTGATATTGTTCGTTTAACGGATGAATATCCACTATTTACCACTAAAAATAACTTAAATATTTCATATAAAGACGTTTTTCATATTTAGAGTGGTGTTAGTTCACGGAAATAAATAATATTCGTCGTCAAATCACACAGTTTGAGAATCGCTGAGCTTATGACTATGTTTCTCACTCCTCAGTGTGCATTTCATATTTCCGTCTCAAAAGAAGTGGGAAAGAATCTTGGTAGACATACATTGACAATGTCTTTAGGCTATGGCTTTAAGTTTGTGTGCAAGAGATAGTGAAAACGTATGTGCAATATTAATTCATGCAACGGTCTTTTTAAACTTGACCCGACTCTAACAAGCCTTATTTTGCTTCCCAGTTTTGGCAAACCATCGTACAGCAATTTTTTTAATTGTAGCTTTTCATAAATATTTTATTAATACTTATCGAAAAAATATGCCATAATTGAAAAAAAAAAATTTCAAAATATTTTTTCGATACACAACAAATACGCATATAAGTATATATTCGTTACTAGTTACTGCTAACCCTTAAAGAGGTACATTAGATGTAACAAATTTGTATATAAATATATTTAAAAGAAATTAAACACCGTAAGTCATACGTAATTTCAGACTTTCAGAGAGTAGCTTATGGCTAAACTTCGCCTTATTAAAGACATTTTATTATTATTACCATTTCAGTAAAATATTAGATCGTAATAAAATATTTTTCAAAACTGATGTCGAGATATTCTGAAAGTGATTTCAGTACATTAGTATCTATTATGGGATGACCTCAAGTCAACCAACCTAATAACTAATAATTCGCGTTGGGTCAAAGGTTTTAATTTTATCAGTAGACTAAGTTTACAGCAAATTATTACTACGCCTTATCAATAACATGATACATGGACGTAAAATATTAGCAAACATTGGATATCGGCAAGATCCAGAGCAATATTTACCGGTTGCAATGCTCACAACCCTTTGAAAAATTAGATAATGTAAAGCAAACTTTGTTGTCTTCTTGTCTTTTAGTGCTCGCTGGCGATAACCAGTAGCCGCATCAGTCCAAAATGTCCTTGACGGCCCGCTGATGCATAGTGAAGATGTTTTATCTCGAAAGAATCCATTCCTTTGTGAACCATCTTAAATACCCAGTAGGAAACATTCCTCAGTTGTCAATATGAAACATTTATAAGACCAGTTTGTAGGCTGTGAGCTCTAACGATTCGAGTATTCGACTTTGTTTCACATAGCGCAGTCAAATAGCATGTTCATTAAAAAAAAATAATTAGTTGATTTTTCCCGACAATTTTAGAATTTTAGCACTGGAACTTAAGAGGTGAAAAACTATAGAAAATATATTTAAATTTAAAAATATACCGGGAATATCTATGTTACCTAATTTGCAATGCTTAAACATTAATATAAATAAACATCAACATTGGTTTTAATCACAATGTTTACATAAGCTATAGAGTGAATCAGCGACACTACTGTTCCTAAAATTCATAATTAAAGTTATGATTTGCCAGTAGATTTTTTTTTTGTATGAGAGTAAACTATATACAGCAATTCTAGCTCAAATACTTAGTACTGCAGTCCGTTACCAAAAACCCCTATCACAACAGCGAGCTTCATCGCAGGGAAACTCTATAGATTATGAAATTCTAAGACACTTTTTCATACGACAAAATTATACGGGCGGCTGGCAAACGACTTTCAGTCTGTCGAAAAAATGTAATTTTTATCCCGCGGCGAGACAATTCTCGAATAATTCTCGTTAAAAATGATGAACAAGACATGAATTAATCGAGAACTGCCATTTTTCATTGGCCTAAGTTCCAATAATACCAATCAAAGCTGTATCGAATTGGAGGCGAAAAATGATCAAAGCAGAGAGGCTAAAATTTTTTTCTATTTATAGCGTAGGGTGTAAAAAAAAATGCGAGCTACCTTTTCCGTTGGCCGTAGCTTCGCGAAATCGAATGGAGTCATTACAACCTTCTAAATGAGAACTCCGATATGGGCTGAAGCTCATATGCCTCGACCGAGCAAGCTGACACCGACAAATGTTGGCTGAACCGAGGAAAATGGAAGATAAGCATTCAAATGGTTCGAGGGTCACCAGCTTCCCTTCTGCGCCGATCTAATAAAATAGATGTCTCTATACCAGGACTTTTCACAGGTGTGCGTCGCTCAATTATATGCTCTCTATCTCATGACGACATGGCATTAAGGTTCATTTCGTTATTCCTTTTAGACCAAGGTAAAGAAGAAGAAAAAGAACAAGAAGAGGACGTGGATTACGAAGACGAATCAGACAATGAGATATATGACTGGAAGCTCATCAGATGACGACGAATTAAATATTTGAAACTATAATAATAAACCTGACAATTTTAATCCATCTAATATCATTACTGTATGTACGGAATCTTGAGAATCAATTCCAATTCCATTTAAACAAATTCTCTGAGAGCTTGTCCTTACAAACAGCTCGATTTGAACCCTTTACAACAGGTAAAACGTTCCGTCACTCTGAACTTTTCTTCTCAGCGCTCCCAAAACTGATGAGAAACGCTGGAATTATCTTCGCTAAAGTATCTCGAAATTATTGGTAGCGCGCTGCTGTACTATACAGGGTATCCCGAAAAAAATTCAACATGCTAAAACTTCGTGGCAAGTTTTAGCATCATCACATTAACATTTTCACACCTGCAATACCTAGAAAGTAAAAACATTCTTGCAGTCGCGTCTGAGTCCGTCCCTCGTAAATCGCGAAATAGAACTCCGTCATCCGAATCCTGCTCATTATAGTACGGGAGGCCGTAACCAAAAAAGCCTGTTATTCCCTAATGGATATGACGAGGTTTAATGGGTAGTTTTTTACAAAACAAACAGAAAATCTCTCTTACAAAAAGCCCAAAAATGGGGCGATTAATTGGGAAACAATTTTCCGTCCGTAACAAATCATGTCATTTTTTTTTCATCGCCTAATGTCCGTTTTCAGTGGAATCTTGTAAAAAATATATAAAATAATAAGAATTCACACAGAACGGACATTTTGCATGGGGCGAAATCGGTAAAGTGAGAAAGGAGAATGTAAAGAAAATGCGTGTAAAAAAGTTACTCCCTAATGGCTAATTTTTGTTTTAAATTGAAGTATACACCGAATACACGAGAAAAAAATGCTAAACGGACATTTCTCATGGGGCGTATTCACTTGAAATGAAATGTACAGGGATCTGTGATACAGCGCGACGGCATCTGTATTTAGTGCTCTGCGCGTGCGCTCTGGCACGTGCCACTCCACCCGGCGGTTGATGCTTGGAAAGACGCTACACAGCCAATATCTTGACAAGAGTCTAGAGAGACCGAAATGCGAAAGCTTCGAGCATGCGCATTACCTTGTAAATGTGTAATAAATTCGTGCAAGTGGAGAAATGGAAATATTTCCTGTTATTTTGTGGAAAAAAAGGTCTGCGACGCTAATACTGCCTGCGGCGCTAATAATTATTAACAATTAGATTTAAAAATAAAAACCTACTAACCTAACCTAAAGAAATCACACGAAAGAATAAAATTATTATATAAAAAGAAGGAAAACCTAAAGAAATCAGAAAAGAATTTGTAAAAAAATATATTAATCGTTACAGAATTTTAAAAAAAATTGTGCGGACATAAGAATTTGAACCCGGGACCCTTCGCGCCATAAGCTAAGGCAAGCAAAGCAAAACATATTTATTTCATCATTTTTGTACATTAATTGCTTCCCCGAACCGTGATCCGGAGCCAACCCAACGACCATGGTGCGAAGCGCCGCGGTGGGTGTGTGGTTGGTCGGGTCGCGGCCGGTTCCGCTCAATAAAATTCTTAACAACTAAATACTCCTATCGCAACTTTTGCGATTTAAAACTTAGCCTAAGATAGAACAGATCCACACATGTGGAATTTAAAATACTTAAGAACTACACTTTAAAACTAATATGGCACTAATCGATGCGAATTTGAGTTGATAAGCTAAGGCGTAACCTATGCGCTAACCATCTCGCTGGAAGTAAATGCTAGAGCAAAGGAGAAATACCCTTCGAATCCTATTTGGGACTGGGTGAAAATTGAGATTTTTTTTTTCTAGCCCGACGGAAATCGTTTTTTTTTAGCCCAGCCTCGTTGAAAATGTCCGTTGTAAATTTTTTGGCCTTTTTTAAACAAACAAAAACCGTTTCCGATAGAGAACGGACATTAGGGGGTAACAAAATTACACCGAGAAATTCTTCATATTCAAAATTTAATTACAGACAAACGCCCCACTTCAAACGTCCGTTTGTATTTTTTATTTACTTAAAATATTATCAATTAAATAATAATTTTCTTAACGGACATTAGGCGATTAGACCCCAAAAAAAATTGTTATAAATTTTTTGTTCCGACCTCCAGTATTGTTCTGCCTCACTACAAATTTCCGTTACCATGTTCTGTGTATATTTTTCATGTAAATAAAGACACACAATACACAAACGGACATTAGGGAATTACATTTTTGAGCTTGTATTTTTTACATTTTCAATAAATAATTAAATAGTTTTCGCCCCACTAAAAATTTCCGTCACCGGGGACTTTTTTGTTGGCTATGTCATAATCTATCAATCTAAATGGTCGTGATTCATCAGGCGATCAGGCGAAAATCTTGGTTACGGCCTCCCGTACTATTACGGAACTGCCTGATGGTTGGAAACCAGAAATAAACCAATTCCAATTACCCCTCATAACCTAGCTAGATCAGCAGAGTAATAATGCACAGAGCTGAAAGCGAATGTCATTCTAGGAATAGGAGTCCCAAAGTATAAATCTCAATAAAAATTTTCATTATCCGATAGGGAAGACTTATAAAATGATTCCACAAGACAACAGTCTAGTGCAAAGGAGTATACCAAAGAATTGTCAATCAGACATCTGTCAAAAATTGTCATTTTTTCCGCTACCCAAACAGCGCTAAAGACAATCGGCTCCATGCAGATTAATTCGAAACAAGTATGGACCATCGCCGACTTAGGAAGTAAGAATAGAGTAACCTTAGCATGGATACCAGAACACATGGGAAATGAAAACTCAAATGAAATGGCCAGATAAGGCGTATAGTCGAAGAAATTTAGCACAAAAATAGCGTGCAGTAAGAAGGATCAAAATATAGTTTTTTGCATTTGATTCCTTGATACACCTGGGGGTGCCAAGCAAACAACCAGCTCGGTACCCTTACCCTAGCCCGTGCGGGCCTCTGCACTAAAATAAGCGTCTTTGGCCGAACACAATCCTTGAGCTACACAGTTCACACTTCCTTCCGACGAAATCGGAGCACATGATGTCAATTGGCACCCTGGGCTTCCGGCTAGTCAACACCACCCAAACCCCTCCAAGAAGGCTTGACAACAGCCGTTCCCTCTCACTACAGACAAAATACGCTACCGGGAGCCGACATGCCAGCGAAGAAAAAAGACCAAGACAGAAGAGCGCCAGAAGAAACGACCCAGCTGGCAGGGTCCAACAGCCAGGACCAGGGGAGATCTGCTAACATCGCCTACACCGTCTTCATTTGCGGGTGGGGTAGGCGAAAAAAGCAGGCCCACCTCTTACGAGGCCGGTCCAGGTCTACAGCGATGATTGGGACAAAGAGCTCAAGCTCGACCCCTAATCATTCGAGATTGTCATCTTTAGTCGAGAATATTGGCGATTGATGCATCTATTCAATTTGTTAACTATTTTAATCTTATACAAATGGGAAATTGTACTTGTGCATCAAAAAATGCATTTTTCCGCATGCAATTTTTGAGGTAGGTAATTAAAAAAAAATCATTATTCGGCAATCCATGGTAGAAATTAACCGAAATTGGTTCCTCGGGGGTTTTTGGGGTCGCTGATCATGAACATAATGTTCAAGAAGCTCTTCGATGAACCTGGGAACCAGGAAGTCCTAGTGTGAGACTCATCCCCGTAGTTTTTCTCGAAATTTGCTCTGAAATCCAACTACAATCTTTACTCGGGGGTTTTTGAGGTCGCTCACTATTCCAGACTCATTTCCGAGTATAAAAAAAATTCAAATCGATATCTCAAAAATTGAGCCTTAGAGCGAATTTTGTCCATTCCGCCACACTGTGCGACGTGGCCATGCACTTAAGTCGAAAATATATTACACCCGAAAATTAAAAACACGTTCCGTGAATGATCGGACGTCATCTGAATGCCACAATGATTTTGAATTCTCAAAAAATTTCGCCTGCAGCACCACGCATCTCCAAGTTTCCTACAACTTATGGTTATGAATAGGATTCGTATGTCAGAGGGCCATTTTATAGTTTATGAGGGGCGGACTCACACGCGTTTGTGACCTATGTGCACAGAAAAGTAATATTTAGCTGTATGCATTTTTTGTTAGCTTTACCTCCCGCCAAAATAACTTCTAGATCCGTCACTGTCGACTGGTACTTCAAACTTGAGACTTATTCATAAAATAGGTATTAAAATTTTATCATTATTTGGAACATATCATTTATTTTACATTTTACAGTTATTTCAATCGACTGCACTACTGGCTTTGGTAAGTAAGTATTAAAGTAAAGAAGTTCCCACGCGGTGGCCGTGCCTTGTTCGTCTCCGTGAATGTCGTTCATCCGGCCGGAAGTCGTATCCATCCATCACGGCTTCCGGTACACACCTTACCTTACCTTGGCCCCCATATAATCGCAATTTTATCACTTTATCAGTGCTTAAAATAATTGATACACGCAATGTGATTTTCTTCAATCACATAATTAACAAAATTCATTTTATCGCTGACTACACATTATTGATTAAATACTTTTATAGATATTTCGATAACAGCTAATAGTTTTTGTTATTTACTGAGTTGAAAATACACAGGCATACACAGCTTTCCAATTTTAGAGGAAGTATTGAACTGGCATGAATAAGGAAACTAGTTTTAGCTTCGTAAAATTGCAAGAGTATTTGTTTAGGAAATTTATTGCTTTAAAAAAGTATTAGTGGGAGAGGGGTGTAGAAAAACTGGAAAATGAGAATTATCAGCAAAAGGGTCCATTTACGAAAATGTTATAGAACCCAGCAAAAACCTCTGAGAAGGAATTGCGAAAATACAACGAAATTACGCATGTCTTTTATACACAAGACGTAACGCACGCCTTTACCTAATTTTAAGAAGTTGCAACGACAATTGGAGTATTTGTTAGAAACTATAATCAAATCTGGCAGAATGCATGAGTAGTTAGGAAGTAGAGGAAAATGTGATTTTTAGCAACAAAAATTCAATTATAAGCTAACACGGCTTTGACAAATCCAAAGAGCGGATTTCATCCGTCAGCTAGTTTTGACATCAGACGGCGACTGAACCCAACTTTAATCGAAGTGCAAAATTTTAATTTCAATCAAAGATTTGGAGGGTGCAGGAAAGTATACAATATGTGGTGGCAAACGTCTACATAAGGTAGCTCGAGAAGGGGATGAGGTTCCCTTATTCTTTATCAGATTATATGTCGTTAGTGTGATTACAAAAGCTGAAAAGTTTCATAACTAGTATCCTTTTAACTCCATTCCAAAATTTACAAACATCCTTCAAGGAATTTCAGTTACTATTGGTGATACGCAGATCCGTTTTGTTTTAGAATAGATATTGAATATTTTTACCTTACACTAACTTAACTTTAAGGAAGCCATTTCCTAGACAGAGACATACGATAGGGAAATATTTATTATTATTGACCATAACTTATTTTTTCTTAATACGTAAAATGGTTAGATTTAAATTTAAAAATTATACTAATCCTCCTATTTCGTAGTTTTAAATCTAACTACTTGTGGGCGTGTGTGTGTGCCTGTGAAATTAGTTTCAATATGAATTTAATTGTTTTATCAAGACGAGAAAAACTCGAGACCGTTTTCATGTAGAATTGATCAGGCTAATCAGGAAAGATATCGATATGGAAAAATGTCACTGGCGTACCACTTTTTTGGTAAAAGATATCAAAGGATATGCTCGCAGGGACGCCACTGGTGGAGCGATAAAATAGTTCTAATTAAAATATGTGGTTCTATATCCTATAACACATACCAAAATTGAAAATAATATCTAAAATACTTTCTGAGATATTAAAAAATCCTATAAAGAATGTTTCAATACAATTATAAGCAAACAAATAATAATTCATTTTTAAACATTAAAAAATAATGATTAGAAAAAAAATTCAACACCCTATAGCAAAAAATTGAAGCCGTTGCTGACATGTTCATATGAACTTTTGTTCACAAAATGACCTAAGAAATCACACCCTGAAATATTAGCACGTTATTAAGGAGCATCATGTATCTACTTTGTATCTACTTTGCAACTATAGTCTGTCTTTAAACCAGGAGTAGTAAACATGGAAGTTCGATTCACACCATAAAAGTAACCAGAAAATACACTAAAACCTTTTTAGCGTTTTGGACAACCAACAATACACGATTGCGGTGTTTTTGTGTGTATTTTATTACATTATATAATGAGTCGACCTCTATTTGACCTCTGGGTATCTTATACAGCGTCCATACCATTTACGCAATATAAAGGCATCAAGTAATTAGCTACTTTTACCTTCAGATTTATACAAAAGAGATTAAAAACTGATATATAATGTGCGAACGATAAAATAGAAATTATAACGAAATAATTTATGACATGAAATTAAAATTTTTACAATGTCAAAATTTACGACTACTGCCTTGTGTAAAACTGGCGAGGGTGTATCCAATCACAGATGTATGATTTAGCGCGTTAAATTTAAAACGCTCCTCCTGGTTTAAAAACAGACTATAGAGTAAACGTACTTTCTATGGAATACTCTTCGCAGTTTTTTTGATAATGTTAGTTTTGGACATTTCTAATTTTATGTTTGTATTCGATTACACAACAAATTTTTATAAATTAAACAAATTAATAACTTTTTTATTTACCGATCGATTTCCAAACATAATAGGGTTCTTCCTTTAGACAACATTAATTTACTGTCCAAATTTCAATACAATCGGACTTTGCCTTCTTAAGATATCGTGCTTTAAAAAAAACGTGGCGGACGGACGGACGGACGGACAGGCAGACATACAGATGGACGGATGGACGGCAGATAGACGGACGGACATACAGACAGATAGATGGGCAGACAGACAGATATTTTGGAAGTTGTTCAGAACTGGAACACCAACACAGTGATATGAAATTTTTCTCTACCAGCGATTTTATAAATGTGTCGATCCAATGCAATATACTCTTCATTTTGAATTTGAGAAAAGTATAATAATTATTATGGAAGTCACACCGCTAGCGAAGATTCGCAAGTGTGAAAGTTAAGTGCGATTTAAGCACAAGTAACTATGTACGAATATGACCAATGCAGTGGACGAAAAGTCGTAATTTTTAATTTTATTATCTTTAAATTTGACTTATATTTGTATTTACCTTCATTTAGATTTAACCCTGTTCAGAAAAAAAATTAAAATTTGTCTTCTATTTGGATACGGAAAATTTAAATTCAATTTTAAAAAGCAAACATCATTATTACCGAGAACGCCACGCCATATAATTATATTGAAACATCTGTCTTTTTCCGCGTTTGATGCTGCCGAACCTCTCGTCATTTCTTTAAATTACAGGAATAAACAATTACAGGAATAAACAAATCGAGAGGTGTACTACCTAATATATTTTAAACAAGTTCATATTTCCTAACTTAACTAGGTTTCCCAGCTTCTCCAAATCCCCATATATATTTTAAATATATAATATCCCCTTTTAATTATTTTCCGACTTTTGAAGATTTTCAAAGAGGAAGAAGTTTTCAGTTCGACTAATGCATGTTTCTTTAATTGAAAATCTTAAGTGCAAGTCTTTAAATACACTATCCGGATTTTCAAAAGTGAATTATTATTATTTGTTTAGTTATAATTGTATTGAAACATATTCTTTACGCCGGTTGCACACACGGCGGATTTTACCGTGGCGGAGAATTGACCGTCGCCGCTCACAGAAACTGTAGCGTTTACACACAGGGCGGTAAAGTATCCGTCGCCGTCGTACGAATCAGCAGACTATTGGCAGTTATTTAAATTATCTATTACTTTGAAGTATATAAGTGTAGTTTGAAATGAACAGAGAGCAAATTCTAGGTTTATTGTTATTCCGTCGTCGAATGAAAAGGAGAAGAAAAAATCGACTTGAATATATCAAGGGTTTTATCCCACAAAACAGGCCTTTCCTCAATTAATGAAATTAAAATTTCGTTATCTATCTCTACTACACTCATTTTTTAAAACAGAACAATAAAATTAATAACTGATGTGCTCTCAAGAAGGTTTAACCACCGAATGACGACGTTTAATTCGCACTGAAAATAGCTTAAAGCGGTAAAAACACAGCTGTGTGTGCAAACGTACATTTGGTCGCGTGCGCCACTACTTGGATGGTGACGGTAAAACTACCGTCGGCTCCAGTGGCAGTCAGCGGTTGCACAGCTACCGCCTAGTGATGGAAAACCCGTACCCGGTTGTCGGTCATAACCGGTTATGAGCAAAAATTAACCGGCTTTTTGTAACCGGCCCTAACTAACGATCACAACCGGTTAACCGGTTACGCGACACGGTTATAACCGTATTTCTAAGACATTCAGACATTTTTATGTACGTAGATGTGTCATCCTGAATCTGCCAATTTAGTAATCGAGCAACCTTCATAAATAAAGTTTGAGTTTGGCTATTATTCGAAAGATGGCAGCAATGCTGCAGCAGAGCAGATTCTGTAATTTCTGTATACGTAAACTGATAAGGTCTGTTCATTTGTGTTGATTCTATCAGCTTAGAGCAAATAAAAAGAGATAGTGTTAATACATTTTATGTGTGTTAAAAAGAGATAAATTTGATTGAAGCTGCTGGAATCGACACAAATGGTTCAAGTAACTATAATTAAACGTTGTGCTTGTATTTTTTTTATAAATGTTACTTTATATAACTAAGTTTTAATTTAAAGGTGTTCACAGCCATGCATGGCTCATGGCTACTATCTCATATTATAGTACTGTTTGTATATGTTCATTCATTATTAATAATTTATTATATTTTTATTTCATATAAATTTGACTTTATAACTATGTAACTTAGTTTATTTTATATTGTTGACTATGTGTATGGTTTCTTTAATTTTTTTGTGTTATGGTTATAGCATAGAATAGGCCCTTTCCTATGATTAAAGATTTTTATTCTATATAAATTTGTTGTTGGGTATTATATATTTATGTTGTCATTGTTTGTTTAACTTTATGGAATTATATGTTTGTATATATTTATATAACACCAATAAATCATTATTATTATAGTCCTTTTCATTTAAAAATGTGTCTTCAGTGCTGCCGCGGCTAGTTTTTACGGTGTACTAATAAGAGCAGAACACTATACTACTAACTAAATGATAATAGAAAAATGTACTAGATGTACCTGCTAGATTCTTAGACCATAGATTAAATAATGTTTACGTGTGTAAAATCGTATGTAAATATTTTGGTTGGATGTGTATTGTGTATCCAGATATTTAAACCTATCTTGCACCCAGCAACATAACAATAACAAAAAACTTTCAGCTGGCAACTGCACAGAGAAATTTAGTTTTATTTAACGGCAGCACTGTCTGTCTTGTTTATTTTGAAAAGTTTTATATTAAACCCGGTTTTAACCGGTTATTAGTAGGCGGCTATAACCGGTAACCGGTCTTAAACGTTTACCATTGCCGGTTAACCGATAACCGGTTATTGACTTTCCTTTTCCATCACTACTACCGCCAACGGCAAATTGACTGCGCGTTTATTTCTCCGCTTCGTGTGTAAGCTCTAATTCACTTCAGTGCGCTACTGTTGGAACGGCGGCGACGGTCAATTCTCCGCCACGGTAAAATCCGCCGTGTGTGCAACCGGCGTTAGGGTTTTGCAAACAGCAGACAAAATAAGTATCTATGAGAACTAAGAGAAAAGCTATTTGTAAAAATATTAATAAAATCTTTGCATTCTTTCGATAACCTGCTAGCAAATTAAAATCCTAAAATGAATTTGTCTAATTTCTTATTTGACAATTCTCATTCTAACACTAGCACCCACACAGTCCCCTACGGCCGTGCAGATTAAACTAGTATCTACATAACCCCTACGGTCATGAAGTTAAGAATAAGAACAAAGGCCTAAAATTAATTTATTTACATACCTGTGTGAGTGTTAATGTTAGAATGAAAATTTTCAAGCAAGAAATTAGACAAATGGGCGTTTTCACTACATTCTTAAATCTTAAAATAAAGATGTTTATTTGAAAGCTAACTGATAAATATTCACCTTACCTTGTTCAACTCCGTTTCAAATATAAATCTCACACCTTTAAATAAAAAAATAAACATTTATTATGCCAATTTGAACACTCTTTTGACCTTGGGCTGAGTGACGTCACACGGCGCGGAATATGTTGGCAGCATTTGCCAGAACTTCTAATAGCCACTAACATCACACCACAGCTGGCAAATGTTTACGTTTATACGTTTTGTGGTTATGTTCTCTGTGTTCATCTACGAATTGTGTTTTGTTTTGTTTCTATACATTATTGGAAGAAAATGGAGCCAGGATTTTCTAAAGGAAGTGCAGAAAATCTGCCGAAAGTTGACTTTACCATGGTTTTGGTCAACTTTTTCTCAACTTTGGCTCTTTCAAACCATGATTTTCGTCGGCTTTCATCTCGTGGAACATAAATGAATATTTTGCTTGGACAATTTATGTTGTTATTTGTACATGTTGGTACAAAGCACTCTTTAAACATTTTTCAAACACAAAAAACTCAACCAAAGAGAAATTACTGTCAAATGTCAAAGTTAATATCAATGTCAACTGTAAAAAAGCAGGGAGCCAACTTTGCAATACATCGATGTGTCATGTTGAAGGTCATAGACCCTATGACGTCACTAAGGAGGGAACGTGACGTCACGTAAAAGCGCGCGCTTTATTCCTGCATTTTCGATAGAAATCGTGCTCAAGAAAAAATAAAAAAACTCGGAGACATTTTTTATAAAACACTATCACATAAAGCAATACAAAAAAAATCAGTGAAAAGGCACATTCATTTTAGGATTTTAATTTGCTAGCATAACCAGAATTCAGGTTATCGAAAGAATGCAAAGATTTCATTAATATTTTTACACTTCTCTTAGTTCTCATAGACAGTTATTTTTTCTGCTGTTTGCAAAATTCTGTAAATAATATGTTTCAATACAATTATAAGCAAACAAATAATATTTCACTTTTAAATATGCATAGAGTATATAGGCTCCAATACTAGTTAACTAATAGATAGGTGTTTTTATCAGTCCATGTCAAATATAATTATTTCACACTTATTCATAGAAATTGTCTTGGTTTTGCATGAAACATCTTTATGAGTGGCTTTGTGTCTTTCTGATGAGGTCCAGAATAAGGGCGAAAACGTTTCAAAGGCTAAGCATTTCCAAGAAACAGAATGATAGATTTCATGAAAATGTAATCTATTTGAAAAATTTTCCAAAAGACGAGGTATGTAAATAAATTCATTTTGGGCATTTGTTCTCATTCTTAACTAAATCTTCATGGCCATAGGGGGTTATGTAGATACTAGTTTAATCTGCAGGGCCGTAGGGGACGACTGTGCGGGTGCTAGTGTTAGAATGAGAATTTTCAAATAAGAAATTAGGCAAATTCATTCATTAATATTTTTACACATAGTTTTTCTTTTAGTTTTCATATAGTTATTTTTTCTGCTTTTTGCAAAATCCTATAAAGAATATGTCTCAAAACTATCCGGAGCTTCAACTGAAAAGAAGACCTATTATTTTGATTTTTTTTTATTTTATATCATTCTCATGTTCAATTTATGGTATTTTGAATGCAACTACGTTGTATGAACTCACATTATACATAATTATTATTACTTTCATGTGCAACGACTCCAATATAACAATTAAATTTAAGCTGCACAATAATACAATTGAAAACAATACCAATATTCATAAATATTAAAGATTACAATGGATAAATACACGACGACTTAATATTCATATAATATCGCCATTAAATTTCAAGGGACATAAAACATCGGCACTTTTAATCTCATTATTACATTACATTCCAATTATTCCATCTCCAGACAAGGCACATTAGAATATAATGATGATATAAAAATAATAATTACATTTTACGAAATTAAAATTCAACATCATTAGACGGCAAGCGAGTCGAGTACAGTTCTAGACACAAAGGTAAGCGCATCAGCTATTGTGTTGATTCTCCATAATAAAAATAATAATTGTCGCGTAAAGAGGATATCCTTTACAGGATAACATCAGAAAGACGCTTCTGTTTATTACGACGACGGCGGATACAATTACTCAAACCGGAAACGGGAGTATCCCTTACCAGGTGCCTACCAAAATAGAGAACATTTCAACTGTTCTACTGATTTATTGGCAACACATTTTGTCGTGTGATCAATGAACTATAATTATATGTCCCCATAAATTCATTTAAATTTTTTATTTTTATTAATGACATATTTCTTACACATGTAGTACCTATTTCTGAACTAGAAGTTTCGGCGAGTGAATGAATCTATTTTAAAATCCAGAGCTTTTTATTCATGATTTGATATTTTCGGCAGGATTTCTTTATTTTCAGGGTTAGAAAGGTTTATTTAAAAAATCCTTCCGTTGGCAGAAACCAAAATTAGACGACTGAACCCAAAGCTTCTATCCCAACGTGCTTCATTAAGGCACTACAGGATGACATTAAAAAACATATATTTTTTTAATTAGAAAATAAACGTTAATAAGTGATTAAAACCTAATGCAATGTCTTAATCTATAGAACCTCAATTATTTGTTTGAAAACGTATATTCTATTCATTAAACTGATAATACTGATATCATTTTAGTTTTAAAGATTTGGATTTTCTACAATGAATATTACTCAATTTCGGAATTGGACATTAAATTGGTAAAAAAGTCAACAACATAATTGATTTAAAAACTGACTGAATCTTTGAAATCCGTTGATTACATCATCGCTATATTTTACATCAGCGTTAGATGAAATATTGCCTGCTTTTATTAGTAAAATTTAAGTATGTTTATTAAAGATATTTGGGAATTCATCGACTTATTAACGGTTTTTCCGACGTACGTTATCAACAATATTATCATAAAGGGCAAGGATTTATAGATAGATAAGCTATACATTTTTGCCTATTAATTTCACAATAAAGGTTCTTCATAAAATCGTTAAACATTGTTTATTTATAATTGAACATATAAGTTTTATGTTTCTTTTACACTTGAAGAACAACAGTAAGTCATAATAATAGCATTTCAAAGTGATCATGTATGCAGCTTTCTTGTAATTTTTGACGTTTTCCGAAATTTTAATGTATATTTCAGTTTATGTGCTCGGTGAACTAAAAAAATATACATATATAATATACAATATTTCATAGTCATCAGGTGTATTTAAGCTTTTAGATAATGGTCAATTTACATTGCTTCATCGACCGCATCTAACTGAAATATAGTATATTGAAAGTTAGGAAAAACGTCAAAAAGTACAAAAAAAACTGTAAACACTTTGAAATGCTATTATTACGACTTACTGTTGTTTTTCATGTGTAAAACGTATGTACAGAAACGTAAAGAGTAAAGATCATATGTTCAACTAAACATAAAGAACGTTTAATGGTTTTAAGGAGAATTTTTTATTTTTATGAAATTAGTAGGCGAAAATATATATCTTATCTACCTTTGTCCTTTGTTTAACGAACATGTATGACAACGAAAGTAAGTAAACGAAGTTAAAATTCATTTTAAACTTACTAATCAACAAAATACATACAAACCGTGTAAAATGTGGTTCGCGAAATCACCAGACAGCTGGACCGACAACAGCGTTTTCGCTCCAAAACAATTGAAAAGCATGAGATTTCCCTCTACTTGGTCACTTTGTCTAGTGCTCGTCAATCATTTCAATGCATCCATTAAGGGAACCTCTGACTCCTTAACTCTTTCAAAAATCCCCCGTTTGTTCCTAATCATTGCACATCCATTCATGACAATTCACGAACATTGATTAGGCGAGTTGCGTACACTAATGGTTTTAAACAAGTCCAAACAAAGAAATCTAGCGGGTTTCAATCAGGTGATCGACAGGGCCACGATGTGAGCCACTTCTAGTTTTATATAATCCTGTTATTTGATGTTATTTTATAATTCTTGAAAATTAAATTAACAATTTTAAACATAAATAAATCTTACAAGTGACTTCTCTTTGGAAATATGTACTCTGCAGTATACAGTGTGTAATTAGTTTCATGTCATTAAAAAAAACTGGTGGTATGGAACGACAAGACAAACAAAAAAACCTTATATAACATGGGGTCTAAAGCTCATAGTTTTGGAGAGAGAAAAAAAACAAACATTTCCAAAATACTTAATAACCTAGTTTGAGAACTGCTGGCATA
Source organism: Stenurella melanura (assembly GCA_963583905.1). Lineage (NCBI taxonomy): Eukaryota > Metazoa > Arthropoda > Insecta > Coleoptera > Cerambycidae > Stenurella > Stenurella melanura. The sequence goes on along the minus strand of OY757312.1, from coordinate 69,365,089 downwards.
TTGGGGTAGGTTTTATTGCCTCACGTCTTGTCGCACGAGATACTCTGACATTCCTGCAAATAAGTATGCCGACAAAGCAGTTAAAAGCGACCGACAGAGGACATCGTCATGTTTTTTGCTTCTTCGCGGCCAATTATCCTATTAGGCGTGCTGTCTCTCCTTGTAATATTCTCAAGTAATAATTTCAGTTTTGTCCTTACTTGGTAAAGAACGTACGCATGACGCGACGTACCCGTTCCTTGGTTTTGTCTGTTGCTTTTCTTTTTGAATTTTGTGCCACTTATGTTAAGATTTATTTTATTGACTTATCGTTCAAGTCGTTAGTACTTGGTTACGTAAGACACCACTTCTCGTTCGTGCTTTTTGTGTTACTTTTTGGATTTTGGACCAAGTTTTTCTTTTTGTTTTCTTTATTGATAACGTTAATTCACAGTTTAGTGTGGTGTTTTAAAACGCAGATTTTGGACATTATGGGAGATTACACTTATCCAGAGCTCGCGGATATGGACTTGGTACATGGAGAAAGTGGTGGAAATGCAGCTGGTGCGGAAGAGCTTTAGAACAATTGCAACGACGTGTTTTAATGTGCATAGAAACAATAAAAAATGATCCTAATTTACCAAATGTGTTGAACGGAATAAGTATGTTATTAGTTCGACGTACCTACCGAAATGTGTATACGTGGAGATGGAGGTCATTTCGAACAATTTCTATAAAAAATTCTAAAGAATTGTTCAGTTATTGGATGTTACCTATTGAGCATTAAAGGTATGATTATTATTAGTATTCGTTGTCTTGTTTTTATCTGTTTATTATTGTTTACATTGATTTTCATAGAGACCAAAGACTTGATTTTTAGTTTTCGATACCTGATTGGGAAAAATTATGCGCTCAATTCGTTAAAAAAATCAGATATTTTCCTAACTTAAAATACACAACTATTTTCTGTTATCGTATCTCGGACGTCTAACTGTTCGTTTTCCAATTTCATAAAACAATTACTAATTTCTTAAGCTTTTAACACAATGTTACAAATGTTAATAAACCACTTTTAAATTTTATAAATTCTTATAAACGACAATAAAAGCTACAATAACTTTGTTCCAAATTAAAAAACACATGTAAACAAATCCTAAACCTCTGCGGCCATGCTATGCTTGCGTTGTGCCGAAAGAGAAGGAATTATTTACATTTTCATAATTAGTGGTATAAAAAGTTCGATACAAATAATCCCATCAACGTGCCGCACTTCTACCGACGGGAACACAAGTCGGGTATTACAGTTTCTTATTATTTCTAATATTCGGAACTATAACATCCATTGACCCTGAAAAACAGTGGTTCTCAAATCTTTCCTACAATAACATTAAAAATGTAAACCCAGGTCAGTTTCAGGTCAGTTTTTTTCAAAGTGCCCCTAGAGAAAAAGGTCATATAGGTTTTCTGTTTGTCTAGTCGGTCCCTATTACCAGTTTTTTTTAATGACATGAAACTAATTACACCCTGTATCAAAGTCATTAGAGATTCTAGTGAAATGTCTGCATTGAATATCGGAAAGAACTTTATATTAAACTAAGAAGCTTTGCATAGGCAAGTAGTATGGTCAATCAATCACCTACAGGCAGGTTTAAAGCTCTGTGCTCTATCAACATGGAGTATATTGTCCAAAATCAGAAGAGTCTAGCAGGTCCACTGTGACAAACGTACTTGTATGCGCGCGCGTCATTATCACCCATGTAGGTGGTATCCGAGAAGGGCAAGGTGCATGCGCCGTTTTTGCAATTTATTTTCAATTGCAAAAACGGCGCAAACGTTCTCCTTGCCCTTCTCCCATACCATCAACTGACTTTCAACGGACGACTTTGACCTACCTCAAAATTATGTAAACAGAACGTTCCACTGCTTAAAATTACTTTTAAATACAATAGAGCCAGTAACCACGGTGGAGTAGCGGCTAGAAGTTTGGATTCTCAACCAAGGAATCCGGGTTTGAACCAGGCGTCCAGGAACTTGCTTCCCTACACCTTAATTAGATTTCTTTGTTGTCACATTATAAGTATATTGACATCACCTATTTTAATTATTGCGATAATAATGGAAAATAAATGTTTACCTATATAATTAAAAATAAACTTGCATCAATACGCCTCCTACTGCACGCGCATACAAGATCGTTTGTCGTACTAGACCCGCTAGTTAGTAGGGATGGCAACGATGTATCGATATAAAATAAATATCGATATATTCATCCTAAAACATGAATATATTCATATCGTTTTTTTGTTGCAATATATCGGGTTCAAATATCGATATTTTTCTAAATAAATCGAAAGAGACCTGTACTGCTAAACGCGATCTGCAACACAAACAAGAAGACCCCCTCCGCTCTTCAATAGAAATGTATATATCGATATATAGAAATATCGATAATTGTTTGTTGATGTATCGAATATATCGATCTGAGTCTTGTGATATATTTTACATTTGGTTGCCATCCCTACCCGCTCCACTGTAGTGTAGTTCTCTACATATATTTTCGGCGCCTTTAACTTTGCGGTAAATATCAAAGACCCCAACATTCTTTATTTGCCTTAAAAATGTGTGGGGAACTATACTAAAATCGACAATTCAGCCTCTATTCACCCTACCAGGCTAGATAGACCTGAAGCAGCAACTTGTAATTAAGTCGATAACTCCATCTACCATTATTAACTGTAAATATTTTTGAAAGCTCCGATTATGATAACCGAGGCATTCAAAGCAGATGATTATCATAAAGTGAAACAACTGTACAAACTATTAAAATGAAGCATTAAACCGATTGTAAGTAGTATGTCATTAATTTGCATATAGTTTCTCGCGACGGCATTGGTAAAATTAGGATTAGATTATTATATTGTCCAGCGAAAATAGGTATATATATAAGCTGGGACTCATAATTTGTTAGCAAAAGTTTATAAAATAACGATTTTTGTTACATAATTATTTATACAAACCCTTCAAACAATTCCTCAAATCTACTTGTAAACAGAGTGGTATCAAACAAAATATAGTACGAGGGCACGTTTAACAAAAAAATAAGAATAGATAGCTGAATTTGTTACAATAGGTACGTTTCAACAAAATCATTGTAACGAAATTTTTATAGTAGGCAAATGAAATGTGCAAGAATTATGCACAATTAAAATGATAAAACTGTATAACATATTGCAGTTGTATTAAAGATTGCAACAAAACGTTATTCCACACTGTACAAAATTTTTCAAATCGAGAGCTCTCTGTGTAGGTTTTCACATATTTCTCAGGCGTATTAACAAACAATTTTTTAATACTATTTAATTATTTTTGCGTTTTTAATATGTTTTTTAAACAAATGATTTTATTTCCAATTTCATAACGAACCGTCCGGTGTCTTTTTTTCCGTTACGAGCTACACAACCTTTAAGAAAAAACTTCGACAAAAAACAATTTTAAAAATTCCTTTGTTTAAACAAATGGTTTTCCGGAAATCAGATTTACTTTAACACTTTTTGCTACGCTTCTTGTAATGTTTAGTTCCAGCAAAAAATTAAAACGACTCCTTTTTAGGTGATTTGACCCCTTTACTATAATGAAAGTAAAAATAAAATCGGTTAAAAATAGCTTGATTGATTCGTTTTTAGCTTTTCTTATTCTCATATTTATCTCATACCTCTATGATTGATTCACTGCGTTCACGTTAATTATAGTAGTTTTTTTATAAAACACCTGAAATTTGTGATGAAAGTTTGCATTTACTATCCATTAAATAAGCATTTGCACATTCCAATGTGATTTCTCGGTATAAGAAGCAAGTGTGGGTGTATTTGAATTATAATTGACATAAAAATTAGGAAAGAAAGAGACCGTTATAGCACACGAAACAAGGATGGGTAATGGATATCCTTCATTCATATCTCCCTCGGCTGCATGTTGGCGGTGCGTCAATCATGCCCATAACATTAACACCTACGTTGATAAATTTAGGTAAATAACCGGCACATATGTGTAAATTTTGTCCACTACCGTGTGGGAGTTGTATTGATCAAAATTAAAGCAAGTTTTTCTATAGGTTGCCACACATATAACATAATATTTTTATGGAACTGGTTAACCCAGTGTTTAACTCTCTAAAATTTATTGATGAATGCTTAAATTCAGAAGTAACCTAAGAATGCAAGGCCATGACCATAAAGAAGAGTGGTGATAAAAATAGCAATTATTCGTAGGTACCTATAAAGAGACTTGTGAAATGCTTTAATTATACGGGGAATCTCGTAATTACGTGGATGTAAAGATTATGTCAAAATATCACGATTTTGACCTAACTATCTCTACACCAACCCTTAGGAGATCCAGCTCTCCAAACATTTCTATCGGGGCTGGGTCTCCCCCAGAATTTCATAGAACTTTCCGTTCCGTATTATAGAAGAGTGGAATGGCAACCTTTTTTTATTTTTCCGACTCCTAAGTTCGAATTTCCTGAGTACAAGTCAGAAAAATATAATTCCGACTTCTAAGATGGAAATTTAGTCACAAGCCGGAACAATGAAAACACATGTCAACGTCAAAACAAAACCTAAAAGGTATATTTTAGTCGCAGTTATGGCTAAAGTGAACCTGACACTGAGAGGCGACCCACTTATAGGCTACTTTATATCGAACGGTGGTGGGGATGTTTGGGGCGTGATCGCGGGGGGAAGTGAGGAAAGGTGATGCAAAGGTGCCGGAAGATGGTGGGAAAGTGAGAGAAAATGCTGGGAAGGTATAGAAAGGTGGGAGAATCTGGGTGTGATGATGGTGGGGAAGTGGGAGACGAGGAGGAAAAGTGGGTATCGTAGTGGGTATCGTAGTGGGTAGGTGGGGGACGATAGTGGGAAGATGGTAGTTACCATGGAGAAGACGGTTCGAATGTACGAGATACGGTGGGAAAAAGAGTAAGATAGCTACTCTTTGTTTCTACATTCTTCTCTAATTTATATTTTGTCATTTGATTCTTAATTACGATTCCCCGCTTAATACTGCTTAATTGCCTTGGTAATTAGTAGTATGACAAACCGTGTTCGAGGAAAAGCAATTTAAACGAAATACTGATAATGCGTTTGGTAATGCGTGCGATAAAAAACGTAGGAACAATAAAGGTTAACTATTCCCGTTTCTCCGCCTATGGATAAAATTAGTTTTTATTAATATCGTACAAAAACAATAACAACAATTTTCAAGATGCTGCCAAATTATCTTCGAGATACCTAATCAATTAAAAACATCTATTTATGCGCCTTATTCAGAGGGCCGTAGTTTCCTTACACACAAGTGTTTATAAGAAGTTTTATTACTACTTTTGCACGTACAATCAGCACCTAAATGAAAATGCGGGTATTTTGGAACACCCTGTATTTGCGGCAACATGGTATTTTAATTCATCTTAAAAATATAACAGAGTCCGAATATTGCATGCACACTTCAGTATTTTTACATAACAGGTATTATAATTACCTACTTCTTGGAAAACTCAATAGAGGTTCAAGTATGCGTGGGTGAGCAATTGCTAGCTTATCAGCGATGTTGCTAAATTAGGACGAAGGGGTGGCCATTTTCTAGCGCGACAAGGATGCCCTTGAAGCTCGTCATAGGGCGAAGGTTTACTACGTCGCGTGGGCGGCGGTTGTCTACCCACGCACTCGACAGCCCGACACAACTCCAGGATCGGAGTAATGTTACATTAAAAATTAAACAAATGCGATGAAATATTCACTATAACTTCACTAGGGTTTTCAAAGTATTTAATGTATTAAACGATATTGACATTAAAAAAAAAGTGATAAAAAATGCAACAAAAACGTTTTCTTATCTTTTTTGTACCTTATTGCAGCTCTGTGAAGTTTTGAAATTAGAACATTTTTCAATGCGAATAGTTGGCTCATGATTGCTCGTCGGTTCCTTTCGTTTGCTCGTTGCTTAAAATGGGACAATCACAGAGGGGGTTGAAATTGATACCAGCCCCCCCACTGTTGAATTTTCCAATCTTCAGTGCCCAGTTCACTTCCTCGTCTAATTATTTCAATGTACGTTTCTTCGTGCTAGTTATTCCTTTGCTCAGGTACTGCTTATGTGATCTTTTCGTTTGTTTGTCAATTTTAATTGCAAAATTGACCAAAAACGTTAGTAAGTGAGGTTGGCACAATCAAAACGCCATCAAAAAAAGATTTTTCCCTGGCTTATCAATTGCTCGTTATTTGCTTGTACATTATTTTTGTTTGCTTATCATTAACCCGAAAAAAACCGTTTCTCGAAAGCGTTTTGACTGAGGCACCCCTACTCACTTACGTATCTGGACACTTTATCGATTAAAAAATGACGGCGTTTTTTTAAGGCGTTCTAATTACGCCACCCCCACCTGCTCATTGTTTCTGGTCAATTTTTGCAATTAAAATTGATAAGTAATCAAAAAGAGCGCATGATCAGTAGCAGCGAACAAACGACGAGCAAACGAACAACACGAAGAAACGTTCTGTGGGTACATTTAGATAATTCTGCCCTTCCATTTATTTACTTTTTTTCGTTGCAAATAACGACGACAAATGAAGACGATAGACGAGAAGTTAACACAAGTAAACAAATAGCACGAAGAAACGTGATAGTTAGATCCCCTTTCCTTATTTATTTTTTTGTTATAAATAATGACGAGCAAACGAACTGAAGATTTTAAAATTCACCAGTGGGGAGGCTGTTATAAATGTCAACCCTCTCTGTGTTTTCCTATTTTAAGCAACGAGCAAACGAAAGGAACCCTTCTAGCAATCACGAGCAAACGATTCGCATTGAAAAATGGTCTAATTTCAAAAACGGGAGGGGGGGGGCGGGCAACTTCACATAACTCCTTATTGCGAATCGTGTCGACGGATGGGATGGGATAATCACGAATATGGAAGGATGCTACACAGTGTGAAATTAATGAGTTGTCATTTTCAAAATTCTGGCCCACGCTCAATTTTTGATCAAATTTAATGAAATTAGGCGCAAAATTTTCGAGAAAGCTGGTACTTTATAACTGCTGGTTTTGCAATTGAGTATTATACGCCAATTGACTGCTGCCAAAACCCCACGAAAATTAAAAAAAATAAAATATAAATTTTTTTAAAAATGGTCAATCAATATCTTGAATTTGGACCACTTTAGACCAAACTGGCCACACTTGGAGCTAAAATAAATATTAAATTTGTAATCACCGACCCAAAAAACTTTCGTTTAAGTCATAAAAATCCGTTGAACAAAAACTGAGACAAAAAAATTTAATTTTTTTTTTTTAATTTTCGCGGGGTTTTGGCAGCTGTTAATTGGCTAATAATACCTTAATTGTGAAACTAGCAGTTACCTCATAAATTACCACCTTTTTCGAACATTTTGTGATTAATTTAATGGACTTGTTCCATGATATTCTTTTTATATGGTTTTTATACTTTTTCATATAGTACTCGATATTCTTATTATACACTTAAAATTTCGTATTATTAACTTTTTCCGTTCTCGAGATATAAGGAGCTGAAATTAGTACTTAATAGTTGCAAAAACCGAGCGCTCATTTGTGACGTCACTATACTCAAGTGACGTAAGAAAAATGGCTTTCTGGGACCTTTCAAATTTAACCTGAAAAGTCGAAAAACGTGGAATTTTTAAACGCTGGTAACTAAATAAATACGTCGAGTGGAAGTTCGTTCTATGTGTCTACGGAAAGGAGAAGGTCGGCGATGAATTATAATCGTAAATTGCAGGGTCGAAATCGAAAATTCGTTCTGGCAGGAGCGAGAGAAAATTGTAATTTTTTGACATTTCACCAAATTGTACTCCCCTACTGTCAAGTAGTAAGCAAAACAAACAATACTTCGAAAACACATATAATTATAACCAATAAGGAGCATCAAGTCTATTGAGATCGCCGAGTCTATGCGTATAGTGACGTAGCGCCTGGCCACGCCCCATTTTCGCGAGATGGAAATTTGTAATGGTTTTTAAGATACTAAACGTGCGAATAAGATTCTGATTTTTTGTAGATCCATTAATTTATACTTGCACTTTCGATTTATGAAATAAAAAAAAAAGCCGAACAAGCCCATTCAATTTGATCAAAAATTGAGCATGGGCTAGAATTTTTAAAATGACAACTCATTAATTTCACAGTGCGCCACCTATAAACTTTGGCAGGTATATTTTTGCTGAGTTACGTCATATAAATATGTATTTTCATATTTAATCATTAACTAATTCATAAAGTCGAAGGCATAATAATGTAACTAAAGATTGATAACAGACCTAATAAGTATTTATTTTTTCTAAAAGGTAATAAATCAATCTATTTCTTTACCTTGTATCAACAATGTTTACTTTGTCAACTTGATATACAAATTGAAAAAATCTGTACGGTCCTGATTTCGCCTACGTTCGAGCTGGATTCCAGTGCGTGGGATGTCCATACAACTCGGAATTAAGACCTGCCACCGAGACGGGTTCCCTTATGTTTGATGAAGAAATAGTTCAGGAGCTTACATTATTTTATATACCAGGTATATTCCTGATGGTTTAAAACAATATTTGAAGAAACGTGTTTAGAAAAAGTGAACCTAAATCAAATCTATAATTTAAGGTCATATATGGAGGCATTTTGTCAGGCTCATAAAACATAAAGTGGTAATTTCTTTTTATATTATCACATGACTTTTTACTCTTGCTACCGCTCTGTGGTATACCCGTGTAATGTTCATATCCCAATTATTTTTTTATACACTTGTTACTAAGAATATTTTCTACTGCTTTTACGCCAACAAAGTTAGCAAAGTTTAAAGCGTGACAATAGAAAGTTATTGCAAAACGAAAAGGGGCTGACTTTATTAAAAGAAACTTTAAATAAAGTATCCTGTATTCCAATTTATCATCCATTTTTAAAGTGAGTTATTGCAACGGTGTCCTCCTCATACCTTATGTTGATACTTTATTTTGACAATTTTCCCTAACCTAAAAAAATCATCAAATTGGGCATTGCCGGTATTATTATCATTTGTTCGAGTTTAAAATGAATATGGAAGAACAATTAGAAGTAGCTATCCTAGCTGGTGTTAATGGTGAAGAAATTGAAATAGGCTCGTTTCTCAATTTTTTTTTATTATAAATTCTGAAAGAGGGCTCTGAATTAATAGTGTATGCAAAATTTTATAATTTTCTGATGCTATTTTACTTGTTAAAAAAATTACGAAAGTCCGCGCTAAGCAACAAGCGAACGCGCCAGACGTAACGTCATCGGCCCCGTCAGCCGCCGGTCGCCAGCCATTCGCGTTCCAGCGGGAAGTGGCAGTCTGAATTTTCTTCAAGGCTACTCTGTCGTGTTTATTTTACTTCTCGTACCGAAGTATATTTTTGTGATTTTTACAGAAATATGATAATGGATGATAAAAAAGGGAATAATAATTATAAGTACTGTGTTGTTCCGGAGTGTAAAAACACTACTCTCACCGCACCGGATAAAGTTTTCATAACATTGCCCAAAGATGAGAAGGCACGAAAATTATGGCAACAGTGTATGATACTTCTTGTCTAAAAATTCAAGAAAATATTTTAGCATTTTTACAACGAAATCTGTATCATATTCATAATATTTATATATGATTTCTTTGCTTGTCTCAAAATCAGGTTTTGCGATTACGAATACACCCTTGTATCTCTTTGTTAAATGCACTTGCAACTGAATTTGATAGAAGTACTTCATTTTAATATTTCCATTACTATCAATAAAATTAGAAATAGTTTTATCAGAAAACGGACATTTTATTTCCACAACCATTTCCTCATTAATAGCGTCTGGACTGGCTCCTATTATTGGATAGTCACTTGAAAGAAACAGAATAGCTTTGTAGAACTTGTCACTTTTTTTTACCAGTTCTTTCAGCACAGCTTCTTTTAAATACAAACCACGTTTCATAGCTTCAGTTTGAAACATCTTAGCACCCAAAATGTTTTCCACCAATACTCCATCGAAAGTACAGAATTTCGCAGCATCATGTGCTTTTGAGGCTGTCACACGGCCGTACCTCATTTCCGACCATAAACTACATATGGATTGATTTCTGGTATTTTTTTCGGCATTTCTAAGAATATCTTCATTTATTTGCTCTTTACAAAATGTAATAAAATTATCCGCATTATGTTCGATATTTTCCAATAAAAAATTTAGTTTTAGTGTATGTAGAGATACAGAATGATAATTTTCAGTTTGATGGTACCTCATAGTGCTGTTTTTGATTTGCCTCATTAATATATGTTTTTAAAAGACTATCGTCAGACAACTTTGTAGTTGTAGCGCCACTTAAAACAGATCTTTTCCAATGGCAAACCTTTTCGGTAGGGGAAGGTTCTTCGCTACGGCGGTGAATCCACATTAAAAAAGCCACTGCATGCTTACAACCACCTTCCGAAGCTGGACAGTCGTTACACTGTACCTCAACTACCTTTCTTTCATTTTCATCTATTGCGCAAGTCAGTCGATAGCATTTTGACTTAATTTTATGTTCAGGGGTTATTTTTGCTTGCAAATAACACAGGCTACTTTCTCGCTTCAGTTGAACGTATCCTATAGCGTTGTCCCCATAATCCTGACGGGCAGACCTTGAACAATGAACGAAAATTTCTTTCTAATCATTAAAATAAATGTCAATACTTACTGCTGCATTTTCATACCCCTCATTTCGGCGCTAATGAAGTCTCGATTTGAGTTAAAATAATCCATAATCATGATAACATCTACCTCTGGCATATTCGATGAATCAGCTTTAATATAATCACTATCACACATTATATTAATTTGAAGTATAACTGTTAATATACAACAAAAATCCGATTGATATGATGTAAACGAAGAATGTAAAATATTAAACAAAGTATGTTGTAATTATCTGCTCTGAGCGTTCGAATTTCAGAACGTCTTTAAGCCTAATAATATTGCAATGCAATGGCCTCGCTGGCTATCACTGCGCTCGACGGGGCCGGTGACGTCACGTCAGTGAATTTGTCGCGAGGGAGTCTGGCGTTTTCTGACGGCAATATTTTGGCCAATTCTTGTCCGATTGAGCTAATTTTTTTTAGGTGTTCCAAGTGAAAAGTTCTTTATGGAAACCGTGAAAAAACACTTATTAAAGAAATATTACTAAATGAGCCTGATATTTATATCGGTAATGAACAAATTAGCGCTGTAGACCCCATGAACTTCGATTTAAATAATATGACTGACGATGAAATAGAAGTTAATTTTCGTTTTCAAAGATGGGATATAATACGATTGCGAAATTACGTCTTCCTCATATTTGAATCTCACACGTTTTTTATATTTTTCTCGTGCCATTATCGCCAACAAAAGTAACAATTTCCTTATACCCCAGAGAAATAAAACTTCCTCTGCGGAATGAGGCCGAACAAGCTGAATTTTTGCAGAGACCTTCGTTTTGATGTTCCAATGAAGCACAAAAAAATCTCATATGCCTACCCTTGTGCGTCTTGAGATATCGAAGGTCAAAGGTCATGAAAATCGTTTTTTCGCGAAAATCTCGCTTCCAGTGCATCTGACGTCGTAAGAACCCATAACAAAACTTACGTAAAATAGTATTCTCTACAAAATTGTTCATATAAATTTTTTTCGTACGACCAACCGTTTTCCAGATATAGCATGATAAAGCGGGAGCGCGCATTCGTAATAGGTAATACTGTATTATACTGCAGAGCTATAACTATAAAAGCACTTTTCTTAACTTCCCGCTTTATCATGCTATATCTCGAAAACGGTTGGTCGTACGAAAAAAATATATATAAACAATTTTGTAGAGAATACTATTTTACGTAAGTTTTGTTATGAGTTCTTATGACGTCAGATGCACTGGAAGCGAGATTTTCGCGAAAAACCGATTTTAATGACCTTTGACCTTCGATATCTCAAGACGCACAAGGGTAGGCATATGAGATTTTTGTGTGCTTCATTGGAACATCAAAACGAAGGTCTCTGCAAAAATTCAGCTTGTTCGGCCTCATTCCGCAGATGGCCTTTTTTTTTAACTTATTTCACTGGAGTATTAGGGAATTTTCGTCTGATGCAAGTTTCGACAAAAAGTTCCTAAATGTGTCAAAATTAAGGTGCTTTTAATAAAGGAACGCCTTGCCCGTATTTAAGTTAAATACGGGATGCCTGTATTTTATTAAAAGAAAATGCTTAACGATATTTTCAATGCGCATGCGTACATGTCAAATTAAAGGAAACTTTTATTAAAGGATCTGTAAACCGAAGTTGCAATATCTCTCTATTATTTTACAAATGCCACACAATATTTGACACTAGAAGGACATTTCTTACTATGAATTACGATTTAGGCATTCGCTAGCTTCTCGATCTCACAAGATTTTACTTATCTCGCAACCAGCGTTGAAATGATTTAAATCAGTTGAATCAAATCAACGATTAAAATAATGAGTTTAATCAAGTGCTTTTTATTTTAAAAAATCATTATTTAAAAAACAAAAACAAGGTTTGCCAATAACTTTCATATTTGTAAAATATTGCCAGATGCTGTCCTCCTTTCTGACCCGACTCTGCGGAGTCAGTTACGCTACCCTTGAGAACAAAAATATCACTCATATATGTTTTTTAAATTTATTTAATTGCCATATTTATTTGCAAGATCCTATTCGTCAGTTTTTATTTACAAGATTTATTTTCTGTTACTTATATTTAAAAGCATTTTTCACAAACAATTGGATAAAACACGATACAAAAAATTAGTAAGAATAGTTGGCAAAAATTCTGGGACGTTATATGAACAATACTGTATGATTTTACTTTAATAAATAAATACTCATATACATAAAAACACAAAACTGGTATATTTTGCCCAAGATTGTATATTACAATGTATAACGATACCTAAAATACCTAGAACTTTTTACAAAAAATATTTTAAATATCATGATTTTGTAGGGTAAAATCGGCGATTTTGTATATTTTTTAAATTATGATTTTTTTTCAACCTTGTTCGCAACTTATAATATACAGAGAGACCATATTATATAGTCCAGGGAATTGTACTTCCTTTATAAAATATTTAGTAGTGACGTTCTGAGATATAAAAGAAAAGGAGAATTGGGATATCTCCCACCCTTTAATTGGTTTTCTGTTGGGTGGTTGTATCTAAATAAATAAATAAATATCTGAATCGATGATTGGCCAAATACCGTTACTGCATCAAAAGTGTGTCCTGTGTAAAAAAAAAGAGTGAAAAAAAATGAAATTTAGTAGTTTCATTTCTATAGACCAATAACTATCATATTAATCCCTGTATAAACTGTATAGTTTCTTAAGAATAAAGTTAAAGTTAAATTAGAAAAATATGTAACTTCGGTAAAGTAGTAAGGTTTTCGAAATCCTGCCTACTGCATAACATTCATTCACATGATCAATAGAAAATCTCCACAACACAGTTTTATGAAAGGCTGTTCCACCGTAACGAACTTAATTTGCGCTACTCATTGCTGAATACATTAATTCTCGAATTCAGGTACAATCGGTTTATAGATTTCTCTAAGGCGTTTGATAGACTGAACCATAATAAACTGCTTTGTAGATTTGATTACTTCAATTACTTGAGAGTTACTTAACCAATAGACTTTAATTTGTATTTTGTATTGGTTATAACTCTGTTGGATACCGACCCACGCCAGGAGTACCCCAGGGATCGACACTTGGACCTCTTTTAGTAATAGGTTTATTAATAACGTTATATGATTCTACTGACTATGAAGAAGTTAAAGACAATTTAAGTAAGTTATGGTGTGGTGACAAAGATCTCCTAAGTGTTGGAAAGTGTAATGGTATGAGTTATAAAATCAAGTAGTCCCAATTATATATAAGTAGTTTTAATATTAATGGCGACGTACTGGACAGGCGGACTTAGGTGTAGTCTTTGATAATAAATTAACCTTCATTAATCATATTGATGATGTAATTTCGAATGCATACAGAATGTTAGGTTTCATCTTGTGCAACACCCCTGATTTTAATTATGCTAAAACCATTTTGCTTTGTCTGACTTGTTTGACAGTCCGGCAATAGCACTCATCACGATAAATTGTAAAACGTCGCTACCTGAAATTTGTAAACTTGAAATTTGAAGGTACATATCCACCAATTGGGATTTCTCAAAATCAATTAATTGAACAATCCGATATTACTAGTGTCTTGCCAAAAGGCGACCTTCGCTTTACGTTTTTTAGACAAAATTATGCACAATAACATAGAATGCAGTGAAATAGGCAACGGAACCTTCATGTCCCTTGCTTTAATTCTTGTCATTCTCATAGCTTTTATCTACCTACTCCTAGATCTAATGTGCTAAAATTTTCTCCTCTACACAATATTTCTACTAATTCTAGTGAATTTGACAAATTTACCTAGAAATCGGGAATTTTGTTTACTCTCTTTACACCTTCACAATTTCTACTTGAACTTATTATTTAGGATAGGTTAGGTTAAATTAGTTTAGATGTCCATCCTATAATTAGTTTTGTACTGTTGGATGAAGTAAGATTAAAATAAAAAATCGAGTCGAGTCCGTCACTTGGTTCAGCGACCGCATCTCATTTCGCCGTCCTGGTTAAGTGGTAGAGTAATATTAGCTAAACTTCGCCAGGACGTTAAAATAAATAGGGCAATAAAAAATATACATATAAAAAAAAAAACTTCACATAATGCTGCTGCCAGTATTGCTGTTATTTTCACGCCTCTGACGTGTATATCTGAAAAGAACTATGAAGACATTATGACGGCGTTTTCAATGAAGAGATCAGAAACACTTGGAAACATTTGGTTCTGGAGAACGAAACCAAAGTACTTGCTGATTTTCTTCAATAAAATTTTTCCTTAACATTTCCAGAAAAAGCAACTCTGAACATACACGTGGAGAAGTCCGGAAGTAGAAATAAAACATGAAATTGATTTCATTAATAAGGTAAAAAAACGGAATGTAACTGATGGTCCACCGCTTCAAAGTGTTTCTACTACTAGCGATTATAGACTGGTCGGAGCCACAATCCAATTAAATCTTGAAAATGTTAGACATAACATGACAGTATAAAATTTCCATGAAATAACAGGCCCAAGAATACCGAGACCATTTTTAAGAACGGTGTCAGCTATTTTGGAGAAGATCTTGATTGTCGAAAGTAACACTCAAACTGTAAATACTAGCATAATAAATGCAGGCAAGTAAGTAGAAAAACCATTGTAGAAAATCTGGCAAAAATGATGGAACTTCAAATTATTAATAACCTCATAAGGTTGAACGAGAATTGGTAAAGAGGAAGAAAACAAAAAGCAACTAAGACATTTGAATAAATATAATATAACGAAGAAAATAGAATGATGGAAGATTAAGTGAACATTGTATCCAACAAAGTATTGAAGAAAATAAAAACATGAAGATACTTAGAAGAAACATATAATAGCAAGAGGACATTTTTATTCTCAAAAAGAAACAGGCACCTATACAAGCAAACAATAAAGAACTTAATTAGTATTTTCTCACATCTCTATTTGTAAACCCAAATAATTGCCAACGATTCAGAATGAAAATTAGATCTTTATCAACCTAGAGAGCAAATTGTTTTCATACGTGGTTAAGGAAGAAACGAACATTAGAGACTCTTATAAAGAAAACTATAAAGTATAGTAAGCATTTAGTATTCGAGTTTAGACTTTCAAAATCTTTGACATTCACTTTACAGCAATAATGCATGGCAGCATTGGGACAAATACAATAGATGACTATGGATTTGCAGAGCTCTTCAAACACACATATACTAAAGCAACTGCAATTGTAAGGCTCCATGGACTAACATATATTATTCCTCTTCTGCTTCAAAGTGTTTTGACCAACAAATAAATTTGAAATAGAGAAAGGTGGGATAAAGTGACTCAATCTTCCCAAGATTCAGTTTATACAGCAATTCTGAAATGTTTTTAAAACCGGGATGCCAAGAGCAAAAGTGTCGATGGTAAAAGCTCTCACCACCGCAGATGACAGCATATTAATTGCAAACTACTGTTCCATAGAGACTAACCGATCAAGAGTAAAAAAGATTCTAGAGTGGAAGCCAAGACAAAACAAGCGAGGCAGAGATAGGACAGCAACTCGGTAGACAGATGATCTCAATAAGACTGTCGAGAATTAGATGCCAAAGATTCAAAATAGACCAAAGTAGAAACATATGGGAGAGGATTATGTAGTGGATGGCTATGTGATTTGATGATTCAAATTCATTGTATTTGAATAGTATGTTTACAATTGTCAGACTATGGACTAATAATATTACAAACATTTTTCTTTGTGTAAGAGTAAGATTAAGATATGTCTGTTATATTCACAAATAGGTATCCTTAAATAAGCTAACCATTATATTCGTCGCCGATTTACTGCACTTTTTATATAATTGTTGCACATTCTATAGGATACTCTTCGCAGTTTTTTTGTAAATATTAGTTTTAGACATTTGTAGTTTAATTATAAAACATAAGAAAAAATATGTTTTTTTTTAATATTTAAACAAGTTTATAATTTTTTAATTTATGGATCGATTTTGCTCAAGAACAATAGGGTTCTTTCTCTAGCTAACACTAACTTACTATCCAAGTTTCAATACAATCGGATCTTTCGTTCTTAAGTTATCGTGCTTACAAGAAACGTGACGGGCGGAACCCAGACGGACAGACAGACAGACTGCCTGTCCGACAGACGGACAAACAGACTGCCTGTCCGACAGACGGACAGACAGGCTGCCTGTCCGACAGACGGATAGACGGACGGACGGACGGGCATTTTGAAAGTTCAGAATTCGATCACCAACACAGTGATATGAAATTTTTTTCTCTACGAACAATATTACCGGTTTTAGAAATGTGCCGATCGAATGTAATATACTCTTCGTTTTGTATTTGCTCTTTTAAATTGTCCTTTTAAAACAATATATGAGAATATGTAATTTATGATATTAGGTGAAGTATACAGATGGCAAGATCGGCAAGTTGCCTCTTGTTATACTCTTCACGAGTACAAAACGAAGAGCATATTGCGCATTCGATCGGCACATTTCTAATACCGGTAATATTGTTCGTGGAGAAAAAATTTTGATATCATTGTGTTGGTGATCAAACTTTCAAAATGTCCGTCCGTCCGTCCGCCGCGTTTCTTGTAGTTTAAAAATGAAAAGTCCGATTGGATTGAAATTTGGTCAATTGCTAGAGGAAGAACCATATTGTTTTTGAACAAAAGCGATCAATAAATAAAAAAGTTATACATTTTTTAAATAAAAAAAAAATGTTTTTTAATGGATTGTAATTAAACAGAAAATATCTAAAACCAATATTATTTACAAAAAATACTGCGTAGAGTATCCTATAAAAAGTGCAGTAAATCGGAAGAGTATAATAATGGTTAGCTTGTTTTTTGGCCATATCAACCAGAGAGAGAATAATAGAAAGGGAAAACTTGACGGAAAGAGAAACATTGGGCTGATGTCAACAAGGACCCAATGGGAAAGAGCTTTGGTGAGACTGTGTGCCTAACAGACAACCGGGACAGATGGCGAAATGCCGCCAGACATGCCATACATCAAACGGAGGTCAACTAGGATAACTCATGGATCGCATAACGCCTGGAAATACGTTGTGCTTAAAAGATGTAATTTAAATCTTTAAAATAAACATTTAAATTTACGATATGCGATGGTATGATTGTTTTTTTGTCAATATTAACAATACACAAATTGCTGAAAATACCAAATCACATGGCTTCTTATACGTTTTTTTACAACTTTGATTAACAAGTAGGTAATTACTAACTAAAGGACAATATTGTTTGCTCTTCTCAATAAAATCAATCAGTGCTCCAATAAGATTAGCGAGACCCTTGACAAAACAATATTGCAACGCACTAGATCTTGTAAATACTGACGTCTGGCGATTCTCAAACTAATCGCGACTTCATTGTACGATTACATCATTAAACTAAACACATGTGAATAACTTTTATTTACATTACTTTAAATTCCAAACACAGTTCGGAGTTCTAGCCTTCCTATCTGGCTTAAACTGCTTTGCGTTTAGACGAAATCAACCCACAACTTTATGACATATTGCATATCTGTATTTTCTTTATTGTTTATAATATCATATGTACCAAAAAGGCATCACAGCATAGGCAAGGTCGTCTCTGCATTTCTAATCGACTTCACACGCACTTGTATCGGCTATAAATCCATGCATTTACCACTTACTTCCAAGAATTTCTCAAATGGCCGTTGCTCCTTCACTAGTAGACTTCTGGGAATCCGTAGGCTTATTTTATTTTCCTTTCTATTCGGTATTCATGACACCACCTACTACAATGTAGTCGACAATTCAGAGAAATACTGATGACGTATGTATTTGACTTATTCTAAAGTTGATAATGTAAAAAGGTCTGTGCGATTTATGAAATTACACCGACATTCTAAATGTTTGAATGAATTTAATTACGAAATTAATATACCTACCTACCTATTAGAATGAATGGAATGACGCCGATGACGGAATCTATGTGGGAATTGATTGTCTTATAGGTATTTAATTTTCGAGGTAATTTTTTAATCTTTTTGATGCTATTTATTTATCCAACAGGTAACCAATCACGGGGTGGGAAATATTACAGGGAAGTAATATATAACATAATCGAATAGAACTAGGTATAAGTTCTATTTTCAGCTGTTTATTAATTGATTGAATAGTTACTACTGTTGGATTATCAAGCCTATCTTACACATAAAATATAAATCAATTTTTTTTAATAAACTATACTCTGTTTGGAAATCACAGAGAGTAATAAAACACTCAACACACTCAACAATAGGCGTACAACTATCTCTTCGCGCTTATCGAAATTATACCGAAAAATTAAATTATTAAATTACTTCTATCTCTTAGTTTTGCTCTTGGTAATTTGGAAGAGTTGTATTAAAAAAGAGTAGAAAGTGTGGGAACTCGATAATAGGCTTGTTCCATGATATTCTTTTTACATGATTTTTATACGTCTTTATATAGTACTCAATATTCTTATGCGCTTAAAATTTCATATTATTTTTTATACTTTTTCCGTTCTTGAGATATAAGGGGTTGAAATTAGTAATAGTTGTAAAAACAGTGCGCCTGTTTGTGACGTCTCTATACACAACTTTGAACTCGGAGATCTACCGAGACACCGCGACCACTAACAGCCGTTTAGTAGTAAGTAAATACGTGGAGTTGAGGGCAGTTTTAGGTGTCTAATTAATGAGGAAGATTGGTGGATTGTTCTGATACCAAAATGAATGGGCAAAATCCAAAACCGGAAATCCGGCTTGGCACGGACGAACGAAAGATGGCCTTTCTGTTAAAAATCGAAAAACATTTAATTTTCAAATTTCCATAACCAAGCAATTACTAATTACGTGGAACGGGCGTCCGTTCTAGGTCTCTGTGGCAAGAACAACATTGGCCCTTTCTTCTGATACCAAATTGTACAGGGAAATTCGGAAATTAGGCTCTGTAAGAGCGAGAAAAAAATTCGAAAACATAAAATCTTTAAACACTCCTATCAAGTTCATTCTTGTAGTGGAGGGTCGATTTTGGTCTCTATTTAAAAAGAAAGATTGGCAATTTATCCACATCGTAAGTGTCACAGTGGAAATCGGAATTTCCGCTAGGTCTGTGCGAAATAAAAATGGCTATTGTCGTAGAAATTGAAAACCGTAAGTAATTCAAGAATTCATAACTCAATTCATAACCCCGATTACCTATGTTTTTATACGGTGTGCGTGTATAATAATCCTTTACTACTCTCTTTAATTTCCAAATAGACTTTAGTTGGGGAATAGGTATTTCTATTTTATAGATTTCACATATCATATCTTTCTAATAACAAGTTCATAATATCAGTACAGTTAAAACACTTTGCAGTATTACAAAACATAGGCACTGCTGCTATGGTGTTTTATGCTCCTTAAGACTCAAATGTTTATCAAAGATAATTCCAAAGTCCACTACCATTATATATAATACTACTATAATACTATTCTATATTAGGCCTCAGCAACATTAGACCATTTATGATAATTGTACTCGATAGGGTTACATGTATATTTTAGGGAAAAAAATGAATGTGCTACGTTTAGATTAGAGGCAAATGATTAAATAGACAGCAGCCATTAACCACATTGAAATTATTCTGAAGTTTTCCACAATCTTGTTAGATGTCTATTGTACAATATGATTAACTACAATTTATAAAATAAAGCGGGTCCAGTACGGATCCCTGGGGAACGCCGGATTTATCCACGATATTCCACATACTGACGCCTATTCCTACTCTGTAGATATGAATACAAAAATCTAACTGTGCCACTGATATCCCAAAACTCAATTAGAATACCAGACGATCAAATGCATTGGAAAAATTTATATAAATGGTATCAACTTGCTTGTTGGCATATGATAGGGCCATTTAGCGATATAGCAGTTTCCCATTATAAAGTATGTCAATACTGTCAGAAAAAAAAATCAGCTGAATTGGATCAATAACAACAGAGATATAATAGAAATCGAAATACATTAGGCCAAACGAGGTCCGACAAAGTGAAGTCACATCGTTGATATAATGAGTATAAGAACTGTATGCTAGTAGCAGGGGCGTAACAAACACCCCCGCAGACCCCGCAACGCGGGGGGGCCCGGCCAGCTGGGGGGCCCACATAGACGGACGGCCGACTCCTATTTAAAATTCTGCGGCCAGCTTTACTTTTCCTATGGGTAGTAGACACAACAACGTAAAAGAATTTCGGCGTGTTGATAAGAATTAAAAAAGCAAAAGAACGAAACATATTGTCGGTTTATGGCGCACAAACACAAGCCGACAGCCCATGATACTACGATACTGACATCGTAGTATCATGCCGACAGCCCGACAAGCCCATTTCTGAACTTTATCTCGCCTTTGATAGTTGAATCTTTGATGGTACAATTTCCGCGATAAGTGCAACGCGTTATTGACAGCAAAAACATCGTAAATTATTTATTAAAAAAATGCTTCCTTTTCGGAATGCCTTCATTACCTACAAATAGCTGATTGCCAGTTGCACTTTTAGTCTCTTCGCAATATGTGAACAAACTTTGCAGATATTAGAGAAAAAGCAGTTATTTTGGCGAATTCCTTCAATATCAAGCCTGTTTTTGAAAATTAAAGGAAGAGGAAAGCTAAAAAATTTTATAATGAATTATTAGAAGATGAGAGATTAAGCGATGCCGAACAACTGTTTAAAGTGGAAATTTTCTTCCGTACATTAGATATTCTTGCCAATCAGTTGAAACTAAGGTTTGAGAGTATCAATGCCATACAAAATAATTTTACTGTTTTATATCCTGAGAAATTAACTTCGTTAAGTGAAGAAGAATTCTATGTGAAAGCGCGCAATTTACAAACGATATACCATAAAGACTTGTCCATTGACTTTCCTAACCAAATATTAAGCCTCAGAAAGGGATAGTATTTCAAAATTAAAAACCGTGTATGAACTTGCGGATCATTTATTAATAAAAAATCAGTGCGTTTCTTCAAATTTTCCAGATGTATCTAGTGCAGTGATGTTATTTCTGACTTTACCAATTAGTGTGGCATCAGCGGAACGATCTTTGTCGAAACTGAAAATAGTAAAAACCTATTTACGTAACACCATGGGACAACAACGCCTTTCGGATTTATCCTTAATCAGTATCGAACACGAGTTTGTTAAAACATTAAATATCGACGAAATTATAAACGATTTTGCAAAAGAAACCTCTCGACGATCTGGTCGTTTTTTGTAATACTTTACCTTATAGTATAATGTTCGTGCTGACTTGTTGAGTGTTTGTGTTTTACTGTTTTCTGTCTTTTGGATTCTATGAGGTTCGATCATTTCTACCTCCGCTACTACCATACATTGTAAGCAATATTGTACTGTTTTAAAATTTTGGTTTTGATTATGTTTGCTGGAATATTACTTATAATGACTTAATAACTACCTGTATGTTATGTCTACCAGTCTATCTAAGATTATGCAATAAATTCGAGTTGTTTGCTGTTTTATTATGTACTTAATACACCCAGGGTGGGTTTAAACCTATTTAAATTATCACACGATTAACTAATTCAAAATTTCATAAACCTGAACCAAATGGTAATGAAGATAAGAATTATCATTTTCCACTCGTTATAGAGAGAGGCCCCCTGAGAACGTTTGCGGGGGGGGCCCACTCAGTTTTTGTTACGCCACTGGCTAGTAGCACTATGAGGTTCGCTGACAAAGTAATTTTTAATTGGATAAGGTATAATTCTGCAAGGATTTGATTTTATGTAGCTCTCTAGAGAAGGAAGGTTCCACTCTAAAATATGATACCATTTTTAGATTGATTTTAATTGTTCTTAAGTTTTAAAATGGCTAGTAAAAATTGGGACAAGTCTCCTTTAGTATCTCTACATACGAATGCACTCTGCATCTCAGAAAGTAATCCTGATCCACTTGAATTTTTTAGCCCCTTCGTCTACTAGCAGAATAGAAGCGTATCGAATTTCATAATGATCTGTCTAGTTTAAATACTATAAAGTGTAAATCATACTTTAACACAGTTTTCGCCGATCATTTCTCTTGGCTTGTTTTTGATAAATACCTATAATTTTACAAAATAGGTATAATAAGCCACCCATATTTTTTGTTTAACTTGCTCTAATTCAAAAACGAAATAATGAGGTCTCAAATTTTTGTCGTATGATCACTACACACTGGTAAAAAGAATGTGTTAATTTGAAAATTAAATCTTAAAAGTTCTAGCCCATTATAGGTATGCTATCATGTCGGCAACATAAGTGCATGTATATCAGCTAGAATTTCGTAGGTACGTACTCGAGATGATTACCATTCATTCTTTTTCATTCAAGTAAAAATAAGCCTAAAATCGACAACACAGGAAAACTTCCAGTAGTAGAATGGGCGATTTATTTCTTCATTGATAAAACAAGGGAAGTTTGTAATGGAATTTGGAATAAAATATGTTATATTTTTGGAAAAAACATATTTACCATATAATTATACCTAAATACATTTAAGTAGGTACTTACATAATTATAATCCATCAAACAGTTACAAGATTAAATAACGTAGGTACTTGCGAAATGAGAGTGAATGAAGGATCTTTCTTTATTCATAAGCTTATTTACGATCTAATTATAAAAAAAATATTCAATGAATATCGTAAATACAATTTAACCCAATCGCACAATCAAATGCAGAAAGTACTCACGATGAATATTTAGCTGGTCAGCTCTACCTGTGGATCAAAACAATAGAAACAACTTGTGACAAACTGAACATGCTTTGTTGTTTATCGTATTTAGAAAGATATTCATATCTGTGCCGAAGTTTTTAAATTTCTTATAATAAAACTTTAATATATACGTGAAAAGAACACCTCATGCTTATGTTTATAAACAAAATGCATTACTAACCTTCAAGGCAAGCGACACGGCAACCATCTTGCGTCAGCCTTCGCAACAAAACGCTTAGTACAGAATCACTTTGATAATGCTGAACTCCAGATAAATCATTGTAAAGTACAAATAAGTTCTCCTTATAAGTGCTGCAAATTTTGGTTTTCAATTCCCTGCATTTAATTGTAGAAGCTAAATCAATCTTTCCCGCGGCCAGCCGACGCAACATAATTGATGGAATAGAAAAATTAACTGCCTCCCGAATGTGAGATTCACCGTACTCATTGGAGCTTCGACAGTCCAAAATAACAATGTTCTTTGATTCATTTCTCAATAGGGACAACAACCCTTCATTTGAAACGATATCATAATCGCACTCCGGAGTAGTAGGCATTTTCAATGTAAACACTCACAAGCCTAAATACAAAATTAATAAATCACAGCGCAAAGAAACACTTGCACAACAAAATTGTTTCAGTAACACAAAACATAGTTTTCCTTTCAGAACTACAACAAAAATATAAGAGTGCACTATTATAAAACGTGCACCTACTGCGAGGACAAAACTCAGAATGGTGAGCGCATTGTTGCCATTTACTAAGAGAAGGAGTGCGGGTAAAAATCGACACAAACTACTCGCAGCCATTGGCCTGTGATCACGTGGGACTTCAACCTGTAACCAATAGTGACTGGGTTACGTCATTTCATTGATGAGAACCTCTAATAAACGTTTTGTTTTCCGCTTAGCTACGATGTACGTCTACTTTCCGTCTCCGGAAAGTAACTGTCACGTATGTTCAATTATTATTGTTTAACTTTCATTTATCTGCTGAGATGCGTGGGTGGGTGACGGCTTTAATAAAAAGCGAGATACCTATATTTGCGATTAGATTGTGACGTCACAAGAAAGAACCTGTCACATGGAACATGCAACGGATAAAAATATACACATTGAATCGTAATTTACATGGCAAATTTTTATTGCAACAATGAGAAATAAAAAGTCAAGAAAATTAATAAGTACAAACAAAATCTACTACTGTTCGCAATATTTTCAATTTCATTGGCTAAAATGTATGTTCCTACTTATTATGCACAGGATACAGGAATAGGATAAACTCGATTAAAAAGTCAAAAAACCGCTGCCTAAGGAATCACTACTTCCACATCCAGATTGTACTCAAAGTATCCTTAAACTTAAACTTCTTGACTAGGTATATTTGCACTTCAGTACGAGGAAAAAATTGGTCGTGGAATTTTATAATATTTGGGGCGGATGTCATAAAAAAAATTACAGGAGCTGCAATTTAGCAAGTTTCGTTAAGACATTGTAAATGAACTTGGCTAACTTTCAAACCCGGTATGATATTTACAAAATCTGCAAAATGTACAGGGGATATAAATAAAGAAAAGTTTTAGAAAATTTCAAACTTTTATTAAGCTGAGGATAAAAAATTTAAAAAGTTGCACAACTCGGAGTATTTGTAATAGGCTATACAACTATACATTAATATTCCACAAAATAGAGAACATGAATCTAAGAATCAAAATTTATCAAATACACAAGTTTTACAAAAACGACGCTAGGCGTCGGTCGGCGCCGAGACGTAAAAATACAAGAACATAAATTTAGATATCAAAATTTATCAAATACACAAGTTTGCAAGAATATGATTCTAGCAGGTATCAACATTTATCAAATTTGGATCTTTCAAAAAGCATGCGATCTAACAGCACCAAACGCTTTCGTTTCCAAAAAACAGCCGAATTTCCAAGCGTTACACAAATCGTTACTGAACCCCCGTATTAACGTTACATCTTCGATTTATTAAACATTCTCAATGTTAAAAATTAAGGCATTGGTTTCTAGCACATACGCCAAAAATGAGTTTTCTGGACTCTTACTAGCTTGCTCTACTGATTTTTCCCAATTACACACCCCGCTCCACCCCTTCAACAAAAAAAAACACAAACGTGTACCAAGTTTCAAGTGATATCTCAAGTTTATTTTATCAATCCCTTTATTAATGGAGTGGCAGGTGGTGGGGGATGGAAAATATCATAAAAAATGGTGATGGTGGGGGGGGTTGAAAAATATTATTAAGAAATCTGACGGCTTGGCTTCTAATATACGCACCAAACCGCCAAAGCTCAAGTTTTTGTACTCTTCACAGCTTGCCTTACTCATTTTCCCCTATTTGCCTACAATTACGTCTCCACCCCTTCAACGGAATCATCGCAAAATATAATCTTGTTCCAGATGTCGTTGTAATACATATGTGTACCGAATTTCAAGTGAATATCTCAATTTTATTTCATAATCCTCTTTAAAATGGAGTAGGGCTGGTGGGGGGGTAGAAAAATATTATCAAAAAATCTGAGGGCTTGGCTTCTAGTACGTACACCGAATTTCAAGTTTATGTACTCTTACCAGCTAACTTTACTTATTTTCCTCTATTTACCCCTATTTAACCCCCAAGTTTGTAGAAAGAGATCGAGTTTTCTTGAATGTGGTGGAAGAAGATTCTCGATTGTGTTCTAGATAACTCTAGAGGCAATTTTGGAGTATATAAGACGAGGTTCCCGGCGCAAGAGGAAGAAGTTGAAAAGTGCGAAGTGAGGTTAGAAATTGGAAGTAAATACAGAGTGTAAATTTGAAGTAATAAACTTTGTTAAAGATTGTTTTAGTCCAGTAGAAGTATATTTTAGTTAAGGAAAAGTATTGTGTAGTTCTGAGAAGTTACTACATAAAGTGTTAGTGGTTACCCCATGTTAAAATTATTTAGAACTTACGGATGTTTATAGGGTGTTTCCAAAGGGTGGAAACACGCGACAGTACTAAAAGCCAAGGCCCCAGATTTCTTCAAAATATTTTTCGACCTCCAACAACTTCAACCTATTATTAAAGGGGTTGCTAAAATAAAACTGATGGGCTTGTTCCATGATATTCTTTTTATATGGTTTTTATACTTTTTCATATAATACTCGATATTCTCATTATACACTTAAAATTTCGTATTATTAACTTTTTCCGTTCTCGAGATATAAGGAGTTGAAATTAGTAATAGTTGCAAAAACCGAGCGCTTATTTGTGACGTCACTATACGCAAGTGACGTAAGAAAAATGGCTTTCTGGGACCTTTCAAACTTAACCTGAAATGTCGAAAACCATGGAATTTTTAAACGCTGGTAACTAAATAAATACGTCGAGTGGAAGTTCGTTATATGTGTATACGGAAAGGAGAAGGTCGGCGATGAATTATAATCGTAAATTGCAGGGTCGAAATTGAAAATTCGTTCTGGCAGGAGCGAGAGAAAATTGTAATTTTTTGACATTTCACCAAATTGTACTCCCCTACTGTCGAGTAGTAAGCAAAACAAACAATACTTCGAAAACACTTATAATTATAACCAATAAGGAGCATCAAGTCTATTGAGATCGCCGAGTCTATGCGTATAGTGACGTAGCGCCTGGCCACGCCCCATTTTCGCGAGATGGAAATTTGTAATAGTTTTTAAGATACTAAACGTGCGAATAAGATTCTGATTTTTTGCAGATCCATTAATTTATACTTGCACTTTCGATTTATGAAATAAAAAAAAAATGCCGAACAAGCCCATTATTCACTCGAAGTTTGGTACAAGTATATATTGTAATGATATCTGATTAAGATGATTCAGTGGAAGGAATGTGGGTAATAGAAAAAAAATAAGTAAAGCAAGCTGATAAGAGTCCAAGGACTCCATTTTAGTGGGGTCGATCTGGATTTCAAAGTGACAACGTTCTTTTGGAACATTGTCCTGGCATTCTATTTATTCGCCCGTAATTTATCAGCCCAGTCTCTCTTTATAAATGTATCACGCGCGCTCAAACAGAAAAAAATTCCGCATCCGATGGCGAAAGAATTTATTACCCCACCCCTTTCCTTCCTAACGAAAAATGACTTTTTCTAGAAAAGAAAAAAAGGAACATCAGTTTTTCCGCAACCATTTGTTTATTTATGCTGAAAATTACAAACAAATGATAAATAGTTGAGGTAGGAACATTCATACACAATGTTGACTTTGCAGGGCAATATGTGGCCAAAATTGCGGAAGTTACAGCAGTTTTAATTTGATTTTCGTTTTCCCGTCCCCCACCCCTCCTAATGGACCTAGCGACTTGAAATTTGGACACAGTACTTTGGACCCGACTATCTATTGGGGAAAAAATAGCAAGTCGCTAAGTCGCTTTCTTCCCCGCAAAAAACGCGTAAACGGCTCTCGGCACGTTCCCGCCGCAGCAAAAAATTCGTTACAAATCCGGACTTTCACATTGCAATATCTCGAGAACCGTTTCGAAGAATCGAAATTCAGTTTATGCGGCAGCGCCCAGAAAGTACCTTGGTATGCGGCAGCGCCCAGAAAGTACCTTGGTATTCGGCAGCGCCTGAATATGGATTCAGCAGTGCCGGATATGGACACCGTCCTAATATGGATTCGGAAACGCCCGGAAATCGGCTTGATATTCAAAAGATTTGTCACAGATTTTACTTATTTTTATGATTTTTTTTTATTTGCGCTGATTTTAATTCAATATTTTTACAGATTTCGGCAAATAACATTTCCTGAAAATCTGTGAGCAAAATGGAATCGACAACAAATCCGACGAAGATAGTGGATTAGGTCTATCGACAAAACCACATTAACAAACGCACCTAGAATTCCAGCTCAGGGGTGGTGTGGAAAAGAGTTCCGCAGACCCGCGGTGACATTTCGGCGCGCGCAA
This sequence comes from Stenurella melanura, assembly GCA_963583905.1. Taxonomy (NCBI): domain Eukaryota; kingdom Metazoa; phylum Arthropoda; class Insecta; order Coleoptera; family Cerambycidae; genus Stenurella; species Stenurella melanura. The sequence continues at coordinate 69,336,691 of OY757312.1, read as the reverse complement.
ACTGTTGTTCGAACATAAAAATGTAAAACATGAAATTACAGTTTTTTTCCTGCCCTATAATTTTTATGTGAAACAATTTCTCGTAGTAATTGTCCATATCGAGAAAATTGGGAAGAACCGTGGGCCGCGCGCTCATTTTTAACTTTCTCTCGTAATAAATAGAAAACTATCATTTCTACGAAAAAAAATTATAGTACACAGTACATAACACTTTATGTATGTACATTTTACGTAGCCTCAAAACAAGTCGAGTTATTTGAAAAACCCAATTTTTAACACTTCTTTCAAGATGGCGGCGAACTCCAGTTGCGCAACGTGACGAAAACTCACCAATACACTCATATCAAGCTCTAAAAGCTCGCTGGCATCGGATGACTGTCAATCTCTTTCAACATTGTGACTGGAGTATTTAGCGCTATTACTAGTACACATTTATAAAGATATAGATGTGAATGTGAATGATAATAAAGTAATTAAGTAACCCAAGTAACAATTTAAATGCTTTTTAGATTTATTTAGGTTTTATCAGTGTCTTATAATGACCACCTCTTAATTCACTGATTTATGCCAGATTTATTAAATGCCAAATTGCCTTAAAGGTAGTTTTGCCTTAAAGAAAGTTTTAAAAAGGCCTTCAAGAACTTGCATTAAAACTAAATTGTCTTTTACTTTATTGGCTTATGATTGACTTATCAAGGTATTTGTCAAGCGTTGAATAAAACTTTATAGCTGTTAAGTTCAAGTTAGAAGGATCAAGCAAATGTTGTGGTTTTATCATTGCTTTATGAATCTAATTTGAGGTGGTTGTTAATGCTGAGCTATAAATCTAATATGCTTTGAAATCACTGTTTCAGATCGAACCTTCATAAAACCAACTGCTTGTTAGAGTTGTAATGAAGGAAACAAACATCCGTAATAAATCAGTCTTAAACATAAAATGATTTGGTTTACCTTTGCCCAGACTGTAATGTTTCAAAATAGGTAGTTTTAAAACTGTGATAAGTTATATACATATTCGTCGGAATTTTGTGGCATTTAGTGGACATATACCAAATAGAGACTCGGCAAACTGACTTTTAGGTTATATTATCCGAGCACCATAAATTCACAGGTTTTAAAGCGGTTGTGTTATGTGCTCAAATGGTTTAAAATTGGTGTTAAGATAAGCCTACAAGTTTAAAATATACTTTTACAAGAATAAATCGACATACTTAAAGAGTAATTGGTAATGTAATAGGCATTTTAAAATAAAACATGTTTAAAGTAGAATTATTCACAGCTTATAGAGTTTATACCTACAGCCGCCATTTTATTTCCGTGGAATATAACGGTCAGTCATACTGGGAATGTCCGCGATTGAACAAAAGAATGTAAACAGTAGAAAAAATTAATAGCGTCTATATAACACCCTACGGAAACGAAGATTCAGTTAAAAATAAGAACAAAGGCCTAAAATGAATTTATTTACCAACCTTGTCTTAAAAATTTTTCATTCTAATGGATTACGTTTTCATGAAATCTGTCATTCTGTTTTATGTAAATGCTTAGCCTTTGAAACTTTTTGCGCCCTTATTCTGTGCTCATCATAAAGACACAAAGCCACTCATAAAAATTTTCCATGCAAAACCAAGACAATTTCTATGAATAAGTATGAAAAATTATATTTGACATTGTCTGATAAGAACAACAGATCTTCACCTATCTATTAGCTAACTAATGTTGGAGCCTGTATACTCTATGCATGTTTAAAATTGAATTATTATTTGTTTGCTTAATTGTATTGAAACATATTCTTTATAGGATTTTGCAAACAGCAGAAAAAATAACTATCTATGAGAACTAAAAGAAAAGCTATGTGTAAAAATATTAATGAAATCTTTGCATTCTTTCGATAACTTGAATTCTGGTTATGCTAGGAAATTAAAATCTTAAAATAAATTTGTATAATTTCTTATTTGAAAATTCTCATGCAACTACTAGCATCCACACTTCCAAATAATCGTCACTGTGGATCTAGAAACGGCCAATATTTTTCTTAATGGTATGTTAAATTTATTTTTTAAGTACTTCTGGCACCTCCCTAGTGAAACTGACATATAGAAACATATAAAAAAAAACGTATATGAATTTATATGGTTTGTTGTGTGTATCTGAAACTGGAATGTGTGGGTAATACCATATAGCTTCCCCATATGAAACAATATGTAAATAAAATAAATCTTACTGTTACTCCTTATAAAATCATATTGGGAGCATAAGATTTACTTAGTCATACATATAGGTACATATTTAATGTTTCCATGGTAGACCATATATGTTTCCATATATGAAATATCCTGAAGATTTATAGTAATTTCATATAGACTCATATTAGAAATTCGAAATTTACTGTTGCTTCATATAAACTCATATCAGTTTCCTTTTCTATATTCTGCCATATAGGTTTCCATATATGAATATGCCATGCAGATTCGTTCAGTTTACTATTCATCCTTATAGATATACTTTAATACCACAAAGGATATTTACTATCCATTCTCCTAATTTCATATTAATTCCCAAGACAATTTTAAATACTAGAAATAAGAAAAATTCCCACGATTTTTTAATTTATAATACCTTATTCTAAGATTAAAAAAAACACTTAAATTATAAACATAAGATGGATAAGAAGTACTATAAGTAATACTTGGAACACACATCTCAAAATATTAGTAGACAAACACAGTGGGGTTGGGAAAATAGACTTCAAAATATGTCAGGTTAATATTCAAGGAAATATATAAACGTTTATTATTTGGTCTTAAAAAATATTGCAGACACATTACAAGTAAGACAAAAAAATGAAAATGATGTAAGTATCCTGTACTATTTTTGTTCCATGTTTTATGTGTTTTTTTAAGTTTACTATCTTTTTAACCTTATCGTCCACAAAACTAACATAAGCGAAATTCATTATGTAAAATATTATTTCTGGAAAATATATAACACACTTTTCACAAAACACATAATCTAGCACCCACAAACACAGAACATATACTCAGGCCCACAAACAACGAAGTGGAAGCTTTCACTTCGTTGCCCGCAAACACAATCAACGATGGCCGAAAAAACAGTGCTACCAACATATGAAGAGGATTAAGACTACCAACCTGTTATGTATTAAGTGCTACCTACAATAAATTATATGGAAGTTGATGAATTTTCCATATAGACATATAAAGACATATTCATCCAGATACAAACATTATATATGATTCGGACACATATAAATCCTTCAAAATACATATAAAATTGCATGTTGGTTTCTAATATGAATGAATATGTTCTTATATGTTTATTGAGCCATATACAATCCATATAAATCCAGATACCGTTTTATCCGGCCACTTTGGCTTTTCCATATAGAACATATACAAGCATATAAATTCATATTTGTTTTTTTATATGTATCTATATAGCATCTATGGTGCATTTTCACTAGGGCTAGAAGAAATCGTTTGCATTTAATAGATATATCATAGCCTCAACTATGATATCGCCATTATCTTACCACAATTGACAAAAATATAGAAATTGAAATAAATTGAAATCCATTTCGACCAAACAAAAAATACAATTATTTGGCTAACAAAAAGAAAAGTTCTGAAACAGAAACTCTGAACTCAATTGTCACTAGTCAATTGTCAACAGTCACCCAGTTAAGAGACTATTCCCATTTACGAGAGAAACTATGGTATGAGAGAGATCATATGAATATAGAAAGAGAACGAAATAGTTACTCATGTTAAGACAAACGGTCTACTTTCAGTCGCGAAAAAATGCTTTATGTTTCAATACAATTAGGTGTTTTCACAAATTTTATATTCACTTTCACTGTGAAGATAATGCTTTATTGTGGTAAAAAAACACTTGAAATTTGAGAAACAGTCGAATAATACCTTAATATAAACCATTTTAATTTTGTATTGAAATTTTTTCGCACTACATCAATTCACTATGCACTCATAGCGTCATCAGTTATATTGTCAGTGTCATTTTGTGTTATAAACACGTTATTTTGCAGATACATTTCCTAAAGTAGCTTTTACAAATCCCGTATTAGGTAGGCGTTATTTATTTAATCACATGTAAAACCTAAATAAAGTAAATAAAATGTTGTATGTAACAATTTTTAAACGCGATTCAGAAACTAATATAACCGATGACGTCACCGCGAGTTTTGCCTACTCGTTCAATTACTAAAACTTTATGTTATTTATTTGTTGAAATTTTAATTTGATGGGCGATAGAATGCTGTTTAAATATCAATAAGTGCTTTAGTATAACAATTACTTCATTTTAATAATATCAAAAAAGCAAATTTGCACATAGTGAAAACACCTAATTAAGCAAACAAACAAACAAATAATAATTTACTTTTAAACAAAAGAATGTAAGTTATATCTAATAGAAATGTTTTATAAAAACAATTTACATATGCTAAACCATATTATGGACAGGTGCTAAAGCTCTCTTTACTTTTTAAGTCACAAAAAAAGAATTATTTATATGTTTTTTTAAACTTGTGTTTTTAAGGAGCGCGCGAATTTTTAAGAACTATCTAATACATGTTTTAGAGTAAACTTAGCTTGGTTGACAATTTTAGCCCACTATAAGTAGTTCCATCAATTCATTACAAGTAGTCCATCTTTAACTGTTTTTATGAACTATTCTTAGTAGTCGCCAATTGTCCATTTTATAACTTATATATAACTATAGTGGCCCATAGTGCATCTAGAATAGATTTACTTGCATTTATGTTTACTTCATTAAATATAAAAATTCGCTCAAAGCATTTGTGTCTTTTAAGTTTTGATATAATGCATATCTTAAATCAAGTAGGTATGGTTTGAAAATACTCTTCAGATGCTCTCTGAGTAAAGCTTAGATAGTTCATTAAAACTTGAAAGCTTTAATAGTAGTTTCCAAAAGATGCGTCAAGGCTCTAGATCTGTGCTCGTACAAAAGTTTTAAATCTGCTTCATAGAGTCATTCCAAACTATTTGCGTTTATAAGTAGTCTGGGAAATAACTTTTTAGGATAACTTATACATTATTTTAAAACTACAATTGTTCCTTGGGAATACGTTTTTCTTGATTAATAATAAACAATTAATAATATAGCAACATAAAGATAAGGTACAGGAAAAGAGAATTTCATATCCCAAGAGAGTCTGACAAAGCCCTCTGATTCAAAGATCTCATAATTTCTTTACTCATGCATCATCGGTTTAACATGTCCAACCTATCTATAAGTATACATGGGATAATTAGTTTCATGTCATCAAAAGAACTGGTAGTGGGAATCGACTGGATAAGTAAAAAATCTCATATAGCGTTGGTATAAAGAACTTAGTTTTGGAGAAAGAAAATATAAAGAAGTTTTAATAATACTGGTTGAGAACTCCTGGCCAAATTGTACCAATAACATTGAGTCGATTGCGGCTAGCGAACTGAACCAGGTCTCTTTGCGTCCTAAATCTCTCCTTGCATCGAAAATAACAAATTAAACAGCATAAACTTATTTGACCAGCATGCTTTACCTGAACTTCTTGTACTAATTAGGAAAATGTAAATCCGCATATGTTCTTTCGCCCACTCACCCATAAGAGGAAGGGGTTCTCAAACTTTTCTTATGGAACTGTTTAAATAGGCATGGGCGTAATTTCAGTTTTTTAACTGGAGTGGCAAGGTGTACCGGGTCCAGGGGTCTGGGGGGTATGAAATGCCCCTACGTGTCAGGGGGGGTCCGGGAAATAATAATAGTAATAATAATAATGATTTTATTGTTAGGATTAGTTACATAAAAGAAACATTTACACTATAATATATGAATTGTATCATTGAAATATTCCTAAACAAATGGCAGAGTTGAAACAAGCTGTCCGAAGGACAGAGGTTTGCTCTTCCACTCAACCATACAAATTTTAAAAACTGGAATAAAATTGTTAGTTTTTTAAACTTTTTCAGATTATTTTTACCACAAAATAATTGCTGATATTCTTTATTTGTCCTAAAATATTCATTGTTAATTACTTTAATTAATAGCCAAACTATTTTTATTTAACGTTATAATATACAAGTTCCAATGAACATTTTATTTTTCTGCGCTAAATAAGGCTTGAAAAAATAATGAATCAAGAAAGCGCCGAGCTTGCAACATTTTATTTCACAATTGTTTGTATATTATTGATATTTTTACTTCAAAATTCTGGGGTGGAAAAATACTAGGTTGAACAATTCTGGGGTGGCAACTGCCACCCCTTGCCACCCCCGAATTACGCCACTATAAATAGGTTAGTTTTTTAAAGCGTACGCAGAAGAAAAGATATATAGGTGTTTTGTTTGTCTAGTCAGTCCCCATTATCAGTTCTTGGTAATGACCAGACCCCGGCGCAAAAGTAATTATGCCAGAGTCGGTTTTCACACAGATAAATATAATGTTTTGAATCGAGAACCATATGATTCATGTAAGCAAATAAATACATATATACTTTTGTGGTAAGAAATAAAAAGTATAGCATAATACTCAAGTAGCAGTAAAAGAGAGCAGAAATAAAAAAGGTCCAACAATTATTATTATTTTATTATACACCGACCAATCGCATATGGGCCTGTTTCATATATGCATTACGGAGTCAACACTACAGACTTGTCAGTACATTTTCAGCTTTTGATACAAGTAAATGTGTCGTGAAGACAGTGAAATATTGGATATAGTGTTAAGAAACAACCCCAGTTTTTCAACATTTTGGTGTGTGGTGAACCTATTAAGTGGCAAAGAAGTGAACTGTTCAATGCCGGACATAAATTTGCCATCTATAAGAAAATAGACGTATTATACTCTTCATAAATACAAAACGAAGAATAATATATATTGCATTCGATTGGCACATTTGTAAAACCGGTAATATTGCTCGTAGAGAAAGAAATTTCATATCAGTGTGTTGGTGAGCGAATTCTGAACTTTCAAAATGTCCGCCCGTCCGTCGGTCTGCCCGTCCGTCTGTCCGTCTGTCTGCCTGTCCGCCTGTCTGTCTGGCTGTCTATCTGTCTCTCTGTCCGTCCGTCACGTTCCTTCTAAGCACGATAATTTAAGAACGAAAAGTCCGATTGTATTGAAATTTGATTTTTAACAAAATCGATCAATAAACAAAAAAGTTATAAATTTTTTAAATAAAAAAAAATTACGTTTTTTTTTTAATGTTTTGCAATTAAATAAAATGTCTAAAACTAATATTATTAACAAAAAACTGCGAAGAGTATCCTATAGAATGTGCAACAATTATATAAAAAGTGCAGAAGATCGGCGAAGAGTATAACGGTTATCTTGTTTTAAATATGCGCCGATTACATCGGTAGACATTGAACGATACTTTTCACAGCACAAGTGAATATTTAGTGACACGCGCCGGAGTTTAACTTCGGACCATTTAGAACAGATGCAAATAATATGTTTTTATTATTCTAATAAGGCATAGTTATTAAATGTTTGTATTTGTACATCCAACAATAAGTGCATCAAAGTATATGACTTATAACCCTTTCGGAACCATTTACCTTTAAATATTACGGAATTCACACTAATAAGGTAAGATATTGTATTATTGCGTATGAAAATGTTTATGTCCTTAGTTCATATTGCGCAAAGCCGATTCTGTCTTTTTCGTCATAACTACCTCGGAGCCGGGGTAATCTGGTAATGACAAAATTAATTACAACCTGTATAGACACTAGGCGGGTGGCCCAAATTTTGCGACTTTGGATTTTTTTTGTCTTACCCCTTAAAGTGGTTCTATATTATGACTACAAGATCTGGCCAGAGAATGAAAATGTGACATATTTATAATATCAGCTTTTATTTGGATAAAAAATCATATGCCAAGATTACAACATTTATATAAATATTGCTTATGAAAGTAATATTTTACACTTAGTAATAAATTAATTTCAATAATTACAATGTTCGCTAACAATGTGAGCAGTGCCGGATTAGCCACTAGGCACTCTAGGCACGTGCCTAGGGGCGTCGACGCTCTAAGGGGCGCCGAAGGTGATCCTCAATAACAATAATTCTGGATAAAAACCATTCTATGGACTGACATTCTTAAAACTTTTAATAAATAAAAGCAGTAAAGCATTGCAAGATCCAGATATAGACCTGCTAACGGCAACTAAATTGTTTAATTCTCTACAGAATTTTGTAAAAGGCCCTCCAGACAATTTTAACTATTATGAAGAAAAAGGAACAGTATTAACAAATTGTATTGATTACAAAGTTGATCTGACAAGAAAAAAGAAAACTATTAAACTTCATCTAGTGGAAGCTTCTAGTGGCATTCATTTTGATGGAAAGTCGGACATGCTGGTAAACACATATTAGCAAATATTAGATAGGTTACTTCAAGAGATACCTAACTAAAAGGCAAACTGCCTACACAGAAAGCGAAAAACTTTTTGGTATTTTTAATGAGATTACAAATTTATCTGACGACGAGATTCGTTTGCAAGCAAGAAAAAAAATGCAGAGATTGTACATTAGCGATATTGAAAACGGATTTTCTGAAGAATGTGTTCAGTTTAAAAGTGTTCTTGACGCCATGGAAATGACCAAAGTGTCACCTGGAGAAATATTAAAATTTATTAGATCTTAAGGTCTTACCTCTACATTTCCTAACGTAGCAGTCGCTTTACGAATATTTCTAAATTTTGCAGTTATTAACTGTATGGGGGTTAGATCTTTTTCAACATTAAAATTAAAATATGTAAGACATTATTTAAGAAATTCGTTAGAAAACGAAAGACTAAGTGAATTAGCCCTCCTGCACTTAAATAGTAACCTGTTGAATATTATATACTCCAACAGCATACTAGATCAGTTTGCATCTGAAAAAGCAAGAAAGAGATTTTTTAAGACTGCAAAGACAATTTGTTTTGTTTTGTGTATTTCATTTTATTTAATGATATATTTCCAGAACCTAGATATGTTCATATTTAAATATTTTTTAATATTTATCGGCTTTTTTGTTAGTTTTTGTTTAACCGTTTTTTTTTTCAAGTCATAGAAGAGAATATAACAAAAATAGATTTTTCATCATGTAAGTACTTACTTTTAAACGAATGGAGGTTGGTTCGGGTTCGTCTTAAGATAACAAAATTAAAATTAAAGAGAATGAAAATCCCCAAAAAATCATTTTTTGTCAAAATATTCAAAGTGGCGCGGCAAATAATTTTCAGTTGCGGTGTCATTTTGTTTACCACCAAAAAATTCTACCTCCGACGTATTAGTCTGCGAAGCTGGTTGGCGCTTGCGGCGCCATTTTTTTTAGCCACTAAGGAGGGCGTCAAAAAATCCAGTGCCTAGGGGCGCACAAGTTCATAAACCGGCACTGAGTGTGAGCTATAAATTGGCGCTGCTCTTCCTCTGTTGTTATATTCGTCTATTAATTTAATACCTTTTTCAGCTGTATCGTTTACAACTTTTAACTTTTTAATCCCTTCAAAACAAATTTTGTACTGCTGATTAGTCTTCTAGGTTTGAGCATTGCCATTAAGAAAATTCGGTAGGGAGGTTAAATCGTTCAAACATTTTTTTTTGTGTCCGTGGAAATAAAACGATATATTTCCTTACTTTGTATCTCATCAATACTACTTAATTTGAATCGTTTATTGTCTTCTTCAAATAAGTCTTCTTTTGCTAAAGCGTTAACCATGTCCTTTTTAGCAGCTATTGAAATATCATCATCAAAGAAAGATAGAGTAGAAGCTTCAGCAGTTAAATACCACAAATCGATTTTGATTTCGACACCTTTATTTAAAAAGTAGAAAATTTAAACATAAGGTGGAAAAGGCAATATAATGCACCCTATTCGGCCTATTCTTCTCAAGAGAAAATGAAAAGGGGTGCAATTCCATCCTAAAAAACTTAAGGATTCCCATCAAGAAACGGGCTCTATATACATAAACACAAAATTGTATCTTAATATTTTAAGCCCATCAGAATTAACATGAAAGTCATGAGTTCCAGAGTCTGGCTGAGATTAATACCAGCATTTGGTGACTCTCCCAGACAGAGGTTAAATAAAGTTTATGTATTTTTATTATTATGAGTTTCCTTTTTGTGGGCGTACTTATATCAACTTTTTCAGGTTAAAAGTTATTGTTTATTTTAATGATTTCACAAAAATCTAAAATTTCCATTTTTTCCAAAATATTTCCGATTGGTAGAAACACAATCATAATTCACACGAATTAGGAAAAATACAAAAATTAGAAATGAGAAAGCTTTTAGGAAGCTGTAGGTAATTCTCTGGAAACTTTTAATAATTTCCTGTTGATGCTTATATGATTATACAAAAGCTGCAAAACGCGCTTTAACTGTAGATTCTAGTGGTTTCATGTTTGTGAAAACTAAGTCTTCTTGTCATACTAAATACGCTTAAAACTCCCTCCAGTTTCTTGTATGTATAAATAAAAATGGAAAAAATAGGTCTAATGGTTGCATGAGAACTGTGTCATTATAACAAATACTTGGTCGAAGTCCACTATAGTAATCTTTTCAAACCGTAGTTACAATTTTCAGTTTTAATTTAAAAGCAAGTGAGCTGCCACATCCACTCTAACATGTATTTAGGTAATTGACACCTAGATGGCGCTTGCCTTCACTTCTAACATTGAACTCTACATTGCTCTGTAATGTAATTTTCACTTCTTTATTATTTCTTCACATATTATACATATATTAAAAGTGACTGCAGTAAATAAGGGGTTTCAAAAAGATTTCAAAGAACACGCTACCCTAGACTACAGGATTTTGCCGCTCCCTCATCTACTCCCTACGCCTTGCCTACGCCAACTAGAAAGAAAATTGTATTTGTATTAATGTATTATTGGTCCCATGATATTAAGTTCTAGTTCACGTCAACAGATGTCGAGCCCGAATATTGCAGTCATGATTCGCAATACAGAGATGCTATCAAAAAACGCTAAACTACATAAAAATATTCATGGGTGATCTCAAATTATAATTACTATTTTATGGCCTTGTTTATCATTAATCAGTTAGGTACTTAATTATATTTGGTTTCAGATATAAGGAAATAGAAAAATCATGTTAGGTAGTTGGGAAATGACTAATAGCTAACTGGCTATTGAAAAATTGTAGTTTGCAATCGCAATAAGTAAGTAGAGTTTTACGTAATTTTAGTTGGTACCTTTTTAGTGACATCAAACATCTGAGAGTACTTATATTTTATTAAGATCAATTATTAATAATTTGTTAAAACTGATATCACTAATAAAAATTTTACATTGAAATTTACGACTGGAATCTGCCATAGCCGATCCCCAAATGGTGCTTCGGCTTCGAGTCCCAATACCGGAGAACTTTTTTTATTTTATTTTTTTAAACGTTTTGGCAGATATTTTTAATTCTAAAATTGCCTTTTGTTTGGTTTTACTCGGCTATTAAAAATTTCAAAATTGTGTCATTTTGCCTCTTCTTTCGGCGATATGATTGTGGAGGAATACTTTTTAAAACGTATTTTCTACTTTTCGGCAGATATTTTTCATTCCAAAATTACTCTTATTTTCCACTTAACTATGGAACGCTTAAGTTTCGTTGGTGCAACACAATTCATAAGGGTGGCCATTCCCTAGAAATAGACATCCAATAAGGAACTATTTATTATTTTTGCCCATAACTTTTTTTTCTCAGTATGTAGGTATATTTAAAAAAACTATAAGTGGACCTAAGTAGAACCATAACAAGACTATTACTATGAATTTTCATTCAATAATTTCAGTGGTTTGCAAAATAGCTGAATTTAAAACTATGAAATAGGAAGGCTAACAAGAATTTTTAAATTTAAATCTAGCTATTATGCAAACCACTGAAATTATTGAATGAAAATTATTAGTAATAGTCTTGCTGTGGTTCTACTTAGGTACTCTTATAGTTTTTTAAATATGCGTACTAAGAAAAAAAAGTTATGGCCAAAAATATTAATTATTTCTCTATCGGATGTCTCTTTCTAGGAAATGGGCACCTTAACCCGCCCTTAAAATTTAAGTAATGCATAGTTATTTTTCGCTTAACATAAAAACGGTGCAATCGGCTGTAACCTCTTTTTTTCCGGCAATAATTGGTCAAATTCGTGTCTCTGTATTGAAAAATGCATTTGAACAAATAGGTACCTTGTATTTCTCCATCGTTTGTTAATAAAGTTATTTCTTTAGGGTGAGGTAAAGTCGTATTCATTGCAATAGATGGTAGTAATATCAACTATATTTCAAATATTATTTTCTTTCATTGACGCTTGTTTTTAGCTAGTCCACTATGTATATTTTTCACTAAAAGTATGACAGATTTCTTCTTCCTTGTGTTAACCACATGCCATGCAGTGCTCTGTTATATTTTCAATAAACTATTTTTTTAAGTTTCCACCGTGTATATTTTTTACTAAAAATATATTCCCTTTGTGAGCAATAACGTCAAGTACCTAACAAATATTATTTAACTTTTGTAGATATAGCGCAAGAATAGACAGCAATAGACCGACAGATAGACACATAGACTGATGAAATTGAAATGCCTCAAGTTCAATTTCAATAATTCAATAATACATAGGCTAAAACGTAAAAATTCGAAGTTTCAGAGGGTGACTTTATCACGATTCCAATATTTCCGTTCGATAAATGAGAAAATAAAAAACAAGGCAGTTGTGTAAAAGACCCCTTAATTTATTTGTTAGTGACTGTATAGAATTTATTTAATTTAAATTAATTATTTGATATTGCTCAACATTTATTGCAAAGAAAATTTGGAATGGTAGACACAGTGTTACTCAAATTTTTCTTACATATATGTCGTTATTGATGTACTTCGTAGGTACAATAAAAAATATATTTTTATATGCAGCGATTCTTGAAGACTAATCAAAAGATATGTTTTCCAGCTCGACCCTTATTTATTAAAAACACAGTATTATTACAGGTATACTTGACCACCATAAATATGTATGCAACATTTTAAGGAGTCAGAAAGAACGATTAAGAAATTATTGCAGATCGATAATATGGTAAAAGCTAGAAAATTCCCTGTTTATTTGCGAAAGAAAGACCCTGTATATCTAATTTATATGAAAGCATATTTTTTATTCTATATATTCAAATTAATTGTCTATAATATAGTTGCAACAGTTATTTATATGCTTCTTATACTTGTTCAATTTAGTAAGAAAACAATTGAATCGCCGTGCGTAAAATACACAGTAAAGAATCCCTACTAGATGCCTACACTAATTTTATTTTAATATAGTCTCGGATGTGTGATGGTGACAGTTATATCTCACCGGTACAAACCAGTTAGACATAGGTAAGATGAGATTAAACGAGTCTAACAGTATCTGCACTTCTGCGGTTTGTCATTGTGCCCGCAGAAGGGGGATCCTCCATGAAGTACATGGGGCTTTAACCTAACCTAAAAGGTTTTGATAGGGTTGTTTTGGCATGGCGCCTTTTCTCCCTCACAAAAGAAACAAACTAATTTAACATAATTCCATTATATTTCTGTAGCTCATTGCTCATTTCATTTTGAACTTTTGAGCCGTGGTCACAGAGTAAATTAAATACAGAGTTTTCACTGATGACGTTTCATGGCTTAATTTTCTGTCTCTCTCCTCCACTTTGGGCAGGTACCGATTTAGAAATAATCTGCGTATCATATCAATCAGTATTTACTTGAATGTCGAATGTCGTAATTAGGCTCTGTGACATTTCCATTTCATAATTTCAACATTTTTCATAATATTTTTCTGTGTATGATTGTTTTTATACGTTTATAATAGTGTTTTTTAGTTGGGTGACTGTTTTCTAAATTAATGAATATCATAATATTTATTCAGGACAAGCGTCTAGAGAGACCGAAATGCGAAAGCTTCGAGCATGCGCATTACCTTGTAAATTTGTAATAAATTCGTGCAAGTGGAGAAATTGAAATATTTCCTGTTATTTTGTGGAAAAAAGGCGGGGGGACCGCACCCCCCATTTATTTGTCTGCTACGCTAATACTGCCTGCGGCGCTAATAATTATTAACAATTAGATATCAAAATAAAAACCTACTAACCTAACCTAAAGAAATCACACGAAAGAATGAAATTATTTTATAAAAAGAAGGAAAACCTAAAGAAATCAGAAAAGAATTTGTAAAAAAATATATTAATCGTTCCAGAATTTAAAAAAAAATTCTGCTGACGTATGAGTTTGAACCCGGGACCCTTCCAAAGCGTAACCATCATAACATCATAACAAATTTATTGAATATTTCTTGGATTTACATGCATTGCCTCCCCGGATCGTGACCCGTGACCAACCCTACAACCACGTCGCTCAGCGCCGTGGTGTTAGTGCGGTTGGGCGGATCGCGACCGGTTCGGCTTAAGGAAACTAATATTAAAAGGGTTAGAACTCCTGCCGCCTGTGGCGGCTTAAATCTAACATTTCGATGTCACTATCCACTTAGTGGATTTAAAATAATTTAACTTATCACTTTTTGAGCGTTATTCGCGTTGTTCACTTTTTTATAAATTTTGAATCGGTAAGACGGGAAAAAGCTTAATGAAAAAACCCGTTCGAGATAATTTTTCGCCCAACAGTCTACTCGCCATTGGGAAGTTTTGATTTAGGAAAAGAAGTTTAGGAGTTTAGTAGGTCTTGATTTTGCAAGTTTCTCGGTCGAGAGGGAATTTATTAACAAAAAATGACAAAATAACAAAAATTACAAAAATACAAACAGAGTACAAACAACTAGGGATATGAAAGGAATAGGTACAGATTAAAATATACGGTGGTGAAAAGTGTGTGATAGTGAGAGGTTTTGGTATTAGTAGAGGGTCCACGCCTTCGAAAGCCGTCTAAATCGCCAAGTAACCCATTCCAGCAAGGTAAATAATTTTTGAGCTCGGATATCGAAAGAGGGTCCTAATGGGCATCAGAAATGGCTTGTTGGACTTTTGTTGACGATTGCACAACTTCTCCACAAGAAAAAAAGATGGCGAAATGTTATTTCAAGAATTCGTGTTTTTAAACGTATACCTCTCGCTAGAGAGTGAACCACATGCGATATTGATTTAATTTTTTTTATTTATATACTACTGACATGAGCGCATCTATCTGTACTAATTAAATTTCAAACTCGCTTACGGTTTTTTTCTAAATAAATTCTAAATCACAGTAACGAAATCTGTGGGTTTGAAATTTCGACGTGCGGGCAGCTATATTAAATATTCAATTTTTTTATATACTATATACGAGTGAAATATGGTCTAAAGATCAGCAGAGTTTTTGCAAAAAAAATTAGCTCGATATCTTATACAGTTTTTGAGTTAACAACTTTTTAAAATAAACCATAATTAGATTCGTGGTATTCCTGTTAGCATGCCGCTGTTTTCTGGCTAAGTGTAATGCATTAAGATAGTAAGCCAATACATTTTTGAAATTGGCAGATGATTTACTCCATCTACTAATTATGAAGGTGTTGTATAGAGATATTATTTATTAAGTATATCATTATTGTGGTACAAATGATATAGCATTTTACAAATATGAAAATATAAAAACGTACACAAAACTTGTAATATATAGGTACATAAGTAATAATAATAATGCATAATAAGTATACACAGCTCAGTAAGCATTGACAAACCACTACATAGGCATTACTATTAAGAAGCACTGTCTACTAAAAACTGCTCTGTATTATTTCTGCCCTTAAAACAATTGTTAGAAAAGGCTCCACATGCAACAGAACACCAAGTGGACGCACATTTTTAATCACAATTTACTTTACAATTCCACTATTTGTTTTCTTTAGAACCAGTTGTGACTTTTTGTCATCATTTGTGATTTTATTTGGTTATTCTCTATCAGATATCCAAATTTTCTGGGAAAGGATAAATTGGGAAGGAGATCGGAAAATCGCTTGGACACTAAAATTTTATGTGCTTTGTTAACTGCTTCACAAGTCGAGAAAATTTGTTATAAATCAGGATTTTCTGTTAGGTAAGGGTCTAAACCACTTTTTGTGGATAATTTTTACAATTAAAAGTATTTCGCAGTGAGCAGGGTTTTAACCTGCTTCGCTAGGTTCTTCAGTTGCTAGCTAAGCTAAGTACACTAAACCACTGGACTACCGTCCCCTGTAATGCTCTTTTTAAATGCAGTAAGGAAGAAAGGAAGTGTCTTGTGTAGGACGCGGACGTAGCTAACGTAACCTTAAGGAAAAATAAATACTGCCTTAGCAAATCTAAAGATTTAAGTTCACTACAGATGGCCGTAGTGAATTTAAATCCTTAATCCGTAAGTCCTATGTGAATCTGTATGGATAGATTCACATAGGACTTACGAGCATCTTAAATTACACGATCATCAATTGCATCGCAGTTATTTCCAAAATTAATCAAAATATATAGTTGGCGTGTTCATTTTAAGGCAACAATATCTGCTCATTTATCCTCTTCGGAAAGGATAACTGACAGGTCACACAATACACCAACTGCCAATAACGTTTTTACAATATTTTCTTTTTCATATTTTTCACTTTTTCGTGAGTATCCTAAGATACCCTTTGTTGTCATGTACCCACACAATTTTTGTAGGTTTTCTAGTTTGCAAAAATTAAACATATCTCGCGCAAATATTATTGTGTTCCCTTCTTCATGATTGCAAGTTCACATTATTGGGCAACGTAGGTATGTCATTATTTACACCAATATTCTAAAATGTATTTTAGATTATTCGCTTTATATTTGTTACTATTTATAAAGTAATTCCAGTTTAGAATAAGAATTGTGTCTGTTATGGCGAATTCATATAATTCTGATGGGTTTTTAAGTCATACCATACATTTTCTTAAATATGAAATTTCGGACAATTTTTATTTTTTAATCACAAATTTGTATAATTTATTAACGATTTCATACTGTATTTGCACCTTTCGATATATACAGTCCTTCTAAGCCAAAATGACGTAACCGAAAATTTTCTAAGCAAATTGGACGTACTTCAAAGTTTTCTTTTTTCAGTAATCATTAAACCATTATTTCTGCATCTATATTTTAACAGACTCTATTTTAAAATCACGTAATTGTAACATAACACATAAATGATTGTCTAATTTTCAGACAATTGGTGACCTACTGATTAATAGTAATATAATACCTTAATCAAATTAGTTATTAGACTAATGTCTATCCACAATTACACAGGCCGAATCCTGCCGCAGCTGTCACGTTGCGCGTTATCATAACAAGACATTATTACGATCGAATAAAAAAATCTGTAACTCGAAAACTGTATGAGATATCGAGTTAATTTTTTTTGCAAAAACTTTGTTGATCTTTAGACCATATTTCATTCGCATATAATATATAAGAAAATTAAACATTTAATGTAGTTATCCGCACTTCGAAATTTCAAACACACAAATTTCGTTCCTGTGATTTAAGATTTAATTAGAAAAAAACCGTAAGTGATTTTGAAACTCTACTAGTACAGACATATGCGCTCATGTCAGTAGTATGTAAAGAAAGAAAATCAGATCAATATCGCATGTAGTTAATTTTCTAGCGAGAGGTATACGTTTAAAAACACGAATTCTTGAAATAAGATTCCGCCATCTTTTTTTCTTGTGGAGAAGTTGTGCAATCCTCAACAAAAGTCCAACAAGCCATTTCTGATGCCCATTAGGACCCTCTTTCGATATGCGAGCTCAAAACTTATTTACCTTGTTGGAATGGGTCATTTCAATTTTTAATGCTTTGGACCCCTTACTATATAGTAGAGTGCTAGCTTTAATTTATTTTTACTTCTGTGGGCGTCGCGGGGTTACAAGCTGAATTGTGCATGAAACTGAAGTTTGTACATTAGCGAATCAGAATCCGGAAGTAATAAAAAAATAAAGCTGGCGGAAGGGCAGTAAAATTGAAAAACGAGTTATTACCACTGACGGATAGTGCAGCACATAGGCTACAAGTCCACATAAAAATCAATTGATATTTTGTACAGAATGTATTTGTTATCAATTTTTGAAAGTTGGCCACAGCGTTGGGTCTTACGGGAGAATAAATTTTAAAACTCGAATATCTCGGTTCGAACACGTCGAAAATCTGACTGAAATTCTGCAATTTTTATGTTTCCACGCTGTTTACTCGAAAACGAAGACCGTAATGAAAAAAACTTACTCTTACAAACATTTACTATCATCAATTTAGAAGGCAACAGCGTTTAATTGAAAATTTTTACTTGAATTGTAAACAAGATATGAATTAAAATACAAAATAAGTCATTTTTCAAGCGCTGGCTGATTCGCGTCTCCAGTCCGTCACAGTCGCATCTGTCTCATAAATCCCCGTAGCTCCATCTCGTACTGATACGTTGTCTATATTATCTGATTTCTGGAATTTTAAGTGTGTGTGCATCTTAATTAGTATATCGTATCGTAAATATACCCTTGTGGGTGGTGAGTGCATACGAATTCAGTACTACATTCCTAATACTTATTAAACTTAATTTTTCCATTTTTAAAAAAACTTAAATAGTGGTTAGTGTACACTGTACAGTGTTAACAGGGTTAACTAGGTGAGAACTTTTGCTTTAGTTAAATGTAGGGAATTCTACATTCGATGATTTTTTTTCAAAAGTTAGCACTGCACGAAATGGAAAGTTCTACAAGTGATAGTACTAGTTCTGAGAGCGAAATTGACTCACTTGTAAAATTTAAAACGCAAAAATAACAACAATGTATAATATGTAAAAAGACTGAAGGTGTTATAATGCAATCAACTGATGAAACTTTCTTTACTTTTATGAATTCCACTAAGATTAGGGATTACATAAACTAAGAGTCAGATGAGGATATACAAAAAGTGATTGCTGATGGCAAAACTGGAAATCTTTTCAACGTTGTTTGGCATAAAATGTGATATATTGCCTATAGGAGCAAACAAAACATTGAAAGTTTAAAAAAAAGAGTGGAAAGACTGAAAGAGTACAGGGCAGCTGATGATATTGAACCTCCACCACTTCCTGGTAGATAATTGTTAATAAATTAAACACTGCTTTTAGATGAATCAATCAATATATTATAAATACTCTAATTATTTTCAAGATGTTTCACAAGGTTCCTACCACAAGTTCAGTTCAGTGTATTCCTGGTAGATGTTTCGTAAGGGTGGATTTGACATAAACAAATGTGTGTTTTGTCAGAAGCGGTCTGCTGGGAAGAGATTGTCCCAAGTTATGTCTAAAAATATAGAAGATAAAATAAAAAATACTGCGTCGATCTCTTCAGAGGTTTTAGAAAAACTACTAACTAATTGCAAAACTAATTGCAATACTACCCCCGACTGAAGATTCTTTGCAATTTCATAGTTTGAGAGCCTATTATCAGACGAAAGTGTGGCTCAATTCCTTAGAACCCTGTCCAAAAT
Source organism: Stenurella melanura (assembly GCA_963583905.1). NCBI lineage: Eukaryota > Metazoa > Arthropoda > Insecta > Coleoptera > Cerambycidae > Stenurella > Stenurella melanura. The sequence goes on along the minus strand of OY757312.1, from coordinate 69,317,162 downwards.
TACTTAGAATTGCCGAATATGGAAGGAACGGGCAGTGGCGTAGCTGAAAATCTCGGGGCCCCCCCGCAAAATGTATGGTCGGGGCCCCCACAGAAAACTCACTTAAATTATAAAGTTTTTCGGCAGCGGCGTACATTCTCTTTAGCAAAGTCTTCGATGCTGTGATCAGTATCTAACTTCCTTGCTCTCTCTTTCTCAATTCTTAATACACATAATGCTGACAGTCTTTCTTGAGTCATTGAATTTCGTACAAACGTCTTAATAAGCTTAAATTTTGAAAATGACCTTTCAGCAGTAGCAACAGTAACTGGTAGTGTTAAAAATAATTCTATGGCAATGAAAACATTTGGAACACGTAACAGTAAAGATTTATGATTTTTTATAGGGAATATAGCAAAATAAAAGACCGAAGAATCCGCAATTTCTATTATTTGTGTTCTCAAAAATTTCTTAGTAACAGAAGTTCGCGGGGAAAATCTGCCGATAAATCTTTAGAATAATTTTCAGCAAGATTGCTAGCTTCCAAATAAAGCTGATCGTCATTCATTTGATAATGTTTTATGATTTAAACAGGAAAATCTCTTTACCAATTCGCTCATCACAGAAAATCGGCTAACAATCTGTTGAATGACAATATCAAGGTTGGCATAAAATACCTCTACTTTAAAATATGTTTCGGAACCTGTAAGTCGTTCATCTTCTGCTAATTCATCAAAAAACTTTTTAACACTACTTTTTCTCTTTTTTTGAAATTCTTGTTCTATACCCCATTTATTTGACAAATCCGAGGCCTCTACTAAAATTAATTATGTACGAAATAACTTTTTTATCAACCATTATTATATTAAAATATTTATATATAATATTGACTATTGAATATTGATGTTTAAGATGAATGTAATTTTTAATTTCGATGATATTTTCGCGTAATAAATTTCAAGACTCGGGGGCCCCCAAGTGCTGGGGGCCCCCCCGCACCGCGGGCCCTGCGGGCCCGTCCGCTACGCCACTGGGAACGGGTGATGTAAATCCGATTCTAACTTCCTTGCCGTCTTTTCCTCCGAATTTGGACGTTCTAGCTTCATATGGATGCAAAAAAGGTAAGGCGGAGGTGTCAACAATTTTTTTAGTAACAAAATTAAAATTTTGTGGAAGCAAGGTGTGCACTTGCAAGAAAAAAAAATGGGTTGCATTTGGTCCTGTAAATGCATGGCTTAGAAAACCTGCAAAAATAAATTGACCAAGACCACGGATTTGCCACCGTTAGATGCGAAAAGTGAATTGGACGAATAATTTTGTTTTTTATGAGATAATCATATTCCGTATGATTGTTTGTTTGTTTGTTATTTATATTTGCTTTGACCATACTGATATTATGTCCTAGTGTTTTATAGAGTTATATTTTTGTAGTATTTATATTTATGTTTGCATTTATATCTTTTGTTTTTATTTACTTTTTACATATTTATGTTCACATGTCAAATCACAACGGCGTATTTTTAAATATCCAATAAATTATTATTATTATAAAATACGTCTCTTAGTATGTAGAAGTAATACATTATTTTGATTTAACTAATTTAATAATTTTATTTGTGTTCTACATAATGCTACACTTGCATTTAGTAGCGATACCACCACCCATGTACGTATTGAAACAGTACGAGATGGAGCTATGGGGATTTGTGAGACAGATGCGACTGTGCCGGAGTAGAGACGCTAAACAGCCAGAGCTTGAAAAATGGCTTATTTTGTATTTTTATTCATATCATGTTTACGATTCAAGTAAAAATTTTCAATTAAACGCTGTTGTCTTCTAAATTGATAATATTAACTGATTGTAAGAGTAAGTTTTTTTCATTAAGGTCTTCGTTTTCGAGTAAACAGCGTGGAAACATAAAAATTGCAGAATTTCAGTCAGATTTTCGACGTGTTGGAACCGAGATATTCGAGTTTTAAAATTTATTCTCCCGTAAGACCCAGCGCTGTGGCCAACTTTCAAAAATTGATAAAAAATACATTCTGTACAAAATATCAATTGATTTTTATGTGGATTTGTAGCCTATATGCTACGCTATCCGCCCGTGGTAATAACTCGTTTTTCGATTTTACTGCCCTTCTGCCCGCCTTATTTTTTTATTACTTCCGAATTCTGATTCGCGAATGTACAAACTTCAGTTTTATGCACAATTCAGCTTGTAACCCCGCGACGCCCACAGAATTTATTTTTAAGCATATTTAACGCTCCGCGGCACTCTACTAGTAGAACCAAAGCGTAACCTATGCGCTATCCATCTCGCTGGAAGTAAACGCTAGAGCAAAGAAAAAATAGTCAAAATAATGATATCACGTGTTGGGCGTGTCGAAGCTTTCGCATTTCGGTCTCTCTAGACGCTTATTTATTCAGGTTCCCTAAGGATCATGAGAGGTAAAATTAGTAAATTAAAATTAATAACAAAATACATAAAAGCCTAATTATAATTATATTTTTATATTAGATGTTTAGCTGAAATTTATCCCACACTCCTATATGTGCAGCTTGCATTTTGATGGACATGTTTTCAAATCCTTCGAAAAAAAGTTAAATTAACGCTGTATAGGTACACGTACCATCAGTTTTCAAGTCAGTCATAGATTCAGGTAAGACTTTATTATAAATTAATTAAGGTACACGTACCATCAGTTTTCAAGTCAGTCATAGATTCAGGTAAGACTTTATTATAAATTAATTACAAATCTGTAATCAACTATTAAATACTTACACAGTAAGACCATTCATAATTTAAGAAAAGTTTCGGAATTCAGGTACCTATACTTCATTTTCATTATTTATTATTTACTTAATGCTTATAGTAGGGACATAAATGGCTAAAATTTTGTTTAAGCGCATAGATGTAGTTCAATTTAACTTTATTAAAACAAACAAAGTAGTAAGGTTAAGATCGGTTAAGTAAATTAAATGTGGTAGCTATTTTTTTCTCTAGTTTAAATTACTTCTCATATTGTATGTAAATCACAGCACTGTGCTCTAGCAGCATTGATAAAGCATATTTATTACCTCCCATTTGGTGACTACTACCGTAGTTTTGATTTGAAATTCATCCTTAAATATGTAAAGCAATTAATGATGACTTAAAAAGTCGTTTTTAATTTCCTATCAGAATAGAAAAAGGTATGCCTTATTTGATCCGTACATTTGTTTGTATGTTTCTTTGTTTATGCACGTCACTCATCTTTTACTATTCGATACGGTTCATATTTCAACGTTGGGTTATGTTACTTCCACCATTTTTTATTGTTCTTGTATACATATTAAATATGAAATAAAGTGGGCTATGTAAGGAAAATTAAAATGTTTTATATTTATTTTGTATGGTCGTATACAGGGTATCATACTATTAATCTCACAGCTCTTTTTTGTAATTTGAAGACTTTGATATTATGCTCGCAGTTCCTTAGGCAATTATGGCATAAGAAATTATAGAATGAAACTGCGCATGGTAGTACATAATCAAGACCGACATGTACCCAGACGCTTGTAAAATGAACCCGAAAGAAAAATTTACGCTTAGGGGAGAGTGTTCCACAATGAGACATGGTCCACAATCAGACAGATGCCTTTATTTCAAAATGCGCAGGCTATTACAGCTAAGTTGCTTATGGTAGATAGATGGCGCACAGTGGAATGTTCAGATGTAATGGCCGCGTAAAAAAGTAATGTGTTTGGTTTTTATGAGAAAAAGTTGATTTTTGGTGACTACTTTTTACCAAATAGATGCATGAAAGTTTGCGTTTTACTAATTCCCTGTAATTTTTAAACAAACTTCTTCATTGCCTGCTATAATAACATTGATTTACCTTATTTGAGGAATAGTTTTGGTTATAATATTATGATTAGTTTCTTTATGATATAGAAGTTTAGTTGTCAAGTGCATTTGTTCCACAATCAGACACACCGTTGGGCCCACAATCAGACGTGTCTGAAATTGGGCTCCAAAATACTATATGATTAGTTGAGTTGGAGTTAGTCTAGCTCCCAATATATAATATATAAATATACAGATCTATATGTAAAGTGGTCATTATACTCTTCGCAAATACAACACGAAGAGTATATTGCATTCGATCGGCACACTTCTAAAACCGGTAATATTGCTCGTGTTTTGTAAGCACGATAACTTAAGAACGAAAAGTCCGATTGTATTGAAATTTGAACAGTAAGTTATTGTTAGGTAGAGGAAGCACCCTATTGTTTTTTAACAATATCGATCAATAAATAAAAAAGTTATTATAATTTTTCAAATTAAAACAATATTTTTCTTAAATGTTTTGTAATTAAACTAAATATCTCTAAAACTAATATCATTTACAAAAAAACCTGCGAAGAGTATCCTATAGAATGTGCAGCAATTATATAAAAAGTGCAGTAAATCGGCGAAGAGTATAATGGTTAACTTGTTATATCTACATTTGTGTGTACTTTTAACTTTGCAATCAAGTTGATTTTGCCCCAGCCAAAGCTTCTTGGCACAACAAGTCGTCAGAACAGGTTTATGAAATTTGAAATAAACTTTAGCGGTCTAGAAGTTCGTTAAAATTAAATTTTTTTGTTCGTCTAATTGTGGAACACCATGAATTCATAGCCGTCTGATTGTGGAACGACGTGGGTCCACAATCAGACAAAATTCCAAAATTTTACTTATATTTTTTTTCATATAAAACATGCATTTTTTTATTTTTTATTATGCCAGTAGGTGAGTATACATACTTAAGTTTCCTAATAAAAAAAATTGTAATAAAATATTACAAAATAAAATGTTTAGAACTAAAAGTAATTTTTTGTCTGAAGGTGGAACACCCTCCCCTACCTCTTACCCATCGAGTGGGATGTCATTGAATAGGCCTCCTGAAATGTAACAGAAAATGTTTTGGAACCTTAAAGTTTTAACCCTTCAGTCACGAAATATTCGCATTCGCTGTCAACGTGTCCCCTCTTCTCTAATTTCTAAGCTATCGACGCAAAATATCTGACAAAATTTCAGAATGTAGCTTTTAGTTACTACTTTCAACGGAAATGCTGTAGCAAAAGTACTTTCTGAATAATTTTGAAATCATTGTTTTTAGAGAACCAGCAAATTTGTCAAGTTCTAATACGTAAGTGTTAGCGTTTACGCCTCCTAGGGACTAATAATTGCTCATGAGTAGTATGCGGAATTAAGAAGCAATGATGATAGGTGTAATGTTTTATCTGTTGTAGTAACGTTCGGAAGAACTATGAACTCTTCTCGATGAGAGTAAGACACCTCTGAGTGGTAGTTAATTATATTTATTAAATAAATATACAATTAGAGCGTAATGGCCGCGTACACATGTCATAGAACATTAGAAGTAGAGGTGATTCAGAACAAAGAGTTTAATACTAGAGAAGACAAGCCGTGGATTTGCCGGGGCCGGGAGTCGCGATAAGGTTGTCTTGGAAACGTAGGCTCTTCGTCCTTGTCGCAGACCTCGTACCCTCTCTCTCCACTCTGTTTTACAAAGCAACACAGTCTTACCCGGCGCGCTTTGATTTCACAAATACCGTCATTTTTAATCGGCTGTTTATAACGTTTAATCTGTTTATCACGAAAAATGTTACTGAGACATTCATTTTAAATATGGTACAATTTAAGAAAAACTTGAGAAAGAAAAGCTACATATTATATAAAGATCTGAAGTTTATAAATTAAGAGTGAAAGTTCAAAGTATAGTTTTCATCGATGATCTGCGGACTAAATGTAGCTACCTATTGTTTTAAACTATATATTGCGGTTATTTAAAAACTACTCAGTGCTGAATTTTTTAATATTTGAAACCTGAGTCTAAACACTGACTTAAGTCCATTTTCACAGTTTTGTAATATAAAACAACAGAATTGAGTAGTTTTTAAACACCACACGATATATTTTAAATTTAGTATAAATGCCATCTAAGTTATATTAGAAATGTTAAACTTGTTGATAATAAACAGTTATATATTTAGTAAATATATTTTTGTTTAATTCTCATTTACAGACATGAAGAAGTTCAGAGTAGCCGGCATTCAACTTACTGCTAACGATAGTAATAACTGATAAATAAAACAATAAAAGGAAAGGAGAATATTTAATAAAATACATAAATTAGACAATAATAACATTAATATGACATGACAAAAAGTTCTTACAGAAATTACAACGATTTGCACAGCTCCGTGCATAAATATACCATAGACGATGAGTGAACCGTCAGATAAATTGTGTCTACCTTCTTATAACTAAGTCCTTTGTTTGTTTCTTTTCATGAGTAATTTTACAAAATCTACGCATTGTATCGCACAATGGTTAACTGCTTAGCCATAGCCATTTTTACTGCTAAAAAACTAAAAGGAGTGACGTCTCATCGCCTCTGTACCTTATAAATTGCAAATCAGGCTAGCGAACGTGTTTTGCCTGTATCTGCAACACAATTACAATGAGTACTAACAACTCATCTGGATCGACTGGATCCGCAATAATCCAAGGAATGATGTTTTTGTTGACAATGTAGTGAGACTATAACCTAAAAAATGGATCTGTTAGTAATTATTCATAAAACAGCCTTAAATTATGCAAGTACATGGCGAAAATGATTTATAATTTATAACTAATCCTTTGCGATAATAAGCTGTTATCTTGTAAATTTATTGGAGAGAACTTCTTTCACCCAACTACTAACAAATTGGTTATATTATAAACTTCGTCTTTTGAACAAAGAGTTTAACAAATAGAGGAGACAAGCTCCATAAGCGTAATGCATAAGCAGCCGGTAGACTGTAGTCTTCTCATCCTTCTCACACAGTTCGTTTTCTCTTTGTCGCACAGTACATGAGGGGAGGTAACGATTGCAATGCAATGACACAGTGTTGCCGATTGGCGGATAATTATCCGATTTGCGGATAATTTAGGACGGTGGAGGATAATTTTCTCACCCTGTTAAAAATCGGATCCATGGAGGAGTGCTCGCCCCCCGCCCTTCAAGATTTTGACTAAGAAAAATATCGAATCTTAAGGAATACTCCCCCCCGCTCTTCAAAATTCTGACCGAGTAAAATCAATATAAAAAAGCTGTGCCATTTTCATTATAAGCAAAAAACGCCAAAATGGATAATATCCGACAAAATCGGATAGTTTTTTGCGAGTAGGTGAATCTTATTATGCTGAGCCATTGGCAACACTGCAATGACAGTATGAGTAGTATGACGTGCGCTGATGTCATAACTTTTCAGACCTGAGGGAAAACAAATGGCCGCCATTGTGTAATTCGCCGATCGAACGTGTTGTTTTAACTGTATATTTTGTGGATTCTGTGATGTTTTAAAACTTAATTTTGGATTATTTAACATCTACAATTATGTTTAATCAATTCATGTGGCGAATTTTGTTTGTTAAGATGGAGATGAGTTTATATTTTACGAAATTACCTTATGATGTACAGGATCAGTGTATGGAAGAAAGTTGGTGCTATCAATTTAAATCGCTATATATTTAAATAAAGAAGACCTTAGTACAGATGCCGATGTATTTCCGAATATTAGACATACATTGTAATTACATGATTTTTTAAAGGAGTGCATAGTTAAAAGAATGAGTACAAGGCATTGAAAATACGAAGTTTATAACCAGTTTGTTAGTAGTTGGGTGAAAGAAGTTCTCTCCAAGAAATTTACAAGATAACAGCTTATTATCGCAAAGGTAAGGATTAGTTATAAATTATAAATCATTTTCGCCATGTACTTGCATAATTTAAGGTTGTTTTATGAATAATTACTAACACAGATCCATTTTTTAGGTTATGGTCTCACTACATTGTCAACAAAAACATCATTCCTTGGATTATTGCAGATCCAGTCGATCCAAATGAGTTGTTAGTACTCATTGTAATTGTGTTGCAGATACAGGCAAAACACGTCCGCTAGCCTGATTTGCAATTTATAAGGTACAGAGTGAGGCCATGAGACGTCACTCCTTTTAGTTTTTTAGCAGTAAAAATGGCTATGGCTAAGCAGTTAACCATTGTGCGATACAATCCGTAGATTTTGTAAAATTACTCATGAAAAGAAACAAAGGACTTAGTTATAATAAGGTAGACACAATTTATCTGACGGTTCACTCATCGTCTATGGTATATTTATGCACGGAGCTGTGCAAATCATTGTAATTTCTGTAAGAACTTTTTGTCATGTCATATTAATGTTATTATTGTCTAATTTATGTATTTTATTAAATATTCTCCTTTCCTTTTATTGTTTTATTTATCAGTCATTACTATCGTTAGCCAGTAAGTTGAATGCTGACTACTCTGAACTTCTACATTCATGTCTGTAAATGAGAATTAAACAAAAATATATTTACTAAATATATAACTGTTTATTATCAACAAGTTTAACATTTCTAATATAACTTAGATGGCATTTATACTAAATTCATCGAGTGATCTGTATTGTTTTAAAATATATCGTGTGGTGTTTAAAAACTACTCAATTCTGTTGTTTTACATTACAAAACTGTGAAAATGGACTTAAGTCAGTGTTTAGACTCAGGTTTCAAATATTAAAAAATTCAGCACTGAGTAGTTTTTAAATAACCGCAATATATAGTTTAAAACAATAGGTACATTTAGTCTGCAGATCATCGATGAAAACTATACTTTGAACTTTCACTCTTAATTTATAAACTTCACCAGATCTTTATATAATATGTAGCTTTTCTTTCAAGTTTTTCTTAAATTGTACCATATTTAAAATGAATGTCTCAGCAACATTTTTCGTGATAAACAAATTAAACGTTATAAACAGAAGAAAAATTTGGGAAAACACTACTTGTAATTGTAAATAAAGCCGAACGCTATTCAAAACAAAGATTAAAAATTGACGGTATTTGTGAAATCAAAGCGCTGTGTTGCTTTGTAAAACAGAGTGGAGAGAGAGGGTACGAGGTCTGCGACAAGGACGAAGAGCCTAACGTTTCCAAGACAACCAAATCACAGCATGCTGTGACCAAATCGCGACTCCCGGCAAATCCACGGCTTGTCTTCTCTAGTTATTAAACTCTTTGCTTTTGAATGCCTTGTACTCATTCTTTTAACTATGCACTCCTTTCAAAAATCATGTATGTCTAATATTCGGAAATACATCGGCATCAGTACTAAGGTCTTCTTTATTTAAATATATAGCGATTTAAATTGATAGCACCAACTTTCTTCCATACACTGATCCTGTACATCATAAGGTACCTAATTTCGTAAAATATAAACTCATCTTCATCTTAACAAACAAAATTCGCCACATGAATTGATTAAACATAATTGTAGATGTTAAATAATCCAAAATTAAGTTTTAAAATATCACAGAATCCACAAAACAACACGTTCGATCGGCGATTTACACAATGGCGGCCATTTGTTTTCCCTCAGGTCTGAAAAGTTATGACGCACGTCATACTGTCATTGTATTGCAATCGTCACCATCCCTCATGTACTGTGCGACAAAGAGAGACCGAACTGTGTGAGTAGGATGAGAAGACTACAGTCTACCGGCTGCTTATACATTACGCTTATGGAGCTTGTCTCCTCTATTTGTTAAACTCTTTGATTCAGAATCTCATGAGCCGCGAATGCGCAAAAGGCAAAGTTTAATCTGAGTAATAAGTATGTTTTTGAAGACACTGGAGGCTGCCTTGCTGTATACATAAACAAGAGCTCAGGATAAATTGTAAACAATAAATATAATATTTTTAAGAAGTGTAACTGAGTCAACAGGACGGATTATGTCTCTGCGCATATGAAGGTCACAGCTCATGAGGTTTTAAAACACCTCTAACTACTGCACGTGGACGTCTCTAGCGGCGTTGCCAAACTTAACATAAATCCTTAGAACTAAATAATATAACAATACTTTCATACATAACAATAGGCAACTGCAATACAAGCACAACTGGATTCATTTACTTCATCAAAACCTGTACTCTGATATCCTGGTAGTAAATTTTCTGGAAATTGGTAGCTAGTAGATATATCGAGATTTCTACATTATTCTAGATTGCAGTGCTAAAGGTTATTGTCTTTGCTAGATGGTACCAGAGGCATTTTGCAAAGTATATAAGGTAATGTAAACACACGGGAAGGAGCAAGTCTTTAAAGAAATTGAGGTTAGATGAATCCGCAATAATGTATTGTTATGCATTACACCCCCTACGAAGTGGAGACTGTTATGCCCATGATTGCTAGAAGCTGAAAATTAAGTAGAAATCGTTACGCAACCGGTAATACACACCATCTCTTTTGGAAACCTGTAGATGGCTCTATAGTTCTATATTGTTCTGGAATTGGAAATCTCTAGATGGATCTAGAGGCAATTTTAGGATGTATAAGGTGAAATCGACGGAGGAGAAGGGGAAGTTTTAAAAAGTGAAGTTTGGTAGCGAAAAGTGAGGTTATAAATCCGAAGTGTAAATAAAAACATAGTAAGGGTTATTTTAGAAGTATTGTGTAATCAGTAAATGATTAAATAAAGTGTTAGTGGTTACCCCTTGTTAAGATTATTTGAAACCCACGGATTCATACAGGGCGTTTCCCAAAAGGGGTGGAAATATGTGACAACTGGTGTCAGAAGCGGAATTTTAACAAGATGATTTTTTCAGAAGTGTTTGAGAAGACTGGGACAGTATTCTCGGAGTTAGTGCCTAACACAGAGGACTGATTTGCTGGACATTGTCAGATGGTTATTTTCGAACAGGAAAATAGTGTTAAGGTGCATTTTTAAAACACTGTAGAACATTTTATTAGGACATTTCGTAGTAATTAAAAACTTTGAACTAAGAAGAGTTTAAAGACTTTTTCGTGTTAAGTGCATTTTCATGAACATTCCTATTTGGACATTAGTGGCTAAGTGACAAAGACTCTAGATAAGACTTCTTTGTGCTGTCTTCTGGACAATTTCATTACCAATATCAACGTGATTGTTAAAATTTTGTTGATTTTATCGTAATTATATGCCGGTAACGACCAGAAATATGGCATCCGAGAAACAAATACAGAACTTATTCGTAAAAATGCAAAAAATGATATGGACCAAGCAAAGAAACGCCAGGAAAAGAAAGAAGAACAGGAAAGAAAACGCCAGGAAGAGAAAGAAGAACAGGAAAGAAAGCGCCAGGAAGACAACGAAGAACAGGAAAGAAAGCGCCAGGAAGCAAAAAGAAGAACAGGAAAGAAAACGCCTGGAATAGAAAGAGGAACAGGAAAGGAAAGAACAAAAACATCAAGAAGAATTAAGAAAAATTCTTGAGGATCAAGAGAGACGACGTAAAGAGGAAAATGTCGAATTAAGGAAAATTATAGAAGGCAAACAGAGTGTCATATTTGCTGTCACTGAAGAACTCAAAAATAAGGTAGCAGAAGAATTAAGTGGAGTCGTAAGCGAAGTAAAGGGAGAAGTAAGTGAAGTGAAAGAAAAAGTAGACAAGGTCGAAGACAAAATGCACAAGGTGGAAGGGGAAATAGACCAGCTTAAACGACAGTTGAGGGATAGAGGAAACCAGCAAGTGGTATCATCAGGCCAGCGATTAAAACCTCCCTCCTTTGATGGTCAAAGTTCCTGGATGACGTACAAGAGACAGTTTGAGGCAGCAGCGAGTGCAAACAACTGGAATGAAGAAGAGAAGGCTATGGCATTAGTTTTGGCTTTAAGAGACCAAGCATTGGAGTTGCTCCAGACAATTCCGGTAGACCAATAACAGAACTTTAGAGTTTTAGAAGCTGCCTTAGATCTACGATATGGCGATCAACACCTTGCTCAAGTAAACCAGGCCCAGCTGAAATTGCGCGTTTAGAAAGCTGGAGGAGAGAGTTTGCAAGAATTTGAAGCTGCGGTGGAAAGACTGGCATACTTAGCATATCCTAATGCGCCAAGAGAATTTAAAGAGCTATTGACAGTGGGGGCATTCCTAGATGGGATAAGGGACGAGGAGATTGGGCGAGCCCTCACCCACATAACATCTCGTTTGTATATAAACCCATAGCATATGCATTAGATGTTGGAATTTGAATATGTATTGTTAAATATACTTATATGAAATGTATATTCAGCTACTGACACCCATCAGTGTCATATAAAATGTATATTGCTGGAGGTATATACATACTGATTTATACATAAGATGCCCATTAAGGTATAATTAAATTATACAAGTACACGAATTTTCTCATTATCTGATGCGCATGCGTTACTAATTTATGGCATAGTACGTCGGCGCACTACGCATCATTTGTTTGCGGATTTTAGTTCGGCAATAGCCGGCAGCCATTAAGCCCTAAAGTGTTGCGTGCATAGTGTTTATGTGTGATAGAAGTTAACTCTTTCTCATTCTCTGAATTTTATATCTGCTTATTGCTATATTATGCTGTTACATTTGAGTATATTTATTATAATGCAATTCTTTAGATTTCTAAATACATACTCTTTTAGGGTTAGAAAATTTGCAAGTTTCCTATTTAACTGATTGTGGCAGTTGTGTGTGACAGAGGCCTAAAAATTACCTGTTATGTCACATATTGGGTATGTATTTTATAAATATAGTGAATAAAAATTACATACGTTCAAATTATATAACTTATTGATGGTTGAGAATGTTGTAAACACATATGTAGGACATGAGTAACTATAGTATTATACATATATTTACAATTTGTTACAGACGAGTAAATGCTGTAAATGTAGAACAGCAGCAGGAAAACTAGAGATAGACAGCACCAAGGGGGCTGTGCTGGCTAGGGAACACGGTGTCTCCAGAGAAATAAAGTTTGCCCAGCTGCGAAGAATTCCAAGTGGTCTGTTGTTGCAATGATATGTGTAAATAAAAACATTGTAAAGGCTATTTTAGAAGTATTGTGTAATCAGTAAATTATTAAATAAAGTGTTAGTGGTTACCCCTTGTTAAAATTATTTGAAACCCACGGATTTATATAGGGTGTTTCCCAAAAGGGGTGGAAATACGTGACAGTATAAATAAAATATTTAAATAAAACAGTTTAAAAGAAAGATAAATCTTTATTAGACAAACATAGATGTTAAATTAAACGAGCTTTGCAAATAGAATACTTACATAAAATAAAAGTTAAGTGTAAATAATTCAGCAGAATTTTTTCTAATCCCAATTCACATTATTGTCTAATCCGACGTGGACGTGTTTTAATAATATTTGTCTCGGACCACATTTACCGAACACATCGTCGCCATCTACTGGCCAAACATTGACCCCAGAAAGTTTCTGCTTTTTAATATAAGCTGCCTGAAATCATAAAATGAAGTTTACTTAATATTTTAGGACATAAACTAGGTAACAATGTGATATCTTTAATCTCACTACATCCGAAATAAATCTAATCTACATAAAGAATCCAAAAATGGGTATGAAGTCGCTTAAAGCCTAAATATTATTCCGTCTAACTATAGGTTTTCTCCAGTTTGTACAGGTGCTGTAAAGACGAGTTCTAGCCGCACCATTCCCAAAGCAGCTTACCAGTTTGCTTTACTTATTTTCCCCTATTTACCCCCATTTACCTACCCTTCGCCGAATATGTTAAAAAAACAATCCAGTTCCAGATCTCGTTATAATATATACGTGTACAAAATTTCAAGTCAATATCTTAAACCGTACCGGAGAAAACGTGCGGGCAAAAAGAGTTACAGACAGACAGCCCGGCAGACAGACAGAAATTATTTTTCTCTCAAATTTAAAATTTTGACGTTCCGTGACATTCTAAACCTATTTCAAGAAAAAAAAATTGAAATTTTTGACGATTACTATACTTCCAATCCACTACGTGAATGGGGAAGTAATATATCCGTTTTCGTCAGCAACGCAGTGACGTATGGTTTTAGAAAATACGGGTGGGACTACAGTATTCAACACAATAGAGAGATATTGCATTGTCACAATGACATAACGGCATCCGCTATTACAGGATCGCGTTATTTGACATCTAAGCATGCGCATATTTAATCTGCGTAAAGACATGCGGTAATAACTTAGCGCCTGACGTAATTTCCGTACGTTTAGCGAGCGTCGTATGAACGACGTTATCCTCACTTCGGTGAAAATCGGGAACAACCAGAATCAGCCGATCTGTATTTGTGTATTCTATATTACCACCAGGGGGTCAATTCTCGGAATTATTCCTATGGGAAATAAGATTTTTGGAACGTGTAAATTGTATTCTTGACTAGTCCTATGATATTATTTTCTGCTGGAAATGATCAGGTGAAGTAATTCCACTGATTTGAATGGAAAACAATCTCATAGGATCAGTCAAGAATACAATTTGCACGTTCCAAAAGCATCATTTCCCGTAGGAATAATTTCGAGAATTGACCCCCAGCCAATATACCTGCTTCCAACATGGAGGAATCTCCATTATAAGCCTAAATATATGTAAATATTATATCATATGAATCATATAATACAAAAATTCATCTTTGTTTTGTCTACAATCGACTCCAAAAAAATTTGTTTGAAAGGTCTTTGTGAGTAAATTGGAGCCCCCCTTTTTAGAAAATAAGACCAGTTTGATTTTAAAATTAACTTGCTTAAAATTTACCTTTCATAATTTTAACATTTTACAACAAGAATAATATATTTCTAAATTTGACGACTATTTGACATAAAAAGTGACGTTTTACACAACCTATTTACGCACGCATGGAACTGCAATGCAATAAGTCTGAATCAAAGCCGTGTTATTCGCCTCAATAACGTAACGTAATTAGCGAACGTCGTGCGGTATCACTGGTTGCAATATCTCTCTAATATGTTAACAAATGACAACGTTGGGTTTTTCTACAACACTCCTTCGACGTAATAATACACGTCGAGTCATTCAACATAGAATAGTATGTGAATGTACAGCATATTCCGTTTGCTTCTCTTTTATAAATTGATAATTCACTTACACTTTGTATGGAAACACACCCCAGTAAAAAAAAATGTGTTATTACCCGATTTCAATGGACGTGATCCCAGTATTTCATCGCGCAAGCGCGGATCCACCATAGTGGGCACGGTGGGCATGCCCACAACCCTAATTGAGGTCGACAGGCTAATATTAGATCTAAGGCCTTAATAAAATTAAAAAAAAAAAAAAACGTGATCAAACTTTTGTCGTAGTAGTAGTAGTAAAATTACATTAAAATATAAGCGGAGTAGTGACAAATCGCTTAAAATTAAACGCTGTTTTATTTTTTTTCTGATGATAGCTGATCAGTGATCATATTGTTTATCGTAAATTATTTGATTCCTTCATTACAAAAAGTTAAAAATGAATCGTAATATTCTTAATTGTGAAAAAGTGCAAAAACGAGTCCGTAGTCCGACTCGCACTTGGCCAATTTTCGGGTGGCCGTGACCACAACCTATTTTGGGGGCTGGATCCGCGCCTGTCATCGCGTACGATTCTATTTTTTTTATTTTATTGTTTTCCCCTCTAGTTGATGTTTTATGTCGTTTCTGTTGTTTCACTGTTCTTACAAGTAAATGGGATGTCCCATTAAGAGCTTTTCTCAAGCTTCTTCTAAACGCTTTTTTCGTTGGCGCATTTTAACTTTTTATATCACTGTAGGCAGTATGATCGTCATGTATATCTTTTTAGTAAGACTGCGTGGTGGTTTATTTGCCTCAATGAAAGGTAGTACAGTTATGACTGTGGGCCGCTTTGATGCTTTCCATTACTGTTCCTTTTTGTTGGTGGTTCTTAGGTTATAGTTGCCTGTCTTGTATTCTTCTCTGCTGACTAGACTCTTTTAAATCAACGAGTCTCGCACCATTATTAAGTTCTTGTTAAAGTTATACGGCTTCGTTTCAGCGTTTTCGTTGATTTTCTTAATTTCCTTTGGGGAATAGTCCGGGGATAGCGGATGTCCTTGTTTGACTCCTATATTCTTTATTTTAGATTCCGTATTCTGTCCAAACCATTGCATTGTGGTAGCGCGGCACTCCTCTGTTGGGTGAGGTGTTGACTATGGCAAAGATTAGAGAATTAACAAGACAGGACAGCCGGTGGAAAAGCTTTTATCTTTTAGCAATGGTGCCATTGACCTCGACATTTAAATTGGAGTTCTCGCGCAGTTGCCACAATGTGACGGAGAAGGTAACATTAGAAAGAGAGGCCAATAGTGAAAAATGGACAACACTGTCCTGATAGAGCGACCGAACTCAGCTGACTGTCAGTAGCCAAGGTCAATAAAAGAACAGGTTGCTTTGTAATATATGTCACATGAGGTATTTCTATGTTCATATGTAAGGTATCTATATAACCTTGCCTTTTAGTTATATTAAATACGCAATCATAATTATAATTCAAAATAAAGCATAAGACCTCAGGGGACAGATTATCCTTGATAGCTTGGCTTAATATTGGTTATCACTTACCTTGACAAATACTTAATAACAGAAAATTACCAAAAAATAAACACACAGCTCTACAAGGTTCAACAAAAAACGATAGTTGGACGCCACCTTATACTCAGTTACTGGAAATCAAATAATACACAATTTCTGCTCACTTTAAAGTATACATTGACCCAGCAAAATAAGGAATGCGTGCTAGCTTAATGAAATTAAACAACTACTAAAACAAATAATCTATTAACTTTTGGAGTTACAAAAAACAAACAAAATACTCTAGTCAAAAATAGTATTACAGAAATAAATCGATACAATATTTTGTATCGCCCGGCCTGAGCTCAATGACCGTTCTAATAAAACTTATAACTTACTTACTAAAATTACTAGGAACTGTACAACAAATAGCATTTTAACAAGTATTAACCAGTTAAACTAATTACATAAATTGACATGGCACTCTAAATTTTAACCCTCAAAAGGTTTCACAACCGAATACCCAAATTGGGGAGACATACAAAAAGCTTTCGGCGCGTAACGGTTTTTCTATTGTTTCTGGACAATCTCAAATGTTGCTAGCGAGCACACACTAATTAAGCCACTAGGTATGCCTATTGGGGTATCGAAATTATCAACAAATCACGTCAATGTGGTCAATATCTACGACTAACATGAAAGCGGTCAAATTGTCTACCGATCTCACTCGGGAAGGAAAAATCAATCACGATACCAGTTCCTTAACGGCACTAAAAATATTGTTTCTCCACGCGCGTAGCCTTAAGGTACCACAACTAGTACATAAAATAAAAAACTTACAGTTTCATTCCACACATGAAGGTCAATGGAATACTCAAAAAGAATAAACGTACAAACTACAAACAAGGTACTTAAAATGACCAATTATCATGGATGGCATCAAAGCAACTAATTCAGATTAATCACGCAATTTGCTGCTATTTAATACAGATTCATTCTGTCATTTAATTGACTATTAAATATTTGCACTTTATGATTTACGCATTTCTCTGATGCACAATTTACATAAAACGTAGCTGCAATACTCAAACAGGTAATCGTCACCATCAAAAGACTTTAAATTTTCTTGCTTAATCAACAACTTGACTGTCTCATCACAGCCGTTGCTAGACTCATTACCACTTAATTATATCGGATAGGTCAAATTCACCTCTCCCGTGGTACCTATATCGGCTCGAAGCCAACCCTCGACTCTTAAAACCAACGAAAATTTACCTGTCGAAACAAACAACCTCCTCTCACGTCTCTTTTCTACCGTACCGCGTTAAATGTCAAATGGTCTTTTATTTACCATCCACTCTGGCGCGTAGAAAACTCGATTTATACCTCTATAGGATTTGAATATGTTTAATATGTTTTCTGTACAGGGCGATCCTTAAAAATTAACCGTTACATCTATTTGGTTAGGATAGAATTGTACATTGAAAGAATAATTTTGAAACTTTTTTCTATAAAATGAGGAAAAAACAAGCACACGCAGCTGTCATTGAGGTCTATACGTGATGTAGCACTTGTCGATTTTAATGAGCCAACCTATCTTTTAGTAAGCTTGGTCAAATTCATTTAATGCGTAACCGACAAATCCCGAAACCGTCTCCGCTGGATGTCGTGTCCCTTTAAATTGGAGTACACAACTGTCTTCGTCTATTTCGTCTTCTCCGTCTGACTGTCCTATCTTGTTAGTTCTCTAATCTTTGTTATTATAGACTGATTTTCTTTTTATTTCTCATAAATACCTTTTTCTGCTGTTTGCAAAGCCTATAAAGAATATGTGTTATTATATCGGCTTGTCTTTCCATATTTTCTAGAACTAATATTTTAATCTTCAGAAAACGAGAATGAAACAAACTTAATACTTCCGCGTTATCACAAAAGGGAAAGGGAGCCTTTTTAAACGTTCACACTTCAAGTGGTACTATCTAAATAATATTCTTTTATGTGGAAAATTGATATAAAATAGCAAAGGCCTTTGACCATCGTGCTATTATACCCGATAGAACAATTTGGCAAACATTTTACGATTCTAAACCACTATGCAACGCTGACCTCTTCGCTATTCAAATGGCAAACTGGAGTAAGAATGTGTCTCCCCCGTGTGCGACATGCAATGTTATTATATAACTCAAATACCACTTGCCGTTCTTAAAATATTTGCCAAGGGCCTTATCTAGACTATTCTGTATACACCTAAAAATACAAGAAGCAAACAATTCATTAATTACATGTATACCTACCTTTAATTGAACAGACTCCTTATCATCGTATCCAAGCCATTTATTTCCCGATACCTTATAAGGGTTCTTCTGTTCATCATCCCAGACTCTCCTCCAGTTGTAATAATTGTGACATATCTGTAATAATGCACTGTATTTGAAAATTCGCAATACAAAATATGTCCGTATTTGCTCTTAGTTTAATTTTGAATTAAGATATTTTAATTTCGAGTGATAAATTTCCCTTTATCATGACTTAGTTTCGCGTGTTTGCTGTGTTTTTCTTTGAGGGAGAAATTATCGACGTGGCAACTCAAAATAATGAAACATATTTTATTGCAGTTGTGTACTACCTCTTATACCATGAATTCGTTAGTAAACTATTTGAGATCGTATCAAAAGCTTTAACAAGTCCACAAAATACAGCTACATATTTCTTGTTTCCCTTTATTTTATTACTTATGAAATTAGTAGCATCGTTGTTTTCGATGCTCTTGACTTTGTGGAAGCTACTTCAACCTTATTTCTTTAAATTCAAGTGTTAAGAGAGTACACTCACCTCAGAATAAGTAATAACTCCCGATTCGCCAGGAATAACAGGACTATGTACATCGTTCGTGGCTGGATCTGTAAGAGTGAAATATCTGCCCATAAATGCAACGGTCGGAATAATTTTGCTTCTATGAATTTTGCTCTCCCAATTCTTAACAGATTCGGCAATATTAAGGTGTTCGCTTTGCCACAGATTCTCTGTGGAAGAGGCAAATAGAGGAGAATATTGACCCGCCCATCTTTCTGACCCCAGATACATATCGAAGGTCTCTACATTAATCCAGTCTAAATACCTAATAACAAATGAAGACATGAGTGGATGAAGGTGTTATGTAACAAAATTGAGATTTTGAGAAAGCAATTAAAGTATTTCTAGTTGTAGAAACTGCTATACAGATTCGGAAAATGCAGTTTAGGGTATAGGAATAACGATGTAATTGACCACGCCCCGCTAGTTCCATAAATCGTGAAAGCAGAGGCACACAATGAATTGAATTTAGTACGGCATGAACTAAGCATGGGTGCGGACGTAGGTAATAATTTCTAATACGAAACGAGACAATATCTCTTCGTCAAAAGGGAAGAAGTTATTTGTCACATTTTTGACAAATAATTTCCTCTATTGAAGCATTTCTGCAGTTTCTTTTTTAGCCGTAAATGCTATGGGAATAAAATAATTAATTCTTATTAAAACCGAAATGAAAATAGAACATTTAAATAAAATTAAATAACTAGGAAACTAAAATCAACCAATAATTAACAAAAATTATTAAATTACAAAAACAGAACATTAAAATAAAATTAAATAACCCTCAGAAACTAAAATAAACTAATAATTATCAAACAATAAATTAATGAAGTAAGGATTTAAACAAACCACCTTCTTGTACCAAACAATAGCCCAACCGATTATACAATGAACCTCTCATATCATTGAGTTGATTTGGAGTAATGCTTGCACAAAGTTGGATAAGTTTTTCCCGTAATTCAACTAAATTATTGGCTCGTTCAAACGCATGTTTGTACGCGGTTTCCTTTAAAAAGCCCCACAGAAAGAAATCATGGGGTGCTAGATCAGGTGACCTGGGGGGGCCATTTTATCATTCCCCTCGTAGCTATTAAACGGTTGGGAAATGTTCTTTCCAGAAAATTAATAACAGTTAAGGTATTGTGACTTGGGCAGCCGTCTTGTTGAAACCAAATGTCGTCAAAGTTAACAGGAAGATTTTGAACTGCAGGAATTATTTGGTTTTGTGAAAGCTCTAAATATTTATTTATTTAAACGTTCAACTTTTGAGGATACTGAGTTCGCACAGCAACATTCAAATGTTTATTTTTCCGAGACCAATACGTACTACGGATGGATTGTGTTTCCTATGTAATGAAAAGGATGATTCATCTGTAAACAATATATTCTTTAAAAAGTTTTCATTCTCATTCACTTTATTTATCATGATTTCACAAAATTCCATCGGCTTGAAATTGTCCTCAGGAAATATTTCTTGCGTTATTTGAACTTTAAAACAACTGTACCCATTTCTTTTCAAAATATTTCTTACAGTTCTTTCCTTCATGTCAACTTCATCAGCAATTTGCCTGCTAGAACAAGGTTCACTAGTTTCAACAAGTGCACAGACATTAGTTTCGCGAATTTCACGTTCTTCGCTCTAGTGATGGGTCGAACCAGCTATTTTTGTGTAGCAGCTAATTCTGCTACTGCTAATTTCATTTAGCAGTTAAAAATAGCTGCTATTTTATTAGCAGCTTTTTTTAGCGCTAGTTGCTTTGGTTAAATGGAGCGTATTGGCAGTTAGCAGATAGCAAATGAAACTTTACCTGCCAGGTTGAAGCCAATAGCAGAAATAAAAAATAAATGCATTGCTGTATGGAGTGGTTGAATGTGATTAATTTTAAATGAAATATAAATTATTGTATTACTACATTGACGATGAATACCTATACCTACATTCGACGTCGTAAATTAGATAAATGATATGTGGCTCAAATTACAATAATATATTTGATTTGAAGACATGTCATGTCGGCTGATTTGAATTGACTGGCCGTTTCTTGCGTAAATTATAGGTATAGTTTAAAAATTAATATATTATTCGCTTTTTGGAAACAAAAAAAATGTGTTATAGGTTTATTAAAATAAAATAGTTTTACACGAGTTACATAGGTATGCCATTGTTAAGTGCTGTACTGTGAACAAGCTACGCTGCTCGCTCTAGTTAAACGAATGTGCATACTGCCACCCTGCCACTGCTATTGGACCGACGCTGCCCGCCTGTGTTGCTATGTGGGCGGGTTGGCATATTTAGCAAGTAATTTCAACCTGCTATAAAAATAGCAGCTATTTATCAGAGCTCGTAGCAGTTGCTACTGCTTCAAACCGAATAGCAGCTAAAAAGTAGCAGATTGCTATTTAGCAGCCCATCACTACTTCGCTCATTTGTTGATGACGGGGTTCGGGTTGACAGCATTTTTTACAATAATTCACGACACACCCGAAATTCTCAAATTTTTAAATAATGTATGAAATTATGCTAGCTGAGGGGATTGGTCTGTCTTGATATGCCACAGTAAATAAATTTATTGTGTGTTCAATGGAATGGTCCCCGAAGTACCACTTCACAATTTGCACTTTTTCTGCAGTTGTATAAACACACGGCATTTTAATAACGAAATTGAGATTAATTTATTTTATTCCCACACGTCTAAACAGCTACCTACGCTATTGTTATGAATTACACCCCCTTGAAACTAGAGATTGATACGCCTATGCCTAATAGTGAGTGACTAGATTTTTCTAGAGCGTAATGGGAGAAGATTCTTGATTGTTTCTGGATGAATCTAGAGGTAATTTCAGAGCGCGATTACCGGCGCAGAAGCAGAAGCAGAAGTTTTATAAAACTGAAGAAGTTTATTAAAGTGAAGTTTGGTACCACCGAAAAAGTGAGGTTAAATATCAAGTAAACAAAGTGTAAAGGTTATTTTGAAGTATTGTATAGTCAGTAAATTATTAAATAAAGTGTTAGTGTTTATCTCTTGTTGAAATTATTTTGAAACCCACGGATTTATACAGGGTGTTTCCTAAGAGGTGGAAATACGTCACACTATTAAAAGTAGAATGGGTGCGCTGTTCTCAACTCGAGCGGTCAAGCGATGGCGCTATTGTTTTATACCAATGCCCTGCATTGTTCTACGACAAGGCGTGGTTGATCTGCGCAGAGTTTACGTTTTACGTACCTTAAACTAAATTTGCTGAATCTATAATAGATATAATAATAGTTATTTGATTATACTCTCGGTACTTGAAGTTCTAATACTGTATGCTTAGTATCGCATAAAAAGAAACTTTCTTTGTTGTCCTTTCTTAAAAATCATGACATGACACCTTCATTCACTTCACATTCTAGAATAATCAGTGAGTTCCTTTAAATGTAGATGAAGGAGTTATATACGAAACATAACACCTTCTTTCATTTGAAATAAATGATCTAGAATAATCAGTAATTTAAATTTTTTTTTAATGGATGAAGGAGCTATGTACCGATCTTCAGTCGAATCAGACGATAAACAAAAAAACTTTTGAATTCTTGAGTTTCGATTACATATTTATACCTCAAAAATCCCTAGATAAAAAATATCAAATTTTATTGTCATATGAACCATCTACACGTGCAAAATTTCAAATCAATCCCGTATAACCAAACTGTATAGGTGGACCATTAATAATAGGCCATAGTGCAGGGGTAGATTCTTTGAGCCAAAATATGAGGATATAACCAAATATGCTTTAGTAAAATGTTGCTGTGGAAAAAGATACAGGGTGTCAAAATTCAAATTATATTTTCGTTTTTTGCAATAACTCAACAGCCTCTTACTTGATCTTCGATAAATTTGCTAGAGGAACTTTTTTTATTCTAAGAAGCAATAATTTATGTATTACATCACGTTATATCATAGAGGACGCCGCAGAACCTGTATCTGATGATGCATTTTTTTCATTTTTTTTGGACGAAACGTTGTGGTACTTTTGACCGGAAAATCTGATGGAGGCGTCACTTTCACGTATAAAAGTTACACTTGGTAGAACTTGACAACTCCAACCGTTTTGGGTTGAATAATTTTTTGAAAGCCAAATTCAAATTTAATGAAACAAAGTGTATTTATTGAAAAAAGTACAAAACGTAAGGGAAAACAAAATCGTAATAACAGCGTAAACTCTTCCTTACTAATGGAGTCTTTTCATGGTATTGAGATAAATACATAAATCTTCTGTCATCAATTCGGAAATAATAATAGATGAACGATCAGGATAGCATTCTTCTTGGGCTCGTTTGATACTGTGGTACCTTGGGTATATGTTTGCTTGTTTCTTCTTCACCTGCAGTCGCAACTTCATGTACTGACTTTTAGTTAAGTTAGCTTCTACAATCAAGCATAATGCTTCTTCCGGAGAGTATGGGATGGGCTTATGCTTTTCTAGATGAATCCACGCTTCCCTGATTCTCTTCGCTCTAGATGGAGTTGTATCAATAGCTTCGCTTAATAGTGTTGATGCACCCATTCTACCTTCTGAACGTAAATTTATTTTAGTAGCATACGTCAATGCCTTCGGGTCTGGCTTCTTACGCATTTCTTCAGTTTTTTTCTTTTTGAACGCTCGCTGCTGTCTTCAAATGACAGCCGGGCGACCAGCGCTTGAAGTTGAGGGGTTTTCAATGTCAATTTTATAACCAGACACTTTCAAACTAATTGTTTGGTCTAACCACGTCTTGTTCTTTTTCAAAAAGTATTTATTTCGTTTAGCTTCGTTACAACGTTTACCAAGTTTGCTGCAAAATCGACTTGAATCTTTTTTAATTAACTTGACATCGGTTTCAGTACACGCGTTGTCTTCAAAACGACTCAAAACTACTGTTTGCACGTGTTGATTACGAATTTGATTTTCGCTTCCAGCTTTTTCATGCCAAATTTGGAATAGCTCCAGTCTGGTGCTGATGGATTTATTTTCTGTAAAAAAATAATTAATTAATTACTAAAATGATTAGGTATAATAATACCTCTGCATTTTATTTTGCTGAAAATAATAATATAATTGTTTAAGGATATTAATATTATTATTATTACTTTAGGGTTATTATTATCATTTAATTACATAACAACACGTAATTGCAAATTTCCTGTTTTAAAATATATGTTTTACTCACTACTTAAACCTATACGCCACAAAATCGTAACATATCTGATTTTTGAAAATTGTCAATGCTGTATAAAAGAAATCGAAGCTTCCGGAATAGCACGTATTAAAGATACTAGCTTCCATAACTGATCAATTGATGTCAAAGGGGGGGGGGGGGGGGGGGTATAGCTGGTTTCGATTTATAGCTCAACAGAAATTTTCATTTCCCGTGAATTTTAAAAGCGTCTGCATTAAGTACTTTTAATGCACGTTTGACAAATTAAAAGTGATAGGTTACTTTTAAAAAATGTAATACTGTGTTGTACTTACCCAGAGGAAGATGTTCCATCTTAAATTTCTTTCATAACGTCTTTCAACTTCACTCACGACACAGCGAAAGTTAACTTGTCTTAAAGTAGCGAACTGTACACACCGATAACACGATAAGAACTGCCGAACTCCTCTACTTGTACAGGGCATATTTGCCTACCTACCACCATAAAACCCTTCGTATTATGTGCTATGGAGGTTTCTCTTTCGTGGTAAAACTTGTTTGGGAGCCTTCTGAGAAGTTGGTAATTTGCAATTTTGGCCAGCTTTTAAGAATTTTGACCCACTGTGCGTTCCGGAGTGTGCACACAAGAGAAGTTACAGATAGACCGAGAGACAGAATTTTTTTTTGCTCTTTAAAATTTTCGACGTTTCATGATACTCAAATCCTATCTAAACAAAGAAAAAATTAATTTTTTTATACGGTTACTAGACTTCCACTTCACCACATGGATGCCCAAATAACAGTTGTAGTTTTAAAATAATCAATAAGTTACCCTAAAAACTTATTTCCAAGACTACTTATAAACGTAAATAGTTTGGAAGAACTTTATCAAGCCGATTTAAAACCTTTATAAGAGTACAGGGGCCTATGTAGAGAAGGGCATACATGCCTCTATTTAAAGCTACTATTAAAACTTTCAGGTTTTCATGAGTTATCTAAAGCTTTACTCAGAGAGTATCTGAAGTGTCTTATAAAACCATACCTGATTTAGGATAGGCACTATATCAAAACTTAAAAGACACAAATGCTTTGAGCAGACTTTAAGTTATAAAATGGACAATTGGCGACTACTAAGAACAGTTCAGAAAAACAGCTAAAGATGGATTAAGTTAATGAATTGATGGGACTACTTATAGTAGGCTAAAATTTTCAACGAGACTAAAAGATAATTTAGTTTTAATGTAAGTTCTTTCTTTAAAAACTTTCTTTAAGACAAAAGTATCTTTAAGTACATTTGGCGTTTAATAAATCTGGCATAAATCAGTGGTTTAAGTGGTGGCCATTGTAAAGCACTGATAAAACCTAAATAAATCTATAAAGCATTTAAATTGTTAGTTGGGCGTGGAAGTAATAATGCAGAACAAAACATTCAGAATAAGGATTATATTTGAGATTTTTCTCCGATACCTCAACATCAGGTTGGAGTGCTTATTGTAAAACAAAAAAGCATATGATTATTAGGACATTTTTCAAATGACTTTATATAAATCCTTGATTACCTGACATTTTTGCCTTCTTTTTATGTATTGAGATCATTCGAGCTAGGCTATACTTTGCGTGAACTAGTAAATAAACCCGAAATTTCTGCGACATAATACATGAATTTCTACTACCTATATCCATTGTAACAATTTCCGTAAATGATGTATTGGTTTCTTTTTAAATAAAGCCCATTTAATATTCAAATTTTATCATAACATATTGCAAAACTAATATAATACACTGCTTAATCTCTTTCAACTATTTACCTGTCCATTTCATCAGGATATCCCAGGAAGGTTGGACCAGCATACACTGTTGCAGTAAGAAGCCATCCACGTTGCTTTAATTCTTGACTTAATAATTGTATCAATAGATGAAAATTGCCCTGGAAAAGTAATACATCTATAAAGCCCCCCATACACTGCGATGTTACCTGGCAATTTTAACCGCGCGACTAAAATTGTGCATGCAAGATTGTCGTGTCGTGGTGAAAAACCGACAATTGTACTTCACAGCTCTGTCTGAAATTATTTCAACTATGTAGTAGTGTCCTTTTGTCCCAAATTTGTACAATGTTTAAAGAAAATAAAAGTCCGGTCCTGTGTCCCATCCTGTCTCTGCCAGCGCCATCTGGTCCACACTCTGGAGCCGGCCTTCCATTACGTCACTGTGTTTTTTTTGTACCAAAGAACGTGCAACGCAAAAATTACTTTTGTTAAAAATGGGAAAATCAAGCAAGAAAAATAAGAAGAGGAACGTTATGAAACTCAAAAAGAAACTAAAGCGACTAATAGAAGAGTATGAAAGCAGCTCAAGTAAGTCAAATAGTCTCTTGCCATAAAATTACATGGTCAGAATTTCAATGATCCTAGAACGGCGTCCAACATGGCGGCCGTAAAATTTGTGTAAATTCTAAAAGAACGTTAAATTGAGTTGCCAACTGAGTAATATACAGGCACACACATGTGTTGCCACATCTTAAATACCATGGTTATGTACTACTCACGCCAAGCTTTTACATATGTATGAAGCATAGGCAAATGAATAGGTGCTCATATGAGTTACCGAGTGATTATACAGGCACACACATGTGTTGCCTCAGTTTAATCACCATGGCTATGTACTCGAGCCAAACTTCTACACATGTATGAAGCATAGGCAAAGAACTGGTGCTCATATGAGTTACCAAAACTGCGGCAACACCCACAATAAGCCTTCATTTCAAATAACGCATTATTTGTTTCATCATAGGTTCGAGTCTTACGGACAGTTCAACTTCAGATATGGAGGAAGACCGTTCTAGGGACCCCTTATGGGTAGAAACCATAGATGTGCGAAATGATCCAGTGGACATCGCAGAGGATCCCCAAAATGGTCCAGTTCCTGTAGAACTGCTTACTCTTCTCGGAACAAATCCTATAGAGACCTTACCGGAGGGATCTGAAATACATTCACAGATATCGGCTCGATGGGAGTTCTTCCTACGAAAAGGTTTTCAAAACAAGGACGAGAGAAAGCTACTTTTAGAGAAATATGCCATAATAAAAAATTGCAGGGCACTCAAACCCCCACAACTTAATAAGGAAATCCAAGCCTGCTTAAATGAGGCGGCTGTCAAACAGGAAAATTTCCTAACAAAGATCCAGGGACAACTAGCAACAGGACTGTGTGCGTTAGCAATTCCAACGAATCAGCTTTTCTCGAACCCAAAGGATGAAACAAATCCTCTGCTGGCAAACCTAGCCGATGCAGCCCAACTGTTTTGTGACCTTCATCACTCCATTTCATTACATAGGAGGTTCTTAATAGGCCCCAGTCTCAACCCGGCAACAAGAAAGACCGTGGAATAATTCCCCATCGATAACTACTTGTTTGGAGAAGAATTTTCAAACAACTTAAAGCTGTCAAATGAATTAAAGAAAACGACTATGGAATTAGGAATAGCAAAACAACCTTTAAAGAGAAAATTTGAGGGATCAGCAAGTACTTCGAAAAGTTTTTTAAACTCCAAGCGCCAGCTTCAAAACGTCAAAAAGAAAACTCCTTGGAAGAGAGAGAGGAGGGGGGAACAGAAAGAAAACTACGAGCCGAAGCGAGAAAGAATCAGGAAGAAAACTTACCCA
Organism: Stenurella melanura; assembly: GCA_963583905.1. Lineage (NCBI taxonomy): Eukaryota > Metazoa > Arthropoda > Insecta > Coleoptera > Cerambycidae > Stenurella > Stenurella melanura. The sequence goes on along the minus strand of OY757312.1, from coordinate 69,289,056 downwards.
CGCCAACATTAGAGGTAAGCACAGAATACTCAGGCCGATTAAAACAGTTTATCTCCGAATGGAGAAATATTTCTAGTAATCCTCTAATTTTGAGTTGGGTCCAAGGTTATAAAATTGACTTTACAAGGGTTCCTAACCAACAAACAATATCAAAGCCCCATATAGGACACAGTGAGCTAGTCGAATATCAAAGGGGCATTGATAAACTTCTAAACATTGGCGCCATAGCCGAATGTCGCCACATAAGCGGTGAATATATTTCACCTTTTTTCCTACATAGGAAACCTAACGGAGACTTCCGGTTCATATTGAACCTAAAGAGACTTAATAAATACATCACACCACCACACTTTAAATTGGAGGATTCTAGGACAGTTAAGAAGTTAATAATGGAATATTCTTACTTAACAACAATTGATCTAAAAGATGCATTCTTCCTTGTCCCCATTGACGAGGACCACAGGAAGTTTTTAAGGTTTATCTTTAACAATAAGCTGTTTGAATTTAAATGTTTACCGTTCGGTCTGAACACTGCTCCCTACGTGTTTACGAAATTATTGAGGCCAGTGTTGAAACATTTACGGATGCTGGATATAACATGTGTGGCATACCTTGACGATTTTTTAATCATCGGTAGGACCGAGAAGGAATGCCATATCAATACATCAAAAACAATTAACGTATTGACCACCCTGGGCTTTATAATAAACTGGGAAAAAAGTGAGTTAATTCCGAAACAAAATTGTAAATACTTGGGTTTCATTTATAACACCATAGACATGACAATGACGTTACCACAAGCTAAAGCCCAGACCATCAGAAATTTTATTGAGAATACATCAAAAAAATCATATTGTACAATTAGAAAATTTGCCAAGCTTATTGGAATGCTAGTTGCAGCATGCCCTGCAGTCCAATATGGCTGGATGCACATCAAACTTTTCGAACGTGCAAAAATGTTAGCTTTGGCAAAGGGAAAAAATTATAACCATTCAATGCACTTACCAAACTATCTGAAGGAGGACTTATGCTGGTGGTTAAATAACATAGAAAAATCTAAAACAGCAATAAAACCACCTAGATTCGATATGGTTATTTTTTCCGATTCTAGTAAAACGGGCTGGGGGGCCTACACAGATGGACAAAGGACTCATGGTTTTTGGAGTCACATAGACTCTAAAGAGCATATAAACTACCTTGAACTTAAGGCAGCCTTTAATGCAATAAAATGCTTCACAAAAGACTTAACGAACAGAGAAATATTGTTAAGGACTGATAACACGACAGCAATGGCCTACATAAACAAGATGGGGGGCGTAAGACTTAAGAAGTTTAACTCATTAGCTAGGGAACTTTGGCAATATTGTGAATTAAAAAATATAAAATTACAAGCGTCATATATAAATTCAAAGTCTAACCTAAATGCGGATATGGAATCCAGAGTATTATCGATTGACACCGAATATGCCCTTTCACAAAACTCTTTTCAAAAGATTTGCAATAAATTTGGTAATCCTGAAATAGATTTGTTTGCAACAAGCTTAAATACAAAATGTAAACAATATATGGCTTGGAAACCAGACCCAGGCTCAGTATGCACTGATGCTTTTACAGCATCATGGGAAGGCACATACTTTTATGCCTTCCCACCTTTCTGCCTAATAACACAAGTGTTAGAAAAAATAGTAAGAGAAAAGACTCGAGGCATCGTGGTTGTACCAAAGTGGGAAGGTCAGCCCTGGTACCCACTATTCAGTAGATTATTGATTCAATCTCCAATCTATTTCAAGCCAAATAAAAAACTTTTGCTTTCTCCTTTCAGGAACCCTCACCCCCTGTGGAGAAATCTTACATTGATTGCCGGTCTATTATCAGGACGTCATATCGGCGAAGAGGTTTTCCAGAGGTAGGAATTCATGCTATTTTGAGTTCGGTGTCTACAGGCACCTTAAAACAATATAACTGCTGTTACCATAAATGGTACAAGTTTTGTTCAGCTAAGAATGTGGACCCGTTAGAATATAACTTAGAAAGTCTAATACAGTTTTTAAACACAATATATGAAAACGGAAGCTCATATTCTCTTATCAACATCTATAAATCCGCACTAGCACTTATCTAGTCAGTTGATAAAAAAGATGAATACTTCATTAAAAGATACCTAACGGGCATATATAATAAAAATCCATCGAGACCCAAATACTCCTACACCTGGGATCCCCAGCCAGTTTTAAAGTTTCTAGGAGCTCAATACCCTACAGAAACATTATCTCTTCATACACTAACGTTAAAAATGGTTACTCTTCTAGCACTAATATCTGCACACAGAGTGCAAACTCTTACAAAGATAAAAATAAGTAACATCAAATCATTTACGGACAGAATCGAGATAATGATAACTGATAAAATAAAAACCTCAAGCCGAACAAATGTGCAACCCATTATAATTATCCCTTTCTTCCTGGAAGAACCAAAACTGTGCCTAGCTTCGGTTATACAATATTATATCAAAAAGACCAGACCCTTAAGATGCCATGGGGAGGATAAACTCATTCTAACGCACAAAAGTCCTTGGCGCCCTGCCACTGCTCAAACAGTAAGCAGATGGATAAAAGACACCCTTAAATAAAGTGGCATTGATACTTCCATATATACAGCACATAGTACACGACACGCAGCTACTTCAGCGGCTCTCCGAGCAGGCGTAAACGTTGATGAAATTAGAAAAAGGGCAGGCTGGACGGAATCCTCAAGGGTATTTAGCATTTTCTACAACAAACCGATTGAAGCCAAGAAAGACAGATTTGCAAAAGCTATTTTAAAAGGGACCAAAACAGTTACTGAATAGATACTTTCTATAATCATGCATATACTATTCAAACATATTTATAGCCTATATCGTTATAAGTTTTAGTTTTGTTTTTCACTGCCACATAAAAGATTGTTAGAAAAATTGTTTCATTATCTATATTGTATGTATACATAGTTATAAGCTAGAAGGAGACACTCTTAAATGTTACAAGACTGGAGAAATAAAATGTTTGTACTGCAAAAGTAATTTATTATCTACTTCCTTCCTAGATCGACAGAAACTCTAAACATCTACATAGTTGAAATAATTTCAGACAGAGCTGTGAAGTACAATTAAATGATCAAATGACTTACCTGTAAGGAAATTTGATCCAAATTGTACGAGCAGCTCTGTCTGAAATTATTTACAGCCCCCCCAGAGAAAAATATATCCCTTCCCTCTAGCGATCTAGGAATCTTTAAACTTAGTGACGTAATGGAAGGCCGGCTCCAGAGTGTGGACCAGATGGCGCTGGCAGAGACAGGATGGGATACAGGACCGGACTTTTATTTTCTTTAAACATTGTACAAATTTGGGACAAAAGGACACTACTACATAGTTGAAATAATTTCAGACAGAGCTGCTCGTACAATTTGGATCAAATTTCCTTACAGGTAAGTCATTTGATCATTTAATTTTACTCTGCAATTTTAATTACGTGCTTAACCATTTTTAAAGGTATTATTAATTATAAAGCTTATCGGGGAGTGGCTTCATAATCACATCGTTCCAATTTTTAACCCGGTCAAAAGTCCAGACGAACATTTTAAAGTTTCTGATAGCGTATTTGTCTCATTGGGTATTTAGCTATTAGATCCCTCAAAAACCTAAAATTGCAATAAAATGAAACTAAAATTTCAATGAATTGAAGAAGAGAGGATTGTTTTTTTTTCATTTCTGAGGTGAAAACGAGTAGTTTCTTGAACCTCCAAGAAATTCAATGTTTTAAGAAAATGCAGAAGCATCTCTTTTCTTTTTCATAAAATGTCGTAAGTGATAAAGGTCTCAAATTCTCAACACTTCAGTTACAAACATATATTGTTCATCAATAGAATCTAGGGAACATAACAAAAATCTGTTTTTTATTGACTGAACTAAGTCTAACTAATATTAATTTTTCTGTTTTTCTACCACATTTGTAGTCTCTATAATAATATCCCTGGAATCTAGAAAATAAAACAATCATCCAGTGTTAAAAGTTCTACGCCTGTGACATTTACGCCAAAGGAATATCTAGAGCTGTTTTAGAAACATGGCATGAGTAAGAATAACTTAATAACAAAATAAAAATAATGTGTTTTACTGACGTTTGGAAAACATATTCTGTTTCCTTTCTCAAACGATTATTAAAAGATATTTTGCGCAGTGCTTATTAAATTTAATTATTTACTATATCAATTTCTTCATGCATTAGGTATTAGTTATCATACTCTTCCCAAATATAAAACGAAGAGTATATTGCATTCGATCGGCACCTTTCCAAAACCGGTAATATTGCTCGTAGAGAAAAAAATTTCATATTACTGTACTGTACTGTCCATCTGTCTGCCCGTCACGTTTCTTGAAAACACGACAATTTAAGAACGGAAAGTTCTATTGTTTCAACATTTGGACAGTAAGTTATTGTTAGCTAGAAGAAGAACCCTATTGTAAAATTTATCAATAAATAAAAAAGTCATTAATTTTTTTAAATCAATTTTTTTATTGTTTTGTAATTAAACTAAAAATGTGTAAAACTGATATTATTTACAACTGCGAAGAACCTCCTATAGAATGTGCAACAATTATATAAAAAGTGCAGTAAATCGGCGAAGAGTATAATGGTTAGCTTGTTATCAGAGCCAGGCGCAAAGCCAGAGACGGTCTTCACACACAGATAAATATAATGTTTTGAATCGAGAATCCTATATGATTCACATAAGCAAATAAATACATTATTTATAGGAAACAAATACTTTTGCGGCAAGAAAAGTATGACATAAAACTCATCAAATAATAAATAAATAATTTATTCTTAGAAACTTGGAGAAATTATTTATTTGGTATAGTTCAGCACGTAGATGTAAAATATGTTTACTGAAACTGGTGGACCAAAACACCCAGACTTCATCCGCACATTATATATACCTGCAGCGTCGCATCTGTCTGATTGTCTAACCGAAAACAAAAAACTTGACACTTTAACCGGCGCCACCTCAACTTTTGTAAACATCTCCTATATGTTTCTTCCCTACTATATTAAACAATTGTTAATTTAAAATACTATTTTTATCTGTGCACATAAGGCACTATATTTTAGAAAATATAAGGAGAATTTTCGATACCACAAAGACACCGCCACTCTTGTCGCTCGCTCTCTTTCACCTTTTTTTACAGCAGTAAATAGCATGCAGTAAACAATAATAATAGTAAAAGAAACACCAAATTGCGTTTTATAATTTGCAGAAGACTTTAAACATACAGAAAGCACTTGAAATAAAAAGTCCGACAATTATTATTATTTTATCACACAACGACCAATGGCATGTGAGCTTGTTTCATATGCACATACGCATTATGGAGTCAACACTACAGACTTGTCAGTACAGCTTTTGATGGAAGTAAATGTGTCGTGAATTATTATGGCGTCGAGTGGCTTTCCATTAAATGAAATAGTATTTTCGTGGATTCATGGTTTTCTGGAACTGCGGTTTAACGGTGTAGAACTTTTCTGTACCAACTGTGAAAAAACACTTTCGTGAATACGCAAGTCGAACATTTTAAAATATGTTTCATCTGAACGTCAGAAAAACTAAAATTTAGCATATGTACATGAATATTTCCCACGAATCCCTCTAGCCATACGCGACCTTCAATAATAAGCTGGAAACAACATATAGTAATTGATCCAAGGAATATTATATTTGATCTACGTCAAGATATTTTTAGAGCATCAGGGGGTGTTGCTGATAGTGAAATACAAACAGTGTTAAGAAACAACCCCAGTTCTTCAACATTCTGTGTGGCAAAGAAGTGGACTGTTCAATGCCGGACATAAATATATAAGAAAATATACTTTATATTTTAAATATATGCCGATTACATCGGTAGACGTTGAACGACCCTTTCACAACACAAGTGGATATTTAGTGACAGGCGCTGGAGTTTAACTTTGGACCATTTAAAACAAATGCAAATAACATATTTTTATTATTCTAATAAGGCATAGTTACTAAGAGTTTTGTGTTTGCGCATCCAACAATAAGTGCATCAAAGTATGACTTATAACCCTTTCGGAGCAATTTACCTTTATATATTACTGAATTCACTAGATACAATTATAAGGTAAGATATTGTGTTATTGCGCATGGAAATGTTTATATAGTTCATATTGCGTAAAGCCGATTCTGGCGTTTTCGTCATAACTACCTCGGAGCCGGGGTCTGCTTGTTATATATTTGAATTTAGTTGTCACACAATACAAATAGATTTTTTCAAACTAATTTTTACCTTATCCTCAGAAGATGGATAATGCCAGTTAAGATCCAAACCATCAAAATTATATGACTGAAGGAAACGGATCACTGCATTAATAAATGTGGTCCTCTTTGAAGTTTCTGCTGCCACTAATCTAAATTCAGTGTCGCCATCTCCTTCAACACTTAGTATAACTTTTAAATTTTTATTATTATTCTTCATATCAGTCACCTTTTCATAGAAGCCTATGAAAACCAGAATAAATAAATATTTATGCAACAAGACGAGAAGCAGGGAAAAAATTACTTCCACATCCACGTAGTGGATTGGAAGTATAGTAATCGTAAAGAAATTATAATTTTTTTGTTTTAAATAGGTTTACAATGTCATGAAACATATCCACGACAATTTGGATATCAGATTCGTGATCAGCAACCTCGAAAACCTCCGAGTAGCAAGATTTATGTAAATTTAGCACAATTTTGAACGAAAAAACTTTTTTCTGGACCACTCTGCACTTGTGAAATATTAGTTTCTGAGTTATTCGATGGTTTTGTATTGCCATGAAAACGTTGCATCAAAATTTTGGAAGTGTCGCCCAGTATCTGACGTGAACTTGTAGACGTTATTTATGTAAAAAAAAACTGAACTGGATAGGTCACTGCCATGCCGTCAGAAAAGTATCATAATTTTTAAATATATTTTTGAATAATACGATTTCCTGCCGTTACTTAAAAAATATAAGTAAGTATCTAAATAATGAATTAAAATATTACTTACTTTTGCTAACATTAGCAGCTTGAGCGTCGTTTCGAATTTTTAGGTTTCCCTCAGGCGAAAGTCCGATGTGGTAAATTACATGGGTGCATAAAGTGGCATTCAAATCTGCAGGTTTCACGCCCAAATGATACCGCCAACCATCATACACACATATTATTTTTGTGGTGGGTTTCGGTCTTCTTGTGATAGCTTGCGTGGAGGATTCTGATCGAACGCACCTGGGATATGGCAACGTCCAACGACCATTAATACATTGATGTGAAACATCCTTCAACTCGGGAGGAATCACAAAACCATCAGAACAAGTGTAAGTCAAAGTGGACAGATCGGTTGCTTCCAGGCAGTTAATGTCATGCCCTGTCTTGTGTTTGCATTGAGAAACGACTGATGGAGGCACTTCCAACTTCGAACATATCACTAAAGGAGAAAAGGGTGATTTGTTGGTAAAATGTTTTAAGTTACATTTATGTGAAATTATAATAATTTTTCACATCGATAGAGTTAGGGAGTTGATGCTCAAAAACATTCATTGCTTTTAAAACAGAAATTACAATAGTAACAGTATAGAGAACACCACAAGAGCAGCAACGGAAACACAAAACGAGACACATACAATATGGAACAATCTTGGATAACTGCCGAAACTCAAACTGAAGTACAAGCCAGGAAAAATATCAACGCGGCTCAAGGTGTCACCACTGCTTTGAAATCGGAAGAGTACAATAGACTGACGTGGAGAATTCATACTCTTTATTGCATATATACAAAACATGTGTAAAAACTGGATTCACATGCCACAATAATAGCAAGGATCTTTTCCAAACATTAAGAGTGATTCCATGAAGTATGTTGTTCTTTTTGGCGTGCTGGATGAGTTTCAATGGGCCCAAGTATCTAGAATGAACGGTTTTCGAGATAACAGAGCCAATGCGTAGTAGTGCAAAGAAGTAAAAGCTTCAAGAGAAGTGACAAAAGAAAAGCATAAAACCAGATACGAATCCGTATGATTACAATATGAAAATAATAATTTCGGGTCTATGAGGCCCACATCTAACTTGGGGCTGTATAGGGCCCAAATCGTTTTTCCCAATCGAAAATCAGTTTATTGGAGTGCCTAATTGTTTTTGAGATGTTTCAAGACAAGTGACAAAAGAAAAGCATAAAGCCAGATACGAATCCGTACGATTACAATATGAAAATAACAATTTCGGGTCCATGAGGCCCACATCTAACTAGGGGCTGTATAGCGTCCAAATCGTTTATCCCAATCGAAAATCACTTTATTGGAGTGCCTAACTGTTTTTGATATGCAACTTGAAAAATTATAAGGTCATAGGGTGACACTAGATTCGTGAGGACACAAAAATCGACTTAGGCTTTACATAATTCAACTAGTCCTTTATAATATAAAATCAGTTTATTTATTGAGGATATGTTTTTGCAATGCACATTAATCGATACAAACGCAACAAAGCAATTTGGCGTCTATGAAGCCGAACCTGTTTTTGGCTCTGACATTGTCCGAATCCTTCTCTCAATTCAATTAGATCAGTAAAACACGGAACTGGTTTTAAAAAGCAATCCTCTCAACAATGATGTTCTATTACAAAGAACTAGTTGGGTCATGTAAAGCCTAAGTTGAATATGGACCTCATGGGCCTAATGTCTCGCTATGATCTTACAGTTGATCCGGATGCATTTCAAAATCAATTCTGCACTTGAATAAACCGATTTTTGAATAGGATAAACGATTTGGGGTCTATAGGGCAACGCGGTGTGGGCAACGTGGACTCGAAATAATTTTTTGATTTATTTTGCCCTTTACTTCATATTGTAATTGTTTGGATTAGTATCTGGCCTTATGTTTACTTTTGTTACTTTGAAGCTTTTGTTTCTTCTCTACACTACACAGCGGTCCCGATTAAAAAAACGGAATTAATTATTTTTTTCCGCGTAACCGCCTCTTAAGCATACAAGAATCATGGGAAAAATACTGAAAAAAATCTTATCAAAAGGGGGTAGTTTTTAGAAGGGGTGGTTTTGAAATACATGTGTTAAACATTATGTATTTTGACAATTTGTTCTTGTTTAATAATATTTTAAGGGATACAAATTAGAAAATGTTAAAAATGAAATTTACAGGCATGCTTAGGGGGTGATTCTTAGGGGTTGTATTCAAATTCACGTATATAAGGAAGAATGAGGCACATAGGTACACACAATTTTATACTTAATTATTATTTTCAATAACATACATTAGCTTTTTACTTTTTGACATTAGAATATAATTTTCGCAAAATTTTTAAATAAAAAAATACTCGTTATTATAGTCTTGCCAAATGCAAAATGAAGAGTATATTGCATTCGATCGGCACATTTCTAAAACCGGTAATATTGCTTGTAGAGAAAACATTTTCATATCACTGTGTTGGTGATCAAATTCTGAACGACTTTCAAAATGTCCGTCCGTCCGCCCGTCACGTTTCTTATAACCACGATAACTTAAGAACGAAGTATGATTGTATTGAAACTTGGAAAGTAAGTGTTAGCTAGAGGAGGAACCCTATTGTTTTTAAAACAAATCAATCAATCAATAAAAAAGTTAATAATTTTTTAAATTTTACTGCGAAGAGTATCCTATAGAATGTGCAACAATTATATAACTAGTTCACTTTCTGTGTAAGTTTCGTCATCTATTTCCGATTCAGACTCACCTGAGGCACTTTTGGTCATAATGATATTTTCAGATAATTCTTTCAGTATAATGTCAGGTTCTTTCAACAGTAGTATCAAGTTCTTCAAATGATGATTATCTAAAGTTGATGGAACGGGTGTCTGTAATTCTACTACTAAATACACGTCTAACACAATGAACTGCATGCGATGAAATGTTCATGTTTGCGGGTTGTAGGACGAAACTGTCTGGATCTAAGTACCTAGAATTCAGGGAAAAAATGACCTGACCTTTATTTAACTCATTCAGTAGTATTTGGGAAGGGTACAAGAGCTTTTAAGTAATTGTAATTTGTTTCGCTTTTTCGTGATTCCCGGACTACTGGCGTTTGTTCATTTTAGCCATTTTAGCTCTGTTATCTCGAAAACTATTTATTTTAGATACTGGGTCCATTGAAACTTTTGTTCGGCATGTCAACTTCAACGAATTTGACCTAGGGCCATTTTCCATATAAAAGGTGCCTGGTCTCTTAATCTGGTCAATTAAAGACTCAATCGGCACTCTAAGCACTGACAGGAATCAGATTATTTGTCTGTCTCGACAAATACCTCCTGGGCAAGCAAGCTTTGTTAAAGGATGAAGTACTATAGGGCAAATAATGAATTTGCCACAACTTGAAAAGTCAAGAGAATATTACATGTCTATGTACCTCTGTTTCGTAGATTACCTTTGACAATATCGAGTGGAAGAAACTGTGGACTCTATTATTGGAGATGGGCATCTGGTCTTTATTATTCGCCGGCTGTATGACGAAAATTCTGCTTTGGTGAAAGTAGACAGCGTTAGCTTTGACAAAACTAAAGTTGGCAAAGACGTCAGACAATACCTTTTTTACATTTATAGGGAACACGCAACGTGACTGGCAGGATCTACTCCATCCTACAGGCTGAACGCAAATTTCTAATTTGAAATTTGCATATAATATCACGAAATGCACAAAGGCTAGATTTACTAACACCCTAGTTTCCTCCATATTTCTTTATTCCTCTGAGACTTGGATCATTATGGAAGCAGACAACAATATGTTGAAACTATTTTAAAATTGTGTTTTTAAAAAACACCCGTACAAGATTTACTTGGCAATTCATTTTTTTTTTCGTTCCAAACGCTCCATATTTGCAATTTTAGAAACACTATATTTACCTTCACATGTGGGTTGTTTCGAAGAATCCCAATTTGCATCGCAAATCACGTATGGGATTTGAGCAGATAACCTATATCCTATATTACAGTCATATTTCAAAATAGCATTTATACTTAATGTGCTTCCTGGTTGGCCTTCACCATTAAGGATAGTCCATCTTCCATTATCTGGATGTGGTGGGAGTGTACATGAAACTCTAAAACAATCATAAATTTATTAAATTTGAAATTGTTTTCATAAGTACTCGACATACGTTTCGTCAACTAAGCGAGTATCTCTATTATTATTATCAGTTGGCAAGTAAAGTGTGTAAAGTGTGTAAAGTGAGCTCTCTAGTAAGTTGGTGATTTAAAGTGGTTAAAGTAATCAGAAAACTCTAAAACTGTGTGAAAAGCAATAGAAAGCTATTAGCTGTGGAAAGGAAGATTACTTAACTAAGCAAATAATACCTAAACAAGAAAAATTAAGTTATAATACAATAATAAAATATAACTGGCTCTCTACATAAAAAAATCCGATACAAACAATCTTCCTATCATACTACTAGAAAAAGTCTTACTGTGACAAAAAATATTAAAATCAATAAATTAAAATTACAGCAAAAAATAGCCTGTGTACAATTCCATATACGAATTATCATATACCCAGTGTGCAAAACTCAACACAATACTGATTTCTTTGAAGAATTATAATGGTAACTGAAGACAATATATCAAATGAAGATATCTTTGCACTACTCCAAAATGTACTAAAAAAAAGTGATAATATTGAAAATCAAATACAGACAAACAAAGAAGATCTCAAGCAAGAAATACGCAACATTAGTACCGAAATTAAAAATGAATTGGATGAACTAAAGCGTACAAACGATATACTTGAACAAGAGAACAAAATATTGAAGAATATGCTACTAATAAGTGAACGCCAACTAAAAAAATATAACTTAATAATCTACGGTTTACAGGAAGAAGAAAATATAATAGACGAAATCACAAATTTCTTAAATCTTATTAATGAGAAGCTTGATATAGATTGTCGATTTATGGATGTTCGAGATTACCACCGTATAGGAAAGAAAGAACCAGAAAAAAAACGCCCGGTAGCAGTGGAGTTTGTGAATTACCAATTAAAACAAGAAATTTTAATTAACGCAAAAAAATTAAAAGGAACAGGGATATTTGTATCAAATGACTATACTCCTGAAGATTACGAGCAAAGGAAAATTTTATACCTAAATTTAAAACTTGCAAGGGAAAATAATTTTACAGCCTCAATAAAGAATAATGTGCTAATAGTCGATGGCGACAAATATACCTGCGACGATCTCAAAAATAACCCAATTGCACTCCTAGAAGAGCAAACTGACAAAGAAGGAAAAAACAATGAGGAAATAGACCACACAAAAAATACTCAAGATTCTACAAATGCCAATATTGTACCCTTAGCAATACAACATAGCGACAAAGAAGAGAAAAACAGGAGCTTCAAGGACTTTATTAATTCTGAGCAGACTAGAAGAAAAAGAAAAGAACAGTCGTCAGATGCGGAAAGTGCCGTGAAAAGATCCAATAGACTGAAGAACAAACTAAATTAAATCAAAGTATGAATTTGTATAATTTAACCTGATAACAGTTAAAAATTGTCAAACTGAGGAGATTACTTTTATTCCCTTTGTTATGGTATGTAAAATATATATTATTATTATTATTATTATATGAAAAGGAAAATGAACCAGTACATCAGAGATTTTCAATTAACTAATATAGACACTTTTGTATTAGAAAATGCCTATGAAACTAATCAAGTAGTAAAAATAAACGCGAATCACAGAAACTTTAAACTCATTCACAATAATATACGAAGTATTGCAAAAAACCTAGACGAATTCAAAATATTCATAGAGCAATTCGATTTTAAGTTCGACTGCCTGGTACTTACGGAAACGTGGTTTATACCTGATATTAAATTAGTTTATATAGATGGATATAAAGTAATATATAACGAAGGGAGCTTTAATCAAAATGATGGCACAGTAATCTATATTAGGCCAGAACTATATCGCTCCCATAATATTATAGAATTTAATGGTAGTTTTGTTATAAAATTAAATATTTCTGACAACAAAACATCCAGTACTATCAATGCGATGTACAGGTCACCATCTACGTGTGTATATCAGTTTAATAACGAATTGAAAAAATACTTAGAGGCAAATGTAAGTGACAACATAAATCATAATATTATAGTGGGAGATATGAACATCGATATTTTGGGAAATACTGACTACTCAAATGATTACATAAATATAATGTCTGAATATGGGTTCCTATCCACTATAAACCATTTTACAAGGTCACAGGCCAACTCAAATACTTGCATTGACCATATTTTTGTTAAAAGTAATATTGAAATTGCAGATATAGTATTACCACTAATTGTTCAAACTAGCATTTCAGACCATTATACAATAATATTGCAACTGGTTACCGACAAAGGAAATACACAAAGGTACCCTAAACACAACGATTACATTAAACAAATAAACAATAATAAATTGGTGGAAATTATGAGAAACATTAGCTGGGATTGCGTGTATGCTACAGAAGATCTTAATTCTGCAACAAATAAATTTATAAATATTGTAAAAGGAGAAGTCGAGCAGTGCACAAAATATATTAAAATTAATAACAAAGAAAAAAAACGCAAAAATTGGATTACTAAAGCTTTAATTAAATCTGTTAACAAAAAAAATAGTATGTACTTGCAGTCAAAAAGAAATCCTGATAATCTTATTTTAAGAAATGAATATACAAATTATAAAAACATGTTAAACAACTTAATTAAAAAAACTAAAAATGAATACTACAAAAAATGTATAAACGAAAATAAAGACGAATCGAAACATTTGTGGAAAACAGTAAATCAATTATGTAATAACAATACTAGAATAAATGATATACCCTGCATAAAAAAACAAAACGGGCAGGTAACTCACGACATAAACGAAATTGTAGAAGCTTTTAATAAAACGTATGTAAATGTGGGTAAAAAATTAGCAAGTAAAATAAAGAGGAAAAATAATTATAATATAAATAGAAATGTTTCGCTAAATTCCATTTTCTTAACACCAACGAATAGAAATGAGATTATAAGGACAATTCAAGAGTTGAAAAATAATAAATCGCCTGGTGTTGACTGCCTCAAGGCAGAAACATTAAAACTTATTGCACAGCAAATAGCAGATCCACTCTGTTTCCTGATAAATAAATCAATAGAAAGGGGCTACTATCCAACGGCCCTTAAAAAATCTATCGTTATTCCAATATATAAGCATGGTGATAAATTGGATGTAACAAACTATAGACCTGTATCGTTGATTACAAACTTTAGCAAAATTTTCGAGAAAATTCTGAAATCAAGACTAACAAGTTTCTTTAAAAAATATGAATTACTATCCGATATGCAGTTCGGTTTCAAAGAAGGTAAATCCACTCAAGATGCGATCCAGTATTTAACAGCAAATATATACGAAGCTTTGGACGAAAGCAAGCCGTCACTTTGCATTTTTATAGACCTCGCTAAGGCCTTCGACACCGTTAGCCACCCTCTACTTATCCAGACACTAGAAGACATAGGTATACGGAATAATGCTCTCGACCTTTTTAAAAGTTACCTAAGTAGAAGAGAACAACACGTAAAAATAAACAATGTGTTAAGTGAACAGGAAGTTATCGAGTTTGGAGTGCCACAAGGAACGGTGTTGGGGCCAATTCTTTTTACATTATATATAGATGGCTTACTTTCAATTCAATGTAATGGCAAAATAATAAGCTTTGCAGATGATACTGCTATATTTTATCGTGGTAATAACTGGAACGAGATAAAAACAAACGTGGAAAGAGACATGTCTATTATCAAGGATTGGTTAGATTATAAACTACTATCCATAAACTTTGAGAAAACTTACTTTTTGCCGTTTTGTAGTTATAAGTCATCATTACCTGACTTCTCCCACATAACTGTACAGGATGACTTCGACATACTATCTTCGAAACAAATTAAATACCTGGGCATTATTCTGGATAACCACCTAAGATGGGATTTGCATATTAATTACGTTATAAAAAAACTACGTTGCCTACTATATAAATTCAAACACCTACAAAATATTTTAGATATTAAACACAAAAAAATACTTTACCATAGTCTAGTCGAAAGTCATTTAACTTATGGAATTATAGGTTGGGGCGGAGTATCAACAACTTACTTGAGACATTTAGAAGTGATACAAAAGCAATTTCTCAAAATAATGTTTCTTAAAAATTCCAGATATCCGAGCGATCTATTGTATCATGAGTCCGAGGTATTGGACATTAGACAACTGTTTTTTATTTCCGTAAATACTAGGCAATATATAAATAAAAACAAATTACTTACCTACCAACATGCATATGCTACTAGACAACAAAATAAATTCATTAATCCGCTAATGTCAAAAATGGTAGGACAAAAATGCTATAAATACCTAGGGCCAAAGCTATTTAATACATTGCCCGATATTGTAATAAATGAAAAGACTTTAACTTCATTTAAGAGAAAATTAAAAATTTACGATAAAAATGTACCAAGAATACATATACACAATTTAATTAATACGACAAATACCTGATTCCCTGTTTAAAAATAAAATAAAAACAAAATTTCGATTAAAAACAATAATAAATAAATAAATAAATACTTGATTGTTTCATTACAAACTGTGTAGGAACCAACTTGCATACGGTATGTGTGGTGTGTGTGTGTGTGCGTGTGGGTGGAAATGTAACTATTGTATTATTATAGATGTTTTTAATTAAGTTACAAATTTTATTGTTATCTTGCAAACAAGTTTTTACTTCTGCAAATTTTTTGTTGTTTATTTACATGTATACATTGTATTATTTTATTGTAATTAGGTCTATGAATGGAAATAAATAAACATTATTATTATTATTATATATTATTATTCAATTTGGAGATTATGAAAACTGAATTATTTTCTTAGAATTCAGGTGCTATTATTTTACCCTTACCTTACAAAAATTAATTAATTTTTTGAATCATTTCTAATTACGGGTGTGTTATTTTAATAATAGTAAAGAGAGCCCAGTAGCACAAAATATTGAATCAACCAATATTTACATCTATAACCACTATTGGGCTCATATTGTTCTGAAATTTTTGCCTAATATCTACACGTCTATATTTCAATAACAAAGATTAAGCGAATACTAAAAGTAAAAACAAAGTTACCATTGGCTTGAATATAACATTTTGAAAAATAGAATTGTTAATTAATAACAATAAAAAAATAGAAAACATTTTTTTGTTTCTCCAAAAATATAGTACGCCTTATGTAGAAGCGATTTAAAAAATGGAAAAAATGCTTTATGCATTTTTAAAGATAAAAAAATTCTTTATACTAGTAAATCGTTAAACTTTGAATAAGCTTAACACCATTGCTATTAGATAGATACAGTTTTAAAAATGCTTCAACAATTTTTTATGTTATTTTGTTTGAAACTGTTTTCTATCAAATCTTTCGTTTTCATGATAACCGAAAACCCTTATTTAAGATAGCTTTTATTTTTTGTCTGGAACTTATTCTTATCTTTATTGTTTACTGGTACTCAGTAATATGTTTTATTGAAAATTAAGTTGTATGCTAATTGTAGCAGTTTGGGGAATTATTTATTTGGCCGTTAGTGTAGTACTTACTGAAAGTCTAATACTTTGCATATTATTGAATTATTTACCAATCAGTTATGCAATTACCTCTATTGAAACATATTCTTTATAGGATTTTGCAAACAGCGGAAAAAACTATCTATGAGAACTAAAAGAAAAACTATAAGTAAAAATATTAATCTTTGCATTTTTTCGATAACCTGACTTCTGGTTATGCTAGCAAGTTAAAATCCCAAAATAAATTTGTCCAATTTCTTATTTGACATTCTCATTATAACATTATAATCTAACATAGTCCCCCATGGCTATGCAGGTTAAACTAGTATCTACATGACCCCTACGGTATGAAGATTCAGTTAAAACTGAGAACAAAGGCCTGAAATGAATTTATTTACCTACTTTGTCTTAAAAAAATTTTCATTCTATTGGATTACATTTTCATAAAATCTCTCATTCAGTTTCTTGGAAATGCTTAGCCTTTGAAACGTTTTTCGCCCTTATTCTGAGCTCATCAGAAAAGCACAAAGCCACTCATAACAATGTTTCATGCAAAATCAACGCAATATCCATGAATAAGTATGAAATATTTTTATTTGACATTGTCTAACATAACTTCAACCCTTTCTGAATGGACAAAATCTAAAACTATACTTACCCAATCACAGAATCACGTTTATGACAGGTCGAATTCAAATTTGCAAATGATGAATTTTCTACTTCTTCTGACACTACTGCTTCTAAAATTTGATAGAATTTTATCATTTTTGTGTTCAATAATATTTTTCAAGTACTTAAGTGTATAAATTGTTACATTTATAACAAAAAACATAAGAATAACTCACCAATAAGTAAATATAAAATAAATATATTACTGATCAAAATGTTAATTTTCATTATGTTATTTTATTGTTATGACAAATTATTATTAACCACCAACAGGATATAATAATATGTCCTTACACGTCGCAGTGTACACTGTACAATAAATGGATATTTACTAAAAAATCATCACCAACTAGCAAGTAACTAGGCATATATAACCTCACAAAAATTTATATTTTCAATAAAATGAATGAAGGCTTCCTTATTCAAATAACTGGTTTTTAAAGCTCAAACTCTCAGTTTTCACAGCAGGTAATATATACACAAATTCTGACCACTAAACGTAGATATTAAATTACTTTGTATCTAAACGTTCGCAATAATACTTACGTATATGTCTCGTTTGGTTATCAACAAAATAATGTGAATAGTGTTTAGAGACGAACTAGTAAACAAACATTAATCAGTTAATTATAAATTCATAATTTAACGGATAAGGAAGGAAAGTACGCTATGTAGATTTACACAGGACCGGACCGTGCAATTATATCATATAGAACTTAGGAAACGTTGTCTATGACGAATTTTGAAACTGGCGTGAAATGGTACCAAGAAAGTATATTCCTAATATAATGCAATGGACGTAAAATGCAACATTTTTAGAAGTACCATCAAAAATCCTCTTAGAATACAATGTGTTGAAAACTGCAACAAAATTAGAAAACGCATTGTTTGCAATGAAATTTTTGAGAACTACCGTGAAAATTAACTGGAATGACCAGGCAGAAACCAGCATCAAATATGATTTTTTGCATAAAAATTGCAAATGGTAATGCGACGCATGGTCTTTTTTTTTTTTTTATGGCTTTGGGTCATAGACCATACAGCCAGTCACACAAGAGCACTTTATAATATAGAATACTAAAATAAAACCTAACAAAATGAGTAGAAAGAAATGAACAAAATGAGGAATTACAGGGACACACGCTTCTCGCCCTGGGGTCTGTCAGGGCATTAAATTATAATCAACATCACAAGAAGGACCACGGGAAGGGGGGTATAAACAAGAGGAAAGGACGCATGGTCTGAAACATGAAAATCCGAGAGGATCTCGAAGGGAGATTTTTTTGCGAATACAAAACTTCCAATAAAACATAATCTTTACAGGATTTGGCAAACAGTAGGGAAAGCTATCTATGAGAACTAAAAATAAAACTATCTGTAAAAATATTAATTTCCAATCCTTGCATTTTTTCAATAACCTGCATTCTGGTTATGCTAATAATTAAAATTTTAAACTGATTTTGTCTATTTCTTATTTACAGTTAGTTTTTCTTTTTAGTTCTCATAGATAGCTTTTTCTGCTATTTGTCAAATCCTATAATCAATATGTTTTGTTATAATTATAAGCAAACCAAAAATAATTCACTTGTATTCAAAACTTCCCTTGGTACATTGTCGTGTCTATCAGACGCGAGGTATAAGATCATCTACATGAACATGGTAGGCAACTCAGGCGTGGTCTAGAGACTGACAACACACAAGAGCACTTTATAATATAGAATACTAAAATAAAACCTAACACAAAATGAGTAGAAAGAAATGAACAAAATGAGGAATTACAGGGACACACGCTTCTCGCCCTGGGGTCTGTCAGGGCATTAAATTATAATCAACATCACAAGAAGGACCACGGGAAGGGGGGTATAAACAAGAGGAAAGGACGCATGGTCTGAAACATGAAAATCCGAGAGGATCTCGAAGGGAGATTTTTTTGCGAATACAAAACTTCCAATAAAACATAATCTTTACAGGATTTGGCAAACAGTAGGGAAAGCTATCTATGAGAACTAAAAATAAAACTATCTATAAAAATATTAATTTCCAATCCTTGCATTTTTTCAATAACCTGCATTCTGGTTATGCTAATAATTAAAATTTTAAACTGATTTTGTCTATTTCTTATTTACAGTTAGTTTTTCTTTTTAGTTCTCATAGATAGCTTTTTCTGCTATTTGTCAAATCCTATAATCAATATGTTTTGTTATAATTATAAGCAAACCAAAAATAATTCACTTGTATTCAAAACTTCCCTTGGCACATTGTCGTGTCTATCAGACGCGAGGTATAAGATCATCTACATGAACATGGTAGGCAACTCAGGCGTGGTCTAGAGACTGACAACACACAAGAGCACTTTATAATATAGAATACTAAAATAAAACCTAACACAAAATGAGTAGAAAGAAATGAACAAAATGAGGAATTACAGGGACACACGCTTCTCGCCCTGGGGTCTGTCAGGGCATTAAATTATAATCAACATCACAAGAAGGACCACGGGAAGGGGGGTATAAACAAGAGGAAAGGACGCATGGTCTGAAACATGAAAATCCGAGAGGATCTCGAAGGGAGATTTTTTTGGGAATACAAAACTTCCAATAAAACATAATCTTTACAGGATTTGGCAAACAGTAGGGAAAGCTATCTATGAGAACTAAAAATAAAGCTATCTGTAAAAATATTAATTTCCAATCCTTGCATTTTTTCAATAACCTGCATTCTGGTTATGCTAATAATTAAAATTTTAAACTGATTTTGTCTATTTCTTATTTACAGTTAGTTTTTCTTTTTAGTTCTCATAGATAGCTTTTTCTGCTATTTGTCAAATCCTATAATCAATATGTTTTGTTATAATTATAAGCAAACCAAAAATAATTCACTTGTATTCAAAACTTCCCTTGGCACATTGTCGTGTCTATCAGACGCGAGGTATAAGATCATCTACATGAACATGGTAGGCAACTCAGGCGTGGTCTAGAGACTGACAACACACAAGAGCACTTTATAATATAGAATACTAAAATAAAACCTAACACACAATGAGTAGAAAGAAATGAACAAAATGAGGAATTACAGGGACACACGCTTCTCGCCCTGGGGTCTGTCAGGGCATTAAATTATAATCAACATCACAAGAAGGACCACGGGAAGGGGGGTATAAACAAGAGGAAAGGACGCATGGTCTGAAACATGAAAATCCGAGAGGATCTCGAAGGGAGATTTTTTTGGGAATACAAAACTTCCAATAAAACATAATCTTTACAGGATTTGGCAAACAGTAGGGAAAGCTATCTATGAGAACTAAAAATAAAGCTATCTGTAAAAATATTAATTTCCAATCCTTGCATTTTTTCAATAACCTGCATTCTGGTTATGCTAATAATTAAAATTTTAAACTGATTTTGTCTATTTCTTATTTACAGTTAGTTTTTCTTTTTAGTTCTCATAGATAGCTTTTTCTGCTATTTGTCAAATCCTATAATCAATATGTTTTGTTATAATTATAAGCAAACCAAAAATAATTCACTTGTATTCAAAACTTCCCTTGGCACATTGTCGTGTCTATCAGACGCGAGGTATAAGATCATCTACATGAACATGGTAGGCAACTCAGGCGTGGTCTAGAGACTGACAACACACAAGAGCACTTTATAATATAGAATACTAAAATAAAACCTAACACAAAATGAGTAGAAAGAAATGAACAAAATGAGGAATTACAGGGACACACGCTTCTCGCCCTGGGGTCTGTCAGGGCATTAAATTATAATCAACATCACAAGAAGGACCACGGGAAGGGGGGTATAAACAAGAGGAAAGGACGCATGGTCTGAAACATGAAAATCCGAGAGGATCTCGAAGGGAGATTTTTTTGGGAATACAAAACTTCCAATAAAACATAATCTTTACAGGATTTGGCAAACAGTAGGGAAAGCTATCTATGAGAACTAAAAATAAAGCTATCTGTAAAAATATTAATTTCCAATCCTTGCATTTTTTCAATAACTTGCATTCTGGTTATGCTAATAATTAAAATTTTAAACTGATTTTGTCTATTTCTTATTTACAGTTAGTTTTTCTTTTTAGTTCTCATAGATAGCTTTTTCTGCTATTTGTCAAATCCTATAATCAATATGTTTTGTTATAATTATAAGCAAACCAAAAATAATTCACTTGTATTCAAAACTTCCCTTGGCACATTGTCGTGTCTATCAGACGCGAGGTATAAGATCATCTACATGAACATGGTAGGCAACTCAGGCGTGGTCTAGAGACTGACAACACACAAGAGCACTTTATAATATAGAATACTAAAATAAAACCTAACACAAAATGAGTAGAAAGAAATGAACAAAATGAGGAATTACAGGGACACACGCTTCTCGCCCTGGGGTCTGTCAGGGCATTAAATTATAATCAACATCACAAGAAGGACCACGGGAAGGGGGGTATAAACAAGAGGAAAGGACGCATGGTCTGAAACATGAAAATCCGAGAGGATCTCGAAGGGAGATTTTTTTGGGAATACAAAACTTCCAATAAAACATAATCTTTACAGGATTTGGCAAACAGTAGGGAAAGCTATCTATGAGAACTAAAAATAAAGCTATCTGTAAAAATATTAATTTCCAATCCTTGCATTTTTTCAATAACCTGCATTCTGGTTATGCTAATAATTAAAATTTTAAACTGATTTTGTCTATTTCTTATTTACAGTTAGTTTTTCTTTTTAGTTCTCATAGATAGCTTTTTCTGCTATTTGTCAAATCCTATAATCAATATGTTTTGTTATAATTATAAGCAAACCAAAAATAATTCACTTGTATTCAAAACTTCCCTTGGTAGATTGTCGTGTCTATCAGACGCGAGGTATAAGATCATCTACATGAACATGGTAGGCAACTTAGGCGTGGTCTAGAGACTGACAATGCTCGGGGCGACCGCAGTCCACTAGTATATCAACTAATTACTAGTTAAATAGGTATTTACAAAATCTGAACTATGATAGAGACATAACAAAATCCTTAATTAAGATTAAACTCATTTCAAAACCTTTATACAAGTAATCCGTACTTCGCGTCGGAGCACAGTGGGCCATAATTAATTCGTAGTAAGTCAAAACTCAAAACTTTGACTGAATTGCTTGAAACTTTGTAAATAGGGGTTTTAGACGTTGCTAAATTCGAATGAATGGAAAATTCAAACTCATGGCGATAATTTCAATATAACAATCAAAATTATTGGGAAATCTTCACAGATGTCTGCAATTTTTGTCTTTCTTACTTAAAAACTAGTCATTTTTCCTTGAAAGCTGAAGGCCAAGTTCCCATGTGCTTAAACGTAGGCTCTAGAACTAGAACTGTAGAAAATCGTTCTGTTTTACTTACGTAAATCATGTTATTACTAGAAATAACATGATATATAGTAACTAATAAATAACGAATTTAAGAAATCTTCATTAGTTTTAATTTCAGATGTTTTTCAGATATAGTGTTATCTAAGATTGCTTAAATATTTATAGTAGCTTGACTTGCTTCCTCTGAAAGTTGCCCAATAAGTAATATAGACGAGTTTACTACACCAATACTTTATTTAAGCTACTAAGCATATAATATAAATTTCATAATTTACCAGTTTGCCAGTTTCTTTTGCATAATCGCACAGGCCCTCTCGAGCTCCTGATTAAATCTCATGGACACAAGGTCGGAAAATACGCAGTTTTCCAGATATCGGGGGTGCAAATGGGGTGCTCATTTCTTATGGGAAATGGCCGTAGGTGAAATTTGCTGAAATCGATATATGTCATTCCTCTCAACCTCCTGATCAAAAATTCTCATGGGAACAAGGTCGAAAAATGGACAGTTTTCCAGATATCGGGGGTTGAACAGTCGACTTTGCACCCCCGATATCTGAAAAATTGCATTCTCCGACCTCGTGCCCTCGAGAACTTTTGATCAGGAGGAATAACATATAGGCTCCAGCGAATTTCATCGGGGGCCACTTCCCATCAGAAATAAGCACTCACTTTGCACCCGCGATATCTGGAAAACTGTGCATTTTCCGACCTTGTATCCAAAAGAGATTTTGATCGGGAGCTCGAGAGGAATATCATACAGGGTGATTAAATAAAATGGTGTATTAGTTTTCTATGTGGAAATCCCCCTGTAAAATTTGAAAGTGATACGAAATAATTTAGTACATTTTTTTGCTTTAAAATTTGTAATGATACGCTACTGAACCATGGAATTTGGTTACCATTAATGCTTCAATAGTTTACGCGTATTTACGCGTGTGCCGCTTCGTGTTCTTTTCAAGCGATCAGACGTTGTTTACGTATGGTCAGTTTCTTTCCGGCTTCCGTTTGGATTTTTAGGTTTTGAAATTTGTAATCGTAGATCGATACCGGCCAATATGCCAGCGTTTACATCGCATAAATACTGCGATATGATTTTAACTTATAGTGCAGTGAATGGAAATTTTGCAGTCGTTGTACGAGAATATGAGAGAAAATTTCCCGGTAGGCGTGTGCCAAATGAAAGAACAAGGAGTCCAGATATCACCCCTATGGATTTTTTTGTGGGGTTACATGAAGAGTTTGGTGTACGCAATAGACTCCCTAGAACAGTTACAATAAGCCATTGACAATGTCTCGAATCTAATTCGTTATCAGAGACAAATGTGATCGCATACATGAAAATATTATCTGCGTTTAGAACAGTGCATTGAGTGTCAATGGTCAAACATTCGAATATTTTCTTTGACTTTTCGTTCCTTTTAAGATTTCTGGTGTGCTGTGTTCTACAAAAATTATTTTAATGTTTGCTATTTTTGTTGTGTGATTAAATCGAAAAAGTTACTTCTAACCCCGCCAGCTTTGCTATCATTCCCAAGTCTGATAAAGGGGGAGAGGAAGTGATATGGTTGCACCGCGTTACGTCAGATTGGTTAAAGTCATAGGCGGCGCATTTCTACAAAAAAAAATAAGGTATTTTTTTTTGTCATATGTCTTTAATTTTTCATGTTTTTAACTCCTTTCGGTGGGGACAACTTACTTATAAATTTTCCGCATGTTGTGGTAAATCATCCTGTACATCGATTCCAGCAAATTTCGCCGGGAGTGGACTCACTTCCCACAAGAAATGAGCGCCCCCTCAAAAAAATAAACATAACCTAAAATCCTGACGTATAGGGGCAAAACTGACGTTGGATTCGGTTTGAGAGTGCAAGGCTACATAAGAAACCATAGTCTGGTTCACGGCGCAGATTTTTTTTTTGTGGACCTATTTCGTTAAACTGCTCTGCATCTATCTTAAAACCACATGAAATAATTTACAAAATTACAGCATACCCTTATACCAGACGAATATCGTGAGCAGTTATTTCTGAGGGTGTTTTCGGATCAGTAAACAATCTCTGAGCTCTATTGCCATCATTGGACGTTGCAGATCCCTGTTCGGTTTGTTTACAATTAAAGCTGTTCTTGTTTTAAATTCCTGGTGAATAGCTTTTTTTGCTGTTCAAACTTCTCTTTTTGAGTGTTTGATCTTCTATCTGCCATTGTTTTACATTAATTTATACCATGTATACTTGACATTCCAAAAATCTTATTTATATTCGCATCAAGAGAAGAAAGACCAAATCTGTAATGTTCTGGATTTACTGATGTGTGTGGTAAGTATGTTCATCGTCTTTTGGAGTAGCATTACCGATGTAATAAACCAGAGAAGAAGTTTCCATCAGGAAACCACACACTTTCTCATTTACCGTTGTAATATACTTGACCCAAATTGTTCAAAGGATATTTTGGTCAGTGAAAAATTTGTAATTTGTCTTCAATATAGCTGCCTTCGTCTTGAATAACTTTGTCTTAGTCTTTTGCGAAAAGAAACGAATATGTCAACAGAAACGTGTATTTCCCGATCTATAATTATTCCATACTTGATGAGTGATCTTCCATAAAGTTGAATGGTACGAGTGATGTTATAAAAACGATGTAATCGTCATCAAATTGATGTAAATCAATATATCTGCTTAAAACTAGATAGACTAGAATATCCGTCGAACAGTGGCGTCTCGTGATATTGTCTGCAGAGGAGGCTTGATATTCTGAAAGACAACTAATGTGCAATATAACTACAATTTGTACATTTCCCCACCACCCCTGAGGTAGTACAACGGCGCGTTACATTTTTTTGCCGTGGGTTGTTCGCCAGGATACCGATTCACGACTTGAGAGAATAGAACTAATAAAACAATAGAAAGAAAAGGAAATAGAAAATATGGAGAGATGAAAAAATCATTCTCATGAAATTCTCGTTCCTACGACTTGAGTATCGGTATCAAAAGGAGCCCTACTATCCCACTTGTAAATAAATTATATCACTTTTAATAAAAATAAACATAGTTTTGGTAAAAAAATTGTGTTTTCCTACAAACAAAAAATTGTATTCATTATCACTGCCAGGAGTGTAAAATTATAACTTTTAATAAAAATTAAAATAGTTTTGAGAAAGAAGTTATGTAAAAAAATATAACCGCGGAACTCTATATTATGGAGAATTAAAAAATATTTCCTAAAAAATAAATAACACAAATAAATATTTTTTCTAAAATAACAACTACCTATATTAATCTGTGCTTTAAAGCCTAAATATTTTTATAAATGAGTGATAACCTGCGATTTTCAGAACTGGCAAAATGGTTGATTACTTCATCATAAAATGAATCGTGTTTCTTCAATTCTGACAAAAAACGTTTTTCTATTGAAATAAGCCATACATTTGAGAGGCGGTCTTGACTCATTTTGTTTCTAGTAAATGTTTTTATGCGTTTAAGTGCTGAAAATGATCGTTCTACAGAAGCTGAGGTTACCGGAATTGTTGACACTAATGACAAAAGTTTGTACAGTTCGGGTAGACAGCTTTTTAAATTGTTATTATATATAAAAGTAAGCATTTCTTGAGATGATTTTGAATTTGCTAAAAGTTGCTGGTCAGAATACAACACGCATAGTTCATTTCTTAACGAAATGCGGTCAAAAAAAGGATAATGGTCCATTAATTTCTCCATTAGACTAGTAGGAAATGATTTAGAAAACGTTGTAAAATTATTGGGATTTACTAAATCGAAACATTGCAAAGAATTTAAATCAGAAAATCTCATTTCAATTTGGACTATAACGGTGTCCAAAATTTCTATAAAAATTTGTTTGTAATGTATATCTGCCCTGTCAAAGTTATATGTTGTCTTTCTCTTTTTACATTGTGGCTCTGGCTCATCGTCATCGTCTACTTTTTCAACATTTTCTAAAAAAATATTGTATAAAGTATTGAAATGTATTTCGGTATTACGAAATTCTTTTAATTTAGATATGTGAATTAAGTCTATTTTTAGAATATGTTATATCAATTAATTTATTCTGTAAAATTTGGAAAACAACATCAGTTTGCTCAAAAATCATTTTAAAAGCCTTTAGAAAAAATATGAAATTTTTATCCAACAATAACGATTTTAATCCGTAAGCTGCTCGTAAAGTCTGATCGTCATTTAAAAAATCTTCACTTTCCGAAATAAAATTAAAAACTTCAATAAGTTCTTTCCTGTATTTGTCAACAGTGAAAACAACTCTAGATGAAAAATTCCAACGAGTAGGAGCTTTTGTCGGAATTCTATGTTTCATATTAATTCTATTTAAAACATCAGTTCTTTTGGTAGATTTTGAAAAAAATGACGAAAAACCAGTAATATTTGAAAAAAATATTCTAACTTCTTTAATTCCGTTACATGCTTTACTCAGAACTAAATTTAATTGGTGTGCGTAACAGTGAATGAAGTAAGCTTGAGGAGCAATATCTTTTATTTTTGTTTGGAGTCCATTAAGATGCCCTGACATAACTGCAGCGCCGTCATAAGTTTGTGCTATTAATTTATTTTTCAAATCAAATTTACCAAATTCATCGATTAATAATTTAAATAACCTCTCCGCGTTCCTTCCACTACTCACATCAAGAAAACCAACAAACCTTTCAATAACTTCTCCGTGCGTTACATATCTAAAAATTACGGAAAGTTGAGATTTACAAGTAACGTCCGTCGTTTCGTCAATTTGCCACGAGAAAAATTCGCAATTATATAATTTTTCATAAATTTTGCCTTTAATAATCGAGCTAACACTCTCAATTAGATCATTTTAAATTGATTTAGACGTTCCGGAAAAAATAGTGGCGTTATTCAAAAAGTTCTTTAATTTTAGGTCATACGTTTTTAAAAAATCTATCAGCTCTTTGAAATTTCCTTTATTGCACGATTCTCGTTTTTCGTCATGTCCTCGGAAAGAATTTTCTTGTGAAGATAAATATATAACGGCATCTATTAACCTCTTTAATATTTCCCTATTTTCACGGACCTTTTCGTTGAAATTTTCTATTTCTATCTTATGTGCAGAATTCAAGTAATTTACAATATTTTCTTTATCAAACATTTCGAATTTAATGCAAGATGAAATGTGCTCCTGGGATTTTTCGTGCCTTTCTAAACCTCGCGACAAATTTTGCAAATTATTAAACCCGGCCCTGCCCCAAATTGAGGATTGATCATTAGTAAATAATAAACATCTCCAACAATATAATTTGTTTCTAACTGTTGATGCCGTTAACCACTCGACTTTTTTATAATTGTTATCACAAAATCCTCTGTTTTGTTTGCCACTTTTCAAAACTAACGAAAGCATTGCTGGTGTAGGCCTGGCATTTCTTTTAATTCTTACCTTTTCGTCGTAAGTAAGAGTAGTAAATCCATTTAATAACAAATAATCCACCATGTCTGGACAACAAGACATGTTGTTGGGAATATTTTCACCTAGAGCACTCATTTCTAGCCCGCCTATCAAATGTTTTATGTATTTTTACGTCAAGTTGATCTTATTATACCCGGCTAAACATAACTGACAGTTCGTTTTCTTTGTGAGTCACCTGAATCCTGAACAACCTGTGCACATGCGCTATAAAGAACTGAGACCTGAGGCTAGCTTCCTTTGGCTATTCGAGGTGTTGCTATTTTACACAACGCAAAGAAATTCAAGGTCATTCATGTTATAAGTAAATGCATTAAAGTTGGAAGCTATTTCGTATTAGCCTCCAGCGAACCGCAGTGTTCATTTAGTAAAAGACCGGCCGACCGGGAAATATGCATACAAAGACTATCCGGACTGTAACGTTATAGGTATGTTTGTGGAAAGGAAATGCAAAACTTTTATATATACACTGAAAATTAATTAATGAATTATAAACAATAAAAAATATTGAAAATTGAGATATACCTAATAGAAATTTTTTAAGATATTACTTTTGAAGGTATGGTGGTTCTTCCAAGGGGAGGCTCAGCCTCCCCTGCCTCCCCTGACGAGCCGCCACTGCCGTCGAATGTTTATTTGTACACAATTGTAAAGAATCTGTATTAATTTTGTCCAAATAAATACTAAATACACATCATTGAACGTCCACTGAACTTCTAATGAGATGATCTACAAGAACTTGGTAAATTTCCACAAATGTATCTGTACTGGTAACATACTCTTTGTTGGAATAGCAAAATTTTTTATTTACTAACCGTATTCGGTGAACTGTTTCATTTAATAAGTAAGCAGCATTTATTTGTGCGCCTATTCGGAAACCCAATTGCTTTAATATAAGAGTTTTAATATAAAAACCTGTTTTGTTGTATTTTTCTCTGTAGGAAACCCTTGAGACATCAACTTGAATCTTAAGGACATATTCTCATTACTTCCACATCCACGTAGTGGACTGGAAGCATAGTTTTTTGTTGAAATAGCTTTAGAATGTCATGAAACGTTGATGTTCCTCTGGAAGGGTTTAAGATATTGGCTTGAAATTTGGTACATGTATGTATTGTAACGGGATTTAGAACTAGATTATTTGAGCTTTTCTATTGAAGATTGGGGGTGAAATAGGGGCAAATAAGTAAAGTAAGCTAGTAGGAGTCCAGAAACTTGGGATTTGGTGTATACACTAGAAGCCAAGGTCTCAATTTTTTTATGACACCACACCCACTCCATTATTAAAGGAGTTAGCAAAAAAAATAAAGGCATTGATTTAAAATTTGATACACGTTATAACGAGATCTGGAACTAGTTTATATTATAGGCTTATTACGTTAAAGGATTGGGGGTGAAAGAGAGGTAAATAAGTCAAGTACGCTGATAAGAGTATAGAAACTTGGGACTTGTATATACTAAAACCAAGGTTTCAAATTTCTTTATGATATCTACCACCTCCATCAACACCTTCTCTCCATCATTAAAGGGGTTAACAAAATGAAATTATAATACTGAGTTGAGATTTGGTACACGTCTGTATTATAATGAAATCGGGAACTAGAATATATTGTGAGCTTATTCTGTTGAAGGATTGGGGGTAAATAGGGGTAAATAAGGGAAGTAAAAGATTTTTGATTTGGTATATATATTTTAGAAACCAAGGTCTCAAATTATTTCATGGTATCTAACTCTTAACGGTAGATTATATTGGATAGGGTCCATTCAACAAATACGTGCGTTTTGAAAATGTGACAAAGTGAACGATGGTTGGGAAGGGTGTTCACAGAAAGTGAACGTTGTCAACTTATTAAACAACAAATTAAAAAATTAAGTTCGTGAAATGTTGAGGGGGGTATTTGCAAACGAACGTTCACATGGGGGGTTCTGATAAATGTAACAAAATGTATAAATCGGGAGGGGGTTAAAAATAACCCATTTCTGCGAACGCATTGGTGAATGGATTAATTCAAATTGAAATTTTAAAATACATCTAATTGTTTGCTATTAGCACAATTTTATTAAAACCTTTACACATTTAAAATAAAATAAAATTGTAGACATTCATTATTGAATTATTACACAAGTAAGAGGTGTAATTATATACAGCATTTCAACAGTTGCTGAGTGGAAATCCCAGCGGTATACATTAATATAATTAATCATTCAAATGAATATTCACTTGAAATATTTGTTTATATAATTTTAATTCCATTATGCATGTAAGGGTGGCTATCAGTTCTTATGTGTACGTGTAAAATCAGTGATAAATAAATAATACAATTCACACAATTTGAACCAATTTTAACATTATGATCTTAGTGTAGAAAAATCTGTGATAGCATCCCGATTCTAAAATTATAAACAAGAGAATAATGCGTAATATGATACTTATGTGACCTTTGTTAAAGTTTTGTGTTAACTGAGCTCATCAATTTCATCAATATTTATTGAATTTTCATATGATAAATCCGTAATTAGTGATTTTAAGAATATCACACAAACAAACTATATCTCGAACCAACCAGTTCGACAAGTTATTTAGGAGTCTGTAAAGTTGTTTATATTTTTTGTAGTCAAATGTAACTGACTAGCCTTTAAGCTAGTAGTAACAAAACGGGTTATATAATGAAAAGTAAAACATTGTTTGTTTTAGTTTGTGTATTTATTGGTAAGTTGACAAATAAAATTAATACTAACTTTTTTACACCTTTTCATTTGATATTTTAGATACAGTAGTGCTAGAAGGAAACATAAGGAATTCATTTGCTAATTTTAATTTTGCACGATATCGACGTCACCCAAGCGGGTAAGCAAGATTTCAATTTTGATTTTAAGTTATTTAAAAATGGGGTTATATATTGACTGTGAACTAGGCATGGCCATCAACCTTAAAGGTTATAAACATAATCAAGCCTCCAAACTATGATCTTTGCCAAAACTGTACAGAATGTTTCGTAAGTAAGTGGCACTAGAGCAACCATATATAACTCAGGTGAAAAATATGACGATTTAATATATCCCTATTAATCCAGTAAATAAGCTGGAAAAAAGTGTAAAATGTGGAAAAGTGGTGGAACAGCACCGATTTGAAAAATTTATTTTTTCACGTGTTCCCAAGACCCCCAAGAACATTCATCAGCATTGACCCCTGCATTACCTCATAAAATGAAAAAGTAAGGGGGATTTGAGCGCCCCAAAAAGTAGCAATCATAAAGAAATTTATAAAATTAATATTTCGCCTCGGGAATGGGCTCGAGGGACTTTTTTGGGTTGCTGATCACAAATCTGAGATCCAAATTGAGGAATTCCATATTCCAGTACGGAATTTTTTTGATGAAAATTCCACTTTTTCGGGCGGAAATTTAAATGAATATTTTGTTGCGTAAGTGTTCTCTAGGGAGTTTTTAGGTCGCTCATTACGATTTTGACGACACAAATTTAAGAATTGCCATGGAAAATTCCATTTTTTCAGAAAATATTTAAATATTAACGTTTTTCCACGAAAATGTGCTCTAGGGGGTCTTTTATTCGCTGATCACGAATCCGAGGTCCAAATTGAGGAATTCCATATTCCACTATGTAGTTCGTGCTATTTTTCGTGTCGAATTTCACTTTGAAGAAAAATGTTATGTATGAATGTTACCCCAGTATTTCAAAATAATTTTTAAATTCAATTTTACTTTGAAGAAAAAAAATTATGTATCAATATTAGGGGCTATTCATTAATTACGTCACACAAAGGACCCGTACACTCACCCCTGCAAAATGTCTTTCGGTCAAATTGATTCAAATTCTAGTATGTTATATATTTCGAGGTCGTGATCAAGAGTCTCTAGGGGCACGGCGCTCCAAATGCTTTACTTTTAGCTCCAGAGCCTTGAGATCGTTAAACATGGCGTTTTCAGCAGTATCAATGATACATATGTTGAAAACAATAGATAAGACTGTTATAAGGACCATTTTGTGTGTATGTGTTTGTCTGTGTGTGTGAGTGCGTGTTATCGCGCAAGCGTGTTTATTAACCTTCAATTATTCGTGGATTGTTGAGATCTATCTGCGGGGGTTGGTGTGCTGCATGCATCCATAATTGTATTCAATAGAGAAACTGAAGGATTTTGCTCATACCTAGCATATCCAAGATACTACAGAACACTCGCAACACGAGCGCATGTGTCGAGAGTCCTGGCTCCAGTCTTGCAGGTACAATAATATCCATCAACCAAGGTATTATCGAGATTTTCGTTCATACCTTCTGCTACATTTTCATTGTATGAAATGTGTATCTCGTACTTGGACCTGTTCCTGAATCTAGAGTAAACTCTTATTCTCAAAAATCCCCTTTCATTCATTAATTCATCGATCTGAAATTCTTCATTTTCTTCTCGTTGCAACTTTTCTTGAACATACGATGGTGCCAAAGATATTTTATATATACCGAATGTGAGATTTCTCAAATAATCCAATAGTAGGGGAAAAGCAATATTATTACCTTATATTATAGCCCATTGACCTCGTCTTCTTTGAAGGTTGTCAAATTCGACCCTCGCTTGGACAACGTTCGGTTCACGTGATTTATCCAGCATTCTCCTCGCCATGTGCACATCGGCACCTGCCATCTGGATTGGGGGATGAAATCTGTTTAATAATGCTGCCTCTATAAGGTAAAAATATTTGAGATTCTTGACATGTGGCATTTTAATAACATTATCAAAAAACTTGAACACGCTTTTTAAATGACCGTTCCTGGATTCGTTGTTTTCGTGATCAAACGAGTCTCATTTGCTTCTTCAGTAGTGAACTGAGTTCGTCCTCAGAGGAGTACGTGCGGCATTCTATAAGAAATGTCCAATGCCTCGAGGTAATCTCCTGCATCGCAATAACCGCGATCGACTATAAGAATGTCCCCTTCCCCTGAAACCATGCTTGAATAACATTCACATCGTTCTCGAATTCATTGATCAACATTTGAGCATCATTATTCCTGCTGTCGGAAAAGTAAGGTCCGTGAACAGCAAGAATATATCCATCCGGAGCAACTATTAGCGCTGGCTTTACCAAGTAACGACCTTTATGCGGGGAGAAAGATTGTCATAACGTGCGAAAGTTTGAACTCTTGTTAATAAAAGAATATGTACCATCCACGCAAGCAATCGCTTTTGGAACTTCAGGATTGGGATTATATAATTCATTCGCAAAGAGATTAACGTCTGACAATATAGTCTTCCCTAGTTATAGCCTGATGTCGTCCTACATTTTCAGTGGCAAATCTCTGCATCAACGACTTTCGTACGTTGGCATTTGCCAAACTGACCGCTTGCCGGGACGAATAGCGGAATATAACTTTAAGGAATTCATCTGATATTCCTTGGCGCATTTTACATAGAAATGTTAGATTTTTCTTATAAACATGTTTCATTTTACCATTTTCTGGGACTGGATCACAAAAAGTTAACAATAGATTGAACTGATCCGTTGTCAGCGATGTTAAGCAGTTGAAATCAGCATCATTCAAGTTACTTTCATCCGAGAAATCAGGGATTTTAGTGGATGCTTGACGGAGACCTTGCAGAAAGGATTGCAATTCCGCGCCTTTAATGACATAAGGTCTATTTACAAACCTCAAACCTGGTAGTAAAGCAATAGTTTCACAGGCTTCTTCATCTAAATTCTGCTGACAAGATCTCATTCCCTTGGGAATGTAACTATCCGACAAAGATTTTCACTCTTGCTTGTAAAGTCAGTCTCTGCAGATTAGCAATAGCACCATAAATAAAGCATATATGGCTAGACTTTTGTGTCAGTACATTCAAACGTATACAGGCAGGATCCAATTCAATAGCTCTGATCTCTTCGAATATTGATCGATTACAATTAATGCACAATCTCGCTAAATCATCCATCTCGAGAGGGGGCAAGTCTATTACATTCCATGGAGAATTCTCTTTCATTTATATTGGCGTCGCCGTCGAGCCGACTTAACTGTCGTTGAAGTAAAGCAAGATTGCAAACAAAAGAAGGACGCCTATTCTGATATGCCATATTTTCGCCAGTTGATGGTCAAAAAAATATTTTAATGCCTAAGGCAGTCAACTATAATTAATCCGTCAATAATGACAGATGATAAAGAAGATCAAAATATGATTAAAAAAAGAATATATAAGTGTCAGTGGATAGAGGGACTAATTTTTAAATCGTTCGGTTAGTGAATTGCGTTTTTAAACATGTGTTACAACATAAAAGAATAGCACTTAACTACAGAGTAACAATTTTCTTTATATTGTACAAATGCAAAATAATTAAGAAATATGTTATGGATACAACACACCGACCTCCGTAGATACATCTCAACAATCCACGAATAAGTGAAGGTTAATAAATACGCTTGCGCGACAACACGCACTCACCCACACACACAAACACATACACACAAAATGGTCCTTATAATAGTCTTATATATAGTTTTCAACCTATGTCTCATTGATACTGCTGAAAACGCCATGTTCAACGATTTGAAGGCTCTGGAGCTAAAAGTAAAACATTTGGAGTGCCGTGTACCGGGAGACTTTTCATCAGGACCTCGAAATATACAACATACTAGAACTTGAAGCAATTTGACCGAAAGCCATTTTACAGGGGTGAGTGCGCGGGCTTCTTTCATGGTTTTTCTACCCCTCCCTCCAACTGTGTCACAGGTTGTCATATTCGAGTCAACCCCTCGCCCCCGTTGTGACGTCACATATTTTACATCATTAAATTTTGAGACAGAATTTTCTGATTTTTGTATTTTTTTTAAATTTCATTCAATTAAACAGCGTTACGATTTTTACATTAAGCTGTGTATTTCCCAAAGGAAAAAGTGTAAGTGAAAATAAATTTTGCACAATTTTATTATAGGTAGGTACTTCTAGTAATGCAGACGTAATTAATTATTTCCATTTTTTAAATAATGTGATGTCACAAACGTTTGACCCCTCCTCCCCTCTTGTCACGCCATGTCACACTTTATGGACACCCCTCAAAATGGATGGCCCTTTACGAGCATTTCAAATTAACATACATGACAATTTTATAAACACTGCAGGAATGCATGCAAATTTTTTCATCTTTCAAGTGAGGTAAATGATTAAAAGATAACAATTTTTATAAAAATGTAGAATTGATTGTGATCGTACAAAATGTGATATTCTGTTTGATAAATTAGTTATTAATTTATTATATAATTTACACCATTTACACAAATCATAATCTGAATCATATTCGAGAACTGGTAATTCAGGATTTGTTGCTTTTTCTTTAGTGTCACTTTTATCTTCCTGTTCATCCGATATTTCTGCTGCACAAATCGATTCATTTTCTGTTACGTCTGCAGCTCCAGGTGCTTCGCAATGATCGCTGTTGTTTCCTTGACAAAATTTACAAGTTTGGGGGCAATATACACAGTTTGGCAGTCACACATGATAGCATCCATAATTTTTTTGGTCCGGGCGGTTCGGCCATCCTTACGGGATGCAAGATGCCGTCGATCAATTTTCAACCCAATCAGTCTGTTTGCGAATCTAACGCTGGTTCCAAAAATAATAATTAGGACTGTAATTTCTAACAAAGATATAAAAGATCTTACCAATAAATATCCTTGGCTCCAACCACTAGTTTTAAATTAGATGGGGAAGAAAGGATAGGTTGGAAGGACAAAGGAATATCTAATCTAATTTACAAAATTTCACTAAAGTAACTTTTAACTAAGTATTTTAAATTTATATTGAATCGAAAATAATAAAACCAGCTGTGTTGCTTCTAAATCTATTCACACTATATTTTAGGTCAACTAAAAACTATGCTCTTTTTTATAGAAAGAACAGAAAACACAATATGTTCATTCGATGCCCCTAGAGACATCTACTTGTAATAAATAAAACCAAATATATTCAAATTGTAGACTTAGAAAATTAAATACACCGTATTGCCGAACACGGCGTAAACATTCCCCCGCCCCTGAAAAATATTTTCAGAACCGGGTCTGGAATAAGAACTAATTTGCTAAACTAAAACTGCTAATTTTGTAACCCTCGTAACCCAAATATCTATAATACTTAAATATATCTACATAACTAAATACTAACACTAAGAATATACAAATATTATTGTACTGGTAGCGGACAAAGACGGACCACCGGCCTTTTATAAATACCGGTTTTGGTTTTAACATTAGCCACCCTAATTACCCCATCTTTACCCGGAAATACCTCCTCAATGATACCCAAGGGCCAACGCAGGGGAGGAATATTATCTTGCCTAATAATGACCAAGGTACCGACTTTTACAGGATAACTAGGACTGTTCCATTTCTGACGGACCTGTAAATTGTTTAAATATTCGATATGCCACCGCTTCCAAAAGTTTTGAACCAAGTGATCCAACAGTTCTTTTCTATTTAAATTATTTGTTGGTTGATTTACTAAATTTGGAGCGGGCAGATGCTCAAGAGGTGTAAAAGTTAAAAAGTGTGCAGGGGTCAACGCTAAAGGTTCTGAAGGATCGGAACTTAACCAACATAATGGCCGAGAATTTAAGAGTGCTTCTATTTGCGCCAGAACCGTACTCATCTCTTCATAAGTTAATATTTGACACCCAATCACTTTGGTTAAATGAGATTTGACTGCTTTAACATTAGCCTCCCAAATACCTGAAAAATGTGGGCTAGCAGGGGGCTGAAAGCGCCATTCGATTTTACGTTGCGTTAATTCATTAGCTAAGGTATCATTATATTCATTTGAATAAACTAAACTATAAACTAAATCTAATTCCCTTTTTGCACCAATGAAATTAGTACCACAGTCTGAATACATTACTGCGCATGCACCACGGCGAGCTAAAAAACGTTTAAAGGCGGCAAGAAAGCTCTCAGTCGATAAACTGGAAGCTAATTCTAAATGCAAGGCTTTTGTCGACAAACAAATAAACAAACAAATGTAAGCCTTTTGACTTTTGATTCCTCTTCTACGCCCGAGCGTAATAAAATATGGCCCACAATAATCTACGCCACTGTGAAGGAAAGGTTTCGCTTCTGTAACTCTAACTGTAGGCAAGTCAGCCATTAGTGGAAAAGTAGGTTTAGGATTAAATCGAAAACAATAATTGCATTTTTTTATCCTAGAACGGACAACACTTCTAGCTGCAAGTATCCAATATCTTTGCCTAAGAATTGATAAAACTAAATGCGGCCCGGTATGTAAATTTTTACGGTGACAATGGTCAATTATAAGGTCAACTAGATGATCCTTTTTCGGTAAGAGAAACGGATGTTGTTGGTTGTATTGCAAATTTGAATTACTAAGCCTACCTCCTACCCGTACTAGACCATCTCTCAAAAAGGGACATAAGGAACGCAAAGAAGCAGAACATAGCCGTTTCTTTTCTAATAATGAAATATCTGAAGCGAAATCTATTTTTTGAATTAATTTTAATAAAACCATCTCTGCCCTGTCAAGATCAGAGATTAAAATTTTACCTTTTGTTGGCAATATTTTTGCAAATCTAAGAACATACACAGTGGATCGAAGTAATTTAGTCCAAGAAGAACAACGATTAACTAATAAATATAGTGGATGAGGCTCGTTGTCCGGAATAGTAACCGAAAAAACTTTTTCTTCGAGCGAGAAATTGTCAGTATTACTAATAGACTTAATTGGCCAATGTTCTTCACTAATTTTTAACCAAGTAGGGCCAGTAATCCAAGTAATATTAGCCATAAACTG
Organism: Stenurella melanura; assembly: GCA_963583905.1. Lineage (NCBI taxonomy): Eukaryota > Metazoa > Arthropoda > Insecta > Coleoptera > Cerambycidae > Stenurella > Stenurella melanura. The sequence continues at coordinate 69,251,109 of OY757312.1, read as the reverse complement.
TACAGGTGATAAACCTCTTGATAAACCATCACTAATATTGTCTTTACCGTCAATATGAAACCAACAGTTAGATGGCACCAAATCTTGTATTTTAGATACTCTATTGGCCACGAAAGTTTCCCATTTATAAGACGGTGATGCGATCCAATTAAGGGTAACGGTTGAGTCAGAAAGAGCTACAATTTTTTCAATATGTATACGAGATTTATATGTATCTAAAACAAATTTGAACAGTTTTGCCAACAAATGAGCAGCACAAAGTTCCAACCTAGGAATAGAAATTATCTTCATGGGTGAAACCTTTGACTTAGCACATACTAAACTGGTTTCTATTTGACCATTTGTAATAGCTCGCATATAAATAACACATCCGTAAGATGTCAAACATGCATCTGCAAAACCAACCAAGACAACAGATGTATTTTCAAAAATGCCTAAATGCCTATTTATTTTAAAACTGTTTAAGACTGAAAGTTCAGATTGGAAATCCGTCCACTTATTTTTTATGGCACTTGGAGGATGATCATCCCAATCTATTTTAAGCTTCCACAACTCTTTGATTAAAAGTTTTAAAAGTAAAGTAATTGGTGCAATGAAGCCCAAAGGATCAAATAATCTCGCTGTCGTTGAAAGAATATTTCTTTTAGTGCAAATTCGACTTTCAATATTTACTTGAAATGTAAAAATGTCTAAACTAGGACGCCACTGCAGGCCTAATATTTTCAAAGTATCAGTATCAAAATTCACGGCTTTGGGCGAACGATTTTCTTCTGGAATTTTTTGTAAAAGTTCCTTTGAATTAACTGACCACTTAATTAAATCAAAACAACCTGATTTAAATAATTCAATTAACTGCTGATATAAAATTTTTGCTTGTTCCACATTAGGAACGCTAGTCACTAAATCATCTATATAAAAATCTCTTTTAACAGTAGATGCCGCTAATGGATAATTTTTTGCCTCGTCTATCGCCAATTGATGTATAGTTCTAATAGCTAAATATGGAGAAGATTTGACACCAAACGAAACAGTATTTAATTCATAAATACTAATAGGTTCATTCTCTGAAAACCTCCAAAGTATTCGCTGAAAACATTTATGTTCATTAACTAAATTAATTTGTAAATACATTTTTCTAATATCAGCAGTGAAAGCTATTTCAAATAATCTAAAATTCAGTAAAATTGTTACAATGTCCGATTGCAATTTAGAGCCTGTATACAACAAATCATTTAAAGAACTAGAAGTTGTAGTTTTAGCACTAGCATCAAAAACACATCTTAAAGGTGTGCTCACACTATCTGCTTTAAAAACCCCATGATGTGGAATGTAATATCCTGATGATGATGAATTGTCATTAACCGTAGACATATATCCCTCGGTTAAATACTCATTAATAACAGTAGTATATTGCTTTTTAAATTCAGGATTTCTCTTAAATTTATTTTCTAAAAACAAAAATCGTCTGAGCGCTGTTGAATACGAATCGCCTAATTTGGAAGGGCTATGTTTGAAAGGTAATGAAACAATATACCGACCCGAATTTTCCCTGCGGTAAGTTGATTTATAAATATTTTCACATTCCAAATTATCCGGACTTTCAACAACTTGCGAAGGAATTTCTTCTAATTCCCAAAATTTCCTAACTAATGTCTCCAAGGACGGCTCTAACACGATACAAAAATTTTTAACTATGTCTAAATCTGCAAGAATAGGAGCCGGTCCCATTACTACAAATCCTAAACTTGTTTCTAATGCAACTGGTAAATGGGGTGGCCCCGCAATTTTAACTCGACCTAACAAAAGTGGAAATATTTCTGCCCCAATGACTCCGTCTATTTTACTCGGTTGAGCAAAAGTATCATCTGCTAAAGGTAAATCTACGATGTGTGAGAGTAAATCAGTATTCACGGTATAAGAAGGTAATTTGTCGGTTATTTTATCAACTAATAAAACCTCCAGTGGATAACTAATGTTTGGATTAAAACGAGAACCGATTACTATGTTTGTTTTTCCGTGAACTGAGCTACGGGCATGGCCTATTCCACTGACGGCGGAATGCCATTTTGATATGTCTAGTTTTAAACGTCTAGCGCAATCTACTGTTAAAAAGTGTGCTTGGCTACAAGAATCTAAAAGGAACCTAACCCTATGTTTTTCTCCATTCTTACCAAAAATATTTACAACTACTGTGGACAAAAGAATAGTACTACTAAACTGGTAATTGCTATTAGTAGTTGAACAAAATGTCGAAGTACTTTGATGAGCAATGTTTGATGGGATTTGTGACTGACCCTGTATATTATCAGTATTATTTAAGCTATTACCTAAACAATGTGATTTGCTAAGCGACTCAGTCGTAGAAGTATTTGAATTTCGACCAATTAAATTATCGTTAGTATCAGTTACTAGTTGTTGAAACTTATTATTATCCCTCGATATATTAGACGATAATTGAGATTTATTAAAATGTAAAAGTGTATTATGTCTATAATTACAAATTTTACAGTTTGATTTACTTTTACATGTACCAATCCTATGTGTACCAAAACAATTTAAACATAAATTTTTTTCTTTTATAATTTTATAACGCTCTGATGGCGAGTTTTCTAAAAATTTCGAGCAGTGTAAAAGCGAATGAGAAGTACAATCGCAAACCAAACATTTATCAATAGCTTTTTTATTTTGTACAAGAAAAGAATGAGTTGTCTTAATTTTATGGCTACTGTTTGAACTAGATTTATATGGACTTTGGGTGCGGGTACAAATTTTTGCCTGCTCCTTTACAAAATCTATAATTTCCTTGTAAGTAGGTATTGAGGATTTTCTGCGGGTATTTTCAAATAAATTCCTAGTCTCTGCATCCAACTTATTCAAAGCTAAATAAGAAAATATGTAGTCAGATAAATCTGTTATCTCTAATTTTTTCAAAGCACTCGAGGCGGTATCAAATTTTTCAAGAAAATTATTTAAACTGTTTGCTGACGGAGATGGTGCAGATTTGAATTCTAACATTTGTGATAAATAGTTATTAGCTAAAGATCTTTGGTCATGAAATTTCTCGATCAATGCTTGCCAAATAATTTCATAATTTTCTCCTATTGGTGGTACACCTGTGCAAACTGATAGAGCTGTATCTGAGAGCCTACTTACTAAATAATTCATTTTATCACCGTTACTCAAATTTTTATTATCGTGAATGAGGCTCTTAAAACATTCGTAGAATATAGGCCAATCTTTAATTTTTCCTGAAAAACTAGGTAACTCTAATTTAGGTAACCGGGGAATGTTTTTTTGCGGTGTATCCTCTCTAGTAATGGCGTTAGTGGCATTATTAGTAGAGGAATTGTCGAAAACTTCTTTAGCTATTTCTAAAATATTGCAATAAATTTCATCGAAAGCATCTAAACATATAAAATTTGGAACTGAGTTCGGATCTATATCTAACTGAAGTATATTCATTTCATCCACAATTTGCATATATTGGCGTTTTGTGTCCTCTAGGGTATTGAATCTAATACGAAAATTATTTATTTCAGCATTATTAGTCTTTATCTTTTTGCCACAATCATACAACTGTTGTAATCTGGAGAAATACTGTTCACGTTTTGCTCTCAATACTTTTAACCTTTTCTCCTTGGCTTCGGCCATTTTCCAATACTCAAGAAATTTGTTATTCTAATATTAATAATGAATATCAATAAGCAACAAGCAGAAGGTGGTTCAAAGATAAAATCCAATAAAAACTATCAATCTGATAAAGTTTATATAAATAATTATTTTGTGGTTTCTTTCTTCAACAAAAAAAAATCTTTCTAAAAACTATAGTAGAGTTAAATCCAGAATGTGAAAGAATTTGTATTATGAACAAAAGAAATAATCTTACTAAAAAAAAATATGCCTACTTTGACACTTAATATAATCTGCAAAATTTTACTAATAATACTTATCAATAATGGTAGGTATACAAAGGTTCTCTACCCAACAAACTAAATGTTAAATATATTACTAACTAATAAAGAAAATAATGCAACACAGAGGGTTATTTATTTATCCGAATAATGAAAATCAAATAATACTAATCAACTAAATAACTTAAAACTTGTTTTAAGTTCCAAAGAAAAATGTAAATTGTATATAATATAATTATATACCAACCAACTAATTAACTAATAGAAAATCAAGTTCGAAACACTAATGTTTTATAAAAATTCAACCAACCGGCTCGAATTGAACCAAAAAAATGTTTGCGAATCTAACGCTGGTTCCAAAAATAATAATTAGGACTGTAATTTCTAACAAAGATATAAAAGATCTTACCAATAAATATCCTTGGCTCCAACCACTAGTTTTAAATTAGATGGGGAAGAAAGGATAGGTTGGAAGGACAAAGGAATATCTAATCTAATTTACAAAATTTCACTAAAGTAACTTTTAACTAAGTATTTTAAATTTATATTGAATCGAAAATAATAAAACCAGCTGTGTTGCTTCTAAATCTATTCACACTATATTTTAGGTCAACTAAAAACTATGCTCTTTTTTATAGAAAGAACAGAAAACACAATATGTTCATTCGATGCCCCTAGAGACATCTACTTGTAATAAATAAAACCAAATATATTCAAATTGTAGACTTAGAAAATTAAATACACCGTATTGCCGAACACGGCGTAAACACAGTCAACATCACCTAGGTGGTGTTGAATGAGTGCATAAATTGTTTTCCCCCATCTCCTCACCTCGTCCGGTGGTGGGGGCAACATTGAAATTTCAAATAGCGACCCCTACTTTTTATTATATATTTTGATTTTCGGAGAAGAAATAGACATCTTTTGTCCCAACATTTTTTTCTGCGCACTCACCTTTCGCCGCTAATGACCTTCGATAAATTGAATTTTCGGTATTCCAAACATTTTTTACCGCAAAACGGTAGACTTTAAGAATAAATTTTCAGGGACAAGAGTTGTTTATTTTTTTACAAGGAACACGTCAGAATTCTCTCAGAATTTTTGGTAGCAAAAAAATGTATTATCTTAATAAAAAAAAATTTGCTCCAAAAACTTCTGATGTATTCCAGTCTGTAATATCGAATTCTTAAATCTCAAGATTGTGAGCAATGATTAAGGAAACCCCCTAGAGCACACTTCCGCAGCACATATTCATATTTAAATTTCCGCCCGAAAAAGTGGAATTTTCATCAAAAAGTTGCACGAATTTTCTATGGCACGTATGCCAGTCTGAAATAAGGAATTCTTAAATTTGGACCTCAAAATCGTGATTAGCGACCAATAGAACCTCCTAGAGCACATTTTCGTGGAAAAACGTTAATATTTAATTTTTTTGTGAAAAAAAAGTTTATTTTCCATGGCACGTATCCAGTCTGGAATATGGGATTGCTCAATTTGGACCTGGGAATTGTGATCAGCGACCAAAAAAAACCATAAAGCACACTTCTATGACAAAATATTCATATTTAATTGCCGCCCGGAAAAGTGAAAAAATGGCACGAATTCATATTGGAATATGGAATTCCTCAATTTGGACCTCGGATTAATTTTATAAATTTTTCTATAATAGCTACTTTTTGAGGCACTCAAACCTCCCTAACTTTCTAGTTTTCGGAGATAATGCTGGGGTCAATGAAGAGGAATGTTACAGGGGGTCTAGGGAATGTCATTGAACCCAGTAAAATGATCCATTTACAAAACATCCTAATTACTAAGAAATTAAATTCAGATCAAAATTCCCATGAAAAAATCGATTTAACCGATAACCACCTTTGGCATCGTCTTTCATCGAAATCTGTCTAAAAAATTATTTCACTAAAAATGACCAAAAAATTGACAGAAAAATTTTTCATCTCGTGGACGACGGTCAATCGTCTTTAGGCTCCGTCGTTCGAAAAATAAAAATTTTCGAAAGTAGGTACTCAAAAAACTGACCCAACTGAAAGTACCACGACTTTGGTTTTTCGAAAGTACCACGAGGAGAATTTCACAGGGCGGGTAACTGCTCCGTCCGACAAATTTTTTGAAAGTACAATAAAGAGAATTGCACAGGGCGTAAAACCGCTCCTCTCGACAAAATTTTCCTACCACGAATTAATTTTATAGAAAGTACCACGAATTTGGTTTTTTAAACGTCAAAATTTAAGAAAAAATCAATGGGTCGATTTTTCCAATAAAAACCAAAATCCTCATTTAATTACTCTAAAAGTGGGGGAGGATAATCCTTGTACGAACCATAAGAACGTACATAAAAAATGGTAAAAAAATTCAAAGTCGGAGAGTCGATTCCGACGGACCCAAAATATCTTCAATCCAGGCTCAGGCGGACATCGCCATAGTAGTCGCTCGAAGACAAGTCGACGGAAAAAAAGTGTATTTGGGTTCAATGCCGTTAGTACGTTTATGCAAGCAGGAAAACCATTTAACTCATATAGATAGCTTTTTCAAGCATCCTGACAAGGATTTCAAGCATTTCGATAATTTCAGTGCAAAATTAAAAGTGAATAATTTTCAAAAAGTGCGACATACATTTTACAATCATAACTAACAGGGAGTCTGAATCTTTTTGTACAGTCGATTGTCATAGTTCTCTCGACACTGGATGAGTTACGATCCTACGGGATGTAACGGCTTGCCGAGTGCTAGTGCTCTCTGATGTTTGCCTTATATACATTAGTTAAGTGTTGAATATTTATATTTTTTATATTTTACGAATTATTTCAATAAATGAAAATATATTTTGAATTCGATTTCTTATTGATCCACTAATTATAAGATTGGCGACCGACGTGCGATTCTGTGGCGTGACTTGGATAACTACTTACTGTGGGCCATCCTTAATCCCGTCACGTTGTTGTAACTATCCGAATACTCATAGAATCCATCGACGGTATTACTTATTAAGCAGTATTTCTGAGAAAGTGCTAATTATAAGATATATTCACCAGAAGTGCACCGCTCGACATCCGATTTCCACGGAGAGAGCAGACTGTAGCAATCACAGTAAGGATAATTTTGTCTATTTTCGTCTTGGGGAGTCTGAAGGGTAACTTGAATCCCTCTTGTGAGTAGAGTTGATAGATATCGTAGCGGCGACACGGCTCCGGCCTAATTAATATAAAATCCTTGTCGTGTTCCTCAGATCCAACGATAGGATACTAGGTACATCTACAGGAACACGTAAAAAAAGAATTTTTCAAATCGGCGCTCTTCCACCCGTTTTCCACATTTTCCGGCTTATTTACTCCACTATATAATAAGCTGTACTCCTTAGGCGATATGCCCCTCGAGTCACACAAATTCCTAAAAATAAATACAGTTTCAAAATTGAATTCTGTAGGATTCTGAGGTTGTTTCCACAACGATCAAAACACTTGAACATTTCGTTCGAAGCTGTCACCCAATACACATTTCGCCAATTATATTGGCATCACCTGGAGGTTATTAATATTGAATGAATTTTGCATAATCCGAAATGAAATTTTTGCAGTTTATTAGTGACTGAAAAAACTCTAAGAGGTTATAGGGATGTTTAAAAGGGAATTATTTTTTATTTGTTTGCTTATAGTAATGAAACTTATTCTGTATAGAATTTTGCAAACAGCGGAAAGAAAAACTATCTATGAGAACTAAAAGAAAAACTGTATCTAAAAATATTAATGAAATCTTTGCATTCTTTCGATAACCTGACTTCTGGTTATGCAAGCAAGTTAAAATTCTGAAATAAATTTGTCCAATTTCTTATTTGACATTCTCATTATAACACTAGCATCCAACATAGTCCCCTACGGCTAAGCAGATTAAACTAGAATCTACATGACCCCCTAAGGTATGTAAATTCAGTTAAAAATGAGTTAAAGACAAGGTAGGTAAATAAATTAATTTCAGGCCTTTGTTCTCATTTTTAACTGAATTTACATACCGTAGGGGGTCATGTAGATACTAGTTTAATCTGCTTAGCCGTAGGGGTCTATGTTGGATGCTAGTGTTATAATGAGTATGTCTTATAAGAAATTGGACAAATTTGTTTCAAAATTTTAACTTGCTAGCATAACCAAAAGTCAGGTTATCAAAAGAATACAAAGATTTCATTAATATTTTTACATATAGTTTTTCTTTTAGTTCTCATAGATAGTTTTTCCTTCCGCTGTTTGCAAAATTTTATAAAGAATATGTTTCAAGGTTATAGGGATTAATAGAATACGTTTACAATACGACACACGTATTAGACACTCAGACACATTCACTGAAAACATTAACAGTCTAGTCAATCAGTGTACCCCGCTTCAAAATATTTTCGATATTTTTATAAGAAAGCCAGGATTAGACACGCTGTATACAATTTTACATATTACTAGATTTTCATATTGATTATTATCAGAGCTGGGTAACATACTCTGGTAAAGTGCTTTGAGTAATACTTGAAGCACTTTTAGGGCTTCAAGCACTGTGCTTCAATTACTTTTAAGAGCGAGTATTTGGTATTTGACATTTGAATTACTTTACATAAGCAAGCTTTAAAGCCCTTTCAGAGGGCTTCAATTACTTTGGAAAGTAATTGAAGTCCTTTTGAAGTCTACTTCAAAAACTTAAGCCCTTTTTAAAATTCATCAAAGCCCCTCCAGACAAGTTTCATCATGGATTATCAGGAACACAGAACTAATAGAAATGTAAAGCAGCTTGTGATCGGTATTTAGTTATCCATAGTCATAGTTGGTGAGGTTATGAAAGTATGTGATTACCATTTAGGCCTGTAGCTAGGGGTGGACCAGGACGGGCTACGCCCGTCCTGGAATAATTTTTGCCCGTCCTGTGCGGCAACTACAGAAAATAATTAAAATCACAGTACACCCAAACCACAGTTGGCGAATTGAATTAATTGTTGAGAGGACGTAGACCAAGCTCCCACTGTAAAAATGGTAACCCATCGAACACCTAAAAATGAAAATGTGAAAATGGTTGCAAAATATGTAAAAATCATGTTACGCCCGGCAGACAAGTAAAAATTTGTTAATTGTTATTTTTTATGAATTATTCAGTTTAGATTAAAAAAAATATATTTTAGTTTTTAAAACACCTGCTTTAAATTTACACAATTTGTGGTAAATAATGAACCATTTTTGATAAAATTTGTCTGGCTGACAATTTTTGTTAATAAATTTGTTAGACTTAATTTGTTATACATAATTTTTTTCATGAAAATGCACTTCATAACACCTCCTTAATTTTTGTTTTAAAATAATAAAATTTAAGATTTCTTCTATCTATTACAACTTGTCTGCCTGACAATTTTTGTTAATTAATTCCTATAATATTGTGTTTTATTAATTAATGATTTTAGTAAAGGTACATTTCATGATACCTCTCTTTTTTTTACTTAGTTACCTAGTTTGAAATCTTTATGCATAAAAATTGGTCTATCAGCTCGAAAAAAGCCTAAATAACCCAGTCGTCAGCGGTTTTAAGGCGTCACTAAATGTTATATCTCCTTGAATTTTTCAGGATAAATATTTTCTTTCTGTAGAATACGATAAAACACAGTTTACAGCTGGAAGGTGCCGGCGACCCTTAAAACAGTTTCTAGCTACAGGCCTGTTACCATTCCTGTTATTGTAATTGTGTAAATACCATCATTACGTTTGAAGCCCCTTTGAAGGGCTTGAAGTATATCTAAAGCTCTTTTTAAAATTTATTCAAAGCCCTTCTAGGCAAGATTCATCATGGATTATCAGGAACACAGGAAATAATACAAAAACAAAGCAGCTTGGGTTCAGTGTTTAGTTATCCATAGTCATAGTTGGTGACATTATGCATGTGTCTGATTACCATTTCTGTTATTGTAATTGTGTAAATACCATCATTGCGTTTGAAGTCCCTTTGAAGTGCTTGAAGTATTTCTAAAGCTATTTTTAAAATTCAGTCAAAGCTCTTCTTGACAAGTTTCATCATGGATTATCAGGAACACAGGAACTAATAAAAAAACAAAGCAGTTTGTGTTCAGTCTTTATAGTAGAGTGCTAGCTTTAATTTATTTTCACTTCTGTGGGCGTCGCGGGGTTACAAGCTGAATTGTGCATGAAACTGAAGTTTGTACATTAGCGAATCAGAATCCGGAAGTAATAAAAAAATAAAGCGGGCAGAAGGGCAGTAAAATCGAAAAACGAGTTATTACCACTGGCGGATAGTGCAGCACATAGGCTACAAGTCCACATAAAAATCAATTGATATTTTGTACAGGATGTATTTTTTATCAATTTTTGAAAGTTGGCCACAGCGTTGGGTCTTACGGGAGAATAAATTTTAAATCTCGAATATCTCGGTTCCAACACGTCGAAAATCTGACTGAAATTCTGCAATTTTTATGTTTCCACTCTGTTTACTCGAAAACGAAGACCGTAATGAAAAAAACTTACTCTTACAAACATTTACTATCATCAATTTAGAAGGCAACAGCGTTTAATTGAAAATTTTTACTTGAATTGTAAAGAAGATATGAATTAAAATACAAAATAAGTCATTTTTCAAGCGCTGGCTGATTCGCGTCTCCAGTCCGTTCACAGTCGCATCTGTCTCATAAATCCCCGTAGCTCCATCTCGTACTGATACGTTGTCTATATTATTATCTGATATCTGGAATTTTAAGTGTGTGTGCATCTTAATTAGTATATCGTAAATATACCCTTGTGGGTGGTGAGTGCATACGAATTCAGTACTACATTCCTAATACTTATTAAACTTAATTTTTCCATTTTTAAAAAAACTTAAATAGTGGTTAGTGTACAGTGTTACCAGGGTTAACTAGGTGAGAACTTTTGCTTTAGTTAAATGTAGGGAATTCTACATTCGATGATTTTTTTTCAAAAGTTAGCACTGCACGAAATGGAAAGTTCTACAAGTGATAGTACTAGTTCTGAGAGCGAAATCGACTCACTTGTAAAATTTGAAACGCAAAAATAACAACAATGTATAATATGTAAAAAGACTGAAGGTGTTATAATGCAATCAACTGATGAAAGTTTCTTTACTTTTATGAATTCCATTAAGATTAGGGATTACATAAACTCAGAGTCAGATGAGGATATACAAAAAGTGATTGCTGATGGCAAAACTGGAAATCTTGTCAACGTTGTTTGGCATAAAATGTGATATATTGCCTATAGGAGCAAACAAAACATTGAAAGTCTAAGAAAAAGAGTGGAAAGACTGAAAGAGTACAGGGCAGCTCATGATATTGATCCTCCACCACTTCCTGGTAGATCGTTTCGTAAGGGTGGATTTGACATAAACAAATGTGTGTTTTGTCAGAAGCGGTCTGCTGGGAAGAGATTGTCCCAAGTTATGTCTAAAAATATAGAAGATAAAATAAAAAATACTGCGTCGATCTCTTCAGAGGTTTTAGAAAAACTACTAATTGCAAAACTAATTGCAATACTACCCCCGACTGAAGATTCTTTGCAATTTCATAGTTTGAGAGCCTATTATCAGATGAAAGTGTGGCTCAATTCCTTAGAACCCTGTCCAAAATTACTTAGCATTGCCGAATATGGAAGGAAAATTGATGAAACGGGTGATGTAAATCCGATTCTAACTTCCTTGCCGTCTTTTCCTCCGAATTTGGACGTTCTAGCTTCATATGGATGCAAAAAAGGTAAGGCGGAGGTGGCAACAATTTTTTTAGTAACAAAATTACAATTTTGTGGAAGCAAGGTGTGCACTTGCAAGAAAAATAAAATGGGTTGCATTTGGTCCTGTAAATGCATGGCTTAGAAAACCTGCAAAAATAAATTGACCAAGACCACGGATTTGCCACCGTTAGATGCGAAAAGTGAATTGGACGAATAATTTTGTTTTTTATGAGCTAATCATATTCCGTATGATTGTTTGTTTGTTTGTTTGTTATTTATATTTAAATTTGCTTTGACCATACTGATATTATGTCCTAGTGTTTTATAGAGTTATATTTTTGTAGTATTTATATTTATGTTTGCATTTATATCTTTTGTTTTTATTTACTTTTTACATATTTATGTTCACATGTCAAATCACTACGGCGTATTTTTAAATATCCAATAAATTATTATTATTATAAAATACGTCTTTTAGTATGTAGAAGTAATACATTATTTTTATTTAACTAATTTAATAATTTTGTTTGTGTTCTACATAATGCTACACTTGCATTTAGTAGCACCACCCATGTACGTATTGAAACAGTACGAGATGGAGCTATGGGGATTTGTGAGACAGATGCGACTGTGCCGGAGTAGAGACGCTAAACAGCTAGAGCTTGAAAAATGGCTTATTTTGTATTTTTATTCATATCATGTTTACGATTCAAGTAAAAATTTTCAATTAAACGCTGTTGTCTTCTAAATTGATAATATTAACTGATTGTAAGAGTAAGTTTTTTTCATTAAGGTCTTCGTTTTCGAGTAAACAGCGTGGAAACATAACAATTGCAAAATTTCAGTCAGATTTTCGACGTGTTGGAACCGAGATATTCGAGTTTTAAAATTTATTCTCCCGTAAGACCCAACGCTGTGGCCAACTTTCAAAAATTGATAAAAAATACATTCTGTACAAAATATCAATTGATTTTTATGTGGATTTGTAGCCTATATGCTGCGCTATCCGCCCGTGGTAATAACTCGTTTTTCGATTTTACTGCCCTTCTGCCCGCCTTATTTTTTTATTACTTCCGGATTCTGATTCACGAATGTACAAACTTCAGTTTTATGCACAATTCAGCTTGTAACCCCGCGACGCCCACAGAATTTATTTTTAAGCATATTTAACGCTCCGCGGCACTCTACTATTAGTTACCTACAGTGATAGTAGGTGAGGTGATGCAAGTGTGTGATTGCCATTCCTGTTATTGTAATTGTGTACAAGTAAACCATTGTAGGATGGCCAACAACCGCGGCAGCCGCGCAGAGAGAGAAGAAATATCGTCGCTGTTGAATAGAGACAAGTTTCGTAACTATGAACGTAGTACAGTCGGGGGAAGAAGTTCAAGTAAAAGGTGCTCTCTTATTTACCAACAATCCGGGTATGTCACAAGCCAATTGATGTTTTCGATTGAACAACAGTTCTTTGTACACGTAACATTAATTTTTATAAGTAGATACGTCTAATAGGTACCATGTGTTAAATATAAGTTATACACTACGAGCACTTTTCTCAAGACTGTACCGATGTTTACACGAGGAAGGAACATAAACAAGTGAGCTCCGTAAAGGTGGGGTGGTTTCAACTACTGCGCATCCTAATCTCGTTGGCCATTCTAGGATGGTCGACCTGTAAATACCATCATTACGTTTTGAGAAATCATTGAGCAGTACATATCGAGGGATAGATCCAGTCTACCGGAAAACCTGTCCATCATTGAAGTTTTGCCAAATGAACTTTTTGTTCAGAATTATTTGAACTACAAACTACAATATATCAAAAACTCGACTAATTTGACGAAAATCGTTTTTTTCATGTAATGTGTGCGGGGTCCTTTCCTCCCAAAACACTTTTTAAGAAATGTGTTTTTACTCCAAAATTCACTGTTACTATACTAGTATAAGTTTTACCTTTTATACTCTTCGCAAATACAAAACGAAGAGTATATTGCATTCGATCGGCATATTTCTAAAACCGGTAATATTGCTCGTAGAGAAAAAAATTCATATCACTGTGTTGGTGATCGAATTCTGAACAACTTTCAAAATTTCCGTCCGTCTGTTCGCCTGTCTGTCTGTCCGTCTGTTTGTCCGTCCGTTACATTTCTTGTAGCCCGATAACTTAAGAACGAAACGTCCGATTATATTAAAATTTGGGCAGTAATTTAGTGTTAGCTAGGGGAAGAACCCCAATGCTTTTGAACAATATCGATCAATAAGTAAAAAAGTTATTAATTATTTAAATTTAAAATTTTTTATTTTGTACTTATATTTTGTAATTAAACAAAAAATGACTAAAACTAATATTATTTACAAAAAAAAACTGCGAAGAGTATCCTATAGAATGTGCAACAATTACATAAAAAGAGCAGTAAATCGGCGAAGAGTATAATGGTTAGCTTCTTTTAAATATTTTTTTTATATAGTACTTGGAGTACTTTAAGGGCTTCAAATACTGTACCAATAGTACTTTATACTTGACATTTATATCTCTAAGGGCTTGGTATTTTGTGCTTTACCTTTTCAAGTACTTTATTTGGTAATTAAAGCACTTTTGTAAATAAAAGTACTTGATGCTTCATGCTTTAAAGCACTCTAGCTAAGTGCTTGGTACTTGAAGCACTTTGTCAGAGTACTTTATCCAGCTCTGTTGATTATCTATTTTTTCAAGGTTCACATGCACCCTTCCGCCTCAACCCGACAATGGAAGATGGACTCTCTTGAGTGGCAAAGGCGAACCTGGTGAATCAGTACTAATAAACACCCTTATAAAGTATGATTGCAACATAGGATATAAATTATCTGCTGTAAGCCCATATGTGATATGTGATACTAGTTGGGATACAGCAAGTTTGCCCACATGTGAAGGTAAACACATTTTTAAAATAGTACCTATTTCTGGAATTTTAGGATTTTTTTCAATTTTCTGGTAGTACCACATATGACCAAAGCCGCTTGACAAAATAGTTAAAAATTATATAATAGATTCTGTAGACAAAACCTAGCAATTTGTTACAGTATTTGTCATGTAAAGCAAATTTACATACATACAATTTTGTTTTTTAAATTTTCTGGCCTTAGTCATCAAAAATAATAATATAATATACTGTATTATTCTATCACATTTAGTGGATAGCCATTGTTTTCACGAGACTTTTTTCAGAAATTGAGTTTTTGACAGAGACTGGTTTAAAAAGTTACAGAAAATGGAAACTTTTATAATTCTACTTGATAAATTTTCATAAGAAAATCCTCAGCTTTAGTGGAATATCGGTTCTAACACCAATTTTCATTAACCAGTCCATAGAGGATTGAATTGATTGATTTTCTCATTGCACTACAATTCATGACTCAATAGCGAACTAGTTGTATTATTAGAAATGTTTCGTTAAGCGTGGCCACCTCGGTTTCACGATTCAGTTTCGTTATATTTTCTGAAATGTATATGTCTTTAAATCTCTTATTTATGCTACACCCATCATTGACGTAAACAATGCAAGAAATAGAACAATTGAATTTTTTAATATTATAAATTTTTGAACGCGCGCATCAGTCACCGATGGGAAGAGAAAATATTTGCATTATGAGTTACGACTTTGCACTGAAGTCCAGCACTTTCAGCAGTTAATTACTTTTATATCCACGAAGTGGAGCGGAAGTATAGTAATCGTAAAAAAAATTTCAACTATTTTTGTTGTTGAAGTAGGTTTAGAATATCATTAAATGTCGAGATTTTAAACTTGAGCGAAAAGAAATTTCTGTTTGTTGATCTGTCTGTCCGTCTGTAACTTTTTGTGTGCATGTTTTCTCTGGAACGGTTTAAGATATTGACTTGAAATTTTGTACACGTATGTTTATTGAATTTATCCGGTGAAGGATTGGGGAGTAAATAGAGGTAAATAAGTGGTGTAGCGACCACACGCGCTTTCTACTTTAGTGGACTGTTCGGTAATGTTAACTATAACTAAAAAAACTTACCCCTCAATCCGGCAACTCTGCAGTTCCGGCTCTGCTTGGACTATCAGAGAAAGAGTAAGGGATGGTATAGATAGGCAGGATTAGGATGTTCTCTGATATTCGATGCCGAGAGGTATAACAAATGTATATCCAAAAAATGCACACCACTGTATAGTAATAACTCACTGTATGGTACCACGTACTAAATCTATCTATCTAACTTGAAATTACTATTCCAACTGTGGAGGTAGTGTGTTGCTTATTAAAATTAAAGAGAAAAAAATATATATAAAAAGTCTACCAGCTAAAGGTGTGGCCACACCATCCTCCACCCCCTTGAAAGCTCAAGCTTTCAAATTAAATTTATAAACAAAAAATAACCATACTATAACTTAAATGCGATTACTCTTGTTTGTTCGCTTGACTGGTTCTTCTTATCCCAAAATTAATTACAATTAAACAAAAACAAAACAACAAAACGTAAATATTCATACACGAAACTATTAACTAAATTTGAAAAATATTCAAAATTAACTATTGACTTGGAAGCGGACACAAGCGCACAACAGGCCGCTTGTAAGTACCATTTTTTGTTTTAACCGAAGCCACTCTAACAACACCGTCTTTGCCAGGGTAAACTTCTTCTACTACACCTAATGGCCAATATATAGGAGGAGTATTTTCTTTCATAAGCACTACAATCATCCCTATCTTAATAGGCATGCTAGGTGTATTCCATTTTTGAGCAATCTGCAAATCAGATAAGTACTCCGAGTGCCATCTTTTCCAGTACGACTGCACAATGGAGTCAAGTAAATGTTTTCTTGCCACTATGTTACCTGGCTGATCAGACAGATCTCGAGCCGGTAAATGTTTTAAACACTCTCCAGTCAAAAAATGGGATGGCGTTAAAGCTGATGGTTCACATGGGTCAGGGCTCAAGCAATATAAAGGGCGCGAATTTAACAGAGACTCTATTTGGACTAATACTGTATACAGTTCTTCATATGTGAGAATCTGAGAACCAACAGCCTTTAGTAAATGTTTCTTCACACATTTTATATTGCTCTCCCAAATTCCCCCAAAATGTGGGCTGGAGGGTGCATTAAATTTCCATTCTACTCTATTGGACAGTAATTCGCGTTGAAAGCTATCTAAATATTCTTTGGATTCTAACAAACTATAAATTTCATCTAAATGTGTCTTCGCGCCTATAAAATTTGTACCTCTATCAGAATACAATACTGCACAATGACCCCTTCTACCGATAAATCGTTTAAAAGCAGCAATAAAGCATTCTGTAGTTAAATTTGAAGTCAATTCTAAATGTATAGCTTTGGTAGCTAGGCAAACAAACAAACATAAATAAGCCTTTTGGCTTTTAATACCCCTTCCTCGTTTCATCGTAATATAAAAAGGTCCGGCGTAGTCAGTCCCAACATGGAGGAAAGCCTTTGTAGGGGGGTTGACTCTAACAGCTGGTAGACTAGCCATTAATGGAAACACAGGTTTGGGTTTAACTCGAAAGCAAATATTACACGCCCATACCCTATATCTAACAATTTTCCTAGCAGACAAGATCCAAAATTTTTGTCGTAAAATTGCTAACAATAATTGAGGTCCCGCATGTAAATTATTTCTATGGTAATAGTCGATAAGAATGTTTACAAAATGGTCAGATTTGGGCAGTAGCACTGGATGTTTATGCTCAAATGTAAGTGGCGCATTATTCAATCGCCCTCCTACTCTAATAACGTTATTATCCAAAAAAGGTCGTAATTTACGTAAATAAAAGGAACAAGGTTCGCTCTTATTTAGAGCACGCAGCTCTTCTGCAAAATATATATTTTGTATTATGCGGATTAAAAGAAGTTCTGCTTTGTCTATGTCTACATACGTAATTATTGGCCCACGCTGTATAAGTTTAACAAATTTTTAAACATAAACCATGGAGTTAAGTAGTTTAGGCCACGAAGAAAAATATAATATAAGTTTATATAGTAGTAGTAGTTTGTACATACAGGGAAAGCCATTGTTTTAGCTTCCAATAAATTGTTATCGAGAAATTCTATTTCACTGCTATTAAATGTTTTTATAGGCCAATTCTCCTCAGTAAGTGATAACCAATCAGGTCCATGTAACCAATTGGGATGGTTTAATAAACCTCGTGGTGACAGACCTCTGCTGGCGCAGTCGGCTATATTATTACTACTATTTACATGATACCAAATACTAACTGGTAGCCTACTATGAATTTTCGCAACACGATTTGCTATAAAAGTTTTCCATTTATAAGGTTCTGAGTGAATCCAATTTAAAGTTATCGTTGAATCCGAAAATGCATAAATTTTTTCAAAGTCAATACGAGATTGATAAGTGTTTATAACAATATTAATTAACTTAGAAGTTAATAAAGCGGCACAAAGTTCTAGTCGGGGAAGTGAGATTAAGTTCATAGGAGCTACTTTTGACTGTGCACAAAGTAGGTTTATATGAATGTTACCATGAACATCTGTCGCTCTAACATATACTACGCCTGCGTAACCCTTTTCGGAGGAATCAGCAAAGGCAACTAAAATAATCGAGCTATTATTATCTATGCCCAAATGTCTATGTATTTGTAATTGATTTAAAACTGGTAATTCTCTTTGAAATTGTGCCCACAAATCTACAAAATGAGATGGGGGAGTCTCATCCCAGTCTAGTTTTAATTTCCACAATTCTTTAATTATATATTTAATATAAAATGTCGTAGGAGCTAGAAAACCCAAAGGGTCAAAACAACGAGCTAATGTCGAAAGTACTCCACGTTTAGTACATATTTGTGAATCAAGATTTATCTTAAATACAAACTTATCTATATCTGTAATCCACTGCAATCCTAAGATTTTTAAAATATCCCGTTCAAAATCTACTACTTTTACTAATCGAATTGAATCTGGAAAATAATCATACAATTCCGTATTATTCGTAGACCATTTTACTAACTCGAATTGTCCGGCCTTAAATAATCCAACTAATTGTTCAAATACTATTTTAGCCTCACTCAAATCGCAAACACTAGAAACTATATCGTCTACGTATATATCTCGATTTACATAGTCAATAGCCTTAGGAAATTGACGTGCCTCATCTTTTGCCAATTGTTTAATACTACGTAAAGCTAACCAAGGACTAGGTTTAATACCAAAGCTAACTGTGTTTAATTGATATGTCAAAAGTGGTTCATTTGGATTAAATCGCCATAAAAGTCTTTGAAATTTGCGATGTTCTTCGTTAATATTTATTTGGCGGTACATTTGTTTAACATCCGCGGTTATCGCTATAGGAAATAGTCTAAAATTTAAGAGAATTTTAAATAAGTTATTTTGAAGTTTTGGACCTGTATACAAGATATCATTTAATGAAATAGAATTATCGGTTTTCGCGCTAGCGTTGAAAACAATTCTAACAGGTGTACTAGAAGACTCTTTAAAAACACAGTGGTGTGGAATATAATACGATAATTGATCAATACCTTTTTCAGAAACTAATGTCATATGTTTTTTATGAATATAATCCTGTACAACTTCACTATATTCTTGAGATAACCGTGGAGATTTTTGTAATCTACGCTCTAATGCCAAAAATCGTTGACGTGCGGTTAAAAATGAATCTCCCAATTTTACGGGATCATCCCTAAATGGTAACGCCACTGAATATCTACCGGTGGAGTCACGACTATAAGTTGAGAGAAATATTGTTTCACAGATTTCACCTTCCACCCTATTTGAGACTGAAATAGCGCCATCTAATTCCCATAAATTTTTTATATATGGTTCTATTGATGTAAAAGTACAAAATGCTAAACTATCTTTAAGATTTTCATCTAAGATTGGAGCACTACCACAAATTAAATAGCCTAAGCGCGTTTGTATTGCACTTGGTGTATGCGGTACGCCTATAATTCTACCCGATTGTAAAATATGTACAAAAATATCTGCACCTAAAATTCCATCTATCTGAGATGGCCTATAATATTGTGGATCAGCTAAATTTAAGTTTTCTAAATGATCTAACAATTTTTTATCTACGGTAGAAGTGGGCAGCTGATGAGTTATTTTTTCTATAAGTAAGACATCGATAGGATATTTTATATTATCGTCAAAACGAGACATAATTGTTAGGTTAGTTTTACCCTTTATTGGCCGCGAAGATACGCCTATGCCACTAACAAGTGAAAATGTTTTGCATATTGAAAAACCTAAACGTCTACAACTATCTAAAGTAAGGAAATTTGACTGTGACGCCATATCTACTAGAAAACGTAAGCTTTGTTTTTGACCATTACTATCTATAACACGTACCACTGCGGTGGACAACAAAACAGTGTATTGTTTATTATTTTTGGTCAGATCGGTACTATCAGACACTGAACAAAGAGTATGAGTCGGATTTTCTGTTAGAGAACCGCTATTTGTTGCTACTGTTGAGCTACTATTATGGCGTAAATCGTTTTGACTGTTACTACTAGAAGAAGTACTAGCGCTATTTGTTACCACTGTTCGAGAAACAGAACTATCAGTGTTAAAATGTAATAATTTATGATGTTTCATATTGCAAATATTAGAAGTAACTTTCGAGAAACATTGTGCTATTTTATGTGTTGACCCTAAACAATTAAGACAAACGCCCATTTCTTTGACAATTTTGTATCGTTCATTTGGCGAGTGTTTTAGAAATTTTGAACAACGACTAATTGGATGTGAGTCACGTTTGCAAAATTTACATAAATTACTAACTTCTTGGCTAACTACAAATGATCGTACTAGCGGTGATTTATTATTATTGGAACATGTATTATTACTAGAAAATCGAGTAGGTTTAACCGACCTATTTAATGTCCTCAATTGATTCGATATAAATTGTACAATTTCCTCATATGAAGGCATATCTTGTTTTTCTCTAACTAATTCAAACATTTTAACAGTTTCTGGACCTAATTTCATTAAAGCCAAAGAGGCAAACATAAAATCAGCCATATCCGTGATTTGTAGATTACATAATGCTTGGGCCGGTGCATGAAACTTTTCTAAAAAGGAATTGTAAGATTTTATGTCTTCATTAACTAAAGGTTTAAAGTTAAGCATATTTTCAAAGTATTGACTAGCCAGTGCCCTATTATCATTATATTTTTTAACCAAACTATCCCATAAAATTTCGTAATTATCTCCTATTGGTGGTAAGCCAGCAAAAATATTTTGAGCTTTACCTTTTAGACACGATGCTAAATACTGAACTTTATCATTATTGTTAAGATCTTTTCTACTATGAATAAGGTTTTTAAAAGTTTCATAAAAAATTGGCCATAAATGTATACCCTTATCTGGGTCAAAACTAGGTAGTTCTAACTTTGGTAGTTTAACTGATTTTGAAGTTTGTTCATTTTGCTCGGATGATTGAACTACATTTTGAGATTGTGTAATTTCCCTATAAGTCGCGCGAATATTACAACACATTTCGTTAACAACATCTAATACTTTAAAATTAGGTTTATATTCTGAATCTATTTCTAACTGGAGAATATTAATTTCATCAATTAATTGCTCAAATTGTGATTCGGTCTGATCAAGCCTAGCATACCTAATTTTAAAATTGCTCAAAGATGTGGCATCTTGCTTGGTACTTAAATCAAATAATGCTTGTATTCTCAAAAACAACGTCTCCTTTTTTTCAGTGAGAACCTTTAATTTATTTTGTTTAGCCGACATTTTGAATAAAGAAAGAATATTTGAATTCCGATGCGTAAAATATATCAATAAGAAAAAACTAAGTAAAAAACCAAATCCTAATATACCTATTCAAATTAGTAGGTATACCTATTTATCTAGACAAATAAATTGAGAAATTATATTATTATAAATACTATAGATAGTAATAAGCACTTATTATTTTTAATAAGTTTACACTGCATCTAATACAAATTTTCCAAACATGTACCAAATTATAATGTGTAGCTTCATATATAAATTTATAATTTAATATAAAGCCGAAACGAAGAAACTAGAGTAATATAAATGTAAACATTATTTGTTTACCTAAAAAAGTATATAAACTGATATAAATCCACAAAAGTTAAAAAAGACAAGTTCAAGGACACAGAACCAATTCTGCACTGATTAGATATAAGTGTATAATTTTCTACTATTAGCATTAAATTATTTTCTATAAGATACCTAGGTACTATACAGTGGTATGTAATATTCTACGAAAAATTATACCTATATGTATAATATTCCCGTTCGATTGTATTAAGTAAAATAAACTAATGTATAAATCGAAATGATTATGAATCTAATTGAGTACTGTCTATAAGAAACAAAACAAAAGTTTAAATCTACTGTTGCACTAATGCCTACTACAAAAAAATGTTCTAATCCGGTTGGAAGGAACCAAAATTGTGGTGTAGCGACCACACGCGCTTTCTACTTTAGTGGACTGTTCGGTAATGTTAACTATAACTAAAAAAACTTACCCCTCAATCCGGCAACTCTGCAGTTCCGGCTCTGCTTGGACTATCAGAGAAAGAGTAAGGGATGGTATAGATAGGCAGGATTAGGATGTTCTCTGATATTCGATGCCGAGAGGTATAACAAATGTATATCCAAAAAATGCACACCACTGTATAGTAATAACTCACTGTATGGTACCACGTACTAAATCTATCTATCTAACTTGAAATTACTATTCCAACTGTGGAGGTAGTGTGTTGCTTATTAAAATTAAAGAGAAAAAAAAATATATAAAAAGTCTACCAGCTAAAGGTGTGGCCACACCAATAAGGAAAATAAGTGAATCAAGTTGGCAAGAGTACAAAAATTTGGGATTTAGTGTATATACTAAAAGCCAAGGCCGCACATATTTTTCCAATATTTTGAAAGAAAATTATTTATATAAAAGTTTAATAAACTTTATAATCTACAATATTAATAATAACTTATTACTACGTAAGAGCAACAAGAGTAGAGAACAGGAATGGAGATAATCGAAAAAGTTTTAAATATTGATTACATCTATTATAATAAGAAAAACTCGTAGGAATTATTTACGGGTCAAATGACATATTGACTGCATTATCTATAAAAGAAAGTAAAATGTGGCTTATGATAATAATTTAACTTTAACCACAAAAAATATTTTCAGTGTTGTGTCCTCCAATATCTCCGTCATCTATAGTTTCACTGAAATGTGTCGACAAGAGTGGAAAAGAGACAAGTTGTCAAGAAGCCACCGAAGGGACTTACCTATCATACACCTGCGCCGAATTTTATGAGACACCATTTGGTTACAAGAAAACTCTTACTTGTTTAGACGGCTCTTGGAATTACCCGCATCCAGTATGTCAACCAGGTTTGTTTAAATATTATCAATAAGTAACAAATCATTTATACAATAGTAGTGTCCGTTAATAAAGCTAGTGTGCTACTTGAGATGCTTTGGCTCTGCATACGATTGAAACTGTTTGAATATTGGGATTTCTTATTCTAGTATGTGGAAGAAAAGTTAACGATGATGCCAATCCGCTAACTTACGGTGGGAAAGCGGCTGAAATTATAGAATATCCTTGGATTACAGCAGTCTATGAAAAAAAAGATGATGTATATGTCAATATGTGCGGTGGGAGTATTATAGGTCTAAGAGTCGTTTTAACCGGTAAGTGTAGATTGAAGTATATGTATAAAAATGTTGACAAAAAAGACAAATAGTGGTTCAGGAACCATTTATTGATGAAATATACGGTAAATTTACTTTTAAAATTAGCAACTTTCTGTAAGACACAGACATATAGATAGCATAAGTGAGAGAGGAACACGCAGTTTTGTCTTATCGGTCCCAATCTACGTTGAATATAAAGTGCTTTCACTTAGTGTATGTCTGTTTTTTACACAAGATTGCTGAATAGAAACGTCGATGTAGTAACTGATATAAACTAAGAACGCCTCGCACTTTCTCTTGACAACAGTTCAGAGATCAAGTATTCTTCTTATGCATAACATTTAGGGGACTGAATGCATAGCAGACCTAGGTTAACCATATCTGTATTTAGTTTCGTAAAGTTTGTTAATGATTGTGCTTTCATCGATGAGTTCATAATGTCCAATAATCTATAACCCTTAGCTGAATCAAGGCAAAGAGAAAATAATATAATCACAAGCGGCGGTCATCAATTAGTTAAATTTATTTAATTGGGTTCCTGGACTTCAACTACCCCGTCTGAGGGCCTAAATAAAAGCTGCCTGCTTAGGTAGTGTGTCAATAAATCTATGCACGGTATGAATTATAAGAATGTAAAGACACCCGCTTTATTCACTATGCTGACATTCACCTTTTTAAAAGCAGCTAGAGTTTATTGTGGCCTATCAACCTGGCCTACTGAAGCCGCTTAATGGGTGTAGGTCCAAAATGGCAACTATAGGATGCAGTCACCAGATCCCGCAATTTCGGCCAACATCCACCATAACGCAGCGTTACAAGTGGTATACTACAATCTACACCACTCATACTATCAGGTACCAATGCTGCCTTATGTCCCAGCAAATATCTAATACTCTATCGACAAGATGTAAAGATTATATTGGAATACTCTACCTAATAATAGGTGTACTTGAAGATAGTATACATATATGCTTCTCTTAGGACTGAAGACCATACAGTCTGACAGAAATCTATCAAATGATTGGCAGCCCAGATGCAAAAAAACTTGTGTTCTTTCGAAAACTTATTGACGCATGATTCAGTTATTTACAATTATTAACCCCGCGGGCAGTGGTGAGTGCCCGTAATGAAATCACCGGCGTGGTATACCGAATGTGGTATCGGAGGCCACAAGACACCCATCCGGCATCGAGCAACCGAAAAAAAAATATATACAAACAGCTTATTTCTAGAATTATAGCGTACACAATACATATATATATATATATATATATATATATATATATATATATATATATATATATATATATATATATATATTTCTATTTTAAAAATGTGATTGTTTTAAGATTCTCACACTAAAATGCTTTTAAATTATTAATATGGTATAGTTTATAAGAATATTTTAACCTTCTATGTTTTTCCTCGAGGATGATTTTATTTCTATTTTTGTGCTTCACCTCAACAAACATCCTCATGTTAATGTCTTGAGAAAGGAAATAAACATTTCCGAAAGCTTGACAAGTAACGAAGAGTTTTCTTTGTGTGTTTGGCCATAACAACTTTACACTTCTGACTGCAACCTCAAGAAAAAAAAAAAAAAAAAAAAAAATTTACCTTTTCTGCTTAACTAGTCAGTCAAGACTACCTTTCTGGTTTTATTATATATATATATATATATATATATATATATATATATATATATATATATATATATATATATATATATATATATATATTATACATGAAAAATACGTATTGTTGCGTGTTTCCGCTCCTAGGAAACACCCTGTACGAATCCGTGGGTTTCAAATAATTTTAACAAGGGGTAACCACTAGCACTTTATTTAATAATGTACTGATTACACAAAACTAACTTTTACAATGTTTATATTTACACTTCGAATTTATAACCTTACTTTTCGCTACCAAACTTCACTTTAAAAAACTTTTTTCTCCGCCGTTCTCTCGTTCAAGATAGGGTCTCTCTCTTCTGGCTGAGATTCTTCAAGCGTCATAGCCCACACTCTTGACTTTGGAGTATACCTATAGACGGCTTCTACTTCTATTACACGCACCAAGGCATCACTACTACTGTTATATCGGAATAGCCTGAGGACTCGTGTGATCTCCTCGTCTCTTATCCCATCTAGGAATGCCCCCACTGTCAATTGCTCTTTAAATTCTCTTGGCTCATTAGGATATGCTAAATGTGCCAGTCTTTCCACCGCAAATTCTTGCAAACTCTCTCCTGCTTTCTGAACGTGCAATTTCAGCTGGGCCTGGTATACTTGATCGCCATATCGTATATCTAAGGCAGCTTCTAAAACTCTAAAATTCTGTTGTTGGTCTACCGGAATTCTCTGGAGCAACTCTTATGCTTGGCCTCTTAAAGCCAGGACTAATGCCATAGCCTTCTCGTCGTCATTACAGTTGTTTGCACTTGCTTCTGCCTCAAAATGTCTCTTGTACGTCATCCAGGAACTTTGGCCGTCGAAGGAGGAAGGTTTTAATCGCTGACCTGATGATACCACTTGCTGGCTTCCTCTGTCCCTTAACAGTCTTTTAAGCTGGTCTATCTCTCCTTTGACTTATTGTTCGAACTTGTTTACTTTTTCCTCGACCTTGTCTGTTTTCCCTTCAACCTTGTCTACCTTTTCTTTGACTTCACTTATTTCCATTATTACGCTACCCATATCTCCTTTAATTTCATTTTTGATTTCTTCAACAACTGTAAATAAGGCAGTCTGTTGTGTCTCTATAGCTTTCCTCAATTCGTCATTTTCCTTTTTACGTTGTCTCTCTTGCTCTTCCTTTCCGTTTTTGTTCTTTGTCTTGTCGTCTTCTTTCCCGTTCCTCTTTCTCTTCCGGGCGTTTTCTTTCCTGTTCTTCTTTATCTTCCTGGCGCTTTCTTTCCTGTTCTTCTTTCTCTTCCTGGTGTTTTCTTTCCTGTTCTTCTTTCTCTTCCTGGCGTTTCTTTTCTTGGTCCACCATCATTTTTTGCATTTGTATTCGTTTCTCGTATGCCATATAATTACACTAAAATCAACAAAATTTAACAATCACGTCGATACCGGTAATGGAACTGTCTAGAAAAATCTCAAAACGCACGAAAAGTCTTATCTAGTGTCTTTGTCACTTAATTACTAATGTCTAAATAGAAATGTTCTAAAAAGTTCACGAAAATGCACTTAACACTATTCTCCTGTTCGAAAATAACCCTCGACCAATGTCCAGTAAATCAGTCTTTTGTGTTAGGCACTAACTCCGAGAATACTGTCCCAGTCTTCTCAAACATTTCCGAAAAATCCTCTTGTTAAAATTCCGCTTCTAACACCAATTTGTTGCCTGTTTCCGCCCCTAGGAAACACCCTGCATGAATCCGCGGGTTTCAAATAATTTTAACAAGGGGTAACCACTAGCGCTTTATTTAATAATTTACCGATTACACAATATTTCTAAACTAACTTTTACAATGTTCATAGTTACACTTTATAACCGCACTTTTTGCTACCAAACTTCAGTTTAAAAAACTTCTTTGTCCCCGTCGAATTCGCCTTATATATCCTAAAATTGCCTCTAGATCCATCTAGAGATTTCCAGTTTCAGAACAATATAACTCTAAAGTCATCTAGTGACCTACAGAAGAGATGGCGTGTATTACTGGTTGCCTAACCATTGGTACTTAATTTCAGCTATTAGTATCATGGGCGTATCACTCGACAGTTCTCAGGGGTGTGTAATGCGTAACAGTATTATGGAAAAAATCTATTATATATGAGTTTTCAAATAAACCTAAGAATCTACAAAGTCGGAGACTGAAAGTGGTAATAACACATTAATAATTTTAAAATATTTTTAGCTGCCCACTGTGTTACTAATGAGTATGGAGATGTGCTTCCGAAAGAGGACTACTTGGTTGGAGTTGGAAAAATTTATAATCAACACGACGATTCTAGAGATCGTAATGCCCAGTATTTAAACGTAGGTAAATAGTAAATAATAAGTAAGTAGTCATAGATCATATTTGAAATCCTCTGTATACACATAACGTTTAATGTGTACACTGTAAATTTGGTATATTGTAGATACATAAGATATTAGTTCATCCAAAATATAAAGGAGATAGTAGTCGATATTTGGGCGACATAGCATTACTAGTAACAGAGAGATCGTTTATAATGAGTAAATGGGTACAACCTGTGTGCATCAATGACGTAAATAATATTCAGTTGCATGTTGGAAATCTAGGAGTGGTAAGTTCAAAACAATAGACATATTGGGCTCTATTGGGATAGCTCTCTAGTTTTAGAGAAATAAAGAATGTGTTTACAGGTATCTGGATGGGGAGTGACGGAAGGAGGTCGTCCATCGGATGTATTAAGAACAATAGAAATTCCGTACAAGTATGAAACAACCTGTGCTCAAGAATTGCCACGCGATTGGGCAGATAAATATAACACCATAGACAAAATATGCGCTGGATTTTACAATAAGAACATAAGCATTTGTAATGGCGACAGTGGTAGCGGTTTCTTTTTCAGAAATCCCGATGACAATAGGTATTACGTGCATGGCATCGTCAGTCTAGGTATTTCCAAGGAAGGTCAATGTGACATTCAGCAAAACGCGTTGTACACGAAAGTGGCGTTTCATTACGAGTTTGTAGATCGCGAATTAACTAAATATACTATAAAAGATTGTTTACTACCTCCATATCCTGAATACGGAAAGTGGACAATTGAGAATGCAGATAAAAAACCAGGAGACACTGTTCTCTCAAGTACTGTTTTAACTATTCACTGTGACATTGGTTACTTCATATCATCCGGTAGTTCAGCTATCAAATGCGAGTCGTCGTTCAACATGCCAAAATGTCAATGTAAGTACTTACTGCAATACCGATGAATGATGGTGAACAGTAGAATGCGACGTGCAGGTGCCTACTGAACGTTGCATCCTAGCCGACATTACTCTGGCATATAAATATAAAAGTTTTGTGGTAATTAAACGTATAATAGATAAAAACGTTAAACCAATAATTAATTAATGCACGAATAATACAAACGCCGTTGACTAATTATTGGTGTTCTCATTGCCTCCTAAGCAAATAATTCATAAAAGAGAAGCTTTCTTAACCGAAGTAACTCCTTGAAAATACAGAATGATTTTGAGTTAGGTAGGTAACTATTTCTTGTGGATAGAGAATGCTTTCAATTCGAGGTGACAACTTTTCCAATGCCCCTATTACTGGGCGAACAATGAAGTGAACCTAATACATTCCAACGTTTAAAATTTAGTGACAAAGTTATAAGTTCAGTTACTGAAATTATTGCAGATATTTGTTTAAAATATGTGAAACTCGTTGCATATATGGCATGAGTATGTCACTTTTCAGAAATGTTACTACAATTTTACTACAAAACAGCAAGGGAGAACCCGAGGCTGTTTTGGTAGAATTGTTGTTGGTGATTTGTTGATTATATCTACTGTAATTCTTCAGCAATCTAAATTTTTCCCGAATGATTAAAATAAAGATAAGTTTATCCGCAACTTATTCAGCCAAAAAGCTGACAGTGCTGCAGTTCAAGGGTGGTGCGAATAGCGAAAAATGAGCAATTATAATAATGGATTAACCGACATTACAAAACTGTAAAGTTGAATTAAATAGGAAATTTAAGGAAATCGGTACTTGCTTTTCATGCTGGACGTCTGCCTCTCACAAAAATGGTTTACTTGTTTGGTACAGCCTCCAAAAGAAACAATTCTTTTGTTCAAGAATCAACCATATTCTACAAACAGGTCCAGGGATGGTAGTTGAGTTGTTAAAGCATCTAGCTTGCAAACTGGGATACCTAATGAATCTGGTTCAAAGCCTGCTGGCTGCGATATGATTTTAATTACAAAATTATCCCTAAGAAGTGGTTAGGACTCCACTATAAACTGTAGGTTCTCGTTTCTTTTTACCTAATGCAAAATTCTGGATTTTCAAGAGATTACCTCGGTGACTTGGGAGATAGTTGAAATACGTTTTCAAAAGTGTTGATATGGCTGATTCATCGAACCGTGAACTAATAACCAATAAACCGGACTATTTGAGATAGGTCCCTTGTCACTATTAATGCTATTTTCACATTTTGCAATTTCAAATGCATTCAACCATTTACTAATTGTTACATTTTTAATTAACCTTAATTTACTGATATCTGTTCTGTGATTGTTCGAAGGCATGTTAGGCAACACTACATTTTTCAATTGGACGTTTCCCTTGTCCAATTTACTTCAAATTAGTATTCTTAAAATTAGTTTCTAAATCCTAGGCTGTTGGTTTGATACAATTTTACCCTTTGGGTTGCCTAAAAGTCATTGCAATTTATTTCCTGATCGATGAATAACTATATCTAAGTTTTAAGAAGCCTGCTTAAACGTAAACCGGTCTCACATGGGTGTTCAGGATATTTGTTCTTCTTAACTATTAAATCTTTCTCTTTTGCAAATCGCTGTTCATTTAGATTGAAAATTAATAGATGATAAATAAAAAAATTTAGGTTAGGTTTTGTGCTGGTTATAAATTTAATTATACTTCAGTTTTAATCATATCCCGATGATGCCAACGTTGTTGGCGAAACGTACACTAATTGTCAGTATTTATATGTAGTATTGATATTCATTTTAAGTAATTTTTAATGTCTTTGAACACCCAGATTTAGGACTCTTAGTTTGGCCGTGGACGAGAGCAGACGCTTCTTCCTAAGCAAGACCCCTTCAAGTGGTTATTGATAAAGAAAGCTGAATACTGACTTTTTAACGTCAAGTGGGTGACCTGTGACATAGAAAGAAAAACATAAAAAAAAGAAATGCAGGAAAAAATCCAAAACAATTAACAGGAGAAGTACTTAACTGATCAACAATGAGTCCAGAATGGTCAAACGAAAATGGAAACTCGCTAAAGGATACAACAAGAGCAAATAATGACACCTGAAACACCTCTCTACTACAGAGCGAAGAACTAAGAAGAAGGAATACAATAGAGAAATCCACGGATTCACACGGTTAGACTCAGAAACTAAAGAAACAGAAACCTCAGAAGCAGAATAAGCAAGAAGGCGATGATAGATGGAAACTTTAACTTTAGGAATATAAAAATATCCAGATCGAATATGCAGAAGTGGCTCCAGTGCCTACCATACGTTGGCTAATCAATCAATTTCTGACACTTGGTATGATGGGAATTTTCCACAAAATAAATTACATAGAACAATCTATATTTCCTGACAAAATTAGCTTTCAAATAATTATTTCCGATTTAATACCTAATTAGCCTGACCTAAAAGTATCTGACTTGCAATTTTCCGTGATATACTATTTTTTGTGCTTAGCAAGCTTGGCAATGTAAAACACTAACTATTGTTACAATGATAATTGTCAGATAAGGAATAGGTAAATTCATTTTAGAATCTATTAATTGTTAGCTTAACGAGAATGCAGATTATCGATAGAAAGCAAAGCTTAGAAATTAATATTTTTATAAATCGTTTTTTTTTATTATACTAAATATATTGCTCTAGCGGAAATGGGACGTACCGTTTTCAGAACCCTTCAGTGTACTCCAGTCAAATTAGACGTAAAAAAATTGAATCTTCGTAATAATTCGCACATATCTGAATATTGATTTAGACCTTGAATACACTATTACAAATAAAATGTCAAAAGTTCCCACAGATCCCGTCAGCTAGAAATTTTATTCAAGGTCAAAGGTCACAAATATCAGCTTTCGCGTATTTCTCGTAAACGATAAGTGTTATCGTATAACTAGGTCATATAAAACTTGTAGATCATGCAATTATCTACTAAAACTGTTTCAATATTTTTTTCCTACGAATCATCATAACTAATATGAACTTATACGCGGCTTGTATACGTCATCGGGCGTTCAGTATAAGTATATAAACCGCTGCCTATAAAGGCCCCTCTACACAATGGCCCATCACAATGGGCCATTACGATGGCCAATCATCGGCCATCGCCATGTGAGGCCATTGCTACCGTCCATACGGTGGCCCATCTTCGAGTATCACGGTAGTCGAGGATGGACCTGGACGCTGATACGGTTGCGGCTTCTGTCGTTTATCTACTTAGCACATATAACTATTACTTACATGTGCACAACAGAAAAGTAATTAACAAGAAATGGCGAAAAAGAAGGTGGTGGATGTTAAGTATTCACCGCAACAGAACAAGGTAAGTGTACTTATATATAAATGTCGTTGTACCTAACAACATAATCACAAACTGTAAAAAAGGTTACTCATTTAAGTTAATTCTATATATGTTTTTTTTTTTCAGGCAAAGCATGGCTAACCAATTTTTTGAGCTTCTCGCAGAACCATCTGGAGAATTCCGTAACTTCGTTCGTATGTCCGACAGCGACTTTGAGTACCTTATACAAAAAATATCCCCAGTTATTGCAAAGCAAAACACACATTGGAGGGAATGTCTACCAGTGAAAGTACGGCTCGCTGTAACATTGAGGTTCTTAGCGACTGGAGACAGCTATAGAAGTTTACATTATTTGTTTAAAATTTCAAGCCAGATTATATCGAAAATAGTTCCAGAAGTATGTTTAGCAATAAATGAAGCCCTAAAGGATTTAATTAAGGTAAATAAAACACTTATTATTATAACTTTTTTTTATTAGACATAATTATTAGACATAATATCTTTATTGTGTATCTAAATTTGAATCAATATAAGCTTCATATAAAATATCATGTGATTCTGCGATTGTTTGAGAAATTTGGGTAGAATGGTTCGGTATAAGGGTAGTTACATCAGATGACTGGTTTGGATGTGACTGTTGAATGTACTTAGAAAAAATTTGAGGTGAGGGAACATTGTGTATTTGAACTTGTGAAGAAAGTGAACCGAGCGATGTTGACGCTGAAGGCGAAGGTGGAGCGTATGTACTATATGTAGATGAGGAATCGTTGGGAGATGGTGAACAAGGAGCAGTGAATGAAGATGAAGGACAGTTGGGAAATTGGATTTGTGATGAGGAACTAGGTAGTGAAAGATATCTGCGGCGTCTATTCAGTAAAAGTCCGTCGATGTCATACATTATTTCTTGTCTTTCGTTATCTGAATACTGTCTAAGTTTCTTCGCTACAAGTCGCCCGTACAGATCGCAATCGTCTTCTTTATTTTCTTGTTTATTGGTGAGAATGCTATCTAAAGTATTTAAAGCGTGTTTCATTTGTTTGTTTGCTTGTTGTAATTCAGGTGGGTTAGCAGAGCGACGCCTTTGCACTGGAATATTGGGTGTGTTTGGAGCGGGTACAGGTGTGCTAGGAGTGTTTACAGGTGTGTTTGGAGTAGTTACACTATCCGCTTTCTCATTATCAGAGCGACGACTTTGCACTGTAATATTATCCTGTTCTTCTTCAGTTTGAGAGTCTTGCTCCAGCACCTAAAAGAAAAAGTTTTGGTTTCTATTAAAGCATAACATTAATTCGCTATTTTAATCTTTCCAGATCCCTACAACCCCAGAAGAGTGGCTTGCTAAGGCAGAAGGATTCAGGTTTCCACATTGTGTGGGCTCTTTGGATGGGAAACATGTACCGATACGATGTCCAGCTGAAACTGGATCTGAATACTTCAATTACAAAGGAGGTTTCAGCATTGTTCTTTTAGCATTGGTAGACAGTGATTATTGTTTTATATTTGCTGATATAGGTTCTCAAGGACACATTAGTGACGGCGGTGTATTTAATCAAAGTGGATTAAAGGAAAAAATTACAACAAACAGTTTAAATTTACCACCTCCTTCTCAACTACCAAATAGTGATATTTATCTGCCGTATGTATTTTTGGCTGATGGGGCCTTTGCTCTTAGTAAACATATAATGAAGCCATTTCCAGGACACCATGAAGTAGGAACCCCAAAAAGAATTTTCAATCAACAACTTTCTCGTTCTCGTGTAATTGTTGAAAATACATTTGGAATCTGGTCTGGAGTGTTTCAAGTTTTTAAAAAACCGATAGCTCTTGATGTTGTTAAAGCCTCAATTATCACAATGACATGTGTATTATTACACAACTTCTTAAGAAAGAGTAAAACTTCGCGAAATATTTATACTCCCTCAGGTGCACTTGACGCTTACGTAAATGAAGTATTAGAACGCCCGGGTACTTGGAGAAACAATGAAAGTACTGCTTTGGCACCTTTACAATCTCTCCCACGTAGGGCTACAAGAAACGCACTCCAAACAAGATTAGATTTTGTTAATTATTTTTCTCAAAATAAATAGGTAACGTGAAGCGATTTTAGATAATTTACTGTCCAACTGGTATTATATTTTTGTTTTTGATATTTAACAAACACTGTTTAAACTTAATAAGTACCATATTATATGATATAACATTGTGTTAAAACTTGTGTCAAAATAAAATTAATTTTTTTTACTACCATGCTTATTTACTTACCCTGTTTTGTGTATTCATAACGCTTGCGCATTCATAGATATCTCTTAGAAAAACTTCCATAGCATCGTAAAAGACCCATATAGGTTTGTAAACCTCATCCACCCCTGCTCCTGAGCGTATAGATGCTTTTTTTTTTCTTTAAATGTGTTCTGAACGCTGTCATCAATGTTTCCTTTTTTTTCTTCAGCTCAGCTGCTGGAATGTCGATAATATTAGAAATTCTAATCCAGGCATCATTAACCTGAACATTTAAAATTATTTAAAAATGTAGGTATACTATTCAAATCACACAGATAAATGTATTAAAATACCATACAAATCCGTTCAGTAGTATGTAATTAAATCGCATAATAATAATATGAATTAAACTTACCTTATTTCTATCTTTATGCTGTTCATGTTGTGGATTCCATATAACAGGTTCATTTTGGTACGTTTCTATAAATTGAAAAGTTTCCGCATTTGTCCAATTGTGTACCATATTTGTGACATTCACTCGACGACATTCAACTTTCAACTAAGCACAGAAAGATGGACCATTGTGTGGACACGTGTTAGCCACTATTCGCCACGTTCCTTTGATGTGTGTCCAAAAAACCGATACAGAAGCCATCGTCGGCAATGATCAACCATCGGCCATCAGCCGTACGCCATCCTACGCCATTGCGCCCTCTACACGATGGCCCATTGTGATGGCCCATCGTGATGGGCCATTGTGTAGAGGGGCCTTAAGGAATCACTACTTCCACATCCTGATTTTTCATCCAAGTCACTTTAAAGTAAACATCTTGACTAGATTTGCACTCTAGTATGTGGAAATTAGAATTTTAATAATATTTGGGGCAGATGTCATAGAAAAGTTTGAGGCGTTATTTTCTACCATGTACGTTAAAAATGAAATTTCTAGTTTACCCTACTTATTTTCCCCTATTCACAACCTACCACCTTCCACCCCTTCAATGAAATCATCACAATCAGATGTCATTACAATACATATGTGTACTAACTTTTAAGTGAATATCTCAATTTTGTGTTATCAATCCCATTAATAATAAAGCGGAGGAGGCGGGGTTTGAAAAATACTAGAAATAAATCTGAGGCCTTGGTTTCTAGTATATACACCAAATCTCAAATTTCTGTACTCTTGTCAGCTTGATTAACTTATTAACCCCTATTTACCTCTACTTAACCCCCTACCCTTCAACGGAACCGCCTCAAAATATAATCTACTTCCAGACGTCGTTATAATACATACGTTTACCAAATATTAGGTGAATATCTCAATTTTATTTTATCAGCCCCTTTAATAATGAAGTGAGGGTGATGGGGGGTTGAAAAATATTATTAAAAAATCTAAGGCCTTGGCTTCTAGGACATACACTGAATTTCCAGTTTCTGTACTCTTACCAGCTTACTTTACTTATTTTTCCCTATTTACCCCTATTTAACCCTCAACCCTTCACCGGAATCATGTCAAAATATAATCTAGTTTCAGATATTGTTATGTTACACACGTGTACCAAGTTTCAAGTCAATATCTCAATTTTATTTTATCAACCCTTTTAATAATTAGGTAGGGGTATTGGGGGGGATGAAAAATATTATAAAAAATCTTAAGCCTGGGTTTCTAGTACATACACCGAATTTGAAGTTTTTGTACTCTTACCTGCTTTACTTATTTTCCCCTATTTACCCCTATTTAACCCCCAACCCTTCAACGGAATCCTCTAAAAGTATAATCTAGTTCGAGATGTCGTTATGATACATGCGTGTACCAAATTTCAAGTGAATATCTCAATTTTATTCTATCAACCCATTTAATAATGGAGTGTGGGGGTGGTGGTAGAGGGATGAAAAATATTATAAAAAAATTTGTGGCCTTGGCTTGTAGTACATATATCAAATTTCAAGTTTTTGTACTCATACCATCTTGCTTTACTTATTTTATCCTATTTAACCCCAATCCCTTCAACGGAATCGCCTCAAAACATAATCTAGTTCCAGATGTCGTTATAATTCATACAAGTACCAAATTTCAAGTGAATATCCCAATTTTATTTTATCAACCCCTTTAAAAATGGAGTAGGAGTGGTGGGGGGGTTGAAAAATATTATAAATAATCTGAGACCTTGGCTTCTCGTACATACACCTAATTTCAAGTTTCTGTACTCTTACCAACATGCTTTACTTATTTTCCCCTATTTACCCTATTTAACTCCCAACCCTACAACGGACTCATCTCAAAATATAATTTAGTTCCAGATGTCGTTATGATACATAAGAGTACCTACTTTCAAATGAATGTCTCAATTTTATTTCATGAACCCCTTTAATAACGGAGTAGGGGTGGTGGGGGGTTGAAAAATATTATAAACAAATTTGGCTTTAGCTTCTTGTACATACACCGAATTTCAAATTTTTGTACTCTTACCAACTTGCTTTACTTATATCCTCCTATTTACCCCTAAATAACCCCCAACCCTTCAACGGAATCATCTCAAAATATAATCTAGTTCCAGATGTCGGTATAATACATATATCTACCAAATTTCAAGCGAAAATCTCAATTTTATTTTACCAATCCCTTCAATAGTGCAGTAGGGGTGGTGGGACACCGAATTTCAAGTTTCTGTACTCTTACTAGCTTTCCTTACTAATTTTCCCTTATTTATCCCTATTTAACCCCCAACCCTTCATCAGAATAAACCCAAAATATAATCTAATTCCTCATGTCATTGTGATATATACATATACGTGTACCAAATTTCAAGCGAATATCTCAATTTTATTTTATCAATCCCTTTAAAAATTTTGTAGCCTTCGCTTGTATACATACGTGAAATTTCAAATGTCTGTACTCTTACCAGCTGGCTCTACATATTTCCCCCCATTTACCCCTATTTGCCCCCAACCCTTCAACGGATATCTTCAAAAAAACAATCCTGTTCCGGAGCTCGTTATAATATATAAGTGTACAAAATATCAAGTCAATATCCTAAACCGTTCCGAAGAAAACGCGCGGACAAAAAAAGTTAGAGATAGAGAGACAGATTTTTTTTTCTCTCAAATTTAAAATCTCGACGTTTCATGACATTCTAAACCTATTTCGAGAAAAAAATGAATTTTTTTTTTACGATTACTATACTTCCAATCCACTACGTGAATGTGGAAGTAATATGGATATATTGGTTTGTGTGTCTCATACACTAAAATCTTAGTTAATATGTATATGACTAAAATACATACAAATGATACGGCAACGAACTGGGGTCAGAAGACTGGGATGGAAATTAATAGACAATAGTTTGGAACCAATTCACTCTTTTCCCGCCTCCTCTAGAAAAACTTTTCAATACTATTTTTTGTAATTGCAAGAAGGGTTGTAGTAATAACTGTGACTGTAAAAAAGTCGGATTATTTCGTTCACCAGTATATACCAATTGCCAAGGCCAGTCTTGCTCAAATGATGAACCAAATACAACAGATGAGAATACTTATGAGATCAATGAGGAGATAACTGATCCATCTGTTTTCTTAACACAATTTACAGAAATCCAGCAAGGAGATGAAGAAGAAGAAGACGAAAAAGAAGAAAGCGAAGAAGATTATTAATCATACGAAATGTGTGCATATTAAGCAAAATACGACGTTCCCAACTCTGAAATCGCGATATCTCATGAATGATGATTCGTAGGAAAAAAGTATTAAAACAGTGTTTGTAGATCATTACGTGATCTACAAACTCTGTATGACCTATTTTTACGATAACACTTATCGATTACAAGAAATTCGTGAAAAACTGATATTTGTGTCCTCTGACATTGAATAAAATTTTTAGCCGACATGGGATCATTTGGGACTTTTGATATTTCATTTGTAATAATGTACTCAAGGTCTGTAGCAATTTTCAGCTCTGTGTGAATTATTACGAAGTTGAATGTTGACTGGAGTAAGTGTATCGCCTATCAACACATGCCATGTTTGGGGGAAAACAGATTTCCCCCTCACAAGTCGAACGTATTTAACCTACGTCGCTGTTGACAGATTTTAGTGCAAGGTATATTATTATTACTTATTACAGACAGTACAGACACTAAATGAACATCTGTGCAACCCCTACTGCTTGTCATCATTCATTTGTTTGGTACTAGATAAAATTAAAAAGGGCTATCTCACAAACGATAAAATGTTCGGACTTATTCTAACTTTATTTTTAAATTTTCAGTAACATGTCCAGAGATAGAACTGCCTCACGGGGCTGTTTATTACTGCCAGGACAAGGAAGGAAAAACTATTCATTGTAACGAAGCCGTAGATTATACAACTTTGACGTATACATGCCCTGAAGGCTTTATGATTCCTGCTGGCTATTCAAATACAACACAATGTATACGTCGGTCTTGGACAGTGCATGCCCCGAGGTGTCACCGTATAGAAACCGCTACTGAAGTTACGACTAAGAAACCACATATAGATAGTTCTATAAAGGTGATTTGTGTCTATGATAGTTGGCGATATCACACTGGCGTCCAACCTGAAGATTTCAACGCCACTTTATGCACTCATTTAATTTATGACATCGGACTTTCGTCCGATGGTAACCTAAAAATTCGAGACGAGGCCCAAGCTGCTAATATAACGAAAGGTAAGCAGTTCCATTGAGAAGACTCCATGTGAACAGGCAAACCTTATGCAACAAAAACTTAAGTAAACGTTATGCTCATCGCCGATTTAGTGCACTTTTCATATAGCTGTTGCACATTCTATCTTCGCAGTTTCTATGTCAATAAGGTTAGATTTAGATATTTTTTATTCGCAATATTATTGGTCAAATACTCGTCAATACAAAATGTAAAAAAATAATCTACATTCAACCTATTGGGTGTTCGAACCCGTGGTCATTCGATTTGGAGTCAATTCAGTCCCATTCAAATTCAAAAAGTTAAATGTAACGTCTAGAACTCATACCAGGACGGAGCCAGTCAGAAATCCACAATACACAGCGTCGTGATAAATGTTGGACGGGACGAGATATCTCAATAAAATAATAAATTTGAAGTCAAAAGCACCATAACGTATTGCTTTAAAATATAATATAACAGTGGCGGCTCGTCAGGGGAGGCAGGGGAGGCTGAGCCTCCCCTTGGAAGAACCACCATATCTTCAACAGTAATATCTTAAGAAATTTCTACTTAGGTATATCTCAATTTTCAATATTTTTTATTGCTTATAATTCATTAATTAATTTTCAGAGTATATATAAAAGTTTTGCATTTCCTTTCCACAAACATACCTATAACGTTACAGTCCGGATAGTCTTTGTATGCATATTTCCCGGTCGGCCGGTCTTTTACTGAATGATCACTGCGGTTCGCTGGAGGCTAATACGAAATAGCTTCCAACTTTAACGCATTTACTTATAACATGAATGACCTTGAATTACTTGGCGCTGTGTAAAATAGCAACACTTCGAATAGCTAAGTAGGAAGCTAGCCTCAGATCTCAGTTCTTTATAGCGCATGTGCAGTGCATTTCAGGAGTTCAGGTGATTCACAAAGAAAACAAACTGTCAGTTGCGTTTAGCCGGTTAAGATCAACTTGACGTAAAAATACATAAAACATTTGATAGGCGGGCTAGAAATGAGTGCTCTAGGTGAAAATATTCCCAACAACATGTCTTGTTGTCCAGACGTGGTGAATTATTTGTTATTAAATGGATTTACTACTCTTACGACGAAAAGGTAAGAATTAAAAGAAATGCCAGGCCTACACCAGCAATGCCTTCGTTAGTTTTTAAGTGGTAAACAAAACAGAGGGTTTATAAAAAGGTCGAGTGGTTAACGGCATCAACAGTTAGAAACAAATTATATTGTTGGAGATGTTTATTATTTACTAATGATCAATCCTCAATTTGGGGCAGGGCCGGGTTTAATAATTTGCAAAATTTGTCGTGAGGTTTAGAAAGGCACGAAAACTCCCAGGAGCACATTTCATCTTGCATTAAATTCGAAATGTTTGGTAAACAAAATATTGTAAATTTCTTGGATTCTGCACATAAGAGAGAAATAGAAAATTTTAACGAAAAGGTCCGTGAAAATAGGGAAATATTAAAGAGGTTATTAGATTCCAATATATATTTATCTTCACAAGAAAATTCTTTCCGAGGACATGACGAAAAACGAGAATCATGCAATAAAGGAAATTTCAAAGAGCTGATAGATTTTTTAAAAACTTATGACCCAACATTAGAGAACTTTTTGAATAACTCCACTATTTTTTCCGGAACGTCTAAATCAATTCAAAATGATCTAATTCTTGATGTGAGTAGTGGAAGAAACGCGGAGAGTTTATTTAAATTTATTAATCGATGAATTTGGTAAATTTGATTTGAAAAATAAATTAGTAGCACAAACTTATGACGGCGCTGCAGTTATGTCAGGGCATCTTAATGGACTCCAAGCAAAAATAAATCCTCAAGCTTACTTCATTCACTGTTACGCACACCAATTAAATTTAGTTCTGAGTAAAGCATGTAACGGAATTAAAGAAGTTAGAATATTTTTTTCAAATATTACTGGTTTTTCGTCATTTTTTTCAAAATCTACCAAAAGAACTGATGTTTTAAATAGAATTAATATGAAACATAGAATTCCGACAAACGCTCCCACTCGTTGGAATTTTTCATCTAGAGTTGTTTTCACAAATACAGGAAAGAACTTATTGACGTTTTTAATTTTATTTCGGAAAGTGAAGATTTTTTAATGACGATCAGACTTTACGAGCAACTTACGGATTAAAATCGTTATTGTTGGATAAAAATTTCATATTTTTTCTATTTTAAAATGATTTTTGAGCAAACTGATGTTGTTTTCCAAATTTTACAGAATAAACTAACTGATATAACATATTCTAAAAATAGACTTAATTCACTTATATCTAAATTAAAGGAATTTCGAAATACCGAAATCCATTTCAATACTTTATACAATATTTTTTTAGAAAATGTTGAAAAAGTAGACGATGACTATGAGCCAGAGCCACAATGTAAAAAGAGAAAGACAACATATAACTTTGACAGGGCAGATATACATTACAAACAAATTTTTATAGAAATTTTGGACACCATTATAGTTCAAATTGAAATGAGATTTTCTGATTTAAATTCTTTGCAATGTTTCGATTTAGTAAATCCTAATATAATTTTACAACGTTTTCTAAATCATTTCCTACTAGTCCAATGGAGAAATTAATGGACCATTATCCTTTTTTTGTATTTTGTTAAGAAATGAACAATGCGTGTTGTATTCTGACCAGCAACTTTTAGCAAATTCAAAATCATCTCAAGAAATGCTTACTTTTATATATAACAATTTAAAAAGCTGACTCCCCGAACTGTACAAACTTGTGTTATTTATTTTTTAGGAAATAGTTTTTACTTCTCCATAACATAGAGGTCCACGGTTATATTTTTTTATATAACTTCTTTCTCAAAACTATTTTAATTTTTATTAAAAGTTATAATTTTACACTCCTGGCAGTGATAATGAATACAATGTTTTGTTTGTAGAAAAACACTAATTTTTTTACCAAAACTATTTTTATTTTTATTAAAAGTTATATAATTTAATTACAAGTGTGATAGTAGGGCTCTTTTGGATACCGATACTCGAGTCGTAGGAACGAGAATTTCATGAGAATGATTTTTTCATCTCATCATATTTTCTATTTCCTTTTCTTTCTATTCTTTTATTAGTTCTATTCTCTCAAATCGTGAATCGGTATCCTGGCGAACAACTCACTGCATAAAAATATAACGGGCCGTTGTACTACCTCAGGGGTGGTGGGGAAATGTACAAATTGTAGTCATATTGCACATCAGTTGTCTTTCAGAATATCAAGCCTCCTCTGCGGACAATATCACGAGCCGCCACTGTAATATAATAATTGTGAAATGTATTATATTGATAATAGGCATTACGCCCCTGCAATATGGCGATACGCTCATGAGATATAGCCAGAATTAAGTAACAATGGTTAGGCAACCAGTAATACAATGCTGTAATTCACGCCGCTGAGACACTGGTAGTAGCAGTACGTTTTCTGGAAGCTTGTAGATGGCTCTAGATTTCTACATTGTTCTAGATTCTGCTCGAAAATCTTATAGCCTGTGTTAGATTTTTTTGGGTGTATTTTGTTGGATGTATACGGCCAGTGGCGTAATTTCAGCATTTTTATTGGGTAGGCAGGGATTTTTATTTTTATAGACCGCGAGTCCTAAAAAAAGTTAAACCATAGACAGGAAACCCTATAACCGAGGGAAAGCCAGTGGTGTGAAAAAACAATTTGGTAAATGTCGTATTCTTTGTTAATCGATGCAAATATTAAATTAATAACACTTCATTACTAACGTATTGCCATTTATTCCCTCTTATTATAACAAGATACACCTTTTAGACGGTTAAGCACGAGCGCGTGGATTCATACTGAATGCTGTCGTGCGTGCGTCTCCCAGCTGGCGTAACAAAAACTTACTCTCTACAAAAACTATTAAATATAAAAATCATTCCTTAACTACATTATATACAATATATTACGCACCTCCCCGAAATTTTTGAAAATAACTTAGGAAGTTACCTGAAATCTATCCGGAACTTTACGATTTCTAGTACTTTTACGCGGTGTTAGCACTTTATTTTCAAAATTCTCAAAGAGATCACCAACATTTATTTCACAATTTTTCTCTATATCATCCGTATTATTTCCTAAATCTAAGGTTTCATAATTTTTTACATCACTACCTGAATATTCGAAAATTTGATTTATATGTCGCTTCCAAGTTTTGTCTAGATCTGGTACAAAAGTAAGATAAGTTCTAGATCCCAATATTTGGGATATAATGGCTTTTATCTAACTTGGTTTTTTTCTTCTATAATCTATGACTAAAATAGTCTCACCTACATTAAAATTTGTTGTTCTTTTTCCAGAAAAATATTTTTGTTGATCTTTTTGTTTTTTATTAACGTGGTCTTGAACCGCTAAAACATCCAATGTATTTGGCTTTACATTCAGATTTGGAGGCCTCAGCAAGTCAAGTCTATTACGTAATTTTCTGCCTATAAGCATTTGAGCAGGTGATACACCAGTAGTACAATGAGGAGTACTCCTATAATCTAACAAAAATCTGTGCAAAATTAAATTTAAATCTTTAACTATTGCAGTCTGAGTAGCTTTATATAATGCTAATTTAATAAATTTAGCTGCATTTTCAGCTGCACCAGTTGTAGGTGGGTGATACGGAGCACCGGTTTTAAAATTTATACAATTTAATTTAAAAAAATGGTTGAACTCCTCCGAGGTAAAATATTTAGCATTATCGGATACAATTGTTTTAGGAAAACCAAATCTAGCAAACAGACTCCTCAAACAATGTATGGTGTTTTCGGTATTCGACGTATTAACAAAAAATGCTTCGAGCCATTTAGAATGTGCGTCAATAACCACAAAAATATATTTATTGAATATTGGCCCTAGGTAATCTATGTGTAATCTCTCATATGGGGCGTCTGGATAGTTCCAGCATACTAATTTTGATTTTGGTGGATTTGGTCTATAGTTTAGGCATGCTGTACAATTTTTTGTTATGTCTTCTATTTCCATATTCATGTTAGGCTACCACACTTACGAACGTGCTAAACTTTTCATTTTTACCGTCCCCATGTGCGACAAATGTAATTGTTCTAAAACTTTATTTCTTAAACTTCCAGGTATAACAACTCGGTAAACGAACATCAATATTTCATCAATAACGGAAAACGAATAATGATTTGTATAATAACATTTTAAATCTGTATCAATTTTTTTTGGCAACCCATTTTTCAAATAAAAAATTATCTTCTGTAATAACTCATCTTTACCTCTTTCACCTTAAACCATTTCAAAATCTAATAAAATATCATTATTATTTTGTACGTAATTTAAATAGCTAGGAGTTACGTCCTCCTCAGATTCATTTCTTGTTACTGTCAAACGTGATAGACAATCTGCCTGATTGTATTTAGACTTTACATAGCAAATATCGTATTTAAAATTTGATAAAATTAAAGCCCAACGTTGCAATCTATTTGCTGCACATAAAGGTCTGTGATCTGTATACAGGATGAATTTCTTATTATACAAATATTGAAAAAATCTCGTAACTCCAAAAATCATAATATATGCTTCTATCTCTATCTGAGGCCAATTTATTTCACTTTTTGTGAGAGTTCTGGATGCAAAGGCATCTATGGTATGGGATATAAAAGCCCCAACGGCATATGCAGATGCATCCACCGTTAACTGCACAGGCAAATCAGGGTTATAATGTACTAGTATAGGTGAAGATGATAATTTATTTTTTATTTCTCGAAAAGATGCCTCACAAGATTCATCCCATATCCACCGGTTATTCAATTTTAATAAATTAAACAAATGCTTTAGAATTTGTGAGCTATTTTCTATAAACTTATGATAATAATTTACAAGTCCCAAAAAACTTTTTAACTGAGTCACATTTGTGGGTGCAGGAGCATTGACAATATCGTCGGTTTTCTCCTTGCAGGTGTGTAGTCTCTCTTTATCTATTCTATAAACCAAGTATGTTATACTTTTTGTAAAAAATTCGCATTTTGTCTTTTCTACCGTAAATCCATTGTGCTGTAATCTTTTTAAAACCGCTTTAACCCTTTCTATGTGTTCATTTCGATTTCTGTCCGTAATAACAATATCGTCTAAAAACATGCTACTCCCTCTAGACCTTGCAATATTTTTTCTATAATTTTCTGAAATTTTGATGGCCCACAATGTACCCCATACGGTAAACGATTATACACAAAAAGTCCCTTATGTGTACTGATTACCGTTAACTTACGAGATTCCGGGTCTAGTTCAACTTGTTGATAAGCCTGAGAAAGATCAAGCTTGGTAAATGCTTGACCGCCCTGTAGTTTTACAAATAATTCCTCAATTCGGGGTAAGGGAAATTTATCAACCTTTAGTTGTGGATTAAGGGTTACCTTAAAATCACCGCATAATCTAAGACTACCATTATTCTT
The DNA here is from genome assembly GCA_963583905.1 of Stenurella melanura. Lineage (NCBI taxonomy): Eukaryota > Metazoa > Arthropoda > Insecta > Coleoptera > Cerambycidae > Stenurella > Stenurella melanura. Next base: position 69,206,208 of record OY757312.1, on the reverse strand, counting down.
TAAAATGGGTACTATAGGAGTGCCCCAGTCACTGTATTCCACCGGACTTATAATATTTAATGAAAGTAGACGATCTATTTCTTGTTCGACTTTTTGTTTCATCGCAAAAGGTAGGGGTCTAGGTTTAAGATACTTGGGAGTGGCATTTTCTTTTAACTCGAGCTTTATATAACCCTTATTAAATAATCCTAATGTATTGCTAAATACCGTACTAAACTCTGTGTACAAATTTTTCACATTATCGTTACTTTCTAACTTATTTAAAGTTAAATTAAATTTTACAAAAAAATCTCTGCCTAACAAAGCAGGCCCACCATTTTCAATGAAAAATATATCCAAATATTTTTTTATGTTTTTATATTTAAATGATACGATTTTCGATTCCAAACTACTTCTATCGTAAAGTATGAAGCAAAACAAGAAAAAAGTAATGTATGTTATGTCGAAAAGGGTTAAGTTTAAAAAGTTGTTAACGTATGAACATTGAAAAACTGCGTGTCTTAGCCTTTTTACCTTTAATAACTGTGGAATGGAAAGCAATTTTTAGATTTCGAAAAAATATTCTGAAAGTGCAAGGCTTTAACTTCAAAACGCTGAAGGAATTATAAAAATTACATCAATATAAAAGTTACACCGATTTCGAAATTGGGAGTTTTCGGCACATCGCACAATGCTTTTGCGATTGCAGACCATGTCTCTGACAGCAGCTAACCTATGAGATGTATAGTAATCATAGTATGGAACCATTGATGTAATTTCTATAAATCTTTCGGCAGACTGTTGAAGTTTCAGATAATTTTTTCAGAATCTAAAAATGTATTTCCATTCAAAACTTATTAAAGATTAAAACGACTAAAAATCGCATTTTTTCAATGTTTAAACGTTAACAACTTTTAAACAATAAATCTTTCCAACATAACAGAGGCCCTACAAAGCCTTAATTCACCCCTGCCCAGATTTGCATTTTTACAGGATGTTTCCTAAGGGCGAAAACACGTGACAATAACATATATCAATAGACAATGATAGGAAATAACATTCCACAAGATTGCTATTAAGTTACAAAACTTAATAACTAAGAGAATAATTTTTTAAGACTTTTTTCTTCACTGATGGATTTTATTTAAAAACAATAGGGTCCTTCCTCTAGCTAACAGCAATTGTCCAAATTTAAATACAATCGGGCTTTTCTTCTTAAGTTATCGTGATTATAAGAAACGTTATGGACGGACAGACGGACAGTCATTTTGAAAGTTGTTCACTGAACAATGATACGTAAATTTTTACTCTTCGAGCTATATTGCCGGATTTATAAATACGTCGATCAAAGGCAATATACTCTTCGTTTTCGTATTTTCGAAAAGTATAATAATTGATTGATTTCAGTTGGTTCCCATTTTTAACGGATGTCAAAAAAGAGCATCTTAGTTCGGTGTTATGTTTGTCCTCATAACTCTAAAACTGTTGTTCGATTTGATGTGGTTTTCACTAGTTTTTAAATATCCGCAGAACTATAAACAAACCAAAAAAATGAGCAGACGCCTCACCAAATAGACGGAGAGCTGGCTACGGATATTAAAAATGATAAGGTGCAGTGAAGATCTTTATGTAAAAACCCCCCTTACTAGCGTGGGCGGGCGGTCAAACGCATTATTTAATTAAAATTAAATCTTTGAGTGCAGCTCTGAATTTTGTGTAGTTATAGTTTTTAACTACAGAAATAAATAAATAAATGAGATGCAATTTTAGGATAAGACTTATCAGCCCAAAAGTTCATAACAAATTAAAAAAAGTACACCCGTACAGGATTCGAACCGAGTAATCCGCTGCGAATGCCGCCGCTTAACGCATCATCATCATAACAAATTTATTTCATGTTTAATTACAACAATTGCCTCTCCGGATCGAGATCCCGGGCCAACCATACAACCACGTCGCGCAGCGCCGTGGTGTTAGTGCGGTTGGACGGATCGCGACCGGTTTGGCTCAATAAAACTTAAACTAAATAGCTAAAACTCCTGCCGCCTGTTGCGGCTTAAATTTAACGAACTGGTTGCTTTGCCTATGCAGTAGGCTTGAACTTTTAAAAACTTTAACTAGTAGCGTTTATTCGCATGTTTCACTTTGTTTAAATTTGGATTTGGTGAGACGGGAAAAAACTCAATGAAAAAACTCGTTCGAGGTAATTGTGCCCCAACAGTCTACTCTCCATTGGGAAGTTGTGATTTGGGAAAGGAAGTTTAGATTTTTAAGAGGTTTTAATTTTTGCAAGTTTCTCGGTCGAGAGGGAATTTATTAACAAAAAATGACAAAATGATAAAAAGTACAAAAATACAGAGTACAAACAATTAGGAGTAGGAAAGGGATAGGTATAGATTAAAATATATGGTGCTGAAAAGTGTGTGATAGTGAGAAGTTTTTGTAGAACGTCGCTTAACGCGATGTGCTACGGTTGGGGTGGACTTGAAATATCAATTAGTCTCGTCGGAAAAAACATAACTAAATAAATACATCAGCAGGAAGGCTTCCCAATATTCACATCGAAAGAGCATTATTTGACATTTCGCGAATTTGATTTGTTTTCTGTTCCATTAATATCACTGGTATGTTAATAACCGGAAAACCCGGAAGAATAGGGACATTTTAATGACCAATGTCAAATTTTAATAATTTGAACAATTTTCTTACAACTTACAACTTCCTACCGACTTCTGGCAATATTTAATCCTAGACCTAGACTTCTGGCAATACTTTTACGCAATTTCTACAGTTCAAAACTATAACTACACAAAATTTCAGAGCTGCACTCAAAGATTTTATTTTGATTAAAAATTAACGCTTTTGACCGCCTGCCCACGTTTCCCTCTCCGGGATAGACTTTTGGCTGCAGAGCTATGTACTTTTCAGCTAGTAAGGAGGGTTTTTACACAAAAATTTTCACTACACTTTACTATTTTTAATTTCTGTAGCCAGCTCTCAGGCTGAAATATTTGAGAAAACTCGTTAATTTAGGTAATAATCGGGCTCGTTACCGCTGAACTTTATGATGCCGACATTCGTTCCGCGGGTACTAGAACTTATACTTTTAACGACTCACCGTCGCAGGATTCAATTCTTTTTACGAAAAATGAACAGAAAAAAGTGAAAGTTGAAAAATAAGAAAGTCCATCTGTACGAAAACCTTCTCAGCTTATTAGTGGTACCAATATTACCCTTCTATCAAATTTCATCAAATCGATTCGCTAGTTTCGGGGCTAACGTGTCTACATACATCCATACAGGCATTTAAAACCACTTTTTTGAATTTCTATTACCTCAAAACGCAAAGATCCCGACTTATCATCTCAATATATACAAGTTGTCTAGAAATTTCCTAATTCCCCTTTAGGTACTGATTCTACATGCAAAAAATAGCAGGAAAACTTCCTGTAAACATGTATTCGGTAATGCCTTCCTAGGTAACTACTTTCAGCGTAGTAAAGTGATATTACATAAGTAATTATTTTGCCAAAAATATTTATTAATTATGATTAAAGAAACAATCTCAAATTAAACAAAACTATAAAAATTGTTCAAAACGTCCTCCTTCTTGTTTGATGCAGGATTCGACAATGGCTCTTGATAGTTTCAAATGCCGCTACTATGTCTACTCGCATGTCGTCCTCACTAAGAGTAACATTAAAGTGGATCAAGTTTTTTATATAAACATATATTAAGTTGGCCATTGGATTTAATTCCGGAGATCAAGGAGACCAACCTATTTTTTTTCTTTTTGGAGGCGTAGCGGGTCGCTGAAGTCAGCTGTCTTGCCTCGCGGCTTCCAGGTTCTTATTTTCCTATGTCCAGCAAGACCCTCGTTAAGGGAACCCCTTCAATCTCCACTCTCCAAGAACTAGAGAGAGTCGGTCGTCCTGAGCCTATAGTCTAGTTTGTAGCACTGTCTACTTCTTCTATGACTCTTTCCGCCCATTACCTCACTGTTGACTCTGCTGTCTGTGACGAGATTTATCCTCCCCCTAGTTGTCTATGGTATATTTCTTCTCTTGCTTCATATTTCTCTCTTTTATTACATTCGTACATAATGTGTGTATTGCTGACCTCATTGCTAAGGTTGCAGTCACAATAGGTGTGTCTTCTTTCAATTTTCCCAATTCCTGCTAGATATGCTTTAAAGTTTCCGTGTCCGGTGATCATCTGTGTTGCCTTAAAGGTAAGTTAGATTCTTGTGTTTGCTACTTCCTCGCATATTGTGCTCCTTGGTGGGGTATCATCTCCCATCTACGTTACCACTTCCATTTGATTTCCTCTTTCATCTTCAGCCTGATGCTTTTCTTACTGTTTGTCCAGTCTCCTTCTATATTTGTTGTTTCATTCAATTCCGCTGCTTCTTTGGCAAGTATATCCGCTATATTTCCTCCGTCGTTATTTTCTCTATTTTTCTTTTTCCATATACTCCTTACTGTCTTCCCATGTTTTTCATTTGGCTGATTCTCTTTTGAATGTCTGCGGCGATTCGGTTTTGGAACTAACCTATTGAGTAATTTCCAGCAATCTGGAAAAGCTTGATCTAAACGGTGTCTTGCTACCACACTGAAGTGCGTATTGCCACAGATCATCGAAACGGTTTGTCGCACTGCTAATTGTCCAGAGGGTGTACTTTGTATAATATTAGCTGGCGAAACATATTTAAGTTTTAAATTACTAAGAATCCAAAAAAAAAAAAATCAGAAACAATATGTAACTATCCCTCATTTCTTCGTCTATGAATGAAACTAATTTTGGTTAGTACAACAGTACTTTTTGAACATCAAAATAAGTCTCAATAATGCAAGATGCATAAAGTTGTCCAAAAGTGTTTCCGAGATAATCAGTACAAACCTATATTTAGGCGCCATTTTCAGACGGCCCTAGCTCCTTTAGGAAGCACTTGAAGAAACAAGTTCATTTGAGGTTTTCTTGGTATTTTTGCATGTAGAATCAACTCATAAAGGGGAATGTGGTAATTTCGGGACATTCTCCATAAGGAAGCATACTTCGGCAAGAGCATTGATGTGACGTGGTATGCTCAAACAGCACTTCGTCAATCATACTATATTATTTATCCGGAGATGTTTAAAACTTTTAAATCGTCTCCAGATCATATCAGTATAATTCTTGAGATGCATTTAATACCATATGCTCTTAATGGCAGGTTTCTACGAAAGAGTGACTGATATGAAGAATAAAAATAAGAATTTGAAGGTTTTACTGAGCGTCGAAGGAAATGGCTTAGACGATAACGATGAATACCCTTCCGTGGCAGCCAGCCCTTCGAGAAGATCGGCATTCATTAATAACGCAGTCCGTTTCCTCCAAACATACAGTTTTGATGGTTTAGATATAAATTGGCATTTTCCAGCTGTTCATCAGAAGGTTTGTACCTAATGGTATATTTGAAGGTACGTTTCCTATCCGGACCTGACAACATCAATAATCCTTATGATTCTCGTTCATTAGGAACTATTTACTTTCATGTATTCCATATATTCTCATTTTTTTTTTTTTTAATTTGGGGTGATTGTGGCTAGGGAATGTACTCACTCCATTAGCTCAGTGTGGCCGACTGTTTATTTATTTTTTTTATTATTTATGTATCTTTCTCACATTTCTCAACTCAGAGGTAAATTTACAATTTCTTATATCTATATAATAATATGTATATATGATTTTTTTTTCTTTTTTTTTCTAAGTTTGTATACATGCGTTACTTTTTCCAATAATTGTTTATTGTCCTACTACTCATAGTAACTTATCCTAGATATCTCTCTTTTTTATGATTTTTTTTTACTTATTTTTAGCACAATTGTTTTTTTTTTCTTTTCTTTTAATAAGTATGTATGTTTTTTTTTCACTTCTTTTTCAAGTATACATTTTTTTTTTTTTTTTTTGAGGGGAAATAAAACGGGGACACTATTTTGACTAGGGGTCTGTCTAGTCTTAAACACAAATAAGAAGGACCTCGGAACGATTCGGGTAACATTGGCATATTCTCATTGTATCATAACATTTCTTCAAAGGTGATAAATAACACAGACCTGCAAAAAAGCCACTTTTCTCTTTTTTTTTAACTCAAATCGGCGATTCCGAAGGTTTTTGGCGCGATGAGCACGATGCCGTTGGACGTTTTGCTCACAATTTTGAGAAAAGGCCTAATTCTAGGGTAATTTATGCCTATATTCGTTCCCTAATAACTGGACAACGGCACGAGATTGGGTAAAACTGACTAGAGCATCTTATTCGGCTCTTCAAAATCTTCAAAAACCAATAGTAACAATAAAAAGAACCTAACTATAGATGGCGCAAACATTATTTTATTTAGCAAGAAATACTAAAATTTTTGTTGTTAGTATGTATACAAGTAAATCGGAACAAAATAGTTAATTCCATAGGGTTTTGACGAGTACAATACTGTCACCCACTTTGCGCTATGAGGTTAGGATTTTGAGAAAACATAACCTCAAAATGAATAAAATAATATTTTTATAATATTGGTTATAGAAAATACTATTTTATCCAGTTTGAAGTGAAGTGAAGTGAAATGCTGACCTTATAGAGTAAGACGGGTAACGGCATTGTGTTTAGTGCGTCAAAGTCATATGAAATTACCTATTTAGGTTCGATTTACTTGCATATATACTCACCACAAAAATTCTAGTATTTCTTGCTAAACTCAGGAATAAAATAATGTTTGTGCCATTTATAGTTATGTTTTCTTTATTGTTATTATTGGTTTTTAAAGATCTTGGGCATCTGAATAAGACGGTCTGGTCCGATTTGCTCAATTTTGTATCGTGATCCAGTTATTAAGGCACGAATATAGGCAGAAATGGCCTTTCAAGTACTTTTAGGTTAGATTTTCTCAAAATTGTGACCTGATGGCACAAACCAGCCAAAGGCATCGTGTTCAGCACGTCAAAAACCTTCGGAATCACTTATTTGGATTAAGAAATAAAACCTTGCGGGTTAGTGCAATCTGTTCTATCTCACTCCATTCTACTTCATCCTGCTCTATTTCATTATATTTCATTGCATCCGTTTCCATTTTATTCGATTCTATTCCGTTCTATTACATTAAATTTCGTTTCATTCTACTTCATTCCATTTCATGCTGTTCAATTACATTTCAATTCATTTCTTTCGATTCCATTCAATTCCATTCCATTCCATCTCATGTCCTTCAATCTAACTAACTTCGTTCATTCATTTAGATTCCCTTCAATTACATTCGATTTTATTCAATTCAATTTAATTCCATTCCATTCCATTTTTTTTTATTTCATTTCATTCCATGCTATTTCGTTACTCAGATATTTCATTTTAATGTCTCTTTACGTACACTAGAGCCAATATTAATGTATTCTTTTTAATAGGGAAATTATGTACTTCTACTTGAAGAACTTGAGAGAGAACTTAAACGGCGTGGATGGATTTTTACGGCCACTGTCTACGCAGGTCCATCCTTTATAGGCTACAGCCTCGGACAAATGAATCAGTAAGTTCAATAGATAAGACAAAAGGAACAAAATTAGAAGATCATAATATATAATGCTTATTTAGAGAGCGGCACAAGAAGAAACACGGAAAACAACAGACATATTTTTTATTTTTCTCAAACACGCAGCAGAAACCATAAAAAATTAAAAGGAATTCAAATTCTTAATATGAGGTACTAACTTAACTAGGTCATTTAACTTTTTATTGCCGGTTTTGGTTGTGAAAGACTAATTGCTAATCACAGGTCGTGGAGTACACTGAGTACAGTGAGCAAACACAAAATAATCGTATTGGGGTGTGCTTACAATATCAAACAAGAGAATAGATGTTGAATAAAGACAAGCAGGACATAACTTCTTTCTTCTGACATTTGTTTCAGTAACTGACATTAATTCTGTTCTTTAGAGCATGGTAGACAACGAAAGCGATATAAGAATTTTTTCTAAAAATGGAAACTTATAACACTAAATAATCGTGAAACTTAAAATGTCTTTTATAGCTAATGTTTGTATCGATTACTTGCCACTTATAGGTGAGTGAGCGGTATGCCCTCTAAAAGACGCTCGGAAAAGCAACCTAAGTGACCTCGAAGTTTCGACAGGTTAAAACCTTGGAATTGATTTGTTATTTTATTGTCAATAAAAAAACCTTATTAAATAAAATGTTTGATTCTGATGGAAGGTAATTTGTTATTAACAAAAAGTTGCAAAATAAAAAAAAAATCGTTTTCCAAACACATTGATGACGATAATAAAATAGACAATTTTCATCTCTTGACATTTTTTTCTAAAATTCACATTTTTGAACTATAGGCGTAGCTTTTCAAACGTTTTTTTTATGGAAAATGATCGTCAAAACTTATCTTTTAAGATCATATTTTTTTTTATATAGTTGATAAAATTTAATGCTTAAAGAAGCTTAATACTTGAAAATACTTGAAAAGTGAATATTAAATAACAAAACAAAGTGTAATTTTGATAAATGTACTAGTAGGGAGATCTGTACTGGACAATTAGTAACAACACTTACTATTTTTTTAAATAGTACAGCAAGTTTATTGATATGAATTACTATAACAAATATCAATGACGAAATAATTGCACTCAAATTACATCTTACATCCAATGTATGATCCATGAACACAATAAACCGAATTTTTATACCTCTGCTTCGTAGCAAACGTATGCAAAACAAGTGGAAACCTTGTGCGTTCTTAGTTACTTCACTTGTTTTAACAAGTCATACAGTTTGTTCATTTGTGTTGATTTATGGCAACATTGAAACACGTTATCTCTCTCACATTCACGTTATTTGTGATAGCACTATCTTTATTTAACTGCTTGAAGCTGCTTTAAATCAACACAAATGAACAAACCTATACAAACAAATAAGCGTCTGCAGAGCGAGAAGGAACGTGCGCCAAATTCAAAATTAGTTTAAATGTGCATTATATGTAAAATACATAATACTTATATTAGGAAAATATTCCCGTTAAATTTAAATAAATAAATAAATAAATATTAAATTATATTATTAGTAGTGCGGTCGATCTGGCACGCAAAATCATCGGAAGTGACAATGTTTTCTTTAACTTTATTTTTGTGATATAAAGTTGGACCTCCCGAAACTTGTGGTGACTAGTATGGGCGACTCACGGGTGGTGAAGGGTGGGAAATTTACATGTAAAGATACGGGAGATAACTCGGACATAATTCACTTAGTTTGATTCGCATCGAAAAATTGTATGGGGTAAGAATAAAGGGCTCGCAAATGCGCATAAGCTAAATTTTGATTCGTCGAAATCGATCCAACGGTTCTCGAAATATTGCATTTTGAAGGTCTGGTTTTGTATACGAATTTTTCGCTGAGGCGAGAGAGACGTTTTCGCGTTTTTTGCGGGAGAGAAAGCGGCTTAGCGACTTGCCACTCTTTCCCCAAAATTAAATTAAAACTGCTGCAATTTCCTAAATTTTGGCCACATATCGCCCAGCAAACGCGACATTGTGTATTAATGCTCCTACTTCAAATATTTATCATCTGTTTATAATTTTCGGCATAAGTAAACAAAAAGAAAAAGAAAAAGTCATTTTTCGGCAGGAAGGAAAGTGGGGGGCAAGAAATTCTTTCGCCATCGGGTGCGCAATTTTTTTCTCTTTGATTTGAGCCCGGCCAGATTGTGATCGAAGTTTTTAGCCCATAGAATAGCAAGGGAGAGGATTAGGGACTTCAGGCCAGGCTCATTTTCAAGGACAATCAATTCTCTTTCAGATTTTTTTACTCTAACTGCATTAGGGCCTGCACGCACGCGTGCTATATATATATATATATATATATAAAAATGTAGCGGCAGTTCAACATCCGTTCAGCCAGATGCCGGGGTGGGAGCCTAGCGCTCCCACTACTCTCCACCCTCTCTTACAAATACAAAAATTCTGTCTTATATACTATTAAACAGTACAGTATTGGAAACAGTGGGCTTGTTATAGAACTCGGCAATTTCATGTAACTCCGTTTTGGCCAACATAAGGTTTATAATCCTTTTTATTTTAAATTGTAAATACCCGAAGTTGTGTCGCAGGCCGAGAAGGCGTGAATGAACATTACAAACTTTCTTAAATTTTCATGTACAAATGCAGTTCCATTAAAATAGACTTTAGCAGCTTTGGGTTTAAACATGTATACTCGACATTCTTTATCATGCGTGATTGAGTCATTATTTTGTTGGTAATAATGACTAAACTCACGCATCGACGTCTATTCCCACTATCGCTACATCTCGAGTAGGATTTCTTTCTGCCAAAGCAACTGCAGTGTGAACAATGATCGCATCGGCGTCATCCGGAGAGGCTCGCGTTTCCATGTTTCTCTTTTTTCATTTGTGTAACATCCATTTTAATCAGTCTCTCTTTATTCAAACTGTTTGTCAAAAATTTACTTTGAGGTACGTGAGACTTCATGTTACCAGTAAAGACGAAGTCGATACACGTATTTCGTTGCAGCCATACTAGACGCTCAAGGTTCTTCGTACAAACATTTGGGTCGAGATAACTATCGAAAACGACAACGGTTTCAGGGGGATAATGTCTTTTGACGTATCTGACATATGAATGTACAATCTCGTCGAAGGTCAACCCTTTTGTCCACACAACCCGATGTAATAAGAAACCACCATCGACGACATGCAGCTGACAGAAAGTAGCTTTGCGGGTGAAATGCGCAAAGACTGGTTAATTGTGGAGGTTCGACCATGTGATTGAAAAAATCATAGAGTTGCTTGGCTGAGTCTAGCATTACCACACTATTGAAGAGAGACAACGGGTAAGGAGCCAGTTCGTACTCAAACAATTGCTCCAAGTTTTCATAGCTTTTTTTCAAGAGACAAATGCGTTGGAATATTTGCAATGGATCAACTGACACACGCTGGTCGTGGATTTTCACGGATTTGCTCATTTTGTCTAATCCTTGGATGCGATTTTTTCGAGGAATTTTGACCTCTTCAACTTCTTTTGTAAAAAAATTTCTAAGTCCTAAGAATTGATTGCCTGAAAATGAGCCCAGCTCGAAGTCCCTAACCCTTTCCCTTGCCCTTCTATGTTCTTCGCACCCCCCTCCCTCCCCTTCTAATCATCCGATCGCAATCTGGCCGGGCTCAAATCAAAGAGGAAATAATTCCGTATCCGATGCCGAAAAAATGTCTCCCCACCCCTTTCCTTCCTGGGGAAAAATGACTTTCTAAAAAAAAAAGAAAAAATCGGGTTTTCCACAACCATTTGTTTATTTATATAGAAAATTATAAACAAATGATAAAACGTTGAAGTAGGAACATTAATACACAATGTCGTGTTTGCTGGGCGATAGGTGGCCAAAATTGCAGAAGTTACAGCAGTTTTAATTTGATTTTCGTTTTCCCCTCCACCACCTCTCCTAATCGACCTAGCGACTTGAAATTTTAACACAGTAATTTGGACCCGCCTGCCTACTGGGGAAAGAAATAGCTAAGTCGCTTCTCTGCAAAAAACGCGAAAAGAGCTCTCGGTACGTTCCCGCCACAGCGAAAAATCCCTATACAAAACCGGACCTTCAAATTGCATTATCTTAGGAACCGTTCGACCGATTTCGACGAATCAAAATTCAATTTGCGCGTATTTGTGAGCCCTTTATTTTTACCCCTACAAATTTTCGATTCGAATCAAACTAAGTGAGTTATGTCCGAAAAACTGATTTCCCGTATCTTTACATGTAAATGTCCCCCCTCCACTATCCGTGAGTCGCCCACACTAGTCACCACAAGTTTCGGGTGGTCCGACTTTATAATAGCACAAAAACTAGTTCAAGAAAAACGTTGTCACTTTGAGTTCCAGATCAACCCCACTATAAATATTCGGTTGTATAACGCTAAAAACGCAAATTATTTTTAATTTTTTAAATTTGAAATTGCCGTAGTTTAAAAAAGGCGCGTTTTCAAAAGCGTAACGAAAGTTATAAAGTGTTGAAAAGTGCATTCAACTAATTAAAAAATATTTGAGGATCGATTTCCTGTCACCTTCATATTTCATTCCGTGATGCAAAAATGAAATATATTTCATACAAAATAAAGAAACAAAAATTGTTTATTTTGGCCCAATTAACCTAATAAATGTATTTGGAAAACGATTTATTCTTTTTTTGCAACTTATTTGTTAATTACAAATTACCTGCCATCGGAATGAAAAAGTTTAATAAGGTTTTTTTTATTGATAATAAAATAACAAATCGATTCCAAAAGGTTTTAACCAATCGAAACTTCGAGGTCACTTAGGTTGCTTTTCCGAGCATCTTTTAAGGGTATACCGCTCACCTATTAGTGAATACAAAAATATAGTTCTCATACATCCAGGTTGCATATTCGTATCGAGCGCATGCTGTGGCAGAGTCGGAAGCAGCCGAATATTTGTGCATATCGAGCGTGTGTAATCGCATCATGTGTGCAATAACGCGCGCTCGTTGCTCGTTTTGAGGTTTCTTAGAACTGTTTAAAACGGCACTTTAATTATTGAGAAGTCAAGGAGCATTTATGTCGTTTTCGCAATTTATTTTCAATTGCAAAAACATCGAACACCATCAACTGACTGGCCTATCTCAAACAGATCGTGCATTATCGGTTACTTCCAACACTGCCATAGCATAGGCTCGATACGAACATGCATCCAGGTTAGTGGAGGATCAGAGGTCAAAATTCTGAATCTGCAAGCTGTCACTGGGCATGACAAACAAGTATCAAGCTGATTTTTTTGCTATCGATTAAATGCCACTTAGTAATTAGAAAACATTAAAAAATACGAACCTGCAAGATGTCTACTCTTAAGCCATGACTAATAAGTATCAAACTGATTTTTTTCGTACTAACTAATTTAATTTATATAAACGATGTGAACGTTCGGTTAATTAAACCTTATTATCAAATGTCGATTTTAGGTCGATGTAAAAATGAACAAAGAACAATTGAATAAATTTTTACTCAACCCCAAAATCAAATCAATATTAGGTGGGAGACGCGTTGGACTAACCTCGTGTATAGACGTGCTGTAAGACGTTCTCGAAAGAAAGCGCTAAAAAAAAGCATTAAAAACCACGTGAAACCCGATAAAATTTAAGCCACTGATACATCAAGAAATTCTGCGCGAAGTGAAACGCCATAATAGAAAAATAAAGTTCATGTGGAATTAATAATTACACGTACAGTTTTTTAAATTGTATCAAATAAAACAAGTGCAAGTGCCTATACCTATGCTAAGACGACCAAGCAACCTTTCTCAAGTGATTGTGCGATAGAGTAAATATCTGGTAACATAATACACCGTCAGTGAAAGGTAACGGACTGGTTTCTAACGAGTGGAAGTAGTAACAAGAAAAGGATGAAAAGATAAGTTTTATTTTTATTTACTTTTAAACACAGTTTATTGGTTTATCAATCCTTGTCACAGGACAGTTTACTACACAACAGAGAAAAATTTAAAAGTAAAAATGAAAAGGTATTAAATATAGGTAATGACACAGAAAACACCCGGAATTGGAAAGCCGCAGTTGATAGTAATTACTGTAGAAACAAACTAATATACAGGGTGTGCAAAATATTCTCTCGGGCCACTTTCTCATAACCAACCCGCCCTTAAAAGCTTCTTTATCGCGAGATAGGGCACTTCCACCGTAATTGGATATTTACATGTGGAACGGTTAAAAAAAATACCCTGCGGTGAGCGAATGCGCATGTATGTCTTGGCAGACAAACGCAGTGAACGCAAGCGGACAGAAAGAGGTGCACACTGCTAGATTCAGAAACGGAAGACTTGGAGGAAGAATAAGAGAAACTTAAGAGAAGCATGGAAACTAACAAGAAGCATCTTGCAAACGCCTACACTTTTCATCCGATGATGACAGGTGGAAACTAAAAAAGAAGTATGGAAACTTAAAAGAAGCATCTCACAAACACCTACACTTCTCATCCTATATTCCTACCCGATGCGTCATGTGGCTCCCGCTGCCGACAATAAGCATATTCATGTCCAACCCAGCGTATGCAGCCGGTCCAGCGGTATATAAAACCACAGTAGAGAGAAGACCAGTAGTTCGACTCCTCCCCTTTTCTTGGTCAAAATTTACAGTGCGCTTATGCTGCTCCTGGGATACAAATTCTTGATGCGCAGTGAATAACGGAGGCGTGGTAAAGTTTGTTGATATTATTTCTATGGCAGACGCCATTGTTGTATTTTTGAGTTTTGTAATTATACTAACATCCTAGTATTTGTTTTTAGTAAAGTGACTAATTACTTTCTGACATTGCATACAAACGTAATTCCAGGAAATGCCCTGAGATAACCTTCTTTAGATTTCCTAAGGACAAAAATAGGTAAGTTTTATACTTTTTCTAGGCTGTTACATATTCTGTATACCTACTAAAAGATTTAAAAAAAATATAAGTGACAACAAATTTAAATTGTAAATAAAAGCAGCTCATAGAATCCTAAAGTTTTTGGTTACGTTAGGTTAGGTTAGGTAACCCTACTTATTATAATGGTTAAATATCACATTTAAAACGCAATTTCTTTATTTTATGTAGGTAACTGCTATTTTCCTAAATTAAAAATAGGTTTCTAAAAATTAAATACTAGGTACCTACTAAATTTGAAAAAGAAGAGAATAAGGTATTAGCGGTTATGGCTCAAAATAAGAGGAAAATATATACCTATCTGTTTGCTTATAAAATAATTAAACTTATTCTGACCATAGCATATTGATATTTTTTAGTGGGTTATAGATTTAATACTATATGCCTACTATATCAGTGATTAAAGTAGATACCTACCCCATATATACATATTATATGTATTAGTTTTATATTTTAGGTGCTTATTATGGAAAGCAAATGTAAAAAAATCAGATTTGATAATTACAATTCAACATACTGCAACATATGAACATTTTAGAATATGTAGTTTACATTTTGAGTATTCAAGAAAATCGCCTAAAAAGAGACGCAGTTCCATTTATATTTGAAATCAACAGTGTTTTATACGAGGGAGAAAGAAACAGTTCTGATGATGATTCTACAGGAGATGTTGAAGATATAGGTATTTATATACTTTGTAATTCTCTTGCAACACTTATCTACTTTTCCAATTTTAGAATTATTATCACAAGTAACATTAATGGATAGAACACCTGCTAGTATTTCAAAAGATATTAATGTTCTTGATGCTCCTGGTCCCTCAACATATTATCCTAGGAGATTATCTTTTGAAGATGAACATGAGGCTTTTGGTATGTATATAATATTTATATGTATCATAACGGCACCAAATAGAATAATATGAAGGCTGTAAGTGGTTAACGTGGTCTAAGTTTTAGAGTACTTATTTCCAGAAGATATCACATTAATTTCAAGATCTAAATCATCACCAAAGACTTCACAGTAATACTGTTAACTTTGAATATCTGTAATTGTTTTATAGAGGACTTCAACTGCCGACATAAATTTAAAATTTTTCCACAAAAATATAAATGTGAATATATATGTGTATCGTACCTACAAATATTTAAAAACTTCACTAATTTTTAATTTTATTATTTAGGTAACAAGGCAGGTGAGGGAATGATTGGCTTTGAACGTCCTACAAGTCCGACAGATCAGGAAGACTTACAACTAAAATTAGCAGTCCGAAAACTCAACATTACATTAAATTTCAAAATTTTTCGATGACAATTATACAGCGACTATCAAACTTCATGAAAATTCAAATGACTCTTTCACGTCCACTGATGGAGTGATAAAATGTCAACAGTTTGTTTCTGACGGCATTTTTTTAGGTAACGAATTATTTCTTTGTATCAATGTTTGCAGTATATTAAACAGAAACAATATGTTGTACAAAAACTGTAGTATGCAACTCACCCAAAATGGTAACTTTGCACTAGTGTCAATTGCAGAATTCACCCTCGACTCTTCTTGCAAACTTCCATACTCATGCAAGATGAGCATAATTTTGTGCCTGTTGCATCATATACTATTTTGTGATTTTGTGCTTGTTACTTTGATTTTTGACGTTCATAAAGTACTGGTACTGGCTAACTTGAATAAATTATTTAATTAGTTTCCTAGTTTTATTTAAAAAACTAATCCGCACTCCATCCTTCAATTATTAGGTAGAGACGTAAAAATTAAAAAAAATATGCATACATTATTAGAGTCGGATCTGGTCATTAGTATTAATTACGTATAATTACGTTCCCAGTTCTTTTAGTAGATTTATTAGTCGCTAGCTACAAAAATATTAAAAGATTTAAGTAAAAAGTACAAACATGACTAGGTACATTTATTAAACAATATACATACCTATAAAAATGACCAGGCACAATAATAAAAACTATTCAGCAATATAACTATTACTAGAACCAAAAAGGTATATAACTAGCAGACTTGACCAGACAATTATCTCTAAGAAAGTGCTCTCTCACCAGGAAGTCAGCCTGGAAAAAAGTCACACCAAAAAAAGAAGTAGTGTTCATCAAAAAAGAGGTAATTTTTGCAATACCTATACCTATTCATTTCCAAGTGCACTTAGATACCAGCATAGCGCCGCCGCCATAGGCAACAACCTATACAAATTTTGTCAAACGGGTTGCATACATTCACACTAAATTATTTTTGTTTTGCTACAGGAGATATTATTATTGTTACTCAATTTGTATAACAGACAATAACCTATATCAGTTAGTTGCAATTCTAACACATCATTTATTTGCAAGCAGGCACCTAGCTATTTGTAGCAAGCAAGCAAGCTGTACACATTTGTGTTCCACCGTCGGCATCGCTGTACAACTTTTAGGTAATCTCCTGACATGGCAGATAATGTAATTGGCAGGCGCAGCAGCCTAATCGATAGTCCACGGCCTATTCGGCAGCCGTACACAATTTTTTATAGGTGCTTGGTGCTTGACCCCTTGGTAATAATATAAAGTCATACATTTTCAGTCTGTGACGTCAGGCGCGGATGTTATGTAATAAATTTAAGTAAATGTAGGTCAAATTTTAATTCGTTACTTACTGATTAATCAGTAAACATTAAATCCAATCTCAAAAAAAATCATCTGCCAAGGATATCTTCCAACAAAAATAATTTAGTGTCATTGTAAGTGTTGGCCAGTTTATTAGCATTTTCTAGCTCGAGCAGTGTAGATGAGCGTGGGATGCAAATGTCGGATACGCAGTGGATTCATAAAAAATAAAATCGAGTACAACAAATCTCAAGAGTAAGTGGGACTACTGGTCTTCTTTCTACTGTGATAAAACATCCAAGATTTGGTTCCGGCACGCGGTTTGACCGTCCGTTGGGCGTGTTCGGCGGACGGCAAAGCTGCGTGTTGGAACGAACCTCCATGGATGCCCGGAATCGGCAGCAATGCTCACCTTACGCTAGCAAATCAATCAATCAATAAATCAACCCCAAAATCAATATTAGGTAATAAGGTTCAATTAACTGAACAACAGTGAAATTTGGTTTTATAAATAGTGACTATTTTTAAATGTTCCATTTTTATAAAATTATCTTTTTTACTTAGGTATTTAGACTGGATCAACGTGCAGAGCTACGACATGTATCTTGGAACGAGTAAATATACAGGACAATTCTCTCCACTCTTCGCTTCTTCCAAGGAAAACGATTGGGAAAGCCACAACCTTAATTTTGCAGCTTCTGCTACGAATTGGGTAGGAAATGGAGCTGTCAAAAATAAAGTTATTCCAACCATTGCATTTATTGGTAGATATTTCACTCTTAATGATCCCAGTGAAAATGGTGTCCATAGTCCCGTGAGAGGTGATTCTGGAATTGTCAGTTATGCTGAGGTGAGATTATTTTATTTCCTGAAAACTTTCAATGCAAAAGACAAAGTTATAAATACTTTAACACAATGAAAACACGTCGTGGTTCTATGTAGCTTTCCTATAAATAGCGCAAAAGGTTTTCACATGGGATATATTTTAAAATAGGCTTACACTGACTGTGGCAAAATATTGTCACGTGTTTCCATCCCTTGGGAACCACCCCTAATCCGTGGGTTCGGAAATTATAGCACGAGATAACCACTAACACAATTCTATTTAATTCTTATTTACAAAACGTTGCTAAACTAGCATAACCTTTAAAAATTTCCTGAAAGTTTCACCTCTTTCTATAACCTTCTCGTACAGGTATCTGGAACAATCTAGCAACGTCTCGATCCGTTTTCTTAGAAACACCTAATTTAGTTATAGAAAGTATACACCTAGCATCATCTCTATCGTGCTAGTCGAACTCTATCACATGTCTTTCCAGTGACTAAAGATTGAGGTGTGGAGACATGCTAATGAATACAGTCCCTGCTCACTAATTATGTGACACACACCTAGAGCGGGCTAAATATGTGTAACCAAATATTGTCGGTGAGTCGCCAGATCCAGATATTGCTATTATTTAAAAAAAAGTAGTCACCTATTGGTTTCATAAGACTAGATCTATTATAAGGTGAGCAAAAAAAAATGGCGAAAAGGATTTTCTATATGCGAAAATATAGTCAGGGATCCAGTAATCCAAATTCCGCATATTTCTCCATTGCTATGCAACTTTTGGACATTCTTTTAAAATTAGGTCTATATTATATAAAATTGTCTGCCGTATCCATTTACGGAGGGCGATTTGCGATATAGGTCTGCGTTCATCCCCTATGTTAATTTATACCTCTTCTTGGCGAAACACGATATTTAAAATGTTTCGAATATATTCGTGCTGTCTCGAAAACTGTAAAAGCTGTAAGGTTCAAATTTTAGACGAGGGTAAATAATGTATGGCGATTAGGAGGATAGCAGTGTTGAATTAGTATTTTGGTTGTTTATCACCCAAGAGAAAATAATAAACGCGAGGGTGTTGAAAGATAGTCCGGAAAAATGTAGCATCTAAATACTATTTCTCTTTCTAGAAATATTATATCATTTGCGAGCAGTATTGTAATAAAAGATCAAAAGTTTATTTCAGTGAAAGAATTTTCACAATCGAATTATTTTACCGAAAGATAAGTATCGATTTATTTCGGAAAATTGTAGGCAGCACGGATTGAATATGAGTCACCTACTTCAAATCCAGCAGCGTTCAAAACGGTCGTGTTTATTGCTTCATATACTAAGTCCAAAAATATCAAAACCATAATTACAGGACGTATGAAGATTTATATTTCCAACACATAAGAAATATTATCTACCATCACAGATATGCTAGCTGCATAATATTACTTGGGAAAAGATATGAACATATTGAACATGGATTAAAACATTACGAGAGAACCCGACGTATAACCAAATTATCGCCGGACTTCGAGATTGGAGATAAAATTCATATTCCTGAATGGAAGTTGTTTATATCCTAACCAAGAAAAACAAAGTCGACAGAATTATACTGCTACGAAATGTTTGGGAAATGACGTTACGTTAATAACCACAGGCTTATCGATGGAACAGCAATTATTTTGTCGAATGTAGACTGTTCTGCAATTTTAAACGATGTCCTCAACAAGCGGATGTGTCAATTTACGGCAGCAGCTTCTTACTTTTTCAAATGCTTGTACGGTCGTTCCAAGACAGACAGACAGACAGACAGACAGACAGACAGACCGACAGACGGACAGACGGGCGGACATTTTGAAAGTTGTTTAGAATTTGATCACCTACACGGTGATATGAAATTTTTTTCTCTACGAGCAATATTACCGGCTTTAGAAATGTGCCGATCGAATGCAATAGATACTTCGTTTTGTATTTGCGAAGAGTATAATAAGTGCAGTAACAGGTGTTCTTGTAAGAAGCTGTAAGAAGAGTTGATTGTATAATATTATGCAGTTGGCATATTTGTGACGGTGGACAATATTTCTTTTATACTGAAAATACAAGTCTTCATACGTCTTGCAATTATGGTTTTGATATTTTTGGACATTGTATATGAAATTAATTTTATAGATTTGAACGTTGTCGGATTTGAAGGAAGTGACTCATATTCAATGCTGTCTACAGTTCTCTGAAATAAATCGATATCTTTCGCTGGAATAAACCGATTGTATAGTATATACCTATCTGCTTTCGTTTGCAGTGAACTAGTGAACATAAATAAACAGGATTTCAATGAATAATAATTCAAATGTTACAATATTGCATGGTAGGGACAGAGACAACACACAAAACAGGTTCCTTATGATTACGAATCACTCTGCCGAACGAAAGCAGCTAAAATAATCTCAATTGGGAC
This sequence comes from Stenurella melanura, assembly GCA_963583905.1. Taxonomy (NCBI): domain Eukaryota; kingdom Metazoa; phylum Arthropoda; class Insecta; order Coleoptera; family Cerambycidae; genus Stenurella; species Stenurella melanura. Next base: position 69,185,869 of record OY757312.1, on the reverse strand, counting down.
AGCCATAAAAACGAAAACTCGGAGTAAAGTCGGCATCTCCTTTATGGGACATAGGCGGTGGCGGTAGAAATGTAAAAATGGTTTAAATACTAAATAATTATTTTTGAATTGTTAAAAAAATGGATTTCTATAATACCTTTATTCAATAGAAGTGGTTAATGAAAAAATATGTTTATCACATTTCATAAGTCACATAAATGACATGTTAAGGCTACGTCTATTGTCTAACAATATTTCATTCGTCACTACCCGAGTTTTCAGAACTTGAATCGGTATTTACATTAATAATAATTGGATTAATAGGTGGTAATATAGAATATTCATTTTTCTTTTTTATCACATGAGATACACACTTCCTTCATATATCGCTTTTGCCTATTTCGTCTACTGTTATCTTTATATTCTTTAAGACAAACTCATTTAATTGTGGGGATTGATTATATTGACGTAGTCTTGTTTTTACATCAGCCCACACCATTTCAATGGGGTTGAAAACGCAATAATATGGAGGCAGACGGAAAATAGTAATAATAGTATGATCGTGTGCTTCAAAAAATTTTTCAACGGCATATTCATTTTTAAAATTTTGTTTTCTAATCAGTTCTAATAAAGTTTTTTTGTGTTTTTTCTGGTATTTCCAAGCCTTTACCTTTCATAAATTCAATGATATCGCCTTTTCTTGTGTTGGTGTTCGCAATTTTTGTGTGTTGCCCCCAATGGTATGACGCATTGTTCATAACAATTACAGAATTTGGTGGGATATTTGGTAACAGCTGCTCCTTTGCCCACTTCTCAAATAATTCGGCTGTCATATCCTCGTGGTAGTCGGCAGAGGATTGCTTGATATTTTCAGCAGACAACAACAACGCATTTGGAATAAAACGGTTTTTACTTCCAGCATGTAGAATTATAATTCTTTTCCCCTAGAACATGGAGCACTTAAATTACACTTTTTACATCATGGGTGTCAAATCATGTTTCGCCAACATAAGTTATGTGTCTATTTTTGTCTATTTTTTATAATCTGGATAGTCGCATAACTTATCCCTAATCATTTCTAATGTGGGCACCTTCTGTTTATTGTAAAAGTCCTACACAAATCGACGAATGACATCTTTGGGCGCGCTATCAAGTTTTTTAAGTTTTTGTCCAACTCTTTTCCGTTTAATAGAATGATCAACTACATCCCCGGCTCTAATAACCCTATAAATTGTAGTACGGCTAAATTTGGTTAATTCACAAATCCTCTCCACAATTTGAATATACGAAGAATCAATATTTTCGCCTTTTAAACACGAGTAAATATTCAAAATAGCGCCTTGAGTTTGAACGTGTAAGTCTTTAATTTCGCTTGTATAGGCTCTGTATCAAACTCGTCTTTTTCGTTGTCATTACTACCGAAAGAGCTTCAAAATGCCATTTTAAACAATTAATTGCAAAAAATCACTCAAACAGTAATAAAACTAATAGTTTGTTCAAATATTCACTAGAATTAAGTAATTTATAACGCTACCTGGCTGTACTGCACTGTCTCGTCACAGAATAATAAAATAATCAGAATGGAATCTTTCAGGGAAGGGGAAGTTTCGCGCATTTCTAGACGCGCATCAAATTCTCCATGTTCCTGGGGTAAAACAAGTGATAATTGTGTGCTCTATACAGAGTTGCCAGATGTACAATAATTTCTGATAAACTAGGAATAACAAATTGTACAAATAGTTTTGTCACAAATCACATTCATGTAGTACATTTGCAGTAATCAAATGTCTTCAAATTCAGTTTCTTCAGAAATGAGATGGTTTATTACATGAAAAAAATTATGTACTAAAATTAATCATAATTTTCCTGTACCTTATGGTAATTTCAAAAATTCATCTGTAGCAACATTACGGATAACCTGTTGGTCATATGTTTTAGATTTATTTGTTTCGTTTGTTTCGCTGTTTATTTACGTTGATCAATGCCTAACATGTGGCCTAGCTGACTGCATTTGTTTTGTGATACTCTCATGTAAAATAACTCAATATTTTAAAGCAATATTGACATTGCATCTAATCCACTTATAATTCGTTCGAACGTGGATACACAGACATATACTATGTTTCCACATCGATCTCGTACATCTTCACATTTTTGTGTACCTAATCAATCGCGTCATCAGTAATGTTTTGCACTAAAATTATAATATAACATAGTCAATATATATATTTCCTTTACACTCATAATGAAACAACAATTTATACACACCTCTCATATGACCTAATTTCAGTATTGTATTTTAGAAACACTTTTTATTGAATATTTCAGGACGGGATATTTACTACTATTTAATGAATCATTAGCATTAAAATATATAGATTCATTAATAAAACAAGACATACGTATAATTATTAAACAGCATCAGCATATATAGGAATAAAGTCAATCGTATAGAATAAAAATAGACATTTATTGTCCCATGAGATTAATTCCATGACATTGAGATAAAATAGGCTTCTTCAACAGTTTTGCAGAAAAGTATTATAGTATGGTTAAGCATTTAAAAATTCCTCTACAGAGTAGAAACAATTTTTAATTACATATATGCTTGTTTTGAGATTATATTAAAGAATTTTATGAGATGGCATGGTTTGACAATTTATATATTTATTGCAAAATAATGCATTTTAATACAATGGGCTGTTCTTACAAATAAGTTAATATTGCAGTCACTCACGTCCTTTCGTATCATAATAATTATGATTATTTAAATGCTGTGTAAAGTTGTCAAAATTTGTTTTTAACATTGCATGCTTTAGTGTGATCCACTGTTTTTTACAAAATTAGTACGATGAAACGAGAAGTACAGCACTCACATACAAAGAGAACTTTTAGAAAATTCAGAGACAATTATTTTATAGTGTTTCTTGAGAAAAGTTGAAAAGTGTATTCTACAAAATTAAATTACAAATTTCTAAGTGCGGATCTGACTATAACAGTACAGAATACGCCCCTGATTTTAACCCCAACAAGATGGCCGATTCTGGAGTTAAATTGTATATGGGCAATGCTGAGAGTTTCCCTTTTGATTGTTTTATTATTCTGTGGCCTCGTACAGATCATACGATACAAATAGTTCATACGTATTTTTTGTTTTATATATTTTGGCATGCAAAAACTCTGAACAAGGTTGGTGTTGACAAATCAAATTCGCTAAGCATCTAATCCCACATATATTTCTATATGACAGGCGGATCAGGTTCACATGGACTGTAGACGAGGAGTGGTGAATGTAAAACTGTAAAATTCTGTGCTCTCTCATTCAATGTGAAGCGATATATTGACAATACCCCGTAAGATCCTCTAGTTCCGTGCTGTTCGTAAATACTATAGTTAAATGTTAGTAAATACTATAAAAATTCAACGCTGCTATCGCAATCGCATATATATTATTTGACCTCCGTCTAAAAGATCCTAATAGCTTTTATAGTTTTTGAGATAATACGAGTTATATTCGAAAAATTGAACGCAAGCCTATATCACAAATCGCCCTCCGGAAATGGATTCAGCAGACATTTTTACATAATAGACCTAATTTTAAAAGTATGTTCAAGAAATGCATAGGACTGAAAGTAAACAGTCTCTGAATCCCCTACTAATATGGCCAATGCGCTGTGGATAAAATTGTGTAAAAAATGGTAGTTAAGTATTTTCGACGTAGTAGATACTTAAAAATCAAAAATTGCGAGGCTTGTCATAATTGCATAACTTTTGTAGATTTACGTGAATTTCGACCGCTAAAAATGCCTTTAAAAAATAGTAACTAAAAATATTGAAACAAAATCAGTGTAAAAACAGTCGACCTCAATGATAAGGTTCGGTTAACCGAATGACATAATTAATTGTTAGTGACCGTTTTTTTAAAGGCAGTTCAAAGATGTGCAAAAATGTGTGTACTTCCTTGTTCCGAAGGAACAGAGAAGTTAGTCGCGTCATTTTAGCATGAAAAATCTGAAAACCTCTTAAAAAAGATACAGAGTCAATTAACTTGATTTTAGTTGTAAAGAGTTCAGAAAGACATTTAGAAAAAACAGTAGGTACCTTTTATCTTTTAGCGGAAAGGTTTGCTTTAATTTTTTTTTTCTTCCAATAATTGGCCAATATTAATGGCCAATTTAACTAAATTGATTGAAAAATTTGCTATCATAGACAATATGCCATAGAATTATACGAATCTGATTCCAGTTTGGAAAATTCAAAATGGCGGACCGGAAATCGGGCCATTTTCCATAAAAAATGAGAATGGATGTCTTGGCCTTGAAAATCTGTGCTCAGGTATTTGCGAGGTCGCTGATTACGAATCCGAGGTCTAATTTGGTAAATTCAAAATGGCGGACCGGAAGTAGAGTCAATGTATCAGGAAAAATTCATATTGTTTTCGTATTTGGGCTGAATTTGAGTATTCGAGGGTTTTTGAGGTCGTTGAACATGAATTGGAGATCCAATTTACGAAATTCAAAATAGCAGACCGGAGGAACAGTCAATTTTTCCGGAAAACCTCGTATTTTTTATTTTCTTAGGCTGAAAGTATGAGAAATACGAGTATTTCCTGAAAAATATACTAATTCCGGTACGTCATTTTGAATTCTCCCTAATTCAATATCAGATTCGTTATCAGCGATAACAAAAACCCCCCGAGTTTCCACTTTCAGCCCAAAGAAGAAAAGAATGCGAGTTTTCCGGAGAAATGAACTGTTATTTTGGTCCGCCATTTTGAATTTCGTAAATTTGACCTATTATTCGTGATCAGCGACCTCAGTACTCATTTTTGGCCCGAAAACGAAAAAGATTCGAATTGTTCCTGAGAAATTGACTCTACTTCCGGTCCACCATTTTGAATTTACCAAATTAGATCTCGGATTAGTAATCAGTGACCTCGAAAACCCTAGAGAATAGATTTTCAAGGCCAAGATATCCATTCTCTTTTGTTTTGGAAAATGGCCCGGCCCTATTTCCGGTCCGCCATTTTGAATTTCCCGAATTGGATTTCAGATTCGTGATCAGCGAGATCAAGAATCCCTGAGTAACCAAATGTCTAATTCTATGGCATATTGTGTATGATAACAAATTTTTCAATTAATTTAATTAAATTGGCCATTAATATTGGCCAAATTATTGGACAAAAAATGAAACCAAACATTTTTGCCAAAAAATAAAAGGTACTGTTTTTTCTAAAAGCCTTTCTGAACTCTTTGCAACACAAATGAAGTCAATTGACCCTGTACCTTTTTTTAGAGGTAAAATTCTAAAATGACGCAACTAAGTATTGTGATCGTGTCGAATTATGTCCGAGGTAAGGGTAAATTTTGATTGTACTACCCTCGAAACGTAAAGAAATGTGATTTTCCGAATGGCGAATATGCGCCTGTCTGTAAAATTTTTCTTCCGTTCACAATAACTCTACAAAAATCCATCAATTTTGATTTGCACATAACTGGAACAGTAAAAGTAGAACCTTTTGATTGATTTAGTTTAAATTGATAGTTTATTTTTCTTTATTTTATTGAGTACTGTAAAATAACAAACATAGACATCTATTTCTTTTTTTTTCAAATTTAACTACTTATAACTTTCAGATATGTCAGAACTATTACAACTGGACGCGAGTATGGGACGACGAGCAGAAAAACCCTTACAAGTTGTCTGGAAATAAATGGCTTGGATATGACGATAAAGAATCTGTTAAATTGAAGGTGAGTGGATATTACATATTATACATGTAATAATATAATATTTAATCCCACATAAAACATTACAGATATAAACACTTGGCCGCATTTCTTTACGCCGTGGCAATAACAACAAAAAGATATAATATCAAAAACAACGATCTATCAACAAATATTAGATCATGAAAGGATCGTAAAAAATGTCTACTTTACGAATCTGAGTAAAGCATTTATAATTTTTGTTTTATGGGTAATTCAGTCCGAAAAAAATTTTTGACGTAGAAGAATACTATATTGTATATCTAGTAGTAAAAGCAATACATTCCCGGACGACGATGTAAGTTGTTGGTCGAGGCGTAAGCTGACGCCAACAAGCATCGAAGTCCGGGAATGTGATTTTACTACGAGGTGCACATACTATTTTTTCTGAAATCGCAATCAATATTATTATAAATTAAGGATTTTTTATAAATGCATAACATTAAACCGGTACGGGAAAATTACCTACTTATTTTAGGACGGAAAAACTTTCCCGGACTGTTCTTTATGGTTGCTTAGCACCGGACTATAAAAAAACTTTCCTGGACTATTTTCTGATAGTTGCTTAGCAACGGACTAAAATACTAGAATAGGGTATTTTGGGATCTGAAGTTGCGCCGAGAAAGTAGACATTCTTGGCCGATTTCAGAAAACAATAAAAAAACATTTTTTATTTTTTTTTAATTAAAACCTTGAGATTTTTCAACTCCTAAACAACGCACTTCATGAATAAAATATGTTTCTAAAAGGTCAAAAAATAACTCTGAATTTTTTCAGAATTATTTGATACATTTTTGAAAATTTTAATTGTTTGATGTTTTTCTTCCATTGCAATTATTGCTAGAAATTCACAGATTCAAGAATAGATCCCTTACACACAATTTTCATTCTATAAAATTTTTTCATAAAGTGCGTTGCTTTGAAGTTAAAAATTCAAAAATTTTAATATTGAAGATTTTTTACCCAGTTTTATACTGAAGAAGGTTAACTTTTTAGAAAAAATGTTAAGAGATTTTTTTTTGTTTTTACTCAAAGAATAAGTTGCCTTCTCAAAAATTAAAAAAAAATCTATCATTTTTTTGAAAAATCTTTTTGTCTTTTTAGGGCTGGGTCACCCATAAAACATAAAAATTATAAATTGCGCCACTCAATTTCGTAAAGTGGACATTTTTTTCCGATATTTTCATGCCCCGCAACCATATTTTTCTCTGAATTTTGGCGAAAGTGAAGTCGCATTTTCCCAGAGAATGGCTCATTTATATATCGTTAATAAGATACTTTACTTACCTTCACAAATATCCACCATATTTAAATTATTTCTTAGAATGATCACCCTGTGTATTATTCCATAAAAGTGTAATACGTGTCTTTCTTGCCAATTGTGTCAACTATATGGCAAATTTTATTGCCATCTGCCAGAATTTTTTCATTTTTTATTATCTTTAGGCGGTTCACCTTGTATATTTTTCAAGGAAAATCTACACTTTTCGTCGCTGGCAGTAGCGCAAAGACTGTTCTCCGTCAAATAGCTTTTAAGATCTAGCACTAACAGATAGACGATAGGCCGACATAGTGGTGCATTCTCTGAATACAGGCGACAAAAGTCTGTAACCTAGCCAATTTTCCATAAAAATTTACAAAACTTAATAGAGTTAAGTATTTGGATATGCTAAATTAGGTGTTTTCACTATATGCAAATTTGCTTTTTTGTATTATTAAAATAAAGTATTTAATGTAATAAATAATTTCCCCGTATTTAAAATGCATTCTATCATCTATAAAATTAATATTTTAACAAATAAATAACATAAAATTTGAATATTTGAACAGCTACGCGAAACATGCCATTATTGGTGGAGACTTCATTGATTATATGAAACGGTAATATCGCATATACGTAGTAAATAAAATTAGCATTTTAAAGACTTTTGTACGTTTTACATGTGATTCAATTCGAAATGGCTAATACAAGATTCGCAAGAGTTACTTCGGGAAATTTACCGGCAGTGGATGTGTTCATGATCGCGGAATTTAAGTACCTAAGTACTAAACTTTTTTGTTCTATTTGTATATATCTGTTAGTACTAAAACGTAGTCTATTGATTCCTATATTATGATGATTGCATATACTTACTCAATATAATATACATACAAGGTTGATATAATATAAACATAAACTATACATGCTGGTTATAAACCTGCAATGTAAACAGAGGATGATTGGGAAAATATGTATAATTCTATTTATAAACAGTCTTTCTTCTCTTTAAACTTACTTTACTTACTTAACTTACTTTAAAATGATCCTCGCGGAAAAAATATCTTTGCTGTTATAGGTAGATCACGTCTTGGGTGTATTTTTGCATCCAGGCACAAAACACCACTTATTTTCCATTATAAAACGTTAAGAGTTTTGCAAAATAACGTGTATTTATATAATACACAAACCATGTTGGTTTACCTACAATGTAACCCCTGACGTCATCAGTGACGTACAATTTTTCGCGGTAAAATTTAAATTCAAATTTAAAAGGGCATATTTTAAGGAATGAATCGATTGCTTGGGAAAATTCAATTTTTTAACCATAATTAGGTATTATCTTCACAGTAAAAGAGATTTTAAAATTTGTGAAAACACCGAGTTCAGTGTTACGGCAGAATTTTTTTTTCAATATGGCGGCCTCAAAACTAGGATCAGAAGAAGCAAAAAAGACTAAAAATTCAATAAAATAACCCAGCCTGATCTTGAAACTTGACCCGAGTACGTCAATGTATTTTTCAATGCTGAACTCGAATCCGACCTCAAAAATCCCAAACACCTTCAAATTTTTAACTAGAGCGAAGAAAACACCCTTAGAATACGATAAAATTGCCCACTCCTAATGTACAATCCTAGGGGTTTTGAGTTTGCTAATTTCAAAGTTTAAAATTCTAAAAGCTAAAAGTTGATCTTAAGGTGAAAATCGGGCTTGAAAGGGGTGTAATAATGATATTTGACAAAATGCGTGATTTTAATTCTAAAAGTTTATTTATAGGGGTTTTTGAGGTTGCTGATTTTAAATTTCAACATGCTAAAAGCCGAAAATGGATTCTTAGGGTGAAAATCGAGTAAAATAGGGGTTGAAAGGGGTGTAAAAATAAAAATTTGACAAAATACGTAATTTTCATTCTATAGCAGCTCTTTTAATGTAATACAAGCTGCTAATTAATAGTCTTGTCAAGTATCAAGTAACGAAATAGTTCAGTCTTTGACTGTCAGTAAACTTGGCGAGATAGTCTTTGAAACTATAAGTATTTACTTTAAGTATAATAGTATAAATAATAGTTATATCAATATTTTCAGCATTTTGCAAAAGTTCTTATGACTCAAATTAAATTAAGTGGTTTTAATGTCATGTATTTAAAGCCATTTGGTCGGCACGGGGATATATATTTCCCACCGTGTATTATTAGTTGTATAGTGAACTTAACAGAATATTTGGTAAAAGAACTGCTGCTGTCATCTAGTGATAAGTAGATTAACGTAGGAAAGAAACAGTAGGTAACCGACATTTGCTGGTTCCACACTCACAATTCAGAGGTGTAAATAGTGAGTGAATACACAATTTCAATTATAAAAATGTATTTCGGTCGTAAATGGTAAGTAATAAGCAATATATTGTATTTTCTAATAACAATAGTCTTTCCTTGACTTGTAACTATAATAATCGCAATTCTAATGTTGTTTGTAAATATACAATAAACAATTTTTTTTGTGGTTATTTATTATTTATCCCACCGCCCATATTGTATTTATATTTTCCAATCGCTTTTTATACATTCTTTTTGGAAAAAAACACGTTAAATTAAATTGTTTCAGTGATGTGGGACTTGGATAACCTGCAGGATGCTGAAGCAGCATTAAACTACTTTTTCAGCATACCAGAAAACGAAGTGAATTCTGATGAAGACGCCGATGATGGGGCTGTAGAAGAATCTGAAGCACTAGAAATCATAGACGTTCATCAGCAAACAATTCAGTACTTTCCGAAAGCCCCACTTCACCTGAAACCTCTCAAAATATAGATGCAACAATATCTGAAAATATCTTAGATGCCCCTTCAAATAAAGATACTGAAGAAGCCACTTCAAATGAAGCTCCCGTTTTACATACTTCAGAGGCAAGAGGCAACAAACACGTCTGCAAAAAAAAAGGAAAAAAGGAAATTGGAGTGAAAATACCGAGCATTTCGATAAGCTAAAATTAGATTTTAATCATATTCCTAAGGCTAAACATAATTTTTCAAGTAAAGACAAAGGAATTGATTATTTAAAAAAAAATTGATGGGGATGTATTGCAAAATATTGTCGAGCAGACAAATTTATATGCAAAACAAAATTTAAATAGAGGAACAAATAAAACAAGTGGCGTACCTGGTCCGTCTAAGGATTGGGAAGATATAACAATTGATGAACTGAAGGCTTTTTTTGGAGTGCTTATTGTCATGGGCATACATGTACTACCACAGTTGTCCAATTATTGGTCAACAGACCGTTTTTGTCTGTCCAAGCAGTTAGTCAAATTATGTCATCCAAACGCTTCAAGAAAATTGTTGAAAATTTTCATATAAATGACAATTCAATACACATTCAATGAGGTCAGGAAGGGTATGACAAACTTCAAAAAGTAAGGCCTCTTGTAGATCGCCTCAATGTAATATTGCCATCTGTTTACCAACACTTTTCTTATCTTAGTGTGGATGAATCGATGATACCTTTCAAAGGCAGAAGTTCACTAAAGCAGTATATGCCTTTGAAACCTATAAAAAGAGGTTACATAGTATGAAGTCTGGCTGATGCCAAAACTGGCTACATATGCCAATTTGAGATTTATACTGGAAAATCAGATACAGCTAAAAGAGGAGGATTAGGGGAGCGGGTGGTAACAAATCCGACTTCGTCATTAAAAAACAAAAATTGTCTTGTGGCCTTTGACAATTTCTTCACTAGTTTTCCTCTAATAAACAATTTGGAAAATGAAAAGATATATACTGTTGGAACTGTAAGATCTGATCGACAATATTTGCCAGCAAATATTGTACGCAACAAGAATGTATTGAGCCGTGGGGAATTCATGTTTGCGAAAACGTTGATATGGTCAAGTGGATGGATAGCAAACCGGTTTGCTTTCTTCATGTTTTTCACCTAAGGATATAATCACAGCAAATCGCAAAAAGAAAGATGGATCAAAAGTTGATGTGTGCTGTCCAAGGGTTGTCTCTGAATACAACAAAATCATGGATGAGTGGACGAGTTTGATCAATATAAAGATACCAAATAGGACGTAGATCCACCAAATGGTGGCACCGAACATGGTATTATTTACTCGACATGGTGATAGTCAATGCCTATATCCTTATGGATATAGTTTCCGGAAGAAAAATTGATCACTTTTCATTTAGGGCTAATTTAGCTAGGCAGCTAATATGTGCCTTCTCATCACGAAAGCGACTTTTTAGGCCAGTACCGTATATGTCAAATAAGTGTCAAATTCCTGAAGAAGTAAGACTGTTACGAGTTGGGTATCATATGCCACAAAATGTTGGAAAATTTAGAAGTTGCAAATTGTGTAGTACAAAAGCAAAAGAAAAAACGTCTAAATACTATTGCTCAAAATGTAATGAATTTTTGTCCATTGGCCCTTGTTTCTTAAAATTTCATGGAAAATAATAATGTAACATTCTTTTTTATAAAATAAAAATTTTATTTAAGTTTTTTTGTTAATTAGGATTAATTAAAATGTAGTAACATTAGTGGGCAGTGGAAAGTATACTTCCCACCTCGAAGCAAAATTTTTGTAACGTGAAAAAATATATATTTTATTGCTTATACATGCAATAGAAGTGGATTAAAAATTTTACATGAGTAAAAATAGGACTTGTGATAAGCGATAAGCTCGTGCCCATGAAAGGGTTAAGCTCTTTGGTATACCATATGGTTCACTATCAGAAGAGGCCCAAGAAGTCAATAGCAAGATATTTAAAAAAGCTCAAGGATATGATAGCAAATTGTTTACTCATATATACATGCTTATTTCCTCAGATCCATTAACAAGCTCCCTCAGAGTTCAAAGGAATAAGAAAATTAAAAAATTGGGAAACGATGCTTCCAGGCCATTAAAAGATTGTGATACTGAAGATAGAACAGATGAAGAAATGAATCTGACAGCTCATGCCAAAGAAAACTTTTTAAATAAATAATGAAAACAATTAATAACATACAAACAGAAATCCCCTAGAAATATAAGTTTAGAATGAAAATTACGTATTTTGTCAAATTTTCATTTTTACACCCCTTTCAATGGGATGTATGTATACAGTGTCCAAAATTAGTGAACGTTAGACACTGCATAATATAAATTACAGATGCCTGAAGTAATAATGTTAAATTATAATGAAACTTGAAGAAATTTTCGTGATAGTTGACGATTTCTTGCAGCATGTGATAAAATGACTAAACTAACAATAAATCCGGTAAACACTGCAAACAGAATTTTGATGAGAAACTGAGACACACTATACATTACAGCGCTGCTATTTAACATCCAGTGAAGCATGATTTGCGTCACAATATATCTTTGTTTCTTTTGCTTTCTGGTAAACATAGCTTATAGGCATTTAGCACTCCTTGTATATCTACCCCTCCTTGATCTGTGCCCTAATTTTGAAGCCGCCATATTGAAAGAAAAATCTGCATATCCAAATACTTAACTCTACCAAGCTTCGTAAATTTTTATCGAAAATTGGCTAGGTTACCGACTTTGCATGTTTTCAGAAAAAGCACCACTGTGCGAAAGACCGACTGACCAACCGACCGATTGACTGAATTGAAAAACCTCCATTTTCGTAATCTGCAGAGTCTGAAACGTGAGAATCCGAAAAAATATCGGAGGGTGATTTTTTCACGAATACATACAAAACTTCCTTTCGGTAAACTAGGGAAGTAAAAATGTTTTCACAAAACAAAAATAGATAATAAATTAAACCAAAGACGTTATAAAACTTTTCAAAAAGTTATTTTTTATTTTCTAGAAACATTTCCTTAATATATAAAGTATTCGATTTATCACGGAGCAGCTAGATATAATACCTTTAACCTTTAAACACATTTTTATTCAACTGTTGACATTCTTACAGTACAGTGTCTTATATACAGTGTGTCCCGAAAGAAGTGCATAAAATTAACAACTTTTCTTCTGTTTCGCATTCAGGAAAATAGAAAAATACGTCAATTAGAAATATCAAATTGCTCTATTTATATTTAAGGGAAAACATTTTTTTTGACACTGGAAGGGAATTCAGTGATATAATTCTTTTCTTGTTAACATCCAAGTAAAAACTTCACTCGTCTATTACAGTTATTATAATTCAAAACTTTCTTTTTATTACAATAAATGTTTAAAATGCGCACTGTTAATAATTTGTTAATGACCAATACGATGTTCCAAACTATTTATTATATTCTCAATTACGTCTGGTGTTATGTTTTGTGTTTCGTCTCGGATTCATTCTTTTAATCCATCTATTTTATCTGGTCTATTTACGTAAACTCTGCATTTAACAAAAAAAGAAAAAATTCAATGGGGTTAAATCACGTGAACGAGATGGCTACTCAATAGACCCGTTTCTGCCTATCTATCAGTCTGAAAATATGTCACTAAAATAATTTCTCAGGGCAAATGCAAAATGGGGTGGCGCGCCACTTTGTTGAAACCAAATATTATTAGTAGGTATAATCGGATTTTTACAATTTGGAAAATAATTTGCGAGGGATGGAACAACTTTTGCATGTAAAAAATCCAAGTAAATAGCGACCGTCAAATTATCGTCGAAAAAATAGGCCCACTATTCGATTTGCAATCATGCTAACCCAAACGCTTATACCTTCTGTGGTCGTTGTGTATGACATTCTTGTATCCAGTGCAGATTTTCGGGGCTCCAGATTCGTGAACTTTGTCTATTGACGGTTCCATTGAGGTAAAATGTAGGTTCGTCAGAAAACAGAATACGATTGTTGAGGTTGTGCTTCAGAAATAAATTCATCATGACCTCACAAAATTCCTACCTTCTATCAGTATCTTCTGCCCATAGTTCTTGGACTACATTAACTTTATATGGATACTATTTTTGACTCCGTATAGGTTTGTGAACGTGACAGTGTGCTAGATAGTTCCCTGTGGCTAGTTCCACACGTGTGACCTTTTGGACACTTCAGATATTCCTGTAGTAAACGGTTAATTGCGTAAACATAGCACCAGGACAGTCTTCTGGATAAACGGGTGTCGTGACAGACAGTACCGGATTTCCCGATAGGCAATGTAGGCAGCTGCCTAGAGCGGCAAATTCTTTAGTGCGGCACGCAGGCCTACCGAGAGGGGGGGGGGCGGAGGTGTTTCGCCCCGGGCCGGCAGTTTTTGAGGGGGCCCGGGTTTCACCCGAAATTGAATATTAGCATTTGCATTAGGTAAAACGAGAGAGGTATACTTTTAAATGTTTAATATTAATAATAACGAGTTCCGAATGATTCGTAGCAATATATAATGAGATAAATAAGAAATTTAATCCTAAGGAATATTACCTCCCGCTTTTTAAAATTCCGACCGAGATAAATATTGAAACTAAATGAATATGAACATAGGTTTTTGTCTGAAAAAGGGCGTCCGATTCAAATCTGCCTACGGGCGGAAAATTCTAAAATCCGGCCCTGGTGACAGAGTTCTAGGTAGTTCCCTGCGGCTTTTGCTATTATATTAAAATTGGCTGAGATAAAAGTGAAGATAAAAGTAAAAAATGAGAATTTTCAGTTAGCACTAACATCACATTCTGTTTATCATTTTCACTTACAGTTCTTCGCCTTCCTGTTGTAGATCTTTCACAATTCCACTTTCTTCAAACTTGCGACAAAGTCTACCTTTTGCTGATTGGTTGCGTATGTAATGTGGATATTTTTCGTTAAATACCTCACAATATACTTCATCTTGGCTACGACTTTTATTACCATATCTAATCATAATCAAAATTAACTCGAATTTTACGTGTTCAGACGTCAATACACTCTCACTTTTAAATCGTTTAGTAAGTTTTAAGAGGTTTATAAAATAAAATTAAGATATTCATTTGAAATTTGGTACACGTGTATATTATAACGATATCTAGAACTAGATTATATTTTGAGACGATTCCGTTGAAGGGTTGGGGGTTATATAGAGGTGAATAGGGGAAAATGAGTAAAGCAAGCTGGTAAGAGTACAGAAACTTGGAATTTGCT
This sequence comes from Stenurella melanura, assembly GCA_963583905.1. Taxonomy (NCBI): domain Eukaryota; kingdom Metazoa; phylum Arthropoda; class Insecta; order Coleoptera; family Cerambycidae; genus Stenurella; species Stenurella melanura. Next base: position 69,170,816 of record OY757312.1, on the reverse strand, counting down.
ACAGTAAGCTAATAAGAGTCAACAAACTTCATTTTTGGCGTATATGCTAAAAAACAACGCCTGAAATTTTTTATGAAGTCTGCCTCAAGTATTATTAAAATCCTATAACCAATTACTTCCACATACTAGAGTGCAAATATAGTAAAGAAGTTTTCTTTTAAAGAGACTTAGATGAACAATCTGGATGTGTAAGTAATGATTCCTTGGGCAGCGATTTTTGTGTAGTTTTTGTAGTAAAATAAAATTTAAGGAAATAAAAACACTAAATACTACAAGAAACCTTGAGCGATACACTATGCTTCAGAACATCACAATGAATATTTTAGAAAAACTGACTGCAACACATGAATTAAAATAACGAATCTGAGACGAAATACAAAACAACACCAGACGCTGTAATCGAGTTTCGAACATCGTTTTGGGCATTGTCAAATTATTAACGGTACACATTTTGAACATTTATGATAAAAATGAAGCTTTCGATCGTACTAATTCACTCTAGGAAATGGCGTGCCATTCGACGACGAAAAGTTACCGTCTGCCAGTCGGTAACCGAAGAGAGCATTTAACTACAAAACTTTTTTCTCTCTCGAAATTTTTGGTATGGTGGAAGAATATTGAAGGGGGGGGGGGGGGATTTTTTAAATTCCCTCTACCGAGCACCGACCGGAAGTTTCTTTCGTCTGCTAGTCTAGTTGGGGTATGTGGAGTACATATACTAACTACCAATACGGACAGATATCGGTAAAAATTCGTTGGAAAAAAAATGTAGTTTAAAGAAAAATGAGAACATGGAGAGGGGGACATTTTTTTTAAACGAACTTTCACCGGTATCTGTCCGCATAGGTAGTTAGTATATGTACTCCACATACCCCAATTACACTGGCAGGCGAAACTTCCGGTCGGTGTGCGGTAGGGAAATTTTAAAAAATTGTGTCCCTCCTTCATATTCTCCTACCATATCAAAAATTTCCAAGGAGAAAAAAGTTTTGTAGCAATATGCTCTCTTCGATTACCGACTGACAGACAGTAACTTTTCGTTGTCGAATTGGACGCTGTTTCCCTAACTGATTGTTATAGACAATGAAGTGTTTTCTTGGATGTTTATAAAAAAAATATATCACTGATTTCCTTAGTAAAAGGCCTATCAATCTTTAGAATAAAATATAGGGTGTCCGATTCAAAAATATATATTTATGACGTCAGATATGTAGTGTCAAAACATTTTTTTCCTTACGTACAAATAGAGCAATCTGGTACTACTAATTGACGTGTTTTTGTATTTTTGCGAACGCAAAACAGAAGAAAAGTTATGAATTTTATGCGTTTATTTTTGGACACCCCGTATGGCATCTTCATTCTAATGTGCAATTTAGCATTATTATTACTGCAATAATTCAAGATTTCACAAAAATATTAAGCCTCGGTGGGCCCATTACAAATTTTAACACTTTACGTATTAGGTGGAGAGCCGGCTGTATAGATTTCCTATGAATAAAATACATGAAAAACGTTATGTGAGTGACTTAGTACTGCCACAGACATACAGGGATCCACTTTTCATATAAGCAAATTGTGCCCGCGTCATGGAATTTCGACGTCACTTCCGGTGACGATTTTTTGTGTGATCGAATACTTGAATAAAACTGGCATCAAAATGTAGGTTTCGAGGTATACAAAGAGATTGTAGTGGGGTGCCAGGTTTAATTTGCCCGCAACCCCGAGACACCCTCGATTAAAGTATTTTTTTACGTTTTCTTAAGTCATCATGAATCTTTTTTTAAGTTAAAATACAAGCCTTCTAGTTATTAAAAAAATAAGTAAAACATGTTTTTTAAGTTAAACGGTTTTATTGTAAAGAAAGATAATAATGATGCAGATAATGTACTAAAAGCTAAAAAACAATTAGATAGGTACCAGGTACCAGTCATCACACCACTCTCCTCATCAATCTAGAGCATTGATCAGACTAAAATAACCTGATAGTGACGGATTTACTTTTACACACATTTTGCATAAGATATCTATTGAGAAGATGCATCCAAAGCATATCTATAATGATATGAATCGATTCGACTCGCTCTACGATTTTATTTTAGTCTGATCAATACTCTAGATTGATGAGGAGAGTGATGTGATGACTGATACCTGGTACTTACATAATTATTTTTTAGCTTTTAGTACATTATCTGTATCATTATTATGTTTCTTTACAATAAAACCGTTTAACTTAATGTTTTTAGTTGTTTATTTAGTTATTATATCTAATGTGTACTGTGTTCTACTTGTCAAGCTCTTTCATTTGATACCCATATTGAGGGGGTTGAAAAAAATATGTAATCCGCCATTTTGTGGTGGCGGCCATCTTGGATTTACAATGATAATCAATATACATAATTGTATTGTTATCAGAACTAAAGGTGTGTACCAAATTTCAGATCAATCGGTCAACAGGAAGGGGGTAAAATTTCAATTACTAGATTTGACCCACACAAGACAAACAAAATAGGTAAGCTAAATAAAACCGTTTAAAAAAATAGGCTGGTACTCATTGGCCCGCATCCTCCCAGTTTGACGTCACTTCCGGTAAAATTCCATGACGCGGGCAAAATTTGCTTATATGAAAAGTGGCTCCCTGTAGGTCTGTGGTAGCACTTAGTCAGTCATACAAAGTTTTTCATGTACCTTATTCCTAGGAAATCTATACAGCCGGCTCTCTACCTATATTGAACAGAATAAATCTATCAACAAGATATGATGGGATCATTGAATAATCTCAAATATATCACCGTTAGACGCTATGTATACTAGGGCCAAGAAGTCTTGTCAGTAGAGTCAGGGGCGTACGGATTTACGAAATTCGTAAATTCGCACTCTTCGACTCTACTGACAAGACTTCTTGGCCCTAGTATACATAGTACCTAATTCGAAAAAATGAAAGCACTGGGATTCTGTTAATTATGCATGAGCTACCATATGTCTTAAATTTAAAATATTATGCTTAAATCTGGCAACATTATCTCCACGTATTGTAGCAGCGTAGTGACAAATAATTATCGGTTGCATTAAAACCGTTACTATTGTAAATATATATGTGGCGCCAATGATTGCGGTAGTTTATAAAAAAATAGCCTCGTGAAGTTTGTTTACCAGAGTTCCGCCAGTAGTGGAACAAATTATTAGGTATAAAGGCACCACATTCAAACGTTTATTCTATTTGGTCGATTGTACCAATTGCGCATAATAACCTAGTCGTGGTTTCCATCTCTGGTAGGCGGATAAATCTTAATACATTTTTCCGGATTATGTGGGATTACATAGTAGCTACTATCCTTTGACCAGAGTGCCACCGATTTTTTACTCTACTGCCTACACATATTCGCACCACTATACAGGGTGTAATTAGTTTCATGTCATTAAAAAAAAACTGGTAATAGGGACCGACTAGACAAACAAAAAATCTACATGACTTTTTTCTCTAGGGGCACGTTGAAAAAACTGACCTAGGTTTAAATATCGAATGTTAAGGTAAGAAATATTTGAGAACCACTGTTTTTCAGGGTCAGTGGATGGATGTTATAGTTCCGAATATTAAAAATAATAAAAAACAGTAATACCCAACTTGTGTTCCCGCCGGAAGAAGTGCGGCACTTTGATGGGATTACTTGTACCGAACTTTTTATACCACTAATTATGAAAATGTAAATAATTCCTTCTCCTTCGGCACAACGCAAGCATAGCATGGCCGCAGGGGTTTAAATAGGATTTGTTTACATGTGTTTTTTAATTTGGAACAAAGTTATTGTAGCTTTTATTGTGTTTATAAGAATTTATAAAATTTGAAAGTGATTTATTAACATTTGCAACATTGTGTTAAAAGCTTAAAAACTTAGTAATTATTTTATGAAAGTGGAAAACGAACAGTTAGACGTCCGAGATACGATAACAGAAAATAGTTGTGTATTTTAAGTTAGGAAAAAATTTTTTTTTAACGAATTGAGCGCATGATTTTTCCCAATCAGGTATCGCAAACTGAAAATCGAGCCTTTGGTCTCTATGAAAATCAATGTAAACAATAATAAACAGATCAAAACAAGATAGCGAATACTAATAATAATAATAACAATAATTATAATAATAACAATAATATCAATAACGCAGCATCCATAAGCTGGCGAGAGAAGACTCTGCATGGGAAATATCCGACAGCATTGCAAAATGAAGCAGTAGATAAAGACGAATCACTTGCCTGGCTGAGGAAGGGTCAACTTCACCCGGAAACAGAGGGATTTGTAATTTCCATCCAAGACCGTGTAGTACGAACAAGAAATTATGAGAAGGTCATTCTGAAAAAGAATATCGTAGATGTGTGCCGAAAATGCAGATTGCCCGGAGAAACAATAGAACACGTCACCGCAGGGTGTACGGCTTTAGCCGACACTGCCTATCTGGGTAGACATAACCAAGCTGCGAAAGTTGTTCATATAGAGTTGCCCGAAAGTACAACTTACTGAATGACTTTCCACCGTACTACCGATATTCACCTGAATCAGTACTGGAGTCCGCAGAGTACCTGCTGTATTGGGATAGACCAATTATAACTGACAGAACTGTGGCTTACAACAGGCCAGATATAGTACTAATTGAAAAACGAAACAAAAAGGCTCAGTGGCGTAGCGGACGGACCCGCAGGGCCCGCGGTGCGGGGGGGCCCCCAGCTTTTGGGGGGCCCCGAGTCTAGAAATTTATGACGCGAAAATATAATCGAAATTAAAAATTACATTCATCTTAAACATCAATATACAATAGTCAATGTTATATATACATATTTTAATATAATAATGGTTGATAAAAAAGTTATTTCGAACATAATTAATTTTAGTAGATGCCTCGTATTTGTCAAATAAATGGGGTATAGAACAAGAATTTCAAAAAAAGATAAAAGGCGTGTTAAAAAGTTCTTTGATGGATTAGCAGAAGATGAACGACTTACAGATTCCGAAACATCTTTTAAAGTAGAGGTATTTTATGCCAACCTTGATATTGTCATTCAACAGATTGTTGAAGATTTTCTTGTTTGAATCATAAAACATTATCAAAGTTGAACGACGATCAGCTTTATTTGGCAGCTAGCAATCTTGCTGAAAATTATTCTGAAGATTTATCGGCAGATTTTCCCCGCGAACTTCTGTTACTAAGAAATGCTTTGAGCACACAAATAATAGAAATTGCGGATTCTTCAGTCTTTTATTTTGCTATATTCCCTTTAAAAGGTTATAAAGTGTTCCAAATGTTTTCATTGCCATAAAATTATTCTTAACACTACCAGTTACTGTTGCTACAGCTGAAAAGTCATTTTCAAAATTAAAGCTTATTAAGACGTTTGTACGAAATTCAATGATACAAGAAAGACTGTCAGCATTATATGTATTAGGTATTGAGAAAGAGAGAGCAAGGAAGTTAGTTACTGACCACATCATCGAAGATGTACGCCGTTGCCGAAAAACTTTATAACTTAAGTGAGTTTCTTATTTTGTGGGGGCCTCGACCATACATTTTGCGGGGGCCCCGAGATTTTCAGCTACACCACTGAAAAGGCTGTTATAATCGATATAGGATGTCCACTGACACACAATTTGTCGAAGACGGAGAATGAGAAAATTAGGACGTATGAAGACCTAGCCATTGAAATTAAGCATATATGGAACCTCGGCACTGTGGAAACTATCCCACTAATCATCTCTGTCGAAGGAGTAATGACCAAACAACTCGTCACTAACATCAAACGACTGGGCTTATCAATTAACCTAAGCCACATAATTCAGAAAAGTGTGATTCTCCAAACATGCCACATAACAAGAAAATTTTTAAACACAGTAGGATAAGATGAATTTCTTCCCTAGTATAGCACGTGTAATAAGATAATTTAGCCGCGAAGAAGCAAAAAACATGGCGGTGTCCTCCGTCGGTCGCTCTTAACTGCTTTGTCGGCATGCATTTCGATGACCCATGTCACGGCCTAATTATCTCTTAGGCTCACCATACTTATGTGCACGAATGCCACAGTATCATGCGCGACAAGACGCGAGGCAATAAAGCCTACCCCAATATGCCAACAGTTCTCAAACTATGTTATTAAGTAGGTTGGAAATTTTTGTTTATTTTTTTTCTCCAAAACTATGAGCTTTAGCCCTCATGTTAAATACGGTTTTTTTGTTTGCCTTGTCGTTCTCTACCACCAGTTTTTTTCAATGACATGAAACTAATTACACCCTGTATGTATATTGGTAAATTTCTCATTTTGGTAGAATCTTAAAAATACAAATGACTACATTACACATTTATTGTCGAGCATTTAGGTATGACATGTTTACCCGTTGTTTGGTTTTAGGCTGCCTACGTGAAGAAAATGGGTTATCGTGGTGTCAACGTTTGGCCAGTAGATGGGGATGACGTTCTTGGAAAGTGTGGAACGAAACAAATCTTATTGAAGCAAGTACATGCTGGATTAGGCAACGCTGTTTTAGATTAATGCAACGCATATGTTAAAAAGTTTCGTCGTCAGTATTTTTTACATAATTTAAAATTGTTGAAGAGATAGGTTTATATATCCTCTGTTATTCCAATTGATATATTTTTCATTATTATTTTGATGTTAATATACTTCACTTTGACTTGATTAGGAACACTGATCATTTTTCATATTAAAAATTCTGCAAATACTCACTTGGTATCTAGCCCATGTTTTATTATTTATCCAAGAGCTGTTAGCATAAGTTCTGAATGACAATTTAACTGCTAAAGTTAATCGTTCAGTTTCGCTCAATTCTAACATTATTATTATATAAGGTGGTCATTTCCTAGAAAAAGATATCCGATAGGGAAATATTTATTATTTTGGTCATAACTTTTTTTTTCTTAATACGTATATTTAAAAAAAACCATAAGACTACCTAAGTAGACAAGACAAGACTATTACTATGAATTTTCACTCAATAATTCCATTGGATTCCAAAATAGTTAGTGTTAAAACTACGAAATAAGATTAGCATTATTTCTAAATTTAAATCTAACTATTTTGCAACCCACTGAAATTATTGAGTGAAAATTCATAGTAATAGTCTTGTTATGATTCTACTTAGGTAATCGTATAGTTTTTAGATATACGTACTAAGAAAAAAAAGTTATGGCCAAAAATTATAAATATTTCCCTATCCGATGTCTCTTTCTCTCTCACTAGCCACATTTTCGAACTCCTTATCACTGTGTGCACTTTGTCACTCGATGAATCGTTCCTTAGAAGTTTTTAATACACTTAGGAAGAAAAGGAGTGTCGTGTTCGTATTTATATTTAATAATGACTAAAGACATAAGAAGCACAAAAAGCAAACCAAACTACACAACATAATTGCTACACAAAAGCAATAATGAAAATTGATAACAAACGTCAAATACACATTTGACAACAATAGGTACGCGCGTGCACGTAGAGTTAAGCGATGAGGGATATCAATGTGAACAAAATCAACTTTTGATAACAAAATAATAAATTTGTTTGTGCATAAGATCTCTACTTTTTTATGGAATGAATCCTACAAGAACATGTCAGACTTGTTAATAATATGAAAACCCTGTATCTATAACATGTATATAAATTTTATATACTTAAATGAACTATACTTTATTATTTATATGCCATGAACGAAAATGTTATCATTGTGACTTTAAAGTCTGCATCATTTTGAGAATCATTTACGTATCAGCCACATATCAAAGAAGAAAAAAGTTTTGGCTACACCTGTTGCCGAAAGATGGGCAACGCTTGGTATGGTAATTTGTGTTTAATGCGAAATGATGCATTATGCTCTCTGATTTGAGTAATGTTGTTTATAAGCGAACTATCACCAAGCCATACCTACTCAAGGACAGAACATAAACTAGAAAGATTATTTCCTCATGTATTACCAAAAAATCAGAAAAACTGATAAAAATTTATAATTTTAACACGTTAGTCGCATAGAAATAAGTGAAGAGCAATTATAGAATAAAAAATATCAGACAAAAATAAAAAATAAATAAATAAAAAAGTAGAAAAACTGATAAAAATTTATAATTTTAACACGTTAGTCGCATAGAAATAAGTGAAGAGCAATTATAGAATAAAAAATATCAGACAAAAATAAAAAATAAATAAATAAAAAAGTAGCCCTGTGCGGAATTCGAAGTCGCGAATCCGCTTAAAAGTAGTCGCCGCTTAGCACGATGGGCTACGCAGGATCCCAAGCTAAAAATTGACTATGATCTCGTTGGAGAAGGCAAAACTTCAAAAACATCAATTTTTCAAACGTTAAGAACTAAATAAATACGTCGAGTGGAGGATCGCCTGTACAGAAAAAGAAAGATTGGTTTCTTGTTGGTGTTGTAAATTGCGACGGCAAAATCGGAAATTCGGCTCGGCACGAGATGATCAAAAACTGCTTTTTTGATATTTGTGACAGTACCGCTGTCAGATTATGGACTAAACCGCCTCTCATTGCCAAATGCAGCGCTCCCAACCCGGCAGACTGATGGGCGGGTATTCAATGGATCATCGACAACCTATTAAGGCACATTCTATCCATTTACAAATAGTACATGTCTTGGGACGCTAGCTCTCGGTCTATTAGGTTATCCGATAACCTTGAACTGTGAAAAAAGAAAGGTCAACCGATGACTTTGAATACTCAAAAAATTTTCGTCTGCGGCGCTCTCTCTCCAACCGCCCCATGTGCATATTCTGTCCACCACTAGTGCCCACCCACAGATAAAAGCCACAGGCCGCCACTGGTCTTTATCGAGTAAAGATTTTCATATCGACCCGATACAGGTTATATACAGTTTGGTTACATGGGTTACTCCCTAATTAACAATCCTGTCACCATTCTCTCCTAGCAAGGGATATGCTTATATTGCTTATACCTCCTCGTTGGTCCTTGCAGGGCAATAGGAAAAACTGGTATGGTTAAAATTTGTGTACATTTTTGTAAAAATAGTTATTTTACGGTTCTGATGTCACATTTTGTATTATTCACTGTCATTAAATGTTTTCTTAAAAGAACACCAGTTTTTGTTTTCGGCTGAGATGGAGTATAAAAAACTGCTGCCTAGGGAATCACTATTTTCACATCCAGATTGTCCATCCAAGCCTCTTTAAAGAAAATTTTTTGACTTTATTTGCTCTCTGGTATTTGGAAATAATTGGTCATAGAATTTTAATAATATGGGACAGGTGTCATAAAAAAATTTAGATTATTACTCTCCTCCCCCCTCTACCCCATCAACGGAATTATCTCGGTTAGATGTCATTACAATACATACGTGTACCAAATTTCAAGCAAATATCTCAATTTTATTTTATTTTATCAAGAATATTACAAAGAAATCTGAAGCCTTGGCTTCTGGTGTATGTACCAAATCTCAAGTTTCTGCACACTTACCAGCTTGCTCTACTCATTTCCCCCTATTTAACTCTACTTACTCCCCTCCCCTTCAACGGAATCATTTCAAAATATAATCTAGCTCCAGATGTCGTTATAATACCTACGTGTACCAAATTTCAAGTGAATATCTCAACTTAATTAAACCAGCCCTTTCATAATGGCGTGGGGATGGTGGAGGGGTTGAAAAATACTATAAAGAAATCTGGGCCTTGACTTCTAGTACAAACAGCAAATCCGAAGTTTATGTACTCTTATCAGCTTGATTTATTTATTTTCCCCTATTCACCCCCATTAACCTCCAACTCTTCAACGGAATCATCTCAAAACATAATTTAATTACAGATGTCGTTTCAATACATACATGTACCAAATTTCAAGTGAAAATCACAATTATATTTTATCAACCCATTTAATAATGGAGTGGAGGTGGTGGAGGGGTTGAAAACTGTTATAAAAATATCGGAGGTCTTGGCTTCTGGTATATACATGAAATGCAATGTTTCTGTACTCTTACCAGCTTGCTTTATTTATCTTCCCCTATTTACCCCTATTTTATCCCCAACCCTTCAATGAAATCAAATGGTTATAATGGTTGCTACCGAATAGACCTGTTTCTAGTCAGCTGCTGTTTTAAATAACTTTTAAGTATAGAAGTCAGTTGAGTGAAGTAAAGTAATCATAGAAATCGTGTGTTAAATAAGTCTACCTAACTACGATTAAATAAAAACGTAAAAATGTCCAAGGTCCAGGAAAAAAAGGAAATGAAGGAAAAACTTCTTAGTATTACAAATGCACTGTTAAGTGATAAAAAATTTTTGGAAAAAAATGTTAACGATGTGGTGGAAGCCGTAAGTGAAAAAATTGAAGAAATTATAGAAAATGAATTATCTGAGATTCGAGGAGAGCTGAATAAAGTGAAAAATGAAAATACTAAACTGCAGTTACAGATGGATAGAGTGGAACAGAATTCTCGCAAAAACACAGTAAGAATCTTTGGAGTTATTGAGGAAAAAAATGAAAATGTCACGAGAAAAGTGTTAAATATTTTTAATAACAAAATGAATTTGAATGTTAAAGAAGATTCCATTAAAGAATGTTATCGCTCTGGTCCGCAAAAAGATGGTAAAAAACCAAGGTCGGTGATCGTGGAGTTCTACAACAGTGTCACTAAAGAACTTGTGTATGGTAATAAGAAAAAGCTGAAAAACAGTGGCATCGTTGTGCGCGAAGATATTACGAAGTTGCGACTAAATCTCCTTAATAATGCTGTTGTGAAAGTGGGCATTAAAAATGCGTGGACTTATAAAGGTACTGTATTTATATTTTCTAATGGTAAAAAACACAAAATTAATGTATTGGCAGACTTACACTCGGTTGGCGCTGGTGATGATATACAAACAGCTGACAATTGACATACGTTTGTTGTTTATCCAAGTTTATACAACTTTCGAATTTATTATTAGTTATTAATTTTGTTACCAAAACTACATATTTCAGTATTACACATTTATAAAAGTAACATAAATACACATTTCTTTCCTTTATCTGTTAAGTTCAATTTAGTTCTCTTCTATTTTAAATAGTGGCTACTTTACTTAATTATTTATTTAACAAAAGGTGATATAAACAAATTAGGAATTTTTCATTAATTATTATTATTCCCAAGTAGAAATCCAAATTTATTATCAATACACAATTTAATTAATATATTGGTGTACTTCTTACTATACTTATACAAAACTATTAAACATTTATAAATATTATATAAAAATAATAATTGACTCTAGTAGTATTTATTATTAGTTATTATTTATTACATAAAAGTACAATCACGTAAAATAAATAGATATATTAATATTTGAGAATGAGTAATAAACTCAAGTTATGTCACTTGAATATTAGGTCGCTGTTGCCAAAATTAAATGAATTTAAACATATTGTAGATAAGATGAATGGGGATGTTTTGGGTCTTAGTGAAACGTGGTTATCAAATAATATTTCTGATGATGTCATTAACATACAGGGTTATAATTTTGTAAGGAAGGATCGTCAAACAAGGGGAGGTGGAGTGGGTATGTATATTAAAAATAATATAAAGTATGATGTGGTTAATTTGGAGGAAATAAATCTTGAACATGTGTGGGTTTGCATCAATATTGGTAAAAAAAAAATTGCAATTGGGACAATTTATAGACCACCAACTCTGACTACCACTTTGTTTTTAAATATGTTTAAGGAAGTTATTTCTAGTTTACTGCCAACTTGTGATGAAATAATGTGTATGGGAGATTTCAACTTAAATATGCTAAATGATGAAGATGATAATATAAAAAAATTCAACAGTTTGTTAGACACGTTAGGCCTTACTCAAGTAATTGATAAACCAACTCGAATATCCAGATCTTCAGTATCGTTGATAGACTTACTCTTAACTTCAAATAATAGCACAATTTTAAATAAGGATGTAATAGACTGTGATATATCTGATCATAATTTAATTTATTGCATATCCTCTTTGAACAGTTTTAATAAAACAGCAAATATTAATTTCGGTAGGGACTTCTCGCTTTTCGACCATAATATGTTTCTCAGAGATTTGTATTCGGTACCATGGTTTTTAATATTTGATATGGATGATATTAATGATAAGATAACTTTTGTTAATAATAACTTAAATATTTTGTTTGACACTCATGCACCATTAAAACAATTTAGAATATCAAAGGAGAAAAAACCGTGGATAACCGATAATATTAAATTCATGATAAAACTCAAAGACAACGCCCTTAAAAAATTCAAAAAAAGCAAGATTCCAGGACACTGGGATTATTACAAATCTTTGAGAAATTTAGTTACAAGTAGTATAAATAGAGAGAGGAAAGCGTATTTGGATTATCAGATTTCAACTTGCGGTAGTTCAGGTCAAATCTGGAAGGATATTTATAAACTGAAAATAATAAATAAAACAAAAAATAATAATATTCCAGATAACTTACAAGATGTAAATCGAATAAACCATTACTTTTTAAACTCCTGTACAGATAATAATTTTTCAATTGATGCAGAACTCGTTAATTATTATATAAATAACAAGAAAACAAACTTTACTCCGCCATTTACATTCAAAGAGGTAAATGAATCGGAGGTAGAAAAAATTATAAACAATATCAAAACAAATGCCACTGGATATGATAATATAAACATAAAACTCTTAAAACTATGCTGCCCTCATTTAATACTCTATATTACACACATTGTAAACTTTTGTTTAAAAAATAGCGTTTTCCCTGAAATATGGAAGAAAGCATTAGTGACACCACTTCCTAAAGTAACAGATCCTAAAGAACTAAAGGATCTTCGCCCCATAAGTATACTGTGCACTATGTCCAAGATTTTAGAAAGAATTATGGAAAATCAAATTAAAGATTTTTTAAAAGAACATGATATTTTACCCATAACGCAATCTGGCTTTCGATCCGGATATAGCTGCAATACTACACTTCTCGACATGACAGATGATATATTTAGAGCTACAGATGATGGTAACTTAACTGCACTGATTCTTTTAGATTTTTCCAAAGCTTTCGATACCATTAATCACAAAATATTGCTTTCAATTCTTTCATTTGTTGGATTTGATATCAAAGCTATTAAACTAATAGAGAATTACCTTTTGAATAGATCACAAATAGTTACTTATGAAAGAAGATCCTCTAATTCCATAGATGTAAAGCAAGGAGTTCCACAAGGGTCTATATTAGGTCCATTATTATTCTCGATATACACTTGCAATATTAATTCATGTTTAAATCATTGTAAATTTCATATGTATGCCGACGATACTCAAATTTATATTAATTTTTCACACAATCATTCTAATGAAGCTATGACTAATATAAATTCAGATTTAGCGAACCTTGTGGAATTCTCTAAAAAACATGCACTTAAAATTAATTCTTCAAAATCATATTTCATGTTATTCGGGAAGAAGTTTATAAGGGACACAGTTACTCAGGAATTCGCTGTAAAAGTTGGAGATGAGGTTCTATTACAATGCAATGTATGTAAAAATTTAGGTGTTTTATTGGACAGGGATTTACGCTTCGAAGAACATATAGCACGATGCATACAAAAAGCTTACTGCAATTTAAAAATTTTATATGCAAATAGGTATTGTCTTAGTAGAGATTTAAAAATATTGCTGTGTGATTCTTTGGTATTATCATGTTTCAATTATTGTGACTCTTTATATGACTCTTGCATAACGGAATCTGTTAAATCACGTATACAGAAGGTGCAAAATTCATGTCTTAGATTTATTTTTGGTATACGTAGAAGACAACCGATATCACACACTCTCCAAACTGCTGGGTGGCTCAACATGTCTAATAGACGTAAATTACATACATCTGCTTTATATCATAAAATTATAAAGCTAGAAACTCCACCTTACCTGTTTAAAAAAATTTGCTTTAGGAGAACTGCCCACAGAGTTAACATTCGCTCAAAAAATTTATTAACAATCCCTTCTCATAAATCGTCATTTTTTAAACGATCATATGCGTACAATATCACAAAATATTATAACATTATAATTCCAGAAAAGCTAAAAACCCTATCAATACCAAGTTTCAAGAAGACTTTTAGAAGCATCCTATTTAACTCGCAATTTTAAGAACATTTTAATTTAAAATATAACATTATTGTATTATCTTCCGGTAAATATCTTGTATATTGGAATTATTTTTTTGGTAACGTATCAAATAAAAATTAATTACATTATATCCATTCTATTAGGGCTAAATGGAAGAACAGACGACTATTTAATAGTCGAACTGAATTTATGCCCCTTTTTCCATTAATTGTTAAGAATACTTTGCACTTTATTTTTGAAAAAATTGATTTATTCCAATAGTGTAAATAACATGTGTTTTTATTGGAAAATAAATGTATTATTATTATTATTATTATTATTATTATTAAATAATCTCAAAATATAATCTAGTTCCAGGTGTCGTTATAATATATACGTAAGTATACAAAGTTTCACGTGCATTTTATCAACCCCTTTAATAATGGATGGGGGGATGGAAAATATTACAAAAATCACTAGCCTTGGTTTCTAGTATGTACACCAAATCCCAAATTTTTGTACTCTTGCCAGCTTGCTTTACTTATTTTCCACTATTTACCCCTATTCACCTCCCAACCCTTCACCGGATACGTTCAAAAAACAGTTCCAGATCTCCTTGTAATACACACATGAATAAAATTTGAAGTCAGTAGCTCAAACGGTTCCAGAGAAAACGTCAGCACAAAAAAAGTTACAGACAGACCGATAGGCAGAATTTACGCTCAAATTGGAAATCTCGACGTTTCATGACATTCTAAACCCATTTCAACAAAAAAAAAATATTTTTTCTTTCGATTACTATACTTCCACTCCACTACGTGGATATGGAGGTAAATGTGGATTTAATTGTATTTTACGTAATTATTCTTTATTTGTTGCTATCGTTAAGTGTTAAATTTTCAGAAATTATAATTAATTTTATAAGATCGCTGCAGCGGAGTTCAATGAAACTTTGGAAAATCTTTCTATCATATTTAAATCACATGTACAAAGAAACCGAGAAAAGCTCTATCGGTTTTTCTGTTTTTATTTGATTTTTATATCCGTTGAGGTATGTACTTTCCATAAGAACTCCATGTAAACTGTAACGAAAATTTGAATTATTATAACTTATAAACGGTTTAGTGAATCCATTTGAAGTTTATGGTAGTGTATGTATCAAGTTTAAAAGAACAATATCCTAAATTTTCATTAATATTCAATTGTTCTAAAATCGATCAGGAAACTCCTTAAGTGTATTATTAATAATTTTACGCATGAATGGCTCTGGTGAACCAAGCGCACGTGAACAGCACATGTATTTATTTTAACGCGGTGTCAGAGCTCGGTGAATATACCAACTACCAGGGTGTGATGTACACGTGATTCGATGATATCTGCACTGCTATTGGACGAGCGGCGGTAAAACGCTCGAAGCGACGCGACAGGCAAGAATTTTTAACAGATCTGCTTAGTCTTCAGTTGAATACATGTATCGCTGTTCGCTGAGTTATTGACTATTGTTTAAATACCAGTGTATAGTTTGACTAAAATGTGTTGTTGAAATTATTTTGAATTGTTTGTCTATTGGGTACTGTTGAAATACTATTGTGAGAAAATATAATTCTTTTGCTGTGGTAAAAAGAATAAGCTTGTGTAAAATGTCCAGCACGGATTCGGCGGATGAGCAAATGGGTAATAGTTTATACCACCCTAAAGAAAGATTAAAAAAGGTTCCTTTAGACGTCAGTACTAAAGTAATGATTTTAAGAAGTTATCAGCAGGGTATCCGAGAAAATTCTACATCGATGATAGATGAAGTTGTGAGAAATGTGGCAAAAAAAGCAGGAGTCGGTAGATGCACTGTGTATAGAATAGTTAGGGAATATAAAAACACGCATCAGTTATCTGCGCCAAGAACAACTAAAAATCGTAAAAAATGTCTTGATATACTAGATGATTTCTATAAAAATGGTGTAAGAATAAAAGTGCATGAATTCTTCCTTCGAAATGAATTTCCCTCCATGGATAAGGTATTAAAAGAAGTTAACGAGGACAATGATTTACCTAATTTTAAAAGAACAACGTTCTATAAGTTATTAAAAAAACTTAATTTTAAACATCAACGATATGGAGGAAGAAGTAGAATGTTAATAGATAGAGATGATATAGTTGTATGGAGGAGGGATTATTTAAGAAGAATAAAGTCTTACCGAAATGAAAATCGCAAAATCTATTATGTGGGTGAGACTTGGGTCAACGTCAGGCATTCTGAATTTAAAATTCCTGTTAGTGATTCAGGACAAGCATTTTTGGATGGATCCAAAAAAAATCTTTCAGGTAAGTACCTAATAATAGTCCTAGAGCTACCATAAACCCAACACGCACGGAAAACAGTGAGACTTTTAATTTTAGACCCATTTTGAAAGATACAAGGCATAGGTTGTCAGTGGGCGTCGAAAAACTCGAAAAAAGAAAACGCGAGGCCTAACAATTGATGATGACTTAAAAGTTGTGAAAATATATTCGTTGTGTCAGGGTGGACCATTAATAATAGGCCATAGTGCAGGGGTAGATTTTTTGGGCCAAAATATGAGGATATAACCAAATACGTTTCAGTAAAATGTTGCTGTGGAAAAAGATACAGGGTGTCAAAATTCAAATTATTTTTTCGTTTTTTTGCAATAACTCAACATTCTCTTGATTGATCTTCGCCAAATTTGCTAGAGGAACTTTTTTTATTCTCAGAAAAAATCATGTATGTATTAGAATACCTTAGATCATGAAGAGCGCCGCAGGACTTGTATCTGATGATGAATTTTTTCATATTTTTTTGGACGAAACGTTGTGGTACTTCTGACCAGAAAATCTGATGAGGGCCTCATTTCCACGTATAAAAGGTACACTTGGTAGAACTTGATAATTCCAATCGTTTTCGAGGAAATTGCCGTTAAACATTTGAATAATTTTTTGAAAGACAAATTCAAATTTAATGAAACGAAGTGTATTTATTGAAAAGCGTGCTTAGGTTACGTTTTAGTCATTTACATCAATTTATTTTGTTCTTGTGTTCCTCGAGCTCAATGATTTCTTTTCTGAAGTCATTGCTCGAGCTAATTTCTTTAACTTCTTTATATAAAATGCATCGACATAATAATTTTTCAAATAGGAAAATGAAGGATATGATATATTTCTAATTATTCAATAGATTTTTGTACTAGTTGGTTGCCCATCCTTAGAGACGAAGTAAGTAAAAATAAGATAAATATAATTTAATGTCTCACGTGACTATGGAAATACATAAATAAAGAACTGTCATGGTTGACGGCCAAAAAAGTTTTGAGAACGGAAGTAGATTCTCTTCCGAAACGTTAACTTCCTATAGCTTTGATTTTGAGTTTTTAGTTTATAACATTGTTCTAGTTTATATATTTTTAGGTGTGAGACTTTTTGAAACAGTCAAGTACTCAAGAACCAACCTCGGTCTGATCCGTTTGGCGCAGAGGTTTTTTCATTAAAATTTTTAAATATTTTTCAGTGGCAAAATATCCAATAAAAAGTAAGAAAATCTGAATATGCCACAAATAAACAATTACAGACAATATATGATATGTGTTTACGAACAAAAAAATTTTAGAGGACGAGCTGCAGTGAGGAGATACTCATTTCAATATCCAAATAAAATATAACCGGACTATAAGATTTTCAAAGATCTGTTTCGTCGTTTAGGAGAAACGGGTTCATTTCGCCATAAAAATCATGTAGGATGACCCAAACGAATTACTCCAGATCAAGAACTAGAAATTTTAGTTCGTGTGGATGAAGATCCTCAAGTCAGCTCAAGTCGTTTATCAGCGGCAACAGGGGTAAGTAAACAATCTGTTTTAAGAGTCGCTTCTACCCATATCACTTCACTCCTTTACAAAACTTACTTCGAAGGGATCTTCCACAAAAGCTACAATTTTGTCAATTTGTTCTAAATCAACACAACAGGGATCGAAATTTTATTTACCGACGAAGCAACTTTTACTTGCCGAGGCGTTTTTAACTGGAGAAATACGCATGCCGTTAAAGAAAGCATTTTTAGCACGAATTTAAGACTAACGTTTGGTGTGGTATTATCGGCGATCAGTTATTGGGACCATTTGTCCTTTCAAATTTAAATGAACAGTCTTATCTGTTATTTCTTCAAAATACTCTTGCTGATATATTACATGCGCTCATGCTAGACATACGGAACAGAATGTGTTTTGTGCAAGATGGAGCTCCCCCTCATTTCTCCATCGAAGTCAGGAATTATCTTGATAAGACTTTCCCACGCAGCTGAATCGGTCGAGGAAGTGAGTTTGCTTGGCCACCGAGGAGTCCTGATTATAATATTTTGGATTATTAAGTGTGGGGACATACGAAGTCCTTAGTCTATGCCAATACTATCAATTCAAGAGAAGAACTGTGGGACAAAATACAAAACGCAGCCAATTTTATTAGAGGACAGGAAAATGTATTTTTCAATGTAAGAAAATCTTTTATGAAAAGAATTAGAAAAGTCATAGATGTAGGTGGAGACCATATCGAAAATTTACTCAAAGTTGCAGCAATGGGGTTTTTGCATAGGGGGAATTTTATACAATAAATAATAATGTCATTAAGTCAACTTCTATGTTATTTCTTGGTCTTCTAATAAGACTAGATTCTTATTTTAGACAATCTTTTGATTTATGAATTTATCTTAATACCATGAAAACACTCCATTAGTTCATAAGAAAGTGAGACAGAGTTTACGCTATTACGATTTTATTTTCCCATACGTTTTGTACTTTTTTCAATAAATACACTTTGTTTCAGTAAATTTGAATTTGTCTTTCAAAAAATTATTGAAATGTTTAACGGCAATTTCCTCGAAAACGGTTGGAGTTATCAAGTTCTATCAAGTGTACCTTTTATACGTGGAAATCACGTCCTCATCAGATTTTCTGATCAGAAGTACCACAACGTTTTGTCCAAAAGAATATGAAAAACATTCATCATCAGATACAGATCCTGTGACACCCTCTATGATTTAACGTGATGTAATACATAAATTATTATTTCTTAAAATAAAAAAAATCCACTAGCAAATTTGGCGAAGATTAGTCAAGATTAGTTGAGTTATTGCAAAAAAAAAACGAGAAAATAATTTGAATTTTGACACCCTGTATCTTTTTCCACAGCAACATTTTACTAAAGCATATTTGGTTATTCCTCATATTTTGGCCCAAAGAATCTACCCCTGCTCTATGGCCTATTATTAATGGCCCACCCTGTATAGTCAAAAAGGGACTATAATAAATGATATACTTTACGGGTTTTCTTCGAAAAGGACTCTCTCAACAAAAAATAGTTTTTTTTTAGGATTATACTCCACCACGTGGATGTAGAAGTAATAAATGGAACCCCACTGTTGCGTGAATGAGCTATAGTCACTTTTCTTTACCTCTCGGATTACATGGCTACCGGTGTTAAGGATCGTCATTCGCATTGTATATACTAAGACCAAGAAGTGTTGTCAGTAAAGCAAAAAATCAGCGGCATTCTTGTCAAAGGATAGTAATACTTAAGCGGCACCTCGTTCTTTTATATGATCCCACATAATTCAGAGAAATATTAAGTTTTATTCGCCTACCAGACACCAAAGCCATGAAGGTCATTATCTGTAATTGGTACAATCGACCAAATAGAATAAATGTTTGAATGTGGTGTCTTTATACCTAATAATCTGTTCAGCTACTGTGCAATTTGCGGAATAACTGTCATAAACGAACTTCGGCGCCACATATATATTTACAATAGTAACGGTTTTAATGCACCGGATACATATTTGCGGCTGCGCTGCTATAATACGTGGAGATAATGTTGCCAGATTTAAGCACACTATTTTAAATTTAAGATATATGGTAGCTCATGCATAATTAACACAATCCGAGTGTTTTCATTTATTCGAATTACGTACGAAATTTGTAAATCCGCATGCCCCTGGAACTGCTGACTAGACTTATTGGCCCTACTATAGTATAGTTGTCTGGCATAATTAAAATAAGAAATAAGTAATCGAAAAAAGCCACTTTTAATTAAAATTTCTAACCCCTGAAATATAGGTGCGCAAATCACCTCTAATTAGAACCTCATACCCAGGGAACAGATAAGCAGAGCCGTACTTTGAATTTGTCTATCAATATCGCGAAAGACGGGCAATGCGTCCACTAATGCGTAAGATATCCTATCTTGACGCAAAACAGAGTCAGTTTAAATTTACCAAAAGCGTCATTTTTCTGCGAAAACACGATTTTTAATTCTCTAGTATTTATTTTGTTTATTTTAATACTCAAAAACCGCTGCCTAAGAAATCACTACTTCCACATCCAGATTTTCCTCAAAGTATCTTTAAAGGTAAACTTCTTGACTATATTTGCACTTTAGTACGCGGCAATAATTGGTCATGGAATTTTATAATATTATTTGGGGCAGATGTCATAAAAACATTTACAGGTGTTGCAATTTAGCAAGTTTCGTTAAGACATTGAAAATGAACTTGGCTAACTTTCAAACCCGGTATGATATTTACAAAATCTGCAAAATGTACAAGGGGTACAAATAATGAAAAGTTTTAGAAATATTCAAACTTTTAGTAAGCTGAGGATAAAAAATTAAAAAAGTTACACGACTCAGAGTATTTGTAATATGCTATGCATTAATATTCCACAAAGTAGAGAACATGAATCTAAGTATCAAAATTGATGAAATACACGTATTACCAAAACGATGCTAGGCGTCGGTCGGCGTCGAGACGTGAAAACGCAAGAATATCAATTTAGGTATCAAGATAGGTCAAATATACAAGTCTTACAAAATCAACGCTGGGCGTCGGTCGGCGTCGAGACCTAAAAATGCAAGAATATGAATCAAGAAATCAAAATTTATCAAATAAACAAGTTTTACAAAAACGACGCTAGGCGTCGTCCGGCGTCGAGACGTAAAAATGCCAGAATATGATTCTAGGTATCAAAGTTTATCAAATTCATAATCAAATTTGGACCTTTCAAAAAGTATGCAATTTTACAGAACTAAACGCTTTCGTTTCTAAAAAACAGTCGAATTTCCAAACGTTACACAAATCGCTACTGGCTCCCCGTATTAACGTTACATCTTCGATTTGTTAAACATTCTCAATGTTAAAAATTAAGGCATTGGTTTCTAGCACATGCGCAAAAAATGAGGTTTCTGGACTCTTAATAGCTTGCTCTACTGATTTTTCCCAATTACACACACCGCTCCACCCCTTCAACAAAAAATACAAACGTGTACCAAGTTTCAAGTGAATATCAAGTTTGTTTCGTCAATCCCTTTATTAATGGAGTGGTGGGTGCTGGGGGATGGAAAAATATAATAAAAAATGGTGATGGTGCGGGGTTGAAAAATATTATAAAGAAATCTGAGGGCTTGGCTTCTAGTACACGCACCAAACCTCAAGTTTTTGTACTCTACACAGCTTGCTTTACTCATTTTCCCCTATTTGCCTACAATTACATCCCCACCCCTTCAACGGAATCATCGCAAAATATAATCTTGTTCCAGATGTCGTTGTAATACATACGTGTACCGAATTTCAAGTGAATATCAATTTTATTTCATAATCCCCTTTAAAATGGAGTAGGGGTGGTGAGGGATAGAAAAATATGATCAAAAAATCTGAGGGCTTACTTTACTTATTTTCCCCTATTTACCCCTATTTAACCCCCAACCCTTCATCAGATTAATCACCAAAATATAATCTAGTTCCTGATGTCATTATAACATGCGTAGGTATACCAAATTTCAAGTGAATATCTCAATTTTATTTCATCAACCCCTTTAATAATGGAGTGCTGGGGGGATGGAAAATATCATAAAAAAATTTGAGACCTTGATTTCTAGTACGTATACATCAAATTTCATGTTTCTGTACTCTTACCAATTTGTTTTACTTATTTCTCCGTATTTACCCCTGTTTACCCCCAACCCTTCACCGGATATATTCAAAAAACAATCCAGTTCCAGATCCCGTTACAATATATACGTGTACAAAATTTCATGTCAATATCTTACACCGTTCCGGAGAAGACGTGCGGACAAAAAAAGTTACAGACCGACAGACAGACAGACCGACAAACAGATAGGAATTTTTTTCGCTCAAATTTAAAATCTCGACGTTTCATGACATTCTAAACCTTTTTATTGGGTATTTTGCCACTAAAAATATTTAAAAATTTTAATGAAAAAACCTCTGCGCCAAACGGATCAGACAGAGGTTGGTTCTTGAGTACTTGACTATTTCAAAAAGTCTCACACCTAAAAATATATAAACTAGAACAATGTTATGAACTAAAAACTGAAAATCAAAGCTATAGGTAGTTAACGTTTCGGAAGAGAATCTACTTCCGTTCTCAAAACTTTTTTGGCCGTCAACCATGACAGTTCTTTGTTTATGTATTTCCATAGTCACGTGAGACATTAAATTATATTTATCTTATTTTTACTTACTTCGTCTCTAAGGATGGGCAACCAACTAGTACAAAAATCTATTGAATAATTAGAAACGCATCTATCCTCGTTTAATAAAATAATCGCGGATTCTTTAAGTTTTCTTTTAGTTCCGTTGCTCTCTTTTTCCAAAATCTTCGCCGAGTCCCATTTAATTCTATGATTATTATCCCACGCTTGTTCACAAATTTTGGATTTTTCAAATTCTCCCCTTCTAGCGTAATTTCTATGTTCACCGAGCCGTTAACTACCTATAGCTTTGATTTTCAGTTTTTAGTTCATAACATTGTTCTAGTTTATATATTTTTAGGTGTGAGACTTTTTGAAATAGTCAAGTACTCAAGAACCAACCTCTGTCTGATCCGTTTGGCGCAGAGGTTTTTTCATTAAAATTTTTAAATATTTTTCAGTGGCAAAATACCCAATAAAAAGTAAGAAAATCTGAATATGCCACAAATAAACAATTACAGACAATATTCTAAACCTATTTCAAGAAAAAAAATATTAATTTTTTTTTTACGATTACTATACTTCCAATCCACTACGTGGATGTGGAAGTAAAATTTGAAGTACGGCTCTGTAGGACCGTGTCGGCGAGTAAAAATATCGACTTTGATATTTTAATGACCTATCTATTTTTTATAGTATCTTTTATTTGCATTAAATATGTGTAGACAACTATAGCAACTATAATAGGTATACCTGTATTTTCCCTTCAGCTGGCTGTTCGGAAATTACGGACCCATCTCTAGTCGTTTAATCTATTATTAGCTTAGAGTAGGAAAGATATATATTGTAAGGAGTCATAACGCTACTGCCAATGGTGAAGCCACCTGCCACCAGAGAGCAAGCGAAAGTGGCGGAACATATGTACAATATGTAGGTGTCAAGTTTATCACATCAAAGGAATAAAACGATACAAAACTGGTATTTTTCCAAAAACAGCTTCATAATAATACAATTAATATTCACTACCATAAATATATTTACCTACTCATATCTTACATACCAGAATTTATTCTACATTCTATATAATATAACACCATAATCGATATATCGACGCCCATGGCAAAAGTGTCATTTCGGATGCACTATTCTATATTCATTGAAGAAAAGATGAATGAAAATTTCAATCAAATAACGTGCAAATTGCATACCTGAAAATGATATACTATGCTTCTCATTATCATTGCATGCACACAGATATAATTAAGTAAATAATAGGCCTACAGTTAATTTAACTAGGTAAAGTGAAAACTGCATATACTTTAACCTGCAAAGCGTCACTCCTTTCAATTTTTTCCCGCTGTGATTTTTACAGTAGTTTATAGAATATGATACCTACCATCATGTAGGTACATTACATAAATTAGCACTAAATCACTTCTATTGGAAAATTTCATTTTGCTCTCTACCGTTTGTGTGCCACCACCGCAATGGCGCCTTAGGCACAACTTGTTAGCGTGGCGATTATGCGCTGTTACGAGTCCTCACCATCTATCTTTCCTAGTCTAAGATTATTAGATACTTACACTGGCAATCGTAACCCGAGTCGCCACGCGCCCACCTTTCTGCAAAATGTCCCAGCTAACGATAACATCAAAGTAGGTATTTCCATTTCCAACATGCAGTGCAGTAAACAACTCTCATGCATACGCACGTGATTCGACGATATCTGCGCTGCTATTGGACAATCGGCGGTAAAACGGTCGAAGCGACACGGAAGGCAAGAATTTTTAACAGATCTGCTTAGTTTTCAGTTGAATATTTGTATCGCTGTTCGCTGAGTTATGTCTTATTGAATTATTGATTGTTGTTTAAATACCAGTGTACAGTTTGACTAATGTGTTTTGTTTAAATTATTCTGAATTGCTTGTCTATTGGGTACTGTTGAAATATTATTGTGAGAAAATATTCTTTTGTTGTGGTATTAAGGAAAATAAGTTTGTAAAAAATGTCTAGCACGGATTCGGCGGATGGACAAATGAGTTTTAGTTTAAGCCCCCCTAAGAAAAGATTAAAAAAGAATCATTTAGACGTCAGTACTAAAGAAATGATTTTAAAGATTTATCAACGTGATGTACAAGAAAATTCTACATCGATGATAGATGAAGTTGTGAGAAATGTGGCAAAGAAAGTAGGAGTGAGTAGTCGCAGTGTCTATAATATAGTTAGGGAATATAAAAACACACATCAGTTATCTGCGCCAAAAACAAATAAAAATCGTAACAATAGTTTTGATTTACTAGATGATTTTTATAAAAATGGTATAAGATTAAAAGTTCATCAATTCTACTTTCGAAATGAATTTCCCACCATAGATAAGGTATTAAAAGAAGTTAACGAGGACAATGATTTACCTGATTTTAAAAGAACAACGTTCTATAAATTTTTAAAAAAACTTAATTTTAAATATCAACGATGTGGAGGAAGAAATAGTATGTTAATAGATAGAGATGATATAATTGTATGGAGGAGGGATTATTTAAGAAGAATAAAGACTTACCGAAATGAAAATCGCAAGATCTATTATGTGGGTGAGACTTGGGTAAATGTCGGGCATCCCGAATTTAAAATGTCTGTTAATGATTCAGTCACAGCATTAGGACAAGCATTTTTGGATGGAAAAAATCCTTCAGGTAAGTAATAATATTCCTGAAGCTACGATATGACAAAAACGGGCAAGTCCTAGCACGTGCCTTGTCACGGAAAACAGTGGGACTTTTAATTTTAAACCCATCTTTGCGAGAGACAAAGATGGGCGTCGGGAAAGTTGAGGAAAAAAAAACGTAGTAATTCAGGATAACACGGTAATTTGAGATCGTAGAACACGAATCGGTTTTTAATGCAAATACATAGTTTTTCATAAAAAAAAAATTGAAACTTTCCACCACAGCACAAACTTTTTGTCAGTGTAAATACTAAAAATACCTCGATTTCGGCCGATTTCAGAACAATGCACTTTTTACGAGCTGCAAAAAATTGCTTTTTCGTAATAAAACAGTAAACTATTTATAAAAACTCCATTATTTGACACATCGACCATAAATTATAAAATCGTCGACGCATGTGTGTCAAAATACCCTGTAAGGTTGGTGCCCCAAGGCACAACAAAGAAATTCATTTCATGTAGTCAGGGAGCTACCGTACGAAGAAAAAACGCGGGAATCCTAACATGCCCCCTTTATCGCAAAACACTGGGACTTTTAATTTTACACCTATTTTATACAAGGTCATTTTTGCGTTGGGACGAGGCATAGGCTATCAGTGGGCGTCGGAAAAGTCGAAAGAAACCCGAGGACTTGTGAAAATGTATTCATTGTATGCATGTACTTTTTACAATAAATTTTTTGTGTTAAGTGTGGTATAAAATTTAAAAAAAATGTTTTTTGGATAACTGTGCATTTGCATTGAAAACCGACTTCAGATTCATGTTCTACGACCCCAAATTAGTGTACCCTGTAAAATTTACGAGAAAATTCCAACGTCCCGTTGTCCCAATGTCACTTACAGCCGGTTTTACAATAGCTAGTTAACTTCCAGTCAGAGTTAACTTTCAGGTTATTATAGAAATTGGGTTTTACAATAGCTGGTCATTTTCGATGTGGTAGTTATCTAGTAGTTAACTTTACTAGCAGATGAGGTGTGGGTAAACTAGAAGTTGGCAGTTTACTGGCAATTTATAACCTATAAAATAACTGTCACAAAGTAATTTTTTGATATTTTGCCTAAAAATGGATATGTACGAAGTAAATGCATATAGCAGTGATGAGTAGCCAAGGTAATCCTGTATAGACCTAACTTTTTCGAAGAATACGATGGAAAAGGTCTTTTAAATAGATCAAGACTAAATACTACCTACTTACTTAGTAATAGACCACTAACTCATAAATTGTTTCTGACATTTATATTTGATAGCAGGTGACGTGACTTTGGACCAAAATTCATACATTTTATGTATATTACCCATTTTTCCAGTACCAACATTATAAATTTTATTCACAACCTCTCGTTTACAAATCATCACTTAACTTTATATTGAAAAAGGCATGTATCGGTAAAGTTATAGTTAACCTACAAGTAAAAGTCAACTAACATGAAAGTTAACTTGCGGTTGTAAGACCGACTGTTAATTTGTGATATAAAATGTTGGGATTTTTTCAATGTTTGGATTTAATGTAATTAACCACTAATATTGTATTTTGTCAAGGCGTAGTCGGTTTTGAGGCATCTTGCAGCATTGACAAACCACAGTCCGATTCTACAGCTCAAGATGAACTCAGAAATAGACATTTTCTTTCACTTCAATTATATGAATAAAAATAATAGAATATATGTAGAATAGAATATAATACACATCTATTGTGTAATAATTACAAAATTAAAGAAAAGAGTTCGGCATCCCCGTTTTTCCACTCCCCCTAAAATGATACAAAACACACTACTCACTGAAAATACACATTTGTAAAAATACACACTAATAAAAGACGCACTAATGAGGCAAAATAAAATATAATGTCGCGTATTTTCACCCCTGAAGCTACCCTTCAGGATCCGTGGGTTCTAAATAATTGTAACAAACTTCCAAGACAGTCACTATTAGTCATGGGTGTATCAGTCTCCAATTTCAAGGGGGTGTAATGCATAACAATAACATAATTTAGACGGATTTAACTCGCCAATAACATGATTTTTACATTATCTTTAAATGTTTCTTTTGACAAGGAAATGATATCTATAATCTTATTTAAAATCATGGGTGCCATGTAAGAGAAGCATCCCTCAAATTCTGACGTATTGTGTTATGGAACTCTATAATTGTCCTTACCTACGTTCACATTATGCTCATCCGTTCTTTTTACTAACTCATTATACAAATATGGTGTTTTTTGTGTCGATCAGTTTTTTCAAGAAAATTCAGTACGAACACTTCTCTCTATCTACTATCTTTAGCTAGTCATTGACAAAATACATTAACTTGATTCTACAGCTCAAGGGAATGGGGTAACATGTTCACGAAAAGGAATACAAACCGCATGCTAGCATTCTGAATTCTCTACAGTTTCAATGTAGTGTTATGAATTACACCCCCTTGGAACTAGAGATGATACGCCTATGCCTACTAATAGTGACTGGAAAGACTCTAGAAAGAGCCATGGACTTGTCTAGAATGTGGTGGAAGAAGATTCTGGTTCAATCTAGAGGTAATTTCAGAGTATATAAGGCGCGATTACCGACGCAGGAAGTGAAGTTTTATTAAGAAAGCAATTTATAAAAGTGAACAAGTTGAAAAGTGAAAAGTGAGGTTAAATAAGAAGTAAATAAAGTTTATTTTGAAGTATTGTATAGTCAGTAAATTGTTAAATAAAGTGTTAGTAGTGTTTATCTCTTGTTGAAATTATTTAGAACCCACGGATTCACACAGGGTGTTTCCAAAAAGGCGAAAAAACGCTACACTGGTGTCAAAAGTGGGATTTTAACAAGAGGATTTTTCGGAAGTGTTGAGAAGACTGGGACAGTATTCTCGGAGTTTGTGCTAACACAGGGAGGACTAATTTACTGGACATTGTTCGAGGATTAATTTCGAACAGGAAAATAGTGTCAAGTGCGTTTTTTAGACATTGTAGAACATTTTTGTTGGACATTAGTGGTTAAGTGACAAAGACTCTGAACAAGACTTTCGTGTAGTTATTAAGTGCATTTTCGTGAACTTTCTAGAACTTTTCTATTTGGACAGTAGTTTAAATAAAAGACTTTCTCGTGCTGTTGTGCGATTTCTCTGGACAATTCCATTACCGATATTGACGTGATTAATAAATTTTGTTGATTTTATCATAATTATATGCCGGTAACAACCAGAAGCATGGCATCCGAACAACAAATGCAGGACTTTATGGCCCAAATGCAAAAGATGATGATGGATCAGGAAAGGAAGCGCCAGGAAGAGAAGGAGGAACGGGAAAGAAGACGACAAGAAAAAGACCGAAGGCATCAAGAAGAGGAGAAACGCCGTCAAGAGGAAAAACAAGAAGAAAAAGACGAACTAAGGAAAGCTATAGGGATGCAACAGAATGCCTTGTTTACAGTCGCTGAAGAACTCAAAAATAAGATCGAAGTAAAAATGGACAAGGTCGAGGAGGAATTAAGTGGAGTTAAAGAAGAAGTGAACGAAGTGAAAGAAAAAGTAGACAAGGTTGAGGACCAAAATGCACCAGGTAGAAGGAGAAATAGACCAACTTAAACAACAGTTGAGGGATAGAGGAAACCAGCAAGTGGTATCAACAGGCCAGCGATTAAAAATATCCTCCTTTGATGGTCAAAGTTCCTGGATGACTTACAAGACATAGTTTGAGGCAGCAGCGAGTGCTAACAACTGGAATGACGAAGAGAAGGCTAAGGCATTAATCGTAGCTTTAAGAGGCCAAGCATTGGAATTGCTCCAGACAATTCCGGTAGACCAACAACGGAACTTTAGAGTTCTAGAAGCTGCCTTAAATCTACGATATGGCGATCAACACCTTGCTCAAGTATACCAGACCCAGCTGAAATTGCGCGTTCAGAAATCTGGAGAGAGTCTGCAAGAATTTGAAGCTGCGGTGGAAAGACTGGCACATTTAGCATATCCTAATGCGCCAAGAGAATTTAAAGAGCAATTGGCAGTGGGGGAATTCCTAGACGGGATAAGGGACGAGGAGATCAGGCGAATCCTCAGGCTATCCCGACATAAAAGTAGTAGTGAAGCCTTGGTGCATGCACTAGAGATAGAAGCCGTCTATAGGGATACTCCAAAGTCAAGGGTGCGGGCTATGACGCTTGAAGAATCGCAGCCAGAAGAGAGAGACCAAAACCCTATCTTGAACGCAATTCTCAAAACGAATAAAATGATCAGTCAATTACTGGCTCAATCGAATCCTCCAAGAAGACAGGAAAACCAACAAAATAGAGAAAGGCCAAGTGGAGGTATTAAATGCTACAACTGCGGCAGGATGGGACATATGAAACGAGACTGTCGACAGCAGAACTCGGACAGACGAGTAAATGCTGTAAATGTAGAAGAGCAGCAGGAAAACTAAAGATAGCCAGCACCAAGGGGGCTGTGCTGGCTAGGGAACACGGTGCCCCCAGAGAAATAAAGATTTCCCAGCTGCGAAGAATTCCAAGTAGTCTGCTGTTGCAAGGATATGTGAGTGGAAGAAAGTGCGTGTTTACTGTTGACACAGGTGCTACGTCATCAATAGTGCGGCCAGGGTTTATATCAGGCTTGCAGATTAAGAAGAAGCAAAATGAAGTAATTATTCGGACAGCCACGGGAGACAGGGCTGCGGTCCATGGAGAGGTCAATTTGGAACTGCAGGTTGGACGGTTGAGATTCAATTACAAGGTCATTGGCTGACATTACAGATGATTTCATTTTGGGACTGGACATCATGGGAGAGCAGAGGTTTATTGTTGACGTAGGGGAGCGAGTCTTGAAAATTGGAAATGAGGAATTTATCCTGGCAACCGCAGATGACCAATTCCATAAAGCAAGGTTATTAACAACACAGACGATTAAGATTCCTGCTCACTCGGAACAGATCATTGATGCTGCCTTGGAAGGAAATCCTGGAGCTTACCGTGTTGGCCTGGTGGAAGGTGATGAATCGATTAAGTCCCTAACCAATATTGCTGTGGCAAGAACTTTAACCCGGACTTAAGACAAAATCCCAATTAGAGTCGTCAATTTAAATTTCCATGCAGTAACAATTAAAGAAGGCAAACCGATTGGCTCCTATGAACCGGTTATGTGGGTAGCAAGGTGCGAAGAACAAACGGAGGGAAGTTCATCTACGAATATAGACCAGGAAGTCTTGACCTTGCTGAGTTCCCAGTTGGAGCATTTATCTAAGGATGAACGAGGGGAAGCAATCAAGTTCCTGAAAAAGGAGAGTTCAGTATTTGCCAAAAGTACGGAGGCCCTTACAAAAACAGATATAGTCCAGCATAGGATAAATACTGGTGACTCACCCGCTATTCGACAACAACCTAGGAGGCTTCCGCTAGCAAAACAAGAAGAAGCCTCGGCAATGATAGATAAGATGCTACAAGATGGAGTCATTGAGAAGTCAACGAGTCCCTGGTCATCGCCAGTAGTTTTGGTTGCCAAAAAGGACGGAACGTTAAGATTTTGTGTCGATTATCGAAAATTGAACGATGTGACGAAGAAAGACAGTTACCCATTACCTCGGATTGACGACACGTTAAGCACATTGGCAGGCTCACGATGGTTTTCGACGTTAGACCTTAGGAGCGGTTATTGGCAAGTGGGGCTTCATCCTGATGATAAGGAAAAGACAGCGTTTTCAGCAGGCAGTGGTCTTTACCAATTTACTGTGATGCCTTTTGGACTTTGCAATGCCCCAGCCACTTTTGAAAGGTTGATGGAATTCGTACTACGAGGGCTAACCTGGAAGACGTGCTTGGTTTACCTTGATGACGTGCTGGTTATGGGACGAGACTTTACAGAACATTTGAAAAATCTTCAAGAAGTATTTGGACGAGTAAGGAATGCACACCTGAAGTTGAACCCGAAGAAGTGTTTACTATTTCAGAAAGAAGTTAAATTCCTTGGTCACGTAGCGTCTTCAGAGGGAATAGAAACAGATCCCGATAAAATTTCTGCCGTACGAGATTGGCCAAGGCCATCTAACGTTCATGAAGTACGAAGCTTCCTTGGCCTCTGTACTTATTATAGACGCTTTGTGAAAGGGTTTGCAGACATTGCGAAGCCATTACATCGGCTAACAGAGGAGAAAGTTCAGTACCAGTGGACACCAGAGTGTGAAAGGGCATGGAGAAAATTGAAGGCAGCTCTATGCACTGGTCCTGTGCTAGCATACCCACAACAGAATGGACTTTTTATTTTAGATACAGATGCCAGCAATTCTTCGATTTGTTGTGTGCTGTCCCAAATTCAGAACGGAGAGGAAAGAGTGATCGAGTACTTCAGCAAGGTGCTCTCCAAACCAGAACGAAACTATTGTGTAACCAGGAAAGAGTTATTGGCCATCGTCAAATCAGTGGACCATTTTCATAAATATCTCTACGGACGACATTTTAACATCAGGACCAACCATGCTGCATTGAAATGGCTGTTGCAGTTGAAAACCCCGGAAGGTCTACTGGCTCGTTGGATAGAACGGCTGCAACAGTACGATTTTAAAATCGAGCATCGACCAGGAAGATCGACGTTCCGGATGATTGGACAACTGAAGCCCTGAGACAAGAACAACTGAACGATGCAGAGATCGGGGCTATATTGAGAGCAAAGGAAAAAGGAATTCGACCAGAGTGGAAGGATGTTTCAGACAAAGCAGTTGGATTGAAGGCTTTTTGGGCACAGTGGGACTCACTTAGAATTATGAACGGGCTGTTAAAAAGAGCATGGGAGAGCCCGGATGGGAAGCAAGTTGTTCTGCGTCTAGTGATTCCCAGGTGTCGAGTACCGAAAGTACTTCAGAAAGTGCATAATGGAGCACCCGGTGGACACTTCGGCGTTAACAAGACCCTGAATAAAGTACGTGAACGATTTTACTGGGTAAATAGTCGTCAAGATGCTGAAGCTTGGTGTCGTAATTGTAAAATTTGTGCAGCCAGTAAGGGACCACAGACTAGAAGTAGGGGTGCAATGAAGCAATATAACGTCGGGGCTCCTTTTGAGAGGATTGCGATCGATATAGCCGGACCATTCCCAATAACCAAGGATGGTAACAATTACATACTGGTTGCCATGGACTATTTTAGTAAATGGCCTGAAGCCTACGCAATTCCGAACCAGGAAGCGGTTACCGTCGCCAAAGTCTTGGTAGATAACCTGATATGTCGGTTTGGTGTACCCCTGGAGCTGCATTCAGATCAAGGGAGAAATTTTGAGTCAGGGGTATTTCAGCACATCTGCAAGTTATTGGGAATACACAAAACACGGACGACAGCCCTTCACCCGCAATCAGATGGAATGGTGGAGCGACATAATAAGACTATGAAAGAACATCTCTCTAAAGTCGTTCATAAAAATCAACGTGACTGGGATCTCCACATACCGTTTTTCCTCATGGCATATAGAGCTGCTATCCACGAGACTACAAAACAGACTCCGGCTCGTGTAGTATTTGGACATGAGATCAGACTGCCGTGTGATTTGATGTTTGGAACGCCAGGTGGAGAACGGCTTCCTGTGAACAGATATGTAGATGAAGTGAGTGAACGGCTAAGGAATGTCCATGAGTTGGTTAGAGACCAAATCACCATAGCCAGTGACAGAATGAAGGCTCGATATGACCGTAAGGGTAGTTCAGAAGGGTTCAAGGCAGGAGACCTGGTTTGGCTGTACAACCCACAGCGGAAGAAAGGAAGGTCACCGAAACTTCAACCGCCTTGGGATGGACCGTATACTGTTATTACCCGAATTAATGACGTCGTCTATCGGATTCAACGGAGCAAAAAGTCCAAGATGAAGATCCGTGCATTTGGACAGACTGGCAAAATACATCGATGATTCTGAGTTGCCTGATCGGGACGAACAGGCTTAAGGAGGGGGCAGTGTTATGAATTACACCCCCTTGGAACTAGAGATGATACGCCTATGCCTACTAATAGTGACTGGAAAGACTCTAGAAAGAGCCATGGACTTGTCTAGAATGTGGTGGAAGAAGATTCTGGTTCAATCTAGAGGTAATTTCAGAGTATATAAGGCGCGATTACCGGCGCAGGAAGTGAAGTTTTATTAAGAAAGCAGTTTATAAAAGTGAACAAGTTGAAAAGTGAAAAGTGAGGTTAAATAAGAAGTAAATAAAGTTTATTTTGAAGTATTGTATAGTCAGTAAATTGTTAAATAAAGTGTTAGTAGTGTTTATCTCTTGTTGAAATTATTTAGAACCCACGGATTCACACAGGGTGTTTCCAAAAAGGCGAAAAAACGCTACAGTATTATATTGAGTCAAATAATGCATGTTTTGCAACAATAATCTGTATGTGGATATGTCAAACTCTTTATTAAATTTAATTTTGTGTTAGACTCAAGACAGTACTTAAATGTCTTAAAATTATTTTTTAATCTCGTGAACGAGGTGGATATCACTTTGTTAACGTGAGATTCAAATGTCAAATTATTATTTAGATACCGGGTGATTTTTTGAAAACGAGCCACCATTAATAACTCGTGAACCGTTAAAGATTATTTTTTGCAGTAAACGGCATTTTCTTGATTGTTGATAATAGCCATAAAAATCTAGGTAATGTGATATTACATTTGGAAGGCGCACACTGGCAATTACCGGTATGTTAAAAAAATCTCCATTACCCTAAACTACCTCCACTTCAAAATTATTTAATGTGATACCAACTTATTATTGAACTTTTAGGTAATTATTATTGTAAACTGTGACATTCAAAATTACCTGAATGCCACTTGTTAATTTTTATTCTAATAGCAATTAATTTTTGTAGTCTTAAACCACAATTCAGTGAACTTATTAATTAATTTTTCAGTTCAATCCTGAAGCCGTCCTTGTCTTACTGAATCCGGAAGAATTTGTGTTTATCATTCCAACTTTAAATTATAAATTAGCATACAAGCGCCATCTGTTACTTCTCTTGATATACACCTACAAGTCATCTGGTACAACAAATATTTAAAAGAAGAAATCTGTATTAAGTGAATAAATCCCAAATCAATAAACAAAATTATAAATCGATAATTCTGATTAAATTGGAACTCATGAATTCATATAAATGATACAGTAGAGTAATTGTGTAGATTTGTATTGTATTTAAAGAATGATTTATGTTACCAGTGTCAGCGACACCTCGCGTAACTATGAGTAACTAGGTTTTTAGATCATACACGGTATCGGAACAGGTCGTCAGGGCATTTTTCTGTCTATTTCGTAGCGATACAGACGTGTTTCTGACCGTGTAACACCTCATCTGGATGGTACGTTAATAGATACTTTATAATATGTATATAGTTGCCTTCTGTAGTATTTGTTGTATATGTATTTGTAATTTAATTGTTGAATTTATCATAATAAAACGCGATGTTTGTTGATCACAAATTTCATTCGCGGCGCGTGGCTTGAAAGATGGAGACGCGGTCATGTTAATGTATGAACGGGGTATTTCGAGACATGTGTTTAACTCGGTATTAAGATATATTTAGAAGTAAATGTTATTAATGAATAATTGAGGTTTAATAAAGGTTTAAAGACAGTTCGAATTTAGTAAATTACGTTTTCGTAACCTTATCGAATAATTAAAACTCAAAGGAATTTAACTCGATATTAGTAGGGGCGAGAAGGGCATGTTAATGTAATTTATTTAGAGAGACACCAGTAATGCATTAACGTGGGGATTTTATCAAACGCACTAAGAGTGCCCACTAGTAAGCAAGTAATTTCAAGTGTAGTAACAGATGATAACTCTTGTAGGAATGAGGTGTTAAGTTAACCCTTAAATTTGGAGTTTTACCAAAAAATTGGCTTAACCTTGTGCCAAAGAACTGGGCTGCTGCTACTAATCCATGGGTTATTTGCCAAGGAGTCTTTGAATCCAATTGTTGGAGCGACTTGGTAGAGTCCCCGCTGGATGAGAGCACCAAGTTAGAGTTTTGGTAACCGTCCACAGAAGATTAAATTCTGAGAGTCGAGGGATCTCTGCTGATGTCAGTAATCGAGTGGTAGTAATACACAGCGAAGATTCGGTGAGACGAGGACCAGGGTTGGTTTCTGCAGGACGCAACCGGTGGTAACAGTATCACTTGAATTTCTCTTCATTGTTCAACTTTCAACATTCAGCTTTCGATACATTTTTAAACAGTTCCAAATTTTACTATTGTTGTATGTTATATATTGCCTTCAGCTATTTATTAATTTTTTACATTTAATTATTTAATCACAGCTTAACGATAAATTGTCATATTCTGTATTTTTTTGGTCTTCAACCTAACCATAATTATTTAAAATATGTAATTAAACTTTCTGTAAGGAAGTAGCTACATCCAACCATAAGGTGTAACATTTAAATTAATTAAAATCAAACCATTTCAATATAATAGAGTCAATAAACCAGATATATTTAACAGAGTAGTGTGTTTATCTGTGAGAATTGTATAAGTATCTATGACATTTTAATTATTTCTGAGTAGTCACAGTCGTACACTTAGACAAGTACGTTGTAGATGCTTTTTTAATATGACTGCTGGCGCCTAACCTAAAAATAAAATTTTTTCTGAATAATTTCCGAACCACGACCCAGTCTCCACAAACTAAACGCGAACCGGGCAACCTCAACTTCCTAACCTACTGGGGGCAGAAGTTGGTGGTACAAAACATGAAACGCAACATAATTTTCAGACTCATAAGCTATTTTACTAACCTCATAAGTGTTCGAAATGTTCGCCATTTCTGTCCACGCAGTGATACAGCCGACTTTCGAATTCTTCTCGTACTTTCTGAAATACGGGACTCGGAATTGATCTACATTCCTGCGTAATTCGTTGCCGCAAATCTGCAATGTATTCGGGCGGGGTTTTGTATGCAACTGACTTAAGGTGATCCCACAGAAAGAAATCTGGGCTGGTGAAGTCAGAGGATCTGGCTGGCCACTCAATAGGTCCACTTCGTCCGATCCATCTATTTGAGAACCTGTCGTTGAACCATTGGCGAACCGTCATGTGATAATGAGGTGGAGCCCCATCTTGCTGAAAGTAGAGCAGTTCTTCACTTAAAATCAAATTCCTCTCTTCGTCACGCTGGTTTTCCAACGCATCTACTATTAAAGATTATAATAAATAATAAATAAAGTTTTCCAATAAATCGAGGTAAATATCGCCCTTCAAATTTCCGTCAATGAAGACTGGGCCAATAATGGTATCCCCAAGTATATAATGATTTGCCTAACAGTAGTCTCTTAACAAATTTCACTCTCTTTGATGATGACACGACATTGGCTCACTCCCATAATGATTGTAACATTTTATTGTCTGAGGCTCAAAACAGTCTGTCTATGGTTCATAACTGGTTTTTAAATAATAAGCTAGTACTAAATAATGATAAGACAGAGACTATGACTTTTTCGCTACGACAGCACTCTGTACAGATGACCTCTCATTGCGTTAAGTTTTTGGACATTATTTTGGACAGTAAGTTGACATGGGAAGAACACACGTCCTATATCTGCAAAAAATATATCACGTAATATTTTCTTATTGCGCAACTTAAAAATTTGTGTGTCACAATCAACGGTTTTAATGGCACTTGATTGTACTCGTTTCAAATACGTAATTAAACGATTCCTCCTTGATAGTGCATTCTATGATTTTGACGAATACCTGTTGACTGATTTTTTCCGTTTAATTTAATAAACCTACTCTATATATGACAACGATTATTGTTTGTTCGTTCTCTATGTACTATATTGTTATTTACTCTATGTGTTATTTATTTATTTTATTTATTGCGTATTTTTTATTATTATTGTTTAAGACAACCAATATTTCGTTGTTTTTTTTTTGCTATATTTTACATTTATTTGATGTGTCAAAGCATAATTTGTGTATATATGACCAATAATGATCTATCTATCTATCTGTCTATACCCGCCCATACATTCAGCTTTTCGGGTGTTTGACTATGTTCTTCCCTGAAAATTTCATCGCTCATCTAGTAGCGACAGTTATGTTTATTCACAAATCCGAGTAAAAAATGTGCACTCATCACTGAAACAAATATTTTTGAATAAGTTTTTATTATTGTTAATCATATTTGTCATCACTTCACAAAACTCAACTCTGCGATCGTAATCGTCTTCACCAAGCTCTTGATGGATCTGAAGTTTGTAGGGATGGATATAGTTTCGTTACCTTCCGAACTGAACTATACGAAAGTCCAGTTAAAGCGGAAACTTTCCGGAGTGAGCTGGTATGATTCATACTGAAGTGTCCTAACACTTCAATTTCAGCTGCCTCATCCAAAACATTGCGATTTGTTATCTTTCTATTTGACACAAGCAGTGTCCTTGAATTACTAATTCGGTTACATACTTATGATGCACATTTTTACCTACAGCACCATAAATTAAAACCATTTGTATTCTTTCAGAGAGAATGTAAATCAGTTTGAAAATTATCTTAAACTTTTAAAACTACGGATTGAGTGAAACTTTGAAAATAAACTAGTGCGCGTACGATTCAGTGCAACAAAAACAAAACAAAATAGGCCTGCCACACGTGATATTAGTGTAATCAGTGTAGAGGGTAGCTAGTAGTGATTGGGGAAGCGATTACAGAATTTTCTTACTTGAGAGATTAAAAACAAGTAATTGGCATCGATTATTTATGCATTCATGTTCTACGTACCTATTTATTAAAATAATTATTGCCACTTATATTCAGGAAGATTTAGACAAATAATAATCAATGTGATAAAAATAATTCAAAAAAATATTTTCCGCACTTATCTTCAATGTGCATTTGTTTACTGTCCAGCTAGTATTGTCGGTAAACTACCTTATAAAGAGACACCCTTTTTGTCAGATTGTTGATGTCTGCTACTTCGTTTTACACAAAAGTGACACTTTTAATGGTTGCAATAAATCCTACGTAATAAGTTGAATCACATTAAATAATTTTGAAATGGGGGTAGTTTAGGGTAATGGGGATTTTTTAAAATGCCGGCAATTGCCAATGTGCGCCTTCCAAATGTAATATCACATTACCTATAGATTTTTATGGCTGTTTTCACTTTTTTTTATAAAAATTCAGTTTTTTACATTTTTCTCAAAAATGTTCCTCTTCAAGGTCACACAATTTTTTACAATTGTATTCTAAAAAAATTTTGCTATTAGAAATCGATGAAAAAAAGTAAGGGGGTCATTTGAAATTATAAACTTGGGATGGCGGGGAGTAAGGGGGTGAGTTTTGGATCGCACCTTTTCTCGTTAAAATGTGCCCCTCTTGATGCCTTTTACTGCAAAAAAATCTTTAACGGTTCTCAAGTTATTAAGGGTGGCTCGTTTTCAAATAATCACCCTGTATAACCTTAAAACCTTTGCTGGATCAGCCCAACTGATAACTTCATTATTTAATTTGATTGTAAAATTATTATCCTCCACCTTTTCTCGTAGCTTTTCGTTTCCAATACACATTGCTATTGATTTATTGGGGTTTATTTTTGATACATTGTTGTTACACCATTAACTGAAACTACTTAGATCAAAGCTTATTTGATTCGCACACTCTATAGCTTTTTCTGGTTTAGCAAACATGTATAGTTGAACATCATCATCGTACAGATGGTAATGCGAGTAAGTTAGTGATTGTAGTAAATCGAAAGTAAATATTGTAAAAAGAATAGATCAAAAATACTACACTGCGGTACGCCACTCTTTGTAATAAATCGGATGTATTATCACCGACTCTTATGTATCAAGGGCATAAAGCGGTCGCTTTCAAATCAAGTGTGGAAGTTCAATCACACGAGCGCTGAAACCGTACTTTACGTCATAAGCAGACCCCGGCTCCGAGGTAGTTATAACGTAAAAGCCAGAATCGGCTTTGCGCAATGTGAACTATGTAAACATTTTCATGCGCAATAATACAGTATCTTACCTTATAATTGTATCTAGTGAATTCCATAATATTTAAAGGTAATTGGCTCCGAAATGGTTATGTCATACTTTGATTCACTTATTGTTGGATGCACAAACATGAACACTTAGTAAATTTGCCTTATTAGAATAATAAAAATATGTTATTTGTATTTGTTCTAAATGGTCCGAAGTTAAACTCCTGCGCGTCACTAAATATCTACTTGCGTTGTGAAAAGGATGGTTTAACGTCTACGGATGTAATCGGCGTATATTTAAAATAAGTATGTTTTCTTATAAATGGCAGATATATATGTCCGACATTGAACAGTTCTCTTCTTTGTCATACAGAAATATATTGAAAAATCGGGGTTGTTTCTTAACACTGTATCCAATTTGTATTGTTATGAATTACACCCCCTTGGAACTGGAGATGATACGCCTATGCCTACTAATTGTGACTGGAAGCCAGCAGAAAGAAATGGACTTTTCTGGAATGTGGTTGGAGAAGATTCTTGATTGTTTCTAGATGGATCTAGAGAGTCAAATTCGGAGTATATAAGGCACGATTACCAGCGCGGAAGAAGAAGTTTTATGAAGAAGATTATTAAAGAGCAGTTTATAAAAGTGAACAAGTTTGAAAGTGGAAAAAGTGAGGTTAAATATTAAGTAAACAAAGTGTATTTTCAAGTATTGTATAGTCAGTAAATTATCAAATAAAGTGTTAGTGGTGTTTATCTCTTGTTGAAATTATTTAGCACCCACGGATTAATACAGGGTGTTCCTAAAAGGTGGAAAATACGTACCAGTATTTTACTGTCTCAGCAACACCCCCTGATACTCTAAAAATATATTGACGTAGATCAAATACAATGTTCATTGCATCAATTACTGTATACTGATATGTTTCTGGCTTACGTTCACGGTCGCGTATGGCTAGAGGGATTCGTGAGAAATATCCATGTATATATGCTAAATTTTAGATTTCATGACGTTCTGATGAAACATGTTTTAAAATGTTCGAATTGCGCGTGTATCCACGAAAGTATTCTTTCACAGCTGGTACAGAAAACTTCTACACCGTTAAACCGCAGTTCTAGATAATCATGAATCCACGAAAAGTACTGTTTCATTTAATGGAAAGCTACTCGACGCCATAATAATTCACGACACATTTACTTCTATCAAAAGCTGAAAATGTACTGAAAAGTCTGTAGTGTTGACTCCATAATACGTTTGTGCATTCAAAACAGGCTCATGCCAATAATGATAATTGTTGGACCTTTTTCATTTCAAGTGTTTTCTGTATGTTTTATGCTTGAAGTCTTTTGCAAAGTATAAAACGCAATTTGTGATTTCTTCTACTATTATTATTGTTTACGGAATTCTATTTGCTGTCGTAAAAAAAGTAGAAAGAGAGCGACAGGAGTGGCGGTGTCTTTGTGGTGTAGAAAATTCTTATATTTTTTTAAAATTAGTGCCTCATCATATCATGTGCACAGATAAAAATAATATTTTAAATTAAGAATAATTGTTTAATATAGTTGGGATGAAATATATAGATTACATTTCCTTAATTGATACAAAAAGTTGAAGTGTCGTATGCCGGTTAAAGTGTCGAGTTTTTTGTTTTCGGCTAGACAATCAGACCGACGCTGTAGGTATATATGTGCGGCCCAGGTCTGGTGTTTTTTTATCCATCAGTTTCAGTAAACATCTCTTACATCTACCTGCTCAACTATATAAAACAAATAAATAATTTCTCCAAATTTCTAATAATTAATAATTTAGTTATTATTTTATGAGTTTTATGGCATACTTTTTATTTCTTACCGCAAAACTATTTGTTGTTGTGAATTCTCGATTCAAAACATTATATTTATCTGTGTGTGTGAAGACCGTCTCTGGCATAACTACTTTTGCGCCGGGGTCTGGTCATAAGTAGTATAATAGAGGCTTCAATAGAGAAATTGTGTCCTTGAATATGATATGGAAGGAACCAATCTCCTACTCAGGGCAATAAAACAACTTTATTATTTCGTCAGTGTTTCTTTACTATGCATAAACTTCCTCAGGGCTACAAATTAAAATCTAGATTAGAACTATTTTTAAACAGTAAACATAAAAATTCCATGAATGGAAATTCAACCTAAGATGAACCAAACTATATGAGGTAAGTTTTTATAGTTTATGTAACCATGAGGAAGTTTACGCCTAGGAAACGAAACGTTGGCGAATGAATAAAGTTGTTTTATTGTCCTGAGCCCGCGACCTTTTCCTTCTGTAATAGAGATGCATACGCTATTTTTTGCAGCAAAAAATATTTACGGGTTATGTAAAAAAAGTCTGGCCATTAATTCACAAATGGCGATGTATGAAATTAGAACTTGATTGGAACATAAAGTTTATTACATTTTTTAGA
This sequence comes from Stenurella melanura, assembly GCA_963583905.1. Lineage (NCBI taxonomy): Eukaryota > Metazoa > Arthropoda > Insecta > Coleoptera > Cerambycidae > Stenurella > Stenurella melanura. The sequence continues at coordinate 69,129,127 of OY757312.1, read as the reverse complement.
TAATGGAGACCGGCTTATAATTTGTGATATTGGTAGTGAAGACGGATTTGTTCCCGATGCTTTGTGGGCTTTTGAATCGAAAAAAGACGGAACCTCCGATGAAGAAATGGATGGTATATCATTTGAAAATTGGTTTCTAAACACCTTATCGAGGCTGGAAGACAATTCCGTAATTGTGGTAGACAATGCGTCATATCATTGCAGAAAAGTGGAAACAATTCCCACCAAAGCTTTTAGTAAGACCCACATCCAGGACTGGCTGCGTTCAAAAAATATTGATTTTAGCGATACGATGTTAAAAGTGGAACTTTTAGCTCTGGTAAATGAACAAAAAGCGACTTATAATAAATATATTATCGATGAAATGGCTAAAAGCCAAAATAAAATAGTTTTAAGGGTGCCTCCATACCATTGTGAGCTCAACCCAATAGAGCTTATTTGGGCAGATATGAAAACATATGTTGCATGTAATACCACTTATACATTTACAGATCTTAAAAATGTGTTTTATGAAGCATTAGCAACTATTTCTCCAAAAGAGTGGAAAAAATATATCCAATATGTTCAGGAAACTGTAGAGCAGAGATTGTGGGACTTAGACAACATAATAGAAGCGCATATTGAGCCAAACGCAGATAATAGCGGCTCATCCAGCTCATCAGAATAACTTATCCCAATATAATTAATTTTTCGATTTAATTAGTAATATAATCCATTTTCCCCACCAGTATTATGAGCTTTATGTGGGAGGTTTTACACATTTTGAGACGAGAGACACGTACTCAATACCTAAATTTACTGGGATTAATTTGTTCTTTTGAAAAATTTCGGTGTCACAATACGTAATGGAACCTGGGACTTCTGGGCGAGAGCCAAATATGCTTGCCTCAATCTTACATCAAATTCTTCCTTTCGCTTTTTGCTTCACTTATAACGTTTTGCAATCTATTATTCTAGTCGGCATCATCTTGTCGCCTAATATATTAAACCATCTGTTGCGGTTGTCCGTTAAACATACCATTTCAAGAAACCTCTTTCTCATCTGTACCTTGATAACATTAGCCCAATGTTTAGGAGTGTATCCTCTTCGCCTCAAATCATCTAGTTTTCCTTAAACCATAAATCATTAGAATAGATTCAGGAGGTATTCTCCCACCACCATGTTGGAGGCGCCCTTTGAAGAACGTATTTCTTGCACAATCGCGTTGTTAGTGCAACAAGCTGTCCAAGAAAATTTTAACATGCATGTGTCCATGACAGTCCACGTCTCAGAGGCATAAACAAAGATAAGTTTCCTTTTGTTGCAATTTTACGTTTAAACGTGTATGAGCTTATAGCTAGGGAGCTGATGGCAATACGGGTATATGATTTCATTGTAATTAACAATAATATGGAATTAAGGTATTGATATAACTGACCGATTAGAGCAGCTACCGAGTTTGGTTGCTGTTGATTTTTTAAATAAATGAGTCAAATTTGCAAAAAATAATGCTCCTGTATTATTTTATTGTTTCAGCCATTGCTATAAAATTGTTCATTTATCAAAAATATAAATAAAAAAATGGTTGGCTCAAGTTTATGCCTCTGATTTTTTTTATAAAACTAATTGTTAACTTGGAAAAAAAGAGCGCTATACCTAAAGTAATTTCATTGTACTTCGCATTGGTTTTAATTTGTTAGTTTCTATATCCATAAGTAGAGAAAAACATTGGTTGACGTGTACGTGATTTTCAAAAATATTCCCAATTTACTCCAAAAAATGTCATGTAAGAAAATAGTCCAATCAGTCGGGGTTTTTTGTCCTTCAAAAGGTGGAGTAGTAATTATTTTGATATATATTGTTTAAGTCGAGGTCCTGATAAAAAAACACAAGTTTTCGACCTTGGGGGTGGAGGAGGCGCGAACCGCCGCGCCATCTCGAATTAAAGGTGCAAAAAATTGTTTCTTTCAAAAAAATTCTTCAACGCTCGATCCTACGAGAAAAATGATGCAGACAAAGTTTAAAAGTATAAAATTTCCTACATTTTTTGTATATACATTTTTATTCTAAATCTAATGTTTAAAGAGATACAGCATCAGACAGATGGATTTAAGGATTTTTTTAAAATTATGTATTGTACGTTTACGACATATTTTATATTATTTATATCATCATAACAAAGACCTACTTCTGTTGAAACAAAGAAAAAATTAAATTGACGGGATAGCATTACAGTGGCTTACATCATTCCTCGAAAATAGGAAACAAGTTATCAAATTTAATGATAGGTATTCAGAAGAATTGGCTGTAAAACCGCATCAGTTTTTGTCTACCGCCCCTTACATCCTCTAAAAGGGGGGAAAAAGGTATTGTCCTAAGGTTCTGATGTAACTTTTCAGAAGTATTTTGACGTGCTGAAGCCCTTTATGGACGAAAAATTATACTAATACCACCCCTTTTATTCCCTAAAAAGGGCAATATAAAGATCTTCTTCTAAGGCTACGATCTAACCTTTCTGAAGTATTTTGACGCGCTGAAGCCAATTTTGGGCAAACAAAATTTCTATCGTCTCAGTTTCGGCACGACAGAAAATTGTTTTTGTCCAAAATTGGCTTCAGAGCATCAAAATGCTTCAGAAAAGTTAGATCAGAACTTTAGAACTAGATCTTTATTTTGCACTTTTTAGGGAATAAAAGGGGTGGTAGACAAAAACTGATGCGGTAGATTTTTTCTTTAATATCAGAATCGATTTCAGCTTGTCAGAAAACATGAAGTAGGTCAGTTCTGATCAAAAGAACGGCCCCACCTTTTGTTTTTTGTCGGCCTGTGTAATTAAGAAACGTCAGCCAATAAAAAATCAGCATCCCAGATTTCAGCCAAGCTTCCTGCTAAGTGGCTAACATACAGTGTGACCCATTTAAAATGGAAAAACCTTTATAACTTTTTTATTGTTTGTCCGACTTGAACCAAATTTTTCCAAAAGATAGAACAAATTAGGATCTACTTATGGCCAAAAAAAACATTCGCGTCTTACTAATGAAGACCACATGGGAAAAAGGCGAAATGTGCCAAAACAACAATTTTACAGGAAAGCGTTTAAAAGCTTTAAAGATGGCATATTTTGGTCAATCTTCATGTTATAACAGTGTATTTCCCTCGTTACACAAATAGTATTTTTGAATTATATGTATTACACTATTTCCATAGATATACCAAGTGATACGTGGGTACATAAATAAATACCGAGTATAATTCTTTAACGCCCCCGTGGTTTTTCTTCCTAGTATGTAATGACCTTAAAATAATCCTTAGTTTGTTGTTTATAGGTATAGTAAGTAGCATAAGGTTACCTGTCCGTCTGTATGTTTTGGGAAGGGTAGTTACGCATGGAAGCCCTACAACCAGATCTGGTGTACGATTCCAGTTCACCGTTGTTTTATTTTCATTGAGATAAAAGTCCAGATAATAAGTTGAAAACAAGAGTTTAATTTGGGTGTAACCTGGTAGTGGTCACGGGCCGCATTATTCTGTATAAGTGTTGCAAGAAGAGCTAATAAGATTCATAAGGGAAGTCTAGGAAAATAAATAAGGGATGAGATCATTATTAATTATTAATAGAACGGTCTAGAAAGCAAAGAATTAGCTGCAAAAGCAAAGAGACTCCACCTACCATTTTGCATTAGCCTGGTGTTAAGTTTTACATAATATTTTCAACTTATTTAAATTGTTTCCTTAACCGTTTACTGTTTTGAATTTCTAGCTTTGACTTTTGACGGACTGACGTCAAAATCTCGATATTCTGACAGTGCTACCAACCAGTTACTAGTTATATCGCGATTTTCCCTATTGATTGTTAAAGATCATAAGAGAATTCACTTAATAAATTAATTTTATTATGCAAATGGATTTTCTTTGATTAACTTGTATGAATGGGCCCAATGATTGATTGTTGTGTTATTTCTAAAGCACTCGTTGGCTGAAGACGTAACTTTTACTAGTGTCTAAAATACATGATTTGTTTTATATATCAGTTTAACGTTATTTTCATAGTAATAAACACCTTTAGTGATTTTAACAGATTTGTCATGTTTTTTTTACGTGTTTGTGTCCCTGTTTAATAGATTTAAGGGGGGCAAAATTCTGAATTGTTGAGGCATTTGACAAAAGATTAAATTCTACTTGGCGCTCAACCCAACATCTTTTTTTACCCAGCCCGTCTCCACTGCAGTGTGGCCGGCGAATGCCCAACTGTCAACAACTGACAGCTGTCTATTGCTAGCGATTGGTAGGTAACAATGTTATTAATACTGCGACGCATTACCTATCATTGATACTGATTTTACAATCTATAATTTTCTTCAAAGTTGTAATCATTCAAATTTTCTTACCGATAATAATGTTTTCAGTAGTAAAGTACCAAAGAAACTGGGGAAGAAGGGGAAATGTTAAACAGATGAATGTAATTTTTGTTGCAATAATGACCTGAATTAGTGAAATAAACACAAGTAAATCATATACTTACATTTTTTATTTAAAAAATAATAACATTAGTAATAAAATAAAATTTAATTCGTGGTTTCATTAAAAACATAAAAATTGATAACTACTTCTTTTGTTTCTTGGCTGTTCCTTTCTTTGGTCCTTTCCTCAGAAACAAGTCTTTTAACAATTACATGATTATTTTCAGCACTGCTACTACCAGAACTTTCGTCAGCCATTATTACATACAAACTTAAACACAAAAACGTTTAATTATACCTAGTTTTTCGATGAGTTAACACAAGCAATCATCTTTGACATGCGAACGTAATATGACGAACATAAACTAGTCTAGGAACACTCCACCTTCTTTCTGTATTCGCGAGGACATTCCTCCTTTTCTGTATGTATAGTAATATTTCAAACACCTATTCGAAATTCGCTAGCAAATGGCGCGGAAATCTCGATTTCGGAATTTTTGGACGTATCGCCTTCTTCCCGTGGGGGTCTTCAAATGCAAAGCCACCTGCGGTACCACAATAAATGGAAAAAATAAAGAAAGTTGTTCAGAATTGTCCAAAAACCTAGTCCGCCCAAAACCGAGTCCAAAATTTCAGCAATATTAAAAAATGGTATTGAATTTTGTTTTTCAACGAAATTTAAAAAAAATACAAATGACTTGACAACTACCTGACATCTTACGTTTAGTTTAAAACAAAATTGTCATAGCACAATTTTCTAAAGAAAAAAAAAACAATTAACATAATAGTTTTGGATTCGGACATTGTTTTAAACAAAATTTCAACGGTCTTTAATATTGCTGAAATTTTGGACTCTAGGTTTTTTGAACAATTCTGAACAACTTTCATTAATACAGTTTTTCGATAAAAAACTTCCTAATGTGATTTCTTTATTTTTTCTATTTATTTTGGTACCGCAGGTGGTTTTGCATTTGTAAGACGCGAATGTTTTTTTGGCCATAAGTAGATCCTAATTTGTTCTATTTTTTGGTAAAATTTGGTTTAAGTCGGACAAAAAATAAAAAAAGTTATAAACGTGTTTCTATTTTAAATGGGTCACACAGTATGTAGCGACGTTTTTAGCCCATTTTTGAAAATTCACCCCCTTTAAACGCAGCAACTGAACTTTGTTTTATTGTTTCATATCACTTTGCGAAACTTCATATAAGGTATATCAACAATAAAATCACTTAATTTTTAGTCTGTTATAAATTACTAAAAAAAGTTAAATTACAAAAAAACGCAGCCGACTGTATTTATATTAATGTCATATTGAAAAGCAACTTTTAAAACAAGTGGCTGACACAATAAAATCATATAGGAGCGCCGGTCCGGCTTTTAATTATTACATCTTTACAATGTTCAACTTCATTCACACAATAAAATCATATCAAAATTTCTGCCACCAGCTCCCTAGCTATTATCTTCACTGCTCAAGATGGTATTGTTTGCAATTTTCAAGTTAAGAATCCTGCTATAGTGCCCTTAACTATTCCATCTCTTTCGTTTATATACAGATTTAGCCCAGACACTATTCTTGCACTGTGTAGCAATTTATATTCCCGAATTTTAATTGTTAATTTTTATAATCCTGATTTATGTATCAGTTTTAGCATTAATATTTGTAAAATTGAAATTGTGAATAAATATTTTATTTATAAATATATATGTTTCTTAATACGATCCTGTCCAATTGTAATGCATCTGTTTACATTGATTGCATCTTAGAACATCACAAATGGGGTTTACTATTTGGCGATAAAATGAACGAGAGTGAATTCATCATTAATAATGTCTGTCTCTCAAATAAAGTACTCTGTGCGGACGTCTAGTATATTGGCGCTTTTTATACCATTTTGCACACTGGACCGGTGCACTCGGCGGAAAAATTTTAGGGGTGGCAATAATGTTTTGCTCCTGAAGATTTCCTGCTAGGTGGAGAGCCGGCTGTATGGATTTCCTATGAAAAAGATACATGAAAATCTTTATGAGTGAATAAGTACTACCACAGACATACTGGGAGCCACTTCATTTTTGCAAATTTTACCCGCGTCATGGAATTCTGAAGTCACTTCCGGTCACGATTTTTTGTGTCATGGAATACATGAATAAAACTTACGTCAAAATGTAGGTTTTGAGGTATACAATGAGATTGTAATGGGCTGCCAGGCTTAATTTGCCCGCAACTCTGAGACACCCTCGACTAAAGTTTTTTTTCTGTTTTCTTAAGTCATCGAATATATGAATTATCTGAGCCGCTCAGCGGCGCCGCTAAAGTTTTTAGTTGAATGATTTTGTACAGAAAGCTCTCAGGCTAGGCATATTAGGAAAAGAATGGGGGTTCAGGGGAAAACGTTGCTATAGTTTTGATTTTCTCGCCCTCTATGTTTTTTGGGTCGTTGAATATGATTTTGAAGTTTGCAGGCAAAAATTTGGTCCGGAATGTTGTTTCTTTAGCGCTTTCTGCCCAAATATATGCACTTTTTTCAGTTTTTGGGATAACTTTCTTCATGTAGGAGATCGTCATAGAAACAACACAAAATAAGCTATTCTCTACAATAAAAATAAATTCCGTAAAATATACCAAGTGTTTTATTTTTCACGTTACATTTTGTCAAATTCAAACCTCAAAAGCTTTTTATTTCAAATGGAACACTCTGTGTTTTTTTTACATCAAACTATGTTAAATAAATTCCTTTTTGTCTAGTTTGTAGGGGTTAATAAAGTTACAACTTTCTGAAATATTGGCGATTTTCTTAAATGTCCAAGAATTTTTGGTAAAAATTGCCATCAACTTAGCTATGATTAGAAACAATCATTAATGTCAATCATTCTCTTATGTTAAAAAATTCCAGCACGTTTAAATTACACCCATGAAGATTTAGATTTGTTTATTATGTATGGAGAATGTGATAAAATAATACCAAGAACATTAAACACATTTGCTACTTGATACCCACAAGCATAGAAACATCCACCATACCCTGTGGTGTCTAGTTAGTTTTGTAACTAGGGATGCTGCAGTACATACATCAGTCAAACGAAAGTCCACTGAGTAAAAAGGGAAAGAAAACCTGCGGTCCTTGTTTAATGAGCCCCGTAATTGCAGGGCCGATATGATTTACACTAAGTGGTTTTTTGAAAATTTGATTTAAAAACTAAAACATTCTTGCTAATGTACTAATTCCCTCCCTCTTTCTCTACGTCTTTGAAACACGGACCATTTGGAAAGCAGACAGAGGATGTATTTCTACAAATTCCCTGTACAGCTTATCGCCAACTCGAATATGTCTCCGAAAGCGACTCTCCAGCGTCGTTTTATTCTCCAGAATCCTTTAATTATTTACCCAAGAGAGGACAATATAGAATGGGTAATAGTCCAGGGTAAATCAAATGAAAAGAGACGAAGAGGACAATCTCAAAAAAGTTGAGGCTAATGTCACCAAAGAGCTAATGAAAAAGAGCTTCGATGAGGCCTTGTACTTAACAGCCAGGCGCCAGGATAAATCGCGTAAGGCTACTCCTGACTCCGGGTCTGGTTACGAATGGTACCTATACAAAACAAACCTCTTGAAGTTTGTGTATGCAGATGTGAAATAATGTTAATTCAAAGAATTTCTTTATTTTATAAAATATTTATAAATACTTTAGGTCACCTATCTATGATAAATAAACAAACACAATGAATGGATAAAACATAATTCTGCATGTGTAAGGCACTTGAAACACAAAATTAGAAATAACATATTTAATAATACTAAAACAGAAAATATATTGCAGCAAATTAAAATTAAAATTAATTGGTAAAATTCTGGCACATCGATTATTTTAGCCTTCCATCTCGTGCGTCAGTTATAGCACCCCACAGTTCAATAATAAGTTCATCGGTAAATTCAAAGGCTTGAAGGTCGGAATCGTCAATGGCTTCTGCAAAATCCATTGAATTTTGTTTACCGTTGGATAACTCCCATATTTGTGTCGCTAGTTCCGAATCGTTAATACCCATGAAGGACTCCAAAATGTTATTTATTTTTTCTATACCAGCATCTAGTGCGTCATCCTGTAAAAGATAAGATCTATTTATTACAAGTTCTATTATAAAGATAATATAATTAATTAAAATAGTTTGCAGATAATTTATAACGACGAAATTCATTCCATCATCGTAAATAATAGGTATACCAAATTAGTTACTATTTATGGCATGTCAAAACATGGCGTACATGAAAGTTGGAACAAAATGCGTGCGAAAGGCAACAAAAAACAAATATGTATGTATAAATATTTGTTATTGTTATCAGCATGCAGTATCACAGTTTTTGTTAACAAGGTTAAATTGTTTTAGTAGCAACTGTCTTCCAGCTACCAAAAATTACTGACAACATATCACATTTTAATTGAAAATCTTACATGGTTTGCACATACATTACAAGTTGTCATAAAAAAAATGAAAGCTTGACTTCTGAGTATATGCACCAAATCCCAAGTTCCTGGACTCTATTTAGCTCAAAATGTAATCCAGAACTCGTTATAATACATGAATATAGTGTTTACGAAGTCAGTTGAAACTGGTCAGTGTTAAATCACAGGACCGTGCGCACTTAACTTGATATTTTGTCCTATGTGTTTAACAATGGTATCGAGAATCGAATAGTAGTTGAAACTGTGCAGGCGAGTACGAGACTGGCCACTAGCATAAAAAATCCGTAAATCGTTTCTCAGCACTCAACGTGGACTTGTGAGATGTGCCTAGTTCTTTATAACATTTTTCCAGTGCAGTGCAGAAATACCTATTATAATATCAAGTGTGGTTCAGTTTATACTTATTGTTCATATTTATAAATATTTATTACTATATAAAAGGTAAGATATTTTATTATTTACTAATTTACCATGGCATTCTGGAGACCATTTGAAACAGAGGATAATATAATAACGCCCGAAAATCCCGAAATAGTTGAACCGGTTATTGTCGAAGAAGCCGAAATAAATTTAGAGTTTAAAAATCAAGATTTACACGTACAAAGTCAACGCATTATTTTAAATATATATGAACGTTTAAAAAGCGACAATCGTGAACAATGTGAGAAAGAAATAATAGAACGTATTAACGAATTAACTAAAATATCAAAATCAACAATTTATCGCGTAATTAAAAAAGGAGATGTTATAGATCACGGTACAAATAGGAAACAGAACAATACGAAATTAAAAAATATTGATGATGCTACCAAAAATGTAATACGGCGTATAATTTATAATATGTATGAAGAAAACACAGTTCCTACTTTAAAAATGATTCGAGAAAAATTAAGCGATTATCCTGATTATAATTATAGTTCTTTAGATACACTACTAAATGTTTTATTAGAATGCGGTTTTAAACATAAAAAACTTGACAGTCGTATGGTAATTATGGAATATCGACGTATAGTAGCACTTCGGGTAGATTATTTATATAATTAATAAAATTTTCAAAAAATTATAACATTTTCTTATGACAAGCATTTCTATTTACCTCCGCTCATGTACAACAAAGAGTTGCCGACTGTTTTTGCCGGCTTTTAGTTTTTATAAGGTTTCAATTCTGCTCGTATAAAGTATACGTGTATAGTGGCTCCAAAGTCAGTTTGAAAATCATAAAAAAGATGGACAAGGGGATGCCTCATAACACTGGCGATTGGCCTTGCCTACTGCGACCAGTATAGGGCTATTGTAGTACTCCTTTTTCTACCTTATCCAGGCATTGTACTACTAGACTTCGAGTCTGTTGATAAAGAGCTCCTTGATAAAGTTCGCTAAGCCCGTTGTTTCTATTTTCACGCCAAGCCGCCTCAGTTTAATCAAGGCTATTACAGCTCATGACATGGACTGAGGTTTCCGACGAGAACGTGAGTCACCCATCCATGTGCTGGACCCGACCGACGTTGCTTAACCTCACCGTTCGAGTGCCGACACTTAAACCGGCGACCGTACAAGGAACTCTACGAACAGGAAAATGGAAAATCTCGTAAACCATGAAATTTAAAAATCTTGATGAATACATGTCGCTAAAGACAATGAATTGAGCTCAATTTCATTGTACCGTTTGCTGTGTAGTTGTACTGAGTTTCAGCCGAATTGGATAACACATCTTCTTTCAAAATTTCAGTCAGTGATCCTGATTTGTTGTGTAGTTTTGGCTCGGGATAATGGACATTCTATGACACCCATCTACAAATAGATGTAAACTAGTATGACTAATATTGTGACGTGCTTGCGCTCCCTAGGTGCTGGAGCTAAGAGTTCATGAGTGGTGAAATAGCGTTGGTGTAGGTAACTGAAATACCATGTCTCCACAACTGGGTTCATGCACACCATCTCTGAGACAGCAGTAATATACTTTCTCGAAGCTTATAGAAAAGGATCGAGTTTTCTACAATGTTCAAGACTTTACTAGAAGATATCTAGATGGATCTAGAGCCAGTTTTTGAGTATATAAGGCAAGAGGCACGTCTGGAAAGGAATTGAGCTGAAGGTTAAACGTAAATACAAAGTGAAAGTATCAAGTACTAAACATCGTGAAAGGTTATTTTAGTCAGTAAGGGTATTTTAGTTAATATTGTTATATTGTTAAATTTCCAGTAAGTTGTTAAATAAAGTGTGTTAGTGTTTATCTCGTTATAATTTTTGGAATACATGGATTTTTTAAGGGATGTCTCCTAGGGGTGGAAACACGTGATAATATATTATACCGACCACTATAGGACTGGGTGTGCACTTTGACCATTCATATTATGATCTATTACAGTTATTCAAATCCTTAAAACTGGGAACCTACTCTTATTTAATTCAACTTCAGCTTTATATGCTAATAAGCAAACAACATTTATTAATATTTACATTGTCACTGAATAAACACTTCAAATTCACTACTTTTATAAAAAATGTATAGAATTAATATAAAATAAGACGTAAATAATTTATCAATGGTTACAGGTATCTGGAATTGTATGAAATCTTGAGTATATGTATACTTAAAGCAGGGCCGTCGAGAGAAAATCGGAGCCCGGGGGTAGTAACATGCGGGTCCCCCGCTCCCAAGTCTTCGATACAGTTTTGAATAGCGGGGGTGGAATTCTTCACAGTAGAATATTTATCTCAATGATTGCAATTCGAAGAGTAGGGGATGCTAATCCTTGAGATACAATTTTTACTTCTAGTGTTTCTTACGATTCTCAATACTTCCAACTATGATTTTCCACATAAGACATTTTCATATTGTCTCTTACAATTTACAAGAAGTATCTCTTCTCTTGCTTCAACTAATACAAATACACTCGAAATTTGCAAATGCATCTCCATCTCCTAGAATCCAGGCCCCCTCGTAAACTCCGGGCCCGGGGGGAAACACCCCCGACCCCCCCTCTCGTCGGGCCCGACTTAAATTCATAGTTATGCACAAAAATGTCTTCTTTAATTCACTTATTTGACGTCGGCCTATTTCCTCTACTACGGTCAATCACCGATGCCAGGACACGAGCTACTCCCAACCTGGAAATTTTACCGAACCTCCTCTCCATCGAAGAGTAGAGATTTTTCACTTGCCTAACATTTAATAGACAAGGGGTCCGGCTATTTTACATCCTCCCCGAAGGAGAGGTCACCCGTCCAAGTATTAACCGCGCCCGAAATTTCTGCCTTTTCGTATCGAAATATGAGTATAGGCAGGCATCACTCACTCCTACAAAAATGTCTTATATGTATAGAATATTAACTGATAAAATATACTTTAGACAAATTGCTAATCATGGGGGAAGGTGAGGGTTCCGAGTGAAAAAACTGCGCCTAGGCTGGTAAAACTTCCCGATCGACGAAACCACCGTTTCTGGTGTCTGAGATCGCACACGGAAAACTCCAATGTAAAAACTGCTGTTTAAGAAATCACTACTTCTATATTCAGATTTCTCGTCCATGTCTCTTTAAATAAAACATCTTGATACTATATTTTTGCATTCCAGTGTGTGGAAATAATTACTTATAGAATTTTAATATGATATTTGGAATAATCTGCCCTGAAAACCCATAAAACGATCCGTCACTTCAATACCTCTTCGGCCGACCGACCATCCGACCATCATCATCGAAAGTATCTAATAACTCATATACCACATTTTATTTCTTAAATAATGGAATGGGGGTGACTGATGCCAAAACATTTCTTGAGAGTTTTTACTTTCGTACATATACTAAAACACAATTTTATTTTGGGAGTGGAAGTGGTAGATGCCTTAAAAATATTGATGCCTTAGCTTTAGTATACAGATTCGGAAAATGCAGTTTAGGGTATAGGAATAATGATGTAATTGACCACGTCCCGCTAGTTCCATAAATCGTGAAAGCAGAGGCACACAATGAATTGAATTTAGTACGGCATGAACTAAGGATGGGTGCGGACGTAGGTAATAATTTTTAATACGAAACGAGACAATATCTCTTCGTCAAAAGCGAAGAAGTTATTTGTCACATTTTTGACAAATAATTTCTTCTATTGAAAGCATTTCTGCAGTTTCTTTTTTAGCCGTAAATGCTATGGGAATAAAATAATAATTCTTGTTAATACCGAAATGAAAATAGAACATTAAAATAAAATTAAATAACTCGGAAACTAAAATCAACTAACAATTATCAAAAAATAAATTGTTCTTATTAAATTACAAAAATTGAACATTAAAATAAAATTAAATAACCCTCAGAAACTAAAATCAACTAATAATTATCAAACAATAAATTAATGAAGTAAGAATTCAAACAAACCACCTTCTTGTGCCAAACAACAGCCAAACCGATTATACAATGAACCTCTCATATCATCAAGTTGATTTGGAGTAATGCTTGCACAAAGTTGGATAAGTTTTTCCCGTAATTCAACTAAATTATTGGCTCGTTCATCAAACGCATGTTTGTACGCGGTTTCCTTTAAAAAGCCCCACAGAAATAAATCATGGGGTGCTAGATCGGGTGACTTGGGGGGCCATTTTATCATTCCCCTCGTAGCTATTAAACGATTGGGAAATGTTCTTTCCAGAAAATTAATAACAGTTAAGGTATTGTGACTTGGGCAGCCGTCTTGTTGAAACCAAATGTCGTCAAAGTTGACAGGAAATTGAAACATTACAAATGTAAAAATTTGGCATATGGGTCCAAAAATAACTATTTTGGACCCGTATTTATGGGCCCCCCTGGGCGAGTGGGGGAAGAAAGGTGTAACTTTTATGTATGTCATTTCTCATGATATCCTGAAGGCCTATGCTAATTTTTAGCGTATTCTGGCGAGAACTTTCCATTGTATAGGTGCTTTATGAAATTATCAATTTCTGCTTAAATCTGAGTCTTTGTACCTTTTTTTAGGACCATGGGAAAATTGCTTTTGTACATGGTCTCAAATACTTATAACAAATGTTTTGACGCAAAGTAGAAGTGGTATTCATTCGGTTGGATCATGACGAATTTTTAAATTTGCCGCGGTTTTTTCTGTACCAGCAAAAATTGTAACTTTTTTTTATCAACTAAGAATTGTACAGACTCTCGTATACCGCAGTTGTTAGCAGTTATTCATTCGGTTCAAAGATATTTATTATTCCATGCCCCGGGCCCAAAATTAAACCATTTGAGGGACTTGTGACCCGGCCTACGGTGATTAGTATATTTTCCTCAGTATACCACAAGTATTCAAATGTATTCAAGTCGATTTTGCATAGTGGCTCTTAGGAGAAAGAAAAAAGAATGTTTAAGGCGCTTGTGAGCTGAAATAATTTTTTATTTTTCTTTTACTCATATAGCTGATTCACTTATTGGCATTTGTATTTAAAATCAACACATTAAGTAGATCAAGACCTGCTCTGCATTGTGTGACAATTTCAAATGAATATATGATGCAGTTTAATTATATGACAATATTTATATATTTTTAAGGAAAAAAAAAAAGTCGTGTTGGGTAGGAATCGATCCCCCGACCCTCGGATTTATGTCATCATCATAACAAATTTATTTAATTCTTTTAATACAGGAAATTGCCTCCCCGGATCGAGACTCGGAGCCAACCGTACAACTACGTCCGAGCGCTCCAACATGTTGAGCTAAATTACCGATGCGACAAAAATTTACATTAGTGTAATAGATTTATTCCAAATGTATAAAAATTGACTCATGTAAAAGAGGCCAAAAATATTGAATATCATGCTTTGGCAACACTTTTTATTTAATGCTACATTGTTTAAATAATTCGCAAAGTTGAGAAAATCAGTTTTTCGTAAATACCAAAAAACTAAGAATTTTACAAAAAAATTATCTCAGTTCCCAAGTGACTTGGAGCATTTATTATTCTTTTTAAATTCGCAGAAAAATCGTAGCTTTAAAATGATCCTAGCCCGAACGACGTACCCTTAAAAATAAATAAATTATTCAATTTGTTTATAACTTTAAAACGCACGTGTTTTTCGAACTCGATTTTAAACAAAAAAATTTGCCAAAATCAATTAAATTTGATATGCACATGATAGTAGAACTTGTCAAAATGTGAATCCACTTTGATCCGTAACTCTAAAATGTCTAAAAAAAAATTACGACAATTTTACGAAAGCAAGTTTTTAATAAACAAATAACTTTTTGCAAAAAACCTTAAAAGATATCGATTTGAAATTTTTAGCATTTTTAAAGTAAATTGAGACGTACAACTTCCGATAATTTCGATGTCACAAGGCTTAATTTATCATAAGTTATTAATAATTGAAATAAGAGGCCATTTTGACGTTTTTTTTTTATTTTGCAGATAAACAAATTAACCTATTGGAAAATTTATTATTGGGTTTTGTAGGTCTTTTAAGTAGCAACATTTGTCATGTAAAACATTATTTTCTAAAATTCTTCATTTTTTGGGTATTTACGAAAAACTGATTTTCTCAACTTTGCGAATTAATTAAACAATGTGGCACTAAATAAAAAGTGTTGCCAAAGCATGATATTCAATATTCTTGGCCTCTTTTACATGAGTCAATTTTTATACGTGAAGTATCTTTCATTTTTCGTTTCGGGGTACATTTGGAATAAATCTATTACACTATAGCTACAAAATATGGTGATGCCTGCCAAATATTTGTGATTTTGTTATTGTATTTATATTTCTTTTATATATAAAACATATTTTATTTTCTTCATGGTATTTTCTTGAAAAAAAACAACTTTTATTCATTCCTATTAAATAAATTTCATATACCTACCTACCTATTCTTTTTGCATCAAGACAAAACAATAAAAAAGCTCTTCTTCGTAAAATAATTTCTAAGACTAATTAAACATAATGTTTTTAGTCGATTACCTAGGTATAGTATTATAAGCAATATATACACATGTAAGTATTTTCCATGCTATTTTTAAAAGTAAAAAACGCCAAGAATGGATAATTTCTTACAAAATCGGACAATTTTCTGCGAGTAGGTGAATCTCATCATGCCGAATCATTGGCAACGCTGGTTGCACTGCTGTCTTAGTTGCTAGGTCGTTTAGCTCCTTCCACACCCCACGGGCCCGCCCGCCCAACCTTTCATTTCATTCACGAATTAATTTACCCGCCTTGCAAACACCAGCTTGAACTTCGACTCGAAAAGGCACACGACATCTATGATTTTAAGACCGGAACTAACAGTACAAATTCTTTGGTTAAGTATCTATTTCTACTTAATCAATGGTTGCACGTCGAGCTAACCGTGTTAATAAAGAGAATTCGCGAAAGTAAATCGCTCACTCCTTTCGCGGTCCATGTCCCTGAGAATGGAAACAAAGTTACAGTTGCCTTCATTTGTGTAAGGCACATAAAAAATTTCCGCCAAAGGAGTCCGCGTGGCAGTATCATTGAGTGAATCGGTAAAGATGGCGCCTGCCCGCTTTGTAGGTGCCGCATTTTTTTATGTGTCTTTGAAATACGAAGTCAACTATAAACTATAACTCAGTTTTTTACTTATTTCTGATTGATGTTTTTTTTTCGTATACGTCTGAAATTCCTACTGTAAATTCTAAATTCACTAATGTGAAATGTGAAAATAAATGCTACAAAATTCGAAACGTTTGTCATTCTCTATTCGTACCGGTAAACAATGTAGGCCTCCAAAGACGACTAAATTTGGACGAAAGTTAAAATTGTACTATGATTAGAACTCTTCTCTCGTGTCGTTATTGCCTCATCACTGTATGTATCTATTCAGTAAATTATTGAGTAAATTTTTCAGCGGAAATACATTATCCGGTAGCAGGTGAATCATTGCTACTAATTAGTACCTTTGTTATTAAAGAGGTAACACAAACAGTATAAAATAAAACGTAGATTTACTAGTCAAACTCAGTTTTAAATTTTACTTCCTCGCATACCGAAGGGAAGTATTGTATTGAGAAAAAAATCACCCTCCGAGATTTTTTCAGATTTTCAAGTTTCAACGTAGATTACGAAAATATAGGTTTTTCAATTCTGTCAGTCTGTCTGTCTGTTGGTGCATCATCTAAAAAAACTACGAGATTTTTTCGGATTTTCACGTTTCAACGTAGATTATGAAAATATAGATTTTTCAATTCTGTCAGTCGTCTGCCTGTCTGTTGGTGAATTATCTAAAAAACTACTTGATGCAGAACAGTCAAATTTGGTAGGTAGCTAACATTACTACCAGCGAAGAAACGGTTACATACTTTCATAAATATACAGGGCGGGCCGTCTAAAGCGAATAGATAATGAAAACATTTTTTTTCACTCAAATATAAAATTTATTCGTTTTATGACATTCTAAACCTATTTCAGAAAAAAAATTTCAAAACAAAGAATTTCATACTAAAACATGAAAATAAAATACTAACTTGTTCTCCAATTTCGGCTTGCCCGCCAGCCTTAAACCTCAACGTCTCCTTTCCAGTACCATATCCAGGTTTTTTACCAGTTTTTCCTGTTTTCGGTGCTATGCTGGTGAACCCACTTTTCATTGGTTCAACTAACCGGATAGTAAAGGTGGCACCTCTGGGTATTTCTTTTAAAATTTTCGCAACCTCGAAATGTCTTTTGCCTACCATATCTTCACCATCTAATTTTTCTATGTGGTCACCGACCTAAAACATAATTATTCACTTAAAATATTGTAGCTATTATCAATTAACAAGTCGTCAGGGGAATTTGACATCCATATGGATGTGATTTAAAATACAAAAAGTTTAGATAGTTTATAAATTCCTCATATACGTATTTGTCACAGAATGCTAACAAAAGCAATAATTACAAAAATAAACAGTAACTAGTTTCCTATTACATTCAAAATGCAAACAGTTAGCCCTGTTCTTTTTTTTCTATTCATGAGTACGCAGTGATGTGACGTGATCTTTCCAGCGTTGCCAACATTTGCCCCCACATTTCAGCCAATAGGAGAGCCCCAACGTCATGATTAAGAGTCGTGCGCGGTATGGTGGGAAATGCATTTTGTCAAAATGTGTGTTTCTAAATAAACAAATATCAGGCCACAAGTGAAATGGCAGTTCTCCTAATGTAAGTAATGTAAATAAATTTATCAAGAGAAGTTCCCGATTTTTGTTGTGATGTGATGATATGAACGCTTCTATGGTTAGAAATTACGCTTTTTTGGTTTTCAGGAGAACTCCGCCCACTTTCTCGTGAAAAGATGCTCTCACATCACATCACATCGGTACAGAATAGCCATCCAGTTAGAGAAAACTATTTTGGTTTGAACTGTGCCCACTTTCTCATGAAGACATGCTTTCACATCACATCACATCGACATAGAATAGCCATCTAGATGTTCTTCGACTAGACATCTGGTTTCTTCCAACCTTCGAATCTGTCCTCAATCAATAACTGCAACAGTTTGTACTTTGGCCGTCATGTAAGAGTTAAATCCTGTTAGAAAATTCCAGATGAATGTCTTTAAGTGCAAAATATCAACTGCGAATGTTAGTTGATGCTTAGTTCTGACTACGACTCTGCCGAAATGAGTCATTTACAGGATTCACCCATTTTTTATAGACTGAAAGTTTTCTTCGATTCAGAGACACATATCTTGATATGTTTCTAACTTATTTGAAGGTTATGCTATACAGTGTCATGGACCAGCCACGGTATGTAAAGAAACATATCTAAAGAGGTTAATATGACAATTTTGAATACTTTTTCGCACTTGCAAAAGTACTTCGTACCATCTCAATGCGGTGTTTCATTTTCTCGCCCAACTCACAACTTTCGTAAAGTGGAAAGTCAACAATATTGGATACCTATTCAAAACTTAACATGCATCCAATTGAGGTACTTTCAACGAAGATATTACATCAGCATTGTTGTATGTAATTAATGTAATACCATTTCCGCTACAATCATGAACTTAGTCCTATGTTAATAGTGAGACGAACATCTCTATATACAAGTTGACATTATTTACTAAGGCCGTTGAATTCTGCTGAATTAATTACCGTATGATCAGCTTATCGAATGTTGTTAATGTTGAATCCATATTTCAATACCTTTGTGGGCCTATCCAATTGCTTCTAGAAACAAATTCTGACTATACCAGGGCCTTTATGTCTTGGCAGTAGAGCCAGGGGCGTGCGGATTTACGAAATTCGCACATACCTACGTAATTCGAAGAAATTAAAGCACTCGGATTGTGTTAATTATGTATGACCTTAAATTTCAAATATTATGCTTCAATCTTGCAGCATTATCTTCATAGTGCAGTAAAAAAAGCATTTTAATTCGCACAGTTTGGATACAGCAAGATTATGATTTAATCCTGTTTCGGGTATCACCGGGAGTATATTCCTAAGTTTTGAACCTCGAAAACCTTGTGCTACTTTTTTTATAAACAATTTTTTTTTACTGCGTTTTTCGAGCTTAAAATGTGAATAACTCCGGTTCTATAAGTCGGATCGGGGCAAACTAAAAACCAGTCTTTTCGTAATAAAATTGCCAATAAATTGTCGTTGGTTTCAATTCTCTGAAGTACGTACCTACATAACCTACAAAACTGAAAAAACGAGGAAAAAATAGTATTTTTTTCACTTTAGTGCCCAAGACCGGCAACTAGACCAATTTGCATCAAACTTTCAGAAAATATACTTTTTGATGCAATAAAGAGACCCTGAAAAGTTGGTGTCCAAATATTGAACCCATTGGCCAAAATTACATTTGTTGTCTAAAATTTGAAATGCTCGCCATTTTATGCCATTAATTAATGAAAATTTTTCATTTCAAAATGTAGATCACGACGTCAGCTTTCGAATGCAATTAAAAAGAAATTTTTTAAATGTAATTTCGGCTACTTTCTTTACATTTGATTATAACTCAAATATCAACAATTACATTTTTTCGGCCATTTTGAAAAACAAATTAAAGTTTTTTTATCAGATCTGATAGAGAATTTTGGGTCCTTTAATTTAAAAAAAAGAAAGTTCATTTTTGTTAACGTGAACTCGAGACATTTAACTTTTTGCATTTTGCCCAATGTTAATTACCAAATGCATATTTTGAGCTAAAATTTGGACTGTATTATTCTGAAACGTATTCATTTCATATGATAAATTTTAAAAAAATAAGTTTTATAGAAACTTATTTACAAACATTATAATGTAAGTATTGTTAATTGAGCTAAAAAGTGATTTTTTTATTTTTTCATAAAGCTCAGTTGCAAAATGCAATAACTTCCTTGTTTCTTAAAATTCTGCAGACTTTCTTTTTAAATACGCTATATTTTCCCTCGCAATGCGATCATAGACTTAGTTTTTTGTTAATAATGGAAATGAGTTTTTTTTATTTCAAAATTCATATGCACACATGTACCAACGGTTGCTAACGTATAAACCTGTATAATTTTTTTTATATCTTTCTATATAAATATGAATACTTAGTTTAAATTTATATTGTCTTCTAAATATAATGTTTTAAGTTTTATTTAAAAAAGGAAATAGTAAATATTGTAATATAAATACTTGTTAGAAAAAGTTTTAAACGCGAGGATTAATAATAATATGGTAAAAACATTTTTATTCTTATAAATTTACAAAATCGTAATTAATGTATTTTATATCTCTTGCTTGGTAATGTGTACAATTCAGTTTCACTCTCTGAATCTGTTTCAAATAACATTTTTTCATCATTTTCTTCTTCATCACGAATTTGAACACGAAGATCGGGTACATTAACTTGCAAGCGTTCGCAGTCGCTTTGGGGTTCCGATTCTGATATATCGGTACAGCTTGAATGTATGCCTGATTCATCTATATTGTCTTCTTCAACTTCACGATTTTCTTCTTCACTTACTACAGTGCATCCTGTACAATTCCTGCAATTAATGCCTCCACAATATTCACACAAACTTGTACATTGTGGTCCGAACTTCCTGCCTCGACATCTCAGGTCTTTACGGCTTTACATTTACAAGCGAGAATTTCAAGAATTTCTTGTGGTATTGGCTGTTTTCTCATTGTAATATGCATTAAACCATTAATTGTATCCTCCCAACCAAACAATCGTGGATCTATTTCTTCATCTCCCAGCCATGTTTGTATTTGAAGATACACTCTCTATAAATGTTCATTTGTAGCTTCTTCGATCGGAGGAAGGTTTTTTAAATTACAACCAGTTTTGAATGTAAGTTTTTGGAAACAATGAAATCTTAAATCACCTAAATCCGTAGGTTTTATTAGATTACACCCATACAAAACTTTCATGATATTTTAAACACCTAATAATCTCACTTTCACTCGAAGACATTTTTAATTTATATGTCGGCGCCACCAAAAATAATTTCTCCACGCCTATGATTCTTAGAAGCCCTTCACTACTACTTATGACTGTTTATTGTTTTTGTTAATGTAAACCTTCAGGTTGACTTATCCCAACCAATAACACTTTAAGATTCTATGTATTTCCTTATATGGGCATAGGAATACGCTTAGGGCGAACGAAACGAAATCAGCTAGCCCGGTGACAGAAAGGCACTCTATGATTACCTATGAAAGAGGTAAGATTTGTTTATTGCGGGCTAGCGGGTAGCGGATCGTTATTTTACTAAATTTATTCGGTGATATTAAGACTGTATTATTTACTTGCATCATTCGTTTGGACAATTAGATTTTGTTATTAAATTTTGTATTAAGTGAAATATCAGTGTCGTACTTGTTAACATGTCCAAGCGGTCTAACCCTAAACGCGCCCCCTTGGTATCACACATATATTAAATTAATTTACAACTTCTCAAATATAAAAATGTAAACAGACAATACTGCACGGCAACCGATCTAAGATGTAAGGAATGGAACTGGTGGGGAATAAGAAAGAGAAAGAAAATGTAAACATTTCTCCTCATTTTTAAGCAACTATTCGCTCCGCAGGTAAAATAGGTTTATACATTAGCAAACGTTGTATATAAATTTAAGAATATGAAATATTTATTATTATTATTAACAAAAAGCTAAGTTGATGATCGCACTGCGAGGGAAAAAATAACGCATTTAAATAAAAGTCCTCCGAATTTTAAGAAACAAGGAAGTTATTGCATTTTGCAACTGAGTTTTATGAAAAAATTTAAAAAATCACTTTTCAGTTCAATTAACAATACTTACATTATAATGCTTGTAAATAAGTTTCTATAAAACATTTTTTTTTTTTTAATTTATCATATGAAATGTTGGTTTCAAAATGATACAGTCCAAATTTTAGCTCAAAATATACATTTATTAATTAACAATTGACCAAAATGCAAAAAATTAAATATCTCGAGTTCACGTTAACAAAAATGAACTTTCTTTTTTTTAAATTAAAGGACCCAAAATTTTCTACCAGATCTGATAAAAAACTTTAATGTATTTTTCAAAATGGCCGAGAAAATGCAATTGTTGTTATTTGAGTTATAAACAAATTTAGAAAAAGTAACCAAAATTAGATTTAAAAAAATTATTTTTAATTGCATGAGAAAGCTGGCGTCGAAATTTTTCATTTTGAACTTAATGGCATAAAATAATGGGCATTTCAAATTTTAGGTAACAAATGCCATTTTGGCCAATGGTTTCAA
Source organism: Stenurella melanura (assembly GCA_963583905.1). Taxonomy (NCBI): domain Eukaryota; kingdom Metazoa; phylum Arthropoda; class Insecta; order Coleoptera; family Cerambycidae; genus Stenurella; species Stenurella melanura. Next base: position 69,106,559 of record OY757312.1, on the reverse strand, counting down.
TATTTTGACAACAACTTTTCAGAGTCTTTTTATTACATCAAAAAGTATATTTTCTCAAAGTTTGATCCAAATTGGTCTAGTTGGCGGTCTTGGGCACCAAAATGAAAAAAAATATCGTTTTTTTTTTTTGGTTTTTTCAGTTTTGTAGGTTATGTACGTACTTCAGAGAATTGAAAACGACGATTTATTGGCAACTTTATTACCAAGAGACTGGTTTTTCGTATGTCCCGATCCGACTTATAGAGCCGGAGTTATTCACATTTTAAGCTCGAAAAACGCAGTAAAAAAATTTAATTGTTTATAAAAAAAGTAGCACAAGGTTTTCGAGGTCCAAAACTTAGTAATATACTCCTGGTGATACCCCAAACAGGATAAAATCATAATCTTGCTGTATCCAGACTATACGTATCTCCTCATTTTTTTGGCCTTTTTTTACTGCACTATCACGTATCATAGCAGCCCAGCCGCAATTATTTGTCCGTTACACTGAAACCGTTACTAGTGTAAATTCAGTTTACAATCATATCGTGTTCGTTTATGAATTGGGCGGTATTAATTATTTGTTGTTTATAAATTACGTATTTGTTGTATTATAGTGCCTTAACATTTAATTTTGTTAGTGTTTTAGCGAAAATAAGGGTAATTGTGGGATATCGTAATATTTTTAAATTTGAAAAATGGATGCGGTACCCGGTTGTTCAAAAGAAATAGTAAAAGTTCATACCCCTAAATATTCTCCATTTGGGTATAAAGAAAAACAAATATTTTGAATGTATAACATGCACTGGAGATTGGAGAAAGATTATCCGATGGTAGAGAAATCAGGATCAACAGGTTTAGTTAATATGGCGTCAAGGTTTACCGGCGTCAGTGAGCGGAGCACTTACAGAATTTTGAGAGAAGAAATAAATGAAGGGGATGTTCAGAAACCTAAAGCGAAGTCTGGAAGAAATAACATAATATTAGACAAATTCGAGAAAAATGGATTCCGATGTAAAGTTCATACATTTTTTGATAATAAAATCCCTACTGTAAAGAAAATTTTACAGTCCTTGGATGAAGACAAAGATAAGCCCAAAATGGGCAAATCGGCGCTTAAAAAATGTTTGCATGATATGAACTTTGTATTTGCAAAAGGAAAGAGGAATAGCCTCCTACTTCAGAGATGTGAGAGAAAAATTATATTCGGCCAATTAGAGCTGCTTGTGAAAGAGGCAGAAAATGCTATTATTTGGATGAGACGTGGTTGAATGAAGAACATAGTGTAACGAAATTTTCGCAAGATGGGAATGTAACAAGTGTTCGTCAAGGTCATATGGAAGATTGGTCAATAGGATTAAAAACACCAACAAGAAAAGCGAAACACTTAATTATAATGCACATAGGGCGTAATTCGGGATTCATGGAAGATGGACTTCTATTGCTCGTGTCGAAAAAAATTGGCGATTTTCATGAGGACATGAATGTGGATGTTTTCGAGGAACAGTTTGTCGTTATTATGGATAACGTCCCATACCACAGCCGATTACTGGATATCTCCATATTCTTTCTTCTTTCTATTCATTTCCATAATATTTTACCAACCAATGCATGGCGAGAAACGCAAATTCAAGAATGGTTAGATGGTAAAGGTATCTCATTCGATCGTGCTTCGGTTAAAGCCGAACTGCTAACCCTAGCGAAACAGCATTCCCCGATATATAAGAAATATAATGTGGATGAAATGGCTAAAGCTAAAGGTATTGAGGTACTGCAACTGCCGCCTTACCACTGTGAACTCAACCCCATTGATCTTATTTGGGCTGAAGTAAAGGGGAATGTTGCACGAGAAAATAGAACTCTTAAATTAGAACATGTAAAAGGCCTTCTATCTAGTGCGTTAAAGAGAGTTACAGCTGAATATTGGCGAAAATGCATAGAACATGTTAAAAAGGTTGAAGAAAAAATGTGGGATACGGTTATTCGGATTGACACAGTAATTGAGCCAATAATTATACAGGGTGCAATTAGTTTCATCTCATTAAAAAAAACTGGTGGTAGGGAGCGACAAGACAAAAAAAACCTTATATAACATGGGGTCTAAAGCTCATAGTTTTGAAGAAAAAAAAATAAACAAAAATTTCGCAAATTTTCAATAAATTTTTTTGAGAACTGCTGGAATATTGAGGTAGGTTTAGGTCTAGATCCGATCTGAAGAAAACTATACTCTAACTCTCCCTTGTGCAATATTTTACTTACTGTCATGTCGGTGTTTCGTTATGTACACACGTCCAACCCGCCGTTCGTTGTTTTTGTTATTTTTGAATTTCGCGTCATTGTGTATTTATCGTTAAGATTTATTTTATTGACTTACCGTTCAAGTTGTCAAATTCTTGATTAGTACAGACACAACTTACTCTTTCGTTCTTTTTGTATTCCTTTTTGGCTTTTGTACCAAGTTTTTATTTTATTTTTCTTTATTGACAACGTTAGTTGATAGTTTAGTATTTAGTGTTGAACGAAGTGCGTATGTACTTAATTCGACGTACCGAACTGTGTATTGATACAGATGCAGAGATTTTGAATCATTTAGGTAGGTAGTAAGCTATTAACCCAGGACACTCATTTATGTTACAAATGTTAATAAACCACATTTAAATTTTCTAAATTATAAACAATCCAATATTTTGTTCCAAATTAAAAAACACACATGTAAAGAAATGCTCTGTTTAAACCTCTATGGCCATTATTTGCTTGCAATTGTGCACGAAGAGAGAACGAATTATTTACCTCTTTATACTTGCCTCAGTTCAGTTGAGGCGGTACATCAAAGGCGGCCGCGTGTGCCGGCCAGCATTTTTTTATGACAATTTAAAAGTTGTATAATTGGGAAGTACAAGTCCATCGACCAAGAAGAGCAGTGGTTCTCAATAGTTGTCTACCATAATATTAAATATGTTAACCTAGATCAGTGTTTTTCAAAGTGCCCCTAGAGGGAAAAGTCATAAAGGTTTTTTGTTTGTCTAGTCGGTCCCCATTACCAGTTTTTTTAATGACATGAAACTGATTACACCCTGTACATGTAGGAGCCAGCAGTGATAGTGACAGTGACAGTGATGGGGAGTGCAGTAACCTGTGTCGTGTAGTGATTGCGATAAGATAAATTATTTATTGTGGAAAATTATTGTTGTTAAGTTTTGTTTTTAATTATATTATTTTAACAAAATAAATTATATATGTTATTAGAACAGTTATTCATGTTTAACTTTGGCAAGTTTTGTTTTTAATTATGTTATTTTAACAATAAAGTTTATTTATGTTATTAGAACAGTTATTCATTTTTAACTTTGGTAAGTTTTGTTTTTAATTATGTTATTTTAACAAGAAAGTTTAGTTATGTTGTTAGAAGGGTTATTTATTTTTAATTTGCAAGTTTGTTCATTTATTTTCTTTTTTAACCTGTTACTCCCTAATTAACAACTCTGTCACCATCCTTTTCTGGCAAGGGATTTGCTCAAGCAATAAGAACAACTGGCATGGTTGAAATTTGTGTACATTTTTACAATTTTGATGTCAGATTTCGTAGGTATTCCACTCCTAAACAAAATGATGTGTGCCATTAAAAATTTTCTTAAAAGAACTCCAGTTTTTCTTTTTGGCTGAGTTGAATGTAGAAACAAATTTAATTATATTAATTTTTTATTTAATGAAACATGAATACTATATATTATTTTATATATGCCTAAAAATACATATGTGATGCCACTGATTGCTTGGTGCTTGAGAGCGTTTCACGTTTGTTTATGATAGCTCCATCAATTTCATAGTAGTTGAACAAATTATCAGATATAAAGACACCGCATTCAAACATCTATTTTATTTGGTCGATTGTAGCAATTACACATAATGACCTAGTCGTGGTTTTCATCTCTGGTAGGCGGATAAAACTTAAGAGAAATAATATATCTAGATTATGTGGGATTATAATAGTAGAACGAGGTGCCGCTTACTATCCTTTGACGAGCACGCCGCTCATTTTTTGCTCTACTGACTATACCTTTTGGCGCTACTTTAGATGTTAAACAATAGTGGTGTTAGACACAATCCTAGCATACCTAATATTCGGTGGTGGTTATGTTACTAATATAAAGGACCCCGCACGGAACATATGGAAATTGGCCCCCGGTTAAAGTGTTTGATACTCGGGGATATTATCCAAATATCGATGTTGATCAAAAGTCTCTATGGGCTCAAGGTCGGAAATTGGACGGTTTTCCAGATATCGGGGGTGTAAAGGGGGATGCTCATTTCTTGTGGGAAGTGGCCCCCGCTCCAGTAAAATTCGCTGGAATCGACATATGTTATTCCTCTTCACCTCCTGATAAAAATTCTCAGGGGCACAAGTTTGAAAAATGGACAGTTTTCTAGATAATGGGGGGTGCAAAGCGGGGCGCTCATTTCCTTTATAGGAAGTGACCCCCAGTGAAATTCACTGGAATCGACATATGTTGTTCCTCTCGACCTCCTGATCAAAATTTCTCATGGGTACAAGGCCGGTACATGCACAGTTTTCCAGATATCGGAGGTTGCAAAGTCGACTTTGAACCCCCGATATCGAAAAAATTGTGCATTTACCGACCTTGTGCCTATGAGAACTTTTGATCAGGAGGTCGAGAGGAACAACATATGTCGATTCCAATGAAATTCACTGGCGGTCACTTCCTATAGAAAATGAGCACCCCCCTTTGCACCTCCCATATCTAGAAAACTGTTTATTTTCCATACTTGTGCCCCTGAGAATTTTTTATCAGGAGGTCGAGAGGAATGACATATATCGATTCCAGCGAATTTTACTGGAGAGGGGGCCACTTCCCACAAGAAATGAGCACCCCCCTTTACACCCCCGATATCTGGAAAACCGTCCAATTTCCGACCTTGAGCCCATAGAGACTTTTGATCAACATCGATATTTGGATAATATCCCCGAGTATCAAGCACTTTAACCGGGAGCCAATTTCCATATGTTCCGTGCGGGGTCCTTTTACTTCCTTCACGCACCGAAGGGAAGTATTGTAATTGAGGAGAAAAAAACACCCTTTGAGATTTCCTCGGATTTTAACATTATACAAGTAGGTTATATATTAAGGTCTTTCAATTCATCACTAAACAATTATTTGAAAGAAGAACAGAATTGGCACTGAGTACTTTTAGTGTATTTACGTGTCATGTGACTGGCCGAACCCTCCGCAAGTCGACTCTTTAAATCGGCTTTTTTTTAAATCGTTGTCCGTGCTATAGCTCATAGGATGCGAAACGGGCTAAAACTTCTGCATATATCAAATTCTTAGTATAATCGATAATGTAGGTATTCAAATGTAGCCCATACAAAGAATAAGCAAGCTAAGCATTATACTCTTCGCCGATTTACTGCTCTATTTATATAATTGTGGCACATTCTATAGGATACTCTTCGCAGTATTTTTTGTAAATAATATTAGTTTTAGACATTTTTAGTTTCATTACAAAACATACATACAGGAGGCAGTGACGATTTTCGGTACTTATTTTCCCAGTCAGCAAACATGGATAGAATTGTTCGGTTAGTAATTCTAAGCAAAATTCATGAATATTTGGGGGGGGGGGGGGTTCCGATGGGTCTAGGCGGAAAATGCATCAGAACATACGAATACACTGCCCTTTTTTTCCTGTGATAAAAATAGTTCTAGTAGTAAGAGGTATACTGAAGTTAAGTAAAAAAAATAGTCTGGCTAATCTATGAGTATGGATAATATGTTTGGCAGGTGAAAAACTGAAAAGCTTTCATCAAAAAAATTTCCCTCATTTTCGCAGTCATGAAAATTTATCAGATGATGGCCAATATTATAATAACAGCTTAAAGTACAATCTGGCTAATGTGGAACACCCCCAAAGCCTTGCCAGACTCATCTAATGATCGCCAGGCGCCCTAAATTCGCCACGTTCAATTATACAGGTGATTACTGTCATACGTACATGTTTCTTTTTTATGAGAGCATTAAACAATGAAATACAAAAAAACACAGAGTACAGAATTATGATGGGGCAGGTTGAAAAATATTTCTTGACGAAATCATAAATTTTAATGAAGGTCACAGAGTTTTGCAAGGCCTTCGTGATTGTAAATGTCAGCCAGACGTGCATTTTCTATGAAAATATAGCATAATCTATCATGTGACATATTTTCAAACTCGGGAAAATAAAAGCAAAAATGTTCTATTTTTCCCATTTTCAAGATGCCGCCAGACTCATTTGCTAATTTGGTAAATCAGACAAACTTTTTTTTAATTGTAGTATATGATTATAACAATTTATATGCTAAATTTCAAGCCTGGAAAAGTAAGGATTACGGATTCGCAAAATCGGTCAAATTTTTTAATCCACAAATTTTCAGCCAGACTCACTTTCCGCTATCTGAGATAAGCCAGACTGTTATTTTCATAAACTTTATGTTCCACTTTAGTAAATGTAAAATATTTATGACTGGGAAATTAAGTGGACTTGTATTTTATCACTAAGAGAACAGATTAAAACATATACACCGACTGGGAAAATAAGTACGAAAAAAATTCACTGCCTCCCGGACTAATACCTACCTATATATTTTTTCTTTATTTGAAAACTCGGAACTTTTTTATTTATAGATCGATTTTGTTCAAAAACAATAGGGTTCTTCCTCTAGCTAACACTATCTTACTGTCCAAATTTCAATACAATCGGAGTTTTTGTTCTTAAGTTATTGTGCTTTCAAAAAAAAACGTGACGGACGGACGGACGGACGGACGGACATTTTGAAAGTTGTTCAGAATTCGATCACCAACACAGTGATATGAAATTTTGTTCTCTACGAGCAATATTACCGGTTTTAGAAATGTGCCAATAGAATGCAATATACTCTTCGTTTTGAATTTGCGAAGAGTATACTAACCAGAAACTCTGTACAAGTATGAATAAACGAAGTAGGCTAAGATATCTCAGATATCTTAAAAATGTTCAAGAATTGTATCCTTATAAATGTGGTAGGTATGATAATTCGTACTGGGCTATGCAATCTTGTATTACCGCACGTACAATTTGTAGACATCTGAATTTATGCACGACAACACAAAACATGGGCGAGGGTCGTGAGAATTTTTTCAATGCACACTAATTTTCTGAATTCCGCAGACCACATTCAGAACTCTGCTAACTGGGCATAACAACCCATGATTTCAAAATAGCGTTCAGTGTGTATTGCTCAATGCTTGGGAAGGTATGCTTCTGAGCAAAAAACTGTTGAGAATGAGTTGAATATGTTGGTAGGTATATAGGTTTAATTCAATTTGGCTGTTGATTTCTTCTAACTCACTGTTAGCATGAAAGTACGATTTAAAAAGAATGCCTGTTAAAAACCTTAAAATTTGCAGGATTTGAAAATAATTAAAATTCGAAAAAATTATGATAAAAATAACACTTGTTTATATTTTTTAAATTTCAATTATGGGGGGTATTTGTGGGATGGTTTATGGCCATGTTTGGTTGAAATCGAGTATGTCATTTCTAAAATCTTCAGGTTTCATTGTGTCGGGAGTTTTTGAAATTTTTAATTTAATTCAGTTATATCACGGATATTATAGGCAAGTTATTCAACGACCATTGCATACAGCTTATTGCATGGAGTTTACAGTATAAAATGTTTTACTTCTGTAAATATTAGCCAGTGCCTCTAGCGGCGGCTGGACGAGATGGGGGGAATTTATTGAGAAATTTATAGTGTCAAATGAAATACCCAAGTTAACTTATTGGTTGCGGCGAAAGAGAGCGAGGAAGACAGATAGCGTCTTGTCGCGAGCTAGACAAGGGCAGAGCGGAAACTGAAGTAAATATAGCACTGTCGTTAATTCCAGGGAGGTATGAGGGAAAAAAAAGAAACAACCGATCGTCTGCTTATATATAGGACGTATGTGAGTAACGTGAATGGTATAGGGCAGCTTCCGTTACCATCAAGATGAGCTGAGCAATCATGTACATATTTTTCATTTAAAAGCAGGACTAATAGATAATGCATATTAGTGTTATCCAGTATCATATAGGGAGTGGTGTAGCGAAAGACACTTTCAATTGCTAATTCTGACTCGATCGGCAACCCAGAAATATTCTTGAAAAATGTGAAAAAATCAACAAAAATTTTGGATGATTCGGTTCTGTCGCACCTACGTTAAAAGTAATTACGAGAAGGAAAGTGGTAAGATAGTGCTTAAAATAAATATGTATCGTATGTATAGATATACTTAATTATTTGATAACATAGCTTCAACATCAACAACTCACCTGTATATGTGGTATATTATGTATAACTGAACCTTCTTTGATACGTTTTATAAACGCGTATCCAGCACCGTTGTCTGTTATTGTAAGTCCAAGTGCATCCTCACTTTTTATTAACTCCACTTCCTTTGGCCTACCTAAAACAAAATATTACACTGAAAATATGTGTAACATAAAAAAAATAAACAGTCAGAGACATGTTTAGACATAATGGCGACATATTTTAGGTCCGGTACACCGAGACACGGATGGTTTTGGTTTTCTCAAACAAGCATAAGTACATATAAGCAAATTTGTTTAGTTGTAATTAAGGGGTTATTCTCCCTTCTGAACCCTCACTGTTGTCGGACTGTGGACAACTATTTCAAGATAGATGGTATTAAGAAAAACTGTAGACAAATTACGTTACACATTTGAAGCAAGATTTCCGCTGTATTTAATGTTTTGAAAGAAATTTAATGGAAAACGGAAAACATTAAATTATTATTAAAGGAGGTGTTCAAAATGTTTACTATTCGTCACTGAACATTCCAGGTTTGTATCTGATTAACCCGCATCCTTGATGCACTCTCTAACTTTAGGTCATTTACGACAGGTGTGATAAAACCTAATATGTTAAAATAACTACCTAAAATAGTCCAGGGGGCTTAGATCTGGCGAGTGACGTGAACGTGCTATTGATACATCGCGTCCTATCATTGGTGGGCGTACGTCCAATTTAAATGATGCTTAACAGCCTAAAATGATGCACTCGCAACATTTTTTTTGTAAGGATTTTTTTCTTATAGTAAATTATAGAAATATATTTGAAGGTAGGTCAAATAATGAACACGATCAAGTCTGTAAAATGATCGGTTCAATTAGCATATAGCGAAGGACGCAGCACATACATTATAGAGAATTTTTCCAGATCTCTAGATTTAAAGAATGAATAAGGGTTCTCATCTACCAAAACGCGATCATTGCGGCGATAATAACTTCCAGAATGAATCCTACGACTGAGAATAGAATATAACTTAAGATTTTGCAGTCTGTAACGCTTCCATGGGTACATCGATTGCAGAAAGAGGTTTTCACTTTCACATCTACTAGGGGAGACTGTTGTACTTTGGAACACTTTTTGATTTTTAATTTTATTTTAGCATAAAATTTAATTTTTCAGCACTGTATAAATCAGACTCTAAATAGTACACATTTGGACAACTAACCAAATTTGTTGAGGGCCATTGATGTAAAAATGCCAATTTCACACAATTTTGAAATTTTAAAGAGAATCGTTCCATGGTACATTATGTACATTAGAACACGTCCTCATGTACCTTGGAACACTTGCGTTTATCTCAATAAAACCTGACAAAATAGTATTCCTCAATGTTGGTAAGATAAGATAAATTAGGCAAATGAATACTTTGAAAATATAACTTTATTGATATATCAACATTATTAATAGTTTCGATTACGAAATTTAAAAAAGTGATGGATAATGGTCGATGCCTCTTCATAAAATGCATTCTTCTCCAGCCATGCGATTTTCTTCCCATGTTTTGGATTTTTTTTGCGTTTGCTTTGGCATTTATGTATGCAAGTTCTCGAACTGACTTTTTACTGAGACCATATCGCATGTTTGCAATATGAATAATGTATTTTGCTAATTCTGATTCTTATTCTTCTTTACTAAAAACTTTATTAACATCCATTTTTGCTTTACTCCACTTTCTTTAAAGTGATTTAAACGCCGAGATAGTGACGAGTTTCACATTACAAACCTTACAGCAAACGGCAGCTATAGCTTTGCATAAACGTTCGGATTCCACTGACGCCCTCTTCAGGCCTACTTTTCTTCGTAGTATTGGGAACCTGTCAAAAACACACCAAGTTTGTAGCATTCTTTACCTCAACAGTTTGTTCCAAGGTACAAGATGTAGGCGCGGCGTCAAAATACAAATAAAAACAGTAAATTTTAGAATCAATTTTAAGACGCAATTTTTTTAGGAAACATGGTACAATATTCTTTAGGGCCTAAGCCGCCAAGACTTGACATTTAATTCCAATTATAGCAGTACTTATTCAATGAACTGGTGAAAAGTAATTATTCTGTGCTAGTGAGAAAGCATTAAAACATACTTTCTAGGCAGCGGGTTTAACACTTTTTCTATTCATTATTTAGTCAATCATTTCTAAATTTAAGTTCTGCACAATGTTACAAACAAATTAGTTCTAGTGAATACTGACACTGACACAAATAAGAACCGGAGAATAAACGTTGGCATTATCAAATGTCACAGTTGATCAGCCGTAAAAGTTAGTCCTTAGCAATGGACACCCACTTTAATTTTGCATAATAGTAAGTTATTTATTCAGTTAGATGATTTAACATATTAAACCGAAATAAAAATGTAACAAAATTATCAAGAATTATCATGAACTTCTTAGAGCAACAGAATTGACTAGAGGCGTTACTGCTCCAAACGGATATGATAATTTAATTGGTTTGTATTATTTACACATGCATATTTTAGTGGAAATTTTATTTAAAGGTTACCTCATATGTTTATATTTTTTTCTAGAATATTCTACCTCATATATATTCTCTTCTAAAATAAAGTGTGGAGATGAGCTATTGGAAGCGACTGAAAATTCCCCACCAAATAATAATATATTATTATTCCATTTGGAAATTTTAGAACTTTTGAATTAAATAAAAAGAAAATCTATCTACAGGCTGTAATTAGTTTCATGTCATTAAAAAAAACTGGTGGTAGGGAATGGAAAGACAAACAAAAAACCTTATATAACATGGGGTCTAAAGCTCATAGTTTTGGAGAGAAAAAAAATAAACAAAAATTTCCAAAATACTTAATAACATAGTTTGAGAACTGCCGACATATTGGAGTAGGTTTTATTGCCTCACGTCTTGTCGCACATGATACTCTGACATTCCTACAAATAAATATGCAGGAAACGTCTTGAGAATAGCTTTAGGTCTTTCTAGAGAGCTCCAGAATAAAGACCAAAAACGTTTCAATGGCTAAGCATTTCCAAGAGATAGAATGATAGATAAATCAATCCTTCATGTGAGTAGTCCTGTTGAATGTAATATTTTTAAGACAAGTTTGTATATAAATTCATCAGATATATGTTATCAGAGATATACTAAGATTAATATTGACGCTTTAATTAGATTTTCACATTTTATTCAATAGATAGGTTTCATGTTCTTATTTATCCGAACCTTACCCTTCATAGTCGTAACGGGCTATGTGGATACTACTGTTACATTGAGAATTGCCAAATAAATAATAGATCAATTCATTTTAGGCTTTTTCCAGCATAACCAGAATGTAGGTTATCTTCTTCTGCAGTTTCTAGTACATTTTTAAGTGTCAGTTGGTTTTCAAAGCGTGTTTTTTAACTCAGACCATAAATTACAAAACTTATCGGCCACATTGACGCCGCCATTTTGAATTGTCATATTTCGACCAAATATTTATAATCTGAAACGTAGATAATCCTCAGGTACCGATTTTTTATTAAATCAGACGATAAATGATAAAACTTATCTACTATATTGACGTTACAATTTGAATTTATGAGTTTCGATCTCATATTCATAATCTGTGACTTCAAGAATCTCCAGATACCAATTTTTAGTAGAATCGGATATTAAATAACAACTATCCGCCATATTGAATTTTTCTATAAAATATGTTAAATTATATTGTTACAGGTCAAGCTATACTAATAAAAGGGGCGTTAAAAACTAAGAGTAATGGTCTAAACGATTTCTACTGAAATCTTCTGCGAACTGTAGAGTATACCTCGGCGGTACGGTGGTGCCATAATAGTTGATAGCTTGATACCGTTGCGTCTAATATAAGGTGAGTAAAATTAGTGAAAAAAATGTAATCGAGAATTTGGCGAACTAATAGTGATAACGGAAAACGATTTCATCGAAATTGCATTAAAATTAATAGCTAGGTCGGAGTAGGCGAAACTAAACCTGATATAAAAGTTAAAAATTCAAAATGGCGAATCCAAAGGCTGTAACAATTGCAAATGTTTTACAGATGTACCTTGTACATGGGGATATGAGAATTAAACATTATTTTCACTTATTTACTTATGATTCAATTTGTTTCTTTTTGCATGATAGTCCTTGAAAATGAAGCATTTCTTCTGAAAAAACTTGTAGTTTAATTACCTACCTATAAAGGTGCGTCTATTGAAAAAAATATAATTAATTTTAAAATGTAATTATCGTTGATATATCGATGATATTTAAAGAACGATCTTGTATTACGTAACCAATGTTTATGTTAAAGTATTTTATGCTACATTTTACTTTTCATTTTTACTTACAACAAATCAGAAACACTACAATGGTTCCTAGGTAAATATACCAATGACACAATTACTCACAATGCGACGCGATTTTAAAATGTAGCTTCCTCATTAATAGTTACTACAAATACGGTAAATACTTTGTCCAATTATCACGTCGTCAAAGTACGGGATGTAGGAAATAACTCGGGTCTTCGAAAAACTACAATCGTGCAACACAGACTTGAAAAACGGTCGGAAATGCTCCACTCTAATCGGTCATAGTTTATGAACCATTGGGGTTAGAAAGTTGCCTTTTTGTTCCTCATCCAAGTTCTTCTGCAGTGATAATAGAAAAATGGCCGAACAATGTGAATTTTTTTCTTACAGATGAGTAGAAGTGTACCTAGAATTTTGCTTGGTAAAGACTTCAGACAAACCCTGCTTGTAATCCTAAGAGCAACTTGAAAATATATTGGCTCACTTTAAATATGGTAATAATACTGGTGAATTCGTAGATTTATTGTTGAAAATAGAGAACGGTCCTATAACAGAAACTAAAGACAACATTGATATTGCGACAAGCTGCAAAAGTTAGGACCGTTGGCAACTTAAGAACGAAGATTTATCACCTGAATAACAAGTTGGTCACATGGTCTCGCGGAAGCAAGAGATTTTAACACCAAAAATTAATTGTGCTATGGACAGTGCGACTTAATTGAATAATATTCTTCTTAAAATCTTCGAAACTGATCAGATGATCAATAAATTTGTTAACACTATTATAAGTAACTTCCGTTAACTACCTATCGAATTTTTAAATTCACTAAATCCTCCTGCAATCTTGATTGAAATTTGGTGCTCCTATAACGTTTTTTTATGATACTTAAAGTTTCAAACTTTACAGTGGGTCAACGCTAATGCCTGAAGGTCTTAAAGATCACGAACCCTTATGAAACATTTTCAGAATGAATTATTTTTATTGTGTGTGCATGGGGGGGGGGGTCCGTCTTCTTCTTGAGAATACCTACCACTTATTCCATCTGACTACCCCTTCAAGTATAAAAGCTTGCAATTGATTGTCAAACAGTGTGTTTTGCTACGACAATTATTGAATATCAGAGGCAATCTTTGAAGAAGTTAATATTGACTTGAGAGAACATTATTTTCCACATGGACACTTTTATGTGACATGCTCAATAGTTCGCACACGGGCTTCATTAGTTATAAGCTCCAGAGGACAAAGCAGCAGTATTATCTACAATGAAGCACTAGGTTAGTACAAATACTTCATTTACCCAATACTCGAGCAGTTTCTATTTATGTGCTTGATTTATTAATGTTTATATAAAAAGATGAATAGATGAAACTGTTTTTGTTTAGAAATGAAAACCATATTCCTGACGAACCAAAAACTTCAAAACACACACATAGAATGCTTATAAAATAAGGCAACAAATTCAAAGCCTTTAAAATTAAAATTTTAACCGCAAGGTGAAAAACATTTCTTTCGTGGGTACAGCCAAATTTGAGACACACGTAGCTAATGGTTTCAAGATAAAGGAAAAATGTTAAATCTATAACGCTTTAACCAGGGGATAAGAAATAGAGTTATTTAGTCTGGTGTTTCATTATTAATAGGCCATAATTAATTCAAAGATACATTCTTTGGACCAAAATATAAATAAAGACATAATCAAACATGCTTTTAGTAAATTGTTGCTGTGGAAGAAGATGCAAGGTATCAGAAAATGTGTAATGAGGCATTCAAAAATTCATGTCACATTACTAGATTTGCACTTCTGCGCACGCACCCAATAAAGTTAAATCGCCGATGTACTCGAAATATGCACGCGGATCCAAAGTTGCACACACTTTCAATGAGTCACATGTGTAGGATTTCGGATATAAAAGCGAGACCAAATTCAAGACAAATCATGCTCTTCTGGTATTGGCTTTCAGCGCGCTGAGCTTAGTGGATTACAGTTAGCACTCTATTACGACGTGCCACGGCGCATAAGTTGACCGGCAGACTCCTTCCAGCGTGCTGCGCTGGGACCTACCTGTGTCACTTGTTAATTATCCGACGTCGGTGCGCGTCAAAAGGTACTCAACGCATGCTATCGACGCCACGATGAATCACCGCAATGTTGCCAACATTACACTCTAGTCCGCTTCGAAAACATTTACGAAATGATTAATGCCCGTAAAAGATACGGAAACATACATGTTATGTAACATTGCTATGATCTACCTGTAATTGAGAGAATAGACCGTTTATTTTGTATTTGGACTATTTATTTATTAACCGAACTTTGGAATAACATCTCCAAACCAGCTATCCAAGCAAAACACGTTACATAATTTGGAGCCCGAGCAGATCCATTTTGAAGAACGTTACAAATGCATAGTAGTAGATGGAGACCACATCGAAAATTTACTCTAAGTTGCTACAAATAGTTCATAAGAAAGTCAGTGAGTTTGTGTAATTGTCATTCTTTTTGTCATGGGAGCTCGGTCTAAATGATTTCATAATCAGAGACAATATTTTGAAATTTGCGAAAAGGGTTGTGAAGTGATATTTACATACCATTATTTAGGACATAAATGATGGCGCCGTCTGTTACAGTTTTGGCATCGCGACGCTAAGAAATTATTACTTTTTTTTTTTTGGCATCAAGGCCATTAGCCATACAGCCAGCCACAACATTGAAGAATACGATTATCTTACTTTTCCCAAACCTATCTCTAACCTAAACAGCAAGAAACCATCATCCTACCGACGACAAAGGAAGAAAGGAAAAACAAGGGGACACACTCTTCTCGTCCAGGGGTCTTTCAGGACATTTTACATGACACACTAGACTAGACCACGGATAGGAGGTATAAATAAACAAGATGTAAAGAACAATGGGGAAACAAAACTAATCTACAGCTTAATTTTAGTCTCATTCACGAAATTAATTAGCGTATCGAAAATTTTTTTTTGGTTTAACGTTAAGAGGTGAAGCATATTATAAGGTGTTGCAATATTACAAACTCTCTGAATATCAGTGTATAACCTATTAGTGTGTATTGCATGCTGTTTACATTCGAAAAATATATGGTCCAAGTCCCCAGTCACATCACAGTATTCACAGGTATCTGTGCGGTAAATACCAATTTTAAATAAGTGCGCAGGGAAACAGGCGTGCCCAAACTTTAAGCGTATGATAGTAGTGGTGTACTTTCTTGAGCATTTATAGTTTTCGTGCCAAAGATCATGGGGCAAATTCGAGTGAATTAATGAGTATCTAGTTGGATTTGTGAAAGTAGATTCTTGCCACATATATTCCCATTTGTTCCTTAGGTTGCTTTTGCGCATGTTAATTACGTCTGTTAGGGGCAATTTGTAATTAGAGCTGGTTCCGGTATCTATACTATTTTTTGCTAGGGTATCGACGTGTTCATTATCTTCCATACCTATATGTGCCTTTATCCATATAAAACAAATTTCTTTTCCGGAGTCATAAATATCTTGTATCAGCTTTTTAATGCTGATAATAAGATGATTTGTTTTTATATTAAAGGAATTAGTATTTTTTATGGCCATAAGGACGGATAGAGAGTCGGATAAAATTACTGTTCTCGGAGTATTAGCGTCAAGTGTGTATATAAGAGCCTCACAGATGGCTGTGGCTTCTGCTGTAAATATGGAGCACTCAGTGATAAGTTTTATTTTGCATTGGATATTTTTTGATGGTATATAATAGGCACACCCTGTACCCCTGTGGCATTTAGAGCCATCTGTGTAAATTAACTCAGAATTTGTAAATCTTTCCAAAACTGTCCTTAATAAGTTTCGGCTAATATTCACATTTTCGCTGTATTGGGGGGTAATCACAGTTACACTAGAAAAACCACTAAAGAAATTATTAGTTGATATTGCAATAACTGTATAATATTTCTTATTCTGAATATTTTATATAGAGCACATTTTTTTAATTTAATTTTGTACAAAAAAAGAATCCGTTCTGAGTTAGAGTATATTTGTATACGTGTCTTTTACCAAACCAAAACGTATTGAAACGGAACAGACCCACCTATATTAATCGAAAATTTATTCCCGCTTTAGTTAGTTCAAATTTACATATTTCCGAAAATTGTACATAATTCGGTACGAAATCAAATATCACCCAGTATTTACATAAAAATATTTTACGTGTATTCTTGCAGTGAAGATGTAAAGTTTCAAATCATTCGAATGCACACCGTTTTAAAAATCTCTAAAAACGTACATCTCGGGCGAAGTTAGGGTAGTTTGCAGCGATTAGACACTTCAGATTATATGGTCAACATAAACATTCGACGATAACATAAACACAGGTGTACGTTTTCTCGTGGGAGCTCAGCCAAAGAAGAGATGTGGGGATGCAACGTCACAGATTTTCGGGCATTTCTCAAGTATAAAAACTCGAGGTAATTTTCAAAAGGGATCATCTTATTATCATTTTTGATTGAATAAGAACTACGTTGCTCGGCTTTGTTCTTTGGGCTCAGTTCATTAATTGACCAGTCTGCTGTTTCATCAAATTACTAAGTCGCTGACTAGTATTCGCTCACAGTTAATTAAATTAATCTTAATTTTCTATCAAAGTTGCTCGGCGGCGTTCTTAGAGCTCTGGTAGAAAAATATCACAACTTTATTAAAAAGGAGAAACCTTCTCGATCTATCTAAGTCCAGTAAAATTAACAACAATAAACCAAAAGACTGTGGTCAGCTTGTATCGGTTGTACCATTTAAATTACAACATGCTAAGAATCCCAGATGATGAAACGACTGGGGATGACCCGGGTCATCTCGCGATTTACACTCAAGGTATCAAATAATTAAAAGTCGCGGGGGAGTAACTGCAATGAATTTAGCTTGTAGGGAAATATTGAAATTTAATAAAACCATGCTGGGAAAACTAAAATAATATAAATCAAACGTAGGTTTTGTATTTCGGACATTTAAACTCACTACACCGCGGTTTTGACAGGATGGCACTATAAATGATTAAATTTTATTATTCAGTACTTTGCTATAATTATTTTGTCACTTTATTTAAATCAGATTCACAATATTTTAGCTTGATAATGTGTTCTAGATTTTGTCACATTTTATTTATTTTTAAAATATTTTACTTTTCAAACATCGACAGATTTTGTTGGTAAACAATTTCTGTTGCGTTTTGCTTTGTCGTGTGGTCAATGAACTTCTGCAATATTTGATTGTCCGAAGAGTTTTACAGCTGTTCGGACCTGCCGGTTTATTTATGTCCTACTTGTAGGGATGCGGTCACTGGACTTTTGTGGGCCATCCACTGATAAGGCCTGTGATTTGCCCCCTGCTAGTTTGACATAATAATCATTTTAAATATTGTTACATGTTAAACTTTGTACTGGGTGTTTTGCCTTGTATTCATTCACGATGACATATTTATGTCATGGGCGAGTTGAAATTGATACAAATTGCTTGTTCATTCAATTGTTTGAACAATTACAATCTTCGCAACACAAAAACCTATTGGTGGCCAATTGGCTGTTTCTGAATCAAGTTTATTGATCAGATCCCATCATTCTACGCTTCGCAACGTCAAACTATGTTTGAATAGGCAATTACTTGAGATTTCAACTTGCCGCGCATTCAATTAAATAAACTATTGCGAGTTTTCGCCACCCAAGTATGAACTTTACATGTTCCGAATTCTACATTCTTTCACTTCAGTTTTGAACGAGTATTCTCGTTATAATCATTATTATTTTTAGTGATTATTGGAGTTGTTTGATTGACCATTCGATAAACTTATACGTGACTGTTTGTCCCAACGAAATCTGTTGCTGTAATATAAATTTGTGATTGTTCACATCTTGGATTTATATGTAAGCAACTATTTTATGGCCATTGCCACAACAATATTTTTGTAATTATGATATTATCTGACAATTGTCTGATTATACGTATAAAAACGTTCCTTGTTTTTAATTACTTTACCTTTTACTAGAAATAGAAAATAAAGTGCATTATTACCAGAAAAAACTATCCAAGTAAATATAAGATTTACTTGGGCTTCAATTAAACGAATATTTAAAATAAAATAAGTAAACATAAGGTTTACTTGAGCATTACAATAGTGAATAAAAATGAGAACTAAAATATGATAAACTTAAACAAAAGTTAACATAAAAGATAAAATAAATAATTCAGTAAATTAAATAAAAAGAATAATTTAGAGTTTGAACTTTATACAGGGTATTATAAAAATACTTAATTATTTTATCAATTAAATAAACAAGTGCCAAAACAATATTCAGTGCTTAATTTGAACAATTAAATAAAAACTATAATTAGAACTTTGCCAAATAAATTAATAGCAATAGTTAGTGTAAAGAACGAATCATTAAATGACATAATAAATAGTTAATTATCAATTCAATAAATACATAGAAACAGTAATATCAAACCTAGAAAAAGAACTATGGTAACAATAAACTACAAATCACAAACGTAAATTTGAGTCCTACCACTAAACTAGACGATCACACAGCCAAATTAGTTTAATTAAGTTAATAATTAGACATTCAGGGAAAAGGGGAGAGTAACGGATATTATAATAAAAGAGAATTTACCAAGAAAAAGAACGACACGGGTGGGGGGTGTTTCAGTATGCTGAACCGTTTGATTAGAAAAAAAGGAAACGGAAATGGTAACTGACGTACAGGATGTCATCTTTATAATAATATAAAAGGTAAGTAAAAATGCTAAATATTTTGCATATATAAAATGTTTAAATATTTATGAATCATAACGACACATTATATTACAGTTCTCGTTTTTCATTTAACAAACGGAAGTCGTCAATTTTATAATCATATTCTAGCCATAGTCAAACTTGTTTTTAACCTTAGGCGATCGATTAAAGTTATCGTATCCACTATTTTTACTTAAATAATAATTCTACAGTGCTTTCTACAAGGTGGTCGTGTTGCGATGTATTAGCATTTCAACACCATTCAATAAGTGAAAAAGTGTTATGATACATTATAATTGCATCTTTAAGCATAGTCACTACACTTTTAAAGTGGTTGATTTGTAGTTTCCACACACACACACACACACACACACACCAATACCTTAATTTTCAAAAGTGTAGACCGAAAATTCTGAAAAAATCTAAAATATTCAAGATAATAAGAAAATTTGAATTAAATTAGGTATAGCGCTTTTACATAAGGTACCAAACTCTTCAAACTTTGTAATCAAAGTTCATAAAAATAATCACTCCACTCGACCACAATTTGACGATGAGCTACTCTCTAAAAAACCGCTGCCTACTACTTCCACATCCAGATTTTCCATCCAAGTCAAGAAAGACATCTTGACTATATTTGCACTCTAGTAGGTGGAAATAATTGGTCATCAAATTTCAATAATACTTGAAGCCGATGTCATAAAAAAATTTAAGGCGTTGGTTTTTAGCAT
The DNA here is from genome assembly GCA_963583905.1 of Stenurella melanura. Taxonomy (NCBI): domain Eukaryota; kingdom Metazoa; phylum Arthropoda; class Insecta; order Coleoptera; family Cerambycidae; genus Stenurella; species Stenurella melanura. The sequence goes on along the minus strand of OY757312.1, from coordinate 69,086,413 downwards.
ATACACCAAAAATGAAGTTTCTGGAATCTTATTAACTTGCTCTACTTATTTTCCCCAGTTTACATCCCCCCTCCCCGTTAACGGAATTACCTCAATCAGATGTCATTATAATACTTACGTATACCAAATATCAAGTGGATATATCAATTTTACTTTATCAACCCCTTTAATAATGGAGTGGAGGTGGTGGGGGGTTTGAAAGAAAGCTGAGACGTTGGCTTCTACTATATACACCAAATCTCAAGTTTCTGTACTCTTACCAGCTTGCTTTACTCATTTTCCCCTATTTACCTATACTTACCCCCACCCCTTCAACGGAAACATCTCAAAATATAATCTAGTTCCAGGTCGTTATAATACATACGTGTCCCAAATTTCAAGTGAATATCTGAATTTAATTTTACTAGTCCCTTTAATAATGGAGTGGGGGTGGCGGAGATGTTGAAAAATGAATGAAAAAATATGAGGCTTTGCCTTCTAGTATATACACCAAATTCAAGTTTCCCTACTCTTACCAGCTTGGTTTACTTATTTTCCCCTATTTACCCCCACTTACCACCGGTATAATACATACATGTACCAAATGTCAACTGAATATCCCAATTTTATTTTATCAACCTCTTTAATAATGGAGTAATGGGGTGGTGGAGGGAGTTGAAATATTACAAAAAATCTGAGGCCTTGACTTCTAGTATATACACCAAATCCCAAGTTTCTGTACTCTTACCAGCTTGCTTTATTTATTTTCCCTTATTTATTCCTATTCAGCCCCAACTCTTCAACGGAATAATTTCAAAATATAGTCTAGTTCCAGATGTCGTCATAATATATCTGTGTACCAAATTTCAAGTGAATATCTCAATTTTATTTTATCAATCCCTCTAATAATGGAGTGGGGCTGGTGAGGGGATGGGCAATATTATAAAAATTTGAGGCCTTGGCTTCTAGTATATACACCAAATCTCAAGTTTCTGTACTCTTTCCAGATTACTTTACTCATTTTCCCCTACTTACCCCCCAACCCTTCAACGGAATCATTTGAAAATATAATCTAGTGCCATATATCGTTATAATACATACGTGTACCAAACTGCAAGTGAATATCTCAATTTAATTATATCAGCCCCTTTTATAATGGGGCGGTGATGGTGGAGGGGTTGAAAAATGTTATAAAAATATCTGAGGCCTTCGCTTCTAGTATATACAACAAATCTCAAGTTTCTGTACTCTTACCAACTTGCTCATTTTCCCTTATTTACCCCCCGACCCTTCACCGGATATGTGCAAAAAACAATCCAGTTCCAGATCTCGTTACAATACATATGAGTACAAAATTTGTCAATATTTTAAACTGCTCCAGGGAAGACGTGCGCGCAAAATAAGATACAGACCGACAGATAGACAGACAATTTCTTTATCGCTCAAATTTAAAATCTCGACGTTTTATGGCATTCTAAATCTATTTCAACATAAAAAGTTTTTGAATTTTTTTTTACGATTACTATTATATACCTACTTCATCCAAAGTCAATCTGAAACTGATCAAAAAAGACCGACAAATGAATACTTCCTAACGATAGACATGAGAGTAACCCACAATTTTTAATTATTGAATTTTAGATTGAGTTTATAATTATTGAAAATATTGTTTCACTGCTTTATATTAATTGATAGGCATGATGTAAATGATTTATTTATACATTATTTATTTATTTATAGTAAATAATGTTAGTTTAATGAACAACTCCGTAAATGATTAATAAAAGTAAATATAAATATCACTGAACCTACGGCTATGCAACCGGCATAAATCAAATCAGGCAGAGGGTCTGCAATGGTGAGCTAGGTAAACAATCGACTCCTTTCGTTAGGTAAACGCATAACATATCTGGTGAACTATTTATACAGATATCGTTTGCCATATTCAAGTACGCGCCAGTCTCGCGTGTTATTCTATCACGAATAGGCTTTGTAACGATTTATCCTAGTAGCAATGCTTTAGACTGAATTTCCAAATTAATACTAGAAATACTATACTCCAATCCACTACGTGGATGTGGAAATAATTTATTCGAGCAACGGCCACTTAACAAATACGTTCGCAAAACTGAACAATTTTTAACCACCTCCCCCGTTCAATATTTTGTAACATTTGTGAGACCTCCTTTTACTTTCGCCCCTTCATGAATTTCTTCCAACCCATCGTTCATTTGGTCACACTTTCCGTAACTCCCCCTCTCAAAAACGAACATACTTATAAGTAACTTTAAGAGTGAATTATTTATTATTTGTTTGCTTATTGTAACGAAACATATTCTTTAAAGGATTTTGCAAACAGCGGAATTTTTTTTAACTGAGTCTTCATACCGTAGGGGGTCATGTAGATACTAGTTTAATCTGCTTAGCCGTAGGGGACTAAGTTGAATGTTAGCGTTATAATGAGAATGTCAAATAAGAAATTGAACAAATTTATTTTAGAATTTTGATTTGCTAGCAAAACCAGAAGTCGGGTTATCGAAAGAATGCAAAGATTTCATTAATATTTTTTACATACAGTTTTTCTTTTAATTCTCATAGATAGTTTTTTTCCGTTGTTTGCAAAATCCTATAAATGTTTCATTACTATAAGCAAACAAATAATAAATAATTAAACATGCATAAAGTATATAGACTCCAATAATAGTCAGCTAATAGATAGGTGAAGAACTGTTGTTTTTTATCAGTCAATGTCAAATATAAATATTTCATACTTATTATTTATGGATATTGCCTTGGTTTTGCATGAAACATCGTTATGAGTGGCTTTGTGCCTTTTTGATGAGCTTAAAATAAGGGCGAAAAACGTTTCAAAGGCTAAGCATTTTTGAGAAACTGAATGAGAGGTTTTATGAAAATGTAATCCATTAGAATGAAAAAATGTTTAAGACATCCAGAAATCCATGTTAGGCCTTTGTTCTCATTTTTAACAGAAGTCAGGTTATCGAAAGAATGCAAAGATTTCATTAATATTTTTGCATGTAGTTTTCTTTTAGTTCTCATAGATAGTTTTTTCCGCTGTTTGCAAAATTCTATAAGAATATGTTTCATATTTGTAACGTATTGCATTAGATTAGGTATTCGCAAATTTCACGTAAATTGACAACAGTTTTGACATTACATTCGGCATCAGTACAAAAGCTCCGAACTACTAGTTTTTACGCAAATCCTCCGAAAGTTGAATTTTGGTCAGCCTTTGAGATCTTTAATATATTGTACATTCTTATAATAATATTACGTCAGAAACACAGCCTGCTAAACAATTCAGGAAGGTTGTTTTTCTTCTTTATGATGAGGACCCCGTAGCCGGACCACCCTATACGGTACTGAATTTTTAAAATTCCGTCACGAAGTTATTTCTTTACACCAAAGTTATACAGAGATAAATAATAAGGCATTAAGTCAGGAAATTATAGAAGAACCGCTAGATGTGTCTTATTAAAACTTGGATTTCCAACGCCATATGGTCATGAAAATATTAATTACTAAATCATCAGCGGTTTTCTACACTACTACAGTCTACAGTAATAATAGTTGTATTATGTATACATATATATTAACATATGCATATGCATATACTTATATTAACATAAATATTATTATATACAGTATTTTATTAAAGTTGTTGTAATTATGGATTGCCATCAAACTATTCCATTCACTGACATTTAAACGTTTTCTATCTTCTCAATATAATGAATGCAGTTTTATGCAAAGCTATGTACAAAGGATTACATTACATTGGTTTGAATTATATCAAATTATTTAAAAAAAGATGTACGTTCTACCGTTCTTTACTCTCACTTAAAACTCCTGTACAGATGGTTTTGTCTTATTTGCGGACATCTCATTTGCATACATAGCAAAAACTAGTATCATTTGCGTAGGAATGATGTGAGAAGGGCAAGGAGCACTTGCGCCGTAACGACAGTCCGCCAACGAAGTGAAGGGGAAGACCCCCCACTTTGTTGCAGTCCGCATCATTTGTTCGCAAATGACACCAAATAATAACAAAGAGTTTAACACATAGAGAAGACAAGCTGTCGATTTGCCGGGAGTCGCGGCTTGGTTGCCTTGGAGACGGTAGGCTCTTCGTCCTTGTCGCACACCCGGCACACCTCGTACCCTCTCTCTCCACTGTTTTACAAAGCAACACAGCTTTACCCGGCGCTCTTTGATTTCCAACAAATGTCAATTGTCGTCAATCGTCACCACCTCTCATGTACTATGCGACAAAAAGACTAAAAAGAGAACGAACCGTGTGAGAGGGATGAGAAGCCTACAGCATCCCGCTGCTTATACATTACGCTTATGGAGCTTGTCTCCTCTATGTGTTAAACTCTTTGAATAATAAACTATACATAATATTTAAATAGGTGGAAATATTTAAACAGGTTGAGTGATGTTGCTTCCACGTTGTTTACATTTTATTATTGATACAATGACCATTAATAAAAGGAAGATTTAGGTCCTAAAAGAACCTGGGCTTAATTCGACAGCCGTTACTGGTTCAGTCAATATTATAGGCAGTATCTAGGCAGAAGTTCTCAACCAATTTTATTAAAATGTCTTTTTTTATTTTTTTTGTCTCCAAAACTATGGACTCTAGACCCCATATTATATAAGGTTTTTCATTTGTCTGTTCATTCCCCCCAGTTTTTTAATGACATGAAACTACACCCTGTATATGCAAATTTTTCTTTTCTCGATTTTCGAATATGCTGCAAGTGGAACAATTTGAAACTACAACCATGACCATACCTGTTCAACTTATATGGCTATCCCATTTTCTTCAGTTTTCACATAAATAGAAACAGGTACTAATAATCAACAAATATGCGAAGAATGTGATAATGGAACGCTTTAACATTTAGATTGTGGTTAGTCGATAGAAAAAGAATTTCACTTATACTCTCGGTTTTAATTACTTATTAAAAACAATTTCTCTATCAGTTTTCTATTATATGCAGTAAGTATCGTTTGGATTTTATCTAAACTATAAACAGAGTTTATTACCCAAACTGTCCTTTAGATATATGAATTTGGGTGATGAGCATTAAGGTGGCCATTCCCTGGAAAGAGACATCCGATAGGGAAATATATATTATTTTTGCCCATAACTTTTTTTTCTTAGAACGTATATTTAGAAAAACTACAAGAGTACCTAAGTAGAACCATAACAAGACTATTACTATGAATTTCCACTCAATAATTTCAGTGGTTTGCAAAACAGCTAGATTTAAAACTATGAAATAGGAAGATTAACATAATTTTTAAATTTAAATTTAGCTATTTTTCAAATCACTGAAATTATTGGGTGAAAATTCATAGTAATGGCCTTGTTATGGTTCTACTTAGGTACTCTTATAGTTTCTTTCAATATTTGTACTAAGAGAAAAAAGTTATGGCCAAAAATAATAAATATTTCAGTATCGGATGTCTCTTTCTAGGGAATGGCCACCTTAATGCATTGCTTTAAAAACCATTTATAGAAAAATAGGTGATATTATATTGGTTTCGAGTTTCTGTGATATGACAAAACTAGATGCAGTGTTTGAATTATGTATATTTAACCACCTTAAAAAACACTCACTAAAAATGATGAAATAAAAGTTTTCCGTTCGATTAATTAAATCGTATTACCTACCTAATATCAATATTGAGGTTTGTGTTCAATTTTGTTATCAGCTCATTTTTACAAGGACCTCAATATCAGTGTTAGGTACTTAGGTATCGTGGAGTCGATGAAGCTTGTTACCTTTGAATTCTCGTCCTGAGCTTGGATTTCCATAATTCCTTCTGTAATGCCTTTTGAAGACTATATGGAAATTTTAAATTTGAGCAAAAAAAAATTTTTCATCTATTCTATAGTAGTGATAAATAAAAAATGTTTCAAAAAATTTTTAAAACTTTTCAAAAACATTTTTGAATTTGTTTGAATAGGTTTAGAATGCCATGGAAACGTGGAAATTTTCAAATAGATGCATATGCCAAATATTATTGCCATCTGTCACATTTTCAATTCCACATTCACGTAGTGCAGTGGAAGTATAGTGGTGGTTAAAAAATTTAATTTGAAATTTTTCAAAAATGTAGGTATAAAAATTTTCAATTTTTTTTTCTTCTGAAATAGGTTTAGAATGTAACGAAACGTGGAAGTTTTAAATTTGAGCAAAAAGGCAAGTTTCCTGCTATTCCATAATAGTGGTAAAAAAATATTACGAATAATTTTTTTTTTTAAATAGGTTTAGAATGCCATGAAACGTGAAAATTTGAAATTTGAAAAAATCCGTCTATTCTTGTAGTAAAATTTTTTCCCAAATGGTAAAGAAATGTCGCAAATTTCTTTTCCGAAATAGGTTTGGAATGTCATGAAACGTGGGAATTTTAAATTTGAGCAAAAAACAAATTTTTGTCTATTCTATAGTACTTGGTGATAAATAATAAAAAAATTTAAAACTTTTTAAAAACATTTTTAAATTTGTTTGAATAGGTTTAGAATGCCATGGAAATGTGGAAATATTAAATCTGAACAAAGAAAAATAATTCCATCCATGTTAGTGGTAAAATTTTTTCAAACATGGTAAAAAAAATTTCTAAATTTTTTTTTAAATAGGTTTAGAACGCTATGAAACGTGGAAATTTTAAATTTGTACAAGGAAAAAAAATTTTTCCATCTATTTTAATGGTAAGAAATTTTTCAAAAACGTTGGTAAAAAAAATTTAAAATCTTTTTTTTAAATAGGTTTAGAATGCTATGAAACGTAGAAATTTTAAATTTGAACAAAGAAAAAAAATTTTCATCCATTTTAGTAGTAAAAAATTTGTCAAAAAATGTTCAAATTTTTTTTCTGAAATAGGTTTAGCGTGTCATGAAACGTGGAAATTTTAAATTTGAGGGAAAAAATTTTTTTTTCATTACTCATTCCCCTAGACGGTCCACCCTGTATATTTTCCAGTGAAAGTTTAATAATTTCTTCGCTGACAGTAGCGTCAACTACTTACAAAATTTGACTGCTCTCCGTCAAGTAGTTTTTTTAGTTAATGCACCAACAGACAGACAGACAGACAGACTGACGGAATTGAAAAACCTATATTTTCGCAATCTACGTGTTCTGAAACGTCAAAATCTGAAAAAATCTCGGAAAGTGATTTTTTCTCGAATACAATACTTCCCTTCGGTATGCGAGGGAAGTAAAAAAGTGGTATAGTCCAAACAAGAGCATCATAACAAATATTTCGAGTTTTTCCTTATTTCTGTACTATTAATAATTCTAAAATTGTTGGAATTTAATGATGGCGCTCGAAACTCATAGTTTTAAATTTCAAATATTTTTCTATCACTACAGCTTTCAAAATAACGAAGTTATGCGCGAAACAATTATTGTTTTAAAACTAAAAAAAAAAAGTATTCCTGCTGCTCCTGGCTGTAGAATAATTTTTTTTAAATCCGTATTGGTTTTTAATAACACCGTAATACTAACATGCTCTAGTTTTTTAGTAATTTTAAAGTACTCATTTTAGAATGTGGTATACTTTAAATTAAAGAAAAATTTCGTGATATTATTGTAAAATTGTCTTATTTAGCAAATAACTGAAAAATTGTTGTCTTACACGAGAAAAATAAGAGAGCACAAAAAACCGCTGCCTAAGGAATCACTACTTCCACATCCCGATTTTTCATCCAAGTCTCTTTACGGGAAAACATCTTGATTATATTATTGAAATATTATTAGAAAATCTGAGGCTTTGGCTTCTAGTATATAGGTACACCAAATCCTAAATTTTGGTATTCTTACCAGCTTGCTATACTTCTTTTCCCCTATTTACCTCCAACCCTTCACCGAATAAATTAAAAAAAAACAATCTAGTTCCAGATCTAGTTATAATACATACGTGTACAAAATTTCAAGTCAATATCTTAAACCGTTCCAGAAGAGAATGTGCGAACGAAAAAAAAAAAGTTACAGACAGAACGACAGACAGACAGACAGAAATTTTTTCGCTCAAATTTAAAATCTCGACGTTTCATGACATTTTTGACCTCATAGTTAAGCAAGAAAAGTTTTTGATTTTTTTTTATACGATTACTATATTTCCACTCCACTACTAGTGGATGTGGAAGTAATAAGGCTTATGAAGCGATATTTAATCTGTTCCTTTTTCAATTTCTGTTTCGGAAATATGTTCAAATGTGACACTTGAACTTTTAGTAACAAAAAAATATATACCTACATAGATCTAAATGTCAAATTTTTCGAAAACTTCTAGCCCTCGCGTAAAACGTTCTTTATTCGCTGTAGCATTAAAAACAATCGAGTTAGGACCGAAACAAGAAAGTTGGAATCCTTAAGCGCATTAAGATACAAGTCTTCCATTAAAGGCACTGCGAAAAATTAGTCATGAAACGATTTGGGTTTAGTTAAATAACCGGATACAGTATATCCAGCCTATAGACCAAGAGCTGTGTGATATTCCATGAAACTTCCTTGGAGAAAGACGTAAATCAAAATGTTACCTGCCTCCGCGGCTGCCTTAGAAAATCCTTGGACCAAGTTTTTCCTTCTCTTTGATGCACAAACAACATCCAGGATTAATAATGATTCCAATTTTTTTAAGAGGCCCACGGCCCCTGTTGCTGGCTGTCGGACCCCATAGAAGTGTTCATTTTTACCACCATCTTCCGCGGCTTTCCTCCAAGGAGGTGGGCTTTCATGGACCTGAATATCACACGGCTCTTGTTCTACTACTGTAGTCGAACATACTGCCGAATAGTTCCAAAATAAGTATTCACACGTTCAATGCACTGCACAGTTGAAACTTTTACAAGTTAAGACTCTTAATAATTTTAGTAAGCTTCCAAAAGACGTTATTGAATCGTACATAAAATTACTCATAATTGAAAGAAAATGTAATCTAGTAGAATGGTGGAGTCAATCTAATCAGTTTCTACAGTCTTTATGGAGATGGCTTCAATTTATTTGTCTGCACCTGCAAGAAGGTGTATACAGCGAACGCGAACCGTTCGCGTGTGCCGGTTTTAGCAATATCGGCGCCTTATGCGAGATTCTACGGCGCCCCATCTCTGCTCTCCAGTTCACATAAATGTGAAAAAAGAAAAGGAAAATAATATAAAAAAAAGTAAATGATTATTAATTTTTTTAAATTACAATTTTTTTTTATAAAATTTTACTTTCCTGGCCTTCCATCAGCAAATTTTTTATTAAGTCAGCGAAGTCCATGTTCTCCGCAATTTCATTTTCGATTAATAAAGTTGCTAAGTTAATTAACCTGGATTGAGATGTTGTCGATACCAGAAAGGTTTTTATCAGCTTAATCTCCCCTCTCTACCAGCTACTGTTACAGGTATAGTAATTAATATTCTCAATAAAATCCATACATTTGGATGCAGTTCCTGAATATTGCGATCTCTAATGAATTTCAGACCGTAGCTGTCTACGTTACTGTGAGTAAACATCATCTTGGTCGGATAAAAAGAATTTCAAGGTTATGAGTTCATCATATAACAGACAACCATGTGTATTTGATCTTGACCAAACAGTTTTAATTGAAGATCATCACAGAGGCAGAATTTGAGAAGTTCTGGCTTATCTGGAATCTTTTTATTATACAAAAAAGGACCAAGATTCTGAGTAATCATTTAACTGTACAAATCTTTCATTGAGTGCTTTTAAGGTAGTGCCTGAAAATTCAACTTCAAATTTCTTTTCTGGAGTTTGAACAGGATCATCGTGGTCAATTTCACCAACCTAACGTTTAACACGTCTTATTCCTTTTGTGGCCTTAAAGGCAAGTTCAATTTTATCTTCAGCCAAATCCTTCGCTGTATGAGTTACCCATCACTAAGATTATACCGATATTTCGTAATTCAGCCACTTCGGCGCCCCTTCACCTCTGGAGGTCGCCCAACGACGTCCTACCCAAACGCCGCTACTGAGCGAACGCTTGTTTTCAGACTCCGGAAAGATAATTACGTACCTGCAAAATCGTCTAACCCCATAAATGGAGAGAATTTTGTGTTTACTCATTACAATTTATTAATACCACTCCTTTTAGTGGTCAAATTTCAATTTGTAAAAGTTATGCCATTATGGTAACCCTATTGGAGTCATCAATTTGAATGCGTAACTTTTGACATCAGATTCAGTATCAGTTACTTCGAACATGCCTAACTACCAATGTTTTAACCTAACTACCCCTGATCCTTCGTCATTTTCTAGCATATCGTTATGTATTACACCACCTATGATACGCTCATGACTAATAGTGACGTCCTGGAAGCTTGTAGAAAGAGATAAAGTTTTCTGGAGTGTGGTGGAAGAAGATTCTCGATTATGTTCTAGACAACTCTAGAGGGAATTTCAAAGTATATAAGGCGAGATTCCCGGCGGAAGAAGAAGTTTTATAAAAGTGAAGTTGAAAAAAGTGTGAAGTGAGGTTAGAAATCGGAAGTAAATTCAGAGTGTAAATTTGAAGTAAAAAACATTGTTTTAAAGATTGTTTTAGTCCAGTAGAAGTATATTTTAGTTAAGGAAAAGTATTGTGTAGTTCTGAGAAGTTATTAAATAAAGTGCTAGTGGTTACCCCTTGTTAAAATTATTTAGAACCTACAGATTTTTTACAGGGCGTTTCCTATGGGTGCAAATACGCGACAATGTTCTCGATTAGAAAATATTTTTTTTCCAATTCTTGCTCAACTTATACTAGACATAGCTTGATGAACCTAATAGAGGGGTACCACCGAGCCATACTCCACAGTTGGCACAGTTTGAAAACTTCCATAGAAATCGCTCAAGCCATTTCAGAGTAACGATTAAACAAATATAAAAAAATATATACATACATACGAATCGAAATGAGAACCTGCTTTTAAAAGAAATTTAAATTCGACTAAAAAGAACACTTCAAGCATCGATCGGTTATTAGCCTTAGTAACTGAAATAGACCGACGTCAAACAATTAATTAAAAAACTAATTAGTATTTTGTGATAATTATGTAGATGAGAATTCAAACAATAACTAATAAAAAACTTGATCTGTTGCTGTTGTCTTCCCGTACCTATTATTAATAAAATAAGTTAACGTTATTTATAACAGTAAATGAGAATCTTATGCTAAATACATATTTAAACTTTTATCTATTTCCTAAATGAATCGTTCTTGGGAATTAACCAAACGAAATATTAGCCTAAAATGCAAATGTTATTGTTGCTAAATAGCTGTACAGAAGTTGAAGTTTATGCGTATAGGTAAGAAAAGTTATAAGTATATCACTATAAAGATTACCACACGAACGCTTCTAGAAACATGTTTTGTAAGATCATAATGTCAGTTTACAAGAAATTGAGTAACATTTCTTTCAGTTTAACTTGGCATTGAATTGTTTAATACAGTTTACTTCAACAATGAATGACTATTTACGTAGGTACTATAAAAACGTGACTAAGAATATTATTTATAGATTAAATTGAAAAATTATTGCATTAATGTTAACACATTTAAGAGAAATAAGGTTGTTTCGTATATTTGAATATAAATAATTACAGTATGACGTGAGAAATAATTCGATTTCCGATTCTTGACCTTTCACGATATACGTACAGGGTGTTCGGCAGGTGGTTTACCAAACGAAAAGAGTGGATAGGAGAGACCATTTGGAAGCTATTTATATTAGCCCAAATGACCTTTATACAAAGTCTCACGGTTTTCGCGATATTACATATTTTTTATTTTTGAAAACTCAACCTTTCTGCTGTAATAACTCTTTTTTTATGGTTCTAACAGCTAAAAATTATTTTTTCTACTCCCTTATGAATATTTGCTGTTTTCTGTACAGTCTCTAGAATGGATAAGTAGGCCATTCCAGTTATCTGAACGGATATATTTCATATCCTATTTAGGATGGATATGAAATCGACCAATCCCAGTTCGTGTATTAAGTACATAGCCAACTATTCGTTTAAAAAAATTCAAGTTAGTGCGTAAACTGTCAAAGTAATTCTCAGTGTGTGTGTTGATGTTTAATAAATCTTTTAAAATTTTGTAGTTTTTTCTTAAGCTGGTCGTAGAAAAAGTATACTGTACAACTCGAGTGGATTATCCATATCGCACTCGAAAAATTGAGGCACTCCGCCCACTGGGCGGCGTCGTGCTCAATCTTCTTTCTCGTGCGATATGGCTATCATATCCACTCTTGTTGCACAAACTACTATTTATCTGTATGTTTAACGTACCGTTGTTCTAATGAAATAGACAATTAACGATTATAAACAGCAAAAAATTATGAGCTAACAAATGGGTTGAAATTTGTTTTAAACAAAAATTTGCACGGCATTAAAAAAATAAAAGCGACCAAGATGTTCAAATGCTTTTAAAATATTCGCTAGTTCCATACAAACTTTTAAATAACTTGAGAAAATCGCTCATACGTGTTTACAAGGAACTGTGGTTATTAAAAGTTCTGGTCCGATAATGAAATACATATTTTTTTTATTTTATTTTTTATTTAATCATACATCATCCAACAGTACAAAACCATTTATAGGATGGAAATCTAAACTAACTTAACCCAACCTAACCTAACTAAAATATACATATAGAAATTATGAAGGCGATTAGACTGCATTAGACAGTAGTTTAAATTTCTGGCTGCTAGGCAAATATGTCCAATTCACTGCAATGAGTTTCATAACAAGTACAAATATTAAACAGAGGAGAAAATTTTAATACGTTAGATCTAGGAGTGGATAAATAAAAGCTTTGAGAATGACGAGAATTAATCCGTGGGACATAAAAGTTCAGTAGGCTTAATATTTCACTACAATCTATTTTATTATGCATAATTTTATCTAGAAAACGCAAAGCAAAGGACTCACGCCTTTCGGAAAGACTGGTAATATCAAATTTTTTAAGTAATTGATTTTGAGAAGCTCCAATTGGTGGGTATGTACGTTCAGTTTTCCAATTTCAGAAAGCGGCGCTGAATATTTTCCAATTTATCATTATTAGTATTATACCCAGGTTGCCAGACAAGTGAAGCATACTCCAGTTTAGATCGAGAGAAAGCAAAATAAAGCATCTTTAAGATTTTCGCATCATTAAAATCATGGCTGTTACGTAAAATGAGGCCTAACATTCTGTATGCATGCGAAATTACAGCATCAATATGGTTAGTGAAGGTTAATTTTTTATCAAATGTTACACCTAGATCCTTGAACGTAGATGGTCTATTCAGCATGTCGCCATTAACATTATAATTATATATAATTGGGGACTCCTTGGTTGTATAATTCATAACACTGCACTTGCCAACATTTAGGTGACGATCATTTTCATCGCACCAAGCCGATAACTTAGTTAAGTTTTTCGCAGTCATTAAAATCATTAATCCTATGCAACATCTTGACGTCATCGGCATATATTAAGAAATATACGTCTAAGTGATCACTGATATCGTTAATAAAAATATTAAAGAAAAGGGGTCCAAGTATTGATCCCTGGGGTACTCCTGACGTGGCTCGGTATTCAACAGATTTATATTCATTATAAGATACGAATTGAATTCTGTCAAGTAACTCTCAAGAAATTGAAGTAAACCGTCAGATAATCCGAATTTGTCAAGTTTACAGAGAAGTTTCCTATGGTTCAGTCTGTCAAACGCCTTAGAAAAGTCAGTATAGACTGAGTCTATCTGTATTTGAGAATCAATTGATTCAGCAATGTACTGAGTAGCGCAGATTAAGTTCGTTACGGTGGAGCGACCTTTCATAAAACCGTGTTGTTGCGTAGATATTTTCAGATGAACATGTGCATAAATGTTATCATGCAGTAGCATTTCGAAAGCTTTACCAAAGTTACATATGATTGTTATCGGTCTATAATTGGTAACATCATTTCTTTCACCTTTTTTATACACAGGGCACACTTTGGAGTATTTCCAAATATCAGGAAAACAGCATTTCCTAAGACATAAATTAAAAATTATGCAGAGAGGATATGCAAGAATGCTGGCACAGTCTTTCAGTAGAAATGCTGGAATTCCATCTAGGCCCGCAGTAAGTTTAGGTTTAATTCTTTCTAACGCCATGCAAACTTCCGCCTCGGAAAAGCGTTTAATGTCCAAGCAGTCAAACGAAAGATTATTAGACTTGGTTACAGGGGCGTCCGAGATGTTAAGGAAGTAAGATTGCTCGAAAAAGTTAGCAAATGCATCGACGATATCATTAGGGGTCTCCAGAGGTTCATTGTTATAAGTCATGTCATGTTTAAATAATATCAATTTCTTATGCTTTAGCTTTATATTTTTTAAAATCTCACCGTTAAACCAAGGGCAAAACTGTCTTTTATTTTTTGGAATTTTGAACTTGGGTATGTTCTCATTAAAAACTTCATTTAATTTCTTATAAAACAAGTCAACACAGATTTTAACATAATCATAGTCATTTAGGAACGACCAGTGACTTGAGAAAATCGCTCATACTTGTCTACAAGGAACTGTGGTTATTAAAAGTTCTGGTCCGATAATGAAATACATATTTCATAAAATGTATTAGATATATGTATTATTTGGGACTGCAATTAATAGACATGTTTTATTATTTTACTAAAGCTATTAGCATTAGCAATAATATTTTTATTTCACTATTACCTCGGCTACATTGTATATCTACATGGAAAATTATTAAAATTTATTTTATTTAACACTTTTACTGACACATTTATTTAACCATATAATTAGCGGAGCGACGTACAACCTTGTAGAGTGATACACGCATTCTAATTGTATTATTTATATAATTATGTTATACATTTCAATTGTTGCATGAAACCCACAAACACACGATATTCTTAGGGAGAATTGCACACTAAAGAAACATGAACTAGACTGTGAGAGATACGAAAAAAAAAAGGTACATTAAATTTTGTATAATATTCCACTCTCATTTGGATATCTAATTTACTGTGTGTGTAAATAGAAACAATGGTTGTAGTTACATGCAGTTATTTCGGTATTAAAATGGGAGATAATCCAGAATTTATTGTGCCATGTTTCAATTCTTGTTTCTGAGCACAAACGAAAAACTAGAAGATGCACTGGAAGAAAAAAGAAACACGAAGATAAGCCATGATGAGAAAGAATGTAGGAAATTCTTCGGAAATATAAAAACACTTCCAACAGGACAATGACTAAAGCAAACTTTTAGACATAAATATATAGAAGAAATAACAGTACCAACACGAAAGGATGCATATCATTGCAACATTAGATCAAGAAAATGAAGGATGAAGAAATGTAAAGAAAGAGCAAACAGAATAACTACAAGAAACGGACCACTGTCGTGTGGATAAAAATCATCAAAGGATCAACTGCTAGAAATAATGGCTAAAACTAGAAGAAATAGTGCACCTGGAATCGACACATAAACGGCAAATGTATGCATTACTATGAATGGACCTGAAAGGCTAAAGTAGCAAACCCTAGAAATTGTCACCAGAGTTTGGATGAAAACTATACCTCTATATATAAGGTGAAACACGGCCATACCTAATACATCTTCCCAAAATCAGCTTATCACGAATCATACGATGATAACAGAAAATTAGCTGCAGCGCAGGATATAAATACCATGCATAATTCCTGATCGAGCAGATATTGAAACACAACGAGATTATCAAACAGCATTCATCAATGGCAGATCAACAATTACGATACAGATACACCATCAAAAGGGTTCTGGAAAAATACAGAGAAGGCACAAGACTACACGTAGTTGCGATAGATCTCCAATACGATTTATACGAAATTCAATACGAAAACAGTCACCACCATTTTTACTAGATTATAGACATTCGAAAGCTAAGTGACAATCTTAAACCGCCATAAAGGACCATAGTCTGGAGTATATATTATAATTACAAAAAATTATATAACATACTTTTAACAGTTTAAAAATACGCAGTTATGTTATATATTTAGCAAAGGACACAGCACACTCCTATAGGTCAAATTGTATGATTTTTTGAAATGTTGTAGCCCGGGTCATTCTGATCCAAAAATCATTAAAAAGTTACTATCCTCTACAGGCCAATTTGGGCGCTAGAGGACGCTGAAGAAAAAATTTATTTCTGAGTAAAAATCCAAGTGTACTCAAAATATTGCTTGGAAAAACTCGAAATTCATGTTTCATATGTGGTGGACTTGAACATCTCATCAGATTTCCTTTAGAAAGTAAAGTTGATATCTTTCTGAAGACGGGCATCTTTATACCTGAAGGTGTAAGAATTTGTGGAGGTTATTTAGCCGATGAAGGACTTCTCTTGTCACCATTATTCAACGGACTTGAGGTATTACCAGACCATTTAATTTAAAACCAAGTGATTTAAAACATTTTCTAAATATAGTGCGGAACACTGCCATGAAATATAAATCTATCAATATATTTGAAAGTGAAAATAATTTTTCGATCAAGAGTTTGAAGCATTAACTCCAGTAAACAAAATACAGTTTAAGGAATTTTTTGAATTTTGGGATCGCATTAATATTTGGCAAAAAAATAGGATAATAACCAAAAAGGGTTTATGTTTCTTGTGCAAATTACAACAAGGTCTTTCAGATAAGTTTTTGATGGGGATATTCTCTTACTCCAGTCGCCAAGCTGTAAGCTTGGCAATTTCAAAAGTCCGTGTTTCATTAGTAGAACAGTTGGTGCCAAATAATTTGGGTTTATAGCACATAACCAGGGACCAATACGTTGCTCAACATGTAACAGATTTCGCAAACGCTCTGTGCAATCCTGAACCAAGAAATCGAAAAGCAATAGCGCATATTGTCGGGACATATATAAAAATCCCCAAAAGCAGAGCTCTCCAAGTGTTACGTCAGTCGTATTCCACACATAAGGGATATCATCTTCTAAAACGAGCATTAATTGTTGCTCCCAATGGACATATACTCAATGTTCATTTTTCAGACTCTAGAAATAATGACGCGGCAATGTTGAGGCACGAATATGAAAGGGATCTGATTGACTTAAGAAACTGGTTCGAAAAAGGTGATATTTTTGTGCTGGATAGTTTATACCGCGACGCCAAAGACTTTTTGAGTAATCTAGGCATAGAAGTCAAAATGCCTGTAGTCCTTGCTCGCTGGCAGCATCAGCTTACCACTGAAGAGGCGAATTCATTCCGGTTGGTCACAAAGACCAGATAGATCGTGGAAGCAAGAAACGGTCACATTAAGAGTATTTTTAAATTCTTCAGAGATGCAGTACCAATGCCTCAAGTCCCTCATATTAGAGATTACATCAGAATAACATGTGCGATAATTAATAGATATCATGAGCCAATCAATATGGAGGGAGCAAATGCTGTGCTGGCTCGTAGAATGTTAGACCGGGCAAATGAAATTAATACTCTTCAAGTTAGAGTGGGAGAAGAGAGACTCCTCCAAAGACGGGGTAGATGGCTCCCTATAGAGGAAAATCAGGTGCTCGATTTTCCACGTCTTACATTGGAATATCTGAGAGATCTAACATTCGGAATTTTTCAGATAAAACTTGTCCCACCTATGTACAAGACAATAGGCAAGATATATGGAACATTTTATTTCAATTTGACGATCGCATAAATGAACCAGGACTCTTAAGAATCAGAATAAAATCAAGGCATCGCAACGCTGTTAAGGATCAGCTTTGGATTCACTACAATGTTAATGGTGAAGACGAACCAATAATCTGTGACGACTGTACTTGTAAATCTGGAAGTCGTACATTGGGTATACGTTCGCATATAGTTAGCATACTTTGGTACCTTGGATATGCTGGCCATGAAGAAAATGTAAAGTATCCTTCGACACATCTACTGTTCGACATTACTGATGCTTCAAATAGACATAATCCAAACCAAGAGCCTGTTATTGTATAATAATATTATGGTTAAGTACATTTTATATATGTACCTACTTATGTATTACCCATTATATAGTGTCCTTTCCATGTTGTATTAATTATATTAGTTTATACTAAGTGGTATAATTGTGGCATCATTTCGTTGTCTGACCCTATATAACTATCATGTAGATTACATATTGATCCTTAATCTAAACTTAAACATATTTACTAACATAATATGAAAAGGTTGCATTTTTTCTCAAAAACAATGTTTTTCTTCGGCGCCCTCTAGCGCCGAAATTAGCCTGTAGAGGATAGTAACTTTTTAATAATGATTTTGGATCAGAATGACTCGGGCTTCAACATATAAAAAATTCAGACAATTTGACCGGAAGCCAATTTCACCTATAGTAGTGTGCGGTGTCCTTTAAAAGTGTATTTGTAAGATACAAACATAAACTAAAACGTATGATATGTTGCCTTATTCTATACGTGAACGTGAAGAATGAAAACCAATTAGGTGTCACAACAATACGTAAAAATCTATAAACCAAGTAAAAAATATCAGTTTATTTCATTAATTCTGCTTCTAATATCGACATATATTGTCGAGTTATTTTTTTTAAGTAGGGCAAACCAAAGTAAATGCTAATTGCCGATGTTGCATTAGCCTGATTTAAAAGGTCAACAGGTAAGTCTAGGTTCAGAATCGTATATTATAATTTACCAAGGTTCACGTTAACAGAAAAAATATGAAACCTTTTATTTTTACTCTGATAATCTACTGTTTGTCCATTCTACAGGGTTTGTCCTCTATAGGTCTCGTAAGAAAATAAACAGAGCAATTACATGTAAATTAGGTCAAAATAGGACGAGTAAACCTAAAGTATTTCTATATCACAAAATATGGTCCTCCGAAGTTTTCGCTAAAATTTCGAAGACAATTAATATTTTGGAAACTGACTGACTTACAAGGTTCTAAATCGGTACATAATGCTACCCTGAACTATCTCAGAGTATGTTGGGACCTACTTTATTTACAATATTTATAGACCAAGCTCCCATGACAAAAAAGGTACCTCAATGAACACCTCACATTTAAAAGATGAAAATGGTTGCAAAACATGTAAATATTATATTACGCCCGTCAGACCATAAAAAGGGTGTGTGCACTATATAACAATTCACTTCAAATGATGCATTAATATCAAGTAGGTAATGCATAAATATGAAAGCCTAAACGCGTGGGATAATAATCATAGAATTAAATGGGACTCGGCGAAGATTTTGGAAAAAGAGAGCAACGGAACTAAAAGAAAACTTAAAGAATCCGCGATTATTTTATTAAACGAGGATAGATGCGTTTCTAATTATTCAATAGATTTTTGTACTAGTTGGTTGCCCATCCTTAGAGACGAAGTAAGTAAAAATAAGATAAATATAATTTAATGTCTCACGTGACTATGGAAATACATAAACAAAGAACTGTGATGGTTGACGGCCAAAAAAGTTTTGAGAACGGAAGTAGATTCTCTTCCGAAACGTTAACTACCTATAGCTTTGATTTTCAGTTTTTAGTTCATAACATTGTTCTAGTTTATATATTTTTAGGTGTGAGACTTTTTGAAACAGTGAAGTACTCAAGAACCAACCTCTGTCTGATCCGTTTGGCGCAGAGGTTCTTTCATGAAAATTTTTAAATATTTTTCAGTGGCAAAATACCCAATAAAAAGTAAGAAAATCTGAATATGCCACAAATAAACAATTACAGACAGTACCTAAACGCATTCATATTAATCTTATCATGAGATTAAAATAAATATTGAATAAACAAATCGACCTAAAATTCAAATATTTGAATGATTTCGAAAACACCATGTAACGTCATACATCTTATGCGTGAAGTTGGCAACGCTTTGCTGGCAACGCGTTTCTAACTTCACACACATTGATGTAGAAGATGACGTCACGTGGCGTCAACGGGAGACAACGGAAATAAGTTTTGAGCCAATGTTAAAAACAATATGTTTCGGATATTATTAATGTCATTATTATAAGTCAGAAATATGAGTGGAGTAGCAAATAAGTGGTGTTTTGTGCCAACATGCAGAAATACTCCTATAAATGCCCCAAATAATAACTTTATAAGTGTTCCTAAAACCAATTATTCACGAAGAATGAAATGATTTGAAGCAGAGAATCGCAATGTTCCCAAATCGAAACGGAAATTTTATTGTTGTGAAGATCATTTTCATGTAAGTACAATTTATTTGTTATTATCATGGTAGAAACTAATCGACAATAGCTAAATAACTCATTACCCTTAACATTGTAAATAGATCATACTAGGTATATACTTCCCTTAGAATTATGCTTGTAATGGTATGATATGTATTTTGAATTGAAACTAATAATCTAATTACTTAGTTATATTTAACCCTATGAACTCCCACCTATGTTATATATTATTACAAGATATAAATATACTTCTTTATTATTTTCAGCTTGAGGAAGACATGAAAAATTACATGCGATACAAACTTATGGGAGGATCTATGATTTTGAAGGAGGATGTAGTTCCACGCATATTTGCCTACCAACCAGAAACAAAAAGAGATGCGTCTGCACCAGAACGATCTCTCCCTTTAAAACGGCAAATAGAAGAGAAAAGAGAGTAGGCTTTAATGCAGGACATGAATTCCATTATATTAGAAGATTTATCACCCGTTACAGATTGTCATCAATCCAAAAGCACTGAGCAGGTCAGATTAAACGAACATGTAATGAAACATGTTTATCAACAAGATGATATTCAAATTGTGCTGACTAAAAATATGGAAACGATATATAATGAACAGGAATATTTATCACCAGTTGTAAATTTTGATCAACCCAGTACGAGCACTGATCAGGTCAGATTAGATGCAGACGAACATGTGTTAAAACAATTTTATCAACAAGACATAGGTCAAATTATACAGACTAAAAGTGTGGGGGTGCAGGTCAAACCATTCTTTCGTAGTAAATATGTGACATGTAAAATTAAAAGTGATGTGAGATACAGAGCTTCCTCAACAGGAAAATGTTTCGTATCCAATGATAACTTCACCAATAAAAAATATTAGTCCAAATAAAAAGTTTTTATTCAATCAAGTTCAGTTCAGTTACATCATCAAATTCAAAACTTATTTCCATTGCCAAGTTAAATTGAAAGGGTAAAGTTTGTAATGCGTTGCTGGCAACGCGTTGCTAACTTCACTTAACTCGTAGAACGTGTTTTTGACAGATTGTAGATGATAAGTTGTATAGCTTACCACTGTAGTAAACTCAATGCTGCTACATCTATATGATGAGTGACGTCACATATGTATAGGATATAGGTTTGCCCTTTTTGGTGGCGAATATTTAATTCAAAACTAAATTTCTTTTAAAATTACTTAAAAACTTTTTTTTTGCCGAAAAATTGCTTCAGCTATACTATATACCATGAGTACTTTATAACTTTCGATTAAAAAAAATCGGTAAAGTTATTTACACAGAACTTCCCTCGTTATTTGTGCATGACAGTCACTCAAAAAAATTATTAATTACGAAATGACATTGGGAATAATAATCGGAATATAGTTATTGGTATTATTACAAAGAAAACCTGATAACTTTTGGTCAAAAAAATATACAGAGTGTTCATCCAACAGCAAAAGTTCAATATACTAAACAACAGGTGCCAAATATGGAAGGCTTGCGCAAATACCTTTATAAATGTCCACCATTACTAAAACATGTTTTCATTTTTTTTTATTTTTCTAAAACATTTTTAAATTTGTTTTAATAAATTTGGAATGCCATGGAAACGTGGAAATTTTAAATCGGAAAAAAAAATTCCATCTATTTGTGGTAAAATTTTTTCAAAAATTTTTAATTTAAAATTTTTCTTTAAATAGATTTAGAACGCTATGAAACGTGGACATTTTAAATATTGAGAAAAAAAAAATTCATCTATTTTGGTGGTAAAAATTTTTTCAAAAATGTTGGTAAAAAATTTTCAAATTTTTTTTTTCTTTTAAACAGGTTTAGAATGCCATGAAACGTGGAAATTTTAAATTTGAACAAAGAAAAAATTTTTTCAAAAATGATTGAAAAAAATTATCAAAATTTTTTTTTTTCTGAAATAGGTTTAGCGCGTCATGAAACTTGGAAATTTTAAATTTGAGCAAAAAAAATTTTTTTTCACTATTTATTCCGTTTAGACGGTCCACCCTGTATATTTTTCAGTGAAAATTCTACCAGTTCTTCGCTGACAGTAGGGTTAACTACCTACCAGATTTGACTGCTCTCCGTCAAGTAGTTTTTTAGTTAATGCACCAACAGACAGACAGACAGACAGACAGACAGACAGACAGACAGACTGACGGAATTGAAAAACCTATATTTTCGGAATCTACGTGTTCTGAAACGTCAGAATCTGAAAAAATCTCGGAGGGTGATTTTTTCTCGAATACAATACTTCCCTTCGGTATGCGAGGGAAGTAAAAAATCGGTAAAGGTATTTACACAGAACTTCCCTCGTTCATGGCAGTCTCTCTAAAAAAATAATAATTACGAAATGACATTGAGAATAATAATCGGAGTAGCGTTATTGCTATTATTACAAAGAAAACTTGATAAGTTTTGGTCAAAAAAATATACAGATTGCTCATCCAACAGCAAAAGTTCAATACTAAATAGCAGGTGCCACATATGGCAGGCTTGCGCAAATACCTTTACAAATGTCCACCATGACTGAATTATTTCTTGGGATGACCACCCTGTACATTTTTCAATAAAAGTATAATATAGGTGCATATGCCAGATGTTATTGCCATCTGTCAATCCAACATTCACGTAATGGAGTGGAAGTATAGTGGTGGTTAAAATATTTCATTTTTTTTAAATTTTTCAAAAGATGGTAAAATAATTTTCAAATTTTTTGCTTCTGAAATAGGTTTAAAATGTCAAAGGTAGAAATTTTAAATTAGAGCACAAAGGAAAGTTTCCTTCTGTTCTATAGTAGTGCTAAAAAAAGTTTAAAAATTAAAAATGATGTATTTTTAAAATAGGTTTAGAATGCTATGAAACGTGAAAATTTTAAATTTGAGCAAATAAAAAAAAAATCGATCTATTTTAGTGGTAAAAACTTTTTGAAAAATGTTGGCGAAACAAAATTTCAAAATTTTTTTTCTGAAATACCTAGGTTTAGAATGTCATTTAAATTTGAGCATTCTGGTGTTAAATTTTTTTCCAAACTGGTAACAAAATGTTGCAAATTTTTTTTTCCGAAATTGGTTTGGAATATCATGAAACGTGGAAATTTTAAATTTGAGCAAAAAAAATTTTTTCGTCTGTTCTATAGTAGTGATACATAAATGGATTAAAAATGTTTTCAAATTTTTTAAAAAATTCTTCAAAAACATTTTTAAATTTGTTTGAATAGTTTTAGAATGTCATGGAAACGTGGATAGTTAAAATCTGAACAAAGAAAGAAAAATTCTATCTTAGTGATAAAATTTCAAAAAACTTTTTTTTTTAATCAGGCTTAGAATGCCATGAAACGTGAAAATTTTAAATTTGAAGAAAGAAAAAAAATTCATTTTAGTAGTAAACATTTTTTCAAAAATATTGGTGAAAAATTTTTTTTTTCCTGAAATAGGTTAAGCGTGTCATGAAACGTAGAAATTTTAAATTTGAGCAAAAACAAATTTTTTTCATCTTGGTAAAAAAATTTTCAAAAATGTTTGAAAAAGATTTTCAAAAATTTTTTTTTCCTGAAACAGGTTTAGCGCGTCATGAAACGTGGAAATTTTAAATTTGAGCAAAAAAAATTTTTTTTCACTATTTATTCCGTTTAGACGGTCCACCCTGTATATTTTTCAGGGAAAATTCTACCAGTTCTTCGCTGACAGTAGGGTTAACTACCTACCAAATTTGACTGCTCTCCGTCAAGTAGTTTTTTAGTAAATACACCAACAGACAGACAGACAGACAGACAGACCGACAGACAGACAGACTGACGGAATTGAAAAACCTATATTTTCGGAATCTACGTGTTCTGAAACGTCAGAATCCGAAAAAATCTCGGAGGGTGATTTTTTCTCGAAACAATACTTCCCTTCGGTATGCGAGGGAAGTAAAAATAGTGCACACACCCTTTTACGAGTTTTTGAATTTAGCTAAAAAAAATGATTTTATATTTCAAAACACCGGCTTGAAATTTTCTCAATTTATGGTATATAATGAATCATTTTTAAATAATTTGGTCTGTCTGACAATTTTTGTTAATTAATTAGACAGACATAATTTTTTATAAAGCATTTTTTTTATGAAAGTACGTTTCATAACACCTCCTTGATTTTTGTTTTAAAATGAAGTTTAAGATCTCTCCTATCTATTACAACTAGCCTGTCTGACAATTTTTATTAATTGAATAGACAGACTTAATTTTGAATGCGCAGCATCAATGCATCAGGATTAAACTGGCATCTCATAACACCTTAAAGAAAAAACAACTGAAGTTTAAGATCTTCTCTATGCATAAAAATTTGTCTGTCATTGAAAAAATGTGTTTCACCATGTCAGACTTAATTTTGAAGCGCCGTGACGACGTTTTATTTTTTCTTTTAATAAGCTTTTACAAGGGCCGCGTCAAAACCACCTTAAATTTTTTACTGTAATTAAGTTTGAGGTCTCTTTTATTTGCGTATGACCGTTGCTAACTAAAAAAAAATATTTCTTCAATGGTAGATTAATATTGTAGATTCCTTTTATATATTAAAATACGTTTTTTTTTTTATCGAAAACATGTATTTGGTTAAACATTGAAGCAAGATTGGCCTTGAAAATTGGTACATACTGGTGAACAAAACAATCTGACTTTCTTACAGCCACAGTTATTACTACAACCCTTCTTGCAGTTATACAAAATGGTTAAAAAGTTTTTCTAAAGCAGGCGGGAGAAGAGTTTGAAATGGCTTCAAACTGTTCGTAGGAAAAAAGTATTGGAACAGTCTTTGTAGATAATTGCATAATCTACAATCTTCGTATGACCTATTTTCATGATAACACTTATCGTTTACGTGAAATACACGAGGCACTGAAATTTATGACCTTTGACCTTGAATAAAATTTTAGCCGACATGGGATCGGTGTGGACTTTTCACATTTCATTTGTAATAGTATATTCAAGGTCTGTACCAATTTTCAGCTCTGTGCGAAGTTTCAATTTTTACGCCTAATTTGACTGGAACATTTTGCCTCATCATTAAATTGACACAAGCTGAATTGTACTATTCATTTTTTGCAAGCATGCTATTTTTTGTATTTTTAAACAGGCTCCAAATGACATGAAGCTTTGCTTTACTATTTCAGATTTAATTAATTAACAAAAATTGTCAGACAGAGCAGTTGTAATAGATAGGAGAGACCAAGAAGGTCTTCAATCCTTTGATATTTTTAATATTTTATTATTAAATGAGGTCATATTATTGAGTTAATGTAGCTGTATACTTATTTTTGGGAATTTTTATAGGATATTCAGTATAATAATAAATTTTTATTGAGGCTCGTATTGTCCGATTTCGGTGTCCGCTGGACACACGCATTTTTGTTAACTCAATTATCGTGTCAATTTTGTATTTTGTGGTCGCTTGAGTGGTGGTGTTTTATAAATTTTTTAGATTATTGTGGACGAGGATTAAACTCGGAAATTTTTAAATAACCACGTCGTGCAGTAACCAAAGAGACCGACTAAGGCAGCAAAGCGCCGAACTACTCCGGTAAATCTACCGTAGGTGAGTGAACCTTAGTTTCATCGTTTGATAATCATTAAATAATTTGCATAAGTGTTCACTTGTTCTACGTGGGTTTGGCGTTGCACTGAATATTCGGAGCATTTGTTCCTGTATTCTGGGTTCCTGTGTTTCATTTTTTTATATAATCAAGGGATAAATTAGAATCTTTGTTTCTCAATCGTGTGCAGACAATCTCTTCTCATTAAGGATCGAAACCTAAAGTCATCTTGTGTGTTAGTACAGGAGGTTAAGAGATCATTTTTTATTAGTTCATTTTTCGGGAGATTAAGCCCATAATGTTCTTGCTATATTTGTTACAATATTAGTTTCTTTTTTCAGATAGTAATTCAGATATTTTCTCTAATTCAGTTGTACTAAATTTTGTTACCTTTATTCAAATTTTTGGTCATAACCAGTGTCAGCCATTTTGTGAACGGCTAAATTTCATGGGAGTAGAGTTTTCTCATTTATTCATTGCCTTCTTTATTATATTAATCAGTAGCTTATTCATATATTTTCAGAAGTAAAATTTTACCAATACTCAGTTTTTTTTTGTTAAATTGCTAATAGTTTGGTTTTGCAGTGACCTTCGTCACCATAGTTTTTTTGTAGTTTTTCTTGTATTTCTTTTATCTCAAGTAAAATATCTTGCCAATGAATTTTTTTATTAGACAGGAATTAATATCTTAAGTTTTCTTTTTCTCACAATTTAAAATTTTTTGCTATTGTCAACTGGTTCTTTATATTACCCCTTTTTCATATAAAACCTTGGACCAACCGAAGCACCGCAAGAGGAGAAGTTGGATAGGCGAAAACTTATTACTCATTGGCTGGACATTTTTTTTCCAAACGCAGCGTCTCCCAGGAAAATCCTCGTAGACCAGGGCACGATCATTATTTAGTCTTCATTCCCAGGTATCTGTGGCCATCTTCCGTGTTCGACCTCGTTGGAACTCTACGCTGTCCACAAAGTTGAGTAAGCCTAAATCTCCGTAAAAATTCTCCGTTGGTCAGAAAAAAAGAATTGTAAACCAGTTGATCGTTTCTTAAATTGTAATTTTTTTATTAATCTTCAAATTTACTTTGTTTAAATAAATTACTGTTTTTGTCTGTTAGTTAACTAAGTAATTAAATAAAAATTTTCAGCATTAATATTTTTAATAATTTGTAATGTTGTAAAATTTTTGCTCTTATACTTATGTTAATATATCATTTGTTTTATATTTGATTTTGATGGTTTTCTCCCCTGATAAAGTTTGCAAGAGTGTTAATTACTAAATACGCTGGTGTCCAAATTCTTTGAAGTTTATTAAAGTTTTGTTTGGTTAATTTGACAATCAAATAATTGTCCAAAAAAATATATACTTATACCTCTTCTCGCCACAGAGTGACCCTCGACCAACCCTGAGCTAACTGGTTGCTACTCTTTTATAGCTTCCTCAGTAGCCAGCTGAGAAAGTTGTGGTTGCAGAATACATATCCGGTAGCAAAATCCTATCCAGTTTAAGATTGAAGTACTCTTGAGATCAGTTTACACAGCCACACGCAATGTAGTTAAAATTTGACTCGGCCACTGTTCAAGTCGACTCATTCTTCGTCGTAAAATTTTCCTACTATCCTATAATTACTTATATGTGGGTAAATATCTGAATAAATTCAAAAGTAAATGACAATAATAAAATTATTAATCCCACTTATAAATCGCACGGAGTTGTATACAAGCATTTAAAGCAAAGAACACGGAACCGAGACCAGTCCAGTTTGCAATAAGTCGCTATTAGTAAGGTTGTAAGAGACTGTAGAGTGAACTTGCCTCGCGTTTTGGTCAATGAAAAGCTGGGAAATAGCTTCCCATCTAAAAGCAATGATTTAATCTTAAACTGAATGGACTTTAGGAAGAAAAATAGAAAAATTAGATTTGCACTTTTAAGCTTTACGTTGTTGCCTAGTAGGAGTTTCTCTTAGTTTTAGTATTGCAGTTAAGAAGTATAGCTATAGGCGTTCTGGCACAAAACCGCATATTATTTCTTATGGAGGTTTATTCTGCACCCTTTTGACCAATTTTTAGGGTCCGCCCTCGGGGAAGGTCCTATTGGTCGAGGAGTATGAGAATTGGCTGAGGTGTCCTATTGGTAAAAAATGTGCAGAATGAAACTCCATAAGAAATAACATGCGATTTTGCGCCAGAACGCCTATAATTATACTACTCAGTTATTATAATAAATCCTAGTTGAGAGATTTAAATGTCTCTTGTAAACTAATTCTCTTTTTAGTGTCCAGAATCTTATACCAATTTCTGCGAGTACTTGGACAACAAAACAAAGCTATATTAAGATCAAATCCTTAATACTCTTTTGCTGCTGCACCGCTTTACTTATTGAAATATTCAATTTAGTAAAACAAAATAAAAATATTGATACATTAATTTTAATTAGAAATTTGTAGTCTTACCTTTCCTATGTGCAAATATAAAATCTTCTAATCCTATTTGGCCTCCTAATAGTTTTTTCATATCCGTTTTATATGTGTTGAGTGTACAAAATAATATCTGAAAGAAAGAAAAATTGTATCAATATAATTCTGTAAGGGAGGCAAGACAATAGAATATTACATTTGAAGACATGTGATGAGAGAATTTTTGTATTTTTAATCGACTTAAAGATTTTTAATAGAGGTTCAAAAATCCACCCGTTCTTTCCCATGTCTGTTCTGCGATTTTCCGGGAATGGCTTAAGCAATTTTTACGACTGAACTGAAGAGTATGACTCGGCGTTAGTCTCATATTTTGTTCATCCACCCATGTCTGGCATATAGTGGAAAAAATCGGAAAGAGGTATTTTCTATTAGAGAATATTCGAAGTTATGGCGGAGGTGTAGGTTAGATAAATAGATAAATAGTCAGGTATTTTCGGTGGCTCGTACTGAATTAAAGATTCACGATGGTGTATCCAATAGGGGTGCCATAATTGCATAGCTTTTGCAGATTTACATGAAATTGGGCGAAAGGATGGAAACATTGAACTACCGCTAAAACTCTGGCACCTAATATTGATTTTGAGGTCGGTGTAAAAATGAACAAAGAACAAAATCGAACGAATCTTTTTTAATCAACAGCCAAGACCAGGTCTGCTAATATCGCCTACACCGTCCGCATTCGCGAGGGGGCTTTACGAGGTCGGTCCAGGTCTACAGCGTTGATTGGGGCAAAGAGCTCAAGCTCGACCCCTAATCATCCGAGACCGTCATCTTTAGCCAAGAATATTGGCGCGCAAACGAATTTTTACCCGACCTCAAAATCAATATTAGGTAATAAGGCCCAATTTACCAAACGAAACCACGGTGAGATTTTTTAAAGGCGGTTCAATTTTTTTCAAAAATTTATTTTTAAATTTTACATTTTAATAATTCTTAACTTTGAACTATACATGTTTTATTTATGATGTGTCTTGTCATATTAGGTATGAGCCAGAGGTATAATCACCGACAATGATTTTTCCCCCTCAATTCTTTGGGTTTGGGCTAAAACCATTTTCAGCCACGATTAAGACCGGCAATGGTACATTATAATATTTTCAGATTGCTCACTAATTTGTCTCATTAATATATGAGAGTGCTTAGAATTAAGATCAACAGTATATACACAAAGAATCGGTAATTTCTTGTTTTTTTCATCCTGTTAAATATTTGATATTAGGTGTATGAAAGTTATCTGCCATAGTACGGCTGAAAATTGTAGTCAGTAGAGCGAAAATCAGCTGCATTCTGTCAAAGAATAGTAGCTGTTATGTAATACTTAAGCGCCACCTCATTCTACTATATAATCCTACATTATCAAGAGAAATATATTAAGTTATATCCGCCGCGGCGCCGTTAGAAATGAAAACCACGACTAGGTCATTATGTGTAATTGGTACAATCGACCAAATATAATAAACGTTTGAATGTGGTGCCTTTATACCTATTAATTTGTTCAACTACTGTGGAATTAGCTGACAAACGAACTTCACGAGGTTAACCTAGCTTATTCAGTGGGGCCACATATACATTTGAAATAGTAACAGTTTCAATGCAACGGAGAAATATTGATGTGATAGAAAACACCCGAGATCGCTTAGTTGAATATTGCAAACGAGTGGTCGATTGTTTACCAGGCTCACCATTACAAGTCCCTTGTTATAATGTATAATATCTAAGCTCTTGGTTATTACAGGTAGCACAGCCGTAGGTTAAATGATATTTATTTATTTTCACTGAATTATTTATGGAGTTGTTCATTAAACTAACATCATTTGTTATAAATACATAATTTACACCATGCCTATCAATGAATATAAAGTAGTAAGACGATATTTACAATAATTAAAAAGTGGCTCTTAAAATTGACGGTAGGCGCTTATGGCATCGCTGGTGTAACGTTATGTTTATGAACTATTCCTTTGTCGGTCTTTTTTTTTAATTTCAAACTGAGACTGGACAAGCTATACAAGACAATGTCCGTTTATGGTAATTAAGTGAAAAATAAGGACTGGAATCTTAAAAAATCAGTCTGTCATAATTATTCATTAATTGTATATGTCACATATGAGGAATGGTGATAATACGATAATACTGTAATTAGATACAAGTAATTAAAATTAATAGATGTTTTAAATTACAGTAAGTACTAGATCAACTGCTTTAAATGAGACACATCCACGTATGGAGTATGCATGTATAGTTTACCTCAGACTTGTTGTCCGTATACAAAATGTCGGGGTCTTTGATCTTTACTGCAAAGTCAAAGGCGCCGACACCTTTTATCCCGCCTAGATAAATGAGAAGAACTATATAATGTATATGCATACGTATATACGAATGATCTAGAATTGAAAAATATATATTCTTCTATTAGCTAATCTATTTTAATAAACTTATTTTCATTAATTCGTTGTATCTATAGTTATCTTGTAACAGGTCATTTTAATAAATTTAGATTGATGTTTTTCTTTCTATGTTTCAAGTATAGTAGATTATCAATCACTTTAAAAACCTCGTGAAGATTACACACTCTCTTCATATTCGCTTAATATAGTTTTATAAAAGAAATTCTGCGTAGCTAATAGATCTTAAATGATTTTTAATTTCGACTATAAGAATTTTCCTGAATATATTTTGTCGATCATGTATAAGACAGAGTAAATAATAGAGGAAATGATTAAAAACGGCACTAATGCACAATGAAACTTCAGAACTTGAAGGAATTGTATCTCTGCATTTCCGATTCCGGAGAAAAAAATATATATAAGCAATGAGACAAATGAGTGACTCTAAATATCTAAATACGCTTTAAAGTTCAAAGTGAGTCTGCAAAAGCAAAATGATGTAAAATTATAGATTACGAGCAAGAATGGCGTAATAGCTGGACAAAAGAGTTCTGGAACCATTAATAACCTACGCCTCCCTGAGCATGTGCACAGTGCACAAAGCTAAAAAGGGAAGCGATGAAAAATTAAGAAAGTCGAAAAGGCATGCTACTTTCATTCCATTTAGTGGTGGATTTCGGAAGAGATAGCCAATGCTTTCATCTACTGTACATTCCCTGATAACAACAAACGTCCCCAGGACGTTCACTTAGGTCCTCGTTAGGTCTGAACGTCCCGGGTTTATATGGTACGTCCCAAGGACGTCCGTTTGCTATCGTCCCCAAAACGTTCTGAATAAAACGTTTTAAGGACATCCTGCTAGAGTCTAGTCAAGACAAACCTAAACACATTTGTGAAATAACCTCTAGGAGTGATGTTTTTTCGAGCAGATGAGGATATGAATAAAAAAGGAAATTAAAAACTGTAAAATTAAATTAAAATCCTTAAAAAGTTTTACTAACAAAATTTCTTTTGATAACAAAATATTTTCATATTTCATGGTCCAGTTAAATTTTGTCAATTTGATTTTTATGATTTCAGAAATCTTATATTCGTTTCAACTATTTTTTTCATCTTAC
Organism: Stenurella melanura; assembly: GCA_963583905.1. NCBI lineage: Eukaryota > Metazoa > Arthropoda > Insecta > Coleoptera > Cerambycidae > Stenurella > Stenurella melanura. Next base: position 69,054,665 of record OY757312.1, on the reverse strand, counting down.
GAAATCACATTAACTTGTACTTTTTGACAGTACAGTGTAGTTATTATACTACTGTCCTCTATATTAGTGTGCTACTATCATTTAGTACGAAAATATCGCAATGAAAATAAATGGAAATACTGTAATGAATAACAATTAAAAATATGTTAAGTTCCTATAAAGCTCTTTTATTTTAAAATTCCCGCCAAACGTCCTGTTTGAGATGTAGGAGTTTCGGTTAGTTGCTCAGTTGCTGTCAAACTATGGGGATATGGGGAATTCAATTTGGCAGCCTTATGGTTATTGCATTGCATCATATTAATAAATAAGTATTTAGATCGATATTTTATTCTAGATAAATTTGGTGCTGTTTATTTGTAGGTTATAGCCTAAATATACTACCACCCACCTTATTTGGCTCTGTTAAAATTCTATGGGATATCACCTGTGAACCTGGGTATGTAGTTTTTAGTTGTTTATCATGGAGCGAACTTATTCACTTAAAAGAAGATTGTTTTGGTTAAACATTATAAATACAATACTTCCCTTCGGTATGCGAGGGAAGTAAAACTTGAAAAGAAGTACCTACTCAGTGTGTTAAACGAAGTCTTATATATGGTTCGACATCTCTGATGAACAAGTGGAGGTGATGAAACTTTTAATAGGTAAGGTGTTTGATACATCGAGTAATAAAAACATTTGCCAGAAAACATCAACATACTTGTAAAGTATATTTAGAGATGTCAGTAAATTAATATAAGGAGAAAACTAATAAAGGTACTTTTTGAGGAAAATTTACAAATTTGTAACTTTAATGCCCTATTTGTTATATTTTTTCTGAAATTATGCTGTATGTACGTACAAAAACTTTTATACATCATCGATGTTCAACATAATAAACCTGCTTCTAACCGTAAATCCTAATGCATCTTAACCCATAGCCATTTTCGTTACTTGTAATAATATTGGCAAAAAATATAACGTTAAACTTATAATAATGTTATTAATCTGGTAGCATTAGTCACAACATATATTTCTGCTTCTCTCGGTCTTTGGTATTATTTGTAGAATCGATCATTCATATAAAGTGGTGTTCTTAAAATTTCTAAATGAACAAGGGAACCTTTCAAATGGAAAAGCCAGTTAAACAAAAAAATGTTCACATTTAAACTGTGATTTTTTTTTTTAAATAGGACACCAAGAAAATTATAACAATTTATTTTAAAAATAAGCTTGCCATCAGGTGGCATATATTAGTCTTAATGTTTTTTGCCAAGATTTCATCTGAAATGTTAATTTTTCTTTTATTTGCACAGGGGCTGCTGAAGTCGTTAACGCTTCAAAGTCTTGGAAGGACACCGAAATGGTTATTGCATCGTGATTGAAAAGGGCAAAAGAAAGAACAGAGAGGGTGTCAAAAAAGAGAGAATATTAGAAAATAATATAAACTAAGATAATTATAAAAAGACGAAGTGTGCAAAACGTTAAGAGAACGTGAGATATACATTTATCTTACGTTTTATTGCATACTTGGCTTATTTCTTATAATATTCAATATGACTTACGGTGGCCATTCCATAGAAAAAGACATCAGATAGGGAAATATTTATTATTTTTGGCCATAACTTTTTTTTTCTTAGTACGTATATTTAAAAAACTATAAGAGTACCTAGTAGAACCATAACAAGACTATTACTATGAATTTTCATTCAATAATATCAGCGGGTTGTAAAATAGCTAGATTTAAATTTAAAAATTATGTTCATCTTTCTATTTCGTAGTTTTAAATCGAGCTATTTTGCAAACCACTGAAATCATTGAGTGAAAATTCATAGTAATAGTCTTGTTATGGTTCTACTTAGGTACTCTTTTAGTTTTTTTAAACATACTTACTAAGAAAGAAAAGTTATGGGCAAAAATTATAAATATTTCCCTATCGGATGTCTCTTTTTAGGGAATGGCCACCTTAATGTATATATAACTATATTATACTGTACTAGGTATTATAATATATAACTTTTAAATCCCATAAAAATTGTATTTTTGACACTTGACACTTGAATTTGTAGAGTAAGAAGTTAATTTTAAAGAAACACAAATGCCATAACTTATTTTTCAATAGCACAATAGAAATAAAATGTTCGCATAAATTTGTCATTTGGTGTTGATAAATAAAAATACTAAGTATTAAAATCAATCTAATTGAATAATTTTCCTACATGGTAATTATACATTGTCATTTTTTTATCTTTTTGGCATTTCTAACCACATTTATTCCCTTCGAAATAGAATCCAATCACTGGATTCTATTTCAAAAGAAATGCATGTGGTTAGAAAACCCAAAAAGGAACATAAATACCCTCTGCCGTGAATACACCTTAAAAGTGGTGGAGGGGGAGTTACCTATATGTTTTGCATAGTATGTCCCAACAACGTTTTCAGGACGTCCTCTCTAGACCTACATTCGTCACACATAAGTCCTGGGTGGGACGTCCTCGGGACACCCCATTTTGCTGACACGGAACGTCCCTCAAACGTCCCTCAAACGTCCTCGGTACGTGTTACGTCGGTAGAGTACGTCCTCGGGACGTTTTCATGTCCTGTGAGTACGTTCTTGGGGCGTTTTTGGAACGTCTATGTGTTATTAGGGCTTATTATTTTGGGAAGAACGGATCTAATGAGGCTATTGGGTGCAATAGGCTTAAGCTTTAATAGATAATGTCATCACTGTCCTGCTTAGACCACGATACATTTTTAGTAACTTGTCTTATCAAGTCTACCTCGACGCTACTGTTACTTCTTTTCTTTTCGGATCGTTTAGCACCTCTTTGCGTCATCCTACTTGGAGTAATGGAGGAGAGCCTTGGGATTAAGAGAAAACGTCGAAAATTTGAATTTCTCGCTGGAGTGAAGTTTTGAATTTTCTGTCACAGTGTAGGAAGCAACACTTACGCAATATTGTTCTCTGATTGTTGGAGGGGTGTGGAATTAGGGTGTAGTGGTGGGGGTGGTCTTAAGTGCCCTTGTACCTACTCAGTAGGTCTTCAATAAAGCAACTCTTGAAAAATAAACACAATTAAACTAGTGTTGAAATGATTACTGTGACGTACTTTCTTCTGGTTGTCTAGCGCATAGACAAGCGGAAGCGTCACTTTGACGCTGAACTTGATTTCGGTTATCTTGAGCCACTTTTACAATTTTCTTCGTAGGGTAAAGGTCCAACATTATAGCTACAGTGAAGAAACGGTATGTCCAGGGTCCGGATGATAGTTTAGACTTTCACTCACATTCAGCAGTAAAAGGCACATGTCGATAAATAACAAAGTTTATTAAAATGTAAAATTCAATAATAACAATAAAAAAGTCAAGTACCAAATAAATAATTTCAAAACCTTAAGACATATCAGGTAATTTATTTTACATGTAAAGCTTTGAGTACGAGGAACCAGGCTGTGAGTGGCTAAATATTTATTAGTCTCTAATATTATTTTGAAAGCGGGCGGCGGTAGGCAAGTAAGCGGTGATATCGGCATAAAAATTAAAATTGATAGAAAAAGTAAGACTCATAATAAACAGTAAGCGGTAAAAAAAACAGCACTGAGTATCAAGAGGAAAACAACTGTGCAAATACCAAACAATAATAAGCAATTATCTACAGCAAAATTCATGCTTATACGGATGGTCAGCATTAGTGTGTGTGAAAAAATTTGGCAAAATTAAATTTTAAGTGAACTTCGGTTCGGCCACGAGGTATCTTGATCTTGGAGTTGATGCGAAAAATTTGTATGTATCAAAATATAACGTTAATTAATTTATTTAAGATAGACTAAAGCTAAAGTTGAAGAAATCTACGATACCTACTTATTTAAACAATTTTTACGGCCCTAAGTGAGACATACAATGATGTATAATATTAATTTACATTGCATTTTGATTACGGAAAAAATCACTTCATTACATTACGAACAATATTAATCAAAGCCTGCGGTTATGGCGATTTTCTGATTAATCGTAATAATAGCAGATTATACGACGATTTAATGATTATTTATTGTTTTGTTTTATTGTTTTAATACCCATTGGCGCTGATTTGGGAGCGCAATATGTTACATTCAGAGAATAACAACTGTCGCGCAGAGCACCAAATACAACCAATAAGAATATAAGAAAGGGAGTACTCCCCTAGCGTCTTGCCATCAAGTTAAGCTCGTCTTAGCTACATAAATAGGCGACTTCGATATTTGCATGTACATGTTATGTATGTAGGAGTACATTTGCAGTTCAGTTCCGGGAAAAGGTGAGACACCTCTGGAGACGTAGTTTATAAAAACACTATGTTTGTTAAAATTACCTCTCCAGAGGCAGAGTTACACCGAGGGTTTCAGCCTCATCCAGGACATACTTAAGCGACGACACTCTTGATTCTATCCTTCAAGATCATTTAACCAGAAAGAGTAGTTGCATTCTAGCCTAAAGCACTTTCCGTTTAGCACTCCATAGTCGGGAATCAAGTTAAGGTTAGGTAACTAACCTCAAAAAATTATGTTCGATACCTGGAAAACTTACGTATACTGTTTTATTTCACTGTTTGATTTATCACCAAGTGTATGATGGAAAATCTTCCATCGTTTGTAAATGTAAAAAACCTCTTGGGCATTACATGTAACATAATATTGACCAGACAAGAAGTTCAACTAACTGAATAGGGGCCATCCACTAATTATATCACACTTTGAGGGGGGAGGAGGGGGTCTATAAAGTGTGACAATGTGACAAGAGGGGAGGAGGGGGTCAAACTTTTGTGACATGACATTATTTACACCTGCGCATATCGTTGTTTTAATTGAAATATAAAGGTCAGAAAATTCTACCTCAATATTTAATGCAGTAAAATATGTGACGTGACAACGGGAGGAGAGGTTGACTCGAATGTGACAAAAAGGGGGAGTAGGGATAGAAAAACAGTAAAATTTGAGTGACGTAAATAATGAATGGGCACCATACATTTTAATAATCAATTCTCTGTTGTCTGTCTGTTTCTCTTCAGATTATAGTTTCCGCCACTTCCAATAATACACAAATTCGCCTCTTATCAATTTTGACCCATCAGAGTTTATAAGTTTTTACTTCCCTCGCATACCGAAGGGAAGTATTGTATTCGAGAAAAAATCACCCTCCGAGATTTTTTCGGATTCTGACGTTTCAGAACACGTAGATTCCGAAAATATAGGTTTTTCAATTCCGTCAGTCTGTCTGTCTGTCTGTCTGTCTGTCTGTCTGTCTGTCTGTCTGTCTGTCTGTCTGTCTGTTGGTGTATTTACTAAAAAACTACTTGACGGAGAGCAGTCAAATTTGGTAGGTAGTTAGCCCTACTGTCAGCGAAGAACTGGTAGAATTTTCACTGAAAAATATACAGGGTGGACCGTCTAAACGGAATAAATAGTGAAAAAAAATTTTTTTTGCTCAAATTTAAAATTTCCACGTTTCATGACGCGCTAAACCTGTTTCAGGAAAAAAAATTTTTTGAAAATTTTTTTCACATTTTTGAAAAAATTTTTACCAAGATGAAAAAAATTTTTTTTAGCTCAAATTCAAAATTTCCACGTTTCACGACGCGCTAAACCTATTTCAGGAAAAAAAATTTTTGAAAATTTTTTTCAAACATTTTTGAAAAAATTTTTACTAAGTTGAAAACATTTTTTTTTTTGCTCAAATTTAAAATTTCCACGTTTCATGACGCGCTAAACCTATTTCAGAAAAAAAAAAAAATTGAAAATTTTTTTCAAACATTTTTGAAAAAATGTTTACTAAGATGAAAAAAAATTGTTTTTGCTCAAATTTAAATTTTCTACGTTTCATGACACGCTTAACCTATTTCAGGAAAAAAAAATTTGAAAATTTTTTTCACCAATATTTTTAAAAAAATTTTTACTACTAAAATGATTTTTTTTTTCTTTCTTCAAATTTAAAATTTTCACGTTTCATGGCATTCTAAGCCTGATTTAAAAAAAAGTTTTTTGAAATTTTATCACTAGGATAGAATTTTTCTTTGTTCAGATTTTAACTATCCACGTTTCCATGACATTCTAAAACTATTCAAAGAAATTTAAAAATGTTTTTGAAGAATTTTTTAAAAAATTTGAAAACATTTTTAATCTATTTATGTATCACTACTATAGAACAGACGAAAAAATTTTTTTTGCTCAAATTTAAAATGTCCACGTTTCATGATATTCCAAACCAATTTCGGAAAAAAAAATTTGCAACATTTTGTTACCAGTTTGGAAAAAAATTTAACACCAGAATGCTCAAATTTAAATGACATTCTAAACCTAGGTATTTCAGAAAAAAAAATTTGATAATTTTTTTCACCAACATTTTTCAAAAAGTTTTTACCACTAAAATGGATCGAATTTTTTTTTATTTGCTCAAATTTAAAATTTTCACGTTTCATAGCATTCTAAACCTATTTTAAAAAAAATACATCATTTTTAATTTTTAAACTTTTTTTAGCACTACTATAGAACAGAAGGAAACTTTCCTTTTTGCTCTAATTTAAAATTTCTACCTTTGACATTTTAAACCTATTTCAGAAGAAAAAAATTTGAAAATTATTTTACCATCTTTTGAAAAATTTCAAAAAAATGAAATTTTTTAACCACCACTATACTTCCACTCCATTACGTGAATGTTGGATTGAAAATGTGACAGATGGCAATAACATCTGGCATATGCACCTATTATACTTTTATTGAAAAATGTACAGGGTGGTCATCCCAAGAAATAATTCAGTCATGGTGGACATTTGTAAAGGTATTTGCGCAAGCCTGCCATATGTGGCACCTGCTATTTAGTATTGAACTTTTGCTGTTAAATGAGCAATCTGTATATTTTTTTGACCAAAACTTATCAAGTTTTCTTTGTAATAATAGCAATAACTCTATTCCGATTATTATTCTCAATGTCATTTCGTAATTATTAATTTTTTAGAATGACTGCCATGCACAAATAACGAGGGAAGTTCTGTGTAAATACCTTTACCGATTTTTTTTATTTGTTTAAGTTTACATTAAATTTTAAAGTCTATAGAATTAATTAACAAAAAAAAGAACCAATTCAAATATGATTAACAACTACTTAGAGAGGCTGTACCATGCAATCGCTTCATACAAACGGGCATTTCTGTTTTTTTTTGGACTGTATTACATTAAAAATATTTTGCACAAATAACTAAATAAAACACACTACTATGTTTTCTACCACTATGTATTTATAAAAATTGCGACTGCAGTTTCGACTTACAAAGCCATTGTCAAGCAGTGAATCAAAAATGACTGATTTACAATTATACAGAAATGTAATATATAGACAATATTGGTTGGATAGATAGGTACAATAAGAGGCTTAGGCAGGTAGATGACAATAATAAACTTAATTATGAATATTCAATTATGGGTCTGCCGGCTGTAAATAAAGGTGAATATATCAGATCTAATTGATCATTTAACAAATTATAATCCTTGACATTATTGTGTTTATGAATTTCCAGAGATTCTAAAACGTTTAATTTAAAGCCTTTTGTTGAGAAATGTAAAATTTCAATGTCGTTTAATTCTGGAAAACTATGGTTGTTTTCGAGGCAGTGGTTCGCGAAAGATGAATCAGTTTTCTGTAACCTATATGATCTAAGATGTTCTTGATACCGTATTTTGAAATTTCTACCGCTTTGCCCTATATAGACAAATTTCAAAATACGGTATCAAGAACATCTTAGATCATATAGGTTACAGAAAACTGATTCATCTTTCGCGAACCACTGCCTCGAAAACAACCATAGTTTTCCAGAATTAAACGACATTGAAATTTTACATTTCTCAACAAAAGGCTTTAAATTAAACGTTTTAGAATCTCTGGAAATTCATAAACACAATAATGTCAAGGATTATAATTTGTTAAATGATCAATTAGATCTGATATATTCACCTTTATTTACAGCCGGCAGACCCATAATTGAATATTCATAATTAAGTTTATTATTGTCATCTACCTGCCTAAGCCTCTTATTGTACCTATCTATCCAACCAATATTGTCTATATATTACATTTCTGTATAATTGTAAATCAGTCATTTTTGATTCACTGCTTGACAATGGCTTTGTAAGTCGAAACTGCAGTCGCAATTTTTATAAATACATAGTGGTAGAAAACATAGTAGTGTGTTTTATTTAGTTACACTCTGTACATTTTAACTTATAAACTCCAGATTTGTTAAATTTACGTGTTGGGTCTTTTGCATTGTATAATATGTTTGATAATTTACTCTGTGATTTAAAAGCTATTTTTAGATTGTGTAAATTATCAAACATATTATACAATGCAAAAGACCCAACACGTAAATTTAACAAATCTGGAGTTTATAAGTTAAAATGTACAGAGTGTAATAGTATCTATATAGGGCAAAGCGGTAGAAATTTCAAAATACGGTATCAAGAACATCTTAGATCATATAGGTTACAGAAAACTGATTCATCTTTCGCGAACCACTGCCTCGAAAACAACCATAGTTTTCCAGAATTAAACGACATTGAAATTTTACATTTCTCAACAAAAGGCTTTAAATTAAACGTTTTAGAATCTCTGGAAATTCATAAACACAATAATGTCAAGGATTATAATTTGTTAAATGATCAATTAGATCTGATATATTCACCTTTATTTACAGCCGGCAGACCCATAATTGAATATTCATAATTAAGTTTATTATTGTCATCTACCTGCCTAAGCCTCTTATTGTACCTATCTATCCAACCAATATTGTCTATATATTACATTTCTGTATAATTGTAAATCAGTCATTTTTGATTCACTGCTTGACAATGGCTTTGTAAGTCGAAACTGCAGTCGCAATTTTTATAAATACATAGTGGTAGAAAACATAGTAGTGTGTTTTATTTAGTTATTTGTGCAAAATGATTAACTACCACAGAGTAACGGCTCCTTCAATCAATTTTTTTTACATTAAAAATACATTTTAAAAAGTTAATTTAAAAAAATACTCATATGGACTTGTACAAACAACTGTGAAACCTGTAGCCAAAAATATTACTAGGGTTGTAAGTATTACGGTTTTGCCATTATCAAAAATGTTTATTTATAGGAAGCGAGTGATCGGAGCAGCCACCTTAAGTAGTTGTTTATCATATGTTCTCGTTAACTGATTCTTTTTAAGTATAATTTTATCTAATAGACTACAATTAATTTACAAAATAAAGCACGAGTGCTGACTCCTATAGATTTTTATTTTAAGTATGTTCTACCACCTTGATCCTTCTGAGACATTTTGGTGTGTATTACTAAAATATGAAGATCATTTCATGAAATACATGTAGTTATCCCTATTAGCTATATATACAGTCTTTTGTCAAAATTGCAAAAAAATATTCTTGCTTGATAGCCTGCTTGAGGTTTGCTGGCATTGAAAATGTTACCTGATATGCAACAATTTTTCGATTAAGCCATTTGCAATTTTACTAATAACAATGTTCAATTTTTCTACTATTTTTTAGTTAATAAAGAAATATTTAAGTTTTTAATGTGTACAACACAATAGTATAAAATAACTTATATAAGATACAAAACGGAATTTAGATTTTAACTGTTATTGTAACATAGTGACAGTGAAACATCTAAAATGTAACTGCAAATAAATATAAATTAGAATTGAACACTAACCAAATAATACTTAAAATATATTTAAAAATTTAACGCTTGTGCGCTCAGTGGAAAATTGGATCTTTTTGCGAGACCGATCACGTTTCTAAACCACAATTTTTTGAGTAAATAAAAATCATCAAATGTTTAAATTCTCGTGACTATCTACATCATGTGATAAGTAAAAACTACTTACAATTGTAAATAATTTTCAACGGTAGGTATTATTTAATATCCGTACTTAGAAACCTGAACAATTATTTCTTGAATTCAGAATTTTGTCATTACAAAAAAGGCAAGATTGAGTAGCTTCAAGAAATTTGAATTTAAAAATATATTAACTATACAAATCGATCTAGTACACGCTCAATTTTGTTCATCATAACGATAAATATCTCGATGATGCATTATCAAGTTGGATTTAGATTGCAATCTAAATCTTAGCTGACCTTATTATTCGTTTGATTGATGTGTCAAAAATACCACGAAAACAGTAAACCAGTGGTACACATAATCAAAATTTCATTTGATCATTTTAATGGTTACACATAATAGTATAGGAGCTAGTGTATAATTATTTGGCACATAATATGTATCAATTGGGGACATTTTTAATTCTTTGCATTAGACCATGGCAGACAACGAAAATATGATATTTTTTCTTATCACTTGAAAGCTTTACTAGATAATTGGTGGAACTCGAAATTTGTTTTACCGTTGGTGCAAGAATTTATATGAAGCTAATATTTTGTTAATCAATTATATATACAGGCCATTATTTATGGGAACGGCAAAGAAATCTGACTCAGTTTCATCCAGAGACAAGAGTTTTAGGGTGTGACACTGGATGATGGCTTAGACAAGTTTTATTACTCTTTCCAAATAGTGAATTTTTAATTTTGATCGAAATGTTTGCAAAATATCATAAAACGGACGTCTCCATAGACGTCCGTTTTTCAAAAATAACACATATTGAATAATCAAAAGGTTATAAATAAGTAATACCAAAATACCCCCCTCTAAGCATTGTATGTAGTCGAGACTAATCATCCGTAGGATGTGTCCTATACTTACCATGTGTGTTATGCATATTCGAGTTGTTTTATATATACCTAATTAGATAGGCATCTTTAATGAACTTTACATAGTCCCCCTGTTCAGTATCCCGACTACAACACAGAAACTAACGATGTCGTCTCTAAAAGTTTTAGTATAATAACATGTAATATAACAATAATATAACATATCAATATTATTATATAATAATAATAATAATAATATTAAGAAATATATCACATCGGTAGTGCAGAATAGCAATCGTAGAAAACGTACCCTTTCGCCTATTCCATGGTTAAGGTCTTAGACTCTTTTCTGAGTGATGAATCATCCTGGAAGTGGAAAGAAATCGGCAAACGTTGAAAAAGGCATGACTGGCGCTCCTTATCGTAAATTTTTGCTGTGTCTTTCAGATGCAGTTGGTAAGATCGCTCACAACAACATCGATGCTGTCACAACAGTCGCCGCACATTATGAAAGAATGGTCGCAAATACTTTCCGAATGCATCATGGGCGCAAGCAGACTTGTAACGCACAATGCATTCCAGTTTAAAGGGCCAGCTGTCTAAAGATCACAAAAAGTGTGAAGAGAAGATCAAAGGCGGTGAGCGGAGTGTCGTATATGGTACCTAATCCGTAGGCATATACTGGTCTCTTTTATATAAATTTGGCCTCTTCCCCAAATCTGTTCGAAATCCATAAAAGATCATCTCCAACTTTATGCAAAATCGGTTGACATTAACACGTGCCTCAAAGACGCATTTCTTATGAAAAATTGACTTTTTTGCGTAAATTTGCAATAGAATCATAAAATTGTAGTGAAGTAAAAATCTCGCTTTTGAGAATTTTCCAGAGAATATGATTGAATAATTCCTTTTCAAATTAATTGAAATTAAACACTGATAAGATCTTTTTATAATACCCCATAAAAGGGTCTTATGAGGGTTTAATTTAAAAAGCAATTATTAATCGTAATCTTTGGACACCACCGTATTTTTACGATTCTACGTCAAAAACAAGAAAATTTACTAATATGTCCCACTGCCTCGACCATCGCCGAACTACCTCCCTATCGTAAATACTGTTGAAAAATCAATCTCTCAATTGTCTAAAATAAGTGGAAATATAATAGTGTAAATACGGAATGAGTGTAGGGACGACTGACGTAAATTAGATCTTGTTTTTCGACTTTTGTAAAATTAATATTAATAAATTATACTTAAATAATAAAAAAAATTCTTCGTTTCGTAATTTATACATCAATTCCATATCTTTCCTGTTAGTCCCTTCAAATAAATCAAGAAATCGCTATTTTATGTAAAAACTACCACAGCTATGAGACCTGTAAAAAGTGAAGCACCTGGGTTGTGACTTTCATCTTGGTGAAAAATATCAGAAGAGCAAAGTTGTAGAGCATAGAATTTCCTATAAAGTTTATTTCTACGTTTTTGTCCCAATTCCGTGTAGTTTCGCCGCTAGAGGGCGCGAAAGAAATATGTACATAGACTTTTGCGCCTTTTTTAGATTTTCAGCCAAAATTATGCATTTTATTGAAAAGTATCAGGAGAGCGTTTAAGAGCATAAAATTTGTCTACATTCGAAGTTATGGCGAAGGCGCGGGTTGAAATTAAGTATTCAGGTATTTTCGGACTAGTTGATACTAAGTCTGGTACCAAATGTTAAAGATTCAAAATGTGAATCCAATAGGGCTGCCATAATTGTATAACTTTTGTAGATTTACATGAAATTGGGCCATTAAAAAGGGTGGATTTTTTTTAATGAAACGTCTTTGAAAAAAACGTTGTTGTACGGTATTTATTTACGCTCGTGATCGATTGCATTTGTTGTAGTGTTATTTTATGATAGAGACATTTACTTACTTTTTATTAACATGACGTTAACAAGTACAGGTAAGTCAACAAATATTTGCTAAAATAACCCTACTTTTCATACATATAATGTATAAAAAAAAATCACCAATAACTGTTATTTGTACATGGCGTGTGTTAATTGAATCGTTAGTTATTCATAAGGTTTTAGTTGATTTCGGTGTATGTCCGAGCACTTTTATTTTCTCACTTATAAGCTAAAGTCATGTAGTTTTAGTATGTGTAAAAAATATTATGCCATATTTTGCCTTTTGTAAAAAAATCAAAAAACAAATAATTGTTTTCTGAAATTCATATCAACATGGCGGAACATACATATTAATAAATAATTTTGATATGAATTTTTCAATTCATTTTTTTTAACATTCAGATATGTTCTCCTTAATAATGGGAGATATGCTTTAATTTTGATATTTCACTGAAATTTCCTGGAAACTTTTGGGTGTTATCTGAAAGGGATTCCTAGATTTCACGGTTTATCTCCGGCCAGATGTAATTAGAATTTTCTAATCCCTTTAAAATGGTACTTTTCAGGAATCGATTTACCAGAGTGGCCTAAGAATATTAACGTTCGTTATCTAAATATTTCCTAAATTTAAATAATTTTCTGTAGATAAATATTTTTATAAAACTAAACTTAATTTCTGTCAACTATGCCAGCATTAATCAAATAAATTTTTTTATTTAGGTTCAAGCTGTAGGGTACAGACCTGTTTTTTTCGAGAAGATTCCTGTATGATAAAATGAGCGAATCCGGTCTAAACAAGTTAGATAGTCAAGTTTCGTTTTTAAAAAAATATTTGCAAGAGCGAACGAAATGTCCAAAATCTGAATTGGCGAATCTCAATAAAAAAATTGGTTACTTTGTCACAGACTAAAAAAAGGTGGTCGCATGCTCACAGAATAAGAGAAAGATTTTTAGCTAAAAATACAAGTTGGTTAGAAATATCCATAAGTTTCACAAATTATGGTGTGTTCCAAAAAAGTGAAGGTGCAGTTGGAAGACCCAAGTCTCATTTTAGTACAACTTGCGAGAGGACTAAGCGACATAGAACCAAAGATTTACTTTAAGATTTCCTCTAATTTCGAGTTTACGTCAACCAGTAAGGCTAAAACGCAATCTAGACAGTGAAGTTATTCAGGTGTTAGATGTCCCCTCCTCAGACATTTCTATTTTAGAAGAAGGATGACCGTGAAACAGTCAGTGAGGAAGTGTCAGATTCAGATTAATTTATAAGTTGCACTGAAAATTTAACATATTATTATATTTAAAACGTGAACTGTATTATTAAATTTCGGCTATTTTTGAGTCACCCTGTATAAAATTAGTTATGGAACGTGGCTTTTATTCAACAATTATTTTAATTAAATTTTTTATTTTTTATTTTTAGGGACCGTTTTTTTTATAGACGATTAAATTTCTTTCAAAAACTTTTGTTTCCGTTTCTACACTATTGAAAATCAGATGTCTTTCTTGTTTTTTATCGAGTTAGGAAAATACTTTCTTCACTGTCCTTTATTTTTCTTCACAGATTGAGTGGCTGACTGTATTGGAAAAAGGAAAATTCATCAGGCACTGCAATAATTTTACCGGTAAATATTTTTAAATGGAAGAAAGAAAACGGTCAGGTTACCTACCTAAATGCAATTCATTGTTGAACATTTAATTGACACACCTTACAGTTGCAATTTAAAGAATTCAGTATCTTTGACCGATATTTCTAAAAATCATGTGACCACTTCGACTGGATTAAATTTACGTGTACGCAAAACACGGTTTCATATTTAAATTTTACTATTAAGATTAACAGGAAATACGGTGTGCTGACTTTCAGGATATGTTTATTGTTGTACAGCTGTTTTGTTTGTCGGAACCTAGGGTTATAATCAATAAATAAAAGACTGAATCAGCAGCTCTATGCTACTGTTTCTACATGGTAATATGAACTGCTTCAGATTAACGTTAATATAGTTTGCTGTGAGATAAGGAAATGGTAATAATTATAATTCACCCATTTATTTTATTGTCTATATGATCGTTGAATGGTAGGTGAAATAATAGTTCAAAATTCGGGAAAAATATTAAAAGTAACATAATTTTTTTTATATTATTTTTATTTGCTTGGTGTTTCACTTATACAAAGTGCGCCACAGTTCTGAATTTGGTCGATTACGACTGTGTTTGAAATGGTAGAAAGATTTTGTCTGAAGATTATTTTCTTGGTTTTCAATTATGCATAACCCAAAAATATGTAGAATTTTACAGGGTGTTCCGTTTTCGTTGGCCGGGCATCAGCTCCGTTATTTTAAATGGAACACCCAATTTTTTTTCTTTATCGAGTTACCCACCTAATTATATATCATATATCATATATCATAACTCTATTAGGGTAGTAGGAGTAGTAGGCACTTAAAATGAATCGTTTACGAAAGAGAAGTTTCTCAGGGCTTGTGTCAGATTTTACGTATGACGACATCAATTATCAATATTTCAGAATAAGCGGCAATTGCTGCTACAATTAACATTATATTGTTGTTTGCAAGATCTAATTATTTTACACAAGTAAATGTGACAATTTGTACCAAAGAATATTTTCATTCATTTAGTGGCAGTTTCCCCAACGAATATATTTGTACAGTCCGATATACTTTAACTTGGCCAGTCCACGGGTCGGCTTCGTCGGCTGAACTAAACTTTGTCGACATACGTAAACAATGTTTTTAGACTATTGCGTTAACTACATGTGCAAGAAAAATGAAATCATGCGCGCTCTTATTAAATCACACACAAGACCAGTTAAATTTCTTTCTGAAATAGTCTCGGAAATAGTTAAGAGTAAATAAAGCAATGTATAATTCTTTAAGCAGAATAAAGCTATGTTAAATACAGTTTACAATCACAGTTAAAACATAAGTAAATAAAGTGTAGAAAAGAAAAAGGTACAAATCAATTTTGAACTAATGAGAGCAAATAAATTATATCAGTATTAGAGAAACAAGTAATAGCAAACTTTATAAAAAGTCTGGTACAAATAAAATAACTATCAGAACGTAATTTGGGTCCTATCTATCAAAAAATGAGAAGATCTCATAAACTGCCAATTTATGCATTAGGCCTCCACTCCTAGCCAGCTGAACAAAGACAAGGGATTACATTTGAATAAAAGCAGACAATTAGACATTATCAAAATCCCAATTATTCATTTTTGATCCTGGCAGTGGTTAAACCTTACTATTTTCTTTAATATCGTTATCGTTTATACTTGGAGAAAATTTTAGATAACTTGGCCCATTTTCAACCAGCGCATACATTCATTAATTTAAAAAAGTCTTGGTTTACAGAAGTTGTCAAATGTTTCGATTTCGAGATACATGGTGTCGAAAGTATGACACAACACAAGACTTTTTTCGACCCCCGTATCTAACCAAGAAGATTGCAGACATCGTAGAATATACAGGCATGTTGGTCATATATCAGTACTGTGGGAATTATTGCTAACAATCTGAACGATATATCTACCACACTATAAATGTCGGTAGTTACTACAACATGTAAGAAAGCTATTCAGTTAACAGCCCCTTTTATGGTTCTGAAACAGTTAGATGATTTTACTAGCAATTAACATAATAAAAAGGTTAATATTATTTTTATCATTTAAACACTTTATTAAATATGGTAACGAGAACATACAATGCCTTTATTAATATTTTTAATTATTATAGAAATAGTTATTATTTACTCGAACGACTGAGTTTTATCATTCATAGCTCATTGAACAATAATAACAATAAGTCATAGTCCTAAAAACCACGTAGATATAGAATAGGCTAGGAAGGAAATTCAACACCATACAAGTTATGACAGTTTAAAAATGTCAAAATATGTATCATCGTGGAGAACGCCCTGTAGAATCAGGTTCGAGTTTGAAAGGCCTGGACTAGCATAGCTCCATATATTTACTGCACATAAAAAACCTCAAAGCTGTGCCTCTTATACGTATAAATGGGAGAGCGGGGCGTGTTCAAATTTGGTAAAAGATGCTAAATCATAAATATAATGTATTACTTAATTCATAGAGCAACATTGTTCTCATGTATAATACGTTCTGACATAACTAAAATAAGAAATAATCGGAAACAAGCCTCCTTTAATTAAAATTTCTTAACTTCTGAAATTTAGCAACGCAAATCACCCTCTAACTAGAACGTCATGCCCAGGGAACAGATAAGCAGAGCCTACTTTGAATTTATCTATCAATATCGCGAAGGACGGGCAATATGTCACCAATGCATAAGATATCCTATATCTTGACGCAAAATAGCAAGATATTTAAATTTACCAGAAACGTCATTAAGTTTCTAACAAAAATAGGAGTTTAAAACCTCTAGTATAATATTTTGTTCACTCTAATCCGGAAAATTTTGAAATACGGCTCTATAGTACTTTGTCGGCTTATAATAGCGCTGCCTTTGATATTTGGAAGGCTTGTTTTATTGCCGTTTTTGTGTGCATTAAACAAATGGAGATTGTCATCGACTAGCTTCGTGTATAGACGTGATGTAATACGCTCCCGAAAAAAAGCGCTAAAAAAAGCGGTAAAAATCACGTTAAACTGGATAAAATTTAAGCCATCGGTACATCAAGAAATTCTGCGCGAATTGAAATGCCATAATAGAAAAACAAAGTTCATATTGAATTAATAATTACGCGTACAGTTTTTTAAATAGTATCAAATAAAGCAAGTGCCTGTACCTATGCCAAGACGACCGAGCACCCCTTTTCAAGTGATTTAGTGCGATAAAGTATCTGGCAATATAATACACCATCAGTGAATGGCAACGAGCTGGTTTCTAACGAGTGGAAGTAGTAACTTAAGCAAAGGATGAAAAGATAAGTTTTTATTTTCATTTATTTTTAAGTTCCATTTATTGGTTTATTAATCCCTGTCACACGGTCCAGATACTGGGGCTTATTTACGATTACAGGGATGCCTCCCACGAGTCGGCATCTGCTTGATATACAGAGCGTCCGTTCCAAATGAAATAGAAAGAATACCCGGAATTGGAAAATGGAATTACTGAAAATTAGTACTGAATTACGAAAAAAACTAATTACTACAAAAAGAAACCAATATATAGGGTGTACAAAATATTCTCTAGGGCCTCTTTCTCTTAACCCGCCGATAAAATCTCTTCCCCCCCCTGCACTTCCACCGTAAATGGATATTTACCTGTGGAACGGTTAATATAAATAAAAGCTCATTGCGGCGAGCTAAAACGCAGATTTCTGGGAAACATGAAACCATATACCTATGGACGCAAGCGGACAGGAGGCGATGCACACTGCTAGATTTAGAAACAGAAAACTTAGAAGAAGAATAAATAAGATGATGAAACGTCTCCCAAACGCCTACACTTCCCATCCGATGATAACAGATGAAAACCAAGAAGAAGCATCTCCCGTGTCCAACCCAGTGTATGCAGCCGGTCCAGCCGTATATAAAACATCCGAGGTTTGGTTCCGGCACGCAGTTTGGCCGTCCGTTGGGCGTGTTCGGCGGACGACCAAGCTGCGTGTTGGAACGAACCTCCCGACTGGATGCCCAGAGTCGGCACCAATGCCTGAGACAACTATACATGGTCTTTATTAATATAACAAACTTAATCCACGGTCAACAAATTTTAATCTTAATTGCTGCAAATGCACAGCAATCGCATAAAAACATTCAATTGTTAAATATTTTCTGTTTCGTCTTTAAATGGTATTATATTTTCAATGCTTTTAACAGACTTTGAAATTTTTTTAAAAGGAGGAGGTTCTCAATTCGACCTGTATGTATGGGTTTTTTGTTTGTTCAACGATTACTCTGGAATGGCGTAAGTGATTTCTATGAAATCTTTGGTAAACTGTAACTACGTCTAGTGTAAGTTGAATAAAAATCGGAAAAAAGCATTTTCTACGCGAGAATATTTAAAGTTATGCCGGAGGTACTAGAATTTGAATCCATCATATGAGATTTTTCATTTCATTTTCGTAGTCAGTGACTTCTAAAACTCCTCAGAATAGTTTCGACGAGGACAAGATTTTCCTTCTTCTTAGTCATTAAAACTGTTTGAATACCTTTCTTACATTTTTTTATTAATTATTCATAGATGAAAGCTTTGTTTTTAAGTGTTGAACTTTGTTTTACATAATGTACTACTACACCCATTGCAAAAGATTACGTGCCGATTCTTTGAGAGACCCTGGGCAAAATTCTATCGACACTCCATTAATTATATAGTTTATTAGTACCTATATTTTTTGGACAAGTATTGGAACAGAATTCCATATGTTGTCTTGAAATAAAACATATTTCATAATATGGCAACACATTTGCCCCACTTGATATTTTGAAAAATGTGTATAACTCATAACGTCTATATTCCTACAAAAAATTGTACAGCACACGTGTTCTATAGATTTGCTCGCTGTATTTATTAAGCGACTTTTACCACAGACCCGCATGTCTTGGAGAAAATATAACAAAAACAGTTTTGGTCACACCTACTTAAAAATAACTTGTTTAATTTAAAGTGGCGAGCAATTTCTTTTGCTGAAGTGTGGACATTGGAATAGCTAGTTCAAAAGTATTTCTTTCATTATTGATACAACACAAATAGGAATCATCGTTCTTTGCGGAACTCCAATCACAATATTAATTTTTTCGGATTTAACTCCACTTCTAGTACTTTAATTCTATTGGTAATGTCTTACCTCATAAACATAAGATAAGACATCTCTCAGTTGTTTCTTTCACTTTTCCAACAATATTTATTTAATGTTTGAATAACCATAAATCAATGGCGTTGCTTTAGTTCATAAGCACTTACACATTTTTTATAAATAATTTCAGTAAAACGAATTAAGTCGGTTAAAAAATTAATGGAAATACTAAATAGTTAACTGAAAACGTATTTTCCCAGCTTATATATATATTCCCAATATATCAGCATTTGGTAATAGATCCAGTTAACTGGATTACAGACTGGCAGGCCAAATTTTGTTTAATAATTTTTTATGGTATTTCTTGAAGATACTTCGTTTGAAAAAAAATAGAACTTTAAATAAAACATCAATTTAAACAAAAAGAAGAATGTACAGGGAATAAGTACAGAAACAACCCAGATTCACTGACAAGAACACTAATAAACGATTATAACAAAAACATTCGTAAAATGATCCAGCAATATAGAGCTCAAAAATGGCTAGACACGTGTGCCAATATCAATCAAAAACAAGGGAGACATTTTTATCAAGAAGTAAAGAAATTATCAAGGTATAAGAAAAAAATTGACATACCTACCCTAGAAGAAAACGGAAACTATTACACAGAGGACGGACAAAAGTAATCTATTTGCAGAGCACTTTAAAAAATCGGTAAAGGTATTTACACAGAACTTCCCTCGTTATTTGTGCATGGCGATCACTAAAAAAATATTAAATACGAAATGACATTGAGAATAATAATGGAAATATAGTTATTGTAATTATTACAAAGAAATCCTGATAACTTTTGGTCAAAAAAATAGTGCTCATCCAACAGCAAAAGTTCAATATTAAATAACAGGTCTCCCATAAATTATTTCTTGGGATGACCACCCTGTATATTTTCCAATAAAAGTATAATAGCATATGTCAAATAGTATTGCCATTAGACAGTTCCACATTCACGCAGTGAAGTGGAAGTATAGTGGTGGTTAAAAATTTAATTTTTTCTTTTGAAATTTTTCAAAACTGTTGGTTAAAAATGTTCGCTCCTTTTTCTTCTGCAATAGGTTCAGAATGTCATGAAACATGGAAATTTTAAATTTGAGCAAAGAAAAAAAAATGTCCATCTGTTTTAGTGGTTAAAAATTTTTCAAAAATGTGTGGAAAAAATTTTTTTTTTCTGAAATAGGTTTAGAATATCATGAAACGTAAAAATTTTAAATTTCAGCAAAAACAAATTTTTCCGTCTATTCTAATGGTAATTTTTTTTCCAAACTGGTAAAAAAAAGTTCATCTATCCTATAGTAAGTAGTGAAATAGATTTTATCAATTTTTTTTATTTGTTTGAATAGGTTTAGAATGCTATGGAAACGTTGAAATTTTAAATTCGAACAAAGAAAAAAAAAATTTTTTTGAAATTTTTACAAAATCTTGGTTAAAAAATTTTCAAAATTTTTTCTTCTGAAATAGGTTTAGAATGTCATGAAACGTGTATATTTTAAATTTGAGCAAAAAAAAATTTTCCATCTATTCTAGTGGTAATTTTTTTTCCAAAATGGTAAAAAAATGTTACAATTTTTCTTCTTCCGAAATAGGTTTGGAATGTCATGAAGCGTGGAAATTTTAAATTTGAGCAAACAAAATATTTTCTTCTATTCTATACTAAGTACCTACTTAGTGATGAATACATAAATTTTTTCAAGAAAATTTTTCGGAAAAATTTTTAAATTTGTTTTAATACGTTTAGAATGCCATGGAAACGTGGAAATTTTAAATTTGAACAAAAAAAAATTCCACCTATTTTGGTGGTAAAAAAATTTTCAAAAATGTTGGTAAAAAAATTTTCAAAAAAAATTTTTTTTTTGAAATACGTTTAGAATGCCATGAAACGTGAAAATTTTAAATTTGAAGAAAGAAAAAAATTCTCATATTTTAGTGGTAAAAATGTTTTCAAAAATGGTGAAAAAAATTTTCAATATTTTTTTTCTGAAATAGGTTTAGCGCGTAATGAAACGTGGAAATTTTAAATTTGAGCAAAAAAAAAAATTTTCATCTTGGTAAAATTTTTTTCAAAAATGTTGCAAAAAAAATTTTCAAATTTTTTTTTTCTGAAATGGGTTTAGCGCGTCATGAAACGTGGAAATTTTAAATTTGAGCAAAAAAAAATTTTTTTCAGTATTTATTCCGTTTAGACGGTCCACCCTGTATATTTTCCAGTGAAATTTCTACCATGTCTTCGCGTCGTAGCGTCAACTATCTACCAAATTTGACTGCTATCCTTCAAGCAGTTTTTTAGTAAATGCACCAACAGACAGACAGACAGACAGACAGACAGACAGACAGACAGACTGACGGAATTGAAAAACCTATATTTTCGTAATCTACGTGTTCTGAAACGTCAGAATCCGAAAAAATCTCGGAGGGTGATTTTTTCTCGAATACAATACTTCCCTTCGGTATGCGAGGGAAGTAAAAAGCTTACTATGAAGAACAGAATCCAAAATACAACTAAGAAAACTACAATGCCATAAACAACTAGTACCAAAACTATCGTAACAACATTACCATCAACAATCACCCAATTATCAATGAAGAGACCTACTTTGACCTATTGTCGAAAGCAAAAAACTCGGCTCCTGGTAACGACAACGTTTCATACATCGTTTTAAAACAACTGAACTACGAAATCCACCAGCACATTATCAAAATATATAATTTCTGTATCCAGAACACGTACTTCCCGAGAGAATGGAAAAAGGGAGTCATAATAACTATTCCTAAGCCCAATACAGATCTCTCCAAAACTCATAACTATCGACCAATATGGGACGTATACTCTACCTTAATAGCGGAACACTAGCCAAAAAGAATTTAGAGGTGGAAGAAACAGCCCTTCGAAGTATTACCAAACTACGACACCCTCGTAACCATCTCCACAATATATCAAATAATGAATTATACCATAAAACAGAAATAGAACCAATCCAAACAACACACAACACTTTACGGGCAGAAGGACTCCGGTCGATAGTCCCACAAATTGACTACATAAAAATCCACAATTGAAATTTCATCAATAAATGTTAAAACTGCATTACACAGAATGTTTGAAACAATGCAATTTCATGCACATTTTTATAAAAAAAATAATTTCTGTCAACGGAAATGGAATTTTTGGTCATGTAAAATTAATCCAGGTAATTGTGTTATTGAAGTTTCACGGTTCCAAAAACATGACAAATTATTGTTTTAGAAATAAATACTCATTTAATTCACCCATGTTTAAAACTCCAAAGTGGCGTAAAATAATAGTCTTGTTGAATTAATCAGAATTGCAATTTAAATGTCTCATTATGTTTATAGACATGCAAATCAAATAAATACAATAGTAAAACGGTTTTCCATAATTAGCCATGTTCCTAGTCAAGATATCTGGCAGGTGTTAAATGCTGCAGGCACTAGCAACATTAAACATATGGGTATACAATAGTATACATCTATTATGTAATGTTTAGAGTGAATACGTTATAGAAAATCATTATCTTGCTAACTGTATGAATTGAAATTTTAGTCAGTTAGAAAAATTTGCCTGTGAATGATTTAAGTTATTTTTAGCTTCATTTTAAAGAAAGAAGATCGATATAAACATAAACGTAAAGTACATCACACATATTAGACAACTTCCAAATCCAACACCAAAAACGCGACATTGTCAGTTTAGTGCAGGGGCATAAGTAAATCTTTCCTGGTCCGTGGGATTTTGGATGAAAGAATAGTGTGACTATATAGAATAGATAGCTCATGAACCTTAAAATTACGTGTTAGCAGGTATTTTATCCGCTTTTGTGTCAGAAGGCCGGCATAACGTCATAATTACAAGATGGTCGCCGGAATGGACGTTAATCTCTCTTTTCATATGTAACTCGTTTGTGGTTGGCTCTATGGAAATTTTGCTAGGTATCTTTTGTATTCCTAACAAAATAAGGAACAAAAATGGTTAAAATAAATGTTTGATATCTGTTATCGTTTCCTAGATATGCTTTATTATTCTAACACAGAAAATTTCTCCTGTGGTTACTTGGTAACAATAAAAATAATACTCCATTTGATTTTTCTAGGAAACATAACTTATACCTTATTATCACACATATTTTTGAATTGTCCGCAAAATGATTGTTGTAGCAGATCTCCTCATTCCACTACACTTACACATTTCTGTGCACGGTAAAAACTGTACTTTACACTTGCAATAATTTACAACACACCGCCCTTTTTCATAACTATAACGTACTAGATTATGAACCATTCTGGTGCACGTATTTGGTAATGTACCCTTAAGATAAAGAGAGAGAAGATTTTGTGGGGGGTAGATTTTTACTTTGCACATCTTTTTTTGTGAACATCCGCCAGCGCAATTCACCAATGTCTGATATTCTTTTTCCTGGTAAGTAAACTTGATAAATGAATTGGTCACTAGTTGTTCATCGTCTGGTTTATATTCTTCTAGATATCCAAGTAACGCCAAAGCATCAAGAATTTATTTTTCTGCTATCTGGAAAGTTTGCCAAAAAGATAATTTGTCTTGATTCTTGAAGCACCCAGTAATATCACAGTACGAAAGTGCATGAAGAGCTAACAATGCCTTATCTCTTGTCGGAATAAATCAGACTGATATTAATAAATCGTTTATTAGCACCAACTCCTGTGACAAACATGCTATCTTTTGGGAAAAGTTGCGACCACCACGGTGAAAGAATAAAAATGTCAGTATCTGGTAAATATGTGTGCAGGGTAGTAGAATAATTTTTTATATCTGCTTCTTCTTGCGTGTTTTTAAGTTCTCTAACGTCACAAGATCTCTCCTACCACCATATATCTTAAGGTTACATTACCAAGGATTAGAGCTACATAATGCTGATAAACAATACCGAAACCTCCCTATATCGTCACAATTTGGATGGGTGAAGTCTGAAAACCAGTATTCTCCTACGATGAGTTCGATGCCATGTGCACCAAAATGGTTACTTATTCTAGTACGTTGTGGTTGTGAGAGAGGGCGGTGTACTGTGAAACATTTTTTCTACTAGATATTTACGTATCAATTAAAAAATATGTATAACAATAATTACAAGATATATAACAATTGTATTTCCTAGAAAAATCAAGTGGAGTATAGTTACCAAGCAAGCACACGTTATGACATCGTCAGTGTTCGAACAAAAAAGTGTATCTTAGAAACGGTAACAGATATCAAAAAAATTATGTTAACCTTTTTTGTTCCTTATTTCATTGAAAATAAAAAAGATTCCTAGCAAAATTTCCATAGAACCAACCACAAATGAGTTTACAAAGCAAAAAAGAGGTTAGTGTCCATTCTGGCGACCATCTTGAAATTATGAAGTCATACAGGCCCTCTGACACAAGAGCGAACAAACCACCTGATAATACGTAATTGTATTCATAAGCCATCCATCCCACCCCATATAGTTATACTATTCCTTCATTAAAAATCCCACGGAATTACACAAGCCCTTGCACTAGTTCGCATTCAGTACAAATTTCCTATTACATATGCATGATGTTTATGATAGTGGAGTCGTAGATTCTTATTAGAGCAGGCGGTATGGGCGCATAAATATCAAATATATTTCTGGCCGTTTCTTTCCTGGGATCAGTTCAGGAGACACTACCGATTATGAAAATCTATGATACCAGACGGCAACTTCGTCCGATACCGTTTAAAACAATTTTGAAAGGAAATGTTACATTTTTTCAATCAAACAAATTCTTGAAGCCTGGAAAATATGCGGATTATTATGCTCCACATTCGAATATGCATGCATAATATAGAGGTGCACAGCTTATTGACGATTTCTATGAATTTATATTGTTATAAATTTCGTAATTTATTTATATAAAAACTATTTGTTTATATTTTGTATCACCATAGGCTATTGTTTTCAGTTGCCAGATAATCAAAGTGTATTTTTACATAAATAAAAATAAAACAGAGTTCCTAGTAGAAATATGCTCATATTTCAACAAATTTCAAAAATAGGAGTAATAAGCTAGTTCGGTTTTTAATACTTCAATCATCTCTCAACCTGTCAAGCGTGTTGGGCACGCACAATAAGGTTCCGTAGACATATCAGAATTGAAATGTGCACATCTAATTTATTATGAAAACTGTCATTTCTTTTAACTTGATTTTGTTCGTTTTATGCAGGGTGTCTCACCGGGAACTGAATCGATCGATATAGAGAAAAGCATGCAACAAATTTTTTTTAAACTTTAGACGTTACAAAAGTTAGTATCGCCAAGTCAACCAAAGTAATTACAAGCATGTAGTACTATCCTTGCTTATTTTAAATAAAATACCCTATACCTTCGACTTTTCGAAATGACCATAAAACTCTGAATCGAAAACATGTTAATAGGGGATCTCTAAATTAAATTTTCAAGTAATCGCGGCACGGCTAAATTCATGAAAAGTGTTTAGTTCCAATCAAAATAAACAACTTTCTTCCTTGCAAGTTGCAAAGTAGTGAAAATTGTAAAGGGGTGAAAATTCATTTTCAGTCGGTTTCATTCCACGCAAAATTCACTAGACGTCAAAAAATATCCTTTTTTTTCAATCCTGTCGAACTGAATTTCCGATTTTGATCCTGCAATTTACGATGTCGATACATTGCCGATCTTCTTCTCTCGATAGAGACTTAGACGAGTTTCTACTCAAAATGTTAATTTAGTTATAGTAGGTTCCATATGAAATCCAGCGATACAAAAAAGCTCGCAAAAAAGCGTAAAGGAGACTGACCGCTTCTGATTAGTATACCGCCTGAGTTTCAAACAATGAATTAAGGGATTTAAATGCTTGTTCAATTATACTAGTAACAAATAAAGAATAGTTACACATAAAATACAATTAAATCCACGTTTTTATGCTCATCTTAGCCATAAAGAAAAACTGGTGTTCTCTGCGCAAAAGCCATTTTTTGCTCGCCGAAATGGCAAGGTCTCGCGTGGTCCACTTTCACAGTATCTTAGCGTTCTTCGCGGATTAATTAAAAACCGCTTCATCACCCTTCATTTTCATCATATCAAGATGTTCTTTTAACAATTTCTTCTGTAAACTCTAATTTTACTGTTTAATTTCAAGATAAACTATTTATTTCAACAAAAGTGTGAAAAATTTAATAAATTTATTCTTAAACTTTTATGACATAGAAACAGTTACTCCACCCCTGGAAGTCCACGTTGACTAGATCGCTTATTTCAACGAATCATTTATTTGGTAGGACAAATTTCAACCAATTATATTCAGTGGGATTGGTCAACGTTCTTAACTCCTTAGGAAATATTTATGACAATTTTCTGTGGTGATAATAAAAGAAGCCGAACACCTTTATGACCTTTTTTGTACATAAATTGAAAACTAATTGCGGTCGGTCTCCTTTAAACTTTTTTGCAAGTTTTTCATATGGCTGAATTATATATAGAACCTACTGTACAAACGTTTGAAAATTCCATGTTTTTCAAGGTTTTAGGTTAAATTTTAAAATTTTCTGAGAGGTCCAAATAGGCCATACTTCTTTCACTCTTGCCGAGCCGAATTTCTGTTTTTGCTGGTCCCATTTGGTATCAGGATAAAGCATCAATCTTCCTTTTTCCATAGAATTGAATAGAATGAATTTCTGAAGAATCCATGTTTTTCAATTTGTACGAGAAACGCCATTTTTCCTTCGTTTATGACGAGCCGCATTTCCGGTTACGATTTGGTATCAGAATAAAACGCCAACCTTCATTTGCAAAAAAAAAAAAATCATCTGCGTCAACTCGATAGATTAAACGTTTTGCGAATTTTCAACCCCAGAGGGGAGATGGGGGTGCAGAATTTGATTTTTTAAGGTTTTTCTAACTATACATATTGTATTAAAGAAAGCCTCTATACAAAGGAAAACAATATTTTTTCTATGTTACATTGACAAATTAGCCATTTTGTGAATTTGCAATCCCTGAGGGGATTGGGGGTGTAGAATTTGTTTTTTTTTTAATGTTTTTCTGGTTTTCGTTCAACGTATTGATGAACACAAAGTACACTTTAGATAAATAGACACTTTATTCCGCTATTTTATAAATTGGCACATTTTGGAAATTTTTTAAGGTTGGCCAAGGATAGTTTAAAGGATGAAATTGTCTGTCGATCGTTTTTCACCACTGTTTATGGTCCCAGTTAGCAAGAAAAATAGTTGACAGACATTTTCCCACATAATTCCGAAAATTAGGTGGAAGAACATCAAATTTTGGAATTTTCCTAATTTTCCAAGTCGCCCAAAAAAAATTCTGGTGAATAGTTTTGTCTGTCGATCGGATTTTGGTACTTCGTCCATCTGGGAGAACAGGTTGGAAAAGATTTTGAAGGGTCTTCACATCTCGGTCAGAAAAATTTCAAAAAAAAAAATCGGTTAGTTGCCCATAATTTTGGACCTCGTGGACCGAATGCAAAAAAAATAGCACCGGGTTTCTGATGAGTCCTAGAATGTAATTTTTTAGTCGACAGACAGGTTTCAAATTTCGTCCATTCGGAGTGACCTTCTCGGGGTAATAAATTCTACAGATCACGACCAATAGCTAAACTAAAGGCACCGAGTGGTTCAGGGGGACCTTCCGCACCATCTATCAAGTCGACAGACGTCCATGGCATCTCTGACTTTTTACCATTATAGCTCCCTAACTATTTGGTTAATTCGTCATCCACTACTTCCAGGTTATGGGTAGTTTATCCAGCACTTTGACTACAACCTTTCCCTTAACTGAACATGGATAAACAGACTAGATAATCACTATCTGTCAGATAAGTTAATCCAGCATTGATAAACTGACCTTTATTAAACCAAATATGCTTTTACTTATCAATGGTTATCGCAACCAACGATTCATATTATTCATTAGATAGTCTCTAGTCACAAAATATTTGATATCTTTCTGGCAACTTAACATTTTTACTAGAACTGTCACAACCTGTCAACATATAATATTACTTATATGATGCATGTACAATTGTACAATGTACATATTATACCGAGAGGTAAACCGCGAAAGAAATCTAGTGTACATTCGGAACAAAACTCGAGGAAATCTTCGTCAAAAAGGAAGTCTGGTGTACAAAATTTTTGAGGCGCGGTTCACCCCTCGTATTATACAATGTCAGTCAATTGATTGATTTGTCACTTTGTGACATTTCAGTTGCTTTAAAATTTTTATTCCATGGATAAGGAGTTAAAAGATCATAACAAAGTGACTTAATTTTGCCATATTTGCAATATTTTTTATGAAATTTGATTCAGTTCCATTTCAGGGAATATTAATCCAGTGGTGTTCTAATTTTTTATGAAAAAATTGCTAATACGATTTCTTGAATTTTCACCCCCAAAACTAAGCCTACTGCTATGGTCTTTGTAAAAAAATTTAACACTTTAGTGCCCTTTTTCGCGCTTTACAATTTAAAAAACAAGCTAACCATTATACTCTTCGCCGATTTACTGCCATTTTTATATAACTGTTGCACATTCTAAAGAATACTCTTCGCAGTTTTTTGTATATATATTAGTTTGACATTATTTGCTTAATTACAAAACATAAAAAATACTTCTTATTTAAATTTCAATAATTAATAACTTTTCTATTTATTGATCCATAAGGTTCTTCCTCTAGCTAACATTAACTTACTGTCAAAATTTCAATACATTCTTAAGTTATTATGCTTACAAGAAACGTGACGGACGGACAGGCTGACAGACGGACGGACAGGCAGACGGACACTTTGAAAGTTGTTCAGAGTTCGATCACTAACAATGATATGAAAATATTTTCTCCACGAGCAGACATTACGGGTTTTAGAAATGTGCCGATCAAATGCAATATACTCTTCATTTTTGTGGTTGCGAAGAGTATAAAAAGACAAATAAATACAAATTTTATGGACATGTACACCCATATAATCATGGATAACTGTTATGTTAGTAATTTTTCAGTGTTATAAAAAACATGTGAGCTATTAATTTTTGGTATGTTAATGTGTTTAACGTATTTCAAGTTGTCACAGTTCTATGATCTACAGAAATGCTTGCGCTGCTAATTAACAATTTGCTATTACATATAAATTAAAATCATTAAACTTGAACATGAATATTTAGAAAGTGTTTTATTTTATTACTCTCGCATATGTGCAAAATGTATACTGTAGTAGATATAAATATAATATCCTTCATCAGGTTATTCGATTTTCTATATAATTGTTAAGATATTTTAGAGTATACTCTTCGCAGTTTAATTAAAAATAAGTTTTTAGGTAATAATTGTTCCGTAATTACTTTTATTTTTTACTAGAGAAAAACGTTGCAGTTATAATTTTGAGTAGGATTTATCCAGGGTAAGTTAGGGCAATCAAGGTCATCACAGTGTACAAGGCTGGAGAACAAATCAATTAAATAAAAGTAGTAAATAGTAATGAGTTACCAACTAAAATCTTGATCTGGAGTGAGACAGATAACCATGAGATCAAAGACAAATATTAATTTCTACTGTTCAGTGGAGTAAATTTGATTTAATACGACTTGAAGGATCAAATATGTTGTGAAATGGATTGTAATCATATTCAAGGTAAATTGTTTTTGTTTTTGAATTAAGAATACTGAAAATAAAATGGGTATGTTTATTGTGAGCCGCGTTAAATTTTCTTCACTCTTTTGGCGTGTTTGCTCTGTTTTGCTTTAGAGGAAAGGCTGACTTGACAGAACAAAATACTAAGGAAGTGACAGATAATAAATTTTGACAGATATAACTCTTCAATAAGTTAGTGTACTGTTTAAGAAGAGATGATTTGGTGTGTAGTCTGCGTTGGAGAGGGAGAAATCGTCTAAGAGGTACTATAGTCTTATCTTTCGATTGTGAGACCCATGATAACCTATGCATCATGTGTATGGTGGCCAAAAACTGAAGAAAAATCACCACAAGGAAAGTTGAAGAAATCGCAACGCCTTGTCTGCTTAGGGATACAGAAGCAAGGTACTCCCGTCCCACAGCAGCTATGGAAGAAATCTACTTCCTTTACATTTTTACGTAAGGATGGAGGCAGCACTTAGTGCTCTAGACTGTAGCAGGTACTCTCTCTCAAACGAGGCAATCTGGTTGGTCATTTAAGGATCCTGGAGTTAATCCAATTGGAATCCAAGACCAAACCCACTGACTCAAAGTCATTGGAGCGGGAGTTTGACTGTCCGTTTGATGGGCTGATTGAGAGCCGTCAGACGAACAGAGCCGAAGCCCTGCAGTTGGAAAAAGAGTCACTCTGGTATACAGATGGATCGAAGATGACTGAAAGGGTTGGCGAAGGTGTAGCGGGGCCATATTACTATCCAGAATCCTAGGTGAGACCCCAACCATCCTCCAAGTTGAAATTTATGCCATAGATCTATGTGGTCAGGAATGCATAAATAAAGGCATTATGAAGAGCAAGCTATATACTCTCTATATACCCAGGCAGCGTTAAAAGCTCTCAGGTCTTACATCTTTGAGTCTAAAATTGCCTGGGAATGCAGATAGTCCCTGAGGCAACTGCCAAAAAGCACAACAAGGTTACCTTGATGTGGGTGAGTCCGACTTAAGGCTGATGAAAGGCCTGTTAACAGGCCATTGCCCGTTGAGATATCATCTTAAGAATATGGACAAGGCAGTTGATGGTACGTGCAGATACTGTGATACTGCAATAGAAACTGCGGAACATACTTTTTTTTGCAAATGCAAGATGCTAGTCCTCACTAGGCTAAAGTACCTAGCAACGGTGGAATTAACGCCTGAACACATAGGGAAATTAGCCCTCAGGAAAATCACAAGCTTTGCAAGAAGCTTGGGCGTTCTAGGTAACAACTAATTGTAGGGTAATTCACAAACATCTTCTAGGTCCATGTGAAGAAGGGCTGTTTAGAGTCGAGCGACCCCTTAAATAATCTGCAATCTACAAGAGCTACTCAGCGGAAATCGGAAGAAATTGCTCATGTGTACGAAAAAAAAAAGTACAACAATCTAATTCATTTATAAAATAGCTTTTTAAATTGTTTATGGGGTCCCTCTGCACGTTAGCTCTTCGTCACCTCGACATAAAGATCTTTTGTGAATTACCCTACAATTAGTTATTTCCCAGAATTCCCCAGCTTTTTACAAAGTTTGTGATTTTCCTGACAGCTAATTTCTATATCTTCAGGCGTTTACTAGGTACTTCAGCCAAGTGCGGACTAGCATCCTTCATTCACAAGGAATATGTTCTGCAGTCTCTGTTACAGTATCATCTATTATTTTATTATTATTTCTGCATTTATCATTATCTGCCTTACCTCATCATTCTTAAGAAGGGATTATGGTGATACGAATATTTTGTGATGAACATTTTCGTATCTAAATCAGAAAGTAACGTGTGTGTCTAGCTTTCAATTCTAATTAACGCGCAGTGCGTGGATTCATTGTAACAGAAAAAACTTACCGTCGATTGATTAGAAATAAAAATCGGGATATTAGCATTCACCGTTTGACTGTCTTGTGTCCAGCGACTACAAACAAATTTTTGTTTTAAAGTTTTCTCCCGTGGTAGACGGATCTATGTTTTAGTCGCCCAAAAGACGTAATGTTTAGGAGTTTGGTTGAATATATTAAATTACGTCTTTAGTCGTGAAATCACGGATTTTCTTTGATGACACAGTGAAACGCCTCCAACAATAAGGATTCTGTGTTAGAGGTTGGTATAAAAATTATTTAGTATTCATTTTAGAATGGACAGTAGTCACATATCAAATTTTTATATAGTAAAAATTAATTTATAGTTCATTTATTACATTCCGTAAGGTAATACGTTTTTTTTCTCTCGTTCATTAGGCGTTTTCTTTTCCCCTTGTTTTTACCTGTTACCCCGGTGTTCTACTTCGACGGCTACCGCCGCGCCAGGCCAATTGATTTGGATAAAGCTGATCGCCCCCACAGAGCTACACCCGGCGCTGGAAAAGTATAAGTACCCCCGAAAGTGGGGTTTCTTTTATGTTATTTATTTCTAAGTTTTATTACGATTAGTTGCTTTTGGGTTTAATCACTTAAACTTTATGCCAAAGCCATATAATTTTAATTTTACATGCCATCAAATAGCCATTTAAGTATATGTATATGTGTTTATTTTTATTGTAGTTCTGTCTCTCTGGCCAGAGCTAGGTATTCTCTATTTTTGTCTTTTCAAATGTGTTAATAAATTATTAGTATATATCTATATCTCTCTCTCTTTTATTTATATATTAGAAATATTTGGCTAGTCATTTTCAGAGATAATTTAGTAATTTGTATCTCAGCTACCTAGAGGGATATGTATAGGGACTTACAAATTACTTGGCGCCTCTAAAAACTTAAAACTACTGCCCACGCCCTACCGCAGCCGCTGAGCGAACCAAGGGCTTATACATATTTCAATTGTTAACGTGTTTTAGCCAAATACACGTAACAATGGGACGGTTAGAAGGCCTGACATCAGCCATAAGCCAGACTTCTCGAGTTCGAGAGACTTTGAGGCATTCTTTGCCAGATAAGTTACGAACTTCTTTGCTTGTGTTTCGCCAGGAGTAGGTATTATTCCAATAGAACTCTTTTCAGTTATATGCCCCACAGATTAGTCATAAAATAGTTCAAGTACAAAAAATGGGGCTTCAGCACTTTTCTGTAAGGGTGTCAGCTAATTCGTTTCCTTCCATTCCCTCATGCTCTAGTATCCAAATCGAGGTTAACTTGTTGTTTTTTCTATCAATTAAGTACTTTAGAGATTGTCGGCATTGCCAGGCACTTTCAAATTCAACGGTGCAAGACCTGAGAGCCTTTAACACTTCCTGGTTATCTAGAACTTTTGTATTCGAATGCCTTTATGTATTCCTGGGCACATAGATCTATATTATAGATTTGTGCCTGGAAAATTGTTGGGGTTTTATCCAGGGCTCTGGATAGCCTACAATTAGGCACCGCTAAGCCCACACCAACCCTTAATATTCAACCATCCGTAACTCCTAAAATAAGGCATTTGAAGCAATATGTCCATGAAGACTTTTAATCAGGTCCTCACGACCTACAAAATCCTGCAATATGAACTTTGGCCGAAACCCAATTTCTATAAGGATAAGATTAGTGCGAAGTCATGCGGGTAAGAGACCTCTGCTAAATTATTTTGCGGTCTATATTAACACGTTTAGCTTTTTCATAAGAATTAATATAAGACAACGTATTTATTTGAGAGAGAGAGAGAGATAAGTATAACGCATATTATTGAGGAAATACTGAGTCTATAATCATTTAAAGTCACGAAGAAAACTAATGAATAGTTCGGAATTAAAATAACTATTAATTTCATGGCACCAGAAAGTTATTAATATAAAATGAGATAATATTAAAGATAAGATAAAAAAATATTTAAGATAAGATTATTTTTATTGTACCTATGTATCGCTAATATTTAAATGCGAAATGAAAATAAAGGTAGTGTGTAGATAAGAGGCCCATCCAGTTTCAATTTTATACGTATCAGTTTTAAAATTATTACTTCACAAATGCTGCAATGTAGTTCTAGAATATATTTATAAACAACCCGATTTAACTTCTACATTTAATGTTTTGCCTTACAATAGCTATAATTTTTAAGCAACGGTAGTACCTCGATTTTAACTGCAAGTAAAATGCACTTTAAGGAATTTAAATGCTGATTAGACGAAGAAATAATTAAGATCATTGATTTGGAACTGCAAATTATCAAAGTTGAAGAAAAATTTATAATTTTTTGGATAATTTCTCTAGCTCTACATAATCGATATATCCTTGTCAACTGCAGTTGTGATATTAGTCATAACTATAAGATTTTATTTCTTTCTCTTATAGAATTAAAATTAAGAGAATCGCATGTAGCTGAAAATTAATTTACTGCAAATAAAAATGACAAATTAAGTTAAGACAATTAATATTTCGTAAAACATCTTCAAGATAAATATTTATTATCTACATGTTCTACCGATAAACCATCAAGTAATATCAAGGTTCATTGTTAGAATAGGTCTATCTAATATGAAAATCAAAACTGCTTTTCCAGACAAGTTTTAATACTAAGTGTATTCCAAAAAATAAGTAATAAATAATAATGTCCTTGCTCGTTTCCCTCTATTAGTTCTGACCAGTAAGCTAAATTTCAGATTGGAAGCGACTTAATGAGTTTATTAATTAGAGCCAATTTGAATGTTTTTAAAAAAAAATGTTTTCTTAACCGCTTCTCAAGTCACCGAGGTAACTCCTTGAAAATCCAGAATGATTTTGTGTAAGGTAAAGAGAAACGAGGCCCTACAGTTTATAGTGGAGTCCGAACCACATCTTGGGGATAATTTTATAATTAAAATTATTTCGCGGTGAGCAGGGATCGAACCTGCTTCGCTAGGTATGCCAGTATGAAAGCTAAACGCGCTAAATCACTGAGCTACCGTCCCCGAGAATATACAGTAACACGAAAATATGTTTTCTAGATAGATGTACAAACGGTGCATCTACTTTTAAAATCGACAACTTTGAGTAAGATACACGCATATAGTATAAGTAAGAAAGGAGCACGCAGTTGTGTCTTTTTGATTCATCTTTACAGAATGTACAGTGCTGTCAGTTACTAGACGTTACAACGTTGTTGAGTAGAAAATGCATTTAAATTTTGCCCAAAAAATTGTCACCTTTTTAGTGGCTCAACTTCATGTAAATCCTCAATAATTGTGCGATTATGGCAAAATTACTGAATTCGTCATTTTGACATCAGATTCAGTATCAGCTTCTCTGAAAATAACTAATTACTAATTGTTAGACATTACCGGCGACTCCGCCAAAACTCGAATAATTTATTTTCCGCTTTTTGTTCACCTACTAGACAAAGCTTTATGAAACTGATATATGGAATCACCGCTGAGATATACTCTACAGTCCACAAATAATATTCATAGAAATCGCTTATGCCATTTCAGAGAAATGTTTGAATAAACACGAAAAAAAACGTACATACGGGTCGAATTGGAAACCCTTTTAGAAATTTTTAAAGTCGGTTAAAAAATAGAAAGTATTCCCTGGCAACAACTGTTCCTTATTCTGTGCTATTCCTAATAATGTCTGTGTGTTTAAACCAGTTCAATATCTAACACTTTTTACTCATAAGCATTTCTTTCTTCCTGGACCTTCTCGACGTTCCATTTTACCTTCCAGGATCCACCCTAAAACCTTTTATTTTCTTCCTAGAAACTCATGCCCACCCTTCTTACTAATAAGGTCTTCTTTGAAATGTGCTAAGTTTACGATATTTTTACGACTTTGCAGAGTAGGTATCATCTCATGGTAGGCACCCCCACGATTCATGTCCTTACTCCATATGATGGAATAGAATATATGTTTTTACGAGGTAGGGCGTTTTCTTTATTTCAACATTTTTTTCTGGTGGAAACCATCTGTGATGGATATGGTGGAATGACGTCATCCACTGATGAACACAGCAGTTTAGCATTAAAAGAATAGTTTTGTTGGTTTTATCCTAACCGAACATGCTTGTTTACTTTCTGCTTTATTCGTTCCGCAGAGTGATTCGTAATCATAAGGTACATGTCTCATGTGTTGTCTGCCCCTACCATGCAATTATGTATGATCATATGATCATTGTTCATTGAAATACTGTTTATTATGTTCACTGCAAACAGAAGCAGCTTTTGATTACTGTTCATTGAAATCCTGTTTATCATGATTACGAATCATTCTGCTGAACGAGAGCAGCTTTTTACTCCAAGTCTCTTTATTTTGCTCTTTATCTGAGTTGCAAGTAATCTATGCAAAAAATGATTAATGGATAGTAGAAAAACTTTATTAATTAAAAGGGAGCCACGTATGTAAAAATAAAAAATTATATTTTACAAACTTTGGCACATCATGCTGCTGTTGGATCAGTACTGTATTCAATGTCATTATATATATGTTATTTTTATAGTTATCCGATCTAAGAATTCCTTAATTCACATCCACCAAACAACAATCATCAGTCCACCATCACAAGTTTAAGGTTGCACAGTGATGCAATTTATTCTGAGGTGATGCCACCAGATCATATCCATCATAAATAAAAGAACAAATTTTAACCATCTGGTTGATCCACCAGACAATAAAGGAACAACATTGGTGGAACTGGTGCCACCTGATGGACTCAACGTTGAAATAAAGAAAACGCCCGTAATGTCTGATACCAAACGATCGGATTGAGTTCATGATTTTTCATTTTAAGAAATGCAGGACTTGTTTTTTCTGTGGATTTGGATGTCCACTTTCGGTTGTTATTCAGGAACCAACGCAATAGAATTTAACAATATCTTCTATTTGTTTGTTGTCTATAAAGATGTTAGTTAGCTCTTAAGTTTTTAAGTTTTTTGGTATTACCATTGTCTTGGTTTTATTCATATTGATTTTAAGACCAAGCGCATCCGGTTCTCTTCTTACCACATTAATTACATTCTGAAGGCTAGGTTACTAGCTAGAATGACGGTGTCATCTTTGTCGTATGCCCCATCTTATAGAGATATTGGATGTTAAATTTTCTCCGACTCCAATTCATGTGAACTGTTTCTAGTACAAGTTCTTAATTAAGATTATGTCTGCGTAATCTATTCCATGCCTACGGACTAAGAGAATTAGCTCAGAGTTTTATTCGATCAAAGGTTTTCTCATAATCTATAAAACATAGGTATGTATATATCTTACGCTTAGTCTCTATTCCATTGCAGCATAAGTACAGTACGACAGAGAAGTACCTCTCTGATACCACACCCTTATCAAAATCAAAGAGGTTTATCCTCCATATTTTGTTCGCAATTAATAAATATACGCTGGTGGATAATTCAAAAAAGTTTCAATGCGTGACTCATCAAGCTGATCAGTCTAAACTACGACACGAGCATTATTTGCTCATATCTTTTAAGAATTAATAAGAAAGTCCTAGGGAAGAATTCCAAATACACAAATCTTATTTAGCAAGTTTCAAGGGTTCCTTCATCTAGAAATGTTAGCATCTCAGCAGATAGGTCATC